>CM060902.1:1032963818-1037963818 GCA_030737815.1 Allium fistulosum | reverse complement strand
GATTGTTTAGTTGTAATGTTGAAAGTATGAATGTGAAAGAGTTTATATAGGAATAGGAATGGAGAGAGAAACCCAAAAACAAAAACAAAAAATTCACTTCTGACTGTATCTTTATGAATCTATTTACAGAAAAATATTGTTGTAAATTGGAGTCCTTTAATGATGAAGCTATGTGTTCGGCTTCAATTAAAACTGCTCACGGAATACAATGTATATCTAGTTACAGCACATCACGGATACATACATACTATAAATGGCAGTGGCTAAGAAATCAATAGGAGGGGAAAGAGAAGAGAAACTCTTCCTTCTTTCCTTTTTTATATATTAAATTAATCTTAAGATAAAGCCCTTTTTATTGTATGTTGGCAAGTGCGAATTTGATCAACTGAAAATAATAATAGTAAATAGTCAATCTTTTATGTGTGCTATTTTGGTTATCAAAATGTAATTTGGTTATGAATCTCAATAAAAGATACAAAGATCTAATCTAAATGATAATGTAAACAATGCATTTTTTTTCAGAGTTTATAAACGGTATTCTTTTTGCATAAGCATTTAAAGGAAAGAAAATAAAACTACCAGTTAGTAACTTGATCGTTCAATATTAAATTCAAATTTCATCACATTGGTATTCTCTACAGCAGTGTACATAACAATTTGAAACAAAAAGTTGGATGTCCCTACGTGGGTACGTTGCTTTTAATTAAAAGGCAACATGCAATTTGGCTTCAAACTTTGAGTATAAAATCGGTTGCAAACTTTGAATGAAACGAGTGATGTGGAGTTTAAAAAGAAGAAGACATTTAAGCAATTTCTGGTGTTCCATATGTTCAACTTACACCATTAAGTGTATGATCAACATTGTTTATTATAGCATGCACCTTCGCTTGTTGATTGAAACAATAAAATCAATGTTTTAGACGTAGATGAGCACATAGAATAAGGTAAATGGAATGAAAAAGAGGATTTGTCCATCTTTTGTCTAGTTGATACGAATGATTTACATCTTAGCAGAAAAAGTCTTTTTGGACACGTGGAACATTCAATTGGACATACTTTGGAGATTTTCTATTGGCAAGCCCCAAATTCTTGATATTCAATATGTTTCATGAATATTAGCTTTTAGCAAAAAAGTAAAATATAGTATAATTTGTTGTCGCTTTAATAGTTGCCAGATCACATATTTCTACCTAGGCAACACGATTTATCCTATATTTTAATAGCGACTTTTCTTTGATCTCATCTAATAAAATAACTAATAAGAATATAAATCATTGTGTAGCATGATTACACAGTACCTTGGTTAGTTAACACAACTTTTGTCATATCATGCTCTGTTGTAGAAGTAGAATATATTCACTTGTTTCTCACAACTGTTATATAAACTAAATACTAAAAATTAAACCATGTTAGTGTAAATAAATTATTAGATTCTAAAATCAAAGCTATCTATTGTCACAGTTACAAAAAGATAAAATTAAGAGGATAACGTTCGTAGTTTGGTCATGCTAGTAAAACTCTTCTTCGATTGTCATTTTTTGATAAGCTTTGTTTGAAATTATTTCAATACCAACTAAACCTTAAGATATGCAAACATTTTTGTATTGTTTAGATTTATTATGGTGTGCTTGTATGGACTTTCAGAATTATGTTTTCAATCAAATATGCATTGTGTCTTGTATTCGTAATTAAAAACTGTTGGTACTAAAGAGACACCATATTGATTTTAATCAGAAACTAATGCATTGGTCAAAGTTATCATGTCACAAAATAATAATGTTCGTTTTTTTTCTTAATATGTTTGAAATTTAGCGCACATACTGGTTGTAAATATCAAATCAATAAAAAAAAAAACCTTTGACATTTACACAAACTGCATTTCTCATTATCTTATTAAGCATAATGCTTCGTTTTTATAAAATTTGACCCGATATTTTCATCGACTTGTAAACGGTAAAAGTTAAATATTCAACTTCTTATGCTTTTATATTGATTAATATTGTTTGTTTAATTTCCCCAAATATTGCAACAACGTTTTTTTTTTTTTTTTGATAAGTTTAAAATGCAATCGTTACATCCAATATGCAGATAGGATTAATGGTAAATCCATCAGTCAGTTTATGTTTGAACAAATGTTAAGTAATAATTTGTTAAGTTGAGAAATATCAAATATAGCTTCAAACAACACAATACAGACAAGTAATAAAATAGCCAAATAACCAATTTATGAAGGTAATAATCGTGACTTAGCAAGTAAAAGCATCAAATGGATGACCACCGGGTGATGTGCCAATGCTTTAACCAAATTATAAACTCGTTTTTGTTTTAACTACTATGAAAAGCATGGTAAATAAATTGATGGAATTGAATGTCCATGTCTTTGGTAATAGTCAATATAAGCATGAGTAGAATGCAATATCTAATAGACAAGAAAACTGCTTATCTTCTAAAAATTTCAAAACTATGAGAGCGAACTATGGTTCGGTTTAAGTGGATGTCTCGTTTATCCTTTTCAAATCATACTTAAAACCTTTACATTTTATATTTTTGTTGAAAATCATAGTTGTATTGTATTCAAGCAAAACATTTATGTTGATGTATTGAAGGTTGAAACCGTGACCACTAAAATCTAGGTTTAGAGTGTCATACTATTTGACAATTGAATTGGTAGTCCTTGACAGTTATACCTCAAAATTGAAAAAAATTAATTTTACTATTCTCGAGTCAGGCCCGAAGTCCTTCCCAGTACTAACCGGCAGTTGCTACCGATCGATAAGCAAAACCACACCATATTAACTATACAAATTTCCTTGAGTTTTTCTTGAAACATTATGTATCAGTACTGATTCATAATGGACCGATGATACTGATCCATTAACTTAGCCAAAATTCACACATTCCATTTTGCACTTCTCCTCCATAATGCCACTAATCCATAGCCCATACTCATTCCTTTTTGCTAACCTTGTCTTTCACGAGTTAAGTCCGAGTCCACTTTAATGTTGCCCCAAGCTTCTTCAATATTGATCTATACTCCACTCCTTCTTTCCACCATCATCACATTCATCTAAGTGGCTTGGATCAATGATACTGATTCATTGTGGATTGGTATGGACCAAGTCTTGCACCATTTTTCAATAACTCGCCTTGTTCTTTATATGACGCTTTTACTTCCTTGCATATCCATTGTGTCTAATATCCCGTAAAATGAAATCCCACAAACATAAGCATCAAATACCACTAGAAAATGCATTGTTTACCCGTGTGGTATTACCAACGTCGTGTTAACACAAGAAATAAGGTTTCGGCATAGCGTTGGTATTAAATCGGTATTGTTATATCTACGAAAGATTACGGATGACAAGTATTGTATGTGATAATTATATAAATATTCTTTTTTTAACTAAAATGGAAATTGATATTTATTTGATATGTTATTTGTCAGATTTGTCATAATATTATTAATTTATGGTTCGTAAATCAATATTTCAAATCGAATGGTTAACAAAATTTCAACAAGACTTGCTTCTTGTTCCCCATGTATGCTCTTTTATGTATGATACGGGAAATAAATGGAATTGTTGTCGTGTTTGATTTGAAATGATTTATGAAACTTAAATATCATTACGCTTGCAATGGAAAGTAGAATAGCCAGCCATTAAATACAATGCATAAATCCCTATATTATTGAAATTAATAATAAAATAATGTTATTTAAAGCTGTGATGACCCATATTTCGGAAGGTTTAAATCGACAATAATCCACTCATGTCCAACTCAAACAATCTGAAACACAGATAATCAATGGGGTTAATTAAGAAAAAGAAGAAAACAAATACAGAATCCTAAAGCAGAATGACAAAATATAATAATCAAATAAACAGTTCATGAAGCTGTTTATACTATACATTTGATTATAATTTTACAACATAAATAAGAGTTATATATACAATAGTACAATAGAATAATACATCAGAGCAACATAATGCTGGGAATAATAATAGGAATAATAGTAGTAGTAATATATCAATTTTCGTCTTCGTCCTCCAGAAAATAATCTTCAACGCGCTGAAAACTCTGGGCTGACCCGAGCGTAAATAAAAAGACAGAACACTTGAATCAGGACTAAAATATCCTTACGTTTGTCAAATCAATATCATATATAATAAGAGTGTAATAGCGTCAGAGATGTTTATGCGGTTTCACATCTTCTATCCAGTGTATAACGTGTGTGCACTAACTCAAGAAATGTTACGGGATTTTCCATCTCTTAAGGATCCGTTAAAATATTTATATATAGTAGAATACGCTATATATAATGTCTAGTCAGCAAAATAAATATTTTTCCTAGCGTTAAGGCTTTACATTAATCCAAAAAGCTATCTTCTTCATACGATCGAATTAGGACTCGAAACATTTTCCATTGCGTTCGGAATAGGGGAATAACATTATAAATACCTAGTGGCATGCCTCGATAGGGGTTCGAGATTTTAAGCTACGTAAACGAGACGATTTGGAAATTTAAATAATATATTTATATGTTGACTTGACAAATTTTTTCACATCTGCCTTTTTCCTCCCTATCAAAAGCACTGTAGCCTTCCTCTTACACGCCGTCTCCTTCATTTATATACGTCCCCTCTTCCCTTTGTTCACGCATAACACTTACAGTAAAAAAAAGAAAATGACAATAACTCACAAAGAAAAGAAAACGATAAAATAAATATCTATGGTTGCGGTAGCTTTCAATCTTCCTCTTCTTCCAAATTCATTAAGTGTTTTCCCTCAATGTTTCTTCATCGATTCTTGGAGTCGATCCATCTACTGCTCACTTCAGTTCAATCCATGGCCCAGAAAAATAAACAACATTCCAAATTTAGAGTTTCAACCTCCCAAGGCGGATGCAACTGCATCAACAACACGAGGTGATTTTGATCCAGAGCTGAGATCGGTTTTGAACTTGCTACATGCGAGGAGCTGTTGAACTTGAAAGCATTCTTTTTGGACCTAGATTCTTCAGCTCCTTTGCTTAAATCAATGGTGAAGAAACCCGACATTTGATTTTATTTCTGAAGAAGATATCGATGGACGAGAAGATTTCGTAGCACATCTCGAGTCCTGTTTCTTGTACCTTACTGCATATTTTAGGTCTGTTTTTTTCGACATAGGACACGACACTTCCTTGAATCTCATGGCCAAGCATGTCGCATCATGGCCTGACCCAGCACCTGGGATAGGCATGGGGCTTCCTATCGCCTCAGCCTCACTAAAAGTGCAACCTCCTGCTGTGGATGTTGTGGGAGATGATGATAATCGGAGAGCCTTTACTAGTTATTGCAACAACACCTACTTTGTGTTCAAAGGCAGTCTCGGCACTGGTTAGCATTGTGGCACCTCTAACAGTCTCGGTAGATTTCAGGCCATATTTCACAATTCATGATCCTGATTTTGAGCGACTGAATTCGGGAAGATTCGAACTAGTTGAATTTTTAGCGTCGTTCGACTATAGGCCAACCAAAACGTGAAAAGCAACAATTCGAAATTCTAGTGAGTAAATCTCACACTTTTTGGATTACTAGAGTAAATTTTAAAATAATCAAAATAATTTTTGGATGTTTGGTTGAATTTATAAATATTTATCTGTTGGATGTTATATTATATATGTAATAGTATATATAGTAGTAATTGGATATATTCCCACCGATTGGAGCGGATGAGACCCTATGCGTCCCGCATAATAGCGGATGACCCTATATACCATGATATCCCCCTCGAAGTGGGATTGGTTTTTTTATGTTGTGCTAACATCCGTGGTTGCAGGGAAACAGGTTGGAGGGATCCAACTGGATTCCTCAAAAATATTGAATTAAATTTAGATTGATTTATGATCTATTTGAATAATCTGTGGTAGATTATAGTGTGATTTGAATTTATTTGATGCTATGGTAATACCAGTCTAGATTTTGGTATTTTTAAAAATACCATAAATATATGTTTTAAATTTGGAAAGAAATTAAAAAGAAATTTGGAAGAAAAATATTTATAGTGAATGTTGGATTAATTAAAGGGAATGAATTTGGGAAAAATAAATAGTTTGACTCTAAATTAGTACTTAACTATTTCGTGATATTGTAAATAGAGATTTCAAAATATTATATATAAATTGGGATTTTAAAATTAATTCCTAATCGATACTTGTTTCAGGTATAAAAGGATTTTTTTTTAAAATCAAGATTTTAAGTAGATTGGAAGAATAGAAGTGAATTTGGAGATAAGTATAAAATTGGTTATATTGGAGCTTAAATAAGATTTCTAAATTACGAAAGGGAAGTAGAATCGAGATTTGGTTGTTTTTTGGAATATAGTTGGGTTATTTAAGAAGTTAATTTATAAATGGAATTTAATTTAAGAAATTGATTTATAAATGGAATTCAAGGTAGAAATCAATTTATAATGGAAGTAAGTGATGTGAAAACCGTTATAAGCTGGAATTGAAAACTTTGATATTTATAAATAATGTTTATAAATAAAGTGAAGTGATTATCAATGGATAAATTAAAGAGATAAATTCACGGTGAGAATGAGATGGGTAAATCGGCTTAAAGATAAATGATAGATTTATTTTTAGAAATGTGATAAAGGGGATTTACGAAATTGGGACGTAAATCAATTAGTGATAAATCAAGAGAGATTTATAAATGTTAGACTGGTTATATTGGAATTGGAAAATATATTTTCATCAAGACGTTGAGTTGTTTGTAAAAGGAGGATTTTTAATTATTAAACTAGGTAATTTAAAAATGTTTCTAGCATAAAAATATTCCAGAAAATTAGTTATTTTAATATTTTAAAATTGTCAAAATGGATTATAAGTTTATAAATAAGCATTGTAAATCGACTAGAATCTTACTAATAAATCAGAATTAATTATCATTTCACAGTTATGTAATTATTTTAAATTGTTTAAAATCTATTTAGTTATTAATTAAGTTAGTTTATAATGAGTTAATATTAAGTTAATTATTATTTGAGAATTAATTAGTATTATTATTTTAAAAGATAAATTATTCAATATTAATATTATTTTATATAATAACTTTTATAAAAGAGTATTTGGCTAAGTTAAACCTAGAAATTTATATAGAAATTTTATAAGTATTATTGGAGAAAATTATTAAATAAAGTTTTCGGAAAGTGATGGTATACTTTCATGGCAAAATCGGGGGCAGAGATTGCCTGCAGTTAAGTTTGGATTTCTCTGGGATAGAGACGTAATCATTGAGCTGTGAATCCATGGTTGATACCCCGTGGTGCTTTCCGTATTTATTTTAAAGGGTTTTTCAAATATTTTTGAAAAGAATGGTTAATGAACGTACTTACTCCGATAAGATAAGTACATACCTTTTTATAAAGAGATTTAATTTATTAAAATTAAATGAAATAAGAATTAGTGTTTTTCAGTGGAAAATGAAAATATTTAGTTGAATGATTGTTTATTTGATAGTTAAATAACCGACTATCAAATCTGGACCAAAAATATAACTTTGGAGATATCTAGAAGAAACACGGGAATTATATGGTACAGTTATCGTCGGAAGGTGCTATACTGTACGTATAAATTCATTTCATTCTTCTAGGACGATGATAAGGAAATCCGTCCACTAACGGTTAGGAGGTGATCTCCGATCTTATTTTTGTCTGTATTTCCTAAAGAACCGGGGTTGAGTTTACCGGAAATATCGAACGTTGTTTCGAAGAGACCGAGATCGGATAAATTATCCGAAAAACCACTTCGATCCAGCGAATACGTTTTCGAAGTGAAGACAAGAGCGTGTAATCGAAGTTGGAGCAGTGAAGTGCAAGGGCTAATCGCTACTAATCTGAGGATGATTCCAAAATGGATGTAGTAGGAATAGTGCCTTCGGTTTCGTTCAGACTCAGAACGGACTTGTATGGATGAATGCTATTTGTACATTGTCATTGGAGGACAATGAGCATTTCAAGTATAAATTCCTTAAAAGGAAATCGTAGCCACAAGCCTCATCAACCGGGAATGATTGAAAATCAGGGGAGACGTAACAAGGCTAAGTGGGTCTTACCCAATTAGGGTATGTTTATCACCTTTCTAGATACCCTCGGATATTATTACTACGGTGCGTGGAAGATCTCTTAAAGGGTGAGAATGCCTGGGGTGAGAGCATATTCGGTCTATCCATGTTAGGGGTAATCCGGCCTTGTATTGCAAGGGATCCCAGCGTGGCCCTCGGTACATTTTTCTAGATGTGTACTGTGATAGGTGGTACCCCGGTGCCTAGTCATTCGTATGGAATCCATTCTCCAATACGTACCTTTACGGTTTTGGTTGTAGAGCCTAGTATGTTGGAATTTAATTAATGTAACAATTTCAGCTATTTGAATAAGTATTTGTACTTAGACACTATTATAATATCAGATGACTTTGATATAAAATGTTTTGGTTATCGTAAGGTAAAAACCCGCCGTGTTTATGTGTGGCGTGGTCTTACGAGATACCTTTGTTTTTCGAAGGATTTTGATTACTTTAATAATTCAAATTAAGTGTGTTTTCTCACGCTGGTTTTCCAGACCGACTCGGGTTATTTTATCATAATGCTCGGGTCTGACCGAGTATTATAGAGACATGACTGGATGCTATGGAGCTCAGGAGACGAGCTGGATGACGAAGACGTATCACACATGCTTGATTATATTCTTCTGTGTATTGCATGTTGTATATTCAACATTTGTGAGGACAAGTTATTATAACTCTCCAGTATTGAGTTATTGATGTATTATATTCTGATGATGTAATGTGTAAATAACAGTTGTAGTTCTTTTTGTATAAAGACATGTTATTATCTATTATATATTGTTCCGCTGCGATTGTGAGATTCTGTGTTGTTACTTCTATTTTCTTCTTCTACCTCTTTCTTCTTTTCTCTAGCGATCTGGTATTTCCGGTACTCGATTGCTCGACATGTAATACAGTGGGCGTATTGATATCAATTTTCGAGGGTCGAAAATCCGGTTCTTTACACTTGGTATCAGAGCTGAAGGTTAAGCCATAACCTTGGCTTTGATGGGGTAACTCATTAGAGATAGGGGTCAGTAACACCCTAGAATGAGTTTGAGTGTATTCATAGATATGAGCGCATATTTGTTAATGAATATAAAAATGTTTTATATTGTGTTGATTGATCTATTGAGTGGCTTATGGATTCTGGTCAATACGAGTAATTAACGTTATTGATAGGGATCTCTAAACACTTGAACAGAGCAATTCGACATGATATTGTTTGAATGGGGTAAATGAAATAATTTTACCATGATTATTTTTATATATAAAGGAATAATTTTTCATAAATTATTATAGTTATATATGGTGTGCTTGGTTGTTAGAAAATGATAATATTAAACCAGTATCATTTGTTGTTGTGGTAATTGAATAAACATTGGTATTATAATCAAAAGTTATGAAAGTAATTCATATAACAAAATGGGATTTGTAAATATGGTTTTGTAAACGTGATTTAAAAATTGATATGGTTTATAAAAACGATTTATAAAGGATTTAAAAGTTGGAATTTGGGAATTTAATTCCCGTTGGTTTTGAATTTTTTTTTCAAAGTCTTGGAAAATAATAGTGATATTATTTGGAGAATATTTGGGAATTGAAATATTTTAAAAAAAATGGTTTTTAAAGGAAATAAAAGCACTGAACTCACTTCGGTCGTTGGAAAATAATTCCGATGATGATCGCAACATCATCGGTGTTCATTTTCTAGTTTCTTAGTGATGGATTGCTACCGAAATGATCTACTATTGGGGTCTTGTTTTGAGAAATAAGTTTTTGATTTTAAGAAGCTTAAAATTTTTGGATTTGATATATATAAGTGAGATATATATAAATATTTGATTTCAAAAAATGACTTGAAATACTTAGAACCAAAAATGTTTAAAACTCTAGGATTTTGATTTTCATGTTTATTGGAAATATGAGAAAATAAGATTGAACTTATAAAATCTGGAAAGCAAAAATTGAAATGAATCTTACCTTAAGGTAAGCTAAATAGAGTGGATAAAATTGAATGTGAAAACGGAGAATAAAATTTAACTTAAGAAAAGTTAAATGAAAGTGAGTGTGATAATGGAATAAATTAGTAAAGTAAAATTGGAAGAAATTAGCGAATGGAATATAAATAAGTTTGATAACTTATAAAATTTGAAATTTGATGTTGGAATGGGATTAAACTTAACTTAAGTTAAATAAAGTGAATTTGAGAATTTAGCCTAAGTAGGCTAAATGAAATAACTATTTGAAATAGAATTTATTAGGATTGAAAATAAATTTGTGGATGAACTAACTAATTTAATTAGTAAGTTAAATGGAATTGAAGTTGGAAAATTGAAATTGAAATTGATTTTTAATTGGAGTAATTGTTGGAAATGGAATTTGCTCAAATTGAAATGAACAAATGAAGGGAACTAATTAAATTAATTAGTTAATTGAATATGGTTGATAAAATTCAATATTTTAAATTGGGAGATAAATTGAGTTAAATGGAATCGAAGTTGAATTTGAATAGAAGTGGATATAAGCTTAAGTTATAAAGTGGTAATAAATCTAAGAACATTTGTATAAAATGTTATAATTGACTTAAGAAAATTTGATGGTGGAATTCTTAAGTGGAATTGATATTTAAGGGTATACCAAATAAATAGGTGAATGTGAAGTATAAATGTGAATGATAATTGTGAATAAGTGAAAATAAATGAAATGAATGTGAATAAAAGAATTCGTTATAGATAAGAATAAATTAGAAATAAATACGTAAGTTGTACGTATATTACTTTATTCACATGACGATTTGATCTAGATTCGAGCACAGAATTTCGAGATAATTTATATCGATCTGAATTAGGATTTTTCGCATGATTTTCGACGGCGAACATTGGATGTGGATTTTTGATTGATTCTGGGATTCTCTATCATAGTTATGGCTATGCAAGGAGAATGACGATTCCTAATCAAGAAACCAGATCTGAGTTCGCACTAGAGAGTCGTGTGAATGATACTAGTTCGGAAGTGAAATTGTGTGATCGAGTGAGCGATCAGATTTGATATTACGTACGGGTGATATATGTACATCGTACGGGTTTTGGTGAAATAAATATTGGAAATTGAAAATGCTAAATAAAATGATTTTGAATTGAATGATTGGATATTATTGATAAGTAAGGTGCAGGTAATTAAAAGCTAATGCTAAGTTGATGTCTTCGATATCAGAAGTAAAATTTGATTGCCCAACAAAAAGGCATGTGTTTAAATTGTGTTTGAAATTGATGATTTTATGATTGAGCCACTTGGCTTTTGTTTTCTTTTGATGATTTGAGCCCGTAGAAGCGATCTGTAGTTGTTCGGATCTAGCCGCACAAAGGAGACGCTGGCGAAAATTTTCGAAAATTTAAGGAGTTAGAAAATTTTGAGGAAATTTTTTAATAACTGAAATTTGATTTCGGATTATAATTTGAAATGGTTGAGTAAATGATATTATTTGGGATATATGGATGAAGTTGGAAATTAGTAAAAGTGATATTATGTTTACAATAAATTGATTTTGAAAGTTGTTTAAATTGATTGGTTTTGGGAAATAGTTAATGGGTTTTGGACCATTCTTCTTACCTAGCAATTTCGAGGATGAAATTCTTTTAAGGGGGGAGGAATGTAACGACCTAGAATTTTGGTTATTTGAAATTGGAAATATTAATTGATTTTAAATATTTAAAAGTTAATTTTCAACTTGTTTATTGGATAATTTAATTATTGAATTTAATAATTGAAAATTGGTTAAAATATTGAATCTTGAGTTTTAAGCTTGTTAAAAATAATTTAAAGGCTTATAAATTTTATATTAATAATAATGAAGATAATAAAACTTTTTAAATTGAATTTAAAAGTGATTTGTTCAGTTTTAAAAATATATCCTTTGGATTAACGAGTAAAAATAGCCTTCCGAGGCACTGTCTCGGAATTCGACGAAACCCATTCTATTGGATCCGTAATAGTGTATTATTATCGAATTTCAAATTTCATAGCGTTTGGAGTTAACGTTTGGTCGTATATCAAAAATTCAATATAATAATTGGATCCAAAAAGTTATCTTCTCCATACGATCGAATTACGACTCGAAACCTTTTCCATTGCGTTTAGAATAGGGGTATAACATTGTAAATGCCTAGCGGCACGCCTCGATAGGGGTTTGAGATTTTAAGCTACGTAAATGAGACAATTTGGAAATTAAAATAATATATTTATATGTTGACTTGACAAATTTTTTCACATCTGCCTTTTTCCTCCCTATGAAAAACACTGTAGCCTTCCTCTTACACGCCATCTCCTTCATTTATATACGTCCCCGCTTCCCTTTGTTCACGCATAACACTTACAGTAAAAAAAGGAAAAAAAGAAAATGACAGTAACTCACAAAGAAAAGAAAACGATAAAATAAAAATCTATGGTCGCGTTAGCTTTCAATCTTCCTCTTCTTCCAAATTCATTAAGTGTTTTACCTCAATGTTTCTTCATTGATTCTAGGAGTCGATCCATCTACTGCTCGCTTCAGTTCAATCCATAGCCCAGAAAAATAAACAACATTCCAAATTTAGAGTTTCAACCTCCCAAGGCGGCTGCAACTACATCAACAACACAAGGTGATTTTGATCCAGAGCTAAGATCGGTTTTGAACTTGCTACAGGCGAGGAGCTATTGAACTTGAAAGCATTCTTTTGTGACCTAGCTTCTTCAGCCCCTTTTCTTAAATCAATGGTGAAGAAACCCGACATTTGATTTTATTTCTGAAGAAGATATCGATGGACGAGAAGATTTCATAGCACATCTTGAGTCCCGTTTCTTGTACCTTACTGGAGATTTTAGGTCTGTTTTGTTTGACATAGGACACGACACTTCCTTGAAACTCATGGCCAAGCATGTCGCATCGTGGCCTGACCCAGCACCTGGGACGGGCTTGGGGCTTCCTATCGCCTCAGCCTCACTAAAAATGCGACCTCCTGCTGTGGATGTTGTGGGAGCTGATGATAATCGGAGAGCCTTTACTAGTTATTGCAACAGCACCTACTTTGTGTTCAGAGGCAGTCTCGGCACTGGTTAGCATTGTGGCACCTCTAACAGTCTCAGTAGATTTCAGGCCATATTTCACAATTCATGATCCTGATTTTGAGCGACTGAATTCGGGAAGATTCGAACTAGTTGAATTTTTAGCGTCGTTCGAATATAGGCCAACCAGAACGCGAAAAGCAACAATTCAAAATTCTGGTGAGTAAATCTCACTCATTTTGGATTACTGGAGTAAATTTTAAAATAATTTTTGGATGCTTGGTTGAATTTATAAATATTTATCTATTGGATGTTATATTATATATATAATAGTATATATAGTAGTAGTTGGATATATTCCCGCCGATTAGAGAGGATGAGACTCTATGCGCCCTGCATAATAGCAGATGACCCTATATACCATGATATCCCTCTCGAAGTGGGATTGGTATTTTTATGTTGTGCTAACATCTATGGTTGCAGGGAAACAGGTTGGAGGGATCCAACTAAATTCCTCAAAAATGTTGAATTAAATTTCATATATATTGATTTAGGATCTGTTTGAATAATCTGTGGTAGATTATAGTGTGATTTGAATTTATTTGATGCTATGGTAATACCGGTCTAGATTTTGGTATTTTTAAAAATACCATAAATATATGTTTTAAATTTGGAAAGAAATTAAAAAGAAATTTGGAAGTGAAATATTTATAGTGAATGTTGGATTAATTGGAATGAATTTGGGAAAATAAATAGTTTGACTCTAAATTAGTACTTAACTATTTCGTGATATTGTAAATAGAGATTTCATAATATTATATATAAATTGGGATTTTAAAAATAATTCCTAATCGATACTTGTTTCAAGTATAAAGGATTTTTTAAAAATCAAGATTTTAAATAGATTGGAAGAATAGAAGTGAATTTGGAGATAAGTATAAAATTGGTTATACTAGAGCTCAAATAAGATTTCTAAATTACAAAAAGGGAAGTAGAATCGAGATTTGGTAGTTTTTTGGAATATAGTTGGGTTATTTAAGAAGTTAATTTATATATGGAATTTAATTTAATAAATTGATTTATAAATGGAATTCAAGTTAGAAATCAATTTATAATGGATGTAAGCGATGTGAAAACCGTTATAAATTGGAATTGAAAACTGTGAGATTTATAAACAATGTTTATAAATAAAGTGAAGTGATTATCTGTGGATAAGTTGAAGAGGTAAATTTACGGTGAGAATGAGATGGGTAAATCGGCTTAAAGATAAATGATAGATTTATTTTTAGAAATGTGATAAAGGGGATTTACGAAATTGGGATGCAAATCAATTGGTGATAAATCGAGAGAGATTTATAAATGTTAGACTGGTTATATTGATATTGGAAAATATATTTTTATCAAGAAGTTGAGTTGTTTGTAATAGGAGGATTTTTAATTATTAAACTAGGTAATTTAAAAATGTTTTTAGCATAAAAATATTCCAGAAAATTAGTTATTTTAATATTTTAAAATTGTTAAAATGGATTATAAATTTATAAATAAGCCTTGTAAATCGACTAGAATCTTATTAATAAATCAGAATTAATTATCATTTCACAGTTATGTAATTATTTTAAATTGATTAAAATATATTTTAATTATTAATTAAGTTAGTTTATAACGGGTTGATATTAAGTTAATTATTATTTAAGAATTAATCAGTATTATTATTTTAAAAGATAATTTATTCAATATTAATATTATTTTATATAATAACTTTTATAAAAGAGTATTTGGCTAAGTTAAACTTGGAAATTTATATTGAAATTTTATAAGTATTATTTGAGAAAATTATAAAATAAAGTTTTTGGAAAGTGATGGTGTACTTTCATGGCGAAATCAGAGGCAGAGATTGCCTGCAGTTAAGTTTGGATTTTTCTGGGATAGAGACGTAATCATTGAGCTATGAATCCATGGTTGATACCACGTGGTGCTTTCCGTATTAGTTTAAAGGGTTTTTCAAATATTTTTGAAAAAAAGGTTAGTGAACGTACTTACTCCGATAAGATAAGTACATACCTTTTTTTAAAGAGATTTAATTTATTAAATTTAAATGAAATAAGACTTTGTGTTTTTCAGTGAAAAATGAAAATATTTGGTTGAATGATTGTTTATTTGATAGTTAAATAACCGACTATCAAATCTGGACCAAAAATATAACTTTGGAAATATCTAGAAGAAACACGGGAATTATATGGTACAGTTACCGTCGGAAGGTGCTATACTGTACGTATAAACTCGTTTCATTCTTCTAGGACGATGATAAGGAAATCCGTCCACTAACGGTTAGGAGGTGATCTCCGATCTTATTTTCGTCTGTTTATTTCCTAAAGAACCGGGGTTGAGTTTACCGGAAATATCGAACGTTGTTTCGAAGAGACCGGGATCGGATAAGTTATCCGAAAAACCACTTCGATCCAACGAATACATTTTCGAAGTGAAGACAAGAGCGTGTAATCGAAGTTAGAGCAGTGAAGTACAAGGGCTAATCGCTACTAATCTTGAGGATGATTCCAAAATGGATGTAGTAGGAATTGTGCCTTCGGTTTCATTCAGACCCAGAACGGACTTGCATGGATGAATGCTATCAGTACATTGTCATTGGAGGACAATGAGCATTACAAGTATAAATTCCTTAAATGGAAATCATAGCCTCAATCCTCATCAACCAGGAATGACTGAAAATCAGTGGAGATGCAGCAAGGCTAAGTGGGCCGCACCTAATTAGGGTATTTTTATCACCTTTCTAGATACCCTTGGATATTATTACTACGGTGCACGCAAGAACTCGGAAACGGTGGGAACACCTGGGGTGATAACATATTCGTTCTATCCAGGTTAGGGGTAGTCCGGTCTTGTGTTGCAGGGGATCCTGGCGTGGTCCTCAGTACATTTTTATAGATGTATACTGTGATAGGTGGTACCCCAGTGCCTAGTCATTCGTATGGAATCCATTCTCTAATACGTACCTTTACGGTTTTGGTTGTAGAGCCCAGTATGCTGGAATTTAATTAAGGTAACAATTTCAACTATTTGAATAAGTATTTGTACTTAGATACTATTATAATATCAGATGATTTTGATAGAAAATGTTTTGGTTATCATAAGGTAAAAACCCATCGTGTTTAAGTATGGCATGGTCTTACGAGATACCTTTGATTTTCAAAGGATTTTGATAACTTTAATAATTCAAATTGAGTGTGTTTTCTCACGCTGGTTTTCCAAACTAACTCGGGTGTTATTTTATAATAATGCTCGGATCAGACCGAGTATTACAGATACAGGCTAGGATGTTTTGGAGCTCAAGAGATGAGCTGGATGACGAAGACGTATCACACGTACTTGATTATATTCCGTTGTGTATTGCATGTTATATATTTAGCATTTGTGAGGAAAAGTTATTATAACTGTCCAGTATTGAGTTATTGATGTATTGTACTCTGATGATGTAATGTGTAAATAACAGTTGTACTTCTTTTTGTATAAAGACATGTTATTATCTATTATATATTGTTCTGCTGTGATTGTGAGATTCGGTGTTGTTACTTCTATTTTCTTCTTCTACCTCTTTCTTCTTTTCTCTAACGATCTGGTATTTCCGGCACTTAATTGCTCGCCATGTAATACAGTGGACGTATTGATGTCGATTTTCGAGGGTCGAAAATCCGGTTCTTTACACTTTCACACCCAAATTGCATTTCATTTTATAACTCAAGTTCGTATTCATTCTATTAATTCATTTTATAGCTTAAGTGGAATTAATTCACTTTACTAATTCATCTGGTTCAATTCAATTCATTTAATCTTTACTAAATTAAACTTTATTTCATTTAATCCATTATTCCATTTATTTAACTTTATTTAAGTTAATTTTTTTTCCTTATCATTCACATTCAACAAATTTAAATTTTGTTTTTAGCTTAATATTTCTCAAATCTATAAGTTATACAAATTTATTCATCTAAATTTCATTTCATTATTTTATCTAATTCATTTCAAATTCACTTTCATTTAAGCTTTCTTGAGTTAAACTTCATTTTATTTACTTCATTTCACTAACTCAATTTATTTAACATTTCTTAGGTTAATTATTTTATTTCATATCTCAAATTCAAATTTTCCTTTGTTTTCTTAGGCAAAATGTTCAACCGTTTTTAAAATTCGGTCTTACTTCACTGTTCAAATTCATAAGTTATAAACTTATTTCTTATCTATACTATTTTCAGTTTATAAGTTCAAAAACTATTTTCATATATTTATCAAATCATACTTGGAATTTTTTTCCACAATCTAACTTGTTTTAACCAAAAATAAGTTTCTTTTGGTAGCAATTCTCACTCAGAAACTCCAAAATGAATACTGGCGATGTTGAAGTCATCCCAAGAATTATTTCCCAGTGACTAAAGTGAGTTCAATGCTTTTATTTCTTTCAAAATATATTCTAATCAAAACACTTCCAAATAATATTATTATTAATTTTGAAGACTTTGAAAACAATTTTTGAAAGCAACGAGATTTAAATTCTAAAATTCTCATCTTTTAAATCCTTTCTATTTATAAGATATATCATAAATACTTATACAATTTCATTACCTTATTATGAATTTTTTTTGTTAATTTACATCTTTGTTATTCCAAACAATTCTTATTGTGATTATATTTCAATTCAATTTAATTATCAAACGCTTCATGAAATAGAGTTCACAAAGTATTCATTTTTAGTTTAATTCAACCAATAATCGATGATGACCAAATATTATCATCTCCTAACAACTAACATTCATTAATAATCATATAGGCTTATAAAAGTTATCACTTTATATATAAAATATAATTTAGGTAAAATTATTCTATTTACCCGATTTTAAAACAACGTTATGTTGACTTGCCTCGTTTAAGTGTTTAGGAATCCCTATCGATAACATGGCATCCCACGCACCGACCATAATTCATAAACAACTCAACGGATAAGTAAACACAATATAAAATATTTTATAACACTAACAAATACGCGCTCTTATATATATACACACACGCTCAAACAACTCATTCTAGGGTTTTACTACCCTATCTCTAATGAGTCAAACCCCACAAAGCTAAGGTTATCACTAAACCAAAGCTTTGACACCAACTGTGATGACCCACATTTCGAAAGGTTTAAATCGACAATAATCCACACATGTCCAACTCAAACAATCCAAAACATAGATAATCAATGGGCTTAATTAAGAAAAATAAGAAAAGAAGAAAACAAACACAGAATCTTGCCGCGGAATGACAAAATATAATAACCAAATAGACAGTTCATGAAGCTGTTTATACTATACATTTGATTATAATTTTACAACATAAATCAGAATTATATATACAACAGAACAATAGAATAATGCAGCAGAGCAACATGATGTAGGGAATAATAATAGTAATAATATACCAATCTTCGTCTTCGTCCTCCAGAAAATAATCTTCAACGCGCTGAAAACTCAGGGCTGACCCCAACATAAATGAAAAGACAAAACACTTGAGTTAGGACTAAAATATCCTTATATGTGTCAAATCAATATCACATATAACAAGAGTTCAATAGCATCAGAGATGTTTATGGGGTTTCACATCTCCTATCCAGTGTATAACGTGCGTGCACTAACTCAAGAGATGTTACGGGATTTTCATCTCTTAAGGATCCATCAAAATATTTATATATAGTAGAATACGCTATATATAATGTCTTGTCAGTAAAATAAATATTTTTCCTATTGTTAAGGCTTTACATTAATCCCCTTAATGCATTTTTAAGCATTGTCATATAGTTTGCCTATAACACAATCAGTAGAACGTCAGTAGATAGGGATGCACCGTGATACGACAACACTAACGAAAAATCGTAGTGGTCTCGTATAAGGATAAAAGTATGAAAAGGCACGTGAGGCAATGCCCTAGGTAGGATACTATCAATTCGAGTCGTAAGGCTGGTGGTAACACATCACCGCAACGACCGCCCACCGCGTCCACCCATCCCATATCGAGTCAAAGGGAGGTTATCCCAATCAAGGTACACCAATCGAAATAAACAATAAAGTAATAACATGGACCGAGTCCACAAGAAATTTGAAGAATGGGTGTCCGGTAGGGGTAGATAGCCCACTTGGCCTGGATCAAGCCGTCCTGTTTTAGTCATTTCAAATTGGCACAAGTGTCGGGGTCTATCTATCATCGTTCTCTTTGGTCAAATCTAGCAAACGTACACCAAATCCAACCACTTCATTCTAGAGTCTCCTCCACGTACACAATTATTAAAGTGGTTCCAACATTGACAGAAAGTATGCCAATAATCGGCCCTGGTTTCTTTAACAATCAAACGTCGTTTTACACAACGGTTGGTTCATTTACATTTCGAAAATGAATCACTTGATATCAAAATATCACATTCGCTTCGGATATCATATTTACTTCAAAATATCATTTTATCCACTTCGAAATCAATTTCATTTCAAAATCTCAATTACGCTTTCCAAAATCATTTCGTATTTAAAGTTAGGTTATAACTTCATTTTAACCCAATGTGCATTTAAACTCAGGATTTAAATATAAACAGTTCCCACTTTGATCAGTTTGAAATTTTAGAAAATAGTTTGAATTTTTTTAAATAGTTTTAAAAAAGGTTAAAATAGCTTAAATAATTAAATAGTTAAAACATTTTTAAATAGTTAAAATAGTTTGATATAAAATGATTTGAGTATTAAAATGGTTTATATAGTAAAATACTTTGAAAAAAAATTTGAATATTTAAACAGATAGATTTTAACAGTTTATATTAAAGTAATTTATTTTGAAAATAGTTTCAAATCAAACTATTTCTTTCCATTTCAAAAATCTGGACCCAGGTCCAAATTTCAATCAAACTTATTTAATTTCAAAACTTCCAATTCAGATTTTGTAACGACCCATGTAACAACCCGAATTCCAATGGGTCCGGATTTTTCGCAAAAGTGCTAAGATCCAAGTCCATTGAAACCCGAGTTGGGTATCTGGTATCCTACAAATAGGCAAAGACAAATATATCAGAGCTCAAATAAATATCTCACAGTGGAACTGACTAAAATATAGTAGTAAGTAAATACTCACCAAGGAAATAACACTTTCTAAACAAGTCTCTCAAAGCTGGAAAGTCTCTGCCGTCTATCTAACCTGTGGGATGTTATGAGGAGGGGGTCAGAACTAAAGTTCTGGTGAATGGACAAATTATACACTTCTAAGCATAATTCTACATATACCGTTCTATTTCCATTTTCTGTTATATTAGGTTTATTGGGTTTATAATACTCTCGCCTTTATGGTGAATCATACTCATCTACTCCCTAGTGGATTAAGATCTAATGACCAATATATATATAGCTACATGCCCAAAGACCGCATCGATCCTAGTTACTACCCATAATACCTTCCGTATCCTCCTCGAAAAGGACTCCAACGTCTTGCTACTAGAGCATACTATAACCACATCTATAAAGGACATCTTCATAAGGCCTACAATACAGATGTTCCGTCGTCTACTATGAAAACGTGAAACTGCATCCACACTAGCTTATACTAGTGCTCGGACATCCACAATGTACCACCCAGTGCGTACCTTGAGGACTACACGTAATCATTGCCTACTCCCTGAATTCTGTCAACAAGGTCTACCTTGTACGAAACTCAGTCGGGGATTTTCTATATCTGTAAAGGTCCGCTTCGTTAGGCCTAAAATACAGATATTCTACTTGGTCTATCTCTTTTCTCATCGTGGCTATGGCCCCACGCAGCATCCATCAACTAATCGAAAGACCTTCAAGAGCTAAGTGGTTGTGCCCTCTGCAAACAATCTAAACATCCAATTGGCTGTGCCCCACATCCAATGTCTCGATAGTGAAAGAATCATTAGCCTGTTGGTTTAACTCTAGTCTTTCCCGAACTCGCTCTAACTGATGATGGCTTGATCTTCGCATGCAACTATCCTTTTAGGTCCTGCCCACTATAACCTACTCACAAACTAGAGTATGGTGTCATACGAATATCCTACTCCATCATCAACCTTTTGACTGCCTACAAAGGTCCGCTTCGTTAGGCCTGCAATGTAAAAGTAGTCAAGGCATACTCTCTTGATGGAACACCTACAGACCTGCCTCTAGGGGTGTAGCTTTGTTAGGCCTACCCCAGAGGGCCATCCTAGAGTATCCTCACGTCCCGTTGAAGTCTCGTACTTCCTTCTAGCCCAAACTAACTAAGTTGGACGTGCTCTTTCTGTACTAAAAATTTGCGATGAACTGCTTCGTTGGCTCTTTATCCAGATTCTCTTTGGGCTACTCCAAACACACCTTACCATTTTATTAGACCCAATGTCTAATCTTCTATTATGCATTTAGTTTACTTTTCTTATTCTGTTGGCTACATATTTATCCTAATCAGTATGCCCAGCCCCACCCATGTGTGAGACCATCGGTCTTAGACCTGAAAGGGAATGCTGCTGGTACAAGCCACTTCTATTATTTTGCTTATCAACTTAATCCAAGATCTAAGTTTGATAAAATAAGCCTCTTCTATTTCTTTCTTTTTAATTATAACCTTCGTGTTATTATATTTGCAATTGTCACTTTTATATTCTTTTCTTTCTTTTATAACCTACATGTTATAAATGTAATTGCAAGTGTCTCTTTTCTATTCTAGTCTGTCTTCTTTTATTATGATACTAAATTCTCTTTAGTTCTCTTATATTATATGACAGTCTTAGCTTGGGACTACGTCCAACTGTCACAATTTACTTATCATAATAACTGCTTTACTTTTTATTCTACTATCTGCGCAATAAATGCAGATCTAGTCACATTTTCTATTTTTTATTTCTAGTCTCATCAAATAATTAACTTGATTATTTCTCTTCTTTAATTTCTTCAACGCTTCGCGTTATTCTCTTTTATTCTAGGAAGTAGTTCTATTCTATTTGGTTGGTTACAAAAACTGTGCTAAAAATCCATTTCTTTATTTTAGTACTAAAGAATGCTATAAACAATAACTCGTAACTGCAAGATATTTCTTCTATTGTTTCTTTAATTGTTGAGTAATGCAAAATATAGTAATGTCTCTAGCACTAATTCCACTTTTCTTGCTTTTATTCTTGCAATTACGTTTATTGTAATTCTAATATTAAACCATGGAAATGTATTCCCTTTTCTAAACCAACCAACTAATCTATCACTAACTTCCAAATCAAGTTACTTGATTTTCCCATTTTTAATTCATTTCTCCCGTTTTAACATAATTTACTATAAATTTCTCACTTTTAGGCTTATGCCTTTCTTTACAACTTTTAAGCCTAATATTACTTATATTTAATTGGATTCCGTTCCTTTTCCATATAAATAACATTTAAATTTAAGTACATTCCTCTTATAAAATTTACAGTTTCAACATAACTAATTAGTAGAATAATTACTGAAATAAATGCTGAATTAAATATTTAACGAGAATCTAACGATAATATATATCGTAAACATAAAGGAGATATAATTTAAATCCACTCGTTTTGCTCGAATCAGACCTCGTATGAAAAATTTATGCAATAATTAACATAACGATTATAATTAAAATTAAATTACTTAATTAACTTAGGTTTAAGCTATACCATTCCTTCCATCATACGCACTGCTCCAGGTCCGTGTTCTTCCAGTCGCGACATCATTCTATTTTTTTAAATGATCGACGAATCGCCGATCAGCAGCCCAGGTCGCCGGACCGCGACCGCCGCGCGTCGCCTGCCAGCAGCGCGTACGCGCGTAAACATACGGTGAACCCAAAACCCGATGAAAAACGCGGCTAAATTCAGGTGATTTCAAGTCGAGTTAGCACGATCCATTAGATATGTAGAGCTCGTCGAGATCTTCATCTTTCATGTTGATGCCGTTTGATTTCGACGAATGGATTGGAAGAAGAAGAGGAGAGAAGTTGAGGAAATATCGGCCATTAATATCATGTAAAGAGGAACGGCTGAGCTAGGGTTTTGCTGACGAAATGAAAATATCTCACGGCCTATATATAAACTTCCAACCCGATCACACATAATTTTTCCGAACTCCAAACGAAGCGTTTCACCTGGTGTTCTATGTGTTATACCCCCATTCTGAACACAATGGAACTAGTTTTAGGAGCCAATTCCATCATATTCAGAAGATAGCTTTTCAAAATCAAATTATTTTAATTAAATTCCTTTAATTAATTCTTACGCATTTCAAGCTCGCACGGCCAAACGATAAGTCTGATTACTAAGAAACTTGAAATCTTATAATAATTCACTATTACGATTCCGATAAAACTGGTTTCGTTGAAATCCAAGATAGTGGCCAAAATGGCTATTTTTACACGTTAATTAAAACAAGAAATTTCCAAAATCAATTTAATCACTTTTAAACTCAATTTTAAAAGTTAACCATCTTCATTCTTATTTAAATAAAATTTAAATCAACTTTCGACATCATTTCCATTCACATTAAATTCAGAATTCAATTATTCAAATAATATCCAATATTAAATTTAAACAATTTAATTATCCAATAAATTAAATTAATAATCATTAAATTTCAAATGAATTTTAGTTATCAACAATTATTTATTTCTATCTAAATAAATCAATATTTATGATTCAACTCCAGTTATTGATTATAAACATAGTAAATACATAGAAGTTCATTTCAAACTTGTTATCGCCAAATTCTTCGAAATAGTTTATTTCAAAATTTTATTCAAGTTCATATTAAATAAATTACATAAATTATTCATTAAATTTTTATTTCCAGCCATTTTTATTCAATAATCATATTAAATTCAATAATTTAAAATAGTTAAAAATACCGGTTGTTACAAAAGCAATGGTATAATTAACAATGTTATCGAAAATAATAATAAAATTAACGTGTTATTGAAATTAATAGTAAAATTAATTATGTTATTGAAATTAACAATAAAACTAATAATGTTATTGAAATTAATAGTAAAATTAATAATGTTATTGAAATTAATAGTAAAATTAATAGTTTTATTTAAAGTAATGATAAAATTAATAATTTTATTTAAATTAATAATTTTATTTATAATTTTATTAAAGTTAATAATAATGTTATTATTAATGTTTGGTTTTACTAAATAGATGATAGTAATGTTATTATTAATGTTTGGTTTTTAAAAGATTAAGAATAAAATACTATTATGTGAAAAATAATATGATTATTGTTTACATGTAGAGTATAAAAGATGGATTATTTGAAATATCGAAATTGGATGCATATGATGGGTAAAAAAAGAGGAACGATACCATTGCACCTTTAGAAATGGTGTGGATGTATTCATGAAACTGACATTTTGTAATAAAACAAATATGAAAGAAGTTTGATATCCATGTTCGAAATGTCATTGCTTGAAACTTATATAATGTTATACTGTGATATTACATTTACACCAATATGGTTTTATGTCCGACTATCTTATATGGATATATCATGGAGAAGAATATCGCATTGCACTTGATGAGTCCGTAAATATGGATGTAAATTACGATGAACCCCTTATTAAAGAAAACGTAGATCTATAAAGTAGAATAACTAAAATGGTTCATGATGTCGCTGGTCCTAGTATGTGGACCAATGAACCAATATGGAGGAGGATCATAGCTCGAAATAGAAAAGTTTTTCAACTCGTTAGAAACATCGAAATGACCACTCTATAAAGGTTGTAAAATGACAAACTTGTCAATGACATCTAGGTTAATCGCTATAAAATACAAATATAAGGCATAGAAAACCTAATGAACGCAATTCTTAGATTGTATAAAGAAATGCTTCTACCTTACAATGTGTTGGCAAAGAACTGTTACTCCCTTAAAAGAGAGCTCTTTAACTTTGGATTATTGTATGAAAATATTGACATGTGTGCAATTGGATATATGATTTGTTGGAAGGAAGATAAAAATATGACGTTGTGTAAATTATGTAAACAACTTAGATATAAGTCACTGAAAATCAATGGTAAAGGTGTACCTTTCACCAGAATGCATCATTTTCCGAGATTGCAAAGAATATATTCATAAAGTGAATGACAATGACATGAAAGTGTTTTATGTCATCCTTCAAATGGTGAAGCTTAAAAACATTTCAATAGGGTATATTCTGGTTTTGCTAAAGAATCCTGTAATGTTAGATTTGGTTTTGGTATGTATGGTCTTGCCCCATTTGCTTCGTTCAGTAACCTTACTCAATGTGGCCAATTATTCTAATATCTTACAATCTCCTTCCTTGGAGGTGTATGAACTATGAAGGATCCGTACGTGTTTCTAGTTGTAGTTTTTTCTAGACCTAAAAATCCAAAAAACTGGATAGATGCATACTTGTAGCCTTTGGTTGATGAGTTGAAAAAGTCGTGGACTGGGGGTATTGTTATGTACAACGTTTAAAAAAAGAATTGCTTTTTTCTTGTGGATGATAACCTATTTTTTTATGTATAGGATGCTTTCTGGATGGAGTACTAGTGGCAAATTCGCTTGTCCTGTCTGCATGGATTGGGCAGGAACATTTCAACTTAAAAATGGTGGAAGTGTAATGGGATCGACATCATCGTTTTTGCATGTATATGGTCATATTATATTTGATAAAAAAAATTCAATTTAAATACAACTATTACTTTGGATACACCTTCCATTTTGAGTAGTGAAGAAGTGTAGGAGTTCATGCAAGATTATCCCAAAGTACACGAGATAGGATAAAAGCTAAAAATTCCTGATAAAGGAGAGCATTACAGTAGGTCTAAACAAATTATACTTTAGGAGTTACCGTATTGGAAAAATCATAATCTTCGACACAATATAGACGTAATGCATAGCGAGGAAAATACGTTCGACAACATCTTTAACACGATAATGAATGTGAAGAGAAAAACAAAAGATGACTTGAAGATAAGAAATGATGTCGCATTATACTATAATCCTTCTGAGCTTAAAACTTATAGCGAATTATCAAATTTCAAACATCTTGCTTGTTGCGAGTTGGAAAATTAGCGTTGAAAAAAATATTGGAGTGGGTTTATAATTTGAGGTTTCCAAATGGAATTACTTCTAACATAAAAAATTGTGTTGGTATGAAAGATCTTCAAATGTCTGGTATGAAGATTCGCGATTGTCATGTATTTTTAGAGACTCTTTTCCCGATAGTATTTTAGAAGCTCTTGCCATCAAAGGTGTGGATGTATATTACCGAGCTTAGTTTTTTTCTATAAGGAGTTGCGCTCAACCAACCACACTTCATAAAAGTAATGTGGAAAAATATGAAATGGTTATACCCAAAATGTAACTAGGGTAAAACATTTCCTCACAGAATATTCAGTGCATGGAACATCTACCTGTACATCTACCAACTGAAGCTTTAATGCAAGGACCGATGCAATATAGATGGGTGTATCCTTTTAAGAGTTAAGTAAAATACAAGTACAAACTATTCTTTTTTGAAATCAATATAATAAACATATAATTGATAACTTTTTCATATGACGGTACCTGGGTCACCTTTAAAAAAGGTGAAACAAAAAGCATGTGTTGAAGATTCAATATGTCAAGCATATATTGTAGAAGAAGCATCCATATTTTTTAGTTATTATTTTGAAGACCATGCTAAACTGATTTCTAATACCGGTCCTCGTAATGATAATGTTGTGGATGAGTCATTTGACATTTCTCTTTCCATTTTTCAAAATCATAGACGTCCTTCTGGAAAATGGAAGGATGGAAGTTTTCAAACTCTTAAAGAGTTTGTCATAGTTAGAACAATGGTGCTTCTAAATTGTGAAGAATTATCATATCTTATTTGGTAAAATTATATTTATTTATTTACTATCGATACTGTAACAACCCATACCTTAATGTGCCTAAATTTTAAAAAATCGAAGCCTAAGTCCATCAAAGCATGGATCGTTGGATTTGGTAGCTGCAAATAAGCATGAGCATTATTAGAGATTGATAGAAATCAAAACTCACAGTTGAAACAATAATAGGATAAGAATACTGACTAGGACTGCTTCCTTAGAATTTATGGTATTTCATGGATAACAGATTGTCACACCGGCATCAAGCATGAGAGAAAAGTAGAATTCTTCAACAACTAAACACATATAGATCCAGTGACTTATTCCTCTAAATCTATCCCATGGTCTGTAATGAGAAGGAGGTCGGAATAAGTTCTAGTGCTCGAAAATCTATAAACTGTCCATAACATAAATTTATACGAATTGGTTTCCATTTAATAGTTATGTCTATTAAGGTTAGCAATCCAACCTAACCTTGCATTGCACACACAATTACTTGCTTACCCCTTTCCAAGGTACAAAATACCGATGAAGCCTTATCAACCACCAAATACTTCCAAATCCATTGTCACTTAATACTTCTAAATATGAAGCAGGCTTCTATAATCATCACAAAATACTTTTAAAGAGAAATAGGCAGACTTTGCTATTTAAGACATCAATCAAGGAAGACCTCATCATTTAAGACCTATTTCCAAGGTGGTTTTCTAACAATGTTGTCAATGGTCGGTGGGTCCTAGCTACAAAGACCTCTAACCACTATTTAAGGCTTCCAGCATATAATGTCCAACTATTATCGCATTTATCGCCAATAAAATTGTAGCCATATAAGAGACAGTACCCAAGCCACTTAACAACTTTAGAAGGACTAGGCAGACTTCTAACCATTTAATACCTATATTCTAGGCAGGTCCTACGTCACTTAATACCTATCCTTAGGCGGACTCTTCACTGGTACTATCGTTATTATGGCCTTAGCAATGTGAGAGACTGTACCCAAACCACTTAATACATCATTAATAAGGACTAGGCAGACCCTGACAATTTAACACCTATTTATATGCAGACCTTTGTCATTTAATACCTAACCCAAAGGTGGATTCCTCACTGGTCTATTTAGCCGACATCGCTTAGAATTTCACTAGGTTACTTAATACTTCTTTTTAGGAGAGAGGCGAGCCCTTAGATCAGTCACTTAATACCTCAAACCCAAAGCGAACCCTTCCTGGGATATCCACTATCATTGTTAATTATAAATATGGAATCTCATTAGGTTACTTCTTTCGGTAGGGAGGTGGACCCTAAAATAACCACTTAATACCTTAACATTGAAGTAAACCCTTTTAGTGGTATCCTTATTTATTTGAAATCTCACTAGGTTACTTAATAATTCTTATTAGGAGAGAGGCGGACCCTACGACCACTTAATACCTCAAACCAAAAGTGAACCCCTATGGAGATATCCCTCACATCTCCTAATTCCAAATTTAGACTACTTTTCAATTAAGAAAGCAGCCCCAATCTATCACGTCATCATGAGTTTTAGGATTAGTGATATCTTACATCAGTAATAAGTGCACTCGATT
Source organism: Allium fistulosum (assembly GCA_030737815.1). Taxonomy (NCBI): domain Eukaryota; kingdom Viridiplantae; phylum Streptophyta; class Magnoliopsida; order Asparagales; family Amaryllidaceae; genus Allium; species Allium fistulosum. Next base: position 1,037,935,180 of record CM060902.1, on the reverse strand, counting down.
GTTGGTAGCCTCAAAGTAAGGGCAATCTTCCGTCGAGTGACTCTACTAACCTCGCATCACTGACCTACTAAGTCCAATTAACCATCCTAAGTCTTTATTTATATTATCTTAGGTAGACATTGGACTTAGCTTACTAATTCCCTTTTTATTTAAGATAATAAGATTTACCTTAACTGCATATCTACATATAAATCCCCTTTTTATGCTATAAATGTTAATTTGTCCATAATCCTAACATATGTTTCCTAAGACATTTATGTATGATTATTAATTTCAAATTAGTAAACTTTTTAACTATTCCATTATTATTAATTCAACTTCTTTATTTATCAGTCCCAGTAATCCATTTACCCTATCAAATATTGCAACTCCCATATTTATTTCCATTTATTTTCCATTTATTGGAGTTACAACCTTTTAGATTCTTTTCCTATTAATTAATTATCCCAAACGTGAATATTATGTGTAAGCGTCGTTATTAGCTAAGTTTTATTTAATTATTATGAGCACAGAAAATTACGTACAAATATATACTTTTATCGAATATATTCTAGTTATATATCCTCACTAAAATATCATTTTTTATGTTCAATTATTGGAATCATATCTAAAAATATTATCCGTTATAATTCCCATAAATTAGTCCAATATAAAAGGCTTAACTTTAAAATATAAAAGATTACATCATTCGAAATTACAAGGGATAATCATTTCTTTTTATTACTGAAATAGACATTGTAAACTACAATGAATTCATACTTTACACATCTCTTTCTCTTTTTATTTGCATCTATTCCTTGTTAAATCAAACGCTATATTTTTCTAAAATGGAAAAGAAATCAAACTAATTTACAAATATTAAACGGATCCAAATTCCAATGATTCCAAACATAGAAAAGTTTACATTCCAACATGATTAAGGTAATAATCCAAATTCATAACATTATTATACAACCTATTTTCGAATCTGGAATAAATTTCATTCAAATCAATATTTTAAATTCATACTTTTGGGACTGATTTTCAGATTAGGTTGTAAACAATGCTAAATTAATTCAAAACAAGAATATATAGGTGATATTTGTTATATTAAAATTATATCCATTTTGTTTCTTATGACTCATACAATTATCCAGTTAGGCATAAAAATCAAATAAACACCAACGGGATAATTTTCATATTATAACAATCTATAAAATTTCCTACTCACCTTTTAAAAGCAATCCAAACCTCTAGTTCTGAAGTAGAACCTTTGATTCATCTCCAAATCCTCTATAATCCAAGGAATATGTATAAAAATGGTATATACATACATTAGAATTACAGATCTGAGAAGAGATTTGGGATTGGGGTAGAAAATAGATACAATTATATAAAGTACCTCAAATATGCATTTATTATATTCTCTTTTCTTTTACTTTTATTAGATTTATATTCTCCTCCAATTTGTATGAAAATAAATACAAATATCTTATTTTTATAATTTAGAAAGAAAGTGGAGAAGAAGATATGGCAGAGCTTTGCTACTGCCTCCAGAAGAATATGAGAAGAGAATGGAGGGTTAGGCCTGAATTTATAGGCGTAAGAATCAACCTCAACTGCTAGATCAAAATATATTAAATCCAGGCTGTTGGGCCTAGGCTATCCCTATCCTCCATATAGGGAATGGTCGATCGCCCCTACTAAGGGGTCGACCGTCCATGATGGTGGGTCGACCTATGGTCCTGGTTTAATTTTTCTTATTTATTTATTTTCGTTCCAAATTCATTTTTCATCCGTAACTTCTTTATTTGGACTCCGATTGCAAAACTCCAAACATGAAAGTTGCTCAGTGTTTCGCCACGAACGCAATGGTGCAAGTTCCATGATCAAAATCCATTTTTAGGGCTTAATTAATTAACTAACTAATTAGCTAACTAATGGCAAATTACGGGTGTTACAAATACTATGTTATATATCATAATCACGTTTCTTAACAATATCAATTGTTTAATAGTCAATTTGAGCAACAAAAATCAAGAGTTCAACCCAATAAAGGATTTGAGGCTTGGTTTTAGAAACATGTAAGCATATATAATTGCTGAATAAACTTAGTATAAAATAGTTTGTTACGTATATTAATGTGTACTAATTTAATGCAATACGTTGTTGATAACGAAACCATTGATATATTTTATAAAACTCTTGCATTTGATCGAATGGTGAAATATAGAAAATTCCCAATCATATACGAAAATGGATTAAAATTTCACATAACAGAGTTCAGATGTAATAACCCACCTCGGTACAGGCCTAATTTTCGACCCAGAAAAGGCCCATCGAGCATTAAACTCATTCCAAAGCTGGCTGTTGGTTGTTAAATAATTACACAAAGCTATATACTGATGCTATCAGAATCTCACGGTAGAAAGGATAAAATATAATATCAGAAACAATACCCATTTTAGAAAAATTCAAATATAAAAAAAACATAAAGTCCCAATATCCATGATACAATATCTCATAATACAATAACATCATGTCTGAATGGGTGCATAAAATATAACAAAACATAAGTAGATAGATAACTACCACAATACTCTGTATCCGCCTTCATCTCCTAGATCTGCCTCGTCTTTTCTGACATATCCTATAGTAAGGAGGGAGTCAGAACAACAATGTCTACTGAATAAAATCTCGAGTCTTTCCGTAATAGTACTTAGGTAGTATAATTTAGATAAGAATACGTCTTACGTATCCTAACTATATTCTTATAAATACTTTAAACTATAAGCCCAAGGCTTCCCCATTCCAACCCTATAACTTACACTTTTCTAACCAATCTCTATAACTTACTTTCAACATTAGGCCCAAGGCTATTCCTAGTCCCACGCATCTATCATTAATCACGTCCTAACAATATGAGAGAAAATACCCATGCCACTTAATACCTTTCCAATGAGAATTAGGCAAACTCTGACCATTAAATACCTATATCTTAGGTAGGTCCCCCTCATTGAGTACCTAACCCAAGGCAGAGCCCTCTCTTGTACAATCCAGCTGACATCGCACGAAATCGCATCAGGCCACTTAATACTTCTTTTTGGAAGAGGAAAACCTTACGATAGCAACTTAATACCTCAAATCTAAAGTGGACCCTTCCCGAGATTTCCCACTACCATGCCTAAATTTTAACCCAGACCATTTAATACTTTCTAATTAGGGAGGGAGGCGGACCCTATAACAGCCACTTACTACCTCCGATCCCTGAAACAGGTCCTACGTATTATGACCCGTAACCCGACTATGATGTCTCACATTAGTCCGATCATTCATAGGCACTGGTTCAGATTAACTGGGCAGACTTACCCTATAGAATTAGGACGAACCTTACATCCTTCGGGGGTACTTGTTATAAGCAATATCTCATATAAGCCCCGAAGTCACTGGTAGCCAGATTAGCTGGGCAGACTTTCATGTGCTTTTGACAGACCTAACCACACTACCACATACCTCACCGCATTCTACTAAGGCAATAAAGAAAGATCCTTTATTCCACCACTAATCATAATTATCCATAACTTCCATCCTATGGGGTTTTAATACTAATTACTAACATATTTACTATGCAATTAATACGTTATTCATATGCTAATATATTTATAGATGCATAACTAAAATATCCCTAGGCGTGCGAAGATTACGCCTTCTACTAATCGTTAAATGTCAAATGTTCTAAGTTATATAAGTCTAATTCCATACCATAACATAAAAATTAGCTAATATCCTTAGCCCAACAATAGACTTGTAGACGAAAATAGAATCAATTACCAAACGTATTTTATATTAAACTAGTAGAATCAACATCAGTAGAATTTATAGCTCAACCCTTTTACACTCTATTCAACTTCAACATATAAAATGGAAAATGAAATAGGCATTGCAAATTAAAAATAGGAGACTTCGTATTTTACACACCATTTCCTAATTTTTAGAACCCTCAATCATATTAAAGAGAAAAATGATAAGAGGAATACAATGTAAGATATTAAAACTACAATAACTACACAAATTCTACTCTTTTAATATAGAATAATTGAGATTCTGAAACATAAGAATTGATATTTCACTTTAAGGGAATTTTTGGGATTTAGATTTGGAGTTTTCATGAACGAGAGTTCCCTAAGGTATATATCAAATCCAACCTATACTATACAATTACTGAAATGAGAAAAATTAAGATTTCAACTCATAGATAATTCCCAACTTTCTCCTTTGGATTGGAATAGGTCTACTTCATTTTCTCTTTTCAAGTTCTCTTCCTTTTGAAATATTGAATAATTGGATTGTATATTAAGTAGATTTAGAATTTTAGGGATTGGAGGAGAATAAGATTAGAAATTGAATATTAATATCTAAAATCCCTTACATGAAGACCTTAAGAAATTTCTGAATCGTGTAGAAGAAAGTAACTTACAGAGCTTCTCTTACTTTTCCAACTAATTTGTGAATAAAAGTGAGGGGGCTAGACTTTTATTTATAGTGGTTAAAAGTTAATACCGGTGCGCTCGTCAATAGCTCCTTCAACTTTTCAAATGCTTCCGTGCAATTTTCATATCATGCAAAAACCAGATTCTTCTTGGCTAAGCAAGTTAGTGAGACTGCTATCTTCGCAAAGTCCTTAATGAATTTATTATAGTAACCCGCAAACCCAAGAAAACTTCTAACCTGAGAGGCATTCTTCGGAATCTTCCAATCTTAGATAGCTTCCACCTTCGCGGGGTCTATAGATAACCCTTTCTCGTAAACAATATGACTAAGAAATCTCACCGCTTTCTTTCAAAAGTGACATTTTGAGAATTTAGCTTTTAGTTAGTTATTTCTCAAAGTCCCTAGTACCTCCCTTAAGTGATTTTCATGCTCACTTCCACTCTTGGAGAATACTAAGATATCACCCACAAACACAACAATGAATTTATTTAGTTGTCCCCTAAAAACTCTACTCATCAAACCTATAAAGTATGCGGGGTTATTCGACAATCCAAAAGGCGTCACTTTCCATTCATACAATTCATCCGGAGTGCGGAATCCGGTCTTCTGCTTGTTATCTTTAGCTATCATCAATTGATGAAATCCAGTGCCTAGGTCCAATTGGAAGAAGATTTTAGCTCCAACAAGCTAATCAAATAAGTAGTCTACTCAAGGCAAGGGATACCTATTCTTCTTACTCAACTAGTTGAGTTATCTATAGTCGACTCATAGCCTTAATGAACCGTCTGCCTTAGTGGCAAAGACAACAGGTGCTCCCTATTCAGAAGTACTTTAATGAATGAATCCTTTTTGCAACAGCTCCGAAAGCTGCTTATCCAAATCTCGCCTTTCTTTAGGAACCATGTGCTTTAATGGCAGAGTGACAGGTCTAGTGTCTTTCTCCAAATCAATCATAAACTCGATCTTCCTTCGGGGTGGGAGACCCGAGACTTATCAAAGAAGTCAAGAAATTATCGAACTATGGGTACATATGAGAGCTCATCTTATGAAGACTCAGCGAATATAAGTAGCTTAACTCAATTGAGTTTTGGCATATACAACAAACATCTTTATCTAACCCCTTACAACACTTTAACCTTACAATCATCATATCACAATCTAAAATAGCCCCGTAGTAGGATAACTAATCCATCCCTAGGATAAGTCAATACCCCCTAAAAATAAGAGCATACATGTTACATGTAAAATTTACATTACATATGTCCACAACTAGGTCTTTGCAAATTAAGAAAAGATGTGTCGACCCCCGAATAGGATTTGATACTACTATTGGGTTGATGATAATGATGGTATTTAGACTTAAAGGGTTAACTACATTTTAGATATGAATGAATGTGATGCTCCCGAGTCAAATAGGGTATGCATTACATAACTCAGAAATAATAGTTGTACCTTCCACTGCAGACTTTCCTTGATCTATAAGGGGATGTCTACTATAGGAATAACTTCGATGGCCTAGGCTTGCCCACTCTACCCTTCCTTCGAAAGCTTCGGACATCATTTCTTGAAGTGCCCCTCTTCATGGTAGAGATGCATTTCCCCTTTAATTTTGCCCTCATCAAACTCGCTACTTTACAATCCTTTACAACATGTCCTTTCTTTTGGCACCTCCGACATGTTATACCCTCCTTCTTGAACTTCCCTTTGGTTTTCTTATTTTCCCAAAATCCCTTCTTAACTCCACCCTGGTTTATTATCGGTCCTACTTTCTCCTTCTCCTTCCCCTTCGATCCAACCATATAAACCAAAGCCATCTCAACTAACATTTAGCGCTAGTGGGTACTTGTGTTAAAAGCAACTCTCTATATAGGAAATTCAGGCCTTTCACAAACTTCATGGCCTTCTTTATGGGGGTATCGATCAAACTCATTTCGAACTTACTTTGATCAAATACTATATAACTGTTTATAACTTACTTTGATCAAACTCATTTCAGCAAAACCCTATAACGCCTCAAGCGAAAGAAGGGAACAACCAAAGATCAAATACTGTATAACTGAAATCAACAAGTCTACAAAATAAAATAGGGTTAAGAAAAATTACTTTGATTACCTAGGAATATCCCAGAATTTATAGGAATTAAATTATGAATCCTTGCCCTAGGTTTACAAAGAGGGATAAAAGAGATTTCGGTTTTGGTTTTCTGCCTTGAGAATAAACGTACATGAGATAGAAAAGGAAGAGTAGAACATCTCTTAAATGGGCTAGACTACATTATAAAACTCAATAAAAGACTAATTGTATTTTGTTATTTAAATAACAACCAATTTTCTTTTTAGATAACCAAAAGCCATCTTATAATAATTTAAAAGCTTACTCTTTTTATCAATGTATTTGAAAGTAAAAACCCACACAATTAAAACTCTAAATTTCTCAGATTCTCTTTTATTTAAAATAAAAGATTTAAATCAACTAAATATTTCTTTTTAATTTAAATTCTAAATTTTACATTGTCAATGTTTTACAAATAATCTCTTTGAAAATACTAAAGTCTCTCAATTTCACAATCATTTAGAATTAATCATTATAAAATAAATTGTCCTCTATAGAAGAACACAAATTGTAGATTGATGATTTAAATTCTCCAATTTAAATCATTATTCAATTTATTTTATTAACCTAAAAATCTGGGTTGTTACAGACTCATAAATTATGTCCTCGCAATTTCGAATTCAGAGAAAAGTCTATAATATATTTTCAAAATTTTATTTTCCTAATTCTTCTTTAATATTTAATTTTAACCAAACATCTCTAGAATATAAACATTGTGTCAACAAAACTCTACTAATGTATAACAATTTTTTAACTCAGCATATCAATTTATAAAAGTCAACATCTTGTTCATCTTTATTTTCTAAGCTACCAAAAAATTTTAAACACATATATAGATAAATTTTCTTCTAATTTTATTTTCCAAGTTATCTTTCCCCAAAATATTTTATTTTCACAATTAATAATATTCAATTTCAAATCATTTACTAAATATTATTATCAAAACTTCAATGATATTTCCTTTCCAAATCACCATACAGTTAGTAATATTTTCTTGTAAATTATTATCATTCTTCAAGATACTTGTTGTAATATCCTCCTACTTGGAGACCCAAAACTAACGGCTATTGATGCTGCAGTCATCCATACTTATTAATCTTTGGTGAACAAATACGGCGGTGCTAGATACATTGATACACAGATCATAGAAATATGGAAAATTTTAACGATCCAAAAACACAATTCCATATCTCATTCAAAACATTTGATGTTCATTACATAATCCCAAAAACGTTAACCTCATTCAGCAAAATATAATTATTACAAATACGCCAAGAGCGACATATGAAGTTGCCCCCTTGGTAGATTAGAGTATATTTAGTAAGGAAAATAAATCTGCCTTTACAAACAAAACACACAACAGAAGAGAAAGAAAACTCTAAATAACTATTTGCCTCTTGCACGTCTCCGGAAGCTTTATTCATTAAAGAAGAGAACCTGAAGACCTTAAGTCTCAAACTACTCAAATCAATTGAGTACCCAAGAGTTTAAGGAAAAACAAAAAATTCGAGTCAGACATAAAGCCTGGTATGAATAATAATCTAACATCTCAATCCTTTTAGATATCTAGTGAGACCACGCCGCCTAGCGGAATGGGTTTTCCCCTCACTAGTATCCTAAAGCCTTTATAAAACCACATACTATACGGCTGCATCCACAATGGTTAAAACATACATTTTCAAAACATTATGATGATATGCATACTTGAAAATAATTAGGATTTCCCCATCCCCTATTAGATTTTAATTGCCTCAAAGAGGGACTATCCATCCCACATTCATTTTACTTAAGCTGATGCGGACTACCCATCCCACATCACATAGTTTTCCTAGGATAACTATAAACCCTTCATAAACACATAGAGACTATCCATCCCCCATATGATGTTGAATATCCATCAAACATCCCATAGTTTTCCCAAGATGACCAGGAATCCTTCTTCAATCATATGGAGGCTATACATCTCCAACTTGATGTTGACTATCCATCAAACATCACACAAATATACTTATCTCATGCTATCCACATGATTAACCTATTTCCATTAGTATCCCTAATTTAAGTTATATCCCATTTATCCCCTGCTATCTACATGGTTGACCTATTTCCATTAGTATCCCTAACTTAGGTTATATTCATTATAATTTACATTGGTATCCCCCAATGATTGTCAAAACTTATAAGTGTTGATCCCCAACTACTGTTGAACTCATTAAGCCCACCCTGATATCCCCAAGGTTAAACAACATTTATTTTATAAGGTTAAAAGAAAACAAATTTCCAATCCCTTCGAAAGTATCCCCTTCGAAAGCTTTGCTTTCGAACCTTTCAAAAGCAATAAAATGTTAGACATCCTACTTTAAAATGCTAACATTGCCTTAGAAAACCTTTGGAAAACCTTCCATTTAAAACCTTCTGAAACCATTTAAAAAATAAACCTTTCGACCCCTTCGGAAGCTACCTTTCGACCCCTTCGAAATCTACCTTTCAACTCCATTGAAAGCTTTGCTATCGATCCCTTCGAAAGCTTGGCTTTCGACCCCTTTGAACCCATTCAATAACAAACCCTTTTGAAAGCATTAAACCTTTTAAAACACAAACCTTTCGAGAACTTACCAGGTTCAATTTAAAACATGTGTAGAATCTACCTTAAAACCTTTCGACTTCATTGGAAGCTACCTTTCGACCTTATCGAAAGCTCTCTGCTTCGAAAGCTTTAAAACAATAAGCTTCAGCCTTTAAAACACCTTCTTCGAAAACCTTGGGTTATACCTCAATTATAAAACAAAGGTAAATCATCTAAGTCGAAAGCTTTGATACCTTTCGAAAACATGGAGAAGCGGCTGGTTTTAAAAACAAGTAAACCTTTCAACCTTGTCGAAAGTAATGACTTTAGAAAAGCGGCAGTAATCTTTCGACCTTGTCGGAAGGTTTAAAACCTTTATTTTAAATGTTTGACTTGGTCAAAAGCAACCTAGTCAAAAGCTCTTATTCGAAAGAAAAGCAGGCGATTCTTTTGGTTTATAAAACAAACATACTCCAACCTCTTTGGCAACTAACCTTTTGACTAAGTACCCTTCGACCTTGTACGTACCAAGATACTTGATACCGTATGCATTGGACTTTGACCTTATCAAAAGCAATAACCTTTCGACTTTGACGAAAGGTCTAGGCCGGAAGGTTTGATGCCTAAATTGGCTGAAACATGCTAAAAGCATGATTTTCTTGTTTTTAACTTAAAAGAGGTAACTTATCAACTAACCTGCCTTTGTTTGTCAAATTCTCATTGGTTAACAATTACCTTTTAGAAAAATGCTGCCATTAATTTCAAAATTTAATAATGATTTAATTTTATAAAATGTCCCTTCTCCTTAATTAAATATATAAAACATTTAAGTCCCATACCTTAAATAATTTTATATATTCATCAAATCACTTAGGAAAAATTTGGAAAAATTCCAGAAAATCTATTTTAATATGTTTTCCAACATATAAAAATTCCAAACCCAAATAATTATTATTTTAGCCGCAAATAATTTATAACCCAATAAATCATTTTCTTCACTAGAAAATTAATATAAATCCACATAAATTCAGAATATTATGAAAATTGGAAACTATCTCTCTAAAATATCATTTCTGACCTATATTTAATTTTTCAAGGAATTTGGATGTCACTTAGTAGTGTTTTCATATCAAACATATCATAAAAACTAATATGAACATGTATAATTCACCAACACACATATATATAACTTTAATCATCAAAACATGGAATATATTTGCAAAAACATTGTGGATCTAATCTTAAAACCAAAAACCACAAGAAAATGGGATGTTGTAATTATTCACTTTAGCTTTAAGATTAAAAGATGTTAGATTTGATGTTGAATTAGTTGATTAACTTCCTTCTCTTGAATCCTATCTTTTATCTTCTCTTGAGAACAATAATGGTGGCCGAACTTGGTATAATTTTAGTTTGAGAAAAGTGAAAGTGAATGTGTGTTGCATTCCTAAGGGTTTAGGGTATAAGCCTCTCCTATTTCCCATATTGCCCTTACTCATTTCCTAACACATTAGTTTATGTTATCTCATTTTAATTTGCACATTAACATGGCACGACTACCCTTAGTTTTATCAAATCTCAACCTATTAATCTTCACATTATTTTATTTAATTTTTAGCTAATTAAATATCCTAAATAATGTTATAAAAATATGGGGTGTTACAGACTCCCTCCTTAAAGAATTTCATCCTCGAAATTACGACAAGGTACACAACAAAACAATTAAGGTAAAACATACCATCAAACAAATCAGGATAAACATATCTAACTCTGCCCTCAGTCTCCCAAGTACAGTCTCTAACATCGCCACTCCACTGGACCTTTACTAATCTGACTGTCTTGTTCCTCAACTTCTTCTTATCTCTAGCCATAATCTAAATCGGCTTCCTAACTATAGTCAAGTCTGGCTCTACTACTAAATCCTCTAACACTATAAGTGCTATAGTAGTGTCTGGGTCTCTAATACACTTTCTAAGATGAGAAATATGGAAAACATCATGGACTCCTGCTAAACTATTCGGTAACTCCACTCTATAAGCGAGTTTCCCAATCCTCTCAACAATACGGAAAGGTCCAACAAATCTAGGTGCTAACTTTCCTGATTTTCCAAATCTAATCACATCCTTCATCGGTGAAACCTTAATAAACACATAGTCTCCAATAGAGAATTCCAAGTCCTTCCTTCTTCTATCTGCATAACTTTTATGTCTAGATTGAGCTTCCTTCATCCTAGCTCGGATCAACTCAATCTTCTCTGCAGCTTCTTTTACCAAATCCAGACCAAGAACCAACCTATCCCCTGTCTCTAACCAACATACGAGAGATTTGCATGATCTCCATAAAAAGCTTCAAACGGTGCCATCCCAATGCTAGTCTGATAACTATTGTTATACGAGAACTTGACTAAATGAAGATGGTCTTCCCATGATCCCCCGAAATCCAGTACACACGCGCTTAACAAATCCTCCAAGACTTTGTTAACTCTTTCCGCTTGCCTATCGCTCTGTGGATGGTAAGCGGTACTCATGTTGGGCTTGGTTCCTAATGCTTCCTGTAGACTCTTCCAGAACTCACTAGTAAACAAAGAATCTCTATCACTGACAATACTACTAGGAATTCCGTGCAGTCTAACCAAATTCTTCATAAATAACTTTGCCAAAATAGGTGACATCCTAGTTGACTTTACTAGAATGAAATGGGCACTCTTAGTTAGTCTATCCGCTATGACCCATATGCTTTCATTTCCTCTACTAGACCTTGGCAACCCATCGATAAAATCCATAGAGATAGAATCCCACTTCCATAACAGAACTTTCAACGGTTGAAGCAATCCACTTGGCTTCTGGTGTTAAACCTTTGCATGTTGGCAATTCAAGCACTGCTTAACTAATAAACCAATGTCCCATTTCATACCTTCCCAGAAGAAACTTCTCTTCGTATCTTGATACATCTTCATTCCTCGTGGGTGGGTAGTGAACTTCGAACGATGGCACTCTTCCAAAACTTCTTTCCTCATGTCTCCTATATTTAGAACACACAACCTTCCTTTCTTTCTCAACCATCCTTTCCGGTCAAGACTGAAATTCTTCATGTCATCGCCCTCTGTTCCTTCCCTTAACTTTCTGATCCGTTCAGCCAAAACTGGATCCTCCTACCGTTTAGAAGCTATCTTCTCAATCATTACGGTCGAACTTCCAAACAAGACAATACAACACTTCCTACACTAGAACCTGCCTCAGATCTTACTGCACTCTACAAGCTGACAATACTTCCAAATCTTTCCACTCAGCAATCATAGCCAATATTGCATTCTGATGTTTCCTGCTAAGTGCTTCTGCTACCTTATTTCCTTTCTCGGATGTGTACTCAATTCCAAAATCATAAGCAGCAATAAACTCCAACCATCTCTGCTGTCTCATGTTCAGCTCCTTCTGAGTGAACAAGTACTTCAACGACTTATGATCTGAATAAAGCTTAAATCACTCTCCCAAAAGATAATGCCTCTACACCTTCAAAGAAAATATAACGACAGCTAACTCCAAATCATGTGTTGGATACCTAACTTTATGTGGTCTTAGCTATCTAGAAGCATAAACAATCACTTTACCTCTTTGCATCAACATAGCTCCCAATCCAGTTCCACACGCATCAATATAAACAACTAAATCTTGATTCCCCTCCGGAACCACCAACACCGGTGCATGGGTCAATAAGTGTTTCAAGCTTTGGAATGCTTTCTCACACTTATCAGTCCATACAAACTTCACATCTTTTCGCGTAAGCTTAGTCATCGATGCAGCTATCTACGAAAAATCCTTTATAAACCTTTGAAAATATCCGGCCAATCCAAGAAAACTCTTTATCTCGGTCACTGTCTCGGGTCTCTTCCAGTTATTCACCGCCTCAATCTTAGTCGGATCTATAGACAACCCTTTCTCTGAGACTACATGACCAAGGAACTTTACTTCCTTCTTCCAAAAATGACACTTCGAAAACTTTTCCTTTAGCTGTATCTGCCTCAGCGTCGTCTCCAACACCACTCTAAGATGAATCTTATGCTCCTTTTCATCTTTAGAGTACACTAGAATGTCATCTATAAATACCAACACGAACCTATCCAAGTGCTCTTGAAAACTCAGTTCATCAAATCAACAAAGAAAGCAGGCGCATTTGTCTATCCGAATGGCATCACCAACCACTCATACGAACCATATCTAGTTCGAAATGCCGTCAAAGGAATGCTATCCTCCGCCACTCTCAACTGATGGAACCTCGTCACCAAATCAAATTGGGAAAATACTCTGGCTCCACTCAAATGATCAAATAGATCATCTATCCTCAGCAGAGGGTACCTATTCTTGATCGTCCCATTTAACTTACGATGTCGATGCACATCCTTAACGACCCATCTGATTTCCTCACAAACACCGCAGCTGCTACTCAAGGCCAACTGCTTGGTTAGACAAAATTCCTTCCCTCCAGATCCACTAGCTGCACCTTCAATTCCTTCATCTCTATCGGTATCATCCTGCTAGGTGGTCTACTGACAGGTTTTGCTCCTGGTACAAGATCTATCCGAAACTCAATAGCTCATTTCGGGGGAAATCCAGTAACTGGCTCAAAAAAATTTGCAAATTTTCTTGCTACCCGAACCTGACTAAACTCATCTCCAACCTCTATGGTATTCAACAGAGCAGCAACACTCTTACTGGAATTCTCCACTAAGAAAATAATTCGGTTATGACTATCCGAGTGCCTCAATGATATCTCCCGATCCTAGCAAAATATCCTAGCCTCATACTTACCTAACTAATCTTTACCCAAAATGATCCCGAAATCCACGAAATCAAAAACATACAAACTGCATGCAAACTTATGACCTAAAAAATCAAGTTCTAACTAGTCACATCTCATTTCAAAAGTTGCATACCCTCCTATTCGATTCGCAACCCTTAAGGAAGTAACAAGGTATGTAGCTTCTATACATAACCTATCAACCAAATACTGTGATATAAATGAATGCAATGCTCCGGTATCAAACAATACCTTAACTGGTATGCTATGAATCAAAAGCGTACCTTCCATCACAGACTTCCCTTTCTCAGCAGCAAATGGTTTAGAGGATGACAGCTCCAAAGCAAAGACCTTTCCTCTTCCTGCCTTGGCAGCTTCTGGACACTTATTCTTGTAATGCCCCATCTGGTTGCAATTATAGCATTGCACATTCTGCTTCCCCACAACCAACCTTCCATCACTCGAACAACACTCATTAGCATAGTGTCCCTTCTTATCACACTTGTAGCAAACTATATCTGATTTCCCTTTCTTGGCTGCTCCTCCTTTCTGAGCGCCCTTCTTCTTGAAGAAATTCCTCTTTCTCACCTAAGGACTCTGGGATTCAACCGGCATCTCTCTAGCTGAAATAGCAAGCATCTCCTCATGGTGAATAGTAATTTCCACCACCACATTACAAGGATCTCTGATATGGGCCGTAGTCATTCTGCCTAGCTCTGGCCTCAATCCTCTAATGAATCTCTCATTCCTTTTGACATCAATGTCAACCAAAGCATAACCATATCGAGACAGCTCATCAAACATAGCAGCATACTCGATCACAGACATTTGTCTTTGGACAAGGTCCATAAACTTCCTCATCAGCGCCGACTTGGCAACCTCAGTCAAGAACCTCTGCTCAAACCTCCTTCTAAAATCAGCCCATGTCAATTCTTCTTCGGTACAACGGCTGTCACACTGTTCCACCAATGAAGTGCTAACCCTTGCAACAATCTAGAGGCTAGCCTTCTCTTCTCTCCATCATTCAAGCCTAAATCTGTAAAGATCCTTTCATAGTTCAAAGGCCAGTTCTCAACTTCAACAGCATCCTCTGTTCCAAGAAACAGCTTTCCTTCCAGACTGATATAGTCTTTGCTCAGCATAGCATAGTTATATCCAACTGGAACTACAGGATTAGCTCCACCAACATTTCCAGCAGCTCCCGCTTGCAAAAGATTTGCCAACAACTGATACAACATCCCCGCATCTACTGGTGGATTTCCAGCACCTACATTGGCCTCAACATTTTGATTAGCATTAGCCTATCGACCTTGGTTTCTCCGAGTATTAGGTCGAGCATTTCCATTGGTTATGGTGCTTCCTTAACCTAGATTTCCTCTTCCATTTCCTGCCTCCATATCTTCTTTCTCGTATATCTGCATACGAGCCTTAGTAAGATACAAAAGAACGGTCTAAGAGAGAGGGAGAGTACGTACTTAGATATATACCTACATATCAAACACAAGTACGTTACTATAGCGTTAACCCAAACCCCGATCATATTTCCAAATTCATTGGATTATGTTTCAAAAAGTTTTTAGGTTTAACTTTTCTTATAAATTTTCAAAAACCTATGCTCTAATACCAACTTGTAACATCCCCCTACTTAGAGGCCCAAAACTAATGGCTACGGATGCTGCAGTCATCCATAGTTATTAATCTTCGGCGACCAAATACGGCGGTGCTAGATACATTGATACACAGATCACAGAAATATGGAAAATTTTAATGATCCAAAAACACAATTCCACATCTCATTCATAACATTTGATGTTCATTACATAATCCCAAAAATGTTAACCTCGTTCAGAAAAATATAATTATTACAAATACGTCAAGAGCGACATATAAAGATGCCTCCTTGGTAGATCAGAGTATATATAGTAAGGCTAATAAATCTGCCATTACAAACAAAACACACAATGGAAGAGAAAGAAAATTCTAAATATCTATCTACCTCATGCACGTCTCCGGAAGCTTTATTCGTCAAAACCTGAAGACCCTAAATCTCAAACTACAAAAATCAATCGAGTAACCGAGAGTTTAAGGGGAAAACAAAAACTTCGAGTCAGACATAAAGCTTGGTATGAATAATAATCTAACATCTCGGTCCTTTTAGATATCTAGTGAGACAACGCCACCTAAAGGAACAGGTTTTCCACTCACTAGTATCCTAAAGCCTTTATAAAACTATATACTGTACTTCTGCATCCACAATGGTTAAAACATACCTTTTAAAAACATTATGACGATATGCATACTTGAAAATAATTAGGATTTCCCCATCCCCTATTAGATTTTAATTGCCTCAAAGAAGGACTACCTATCCAACATTCATTTTACTTAAGCCGATGCGGACCATCCATCCCACATCACATATTTTTCCTAGGATAACTATAAACCCTTCATTAAACATATGGAGACTATCCATCCTCCACATGATGTTGACTATCCATCAAACATCCCATAGTTTTCCCAGGATGACTATGAACCCTTCTTCAATCATATGGAGGCTATCCATCTCCAAATTGATGTTGACTATCCATTAAACATCACATGAATATACTTATCTCATGCTATCCACATGATTAACCTATTTCCATTACTATCCCTAATTTAGGTTATATTCCATTTATCCCCTGTTATCTACATAGTTGACCTATTTCCAATAGTATCCCTAATTTAGGTTATATTCATTATAATTTACATTGGTATCCCCCAATGATTGTCAAAACTTATAAGTGTTGATCCCCAACTATTGTTGAACTCATTAAGCCCACCTTGGTATCCCCAATGTTAAACAACATTTATTTTATAAGGTTAAAAGAAAACAAATTTCCAATCCCTTCGAATGTATCCCCTTCGAAAGCTTTGCTTTCGACCCTTTCAAAAGCAATAAAACTTTAGACATCCTACTTTAAAATGCTTCAAAACATTGACATAGAAAACCATTGGAAAACCATTCATTTAAAATCTTTCGAAACCATTCAGAAAATAAATCTTTCAACCTTGTCAGAAGCTACCTTTCGACTCCACTGAAAGCTTTGCTCTCGACCCCTTCGAAAGCTTGGCTTTCGACCCCTTCGAAACCAATCAATAAACAAACCCTTTTGAAAGCATTAAACCTTTTAAAACACAACCTATAGAAAACTTGCTAGGTTCACTTTAAAACATGTGGATAATCTACTTTAAAACCTTTCGACTTCATTGGAAGCTACCTTTCGACCTTGTCAAAAGGTCTGCTTCGAAAGCTTTAAAACATCTCTTTAAAACAATAAGCTTCAGCGTTTAAAACACCTTCTTCGAAAACCTTGGGTTATACTTCAATTATAAAACAAGAGTAAATCATCCAAGTCAAAAGCTTTGATACCATTCGAAAACATGGAGAAGCAGCTGGTTTTAAAAACAAGTAAACCTTTCGACTTTGTTGAAAGCAATGACCTTAGAAAAGCGGCAGTAACTTTTTGACCTTGTCGGAAGGTTTAAAACCTTTATTTTAAATGTTTGACCTGGTCGAAAGCAACCAAGTCAAAAGCTCTTATTCGAAAGCAAAGCAGGCGATTCTTTTGGTTTATAAAACAAACATACTCCAACCTCTTTAGTAACCAACCTTTCGACTAAGTACCCTTCGACCTTGTCCAATTCATTATGTACCAAGATACTTGATACCATACGCATTGGACTTTGACCTCGTCGAAGGCTATAACCTTTCGACTTTGTCAAAAGGTCTACGCCGGAAGGTTTGATGCCTAAATTGGCTGAAACATGCTAAAAGCATGATTTTCTTGTTTTTAACTTAAAAGAGATAACGTATCAACTAAACTTCCTTTATTTGTCAAATTCTCATTGGTTAACAATTACCTTTTAGAAAAATGCTGCCATTAATTTCATAATTTAATAATGATTTTATTTTATAAAATGCCCCTTCTCCTTAATTAAATATATAAAACATTTAAGTCCCATACCTTAAATAATTTTATATATTCATCAAATCACTTAGGAAAAATCTAGAAAAATTCCAAAAAAACTATTTTAATATGTTTTCCAACATATAAAAATTTCAAACCCAAATAATTATTATTTTAGCCGTAAATAATTTATAACCCAATAAATCATTTTCTTCACTAGAAAATTAATATAAAATCCACATAAATTCAGAAAATTATGAAAATTGGAACCCTCTCTAAAATATCATTTTTTATCTATATTTAAATTTTCAAGGCATTTGGATGTTATTTAATAGGGTTTTCATATCAAACATATCACAAAAACTAATATGAATATGTATAATTCACCAACACGCATATATATATATATATATATATATATATATATAACTTTAATCATCAAAACATGGCATATACTTGCAAAAACATTTCGGATCTAATCTTAAAACCAAAAACCATAAGAAAATGGGATGTAGAAATTATTCACGTTAGCTTTGAGATTAAAAGATGTGAGACTTGATGTTGAATTAGTTGATTAACTTACTTCTCTTGAATCCTTGCTTTTATCTTCTCTTGAAAACAATAATGATGGCCGACCTTGGTATACTTTTAGTTTGAGCAAAGTGAAAGTGAACATGTGTTGCATTCCTAAGGGTTTAGGGTATAAGCCTCTCATATTTCCTATATTGCCCTTACTCATTTCCTAACACATTAGTTAATGTTCTCTCATTTTAATTTGCACATTAACATGGCATGGCTACCCTTAGTTTAATCAAATCTCAACCCATTAATCTTTAAATTATTTTATTTAATTTTTAGCTAATTAAATATCCTAAATAATGTTTTAAAATATGGGGTGTTACACTTGTTCTGAAAACTTATCACATTTGTTTAACACCCCACACCCTTTAGTATACCCAAAAGGACACACTAAAAGGCATGATGCGTTGTAGGTATAACTAAAACCAGCAGATACTAAGATTCACAAGACAAAAATTAAATGATAATAACAATAGTAATAATAACGCAGGGGAAACAATTATAGTATTTTGCTAAAAATCAAATTCCATAATATAACCACACATACTAAGTGCTTGGAACTCAATAGTGACTTATCTCTCCTAATAGATGTCGCACGCTCGGTCACCGCTGGTTCGCACTATCTATTGCTCCCTTTTTTGACCTTTTAGTTACCCTAGACAGCATAAGCATGCCCTCGTCTCACTTCAGGCTATTGTAAGACAGCGTGTCCATAGAAAATAGGAAATGCTGTTGGTACTAGTCCCTGTTAAACAAAATCTAGTTGCTCCCTTGTCCAAATCCCCATGATTTAAGTCTTTTAATTATTGACCTCTAATCTTCCTTATACAGCATAAGCATGTCCCAAGGGAAATGCTGCCGGTATGGATCTTTTCTTTTAACTATTGATCACTTATCTACCCTAAACAACATAACGGAAATGATGCTGGTACAGATCTTTTCTTTTAACTATTGACCACTTATCTACCGTAAACAGCATAAGGAAATGCTGCCGGTACGGATCTTTTCTTTTAACTATTGACCACTTATCTACCCTAAACAGCATAAGGGAAATGTTGTCGGTATGGATCCTACTTTCAACTTTGCTTATTAACTTAGAAAAATTGTTTTAAATAAGCCTTTGTTATTATTCTTACTATCTGTGCTTATTAATTTATCCTAAGTCTAAAAATAAGCCTCATTCTGTTCTGTTTTCTTATTATAGCCTACGTTATAATCATGTTTATTACTTAACCCAAGGTCTAAGTGTGAAAATAAGCTTCTTTCATCTTTTACTCTTTTTAGTTATAATTCTAAGTTATAACTAGGCCAGTCTCTTTAATTAGTCCAATTCTAACATTTATATCATAATTAGGCTCAATTTCAGTCTTAATTCCATTTTTATTACAGTCTTTACAATTTAGGTCTTATCTTCCGTTATTTCAGTATTCTTAAAATTTTAATCCATATTTGCGTTTAATCTATTCTAATCCATACGCGAAGAAGAAGGAGAAATAAAAGAAAACTGAAAATAGAAGAAAATCCAAAGCGTGGGAAAATAAGATGTAAATAACGCATAAATAACAGTAAATAAATTAAATACTGTAAATAAACTGTAAATAAATTAAAAGCTATAATTAACAGAAATAAACTTAAATTAACTGAAAAGAATGGATAAAAGAAATAGACTGAAAATAATTCTAAAAACTATAAATAAACTACTAAAATGGTTATTCCCAAAATCGTAGTAAAACTACAACTATTGGAAACCCTATTATTTTAAATTACTTAAAAATCTAAATAATTACAATCACTCACATGTGGTCCTAAGCTCTTCCCTTTTGGTCTTCACGGATCCACTTCAGGGTATTAAAATATTTTTATTAAAAAGATTCTTTCCTTGGAAAATTATTCCTTTTAGGGTCCTTTATGAAAAGATGAATCCAAGCGGAGAAAATATAGAATGAGAAAAAGTGTTAGTCCTAGGGTCTTATTTATAGGGGTAGAAGTGGATCTTAGACTGTTGGATTTGGAGATTGAATACGGTGCGCATAGGCTGAATAGGAGCTGTCGGATGGAAGCACGAAATGACCAGATTGAGTAAAAGAGTGAAATTGACATGTACAAGGCTTGCTGGAACGAACACGAACGAAAAATTCGTTCGTCCGCTCACTATGTAGGGCGGGTCGACCGCATGATCGACCTTCCCCCCTCCTAGGCCGACCGGCCGGTCGACCTAGGGTGTGGTTGGGTCAAACTTCTAATCGACCTGACCAATATATTATTATTATTATTATCATTATCATTATTAATATTATTATTCGTTGATTCTTGTTCGATTTGTATCTTTCTCATATTAGCTCGGATTTTCACGTTCTATATATGGAAATTGACCAGAATATTACCATGGACACAATGGTGCAACTCCCTGGCTCAATACTGATAATTTCACAAAGTTATTTTATCATTTAATTAATTCGTTAATTAATTATTATAGCTTAAATTTCGGGTTGTTACATTCCCCCTCCTTAAGGGATTTCGTCCCTGAAATCTCTAAGGATAAAAGAATGAACTAATGTTTTCATCCAAGTTCTACAACCAACTACTCAACCATCATACATTCATCCACTGTCCTTAAGTTTTTCTACTAGAACTTATTACTACTTATGCGATTAGTGTAGTGTTAATGTCCCTAACTAATGCAAAAGATTAGGCGGTCCACTGATTCAGTTGACCTCCTTTTATGCAATCATGTCCGTGCTATGTATCCAAATGAATGCCAAAATTCCTAATGATAAATGATAGTTCTATATGCATGCTTCAATCATTATCCAAATGCAACAACCATGTGATAAACATCCATCTATAGCAACCACGAAAATAAAAATGCAAATGCGCACACATCCATATACATATGCTCTTAGTGTTCTAGTTAGGCCGATCCCTAAGAGATAATAGTGCCTAGTGTAAGTATATGCATCCATTAGCACCCACTAGCAAACACTTGCAACTACTAGCATCCATCATTCATAACATGTTCTAATAACATGTTTACATGAAATCCTACCATCCATAGGTTAAATAGTAAGTTCTACCCTCCCAAAGGATAATAAAGGAAAGAACCTATTCAAAACTAAAGATGGAAAGTATGAAATTCAAAAAATTACTATTAAAGAAATGCGGATATAAGATACGAATTTTCTCCAAATCAAATTTAGTCTTTTCCGAAGTCTTTTTAACTGTGTCGGAACTAAGGCAATCCCTTTGTTGACTCTATCCAACACGAAGGCGACTAGCGCGGTCTTCCATAAAGAGCTTCGGAAGGTGCCACTCCAATGCTAGCTTGAGAACCGCTATCTTATGCGAATTACACTAAAGAAAGATGCTTTTTACAAGCTCTTCCAAAATCAAGAATATCCATTCTCAATCATGCATGTCTTACAATTTTACTAACTCCATTTTACTGTTCTTCTTTAGTATGCTCACATGAATCAACATTCCTAGGTTCTCATTAGTGCCCTATATGCTTTACGGGAAACTCTATTATTACTTCCAAAAGTAATTACTGCTGTCTCCTTTATAGCCTTACACCTTTTCCGTCACTCCTCAGGGAATGATTCCTGTCTATTCCACTTTTAAGAGTCTGGTTTGGTATTTATCCTTTCATTTCAAAAACTAAGGCTTCTAAATTTTCAAATCCCAAAATCTTTGTCCTTAAAAGTGTTATCTTTAAGTTCTTCTTAAATTCAAAAAAAATACTCGGTTGCTTAACATTTTATGTTTCTAGATTTGCATCCTTACATCTTTTTGAATTTACATTATTTCCCAAACCTAAAGGGAAAAACTTTCAAATTCTAAGTCGAAAGCTTATTCCTCGCTTTCTTTTAAAGACCTTTTCAATTTTCTATAAAATTTGAATTTTCAAATTCTAATTTTATTAAGTTTTTCATTTCAAAAACTTATTTACTTTTTCACCAATCCATTTCCCTATATCTTTAAAATATCCTTATGCTTTTCAAAACATCTTCTTATTATACCTAACAGCCTCATACCTTAATGTATTGGAACTACTTTCTCCTATAAGAAATTATCAACGCTAAAATCTTCTATGAACCTTTTTAAAAGTGGACTTCATGTTTAGGTGAAACTACAAGGAACTTATTTATACTTTTTGAAATAGGCTATACAAAATATGTTACTTCTCATACCTTGTACATCTCTTTCATGTATTCCTTGTAACTTGCACAAAACATTTTTATTGGTTTCATAGAAAATTATACCATTATTTTTTTTCCATTCCAATAGATTAAAGTATGTTTAATTTACATTCTCTTATGATAGACATCTTCTAATATCTAACTTACTCTTTTCTTTTCAGAAAAACTCACCTCTAAAACTGCTTTAATATATCCATAACCAAAAACATTTCCTTATAATAAGTGTATTTACAAATCACTTTTATTTTTACTGTTAGAAATTATCTTATAAAATTAATTTTTATTTGGGTTTAAAACAGATATTGCGTAAAACACTGTTACTACAACCCAAAAATTCTAGTGTATGAATTTAATTAAAAATAAATACTAATAAACCTCATATACTATGTAAGAACATTTCCTTTGGGAGTCAGCTACCATAACGGTAGTGTTATAGTTTATGCTCCCTTTATTTTCACGAAAACATCTATTACAACAATAAATGTTGTAATCTAAATTTTCGATGCTTAATACTTTTTAGGTTTTTATATTTAAAATTTTTGTTTACTTACAAAGAAACTAGTGAGCTATATACGTTCTATAATTCTTCAAAAAAAGAATTTCACTTTTAGAAAAATTTATATCATATAAAAACCAATTTAAATTTCTTACCATATTCCTAAAAGCCCAGTATTTACCTTTTTAAATTTTTTGACAATTCTTCTTTTCAATTCTAATAATTTCATTTTATTGGGTTAGACATAAAGTGGATTTTTCCTATTTATTACCCTAGGATCCTCCCTAAACCTTGGAAATCTCATTTCCTTACTAAAGTCTTTTGTTCCTATTCCTCTTGCATGCTTATATCTACCTCAAGGCAATACAATTATAATCTTTATAATTATCTACACATGGCTTTTCTCTTTTCTTAACAACTGCATCTATTGTACATCTTTAATCTTTGCCTACCACTCTTTGGATTTTCACAGTCCGAACCTAAATGTACAAAACCGTTTCTCAAACTCTTTCCCATGTGTAGAACTTATCTATGCCCAAGAAACACACTTCCTTATGCCAAAAGTGATACTTCAAGAACTTTGTTTTCAACTGAAGAATGCGAAGTGTACGAAGAACCTCCTCTAGATGAATGGCATGCTCCTCCTTACTCTTGGAAAACACCAAAATGTCGTTCACGAATATCACCCCGAACTTATTTAGTACATCTCTAAAAACACGACTCATCAAATCTACCAAATAGGCTAGGGCATTGGTTAGCCTAAAAGGCATAACCAACCACATAAAATCCGTCTGAAGTCCTAAACATGGTCTTATAAATGCTTTCATCAGCAACCCTAAGCTAATGGAATCCCATGGATAAATCAAGCTGAGAGAATACTGAAGCGCCAACTAGCTGGTCAAAAAGATCATCTATCCTAGGGAGTGGATAATGGTTCTTCTTTATGAGCTTATTTAATTCCCTATAGTCAACGCAAAGTCGAAGAGAACCATCCGCCTTAGTATCAAAGGCGACTGGCGCTCCCCACTCCAATATGCTCCTTCTTATGAAACCCTTCTCCAAAAGCTCATGGATTTGCTTGCTCTATTCCTTCCTCTCCCTAGGTGCCATGTGCCTAACGGGTAATGCTACTGGCTTAGCATTATCCGTCAAGTAAATCCTGAAGTCAATATCTCTCTTAAGGGGTAGTCCCCTAACCTCCTCAAAGACGTCTGGAAAATCTCTGACGACAGGAGCCGAATCTAACTCTACTGATGATGAGTCAAGGGAATAAAGGAAGCTCAACATAATTGACCCTTGCGGGTCACAAGAAACCTCGAGAGTCCTACCACTGCATGTCTCTAGTCTAACGACTCTCCTCTCGCAGTCTAATATAGCTCCATATGTGGATCGCCAATCCATTCCCAAAATCATCACATACCCCGAAAATCCCAAAACATTGGCATCACAGTCAAATTTTATGCCTAGGATAAAAATTTTCAAACCCCTACAAACCATAGACAAGTGTGTCGATCCTTCTATGGGGCTTGAAACAACAATGGGTTCTACGAGTAAAGATGTCTAAGTGCAAACAATTTACTAGAGAACTAGAGATGAAAGAGTGTGATGCTCCAGAATCGAAAAGAGTCCAAATGGGAAAATCCGAAATAGAGATCAAAACCTTCTACAGAGACTTTCCTACCTCGATCCGGTCCACTATTATAAGGTGTTGCATCCAAAGCCTATACTTGCGTTGTAGGTGCGCCTGCCCTCTGCCTCGTCCTCTAAGAACAAGCTCTACTAAGATGATCAGGCTACCCATAGTTGAAACACCTCCCATTCATAATTTTATTCTTATAGTCCTTTGAGAAATGCCCAACCAATCCTCAACTATGACATTTCCCGCTTTTCTTCATCCGCTTCCGAGGTCCTCCTCCTTTCCTCTTGTCCTTATCCTCCTTCCACCATGGCTCCTTAGAGCTTTCTAATCTAGGAACTTCTTTATGTTCTCCCTTCAGCTATCAATATGTAGGTTGAATTCGCTGTCGGTCCTCTAAACCTAGCTTGGGTCTCCTCGGAATCCTCTATGCCAGAAAACGTTCTACCTCCTATACTAGCAAAGTCCTTGCATAGCTTAGAAAAATTATCTGGTGTAGGTGGATCAAAGGGATTTCCACCTACCAGTGTTGTATTGGGCGCTTGCCCTTGCACCTTTGGTACCGTAGCTTTACGGAACCAGTCAGCCATACTATGCAAAGAAAAGGAAACTTAGGCTTGAAAGAATCGAAAGAAGGTTAACTGGACTTTGAGGGGATTTTTATAAAATCTCTTTTATACTTGAAAACTATTTCTAAGAGTTTGTTTTCTAAAAATACTTTTTAAAACAAGTTATTTTGGAAAATACTTTATTTTAAAACAAATTTTTTTAGGAATCCTGTAACTTGGCTCTGATACCAAGTGTAATAGCCCACGCAACTTAGTATACCCAAAAGGACACACTAAAAGGCATGGTGAGTTGTAGGTATAACTAAAACCAGCAGAGACTATGATTCACAAGACAAAAATTAAATGATAATAACGCAGTGGAAACAATTATAGTATTTTGCGAAAAATCAAATTCCATAATATAAGATGATTAAAATAAGTCACCAAATACCCAATACATCATATGACAAAATATCCATACAAGTCTCGTGAAATCAAAAACCCAAAGTCTCGAATAATATCAGAGTACAATACATCCCTCTCAAAATACAAACTCAACAAAAGAACTAAAAACTGGAACTAAAGTAAAGAAATACATGATAGAATCTCCAACAAGTCTCCAAGAAGTTGCGGTCTACTTTCCTTAGCCCTGATTGCCTATGGGGGGGAAGGGGAAAATAGAGGGGTGGATCAGACTAAAAGTCAGGTGAATGATAGTAATTACTTGAATCTTTAAGCAAAGTAAAAGTAATAGACCTTACAATAGTTCTAGTATATAAAAGGAAACAAAGGAAATATAAAGAAGGAATAAGCTGGAAATAAGTACGATTAACTAAATTAACATAATCGATTAACTTTGATAGTTTGCACTTGTCTTTGGTAGCTACTTTGATTAGGCTGAATTCCTAATCCTATAATTAGGCTAAAATCCTAATTCTACCCTTTGATCGGCCTGCTACTCCATAGACCTACTGCGGACTAGACGCTATATAGCTCCCTACAAAGAAGGCAATGGCGTCTACGAAAGACACACATACTAAGTGCTTGGAACTCAATAGCGACTTATCTCCCCTAATCGATGTCGCACGCTCGGTCACCGCCGGTTCGCACTATCTATTGCTCCCTCTTGTGACCTTTTATTTACCCTAGACAGCATAAGCGTGCCCTTGTCTCACTTCAGGCTATTGTGAGACACTATGTCCATAGAAAATAAGGAATGATGTTGGTACTGGTCCCTGTTAAACAAAATCTAGTTGCATCACTTGTCCAAATCCCCATGATTTAAGTCTTTTAATTATTTAATTATTGACCTCTTATCTACCCTAAACAGCATAAGCGTGTCCCAAGGGAAATGCTGTCGGTACAGATCTTTTCTTTTAACTATTGATAACTTATCTACCCTAAACAACATAAGGGAAATGCTGCCGGTACGGATCTTTTCTTTTAACTATTGACCACCTATCTACCCTAAACAACATAAGGGAAATGCTGCCGGTACGGATCTTTCTTTTAACTATTGGCTACTTATCTACCCTAAACAGCATAATGGAAATGCTGTCGGTACAGATCCTACTTTCATCTTTGCTTATTAACTTAGATAAATTATTTTAAATAAGCCTTTGTTTTTATTCTTACTATCTGTGCTTATTAATTTGTCATAAGTCTTAAAATAAGCCTCATTCTGTTTTCTTTTCTTATTATAACCTACGTTATAATCATGCTTATTACTTAACCCAAGGTCTAAGTGTGAAAATAAGCTTCTTTCATCTTTTACTCTTTTTAGTTATAATTCTAAGTTATAACTAGGCCAATTTCTTTAATTAGTCCAATTCTAACATTAATATCATAATTAGGCTCAATTTAAGTCTTAATTCCATTTTTATTACAGTCTTTACAATTTACATCTTATCTTCCGTTATTTCAGTATTCTTAAAATTTTAATCCATATTCGAGTTTAATCTATTCTAATCCATACGCGAAGAAGAAGGAGAAATAAAAGAAAATTGAAAATAGAAGAAAATATAAAGCGTAGGAAAAAAGATGTAAATAACGAATAAATAACTGTAAATAAATTAAAATACTGTAAATAAACTGTAAATAAATGAAAAGCTATAATTAACAGAAATAAACTAAAATTAACTGAAAAGAATAGCTAAAAGAAATAGACTGATAATAATTCTAAAAACTGTAAATAAACTACTAAAAAGGTTATTCCAAAAATCGTAGTAAAACTACAACTATTGGAAACCCTATTATTTTAAATTACTTAAAACTCTAAATAATTACAATCACTCACCTGTGGTCCTAAGCTCTTCCCTTTTGGTCTTGCCAGATCCACTTGAGGGTATTAAAATATTTTTATTAAAAAGATTCTCTCCTTGGAAAATTATTCCTTTTAGGGTCCTTCCTGAAAAGGAGAACCCAAGCGGAGAAAATCTAGAATGAGAAAAAGTGTTAGGCCTAGGGTCTTATTTATAGGGGTAGAAGTGGATCTCAGACCGTTGGATTTGGAGATTGAATATGGTGCGACCACGTCATAGGCTTAATAGGAGCCTTCAGATGGAAGCACGGAAGGACAAGATTGAGTAAAAGAATGAAATTGACGTGTACAAGGCTTGCTAGAACGAACACGAACGAAAAATTCGTTCGTTCGCTCACTACATTGGGCGGGTCGACCGGCCGGTCGACCTAGGGTGTGGTTGAGTCGACCTTCTGGTCAACCTGACCTATATTTTTTTTCCGTTGATTCTTGTTCGATTTGTATCTTGCTCATATTAGCTCGGATTCTGACGTTCTATATATGGAAATTGACCAAAAATTACCACAGACACAATGGTTCAACTCCCATGGCTCAATTCTGATAATTTCACAAAGTTATTTTATCATTTAATTAATTCGTTAATTAATTATTATAGCATAAATTTCGGGTTGTCACAATTTGTATATACAAGTATACATAATTTTTCATAAAATATCCTTTTACTTCCAAAAGTTTATTACATATGCATATAAATATATTTTCCAAAACATTTATCCC
Organism: Allium fistulosum; assembly: GCA_030737815.1. Taxonomy (NCBI): domain Eukaryota; kingdom Viridiplantae; phylum Streptophyta; class Magnoliopsida; order Asparagales; family Amaryllidaceae; genus Allium; species Allium fistulosum. The sequence goes on along the minus strand of CM060902.1, from coordinate 1,037,906,799 downwards.
TCTTTAAAATAATATTTAACTCACTTAAAACTTTATTTCCTTCTTAAATATTATTTATAACTCATTCATAATTATTTATAATATTTTAAATATCATTACTCAAAATTGCTATGTCTGAAAGAATTTAGGAATCTTTATCGACACCGTGGAATCTCACTTCTCGACCAAAATTCATAAATCATCCAACGGGCAATCTAACACAAAAATAATTCCAAAATTTATAAATCTCTATATTCTCATACAAATGAAAATCCACTAATAGCAATTTAATAATGCAACCATTCATCCATGCATACGACATTCAATCAAACATAAATAAACAACTAATTAATGTGCTCAATGGAATCACTCTATCAGTTTTCGCTACGCAACTCTGATCACTAACGGATCGTAACACCACTACACAATACTTAACTTTTAAAATCACTTTTCTAAAAATATTTTGAAAAGTGATTCAAAAATTTCCATAAATACATCCCAATGATTATTCTCAATAATCATTTATACTTCTATTCTAAATAGGAAGTAAGTCCTAATTCCTAACCGACACACCTAAGGGAGGGGACTCTAAGTCAATCTAGGCCAAAATTCGTGTTTCTTATATTGTATATTGTTCTGAACCTTTGCTCTGGTACCAACTGTAACGCCCCACCTTTAAACCCATATTTCCCAAGAATATTATAAGAAATATTATCGAGTAATACAGAGAATAAGGCTGTTAGGAGCGACCATCCATAAAATTGTTTTGGGCGAGTATTGATATGACAAATTATTTGGCTAAATTTTATTTTTCTTCTCTTAAAAGTGGTTATTCAACATATCCGATCCAGATGCAAAACAATAATACAATGGTTTAATATAATTCAAAACAATACACAACATAGTATACAACATAGAAACAAACATCACAACGGAAATGAAACACATCAATTACTTCTTTTAAAATGTAAGTCTACAAAATGAAACACTAGACTTACGTACACAAATATATACTTTCATAAACTATGATAGGGAGAAATGAATATACAAGTCATCAAAGTCAATATGCCAATTATAACACAAGTCTACAAATAAGTCCAACATCACAAAAAGGAACTCCATCACTAAGATACTACTTCATATGTCTACTCTAGCTAGCCCAAATCCAAAGCCACTGGGTCCTTGTACTTGTCAAGTCTTGGTTTGACCCGAGTATTATAAAATAAAAGGATCAGACTATCCCTGAATATCCAAAAGGTGAGTACATATAAAAATAAGCATGCATAGCATCAAATATATGTAAGCTCGAATAGTGTATCACACTAAACATCAAAAAGTTTCACCATGAAATATTACACTAATAAATTTGCATAAAACACAAGGCATAATAAAAACTATCTAATATATGCCATATGTAAATAAAAATCAAAATACTAAATCACCATGTCATCAAATACTCTCATACCCATCAACGACAATCATTTCAAATATAGTAATAAGGAATTCACTTCGAAAACCCAAGAGCAAAAGAGATTGTAGAAAGCAAGTCAACTCTAGAAATTATGAGATAGCTTGAAAACGAGTCAAAACCTAACAGACTTTGCATAAAATCAAGTCACAAATCATAAATCATAACGAGAAGCACATCGCAAGTCCAACAAAAGAAATCACTTTGCAAGCTATATAATAAACATGCACTTCGTGTGCTAACACAGATTAACATGCACTTCACACGTCGAATCTGAGAAGCACATCGCAAGTCAACATAAGCTAGCAATATAGACAAGCACTTCACAAGTCAACATAAAAGACACACTGTTCGTGCGCCAACCCCAGAGACGGGCAATTCGCAAGTCTAAACTTGTTTGTATACGAATATCCAAAGACGGGCTTGAAAACACATTTAATCCACATAAAACAGATCACTTAAGAACAAGTACAAAAACTAGACAAAATAAGTGTTATGTACTTCCTAATAGTAATCGTTCGAGTAACGACTGCATATCCCATAACCACTCGGGTTTACTCAAATAATTACTATGAGTTAGTAAACTCCACTCGATAAGTGTAATATACTTTCGCTTAGTAAGTAAATGAGTTTCGCATAATGTCCCATAATCACTTTGCGATACTTAAATATTTACTATATGATTGTAAATCCTACTCGACTGAAATATTCAATCGAACAAGTCTAATAATTAACCGATAAAGTAATACAAATGTTCCATACCACTTGTAGTGCTAAATCGTACAATTAAATTTCTCATTCTAATGAAGATAGAAATTGCAAGAAAGCAATAAATCCAAAACTCACACAAAAATGTGCAGATGGCGTTGAAATAGCCAAAGGCTAAATACAATAAAATTCCATAAGATTTCGTGGTTTTGAAAGTAAACAAGATCAATTTTAACATATAGAAAATGATTTCCCAACACTTTATTTCTATACTTACTTTCAAACTTCTTAATTGAAAATCTATAACTCATTTATTTCAGAGAATATATTTTTATTTATCATTTGATAAAATATACACCATAGACCCAAATAGATATATATAGTTTTATAATTTGAAAACATTCTTTTGAATCATTATTATAACCACTAACTTTATCTAATAAGTATAATTACTTATCAAAATCACTTATAAAAGGAATTAAAATTAATATAGAGCTTAGTTTAAAATCGATATTTATAATTAAACCATCTTTTACAAATTGTTTTATTCAAACTATATTTTAATATATATATATATATAAACAAGTTCACAAATCATTGAATATAAAATGGTTAAAATCTAGAAGATATAGTCTTAGAAAATCAATAAGCAAATTACCTAGAATCATTAAACAAGATAAGGGAAAAGTAAACTCAGCAATACAAGATGGGAAGGAGCTAAGGCAACCCGAAAGTCATGTTCCAAGCAGATGACTAGTCGATCGGTCATTTATGACCGATCAACCGATGGATTCTTAGAACACGAGTTCTAGGTACTTATGGCTTCCCACCGTCGACATTTATCACTCCGGTATGACTCTAGTTCATTTTGGTGACCCATATTTACAATACAAACACTGAAAACACCCATGCATTCAAAAGGAAAGCGATCAATGCAAACAAAACATAGGGAGTTGAAACTGATTTACAGCAAATGAATTTGACAGAGAAAGCAGTTCAGATTTGCAACTATATAAACTATAAAATTATCACTTTAATTCTCAACCATCCAACATGAAATTACAACAGTATACAACAAGAGATTTAGAGATAGGTTTGTTGAGCGATTAACTCATCTTGAATTCCTTGAAATAGCTTGCTAAACACCCATAATTCAACAATTTCAGCAAAACCCTAGAACCCATAAAGCAAAAGAAAGGAACAACCAAAGATCGGCACTGTATAACTAAAATCAACAAGTCTATAAGATAAACTAGGGTTAGGAAAACTTACTTTGATTATTTAGGAATATTCCTGAAATTCTAGGAATTAAATTATGAATTATTTCCCTAGTTTACAAAGAGGGATAAAATAGATTTTAGTTTCTGTTTTCTGCCTAGAGAATAAACGTATGGGTTATAGAAAAGGAGAAGTGGAACTTCTCTTAAATGGGATAGACTACATTATAAAACCCAAGAAGAGACTAATTGTATTTTTATTATTTAAAGAACAACCAAATTTCTTTTTAGTTAGCCAATAGCCCTCTATAATAACTTAAAAGCTTAAAAACTATTTTTACCTAATGGATTTTAAAGTAAAACCCCACACAATTAAAACTCTAAAATTCTCAGATTCTCTTTTATTTAAAATAAAAGATTTACATCAATGAAATATTTCATTTTAATTTAAATTCTAAACTCTACAATTTCAATGTTTCACAAATAATCTCTAACACTTTGAAAATACTAAAATTTCCCAATTTCATAATCATTTAGAATTAATCGTTATAAAATAAATTTTCCTCTATAAAAGAACACAAATTGTAGATTAATGATTTAAATTCTCCAATTTAAATCATTATTCAATTTATTTCATTATCCCAAAAATTCGGATTGTTACACCGTTGGTTGGTTAAATCAATACCCAGAACTATCTACTAATGCCATCAGAATCTCACAGTGGAAATGATAAAATATAATATCAGAAACAATATGTAACACCCCGTAATTTGACGTTAGTTATTTAATTAGTTAGTTAGTTAATTGATTTGGTTTCAATAATGGGAATTGCACAAATGATTGAATTCGACCATGAAACTTGTTCCATTACATTCGTGGCAAAATCCTTGGCAACTTTCATATTTGGAGTTTTGCGATCGGAGTCCAAATGAAGAAATTATGGATAAAAAACGAATTCCGAACGGAAATAATTCGAGTAGGAATATTAACATTTTTATATTAATTGTCCAGGCCCACAGGCCGACCCGTTATTGGAGTCGATTGACCCCCAATGGTCGACCGGTGACCCATCGGTGGTCGATTGGCGGCGACCTGGCAGCTGCAACAAAGCTAGACGACAACAGCCCCAATTTAATATTTTAAATCGAATGGCTGTAGTTGATTATAGCGTTTGTAAATTTAGGCCTAACCCTCTCTTCCCTTCTCATATTTTTTGGAAGTAGAAGTGAAGCTCTACCATTTTCTCTTCTCCACTATTTTCTAAATTATAAAATAAATATTTATATTTATATATATACAAATTAGAGAAGAATTGAAATCAAATAAGAGAAGAAGAAGAGCGAATCAACACTACGCGATAACGAGGTAATGTGTGTGTGTGTGTGTATATATATATATATATTTCCCTTCAATCTCAAACCTCTTCTCAGATCTATAATTCTAATGTATGTATATACCCTTTTTACACATATTTCTTGGATTCAGAAGGATTTGGAGATGAATATATGGTTCTACTTCAAATCTGGAGATTTGGATCGCTTTTAAAATGTGAGTTGGAAATTTTGTATATTATTTACGATTTTAAATCTATTCCATTGGCATACGTTTAATTTTTATGCCTAAATCAATTTTAATTATGAATTGTGAGCTTATATTAGTGTAGGAAACTATTGCCTACATGTTCTTGTTTTAGTTCTAATTTGAAATATGTTTACATCTAGATCTAGAAATCAATACTAAAGGTTTTAGAATTTGAATGTTGTATATTTTTATTCCAGATCTGTACTTGGGTGTAAAACAGATTCTTGGATCACTGCCCTAATTTGTGCTAAGTTATAGATTTTCCATAGTCTAATTTATAGGAAGAACATCTGTTTGATTTTTATTTGTTTACTTTATTCACTTTTGATTCAAAAGGGCGACGTCTGATTTAACGAGTAATACCTACAAACAAAAAGGAAAGAGTTGTTTAAAGTATAGATTCATTCTTCGTAGTTTACACTATCTATTCCAACTAAAAAGAAATTATCCATTCCTTGTAATTTCAAACGAAGTCAATCTTTCTAATTTATGAAAATAATAGCGGAAAATTTCCTTAAGGAATCTAATTCCAGCAAATTAAATATGGAAAGCATACTCTAGTTAAATATTTATGACTAGAACATATTTGTATAAGAATTGGTTGTTTATTAGATAGTTTATACGTATTTATTTTGTTAATAAAGAAGAACATCGTTTATTTGTGTGTTATTTATGTCTAACATTCGTTAGTTATTATAATATTTAGGGAAGCAAATAGGTAGAATTAGGAAATGTAGTAATTCCAATTAGTGGGAAATAAATTAGGAATTCCTATTAATTAATTAATAGGAAATGAAAGATTGTAACCTAAATTAATAGGCAATTAATGAGAAATAATGGATAGTATTAAACTAAGGGTTACAATTAATAGAGACAAATGGATTGATGGGTCTGATAAAAATGGAATAGATATAGAAAGGTAACTAGTTTGAAATTAATAATCTTATATAAATGTCTTAGTGAATGTCCGTTAGGTTTTTATGGACAAATTGGCATTTATGAGCATGAAAAAGGGATTTATTCATAGATAAGTATTTAAGGTAAATCTTATTGCCTTAACTACAAAAGGGAATAAGTAAGCTAAGTTCTATGTCCACCTAAGATAATATAAGTAAAGACTTAGGATGGTTAATTTAACTTAGTAGGTTAGTGATGCAAGGCCAGTAGAGTCACTCGACGGAAGCTTGCCCTCTACTTTGAGGCTAACAGCAATTGGGTGCACTTATTGTTGATGTGAGATATCACTAATCCTAGGATCCATGACGCTGTGAGAGTTTGGACCTACTTTCTTAATTGAAAAGTATTAAATGGTCCAAATTTGGAATTAGGAGCGGTGAAGAATATCTCCATATGGGTGCGTGTAACAACCCACTTTTCCGTACAGTTCAAGCGGATAATCAACAACATATGATCCACTCAAATTGAACGGAAAGGTGGATAGCTAGGAAAAGAAAGAAGAAAGGAGACAAGAAGAAACTAAACAATACAGAATCTCACAGTGGAATGACCAATCTATAATATACAACTAATTTTTACACAAAAATAAACTATAGTATATATATATATACAAACATCGATTAGAGTATACCAACCTATTTCAGCTCGGATGGTTATAATAACCCGTCCTCACAATTCCAGATAAAAACAACAATGCATGCAGTGGAAAAATAAATATACGTGAATACATCTCTAGGCCTCCAACTCGTCTCCTAAAGCTCCAAGCACCAAAACTAAATCTGTATTATGCTCGTTCAGACCCGAGCATTATAATAAAATAACACTCGAGTCATTCTGGAAAATGAGCGTGAGAAAACACACCCAATTGAACTTTAATGTTTCAAAAATCTTTTGAAATTAAAAGTATGTCATAAGACCATGCCGCACATAAACACAGATGGGTTTTTACCTTATGATAAGAAAACCATTTCATATGAAATTCTCTGATATTATAATAGTGTCTAAGATATAAATACTTATTAACCATAACCGAAATTCTTACATTAATTAAATTCCAGCATAATAGGTATCTTAGACACTGTTATAATTTAAGAGAATTTCATATGAAATGGTTTTGTTATCATAAGGTAAAAACCTAGGTATACAACTAAAACCATAAAGGCACGTATTGGAAAATGAATTCCTTATATTGACTGGGCTATCGGGGTACCGCCTGTCACGGTGCATCTCTAGATAAAATAACAACGAGGACCTCACCAAGAACCCTTGCCAACACAGGACCGGCCTACCACTTGACAAGTAGTACCGAATATGATCACCTTTCCTTTAATGGACCTCAAAGCATACAATTGAGAAATAATATTGACTCTAGATAGGGATGGTCATACCCTACTTGGGAGCAACCCACTTAGCCCTGCTACATCTCCCCTATTTTAGTCATTCCCGGTTGATGAGGCTTGAGACTACATTTTACCTTTTATATAGCATTTCCCACTTGGAATGCTAACACTGCCCTCCAAGCAACAATGCAATGCCAGCATTCATCCATACAAGTTCATTCTAGGACTGAACGAAACCGAATGCACCACTATTACTACATCCATTTTGGGAATAACCCTCAAGATTAGTAGCAAGCATCCCTTACTCTTCAATGGCTCCGTCTTTGATTCCATATGATTCAAGATATCTTCAATTCGAAACACTTGAGTTGGTTCGAAGTGGTTTTCGTATAACATGTCCGATCCCGGTCTCTTCAAAATAACATTCGATAATTTCTAGTAAACTCTACCTCGGTTCTTTAGGAAATAAACAGTCAAAGATAAGAGCGGAGATCTCCTCCTAACCGTTAGTGGATGAATTTCCTTATCATTTGTCCCAGGAGAAAGAAACAAAATTTATACGCATAGTACAACATCATTAGAGATGACTGTGCCATATACCCCACGTGTTTCTCCTAGATATTTCCAAAGTTACATTTTTGGTCCATATTTGATAGTCCGTTATTTAAATATCAACAAACACACATCCAAATCAGAGATTTATTTCAAAAGGGAAAACCAACATTGGTTAAGCACATAAGTAACCACTGGCCTCCTTCATTAATTAATTAAAACCACTTTGTAAATACTTGTATAAAAATACCATTACAAAGATATACTACAAATCCCAATATTTTTACTTATAATATATCCATATACTTATCTCAATGGTATAAGTATATTCACAAAAGAAAGAAAGATTTTCTTTTCGTACAATTCTAAAATCATTTATAAATCCCTGTATAAATCTCTAAAACCCATTCATAACTATTTTATAAATCTCAAAGAAACAAATATAAACTTCTTTCTATGCATTGTAAATATTCTTCCTTTAAGCCTTCAAACCATTTTATAAAACTTTTCTTATAACCCCGAGTCTTTTAATAAAACTCTATTTATAAATCTTAAAACATTTATAAATAAATAATGATCATTTACTTCAAAACCACTATTATATAATAATATTAAAGAATAATAAACATTTTAAATGAATAGTTATTATTAACTTCAAAACATCTTAAAAATAATAATAAATAATTTCGAAACATTGTTAAATAAACAATAATAATTACTCTTTACCATTGTTATAAACAGTAATAATTAATTTCCAAAACATTATTAATAAATCAATATTATTAATTTCAAGAAATATTTATTTTTAAAATAATTAACTTTCAAAATATTAAAATATCGATAAATAACTTTAAAACAACATTATGTATAAACGAGTACATATGCATGCCTAGGTGGGCCTGCATTTAATCACGACGTGCATGCATTTTTAGTTATACCAGTGGAAGTAGATTTGATAGCAGCATCCCTATATTTAAACTCCGCCTAGGTAGAAGCTGCTATTTTTTTGTTTAGACTGCAATAACTTCTTCATACTAACTCGGAATCAAATAAGACTTCGACCGATGAACTCCCATCTAAACTACAGACAATAAGGAACACTCGGATACTTCATTTAGTGAACGTATACCCTAGTTCTCCATGGTGACTAACAGTTGTACTTAGAAAATAATATGCTACATCCTCGTATTTGAACTCCGCCTAGGCAGAAGCCGCTATTTTTTTTTGTTCATACTGCAATACCTTCTTCATACTAACTCGGAATCGGACGAAACTTCGACTGATGAATTCCGCCTAAATTACGGACAATATGGTACATTCAGAAACTTCATCTTGTGAACGCACACTATAGTTCTCTATAGTGACTAACGGTTGTACTTAGAAAATAACATGCTACTACATCCCCATATTTGAATTCTGTCTAGGTAGAAGCCGCTATTTTTTTGTTTAGACTGTAATAACTTCTTCAAACTAACTCGGAATCAGACAACACTTCGACGGATGAACTCCCACCTAAATTATGAACAATATGGAACACTCTGATACTTTATTTTGTGGATGCATAATATAGTTCTCCAGGTGACTAATGGTTGCACTTAGCAAATAACAGACTACGTCCCCATACTTGAATTTTGATGAAAATTGGAATAAAAATCATAATTTTAAATTATGATTTTTGTCAAAATTCAAAACGTAAAAATTAGAATTATTTTATATCTATTTATTTTTTATTAGTCAAATCAAATTTAAATCTTTAAATGAGTTAAATGGATAATCCTCTTACTAAATGGGTTGGGTCATAATGAGTTGGATCATAAATAGGTCAAATAGAATGGGTCATAAATAGGTTGGGTCAAACTCGACCCAAACTTTTTTGACCTACCCAACCCGTTTGACAGGTCTAATCAATGGATAAACCGACGGGAAGTATAGGTCAAGCAAAAAACAAACAAAAAGGTTTAAAGTTGAAGTTGAACTAACCAAAAAAAATCATCGCACATTGACATATTGCATCAAAAAGGTCAGCAACTGTCCAATGTTGAACTAAGTACTTCATAATTAGAAAATGGCCTTGCTCCACCATTGCTCGTAAATAACAAAGAAAATTAGTGTTGGAAATGAAGAAAACAAATTTGATGACATAAAAGAAGCTTTTGCAGAGACAGATACTTCATAATTAGTACAAACACATCACAGTAAAAGCTCTTCTTAAGCAATCTATAAATGTCAAAGAGAGGGAATCAATTTAATATTTTTAGTTCTTCGATGATGGCAATAGAAGAAAGCATCATTCAATTGTTAAAATTTTACTATTATGCGAAGCTGTATTGAGATATTTATTAGTAAAATAGTATTTGATTATGCGAAAAATGGTATTTTAGAAATTTCTGCTTAAGCCATGTTCAGAGAAACCATATTCTATAGAAGTAAGTCATGCTCATTAATAATATGTAAGCTACACCCATTGCTGTTAAGATTCCAAATTAACTCATATTCTGAAAAACACCATATTCATAGTTAACTTTCTTTTTTCTTTTCCCCCCTAAATTGACTATTTATTCATGTCCATAAATGGCTAGCTTAGCCATGATTACTCCTTTATATTCACTCAAACTGGTAATACATTTGAATTCTCTAAAATTGGAATGCATTATTGACCATGTTAGAGTTTTTAAAGGAAATATATACTCTTTAAGGACTTACTAACCATATGAAGAACTAAAATTGGAATGCATTATTGAGCTATGTATATGTTTTCATTTGCAAACTATAATGGCAAATACAACCATAGTAAAAAAGTTCCAAATACAGAAGGAAATGTAAGATAAAAGATAGAATCGAATATATAATTGAATTTAAAATTCATGCATGAAGTAGTGTGCATGTCTTAAGGGTTATGAATGATTGAATGAGGCTGACTGTTATACATTTGTTATATAACCTAATCATTTGCGCACATTTCTTCAATGCTTTTAATAATTAATAATACCCCAGAATATACTTTTGAGAAACGTACAAATTGCAAACTGATAGACAAATTCAATTAAGATCATGCTGTAGAAGACTTGGAAGTTGGAAATTTTTAAAGAAGTAGATCACATGCTCTGGTTATATATTATTCAATGCTATGCTACATCTAACCATCCATCATGCCAAGAATTCACACTTAAAAAAACAACAAACAAAAAGAGAGCATGGATTAAAAATACTTATAAGTTAATAATAATCCACATCTATAGGTGTACCAAGTACACTGTCATCTTCAAATGAATCGAGACCTATACTACTAAATGGAGGTGGAATGTAAGGAGGACATGCACATCTTACCAATGCCTAGTTAACTCTGCTGAAAAATGGATGCCTTCTAATTGCAGTTGTACCCATTATGGATTCGATCCGCTTTGTTGGATATTTAACTAATAATCCTGCAATCAGTTGTTTAGTAGAGTTGGATATTGGTGGATCTTTGGCAAATTCGAGAGCTCAAGCAACAATGTTGGCCAATGTAAGTTCATTATCGAATCCTTTGAATGAGGTAACTCCATAAAGAAGCTCAAACATGAATATGCCCAGTGTCCACCAATCCACTGGGATTCCATGCCCTTCCCCATTAAAATATATATGGATACGCCTTAAATATATATAAATGAGAATTTCCCAATGTTAATGCATCTATATCCATCATTATGTGCATTAATTAATTCTTTGAAACCCTCTTGAAAAATACGAATAATGTATGTTTAAGAGAAGACGTAAGCCCTTCAGATTTTTATCCCTAAGTCGTTCACTTTTTTAATACCATCTCAAGCAGTATGATAGCGTGTAACAAAACAACTCATAACGAATTCACTGATACATGGATGTGTATTACCATCTCTAATGGAATAACTGAGTAAAAAATATGTTCTTTTTTTAGTGATTACCCGAAATAATCTCAAGAGCCAAGTATTCATGAGTGCCAACAAACGACATAGATCTCAAATCAACAGGTTCAGCAACAAATTGAAGCGAATAAAAACTTGAGGGAGACACTAAAAGTGTTGTCTGTAACTAAATGTGTTACCTTAAAGAGTTAAAAAACTAAATCAGGGGAAATAAAAGAAATTGGTATGATAGAAGATTACCTTTCTTTGATGTATTTGAGTCAAAGCAATTATTTGGCATGGATGGTAGTTTTCTCACAATTATAGGACCTGTGTGTAACCAAGTTAAAAAAGTCAGTATAGCTGGGATGAACTCCTTCATTGATAAAGAATTACTTATAATATATTTCTCAACCTAAAATAAAGCAAAATTTGAAAACAATATACTTATGTCAAAGTTTTGAGAAATGGATAAAAACAATACCATATATATTTGTTTTCTCCTTATATTTGGTGGTCATGCATAAATCAAATTCCATATGTCTTTTTTTTTCTTTTTATATAAGTTCAAATTAATTAATAGTTATATATATCTTTTATACAAACAAACACACACCTAAAGCAGCTTCAAGTCTTCAAAAATATGTCTACGTTTTTACATATTCATTAAATTCGCTCTTTTTTTACTGCAATGCAACTGATTTTTTATTACTATCATTTAACGGGCTTCTCCTGTCTATTCGTTGGATTCTGATTGAGCGGATACTGATACTGATAAAAATAGAGGGTTTAAGAGACAGAAAATTTGAAAGTACTACCGATTTACACTTTTGTTAAATTTTGTAAATTCCATTATCAACCTTAGCTATTGCATTTTGGAAGCAATCAAACTGAAGACACTCAGTCACAGTAACCATTTTTAGTTTCTGCAGTAAGGAGAAAATAGTAAAACAAAACAATAAAGGGTGTACTCTTCTTGTGAATCATTAAGGAACCCGATAATTACTCAATATCTAAAGCATTGAAAATCAGTTTAACAGTTACATGAGATTAGCATCTGAAGGATATCAAATCTAGATGGATATAAGCAATTCATGCTTAATCGTAAATCTCCGTTGTAGATACTAATAGCTGTTGTAGATTCTAATCAATAATCGCACTAATCAAAATCGTAAGCAGTTAATAAAAATAAGAAAATAATTACCTGAGTCCGAAGCCTGATGGAAATTGATTGGTGAAGCTCAACTCTTAGGACTTTTAGATTTCTTCGGACTTTTAGGTGAGTTTAAGATGGTTGCTGCTTTTCTTATGGAGAAGTCATTTTACGAACCCAAGAATCCATCCAGCTTAGCAAAAATTACACCTAGCAAAATTCATGGATCAAAATAGCAGTTCAATTTGCACATGAAGCCTCCCTTCTCCTTTTCTTGGAATCCTCATTCCTCAAAATACCTACAAATTAGCCAAAAATATCAATGATATATTTAAAAGTAACTTGTTTCATTAACTATATAGTTTAGATTTTCCAAATACAGTAGTATCATTTCCAAGGAGTTAAACTAACAATCGCGACGGAAAACTGATGTTTCTCTCTTAACCAAAATCCGTATTACTTCTGCTATTTACGCCATTGAAACAACAATTAATTTACAGTACATCATAATTAAGTTAAAAAAACTATAAATTCTTCATATTTGGTAACGAAGTCATAATAAAGTGAAAGCGTAATCATGTTGAATGTAATAATAAATAAGAGAATGATTATTTTGAATAAATATAATGGATATATTTTAATGAACAAAAAATAAATGAAAAGGAACTGAAGTGAAAAATAAATATAGCGAGGAAAGTGAACAAAAAAAGTCATGTTATTATACCTAAAAGCATTAGTGCATCAATTATGCAGAAAAATTGCCATGACTTATGCATTGTTATTTGAAGAAGTCACTGGTGTGAACCCTAACAAATTTTAGTTCTTGAATGTGTAATTGTTACTGCAATATATACATATTAGTGTGTGTGTGTCTTAAATATGAAAAGTCAACCAAAATGATCAACTTTCAAATATTAGGCATGAAAGAAAGTTTTATACATGAACAAAAGGAAATTAGCAAAGGAAAAGTCATGTTATTCATATCAATACAGGTAACTATATGGTTAATATAGTGGCAGATTCAAGGACCCATATTAAAATAGGACGAATATTTCATTTCATATAAATAAAGAACTAACTTCCATGGAAAATAATAAAAGAATTTTTCTAAAAGAAAGATGAAAATGTAGGACTTTTCTAACAATATTTGGATCATAACTACGCCCATCTTTAATCAAGAAAATACCTCCATTGGAATTGTAGCAGTTCTAAAGAATACAGTGGATGAGTGACATCAAATAAATGAAGTAAGATTCATCAACTATGAAGGGCATATTTGAATTAGTACCAAATCATGATACACATTACACAAATAACCCTTTGGACCATAAAGGGAGCCATAAACGTACATGATTACCTATATATAAATCCTACTCCTTTCTGAAGATGTTCTCTCTTAATTTTTCTTATATTTACATACTATAAATAGGTACCAACTTACCTTTGTATTGTGAATGAGAATCATTATCTCTTTCTTATGCCTTGGTTTTGGCTTAGGTTGAATATGATTGTTCAAATGAGCCATTAATAATGACAGTAGATTACGATTTTGGGTGGATATAGATTTTGCACATTAAGTTAAATAATGATAGTAATTACCATTCTCGCTAATTACACTACTACATTAACTCATATTTCACACACCAAACAATAAAAGGAGTAGATTCCCTAAGGTATAACATTACTAAAGAAATAGTTTAACACACATACAACTAATGTAGTCTGAATGCATTATTATCTATATCTTATTGCATAAACAAATCTAATTTCCAAAATCACATACTTTTCATTGTGGTTGAATATATAATCAAAACTAAAATATTTTAGTTTGGAAAAAGGCACTATTAGGAAATATAAAAACTTATAATAGACAGCTTATTCTACACCATATTCTGCACATATTAGAAATTGATTTGGATACACGTGAGTGTCTACATAGAAATTTATTTATATTAGACATACCAGGGAGAAAATTATCAATTTCTTAGTATTTCTATGCCAACATGGATTGAATGACTGTAGCACCATATTCTGTGCTTTTGCAGTTTCCATTTACTAGTAACATAAAATTAATGCTTGGCATTGAGGTTCTAAAACAAACAAATGATCAGAAAAATAAAATTGTATTTTAGTAACAAACTATTGAAAATAAATAGAAAAAACCTCAATTCAGTACCCATACCTAAAACTCTGTTACAATTACACACTTTTATAAGAAATACATGTTAATTCAAAACCTACTTGTTAGCATGAGTACATAAAACATGAAATGAAATAAACTTACAATTATGTTATAACTGATGAAATAGCCATTAATTTGTTATTCATAAATCATATTCTGCAAGTCATTCAAGAGTACCTATAAAGTTAAATTAACAAAAAGTACATAATTATCTAGTTTTTGGAGATTCACATAACTACTGAAGTGATTTAAGAAGGTCATGATAGATAAGAGCAACATATATATGACCACTTCAACTCGTGTATAAAGAGTAATAAGAAATATCAATATATTTTCACGAAATCCAAAATCATGCATATTAACGTTGCTTTGGGCCACAATTTAACTTGAATTTAGGATGACATGCTATTTTTCCAAGTTTATGCACTTAAGAAAACATAATTTATGATTACCATTTGAACCTTTTCTAGCTTGCACCTTTTAAAATGAATTTGTACAGAAATATTGTGTATATCATGGCTAAGGCGTCAATAGAATCCAAAACACTATCATATCTAGGAATTTCAGTTAAACAATATTACTTACCATTTTCATGAACATATACTTGATATATATCAGTAAAGCATATATGTCATCGCACCAACTATAAATTTCCTTTACTGAGGCAACGACTATAGAAATTGTACTTTGTATAGAATAAGTTTTCACTAAAAACATAATGACCACACCTTACCAAAATAAAAAATAAAAAAAGCAGCGATTAATAGTCCAGGAAAAAACAACATTAATAGTTCATTTTTTTGATTGAGTAAAAAAGCTAAAATAAAATGTTGTAGCTTCATATAGTAACAAAAACATGTTGTAGCTTTGTAATAATCGTTTTTCTTGTGCGTTCACTCTGTTCAATTTGTAAATACTGTTTGCAACACGTAAACTAAAATAACCTGTAAACTAAACTAAGAGAACCACAACCATCCATCTAAGCTAGTATTTTAACACAGTAAACTAATACGTAATGGAGCTTTTAATAAAAACCTGTAATGCAATTGCCACCAGAAATGCACGGAATGCAACACATAAATTAAAATCGAGAATCAAATTTAAATTAGGATAATAGATAATAAAATAAAATTAGAATATTATCTGAATTTGCTAGATCGAAAATCAACACGTAAATTAGTATTAGGAGCCATCATTGAAGAGAAAGAAAAAATGCAGAGCACAATCAAGGCATAGTGTAAAAAAATACCAAAACCAAGGTCGAAGTTATGTATGGAAGCTATAGTTCCTAAAAAATATTGTTGATGGAGAAGCTCAATAATCAAAGTCAAATAATTCTTTACCCGCATCGAATAATTCTGTACTTTGTTGAAAATCGAAGTTGAAGAAGGCGTTAGATAAAGAATCGCAGTGTAACCTCTAATCTTAATCGATTAGTCGATAATCAATAATCCATGGTTGAAGTTGGAGAAGATGTTAGATCTAAAATCGCAGTTTAATCAGAATCGAATTTGCGACAAATCGATAATCAAAGTCTGAGAAGATGCGATGGATGGAAATGGATTTTGGTCTCTTTGTAGGCAGGAGAAACATGGTTTTTGTTTTACTTTGGGAAGATATGTAGAAGCGAGACACGGAGCGGTAAATTGGACGAAGGGTATTTTGGGAAGTTCAAAAAGACACGGTCGATGTACTATTTCACTGAATTCTCTTTATTAGTAGTAAAGATTTGGGAAGATAGGTGGAAGCGAGACATAGAGTGATAAATTGGACAAAGGGTATTTTGAGAAGTTCAAAAAGACACGGTTGATGCACTATTCACTGAATTCTCTTTATTAGTAGGAAAGATAAACAATCTTTACAACAATGTTAAATAAAAATAATCTTAATACAATATAAAATATAAAGATCTTAAAACAATATTAAATATAAGTAAATAACTTTGAAACGATATTAAATATAAATAAGTAACCTTAAAACACTACTAAATATAAATAAGTAATTTAAAAAAATTCTAATTACTTAGAAAGGGCGTATAATAAAGGTTAAGTAAAATAGAAATTAAATCCTTATAAATAAAATATTTTCGAAACCCAATTCCAGATTTAAACTCATTTCCTATCTCAAAATCAATTCCAACCTCAAATGGCAATTTATAGTATTTTTAAAACACTAATTTGAGACCACTAGCTACCCAATGTTTTACAAATATTGATATTGATTTTCTATCACTACAAGGTTTAAGTTTTGAACATATAACAATGTCATAACCAATAATGTCAACAATCAGGTTTGATTTCAAAAAAAATTCATATAAGAGGAATATTACTGAAAACAATTCAACAATGGTGAGGAATCCCGTTGGATCCCTCCAAACTGTCCCCTGCATCACAACTCATATATATCAACACACACACACATACATACATACATACATACATATATATATATATAATTCAATGGTGATGAGGAATCCTGCTGGATCCCTCCAACATGTTCCCCCGTATCACAAACAATATATAATCTAATAATATGGATCATCTGCTCTAGGCGGGTATATATAAAAGGGGTCATTCGCTCCAGGGGCTGGAATAAAACCAAACCAACTGATAAAATAGTAAATCATCCAAACATTCAATCAACAAATTTTATCAACTATATAACATACTGGTTAACAAAAAGTGAGTTTAACTCACCTTAATTCTATTTGTTGCCGAGGCATTCCGGTTTTAATTAAAATCAAACAAATGTTATACTAGCTCCAAATTCATCTAATCCAACTCTATATCGTAGTGTTCTCTGATATGATCGCAATGTAGCTTATCGCATTCAGTTTCGACATCGTATGGAAAGTTATGAATTAATGAACATTAGAGATTGTTTAAATTATAATTAACATAAATTAATTAAATTAAATTTAAACTAATACTACCTTTCGCCCTCTTCTCTCATTCACGCTTGATAATACCGGGCCATGCAACTTCAATCGCTCACCGCCGCCACATTGCTCGGTTAGATTGTGCTGCCTTCATGTCGTCGCCTCGCCTACCTCAGCCGCGATCCACGCCGCCGGTGCAGCCTCACCTAATGCCGCTATGTCCCCCAAAACGAACCCACAATGCCATATGTTCAACTCGAGACTGCGCCATGACCACACGACGATCGCTCACCAAACTTTGCTAGTGCCTCGCCTTTGCCGTCCTCTATGCTTTGCCTTTATGTGCCATCACCCAACGATGACCCAAATTGCAAAAATTTGTGAAATTAGATTTCACGTTCATCAACAAACTACGGATACCACGCGACAATTGACGATGATCCAACCGTCCAATAGGTCGAGCTCGAGTCTACAACATTTCTATAGTTGGGGTTGTGGCCTGAAAACGCTTGGATAAGCTCCAACGATCGTGAGCCATTAGATGGAGATGAGTTTGATTTGAAAATTTAAAAACATTCTCTTTGGTTTGAACGTAAAATTTATAGCCGAAGAGGGTTATGGGCCAATAGTGCAAGCATGGGCTGATGGTATGGCCTAAGCATGGTGAATATATATTATTTTATTTTAACTGTTCGGTAATATACAACCCCAAATCTCGAACTCCAACGAGGCTTGCTGCCTGGTGTTTTATATGTAATACCCCTATTTCAAACATAATGGAAATAGTCTCGAAACCTAATTCGATCATATACAAAAGATATCTTTTCAAACCTAATTATATTATATTAATTCCTTTAATTAGTTTCTATGCGTTTCGAGGTCGCATGACCAAACAATATGTTCGATAGCCACGATATTCGATGGGATACTATAATTCATTATTACGGATCTAATAAAACTAGTGTCATCGAAATCCAAACAATGCCCCGGAAGGCTATTTTTACACGTTAATTAAAACGAGTTATTATAAAACCAAAATAATCATTTTTAAATCTAAATCAAAAGTTTAATATCTTCATTATTATTTAAATAGAATTTAAATCAATTTTCGAAATCATTTTTATTCACATTAAATTATAGATTTAATTATTTAAACAATTCCAAATATTAAATTCAATAATTTAATTATCAAATAAATCACCATATTTGAAATTCAAGTTATTTAACGTATAAAATTAACTTTTTAATATTTAAATCAATTAATTATTCCAGATTCAAATGATTAAAATTCTGGGTCGTTACAGTGCGCTTCTGGTTTAGGGTATTTAGTGGCATTAGGATCCGCCTCTCTCCTAAAAGAAAGTATTAAGTAACCTAGTGAGATTTCAAATAAATAAGGATATCTCCAAAAAGGTTTAATACAGTGTTGAGGTATTAAGTGGCTATTGCTGGGCCTACCGCCATATCGAAAGAAGTAACTTAATGAGATTCCATATTTATTATTAAGAGTGACGATGGATATGTCGTAAAGGGTTCACTTCGGGTTTGAGGTACTAAGTGACCGATCTAGGGCTCGCCTCTTTCCTATAAGGTAAGTATTAAGTAACCCAATGAGATTTCCAAGTAATGTCAGCTAAATAGTGCCAGTAAGGAGTTCAAGTATTATCGAAATTTAGGCCCAATATGGTACGGGTTGTTACATTTGGTATTGGAGCTTAGGTTAATAGATCAGAAGAATTAGGATAAACTGAGAGAATACATTTATACTTTTCTATCTATTATTATTATATTTTAAATTAGATTATAAGAATTCTGGCTATAAAAGTAGTTGTTGTTCCACTCCGAAGGAATGGGCAAAGCAACTATGGGTGGGAATATTTTAGAGTTACAATTTTCACCCTTACTACGAAGTACCCCATGGAGTGCTGGCAATGCATTAGGTGCTGTTGATAAAGAGTATGAGTACGACATATGGCTGAATCCCTGAGATTGGAGGTGTTCGACTTGATGGTTGAGATCTAGCTACCTTGTGATTTTGGACTTTGATGATGAGATCCAGCCAGAGACAAACATTTATTCTCGATGGGCAAAAAATTAGAGACTGCATGTCGCAATTGTACGGAGGTGAGTTTTTGCTAAGGTGCATTCATTTATCACCTCTTCAATGGCAAACTGGATTTTTATTTGAAGAATTAATGCCAATTCTTTAGTCTAAAACCTGTGAGAGAATTTTTATAAAGTATATTTTGGAAATGTCTTAGATTTTGGAAAATGGGTTTTCAAAGGATTTCTTTTCCTAAGGATTTATTTTGGAAATTTTGTTTTGGAAAGTTTTGAAATTTTAATTTTCAAAGAAACACGTATACTACTACGTTGGTCGTGTTAAGAAATTTTTATTTTATAAAAGATTAATTTTTGAAATCCTTAAATATTTATACATATATATCATTAAAGTCTTGATTTTGATTTTTGGCAAGGAAATAGTTTTCCAATTCTGGAAATATGCATTTAAAAAAAAATTGGAATCCCTGAAATATTTATATATATATAAGTTTGATCTTTAAGGGAAGTTTTGGTATGAAGTAGTTTCTATTATTTAGAAACAAGTATAAAGGAGCATATATTTAGCTTGGTGATTTTTCGATAAATTGAAGTTTCTAAATCTTCTCTCTTTAAGGTATAGATAATATATAAAAGACATTGAATTTTATTTGGGTATATAGTTTGAAGTGTTGTTGTGGCACCAGCTATTGGAAGGAATATTTCCATGCGAAGTAGGCAGGAAATAGCAGTTGGCATATTTTTGGGTTTTTTGAATTATTGTTGGTCGCAACTTTTTTGTTGGAACAACGTAAATTGCAGGAGCATGGTTCGGGACTGAGCGGTAGGCTTTGACACTGCCATGATGAGGACATGATTTTTTTGGATCGTGTCGAATCGAAGTAGATAGCACGAAATGATTATTATTATTTAATCCAACCCTAATTAGGTCTAGGTTCAAGTAACCCCAAAGCCCGTCTAGTGGTTGACCACCTAGCGGTAAACCTAGAGTGGTTTACCAACTAACAAGTTTTGTTACAACTTGAATCTGGAACGGGACTATAAAAGTCGCGTCGGAATTCTCCCAAGTTGCATTCTTTCGTTCCTCCCTCCTCCTTCAGCCGAACCCAATCTCCATCATCCTCCTCCTCCTCCTCCAAGATTAGCCTCTCTCTTTTGTTCCTCCTGTCGACGACTCTGTTTTTCCCTAGTAGCACCAGCCTCGCCTCTCCATCATGCTTGTTTTGCACGTTAGATCTCGCCCCATCACCATTCTAGATCTAAACCCTATTCTCTGCCTCCGACCACTTCTTAGCCCAAGGCACATTTCGACACTGCTGGTTTTTCCTCGCACCATTATGGTTTCAACCCACAAGTGGCCACTTTCCTGGACCGGAATGAGAAAAAGGTTTCATCTCTTTTGGGTTGGAAGAGCTATTCGTCGTGGTAGGCTTTGCATCGATCCTTCGCTTCGAGACTTTTGAGTGGGAATGTTACCCATGCTGCATCTGCCTTTTCCATATCTAGTTGGTGTAGAATTTCGATAGAGGCAACAGTTTGATTCATTCGAAGGTGAAGGTTGTCTTGATTGAGCTGAATAGTGATGAACTCGTCGAGATTTTAGAGGCCTCCATAAAGGATGCGAACTTGGATGAGTTTGAAGTGATTGACCTAAAGATTTTGTAGCAGATCTTTTCTCAAGATGTCGATGTTTGGAAGACGGATAATATATGTTTGACTACCCGTCATGTTGTGCGCATCATTCAACATAACGTCATCCCTAAGATAGAAAGTTATGACTAGAATTATCCTATGGTGCCGAAGACCACCTATGCTTATAATGATGGCATCGCCGTCAATTGGACTCACACCTTTATGACGCAATTTGTTGATCAAGGATTAGCACTTTACATAGTCATTTTCCGTATTTTTACCTATCCACTCTCGTCTTTAGGTACTATGGGTGAACCTCCATAGAGAGGTAGTTTAGTAGAAGGTTCCTTCTGCCATCATTAGATCCTTCCTTAGGAAGATAACAATTCCAAAGCCGTCAGCAACACCAACAGTGCTTGTGGCACGAGATTGGGTGTACAGCCACGATGCCACGACCATTCAAGCGTCGCATCAACGGATCATGCTCCAGCTGCGGAGCAAGGCATCTCGTAGTCTGTAGGCATTATCTTAGATTTATGGTATTGACGTCTTTTCCCTTTCAGCATTTGTTCTTTTCTTTTAGGCTGTTTCGATTGTAATTGTTAGTTATCTCTTGTAAAAGGCATGCATGATATTATGAGTTCCTATTTATTTACCATGTTATTGTTTCTGAACATGTAAATCACTCTTATATGCATAGTGGAAAAGCAGTATCAATATGAAAATCTCATAAAAGATACATAACTGACAGTAAATGCAATATAAGACTGGAAATTTAGAATAGTTGTAAAATTTTAGCGAAGGATATGATAAAGTTGTTTTGGTATCATGGGTCATTGCTCATATTCCTTAAAAGCTAGTTTTTTTTATAGTTGGACATGATGACATTTTTAAACAAAATGTCAAGTTTTATGGATAAAGGTTAGTTGTAGAAGTTTAGAATTTTGTATATGCGTTTAGCGCATAATCGACTTCGGACTACACTGAAATTGTGGTTTAATTTATCAAAATTTTTGAAAAGGAAATATTTTGAAAAGCTTCTCTTTTGATTTTTTTTTAGGTTTTACTTATTTTTGGGTCCTAAATTATTTTATGAATTCTTGTCCAAAAATTTGATTTTAAGGGAAAATGTGCGTTTAAATATTTTGGAATTTTTTTTCAAATGGCATACAAATTAAAAAAGTGAGAAAGATTTTTGTGAAATATTTGATTTTAAAGGCCACATGTTAAACGTAGAGAAGGCAAATTGAGTAAGAATTTGCGGATTTAGCGGTGCATTAGGATCGACGATGCGATAAATGCAAGCGATAGCAAGAGAAAAGCTGTTAGCCTTAGAATTTCTATTTCCATAACTTGTCGATGATGCACGCGAGTCTATTTTAGACTCAATTCAGTTTTAAAACTTGAAAATAAGCCTTCTTATGCGTTTTGTACGTGGAAAATTCCACTATACTATGGGAATGAGAAATTTTTAGGGTGGTAAGGATGTTAAATTCTCCACTTAAATTCCTTTTTCCAAAATAGGAGTAAAGTTTAGGAAATGATTTTTCGATTGCTTTAGATTTTTGGATAGTCGGATTTGGATGCAAATTTTGTTGCTTCATGCTTCTATTCGCAGGAGTTTAGGGATTTTGGTAGAAAAGATTTTACAAAAGCTACATAAATATAGAATTGCCAGTATATATATAGATTGTTTGCATCATATTTTTCAAAAATGTTTCCAAATAAATGCATTCATATAGGAGGATCTAGTTTAGAATTATTCTGCATACATATTTTCTTTGTAGTAATCCAATGATACACCATGCATTGTACAAGTTTGGTTTTAAAATTTGTTATACACTCATTGGTTTTATAGTTTAGGATAACCGTGAGTAAAAACCATGACTTAGTCATTGGTGAAACTTTGGGGATGAAATTATTTTTAGGAGGGAAGAATGTAACAATCCATAATTTAATGTTAGTTATTTAATTAGTTAGTTAATCAATTAGGCTCCAAAAACGAAAATTGTACAAACGATGGAATTTGACCACAAAACTTGTACCATTACATTTGTGGTAAAATTCTAAGCAACTTTCATATTTGGAGTTTTACGATCGGAGTCCAAACGAAGAAGTTACGGACGAAAACGAATTCAGAACAAAAATATTCGAGTAGGAAAATTAATGTTTTTATATTAATTGTTCGGGCCCACGAGCTGAATCGTTAGGGCCAGCCGACCCCCAGTGGTCGACCGATGACCCATAGGCAGTCGACCGGTGGCGACCTGGCGTCTACAATAAACCTACGCCACAACGACTTGGATTTAATATTCTAAATCGAACGGTTGTGGTTGATTCTAGCGTCAATAAATTCAGGCCTAGTCCTCTCCTCTCTTCTCATATTTTTTCTGAAAGCAGCAGCAAAGTCCTACCATTTTCTCTTCTCCACTATTTTCTAAATTATAAAATAAATATTTATATTTGTATATATACAAATCGGCGAAGAATAGAAATCAAATAAGAGAAGAAGAGTGTATTAACACTACGCGATAACGAGGATATATATATATATATATATATTTATATATATTTATATATATTTGTCATTATATAATTAAATTTCGCTTCAATCCCAAATCTCTTCTCAGATCTATAATTCTAATGTATGTATATTCCCATTTTTATACATATTTCTTGGATTAAAAAGGATTTGGAGATGAATTTAAGGTTTTTCTTCAGATCTGGAGATTTGGATCGCTTTTAGAAGGTTAGTGGGAAATTTATATATTTTTTGTGATTTTAAATCTATTCTGTTGGCATAAATTGGTTTTTATACCTAAATCAAATTTATTTGTCAATTGTAGGCTTAAATTAGTGTAGAAAACTGTTGCCTACATATTCTTGCTTTAGATCTCACACCTAGATCTGGAAATCAGTTCCATAGATTTTAGAATTTGAATGTTGCATATTTCTATTCCAGATCTATACCTGAATGTAAAACAGGATTCTTGGATTATTGCCCAAATTTGTGCTAAGTTGTAGATTTTCCATAGTCTAATTTGTGGGAAGAACATCCATTTGATTTTTATGTGTTTGCTTTTTTCGCTTTTGATTCAAAAGGCCGATGTTAGATTTAACGAGGAACACCTACAAATAAAAAGGGAAGAGATGTGTAATGTATAGATTTATCCTCCGTAGTTTACACCATCTATTCCAATTAAAAATAAATTATCAATTCCTTGTAACTTCAAATGGAGTCAATCCTTCTAATTTATGGAAAACATAGCAGAAAATCTCCCTAAGGAATTTAATTCCAGCAAATTAAATATGGAAGGCATATTCTAGTCAAATATTTATGACTATAATATATTTGGATAAGAATAGGTAGTTTTATTAAGTAGTTTATACATATTTATTGCGCTAATAAAGAAGAACGGCGTTTATTCGTGAGTTATTTTTATGTAAGTTCGTTGGTTATTATTATATTTAGGGAAGCGAATAGGTAGAATTAGGAAATGTAGTTATTCCTATTAATGGAATATAAAGTAAGTAGGAATTCCTATTAATTAATTAATTGAAAATGAAAAACTGTAACCTAAATTAATGGGCAATTAATGAAAAATAATGGATAGTATTAAACTAAGGTTTACAATTAATAGAGACAATAATAAATGGGACTGGTAAAAATGGAATGATCTAAATTATAAACATTCGCTCCATAAAACTCGATGACCAATTTTCGTGTTTGGTCCGTAAATGTTAGTTATATTTAACAAAGAGTTATCACTAAGGTTAATGAGAATAATATGTAAAGAGTGTTGTTTAGTAATAGTTTGTAGAAATTTAAAAGTATTTTCACTCCACCCTATAAGTAAACCCCCATAACCTTCAATTGAAGGTAAACATGCCCAATGACGAAAATGATAACCACCTGATCTTCTATAAAAGCGAAGATCGGGGCATTCTATTTTCGTCTCTTTTAAAATGGTGATATTAATAAAATAGTCTTTGAAAAATGCTCTAATTTTATCACTTTTTTGATCTGAAGACCACTAATATTCCAGCTAATAATCCTCGTAACCTAGATGATCTAACCCCCTCTATTTCCCTACTTCTAATGTAAGCAGTGCTAAACATTAGTAGAACAAAAGTAGTATCACTAGCTAGCTGACATAACTCACTGGTGGATGAACTACCTAAAGCATAGGAAGAATAAGTACTGCCTAAAACAATAGTCATACCTGAACCTGAATTCGTAGTGCCACTAATAGCACTCGAATCAGGTAATTCACCCATAGTCGAAGAATGACTACTACGGACCCTGGCACTACGTCGAACAATACCACTGGTTGCAACCGATTTCCTGCATCTACCTCTCTTCGTCGATGAAGACAAAAGTGTGACTGCATTACATGAAACATCACCCTTGATACATCCCGTAGTATGTGAAAAATGTGTAATATCCACACTTTCTAAACCATCCACATGTGGCCCGTTATCCAAAATATCATTAGACTTTACCTCTTTGATTACACCATTTATACTCCATATTTATCATATCCTTGTTATCATTATTATACTCTGTATCAGTTACTACAACAGTATTTGTCACATCAGCTTCTACAACATTGTCAATCACTGAATTTTCCATGTCATCACCAATATTAATCCACTACAGAGCAGGAACATAATCTTCGTTCACAAAATCATAGCAATTTTCTTCATCCATCAATTCTTCCAAAGTGTTGAACTTATCGTTCTGACCATCAGAAACGTAACTAACATCATATTTTTCCATTTGATCATTCTGAACCTCCTTGTCTACAACTGCAGCCATTACCCTATCCTTGGACAAAGTATTTACATTGCCTCTAATCACTAAAGCTTTATCATACATACCATGTAACTCTATTCCATCATTCTCAGCAATTTTATGTAAGTTAACTTCAAGAAATGTGTTAAATCCCTCATCTTTTACATCCTTTGCACTGCTAATACCCATATTAGAAACAATGACTTCATGCACACAATAAGAGCAATTTACTTCATCCACCAAATCCGCTAAAATGTTGAATTTATTGTATAGTATTAAGCCTTCATTTTGACCATCAAAAATACTAATAGCAATTGATTTATCCACCGTATCATTATGAGCTTTCCCTTGCCATTTCTCAATTTGCTTCATAATATTAGCATCATTTGTCATGTCTGCATTTACTACACTTATGTTTCCACTATCATAACTACTTTCCATAGGACATTCACCTTTGTTTACCAACTCCAATAAATCATTGGACTGGTTATTAAGTACTACTCTATCCTTATAACCATTAGAAGCATTTACATGTTCAAATTTATCCACCGAGTCAACGTGAATTCTCTTGTCTATAATCGAATCCCAATCAACAAAGTCACCAAAGACAACCTTCAAACCATCAGTCTTTTTTTCAAATATATCACCTTATTCTAATATTCCTCTTGTATCTATATCACAATGATTTAAACTGCACTTATCCGAAGCTTCAATAGAAAAAGCTACATGACTAAACCATTCATTATGCATATTAAGAAGCTCAATTTCTTTTCTTGTACAAGTAGTCTCCAAAAATATTACATGTAATGCTCTATTAAATTTCAGATTGCTAACTTAGGGTATAATAAAATCCTTACCAATAAGAATTTCCACCAAAAGAAATGAGAAGTAAAATTTTAGATTTAGCTCCTCTAATCTCAATATAAAACCAACCCCTCCAAGAAAATGCCTTAAACAAGATAAGTTCCATAAAGAACAAGGAAAAATCGTTAGTTTAACCCAAATACTTTTATCACAAATGCATTGTTTGATTCCATCATTGGTAGTCCATTCATGAATTCCTATGATAACTTTATCCTTGCACATAAATTTCGAATTTAAAGCAATAGTTAAGGCTTGTTTAGATGGAAACTCGACTAAAAATTCATCATTAAACTTCTTAATTTCCCATTTAAATAAACCAAAATTTCTATTAACATTCTAGCAATATCATAGATTCTTATGGATCCCTATAAAAACTCAAAATTGCCAAACAAGAAAAATCTAAAAAAACAAGTACTCGAATCGTTGTTGTTCTTACAAGATTTCTTCACAGCGGCACTAGAGTTTATCTTATGCAAAGAAGAGAGTATACCAGATTTCTTGAAAGGTAGTTTAGATGATTTACAAGCAAAGCATTTGCAGTGAATGCTCTTCTGTCCAAAGAAACCACAATTGAAACATCTTATTGGATCACGGCAAGCATTCGCTAATTGCATTGAATCCCCACATCTGTAACAGAATTTTTTGCAAAATTTCTTATCAATCCAAGAAGCCACCTGTAATCTATCTTTTGAAGAGTAAACCATTCCTTCTTCCCTCATAGCTGTGTTAATTCTAGAACAAACTTCAGCAAAAGAATGCTTTTGGATATCTTCGAAATAGTAAATTGGCAGGTCATCTTTGGATAAACTTGAAAGCACATTGTTTGATAGCAACTTTTCTATGGAAATTCTAGAATTTGAAATTTCCGAAATCGGTGGAAAATCATTTCCGTAATCAGAACTTGAATCTAATTTGAAGAGGGAAGAGTAAACTGAGGATGAACAATCATGAAAGGAAAGAGCAAATGCAAATATTGCATTGAGTCAAGATTGTCCACCATTTTCTTGAACCTTGTTATTATTCTTTAACTTAAGTTCATATTCATTATAAATCAAAGCTAATTTCATTTAACTGACTTCATTAATTCACTTCATTATTAAATCCTATCAAACAACATTCTAAACCATATTTAATTCACTAATTTATTTAATTAGTTCATTCCATTAATTTATTTCAAATCACAATCAATTTATTTCAAAAATCTTTTCATTTAACTTCAGTTAAATTTCATTTCAAATTTGCTTTTCTTAACATTAATATTCAACTAATTTAAATTTTTTTAACTTACTAATTCTCAAAATTTATAAGTTATAAAACTTATTTTCTCATATTTATCAAATTAACTTTGGATTTTAAAATCAAAACTTGTTTTCCTAAAACAAAACTCTAATGGTAGCAAATTCTGTCTTCAAAACCCGAAAAAGAACGTCAATGATGATGCAGTCATCATCGAAATTATTTTTCCAGCGACCGAAGTGCATTCAATGCCTTCTATCCCTTTTAAATTCTTCTAATCAAAATATTTTCAACATAATACTATTATTATTCTTCCAAAACCTTTGGAAAATAATTTTCGAAACCATCGAGATTTAAATTCTCACATTCTCAGCTTTTAAATCCCTTTTATTTGCAGATCATAATTATCAATTCTCCTCATATGTATTATTTCACTTTGGTTATATAAAACCATTCCTCAATTGTTTATCTTTGTTTACATTATAATAACAACAACTTTTATTAGAACATAAACAACAAATAACAAATGATAATAATCAAATATTATCATTCACTAACACCCATACTATAATAATTTCTGAAAAATTATTCCTTTATATATAAAATAAAATCAAGGTAAAATTATTTCATTTACCCAATTTCAAAACAATACCATGTCGATTTCTTTGTTCAAGTGTTTAGAGACCCCTATCAATAACATTAATTACTTATATTGACCAGAATCCATAAATCACTCAACGGATCAACCAACACAATATAAAATACTTTTATATCACTAACAAATACGCGCTCATATATATACACTCAAACTCATAATAAGGCATTCCATTATCTTGCGCTTTGATATTACAATGTAACGACCAACTTTTTTGTACAGTTGAAGCGGACAATCAACCACACATGACCCATTCAAATTGAACAGAAAGGCGAATAGTTAAGGGAAAGGAAGAAGGAAGGAAGAAGAAGAAGGGAGAAGAAAACTAAACAAAACAGAATCTCATAGCGGAACGAATAATCTATAATATACAACAATCTTTACACAAAGAAAAATGTAATATACATACACCAATCAGAGTACAGTAACCTATTTCAGCTCAGACAGTTATAACAGCCTGTCCTTACAATTGCTAATAAATACAACTGATAGACAACACGGTGAAACACAAAGGAATATGTAGACACTTCTTTGACCTCTAGCTTGTCTCCTGAGCTCCAATGCATCCAAAGCAATATGTAAATATGCTCGATTTGACCCGAGCATTATAATAAAATAACACCCAAGTTAGTTCGATATACCAACGTGAGAATAACACACCCGGTTGAATTATTGCGTTTCAAAAATCTTTTGAAAATAAAGGTATCTCGTAAGACCACGCCGCACATTAACACAGACGGGTTTTTACCTTACAATAACCCCATATCTTTATAAAATCCAGTGATATTATAATTATGTCTAGAGGTCAAAGTAAAATATGAATATAGCTAAAATGCTTGCATCTCACGTTTCAGTATAATTAGGCACAACTAAGTTCGCACTACGCTTATTGGAGAATATATTCCACACAATTACTGGGCTATTGTGGTACCGCTCGTCACGGTGCATGTCTAGATGAAATAACAACAAAGACCTCACCAGGATACACCACCAATACAGAACCAGCCTACCACTTGACTAGTATTACCAAATATGATCACCCCTCCATTAATGGGCCCCGAAACATACAAATGATATATAATATCGACTCGTGATTTGGATGATCATACCCTAATTGGGAGCGACCCACTTAGCTCTGCTGCATCTCCAATGTTTTAGTCATTCCCGGTTGTGGAGGCTTGAGGCTATATTTTATCTTTTATATAGCACTTCCCACTTAGAATGCTAACACTTCCCTCCAGGAACCAATGCAATGCCAGCATTCATCCATACAAGTTCGTCCTGGGACTGAACGGGACCGAAGGCACCACTTCTACTACATCCATTTTGAGAATCACCCTCAAGATTAGTAGCAAGCAGCCCTTGCACTTCAAAGAGCTCCATCTTCAAATTCCATCATCTTAAGATGTATTCACTTCAAAATGCTTGAGTTGGATCGAAGTGGTTTTCGGATAACATATCTGATCCCAGTCTCTTCGAAACAACTTTCGATAATTTTTGGTGAAATCAACCCTGGTTCTTTAGGAAATAAATAGTCGAACATAAGAGTAGAGACTACCTCCTAACCATTAGTAGATGGATTGCCTTAACATTTGTCCTAGGCGAATGAAACAAGATTTATACGCAATGTATAGCATCATCGGAGATGATTGTGCCGTATAACTCACGCGTTTCTCCTAGATATTTCCAAAGTTACGTTTTGGGTCCATATTCGATAGTCGGTTATTTAACAATCCACAAACACAAATCCAAATACAGGATTTATTCCAAAGCAAAAACCAATATTGGTTAAGCACATAAATAACCACTAACCTCTTTAATTAATCGTTTCGTTAATTAAATTCACCTTGTAAATACTTGTATAAAAATACTTTTACAAAGATTCATTCACAAATCCTTATATTTTCAATACTTGAAAAAAAATCTCTATATACTTATCTTAACGGTATAAGTACATTCAGAAAACTGAGAAAGATTTACCTTTTTATACAATTCTAAAATCATTTATCAACTCCTTTATAAATCTCTAAAATCATTTATAAACTATTTATAAAATATTTCTCAAGTCATTTATAAATCCTTTATAAATCCATGCAACTATTTATAAAACTCATTTTGTAAGTATATAAACCCATTTATAAAACTCATTTATAAATATCTAAAACCATTTACAAAGCTCTCTTTATATATAGTAAATGATTTTCCTTTAAGTCTCCAAAACATTTTATAAAATTCCTCTTATAAAACCAAAGTCTGTTTATAAAACCCTATTTATAAATCCTAAAAACATTTATAAATAAAAAATAATCATTTATTTCAAAACACTATTATATAATAATAATTAGTAATTTTAAAACATTATTAATAAATAATAATAATTAAACTTCACCATCATTATAATTAAAAATATCAACTTCAAGTAAATTAAGACATAAAATAAATATAAAAACTACGTAGTTCATCCATCTTTTCCAAAGATTGGCGTAGATTCAAGGATATAAGGAGACATTTCCAAATCAAAGTGATTTATTGGGTTGATATGAAAGGTATACTCTAATTTTAATTGTTTTCTTAGATGTAATATGTTTATCACAATTGTGTACGTAACTATTGTTGCCTCACCTTGATTTTAAATTAGTTATGCAATTTAAATAATTTGTTGAATGATTTGATATGTTTTTAATCCGATGAATCAAAAAAAATGATTAAAATAATGTTTTGGTTATGGATTTATGTTTTCCAGTTACTTATATTAATATCCTAAATATGCTGTAATTCAATAGAATATTTTAAATGTCTCTATTTGAATATTTTAAAGGTTCTTGATATCTTGTTTGATTTGTTATGTTCAGTTTTGGTTTTATAATATTTTGATTGTTTAAAAAATATATGGATTGAAACTTTTTTTATGTGTGTGTGTATCATCAATTAATTTAAGTATACGTATGTTTGCAAGTACATTAGACAATTTTAACATAATACGAATGTTTTTTTTGAGTCAATTGGAAATTTTTGGATTAATCATTATGTGTGTGAGTATGCGTGTGTGTTTGTTTATGTGTGTTTGTATGTGTAAATATTTATATTTATACTTTATATTGTTAAGGCATGTTTTAGAAACATTTTTTAATATTTTTGAACAAATTAAAATTGAGGCAATAATATATAAATATGAATAGCGAATATATACATGATAGACATAAATCTCATTATCTACACATGCATATATTAACTATGTTATTGTTTGTTTTTTTGGTTAATTTAGTTGTATCATATCATCTGTTGTATGTTAGCTAGATATTTTATTAACTAATTTTTGCTAAAGAAGAAAGGTGGAATCAGTCAATGACGCCCACTTTCATCTCTTTCCTTATGGAATAGATTAAAATTGAAGCAATAATATGTAAATATGAATAGCGAATATTTACATGATAGATATAAATCCCAATATCTACACATGTATATATTGACAATGTTATTGTTTATTATTTTTGTAAATTTTGTTGTATCATATCATCCGTTATATTTAACTACATATTGTATCAATTAATTTTTGCTAAAGAAGAAAGGTGGAATCAATCAATGATGCGATTACATCTAAACCTAATTTGGAGTTTTTAGGCTCAAGGAAACAGTTGAAAAAAAATTTAGTCTCAAGGACAATAAGTTTGCTTTTTAGGCTGAAGGACACTTTCTAGTGTAAATCACAGAATCATAGTTGTAACTATCATTTTTTGTTTACACTAAAAAGTGTCCTTCAGACTAAAAAGTAAACTTGTTGTCCCTGTGACTAAATTTTTTGCAACTTCTTTTCTGTGCCCATTTTCCTGATCTAATTTCTTGTTTATTCCCATCCTTTAGAACCTAATAATTGCATTTCCTTTATGTTTCACATGTTTGTCGCATAATTAAAATATGAAAATATTTGATATATTTAAACCTTTTCAAATGTCATACTTAATTAACATGATTTAAATAATTATGAAAAAAATATTAATAAAATATGGTTTAACTAAAAATAACTAGATTGGATCCCGTGAAACCCATTTTTCTTCATAGGCCCACTATGATCAAAATAAAGAAAATTTTGAAATCTACTTATTTGACCTACTGAAGTTCAACCTAGTTCATTCATATCCTCTAGTAGAATGCCACCAATAGAGATGGAAGAATTGAAGAAGCGAATTGTGGAGTTGAAGTGTAAGAACTTCGTATGGCCAAGGAACTTATCATGGGGAGCTTCTACTGTGTTTGTAATGAAGTCCAATGGTTCGTTGAGACAATGTGTGACGATCCGCAAATCCATCCCAGTTCAGAGCTGATAATAACCACACATATCCAGCCCGAAACCGAAGGGAAATACGAATAATCATGAGAAAGAAAGAAGAGAGAAGAAGAGAAGAGAAGAAAAAGAAAGAAGAAGAAACAGAAGAAACTAAAAAAATTACAGAATCTCACAATCGCAGTGGAAATACATATAATATCATATCAATGATCTTTACAAAACAGAAACTATAATATAATATACATACATCCATCAGAGTACGACAATCAATCACTGGTCATCAGCCTGGACAGTTATAATAACCTATCCTTACAATTGCCGATAATTTAACAACAATGCAGTGGAAAAATAAACATAGATGAGGAATATGACCAGAAGACTTCCAGCTCCCCTGTTGAAGCTCCAAAGCATCCGAATCTACATTTGTAAATATACTCAGTCTGACCCGAGCATTGAAAGGGATGAACTCCCGGATCAGTCTAGTAAACCAGCGTGGGAAAACACATCTTAACGAAATTTATTTTAAAGTTATAAAAGCTTTCTTTTATCAAAATAAAGGTATCTCGTAAGAGACGCCCATACATAAACACGGACTGGTTTTAACCTTACGATAACCATGTAACGACCCTGAATTTTGAACAATTTAAATTGAAAATATTTAATGAATTTTAAATATTTGAATGATGATTTGACTTGAATTTCAAATTATCAGAATGAATTAGCGATTAAATCTTTGAATTTAATCTATTGAAAGTTGAATAAAATTGAATCTTCAATTTTAAGCCGGTTAAAAATAATTTAAAGGCTTAGAAAATTCATATTGATAATACTGAAGGTAATAGAAGCTTCAGAATTGAATTTAAAAGCGATTTGTTCAGTTTTGAAATTGTATCATTTAAATTGGATTTTTTTTTAAAAAAAATACCCTTCCGAGGCACAGTCTCGGAATTTGACGAAACCAGTTCCATTGGGTCCATAATATTGAATTTTTACCGGATTTAAAATTTTGTATCTATTGGGATTGTTGTGTGAACATACGATATATAAACGCATTGAAGTTTGTGTTGAAAACAAATTGAATCTGAAAAGAAAATATTTATATAAATAAAATAAAATAAAAAAATATATTACAAGATCTCTAGTACACAATATTTTATATCATCTCAGCCGAAGTCGCATACCTATCAGCCACCCTACCCTGTATTCTCGCCATCACGTACATTGTCTTTTCCTTTTATTTTATTCAGTCGTTCCTCTTTGATTTTCTCATTCGTTCAAAACCCTAAACAAATCAATCGAAGAATAAAAATGGCGGCCTCAAATTCATTTTTTTCGTCCTTCCCTCTCGTCTTCCTCTTGCGCTCGGAAGATTAGGGCTTTTCAAAATCAAAGGCGCTGGCTTTGATCTATCGCGCTCGTCTTCTAGAGGGCCACGGCTTCAACTTCAGTAGCTAGATCATCTCTCGCTCGCGTCCGTTCCAATCGAAGATGAGTGGTTTTCGCCCCTCACATCTAATTCGACTTTCAAACGATTTCTGATTTGTTTAAGTTTTGTTTGCTTTGCGAAAGAAAATTTGGTTTCTTTTGTTTCGAATCTCTGGAAAATGATTATATGTGGACTTCGACTTTGCAGTGGTTTCGGCTCTTGATATTGTTCGAGTTTGTGATTTTCTTGATTTATAAACTGATACTCATGATTTTGATCTCTAAAAGAAAAAAAACTTTGATTTTGTGATGATTTTCTCTGTTGCACTTCACTGTTTTGTTTATCACAGTTGCTCCATTATGACCTGAACCTTGTTGCTATAACATTGTAGTTTGCATTATCTTGTACCTGTACTTGTAGTTGGCATCTGCACTGCATATTTCAGTAGCTCCTCTGCTACTTTATATATTTATTGATGTTGGCATCTTGACCCCTGTTTGGATTTTGAACTGAATTGGTTTGAATGGTGGTTGTGTCTGCATCTCATTGTTAAGGTTGATGTATCGGCTTGTTTGTTCATTGGCCTTGTAGCTTTGTTCTGGATGATGTTGTATTCTCGGCCATGTGTTCATTTGTGTAATCTGAAGTTGTAGCCTAGGTCTGCATATTGTAGATGTTCTCTGGTTTGCATTCTTCCATACTGCTATGTTATGGTCTGCATTGTACTTGATTAATCTTGTAGTTGCACTTCTAGTTGGGTATGTAGGCACTGGGTTCACTTGATTACTTGAAATTGCTTCTCCTGTGCATGTCTGGTCATGTGTTCTTTGATTTGTACACTTTGTGATCATCCCTGAGTACTTTTCGACCTGCTGTTACTGATGGTCCATATATGTTCATTTGATTCTGGACACTGTGATTTGTATTTACTTGACCTTGAGCTACTCTGGTCTTGAGTTTATTCATTTTAACATCACTGAGTTGATTTTTAGCTTGAGTCTGATACATTGCATTGATGCATTGTATTATTTGCATTTGGTTCACTTTGTAAATTCGACTTGTCTGTCCTATTGCACACGGGTTACTATCACTTTGAATTACTTGCTGACAGTCTTGTACCTGCATCCATGTTGATGTTGTCATTTTGTTCCAGTGTGGTTTGCACATGTCATTCTGAACTTGTATACTTGCAAAGGTCTCTCCATTGTAGTTGGTCCATGAGTTTGTTGTCTGCATTATGACATTTTTGGTTGCTGTGTCATGTTTGCAGTTTCATGTTGATTTGGATTTGCATCCATTTTTCTTTGTTGATGTTGAGGATGCTGTTTATTTGAGTTTAAAGTGTTGTCTCATTCACTATCATCAGTTGCATTACATAGTTGCCAGTTGCATTGTATTCATATCGTAATTGAACCAGTCTTGTTGTATTTGAGTATAGCACCTGTAGTGTATAATTTCAATTGAGTCTACACTTGCCATGCTATAACTTGATCTCTTGTTTATGTATGCATCCCAGTCATATTTGCTGTCATATTAGTTTGCACTGCGATGGATCATTTCGGCTGTGACTTGTTCTCTATTGATTTCATTAGGTTCACGTGTACTTGATTTCATTTGCCTTTACTTGAAATTGTTTTGTGCACTTAGTCATTGGGCCTTTGTACCTGCTGCACCTGCTTGATCAGTTTCATTCATCCTTGTTTATTTTTGTTGCCTTCACCCAAACTTCCATGTGGTGGCTGCAGTTATTGTTGCAGTTTGCCCTTGAATTCCAAGTGGGGCTGCAGTTCATTTTTATAGAATTTTTGCACTTGATGAAGTGTGCAGTAATGAGTTGTGTGGGAATTTGTTTCTTGAGTTTACTTGAGTATATGCAACTAGTTGCATTTCAACCCAGCCATGTTGCACGGGTTTTGGTGTTGCAGCTGCGTTGAGTCACTGACTTGACCTCTGCAGCTTCGATTGGTGTTAGTCTTCACTGTTGTGATGATTTTATATACGGTTGTGGCGAGGCAGTACGCGTGTGTGCACTGCAGCCACCCGGAATTGACAAATCTTGAATTGATATTTCCTTTGTGTTTTGATCCATTGATCTCTTTGCGTATTTCGTATGGTGTATTGGCGAGGCCGTACACGCGTGCGTGTACGGCAGCCAATCGAACTTTGATGGTTTTAAAGTGACAATTTCAATTGTTTTAAATTGATTTAGTCAATTTGATAAATTGTTTATTTATCTCTGTTGATGATTTAAATCTGCTGATTTATTGTTTAACACTGTTTAGTGTTAAAATTTTCGTTATCCGATTTCTTTGTTAAAAGGATTGGATAGACGGGAATTATTGTGACTGTCGTCTATTTAAATTATTATTGCCTCTATGCACTAATAAACTGGTTTGAATTAGACTGACCTGTGTATTATTTTCTTTTGAATATAATACTCGGGTCATACCGAGTATTTTTACAGCTTGAAGATTTTCGAGCAGCGAAGTTAGAGAGAGAGGGAAAAAGAATCATTTTAGTTCAGGAAATTTTGTATTTAAAAAGATATTCCGCTGTATCAATTTAATACATTGTATAAACTCTGATGTATATAAAAGAAAATTTATAGTAATGAAAGATTATTATACTGTGTTTCTGTGGCTGATTCTGTTTAAACGTTATAAACTAAATAACAATCCGTCTTTTTGAACGTTTCGAGTTGGTTTAATTACCGACTGGAGGCGGTCAGAAAGGGGGAATGTTACAAACCAAAACCCGTCATATCAAATCATGTTCTATTATACTAGTGTCTATTATAAAAATAATAATTAAAATAGCCGAAATTGTTACCATTATTAAATTCCAACATACTAGGCTCTACAAACAAAATGGCAGGCACGTAGTGGAGAATGGATTCCATACAAATGACCAGGTGAAGGGACTACCTTTCAATGGGTACATCTCTAGATGGATGTCCCGAGGACCATAAAATATCTGATCCTCTGCCAACATAAGACCGACCTATCTCTACACTTAGATAGTACCGAATATGTCATCCCCTCGGTCGTTACCAACCTATCCGAGGGCCCTCATAGCATACATCCACAATAATTTACATCCTGAACGTCATAGCGGGAAGAAACATATCTAGAAGGGGATGATCATACCCTAATGCTTGTGAACTACATAGCCTTGCCGCATATACCCTGTTTCGGTCATTTCCGGATGTAAGGCCAAAGGTCACGATTACCTTTCACATAGCACATATCACTCTGAATGCCACACTGCCATTCCTTCGATCACTATTGACTTTTACAAACATACAACCTCCGAGCTCATACATCTTAGAGAAGGGTGTTAAGCTAAGAGAAGTTGCCTTCTCTGCCACCAAACAGATGTACATTTATAAAAGTCAACAATGCAATCACAAAATGCAATGTCAAACATCCATCCATACAAGTTATCCAGGAACATGACAAATCGAAGGCACTTTCCTACCACATCCTATCGAGAATTACCCCTAGGATATGTAGCGAATAGTCCTTGCATAAGATATTTCATAATGAAGAGACTACTGCTACTATATGTATAATGGGGGTTTATCCCTAAACGATTAACAAGCAGTCCTTCATTACGAAAATCCAACATATCAATATCTTCTAACACCTACACATTCGAATGCATATGCATTAGTCCAAAGTGGTTCTCGGATAAATCCGACCCCGGTCTCTCCAAACCAACAACGATAAATAGGTCAAACATTTGATAGTCGGTTATTTAACTATCAAAGCAACAACCAATTTCCAGCACCATAAGCAATCACTAGGCCCATTTAATTAATCTTTATAAATTAAAATAATTTCCAAATATTCACTTCAAATTATCTTTAAAAAGATATATCCTCAAAACCATTTCAAATATCTTTCTACATTGGAAAACATTTCCATATACTTATATCAACTGTATAAGCATATTCACAAATCACTTCACTCTCAACACCTAGAAAACCTTTTCATATACTTTATCAATGGTATAAGTATGTTCCATAACACTACCATTTGGAGACACACCAAATAGATTTCTATAATCGTACAACTCCAGAGTTCATATGCCTCTAGACGGGTGTTAAGTATAGGAAGCAATGCTCCTATACCACCAAGCCTTTAGTACGATCATAAGAACCGATTCGTGTATTTCACGATGGGAGGTCAAAACATAATTTATTAGGTCAAAAGGAATGTTGCATAAAACATCGTTACGACAACCCAAAACACTAGTATAGGGATTCAATAATTAAACATATAGATAAATCCCATATACTATATAAAACATTTCCTTTCTGAAATCATTTACTATAACATAGTGTTATAGTCCATGCCTTCCTTATTTCCCTGAAAACGTCTATTGCAATAATAAATGTTGAAATTTATGTTTATGATATTTATCACATTTGAAAAGATTTTTGAAAACCATTAAATTCCATTTAAAACCATTCTTCCCAAAACCTTTTACTTCCAAAAGATAATTTATTTTTAAAACATTTAACTTCATCAAAATATCACCTCCAACATTCCTTTAGATAAAAAAAATTCATATTTACAAAACTCTTTTTAAACCTCCTTTCTATTTTATAAAACTTCTATTTATTTAAAATCCCTTTATTTACAACATTCTATTTATAAATCCATTCTTTTACAAAACTAATTTTGACTATCAAAATCCATATCTAAATCCATATTCTTGTAAATCAAATTCATATATAAAATTCATTTATGGAACAACTTCCTTATTTATAATAATATCACCTTTATAAATCTATTTTCAAAGTATTTCATAAAACTATATTTTTATATCAAAAATCGTAACTTTTTATTTAAAAACTAATTCAATCCTTTTAATAAATTAAAAATCATAAAACATACATATACTTCCCAAAATCACTTCATAATCCATTTCAAATCAAAATCATCCTCATAACATTTAAAAATATCAAAACCAAGGACCGGTGCTACCATAGCACTAAATAAGTCAAATCACATCAACACATCATCATGGCATCCATAACATCATATATCATCATATATATGAAAATAAATCAATAGTGGTGAGGAATCCTATTGGGTCCCTCCAACCAGTCCCCGTTCATCAATACATCATATAAACATATAAATAAAAATCAACCGCTATGAGGCGGGATTCGTATACAAAGGGTTATCCGCTCTTACACAGAAACGTAATAGGGTCTCATCCGCTCCAATCGGCGAGAATATATCCCAACCAACTAATATATATATATATATATATTTGAAAATAGGCAAGAGCTTTATTAAAGCATTTCAGCCTAAGAATAAGACCCAATCACTGGCCCAAAATATACAAACAAATCATTTATATTTGTTAAAACCAATAGAACTCTCGACCTTTCCAAAAAAGAAAAGTAAAACCGTTCTTCTGCTCCTTCTTCTTCAAAGTTCATGGCGGCCGGAGGCGAGCAAGATAGCTTGTACTTGGGTTATTTGCCAATGGATAGCTCAGATCCCCTTCTCCAATTTGTGCTTCGTCTCGTTCCCGTGAGGTGAGATTCCAGTTTTTGATTTTTTGTTGCACCAATCGCATGTCACTTAAAGCAAGCTTACTGACTTCACTGTAATTTCTTTTTTTATTTTGAAATACTCGGCGATTTCTCTCCTTCCACACACTCCAAACTGTAACAGTAATAGCAATGCTACTCAATTTGGTTTCCATGTCTTCGCCACCCCTTTTCTGAATCAGGTAATTTATTTCATCTGCTAATAAGTGAGTCTGAATCGATGAGTTTATTGAGATTTTACACAGATTCCACACCTCTGTTGAAAATTTGCAGGAAAAAAAGAGATGTTCATGAGTTTCTTCCTCTTGATTACATAACACACATATCTTATCTGTTATAATCCCCCATTTTGAAAGTCTATCCTTTGTGGGTAGTCTTTTGAGCACCTCTTTATACACAGTAAAATCCATTTTAGGACTATTGACACGATTCCAGATGATTTTGCTCCATTCTACTTTATTGTCAATATGTCTTACCTCATTCCAAGCTGATTTAGTGGTAAATTCATTTCCAGAATGCTTCTAGACCCAGATATCATTGTCTCGACCACTAAATATCAGCATATATTGAATTTTTTCTTTAATTTCTTGACTCACTGGTATCACGGAACAGTTCCATCCATTATTGTTAATTGCATCTGTCACTTTTTTATTTGGGCATCCATAATCTGATCCCTGCTTGCAGCAATTTCCCTTGTACAACAAGATGCAAGTGTTCTTCTTATTTTCATAATAGCTTTCCATGTCGGAGAAGCATTATTGTCTATTTGCATGCACCAGAAATTACCTCTGATATATCTTTTCCTCATCCAGTTCCCCCACAGACCTTTTCCATTAATAATTCTCTAGGCTTGCTTCAGAGTGTAGACACATCTCATGTTTGTAAGTCTTCAGGCCCACACCTCCTTCCTCTTTAGGTCTGCATAAGTTCTCATATTTAATCTTGTGTAGCCCTCCTTTCCATATAAAGTCTGCACAAACTTTTTCTATTTTCTGTATTGAAGCATCAGGAAGCTGGAATGTTTGTAGCCAGAAATTAAATTTGGAATGAATAACTGTGTGCACCAGTTCAATTCTGCCTACTAGAGATAGGAGTCTTGAACTCCATCCCTGTAGTTTGTCCCTAATCGAAGAGATTAAAACTGCACATTCTCTATCAGTAATCTTATTGGAGGATAGAGGAACACCTAGGTACTTAACAGGGAGTTTACCTTCTTTCACATTTAAATATTCCAAAATTTCATTTCTTCTAAAGCATGTTTTGTTGAAGTAACATTTAGTTTTTTGCTCATTCAATTTGAGTCCTGTAAGTCTCTCTATATTGCAGAAAATTTCCTTTATAGCTCTAGCCGATGTTTGGTTGGATTTTATACAAATGAGAAGATCATCTACATAGAGTAAGTGGGTCACAATAGGCTGGAAATTGTATATAGGCTGAATTAGTCCGTTGAATGTTGCCACCTCCATCTGTAGTGAAAAATATTCCATGGCAATTGTAAAAAAATAAGGAGATAGAGGATCACTCTGCCTGATACCTCTATTGGATCCTATAAATCCTTTTGGTATGCCATTTATCAGAATTGAAAAAGTCGGTGTAGAAATACATTCATTGACTATGTTCACAAATTTTGAAGGAAACCCCATAGCTTTTAGCATATGTATGATGAAATTTCTATTTATTTTATTATATGCTTTGTGAAGATCCACCTTTAGACAGAATTTGTCCGCACCTGGTTTGTTGAAGTTTCTAATCAATTCATGTGCCATCAATGAGTTTTCGAAAATGCTTCTCCCTTTGATGAATGCACTGTATATATAATATCATATATCATCCAAACAAGAATCAACCATCATATATAAATTTGTTCTCACTTATATAAAAATATAAGCGAGCTAAAGAGGTGAGTTAACTCACGAAAAGGCCAGAAATCACAGAAGCGCTACGGATTGGATTAAAATTGAACAGTAGTTCAATTTAACTCAAAATTCCCACGAGCTTTGAATTCGTCCAATCCAACTCCACAGCGTAGTGCTCGCTAATATGAACACAACGCAACTTGTTGCGCTTGAAACGAACCTCGTACAAGAAAGTTATGCATAAATGAACAATCGATAATTAATTATATAATTAACTTAAATATAAAATAATTAAATTTAAACTTTTACCCCTAATCATCGTTTCCCTCTTCTTCGCAGGCTTCCTCCTGTACACAACTTTTTTTTATATATACGCGACTTCAAAAAACGCGCGCCTCACCCATATCGACCACCGCCGCTCACCTCTGGTCATCGCCCAACTCCTCCACGCGATGCTCCGCCCAAACCCACGCCTCCACGTGCGTACGTGCGTACGCGACTTCACCTGAGAAACCCCAAAAAATGCCGACGAACGGAAATTGGTCGCACGTCTCAAACTAGCCACCGTCGCCACAGCCTGCCATCGCCGAACCGCCCCAGCCTCCACGCGCCCACGGGCACGTGCCTGCATGCAACTCACGCACAAAATTCACAGCCGAACCCAAATTGGATGATGCGAACGTGAGGAGATTTCGGTCGCTGTCGTCGACCATTCGACGATCCATCCGTACACTGGCTTCGTATGATCATGATCTACATTTCCCTAGTTGAAGTCGAAGGCTAATTCGGCTCCAAGTGGCTTTGATCATTGACAACCATTGGATGAAGGTTTTAGAAATGGCAGCTGGTTTATTTTCTAGGGTTAGGTTACAAATGAACGAAGTTGAAGGCTATTTATAGAAGATTTTGCATCACTATTCATCCATAAAAATTCCGAACTCCAAACGAAGTATGCCGCTTGGCTTTCTATATGTTTTATCTCTATTTTGAACACAATGGAATATATATCCGAGGCTAATTCCATCATATACAGAAGACAAAGTTTGAAAGTCGAATTGTTTTAATTAATTTCTATACGTTTCGGACTCGCACGATCAACCGGTAAGTCCAGTCGACATGAAATTTGACAGCATATTATAATTCACTATTACGGATCGAGTGAAACTGGTTTCGTCGAAATCCGAGACAGTGTCAAAAATGACTATTTTTACACGATAATTAAATCAAATAAATTTCAATTTCTATTTAATCACTTTTAATTCAAAATTAAAAGTTCACTAACTCTATGTTAATTTAAATAGATTTTATATCAACTTTATAAATCATTTTCATTTATTTTAAATTCAAGATCCAATTATTTAAATAATTTCAAATATTAAATTAAACAATTTAATTATCAAATAAATCATTATATTTGAAATATTAAGTTATTCAAATTATAAAATTTACTTTTGAATATCTAAAATCAATTAAATATCCCAATTTCAAACGACCGAAATTCTGGATCATTGCACAATGTATCAATCATCGAAAGTTGAAAGACAGGACCGCGAAGGGTAGATATCATTACTAAGGATCGATGACTCATTTGATCAATTGAGTGGAGTGAAGGTATTCTTACGACTAGGTTTGGCTTCGAGATTTAATCAAATGAGTGTTACAAAGAAAATTGTTCCTTTAAATACTTTTAGAACAACATACGATTAATTTGAGTAGTTAGTTATGCCTTTTACACTGATCAATGCAAAAGCCTCCTTTATAGACCCAATGAACCGTATTTTCCGAGACCAACTAAACTGATACTTGTTAGTGTTGACATTTTGGTTACTTGTAATACGAGACAGACCATGAGATTTGTTAGAGTTAGGGGGTATGCCCTAGGAGCAATTCTGTAATTTAGTGTAAATTATTAACTGTGTAATAAAATCTCATTCGAAATAAAAGGTATTTTTCTTTCTATTATATATACTTGCTATAACGTGTTATATTAATTAATTACTTGAAGTGTATTTAATAGAAAATCCATAAATGTCTGTTTTGTGGTAATAATTATAATGCGTTGTAATCATGAGCAATTTATTACAATAGAATAAACACATCATTTTAGATATTTTTAGTCAAGATGTATCGAGACTAAATATCGATAAATCCATTGAGACTGGAGTACGTTATGCTTTCTAAATGTTGGGCAGTGTATTACTCATGGCTGCTTGGGCATTAGGGGGTTACGTACAGATAGTTATTGTATAACTAAGAAATGACTCACCCAATAGTTTTCATTTGGTTAACATTGTAAGATTGCAGAATAGGGATCTTAAGGCTAAGTTAACACTAAAGGAGGTGAATAGTGTTTTTTAATTTATATGAATCCTTTTGAAATCTTTTGAAATTATACTTAGAATAATGAGATTAACAATCACAGAATCAAAACACAGATATATAGTAAATGTAGTAAGAGTAAAAGGAAATAACACGCTAGGATTTTATATTGGTTCAGAGTTACCCTACATCCAGTCACGTACAATTCCTTGTATGGATTTCATTTCAACTAGTAAATGCAAATACAATCTCGATTTCAAGGCTACGAACACACCTTCTAGAATCCTAACCTAGAGCCGCTTGATTTTCGGGCTACAAGCATACCCACTAGAT
Source organism: Allium fistulosum (assembly GCA_030737815.1). NCBI lineage: Eukaryota > Viridiplantae > Streptophyta > Magnoliopsida > Asparagales > Amaryllidaceae > Allium > Allium fistulosum. The sequence goes on along the minus strand of CM060902.1, from coordinate 1,037,861,890 downwards.
TTACAAGCTACTAAGCATACTTAATTGATTTCACGGGCTACAATTACACCCACAAGTATATTAGTTTGATTTTATAGAGATTTACAAACTCAGAACTTCAATCTTGATTACAAATGATCCTATAATCTTTGAATAGCACTTAGATCTTGATTGGAGTGAGAGAGATGATAGAAATCGGGGAGAAAATGATAGAGAATCAAACTAATGGCAATCGAGTTTGATTTTGGTTGAAATTTGGCAAAGTATGGTTATAATTTGTTTTAGAAAATGAGATAGAAGAAGGAGGAGAGAAGAACATTGAAAAGTGATTGAAAAGTTCATTGGACAGACAGGTATTTATAGAGGAATAACAGTCATGTCCATTCGTGAAGAGATACGATGAATAGACACTTCTTTTAAAATTTGATTTTTGAAACTCATGCCTAGTATGTCGACATATACGGTTAGAGTATGTCGACATACACTTTATAATTTTGAGAAACATTTTAATATATTATTTTGAAAATGTATTGCTTTGTGAAATAATTTTATACTTTGTAAATATGTTTAAATATAATATATATACATTATAATCATAATAAAACTTAAGTAAAAACTATATGATAAGAATTTTAGAAAATAAATCAAAATTTAATAAAAACAATAACTTGGTAAAATATTAAAAACTAAAATGATAACTATAATAAATTGAAAACTATTTTAAAGTTGTTTTAAAAAGAATATTTAAAAACTTATTTAAAAATAGAGAGTGATCAAGTGCTATCAGAATTTTAACAAATATTCTAGACTCTATAACTTATTTGGAATATCTTGGAATCTTGAACTCTTGAATACTCATGAGTCTTCATTCTTGAATCTTTATATCAACATCTTTAATTCTTTAATCTTTACTTGATACTGTACAGTCTTCTTATATCAACACAGTTTAATATCCTGCACTATATACTATATACGTCTTGATAAAACATTAGTATTTATATTTTATATAATTTCTTATAGTTGTTGTCATCAAAACCAAATCCTTAGTTACTAAAATCCTCCTCCTTTTTGATGATGACAACTTTGTATATAGAATATAATATAACTCCCCTTCAGCTATGCCTAATATACAAAACTCACCCTTAATCTATTCCTAGTATTTTATATATTTCTCCCCCGATGTCATCAATAGAAAATAACTAACTCCCCCTAACTAAAACATTATATGATATAAACACATATAGAAGTAATAAGTAATATAACCATGAAATGCAAAATGATAGAAATGATATACAAGAAACATCATTTAATATTTTAATCAATTCAAGCATACATAATGTCACACACAAAGCAATATTTCCAATTCAACCAAATTCAAAACCAATCAAATCAAACCAAACAAACCAAATAAAATTCATTCAAGTAGTATATACAATCAAACCTATTAAACTAGACATTTCTTAGGACTTCAACCCATCCATCAGTGCAAAGGTTGGATCCGTTTTAATAGCCTACCAATCTTTATCATCTTTGTTGATGGTGCATTCTGGATTAGTGGTTGGTTCCTCTTTGTTTAGAGCTGAAATCATCCATCGAACTGTCTTTTTTGCTCCTTGATAATCTACATTTGACTTAATTTTAAGTGTCTCTGGTTCCGTAGGATAAAAGAGAGAATATTATTGAAGGATTCAAGTGTTTGTTCGAGGTTTTCGGTTAATTTTTGAATAGAAGAAACCATTATTTATGATTTGGAGTTTAGGAAAGTAAAATAAGAAGAAAGAGAATGAATAGTAACGATTTTCTGGTTTAAATGTGTATTTAAAAGTGTAGAAATTCGTTAGAATTGAATAGACACTTGCTGTCTATTCAGTTTTCAAAATTAATTTTTTTTGGAAATGAGCCGTTGTATGTCAATATACATGCTCATGGTATGTCGAAGTTGCTTTATTTTGGCATTTTGATATATTTAGCTTGTACTATTATACTAGTTATGCTTGCTAGATAGGATAATAAGTGTATAACAGTAAGGAAACAAGGATTTCATTACTACTTAGACAACCAAGTACAATCATACTTAAACATAACTAAAACAAACTAGGAAGATATGGATGAAGAGGATGATAAAGAGATTCCAAGCTTGTATTTCTCCTTTCCAAAGAACTTATCCATTTTGTTGGAAATGGAGTTTAACTTCTTACTCATGGAACATTTGAGAATCCTTTGATTTTCAACAATCTTCTTTTGATTGTTGAGAATGTCTTGATTGGTTGGACGAGGTAGAAAGTCAATGCTTTCTGAAGAGGTTTCCTCGTCCTCCTCTTTTTCTTCGATATCAATTTCTTTCCTTTCTTCCTCTTCTTGTATTTCTTCCTCCTTTTCATGTGCTAACCTTTCTTCTTTCTCCGCAAGTGTTTCATATGGCTCAAAAATTTGTGGAATTTTCATAAGAGCTATATTTGCTTGATTAAACACTTTACGAGAGACAAATTCCTCTCCTTTAAAATCAACACAGAAGTAGTTAAAACTTCGGGTAAAGTTAATATCATGTAATAGTGTGTTTTCATGGGTGGAAAGATTTTTGCGATAAAATTCATCCAATATAGCTTGAGCCCAATTTATGTTATATTTACCATAAATGGCAAAAGGTGCTTTATAAACTTTTAAGGTAGGATTATTGAAATCTCCCGAAAGAGGAGTGATACTATGTTGCAAAATAAGATTAAGAATTATAGACAGTGTTTGGTTTAAAAATGAATTTTGTGTTTTCAGTTTTCAATATGTATCTCAAATATGAGAAGAATAGAGGGACGAGGAGGGGATGAAAGAAAGATGAATGGAAGGACGAAGGGGATAAAGAGATGATGGAAGAATGGATTGTTTCACGTGCTTGTGTTATTTCCTAAAATACGGAAAATAAATAAAGTTGTTTTCTATTTTGTATGTTAACTTCGTTTTCAAAATTGGTCGTTTTCGACAATATACATACGTCAAGTGCACTTTTGTATGGACGAAAACCCAAAACTAAAAACAACAAATCAAACACTACACTAGCTTTTGGACAAAAATGTCAATTTTTAAACTCAAAATTATCATCTCCTTCGAAAATATTATGAAAAACTTCATGATTATGCTCATCAGTTTTGAAATCGGAAAGGTCCACTCCGGTGGATTTGCATCCAAGAATAGTACCCAAAAGTTCACAATTCAGAATAATTAAAGTTCCTTTAACACTACTCGATACTTCTCCTTCTCCACGTTCATAAAATTTTCCTTTCAAATTTGCATAAAACATTTTGACCAAGTGTCGATAGCAAACAAAATCGTTTTGAGAAGCATCAATTAAACCGAGAATTCCATTTTCGGAACAAAGAGTATCAATTTCATAAGTAGAAAAATCAGTAAAAATTGCAAACTTTCCCATAGACACTTTACCGTAATTCATATAGCTAATATAGGCTTTCGTAGCTTCTTGATCTTGAAAGAGAGTTTTTGATGTTTTTGGAAAGTCTCATGGACCTTGGAGTGCGTGAGGATGCCATTGATGAATGATTTGAGGAGATAAGAGAGTTAATAAAAGTTTGAATTTTGAAATGAATGGTGAATTGAATGGTTTGAGATAGAGGTAATAAGTAGAGAATCAAATGACATGTTCTATGGTCAAGAGGCAGCTTTTCAGAACATTGGGGTTGGTGAAAAGGTGAAGAGAAAATTCAAATTTTAGACATGTATGTCGACATTTACTATAGGGGTATGTCGACATATCTATTGAATTTTTTAAAATGGAATTGTTTTTAACTACATCATACTTTATTTATATACAACCATCTATAACTATATTATTTTTATTTAGATTAAAAAAATAGTTAAAAATAATTTTAAATATATTTTATATTATTATTATTATTATTTTATTTTAATATACAAAAATATAATAATATAAAAATATAAAGTCACACATTATTATTAATCTATAGGATATTCCTAACAATCAAACAATTAAAAATTCAAATGATATAAAACTTTTAATATATTAAATGCGTACATTTTCTGATCCTATTTTACCAATTATATCTTAATTCTGTATTGTTGTGAAGCACATGTTGGCTATTTCTGTATCTAATTCATTTTACTTGATGATGTGTTTTGAGTCATTTAGTGTAGCAGTATAGGCTCTTCTCCATTTTGTAAATGAATCAGTGTTTGATGTGGTTTTCAGTTTCTCGGGATGTAGGCTATCTCATTTTAAGTGACCAGGTTCATCGCAGTTATAACATCTGATGCCATTTTCGCTTTCACTTCCGTTTCCAGGATTTTTGTTGTCGTTTCTTTTAAAATCTTCATCATCCAATATTTCAGGAATTTTCTGAAGTTCCTTGTCATAAAAGCAATTTCTTTATCACTATTTGAATCCAGATTATCCGTCATTGCATCGAATGCTATGGATTTCTTCTCTATTGCTTTGTGTGACGTTCCACCCTTTTGTACGATTCAAGTCGACAATAAACTACACATGTCTAACTCAAACCATTCAAAAGGGAAGATTGTCAATGGGGTTTAATAAGAAAATATGAGAAAAGAAGGAAAGCAAAACACAGAATCTCGTAGCGAAATGACAAAATATAATAATCAAACAAAAATTTCATGAAGTTGTTTACATTATACATCTGATTTCAATTTTTACAACATAATCAGAGTACAACCAAAAAACATACCAAAATAATGTAGCTGAATAACAATAGTAAATATGGTCTAGCAAACTCCATCTTCATCTTCAAGGAATAATGTCTTCAACACTGAAATATTCAAGCTGGCCCGAGCGTAATTAAAAGACAAAACACTCGAGTCAGAACTAAAAATTCTTATGTAAGTTGAATCAATAATAAGTAAATATGAGTGTAGTAGCTTCAGAGATGTTTATGGGATTTTCCAACTCCAATCAAGTGTACACGTGAGTGCAATAACTTAAGAGATATTATGGGATTTTCCATCTCCTAAGGAGCCATTAAACTATCTATATGTAGTAAAATACGCTATATATGTAGTGTCTCTTAGTAAAGTCAAGTATTAAAATAGCATTAAGGCTTTACTTTAATCCCCCTTAACACATTTTTAAGCATTGTCATTGTGATATCCCGGAATTTTTGGACAATATCAATTTAATAATCTGTTTAAATAATTAAATTGATTTGATAATCTTTGATAATAAAATTTGAATTGATTTAATAATCTAATTAAAAAATATTTAATTAGTGAATTTTATCTTTTAAAAACTAATAAGATGATTTCTATTTATAATGTATATATATGTGTGTATATATTGTAAATAGATAAGCTTTGGTTTGAAATTTAATAAATAAATAAAATCTTGTTTTTAAATTTCTAATATACATTTTGATAGTTTGGAAATTATGATTTATTTAATATTAAGCTTTTCAAAGCTATTAAAACAAATAACTATATGGTTTTAAATAAGATTTATAATAAGATTTATTTTATTTTCTTTTTAAATATTGCTTAATAAATATGATTTAAGAATATATATATATATAAGTTTAAAATACAATTTACATATGATATGTTAATTCATTTAGTAATAGTAGTAATTTATAATCTCTTTTATAAATTATTTTAATTTTGACAAATTGTTATTTTCAAATTGAATATATAGTTATATATGTATGTATATAACTTGATTTTAAATTGGATTTTTAAATATAATTTGAATTAGAATTTAAATTAATTTTGAAATTCAAAAAGGGGTAATATTTAAAATATTTGGATTTTATAGATATTTGGATAAGCTCTTATTTATAAGTATAATTGGTTTATTTCTTTAAAAGTTATCTATATATATAAATAAGAAATTGTAAATTAATAAATTAAGAAAAGGCTTTTTACATTTAAAATAAATACTAATTAATTAAAAGGACAAGTGTAATTATATAAGGCTTAATATAACATGTGTTGTAAAATTAAGGTATGAGAAAGACAAGTGTCAATCTTTTAATTTCTATTTTCTTTTATTTTTAAGAAATTATTTTCAGCCTATATAAACATTGTTCTTTATCTTCATTTCTTTTCTTATCTTCATTCCTAAAACTTAAGAAAACTTCAGCCTATTCTCATAACAAATCTGCAACAATTTCTCAAACAATCAGTAATCAACTCCTCAAAACCAAAAACAAGATATGTAACCCATTTTCAAAAATCAAAACCAAACCTGTAACAAAATCTTCAAACCTGAAATACATTTTCAAATCAAAGTCTGTAGCCTGCATTTTTTCAAATCTGGAATCTGTTTGAAGCAAGTTCAAGATCCAGAATCATCAAAACATGCATGCAAGATTCAGTAACAAGCAATTCAAGTTTTCAAAGCAAATCAAGCATTCAAGTTTAAAAGTTTTTAAAGATCAAAAAGGGCATTTCAGTTTAAAGTTTAAAGCTATTTTCGAAAACAAAGTAGCTCTGTTCATTCTCAAATCTGGTGAGTAACAATATTTTTAAATTTAAGGATAAAATCTGGTTGCATGCTTATCTCTGAAATAAGTTTGACTGTGAGTATATTTTTAAGTAAATATCTGTGCATGTATGTATATGAATAAATTGGTGTGCATGTCTGTTATATGTGTATTTCTGTTCTCAGTTTTAAGTCTAAATTTATGATAAAAATTGATTTCCTCTTAATTTAATCTCTGTTAGGACTTATGCTTTAAACAAAAATTGTTTGTTTCATCTTAGATTAAGGTTTAAATTATAGTTAAGTTAAAATAAAACTTGAATGTCTTTTAAAACTAAAAGGAACAGAGATAACTTAGGATAAGTGAAATTTCAAGTATACTAATTCAATGATGCATGCATATAATCTGAAACCCTATCCCAAAACATGAATTTTAAAAGTGAAATCACAATTTTTAGCATTAAGTTGAGTGAGCAGTTCGAACTTGAACAAAATATGGGTTTTGGGTAGTTCCTGATGATCTAAGAGTTCGGGAAGGTCGTGGTACATTCTGGAGATAGAGGAATGATCGGAGAGTTCGAGAAAAATGTCTGTTGATGGTGAAAAGCACTGTGGCGAAGGGGTTTGATCGGGGAAGTTTATAACCCTAGTTTTGGTGAGGCTGAGAAATGGATTCGTCACGACGTCCAGAGGGGATCGAGTTCATCTGAACTCTGGGGATCTGAAGCTTGAAGGATGATGAAGACGTGGCCAGAAGTTTTGGTGCTCAGGTGGTCTCGATCGACGAGGCGAGTTGAAACTGGTGATCGAAGTTCTGTTTCCAGGTTGTGATCGTGATGCTCGAATTCGATTGAGGTGTTTGTTCGAGGTTCTGGTGGTCGCGATCGTGAGTGGTGGTCGTGGTCGTTATGCCGGCGTTGGCATCGATGGTCGGAGGCGATCGACTCGCCTGTGCACGTGCACATGGTATCAGTCATGGTTAGTGTGTTGAGTTAGAGGAAGAAGAAGACGCACTCGAGTAGATGAAGAGTTTGGCTCGAAGTCATACTCGAGAAATTAAGGTTCTGGCTCGGGTTCGTTGTAGAAAAACTCGCGTGGGGTTTAAACAGTTTTAAAAAAAATTTATAAAACAAAGTTTAAAATAAAAAGGAAAGAAAACTCGAAGTTGGTCTCGGGATTTCTGTAGTTTTTCTCGGGTATTTTGATGTTTGGTTCGGGTCATTGACCTGTTACAGTTTTTTTTTAAAATCTGTTTGTTTTAAATTTTAAAACTTATTTTAAAATATGAAAGCAAGATTTAAATTCAGTTTTAAATCAAGTTTAAAGTATGGATTCAATTTAATTTGTATTCTAGTTGAGATAAATAAAGTTTATAAAATTATAAGGTTTTAACAAATTTAAATATTTAAAGAATAATTTAAAAAGGTTTGAATTTTTAAATGAATTTGTTTAAAAAATCTTATAAATTTCTTTTATAAATGTTAAATGTTCTTTAACATTTGGATTTAAAAAGGTTTTGTAAATTTGATTTAAAATTGGATAAAATTAAACTTGTAAATTATTTTAAATCTTTAATTTAAAATGAATTAAAAGAAAAATTTAGAAGTAAAATATTTCAAATCTTTTGTTAATAATAATTAAAGTAGTTATAAAGGTTAATACTTTAATTTAGAGATTAATTAAGGTTTAATGATTTAGGATTCATTAAATTAATATGGTAATTAAAGAGTAATTTAATAATTTAATTAATTAATGATTTGGTGTTAATTAATTAATTAAGATTATAAGTAAATTAATTAAAGGTTAATTAATTTGAAATTAAGGATCATTTATTTAGATAACTATGGATTATTAAAAAATGATTAGGAATTAATTAATCAAGTGATTAAAGATTAATTAAGCAATTAATTGAGTAATTAGAGATTTATTAATTGGTAATTAAGAATTAATTAATTAATTGTAATTAATAATGGTTGATTTAAGTTTTAATACTTAAGGAATATAAGTAAAGAATTGTTAATTAATGAGAGATCATTAATTAGGGATTATTAAATAATGTGATTAATTTGATAATCAATTAGATTAATTAGTTAAATATGAAATTGGTTAAGTATAATTACTTAAAAGTAATTAATGAGGTGTAATTACTTAGGAAAGTAATTAAAGGTTATTACTAATTGAATAAAGGATTTAATAAAGAAAGTAATTTGAGTTTAATTACTTTGTATAATTAATCAAGGGGTTAATTAAAAGATAATTAATTAAGGAGTAATTAATTTATGTAATGAGTAATTAAGGGTAGTTAATTACTAAATGAGATTAATCAAAGGTGATTAATAAATGTGACTAATTAAAGATTAATTATTAAATGTAATTAATTTAAATGGAGTAATTAATTAAGAGTAATTAGGGATCATAAATTAATAATTAATGATGTAATTAAGGATTGATTAATTAAACTAATTAATCAATAATAAGTGATTAAAGTAATTAATTAATTGTAATTAAGTAAAATCAATTAATTAATGAATTAATTAAAGATTACTTACTGTAATAGTTTAAGATAATTAATTTGTGAAATTAATTAAGGATTAATTACTTAAAGTAATTAAAGGATAATTAATCAGGAATGATTAATTAAGATGGATACTTAGAGTATGATTAATTAATTGGTTTAATTAATGATTAAGTAAGCAGGATTTATAGAATGAAGTAATTAATTTAATTCACTTTAAATTAATTAGAGATGATAAATCATTACTTAGGGATGGATGAATAATATTGAATGCTTTGCATTGTTTGATATCTCTGATGAGATATGTGCTGATCTGTGATATGGATGTTTGGTTGAATTATAATGATAATGTGAATTATCTGTTTGTGATGATAATATGGATTATCTATTGTGAATTATCTATCTCTGTGTATATAGATAAAGAATTGAATTGTTTTAACTTTAAAACAACTTGGCCTTAAAAGATACGTTTTGGATTTCGTTGAGACCGGGATCGGGTTTCCAGATTTGGATGTCCGAATACCACATCGATCCAAATTAACGTTAGGTCGTGAATCTCAAGTGAAGATGAAGATTCAGAGTGCAAGGGTTATTGTCGTTAACTCTGAGGGTGATTCCAAAATGAGTGTAACGAGATAATGCCTTCGGTTTCGTTCGAACCCGGAACGAACTTGTATGGATTGAATGCTTTCAAAACATCGTCAGGTGGACGATGAGCATTTTAAGTGATGTGTTCTGATTAAAGGTAATCGTGACCTCAAGCCTCATCAACCGGGAATGGCTAAAACAGGGGAGGTGCAGCAAGGTTTCGTGGGTAGCACCCACTGAGAGTAAGGTCATCCTTGTCTAGAGAGTTCCTTTATTTCGGCTTAGTGGTGCAGTTGGCGACGACCATCTATGGGGTGATTTTTATTCGGAATTATCCAGTAAGGGATGGTTCCAGCTTTGTGTTGCAGGGGATTGGGAGTAATCCTCGGTACGATGATCTAGGCCCCGTACTGTGATGGGCGGTACCCCGGTAGCCCTGCCATTGTATGGAATCCAATCTTCCAATAAGTGATCTCGGATTTGATTGTATACCTATGTATGCTGGAATTTAATGAATGTAACCATTTCGGCTATTTCATATTTATTTGAAAACCATAAAGCGTATTGTAATATAACTGGATTTCCTATCAAATGTTTTGGTTAGCGTAAGGTAAAAACTTACCCATGTTTATGTGTGGGGAGTCTTACGTGGTACCTTTTGTTTTCAAAAGGTTTTTCAAAGTTAAGTAACTTTAACCTGTTACTCACACCAGACCCATGTCTGACCCAAGTGTTTATTTTCTGTTTTATAAACTCTTGGGTACTCAAATTTTTTACGAGTAGCCAAGGGATTCAGGTTAGCTTTGACGAATTGTGGAGGAGCAATGGAGCAGGAGGCTTCAGCGTTCATAGATATATAGTATTCCACTGTGTTGATCTCTGTATTGATCAATGATAGTGTCTTGTATTGTAGTTGAGTTGTAATGTCTAGACAGATGTTTATAACTGTCTAGTATGTGATGTATTTGTTGTGTAACTCTGATAAGTGTTGTATACTATGTAATAGTTTATGTTATTAATATAATTTATTCGTTCCACTGTTGAGATTCTGATGTTGTTTCTTTCTCTCTTCTCTTCTTTTCTCTTTTCTATCCCTTTCTTTCTTATTGACGATGCGACTTTCTGGTCGCTGAAAGTCGGGTCGTCACATTTGGTATCAGAGCGATAGGTTGAGTGAATACCTAGACTCTGGAGTGGTGTCTATCTTGAGAGCGTGTATTTGTAATTTTTATATATAATATATATATTTATTTCTACCTATTTGTTGGGTTACCTGTTCGGGTTTTCCAATATAAGTTCTAAAGGTAGATAGGGTAGTGGTGTGTGTAACATGATTACGAATGGTTAGAATTTGAGTATTGAGGTTGGAAGTATCTGTCGAGACTGTAGACCTAATACCGTCTCGAGTAAGCTTTGAAGTGGTGTAAGGATTTCATCGATCTCTGAAGGAAACCTGTTAAGGTTCGGAGTTCATCTTTGAAGTTGGATGAGTAGAGTTGGATCTGTCGGTTGAGCAGAAGTGTGTGATGGTGTGTGGGTAACTTCTGGAAGAAGTAGCTGTGTGATGAGATACAATGACTATGGATGTTCCCGAAAATGTTTTCTTTGGAACGAGTTTAAGGAAGTGTGTCTACTTCGGTGTTGTGGCTAAGTTCAGCATGGTGTTTCTGTTTGGTTTGGGTTTCGAGTTTCTCGAAGAGCTTTGGTTAAGAAATCTTTGGCATCGGTGGCAGCGTTGCAGCTCGGAGTGTTCTGTTTGTTGGCAGAAAGTTTTCTGGCTGAGCAGTTTTCTGAAGGTGAAGTTCAGAAGCAGTAGAGTAGATCCATTTCTTCGATGGATTGGCTAGGTAAGCGTAAGTTGTTCTGATTGGTAAAGAGAGAACAGTTTCTTTGGAATTAGACTGAGTTGATCGCAAAAGTGACTTGCGATAGTTTGAGTATTCTCTTGGGTTATCTGAGATTTTCTGGGATGTGTTGTCCAGTCTGTGCTTGTGTTCTTCATCAGCATTTTTCTCATCTTTTCCAGATCAGAGTGGTGCAGCGGAAGCAGTTTGGGAGTACATCTCTGGATAGAAGAAGTAAGTTTGGAATCTATGGATGTTTGAGGAGTAGAGTTTGTTCTTGGTCTTGGTTGATCTTGAGGAGATCATTGTGTTGGGTTGTTTTTGGTCTAGTTTGTTTCTAGAAGCATCGGCGAAGGTTGAGTTGATCAAGAAGGATTTGTAGGAAGCCCAGGATTGTCAGAAGGATTTTGTGGATAAGAGACGGAGGAATATTGGATCTCTTTTATGTTCTGATTTGGATAAGAGCTTGGTCTACAAGGTTGAATTGTCAGTTTGGATGACTGGAATTCGTTGTGTTTCATGTATCTCTAAGGGAGTACGTGTTTGATCTATCTCTGGTTTAGGAACCAGCAGTTCTGGAGATTTGGTTGTTGATTCAGACTCGTATGTAGTCTGATATACTGTTTAGTTTTGTACATCTAGATGAGTGGGAACTCTATAGCTTAGTAGTATTGATTGTTTGGATTCTGTAGAGCGAGTATCCCGGTAATTATACTTGGGAAACTCTAGGAAAATTCTATTCAGAATTTTGTCTGGATAGTTAGAATTGTTTGATTGGATAAATTGGTTGCTATAATTGTTAGCATACGGATGGTAATATATGCTTGTGATTTAAATAGATTATTAAATTACCTTTGTTTTAAATTTCAGGGACGAAATTCTTTTAAGGGGGGAGGAATGTGATATCCCGGAATTTTTGGACAATATCAATTAAATAATCTGTTTAAATAATTAAATTGATTTGATAATCTTTGATAATAAAATTTGAATTGATTTAATAATCTAATTAAAAAAATATTTAATTAGTGAATTTTATCTTTTAAAAACTAATAAGATGATTTCTATTTATAATGTATATATATGTGTGTATATATTGTAAATAGATAAGCTTTGGTTTGAAATTTAATAAATAAATAAAATCTTGTTTTTAAATTTCTAATATACATTTTGATAGTTTGGAAATTATGATTTATTTAATATTAAGCTTTTCAAAGCTATTAAAACAAATAACTATATGGTTTTAAATAAGATTTATAATAAGATTTATTTTATTTTCTTTTTAAATATTGCTTAATAAATATGATTTAAGAATATATATATATAAGTTTAAAATACAATTTACATATGATATGTTAATTCATTTAGTAATAGTAGTAATTTATAATCTCTTTTATAAATTATTTTAAAATTGACAAATTGTTATTTTCAAATTGAATATATAGTTATATATGTATGTATATAACTTGATTTTAAATTGGATTTTTAAATATAATTTGAATTTGAATTTAAATTAATTTTGAAATTCAAAAAGGGGTATTATTTTAAATATTTGGATTTTATAGATATTTGGATAAGCTCTTATTTATAAGTATAATTGGTTTATTTCTTTAAAAGTTATCTATATATATAAATAAGAAATTGTAAATTAATAAATTAAGAAAAGGCTTTTTACATTTAAAATAAATACTAATTAATTAAAAGGACAAGTGTAATTGTATAAGGCTTAATATAACATGTGTTGTAAAATTAAGGTATGAGAAAGACAAGTGTCAATCTTTTAATTTCTATTTTCTTTTATTTTTAAGAAATTATTTTCAGCCTATATAAACATTGTTCTTTATCTTCATTTCTTTTCTTATCTTCATTCCTAAAACTTAAGAAAACTTCAGCCTATTCTCATAACAAATCTGCAACAATTTCTCAAACAATCAGTAATCAACTCCTCAAAACCAAAATCAAGATATGTAACCCATTTTCAAAAATCAAAACCAAACCTGTAACAAAATCTTCAAACCTGAAATGCATTTTCAAATCAAAGTCTGTAGCCTGCATTTTTTCAAATCTGGAATCTGTTTGAAGCAAGTTCAAGATCTAGAATCATCAAAACATGCATGCAAGATTCAGTAACAAGTAATTCAAGTTTTCAAAGCAAATCAAGCATTCAAGTTTAAAAGTTTTTAAAGATCAAAAAGGGCATTTCAGTTTAAAGTTTAAAGCTATTTTCAAAAACAAAGTAGCTCTGTTCATTCTCAAATCTGGTGAGTAACAATATTTTTAAATTTAAGGATAAAATCTGGTTGCATGCTTATCTCTGAAATAAGTTTGACTGTGAGTATATTTTTAAGTAAATATCTGTGCATGTATGTATATGAATAAATTGGTGTGCATGTCTGTTATATGTGTATTTCTGTTCTCAGTTTTAGGTCTAAATTTATGATAAAAATTGATTTCCTCTTAATTTAATCTCTGTTAGGACTTATGCTTTAAACAAAAATTGTTTGTTTCATCTTAGATTAAGGTTTAAATTATAGTTAAGTAAAAATAAAACTTGAATGTCTTTTAAAACTAAAAGGAACAGAGCTAACTTAGGATAAGTGAAATTTCAAGTATACTAATTCAATGATGCCACCAAATTTTCACAGGAGCTTGCGTACAACCTAAAGAATGTTTGTGATCGATCTCGGTTCAATTGGGCAAGATTTGGATTAATACGAATCTCGTTCGTATCGATCACGGATCGAGTCAAAATCGTTCGGGATCGATCGCGTGGGCCCGCGCACGTGCCAGAAGAGGTCTCCTGAGATCTGAGCGAGATATTTGCAGCCTGCACCTATAAATAGCATCCCAGAGCCTACAGAAAAGGGACTTTTGATTCTTCTACGTCCAGACTCTGCAGGAACCATTATTGTACTCGAAATTTGCTATCGTAATCGGTTGTAACTCATTGTAGTCAGCAAGCAAACATCAATAAAATCTTCAACTTCAAAGTGGATGTAGGTCGGATTGCCGAACCACTATAAACTCTATGTTCTATACTGCTTTCCTTTGAATTTTCTGAGTGTTCTTCATTTTTAATTATTTACATACTTGTTATCTGTAATCTGTGATTGTGAACTTGTGTTTTCATCGACAATTGGGTGTTTGTGACCAATTTTGGCGCAAACATTTTGGTGCTTTCACTGAGAACCTAGCGCTCAAGGATTCTAAAGCTTGAAGTTCGGATTTGGAAAGCTAGAGGATCAGATCTAGAAGCAATCATGGCCAAGCAATCAACGAGAAGACAAAGAATCGAAAGGAGTCAGCATGAAGGGAGTTAGGAGGCTTCCTCTCAGGAGCGAACCTTGCCTCGGTCTTCATCACCAGGGATGAGATGGAGACGATGTTGAATAGACAAGAGGAGATGATCCATAATTTGTTCCAACAGGTTGGGCAACTTGGAGCACAAAATCAAGGGAATGCAACCACAAGAGATGTTGGAGATAGGGATCGGGAGCCCGGAGCAACCAGAATTCAGAACGGAGCGGGACCATCAGGAGCAACCCCAGAGCTAGGGGGCACTCCCACGGAGTATGTTAATCCATCCTCAAGCAGGATACCAGACAGAACTATTCGACATGGCATTGATAGAGAAATGGATGCTCGTCCAGGAGAACAGATTTCGGAATTCCCTCGTGAACTCAAGGGGCAGATCAGAGGCAATGGACAAGGAACACTGCTTGGCAACAACGAAAGACTAGCAGAGATGGTCAGACAAGCCGTGAGAGGCGGACTAGTGAATAGAGATCTGGAAGATGTGAACAGGAGCCCTTTCGCTCCCGCAATTAGACAGGCTAGGAATCCACCAAAATTCAAGCTACCAACACTGGAGACGTACGATGGGAGGACAGATCCTGCATTTCATCTGACAGGGTATATGAGGCATATGGAGGTACTAGGGGCATCAGAGGAAGTCATGGCCCGATGCTTCCCATTGTATTTGACGGACATTGCGGCACTATGGTTTAGACAACTGGAGAGCGGCTCCATTGGAACATGGAACGATTTGACTGAGAAGTTTATGAGGCAGTTCAGAGTTCACATTTCAAGACCTAAGAATAAGATGAGTTTGGCAACACTGAAGCAAAAAAACCGAGGAATCTTTGAGGAGCTATCTGACGCGATTCAATGCAGCGGCAACATCGGTGGATCGGCCAGATCCATCCATGGTCTTGATGGCAGTTGTATCTGGCATAGCTGATGGCACAAAATTCAAGAATTCATTGACAAGAGATCCCCTTATGGATCTAGGAGAATTTTATCATGAGGCTGAAGGATTTTTACGATTAGAGGATGCAAATGTTGAAAGAGAGAAAGGAGAAGGAGTTGAAGTTTATGCAGTCAAAGGTGGAAATCCTTCCGAAAAAGATTCAGGCAATGATAAAGGGAAACGGAAAGCCGAGGATAACGATGATGGACCAAAGCGACCACGAAAGGAACCGAGATTCACCTCCTATTCGGAGTTGAATGAAACTTTGGAACGGATTTACCAGGATACTAGGGGGCAGATTCCTTATCGAAAGCCAATGAGGAGGGATCCGACCAGCAATGAGAGAAGATCAGACAAGTATTTCTTATTCCACGAGCTAAACGGTCATAGCACGAATGATTGCAGGCACTTGAAGGATGAGGTTGAGGGACATATCCGAAATGGTCTGCTATCGCAATATGTGAGAAGGCGAACAACAGCGGGGGAGCGAGAGCAACCACCCCCTGCATCAAATGAAGGTGGCTCCGGATCGAGGTGTCAGCTTGTCATCAATTGATTGGAATAACGAAGAATAAGTGGCAAACTCCACACCAATGCGATTAAGTCATTTACACGTACAGGATTACGAGCGATCCTCAGGCATGCTCTGATACGACTATCAATCACATCAGTGTAGGTGTTTGCACTTTGACGTCTCTGTTGTGCTTTGGTTTTCTATTTCTTATGTTTAGACTTGATTTTGCTGGACATTTCTATTAAAAGGCTCATCTGAATGTAAAGTTGGTTTTAATAATTCTATAACGGTCAAGTCACTTATACATGTACGGGATCGCGAACGGTTCTTAGGCATGCTCTGAGATGGCGATAAACCGCCATAACAAGCAGTTCAGAAACTCACTCGAACGTGAAATATGACATTAATGGTACTAAGTCCCCTCCGGGCACACACAATTCACCTCGAACGGCACCCGACCGCGAACGGTCATGATTCGCCTCGAACGGCACCCGACCGCGAACGGTCACGATTCGCCTCGAACGGCACCCGACCGCGACCGTGAACGGTCACATACCGCCCCGAACGGCATACGATCGCGAACGATCACTATTCACAATCACGTAAGGTTATCAATCTTTTTACAGGTCATTAACGGGATACGAACATCCAGCTCATCGAACTACAAAACACACCTTCCTATCACAAGGCATGTTTTGGAGGGCAAGTGTTATCCCGCCCTTTGGCAAGGCCGTGACACAAAAAGGTTGACTGGGAATCAAGAATAATTCGTCCAGAGAGATCGATTATGCACTGTTTCGCTATGGATATCGACGAATTTTGTATGGGTCTGGATCAAGCTACAATTGACAAGACGTGACAATAAAAGATGTGAAAACCAACGTTCCAAATTTCAGGTCAATCCGAGTTCGTATGCTCAAGATATGATTGATACAAGTCAAGGGAAATCACATCCATCACTTCGTATCCATCATGTTCGTACGATCAACGATGGCCTTCTTCGATCGAATATCGTGTCGGTCCAAGTAACCATACTTCGTATCCATCGTTGCCATCTAGTTTGTATCCAACAAGGGTAAGGTTTCATTCGTATCCATCCATCCTGAGAATGTAGTTCGTAACCATACTTCGTATCGATCGACACGTATAAAATCAATACGAAGTACACCACTGGCATCGATATGACAATGGACACGAATGAAGTCACTTCGATGGATACGAACCAACGATGCGAGCAAAGAGCAGATGGATGCGAGTGAAAGGATATGGATGGATACGAGTGGAGTTCGAAAAGGATGAAGGCTCGTTCAACACGGCATGGAAAATGGATCAAGCCTTGAAAATAGAGCCACGTCACCAACGCGCACGTGTTTAGTATCGATACGAATAAGTATCGATGCGAATTAATCGATACGAACCAAGCAGCATAAAGAAAGTTCTAATTCATGTCGATCGTATCTTGAGAACTACAAGTCCAAATGCCACCAAATTTTCACAGGAGCTTGCGTACAACCTAAAGAATGTTTGTGATCGATCTCGGTTCAATTGGGCAAGATTTGGATCAATACGAATCTCGTTCGTATCGATCACAGATCGAGTCAAAATCGTTCGGGATCGATCGCGTGGGCCCGCGCACGTGCCAAAAGAGGTCTCTTGAGATCTGAGCGAGATATTTGCAGCCTGCACCTATAAATAGCATCCCAGAGCCTACAGAAAAGGGACTTTTGATTCTTCTACGTCCAGACTCT
Organism: Allium fistulosum; assembly: GCA_030737815.1. Lineage (NCBI taxonomy): Eukaryota > Viridiplantae > Streptophyta > Magnoliopsida > Asparagales > Amaryllidaceae > Allium > Allium fistulosum. The sequence goes on along the minus strand of CM060902.1, from coordinate 1,037,843,999 downwards.
GCAGGAACCATTATTGTACTCGAAATTTGATGTCATAATCAGTTGTAACTCGTTGTAGTCAGCAAGCAAACATCAATAAAATCATAAACTTCAAAGTGGATGTAGGCCGGATTGCCGAACCACTATAAACTCTGTGTTCTATACTGCTTTCCTTTGAATTTTTCGAGTGTTCTTCATTTTAATTCTTTACATACTTGTTATCTGTAATATGTGATTGTGAACTGGTGTTTTCATCGACAATTGAGTGTTTGTGACCAATTTTGGCGCAAACAGATTTCATTCGTATTATGTTGAATTCTGCGTTCGATTTGTATAATAGGGTTAATTGCATGATGATTCGATTCCTAGTTTTAGTCTTAAATCGTTTTATTTATTATTGTAATTTAAGTTGAGCTTGTTGCAATTTCTAAAGACTCTTCAATAACGTGCAGAAAGATCAAACAATGAAGAAAAACAATAATAAAATTCGTGTTTTGAAAAGCTCATTGAGCAATAAAGCCATGGCGGATCCTTACATTTCGTGCACAACTTTCAATATTCTAGCATCGACTTATAAAAGGCTTGATAAAGAGGTTTAATTGCTAAGTTAATCAACAGATTTTTTCTACTGATAATTTTCGATTGAGTTTTGGCTAATGTTGTTTCCAATGTTTATTTAGGATCAGAGCTGTAGAGAAAGCCAACATAAGGTGTATTGGTTGAGCAGGAATCAACATATTATTGATAGGTTGCTAATAGGACGTTCCATTATACGTCTTCAGGTTTTAATTAATTTTTCCCATGAAATTAATGTTGATTTTAAGATTTAATCTATGTTTTCGAATCATTTACCAAATAGATTAACTTAGAAATATGTTTGTTTGAACTAATTTAAAAACATTGTTGACTTTTCTTGAGTCAAGTGTGTGCATAGTTTTGTTTGCTGTAATTATTTGAAAGAGAAACTAAATGACCACAATTGTTGTTTGCTACAATGTATCTGTAGTTTGCCTAATATTTGAATTAAATTATAAAAATATAGCCCTTTTATTTTGTTGTTGAAAACGGTCTTCCCATATGTGCAGGAGATGTGGTTGGGAAACGATGAATTTGTTGAAATGTATGATAAGCGATTAGGAGATGCAGGTTACATAAGTTTGAAGCTTCCTCGAACAAACAATAGAGGCGATGGTATGCAATTATTGGATTTTTACTGTAAATTAGAATCATTGTCTGTTTTTTGCATGCATTGATGATCCACACAATTGATGTTTGTGTAGAATTTTATTTCATGTTACTATGGGAATCAATTAATTATATTTACTTAGTTGTGTTCTTCGTATGTTATGTCAACTATTTATTATATTGTAGCTGACTAGGTTGCAGGATCGTTATCCTATAATCTACAGCTTTCTTGGCTTTGTAGGCTACTGGGTCATCAATTTACTATGACTAGAGTCGGATATTCATAAAATTTGGCTTAAATCTTTGATTCTTTTAACAGGTAGAGAAAGTGAAGACTAATTCTATTAGCACACTAGTTATTGCTTTTCCCACCCAGCAATTCAAATAAATAGTACACACCCCAGTTTTCTTTTTTTCCAACGCAGTTTCTTCCAAAATTGCTCATGCCTTCATTTACACTTTCTATTCCATCCTTACAGTAAAATCAATCTCATTCTTTCCAAAAACATATTCCAAAAACCCTAGCTAGCATCTCAAAACACATAAATCAAAAACAAAATTATGCAATCAATTTTTGGTTCGAATGGAGAGAGAAGTCGGATCTAAGTATAAATAAGGCATTTTCTATTCGACTTTTTTTTTTTGGATTTTGGGGCTAATTGATCATTCAATTTATTTTATAGTTTCTGCATGCGAAAAAAACCATAATTGCTTAATTTCATTCAACCATCACGAGGCATATATGCCTACCACGTTCAACCCTGCCGAGGTAACTTTGATAACCATATTTAGGAATAGCGTGCTACATTTTTTAAGAAACACGTATATTTTTAGAAGCTTCTAAAAATTAATTAACTTTTTTACTGATACCTCTAAGAAAGCAGTTCGTAATCCACTAGCTTCAGAGAGAAATCGTCGTGCGAAAGCTTCGATTACTTGTGAAGAAGATTTGATTTTCTTTCTTCAGCAGCAAATTAATTTATACTGCATTTTAGTACCTGTAACATGTTAGTACGTGTTTGTGAATGTAAATTGTTGCATGTTACTTGCTGTAAATGTGAATGTTTGTATTTCTTCGGTAAGCAATATATTACTTAGTACCTATAAATTCTTGCATGATGTGCTTAGTACCTGTAGCACGTTAGTACCAGTAGCAGGTTTGATTTATATGTTACTGTTATTTTTTTATGAATGTGAATGTAAATTGCCATACGATTTCTATGAATGTACAAGCGTTGATTTCTATAAATGTGAATGTAAATTGTACTGTGATTTTTTTAGCAGCTAGTTGATGATGTGTTTGTATGCGTATGATGTAATTGCACTGTTAATTTTTTTAAATCAGCATTGGTGACCATGTTATAAAGGAATGATGGAAATATGATCCCCAGGTTGAAATCATACATGGCATGCAACACGACATGTTTGATATTGACGTGAATATTTCAATAACCACATTAAGGCTATACGTGTGGTGATTGCAATAACATTGTCGGTCTGTAACTGGGTTGGGTGGAAAACTCTCGAGTTAAGTGGGGTTGGAAAAGACATGTAATATCAGGGTAAATGATAAGGGGCAAAGTAGTCAATTATTTGTTTTAAAATTTAGTGGGGTTGGAAAAGCAATAATTGATGTGCTAATAGAATTAGCGGAAAGTGAATTTAAACTTATACTTTTCCCAACGGTAGGGATTGAGATGATAAATATAATGCAGACAGAAAAGGAGTTTGGGAATGCTGAAACTAAAGACTGGAACAATAATGATGATAATAGTTTACATGGTTATGTAGAAAAATTTGCTAAAATTCAGTAGAATAGTTGCTTCTAAAGAAATTTTAGCAGCTTCTGGTGCTTTTACTTTCAGAGATGGTACTTAAGTCTGAGAGCTATATCTCTCCAACTCATTGTTGATATACTACAATTTTTTGCTTTACAAGAGGAACAACATAATCCAAACTCGATGGCATCTGAATTAGATAGGTTTTCATTCAGATTAAATAATATTGCAAAAGAATATGATCTTCTCTCTGTATGTTTCATGGATATTGATGTAAGTTTCACATATCTAACTAGGCAGACTCTCAGCTATTCAATGCTAGCGTTTTGTGTTTCTTTTTCTAACCATATAAACACAGAAAATATTGTAGAAACTTCAAAAATTATTGTTTTAGTGGATTTATATGGTAGATTGTGTAATACTGATGACACTAATACTTCTCAACTTCAACGGTTGATGTCCATATGTAAAGTTGCAAATAACTGGAAGTACGGAATGGAACCAAATCGATGTCGGGTAGATAGAGCATCTCTACTGTTTTATAAAGATTTTACAGAAAGCATTATGCGTATTCAAGATGATTTGAAGGAAGTGAAGGATGAAAGAGGTCTACAAGGAATTAAGCTTCTTTCTGAAATAATTATAAGATGGATGGAAATACCTTGTGCAGTACCAAAATACTACTTCAGAGTAAGGTATGTAATCCAGAACCTTTACCATGCACTAAATAACACTTTCTCACTGTTACAGATTTCAATTTGATGTCTGACAATCATTTCTTAGCACTAGGATCACAATTTTTTAATGAATTTTGACTGGTGATAAATTAGATTTGTGGCTTTCAAATAATTAACTTATGATCTAATAACATATTTAGGATTGCCATGATATATAAGTGAAATTTAATATATACTTTTTTTAGCTACAATTAAATTGTTAATTACCATTTATTTTCTGGCCAATCAATGTTTGTACATCTAAATGCAGACCCGTGTTGGTGCTAAGCTTTACATCTTCAACACCGATTCCAGAACTCCTAATGAAATTTCTGCAGCTTCGGGATCTCAATTGTCTGTAAATCTCTGTGTCCAACTCAAGAACACATCTTTACTACCTAATCTTCGTGTTGCAAAAATATACTGTATTCTTTCTGTTAACCCATCTGACTATATGATTTGCAGACAAAGTGAAAAAAATAAAGTTATACAAAGGCTCGGGCTAAGTATTATTATAGTATATTTTATTCTACATGCATAGATTTAATCAAACCAATCGCTAGAGATGCTTGTTTACTGCAAGTAGAAGTGAGTAAAATTTGGTTATAACCGAATTAACCGACTGAACGGATCATTTCGACCAGTTCGGTTACAAAATTATATATGTTTGAGTTCGATTTATAAAATAATATATATTTTGTTATCGTTTAACCACATTAAATATATTGAATTTTTATTATAATATCCAAATTTATAGTATTGTGAATACTTTTAATAATTGATTTAGTAAAGAAAACAAAGTTTACCTATTGAAATTAGGTCAAATTTTCTTATAAACATAAAAAATATACAATAAAATCTTTCCAAACATTAAGTTATGTTTTTCTTCATTTGAATAATAAAATATGATAATTTCTCATATTTATCGTTTTACTTCGATTAATCGGTTACCGACTGAATTAACTGAAATTGATTCGGATCGGTTCGATTTTGATTTAATTTTTTTTATTCCAGTTTTGTTTGACATTTTTACTTTAAAACCTACCAAACTGGTTGAATGTTCATCCCTAACTGCAAATTTGCAAAATCAAATGCGTGAAGCTAAAAATGAACATCAAAGATGTTGGTACATTCTTCAAACACTATTGAAAAGTTTTAAAATTCACTACTGTTCTCTTTTCAAAAAAAATTTATGAAATACCCTATCAACTTTTTGAGCAAAAATATGCATTTTAACATGTATTTCTTTAAAGCCGAAACTACATATATTTACAGTAGTAAATTCAAATTTTTATTTCACAAAAATGCGCAGCTAGAATTGTAAATATTTGCATTTTAAACTATATATATTTACAGTTCTACCCGTATATATATTTAAAATGCATATTTTTGCTGGAAACTTTGACAGGTTTATTTCGTGAAACTTGTTTTTAAAAAGAGTTTTTTATGTATTTATTTTAAAAATAAGGGGTGAATCCTAATTTTTAATAATGTATTTAAAGTGTCTTCTTAAATCCCACCAATGTAGTTTACTTATTCACACCACGAACATCTCAAATCAATTTTCATACTTGGTTTATTCAATAAGTTTTGACTTTGTTCATAACTTTCAAATTATGAGATTTACATTGTTCGAGTTAGAAATTCAAATTCAAATTTTAAAGCTTAAATTTTCAGTTTTAAAATTTTAAATTGCATTAAATACCTTTTTTCAAATTTACACAAGCAAACAGTCGGTTTTTCTACCGTTGTGCGGTTATACTAGTATATGTATGTTATCATTTAATTTATTCTCCACATACATTTCCCTTTATTAGAAGATCCCTTAATTAATTAACGTTATAAAAGTGACATATTCTCTAACTAATTGACGCCTCTATGTCTCTTAATTAATTCCCCTTTTAATTGATTGATGCGTCAATTAATCACACACTCGTTGCTTTAAATCTATGTAACCTCTTAATTCTTAAATACATATATTTGACATTTATATTCTGTTTTGCAATTATGTTAATTCAATTGATTTTATTTAATTATATAAAAATGCGGGGTGTTACAAACGGTGCCATCCTAAGGCTTGCATGATAACTATTATTATACGCGAACTCCACCAAAGGTAAGTGGTCTTCCCAAGAGCCTCCAAAGTCAATGATGTACTATCTGAGCAAATCTTCCAAAACCCAATATACCCTCTCGGTATGTCCATCTGTCTGAGGGTGATATGTCGTGCTCAAATTCAATTCTGTTCCCAAGACTTGCTGAAGACTCCTCCAAAACTTGCTGGTGAATAATGGATCTTTGTCGCTCACAATGCTGGCGGGAACTCCATGAAGCCTAACTATCTCCCTTACATAATGAGTCACCAAAGAAGCTATCGTCATATTACTCTTAATGGGTATAAAATGAGCGCTCTTGGTCAGTCTATCCACAATGACCCAAATGCTTGAGTTCCCTCTCGTGACCTTGGTAATCCATCCACGAAGTCCATAGAAACGCTCTCCATTTCCATAATGGAATATCAAATAGCTGCAACAGTCCTCCGGACTTCTTCTGTTCCGCCTTTACCCTTTGGAAAGTGATGCACTTCGATACATACTCTGCCACCCTCTTCTTTATTCCGGGCCAATAGAATACCCTCTATATATCCTGGTACATCTTTTCATCACCGGGGTGCACTGTCATTCTAGAATGATGTGACTCGGCCAACACCGCATATACTAAATCCTCACTACGGGGATCACAAAGTCCATAACGGAGCACAGAGACTAAGGCAGCAGCATAAAATGATTAAAATATTACAACGGAAGAAAACTTTCACTAATTAAATATTAATAGCAAAACAGATTCATTAAAAATAAGATTATCCCAAATTTATTTCTGAAGCCAAAAGTACCAAGTAGTCTCCACCAAAACATAAAACATAACAAAGTTCACAATATAGGTCCCCATATATAGAGTAAAGTATGAAAAAGAGAAAAGAAGTACATGTAGCAAAAGAAACAGAAGCTGAAGATAACAACTGCTCCAATGACCCTCCAAGCTGCAAAGAACTGCTACCTAGACCCGCCCTCCTGTGATTTGGGGAAAAAAGGAAAAATAGGAATGGGTCAGACATAAAGTCTGGTGAATGAGAAATAAAATGAAGCAGAAAGAATAAAACAGTTTAATTCCAGGTCTTCCCCGGATATCGTAGAGGGTGAATAATATAATGCGGTGAATCCTTCTTGGATACAGTTCCTAAGAAGCCAAAGTCCGTGGACACTCTAGGGAAGTCAGTGGTCATTTGATCCAAAAAAACCCTTCATGAACATGAAGGTCTTTCACAAACTAAAGCATCATGAAGGTAAACTGGTAGATCAGCGGTCATCTGATCTGAAAAACCCTTTGCGAACAGAAAGGTCTTTCACGAACTAAAGCATCGTAAAGGTGAACTGGTAGATCAGTGAAATTTATGTAAGACCGATATATGCAAAGGTGAACTGGAAGATCGACAGTCATCTGATCTAGAGCCTCCCGAAGTCAACGAAGTCACGCTCCAAGTCCACAAATCGACAAACATATCAGTCACCCCGCATAATTAATGGAATCACTTCCAAAGACTAATGAAACAAACAGTGCTGAACTCCATAGCTTCAAAGTCGCTCAAAGGAACTAAGCCAATACTGAACCGACCTTGTGGTTAATCATAGGCTGACTCGAATCAACCCAAGACTTAGAACTCGGGAGAACTGCACCCATTGGACTGGGGGCAACCAAACAAGTTATGGAGAGACCCTAGTACAGTTCAAGTGCGCTAATAGCCTTGTGGCATGAGGGGCACTGCACACAATTGAATAGCCATAAGGAAGGCCGAGACTAATCAAACCATAGTTCTGTTATGCCTAATCAAAATTTTTAGCATTCTGACAACTATGAACCCAATGATCTAGCTAGCGCAACAAACAAAATAGAAGCATATACTTGTTTACTTCTTCCCAACTCCTCCTTTACCACCTATGGTGGCCAGTTCCTTTTCCTCTTAGATTGTATGCCAGTTGAAGACCAATTCTCTAAAGGCAGTTTGGACCAAAAACTAAGAGTCTTGCCCCGAACTCCCTTAAGCTCTTTCTTTATAACCATCTCCATGCGGTCGGCTATAGATCTCTCCACCATGGCAACCTTATTTGTTTGGCCGTGCACATATTCCTAAAAATATTGGAGGATCATCCAAGCCACGGTTACCCGATCCAAAAACCAATTATCTCTTAGAACTGACAAAATCGCGTTCCAGCGAAGTCAAATCGCCGGATTGATGAGAAAACTCGATCCTTACCTTTTAAGAATTAGTATCGCTCCTCTAGCATCGGGACGGACCAAACCATTATGTGCATCCTATAAGCCGCGCACTCCACCGCGCATCACTTTCTGCGCAGTGGAACCACACTCTCGAAGCATGAACTCTCCAAGTTACCCAAAGATTGGCAATGTCAAGAAGTTCCAAACCGTTCCAAATAGACGGGTCGTATCGATCCCAAAAGCCGCACATTTCATAAGCCGCACACTCTCAAAAGCCGTGCATTTCATAAGTCGCGCACTCTCAAAAGCCACGCATTTCGTATGCCGCGCACTCTTAAAAGCCACGCATTTCAGAGCCACGAAAGCACTACTTGATGTTGCTCCGGCATCATCAGCAAACCGTTAAAATTTTCTAAGTACCGGTGTTGTCCTGACAACCCCTGGAAACTTGTTTATTGCAGGATTAACATGGATCAACTCTCGCTACCCGAAAAACCGACATTGCTTCGGTAGTGCCAGAAAGTTCACAAACCAAGAAGTCGACAAAGAACTCTAATCTTTGATCAAAGTTAATGTAAAAAATGTCTAAATTAAAGAATCCAAGTCTGATAGGAGCTGCTACGTACCTTTGACTAGGGGCATCTAGGGAACCGCCCAGATTATCAAGTTTCACATCAATTGTTTAGAATAATCAGCCCTGCGGACTGTGGGGCACATAACGCATTAACTCTTGGTTAGGATAGAAAATCGCTCCAACTTGCAATAAAAGGAGGAACTTACTGTCATCTAGAGATAGACGATGATGGAAGGCATTTCCAGAATCAAATCATCAATGCACCATTTTCCAAAGACAGAAGCAGGTGCTCGACTGAGGTCTCAAACCCCAACTTGTAGAAAACTAGTTGTTATCTATAGATGGACAACGACAAGGAGAGAACACTCGAAATCGAGCAGCTAAACCATTGATTCTCGAATATTGGAACTAATAGTAAAGTTGATATCCGCAACAATGCTATCAGCCTAACATAACACATATGGTCTGAAGCAAGCAAGGTTAAGTGTAATATATTCTAGACAAACACTACCGAACTCTACCGGTCCGTGATCAGGATAGGAACGAGCACGGTTGTACAGGGGGGAATGTGACGACTCGTTCCACAATTTCTAACTTTCTATAAGAACCTCAAATTTGACACCTAGAAATGAAGGGTTCTACCAAGAAATGAAGGGTTCCATGGATAGAAGTTAGATCATAACAAAAAATGGTTGGAGGAAATCTGATTCTTCGTGAATAAGAATAACCATGGAATTGGTTAAGAAACAACCCTGAATTTCGAAGTGTAACACTTGACGGTGATAAACAAGGCTAGGTAATGGAAACACATGGGATTCCCATCCATCCAGAACATGACGTATCCCAAAGTTAAGCAACGTTGAGAAAAAAAGCCACATTGGGTTGAAAGGGATCTACTCGACTATACAGGATCGAATGAATGATTCAATCTTAACCAACATGACTTGAACATTACTCGAAGACATCCAACACTAAGAAAAGACTTCTACAATCCAATCATCAAAATGAAAGTTTTCAAGCATGAAACTAGTGCCCACCTAGATTAAAAGCATTGCCAATTGTCGGATCGACGAGGAAAATTGATTCCAACCTCATGAGTGTCGATGTTGCCCCAGCAATACTATGGCCTTTTCTCATTTCCTAATTACCGGTGTTGCCCCAGCAACGTCGAGAAACTTTCTATTTCATAAGTATCGGTATTCCCCAGGCAACGCCGTGAAACCTTCTATTTCCTAAGTACTGACATTGCCCCAGCAATGCCGGGAAATTTGCTATTCACTATGTACCAATGTTGCCTCGGCAAGGCCAAGAAAACTTTAATCTATAAGTTCGATGAGAAACACTCATCATAGTAAACCATCAATGCACCAGCTTTTGGAGATTGAAGCCTCAACTGAGATTCTATCCTCGTCTTCATAAAACTACCGTCGCTTGAAAATAGGCAACAACAGGAAGACATAACCTTTCATAGATCAGCCATATGGTTCGACCTTTCATCACAAAAATCAGTCACTGCACAAGAATAAAGCAGCATCGAAGGGAAATCCTAGGATTGAATTGCTCGTGTGCTAATTTCTATGGATGAAAGCTGGTGCATAACCAAATTTCCTAAATTCAACTCAAAAAGAATTTAAATACAGCTAAAAGATAGGCAGCCTCGAGGAGATGTTGCTTGGAACCAAGCAGTTGGGTTATCAATTCCCGAAGACAGGAATTGGCGCATGAACAGAACTTCCATGATGACAGTAATCAAGCAAAGCATGCACAACTAAGGACATGCAGGGACAATCATGGAAGGTCGGAACTAAAACAATCATACTTCCTCAATCCTAGAATAGGATTAAGAGTCAGACCAGGGGTAATCAAATCATTTGTCCCAAACCTCTACATCTTTCACAATCGCCCAAATACTAGCATTCGAAATAGCTAGTCCCTCAAGCAGGGATAGACGTATAGATACTTGATCAAAAGAAATGTTGCAAAGTCCAAATAGAAATAACTGTGAGGTTGGTCAGATAACGGTTCTGTATCGCAAAATAGAGCATTCTGGAAACAAAATTGCCAACAAAGGAAATGAAGGATTTAACGTTCAGAAAGCAACCGTCGGTCACAGTATGGCAATGATGAGAAATATCGATTACCTACTTACGGTCAAACTGGATTATTTGGTTCCAACTTGTAGGAAATGCAATTACGCTAAGTTTGGTAATGCTAAGAAGAAACCCCCAAAATGAAACAATCGGTACATCGGCTTTTGGGAACAGAAGCAAGAGTTTAATTGAATCTTTAGCCCTACCTTCTGGCATCTCATGCTATCTGAAGATTCACGACATCCAGGAAAAATCCATAGAGTTGATCATCTGTGCATGAGTTTCTAGAGATAGAAACTGATACATGATTAGGGTCTCAATACTAGACTTGGAAGAATTCACTCTAGCAAATATGACGGCAACGCGTCTTTGCAGCACATGTACCCAAAATGACATTAGATGATGACGTCAACTTAGAGGAATTCAATTACAGTCAAGAAACAAACGTTGTTGAAAAAATCAGAGCTTGGAATCAAGCAGCAAAGTCCCTAGTTCCTGGAGATAGGAGCTATCGTGTCAATCAAACTGGGATAATCGAATGCATTGCCCAGGAGACCTAGTCTCCTGAAAACATATAGACCTACTATTAAGAGAAATCAGCATTATGGACTAGAGCAGATACACCAACACTTCGTTGAAACGAACTCAATTGAGCACAAGTAGGAAATAGTTAAAGAACTGTCTAGACCAAGCAACCTCATAGTTCTCTGAACAAAGCTATGAAATAGAATATGCCGAAAGGACCGCAGAAGTATTACTTACATGTATAGAATTATAGTAAACGAGTATGCTGCACATGAACATGGGAGATGCAACAACGATAAAAAGCAATGCTGGGAATCGAGTAATTAAACCAATAGTCTCCGAAGACAGAGGCTAGTGTGCAGGTTGCATTCCGAATAACAAAAAGGAAGGATAATCGCAATCGAACAAGTCATGCGCTAGTTTCCGAAGAATGAAACTTCGCCTAATCGAACTACAACTATAACTCTACAAGAGCAGCTATGCCTTGTAATTTAACTGTAATCAATCATCTGACAGGAATAATAAGCGAAGCCGAAGTTACGAAGGACCCAGCTTCTAAAGCAGTGGAAGTCCCTCCGCCAGACTAAAGATTAGATGACTGGAAAGTAATTTTCAACAATAAAACTTGGCATTCGACCCTATTAGGTATGTTTTACTTTAAATAATATCCTCGTATAATCAATGCCCGGAACCCAAGGGAAATCGGCCTATGTTTACCAGCCGGGTTCTGAGCGTTGACCAGGGCAGATATAGTGTGTTATGTACATGAGCAAAGTATGATACTCGAATACTGCAAATGAATAATCTAGTGTAGATAGCTTGCTTACATTCGAAAAACAATCCATATCATCCTTTAAAATTATCTTTTCCACACTTACCCGTTATCGATTAATGATCGATAATGGAGTTACTGTCCGAAGTGACATGGGAAGCTTTTCTTTTTAGGATTACTGGAGTACAAAAACAATAAGAGTGATACGATTAAATCATCCATTATATCCATTAGAATTCAAAACGGCAATAGGAACTTAACCAAGTCCTCGAAAAGAAACTGTTAAAGACAAGGAGCAAGACTTCGCTCCATAACAGCGTACAATTATTCGAGACAAAACTTAGCTTCAACGCCGGTCGAGTTAAAACTATATAGGTCGACGCCAAACCTACATCATGCACCCATTTACCGATCTAAACCCTTTTGTAAACTACGGAGCAGAGATTGCAAAGTCAATACTGGGAATTGAAATTCATATCGAAATCAAAAAACGAATGGCTATCAGAAGTCAGTCAATTGAAAACAACATCTGGAGAAGGACTCCGACGATTCACTTGAATTCGCAGAATAGTAATCTGAAACTTGTCTTTTTCTAGAGCGCACTTTGTTTCCAACGAAAGCATACTCTTAGGGGGGCAAATATTAACTAGGTTTTTAACCCAGCAGAATTCAATAGGAGTTAGAACATCTGGACTAAGCCAGAATGACGTGAAACTTGAACCAGGCATCTAAAAGAACAAGCCAATGGAACCTAAGAATAACAAGCCAAAAATCCACTAAGTAGATGGGTCGCTAGCGATCCATCATCCATGGATCACTAAGGATCCAAAAGAAAGAATTACAAGTTGTCAAAGTCTCTTGCATCATCATCTACTAGAATACTTCTCATGTTTCATAGAATTCCAAGCAGCGTAGTTCAAGAAGTAAAGGCACATCTGATTCAAGTTGTTTACCTATTTTTTGACCAAAGATGCTAACATAAAACGGACCTAGAGAACTCATACGGAGTTAGATTAACTTGAAATTTAAGGAAAAAACTTAAAAGACAAAAATGAAGGCACTCACCAAAATGAGCTTGATTGGATAAGGCTAGTTTGTTCGCTATTGACCTAACTAGATCGATCTCTAGGGACCCATGTAGAATAGGCCCCACCACTTGAAAATTTTATTGTAGGTCCACAACATACTCAAGAGTGTACATGCAAAGTTTCGTCTAATTTTGTTAAGTTTTGAGGGAGTTATGGATGATTCTTCTGGACTAGATGACCCATGAAGATGGATGATCAAACAAACTCCAAAAGACTTGATATTTGGACAAGGCACATAAATAGAAGATAAGAAGACAACCAAACTAAGGTCAATCAAAAATATGTTGAGTGAATGGATAGCTAGCGATCCACCCTCTACATATAGCTAGCGATCCATCCCCTATGGATAGCTAGCGACCCATCCCCTATGGATAGCCAGTGATCCATCAAGATAGGTCGGATTGCCTTCGAACTTTACAATCTCCTTCATAGCACTAAGTAAAGGCTTTTTATAGAAAAATATACTAAGTTAATGCATAGCTAGCGATCCATCCTCTATGAATAGCTAACGATCCATCCTCTATGGATAGCTAGCGATCCATCAAGACAGGTCGGATCACCCTCAAACTTTTGAAGCTCCTTCGTAGCACTAAGTAAAGGCTTCTGGTGGAAAAATATGCTAAGTTGATGGATAGCTAGCGATCCATCCCCCATGGATGGCTAGCGATCCATAGAAATGACTCATATTGATTTTAGATTTTCGGTGATGACTTGGCATAACAACTAGACTCTTCTGCACTTAAACTTCTAGCCCAAGTGCTCACCAACCCCTACAAATACAATCCTACTTGCAACATAAACATGATCTTTTGGACTGGCTGTTGAAACTCTGCAAAAACTATTCTTCACTCTTCTCCTCTCACATAACAGTCATCTAAAGGATTCATTGTGATTCACCAGTGAACGCTAACACTGATGACTTGATCTAACTTACAAGACCCAATCAAATTGTAATCAAATTCAACTTGTAATTGCAGTCAGTCAATAACAAAAGTTATAAAGTGGATGTAGGCTTCGTTAATAGCCAAACCACTATATAAATCTCTTGTCTCTTTACTTTATCCATAAGTTTTTATTCCTTGTCTCTATTTTATTTTCCTTGATAAACAGGGCTGGTGCTTTCACACTCAATCCAAAATGTTGACACATTTTTTGGGTTAACACCTCCAAGTGCACTCGTATAGTGCATTTTCTCCATATAGGCATTGTCCTCCTCCGAGATCAGAGAGCATTTACTAGAAAGCCGTATGTGCAAAGGCATGGGTATATCAATTGCCATTGCTCCCTCCATGTTAAACTGAGCAAGAACCTTACAAGTGTATTCTTTTTGAGTGAGGCTAAAAGTTCAAATTTCTGTCATTGGATTTCCATACCAAAAACCTTGCTTTCTTCCCCAAAGTCCATCTCTAATTCCACTTTTAGTTTAAAATTCAGTGTATTGAATTCAGCTTTATCATTAGAAACAATTAATATATTACCAACATAAGAGCAAATACACCCAATTATCATTCTTTCAATGATTAAAATAAATACAAGCACCTTTAATATTATGATTAAAACAAAGTGAAAGCATAAAAGAATCAAACATCATGTACCACTGTCTAGGTGACTGGTTGGGTCTATAAACGGACTTATTCAACTTATAAATGCAATGTTCTTTCCCACTTGCAATAATTCTATCTTGCTGCTTTATGTAAGTGGTCTCCTTCAAGTCACCATGAAAGAAAGATGTATTTACATCAAGTTGCTCCAACTCCACGTCATGAGTAGCAACCATGCCAAGTCAAATCTAGATGAAGGTATTCACTACAGGAGCAAAAATTCCATCATGCTCCATTCTCTTCCTTTGTGAAAACTCTTTTGCAATAGGCTAGCCTTGTATTTCCTAACAACCTTCACCTTGAACACCAACTTGCAGCCTATGGCTCGACTTCGCTGAGGAGGTTTTACCAAATCCCAAGTCTTGTTCTTCTTGAATAGCACTAACTCCTAATCCATAGCGCACATCCACTTCGAGCTATCACTCGGCTTAATGGCTTCTTCAAGATAAAATAGCTCATCATGAATCACATGTTAAGCATAGTCAAACTGCTCATCCCGGTTCAGGTTTTCATACTGCTTATCTCCATACCTATTGGGCGGCCTAATAGTCTTACGACTGGCTTGAGTATGTAAAATATTGCCTAAACCTCTTCCAACTACACCTTAAACTGCATTTCAACATTGCCAGAAGGCATCTATGGGCTATCCTATGATGTTTCATCAACTGCATTTTTATCTATCTCATCTGCAGCTCTAACTCTACTTCCATATTAAAATATAATTTACGAACCACTTCCATCCCCTTTTGCCTATCAAAATCTAAATCTGATGTGGTGGGTAAATCTTCTTTAGGCTTGTATATTATAATCTCATAAATCCAACATGTCTGGAATGTACAATCTTCCTATCAAACGGGTTGCAAATGTGATATCTGTTGAATCCATTAGTGTGTCCCATAAATATGCCCTTGTATGCTCTAGCCTCCAACTCAAGCCTATCAATGAATATCTGGAAAATCCAAAATCTGTCCACATCAATATCCAAAAGTAGATAAATATTTGATATCTATACGGATGCGGATATGAAGGCATCCGCATCCGAAGTTTATCTGTTCCGTTTTCGCTAAGATTATAGCTTATTTTATGTGTATTTCAGTAAAATGAAAAATATACATTTATTGTTTTATTAAGTTAATAGTTTATATTATTAACATTTAATGTATATTAACTGCTTAAAACTATTAATTATCATCATATTTGTTTATTTTGCATGCTTTTGTAATCAAATTAGAGCATTCCAAATGAATGATTAACGGTTTACAACAGAAAGGGAAAAATCTAGAAATAAGCTACATAATTCAATCAATCATATTTCACAAATTCTAGAAACTATTCTCCCTAAATTCCAGATCTAGGGTTTATATGTAATTTCATCAAAGTTAAATAATTTACTAAATTTTAATGAATATGTAAGCAAAGATATCAAATTAGATTTATTTATTTAAGCCTACAATTCGTTAGTATTCATATAAGCATAATTAATAAATAGAAATTCAATGACATAAATTTAGTATTATGCAAATCACATAATTTTCCACTCACATGTTAGCTTTAAATCCCTAAATCCAAATCCACTCTATTTTCTTGACTCCATTTACTTTTTTGTAGAATTAATTCACTCCTTCTTTTCTTCTCTTTTTTCTTCTGTCCTTCAATATATAAATATACGTATAGTATTTTTATGGTTTCTATGAATGGTGGAGAAGAAAAACAGCAGAGCTCCGCTGCTCAGTTCAACAAAAGGAGGAGAAAAGTGAGGAGTTAGGTGGGTATTTATAGGCACTTGAATCAATTATGTCAGCTAGATAGTAGAGCGCCATGAACACAACCGTGCAAGTTTCGTGGCCAAATTTTGACGTTTGCTTAAATTTCACATTTTAGCACTATAAATTATTTATTAACTCTTTTTTAATTAATTATGGGGTGTTACATGGACTTAGGTCCTCATAATCGAAAACTCAAACCTGGAAGACAAATCCAGATATGCATGGAGGTTAGCGGGGCTTCATCAATCTTCATTCTTGGGCTTACTTTTTCATAATGATAAGGTTCTTATTAAAGAACCAAGGTCGCCCTTCCAAAATTTCACTAGCTTCCTTTTTGGACCTCAATCTCATAATAAAACTTCCATTCTCCCAAGATTGAATTGTGAAACTCAACTTCGTCTTCCATAATCTCTTAGCGTAGGCTTCAAGTGCTTTAAAATAAGTCCTATGACCTATCACATATAGAATAACATACCAACAATCATCTGCTTCTTTGATTACCTTATTTGAAATTCTACGTCGTTTGATCCTTTCAAAATTGCATGGATCTACAAATTCCAAGTCATTTTTTTCAATGTGACCAAATCTCCCCCTAATAGCATCAATGTAAGAAACTTTCTTTGCATCTCTCAGGATTTGGGATTTGTTTCTCCCAACTACTCCACCAAACCCTTTTCCCCGAAAATTGATAAAAGGTCTCTTCATCATTTCATGCTTTTTAGTACCACCTCCTTCAGATTGGCTAGATCCCCCCACACCCTTCTTTTATTTCCTATTCCTTCTCACCACCTTAGTCCTTCCTTCACCATCGTCCATGATTCCACCTCCTTGAGAATCATTAGCACTATTATTCATATAAATTCAAGATGAGAAAAGAAGAGTAGGATTAAAAAATATAGGAAAAAGAAGAGAAATTGAAGAAATGAAAGTTTAGAGAGCTAGGGTTTTTTACAAAACCATGGCCGCCGTGAGAATAAAAGCCGCCATGGGTACAAAATTTTTCAATTAGATCTACATAATTAGAAGTGAATTACGATACTTTACCCTTCCCCAATGTTACAATTATTATATTGTTAAATTATCACCTAAGGTTTTTCCTACAAATCCAATCCGTATAGATTTTTAATGTAAATTATCAATTCAAATTCAAAATCTATACCTTTTAATTTAAGTAAATGTACAAGAGAAATTTAGCTATGTGTTTAACAACTTAACACATCGTAATAGATCTACTCACATTTCAGAACTTTCCCTCTTCTTTAATCTTTGTGAACCTTCTTTCCTAGATCTCCAAGCCTTGATTTGTTCACCCTTCCTTCTCCTTGTCTCTTATAATTTGACTCTCTCTCCTCCCTTTAATGTGATATGTTTTATTTCGATTTTGATTTAAAATTTTTGGAGGAGTGAATAGAAATTTTTTAGGTTCGAGAAGTTTTGAGGATGATGAAGAAGAAAAGTATGTATATAATTTGAGAGGCGGTGGCTAGGGTTTATAATGAAGAGGAGTGAGGTTTGGCTTTATATTTAAAGATGAAGTCTAGATCTAAGAAAACTTATATGTCTATTCATATATTACTTATGCTTACATATACGTAAAATTCATTTCATGTTATTTTCTTGACGAAGACAACGTTTATATTCTCTCAATTAATGTCATTAATTATAATTTGAATCATTACCATTTATTATAATTCAAATCAACTAATATCCTTTATTGATATTATACACACACGGATATATATATATATATGTGTGTGTGTGTGTGTGTGTGTGTGTGTGTGTGTGTTAGCTATTGTAAGTAATCATGAATTAATATTCAAACATATTTGTGTGTGTATACATGTGTATGTATGTTTGTATATGTATATTTTCATTGACTTTAAATAGGAACCTTACTCTTTATTAGTAATTGCACAATCAATTTGTAATTGATTGGTATAAATCCTCCCAAATTCAAAATTGAACTTACCTTTATTCTTTACTAATAAAGAGATAGCTTATCTTACCTTTTCTTTAGGAAATACTTCCATGAATACACTATTATCTTTTCTTCTCAAAATATGCAACGTTTCTTATATTAAATGCATCCTTTTCATAGATATATTGCTACCTTTTAGAAAAAATATATGTAATGTTTCTTTTGTTAAAAGTGTTCTTTTTATACATATACGGTTACGTTCTCTTTCTAAATTACATAAAATTTATGCATGTACTTACAGTTCCTCCTTTTATTTTAATGCACATAAAACCATTATACCACTTTTACAATGATTTACACAAATTCAATTAATTGCTTAGTAAATAAGTTTTGATTAATTATGGTAATTAATACTTAAACTTAATTTTAAAATAGGTACTAAACCTGATATGCACATTACGGTAAGCGGTTCTTATCTTCTTCATGTGATGTCCGATTCTGATGTTTTATATATGAATTTGAGCTAGAAAAATATAATTAACCAATGGAAAAATAAAATTTTCCGATTTCCTTTTTTGTATAAATTCAGTTTTTCAGCCTTATGTATTACCAAAATGTCCGTTTTTAGTTAATAAATTATTTTTATTAAACAACGCAGGGTGTTGCGATTAAGACAACCACATATTATCATTATATTTATTCTTTAATTTTGTAAATATCGGTGTTCCAATATGATTTGTAGGGGTATGATTGGAAAAGTTTCAAAACACCCCAACTTTAATGAGTTGAGAATTACCATCGATATTACACTACATCGGTTTCATAACTAGTAATAATCGGCATAAAAAAAATTACAAGCAAAAGTGATGACAACATCTGAAATATAGAGTCATCCAAAACCAGTAAAAATTGGTAGGAAAAACTCCCAATTGGAGCCATAAGGGGTTATTCTCATGGTCATCGGTCATTATTCTTTGGTTTGTTTTGGGTTTATGATCGATTGAGGGTAAAAGAACCCTTGATTTCTCAGTGCACGTAGATCTACTTATACTGCATACTGATATGGAAACGTTTATGTTATTTAGACAGCAACTCGGATTGACCTCATATTTCTTTCATTGCAAAGATCTTAATCTTTTCTTTGATTTCACGTTTATCAGTAAACGTTGATATTAGTATACCAAAGTCAATGAAATAATTTTATAAGCAAATGAGAAAATTGTAACGACCCGTAAATATATCGCTTGAAATAAATGATCATTTAGCTTTATCGATATAACAAATATTTATATGAATAATAATTTATATGATTTTATAAATAAAATATGATCATTGTATTAGTTAGTAATGATAAAAAAAATTATTTACAAAAATATGCATATTAATTTAAAAAAGAAAATATGACCGAAAATCGGAATCGAGATTTGCTACGATACAATGTGTGGAAGTTATGCAACGTTGTAAGGATATGTTACATACACATATACATGTACATATGCATAAATGTAACGTGCACATAAATATGCATATATGAAAATAATTAAGTTTAAGAAAATAATATAAAATATATAAGATGTATTAAGCAAACTTACTCCTTAAGCTTTTATAAGTCAATATATACACACATGAGAAGAAGAAAGTGATGTGCACATGGGGGAAGGCTCTAGCCATGCTTTAGAGGAAGGGGGGTGTGTAGGAGAAGCCTTGAAATAGTGATGCAAAAGGTGATGTGTACATGTCTTCCTTTATACTCTTCTTTTCCTATAAATACCCTACCATCTTCTCTACTTTTTCATTCATCATCTTCTTCATATTCTTAAGCTTTTGCTTCCACTTTAATGGCTTCCATCATAAAGGAAATAATGTCAGAATTTATTTCAAAAAGAATTAAATTATAAAATATAGTTATATATAGTAAAACACCTCAAAACGATCCCAAAACTCCTCGTTTTCGCTCTATTCTTCACAAACTCCACCTCACTCCATCACTAGGCCGAGCACAACCCTTGCTCCACCCTAGGCCATGTACCCCCTAGCTTTCTCAAGTCTTGGTCGAGGCATCTAGGAGCTAAAATCCGAAGAATAGTAAGCTTCGCGACTTGAGTAGCGGAGCTATAGCGAATTTTTAATTAAATCGTTTAAAAATCACAAGGTGAGAACTCCTAAACTATAGTACATTTTTGGATGATGATATTATTTTTGCAATGAATGTTTAATATGCTTTGATCAGCAAGTTCAGTTGTTCATATGAATGTTGAATATATATGCAAGTCAGGGAAATACATGTCGATAAGCACAAAGGGAATCATTTTTCTTCAATTAATGGAATGGTGTGTTTGGAATGTTAAATCTCTTTAAAAATGGTTTAAAAATTAGTTTGAAATGTTTTATAAACATTTAAATGTGCTTTGGTGAAGTTTGAATGAGAATTGAAAATTTAGTCAAAAATAGGCGCGTCGCGTAACGACAATTCGCTATTTCGCGCTATAAAAGTCAAACAAGTGTAAAAGATGGAATATAGCTCGGAATTCTTTGAAATAAAAATTTACTAAACTATTATATCTATAGTTTTCCAACGAAAAAAGAAAACTGAGATTTTGATATGTAGATTTTGAAATATGAGTAAAACAAGATTTTGAAATATCTCATTTTGCAGTTCGGAATCCAAAACTGGATTTCTTTGAAAATAATGTTTTAAATTTTTTTAAAAATATGGAATAAATCTTATAAATCTTTTAAAATGTTCTAAAAGTGATTTGAGTAATAAAAATGAATTGTTAAACAATAAAAAGTTGTTTTGATCAATATAGCCTAAAAGAGCACTTTCCGTAGCATGTTTCCGCAGGACTCTTTCTATAACTTTTGAAATATAGCTTTAACCTTAACAATTCTTTTCTAAATCTCTTATAAATGTTTTCAAAAGGATAATTAAGTGTTTTAATGATTTTTTGGAAGTTTTTATAGTTTATTTAAAAGGATTTAAATAAACGATTTAAAGAAAAGATATTACAAATTAAATGGTTTAATCATGGCTCAAAAAGCCGACGAGTATACTAGATTTTTCTATTCGTAAGATCCAGATGTGAGGTGCTTAAACTAAGGATATGTTCAGGAGCAACTAGTGTCTGGGCTCACCTGGCCTCTTCCCTAGGCGAGGGATAGATAAGGTCGAAATATCAGAAACGAGTTAAGTGTAAAAAGGTTTTAAGAAATCAGAAGCAGTGATAAGAGAGGTTTAATGATTCCATATATACTGAAAAGAATATTTTAAGGAATATATATCTCCAAAATATATTTTGATAAAAAGGACTAAATCAATTAAAAAATAATTTCCTATTCACAAGAACATCTTTTTATCGATGATTGTTTCAAAGGAACCGGGGTCGGATCTAGATGATTCCTATCCGAAGACCACTTTGAACCGATTTATGTATTTGAGGTAAAGACATGGATATGATATTTGGGATTCTCATAATGAAGGACTGATTGTTGTTAATTTGGGGATAAACTCCCATTATACATATAGTAGCGGTAGTTTCTTCGTTATTAAATATCTGATGCAAGGTCTAATTGCTACTAATCCTAGGGTGAATTCCTGACAGAATGTGGTAGGAGAATGCCTTCGGTTTGTCCTGTTCTAGGAAAACTCTTATGGATGAATATTTGACATTGCATTCTTAGTTATATAAGTGATGTCTATGAATGTATCATCTGTTTGGTGGCAGAGAAGGCAACTTCTCTTAGCTTAACACCCTTTCCTAAGACATACGAGCTCAGGGTTATATATTTGTAGAAATCATTTGTGTGACCATGGGATGGCAGTGTGGCATTCAAAGAAAGATTATGTGAAATGAGAAAGGTAATTGTTACCTCATGCCTCACACCTGGAAATGGCCGAAACAGGGTAGATGCGGCAAGGCTATGTGGTTCGCAACCATTAGATTATAATCATCCCCTTCTAGATATATTTCTACTCGCTATGGCGTTCGGATTTAAATTATTGTGGTGTATGCTAAGAGATATCTCAAGTAGGTCGGTAATGATCGGAGTGATGAATATTCGGAACTATCTAGGAAGAGGTAGGCCAGTCTTGTGTTAGTTGAGGACCATCAGTTGGGCCTCAGTACATTACTCTAGAGATGTACTGCCGGAAGGTAGTCGTTTCACCTGGTCAATTGTGTGGAAACCCATTCTTCAATAAGTGTCTACCATTTTGTTTGTAGAACCCTAATTTATGGCAAGTATGATGGAATTTAATAATGTAAGAATTTCTGCTAAGATTGATAAGTTACTTGCAAATGTTTTCAAAGATATGTCATTGAAAATAATATCATGTATTTTTTCGTAAGAATGTTTTGGTTATCATAAGGTAAAAACCCGTTCTGTGTTTATGTGCGGCGTGGTTATATGAGATACCCATTTATTTTCAAACAACGTATTTTGAAAGTCCCATGATTGACTCGGAGTTTATTTTGTTTTTCCCTTTAAACTTTGGGTGCCCTATTATTCCAAGCAGCCAAGTAGTCAGGATTTTGTTTGGAGTATTGTAACACCCCGATATTTTACAGGAAACATAATTAAAAAGAAATTAAAAGCACATTTGGTACAGTGGTAAAGGCGCATGTTGACTTCCTTAGTGACCAGGGATCATGTCCCGTTGTCGCCCAAAATCTGGAGCGATGTTTTTTTTAGCTGGTTCGTTTTCAGCGATTTTCCTACGTATTTCAGTCTTGTTTCTTACATGTGACGGCTTCCCATTCGCTCCAGTGATGTAATAGGATGGGATGGCTAAATTTTATTGGTTGAGTGATGTGTATGGGCTAGAATGGACAACCATTAAGTGTATGAAAGAACCAGATTTAATCGAAAATCTAATGAGTTATATTCACGCAAACAATCTATAAATAAACCATCTAACCTAAACCTAATCTCTTATTCAGCCGTCGCCATAATTCTATAGTAAAATTAGTGTGTATTATTATTCCTCCTTTTTTGTACTAAATAAACAAATCTCTACCAAATTAAATTATCTATATACATTCAAGCAATTTTGGGAGTTTAGAAGAATCAAAGGGAGAAAGATTAAAGCAAGGCTTTTTAAAATTTATACAAGCTCAAGTACTAGATGAGTGAGAATTAATATGAAATAGAAAAATAAAGTAGTTCAATTTCAGTTCTTTTCTAGCACGTTAATATGAATTAATTTCTGTTATTAATTGAGAATAGATATAAATTATTGCAACTTATTCTTCTTTCACTTCTCAAATCTAATTCATGTTTGGTTTAAAATATGCGACATATAAATTGTCAATTCACGTTTTATGGCATAAATAAGATTGAAATTTATGTAAATTATTGTATCTTCTCCTTCTACCACTTCTAAATTCTAATTCATGTTTGGGTTGAAATTTGGAACAAACAAATTGTTATTCATATTTCATGTTGTAAATAAGATTGGTTTAATTAAATTGAATTGGAATTGTTACTCAATTTCTAATGGTAGAACAGGTTAGTTGAATAAATTCAAAATATGTTACTTGAATAAAATTGTGGTTTTGATTGATATAATTACATAATTTTGAATATGGTTTTGGAACAAAATTGGGAAGTCTAATCAGCATAATAGTTTGTTTCATATATGGCCTAAAAATGTAAAAGTGGAATTTTGTGTAACTAAATGGTTTGCGGCTATGGGATAAAAATTTTGTACAGATTATATCTCTAAAAGGAGAATGTAAATTAGGGTGAAAAAAAATGTAAATTAAATGGACCCTAAAGGCTAGTGTAAATCGTAACAAAATGGCATAAAAATTACAGACACACCATACGGACTGAACGGACGTGAAATTGAAATACCATTTATGTAACAAAAAAGGAAATTGTGAAATAACTAAATCGGATGTAAAAAATGGCCTAAAGAAGATTAATGGAAATAAACAGTATGTAAACTGTAACGGTAAAATTAGTTAATTTGGAAGCGATTTTGTAGGCAGACATTGTAAAGGTCTGGATAGGTGTTTCATGCAGTTAAGACCAAAATATAGTTTTGGCTATACGTACTAGGAGCGGGCAAATAGGTTCGCAAGGATGTTTGTTACCTTTCATAGGTTGCTCATACGTAGGATAGATAGCATCCGCAATCGTAGGCTTCTTCAGGCAGATCGATGTGGACGGAACAGGACAAGCGTGCTCCGACGTAGGCTTCTTTAGGCAGATCGTTGGAGGATTTTGCTCAGCCGATCCAGCTGCGGACGCTCTTTCTAAGGACCGACACTTTGGATAGAGGCAAGTCCATGTTGGTGACCGGGGAGATAGGAGGATAGGAGTCTAGTTTGGTGGAGCCTGAGCGTAACATCGGGGTCCTGCGAGGTTGTTTGAGTCGGTGTCGGTCAGACGTAAGAAGCATTTAGTCACAGTGCACGGGTGAAGACCATGACTTTCACACTGTAGCACGTGGATAGGTAAGGACAGCAGGTCCGACAGGCCGACTGACGTTTAGTATTACTACATGGTTGACTTCACTAGAGTGACCATGGACTTTGGCTTCTTAGGAACTGTATGTAAGACGGATTCACTGCATTATATTATTCACCCTCCGTGATATCCGAGGAAGACCTGGAATTAAACTGTTTTATTCTTTCTACCTCATTTTATTTCTCATTCACCAGACTTTATGTCTGACCCATTTCTATTTTTCCTATTTTCCTTAAATCACAGGAGGGCAGGTCTAGGTTGCAGTTCTTTGCAGCTTGGAGGGTCATTGGAGCAGTTGTTATCTTCAACTTTTGTTTCTTTTGTTTTATGTAATTCGTTTCTCTTTTCCGTACTTTACTCTATATATGGGGACCTATATTGTGAACTTTGTTATGTTTTATGTTTTGGTGGAGATTACTTTGTACTTTTGGTTTCAGAAATAAATTTGGGATAATGTTGTTTTTAATGAAGCTGTTTTGCTATTAATTTATAATTAGTGAAACATTTCTTTTGCTGTACTATGTTAATCATTTTATGTTTTTGCCTTAGTCTCTGTGCTATGTTGTTTGTACCAAAATTGGGCACAACACTCTTCGAATGTTTTTGAAGAGATAAAATGAAGAAATTAAATGGAAAGAGAGGAATTATCTAACAAAAACTCCAAATTTCAGATATGAAAGTAATTAAAATGCAAGGAGACACGAGAATTTAGAGTGGTTCGGCGTATCGCCTACGTCCACTATGAAGTTGATAGCTTTATTGAACTTTCTTTGAAGATTACAAGTGAATTCAATGAGTTACAGCAGATGATTATGACTTTGCAGCAGTAATTTTGGTTATTAGCAGCAGCAATGGAGTTTAGATCTGGATCCGGCAGAGTCTGGGCGTTGGAAAGCTCAAGGAAGAAGAAGTCCCTTTTCTGTATGCCCTGGGGCTCTATTTATTTGTGTAGGAGGCTGGTATTTCGCTCAGATCTCGGGTGACCCTCTCTGGCACGTGACCAGGCACGCACGCCCAAGCCCGTGAAGTTTTGGCCCGATCCGTGATCGATACGAACGGATTTTGTATCGATCAAGATTGCGTCCGATGGAGTCGAAATTTGGCGTGGACATTCTTTATGTTGTACATAAGCTTCTATGAAAATTGCATAGCATTTGAACTTGTAGATCTCGAGATATGATCGATGCAAGTTGGAGTTTTTCCATCCGCGATCGATACGAACGAATTTCAACTCGGTCAAGACTTGCTCCGATTGAGTCAAAATTTGGCAGGAACATTCTTCATGTTGTAATTAAGCTTCTGTGAAAATTTGGTGGCATTTGGACTTGTAGATCTCGAGATATGATCGATGCAAGTTGGACTTTTTCCATCCGCCATCGATACGAACGAATTTCAACTCAGTCAAGACTTGCTCCGATCGAGTCGAAATTTGGCAGGAATATTCTTCATGTTGTACTTAAGCTGCTTTGAAAATTTCATAGCATTTGGAATTGTAGATCTCGAGATATGATCGATGCAAGTTGGAGTTTTTCCATCCGCGATCGATACGAACGAATTTCGACTCGGTCAAGACTTGCTCCGATCGAGTCGAAATTTGGCAGGAACATTCCTTAGGTCATATTTAAGATCCTGTGAAAATTTGGTGGCATTTGGGTTTGTAGATCTCGAGTTATGATCGATGCAAGTTTGGATTTCTCAACCGTGATCGATCAATATCTTGAGCATATGAACTCCGATTGACTTGAAATTCGGAATGTTGGCTCTTATAGCTTTGCTTGTCGTGTCATATCAATTTTAGATCGATCTGGACTTGGAAAAAATTCATCGATATCCATAGTGAGCCTGCGTATAACCAATCTCCAAGACAAACTGTCATTGGTTTCTAGTCAAGTTCTTGGTGTCACGGCCTTGCCAAAAGGCGGGATAACATTTGCCCACTAAAGTACGTCTTGTGTGAACATGACGTGCTTTGAAATGTTGCATCCTTCATTCTGAAAAAGTTGTATCTGATTCGTTGAGCAGTTGCTATCTTTTCGTCAAAAGATGTAACCTTCGATTGATTTCCAGTAATATAAATGTTGATTTGTTGACTGCCAATGATTATGTAGTGCACTGTTGTAACTGAGTGTCGAGTGCTAGCGATTTGTTGTTCGCTGTTTTAATTGTCATCAGGTGAGCATTCAATTCCTGTAAATTTTGAAAATTGAATATTAGTTCGTCATACGTGTACGTATGTTAACCTGACTCCCGTCAACGTTTGCACGTTCATGGGTCGTTGTCAAGTTTTTATTTATTTTTTTATTTTTTATTTATTTTTTTATCGAGTTTCGTAACGATCCTCTCCTGGATCGATGTGAAATTCGAGTTGTTACAACGTTCGATGGTTGTTTTAAGTCCTTCCTTTGTATCAATCCTCTCCTGGATCGATCTGAGATGTTGGAGTGTATGCTCCGTATCGATGGATACGTCATATTGGGTCTCGGACTAGCAAATACAGGAGTAATGCTTTGTATCAATGGAGTCGAACGATCGAGACAAAATCATGCAGTGATGCTTCACGGAGGATATGCCATTTCTCATTCCTTTATTCAATAAGAATCCCCGATTGTGGATAATCTTTGATAGAAGTAATCCATGACTCTTTTTCTAGATATGTCCCCAAGATCTAGTTGATCTTCATATGTCAATACCTGGAATAATAAGCATTTCAACTGAGACAAAGTCTATTTGTCGCGCATCCCCAGAACTGGCTAGCTTGGCGAGTGATTCGACCTTTTCGTTTAGTTCTCTGAGGATTTGTGTAGTGGTGTAATAGTCGAAGCCGGCTAGTAGCTTTTGCACCCGGTTGAGATAAGGAGCAAGATGATGCCCCCTAGTCAGATAATCTTCCCTGACTTGGCGTACTACTAACCAGTAATCACATAAGACATGTAAAGTTTCCACTCGTAGTTTTCTTGCAAGTTTGAGCGCGAAGGCTTCATACTTAGCTTTGTTATTTGTTGCAGGGAAGTTGAGTTTCAGGGCGTAGCAGATCGTTTGTTCCTCAGGAGTCATTAACGCAACTTCAATGTTAGAAAGTCGATTATTGGAAGTTCCATCGGTGTACGTTCTCCATCGGTTGGACGGTTCTCCACTGTTCTTCGGATAGTCGTCTGATGTGGTGGATTCAGATATGAAGTATGCTAATGTTTGACCATGGAGAGCTCTCCGAGGGAGATAAGTGATATCAAATTGGTTCAGCTTGATACTCCATTTGAGTAAAATTTCAGACATCTAAGGTTTCTATTAGACCTATCGTAACGGCTGGTCGATATAGACGTTAACGGGGTGAGCTTGTCAATAGCCAGCCTTCATCATATACTAGTCTTTGGATTCGTTTATCTTCACATAGCATTGCGACGCTTATGGCGTGTGTTGACACGGCCCAATTGATGTATAAATCTTCGCGATCCAAAGGTTTGGGTAAAATGGAAGGTCTCTTTAAGCGATCTATCAAAGCTGCTTGGTTGTCCTCGGTACATGGGTGTCTCTAACTCTGTCAAGTCATCGATATGGTCGTTTGATAGTTGTGATCTCACGAGCATATTAACCACATCTACTTTCATCGATCGGCTGATATGATTTTTGAATGATCGGTTAATCGTTCTTTGGTAAGTAGCATAAGCGTTCTCAAGTTTGAATCCATGGATTTCAGCATAGCACTATAGGCCCAGGTCAATAATGAAACGGTTGTATTCCTGGTCTAGGACATGCTTCAATATCCGATTGTATCTGGAGTTTGCATCCATGGATGTGAGTAATTCATGTCTGATGGTCAGGTCCATCAATTGGTTGATCATTGGAAGTGGAAAGCTGTGCTTTGTCATGCCCCATGCAAATCTGAGTAGTTGACGTATGTCCTCCACTCTCTGTTCGTTTTTCTGATAAGTAAAGGATTGGATACTCATTTTGGTTGGAGGGCATCATGGATAAACCCACTGGTTTTGAGCATATTCGCCTTCTCTTTAAGTGCAACAGATCTCTCTGGATCCATGTCGCATCGTTTTTGTTCACCGAGACATGCCTCGGGTCGACATTTAATGCAGGGTTCTTCATGGCTAGCGAGAGTCCATATATATATATATATATATATATATATATATAAGGTCGAGTCCAAGCGAACACATCAAGATTCACCTGAAGTAAAACAATTGACTCTTTCTTCATAATTGCGTAGAGTTGTGATTTGATCTACAATACTCATGATGGGTTGTAGGCGCCTCATGTGTTTATTTGCAATGGTAAATGATCAGGCTTATAAGGACGTTGAATCAAAGGATTAGTAGAACTTAGCCTTGTACTGCACGCTGCTACATAGCTGGCTCCAGCTTTGAGATTGAATTCACTTGTGTTTCTGAATGATGCGCTTTTCATTCAATGTACTCACGATCCATTGCTCATTGTAAGGGTTGGAATGATGATCAGTCGCCCATGAGTTCGAGTATTGATCTGATGATTCTATCTCTAGGCATCCTTTCAGTCATAACCTTGAGTTTTTATGAATATCAGGCATGGGTCATAGGTTCAAATTGTCATAGTCAACTCTCGGATAATTACTCTTTTGCCCCCAGTCTCGGGTTGGCAGATGCATTACGCGGACGGTCTAGTCTCGTCCTAGCTGTGTCTATACTGTAGTTCAAGCTTTAAGAACCAGGGTTGACTGATGAATGGTTGAATCATATTAATCTTATCTTCTTGTTCGTGCCCCCAAGTCTGGGGAATATCTCGATAAGTGGCAGGGTAGATAATGTTCGCTTCAATTTTGTATTCTATCCCATTGAACCATGGGATCGAGTTAACTGATGGAAGGATGAGTCATGCCTATCTTATATTATGTTCTAGTTCTTTCCTATTGGAGGAATACATTGTTACTTTGCCGACATTCGGGCATAAGCTAGATTCTGAACGGTCAATGACATTCACTTCGCTGCTTATGTCGCCATACTTTGGGCAAAAACTGAAGAGTGAATCATCCAGTCAGATCCAATGCAGGATTGATGCTTCCCTTGTTGAATCCAGGGTAAGAATCAGTGTGCGGATGTTTAGGTTGCACTTGTTTTGAATTGCTCATTTAGTCGAATCATGGTAAGAGTCAATGAATGAATGGTCGTGTTGCATTCATTTGGAGTTGGGTGATCAACCATGTCCATTTCGATTTATGTTCTCCTGTCAGATTTAGGGATAAAGTTAGCTCGAATACGGTCATGTCATGCTCATCTGGTCTCATGCTCTTCCTGACGGATCGAAGGAAGGTAGCAGAGGACGAATGGTCAAGTCACACCCATTCGTGGTTTATTCTTCTATCCATGCTCTGTTGGTCAAAGGTATTTGATGGAGTTTGGGTCACATCGACTTGTAGACGAAGAGGACCGATATTGACCGTCGATTCAATAGTACGATGTGAAAGGTGCAGATCGATATTGCCCGTCGATCCGGCGGTACGATATAATTGTTTGCCCAGAACTTTGGGCATCATTCTGATTGGTTAGCATTAGGGTCTCCTTGTAGTTGTTGCCTTTAGTTGTAAAGGACGCTAAGCTAGAGATGTAGCGGGTCACCTTTCTCTTCTTTCGGTGATTTGTACTTCTACCTCCAGTCTTGAGTTAGAAGAGTTAGTTCGTGGATGGTCTAATTGCACCTGTAGTGAGTTTATATTGCTCATGTCGAGTCTAGGTCAGAGTTGGTGAATGAATGGTCGAATCACATTCATTCGTTTGTCTTTTCTTGTAGCCACACTATGGGGATCAGAGTCAGTTGAAGGGCCATTCATCACACCTATTTGATGTTTATACCCCTGTCCACACTCTGGGGACTAAGTTTTTTGTAGAAAATGGCCAGACCGTGTTTTCCTCGGTCAATTCCTCTACCCCCAGTCAAGGGCAAAAGTCGAAGTGTGGCCGGTCAAATTACAACAACTTTAGTTTGATGCATCTCCCACTGAACTGTAGGAAGGAATTAATTGGCGGATGGTTAGGTCACATCCGTCCATGTTGCACGCACAACCCGTCGGTTCACTGGCGAGAGTTAGCAGATGAACGGTCATGCCATGTTCATTTGCGGTTGGATGGTAGTAATATCAATTTAGAATGGGACATCCAGCTAAGTCCGTTTTTCGAATCTACGCCTCCTTGTCGAATCAAGGAAGAAATTTTGTCTTGTAGGGTTGGAGTGCATCCCTATAAATTTACGTTATGGGTCACATGCCAGGTACAAGAGTTGATGCATGGACGGTTGTGTCACGCCCGCTTAGTGCTGGATGGTCGAATCACATCCAATTTTTGTGTGTTAAGTGTGCCCCCGTGTCAGGCGAAGATTGGAGAGCAGACGGTCGAACCACATCCGCCTTTTGTACTACATAACTTGATGAGGAACCATAGCCGATAGATGGACAGTTGAATCACATCCCTTTTGGTATTCATATTCCAAACCATGCTTTGAGGACTGGAGTTGGTTGATGGGTTGTTAGTCACACCCATTTGGTGTTTATACTCTAGCCTGCGCTCTCGGGACCGAAGCAAGTTGATGGGTGGTCATTCGCACCCAATTGGTGTTTATACTCCAGTCCACACTCTGGGGACTTAGAGTTAGTTGAAGTTTATTCTCCAGTCTGCGCTCTGGGAATTTGGAGTTAGTTGATGTTTATACTCCAGTTCGCACTCTGGGAATCTGGAGTTAGTTGATGTTTATACTCCAGTTCGCACTCTGGGAACCTGGAGTTAGTTGATGTTTATACTCCAGTTCGCACTCTGGGAATCTGGAGTTAGTTGATGTTTATACTCCAGTTCACACTCTGGGAATTTGGAGTTAGTTGATGTTTATACTCCAGTTCGCGCTCTGGGAATCTGGAGTTGTTGATGTTTATACTCCAGTTCGCACTCTGGGAATTTGGAGTTGATGTTATACTCCGACTCGCACTCTGGGAGTTCGGAGTTGGTTGATGTTTATACTCCAGTTCGCACTTTGGGAATCTAGAGTTGATGTTTATACTCCGACTCGCACTCTGGGAGTTCGGAGTTGATGTTTATACTCCATTTCGCACTCTAGGAATCCAGAGTTGATGTTTATACTCCAATTCGCACTCTTGGAATCTGGAGTTAATGTTTATACTCCGACTCGCACTCTGGGAGTTCGGAGTTGATGTTTATACTCTGTTTCGCACTCTGGGAATCCGGAGTTGATGTTTATACTCCAGTTCGCACTCTGGGAATCTGGAGTTAGTTGATGTTTATACTCCAGTTCGCACTCTGGGAATTTGGAGTTATTGATGTTTATACTCCAGTTCGCACTCTGGGAATCTGGAGTTGATGTTTATACTCCGACTCGCACTCTGGGAGTTCGGGGTTGGTTGATGTTTATACTCCAGTTCGCACTCTGGGAATCTGGAGTTGTTGATGTTCATACTCCAGTTCGCACTCTGGGAATCTGGAGTTGATGTTTATACTCCGACTCGCACTCTGGGAGTTCGGAGTTGGTTGATGTTTATACTCCAGTTCGCACTCTGGGAATCTGGAGTTGATGTTTATACTCCGACTCGCACTCTGGGAGTTTGGAGTTGATGTATATACTCTGTTTCGCACTCTGGGAATCCGGAGTTGATGTTTATACTCCGTTTCGCACTCTGGGAATCTGGAGTTAGTTGATCAGGTACGTAGACGGTTGTATCATATCCACCCTGAGTAGGCAAGCGAAGTCGTTAGATGGACGGATCCATCCTCCTCGAGCTTGTAAATATGGAAGGCGAGGTTGTTAGATGTACTGATCCATCCTCCTCGGGTTTAGGTTGAACACGGGCGAAGTCGTTAGATGGACGGATCCATCCTCCTCGATCCCATGTCCGTAAGTTTATACTCCAGCTCACACTTTGGGAGCCGGAGTTAGTTAGAGGATTGTCGTGTATCAATCCCTTATTTTCGCAGTGTGATGGCTTGTCCCTGAGCTTGGGGTTTCACTGAGCGAGTGATTGGTGGGATCCCGATTAACTTCCACTTATAGGCCCCTCAACGAAGGATGAGATTTAGTTTATGGACGGTTGGATCACGTCCATGTTCGTTTGGATTCCACTTTTGCTAAGCCTAAGGAGTAAGATTAGTGTTCTGGCAAGCTTTGTGCTCGAGCATAGGAAAGGATGGTCGAACTACATCCACTTTGAGTTGTATATTTTCCCTTAAGTCGGGTGCAAGAATTGGAGAGCAGACAGTCGAGTCACGTCCAATTTATACTTTGCATTCTTTCGATTGAGCTAAGGAAGAGAGTTGAAATGACAGCTCGTGATGGTTAGCGAGTAGGCAGTTAGTCGTTGATGACTTTAAATTGAGGGTTGGACCCTGATGAAGTTGGTTTAAGGCATGACTGTTTTGCCAAATTACAGAAGCAAACTGGGGAGTGAACGGTCAAATCATATCCACTTTAAACATGTGTTCTCAAATAACCCCAAGTGTCTAATGTAGGATTGGATGCATGGATGGTGACGTTGCGTCCACCCTTGGTGTGATTCCGATTTTATCGGGCATCAGAAGAAGCATAAGTATTTTGGCGAGCTTCAAGTACGAGATGGAGAGTACATTGTTAGGATATATCACTCCAATCCCGGATCTCCAATTAAATTGCATAGGCGGATGAGGGGATGGTCGGTTGCATCCACTTTGTACTAGAGTCCTGACCTTGTCGGTCTCTTCCGCTTTGATGCCTTGCCCCCAGTCAGGGGAATATGGTAGCCGATGAGTGGTTGAATCATGCTCGTCACGATGATACCTCAATGATTTGATCATAGTCCGCGGAGGTTGTTTTGCACCCAACCTTAAGTACTCGTTTACCTGCATCATTTGCAAGTAGTTTAATTCAAGTAGGTCATATTTCGCAACGTAAATGAAATTGAAATAGAAATAATTCAAAAGAGATCGGATTAAATCTCATTGATAAGTGAAGCGGCGTCGTATGCTCGCTATTGCACTTCGGTCTAGCCCTTCACAGTTGGATGTCTAATGCAACTGGTTCAATTTGATCAAAGTCCTTGATCGATAGGGGTCGGATGTTCCCGGTCCTTCATTTTATGGGGCTTGAACATATTGTCAGAGTTATCCTTTCCGGAGCAGTCTTATGGCGTTGGCATCCACGGTAGCCATCTAAAGAAGGGGAGTTTTCCGACTTAGAGTATGGAGTAGGTTCCTTCCTTATCTCGCCAAGTTGATCCTTCATCTGGTTCATCAACTCAATATTGGCATGGATATGTTGGTGTACTCGTTGGTGGCTACCCACCAGTTCTCTTATCAAAGTCTGGAAATAAGCTCTGGTGATGAATTCATTTATGGGTATTGGCAGCAACTGGATGTGGGCTTTGGATAAATTCATTGGCTGCCAGCTTCTTTATTCCCTTCAGCAATATGAGAAGTAGAACTGGTATGTTGGGGGAAGACATCTGCATTTGATGGCATTCATCACTCTTAGTGGAGTCCATGTGTCATTCTCACTTCATAAGGTAGTGTCGGGGGTCGTATTTCCATAGTATACTGACATAGTCAACATATTGAATTTTCACTGGAAATTTTGCAGGTAGGATGGTTTCAATGAATAGGTCTCCACTGGGGAAGATTCTCCGATTGTCATTATGACTAGGTCCATTTTATGGCTACGGGGTCCTGTAATACTGGCGAATGATGTGTGCATGATTGTCCAACGTTTGATTGGTTGGCAACGCCGATTGGACGGCAAGTTGGTTAAAATGGGCTAATAGATTGGTGCTTTTCCCAAACTTTCATCCAGATAGGAGACCTATATAGGGTATTAAGGAAGTCCTCTTGAGGTTGTATGCCATGCTTTTAGTCTTGTGGACGTGGAATGATTAAGATGAGGGCATTTGAAGATGGTTCAGCGGTGACCAACTATGCTTTGAGTTGGCAGAGTAAATAGTGTAGGGGTGTCGTCATATTAGCCATCGTACCATAGCCATTCCTTGATTGCAATTTAGCATTTGTTGTTGTGATCTCCTGTGTCTTGTTCAGTCATGGAACAATCAGAAGCATGGATGGAATGTTCCTTCATTAAATTGAGCTTTGAATTCACTATACGGGTGCTCTGCGCTGCGGCTAGGGTTCGGGGGGTTTCCCCCGAATTTTTTTAGCCTCTTTTTAGGAAATCTGGGTCGTACCCCTTTTTTTTTTAAATTTCGTATCGATACGAATTGGACGCAGATGGATCGATACGAACAGCGTGTGAGTATCGATACGAATTGGAGCAGTTGTGATCGATACGAACAGAGCACAGGCGATCGATACGAACAGAGCGATGCGAAGCAGATCGAGTCGAACAGAGCCTCTTTGATGGATGCGAAGCGGAGCGAGTCGAACAGAGGCATCCTGATGGATGCGAAGCAAGTCGAACAGAGGCTCTCTAAGCGATGTGAAGCAGAGTGAGTCGAACAGAGGCTCTCTGAGCGATGCGAAGCGGAGCGAGTCGAACAGAGGCTCTCTGATGGATGCGAAGCGGAGCGAGTCGAACAGAGGCTCCTTGATGGATGCGAAGCGGAGCGAGTCGAACAGATGCTCTCTAAGCGATGCAAAGCGGAGCGAGTCAAATAGAGGCTCTCTGATGGATGCGAAGTGGAGCGAGTCGAACAGAGGTTCTCTGATGGATGCAAAGCGAGTCGAATAGAGGCTCTCTGATGGATGCGAAGCGGAGCGAGTTGAACAGAGGCACTCTGATGGATGCGAAGCGGAGCGAGTCGAACAGAGGCTCTCTGATGGATGCGAAGCGGAGTGAGTTGAACAGAGGCTCTTTGATGGATGCGAAGCGGAGCGAGTCGAACAGAGGCTCTTTGAGCGATGCGAAGCGGAGCGTGTCGAACAGAGGCTCTCTGAGCGATGTGAAGCGGAGCGAGTCGAACAGAGGCTCTCTAATGGATGCGAAGCGGAGCGAGTCTAACAGAGCACTCTTGATCGATACGAACAGGAAAGTGGCGATCGATACGATCAGAGCGATGCGAAGCAGATCGATACGAATAGAGCGATGCGAAGTAGATCGATACGAACAGGGCACTCTTGATCGATACGAACTTTGACATATTTTCTGGATACGAAAACATGGATACGAAAAATACCATATTTTCATGGATACGGAAATATGGATACGAAAAACACCATATTTTCTGGATACAAAATGATGGATTCGAAAATGACCATATTTTCATGGATACGAAATCACCATATTTTCTGGACTCGAAAACATGGATACGAAATTCATCATATTTTCTGGATACGAAAACATGGATAAGAAAATCACCATATTTTCTGGATACGAAAATCATCATATTTTCTGGATACGAAAACATGGATTCGAAAATGACCATATTTTCATGGATACGAAATTCACTATATTTTATGGACTCGAAAACATGGATACGAAATTCATTATATTTTCTGGATATGAAAACATGGATACGAAAATCACCATATTATCTGGATATGAAAACATGGATACGAAAATCATCATATTTTCTGGATACGAAAACATGGGTACGAAAATCTTGATGAATGCAGTTCCTCTTAGATCTGGAGCAATCTGAATAGAATAGATGGAACCACTTGACGACAGATCTGGATCTCCTCCTTAGATTTTTGCAATCCAACTACGGTAGTAGATCCACAGAGCAGGAGAAAAGCAAGGTTTTCTCAGTGAAAGCACCAAAGTGTTTGTACCAAAATTGGGCACAACACTCTTCGAAAGTTTTTGAAGAGATAAAATTTTGAAGAGATAAAATGAAGAAATTAAATGGAAAGAGAGGAATTATCTAACAAAAACTCCAAATTTCAGATATAAAAGTAATTAAAATGCAAGGAGACACAAGAATTTAGAGTGGTTCGGCGTATCGCCTACGTCCACTATGAAGTTGATAGCTTTATTGAACTTTCTTTGAAGATTACAAGTGAATTCAATGAGTTACAGCAGATGATTATGATTTTGCAGCAGTAATTTTGGTTATTAGCAGCAGCAATGGAGTTTAGATCTGGATCCGGTAGAGTCTAGGCGTTGGAAAGCTCAAGGAAGAAGAAGCCCCATTTCTGTATGCCCTGGGGCTCTATTTATATGTGTAGGAGGCTGGTATTTCGCTCAGATCTCGGGAGACCCTCTCTGGCACGTGACCAGGCCCGCGCGCCCAAGCCCGTGAAGTTTTGGCCCGATCCGTGATCGATACGAACGGATTTTGTATCGATCAAGATTGCGTCCGATGGAGTCGAAATTTGGCGTGGACATTCTTTATGTTGTACATAAGCTTCTGTGAAAATTTCATAGCATTTGAACTTGTAGATCTCGAGATATGATCGATGCAAGTTGGAGTTTTTCCATCCGCGATCGATACGAATGAATTTTGACTCGGTCAAGACTTGCTCCGATCGAGTCAAAATTTGGTAGGAACATTCTTCATATTGTACTTAAGCTGCTGTGAAAATTTGGTGGCATTTGGACTTGTAGATCTCGAGATATGATCGATGCAAGTTGGAGTTTTTCCATCCGCGATCGGTACAAACGAATTTCAACTCAGTCAAGACTTGCTCTGATCGAGTCGAAATTTGGCAGGAACATTCTTCATGTTGTACTTAAGCTACTGTGAAAATTTCATAGCATTTGGACTTCTCGAGATATGATCGATGCAAGTTGGAGTTTTTCCATCCGCGATCGATACGAACGAATTTCGACTCGGTCAAGACTTGATCCGATCGAGTTGAAATTTGGCAAGAACATTCCTTAGGTCATATTTAAGCTTCTGTGAAAATTTGGTGGCATTTGGGTTTGTAGATCTCGAGTTATGATCGATGCAAGTTTGGATTTCTCAACCGTGATCGATCAATATCTTGAGCATATGAACTCCGATTGACTTGAAATTCGAAATGTTGGCTCTCATAGCTTTTCTTGTCGTGTCATATCAATTTTAGATCGATCCGGACTCGGAAAAAATTCATCGATATCCATAGTGAGCCTACGTATAACCGATCTCCAAGACGAACTGTTATTGGTTTCTAGTCAGGTTCTTGGTGTCACGGCCTTGCCAAAAGTCGGGATAACATATGTTATGGATTTTTATTTCACCCGACCACCCGTGCTTCTAGTCATGTCCGATATTTGGGGTGCCTAGAAGTGCGGGGTGTTACAAGTATTTTGGGAAGAGCATGCTGGAAGAGATTTTTAAAGCATGGAGCTGGAGCACCCGATGTGGATGTCTAT
The DNA here is from genome assembly GCA_030737815.1 of Allium fistulosum. Classification (NCBI taxonomy): domain Eukaryota; kingdom Viridiplantae; phylum Streptophyta; class Magnoliopsida; order Asparagales; family Amaryllidaceae; genus Allium; species Allium fistulosum. Next base: position 1,037,806,004 of record CM060902.1, on the reverse strand, counting down.
CTGTTTATTTGTTTTTTTCCACCGTGTCTAAGTTAGTTAATACCAGCAAGTGTGGGAGCAGGCATTTATAACTGTTCCTAGCTCGGTTAGTTTATAAGAAAACTCTAATGTACCCTAGTAAGGGTGGATGTATGTACTATCTATCTATTTTAAAGTAATCTGAGAATTTGTGTTTCTATCTTTTACTTTACTTTACCCTTGAAAATTTGCCTCCCTGGCACTTGGATTTACGGCACATAAATACCATGGATGTATTAGTGTCGATTTCCGAGAGTCGTGGAGAAGAGTCGTTACATTTAGTATCGGAGTTGAAGGTTAAACGAGATCCTTGGCTTCGATGGGGTGTAACTCATTAGAAATAAAGTTAGCAATACCCAAGAATGAGTTTAATCTTAAGAGTGCGCGTTAAGAATCCTTATCTAAATAAATTAAAGTTGTGCTATGTTTAATACCCATTCCTTAAGATAATTTCATCTTCATATTCTAAAGTTATCTTACTAAATTTAGGTAGTAATACATGAGTACTCGTAAAGGACGAAGGAGGGGAAATAGCAGCACCACAACAACCAACGGTCGAGCTCCAACCACTGCTGTAGAAGAAATAGCTCCCGTACAGCCCCAGGTTAATTTTACCACCCTGTGCAAGAATTATACCAGCTTAGGGGGAAAACCACTCAAGGGTATAGAAGCTATCATTGAAGTATAGGTTTGGATTAAATCATGCGAAAGGATCTTTAAAGCATTGAACATCAGTGATGAGCAAAAGAGATTCTTGCCTCATGGCAACTTCAGGAAGGGGCACTGGCTTGGTAGGATTCTATCACCCTAAATGATTCGGAGGACAATTTCTCTTAGGAAAGGTTTAAGGAGGTTTTGGAAGAGCAGTGCATGCCAACGTCCGTAAAATTTCGTCTTTATAGAAGCTTTATGGATTTGAAGCAGGATGAAATGACTATTGAAGAGTATGCTAATAAGTTCAATGAATTATCTTGTTTTTTGCCAGGTCTAATTGACACGCCTTTAAAGAAAAATGAGAAGTTTATTTCTGGGATGAACGAGAAATACCAGAGCAGGATGACTGCCCATATGAAGGGGTCATTTATAGATTTTCTGGATATGGGGTTCCGTTATGAGACATTGGACAAGACGAAGCTGGTTGTAGCTCAGACCAACAACAATAACAATAACACCAACAATTGGAAGACGAGGAAGTTTAATCAAAATGGGAAAAAGCCAGGTCAAGGCAAACCTAGAGGAGGAGCCCAAGGTAACTATTTGAAAGATGCTACGTGTTACAATTTCCAAAAAAAGGGTCACCAAGCGACTCATTACAGGAACCCCAAGGTTCATATGCCACCACCAAACTGCTATAATTGTCATCAACTGGGACACATGATCAAGTGTTGCCTATTATGAGGAAGGGAGAGCAAGCTAGAGTCAACGCAATTAAGGATGAGCCTTAAACCTCTCAAGATGTGAAGGGCAAGGGATTTTTGGAAGGTAATATTTTTATTGAAGTTGTTTTAATTAGAGTATTATTTGATACAAGAGCTTCTCATAGTTTTATTGCTAAGAAAACTGTAGAAGAATTAAAACTTGAACCTAAGATAGTTGATACCCCTATTTGCTTAACGAATCCTATAGGTGGTACCACTAACCTTTGCATGAATTGTGAAAAAGTCCCAATTTCTCATTCTTCACATCAATTTCCTTTTGATTGTCTTAGATTTCATTGGATTTGAAATTTTGCTCGGTATGGATAGGTTAACTAAGTATAAAGCTGTTCTCCATTGCACTAGTAGGACAATAACCTTATAGACCAGTTTCAGGAAGTTTATAGAAATATCTTATGAAGATCCTAGTCCAAGAACGGGAAGTTTCCTATATGCATTAGATTCATCTCAGGAAGGATTAGGAACCATACCTATTGTTAAAGAATTCCCAAACGTTTTTGAAGAAGTGAAGAGTTTAACCTACATCGGGAAATCAAATTTCGTATTGATTTGATTTCTGATGCAAGACCAATTACACAACATGATCGAAGGATGGCTTTAAAGGAGAGGGAGGAGTTAAATAACCAAACCCAAGAGATATTAAAGAAAGGGTTGATAAGACTAAGTCATTCAAGTTAGGGATTGGTAGTAGTTTTTGTTGCCAAGCCGGATGGATCTCTAAGGTTGTGCGTAGATTACCGAGATCTAAATAAACAAACAATTAAGAGCAAGTATCCTCTACCTCGAATAGATGACTTGTTTGATCAGTACATGGTGCTCGAGTATTCTTAAAAATGGATCTAGCTATAGGATTCCATCAGCTGAGAATCACAGAAGAACGCATCCATCTAACTGCATTTAAAGGTTCAAATACTTTCTTCGAGTGGTTGGTTATGCCTTTTAGGCTAACCAATGCGCCCACGTATTTTGTAGACCTTATGAATATAGTATTTAGAGATGTACTCAATAAATTCATGTTAGTCTTTATCGATGATATCCTTATCTATTCTAAGATAGAATAAGAACATGAAAGGCATTTAGAAATTGTGTTGGAGATATTAAGAAATAATGTGCATAAAGCTAAATTCTCAAAATGCCATTTCTGGGAAAAGGATGTAAGATTCCTTGGACATATAGCATCAAGGGATGAAATTTTAGTAGATCCTATAAAGGTTGTAGCTGTTCTAAATTGAAAGCAGCCACAAACTCCTAAAGAAATTCGTAGCTTCTTAGGTCTGGCCGGGTATTACAGAAATTCATTCAAGACTTCTCGAAGATTGCCTACCACCTAATGAAGTTGACCATGAAAGATGCTAAATTTATCTGGACTCCTAAATGTGAATCAGCATTCCAGGAACTCAAAAAGAGGTTAATAACCACTCCAGTCCTAGCAATTATAAATGGAAATAGTGGATTAATCGTTTATACAAATGCTTGTGGAGAAGGAGTTAATGCAGTTCTGATGCAAGAAGGGAGGGTGATTGCTTATGCAAGTAGACAACTAAAGACTAATGAGAAGAATTATGCAATGCATGACTTAGAATTATTAGCCTTAGTGTTCACATTAAAAATATGGAGGCACTATTTCTGGGTAAGAATCCTTCATAGTTTATTTCAATAAAACTTTAAATTAATCTTAGTAAATAAAATTCCCTCTTTTAATTAGGTGAAAAGTTTGAGCTTTTTACGAATCATAAATCTTTAAAGTATCTTTTTACTCAGAAAGATTTAAACATGAGGCAGCAACGTTGGTTGGAATTTCTCTCATCTTATGATCCAGATATTTTATATGCACCGGGGAAAGCCAACATAGTAGCAGATGTGTTGAGTAGGAAGTATGCTGTTATGTCTTATTTGGTAGTAACTCCATCTCTTCTAGAAAGAATTTCCATCAAGCAAAAAGAAGATCAATTCCTAATGAAGATTTTTAAAGCTAAATACAAAGGGCAGAATTCAAGTTTTGAATTTGATAGCCATGAAGTTTTACGATTGAATGGGCGAGTTTGTGTTCCGGATATGGAAAATCTTAGTGAAGTGGTATTAGCTAAATGTCACAAATCCAAATTTAGCATTCATTCGCGAATTAACAAAATGTACAAAGATATGAAGCGCACATTTTGGTGGAAAAGCATGTAAAGGGACATATGCATTTATGTTAGCAGATGCACCAATTGTCAACAAGTCAAGAGCGACCAGCAGAAAATTGCAAGATTAGTTCAACCTGTGGAGATTCCAACTTGAAAGTGGGATCAAATATCAATGGATTTCATTGATGGTTTATCTCGAACGAGGAAAAGGAACGAAGGCATTTGGGTTATCATAGATCGATTGACAAAAGTGCACATTTCATTCCAGTAAAGCCAACAAGGACCGCTACAAACCTTGTGTGTGTGTGTATATATATATATATATATATATATATATATGAAGGAGATTATACAATTGCATGGAGTTCCGATTAGTATAGCAAGCAATCGGGATCCAATCTTTACTAGTCAGTTTTGGGAAGCATTACAAACCGACTTAGGAATAAGAATGAATATAAGCACTGACTATCACCCCCAAACTAATGGACAAACAGAGAGAGTTAATCGCATTTTGGAAGACCTTCTTAGAGCGTGTATTCTAGACTTTGGAGGCTCTTGGGAAAATCATTTACATTTCGTAGAGTTCTCTTATGACAATAGTTATCAAACTAGTATCGGCATGGCACCGTATGAAGCTCTATATGGTCGTCCGTGCAGGTCATCAGCATTTTGGATCAAAACTGGAGATCGGTTAATACTTGGTCCTGGGATGATACGAGAAGCTTCGGAAAAGGCCGATATGGTTAGGAAGAAGCTAAAGGAAGCCCAGAGCAAATAGAAAAGTTATGTAGAAAAAGGCGTAGAAATATGGAATTCTCAGTTGAAGATTCAGTCTTTTCGAAAGTCTCTCGGATGAGAGGAGTGGTGAGGTTTGGCAGAGTTGGGAAGTTAGCACCTTGATATGTTGGACTATTTCCCATTCTTGAATGAATCGGCCCACTAGCTTATCGAATGCAATTACCAGAAAGGTTGGTAGGAGTACATAATGTTTTTCATGTATCTCATTTAAGGAAACATGTGCATGACCCAGAGAAAATCATAAAAACAGTTGCTCAGGAAGACTTTGAGGTGGAACCGAATTCGGCAGTTATCAGATGGCCTATTCAAATTGTTGATCGTGATGAGAAACAATTAAAGAGGAAGGTAGTAAGGTTAGTCAAAGTTCAATGGAGTGGAGATGCTGAGGATTGCACTTGGGAAACAAAGGATAGGATTAAAAAGGCATATCCCGAATTTATAATTGAAGAATGAACTGCATCATTATAGTGTACTCACCGCATGTGGTGTAGTCACTTATCCATATTTTGTATATATTCATTATATCGAATATATTTCCTCTTGAGCTATTTTTTTTCTTATCAAAATTTCGAGGACGAAATGCTTTTAAGGAGGGGAGTCTGCAACGACCCGTAAATATATCGCTTGAAATAAATGATCGTTTAGCTTTATCGATATAACAAATAATTTTGTGAATAATTATTTATAATTATTTATATGATTTTATAAATAAAATATGATCATTTTTATTAGTTAGCAATGATAAGAAAATTTATTTTTAAATTTTGTTTACAATTTAAACGAGAATATATGACCGAAAATCAAAATCGGTATTTGTAACGATACAACATGTGGAAGTTGTGCAACGTTGTAGGGATATGTTACATATGCATATACATGTACATATGCATACATGTAACATGCACACAAACATGCATATATGAAAATAAATAAGTATAAGAAAATAATATAAAATAAATAAGATATTTTAAGCAAACTTACTCCTTAAGCTTTTATAAGTCAACATATACGCATATGAGAAGATGGAAGTGATGTGCACATGGGGGTGGCTCTTGCCGTGCTTTGGAGGAAGGGAGGTGTATAGGAGAAGCCTTGAAATAGTGATGCAAAAGGTAATGTGTACATGTCTTCCTTTATACTCTTCTTTTCCTATAAATACCCTACCCTCTTCTCTTCTTTTTCATTCATCTTCTTCTTCATATTCTTAAGCTTTTGCTTCCACTTTAATGGCTTCCATCTTAAAGGAAATAATGTAAAAAAAATTTCAAAAAGAAATTAAATTATAAAATATAGTTATATATAGTAAAACACCTCAAAACGATCCCAAAACTCCTCATTTTCTCTTTGTTCTTCACAAACTCCACCTCACTCCATCACTAGGCAGAGCACAACCCTTGCTCCACCCTAGGCCATGCACCCCTTAGCCCTGTCAAGTCTTTGTTGAGGCATCTAGGAGCTAAAATCCGAAGAATAGTAAGCTTCGGGACTCAAGTAGCAGAGCTATAACGAATTTTTAATTAAATCGTTTAAAAACCCCAAGGTGAGAACTCCTAAACTATAGTATTGTATTTTTGGATGATGATATAATGTTTGCAATGGAAGTTTAATATGCTTTGATAGTCAAGTTTGATTGTTTAAATATGAATGTTAAATATAAATGCAAGTCACAGAAATTCACAACGACAGGCACTAAAGGAATCACTTTCCTTGAATTAATGGAATGATGTGTAAGGAATGTTACACTCTTTAAAAATGGTTTTAAAATGAGTTTGAAATGTTTTATAAACATTTAAAAATGTTTTTGTGAAGTTTGAATGAGAATTGAAAATTTAGTCAAAAATAGGCACGTCGCGTAACGGCAGTTCGCGATTTCGCGCCATAAAAGTCAAAGAAGTGTGAAAGATGGAATATAGCTTGGAATTCTTTGAGATAAGAATTTTCTTAACTATTATATCCATAGTTTTCCAACAAATAAATAAAATTGAGATTTCGATAAGTAGATTTTAAAATATGAGTAAAACAAGTTATTGAAAAATCCCGATTTTGCAGTTCGGAATCCAAAACTGGATTTCTTTGGAAATGATGTTTTAAAATCATTTAAAAGTATGGAATAAATCTTTTAAATTTTTTTAAAAGTAATTTGAGTAATAAAATGAATTTTAAAATAATAAAAAGTTGTTTTGATCTATATAGCCTAAAACAGCACTTCCCACAGCACTTTTTTTATAACTTTTGAAATATAGCTCTAAACTTAACAATTCTTTTCCAAATCTCTTATAAATGTTTTCAAAAGGATAATTAAGTGTTTTAATGATTTTTTTTTGAATTTTTTATAGTTTATTTAAAAGGACTTAAATAAACGATTTAAAGAAAAGCTATTACAAATTAAGTGGTTTAATCTTTGCTCTAAAAGCCGACGAGTAGACTGGATTTTTCTATTGGTGAGATCCGGATGGGAGGTGCTTAAACTAAGGAGATGTTCAGGAGCAACTAGTGCCCTGGCTCATCTGGCCTCTTCCCTAGGCAAGGGATAGATAAGGTTGCAATGTCGGAAACGAGTTAAGCGAAAAAAGGTTTTAAGAAATCAAAAGCAGTGATAAGAGAGGTTTAATGATTCCACATATACCAGAAAGAATGTTTTAAGGAATATATATCTCCAAAAGAGATTTTGATAAAAAGAACTAAATCAATTAAAGAATGATTTCCTGTTCACAAGAACATCTTTTTATCAATGATTATTTCGAAGGAACCGGGGTTGGATCTGGATGATTCCTATTCGAAAACCACTTCAAATCGATTTATGTATTCAAGGGAAAGACATAGATATGATATTTGGGATTTTCATAATGAAGAACTACTTGTTGATCATTTGGGGTATAAACTCCCAATATATACATATTGTAGCAGTAATTTCTTCATTATGAAATATTTGATGCAATGACTAATCGCTACTAATCCTAGGGTGAATTCCCGATAGGACATGGTAGGAGAGTGCCTTCGGTTTGTCCTATTCCTAGACAACTTGTATAGATGAATGTCTGACATTGCATTCTTAGTTACATAAGTGATCTCTATAAACGTATCATCTGTTTGGTAGCAGAGAAGGCAACTTCTCTTAGCTTAAGACCCTTTCCTGAGACGTATGAGCTCAGGAGTTATACATTTTTAGAAAGTAGGTGTGTGACCATGGGATGGTAGTGTGGCATTCAAAGAAAGATGATGTGAAATGAGAAAGGTAATCGTTACCTCAAACCTCACACTTGGAAATGGCCAAAACGGGGTAGATGCGGCAAGGCTATGTGGTTCGCAACCATTAGGGTATGATTATTCCCTTCTAGATATATTTCTACCCGCTATGACGTTTAGGTTTAAATTATTGTGATGTATGCTAAGAGACATCTCGAATAAGTCAATAATGACCGAGGTGATGACGTATTCGGTACTATCTGGGAAGAGGTAGGCTGGTCTTGTGTTGTTAAAGGACCATCAGTTGGGCCTCGATACATTCCTCTAGAGATGTACTGTCGGGAGGTAGTCCCTTTACCTGGTCATTTGTATGAAAACCAGTTCTCCAATAAAAGTCTGCCATTGTGTTTGTAGAACCCGTGTTTGTGGTTAGTATGTTGGAATTTAATAATGTAACAATTTCGGCTAAGATTGATAAGTTACTTGCAAATGTTTTCAAAGATATGTCATTAAAAGTAATATCAAGTATTTTTACGTAAGAATGTTTTGGTTATCATAAGGTAAAAACCCATTCCGTGTTTATGTGTAGCGTGGTCTTATGAGATACACTTTTGTTTTTCAAACAACATATTTTGAGTTCTCACACCGGTCCTATGACTGATTTGGAGTTTGTTTCCCTTTAAACTCTGGGTGCCCTATTTTTCTGAGCAGCCAAGTAGTCAGGATTTTGTCTGGAGTATTTTGGGAAGAGCATCTTGGAAGAGATTTTTGGACCATGGAGCTGGAGCACCCGATGTGGATGTCTATCTGTTTATTTGTTTTTTTTGCTATGTCTAAGTTAGTTAATACCAGCAAGTGTGGGAGCAGGCAGTTATAACTGTTCCCGACTGGGTTAGTTCATACGAAAACTCTGACGTACCCTAGTAAGGGTGGATGTATGAACTATCTATCTATTTTAACATAATGTGAGAATTTGTGTTTCTATCTTTTACTTTACTTTACCGCTGAAAATATGCCTTCCCAACACTTGGATTTACAGCACGTGAATACCGTGGATGTATTAGTGTCGATTTCCGAGAGTCGAGGAGACGGGTCATCACATAAATTTTATCTCTTGGTACTTGACTCTTTAATTAAATGTTAGCTATAATTTTCATTTATGCTAGTTTCACAAGAACAAATCTTAAATAGTATCTTTAGTTGCTTCTTAAATCAATTTTATTTGTGCAAATATTAGAATTTTATTTTAAAGCAATCATTAAAAGAATACATAGCAGTGAATATTCAAAATTTTAATCTACTGCAGGCACTAGCTTAACAACCACCCAAATTATGATACAAATCTCAAGCAAATGATTTTGTTAGGGAAATTTCATATTAGCGTCCCAAATGCTGCAAAAATAATTTGATCGTGTTGATGGTGAGGTAGAATAAACAAATATGCTACCCACAAGTATCACAATTTACACAATCGCATATCACCAATGCATATAACTAAAAAGTAAAAGACAGAATTTATAATGATTCCAGTATGGTGAGATAGTGTATATCCACTTTGGGGAGAGAAGATTTTGTTATATTCTGATAAGTGAAAATTACAAGATTGATAAATAGAAAATCATGTAGAAATATAACTTGGGAGAATGATTTCAATATATAAAGAACTACTACCTTTATATAGAGATTATTACTTGGCTTTAAAGTAATTGGTTTATGTCTTAAATCAATGTCCTATTAGTTCACCAATTCATATGGGAAACATATATCTATTGGATTTTGCAATTTCCACCAATATGTATGCACCTGATAAAATGCCTTTTTTAATCAGCTGGTTAAGGAATATATTGATTACTTTTATCTCTAAAAAAATTACTTTCTAGGTAGATAATTCCATGCCCTTTTTTTATTGCAATGACAAAGGCAATTAATATTCTTAACACATATTTGAGTCACAATTCCACATTGAATCAAAATATCTTCAATATCTAATTCAATTTGAAAATATTGTATCACCGAAACCTAACATCTCTACTTGGATACTATATTTCCATACAAGTCTACCAACTCTACATGTATCCTCATACGCCAAGCAAATCTCGCACAAAACACCATGGATACTTTATCCATAATCTTCGACATAGCCATCACCCATTGCGCTTTGTCTACGAACTCTAGTAAGACTACCGTTGTCAACAAAGTGTCGAAAGTACCCTCTCCATGTAAGTGGGATCTATCAGCCTCCGATATCACCATAAAAATAAATTTCTCCATCAACCAAATCACTCTCCCTATGTGCCAACGTGTGGTACCTAGCATCTCAATAAGCGGATCAACTTCGAACAATGCTTAAACTTTGCAGTTGGCACAAACTTGGTAAACATGTCTACTGCATTCTACTAAATGGGAACCTTCTAAAGATGAACTAGCTTAATTTCATTCATCGAGACTAGAAAAGACTCTCTCACCTCTATATGTTTCATTCGTGAGCTGAAAGCCATATTTTCAGTGAATTGCACATTAAATGTCACAACTTATGGAATTCCATCATATACTAAGCCCAAATCACATATCAACTGTTTCAAATAGAGTGCTTCTTTACCTACTTCAATAACAACAACTATCTGCTCTACTTTGTAGTAGATAAAGCAGCTATCGTTTGCGATATCTCTCTTCAATAATTGTTGTCCCTTCATGAGTGAATACATAACTTGAGGTTGACTTTCTTTGATCTCTATCCGCAGCATAGTCAAAATGATAAAATTCAATCAAACTGAAATCTTTATCTCTGTTGCCAAAAAAAGCACACAATCTGGAGCTCCTCTAAGATATCTGAAAATATACGTCACTTCTCCTAATGCGTCTTTCCTAGATTTTCCATATATCTCCTAACCAAACCAATAACATGTGTAATGTCGGGCCTAGTGTACACCATGGTATGCATAAAGCTACCAATAGCACTCACATAGTTCATTTTCTCCATATAGGCATTGTCCTTCTCTAAGACTGAAGAGCATTTACTAGAAAGTTATATGTGTAAAGGCATGGGTGTACCGATTGTATTCTCTCCCTCCATGTTAAACCGAGCAAGTACCTTACAAATGTATTCCTTTTGAGTGAGGCTCAAAAGTCCAAATTTCTATCTCATTGGTTTTCCATATCCAAAATCTTCCTTTCTTCCCCAAAATCCTTAATCCCGAATTCCTCTTTTAATTTCAAATTCAATGTATTGGTTTTAGCTTTATCATTAGAAATAATTAACGTATTACCTATATACAAGAGAAAATACACCTAATTATCATTCTTTAAATGCTTAAAATAAACACATGCGCCTTTAATACTACTAAAACCAAGTGAAAGCATAAAAGAATCAAACCTCTTGTTACACTGTTTAGGCCATTGCTTGAGTCTATAAAGGGAATTATTCAACTTATGAACCCAATCTTCTTTCCCACTTACAACAATTCTGTCTGGCTGCTTTCTGAAAATGGCCTCCTCCAAGCCACCATGAAAGAAAGATATCTTTACATCAAGTTGCTCCAACTCCACGTCATGAGTAGCAACCATGCCAATTCAAATCTGGATAAAGGTATGTCTCACTATAGGAGCAAAAATCCCATCATAATCGATTCTCTTCCTATGTGAAAACTCTTTTGCAATAGGCTAGCCTTGTATTTCCTAACAACCTTCACCTTGAACACCCACTTGCAGCCTATGGCTCTACTTCGCTGATGAGGTTTTACCAAATCCCAAGTCTTGTTCTTCTTCAACAGCTCTAAGTCCTCTTCCTTAGCGCACATCAACTTCGAGCTATCATTGCTTAATGGCTTCTTCAAGATAAATGGCTCATCATGAATCACATGTAAGGCATAGTCAAATTGATCATCAAGGTTCAGGTTTGCATATTTCCTTTCTCCATACCTATCAGGCGGTCTAATAGTCCTACGACTGGCTTGAGTATGCAAAACATTGCCTAAACTTCTTCCTACTCCACGTTGAACTGAATTTCCTCTAACCTCATGTACATAACTAACATTGCTAGAAGGCATCTGTAAACTATCTTATGATGTTTCATCAACTATATTTTTATCTATCTCATATGCAGCTCAAACTTTACTTCCAGACTAAAATGTAATGTACAAACCTCTTTCATCTCCTTTTGCCTATCGAAATCTGAATTTGATGTAGTGGGTATATCTTCCTTTGGCTTGATTATTGCAAACTCATCAATCTAATATGTCTGGAATGTACAATTTTCCTATCAACCGGGTTCCAAATGCGATACCCATTGAATCCATTAGTGTGTCCCATAAATATGCCATTGTATGCTCTGGCCTCCAACTTAAGGCTATTAATGGATATCCAAAATATCTGAAATCCATCCACATTGATATCCAAAAGCAGATAAATATCTAATATCCATTCGAATGCAGATATGAAGGTATCAACATTTGAAAATTAACTGTTTGGTCTTTGCTAAGATTATAGTTTATATTTTAGTAAAATGAGAGATATGTATTTAATGTTTTATTAAGTTAATAATTTATATTATTAGCATTTAATTCATATTACCTGCACAAAACTATTAATTATAATCATATTTGTTTATTTTGTATGCTTTTATGATCAACGAGATTGAAACAAGTTATGTTAAATCAAAAATTTAAATTTATGTTTCATAGTGTGTCGATCATTAGTGAATTGATAATTATCTGATATTCGTTCGTATCCGCTTGATGCGGATATCCGATATCCAAAAATGATTTTAGATGTGATTCCGAATAAACACTATCTACATCCAAATATATCTATTGACAAGCCTAATCCAACTTATCGTCACCTGTATGGTGTACATTCAAAGGGTAACCAAAATAGGAAAATAACAAAGATACACTTCTTTACCTCTCCATTTTTTCTTCTGAAATTTTCTCATCTGTTGCAGAGCACATAATGTTATTTATGATGTGTGCTGCAGTTGATAAAGCCTCAGCCCAAATGCCTCTAGATAACCCCACTGTCAATTTCAAGCAATAAGCCTTCTTAAGTAGAGTTCGTTCATCCTTTCGGCAATCCCTTTGGATTGTAGATCTTCAGGTGTAGTGTAATATCTCTATATACCATGCTGCTTCTAGAAATCAAGGAATGACCTAGAAACAAATTCTCCATCGTTATCATATTCAAGCACCTTCAACTTACAAATAGATTGGTTTTCAACTAGCACCTTCCAAGTCTTACATAACTTATAGCTTTATGATTTGACCATCACCAAACACAGCCTAACTATTTGGGAAAAGACATCAATAAAGGAAATAAAATACTTTACTCTCCTAATTGAAGCTATAGCTATCGATGCCTAGATATCTGTATGACATAACTAAGTAACTTCTTCGACCTGTGAAGTCCAATACCAAAGGATACCTTCATCTGCTTACCCAGCACTTACTCCGGGTAGAAATATAACTTTCTAAAGTTTTCTCCTTTGATCGTCTTCCCCTTGCAAAGAAAATTTCTGCCCTTCTTCGAAATCAGACCCAATCCGACAAGCCAAATTATGATGGCATCCAAAGCACAAGAACTGTCATCTCCAACACATAACTCCTAATTACGATGGTTCCTTTTAATGGATATAGATTTTGAAACACATCACCATTCATCTGAATTCGTGCATCTATGAAGCCTTAAAACTATCCATCTCTATGGTCACCTTACATCCATGGATGTCAATTAGCTCAAAGATATCAACGACTTTCGAAAATCTGGAACATAGTACACACATGTCAAAATGTGAATCACTCCATCAAACCTCTAAATTCATACTGTATTCTCTCTCGTGGCTCTACAATTAGCATTATCCTCACAAGGACCGCACTTTCCTCCTTCCGAATAAAAGAAATTAAGTAATTCTATTTGATGTCATGCGAAACGATGCCCCGAAATCATGCGCTCAATGGTTTGATACATCCGGTACTACTGTAATGAACACATCATCTAATACAGTTTTCTCCACCAAATGGATGAAGATCCATCATCAGTCCTCTTCTGTAAGTCTAGATAATCTATTTTATAACGATCTAGTTTCTTACTATGAGGGCATTTCACATCTCTGAACTTTCCTCTCTAATTAGTTTCGAGCTTCCTAGAATTGAAACATCCCTTAGGATTCTAACTCTTCTTCTCTTCCTTTCTCAACAAATATACCCTAACTACTCCATGCACCTCTACCTTCACGCATCTCCTTCACCTAACACCTCAAGTCTTCAAATAGAAGATCAGACTTCGTATCTTCCAATGTTGAAGTATCTCGTCCATATATCAATCTGTTAGTAAAATCTATATATCGCTCTAGATGGGAACACAAAAGAACCAACATCTTCTGGTTTTCATCCACCTTCAAATCCACAATCATCTTCTTCATCAGAAGATCATCAAATAAACTAAGGTGCACCTTGACTGAAGTACCCCTTTCATGTTCACAGTGAAAAATGTCTTCAGCAAAATCAAACGGTTTGTAAGCAACTTCTTCAAGTAGAAATTCTTCGACTTGACCCAAATTCCTTTAGTTGTTGTTTCACTGTTAATCTCTGGGATAACATTCTCTCACATCACAAGATGTAGAGTAGTAAAATCTCATTCTTCCATCTCCTTCTTCTCAGCTATTGAAATATCAGCATGTAATTTTCCAGTATCAAATACCACTTGATGAACCATATTCCTCCTTAGAACAGCTTTCATCCTCCATTGTCACTTGTCGAAATCACTGTCTTCATTTCACTTCTATATGGCCAACTAAGATCATGATGCTACATAAGATTCTCTAACATAAGGTCTTGCTACAATTAGGATATCTTCATCTCCTGTCATATCGCCTAACATCTTCTATCAACCAAACATATAGCTATGATATCAAATTGTTGGAGAAAATCCAGATTACCACCCTAAACATAGCGGAAATAATAGAACCATGTTGATGGGAGGTAAAACATATAGAAAATGCCAGTCACAAATATCACAACTCACACAATCACATAACACAGATGCAAATAACTGAAAAGTAAGACATATGATTTATAGTGGTTCAACTATCGTGAAATAACGTATATCCACTTTGGAGAGAGAATATTTTATTACTTTACGAGAAAAGAAAATTATAAAATTGATAATGAAGACTAAGTAGAAGAATATGAAGAAATATAACTTGAGGGTAGATTTGAATCTCTAAAAAAAGGCTATCTTTATACATAAATTATTATTTAGGGTTAAAGTAATCGATTTATGTAATAAGTCAATGCCTCATCAATCCATCGATTCATATGAGAAATGTATATTTTTTGATTTTCAGTTTTCTTCAATATGCATGCGTCTGATAAAATTGTTTCTTTAGTAGACTGATTATGGAATTGATTAATTACTTCTATATAAAAATAATTCATTTCTATGTAAATAATTATATTCATTTTCTCTAATACAATAAAAGAGACAATTAATATTCTTTAACATATATCTAATTTAAAGTTCCACTTTGGCTTAACATATTTTTAAAATCTACTGCAATTTAGAAATATCTTATCATCAAAATTTAATAGATTTTAGCAATAAAACTAAAGCAGGGAAGACAATGTAATTGAAATTTTACTGAAAACAATGAACTTTTTTCCCCGTTAATCCGGAAGATTCATTCTAATATAAACATTAGTTATATAGAATTCTAAATATGTATAAATCTTGCACCGACTCCTACATTGAGAAGCTATTTAAGTACGAAAAGGAAAATTACCATTATAGTAATCAAGCATTAATAACTCAATCTTTTCAAAGAGCATTTCTATCATCGATCGCCATCTAAAGCTATACACAAAGAAGCAGATAGTTGAATAACAATAGAAATAACACCCAAACAACTGTGCAAGGACGGTCTAATTCAAAGTTGGGCTCTAGGCTAAAACACATAAAATGGGGAAAAGGACACAATACGGGAAACAAACAGTGATTTAAAGAATAAACAAATAAATGGTAATCTGAATCTCATAATTAAATTATAGGTAGTGGAGCTTGAACTCATAGCGCATGCTCCGTGAATGCAAAGCTACTTTAATTTTTTCAATATATGGACAGATTGTATTTCCTATGATATAATTTTATGCTAATTCTATTCATATACCAACAATTACTTTACATAAACAAAAAAATACAATAAAGAAGTATACACCAAAAACTACTTTACATACACCATTCAATTTACAAAATTACCCCTGTTTTCATCTTGCTTGTCTTCGCTGTAATGAAATTAAACTCATTTACACAAAAGTAGAAGTGGAAATTAGCCAGAAGAGCCTCTTTAGCAAGTGGAATTAGTTTCTAGGACACCCAACTGAAATAATTACTTTCAAGGACAAAACGTAAAATAATTAGTTTCTAGGACCTAAAGACCTATGAAATTATGTCCTTGAAAGTAATTGGACTGTTAACTTTGTCCTTGAAAGTTATTATTCTGTTGATTTTGGCCTTGAAAGTAATTTCTTTGAATGTGTGTCCTAGAAACTAATTGGACTGCAAAGTTTGTCTTTCTGATGAAATGCCCCAAAGTAGAAATTCCTAGAACTTAATTAAGTTAAAACTCAACAAAGTTGACTTTAATTTTTGGTATTAGTGTTGCAACTTCTTTAATTTAAAAAATAATAATTTCTCCATTTCAACAAAATTATCTCTCATTCTAGTTAAAGAAAATATTTTTAAATTACGGTAATTAGTTGTGAAAGTTTTTATAACTGAAGTTTAGGTTTCATTATAGTAAAATTCATTAACTTATTCGTCAAAATCTATGGATTAGACCAAATTTCATTAATTTTAAGTTTTAAATATGGAATTTATAAAATGGGTATTTTAGAACAAATTGTTTGAGGAAAAGCTAACGGTGTACGTTAGGTGATTTTCGGTTTATCAACAAAACTTACTATAATTTTACAAAGATTGGGTCCTTTGCGTATCTTGGATTTTGGACTATCACCCAGATAACCCGAACCGAAGATGGGCACTCCTTCCATGCTATTTGGTTTTACAAACAAAACCGCATAAGTTGAATTAGTGAAGGAACTACCATATTTCATATGTGCTTTCTCTTCCATTAGTTATAATTTCAATTATTATCATTCTTATTAATCGTCCACACAATAAATTTATAAAATGGCATCCAATAGAGTGGAAAATATGTTAAATAAAGTCATTCAAATCATTTTATCAACTTTAAACAAAGTGTGGTCCTTCCACATCTTGCAAGTCACTCTTTATCAAGCCCGGCCTCAGAGCAAGGCTGATAAGATGATCGTTTAGAGCAACCAATCCAGCAGGGGCAAAAGCCAGGCGGGGTTGATGAGTTTGATATTTTATTAAAGATAAAAACGTTTTACATAATTGTAATATTAAAGGTCTATGTGGTGTAGTGGAAGCATCATTGTTAATGGAGTGGGCAACTTGAGTTGGATTCTTATTATAGGTACATTATTTTTGCTCAGTTGCTAGAACATTGGCATTGTGTCAATTTATTTACTTGCCACACTTCATGCTTTGAATTTCATATGAATTAAGTTCTGTGATGCATTCGGACATTTCATGCCTTGTACAAAAGCTTATAGGTTTTAGGAAATGTTAGAATAGTTTAAAAAGTTAAGGCCTTTGGTTTATTTTATATGTTGTGCTTCTAGTTTTCAACATTAATTGCAAAATATAGTAAGATGGATGGAACAATGGAAGGAATGGAGGGATGACGGAAGAATAAATTGTTTCTCATGCTTCTATTATTTTTCAAAACACGAAAAAAAAAATATTGTTTTTTATTTTGTGTGTTAACTTCGTTTTCTAAAATGGTCGTTTTTTACATTATACATGCATCGTATGCATTTATGTATGGACGAAAATACAAAATTAAAAATGATAAACCAACCGTAGCCTTAAATTTTCATACTATTATGTATTCTGCCTTGGTGCTTGTTTGAATTTTGGGTACCATATATCATTTTATCAACTTCACAAAGAGTTGTCCTTCCACACCTTAAAGTCCGCTCTTCATAGTCTTGGTTTAGAAAGTGTTAGGCATGTACGCGGTAAAAAAAAATTCTGAAACATGATTCATTTTTTTAAGAATCCAAAATTAAGAATCATTGAACATTCGACTTTAGGTGAAAACCTCGTATGTTCTAACCAACTTTGCTACTTGCATTGTTTTAGTTTATTTACCCACCACACTTCGTGCTTTGGATACCTTATAAATTAAGTGCTGCCGTGTATTCATACATTGCATGCCTTGTACGAAAAAATAATAGGTTCTAGGAAATATAGGAATAGCCGTAAGAAGTAAGATTGTCGTACTATCATATATTCTGGTTTTGTTCTTATTTTAATTTGTATACCATGCATCATTATATAACATTTTCTTTTTGTCAGTATATCAGTTTTAATTGATCAATCGACAGGGTTACAATTATCGAAAAGACTTGTGCGATAAAAGAGCACACACACATCATGGAGTGAGAGAAATTGGCTATTGCACATGGAATAAGCGTCATTTTGCTATTTTATTACAGCTATCATATGTGATAAAAGTTTGATAAGCATGTTAGCATGTATATATCTTTAGGTTGGCAGAGAACAAAATCAAATGATTCTCTCTACCTATTTCCTTTTGCGGCCTAGTAGAAGACACTTGGCATATAACAAGGGTATGGTGCCGGCCAATAGTGGAATAATTAGCGATTCGTTTCAGTTTATTGCATGTGGCATGCGCAGTTCTGATACGGTGAAGGTAGCATTTAGATATATATATCCGCATTATTTTATACACTGCACTTTATATTTTACTTCCTCAAGTTCATACATGGATTCATGACATCTTTTGCTAGGTCTTGCGTGATGCATAGCGCCTTGGCCTTTTAAATAGTATAGGATATTGCGAGATCATCTTATATTAACTTCGAATAGGAAAAAAAAAACATGATTCACATATTTGGTTATGAAAACAATATAATGTTTCTGAGTTGTAGAAAAATTGATCCATCCACTGTTTTTACATATCCTATTTTTCTATTGCATCTCACGATCAGATTTGTAAAACATTAGATAACTTCAGTTAAATCGGTAAAATGACATTTTTTAATGCAATATTGTAAATATCTTCGTCTAGAAACGAAATTATGACCAACATCACTGTCTTAGTTGTTAGATGCAGAGTCAAATGTAAATATTATATGATAAGAAATTGAACGGAAGAAAAATTCAAAACATTTTATTTAAAGAATTCATATGCTATTTTGGTGATTTTATGTATAATCTAATAAACCCTTGTAATATATTTTAATATAATAATACATTATCATCATGTATGAATGCATTAATAATTTACCGAGCAGCACAATACTTTCATTTCTCATATAAGACTAAGAATGCTTTCACAGTCAAATTTTGGCATATCGACGTTCTTATCAAGTTGAACGTGTCAAACGCATCTGACACATAGAAGATGAGACTTACAAAATAAAGAATTTGAGCCAACAATAGGAAAATCAACGATTAATGTCAAAGGCATCAGCCATGTCTATACCAACGGTTAATTTTCTATGGTTCCTCACATCCTTCGTATTTTTACCCTCATATATTATCTCATTCTCTCTTCTTCCTCCTTCCCAACAAATCCGTAAAAGACAAGCGCGTTTTGAGGTACTTTTTAAAGTCATTCATCGTGTGAAGAAATTTCAAGAAATTCATTTATCTAAAACTGTATGACTATACAAAATTCAAAAGAATATAGTAGTTTATGATGGGACATCCACATGTCTATCATGTGTCTTCGCACCTGCCTATCCACCTGTCTACCCGCCATCTGAGAGTTTTATTTGTATCTCATTGTATTTTTATTTCGTAACAAAAGAACGATCGTCCTTTTTGGGAACCATTCCCTTTCGTTTTCCTTTTAAATACCCCTTTTGTGTGCCTATCTCGTGTTGCACAGAATAACTAACTAAATAAAGCTGAATAACATGTATTATTGTATAATTGTATTATATACACAAAGTCATAATCGAACCATTCTTTTATGCCTTTTCTATAACAATTAATCCATCCCCTGTTTTTCATATTCTGCATTACCCCTTACTACTGAACATAATGAATAATGAGTTAATACCTTTCCGTAAAGAGGTGCAACAACATGAATATCACAACAAGTACAACTTATCTGCTTATCAACGGTCCAAACAAAGGGTGATGGTTACGAAATTTACTCTTTAAAAGTATAAAAGGCAGTATCTAGCTTATGACCTTACAGATACCGAAGAAGAAAAAATGCAGTAAAAAGGAATGGAATGGACTCATAATCTATAAGTTAAGTAGTATATGCAAAGATTAATTTGTCATTGTAAAGTACCATTAGTGAACCAAGATTTATAATCGAGCCAATTTAGGTCACAAAAACGGTAGCTATTATGATGACCCAAAGGCACAATTGAAGGATTAAAACAAATTTACATAATCGAATCAAACAGAGTTACAACTGTATAGAAACTATACATAGAATGATCCACTGCTTTCATATGATACAATGATCTTGACGAAATACCCGTAATTTAGCATCGTACAGAGAAGTAAAAGAAATACAGTTTGATTGTCATTATCTCTAGCCTCTCTGAGGAACTTCTTACCAGTTTGGCTTTCATTTCCCAGTCATTAGTCTAATCTCTTACCTCGGCATCACAACAGTACATATGTCCATTAATTGTGTGTTAATTTGTACAACAACGTTGATTAAGTTATTATTTTACGAGATAGTTTGACAGGCAATCCATTATGTGGCAGCGCAAAAGGCCCAAACTGAATCCCAGTATCATTATCAGACAGCGACCACCTATAAACAATAAAAAAAAAAAGAGAGGTGTACATATCGAATTAGTTAGCTGATAAAAAGTTGCTAAAAATGGGAAAGATGACATTTGTGAACAATTAATGATACAAAAGCTTGATAGATGTCAGAATACCTATACTTTGTCGTCAAATGATGCAAGAGTACTAAAATCTCAAGCTTTGCCAGCGCATTTCCAGGGCATGAATGTACCCCTCTGCCAAATGGCATGAATATGTTGGCTTTTGGCGCTTCCTGGAACATCGAAAAGATCATTCATATACGATACGTGTCATCAAACACCAATATTCTTTAATGATCAATCAAATAAACAAGTTTTGATTATGTTGCTTTTTGTACGTACCTCGAATCTGGAGGGGTCGAACTTTTCTGGGTCGTCAAAGTTTTCCGAACTGTGGTGAATGTTTCTGAACAGAGGCATTACTTTCCATCCCTTCGGTATTAGATATCCTACAATATTTGGAATACATTAATTAAAGTCCGAAATAAGTTATGTTTGGTGTATAAGGTATTTAGACTTCTCCTGAACTTGAAGTCAAGTCATGTACCTTCGTATTCAACATCTTCTACGGCTTCTCTGAAAGTAAATGATAAAATAGAAGCAATCCTCATTGTTTCTTGAATCACTCTTACTGTGTAGCGCATTCGCTTTGTATCAGCCCATGTTAACGATTTCTTTTCGCCAGTAGTTTCTTTAGACGTGATTATATCTTTCTGCTCTTCCTGTTATAACCAAAAAAAACACACAAATAAATATACATAGCATACCTTTTCTTATTCCTACAAATATAACTATTGAAAGAATTACTGTTTTACTTACAGTGACAATCTTGAGAAAAGAAGGATTCTCTCCCAAATACTTGACAATCCAAGTAAGAACACTAGCAGTAGTATCTCTTGCAGCAAAAATAACTCCAATGACATTATCAGCGATCTGTTCATCGGTTAAACCTTCTTTAGAATCCATAAAAGAACCAAGAAGATCGTTAGCCACCACATTTCTTTCCCTTCTGGATGAGATTATGGACGATAATATGTGACCCAATTGCTGCCTCGCCTTCATCGACTTGTGATATAAAGTGCCTGGAATGTTGACTGGCATTGAATTATAACCTTTCTCTAGTGTGAAGTAGCATTGCTTCAATTCTTCTACCAAGAACATCTCATCTTTTCCAAATATTGATAGTAGTGCTACATTAAATGTATACTGCATCAATGATAAAAAAAACTGAATCAGTACCAGTCACTGACTTACTACAGAAATCCAGCTATTCATTTTTTTTCTCGAGAAATCATTAACGATTCGGAACAACTGATGCATTTTTTAGCAATAGCAATAATGATAAAATGAACCATTCCTTTCGGGTCATTGGATTATTTTTAAACAACCCATGCTAATGAGTGAACCTCTGTGTTGGGTTTTCAACCAAAGTAGATGACCTAATTCTTCATTATTCCTAGGTTGATCAAGAAAGTATAAAAAGCATAGGATAATCAAACTATGAAACATATTAATATCCTAGCCTCCAAGAAGTGGATAAGTGTCTAACCACCAGCAAGTAGTAGAGAGAAAGCGCGGAGGTCAACTAAAATGGTGTCATAAAACTCACCACAAACTGTCTGGATGAATTATATGGGTTGATGTATATGCTAAAGAAAAGTCAGTAAATCTTATATATAAGGTCGAAACAAACATATGGGATTTGTAAACATGATTAACCTCATATATCAACTTTTCTTTCATATCCAAGGATATATAACTGACCATTTTCATTTCTTGAAATGTATTGATGAACTGGCCATCCCAGGATTCAAGGGCTCTTAAAGCAACTTCTTCGATGTGTGACACATTTTCTTTAATAGCCTCAGGCATAAATGCACTAAGAACTAGCTTTCTAAGCTTAGCATGATATTCTCCCTGTTGAAAAAAGATAGCCTGAGCGCCCAGCATTTTCTCCTTGCTCTTTGGAAAAGTAGGTTTGAAGAGATGGGATTTAGTAACAAGGACGAACTTGGCAGCCTCGGGGCTGGAAACCATGATGCACGGGCATCCCAATAAATAAGTTTTGAATATAGATCCATACTTCTTTTGCTTGATTTGGAAGAAAGAGTTCGGGTTTTTGGAGAAGAGTTGGAAGGTTTCTCCAACGTAAGGGTAGCCCATTGATCCCGGAGGGAGAGGCAAGTTGGTTTGAATAGTTCGGTTTGGGTTCTTTCTTCGGAAAAGTGTGCATAGAAATGGGAGAAAGATGAAGATTAGAAAGCATGATATGATATGCATGATTGTTTAGTTGTAATGTTGAAAGTATGAATGTGAAAGAGTTTATATAGGAATAGGAATGGAGAGAGAAACCCAAAAACAAAAACAAAAAATTCACTTCTGACTGTATCTTTATGAATCTATTTACAGAAAAATATTGTTGTAAATTGGAGTCCTTTAATGATGAAGCTATGTGTTCGGCTTCAATTAAAACTGCTCACGGAATACAATGTATATCTAGTTACAGCACATCACGGATACATACATACTATAAATGGCAGTGGCTAAGAAATCAATAGGAGGGGAAAGAGAAGAGAAACTCTTCCTTCTTTCCTTTTTTATATATTAAATTAATCTTAAGATAAAGCCCTTTTTATTGTATGTTGGCAAGTGCGAATTTGATCAACTGAAAATAATAATAGTAAATAGTCAATCTTTTATGTGTGCTATTTTGGTTATCAAAATGTAATTTGGTTATGAATCTCAATAAAAGATACAAAGATCTAATCTAAATGATAATGTAAACAATGCATTTTTTTTCAGAGTTTATAAACGGTATTCTTTTTGCATAAGCATTTAAAGGAAAGAAAATAAAACTACCAGTTAGTAACTTGATCGTTCAATATTAAATTCAAATTTCATCACATTGGTATTCTCTACAGCAGTGTACATAACAATTTGAAACAAAAAGTTGGATGTCCCTACGTGGGTACGTTGCTTTTAATTAAAAGGCAACATGCAATTTGGCTTCAAACTTTGAGTATAAAATCGGTTGCAAACTTTGAATGAAACGAGTGATGTGGAGTTTAAAAAGAAGAAGACATTTAAGCAATTTCTGGTGTTCCATATGTTCAACTTACACCATTAAGTGTATGATCAACATTGTTTATTATAGCATGCACCTTCGCTTGTTGATTGAAACAATAAAATCAATGTTTTAGACGTAGATGAGCACATAGAATAAGGTAAATGGAATGAAAAAGAGGATTTGTCCATCTTTTGTCTAGTTGATACGAATGATTTACATCTTAGCAGAAAAAGTCTT
Source organism: Allium fistulosum (assembly GCA_030737815.1). Lineage (NCBI taxonomy): Eukaryota > Viridiplantae > Streptophyta > Magnoliopsida > Asparagales > Amaryllidaceae > Allium > Allium fistulosum. The sequence goes on along the minus strand of CM060902.1, from coordinate 1,037,782,234 downwards.
TTTGGACACGTGGAACATTCAATTGGACATACTTTGGAGATTTTCTATTGGCAAGCCCCAAATTCTTGATATTCAATATGTTTCATGAATATTAGCTTTTAGCAAAAAAGTAAAATATAGTATAATTTGTTGTCGCTTTAATAGTTGCCAGATCACATATTTCTACCTAGGCAACACGATTTATCCTATATTTTAATAGCGACTTTTCTTTGATCTCATCTAATAAAATAACTAATAAGAATATAAATCATTGTGTAGCATGATTACACAGTACCTTGGTTAGTTAACACAACTTTTGTCATATCATGCTCTGTTGTAGAAGTAGAATATATTCACTTGTTTCTCACAACTGTTATATAAACTAAATACTAAAAATTAAACCATGTTAGTGTAAATAAATTATTAGATTCTAAAATCAAAGCTATCTATTGTCACAGTTACAAAAAGATAAAATTAAGAGGATAACGTTCGTAGTTTGGTCATGCTAGTAAAACTCTTCTTCGATTGTCATTTTTTGATAAGCTTTGTTTGAAATTATTTCAATACCAACTAAACCTTAAGATATGCAAACATTTTTGTATTGTTTAGATTTATTATGGTGTGCTTGTATGGACTTTCAGAATTATGTTTTCAATCAAATATGCATTGTGTCTTGTATTCGTAATTAAAAACTGTTGGTACTAAAGAGACACCATATTGATTTTAATCAGAAACTAATGCATTGGTCAAAGTTATCATGTCACAAAATAATAATGTTCGTTTTTTTTCTTAATATGTTTGAAATTTAGCGCACATACTGGTTGTAAATATCAAATCAATAAAAAAAAAAACCTTTGACATTTACACAAACTGCATTTCTCATTATCTTATTAAGCATAATGCTTCGTTTTTATAAAATTTGACCCGATATTTTCATCGACTTGTAAACGGTAAAAGTTAAATATTCAACTTCTTATGCTTTTATATTGATTAATATTGTTTGTTTAATTTCCCCAAATATTGCAACAACGTTTTTTTTTTTTTTTTGATAAGTTTAAAATGCAATCGTTACATCCAATATGCAGATAGGATTAATGGTAAATCCATCAGTCAGTTTATGTTTGAACAAATGTTAAGTAATAATTTGTTAAGTTGAGAAATATCAAATATAGCTTCAAACAACACAATACAGACAAGTAATAAAATAGCCAAATAACCAATTTATGAAGGTAATAATCGTGACTTAGCAAGTAAAAGCATCAAATGGATGACCACCGGGTGATGTGCCAATGCTTTAACCAAATTATAAACTCGTTTTTGTTTTAACTACTATGAAAAGCATGGTAAATAAATTGATGGAATTGAATGTCCATGTCTTTGGTAATAGTCAATATAAGCATGAGTAGAATGCAATATCTAATAGACAAGAAAACTGCTTATCTTCTAAAAATTTCAAAACTATGAGAGCGAACTATGGTTCGGTTTAAGTGGATGTCTCGTTTATCCTTTTCAAATCATACTTAAAACCTTTACATTTTATATTTTTGTTGAAAATCATAGTTGTATTGTATTCAAGCAAAACATTTATGTTGATGTATTGAAGGTTGAAACCGTGACCACTAAAATCTAGGTTTAGAGTGTCATACTATTTGACAATTGAATTGGTAGTCCTTGACAGTTATACCTCAAAATTGAAAAAAATTAATTTTACTATTCTCGAGTCAGGCCCGAAGTCCTTCCCAGTACTAACCGGCAGTTGCTACCGATCGATAAGCAAAACCACACCATATTAACTATACAAATTTCCTTGAGTTTTTCTTGAAACATTATGTATCAGTACTGATTCATAATGGACCGATGATACTGATCCATTAACTTAGCCAAAATTCACACATTCCATTTTGCACTTCTCCTCCATAATGCCACTAATCCATAGCCCATACTCATTCCTTTTTGCTAACCTTGTCTTTCACGAGTTAAGTCCGAGTCCACTTTAATGTTGCCCCAAGCTTCTTCAATATTGATCTATACTCCACTCCTTCTTTCCACCATCATCACATTCATCTAAGTGGCTTGGATCAATGATACTGATTCATTGTGGATTGGTATGGACCAAGTCTTGCACCATTTTTCAATAACTCGCCTTGTTCTTTATATGACGCTTTTACTTCCTTGCATATCCATTGTGTCTAATATCCCGTAAAATGAAATCCCACAAACATAAGCATCAAATACCACTAGAAAATGCATTGTTTACCCGTGTGGTATTACCAACGTCGTGTTAACACAAGAAATAAGGTTTCGGCATAGCGTTGGTATTAAATCGGTATTGTTATATCTACGAAAGATTACGGATGACAAGTATTGTATGTGATAATTATATAAATATTCTTTTTTTAACTAAAATGGAAATTGATATTTATTTGATATGTTATTTGTCAGATTTGTCATAATATTATTAATTTATGGTTCGTAAATCAATATTTCAAATCGAATGGTTAACAAAATTTCAACAAGACTTGCTTCTTGTTCCCCATGTATGCTCTTTTATGTATGATACGGGAAATAAATGGAATTGTTGTCGTGTTTGATTTGAAATGATTTATGAAACTTAAATATCATTACGCTTGCAATGGAAAGTAGAATAGCCAGCCATTAAATACAATGCATAAATCCCTATATTATTGAAATTAATAATAAAATAATGTTATTTAAAGCTGTGATGACCCATATTTCGGAAGGTTTAAATCGACAATAATCCACTCATGTCCAACTCAAACAATCTGAAACACGGATAATCAATGGGGTTAATTAAGAAAAAGAAGAAAACAAATACAGAATCCTAAAGCAGAATGACAAAATATAATAATCAAATAAACAGTTCATGAAGCTGTTTATACTATACATTTGATTATAATTTTACAACATAAATAAGAGTTATATATACAATAGTACAATAGAATAATACATCAGAGCAACATAATGCTGGGAATAATAATAGGAATAATAGTAGTAGTAATATATCAATTTTCGTCTTCGTCCTCCAGAAAATAATCTTCAACGCGCTGAAAACTCTGGGCTGACCCGAGCGTAAATAAAAAGACAGAACACTTGAATCAGGACTAAAATATCCTTACGTTTGTCAAATCAATATCATATATAATAAGAGTGTAATAGCGTCAGAGATGTTTATGCGGTTTCACATCTTCTATCCAGTGTATAACGTGTGTGCACTAACTCAAGAAATGTTACGGGATTTTCCATCTCTTAAGGATCCGTTAAAATATTTATATATAGTAGAATACGCTATATATAATGTCTAGTCAGCAAAATAAATATTTTTCCTAGCGTTAAGGCTTTACATTAATCCAAAAAGCTATCTTCTTCATACGATCGAATTAGGACTCGAAACATTTTCCATTGCGTTCGGAATAGGGGAATAACATTATAAATACCTAGTGGCATGCCTCGATAGGGGTTCGAGATTTTAAGCTACGTAAACGAGACGATTTGGAAATTTAAATAATATATTTATATGTTGACTTGACAAATTTTTTCACATCTGCCTTTTTCCTCCCTATCAAAAGCACTGTAGCCTTCCTCTTACACGCCGTCTCCTTCATTTATATACGTCCCCTCTTCCCTTTGTTCACGCATAACACTTACAGTAAAAAAAAGAAAATGACAATAACTCACAAAGAAAAGAAAACGATAAAATAAATATCTATGGTTGCGGTAGCTTTCAATCTTCCTCTTCTTCCAAATTCATTAAGTGTTTTCCCTCAATGTTTCTTCATCGATTCTTGGAGTCGATCCATCTACTGCTCACTTCAGTTCAATCCATGGCCCAGAAAAATAAACAACATTCCAAATTTAGAGTTTCAACCTCCCAAGGCGGATGCAACTGCATCAACAACACGAGGTGATTTTGATCCAGAGCTGAGATCGGTTTTGAACTTGCTACATGCGAGGAGCTGTTGAACTTGAAAGCATTCTTTTTGGACCTAGATTCTTCAGCTCCTTTGCTTAAATCAATGGTGAAGAAACCCGACATTTGATTTTATTTCTGAAGAAGATATCGATGGACGAGAAGATTTCGTAGCACATCTCGAGTCCTGTTTCTTGTACCTTACTGCATATTTTAGGTCTGTTTTTTTCGACATAGGACACGACACTTCCTTGAATCTCATGGCCAAGCATGTCGCATCATGGCCTGACCCAGCACCTGGGATAGGCATGGGGCTTCCTATCGCCTCAGCCTCACTAAAAGTGCAACCTCCTGCTGTGGATGTTGTGGGAGATGATGATAATCGGAGAGCCTTTACTAGTTATTGCAACAACACCTACTTTGTGTTCAAAGGCAGTCTCGGCACTGGTTAGCATTGTGGCACCTCTAACAGTCTCGGTAGATTTCAGGCCATATTTCACAATTCATGATCCTGATTTTGAGCGACTGAATTCGGGAAGATTCGAACTAGTTGAATTTTTAGCGTCGTTCGACTATAGGCCAACCAAAACGTGAAAAGCAACAATTCGAAATTCTAGTGAGTAAATCTCACACTTTTTGGATTACTAGAGTAAATTTTAAAATAATCAAAATAATTTTTGGATGTTTGGTTGAATTTATAAATATTTATCTGTTGGATGTTATATTATATATGTAATAGTATATATAGTAGTAATTGGATATATTCCCACCGATTGGAGCGGATGAGACCCTATGCGTCCCGCATAATAGCGGATGACCCTATATACCATGATATCCCCCTCGAAGTGGGATTGGTTTTTTTATGTTGTGCTAACATCCGTGGTTGCAGGGAAACAGGTTGGAGGGATCCAACTGGATTCCTCAAAAATATTGAATTAAATTTAGATTGATTTATGATCTATTTGAATAATCTGTGGTAGATTATAGTGTGATTTGAATTTATTTGATGCTATGGTAATACCAGTCTAGATTTTGGTATTTTTAAAAATACCATAAATATATGTTTTAAATTTGGAAAGAAATTAAAAAGAAATTTGGAAGAAAAATATTTATAGTGAATGTTGGATTAATTAAAGGGAATGAATTTGGGAAAAATAAATAGTTTGACTCTAAATTAGTACTTAACTATTTCGTGATATTGTAAATAGAGATTTCAAAATATTATATATAAATTGGGATTTTAAAATTAATTCCTAATCGATACTTGTTTCAGGTATAAAAGGATTTTTTTTTAAAATCAAGATTTTAAGTAGATTGGAAGAATAGAAGTGAATTTGGAGATAAGTATAAAATTGGTTATATTGGAGCTTAAATAAGATTTCTAAATTACGAAAGGGAAGTAGAATCGAGATTTGGTTGTTTTTTGGAATATAGTTGGGTTATTTAAGAAGTTAATTTATAAATGGAATTTAATTTAAGAAATTGATTTATAAATGGAATTCAAGGTAGAAATCAATTTATAATGGAAGTAAGTGATGTGAAAACCGTTATAAGCTGGAATTGAAAACTTTGATATTTATAAATAATGTTTATAAATAAAGTGAAGTGATTATCAATGGATAAATTAAAGAGATAAATTCACGGTGAGAATGAGATGGGTAAATCGGCTTAAAGATAAATGATAGATTTATTTTTAGAAATGTGATAAAGGGGATTTACGAAATTGGGACGTAAATCAATTAGTGATAAATCAAGAGAGATTTATAAATGTTAGACTGGTTATATTGGAATTGGAAAATATATTTTCATCAAGACGTTGAGTTGTTTGTAAAAGGAGGATTTTTAATTATTAAACTAGGTAATTTAAAAATGTTTCTAGCATAAAAATATTCCAGAAAATTAGTTATTTTAATATTTTAAAATTGTCAAAATGGATTATAAGTTTATAAATAAGCATTGTAAATCGACTAGAATCTTACTAATAAATCAGAATTAATTATCATTTCACAGTTATGTAATTATTTTAAATTGTTTAAAATCTATTTAGTTATTAATTAAGTTAGTTTATAATGAGTTAATATTAAGTTAATTATTATTTGAGAATTAATTAGTATTATTATTTTAAAAGATAAATTATTCAATATTAATATTATTTTATATAATAACTTTTATAAAAGAGTATTTGGCTAAGTTAAACCTAGAAATTTATATAGAAATTTTATAAGTATTATTGGAGAAAATTATTAAATAAAGTTTTCGGAAAGTGATGGTATACTTTCATGGCAAAATCGGGGGCAGAGATTGCCTGCAGTTAAGTTTGGATTTCTCTGGGATAGAGACGTAATCATTGAGCTGTGAATCCATGGTTGATACCCCGTGGTGCTTTCCGTATTTATTTTAAAGGGTTTTTCAAATATTTTTGAAAAGAATGGTTAATGAACGTACTTACTCCGATAAGATAAGTACATACCTTTTTATAAAGAGATTTAATTTATTAAAATTAAATGAAATAAGAATTAGTGTTTTTCAGTGGAAAATGAAAATATTTAGTTGAATGATTGTTTATTTGATAGTTAAATAACCGACTATCAAATCTGGACCAAAAATATAACTTTGGAGATATCTAGAAGAAACACGGGAATTATATGGTACAGTTATCGTCGGAAGGTGCTATACTGTACGTATAAATTCATTTCATTCTTCTAGGACGATGATAAGGAAATCCGTCCACTAACGGTTAGGAGGTGATCTCCGATCTTATTTTTGTCTGTATTTCCTAAAGAACCGGGGTTGAGTTTACCGGAAATATCGAACGTTGTTTCGAAGAGACCGAGATCGGATAAATTATCCGAAAAACCACTTCGATCCAGCGAATACGTTTTCGAAGTGAAGACAAGAGCGTGTAATCGAAGTTGGAGCAGTGAAGTGCAAGGGCTAATCGCTACTAATCTGAGGATGATTCCAAAATGGATGTAGTAGGAATAGTGCCTTCGGTTTCGTTCAGACTCAGAACGGACTTGTATGGATGAATGCTATTTGTACATTGTCATTGGAGGACAATGAGCATTTCAAGTATAAATTCCTTAAAAGGAAATCGTAGCCACAAGCCTCATCAACCGGGAATGATTGAAAATCAGGGGAGACGTAACAAGGCTAAGTGGGTCTTACCCAATTAGGGTATGTTTATCACCTTTCTAGATACCCTCGGATATTATTACTACGGTGCGTGGAAGATCTCTTAAAGGGTGAGAATGCCTGGGGTGAGAGCATATTCGGTCTATCCATGTTAGGGGTAATCCGGCCTTGTATTGCAAGGGATCCCAGCGTGGCCCTCGGTACATTTTTCTAGATGTGTACTGTGATAGGTGGTACCCCGGTGCCTAGTCATTCGTATGGAATCCATTCTCCAATACGTACCTTTACGGTTTTGGTTGTAGAGCCTAGTATGTTGGAATTTAATTAATGTAACAATTTCAGCTATTTGAATAAGTATTTGTACTTAGACACTATTATAATATCAGATGACTTTGATATAAAATGTTTTGGTTATCGTAAGGTAAAAACCCGCCGTGTTTATGTGTGGCGTGGTCTTACGAGATACCTTTGTTTTTCGAAGGATTTTGATTACTTTAATAATTCAAATTAAGTGTGTTTTCTCACGCTGGTTTTCCAGACCGACTCGGGTTATTTTATCATAATGCTCGGGTCTGACCGAGTATTATAGAGACATGACTGGATGCTATGGAGCTCAGGAGACGAGCTGGATGACGAAGACGTATCACACATGCTTGATTATATTCTTCTGTGTATTGCATGTTGTATATTCAACATTTGTGAGGACAAGTTATTATAACTCTCCAGTATTGAGTTATTGATGTATTATATTCTGATGATGTAATGTGTAAATAACAGTTGTAGTTCTTTTTGTATAAAGACATGTTATTATCTATTATATATTGTTCCGCTGCGATTGTGAGATTCTGTGTTGTTACTTCTATTTTCTTCTTCTACCTCTTTCTTCTTTTCTCTAGCGATCTGGTATTTCCGGTACTCGATTGCTCGACATGTAATACAGTGGGCGTATTGATATCAATTTTCGAGGGTCGAAAATCCGGTTCTTTACACTTGGTATCAGAGCTGAAGGTTAAGCCATAACCTTGGCTTTGATGGGGTAACTCATTAGAGATAGGGGTCAGTAACACCCTAGAATGAGTTTGAGTGTATTCATAGATATGAGCGCATATTTGTTAATGAATATAAAAATGTTTTATATTGTGTTGATTGATCTATTGAGTGGCTTATGGATTCTGGTCAATACGAGTAATTAACGTTATTGATAGGGATCTCTAAACACTTGAACAGAGCAATTCGACATGATATTGTTTGAATGGGGTAAATGAAATAATTTTACCATGATTATTTTTATATATAAAGGAATAATTTTTCATAAATTATTATAGTTATATATGGTGTGCTTGGTTGTTAGAAAATGATAATATTAAACCAGTATCATTTGTTGTTGTGGTAATTGAATAAACATTGGTATTATAATCAAAAGTTATGAAAGTAATTCATATAACAAAATGGGATTTGTAAATATGGTTTTGTAAACGTGATTTAAAAATTGATATGGTTTATAAAAACGATTTATAAAGGATTTAAAAGTTGGAATTTGGGAATTTAATTCCCGTTGGTTTTGAATTTTTTTTTCAAAGTCTTGGAAAATAATAGTGATATTATTTGGAGAATATTTGGGAATTGAAATATTTTAAAAAAAATGGTTTTTAAAGGAAATAAAAGCACTGAACTCACTTCGGTCGTTGGAAAATAATTCCGATGATGATCGCAACATCATCGGTGTTCATTTTCTAGTTTCTTAGTGATGGATTGCTACCGAAATGATCTACTATTGGGGTCTTGTTTTGAGAAATAAGTTTTTGATTTTAAGAAGCTTAAAATTTTTGGATTTGATATATATAAGTGAGATATATATAAATATTTGATTTCAAAAAATGACTTGAAATACTTAGAACCAAAAATGTTTAAAACTCTAGGATTTTGATTTTCATGTTTATTGGAAATATGAGAAAATAAGATTGAACTTATAAAATCTGGAAAGCAAAAATTGAAATGAATCTTACCTTAAGGTAAGCTAAATAGAGTGGATAAAATTGAATGTGAAAACGGAGAATAAAATTTAACTTAAGAAAAGTTAAATGAAAGTGAGTGTGATAATGGAATAAATTAGTAAAGTAAAATTGGAAGAAATTAGCGAATGGAATATAAATAAGTTTGATAACTTATAAAATTTGAAATTTGATGTTGGAATGGGATTAAACTTAACTTAAGTTAAATAAAGTGAATTTGAGAATTTAGCCTAAGTAGGCTAAATGAAATAACTATTTGAAATAGAATTTATTAGGATTGAAAATAAATTTGTGGATGAACTAACTAATTTAATTAGTAAGTTAAATGGAATTGAAGTTGGAAAATTGAAATTGAAATTGATTTTTAATTGGAGTAATTGTTGGAAATGGAATTTGCTCAAATTGAAATGAACAAATGAAGGGAACTAATTAAATTAATTAGTTAATTGAATATGGTTGATAAAATTCAATATTTTAAATTGGGAGATAAATTGAGTTAAATGGAATCGAAGTTGAATTTGAATAGAAGTGGATATAAGCTTAAGTTATAAAGTGGTAATAAATCTAAGAACATTTGTATAAAATGTTATAATTGACTTAAGAAAATTTGATGGTGGAATTCTTAAGTGGAATTGATATTTAAGGGTATACCAAATAAATAGGTGAATGTGAAGTATAAATGTGAATGATAATTGTGAATAAGTGAAAATAAATGAAATGAATGTGAATAAAAGAATTCGTTATAGATAAGAATAAATTAGAAATAAATACGTAAGTTGTACGTATATTACTTTATTCACATGACGATTTGATCTAGATTCGAGCACAGAATTTCGAGATAATTTATATCGATCTGAATTAGGATTTTTCGCATGATTTTCGACGGCGAACATTGGATGTGGATTTTTGATTGATTCTGGGATTCTCTATCATAGTTATGGCTATGCAAGGAGAATGACGATTCCTAATCAAGAAACCAGATCTGAGTTCGCACTAGAGAGTCGTGTGAATGATACTAGTTCGGAAGTGAAATTGTGTGATCGAGTGAGCGATCAGATTTGATATTACGTACGGGTGATATATGTACATCGTACGGGTTTTGGTGAAATAAATATTGGAAATTGAAAATGCTAAATAAAATGATTTTGAATTGAATGATTGGATATTATTGATAAGTAAGGTGCAGGTAATTAAAAGCTAATGCTAAGTTGATGTCTTCGATATCAGAAGTAAAATTTGATTGCCCAACAAAAAGGCATGTGTTTAAATTGTGTTTGAAATTGATGATTTTATGATTGAGCCACTTGGCTTTTGTTTTCTTTTGATGATTTGAGCCCGTAGAAGCGATCTGTAGTTGTTCGGATCTAGCCGCACAAAGGAGACGCTGGCGAAAATTTTCGAAAATTTAAGGAGTTAGAAAATTTTGAGGAAATTTTTTAATAACTGAAATTTGATTTCGGATTATAATTTGAAATGGTTGAGTAAATGATATTATTTGGGATATATGGATGAAGTTGGAAATTAGTAAAAGTGATATTATGTTTACAATAAATTGATTTTGAAAGTTGTTTAAATTGATTGGTTTTGGGAAATAGTTAATGGGTTTTGGACCATTCTTCTTACCTAGCAATTTCGAGGATGAAATTCTTTTAAGGGGGGAGGAATGTAACGACCTAGAATTTTGGTTATTTGAAATTGGAAATATTAATTGATTTTAAATATTTAAAAGTTAATTTTCAACTTGTTTATTGGATAATTTAATTATTGAATTTAATAATTGAAAATTGGTTAAAATATTGAATCTTGAGTTTTAAGCTTGTTAAAAATAATTTAAAGGCTTATAAATTTTATATTAATAATAATGAAGATAATAAAACTTTTTAAATTGAATTTAAAAGTGATTTGTTCAGTTTTAAAAATATATCCTTTGGATTAACGAGTAAAAATAGCCTTCCGAGGCACTGTCTCGGAATTCGACGAAACCCATTCTATTGGATCCGTAATAGTGTATTATTATCGAATTTCAAATTTCATAGCGTTTGGAGTTAACGTTTGGTCGTATATCAAAAATTCAATATAATAATTGGATCCAAAAAGTTATCTTCTCCATACGATCGAATTACGACTCGAAACCTTTTCCATTGCGTTTAGAATAGGGGTATAACATTGTAAATGCCTAGCGGCACGCCTCGATAGGGGTTTGAGATTTTAAGCTACGTAAATGAGACAATTTGGAAATTAAAATAATATATTTATATGTTGACTTGACAAATTTTTTCACATCTGCCTTTTTCCTCCCTATGAAAAACACTGTAGCCTTCCTCTTACACGCCATCTCCTTCATTTATATACGTCCCCGCTTCCCTTTGTTCACGCATAACACTTACAGTAAAAAAAGGAAAAAAAGAAAATGACAGTAACTCACAAAGAAAAGAAAACGATAAAATAAAAATCTATGGTCGCGTTAGCTTTCAATCTTCCTCTTCTTCCAAATTCATTAAGTGTTTTACCTCAATGTTTCTTCATTGATTCTAGGAGTCGATCCATCTACTGCTCGCTTCAGTTCAATCCATAGCCCAGAAAAATAAACAACATTCCAAATTTAGAGTTTCAACCTCCCAAGGCGGCTGCAACTACATCAACAACACAAGGTGATTTTGATCCAGAGCTAAGATCGGTTTTGAACTTGCTACAGGCGAGGAGCTATTGAACTTGAAAGCATTCTTTTGTGACCTAGCTTCTTCAGCCCCTTTTCTTAAATCAATGGTGAAGAAACCCGACATTTGATTTTATTTCTGAAGAAGATATCGATGGACGAGAAGATTTCATAGCACATCTTGAGTCCCGTTTCTTGTACCTTACTGGAGATTTTAGGTCTGTTTTGTTTGACATAGGACACGACACTTCCTTGAAACTCATGGCCAAGCATGTCGCATCGTGGCCTGACCCAGCACCTGGGACGGGCTTGGGGCTTCCTATCGCCTCAGCCTCACTAAAAATGCGACCTCCTGCTGTGGATGTTGTGGGAGCTGATGATAATCGGAGAGCCTTTACTAGTTATTGCAACAGCACCTACTTTGTGTTCAGAGGCAGTCTCGGCACTGGTTAGCATTGTGGCACCTCTAACAGTCTCAGTAGATTTCAGGCCATATTTCACAATTCATGATCCTGATTTTGAGCGACTGAATTCGGGAAGATTCGAACTAGTTGAATTTTTAGCGTCGTTCGAATATAGGCCAACCAGAACGCGAAAAGCAACAATTCAAAATTCTGGTGAGTAAATCTCACTCATTTTGGATTACTGGAGTAAATTTTAAAATAATTTTTGGATGCTTGGTTGAATTTATAAATATTTATCTATTGGATGTTATATTATATATATAATAGTATATATAGTAGTAGTTGGATATATTCCCGCCGATTAGAGAGGATGAGACTCTATGCGCCCTGCATAATAGCAGATGACCCTATATACCATGATATCCCTCTCGAAGTGGGATTGGTATTTTTATGTTGTGCTAACATCTATGGTTGCAGGGAAACAGGTTGGAGGGATCCAACTAAATTCCTCAAAAATGTTGAATTAAATTTCATATATATTGATTTAGGATCTGTTTGAATAATCTGTGGTAGATTATAGTGTGATTTGAATTTATTTGATGCTATGGTAATACCGGTCTAGATTTTGGTATTTTTAAAAATACCATAAATATATGTTTTAAATTTGGAAAGAAATTAAAAAGAAATTTGGAAGTGAAATATTTATAGTGAATGTTGGATTAATTGGAATGAATTTGGGAAAATAAATAGTTTGACTCTAAATTAGTACTTAACTATTTCGTGATATTGTAAATAGAGATTTCATAATATTATATATAAATTGGGATTTTAAAAATAATTCCTAATCGATACTTGTTTCAAGTATAAAGGATTTTTTAAAAATCAAGATTTTAAATAGATTGGAAGAATAGAAGTGAATTTGGAGATAAGTATAAAATTGGTTATACTAGAGCTCAAATAAGATTTCTAAATTACAAAAAGGGAAGTAGAATCGAGATTTGGTAGTTTTTTGGAATATAGTTGGGTTATTTAAGAAGTTAATTTATATATGGAATTTAATTTAATAAATTGATTTATAAATGGAATTCAAGTTAGAAATCAATTTATAATGGATGTAAGCGATGTGAAAACCGTTATAAATTGGAATTGAAAACTGTGAGATTTATAAACAATGTTTATAAATAAAGTGAAGTGATTATCTGTGGATAAGTTGAAGAGGTAAATTTACGGTGAGAATGAGATGGGTAAATCGGCTTAAAGATAAATGATAGATTTATTTTTAGAAATGTGATAAAGGGGATTTACGAAATTGGGATGCAAATCAATTGGTGATAAATCGAGAGAGATTTATAAATGTTAGACTGGTTATATTGATATTGGAAAATATATTTTTATCAAGAAGTTGAGTTGTTTGTAATAGGAGGATTTTTAATTATTAAACTAGGTAATTTAAAAATGTTTTTAGCATAAAAATATTCCAGAAAATTAGTTATTTTAATATTTTAAAATTGTTAAAATGGATTATAAATTTATAAATAAGCCTTGTAAATCGACTAGAATCTTATTAATAAATCAGAATTAATTATCATTTCACAGTTATGTAATTATTTTAAATTGATTAAAATATATTTTAATTATTAATTAAGTTAGTTTATAACGGGTTGATATTAAGTTAATTATTATTTAAGAATTAATCAGTATTATTATTTTAAAAGATAATTTATTCAATATTAATATTATTTTATATAATAACTTTTATAAAAGAGTATTTGGCTAAGTTAAACTTGGAAATTTATATTGAAATTTTATAAGTATTATTTGAGAAAATTATAAAATAAAGTTTTTGGAAAGTGATGGTGTACTTTCATGGCGAAATCAGAGGCAGAGATTGCCTGCAGTTAAGTTTGGATTTTTCTGGGATAGAGACGTAATCATTGAGCTATGAATCCATGGTTGATACCACGTGGTGCTTTCCGTATTAGTTTAAAGGGTTTTTCAAATATTTTTGAAAAAAAGGTTAGTGAACGTACTTACTCCGATAAGATAAGTACATACCTTTTTTTAAAGAGATTTAATTTATTAAATTTAAATGAAATAAGACTTTGTGTTTTTCAGTGAAAAATGAAAATATTTGGTTGAATGATTGTTTATTTGATAGTTAAATAACCGACTATCAAATCTGGACCAAAAATATAACTTTGGAAATATCTAGAAGAAACACGGGAATTATATGGTACAGTTACCGTCGGAAGGTGCTATACTGTACGTATAAACTCGTTTCATTCTTCTAGGACGATGATAAGGAAATCCGTCCACTAACGGTTAGGAGGTGATCTCCGATCTTATTTTCGTCTGTTTATTTCCTAAAGAACCGGGGTTGAGTTTACCGGAAATATCGAACGTTGTTTCGAAGAGACCGGGATCGGATAAGTTATCCGAAAAACCACTTCGATCCAACGAATACATTTTCGAAGTGAAGACAAGAGCGTGTAATCGAAGTTAGAGCAGTGAAGTACAAGGGCTAATCGCTACTAATCTTGAGGATGATTCCAAAATGGATGTAGTAGGAATAGTGCCTTCGGTTTCATTCAGACCCAGAACGGACTTGCATGGATGAATGCTATCAGTACATTGTCATTGGAGGACAATGAGCATTACAAGTATAAATTCCTTAAATGGAAATCATAGCCTCAATCCTCATCAACCAGGAATGACTGAAAATCAGTGGAGATGCAGCAAGGCTAAGTGGGCCGCACCTAATTAGGGTATTTTTATCACCTTTCTAGATACCCTTGGATATTATTACTACGGTGCACGCAAGAACTCGGAAACGGTGGGAACACCTGGGGTGATAACATATTCGTTCTATCCAGGTTAGGGGTAGTCCGGTCTTGTGTTGCAGGGGATCCTGGCGTGGTCCTCAGTACATTTTTATAGATGTATACTGTGATAGGTGGTACCCCAGTGCCTAGTCATTCGTATGGAATCCATTCTCTAATACGTACCTTTACGGTTTTGGTTGTAGAGCCCAGTATGCTGGAATTTAATTAAGGTAACAATTTCAACTATTTGAATAAGTATTTGTACTTAGATACTATTATAATATCAGATGATTTTGATAGAAAATGTTTTGGTTATCATAAGGTAAAAACCCATCGTGTTTAAGTATGGCATGGTCTTACGAGATACCTTTGATTTTCAAAGGATTTTGATAACTTTAATAATTCAAATTGAGTGTGTTTTCTCACGCTGGTTTTCCAAACTAACTCGGGTGTTATTTTATAATAATGCTCGGATCAGACCGAGTATTACAGATACAGGCTAGGATGTTTTGGAGCTCAAGAGATGAGCTGGATGACGAAGACGTATCACACGTACTTGATTATATTCCGTTGTGTATTGCATGTTATATATTTAGCATTTGTGAGGAAAAGTTATTATAACTGTCCAGTATTGAGTTATTGATGTATTGTACTCTGATGATGTAATGTGTAAATAACAGTTGTACTTCTTTTTGTATAAAGACATGTTATTATCTATTATATATTGTTCTGCTGTGATTGTGAGATTCGGTGTTGTTACTTCTATTTTCTTCTTCTACCTCTTTCTTCTTTTCTCTAACGATCTGGTATTTCCGGCACTTAATTGCTCGCCATGTAATACAGTGGACGTATTGATGTCGATTTTCGAGGGTCGAAAATCCGGTTCTTTACACTTTCACACCCAAATTGCATTTCATTTTATAACTCAAGTTCGTATTCATTCTATTAATTCATTTTATAGCTTAAGTGGAATTAATTCACTTTACTAATTCATCTGGTTCAATTCAATTCATTTAATCTTTACTAAATTAAACTTTATTTCATTTAATCCATTATTCCATTTATTTAACTTTATTTAAGTTAATTTTTTTTCCTTATCATTCACATTCAACAAATTTAAATTTTGTTTTTAGCTTAATATTTCTCAAATCTATAAGTTATACAAATTTATTCATCTAAATTTCATTTCATTATTTTATCTAATTCATTTCAAATTCACTTTCATTTAAGCTTTCTTGAGTTAAACTTCATTTTATTTACTTCATTTCACTAACTCAATTTATTTAACATTTCTTAGGTTAATTATTTTATTTCATATCTCAAATTCAAATTTTCCTTTGTTTTCTTAGGCAAAATGTTCAACCGTTTTTAAAATTCGGTCTTACTTCACTGTTCAAATTCATAAGTTATAAACTTATTTCTTATCTATACTATTTTCAGTTTATAAGTTCAAAAACTATTTTCATATATTTATCAAATCATACTTGGAATTTTTTTCCACAATCTAACTTGTTTTAACCAAAAATAAGTTTCTTTTGGTAGCAATTCTCACTCAGAAACTCCAAAATGAATACTGGCGATGTTGAAGTCATCCCAAGAATTATTTCCCAGTGACTAAAGTGAGTTCAATGCTTTTATTTCTTTCAAAATATATTCTAATCAAAACACTTCCAAATAATATTATTATTAATTTTGAAGACTTTGAAAACAATTTTTGAAAGCAACGAGATTTAAATTCTAAAATTCTCATCTTTTAAATCCTTTCTATTTATAAGATATATCATAAATACTTATACAATTTCATTACCTTATTATGAATTTTTTTTGTTAATTTACATCTTTGTTATTCCAAACAATTCTTATTGTGATTATATTTCAATTCAATTTAATTATCAAACGCTTCATGAAATAGAGTTCACAAAGTATTCATTTTTAGTTTAATTCAACCAATAATCGATGATGACCAAATATTATCATCTCCTAACAACTAACATTCATTAATAATCATATAGGCTTATAAAAGTTATCACTTTATATATAAAATATAATTTAGGTAAAATTATTCTATTTACCCGATTTTAAAACAACGTTATGTTGACTTGCCTCGTTTAAGTGTTTAGGAATCCCTATCGATAACATGGCATCCCACGCACCGACCATAATTCATAAACAACTCAACGGATAAGTAAACACAATATAAAATATTTTATAACACTAACAAATACGCGCTCTTATATATATACACACACGCTCAAACAACTCATTCTAGGGTTTTACTACCCTATCTCTAATGAGTCAAACCCCACAAAGCTAAGGTTATCACTAAACCAAAGCTTTGACACCAACTGTGATGACCCACATTTCGAAAGGTTTAAATCGACAATAATCCACACATGTCCAACTCAAACAATCCAAAACATAGATAATCAATGGGCTTAATTAAGAAAAATAAGAAAAGAAGAAAACAAACACAGAATCTTGCCGCGGAATGACAAAATATAATAACCAAATAGACAGTTCATGAAGCTGTTTATACTATACATTTGATTATAATTTTACAACATAAATCAGAATTATATATACAACAGAACAATAGAATAATGCAGCAGAGCAACATGATGTAGGGAATAATAATAGTAATAATATACCAATCTTCGTCTTCGTCCTCCAGAAAATAATCTTCAACGCGCTGAAAACTCAGGGCTGACCCCAACATAAATGAAAAGACAAAACACTTGAGTTAGGACTAAAATATCCTTATATGTGTCAAATCAATATCACATATAACAAGAGTTCAATAGCATCAGAGATGTTTATGGGGTTTCACATCTCCTATCCAGTGTATAACGTGCGTGCACTAACTCAAGAGATGTTACGGGATTTTCATCTCTTAAGGATCCATCAAAATATTTATATATAGTAGAATACGCTATATATAATGTCTTGTCAGTAAAATAAATATTTTTCCTATTGTTAAGGCTTTACATTAATCCCCTTAATGCATTTTTAAGCATTGTCATATAGTTTGCCTATAACACAATCAGTAGAACGTCAGTAGATAGGGATGCACCGTGATACGACAACACTAACGAAAAATCGTAGTGGTCTCGTATAAGGATAAAAGTATGAAAAGGCACGTGAGGCAATGCCCTAGGTAGGATACTATCAATTCGAGTCGTAAGGCTGGTGGTAACACATCACCGCAACGACCGCCCACCGCGTCCACCCATCCCATATCGAGTCAAAGGGAGGTTATCCCAATCAAGGTACACCAATCGAAATAAACAATAAAGTAATAACATGGACCGAGTCCACAAGAAATTTGAAGAATGGGTGTCCGGTAGGGGTAGATAGCCCACTTGGCCTGGATCAAGCCGTCCTGTTTTAGTCATTTCAAATTGGCACAAGTGTCGGGGTCTATCTATCATCGTTCTCTTTGGTCAAATCTAGCAAACGTACACCAAATCCAACCACTTCATTCTAGAGTCTCCTCCACGTACACAATTATTAAAGTGGTTCCAACATTGACAGAAAGTATGCCAATAATCGGCCCTGGTTTCTTTAACAATCAAACGTCGTTTTACACAACGGTTGGTTCATTTACATTTCGAAAATGAATCACTTGATATCAAAATATCACATTCGCTTCGGATATCATATTTACTTCAAAATATCATTTTATCCACTTCGAAATCAATTTCATTTCAAAATCTCAATTACGCTTTCCAAAATCATTTCGTATTTAAAGTTAGGTTATAACTTCATTTTAACCCAATGTGCATTTAAACTCAGGATTTAAATATAAACAGTTCCCACTTTGATCAGTTTGAAATTTTAGAAAATAGTTTGAATTTTTTTAAATAGTTTTAAAAAAGGTTAAAATAGCTTAAATAATTAAATAGTTAAAACATTTTTAAATAGTTAAAATAGTTTGATATAAAATGATTTGAGTATTAAAATGGTTTATATAGTAAAATACTTTGAAAAAAAATTTGAATATTTAAACAGATAGATTTTAACAGTTTATATTAAAGTAATTTATTTTGAAAATAGTTTCAAATCAAACTATTTCTTTCCATTTCAAAAATCTGGACCCAGGTCCAAATTTCAATCAAACTTATTTAATTTCAAAACTTCCAATTCAGATTTTGTAACGACCCATGTAACAACCCGAATTCCAATGGGTCCGGATTTTTCGCAAAAGTGCTAAGATCCAAGTCCATTGAAACCCGAGTTGGGTATCTGGTATCCTACAAATAGGCAAAGACAAATATATCAGAGCTCAAATAAATATCTCACAGTGGAACTGACTAAAATATAGTAGTAAGTAAATACTCACCAAGGAAATAACACTTTCTAAACAAGTCTCTCAAAGCTGGAAAGTCTCTGCCGTCTATCTAACCTGTGGGATGTTATGAGGAGGGGGTCAGAACTAAAGTTCTGGTGAATGGACAAATTATACACTTCTAAGCATAATTCTACATATACCGTTCTATTTCCATTTTCTGTTATATTAGGTTTATTGGGTTTATAATACTCTCGCCTTTATGGTGAATCATACTCATCTACTCCCTAGTGGATTAAGATCTAATGACCAATATATATATAGCTACATGCCCAAAGACCGCATCGATCCTAGTTACTACCCATAATACCTTCCGTATCCTCCTCGAAAAGGACTCCAACGTCTTGCTACTAGAGCATACTATAACCACATCTATAAAGGACATCTTCATAAGGCCTACAATACAGATGTTCCGTCGTCTACTATGAAAACGTGAAACTGCATCCACACTAGCTTATACTAGTGCTCGGACATCCACAATGTACCACCCAGTGCGTACCTTGAGGACTACACGTAATCATTGCCTACTCCCTGAATTCTGTCAACAAGGTCTACCTTGTACGAAACTCAGTCGGGGATTTTCTATATCTGTAAAGGTCCGCTTCGTTAGGCCTAAAATACAGATATTCTACTTGGTCTATCTCTTTTCTCATCGTGGCTATGGCCCCACGCAGCATCCATCAACTAATCGAAAGACCTTCAAGAGCTAAGTGGTTGTGCCCTCTGCAAACAATCTAAACATCCAATTGGCTGTGCCCCACATCCAATGTCTCGATAGTGAAAGAATCATTAGCCTGTTGGTTTAACTCTAGTCTTTCCCGAACTCGCTCTAACTGATGATGGCTTGATCTTCGCATGCAACTATCCTTTTAGGTCCTGCCCACTATAACCTACTCACAAACTAGAGTATGGTGTCATACGAATATCCTACTCCATCATCAACCTTTTGACTGCCTACAAAGGTCCGCTTCGTTAGGCCTGCAATGTAAAAGTAGTCAAGGCATACTCTCTTGATGGAACACCTACAGACCTGCCTCTAGGGGTGTAGCTTTGTTAGGCCTACCCCAGAGGGCCATCCTAGAGTATCCTCACGTCCCGTTGAAGTCTCGTACTTCCTTCTAGCCCAAACTAACTAAGTTGGACGTGCTCTTTCTGTACTAAAAATTTGCGATGAACTGCTTCGTTGGCTCTTTATCCAGATTCTCTTTGGGCTACTCCAAACACACCTTACCATTTTATTAGACCCAATGTCTAATCTTCTATTATGCATTTAGTTTACTTTTCTTATTCTGTTGGCTACATATTTATCCTAATCAGTATGCCCAGCCCCACCCATGTGTGAGACCATCGGTCTTAGACCTGAAAGGGAATGCTGCTGGTACAAGCCACTTCTATTATTTTGCTTATCAACTTAATCCAAGATCTAAGTTTGATAAAATAAGCCTCTTCTATTTCTTTCTTTTTAATTATAACCTTCGTGTTATTATATTTGCAATTGTCACTTTTATATTCTTTTCTTTCTTTTATAACCTACATGTTATAAATGTAATTGCAAGTGTCTCTTTTCTATTCTAGTCTGTCTTCTTTTATTATGATACTAAATTCTCTTTAGTTCTCTTATATTATATGACAGTCTTAGCTTGGGACTACGTCCAACTGTCACAATTTACTTATCATAATAACTGCTTTACTTTTTATTCTACTATCTGCGCAATAAATGCAGATCTAGTCACATTTTCTATTTTTTATTTCTAGTCTCATCAAATAATTAACTTGATTATTTCTCTTCTTTAATTTCTTCAACGCTTCGCGTTATTCTCTTTTATTCTAGGAAGTAGTTCTATTCTATTTGGTTGGTTACAAAAACTGTGCTAAAAATCCATTTCTTTATTTTAGTACTAAAGAATGCTATAAACAATAACTCGTAACTGCAAGATATTTCTTCTATTGTTTCTTTAATTGTTGAGTAATGCAAAATATAGTAATGTCTCTAGCACTAATTCCACTTTTCTTGCTTTTATTCTTGCAATTACGTTTATTGTAATTCTAATATTAAACCATGGAAATGTATTCCCTTTTCTAAACCAACCAACTAATCTATCACTAACTTCCAAATCAAGTTACTTGATTTTCCCATTTTTAATTCATTTCTCCCGTTTTAACATAATTTACTATAAATTTCTCACTTTTAGGCTTATGCCTTTCTTTACAACTTTTAAGCCTAATATTACTTATATTTAATTGGATTCCGTTCCTTTTCCATATAAATAACATTTAAATTTAAGTACATTCCTCTTATAAAATTTACAGTTTCAACATAACTAATTAGTAGAATAATTACTGAAATAAATGCTGAATTAAATATTTAACGAGAATCTAACGATAATATATATCGTAAACATAAAGGAGATATAATTTAAATCCACTCGTTTTGCTCGAATCAGACCTCGTATGAAAAATTTATGCAATAATTAACATAACGATTATAATTAAAATTAAATTACTTAATTAACTTAGGTTTAAGCTATACCATTCCTTCCATCATACGCACTGCTCCAGGTCCGTGTTCTTCCAGTCGCGACATCATTCTATTTTTTTAAATGATCGACGAATCGCCGATCAGCAGCCCAGGTCGCCGGACCGCGACCGCCGCGCGTCGCCTGCCAGCAGCGCGTACGCGCGTAAACATACGGTGAACCCAAAACCCGATGAAAAACGCGGCTAAATTCAGGTGATTTCAAGTCGAGTTAGCACGATCCATTAGATATGTAGAGCTCGTCGAGATCTTCATCTTTCATGTTGATGCCGTTTGATTTCGACGAATGGATTGGAAGAAGAAGAGGAGAGAAGTTGAGGAAATATCGGCCATTAATATCATGTAAAGAGGAACGGCTGAGCTAGGGTTTTGCTGACGAAATGAAAATATCTCACGGCCTATATATAAACTTCCAACCCGATCACACATAATTTTTCCGAACTCCAAACGAAGCGTTTCACCTGGTGTTCTATGTGTTATACCCCCATTCTGAACACAATGGAACTAGTTTTAGGAGCCAATTCCATCATATTCAGAAGATAGCTTTTCAAAATCAAATTATTTTAATTAAATTCCTTTAATTAATTCTTACGCATTTCAAGCTCGCACGGCCAAACGATAAGTCTGATTACTAAGAAACTTGAAATCTTATAATAATTCACTATTACGATTCCGATAAAACTGGTTTCGTTGAAATCCAAGATAGTGGCCAAAATGGCTATTTTTACACGTTAATTAAAACAAGAAATTTCCAAAATCAATTTAATCACTTTTAAACTCAATTTTAAAAGTTAACCATCTTCATTCTTATTTAAATAAAATTTAAATCAACTTTCGACATCATTTCCATTCACATTAAATTCAGAATTCAATTATTCAAATAATATCCAATATTAAATTTAAACAATTTAATTATCCAATAAATTAAATTAATAATCATTAAATTTCAAATGAATTTTAGTTATCAACAATTATTTATTTCTATCTAAATAAATCAATATTTATGATTCAACTCCAGTTATTGATTATAAACATAGTAAATACATAGAAGTTCATTTCAAACTTGTTATCGCCAAATTCTTCGAAATAGTTTATTTCAAAATTTTATTCAAGTTCATATTAAATAAATTACATAAATTATTCATTAAATTTTTATTTCCAGCCATTTTTATTCAATAATCATATTAAATTCAATAATTTAAAATAGTTAAAAATACCGGTTGTTACAAAAGCAATGGTATAATTAACAATGTTATCGAAAATAATAATAAAATTAACGTGTTATTGAAATTAATAGTAAAATTAATTATGTTATTGAAATTAACAATAAAACTAATAATGTTATTGAAATTAATAGTAAAATTAATAATGTTATTGAAATTAATAGTAAAATTAATAGTTTTATTTAAAGTAATGATAAAATTAATAATTTTATTTAAATTAATAATTTTATTTATAATTTTATTAAAGTTAATAATAATGTTATTATTAATGTTTGGTTTTACTAAATAGATGATAGTAATGTTATTATTAATGTTTGGTTTTTAAAAGATTAAGAATAAAATACTATTATGTGAAAAATAATATGATTATTGTTTACATGTAGAGTATAAAAGATGGATTATTTGAAATATCGAAATTGGATGCATATGATGGGTAAAAAAAGAGGAACGATACCATTGCACCTTTAGAAATGGTGTGGATGTATTCATGAAACTGACATTTTGTAATAAAACAAATATGAAAGAAGTTTGATATCCATGTTCGAAATGTCATTGCTTGAAACTTATATAATGTTATACTGTGATATTACATTTACACCAATATGGTTTTATGTCCGACTATCTTATATGGATATATCATGGAGAAGAATATCGCATTGCACTTGATGAGTCCGTAAATATGGATGTAAATTACGATGAACCCCTTATTAAAGAAAACGTAGATCTATAAAGTAGAATAACTAAAATGGTTCATGATGTCGCTGGTCCTAGTATGTGGACCAATGAACCAATATGGAGGAGGATCATAGCTCGAAATAGAAAAGTTTTTCAACTCGTTAGAAACATCGAAATGACCACTCTATAAAGGTTGTAAAATGACAAACTTGTCAATGACATCTAGGTTAATCGCTATAAAATACAAATATAAGGCATAGAAAACCTAATGAACGCAATTCTTAGATTGTATAAAGAAATGCTTCTACCTTACAATGTGTTGGCAAAGAACTGTTACTCCCTTAAAAGAGAGCTCTTTAACTTTGGATTATTGTATGAAAATATTGACATGTGTGCAATTGGATATATGATTTGTTGGAAGGAAGATAAAAATATGACGTTGTGTAAATTATGTAAACAACTTAGATATAAGTCACTGAAAATCAATGGTAAAGGTGTACCTTTCACCAGAATGCATCATTTTCCGAGATTGCAAAGAATATATTCATAAAGTGAATGACAATGACATGAAAGTGTTTTATGTCATCCTTCAAATGGTGAAGCTTAAAAACATTTCAATAGGGTATATTCTGGTTTTGCTAAAGAATCCTGTAATGTTAGATTTGGTTTTGGTATGTATGGTCTTGCCCCATTTGCTTCGTTCAGTAACCTTACTCAATGTGGCCAATTATTCTAATATCTTACAATCTCCTTCCTTGGAGGTGTATGAACTATGAAGGATCCGTACGTGTTTCTAGTTGTAGTTTTTTCTAGACCTAAAAATCCAAAAAACTGGATAGATGCATACTTGTAGCCTTTGGTTGATGAGTTGAAAAAGTCGTGGACTGGGGGTATTGTTATGTACAACGTTTAAAAAAAGAATTGCTTTTTTCTTGTGGATGATAACCTATTTTTTTATGTATAGGATGCTTTCTGGATGGAGTACTAGTGGCAAATTCGCTTGTCCTGTCTGCATGGATTGGGCAGGAACATTTCAACTTAAAAATGGTGGAAGTGTAATGGGATCGACATCATCGTTTTTGCATGTATATGGTCATATTATATTTGATAAAAAAAATTCAATTTAAATACAACTATTACTTTGGATACACCTTCCATTTTGAGTAGTGAAGAAGTGTAGGAGTTCATGCAAGATTATCCCAAAGTACACGAGATAGGATAAAAGCTAAAAATTCCTGATAAAGGAGAGCATTACAGTAGGTCTAAACAAATTATACTTTAGGAGTTACCGTATTGGAAAAATCATAATCTTCGACACAATATAGACGTAATGCATAGCGAGGAAAATACGTTCGACAACATCTTTAACACGATAATGAATGTGAAGAGAAAAACAAAAGATGACTTGAAGATAAGAAATGATGTCGCATTATACTATAATCCTTCTGAGCTTAAAACTTATAGCGAATTATCAAATTTCAAACATCTTGCTTGTTGCGAGTTGGAAAATTAGCGTTGAAAAAAATATTGGAGTGGGTTTATAATTTGAGGTTTCCAAATGGAATTACTTCTAACATAAAAAATTGTGTTGGTATGAAAGATCTTCAAATGTCTGGTATGAAGATTCGCGATTGTCATGTATTTTTAGAGACTCTTTTCCCGATAGTATTTTAGAAGCTCTTGCCATCAAAGGTGTGGATGTATATTACCGAGCTTAGTTTTTTTCTATAAGGAGTTGCGCTCAACCAACCACACTTCATAAAAGTAATGTGGAAAAATATGAAATGGTTATACCCAAAATGTAACTAGGGTAAAACATTTCCTCACAGAATATTCAGTGCATGGAACATCTACCTGTACATCTACCAACTGAAGCTTTAATGCAAGGACCGATGCAATATAGATGGGTGTATCCTTTTAAGAGTTAAGTAAAATACAAGTACAAACTATTCTTTTTTGAAATCAATATAATAAACATATAATTGATAACTTTTTCATATGACGGTACCTGGGTCACCTTTAAAAAAGGTGAAACAAAAAGCATGTGTTGAAGATTCAATATGTCAAGCATATATTGTAGAAGAAGCATCCATATTTTTTAGTTATTATTTTGAAGACCATGCTAAACTGATTTCTAATACCGGTCCTCGTAATGATAATGTTGTGGATGAGTCATTTGACATTTCTCTTTCCATTTTTCAAAATCATAGACGTCCTTCTGGAAAATGGAAGGATGGAAGTTTTCAAACTCTTAAAGAGTTTGTCATAGTTAGAACAATGGTGCTTCTAAATTGTGAAGAATTATCATATCTTATTTGGTAAAATTATATTTATTTATTTACTATCGATACTGTAACAACCCATACCTTAATGTGCCTAAATTTTAAAAAATCGAAGCCTAAGTCCATCAAAGCATGGATCGTTGGATTTGGTAGCTGTAAATAAGCATGAGCATTATTAGAGATTGATAGAAATCAAAACTCACAGTTGAAACAATAATAGGATAAGAATACTGACTAGGACTGCTTCCTTAGAATTTATGGTATTTCATGGATAACAGATTGTCACACCGGCATCAAGCATGAGAGAAAAGTAGAATTCTTCAACAACTAAACACATATAGATCCAGTGACTTATTCCTCTAAATCTATCCCATGGTCTGTAATGAGAAGGAGGTCGGAATAAGTTCTAGTGCTCGAAAATCTATAAACTGTCCATAACATAAATTTATACGAATTGGTTTCCATTTAATAGTTATGTCTATTAAGGTTAGCAATCCAACCTAACCTTGCATTGCACACACAATTACTTGCTTACCCCTTTCCAAGGTACAAAATACCGATGAAGCCTTATCAACCACCAAATACTTCCAAATCCATTGTCACTTAATACTTCTAAATATGAAGCAGGCTTCTATAATCATCACAAAATACTTTTAAAGAGAAATAGGCAGACTTTGCTATTTAAGACATCAATCAAGGAAGACCTCATCATTTAAGACCTATTTCCAAGGTGGTTTTCTAACAATGTTGTCAATGGTCGGTGGGTCCTAGCTACAAAGACCTCTAACCACTATTTAAGGCTTCCAGCATATAATGTCCAACTATTATCGCATTTATCGCCAATAAAATTGTAGCCATATAAGAGACAGTACCCAAGCCACTTAACAACTTTAGAAGGACTAGGCAGACTTCTAACCATTTAATACCTATATTCTAGGCAGGTCCTACGTCACTTAATACCTATCCTTAGGCGGACTCTTCACTGGTACTATCGTTATTATGGCCTTAGCAATGTGAGAGACTGTACCCAAACCACTTAATACATCATTAATAAGGACTAGGCAGACCCTGACAATTTAACACCTATTTATATGCAGACCTTTGTCATTTAATACCTAACCCAAAGGTGGATTCCTCACTGGTCTATTTAGCCGACATCGCTTAGAATTTCACTAGGTTACTTAATACTTCTTTTTAGGAGAGAGGCGAGCCCTTAGATCAGTCACTTAATACCTCAAACCCAAAGCGAACCCTTCCTGGGATATCCACTATCATTGTTAATTATAAATATGGAATCTCATTAGGTTACTTCTTTCGGTAGGGAGGTGGACCCTAAAATAACCACTTAATACCTTAACATTGAAGTAAACCCTTTTAGTGGTATCCTTATTTATTTGAAATCTCACTAGGTTACTTAATAATTCTTATTAGGAGAGAGGCGGACCCTACGACCACTTAATACCTCAAACCAAAAGTGAACCCCTATGGAGATATCCCTCACATCTCCTAATTCCAAATTTAGACTACTTTTCAATTAAGAAAGCAGCCCCAATCTATCACGTCATCATGAGTTTTAGGATTAGTGATATCTTACATCAGTAATAAGTGCACTCGATTGTTGGTAGCCTCAAAGTAAGGGCAATCTTCCGTCGAGTGACTCTACTAACCTCGCATCACTGACCTACTAAGTCCAATTAACCATCCTAAGTCTTTATTTATATTATCTTAGGTAGACATTGGACTTAGCTTACTAATTCCCTTTTTATTTAAGATAATAAGATTTACCTTAACTGCATATCTACATATAAATCCCCTTTTTATGCTATAAATGTTAATTTGTCCATAATCCTAACATATGTTTCCTAAGACATTTATGTATGATTATTAATTTCAAATTAGTAAACTTTTTAACTATTCCATTATTATTAATTCAACTTCTTTATTTATCAGTCCCAGTAATCCATTTACCCTATCAAATATTGCAACTCCCATATTTATTTCCATTTATTTTCCATTTATTGGAGTTACAACCTTTTAGATTCTTTTCCTATTAATTAATTATCCCAAACGTGAATATTATGTGTAAGCGTCGTTATTAGCTAAGTTTTATTTAATTATTATGAGCACAGAAAATTACGTACAAATATATACTTTTATCGAATATATTCTAGTTATATATCCTCACTAAAATATCATTTTTTATGTTCAATTATTGGAATCATATCTAAAAATATTATCCGTTATAATTCCCATAAATTAGTCCAATATAAAAGGCTTAACTTTAAAATATAAAAGATTACATCATTCGAAATTACAAGGGATAATCATTTCTTTTTATTACTGAAATAGACATTGTAAACTACAATGAATTCATACTTTACACATCTCTTTCTCTTTTTATTTGCATCTATTCCTTGTTAAATCAAACGCTATATTTTTCTAAAATGGAAAAGAAATCAAACTAATTTACAAATATTAAACGGATCCAAATTCCAATGATTCCAAACATAGAAAAGTTTACATTCCAACATGATTAAGGTAATAATCCAAATTCATAACATTATTATACAACCTATTTTCGAATCTGGAATAAATTTCATTCAAATCAATATTTTAAATTCATACTTTTGGGACTGATTTTCAGATTAGGTTGTAAACAATGCTAAATTAATTCAAAACAAGAATATATAGGTGATATTTGTTATATTAAAATTATATCCATTTTGTTTCTTATGACTCATACAATTATCCAGTTAGGCATAAAAATCAAATAAACACCAACGGGATAATTTTCATATTATAACAATCTATAAAATTTCCTACTCACCTTTTAAAAGCAATCCAAACCTCTAGTTCTGAAGTAGAACCTTTGATTCATCTCCAAATCCTCTATAATCCAAGGAATATGTATAAAAATGGTATATACATACATTAGAATTACAGATCTGAGAAGAGATTTGGGATTGGGGTAGAAAATAGATACAATTATATAAAGTACCTCAAATATGCATTTATTATATTCTCTTTTCTTTTACTTTTATTAGATTTATATTCTCCTCCAATTTGTATGAAAATAAATACAAATATCTTATTTTTATAATTTAGAAAGAAAGTGGAGAAGAAGATATGGCAGAGCTTTGCTACTGCCTCCAGAAGAATATGAGAAGAGAATGGAGGGTTAGGCCTGAATTTATAGGCGTAAGAATCAACCTCAACTGCTAGATCAAAATATATTAAATCCAGGCTGTTGGGCCTAGGCTATCCCTATCCTCCATATAGGGAATGGTCGATCGCCCCTACTAAGGGGTCGACCGTCCATGATGGTGGGTCGACCTATGGTCCTGGTTTAATTTTTCTTATTTATTTATTTTCGTTCCAAATTCATTTTTCATCCGTAACTTCTTTATTTGGACTCCGATTGCAAAACTCCAAACATGAAAGTTGCTCAGTGTTTCGCCACGAACGCAATGGTGCAAGTTCCATGATCAAAATCCATTTTTAGGGCTTAATTAATTAACTAACTAATTAGCTAACTAATGGCAAATTACGGGTGTTACAAATACTATGTTATATATCATAATCACGTTTCTTAACAATATCAATTGTTTAATAGTCAATTTGAGCAACAAAAATCAAGAGTTCAACCCAATAAAGGATTTGAGGCTTGGTTTTAGAAACATGTAAGCATATATAATTGCTGAATAAACTTAGTATAAAATAGTTTGTTACGTATATTAATGTGTACTAATTTAATGCAATACGTTGTTGATAACGAAACCATTGATATATTTTATAAAACTCTTGCATTTGATCGAATGGTGAAATATAGAAAATTCCCAATCATATACGAAAATGGATTAAAATTTCACATAACAGAGTTCAGATGTAATAACCCACCTCGGTACAGGCCTAATTTTCGACCCAGAAAAGGCCCATCGAGCATTAAACTCATTCCAAAGCTGGCTGTTGGTTGTTAAATAATTACACAAAGCTATATACTGATGCTATCAGAATCTCACGGTAGAAAGGATAAAATATAATATCAGAAACAATACCCATTTTAGAAAAATTCAAATATAAAAAAAACATAAAGTCCCAATATCCATGATACAATATCTCATAATACAATAACATCATGTCTGAATGGGTGCATAAAATATAACAAAACATAAGTAGATAGATAACTACCACAATACTCTGTATCCGCCTTCATCTCCTAGATCTGCCTCGTCTTTTCTGACATATCCTATAGTAAGGAGGGAGTCAGAACAACAATGTCTACTGAATAAAATCTCGAGTCTTTCCGTAATAGTACTTAGGTAGTATAATTTAGATAAGAATACGTCTTACGTATCCTAACTATATTCTTATAAATACTTTAAACTATAAGCCCAAGGCTTCCCCATTCCAACCCTATAACTTACACTTTTCTAACCAATCTCTATAACTTACTTTCAACATTAGGCCCAAGGCTATTCCTAGTCCCACGCATCTATCATTAATCACGTCCTAACAATATGAGAGAAAATACCCATGCCACTTAATACCTTTCCAATGAGAATTAGGCAAACTCTGACCATTAAATACCTATATCTTAGGTAGGTCCCCCTCATTGAGTACCTAACCCAAGGCAGAGCCCTCTCTTGTACAATCCAGCTGACATCGCACGAAATCGCATCAGGCCACTTAATACTTCTTTTTGGAAGAGGAAAACCTTACGATAGCAACTTAATACCTCAAATCTAAAGTGGACCCTTCCCGAGATTTCCCACTACCATGCCTAAATTTTAACCCAGACCATTTAATACTTTCTAATTAGGGAGGGAGGCGGACCCTATAACAGCCACTTACTACCTCCGATCCCTGAAACAGGTCCTACGTATTATGACCCGTAACCCGACTATGATGTCTCACATTAGTCCGATCATTCATAGGCACTGGTTCAGATTAACTGGGCAGACTTACCCTATAGAATTAGGACGAACCTTACATCCTTCGGGGGTACTTGTTATAAGCAATATCTCATATAAGCCCCGAAGTCACTGGTAGCCAGATTAGCTGGGCAGACTTTCATGTGCTTTTGACAGACCTAACCACACTACCACATACCTCACCGCATTCTACTAAGGCAATAAAGAAAGATCCTTTATTCCACCACTAATCATAATTATCCATAACTTCCATCCTATGGGGTTTTAATACTAATTACTAACATATTTACTATGCAATTAATACGTTATTCATATGCTAATATATTTATAGATGCATAACTAAAATATCCCTAGGCGTGCGAAGATTACGCCTTCTACTAATCGTTAAATGTCAAATGTTCTAAGTTATATAAGTCTAATTCCATACCATAACATAAAAATTAGCTAATATCCTTAGCCCAACAATAGACTTGTAGACGAAAATAGAATCAATTACCAAACGTATTTTATATTAAACTAGTAGAATCAACATCAGTAGAATTTATAGCTCAACCCTTTTACACTCTATTCAACTTCAACATATAAAATGGAAAATGAAATAGGCATTGCAAATTAAAAATAGGAGACTTCGTATTTTACACACCATTTCCTAATTTTTAGAACCCTCAATCATATTAAAGAGAAAAATGATAAGAGGAATACAATGTAAGATATTAAAACTACAATAACTACACAAATTCTACTCTTTTAATATAGAATAATTGAGATTCTGAAACATAAGAATTGATATTTCACTTTAAGGGAATTTTTGGGATTTAGATTTGGAGTTTTCATGAACGAGAGTTCCCTAAGGTATATATCAAATCCAACCTATACTATACAATTACTGAAATGAGAAAAATTAAGATTTCAACTCATAGATAATTCCCAACTTTCTCCTTTGGATTGGAATAGGTCTACTTCATTTTCTCTTTTCAAGTTCTCTTCCTTTTGAAATATTGAATAATTGGATTGTATATTAAGTAGATTTAGAATTTTAGGGATTGGAGGAGAATAAGATTAGAAATTGAATATTAATATCTAAAATCCCTTACATGAAGACCTTAAGAAATTTCTGAATCGTGTAGAAGAAAGTAACTTACAGAGCTTCTCTTACTTTTCCAACTAATTTGTGAATAAAAGTGAGGGGGCTAGACTTTTATTTATAGTGGTTAAAAGTTAATACCGGTGCGCTCGTCAATAGCTCCTTCAACTTTTCAAATGCTTCCGTGCAATTTTCATATCATGCAAAAACCAGATTCTTCTTGGCTAAGCAAGTTAGTGAGACTGCTATCTTCGCAAAGTCCTTAATGAATTTATTATAGTAACCCGCAAACCCAAGAAAACTTCTAACCTGAGAGGCATTCTTCGGAATCTTCCAATCTTAGATAGCTTCCACCTTCGCGGGGTCTATAGATAACCCTTTCTCGTAAACAATATGACTAAGAAATCTCACCGCTTTCTTTCAAAAGTGACATTTTGAGAATTTAGCTTTTAGTTAGTTATTTCTCAAAGTCCCTAGTACCTCCCTTAAGTGATTTTCATGCTCACTTCCACTCTTGGAGAATACTAAGATATCACCCACAAACACAACAATGAATTTATTTAGTTGTCCCCTAAAAACTCTACTCATCAAACCTATAAAGTATGCGGGGTTATTCGACAATCCAAAAGGCGTCACTTTCCATTCATACAATTCATCCGGAGTGCGGAATCCGGTCTTCTGCTTGTTATCTTTAGCTATCATCAATTGATGAAATCCAGTGCCTAGGTCCAATTGGAAGAAGATTTTAGCTCCAACAAGCTAATCAAATAAGTAGTCTACTCAAGGCAAGGGATACCTATTCTTCTTACTCAACTAGTTGAGTTATCTATAGTCGACTCATAGCCTTAATGAACCGTCTGCCTTAGTGGCAAAGACAACAGGTGCTCCCTATTCAGAAGTACTTTAATGAATGAATCCTTTTTGCAACAGCTCCGAAAGCTGCTTATCCAAATCTCGCCTTTCTTTAGGAACCATGTGCTTTAATGGCAGAGTGACAGGTCTAGTGTCTTTCTCCAAATCAATCATAAACTCGATCTTCCTTCGGGGTGGGAGACCCGAGACTTATCAAAGAAGTCAAGAAATTATCGAACTATGGGTACATATGAGAGCTCATCTTATGAAGACTCAGCGAATATAAGTAGCTTAACTCAATTGAGTTTTGGCATATACAACAAACATCTTTATCTAACCCCTTACAACACTTTAACCTTACAATCATCATATCACAATCTAAAATAGCCCCGTAGTAGGATAACTAATCCATCCCTAGGATAAGTCAATACCCCCTAAAAATAAGAGCATACATGTTACATGTAAAATTTACATTACATATGTCCACAACTAGGTCTTTGCAAATTAAGAAAAGATGTGTCGACCCCCGAATAGGATTTGATACTACTATTGGGTTGATGATAATGATGGTATTTAGACTTAAAGGGTTAACTACATTTTAGATATGAATGAATGTGATGCTCCCGAGTCAAATAGGGTATGCATTACATAACTCAGAAATAATAGTTGTACCTTCCACTGCAGACTTTCCTTGATCTATAAGGGGATGTCTACTATAGGAATAACTTCGATGGCCTAGGCTTGCCCACTCTACCCTTCCTTCGAAAGCTTCGGACATCATTTCTTGAAGTGCCCCTCTTCATGGTAGAGATGCATTTCCCCTTTAATTTTGCCCTCATCAAACTCGCTACTTTACAATCCTTTACAACATGTCCTTTCTTTTGGCACCTCCGACATGTTATACCCTCCTTCTTGAACTTCCCTTTGGTTTTCTTATTTTCCCAAAATCCCTTCTTAACTCCACCCTGGTTTATTATCGGTCCTACTTTCTCCTTCTCCTTCCCCTTCGATCCAACCATATAAACCAAAGCCATCTCAACTAACATTTAGCGCTAGTGGGTACTTGTGTTAAAAGCAACTCTCTATATAGGAAATTCAGGCCTTTCACAAACTTCATGGCCTTCTTTATGGGGGTATCGATCAAACTCATTTCGAACTTACTTTGATCAAATACTATATAACTGTTTATAACTTACTTTGATCAAACTCATTTCAGCAAAACCCTATAACGCCTCAAGCGAAAGAAGGGAACAACCAAAGATCAAATACTGTATAACTGAAATCAACAAGTCTACAAAATAAAATAGGGTTAAGAAAAATTACTTTGATTACCTAGGAATATCCCAGAATTTATAGGAATTAAATTATGAATCCTTGCCCTAGGTTTACAAAGAGGGATAAAAGAGATTTCGGTTTTGGTTTTCTGCCTTGAGAATAAACGTACATGAGATAGAAAAGGAAGAGTAGAACATCTCTTAAATGGGCTAGACTACATTATAAAACTCAATAAAAGACTAATTGTATTTTGTTATTTAAATAACAACCAATTTTCTTTTTAGATAACCAAAAGCCATCTTATAATAATTTAAAAGCTTAAAAACTCTTTTTATCAATGTATTTGAAAGTAAAAACCCACACAATTAAAACTCTAAATTTCTCAGATTCTCTTTTATTTAAAATAAAAGATTTAAATCAACTAAATATTTCTTTTTAATTTAAATTCTAAATTTTACATTGTCAATGTTTTACAAATAATCTCTTTGAAAATACTAAAGTCTCTCAATTTCACAATCATTTAGAATTAATCATTATAAAATAAATTGTCCTCTATAGAAGAACACAAATTGTAGATTGATGATTTAAATTCTCCAATTTAAATCATTATTCAATTTATTTTATTAACCTAAAAATCTGGGTTGTTACAGACTCATAAATTATGTCCTCGCAATTTCGAATTCAGAGAAAAGTCTATAATATATTTTCAAAATTTTATTTTCCTAATTCTTCTTTAATATTTAATTTTAACCAAACATCTCTAGAATATAAACATTGTGTCAACAAAACTCTACTAATGTATAACAATTTTTTAACTCAGCATATCAATTTATAAAAGTCAACATCTTGTTCATCTTTATTTTCTAAGCTACCAAAAAATTTTAAACACATATATAGATAAATTTTCTTCTAATTTTATTTTCCAAGTTATCTTTCCCCAAAATATTTTATTTTCACAATTAATAATATTCAATTTCAAATCATTTACTAAATATTATTATCAAAACTTCAATGATATTTCCTTTCCAAATCACCATACAGTTAGTAATATTTTCTTGTAAATTATTATCATTCTTCAAGATACTTGTTGTAATATCCTCCTACTTGGAGACCCAAAACTAACGGCTATTGATGCTGCAGTCATCCATACTTATTAATCTTTGGTGAACAAATACGGCGGTGCTAGATACATTGATACACAGATCATAGAAATATGGAAAATTTTAACGATCCAAAAACACAATTCCATATCTCATTCAAAACATTTGATGTTCATTACATAATCCCAAAAACGTTAACCTCATTCAGCAAAATATAATTATTACAAATACGCCAAGAGCGACATATGAAGTTGCCCCCTTGGTAGATTAGAGTATATTTAGTAAGGAAAATAAATCTGCCTTTACAAACAAAACACACAACAGAAGAGAAAGAAAACTCTAAATAACTATTTGCCTCTTGCACGTCTCCGGAAGCTTTATTCATTAAAGAAGAGAACCTGAAGACCTTAAGTCTCAAACTACTCAAATCAATTGAGTACCCAAGAGTTTAAGGAAAAACAAAAAATTCGAGTCAGACATAAAGCCTGGTATGAATAATAATCTAACATCTCAATCCTTTTAGATATCTAGTGAGACCACGCCGCCTAGCGGAATGGGTTTTCCCCTCACTAGTATCCTAAAGCCTTTATAAAACCACATACTATACGGCTGCATCCACAATGGTTAAAACATACATTTTCAAAACATTATGATGATATGCATACTTGAAAATAATTAGGATTTCCCCATCCCCTATTAGATTTTAATTGCCTCAAAGAGGGACTATCCATCCCACATTCATTTTACTTAAGCTGATGCGGACTACCCATCCCACATCACATAGTTTTCCTAGGATAACTATAAACCCTTCATAAACACATAGAGACTATCCATCCCCCATATGATGTTGAATATCCATCAAACATCCCATAGTTTTCCCAAGATGACCAGGAATCCTTCTTCAATCATATGGAGGCTATACATCTCCAACTTGATGTTGACTATCCATCAAACATCACACAAATATACTTATCTCATGCTATCCACATGATTAACCTATTTCCATTAGTATCCCTAATTTAAGTTATATCCCATTTATCCCCTGCTATCTACATGGTTGACCTATTTCCATTAGTATCCCTAACTTAGGTTATATTCATTATAATTTACATTGGTATCCCCCAATGATTGTCAAAACTTATAAGTGTTGATCCCCAACTACTGTTGAACTCATTAAGCCCACCCTGATATCCCCAAGGTTAAACAACATTTATTTTATAAGGTTAAAAGAAAACAAATTTCCAATCCCTTCGAAAGTATCCCCTTCGAAAGCTTTGCTTTCGAACCTTTCAAAAGCAATAAAATGTTAGACATCCTACTTTAAAATGCTAACATTGCCTTAGAAAACCTTTGGAAAACCTTCCATTTAAAACCTTCTGAAACCATTTAAAAAATAAACCTTTCGACCCCTTCGGAAGCTACCTTTCGACCCCTTCGAAATCTACCTTTCAACTCCATTGAAAGCTTTGCTATCGATCCCTTCGAAAGCTTGGCTTTCGACCCCTTTGAACCCATTCAATAACAAACCCTTTTGAAAGCATTAAACCTTTTAAAACACAAACCTTTCGAGAACTTACCAGGTTCAATTTAAAACATGTGTAGAATCTACCTTAAAACCTTTCGACTTCATTGGAAGCTACCTTTCGACCTTATCGAAAGCTCTCTGCTTCGAAAGCTTTAAAACAATAAGCTTCAGCCTTTAAAACACCTTCTTCGAAAACCTTGGGTTATACCTCAATTATAAAACAAAGGTAAATCATCTAAGTCGAAAGCTTTGATACCTTTCGAAAACATGGAGAAGCGGCTGGTTTTAAAAACAAGTAAACCTTTCAACCTTGTCGAAAGTAATGACTTTAGAAAAGCGGCAGTAATCTTTCGACCTTGTCGGAAGGTTTAAAACCTTTATTTTAAATGTTTGACTTGGTCAAAAGCAACCTAGTCAAAAGCTCTTATTCGAAAGAAAAGCAGGCGATTCTTTTGGTTTATAAAACAAACATA
Source organism: Allium fistulosum (assembly GCA_030737815.1). Lineage (NCBI taxonomy): Eukaryota > Viridiplantae > Streptophyta > Magnoliopsida > Asparagales > Amaryllidaceae > Allium > Allium fistulosum. Next base: position 1,037,744,997 of record CM060902.1, on the reverse strand, counting down.
CTCCAACCTCTTTGGCAACTAACCTTTTGACTAAGTACCCTTCGACCTTGTACGTACCAAGATACTTGATACCGTATGCATTGGACTTTGACCTTATCAAAAGCAATAACCTTTCGACTTTGACGAAAGGTCTAGGCCGGAAGGTTTGATGCCTAAATTGGCTGAAACATGCTAAAAGCATGATTTTCTTGTTTTTAACTTAAAAGAGGTAACTTATCAACTAACCTGCCTTTGTTTGTCAAATTCTCATTGGTTAACAATTACCTTTTAGAAAAATGCTGCCATTAATTTCAAAATTTAATAATGATTTAATTTTATAAAATGTCCCTTCTCCTTAATTAAATATATAAAACATTTAAGTCCCATACCTTAAATAATTTTATATATTCATCAAATCACTTAGGAAAAATTTGGAAAAATTCCAGAAAATCTATTTTAATATGTTTTCCAACATATAAAAATTCCAAACCCAAATAATTATTATTTTAGCCGCAAATAATTTATAACCCAATAAATCATTTTCTTCACTAGAAAATTAATATAAATCCACATAAATTCAGAATATTATGAAAATTGGAAACTATCTCTCTAAAATATCATTTCTGACCTATATTTAATTTTTCAAGGAATTTGGATGTCACTTAGTAGTGTTTTCATATCAAACATATCATAAAAACTAATATGAACATGTATAATTCACCAACACACATATATATAACTTTAATCATCAAAACATGGAATATATTTGCAAAAACATTGTGGATCTAATCTTAAAACCAAAAACCACAAGAAAATGGGATGTTGTAATTATTCACTTTAGCTTTAAGATTAAAAGATGTTAGATTTGATGTTGAATTAGTTGATTAACTTCCTTCTCTTGAATCCTATCTTTTATCTTCTCTTGAGAACAATAATGGTGGCCGAACTTGGTATAATTTTAGTTTGAGAAAAGTGAAAGTGAATGTGTGTTGCATTCCTAAGGGTTTAGGGTATAAGCCTCTCCTATTTCCCATATTGCCCTTACTCATTTCCTAACACATTAGTTTATGTTATCTCATTTTAATTTGCACATTAACATGGCACGACTACCCTTAGTTTTATCAAATCTCAACCTATTAATCTTCACATTATTTTATTTAATTTTTAGCTAATTAAATATCCTAAATAATGTTATAAAAATATGGGGTGTTACAGACTCCCTCCTTAAAGAATTTCATCCTCGAAATTACGACAAGGTACACAACAAAACAATTAAGGTAAAACATACCATCAAACAAATCAGGATAAACATATCTAACTCTGCCCTCAGTCTCCCAAGTACAGTCTCTAACATCGCCACTCCACTGGACCTTTACTAATCTGACTGTCTTGTTCCTCAACTTCTTCTTATCTCTAGCCATAATCTAAATCGGCTTCCTAACTATAGTCAAGTCTGGCTCTACTACTAAATCCTCTAACACTATAAGTGCTATAGTAGTGTCTGGGTCTCTAATACACTTTCTAAGATGAGAAATATGGAAAACATCATGGACTCCTGCTAAACTATTCGGTAACTCCACTCTATAAGCGAGTTTCCCAATCCTCTCAACAATACGGAAAGGTCCAACAAATCTAGGTGCTAACTTTCCTGATTTTCCAAATCTAATCACATCCTTCATCGGTGAAACCTTAATAAACACATAGTCTCCAATAGAGAATTCCAAGTCCTTCCTTCTTCTATCTGCATAACTTTTATGTCTAGATTGAGCTTCCTTCATCCTAGCTCGGATCAACTCAATCTTCTCTGCAGCTTCTTTTACCAAATCCAGACCAAGAACCAACCTATCCCCTGTCTCTAACCAACATACGAGAGATTTGCATGATCTCCATAAAAAGCTTCAAACGGTGCCATCCCAATGCTAGTCTGATAACTATTGTTATACGAGAACTTGACTAAATGAAGATGGTCTTCCCATGATCCCCCGAAATCCAGTACACACGCGCTTAACAAATCCTCCAAGACTTTGTTAACTCTTTCCGCTTGCCTATCGCTCTGTGGATGGTAAGCGGTACTCATGTTGGGCTTGGTTCCTAATGCTTCCTGTAGACTCTTCCAGAACTCACTAGTAAACAAAGAATCTCTATCACTGACAATACTACTAGGAATTCCGTGCAGTCTAACCAAATTCTTCATAAATAACTTTGCCAAAATAGGTGACATCCTAGTTGACTTTACTAGAATGAAATGGGCACTCTTAGTTAGTCTATCCGCTATGACCCATATGCTTTCATTTCCTCTACTAGACCTTGGCAACCCATCGATAAAATCCATAGAGATAGAATCCCACTTCCATAACAGAACTTTCAACGGTTGAAGCAATCCACTTGGCTTCTGGTGTTAAACCTTTGCATGTTGGCAATTCAAGCACTGCTTAACTAATAAACCAATGTCCCATTTCATACCTTCCCAGAAGAAACTTCTCTTCGTATCTTGATACATCTTCATTCCTCGTGGGTGGGTAGTGAACTTCGAACGATGGCACTCTTCCAAAACTTCTTTCCTCATGTCTCCTATATTTAGAACACACAACCTTCCTTTCTTTCTCAACCATCCTTTCCGGTCAAGACTGAAATTCTTCATGTCATCGCCCTCTGTTCCTTCCCTTAACTTTCTGATCCGTTCAGCCAAAACTGGATCCTCCTACCGTTTAGAAGCTATCTTCTCAATCATTACGGTCGAACTTCCAAACAAGACAATACAACACTTCCTACACTAGAACCTGCCTCAGATCTTACTGCACTCTACAAGCTGACAATACTTCCAAATCTTTCCACTCAGCAATCATAGCCAATATTGCATTCTGATGTTTCCTGCTAAGTGCTTCTGCTACCTTATTTCCTTTCTCGGATGTGTACTCAATTCCAAAATCATAAGCAGCAATAAACTCCAACCATCTCTGCTGTCTCATGTTCAGCTCCTTCTGAGTGAACAAGTACTTCAACGACTTATGATCTGAATAAAGCTTAAATCACTCTCCCAAAAGATAATGCCTCTACACCTTCAAAGAAAATATAACGACAGCTAACTCCAAATCATGTGTTGGATACCTAACTTTATGTGGTCTTAGCTATCTAGAAGCATAAACAATCACTTTACCTCTTTGCATCAACATAGCTCCCAATCCAGTTCCACACGCATCAATATAAACAACTAAATCTTGATTCCCCTCCGGAACCACCAACACCGGTGCATGGGTCAATAAGTGTTTCAAGCTTTGGAATTCTTTCTCACACTTATCAGTCCATACAAACTTCACATCTTTTCGCGTAAGCTTAGTCATCGATGCAGCTATCTACGAAAAATCCTTTATAAACCTTTGAAAATATCCGGCCAATCCAAGAAAACTCTTTATCTCGGTCACTGTCTCGGGTCTCTTCCAGTTATTCACCGCCTCAATCTTAGTCGGATCTATAGACAACCCTTTCTCTGAGACTACATGACCAAGGAACTTTACTTCCTTCTTCCAAAAATGACACTTCGAAAACTTTTCCTTTAGCTGTATCTGCCTCAGCGTCGTCTCCAACACCACTCTAAGATGAATCTTATGCTCCTTTTCATCTTTAGAGTACACTAGAATGTCATCTATAAATACCAACACGAACCTATCCAAGTGCTCTTGAAAACTCAGTTCATCAAATCAACAAAGAAAGCAGGCGCATTTGTCTATCCGAATGGCATCACCAACCACTCATACGAACCATATCTAGTTCGAAATGCCGTCAAAGGAATGCTATCCTCCGCCACTCTCAACTGATGGAACCTCGTCACCAAATCAAATTGGGAAAATACTCTGGCTCCACTCAAATGATCAAATAGATCATCTATCCTCAGCAGAGGGTACCTATTCTTGATCGTCCCATTTAACTTACGATGTCGATGCACATCCTTAACGACCCATCTGATTTCCTCACAAACACCGCAGCTGCTACTCAAGGCCAACTGCTTGGTTAGACAAAATTCCTTCCCTCCAGATCCACTAGCTGCACCTTCAATTCCTTCATCTCTATCGGTATCATCCTGCTAGGTGGTCTACTGACAGGTTTTGCTCCTGGTACAAGATCTATCCGAAACTCAATAGCTCATTTCGGGGGAAATCCAGTAACTGGCTCAAAAAAATTTGCAAATTTTCTTGCTACCCGAACCTGACTAAACTCATCTCCAACCTCTATGGTATTCAACAGAGCAGCAACACTCTTACTGGAATTCTCCACTAAGAAAATAATTCGGTTATGACTATCCGAGTGCCTCAATGATATCTCCCGATCCTAGCAAAATATCCTAGCCTCATACTTACCTAACTAATCTTTACCCAAAATGATCCCGAAATCCACGAAATCAAAAACATACAAACTGCATGCAAACTTATGACCTAAAAAATCAAGTTCTAACTAGTCACATCTCATTTCAAAAGTTGCATACCCTCCTATTCGATTCGCAACCCTTAAGGAAGTAACAAGGTATGTAGCTTCTATACATAACCTATCAACCAAATACTGTGATATAAATGAATGCAATGCTCCGGTATCAAACAATACCTTAACTGGTATGCTATGAATCAAAAGCGTACCTTCCATCACAGACTTCCCTTTCTCAGCAGCAAATGGTTTAGAGGATGACAGCTCCAAAGCAAAGACCTTTCCTCTTCCTGCCTTGGCAGCTTCTGGACACTTATTCTTGTAATGCCCCATCTGGTTGCAATTATAGCATTGCACATTCTGCTTCCCCACAACCAACCTTCCATCACTCGAACAACACTCATTAGCATAGTGCCCCTTCTTATCACACTTGTAGCAAACTATATCTGATTTCCCTTTCTTGGCTGCTCCTCCTTTCTGAGCGCCCTTCTTCTTGAAGAAATTCCTCTTTCTCACCTAAGGGCTCTGGGATTCAACCGGCATCTCTCTAGCTGAAATAGCAAGCATCTCCTCATGGTGAATAGTAATTTCCACCACCACATTACAAGGATCTCTGATATGGGCCGTAGTCATTCTGCCTAGCTCTGGCCTCAATCCTCTAATGAATCTCTCATTCCTTTTGACATCAATGTCAACCAAAGCATAACCATATCGAGACAGCTCATCAAACATAGCAGCATACTCGATCACAGACATTTGTCTTTGGACAAGGTCCATAAACTTCCTCATCAGCGCCGACTTGGCAACCTCAGTCAAGAACCTCTGCTCAAACCTCCTTCTAAAATCAGCCCATGTCAATTCTTCTTCGGTACAACGGCTGTCACACTGTTCCACCAATGAAGTGCTAACCCTTGCAACAATCTAGAGGCTAGCCTTCTCTTCTCTCCATCATTCAAGCCTAAATCTGTAAAGATCCTTTCATAGTTCAAAGGCCAGTTCTCAACTTCAACAGCATCCTCTGTTCCAAGAAACAGCTTTCCTTCCAGACTGATATAGTCTTTGCTCAGCATAGCATAGTTATATCCAACTGGAACTACAGGATTAGCTCCACCAACATTTCCAGCAGCTCCCGCTTGCAAAAGATTTGCCAACAACTGATACAACATCCCCGCATCTACTGGTGGATTTCCAGCACCTACATTGGCCTCAACATTTTGATTAGCATTAGCCTATCGACCTTGGTTTCTCCGAGTATTAGGTCGAGCATTTCCATTGGTTATGGTGCTTCCTTAACCTAGATTTCCTCTTCCATTTCCTGCCTCCATATCTTCTTTCTCGTATATCTGCATACGAGCCTTAGTAAGATACAAAAGAACGGTCTAAGAGAGAGGGAGAGTACGTACTTAGATATATACCTACATATCAAACACAAGTACGTTACTATAGCGTTAACCCAAACCCCGATCATATTTCCAAATTCATTGGATTATGTTTCAAAAAGTTTTTAGGTTTAACTTTTCTTATAAATTTTCAAAAACCTATGCTCTAATACCAACTTGTAACATCCCCCTACTTAGAGGCCCAAAACTAATGGCTACGGATGCTGCAGTCATCCATAGTTATTAATCTTCGGCGACCAAATACGGCGGTGCTAGATACATTGATACACAGATCACAGAAATATGGAAAATTTTAATGATCCAAAAACACAATTCCACATCTCATTCATAACATTTGATGTTCATTACATAATCCCAAAAATGTTAACCTCGTTCAGAAAAATATAATTATTACAAATACGTCAAGAGCGACATATAAAGATGCCTCCTTGGTAGATCAGAGTATATATAGTAAGGCTAATAAATCTGCCATTACAAACAAAACACACAATGGAAGAGAAAGAAAATTCTAAATATCTATCTACCTCATGCACGTCTCCGGAAGCTTTATTCGTCAAAACCTGAAGACCCTAAATCTCAAACTACAAAAATCAATCGAGTAACCGAGAGTTTAAGGGGAAAACAAAAACTTCGAGTCAGACATAAAGCTTGGTATGAATAATAATCTAACATCTCGGTCCTTTTAGATATCTAGTGAGACAACGCCACCTAAAGGAACAGGTTTTCCACTCACTAGTATCCTAAAGCCTTTATAAAACTATATACTGTACTTCTGCATCCACAATGGTTAAAACATACCTTTTAAAAACATTATGACGATATGCATACTTGAAAATAATTAGGATTTCCCCATCCCCTATTAGATTTTAATTGCCTCAAAGAAGGACTACCTATCCAACATTCATTTTACTTAAGCCGATGCGGACCATCCATCCCACATCACATATTTTTCCTAGGATAACTATAAACCCTTCATTAAACATATGGAGACTATCCATCCTCCACATGATGTTGACTATCCATCAAACATCCCATAGTTTTCCCAGGATGACTATGAACCCTTCTTCAATCATATGGAGGCTATCCATCTCCAAATTGATGTTGACTATCCATTAAACATCACATGAATATACTTATCTCATGCTATCCACATGATTAACCTATTTCCATTACTATCCCTAATTTAGGTTATATTCCATTTATCCCCTGTTATCTACATAGTTGACCTATTTCCAATAGTATCCCTAATTTAGGTTATATTCATTATAATTTACATTGGTATCCCCCAATGATTGTCAAAACTTATAAGTGTTGATCCCCAACTATTGTTGAACTCATTAAGCCCACCTTGGTATCCCCAATGTTAAACAACATTTATTTTATAAGGTTAAAAGAAAACAAATTTCCAATCCCTTCGAATGTATCCCCTTCGAAAGCTTTGCTTTCGACCCTTTCAAAAGCAATAAAACTTTAGACATCCTACTTTAAAATGCTTCAAAACATTGACATAGAAAACCATTGGAAAACCATTCATTTAAAATCTTTCGAAACCATTCAGAAAATAAATCTTTCAACCTTGTCAGAAGCTACCTTTCGACTCCACTGAAAGCTTTGCTCTCGACCCCTTCGAAAGCTTGGCTTTCGACCCCTTCGAAACCAATCAATAAACAAACCCTTTTGAAAGCATTAAACCTTTTAAAACACAACCTATAGAAAACTTGCTAGGTTCACTTTAAAACATGTGGATAATCTACTTTAAAACCTTTCGACTTCATTGGAAGCTACCTTTCGACCTTGTCAAAAGGTCTGCTTCGAAAGCTTTAAAACATCTCTTTAAAACAATAAGCTTCAGCGTTTAAAACACCTTCTTCGAAAACCTTGGGTTATACTTCAATTATAAAACAAGAGTAAATCATCCAAGTCAAAAGCTTTGATACCATTCGAAAACATGGAGAAGCAGCTGGTTTTAAAAACAAGTAAACCTTTCGACTTTGTTGAAAGCAATGACCTTAGAAAAGCGGCAGTAACTTTTTGACCTTGTCGGAAGGTTTAAAACCTTTATTTTAAATGTTTGACCTGGTCGAAAGCAACCAAGTCAAAAGCTCTTATTCGAAAGCAAAGCAGGCGATTCTTTTGGTTTATAAAACAAACATACTCCAACCTCTTTAGTAACCAACCTTTCGACTAAGTACCCTTCGACCTTGTCCAATTCATTATGTACCAAGATACTTGATACCATACGCATTGGACTTTGACCTCGTCGAAGGCTATAACCTTTCGACTTTGTCAAAAGGTCTACGCCGGAAGGTTTGATGCCTAAATTGGCTGAAACATGCTAAAAGCATGATTTTCTTGTTTTTAACTTAAAAGAGATAACGTATCAACTAAACTTCCTTTATTTGTCAAATTCTCATTGGTTAACAATTACCTTTTAGAAAAATGCTGCCATTAATTTCATAATTTAATAATGATTTTATTTTATAAAATGCCCCTTCTCCTTAATTAAATATATAAAACATTTAAGTCCCATACCTTAAATAATTTTATATATTCATCAAATCACTTAGGAAAAATCTAGAAAAATTCCAAAAAAACTATTTTAATATGTTTTCCAACATATAAAAATTTCAAACCCAAATAATTATTATTTTAGCCGTAAATAATTTATAACCCAATAAATCATTTTCTTCACTAGAAAATTAATATAAAATCCACATAAATTCAGAAAATTATGAAAATTGGAACCCTCTCTAAAATATCATTTTTTATCTATATTTAAATTTTCAAGGCATTTGGATGTTATTTAATAGGGTTTTCATATCAAACATATCACAAAAACTAATATGAATATGTATAATTCACCAACACGCATATATATATATATATATATATATATATATAACTTTAATCATCAAAACATGGCATATACTTGCAAAAACATTTCGGATCTAATCTTAAAACCAAAAACCATAAGAAAATGGGATGTAGAAATTATTCACGTTAGCTTTGAGATTAAAAGATGTGAGACTTGATGTTGAATTAGTTGATTAACTTACTTCTCTTGAATCCTTGCTTTTATCTTCTCTTGAAAACAATAATGATGGCCGACCTTGGTATACTTTTAGTTTGAGCAAAGTGAAAGTGAACATGTGTTGCATTCCTAAGGGTTTAGGGTATAAGCCTCTCATATTTCCTATATTGCCCTTACTCATTTCCTAACACATTAGTTAATGTTCTCTCATTTTAATTTGCACATTAACATGGCATGGCTACCCTTAGTTTAATCAAATCTCAACCCATTAATCTTTAAATTATTTTATTTAATTTTTAGCTAATTAAATATCCTAAATAATGTTTTAAAATATGGGGTGTTACACTTGTTCTGAAAACTTATCACATTTGTTTAACACCCCACACCCTTTAGTATACCCAAAAGGACACACTAAAAGGCATGATGCGTTGTAGGTATAACTAAAACCAGCAGATACTAAGATTCACAAGACAAAAATTAAATGATAATAACAATAGTAATAATAACGCAGGGGAAACAATTATAGTATTTTGCTAAAAATCAAATTCCATAATATAACCACACATACTAAGTGCTTGGAACTCAATAGTGACTTATCTCTCCTAATAGATGTCGCACGCTCGGTCACCGCTGGTTCGCACTATCTATTGCTCCCTTTTTTGACCTTTTAGTTACCCTAGACAGCATAAGCATGCCCTCGTCTCACTTCAGGCTATTGTAAGACAGCGTGTCCATAGAAAATAGGAAATGCTGTTGGTACTAGTCCCTGTTAAACAAAATCTAGTTGCTCCCTTGTCCAAATCCCCATGATTTAAGTCTTTTAATTATTGACCTCTAATCTTCCTTATACAGCATAAGCATGTCCCAAGGGAAATGCTGCCGGTATGGATCTTTTCTTTTAACTATTGATCACTTATCTACCCTAAACAACATAACGGAAATGATGCTGGTACAGATCTTTTCTTTTAACTATTGACCACTTATCTACCGTAAACAGCATAAGGAAATGCTGCCGGTACGGATCTTTTCTTTTAACTATTGACCACTTATCTACCCTAAACAGCATAAGGGAAATGTTGTCGGTATGGATCCTACTTTCAACTTTGCTTATTAACTTAGAAAAATTGTTTTAAATAAGCCTTTGTTATTATTCTTACTATCTGTGCTTATTAATTTATCCTAAGTCTAAAAATAAGCCTCATTCTGTTCTGTTTTCTTATTATAGCCTACGTTATAATCATGTTTATTACTTAACCCAAGGTCTAAGTGTGAAAATAAGCTTCTTTCATCTTTTACTCTTTTTAGTTATAATTCTAAGTTATAACTAGGCCAGTCTCTTTAATTAGTCCAATTCTAACATTTATATCATAATTAGGCTCAATTTCAGTCTTAATTCCATTTTTATTACAGTCTTTACAATTTAGGTCTTATCTTCCGTTATTTCAGTATTCTTAAAATTTTAATCCATATTTGCGTTTAATCTATTCTAATCCATACGCGAAGAAGAAGGAGAAATAAAAGAAAACTGAAAATAGAAGAAAATCCAAAGCGTGGGAAAATAAGATGTAAATAACGCATAAATAACAGTAAATAAATTAAATACTGTAAATAAACTGTAAATAAATTAAAAGCTATAATTAACAGAAATAAACTTAAATTAACTGAAAAGAATGGATAAAAGAAATAGACTGAAAATAATTCTAAAAACTATAAATAAACTACTAAAATGGTTATTCCCAAAATCGTAGTAAAACTACAACTATTGGAAACCCTATTATTTTAAATTACTTAAAAATCTAAATAATTACAATCACTCACATGTGGTCCTAAGCTCTTCCCTTTTGGTCTTCACGGATCCACTTCAGGGTATTAAAATATTTTTATTAAAAAGATTCTTTCCTTGGAAAATTATTCCTTTTAGGGTCCTTTATGAAAAGATGAATCCAAGCGGAGAAAATATAGAATGAGAAAAAGTGTTAGTCCTAGGGTCTTATTTATAGGGGTAGAAGTGGATCTTAGACTGTTGGATTTGGAGATTGAATACGGTGCGCATAGGCTGAATAGGAGCTGTCGGATGGAAGCACGAAATGACCAGATTGAGTAAAAGAGTGAAATTGACATGTACAAGGCTTGCTGGAACGAACACGAACGAAAAATTCGTTCGTCCGCTCACTATGTAGGGCGGGTCGACCGCATGATCGACCTTCCCCCCTCCTAGGCCGACCGGCCGGTCGACCTAGGGTGTGGTTGGGTCAAACTTCTAATCGACCTGACCAATATATTATTATTATTATTATCATTATCATTATTAATATTATTATTCGTTGATTCTTGTTCGATTTGTATCTTTCTCATATTAGCTCGGATTTTCACGTTCTATATATGGAAATTGACCAGAATATTACCATGGACACAATGGTGCAACTCCCTGGCTCAATACTGATAATTTCACAAAGTTATTTTATCATTTAATTAATTCGTTAATTAATTATTATAGCTTAAATTTCGGGTTGTTACATTCCCCCTCCTTAAGGGATTTCGTCCCTGAAATCTCTAAGGATAAAAGAATGAACTAATGTTTTCATCCAAGTTCTACAACCAACTACTCAACCATCATACATTCATCCACTGTCCTTAAGTTTTTCTACTAGAACTTATTACTACTTATGCGATTAGTGTAGTGTTAATGTCCCTAACTAATGCAAAAGATTAGGCGGTCCACTGATTCAGTTGACCTCCTTTTATGCAATCATGTCCGTGCTATGTATCCAAATGAATGCCAAAATTCCTAATGATAAATGATAGTTCTATATGCATGCTTCAATCATTATCCAAATGCAACAACCATGTGATAAACATCCATCTATAGCAACCACGAAAATAAAAATGCAAATGCGCACACATCCATATACATATGCTCTTAGTGTTCTAGTTAGGCCGATCCCTAAGAGATAATAGTGCCTAGTGTAAGTATATGCATCCATTAGCACCCACTAGCAAACACTTGCAACTACTAGCATCCATCATTCATAACATGTTCTAATAACATGTTTACATGAAATCCTACCATCCATAGGTTAAATAGTAAGTTCTACCCTCCCAAAGGATAATAAAGGAAAGAACCTATTCAAAACTAAAGATGGAAAGTATGAAATTCAAAAAATTACTATTAAAGAAATGCGGATATAAGATACGAATTTTCTCCAAATCAAATTTAGTCTTTTCCGAAGTCTTTTTAACTGTGTCGGAACTAAGGCAATCCCTTTGTTGACTCTATCCAACACGAAGGCGACTAGCGCGGTCTTCCATAAAGAGCTTCGGAAGGTGCCACTCCAATGCTAGCTTGAGAACCGCTATCTTATGCGAATTACACTAAAGAAAGATGCTTTTTACAAGCTCTTCCAAAATCAAGAATATCCATTCTCAATCATGCATGTCTTACAATTTTACTAACTCCATTTTACTGTTCTTCTTTAGTATGCTCACATGAATCAACATTCCTAGGTTCTCATTAGTGCCCTATATGCTTTACGGGAAACTCTATTATTACTTCCAAAAGTAATTACTGCTGTCTCCTTTATAGCCTTACACCTTTTCCGTCACTCCTCAGGGAATGATTCCTGTCTATTCCACTTTTAAGAGTCTGGTTTGGTATTTATCCTTTCATTTCAAAAACTAAGGCTTCTAAATTTTCAAATCCCAAAATCTTTGTCCTTAAAAGTGTTATCTTTAAGTTCTTCTTAAATTCAAAAAAAATACTCGGTTGCTTAACATTTTATGTTTCTAGATTTGCATCCTTACATCTTTTTGAATTTACATTATTTCCCAAACCTAAAGGGAAAAACTTTCAAATTCTAAGTCGAAAGCTTATTCCTCGCTTTCTTTTAAAGACCTTTTCAATTTTCTATAAAATTTGAATTTTCAAATTCTAATTTTATTAAGTTTTTCATTTCAAAAACTTATTTACTTTTTCACCAATCCATTTCCCTATATCTTTAAAATATCCTTATGCTTTTCAAAACATCTTCTTATTATACCTAACAGCCTCATACCTTAATGTATTGGAACTACTTTCTCCTATAAGAAATTATCAACGCTAAAATCTTCTATGAACCTTTTTAAAAGTGGACTTCATGTTTAGGTGAAACTACAAGGAACTTATTTATACTTTTTGAAATAGGCTATACAAAATATGTTACTTCTCATACCTTGTACATCTCTTTCATGTATTCCTTGTAACTTGCACAAAACATTTTTATTGGTTTCATAGAAAATTATACCATTATTTTTTTTCCATTCCAATAGATTAAAGTATGTTTAATTTACATTCTCTTATGATAGACATCTTCTAATATCTAACTTACTCTTTTCTTTTCAGAAAAACTCACCTCTAAAACTGCTTTAATATATCCATAACCAAAAACATTTCCTTATAATAAGTGTATTTACAAATCACTTTTATTTTTACTGTTAGAAATTATCTTATAAAATTAATTTTTATTTGGGTTTAAAACAGATATTGCGTAAAACACTGTTACTACAACCCAAAAATTCTAGTGTATGAATTTAATTAAAAATAAATACTAATAAACCTCATATACTATGTAAGAACATTTCCTTTGGGAGTCAGCTACCATAACGGTAGTGTTATAGTTTATGCTCCCTTTATTTTCACGAAAACATCTATTACAACAATAAATGTTGTAATCTAAATTTTCGATGCTTAATACTTTTTAGGTTTTTATATTTAAAATTTTTGTTTACTTACAAAGAAACTAGTGAGCTATATACGTTCTATAATTCTTCAAAAAAAGAATTTCACTTTTAGAAAAATTTATATCATATAAAAACCAATTTAAATTTCTTACCATATTCCTAAAAGCCCAGTATTTACCTTTTTAAATTTTTTGACAATTCTTCTTTTCAATTCTAATAATTTCATTTTATTGGGTTAGACATAAAGTGGATTTTTCCTATTTATTACCCTAGGATCCTCCCTAAACCTTGGAAATCTCATTTCCTTACTAAAGTCTTTTGTTCCTATTCCTCTTGCATGCTTATATCTACCTCAAGGCAATACAATTATAATCTTTATAATTATCTACACATGGCTTTTCTCTTTTCTTAACAACTGCATCTATTGTACATCTTTAATCTTTGCCTACCACTCTTTGGATTTTCACAGTCCGAACCTAAATGTACAAAACCGTTTCTCAAACTCTTTCCCATGTGTAGAACTTATCTATGCCCAAGAAACACACTTCCTTATGCCAAAAGTGATACTTCAAGAACTTTGTTTTCAACTGAAGAATGCGAAGTGTACGAAGAACCTCCTCTAGATGAATGGCATGCTCCTCCTTACTCTTGGAAAACACCAAAATGTCGTTCACGAATATCACCCCGAACTTATTTAGTACATCTCTAAAAACACGACTCATCAAATCTACCAAATAGGCTAGGGCATTGGTTAGCCTAAAAGGCATAACCAACCACATAAAATCCGTCTGAAGTCCTAAACATGGTCTTATAAATGCTTTCATCAGCAACCCTAAGCTAATGGAATCCCATGGATAAATCAAGCTGAGAGAATACTGAAGCGCCAACTAGCTGGTCAAAAAGATCATCTATCCTAGGGAGTGGATAATGGTTCTTCTTTATGAGCTTATTTAATTCCCTATAGTCAACGCAAAGTCGAAGAGAACCATCCGCCTTAGTATCAAAGGCGACTGGCGCTCCCCACTCCAATATGCTCCTTCTTATGAAACCCTTCTCCAAAAGCTCATGGATTTGCTTGCTCTATTCCTTCCTCTCCCTAGGTGCCATGTGCCTAACGGGTAATGCTACTGGCTTAGCATTATCCGTCAAGTAAATCCTGAAGTCAATATCTCTCTTAAGGGGTAGTCCCCTAACCTCCTCAAAGACGTCTGGAAAATCTCTGACGACAGGAGCCGAATCTAACTCTACTGATGATGAGTCAAGGGAATAAAGGAAGCTCAACATAATTGACCCTTGCGGGTCACAAGAAACCTCGAGAGTCCTACCACTGCATGTCTCTAGTCTAACGACTCTCCTCTCGCAGTCTAATATAGCTCCATATGTGGATCGCCAATCCATTCCCAAAATCATCACATACCCCGAAAATCCCAAAACATTGGCATCACAGTCAAATTTTATGCCTAGGATAAAAATTTTCAAACCCCTACAAACCATAGACAAGTGTGTCGATCCTTCTATGGGGCTTGAAACAACAATGGGTTCTACGAGTAAAGATGTCTAAGTGCAAACAATTTACTAGAGAACTAGAGATGAAAGAGTGTGATGCTCCAGAATCGAAAAGAGTCCAAATGGGAAAATCCGAAATAGAGATCAAAACCTTCTACAGAGACTTTCCTACCTCGATCCGGTCCACTATTATAAGGTGTTGCATCCAAAGCCTATACTTGCGTTGTAGGTGCGCCTGCCCTCTGCCTCGTCCTCTAAGAACAAGCTCTACTAAGATGATCAGGCTACCCATAGTTGAAACACCTCCCATTCATAATTTTATTCTTATAGTCCTTTGAGAAATGCCCAACCAATCCTCAACTATGACATTTCCCGCTTTTCTTCATCCGCTTCCGAGGTCCTCCTCCTTTCCTCTTGTCCTTATCCTCCTTCCACCATGGCTCCTTAGAGCTTTCTAATCTAGGAACTTCTTTATGTTCTCCCTTCAGCTATCAATATGTAGGTTGAATTCGCTGTCGGTCCTCTAAACCTAGCTTGGGTCTCCTCGGAATCCTCTATGCCAGAAAACGTTCTACCTCCTATACTAGCAAAGTCCTTGCATAGCTTAGAAAAATTATCTGGTGTAGGTGGATCAAAGGGATTTCCACCTACCAGTGTTGTATTGGGCGCTTGCCCTTGCACCTTTGGTACCGTAGCTTTACGGAACCAGTCAGCCATACTATGCAAAGAAAAGGAAACTTAGGCTTGAAAGAATCGAAAGAAGGTTAACTGGACTTTGAGGGGATTTTTATAAAATCTCTTTTATACTTGAAAACTATTTCTAAGAGTTTGTTTTCTAAAAATACTTTTTAAAACAAGTTATTTTGGAAAATACTTTATTTTAAAACAAATTTTTTTAGGAATCCTGTAACTTGGCTCTGATACCAAGTGTAATAGCCCACGCAACTTAGTATACCCAAAAGGACACACTAAAAGGCATGGTGAGTTGTAGGTATAACTAAAACCAGCAGAGACTATGATTCACAAGACAAAAATTAAATGATAATAACGCAGTGGAAACAATTATAGTATTTTGCGAAAAATCAAATTCCATAATATAAGATGATTAAAATAAGTCACCAAATACCCAATACATCATATGACAAAATATCCATACAAGTCTCGTGAAATCAAAAACCCAAAGTCTCGAATAATATCAGAGTACAATACATCCCTCTCAAAATACAAACTCAACAAAAGAACTAAAAACTGGAACTAAAGTAAAGAAATACATGATAGAATCTCCAACAAGTCTCCAAGAAGTTGCGGTCTACTTTCCTTAGCCCTGATTGCCTATGGGGGGGAAGGGGAAAATAGAGGGGTGGATCAGACTAAAAGTCAGGTGAATGATAGTAATTACTTGAATCTTTAAGCAAAGTAAAAGTAATAGACCTTACAATAGTTCTAGTATATAAAAGGAAACAAAGGAAATATAAAGAAGGAATAAGCTGGAAATAAGTACGATTAACTAAATTAACATAATCGATTAACTTTGATAGTTTGCACTTGTCTTTGGTAGCTACTTTGATTAGGCTGAATTCCTAATCCTATAATTAGGCTAAAATCCTAATTCTACCCTTTGATCGGCCTGCTACTCCATAGACCTACTGCGGACTAGACGCTATATAGCTCCCTACAAAGAAGGCAATGGCGTCTACGAAAGACACACATACTAAGTGCTTGGAACTCAATAGCGACTTATCTCCCCTAATCGATGTCGCACGCTCGGTCACCGCCGGTTCGCACTATCTATTGCTCCCTCTTGTGACCTTTTATTTACCCTAGACAGCATAAGCGTGCCCTTGTCTCACTTCAGGCTATTGTGAGACACTATGTCCATAGAAAATAAGGAATGATGTTGGTACTGGTCCCTGTTAAACAAAATCTAGTTGCATCACTTGTCCAAATCCCCATGATTTAAGTCTTTTAATTATTTAATTATTGACCTCTTATCTACCCTAAACAGCATAAGCGTGTCCCAAGGGAAATGCTGTCGGTACAGATCTTTTCTTTTAACTATTGATAACTTATCTACCCTAAACAACATAAGGGAAATGCTGCCGGTACGGATCTTTTCTTTTAACTATTGACCACCTATCTACCCTAAACAACATAAGGGAAATGCTGCCGGTACGGATCTTTCTTTTAACTATTGGCTACTTATCTACCCTAAACAGCATAATGGAAATGCTGTCGGTACAGATCCTACTTTCATCTTTGCTTATTAACTTAGATAAATTATTTTAAATAAGCCTTTGTTTTTATTCTTACTATCTGTGCTTATTAATTTGTCATAAGTCTTAAAATAAGCCTCATTCTGTTTTCTTTTCTTATTATAACCTACGTTATAATCATGCTTATTACTTAACCCAAGGTCTAAGTGTGAAAATAAGCTTCTTTCATCTTTTACTCTTTTTAGTTATAATTCTAAGTTATAACTAGGCCAATTTCTTTAATTAGTCCAATTCTAACATTAATATCATAATTAGGCTCAATTTAAGTCTTAATTCCATTTTTATTACAGTCTTTACAATTTACATCTTATCTTCCGTTATTTCAGTATTCTTAAAATTTTAATCCATATTCGAGTTTAATCTATTCTAATCCATACGCGAAGAAGAAGGAGAAATAAAAGAAAATTGAAAATAGAAGAAAATATAAAGCGTAGGAAAAAAGATGTAAATAACGAATAAATAACTGTAAATAAATTAAAATACTGTAAATAAACTGTAAATAAATGAAAAGCTATAATTAACAGAAATAAACTAAAATTAACTGAAAAGAATAGCTAAAAGAAATAGACTGATAATAATTCTAAAAACTGTAAATAAACTACTAAAAAGGTTATTCCAAAAATCGTAGTAAAACTACAACTATTGGAAACCCTATTATTTTAAATTACTTAAAACTCTAAATAATTACAATCACTCACCTGTGGTCCTAAGCTCTTCCCTTTTGGTCTTGCCAGATCCACTTGAGGGTATTAAAATATTTTTATTAAAAAGATTCTCTCCTTGGAAAATTATTCCTTTTAGGGTCCTTCCTGAAAAGGAGAACCCAAGCGGAGAAAATCTAGAATGAGAAAAAGTGTTAGGCCTAGGGTCTTATTTATAGGGGTAGAAGTGGATCTCAGACCGTTGGATTTGGAGATTGAATATGGTGCGACCACGTCATAGGCTTAATAGGAGCCTTCAGATGGAAGCACGGAAGGACAAGATTGAGTAAAAGAATGAAATTGACGTGTACAAGGCTTGCTAGAACGAACACGAACGAAAAATTCGTTCGTTCGCTCACTACATTGGGCGGGTCGACCGGCCGGTCGACCTAGGGTGTGGTTGAGTCGACCTTCTGGTCAACCTGACCTATATTTTTTTTCCGTTGATTCTTGTTCGATTTGTATCTTGCTCATATTAGCTCGGATTCTGACGTTCTATATATGGAAATTGACCAAAAATTACCACAGACACAATGGTTCAACTCCCATGGCTCAATTCTGATAATTTCACAAAGTTATTTTATCATTTAATTAATTCGTTAATTAATTATTATAGCATAAATTTCGGGTTGTCACAATTTGTATATACAAGTATACATAATTTTTCATAAAATATCCTTTTACTTCCAAAAGTTTATTACATATGCATATAAATATATTTTCCAAAACATTTATCCCTCTTTAAAATAATATTTAACTCACTTAAAACTTTATTTCCTTCTTAAATATTATTTATAACTCATTCATAATTATTTATAATATTTTAAATATCATTACTCAAAATTGCTATGTCTGAAAGAATTTAGGAATCTTTATCGACACCGTGGAATCTCACTTCTCGACCAAAATTCATAAATCATCCAACGGGCAATCTAACACAAAAATAATTCCAAAATTTATAAATCTCTATATTCTCATACAAATGAAAATCCACTAATAGCAATTTAATAATGCAACCATTCATCCATGCATACGACATTCAATCAAACATAAATAAACAACTAATTAATGTGCTCAATGGAATCACTCTATCAGTTTTCGCTACGCAACTCTGATCACTAACGGATCGTAACACCACTACACAATACTTAACTTTTAAAATCACTTTTCTAAAAATATTTTGAAAAGTGATTCAAAAATTTCCATAAATACATCCCAATGATTATTCTCAATAATCATTTATACTTCTATTCTAAATAGGAAGTAAGTCCTAATTCCTAACCGACACACCTAAGGGAGGGGACTCTAAGTCAATCTAGGCCAAAATTCGTGTTTCTTATATTGTATATTGTTCTGAACCTTTGCTCTGGTACCAACTGTAACGCCCCACCTTTAAACCCATATTTCCCAAGAATATTATAAGAAATATTATCGAGTAATACAGAGAATAAGGCTGTTAGGAGCGACCATCCATAAAATTGTTTTGGGCGAGTATTGATATGACAAATTATTTGGCTAAATTTTATTTTTCTTCTCTTAAAAGTGGTTATTCAACATATCCGATCCAGATGCAAAACAATAATACAATGGTTTAATATAATTCAAAACAATACACAACATAGTATACAACATAGAAACAAACATCACAACGGAAATGAAACACATCAATTACTTCTTTTAAAATGTAAGTCTACAAAATGAAACACTAGACTTACGTACACAAATATATACTTTCATAAACTATGATAGGGAGAAATGAATATACAAGTCATCAAAGTCAATATGCCAATTATAACACAAGTCTACAAATAAGTCCAACATCACAAAAAGGAACTCCATCACTAAGATACTACTTCATATGTCTACTCTAGCTAGCCCAAATCCAAAGCCACTGGGTCCTTGTACTTGTCAAGTCTTGGTTTGACCCGAGTATTATAAAATAAAAGGATCAGACTATCCCTGAATATCCAAAAGGTGAGTACATATAAAAATAAGCATGCATAGCATCAAATATATGTAAGCTCGAATAGTGTATCACACTAAACATCAAAAAGTTTCACCATGAAATATTACACTAATAAATTTGCATAAAACACAAGGCATAATAAAAACTATCTAATATATGCCATATGTAAATAAAAATCAAAATACTAAATCACCATGTCATCAAATACTCTCATACCCATCAACGACAATCATTTCAAATATAGTAATAAGGAATTCACTTCGAAAACCCAAGAGCAAAAGAGATTGTAGAAAGCAAGTCAACTCTAGAAATTATGAGATAGCTTGAAAACGAGTCAAAACCTAACAGACTTTGCATAAAATCAAGTCACAAATCATAAATCATAACGAGAAGCACATCGCAAGTCCAACAAAAGAAATCACTTTGCAAGCTATATAATAAACATGCACTTCGTGTGCTAACACAGATTAACATGCACTTCACACGTCGAATCTGAGAAGCACATCGCAAGTCAACATAAGCTAGCAATATAGACAAGCACTTCACAAGTCAACATAAAAGACACACTGTTCGTGCGCCAACCCCAGAGACGGGCAATTCGCAAGTCTAAACTTGTTTGTATACGAATATCCAAAGACGGGCTTGAAAACACATTTAATCCACATAAAACAGATCACTTAAGAACAAGTACAAAAACTAGACAAAATAAGTGTTATGTACTTCCTAATAGTAATCGTTCGAGTAACGACTGCATATCCCATAACCACTCGGGTTTACTCAAATAATTACTATGAGTTAGTAAACTCCACTCGATAAGTGTAATATACTTTCGCTTAGTAAGTAAATGAGTTTCGCATAATGTCCCATAATCACTTTGCGATACTTAAATATTTACTATATGATTGTAAATCCTACTCGACTGAAATATTCAATCGAACAAGTCTAATAATTAACCGATAAAGTAATACAAATGTTCCATACCACTTGTAGTGCTAAATCGTACAATTAAATTTCTCATTCTAATGAAGATAGAAATTGCAAGAAAGCAATAAATCCAAAACTCACACAAAAATGTGCAGATGGCGTTGAAATAGCCAAAGGCTAAATACAATAAAATTCCATAAGATTTCGTGGTTTTGAAAGTAAACAAGATCAATTTTAACATATAGAAAATGATTTCCCAACACTTTATTTCTATACTTACTTTCAAACTTCTTAATTGAAAATCTATAACTCATTTATTTCAGAGAATATATTTTTATTTATCATTTGATAAAATATACACCATAGACCCAAATAGATATATATAGTTTTATAATTTGAAAACATTCTTTTGAATCATTATTATAACCACTAACTTTATCTAATAAGTATAATTACTTATCAAAATCACTTATAAAAGGAATTAAAATTAATATAGAGCTTAGTTTAAAATCGATATTTATAATTAAACCATCTTTTACAAATTGTTTTATTCAAACTATATTTTAATATATATATATATATATATAAACAAGTTCACAAATCATTGAATATAAAATGGTTAAAATCTAGAAGATATAGTCTTAGAAAATCAATAAGCAAATTACCTAGAATCATTAAACAAGATAAGGGAAAAGTAAACTCAGCAATACAAGATGGGAAGGAGCTAAGGCAACCCGAAAGTCATGTTCCAAGCAGATGACTAGTCGATCGGTCATTTATGACCGATCAACCGATGGATTCTTAGAACACGAGTTCTAGGTACTTATGGCTTCCCACCGTCGACATTTATCACTCCGGTATGACTCTAGTTCATTTTGGTGACCCATATTTACAATACAAACACTGAAAACACCCATGCATTCAAAAGGAAAGCGATCAATGCAAACAAAACATAGGGAGTTGAAACTGATTTACAGCAAATGAATTTGACAGAGAAAGCAGTTCAGATTTGCAACTATATAAACTATAAAATTATCACTTTAATTCTCAACCATCCAACATGAAATTACAACAGTATACAACAAGAGATTTAGAGATAGGTTTGTTGAGCGATTAACTCATCTTGAATTCCTTGAAATAGCTTGCTAAACACCCATAATTCAACAATTTCAGCAAAACCCTAGAACCCATAAAGCAAAAGAAAGGAACAACCAAAGATCGGCACTGTATAACTAAAATCAACAAGTCTATAAGATAAACTAGGGTTAGGAAAACTTACTTTGATTATTTAGGAATATTCCTGAAATTCTAGGAATTAAATTATGAATTATTTCCCTAGTTTACAAAGAGGGATAAAATAGATTTTAGTTTCTGTTTTCTGCCTAGAGAATAAACGTATGGGTTATAGAAAAGGAGAAGTGGAACTTCTCTTAAATGGGATAGACTACATTATAAAACCCAAGAAGAGACTAATTGTATTTTTATTATTTAAAGAACAACCAAATTTCTTTTTAGTTAGCCAATAGCCCTCTATAATAACTTAAAAGCTTAAAAACTATTTTTACCTAATGGATTTTAAAGTAAAACCCCACACAATTAAAACTCTAAAATTCTCAGATTCTCTTTTATTTAAAATAAAAGATTTACATCAATGAAATATTTCATTTTAATTTAAATTCTAAACTCTACAATTTCAATGTTTCACAAATAATCTCTAACACTTTGAAAATACTAAAATTTCCCAATTTCATAATCATTTAGAATTAATCGTTATAAAATAAATTTTCCTCTATAAAAGAACACAAATTGTAGATTAATGATTTAAATTCTCCAATTTAAATCATTATTCAATTTATTTCATTATCCCAAAAATTCGGATTGTTACACCGTTGGTTGGTTAAATCAATACCCAGAACTATCTACTAATGCCATCAGAATCTCACAGTGGAAATGATAAAATATAATATCAGAAACAATATGTAACACCCCGTAATTTGATGTTAGTTATTTAATTAGTTAGTTAGTTAATTGATTTGGTTTCAATAATGGGAATTGCACAAATGATTGAATTCGACCATGAAACTTGTTCCATTACATTCGTGGCAAAATCCTTGGCAACTTTCATATTTGGAGTTTTGCGATCGGAGTCCAAATGAAGAAATTATGGATAAAAAACGAATTCCGAACGGAAATAATTCGAGTAGGAATATTAACATTTTTATATTAATTGTCCAGGCCCACAGGCCGACCCGTTATTGGAGTCGATTGACCCCCAATGGTCGACCGGTGACCCATCGGTGGTCGATTGGCGGCGACCTGGCAGCTGCAACAAAGCTAGACGACAACAGCCCCAATTTAATATTTTAAATCGAATGGCTGTAGTTGATTATAGCGTTTGTAAATTTAGGCCTAACCCTCTCTTCCCTTCTCATATTTTTTGGAAGTAGAAGTGAAGCTCTACCATTTTCTCTTCTCCACTATTTTCTAAATTATAAAATAAATATTTATATTTATATATATACAAATTAGAGAAGAATTGAAATCAAATAAGAGAAGAAGAAGAGCGAATCAACACTACGCGATAACGAGGTAATGTGTGTGTGTGTGTGTATATATATATATATATTTCCCTTCAATCTCAAACCTCTTCTCAGATCTATAATTCTAATGTATGTATATACCCTTTTTACACATATTTCTTGGATTCAGAAGGATTTGGAGATGAATATATGGTTCTACTTCAAATCTGGAGATTTGGATCGCTTTTAAAATGTGAGTTGGAAATTTTGTATATTATTTACGATTTTAAATCTATTCCATTGGCATACGTTTAATTTTTATGCCTAAATCAATTTTAATTATGAATTGTGAGCTTATATTAGTGTAGGAAACTATTGCCTACATGTTCTTGTTTTAGTTCTAATTTGAAATATGTTTACATCTAGATCTAGAAATCAATACTAAAGGTTTTAGAATTTGAATGTTGTATATTTTTATTCCAGATCTGTACTTGGGTGTAAAACAGATTCTTGGATCACTGCCCTAATTTGTGCTAAGTTATAGATTTTCCATAGTCTAATTTATAGGAAGAACATCTGTTTGATTTTTATTTGTTTACTTTATTCACTTTTGATTCAAAAGGGCGACGTCTGATTTAACGAGTAATACCTACAAACAAAAAGGAAAGAGTTGTTTAAAGTATAGATTCATTCTTCGTAGTTTACACTATCTATTCCAACTAAAAAGAAATTATCCATTCCTTGTAATTTCAAACGAAGTCAATCTTTCTAATTTATGAAAATAATAGCGGAAAATTTCCTTAAGGAATCTAATTCCAGCAAATTAAATATGGAAAGCATACTCTAGTTAAATATTTATGACTAGAACATATTTGGATAAGAATTGGTTGTTTATTAGATAGTTTATACGTATTTATTTTGTTAATAAAGAAGAACATCGTTTATTTGTGTGTTATTTATGTCTAACATTCGTTAGTTATTATAATATTTAGGGAAGCAAATAGGTAGAATTAGGAAATGTAGTAATTCCAATTAGTGGGAAATAAATTAGGAATTCCTATTAATTAATTAATAGGAAATGAAAGATTGTAACCTAAATTAATAGGCAATTAATGAGAAATAATGGATAGTATTAAACTAAGGGTTACAATTAATAGAGACAAATGGATTGATGGGTCTGATAAAAATGGAATAGATATAGAAAGGTAACTAGTTTGAAATTAATAATCTTATATAAATGTCTTAGTGAATGTCCGTTAGGTTTTTATGGACAAATTGGCATTTATGAGCATGAAAAAGGGATTTATTCATAGATAAGTATTTAAGGTAAATCTTATTGCCTTAACTACAAAAGGGAATAAGTAAGCTAAGTTCTATGTCCACCTAAGATAATATAAGTAAAGACTTAGGATGGTTAATTTAACTTAGTAGGTTAGTGATGCAAGGCCAGTAGAGTCACTCGACGGAAGCTTGCCCTCTACTTTGAGGCTAACAGCAATTGGGTGCACTTATTGTTGATGTGAGATATCACTAATCCTAGGATCCATGACGCTGTGAGAGTTTGGACCTACTTTCTTAATTGAAAAGTATTAAATGGTCCAAATTTGGAATTAGGAGCGGTGAAGAATATCTCCATATGGGTGCGTGTAACAACCCACTTTTCCGTACAGTTCAAGCGGATAATCAACAACATATGATCCACTCAAATTGAACGGAAAGGTGGATAGCTAGGAAAAGAAAGAAGAAAGGAGACAAGAAGAAACTAAACAATACAGAATCTCACAGTGGAATGACCAATCTATAATATACAACTAATTTTTACACAAAAATAAA
Organism: Allium fistulosum; assembly: GCA_030737815.1. Lineage (NCBI taxonomy): Eukaryota > Viridiplantae > Streptophyta > Magnoliopsida > Asparagales > Amaryllidaceae > Allium > Allium fistulosum. Next base: position 1,037,719,733 of record CM060902.1, on the reverse strand, counting down.
CTATAGTATATATATATATACAAACATCGATTAGAGTATACCAACCTATTTCAGCTCGGATGGTTATAATAACCCGTCCTCACAATTCCAGATAAAAACAACAATGCATGCAGTGGAAAAATAAATATACGTGAATACATCTCTAGGCCTCCAACTCGTCTCCTAAAGCTCCAAGCACCAAAACTAAATCTGTATTATGCTCGTTCAGACCCGAGCATTATAATAAAATAACACTCGAGTCATTCTGGAAAATGAGCGTGAGAAAACACACCCAATTGAACTTTAATGTTTCAAAAATCTTTTGAAATTAAAAGTATGTCATAAGACCATGCCGCACATAAACACAGATGGGTTTTTACCTTATGATAAGAAAACCATTTCATATGAAATTCTCTGATATTATAATAGTGTCTAAGATATAAATACTTATTAACCATAACCGAAATTCTTACATTAATTAAATTCCAGCATAATAGGTATCTTAGACACTGTTATAATTTAAGAGAATTTCATATGAAATGGTTTTGTTATCATAAGGTAAAAACCTAGGTATACAACTAAAACCATAAAGGCACGTATTGGAAAATGAATTCCTTATATTGACTGGGCTATCGGGGTACCGCCTGTCACGGTGCATCTCTAGATAAAATAACAACGAGGACCTCACCAAGAACCCTTGCCAACACAGGACCGGCCTACCACTTGACAAGTAGTACCGAATATGATCACCTTTCCTTTAATGGACCTCAAAGCATACAATTGAGAAATAATATTGACTCTAGATAGGGATGGTCATACCCTACTTGGGAGCAACCCACTTAGCCCTGCTACATCTCCCCTATTTTAGTCATTCCCGGTTGATGAGGCTTGAGACTACATTTTACCTTTTATATAGCATTTCCCACTTGGAATGCTAACACTGCCCTCCAAGCAACAATGCAATGCCAGCATTCATCCATACAAGTTCATTCTAGGACTGAACGAAACCGAATGCACCACTATTACTACATCCATTTTGGGAATAACCCTCAAGATTAGTAGCAAGCATCCCTTACTCTTCAATGGCTCCGTCTTTGATTCCATATGATTCAAGATATCTTCAATTCGAAACACTTGAGTTGGTTCGAAGTGGTTTTCGTATAACATGTCCGATCCCGGTCTCTTCAAAATAACATTCGATAATTTCTAGTAAACTCTACCTCGGTTCTTTAGGAAATAAACAGTCAAAGATAAGAGCGGAGATCTCCTCCTAACCGTTAGTGGATGAATTTCCTTATCATTTGTCCCAGGAGAAAGAAACAAAATTTATACGCATAGTACAACATCATTAGAGATGACTGTGCCATATACCCCACGTGTTTCTCCTAGATATTTCCAAAGTTACATTTTTGGTCCATATTTGATAGTCCGTTATTTAAATATCAACAAACACACATCCAAATCAGAGATTTATTTCAAAAGGGAAAACCAACATTGGTTAAGCACATAAGTAACCACTGGCCTCCTTCATTAATTAATTAAAACCACTTTGTAAATACTTGTATAAAAATACCATTACAAAGATATACTACAAATCCCAATATTTTTACTTATAATATATCCATATACTTATCTCAATGGTATAAGTATATTCACAAAAGAAAGAAAGATTTTCTTTTCGTACAATTCTAAAATCATTTATAAATCCCTGTATAAATCTCTAAAACCCATTCATAACTATTTTATAAATCTCAAAGAAACAAATATAAACTTCTTTCTATGCATTGTAAATATTCTTCCTTTAAGCCTTCAAACCATTTTATAAAACTTTTCTTATAACCCCGAGTCTTTTAATAAAACTCTATTTATAAATCTTAAAACATTTATAAATAAATAATGATCATTTACTTCAAAACCACTATTATATAATAATATTAAAGAATAATAAACATTTTAAATGAATAGTTATTATTAACTTCAAAACATCTTAAAAATAATAATAAATAATTTCGAAACATTGTTAAATAAACAATAATAATTACTCTTTACCATTGTTATAAACAGTAATAATTAATTTCCAAAACATTATTAATAAATCAATATTATTAATTTCAAGAAATATTTATTTTTAAAATAATTAACTTTCAAAATATTAAAATATCGATAAATAACTTTAAAACAACATTATGTATAAACGAGTACATATGCATGCCTAGGTGGGCCTGCATTTAATCACGACGTGCATGCATTTTTAGTTATACCAGTGGAAGTAGATTTGATAGCAGCATCCCTATATTTAAACTCCGCCTAGGTAGAAGCTGCTATTTTTTTGTTTAGACTGCAATAACTTCTTCATACTAACTCGGAATCAAATAAGACTTCGACCGATGAACTCCCATCTAAACTACAGACAATAAGGAACACTCGGATACTTCATTTAGTGAACGTATACCCTAGTTCTCCATGGTGACTAACAGTTGTACTTAGAAAATAATATGCTACATCCTCGTATTTGAACTCCGCCTAGGCAGAAGCCGCTATTTTTTTTTGTTCATACTGCAATACCTTCTTCATACTAACTCGGAATCGGACGAAACTTCGACTGATGAATTCCGCCTAAATTACGGACAATATGGTACATTCAGAAACTTCATCTTGTGAACGCACACTATAGTTCTCTATAGTGACTAACGGTTGTACTTAGAAAATAACATGCTACTACATCCCCATATTTGAATTCTGTCTAGGTAGAAGCCGCTATTTTTTTGTTTAGACTGTAATAACTTCTTCAAACTAACTCGGAATCAGACAACACTTCGACGGATGAACTCCCACCTAAATTATGAACAATATGGAACACTCTGATACTTTATTTTGTGGATGCATAATATAGTTCTCCAGGTGACTAATGGTTGCACTTAGCAAATAACAGACTACGTCCCCATACTTGAATTTTGATGAAAATTGGAATAAAAATCATAATTTTAAATTATGATTTTTGTCAAAATTCAAAACGTAAAAATTAGAATTATTTTATATCTATTTATTTTTTATTAGTCAAATCAAATTTAAATCTTTAAATGAGTTAAATGGATAATCCTCTTACTAAATGGGTTGGGTCATAATGAGTTGGATCATAAATAGGTCAAATAGAATGGGTCATAAATAGGTTGGGTCAAACTCGACCCAAACTTTTTTGACCTACCCAACCCGTTTGACAGGTCTAATCAATGGATAAACCGACGGGAAGTATAGGTCAAGCAAAAAACAAACAAAAAGGTTTAAAGTTGAAGTTGAACTAACCAAAAAAAATCATCGCACATTGACATATTGCATCAAAAAGGTCAGCAACTGTCCAATGTTGAACTAAGTACTTCATAATTAGAAAATGGCCTTGCTCCACCATTGCTCGTAAATAACAAAGAAAATTAGTGTTGGAAATGAAGAAAACAAATTTGATGACATAAAAGAAGCTTTTGCAGAGACAGATACTTCATAATTAGTACAAACACATCACAGTAAAAGCTCTTCTTAAGCAATCTATAAATGTCAAAGAGAGGGAATCAATTTAATATTTTTAGTTCTTCGATGATGGCAATAGAAGAAAGCATCATTCAATTGTTAAAATTTTACTATTATGCGAAGCTGTATTGAGATATTTATTAGTAAAATAGTATTTGATTATGCGAAAAATGGTATTTTAGAAATTTCTGCTTAAGCCATGTTCAGAGAAACCATATTCTATAGAAGTAAGTCATGCTCATTAATAATATGTAAGCTACACCCATTGCTGTTAAGATTCCAAATTAACTCATATTCTGAAAAACACCATATTCATAGTTAACTTTCTTTTTTCTTTTCCCCCCTAAATTGACTATTTATTCATGTCCATAAATGGCTAGCTTAGCCATGATTACTCCTTTATATTCACTCAAACTGGTAATACATTTGAATTCTCTAAAATTGGAATGCATTATTGACCATGTTAGAGTTTTTAAAGGAAATATATACTCTTTAAGGACTTACTAACCATATGAAGAACTAAAATTGGAATGCATTATTGAGCTATGTATATGTTTTCATTTGCAAACTATAATGGCAAATACAACCATAGTAAAAAAGTTCCAAATACAGAAGGAAATGTAAGATAAAAGATAGAATCGAATATATAATTGAATTTAAAATTCATGCATGAAGTAGTGTGCATGTCTTAAGGGTTATGAATGATTGAATGAGGCTGACTGTTATACATTTGTTATATAACCTAATCATTTGCGCACATTTCTTCAATGCTTTTAATAATTAATAATACCCCAGAATATACTTTTGAGAAACGTACAAATTGCAAACTGATAGACAAATTCAATTAAGATCATGCTGTAGAAGACTTGGAAGTTGGAAATTTTTAAAGAAGTAGATCACATGCTCTGGTTATATATTATTCAATGCTATGCTACATCTAACCATCCATCATGCCAAGAATTCACACTTAAAAAAACAACAAACAAAAAGAGAGCATGGATTAAAAATACTTATAAGTTAATAATAATCCACATCTATAGGTGTACCAAGTACACTGTCATCTTCAAATGAATCGAGACCTATACTACTAAATGGAGGTGGAATGTAAGGAGGACATGCACATCTTACCAATGCCTAGTTAACTCTGCTGAAAAATGGATGCCTTCTAATTGCAGTTGTACCCATTATGGATTCGATCCGCTTTGTTGGATATTTAACTAATAATCCTGCAATCAGTTGTTTAGTAGAGTTGGATATTGGTGGATCTTTGGCAAATTCGAGAGCTCAAGCAACAATGTTGGCCAATGTAAGTTCATTATCGAATCCTTTGAATGAGGTAACTCCATAAAGAAGCTCAAACATGAATATGCCCAGTGTCCACCAATCCACTGGGATTCCATGCCCTTCCCCATTAAAATATATATGGATACGCCTTAAATATATATAAATGAGAATTTCCCAATGTTAATGCATCTATATCCATCATTATGTGCATTAATTAATTCTTTGAAACCCTCTTGAAAAATACGAATAATGTATGTTTAAGAGAAGACGTAAGCCCTTCAGATTTTTATCCCTAAGTCGTTCACTTTTTTAATACCATCTCAAGCAGTATGATAGCGTGTAACAAAACAACTCATAACGAATTCACTGATACATGGATGTGTATTACCATCTCTAATGGAATAACTGAGTAAAAAATATGTTCTTTTTTTAGTGATTACCCGAAATAATCTCAAGAGCCAAGTATTCATGAGTGCCAACAAACGACATAGATCTCAAATCAACAGGTTCAGCAACAAATTGAAGCGAATAAAAACTTGAGGGAGACACTAAAAGTGTTGTCTGTAACTAAATGTGTTACCTTAAAGAGTTAAAAAACTAAATCAGGGGAAATAAAAGAAATTGGTATGATAGAAGATTACCTTTCTTTGATGTATTTGAGTCAAAGCAATTATTTGGCATGGATGGTAGTTTTCTCACAATTATAGGACCTGTGTGTAACCAAGTTAAAAAAGTCAGTATAGCTGGGATGAACTCCTTCATTGATAAAGAATTACTTATAATATATTTCTCAACCTAAAATAAAGCAAAATTTGAAAACAATATACTTATGTCAAAGTTTTGAGAAATGGATAAAAACAATACCATATATATTTGTTTTCTCCTTATATTTGGTGGTCATGCATAAATCAAATTCCATATGTCTTTTTTTTTCTTTTTATATAAGTTCAAATTAATTAATAGTTATATATATCTTTTATACAAACAAACACACACCTAAAGCAGCTTCAAGTCTTCAAAAATATGTCTACGTTTTTACATATTCATTAAATTCGCTCTTTTTTTACTGCAATGCAACTGATTTTTTATTACTATCATTTAACGGGCTTCTCCTGTCTATTCGTTGGATTCTGATTGAGCGGATACTGATACTGATAAAAATAGAGGGTTTAAGAGACAGAAAATTTGAAAGTACTACCGATTTACACTTTTGTTAAATTTTGTAAATTCCATTATCAACCTTAGCTATTGCATTTTGGAAGCAATCAAACTGAAGACACTCAGTCACAGTAACCATTTTTAGTTTCTGCAGTAAGGAGAAAATAGTAAAACAAAACAATAAAGGGTGTACTCTTCTTGTGAATCATTAAGGAACCCGATAATTACTCAATATCTAAAGCATTGAAAATCAGTTTAACAGTTACATGAGATTAGCATCTGAAGGATATCAAATCTAGATGGATATAAGCAATTCATGCTTAATCGTAAATCTCCGTTGTAGATACTAATAGCTGTTGTAGATTCTAATCAATAATCGCACTAATCAAAATCGTAAGCAGTTAATAAAAATAAGAAAATAATTACCTGAGTCCGAAGCCTGATGGAAATTGATTGGTGAAGCTCAACTCTTAGGACTTTTAGATTTCTTCGGACTTTTAGGTGAGTTTAAGATGGTTGCTGCTTTTCTTATGGAGAAGTCATTTTACGAACCCAAGAATCCATCCAGCTTAGCAAAAATTACACCTAGCAAAATTCATGGATCAAAATAGCAGTTCAATTTGCACATGAAGCCTCCCTTCTCCTTTTCTTGGAATCCTCATTCCTCAAAATACCTACAAATTAGCCAAAAATATCAATGATATATTTAAAAGTAACTTGTTTCATTAACTATATAGTTTAGATTTTCCAAATACAGTAGTATCATTTCCAAGGAGTTAAACTAACAATCGCGACGGAAAACTGATGTTTCTCTCTTAACCAAAATCCGTATTACTTCTGCTATTTACGCCATTGAAACAACAATTAATTTACAGTACATCATAATTAAGTTAAAAAAACTATAAATTCTTCATATTTGGTAACGAAGTCATAATAAAGTGAAAGCGTAATCATGTTGAATGTAATAATAAATAAGAGAATGATTATTTTGAATAAATATAATGGATATATTTTAATGAACAAAAAATAAATGAAAAGGAACTGAAGTGAAAAATAAATATAGCGAGGAAAGTGAACAAAAAAAGTCATGTTATTATACCTAAAAGCATTAGTGCATCAATTATGCAGAAAAATTGCCATGACTTATGCATTGTTATTTGAAGAAGTCACTGGTGTGAACCCTAACAAATTTTAGTTCTTGAATGTGTAATTGTTACTGCAATATATACATATTAGTGTGTGTGTGTCTTAAATATGAAAAGTCAACCAAAATGATCAACTTTCAAATATTAGGCATGAAAGAAAGTTTTATACATGAACAAAAGGAAATTAGCAAAGGAAAAGTCATGTTATTCATATCAATACAGGTAACTATATGGTTAATATAGTGGCAGATTCAAGGACCCATATTAAAATAGGACGAATATTTCATTTCATATAAATAAAGAACTAACTTCCATGGAAAATAATAAAAGAATTTTTCTAAAAGAAAGATGAAAATGTAGGACTTTTCTAACAATATTTGGATCATAACTACGCCCATCTTTAATCAAGAAAATACCTCCATTGGAATTGTAGCAGTTCTAAAGAATACAGTGGATGAGTGACATCAAATAAATGAAGTAAGATTCATCAACTATGAAGGGCATATTTGAATTAGTACCAAATCATGATACACATTACACAAATAACCCTTTGGACCATAAAGGGAGCCATAAACGTACATGATTACCTATATATAAATCCTACTCCTTTCTGAAGATGTTCTCTCTTAATTTTTCTTATATTTACATACTATAAATAGGTACCAACTTACCTTTGTATTGTGAATGAGAATCATTATCTCTTTCTTATGCCTTGGTTTTGGCTTAGGTTGAATATGATTGTTCAAATGAGCCATTAATAATGACAGTAGATTACGATTTTGGGTGGATATAGATTTTGCACATTAAGTTAAATAATGATAGTAATTACCATTCTCGCTAATTACACTACTACATTAACTCATATTTCACACACCAAACAATAAAAGGAGTAGATTCCCTAAGGTATAACATTACTAAAGAAATAGTTTAACACACATACAACTAATGTAGTCTGAATGCATTATTATCTATATCTTATTGCATAAACAAATCTAATTTCCAAAATCACATACTTTTCATTGTGGTTGAATATATAATCAAAACTAAAATATTTTAGTTTGGAAAAAGGCACTATTAGGAAATATAAAAACTTATAATAGACAGCTTATTCTACACCATATTCTGCACATATTAGAAATTGATTTGGATACACGTGAGTGTCTACATAGAAATTTATTTATATTAGACATACCAGGGAGAAAATTATCAATTTCTTAGTATTTCTATGCCAACATGGATTGAATGACTGTAGCACCATATTCTGTGCTTTTGCAGTTTCCATTTACTAGTAACATAAAATTAATGCTTGGCATTGAGGTTCTAAAACAAACAAATGATCAGAAAAATAAAATTGTATTTTAGTAACAAACTATTGAAAATAAATAGAAAAAACCTCAATTCAGTACCCATACCTAAAACTCTGTTACAATTACACACTTTTATAAGAAATACATGTTAATTCAAAACCTACTTGTTAGCATGAGTACATAAAACATGAAATGAAATAAACTTACAATTATGTTATAACTGATGAAATAGCCATTAATTTGTTATTCATAAATCATATTCTGCAAGTCATTCAAGAGTACCTATAAAGTTAAATTAACAAAAAGTACATAATTATCTAGTTTTTGGAGATTCACATAACTACTGAAGTGATTTAAGAAGGTCATGATAGATAAGAGCAACATATATATGACCACTTCAACTCGTGTATAAAGAGTAATAAGAAATATCAATATATTTTCACGAAATCCAAAATCATGCATATTAACGTTGCTTTGGGCCACAATTTAACTTGAATTTAGGATGACATGCTATTTTTCCAAGTTTATGCACTTAAGAAAACATAATTTATGATTACCATTTGAACCTTTTCTAGCTTGCACCTTTTAAAATGAATTTGTACAGAAATATTGTGTATATCATGGCTAAGGCGTCAATAGAATCCAAAACACTATCATATCTAGGAATTTCAGTTAAACAATATTACTTACCATTTTCATGAACATATACTTGATATATATCAGTAAAGCATATATGTCATCGCACCAACTATAAATTTCCTTTACTGAGGCAACGACTATAGAAATTGTACTTTGTATAGAATAAGTTTTCACTAAAAACATAATGACCACACCTTACCAAAATAAAAAATAAAAAAAGCAGCGATTAATAGTCCAGGAAAAAACAACATTAATAGTTCATTTTTTTGATTGAGTAAAAAAGCTAAAATAAAATGTTGTAGCTTCATATAGTAACAAAAACATGTTGTAGCTTTGTAATAATCGTTTTTCTTGTGCGTTCACTCTGTTCAATTTGTAAATACTGTTTGCAACACGTAAACTAAAATAACCTGTAAACTAAACTAAGAGAACCACAACCATCCATCTAAGCTAGTATTTTAACACAGTAAACTAATACGTAATGGAGCTTTTAATAAAAACCTGTAATGCAATTGCCACCAGAAATGCACGGAATGCAACACATAAATTAAAATCGAGAATCAAATTTAAATTAGGATAATAGATAATAAAATAAAATTAGAATATTATCTGAATTTGCTAGATCGAAAATCAACACGTAAATTAGTATTAGGAGCCATCATTGAAGAGAAAGAAAAAATGCAGAGCACAATCAAGGCATAGTGTAAAAAAATACCAAAACCAAGGTCGAAGTTATGTATGGAAGCTATAGTTCCTAAAAAATATTGTTGATGGAGAAGCTCAATAATCAAAGTCAAATAATTCTTTACCCGCATCGAATAATTCTGTACTTTGTTGAAAATCGAAGTTGAAGAAGGCGTTAGATAAAGAATCGCAGTGTAACCTCTAATCTTAATCGATTAGTCGATAATCAATAATCCATGGTTGAAGTTGGAGAAGATGTTAGATCTAAAATCGCAGTTTAATCAGAATCGAATTTGCGACAAATCGATAATCAAAGTCTGAGAAGATGCGATGGATGGAAATGGATTTTGGTCTCTTTGTAGGCAGGAGAAACATGGTTTTTGTTTTACTTTGGGAAGATATGTAGAAGCGAGACACGGAGCGGTAAATTGGACGAAGGGTATTTTGGGAAGTTCAAAAAGACACGGTCGATGTACTATTTCACTGAATTCTCTTTATTAGTAGTAAAGATTTGGGAAGATAGGTGGAAGCGAGACATAGAGTGATAAATTGGACAAAGGGTATTTTGAGAAGTTCAAAAAGACACGGTTGATGCACTATTCACTGAATTCTCTTTATTAGTAGGAAAGATAAACAATCTTTACAACAATGTTAAATAAAAATAATCTTAATACAATATAAAATATAAAGATCTTAAAACAATATTAAATATAAGTAAATAACTTTGAAACGATATTAAATATAAATAAGTAACCTTAAAACACTACTAAATATAAATAAGTAATTTAAAAAAATTCTAATTACTTAGAAAGGGCGTATAATAAAGGTTAAGTAAAATAGAAATTAAATCCTTATAAATAAAATATTTTCGAAACCCAATTCCAGATTTAAACTCATTTCCTATCTCAAAATCAATTCCAACCTCAAATGGCAATTTATAGTATTTTTAAAACACTAATTTGAGACCACTAGCTACCCAATGTTTTACAAATATTGATATTGATTTTCTATCACTACAAGGTTTAAGTTTTGAACATATAACAATGTCATAACCAATAATGTCAACAATCAGGTTTGATTTCAAAAAAAATTCATATAAGAGGAATATTACTGAAAACAATTCAACAATGGTGAGGAATCCCGTTGGATCCCTCCAAACTGTCCCCTGCATCACAACTCATATATATCAACACACACACACATACATACATACATACATACATATATATATATATATAATTCAATGGTGATGAGGAATCCTGCTGGATCCCTCCAACATGTTCCCCCGTATCACAAACAATATATAATCTAATAATATGGATCATCTGCTCTAGGCGGGTATATATAAAAGGGGTCATTCGCTCCAGGGGCTGGAATAAAACCAAACCAACTGATAAAATAGTAAATCATCCAAACATTCAATCAACAAATTTTATCAACTATATAACATACTGGTTAACAAAAAGTGAGTTTAACTCACCTTAATTCTATTTGTTGCCGAGGCATTCCGGTTTTAATTAAAATCAAACAAATGTTATACTAGCTCCAAATTCATCTAATCCAACTCTATATCGTAGTGTTCTCTGATATGATCGCAATGTAGCTTATCGCATTCAGTTTCGACATCGTATGGAAAGTTATGAATTAATGAACATTAGAGATTGTTTAAATTATAATTAACATAAATTAATTAAATTAAATTTAAACTAATACTACCTTTCGCCCTCTTCTCTCATTCACGCTTGATAATACCGGGCCATGCAACTTCAATCGCTCACCGCCGCCACATTGCTCGGTTAGATTGTGCTGCCTTCATGTCGTCGCCTCGCCTACCTCAGCCGCGATCCACGCCGCCGGTGCAGCCTCACCTAATGCCGCTATGTCCCCCAAAACGAACCCACAATGCCATATGTTCAACTCGAGACTGCGCCATGACCACACGACGATCGCTCACCAAACTTTGCTAGTGCCTCGCCTTTGCCGTCCTCTATGCTTTGCCTTTATGTGCCATCACCCAACGATGACCCAAATTGCAAAAATTTGTGAAATTAGATTTCACGTTCATCAACAAACTACGGATACCACGCGACAATTGACGATGATCCAACCGTCCAATAGGTCGAGCTCGAGTCTACAACATTTCTATAGTTGGGGTTGTGGCCTGAAAACGCTTGGATAAGCTCCAACGATCGTGAGCCATTAGATGGAGATGAGTTTGATTTGAAAATTTAAAAACATTCTCTTTGGTTTGAACGTAAAATTTATAGCCGAAGAGGGTTATGGGCCAATAGTGCAAGCATGGGCTGATGGTATGGCCTAAGCATGGTGAATATATATTATTTTATTTTAACTGTTCGGTAATATACAACCCCAAATCTCGAACTCCAACGAGGCTTGCTGCCTGGTGTTTTATATGTAATACCCCTATTTCAAACATAATGGAAATAGTCTCGAAACCTAATTCGATCATATACAAAAGATATCTTTTCAAACCTAATTATATTATATTAATTCCTTTAATTAGTTTCTATGCGTTTCGAGGTCGCATGACCAAACAATATGTTCGATAGCCACGATATTCGATGGGATACTATAATTCATTATTACGGATCTAATAAAACTAGTGTCATCGAAATCCAAACAATGCCCCGGAAGGCTATTTTTACACGTTAATTAAAACGAGTTATTATAAAACCAAAATAATCATTTTTAAATCTAAATCAAAAGTTTAATATCTTCATTATTATTTAAATAGAATTTAAATCAATTTTCGAAATCATTTTTATTCACATTAAATTATAGATTTAATTATTTAAACAATTCCAAATATTAAATTCAATAATTTAATTATCAAATAAATCACCATATTTGAAATTCAAGTTATTTAACGTATAAAATTAACTTTTTAATATTTAAATCAATTAATTATTCCAGATTCAAATGATTAAAATTCTGGGTCGTTACAGTGCGCTTCTGGTTTAGGGTATTTAGTGGCATTAGGATCCGCCTCTCTCCTAAAAGAAAGTATTAAGTAACCTAGTGAGATTTCAAATAAATAAGGATATCTCCAAAAAGGTTTAATACAGTGTTGAGGTATTAAGTGGCTATTGCTGGGCCTACCGCCATATCGAAAGAAGTAACTTAATGAGATTCCATATTTATTATTAAGAGTGACGATGGATATGTCGTAAAGGGTTCACTTCGGGTTTGAGGTACTAAGTGACCGATCTAGGGCTCGCCTCTTTCCTATAAGGTAAGTATTAAGTAACCCAATGAGATTTCCAAGTAATGTCAGCTAAATAGTGCCAGTAAGGAGTTCAAGTATTATCGAAATTTAGGCCCAATATGGTACGGGTTGTTACATTTGGTATTGGAGCTTAGGTTAATAGATCAGAAGAATTAGGATAAACTGAGAGAATACATTTATACTTTTCTATCTATTATTATTATATTTTAAATTAGATTATAAGAATTCTGGCTATAAAAGTAGTTGTTGTTCCACTCCGAAGGAATGGGCAAAGCAACTATGGGTGGGAATATTTTAGAGTTACAATTTTCACCCTTACTACGAAGTACCCCATGGAGTGCTGGCAATGCATTAGGTGCTGTTGATAAAGAGTATGAGTACGACATATGGCTGAATCCCTGAGATTGGAGGTGTTCGACTTGATGGTTGAGATCTAGCTACCTTGTGATTTTGGACTTTGATGATGAGATCCAGCCAGAGACAAACATTTATTCTCGATGGGCAAAAAATTAGAGACTGCATGTCGCAATTGTACGGAGGTGAGTTTTTGCTAAGGTGCATTCATTTATCACCTCTTCAATGGCAAACTGGATTTTTATTTGAAGAATTAATGCCAATTCTTTAGTCTAAAACCTGTGAGAGAATTTTTATAAAGTATATTTTGGAAATGTCTTAGATTTTGGAAAATGGGTTTTCAAAGGATTTCTTTTCCTAAGGATTTATTTTGGAAATTTTGTTTTGGAAAGTTTTGAAATTTTAATTTTCAAAGAAACACGTATACTACTACGTTGGTCGTGTTAAGAAATTTTTATTTTATAAAAGATTAATTTTTGAAATCCTTAAATATTTATACATATATATCATTAAAGTCTTGATTTTGATTTTTGGCAAGGAAATAGTTTTCCAATTCTGGAAATATGCATTTAAAAAAAAATTGGAATCCCTGAAATATTTATATATATATAAGTTTGATCTTTAAGGGAAGTTTTGGTATGAAGTAGTTTCTATTATTTAGAAACAAGTATAAAGGAGCATATATTTAGCTTGGTGATTTTTCGATAAATTGAAGTTTCTAAATCTTCTCTCTTTAAGGTATAGATAATATATAAAAGACATTGAATTTTATTTGGGTATATAGTTTGAAGTGTTGTTGTGGCACCAGCTATTGGAAGGAATATTTCCATGCGAAGTAGGCAGGAAATAGCAGTTGGCATATTTTTGGGTTTTTTGAATTATTGTTGGTCGCAACTTTTTTGTTGGAACAACGTAAATTGCAGGAGCATGGTTCGGGACTGAGCGGTAGGCTTTGACACTGCCATGATGAGGACATGATTTTTTTGGATCGTGTCGAATCGAAGTAGATAGCACGAAATGATTATTATTATTTAATCCAACCCTAATTAGGTCTAGGTTCAAGTAACCCCAAAGCCCGTCTAGTGGTTGACCACCTAGCGGTAAACCTAGAGTGGTTTACCAACTAACAAGTTTTGTTACAACTTGAATCTGGAACGGGACTATAAAAGTCGCGTCGGAATTCTCCCAAGTTGCATTCTTTCGTTCCTCCCTCCTCCTTCAGCCGAACCCAATCTCCATCATCCTCCTCCTCCTCCTCCAAGATTAGCCTCTCTCTTTTGTTCCTCCTGTCGACGACTCTGTTTTTCCCTAGTAGCACCAGCCTCGCCTCTCCATCATGCTTGTTTTGCACGTTAGATCTCGCCCCATCACCATTCTAGATCTAAACCCTATTCTCTGCCTCCGACCACTTCTTAGCCCAAGGCACATTTCGACACTGCTGGTTTTTCCTCGCACCATTATGGTTTCAACCCACAAGTGGCCACTTTCCTGGACCGGAATGAGAAAAAGGTTTCATCTCTTTTGGGTTGGAAGAGCTATTCGTCGTGGTAGGCTTTGCATCGATCCTTCGCTTCGAGACTTTTGAGTGGGAATGTTACCCATGCTGCATCTGCCTTTTCCATATCTAGTTGGTGTAGAATTTCGATAGAGGCAACAGTTTGATTCATTCGAAGGTGAAGGTTGTCTTGATTGAGCTGAATAGTGATGAACTCGTCGAGATTTTAGAGGCCTCCATAAAGGATGCGAACTTGGATGAGTTTGAAGTGATTGACCTAAAGATTTTGTAGCAGATCTTTTCTCAAGATGTCGATGTTTGGAAGACGGATAATATATGTTTGACTACCCGTCATGTTGTGCGCATCATTCAACATAACGTCATCCCTAAGATAGAAAGTTATGACTAGAATTATCCTATGGTGCCGAAGACCACCTATGCTTATAATGATGGCATCGCCGTCAATTGGACTCACACCTTTATGACGCAATTTGTTGATCAAGGATTAGCACTTTACATAGTCATTTTCCGTATTTTTACCTATCCACTCTCGTCTTTAGGTACTATGGGTGAACCTCCATAGAGAGGTAGTTTAGTAGAAGGTTCCTTCTGCCATCATTAGATCCTTCCTTAGGAAGATAACAATTCCAAAGCCGTCAGCAACACCAACAGTGCTTGTGGCACGAGATTGGGTGTACAGCCACGATGCCACGACCATTCAAGCGTCGCATCAACGGATCATGCTCCAGCTGCGGAGCAAGGCATCTCGTAGTCTGTAGGCATTATCTTAGATTTATGGTATTGACGTCTTTTCCCTTTCAGCATTTGTTCTTTTCTTTTAGGCTGTTTCGATTGTAATTGTTAGTTATCTCTTGTAAAAGGCATGCATGATATTATGAGTTCCTATTTATTTACCATGTTATTGTTTCTGAACATGTAAATCACTCTTATATGCATAGTGGAAAAGCAGTATCAATATGAAAATCTCATAAAAGATACATAACTGACAGTAAATGCAATATAAGACTGGAAATTTAGAATAGTTGTAAAATTTTAGCGAAGGATATGATAAAGTTGTTTTGGTATCATGGGTCATTGCTCATATTCCTTAAAAGCTAGTTTTTTTTATAGTTGGACATGATGACATTTTTAAACAAAATGTCAAGTTTTATGGATAAAGGTTAGTTGTAGAAGTTTAGAATTTTGTATATGCGTTTAGCGCATAATCGACTTCGGACTACACTGAAATTGTGGTTTAATTTATCAAAATTTTTGAAAAGGAAATATTTTGAAAAGCTTCTCTTTTGATTTTTTTTTAGGTTTTACTTATTTTTGGGTCCTAAATTATTTTATGAATTCTTGTCCAAAAATTTGATTTTAAGGGAAAATGTGCGTTTAAATATTTTGGAATTTTTTTTCAAATGGCATACAAATTAAAAAAGTGAGAAAGATTTTTGTGAAATATTTGATTTTAAAGGCCACATGTTAAACGTAGAGAAGGCAAATTGAGTAAGAATTTGCGGATTTAGCGGTGCATTAGGATCGACGATGCGATAAATGCAAGCGATAGCAAGAGAAAAGCTGTTAGCCTTAGAATTTCTATTTCCATAACTTGTCGATGATGCACGCGAGTCTATTTTAGACTCAATTCAGTTTTAAAACTTGAAAATAAGCCTTCTTATGCGTTTTGTACGTGGAAAATTCCACTATACTATGGGAATGAGAAATTTTTAGGGTGGTAAGGATGTTAAATTCTCCACTTAAATTCCTTTTTCCAAAATAGGAGTAAAGTTTAGGAAATGATTTTTCGATTGCTTTAGATTTTTGGATAGTCGGATTTGGATGCAAATTTTGTTGCTTCATGCTTCTATTCGCAGGAGTTTAGGGATTTTGGTAGAAAAGATTTTACAAAAGCTACATAAATATAGAATTGCCAGTATATATATAGATTGTTTGCATCATATTTTTCAAAAATGTTTCCAAATAAATGCATTCATATAGGAGGATCTAGTTTAGAATTATTCTGCATACATATTTTCTTTGTAGTAATCCAATGATACACCATGCATTGTACAAGTTTGGTTTTAAAATTTGTTATACACTCATTGGTTTTATAGTTTAGGATAACCGTGAGTAAAAACCATGACTTAGTCATTGGTGAAACTTTGGGGATGAAATTATTTTTAGGAGGGAAGAATGTAACAATCCATAATTTAATGTTAGTTATTTAATTAGTTAGTTAATCAATTAGGCTCCAAAAACGAAAATTGTACAAACGATGGAATTTGACCACAAAACTTGTACCATTACATTTGTGGTAAAATTCTAAGCAACTTTCATATTTGGAGTTTTACGATCGGAGTCCAAACGAAGAAGTTACGGACGAAAACGAATTCAGAACAAAAATATTCGAGTAGGAAAATTAATGTTTTTATATTAATTGTTCGGGCCCACGAGCTGAATCGTTAGGGCCAGCCGACCCCCAGTGGTCGACCGATGACCCATAGGCAGTCGACCGGTGGCGACCTGGCGTCTACAATAAACCTACGCCACAACGACTTGGATTTAATATTCTAAATCGAACGGTTGTGGTTGATTCTAGCGTCAATAAATTCAGGCCTAGTCCTCTCCTCTCTTCTCATATTTTTTCTGAAAGCAGCAGCAAAGTCCTACCATTTTCTCTTCTCCACTATTTTCTAAATTATAAAATAAATATTTATATTTGTATATATACAAATCGGCGAAGAATAGAAATCAAATAAGAGAAGAAGAGTGTATTAACACTACGCGATAACGAGGATATATATATATATATATATATTTATATATATTTATATATATTTGTCATTATATAATTAAATTTCGCTTCAATCCCAAATC
The DNA here is from genome assembly GCA_030737815.1 of Allium fistulosum. Lineage (NCBI taxonomy): Eukaryota > Viridiplantae > Streptophyta > Magnoliopsida > Asparagales > Amaryllidaceae > Allium > Allium fistulosum. Next base: position 1,037,702,039 of record CM060902.1, on the reverse strand, counting down.
TCTTCTCAGATCTATAATTCTAATGTATGTATATTCCCATTTTTATACATATTTCTTGGATTAAAAAGGATTTGGAGATGAATTTAAGGTTTTTCTTCAGATCTGGAGATTTGGATCGCTTTTAGAAGGTTAGTGGGAAATTTATATATTTTTTGTGATTTTAAATCTATTCTGTTGGCATAAATTGGTTTTTATACCTAAATCAAATTTATTTGTCAATTGTAGGCTTAAATTAGTGTAGAAAACTGTTGCCTACATATTCTTGCTTTAGATCTCACACCTAGATCTGGAAATCAGTTCCATAGATTTTAGAATTTGAATGTTGCATATTTCTATTCCAGATCTATACCTGAATGTAAAACAGGATTCTTGGATTATTGCCCAAATTTGTGCTAAGTTGTAGATTTTCCATAGTCTAATTTGTGGGAAGAACATCCATTTGATTTTTATGTGTTTGCTTTTTTCGCTTTTGATTCAAAAGGCCGATGTTAGATTTAACGAGGAACACCTACAAATAAAAAGGGAAGAGATGTGTAATGTATAGATTTATCCTCCGTAGTTTACACCATCTATTCCAATTAAAAATAAATTATCAATTCCTTGTAACTTCAAATGGAGTCAATCCTTCTAATTTATGGAAAACATAGCAGAAAATCTCCCTAAGGAATTTAATTCCAGCAAATTAAATATGGAAGGCATATTCTAGTCAAATATTTATGACTATAATATATTTGGATAAGAATAGGTAGTTTTATTAAGTAGTTTATACATATTTATTGCGCTAATAAAGAAGAACGGCGTTTATTCGTGAGTTATTTTTATGTAAGTTCGTTGGTTATTATTATATTTAGGGAAGCGAATAGGTAGAATTAGGAAATGTAGTTATTCCTATTAATGGAATATAAAGTAAGTAGGAATTCCTATTAATTAATTAATTGAAAATGAAAAACTGTAACCTAAATTAATGGGCAATTAATGAAAAATAATGGATAGTATTAAACTAAGGTTTACAATTAATAGAGACAATAATAAATGGGACTGGTAAAAATGGAATGATCTAAATTATAAACATTCGCTCCATAAAACTCGATGACCAATTTTCGTGTTTGGTCCGTAAATGTTAGTTATATTTAACAAAGAGTTATCACTAAGGTTAATGAGAATAATATGTAAAGAGTGTTGTTTAGTAATAGTTTGTAGAAATTTAAAAGTATTTTCACTCCACCCTATAAGTAAACCCCCATAACCTTCAATTGAAGGTAAACATGCCCAATGACGAAAATGATAACCACCTGATCTTCTATAAAAGCGAAGATCGGGGCATTCTATTTTCGTCTCTTTTAAAATGGTGATATTAATAAAATAGTCTTTGAAAAATGCTCTAATTTTATCACTTTTTTGATCTGAAGACCACTAATATTCCAGCTAATAATCCTCGTAACCTAGATGATCTAACCCCCTCTATTTCCCTACTTCTAATGTAAGCAGTGCTAAACATTAGTAGAACAAAAGTAGTATCACTAGCTAGCTGACATAACTCACTGGTGGATGAACTACCTAAAGCATAGGAAGAATAAGTACTGCCTAAAACAATAGTCATACCTGAACCTGAATTCGTAGTGCCACTAATAGCACTCGAATCAGGTAATTCACCCATAGTCGAAGAATGACTACTACGGACCCTGGCACTACGTCGAACAATACCACTGGTTGCAACCGATTTCCTGCATCTACCTCTCTTCGTCGATGAAGACAAAAGTGTGACTGCATTACATGAAACATCACCCTTGATACATCCCGTAGTATGTGAAAAATGTGTAATATCCACACTTTCTAAACCATCCACATGTGGCCCGTTATCCAAAATATCATTAGACTTTACCTCTTTGATTACACCATTTATACTCCATATTTATCATATCCTTGTTATCATTATTATACTCTGTATCAGTTACTACAACAGTATTTGTCACATCAGCTTCTACAACATTGTCAATCACTGAATTTTCCATGTCATCACCAATATTAATCCACTACAGAGCAGGAACATAATCTTCGTTCACAAAATCATAGCAATTTTCTTCATCCATCAATTCTTCCAAAGTGTTGAACTTATCGTTCTGACCATCAGAAACGTAACTAACATCATATTTTTCCATTTGATCATTCTGAACCTCCTTGTCTACAACTGCAGCCATTACCCTATCCTTGGACAAAGTATTTACATTGCCTCTAATCACTAAAGCTTTATCATACATACCATGTAACTCTATTCCATCATTCTCAGCAATTTTATGTAAGTTAACTTCAAGAAATGTGTTAAATCCCTCATCTTTTACATCCTTTGCACTGCTAATACCCATATTAGAAACAATGACTTCATGCACACAATAAGAGCAATTTACTTCATCCACCAAATCCGCTAAAATGTTGAATTTATTGTATAGTATTAAGCCTTCATTTTGACCATCAAAAATACTAATAGCAATTGATTTATCCACCGTATCATTATGAGCTTTCCCTTGCCATTTCTCAATTTGCTTCATAATATTAGCATCATTTGTCATGTCTGCATTTACTACACTTATGTTTCCACTATCATAACTACTTTCCATAGGACATTCACCTTTGTTTACCAACTCCAATAAATCATTGGACTGGTTATTAAGTACTACTCTATCCTTATAACCATTAGAAGCATTTACATGTTCAAATTTATCCACCGAGTCAACGTGAATTCTCTTGTCTATAATCGAATCCCAATCAACAAAGTCACCAAAGACAACCTTCAAACCATCAGTCTTTTTTTCAAATATATCACCTTATTCTAATATTCCTCTTGTATCTATATCACAATGATTTAAACTGCACTTATCCGAAGCTTCAATAGAAAAAGCTACATGACTAAACCATTCATTATGCATATTAAGAAGCTCAATTTCTTTTCTTGTACAAGTAGTCTCCAAAAATATTACATGTAATGCTCTATTAAATTTCAGATTGCTAACTTAGGGTATAATAAAATCCTTACCAATAAGAATTTCCACCAAAAGAAATGAGAAGTAAAATTTTAGATTTAGCTCCTCTAATCTCAATATAAAACCAACCCCTCCAAGAAAATGCCTTAAACAAGATAAGTTCCATAAAGAACAAGGAAAAATCGTTAGTTTAACCCAAATACTTTTATCACAAATGCATTGTTTGATTCCATCATTGGTAGTCCATTCATGAATTCCTATGATAACTTTATCCTTGCACATAAATTTCGAATTTAAAGCAATAGTTAAGGCTTGTTTAGATGGAAACTCGACTAAAAATTCATCATTAAACTTCTTAATTTCCCATTTAAATAAACCAAAATTTCTATTAACATTCTAGCAATATCATAGATTCTTATGGATCCCTATAAAAACTCAAAATTGCCAAACAAGAAAAATCTAAAAAAACAAGTACTCGAATCGTTGTTGTTCTTACAAGATTTCTTCACAGCGGCACTAGAGTTTATCTTATGCAAAGAAGAGAGTATACCAGATTTCTTGAAAGGTAGTTTAGATGATTTACAAGCAAAGCATTTGCAGTGAATGCTCTTCTGTCCAAAGAAACCACAATTGAAACATCTTATTGGATCACGGCAAGCATTCGCTAATTGCATTGAATCCCCACATCTGTAACAGAATTTTTTGCAAAATTTCTTATCAATCCAAGAAGCCACCTGTAATCTATCTTTTGAAGAGTAAACCATTCCTTCTTCCCTCATAGCTGTGTTAATTCTAGAACAAACTTCAGCAAAAGAATGCTTTTGGATATCTTCGAAATAGTAAATTGGCAGGTCATCTTTGGATAAACTTGAAAGCACATTGTTTGATAGCAACTTTTCTATGGAAATTCTAGAATTTGAAATTTCCGAAATCGGTGGAAAATCATTTCCGTAATCAGAACTTGAATCTAATTTGAAGAGGGAAGAGTAAACTGAGGATGAACAATCATGAAAGGAAAGAGCAAATGCAAATATTGCATTGAGTCAAGATTGTCCACCATTTTCTTGAACCTTGTTATTATTCTTTAACTTAAGTTCATATTCATTATAAATCAAAGCTAATTTCATTTAACTGACTTCATTAATTCACTTCATTATTAAATCCTATCAAACAACATTCTAAACCATATTTAATTCACTAATTTATTTAATTAGTTCATTCCATTAATTTATTTCAAATCACAATCAATTTATTTCAAAAATCTTTTCATTTAACTTCAGTTAAATTTCATTTCAAATTTGCTTTTCTTAACATTAATATTCAACTAATTTAAATTTTTTTAACTTACTAATTCTCAAAATTTATAAGTTATAAAACTTATTTTCTCATATTTATCAAATTAACTTTGGATTTTAAAATCAAAACTTGTTTTCCTAAAACAAAACTCTAATGGTAGCAAATTCTGTCTTCAAAACCCGAAAAAGAACGTCAATGATGATGCAGTCATCATCGAAATTATTTTTCCAGCGACCGAAGTGCATTCAATGCCTTCTATCCCTTTTAAATTCTTCTAATCAAAATATTTTCAACATAATACTATTATTATTCTTCCAAAACCTTTGGAAAATAATTTTCGAAACCATCGAGATTTAAATTCTCACATTCTCAGCTTTTAAATCCCTTTTATTTGCAGATCATAATTATCAATTCTCCTCATATGTATTATTTCACTTTGGTTATATAAAACCATTCCTCAATTGTTTATCTTTGTTTACATTATAATAACAACAACTTTTATTAGAACATAAACAACAAATAACAAATGATAATAATCAAATATTATCATTCACTAACACCCATACTATAATAATTTCTGAAAAATTATTCCTTTATATATAAAATAAAATCAAGGTAAAATTATTTCATTTACCCAATTTCAAAACAATACCATGTCGATTTCTTTGTTCAAGTGTTTAGAGACCCCTATCAATAACATTAATTACTTATATTGACCAGAATCCATAAATCACTCAACGGATCAACCAACACAATATAAAATACTTTTATATCACTAACAAATACGCGCTCATATATATACACTCAAACTCATAATAAGGCATTCCATTATCTTGCGCTTTGATATTACAATGTAACGACCAACTTTTTTGTACAGTTGAAGCGGACAATCAACCACACATGACCCATTCAAATTGAACAGAAAGGCGAATAGTTAAGGGAAAGGAAGAAGGAAGGAAGAAGAAGAAGGGAGAAGAAAACTAAACAAAACAGAATCTCATAGCGGAACGAATAATCTATAATATACAACAATCTTTACACAAAGAAAAATGTAATATACATACACCAATCAGAGTACAGTAACCTATTTCAGCTCAGACAGTTATAACAGCCTGTCCTTACAATTGCTAATAAATACAACTGATAGACAACACGGTGAAACACAAAGGAATATGTAGACACTTCTTTGACCTCTAGCTTGTCTCCTGAGCTCCAATGCATCCAAAGCAATATGTAAATATGCTCGATTTGACCCGAGCATTATAATAAAATAACACCCAAGTTAGTTCGATATACCAACGTGAGAATAACACACCCGGTTGAATTATTGCGTTTCAAAAATCTTTTGAAAATAAAGGTATCTCGTAAGACCACGCCGCACATTAACACAGACGGGTTTTTACCTTACAATAACCCCATATCTTTATAAAATCCAGTGATATTATAATTATGTCTAGAGGTCAAAGTAAAATATGAATATAGCTAAAATGCTTGCATCTCACGTTTCAGTATAATTAGGCACAACTAAGTTCGCACTACGCTTATTGGAGAATATATTCCACACAATTACTGGGCTATTGTGGTACCGCTCGTCACGGTGCATGTCTAGATGAAATAACAACAAAGACCTCACCAGGATACACCACCAATACAGAACCAGCCTACCACTTGACTAGTATTACCAAATATGATCACCCCTCCATTAATGGGCCCCGAAACATACAAATGATATATAATATCGACTCGTGATTTGGATGATCATACCCTAATTGGGAGCGACCCACTTAGCTCTGCTGCATCTCCAATGTTTTAGTCATTCCCGGTTGTGGAGGCTTGAGGCTATATTTTATCTTTTATATAGCACTTCCCACTTAGAATGCTAACACTTCCCTCCAGGAACCAATGCAATGCCAGCATTCATCCATACAAGTTCGTCCTGGGACTGAACGGGACCGAAGGCACCACTTCTACTACATCCATTTTGAGAATCACCCTCAAGATTAGTAGCAAGCAGCCCTTGCACTTCAAAGAGCTCCATCTTCAAATTCCATCATCTTAAGATGTATTCACTTCAAAATGCTTGAGTTGGATCGAAGTGGTTTTCGGATAACATATCTGATCCCAGTCTCTTCGAAACAACTTTCGATAATTTTTGGTGAAATCAACCCTGGTTCTTTAGGAAATAAATAGTCGAACATAAGAGTAGAGACTACCTCCTAACCATTAGTAGATGGATTGCCTTAACATTTGTCCTAGGCGAATGAAACAAGATTTATACGCAATGTATAGCATCATCGGAGATGATTGTGCCGTATAACTCACGCGTTTCTCCTAGATATTTCCAAAGTTACGTTTTGGGTCCATATTCGATAGTCGGTTATTTAACAATCCACAAACACAAATCCAAATACAGGATTTATTCCAAAGCAAAAACCAATATTGGTTAAGCACATAAATAACCACTAACCTCTTTAATTAATCGTTTCGTTAATTAAATTCACCTTGTAAATACTTGTATAAAAATACTTTTACAAAGATTCATTCACAAATCCTTATATTTTCAATACTTGAAAAAAAATCTCTATATACTTATCTTAACGGTATAAGTACATTCAGAAAACTGAGAAAGATTTACCTTTTTATACAATTCTAAAATCATTTATCAACTCCTTTATAAATCTCTAAAATCATTTATAAACTATTTATAAAATATTTCTCAAGTCATTTATAAATCCTTTATAAATCCATGCAACTATTTATAAAACTCATTTTGTAAGTATATAAACCCATTTATAAAACTCATTTATAAATATCTAAAACCATTTACAAAGCTCTCTTTATATATAGTAAATGATTTTCCTTTAAGTCTCCAAAACATTTTATAAAATTCCTCTTATAAAACCAAAGTCTGTTTATAAAACCCTATTTATAAATCCTAAAAACATTTATAAATAAAAAATAATCATTTATTTCAAAACACTATTATATAATAATAATTAGTAATTTTAAAACATTATTAATAAATAATAATAATTAAACTTCACCATCATTATAATTAAAAATATCAACTTCAAGTAAATTAAGACATAAAATAAATATAAAAACTACGTAGTTCATCCATCTTTTCCAAAGATTGGCGTAGATTCAAGGATATAAGGAGACATTTCCAAATCAAAGTGATTTATTGGGTTGATATGAAAGGTATACTCTAATTTTAATTGTTTTCTTAGATGTAATATGTTTATCACAATTGTGTACGTAACTATTGTTGCCTCACCTTGATTTTAAATTAGTTATGCAATTTAAATAATTTGTTGAATGATTTGATATGTTTTTAATCCGATGAATCAAAAAAAATGATTAAAATAATGTTTTGGTTATGGATTTATGTTTTCCAGTTACTTATATTAATATCCTAAATATGCTGTAATTCAATAGAATATTTTAAATGTCTCTATTTGAATATTTTAAAGGTTCTTGATATCTTGTTTGATTTGTTATGTTCAGTTTTGGTTTTATAATATTTTGATTGTTTAAAAAATATATGGATTGAAACTTTTTTTATGTGTGTGTGTATCATCAATTAATTTAAGTATACGTATGTTTGCAAGTACATTAGACAATTTTAACATAATACGAATGTTTTTTTTGAGTCAATTGGAAATTTTTGGATTAATCATTATGTGTGTGAGTATGCGTGTGTGTTTGTTTATGTGTGTTTGTATGTGTAAATATTTATATTTATACTTTATATTGTTAAGGCATGTTTTAGAAACATTTTTTAATATTTTTGAACAAATTAAAATTGAGGCAATAATATATAAATATGAATAGCGAATATATACATGATAGACATAAATCTCATTATCTACACATGCATATATTAACTATGTTATTGTTTGTTTTTTTGGTTAATTTAGTTGTATCATATCATCTGTTGTATGTTAGCTAGATATTTTATTAACTAATTTTTGCTAAAGAAGAAAGGTGGAATCAGTCAATGACGCCCACTTTCATCTCTTTCCTTATGGAATAGATTAAAATTGAAGCAATAATATGTAAATATGAATAGCGAATATTTACATGATAGATATAAATCCCAATATCTACACATGTATATATTGACAATGTTATTGTTTATTATTTTTGTAAATTTTGTTGTATCATATCATCCGTTATATTTAACTACATATTGTATCAATTAATTTTTGCTAAAGAAGAAAGGTGGAATCAATCAATGATGCGATTACATCTAAACCTAATTTGGAGTTTTTAGGCTCAAGGAAACAGTTGAAAAAAAATTTAGTCTCAAGGACAATAAGTTTGCTTTTTAGGCTGAAGGACACTTTCTAGTGTAAATCACAGAATCATAGTTGTAACTATCATTTTTTGTTTACACTAAAAAGTGTCCTTCAGACTAAAAAGTAAACTTGTTGTCCCTGTGACTAAATTTTTTGCAACTTCTTTTCTGTGCCCATTTTCCTGATCTAATTTCTTGTTTATTCCCATCCTTTAGAACCTAATAATTGCATTTCCTTTATGTTTCACATGTTTGTCGCATAATTAAAATATGAAAATATTTGATATATTTAAACCTTTTCAAATGTCATACTTAATTAACATGATTTAAATAATTATGAAAAAAATATTAATAAAATATGGTTTAACTAAAAATAACTAGATTGGATCCCGTGAAACCCATTTTTCTTCATAGGCCCACTATGATCAAAATAAAGAAAATTTTGAAATCTACTTATTTGACCTACTGAAGTTCAACCTAGTTCATTCATATCCTCTAGTAGAATGCCACCAATAGAGATGGAAGAATTGAAGAAGCGAATTGTGGAGTTGAAGTGTAAGAACTTCGTATGGCCAAGGAACTTATCATGGGGAGCTTCTACTGTGTTTGTAATGAAGTCCAATGGTTCGTTGAGACAATGTGTGACGATCCGCAAATCCATCCCAGTTCAGAGCTGATAATAACCACACATATCCAGCCCGAAACCGAAGGGAAATACGAATAATCATGAGAAAGAAAGAAGAGAGAAGAAGAGAAGAGAAGAAAAAGAAAGAAGAAGAAACAGAAGAAACTAAAAAAATTACAGAATCTCACAATCGCAGTGGAAATACATATAATATCATATCAATGATCTTTACAAAACAGAAACTATAATATAATATACATACATCCATCAGAGTACGACAATCAATCACTGGTCATCAGCCTGGACAGTTATAATAACCTATCCTTACAATTGCCGATAATTTAACAACAATGCAGTGGAAAAATAAACATAGATGAGGAATATGACCAGAAGACTTCCAGCTCCCCTGTTGAAGCTCCAAAGCATCCGAATCTACATTTGTAAATATACTCAGTCTGACCCGAGCATTGAAAGGGATGAACTCCCGGATCAGTCTAGTAAACCAGCGTGGGAAAACACATCTTAACGAAATTTATTTTAAAGTTATAAAAGCTTTCTTTTATCAAAATAAAGGTATCTCGTAAGAGACGCCCATACATAAACACGGACTGGTTTTAACCTTACGATAACCATGTAACGACCCTGAATTTTGAACAATTTAAATTGAAAATATTTAATGAATTTTAAATATTTGAATGATGATTTGACTTGAATTTCAAATTATCAGAATGAATTAGCGATTAAATCTTTGAATTTAATCTATTGAAAGTTGAATAAAATTGAATCTTCAATTTTAAGCCGGTTAAAAATAATTTAAAGGCTTAGAAAATTCATATTGATAATACTGAAGGTAATAGAAGCTTCAGAATTGAATTTAAAAGCGATTTGTTCAGTTTTGAAATTGTATCATTTAAATTGGATTTTTTTTTAAAAAAAATACCCTTCCGAGGCACAGTCTCGGAATTTGACGAAACCAGTTCCATTGGGTCCATAATATTGAATTTTTACCGGATTTAAAATTTTGTATCTATTGGGATTGTTGTGTGAACATACGATATATAAACGCATTGAAGTTTGTGTTGAAAACAAATTGAATCTGAAAAGAAAATATTTATATAAATAAAATAAAATAAAAAAATATATTACAAGATCTCTAGTACACAATATTTTATATCATCTCAGCCGAAGTCGCATACCTATCAGCCACCCTACCCTGTATTCTCGCCATCACGTACATTGTCTTTTCCTTTTATTTTATTCAGTCGTTCCTCTTTGATTTTCTCATTCGTTCAAAACCCTAAACAAATCAATCGAAGAATAAAAATGGCGGCCTCAAATTCATTTTTTTCGTCCTTCCCTCTCGTCTTCCTCTTGCGCTCGGAAGATTAGGGCTTTTCAAAATCAAAGGCGCTGGCTTTGATCTATCGCGCTCGTCTTCTAGAGGGCCACGGCTTCAACTTCAGTAGCTAGATCATCTCTCGCTCGCGTCCGTTCCAATCGAAGATGAGTGGTTTTCGCCCCTCACATCTAATTCGACTTTCAAACGATTTCTGATTTGTTTAAGTTTTGTTTGCTTTGCGAAAGAAAATTTGGTTTCTTTTGTTTCGAATCTCTGGAAAATGATTATATGTGGACTTCGACTTTGCAGTGGTTTCGGCTCTTGATATTGTTCGAGTTTGTGATTTTCTTGATTTATAAACTGATACTCATGATTTTGATCTCTAAAAGAAAAAAAACTTTGATTTTGTGATGATTTTCTCTGTTGCACTTCACTGTTTTGTTTATCACAGTTGCTCCATTATGACCTGAACCTTGTTGCTATAACATTGTAGTTTGCATTATCTTGTACCTGTACTTGTAGTTGGCATCTGCACTGCATATTTCAGTAGCTCCTCTGCTACTTTATATATTTATTGATGTTGGCATCTTGACCCCTGTTTGGATTTTGAACTGAATTGGTTTGAATGGTGGTTGTGTCTGCATCTCATTGTTAAGGTTGATGTATCGGCTTGTTTGTTCATTGGCCTTGTAGCTTTGTTCTGGATGATGTTGTATTCTCGGCCATGTGTTCATTTGTGTAATCTGAAGTTGTAGCCTAGGTCTGCATATTGTAGATGTTCTCTGGTTTGCATTCTTCCATACTGCTATGTTATGGTCTGCATTGTACTTGATTAATCTTGTAGTTGCACTTCTAGTTGGGTATGTAGGCACTGGGTTCACTTGATTACTTGAAATTGCTTCTCCTGTGCATGTCTGGTCATGTGTTCTTTGATTTGTACACTTTGTGATCATCCCTGAGTACTTTTCGACCTGCTGTTACTGATGGTCCATATATGTTCATTTGATTCTGGACACTGTGATTTGTATTTACTTGACCTTGAGCTACTCTGGTCTTGAGTTTATTCATTTTAACATCACTGAGTTGATTTTTAGCTTGAGTCTGATACATTGCATTGATGCATTGTATTATTTGCATTTGGTTCACTTTGTAAATTCGACTTGTCTGTCCTATTGCACACGGGTTACTATCACTTTGAATTACTTGCTGACAGTCTTGTACCTGCATCCATGTTGATGTTGTCATTTTGTTCCAGTGTGGTTTGCACATGTCATTCTGAACTTGTATACTTGCAAAGGTCTCTCCATTGTAGTTGGTCCATGAGTTTGTTGTCTGCATTATGACATTTTTGGTTGCTGTGTCATGTTTGCAGTTTCATGTTGATTTGGATTTGCATCCATTTTTCTTTGTTGATGTTGAGGATGCTGTTTATTTGAGTTTAAAGTGTTGTCTCATTCACTATCATCAGTTGCATTACATAGTTGCCAGTTGCATTGTATTCATATCGTAATTGAACCAGTCTTGTTGTATTTGAGTATAGCACCTGTAGTGTATAATTTCAATTGAGTCTACACTTGCCATGCTATAACTTGATCTCTTGTTTATGTATGCATCCCAGTCATATTTGCTGTCATATTAGTTTGCACTGCGATGGATCATTTCGGCTGTGACTTGTTCTCTATTGATTTCATTAGGTTCACGTGTACTTGATTTCATTTGCCTTTACTTGAAATTGTTTTGTGCACTTAGTCATTGGGCCTTTGTACCTGCTGCACCTGCTTGATCAGTTTCATTCATCCTTGTTTATTTTTGTTGCCTTCACCCAAACTTCCATGTGGTGGCTGCAGTTATTGTTGCAGTTTGCCCTTGAATTCCAAGTGGGGCTGCAGTTCATTTTTATAGAATTTTTGCACTTGATGAAGTGTGCAGTAATGAGTTGTGTGGGAATTTGTTTCTTGAGTTTACTTGAGTATATGCAACTAGTTGCATTTCAACCCAGCCATGTTGCACGGGTTTTGGTGTTGCAGCTGCGTTGAGTCACTGACTTGACCTCTGCAGCTTCGATTGGTGTTAGTCTTCACTGTTGTGATGATTTTATATACGGTTGTGGCGAGGCAGTACGCGTGTGTGCACTGCAGCCACCCGGAATTGACAAATCTTGAATTGATATTTCCTTTGTGTTTTGATCCATTGATCTCTTTGCGTATTTCGTATGGTGTATTGGCGAGGCCGTACACGCGTGCGTGTACGGCAGCCAATCGAACTTTGATGGTTTTAAAGTGACAATTTCAATTGTTTTAAATTGATTTAGTCAATTTGATAAATTGTTTATTTATCTCTGTTGATGATTTAAATCTGCTGATTTATTGTTTAACACTGTTTAGTGTTAAAATTTTCGTTATCCGATTTCTTTGTTAAAAGGATTGGATAGACGGGAATTATTGTGACTGTCGTCTATTTAAATTATTATTGCCTCTATGCACTAATAAACTGGTTTGAATTAGACTGACCTGTGTATTATTTTCTTTTGAATATAATACTCGGGTCATACCGAGTATTTTTACAGCTTGAAGATTTTCGAGCAGCGAAGTTAGAGAGAGAGGGAAAAAGAATCATTTTAGTTCAGGAAATTTTGTATTTAAAAAGATATTCCGCTGTATCAATTTAATACATTGTATAAACTCTGATGTATATAAAAGAAAATTTATAGTAATGAAAGATTATTATACTGTGTTTCTGTGGCTGATTCTGTTTAAACGTTATAAACTAAATAACAATCCGTCTTTTTGAACGTTTCGAGTTGGTTTAATTACCGACTGGAGGCGGTCAGAAAGGGGGAATGTTACAAACCAAAACCCGTCATATCAAATCATGTTCTATTATACTAGTGTCTATTATAAAAATAATAATTAAAATAGCCGAAATTGTTACCATTATTAAATTCCAACATACTAGGCTCTACAAACAAAATGGCAGGCACGTAGTGGAGAATGGATTCCATACAAATGACCAGGTGAAGGGACTACCTTTCAATGGGTACATCTCTAGATGGATGTCCCGAGGACCATAAAATATCTGATCCTCTGCCAACATAAGACCGACCTATCTCTACACTTAGATAGTACCGAATATGTCATCCCCTCGGTCGTTACCAACCTATCCGAGGGCCCTCATAGCATACATCCACAATAATTTACATCCTGAACGTCATAGCGGGAAGAAACATATCTAGAAGGGGATGATCATACCCTAATGCTTGTGAACTACATAGCCTTGCCGCATATACCCTGTTTCGGTCATTTCCGGATGTAAGGCCAAAGGTCACGATTACCTTTCACATAGCACATATCACTCTGAATGCCACACTGCCATTCCTTCGATCACTATTGACTTTTACAAACATACAACCTCCGAGCTCATACATCTTAGAGAAGGGTGTTAAGCTAAGAGAAGTTGCCTTCTCTGCCACCAAACAGATGTACATTTATAAAAGTCAACAATGCAATCACAAAATGCAATGTCAAACATCCATCCATACAAGTTATCCAGGAACATGACAAATCGAAGGCACTTTCCTACCACATCCTATCGAGAATTACCCCTAGGATATGTAGCGAATAGTCCTTGCATAAGATATTTCATAATGAAGAGACTACTGCTACTATATGTATAATGGGGGTTTATCCCTAAACGATTAACAAGCAGTCCTTCATTACGAAAATCCAACATATCAATATCTTCTAACACCTACACATTCGAATGCATATGCATTAGTCCAAAGTGGTTCTCGGATAAATCCGACCCCGGTCTCTCCAAACCAACAACGATAAATAGGTCAAACATTTGATAGTCGGTTATTTAACTATCAAAGCAACAACCAATTTCCAGCACCATAAGCAATCACTAGGCCCATTTAATTAATCTTTATAAATTAAAATAATTTCCAAATATTCACTTCAAATTATCTTTAAAAAGATATATCCTCAAAACCATTTCAAATATCTTTCTACATTGGAAAACATTTCCATATACTTATATCAACTGTATAAGCATATTCACAAATCACTTCACTCTCAACACCTAGAAAACCTTTTCATATACTTTATCAATGGTATAAGTATGTTCCATAACACTACCATTTGGAGACACACCAAATAGATTTCTATAATCGTACAACTCCAGAGTTCATATGCCTCTAGACGGGTGTTAAGTATAGGAAGCAATGCTCCTATACCACCAAGCCTTTAGTACGATCATAAGAACCGATTCGTGTATTTCACGATGGGAGGTCAAAACATAATTTATTAGGTCAAAAGGAATGTTGCATAAAACATCGTTACGACAACCCAAAACACTAGTATAGGGATTCAATAATTAAACATATAGATAAATCCCATATACTATATAAAACATTTCCTTTCTGAAATCATTTACTATAACATAGTGTTATAGTCCATGCCTTCCTTATTTCCCTGAAAACGTCTATTGCAATAATAAATGTTGAAATTTATGTTTATGATATTTATCACATTTGAAAAGATTTTTGAAAACCATTAAATTCCATTTAAAACCATTCTTCCCAAAACCTTTTACTTCCAAAAGATAATTTATTTTTAAAACATTTAACTTCATCAAAATATCACCTCCAACATTCCTTTAGATAAAAAAAATTCATATTTACAAAACTCTTTTTAAACCTCCTTTCTATTTTATAAAACTTCTATTTATTTAAAATCCCTTTATTTACAACATTCTATTTATAAATCCATTCTTTTACAAAACTAATTTTGACTATCAAAATCCATATCTAAATCCATATTCTTGTAAATCAAATTCATATATAAAATTCATTTATGGAACAACTTCCTTATTTATAATAATATCACCTTTATAAATCTATTTTCAAAGTATTTCATAAAACTATATTTTTATATCAAAAATCGTAACTTTTTATTTAAAAACTAATTCAATCCTTTTAATAAATTAAAAATCATAAAACATACATATACTTCCCAAAATCACTTCATAATCCATTTCAAATCAAAATCATCCTCATAACATTTAAAAATATCAAAACCAAGGACCGGTGCTACCATAGCACTAAATAAGTCAAATCACATCAACACATCATCATGGCATCCATAACATCATATATCATCATATATATGAAAATAAATCAATAGTGGTGAGGAATCCTATTGGGTCCCTCCAACCAGTCCCCGTTCATCAATACATCATATAAACATATAAATAAAAATCAACCGCTATGAGGCGGGATTCGTATACAAAGGGTTATCCGCTCTTACACAGAAACGTAATAGGGTCTCATCCGCTCCAATCGGCGAGAATATATCCCAACCAACTAATATATATATATATATATATTTGAAAATAGGCAAGAGCTTTATTAAAGCATTTCAGCCTAAGAATAAGACCCAATCACTGGCCCAAAATATACAAACAAATCATTTATATTTGTTAAAACCAATAGAACTCTCGACCTTTCCAAAAAAGAAAAGTAAAACCGTTCTTCTGCTCCTTCTTCTTCAAAGTTCATGGCGGCCGGAGGCGAGCAAGATAGCTTGTACTTGGGTTATTTGCCAATGGATAGCTCAGATCCCCTTCTCCAATTTGTGCTTCGTCTCGTTCCCGTGAGGTGAGATTCCAGTTTTTGATTTTTTGTTGCACCAATCGCATGTCACTTAAAGCAAGCTTACTGACTTCACTGTAATTTCTTTTTTTATTTTGAAATACTCGGCGATTTCTCTCCTTCCACACACTCCAAACTGTAACAGTAATAGCAATGCTACTCAATTTGGTTTCCATGTCTTCGCCACCCCTTTTCTGAATCAGGTAATTTATTTCATCTGCTAATAAGTGAGTCTGAATCGATGAGTTTATTGAGATTTTACACAGATTCCACACCTCTGTTGAAAATTTGCAGGAAAAAAAGAGATGTTCATGAGTTTCTTCCTCTTGATTACATAACACACATATCTTATCTGTTATAATCCCCCATTTTGAAAGTCTATCCTTTGTGGGTAGTCTTTTGAGCACCTCTTTATACACAGTAAAATCCATTTTAGGACTATTGACACGATTCCAGATGATTTTGCTCCATTCTACTTTATTGTCAATATGTCTTACCTCATTCCAAGCTGATTTAGTGGTAAATTCATTTCCAGAATGCTTCTAGACCCAGATATCATTGTCTCGACCACTAAATATCAGCATATATTGAATTTTTTCTTTAATTTCTTGACTCACTGGTATCACGGAACAGTTCCATCCATTATTGTTAATTGCATCTGTCACTTTTTTATTTGGGCATCCATAATCTGATCCCTGCTTGCAGCAATTTCCCTTGTACAACAAGATGCAAGTGTTCTTCTTATTTTCATAATAGCTTTCCATGTCGGAGAAGCATTATTGTCTATTTGCATGCACCAGAAATTACCTCTGATATATCTTTTCCTCATCCAGTTCCCCCACAGACCTTTTCCATTAATAATTCTCTAGGCTTGCTTCAGAGTGTAGACACATCTCATGTTTGTAAGTCTTCAGGCCCACACCTCCTTCCTCTTTAGGTCTGCATAAGTTCTCATATTTAATCTTGTGTAGCCCTCCTTTCCATATAAAGTCTGCACAAACTTTTTCTATTTTCTGTATTGAAGCATCAGGAAGCTGGAATGTTTGTAGCCAGAAATTAAATTTGGAATGAATAACTGTGTGCACCAGTTCAATTCTGCCTACTAGAGATAGGAGTCTTGAACTCCATCCCTGTAGTTTGTCCCTAATCGAAGAGATTAAAACTGCACATTCTCTATCAGTAATCTTATTGGAGGATAGAGGAACACCTAGGTACTTAACAGGGAGTTTACCTTCTTTCACATTTAAATATTCCAAAATTTCATTTCTTCTAAAGCATGTTTTGTTGAAGTAACATTTAGTTTTTTGCTCATTCAATTTGAGTCCTGTAAGTCTCTCTATATTGCAGAAAATTTCCTTTATAGCTCTAGCCGATGTTTGGTTGGATTTTATACAAATGAGAAGATCATCTACATAGAGTAAGTGGGTCACAATAGGCTGGAAATTGTATATAGGCTGAATTAGTCCGTTGAATGTTGCCACCTCCATCTGTAGTGAAAAATATTCCATGGCAATTGTAAAAAAATAAGGAGATAGAGGATCACTCTGCCTGATACCTCTATTGGATCCTATAAATCCTTTTGGTATGCCATTTATCAGAATTGAAAAAGTCGGTGTAGAAATACATTCATTGACTATGTTCACAAATTTTGAAGGAAACCCCATAGCTTTTAGCATATGTATGATGAAATTTCTATTTATTTTATTATATGCTTTGTGAAGATCCACCTTTAGACAGAATTTGTCCGCACCTGGTTTGTTGAAGTTTCTAATCAATTCATGTGCCATCAATGAGTTTTCGAAAATGCTTCTCCCTTTGATGAATGCACTGTATATATAATATCATATATCATCCAAACAAGAATCAACCATCATATATAAATTTGTTCTCACTTATATAAAAATATAAGCGAGCTAAAGAGGTGAGTTAACTCACGAAAAGGCCAGAAATCACAGAAGCGCTACGGATTGGATTAAAATTGAACAGTAGTTCAATTTAACTCAAAATTCCCACGAGCTTTGAATTCGTCCAATCCAACTCCACAGCGTAGTGCTCGCTAATATGAACACAACGCAACTTGTTGCGCTTGAAACGAACCTCGTACAAGAAAGTTATGCATAAATGAACAATCGATAATTAATTATATAATTAACTTAAATATAAAATAATTAAATTTAAACTTTTACCCCTAATCATCGTTTCCCTCTTCTTCGCAGGCTTCCTCCTGTACACAACTTTTTTTTATATATACGCGACTTCAAAAAACGCGCGCCTCACCCATATCGACCACCGCCGCTCACCTCTGGTCATCGCCCAACTCCTCCACGCGATGCTCCGCCCAAACCCACGCCTCCACGTGCGTACGTGCGTACGCGACTTCACCTGAGAAACCCCAAAAAATGCCGACGAACGGAAATTGGTCGCACGTCTCAAACTAGCCACCGTCGCCACAGCCTGCCATCGCCGAACCGCCCCAGCCTCCACGCGCCCACGGGCACGTGCCTGCATGCAACTCACGCACAAAATTCACAGCCGAACCCAAATTGGATGATGCGAACGTGAGGAGATTTCGGTCGCTGTCGTCGACCATTCGACGATCCATCCGTACACTGGCTTCGTATGATCATGATCTACATTTCCCTAGTTGAAGTCGAAGGCTAATTCGGCTCCAAGTGGCTTTGATCATTGACAACCATTGGATGAAGGTTTTAGAAATGGCAGCTGGTTTATTTTCTAGGGTTAGGTTACAAATGAACGAAGTTGAAGGCTATTTATAGAAGATTTTGCATCACTATTCATCCATAAAAATTCCGAACTCCAAACGAAGTATGCCGCTTGGCTTTCTATATGTTTTATCTCTATTTTGAACACAATGGAATATATATCCGAGGCTAATTCCATCATATACAGAAGACAAAGTTTGAAAGTCGAATTGTTTTAATTAATTTCTATACGTTTCGGACTCGCACGATCAACCGGTAAGTCCAGTCGACATGAAATTTGACAGCATATTATAATTCACTATTACGGATCGAGTGAAACTGGTTTCGTCGAAATCCGAGACAGTGTCAAAAATGACTATTTTTACACGATAATTAAATCAAATAAATTTCAATTTCTATTTAATCACTTTTAATTCAAAATTAAAAGTTCACTAACTCTATGTTAATTTAAATAGATTTTATATCAACTTTATAAATCATTTTCATTTATTTTAAATTCAAGATCCAATTATTTAAATAATTTCAAATATTAAATTAAACAATTTAATTATCAAATAAATCATTATATTTGAAATATTAAGTTATTCAAATTATAAAATTTACTTTTGAATATCTAAAATCAATTAAATATCCCAATTTCAAACGACCGAAATTCTGGATCATTGCACAATGTATCAATCATCGAAAGTTGAAAGACAGGACCGCGAAGGGTAGATATCATTACTAAGGATCGATGACTCATTTGATCAATTGAGTGGAGTGAAGGTATTCTTACGACTAGGTTTGGCTTCGAGATTTAATCAAATGAGTGTTACAAAGAAAATTGTTCCTTTAAATACTTTTAGAACAACATACGATTAATTTGAGTAGTTAGTTATGCCTTTTACACTGATCAATGCAAAAGCCTCCTTTATAGACCCAATGAACCGTATTTTCCGAGACCAACTAAACTGATACTTGTTAGTGTTGACATTTTGGTTACTTGTAATACGAGACAGACCATGAGATTTGTTAGAGTTAGGGGGTATGCCCTAGGAGCAATTCTGTAATTTAGTGTAAATTATTAACTGTGTAATAAAATCTCATTCGAAATAAAAGGTATTTTTCTTTCTATTATATATACTTGCTATAACGTGTTATATTAATTAATTACTTGAAGTGTATTTAATAGAAAATCCATAAATGTCTGTTTTGTGGTAATAATTATAATGCGTTGTAATCATGAGCAATTTATTACAATAGAATAAACACATCATTTTAGATATTTTTAGTCAAGATGTATCGAGACTAAATATCGATAAATCCATTGAGACTGGAGTACGTTATGCTTTCTAAATGTTGGGCAGTGTATTACTCATGGCTGCTTGGGCATTAGGGGGTTACGTACAGATAGTTATTGTATAACTAAGAAATGACTCACCCAATAGTTTTCATTTGGTTAACATTGTAAGATTGCAGAATAGGGATCTTAAGGCTAAGTTAACACTAAAGGAGGTGAATAGTGTTTTTTAATTTATATGAATCCTTTTGAAATCTTTTGAAATTATACTTAGAATAATGAGATTAACAATCACAGAATCAAAACACAGATATATAGTAAATGTAGTAAGAGTAAAAGGAAATAACACGCTAGGATTTTATATTGGTTCAGAGTTACCCTACATCCAGTCACGTACAATTCCTTGTATGGATTTCATTTCAACTAGTAAATGCAAATACAATCTCGATTTCAAGGCTACGAACACACCTTCTAGAATCCTAACCTAGAGCCGCTTGATTTTCGGGCTACAAGCATACCCACTAGATTTACAAGCTACTAAGCATACTTAATTGATTTCACGGGCTACAATTACACCCACAAGTATATTAGTTTGATTTTATAGAGATTTACAAACTCAGAACTTCAATCTTGATTACAAATGATCCTATAATCTTTGAATAGCACTTAGATCTTGATTGGAGTGAGAGAGATGATAGAAATCGGGGAGAAAATGATAGAGAATCAAACTAATGGCAATCGAGTTTGATTTTGGTTGAAATTTGGCAAAGTATGGTTATAATTTGTTTTAGAAAATGAGATAGAAGAAGGAGGAGAGAAGAACATTGAAAAGTGATTGAAAAGTTCATTGGACAGACAGGTATTTATAGAGGAATAACAGTCATGTCCATTCGTGAAGAGATACGATGAATAGACACTTCTTTTAAAATTTGATTTTTGAAACTCATGCCTAGTATGTCGACATATACGGTTAGAGTATGTCGACATACACTTTATAATTTTGAGAAACATTTTAATATATTATTTTGAAAATGTATTGCTTTGTGAAATAATTTTATACTTTGTAAATATGTTTAAATATAATATATATACATTATAATCATAATAAAACTTAAGTAAAAACTATATGATAAGAATTTTAGAAAATAAATCAAAATTTAATAAAAACAATAACTTGGTAAAATATTAAAAACTAAAATGATAACTATAATAAATTGAAAACTATTTTAAAGTTGTTTTAAAAAGAATATTTAAAAACTTATTTAAAAATAGAGAGTGATCAAGTGCTATCAGAATTTTAACAAATATTCTAGACTCTATAACTTATTTGGAATATCTTGGAATCTTGAACTCTTGAATACTCATGAGTCTTCATTCTTGAATCTTTATATCAACATCTTTAATTCTTTAATCTTTACTTGATACTGTACAGTCTTCTTATATCAACACAGTTTAATATCCTGCACTATATACTATATACGTCTTGATAAAACATTAGTATTTATATTTTATATAATTTCTTATAGTTGTTGTCATCAAAACCAAATCCTTAGTTACTAAAATCCTCCTCCTTTTTGATGATGACAACTTTGTATATAGAATATAATATAACTCCCCTTCAGCTATGCCTAATATACAAAACTCACCCTTAATCTATTCCTAGTATTTTATATATTTCTCCCCCGATGTCATCAATAGAAAATAACTAACTCCCCCTAACTAAAACATTATATGATATAAACACATATAGAAGTAATAAGTAATATAACCATGAAATGCAAAATGATAGAAATGATATACAAGAAACATCATTTAATATTTTAATCAATTCAAGCATACATAATGTCACACACAAAGCAATATTTCCAATTCAACCAAATTCAAAACCAATCAAATCAAACCAAACAAACCAAATAAAATTCATTCAAGTAGTATATACAATCAAACCTATTAAACTAGACATTTCTTAGGACTTCAACCCATCCATCAGTGCAAAGGTTGGATCCGTTTTAATAGCCTACCAATCTTTATCATCTTTGTTGATGGTGCATTCTGGATTAGTGGTTGGTTCCTCTTTGTTTAGAGCTGAAATCATCCATCGAACTGTCTTTTTTGCTCCTTGATAATCTACATTTGACTTAATTTTAAGTGTCTCTGGTTCCGTAGGATAAAAGAGAGAATATTATTGAAGGATTCAAGTGTTTGTTCGAGGTTTTCGGTTAATTTTTGAATAGAAGAAACCATTATTTATGATTTGGAGTTTAGGAAAGTAAAATAAGAAGAAAGAGAATGAATAGTAACGATTTTCTGGTTTAAATGTGTATTTAAAAGTGTAGAAATTCGTTAGAATTGAATAGACACTTGCTGTCTATTCAGTTTTCAAAATTAATTTTTTTTGGAAATGAGCCGTTGTATGTCAATATACATGCTCATGGTATGTCGAAGTTGCTTTATTTTGGCATTTTGATATATTTAGCTTGTACTATTATACTAGTTATGCTTGCTAGATAGGATAATAAGTGTATAACAGTAAGGAAACAAGGATTTCATTACTACTTAGACAACCAAGTACAATCATACTTAAACATAACTAAAACAAACTAGGAAGATATGGATGAAGAGGATGATAAAGAGATTCCAAGCTTGTATTTCTCCTTTCCAAAGAACTTATCCATTTTGTTGGAAATGGAGTTTAACTTCTTACTCATGGAACATTTGAGAATCCTTTGATTTTCAACAATCTTCTTTTGATTGTTGAGAATGTCTTGATTGGTTGGACGAGGTAGAAAGTCAATGCTTTCTGAAGAGGTTTCCTCGTCCTCCTCTTTTTCTTCGATATCAATTTCTTTCCTTTCTTCCTCTTCTTGTATTTCTTCCTCCTTTTCATGTGCTAACCTTTCTTCTTTCTCCGCAAGTGTTTCATATGGCTCAAAAATTTGTGGAATTTTCATAAGAGCTATATTTGCTTGATTAAACACTTTACGAGAGACAAATTCCTCTCCTTTAAAATCAACACAGAAGTAGTTAAAACTTCGGGTAAAGTTAATATCATGTAATAGTGTGTTTTCATGGGTGGAAAGATTTTTGCGATAAAATTCATCCAATATAGCTTGAGCCCAATTTATGTTATATTTACCATAAATGGCAAAAGGTGCTTTATAAACTTTTAAGGTAGGATTATTGAAATCTCCCGAAAGAGGAGTGATACTATGTTGCAAAATAAGATTAAGAATTATAGACAGTGTTTGGTTTAAAAATGAATTTTGTGTTTTCAGTTTTCAATATGTATCTCAAATATGAGAAGAATAGAGGGACGAGGAGGGGATGAAAGAAAGATGAATGGAAGGACGAAGGGGATAAAGAGATGATGGAAGAATGGATTGTTTCACGTGCTTGTGTTATTTCCTAAAATACGGAAAATAAATAAAGTTGTTTTCTATTTTGTATGTTAACTTCGTTTTCAAAATTGGTCGTTTTCGACAATATACATACGTCAAGTGCACTTTTGTATGGACGAAAACCCAAAACTAAAAACAACAAATCAAACACTACACTAGCTTTTGGACAAAAATGTCAATTTTTAAACTCAAAATTATCATCTCCTTCGAAAATATTATGAAAAACTTCATGATTATGCTCATCAGTTTTGAAATCGGAAAGGTCCACTCCGGTGGATTTGCATCCAAGAATAGTACCCAAAAGTTCACAATTCAGAATAATTAAAGTTCCTTTAACACTACTCGATACTTCTCCTTCTCCACGTTCATAAAATTTTCCTTTCAAATTTGCATAAAACATTTTGACCAAGTGTCGATAGCAAACAAAATCGTTTTGAGAAGCATCAATTAAACCGAGAATTCCATTTTCGGAACAAAGAGTATCAATTTCATAAGTAGAAAAATCAGTAAAAATTGCAAACTTTCCCATAGACACTTTACCGTAATTCATATAGCTAATATAGGCTTTCGTAGCTTCTTGATCTTGAAAGAGAGTTTTTGATGTTTTTGGAAAGTCTCATGGACCTTGGAGTGCGTGAGGATGCCATTGATGAATGATTTGAGGAGATAAGAGAGTTAATAAAAGTTTGAATTTTGAAATGAATGGTGAATTGAATGGTTTGAGATAGAGGTAATAAGTAGAGAATCAAATGACATGTTCTATGGTCAAGAGGCAGCTTTTCAGAACATTGGGGTTGGTGAAAAGGTGAAGAGAAAATTCAAATTTTAGACATGTATGTCGACATTTACTATAGGGGTATGTCGACATATCTATTGAATTTTTTAAAATGGAATTGTTTTTAACTACATCATACTTTATTTATATACAACCATCTATAACTATATTATTTTTATTTAGATTAAAAAAATAGTTAAAAATAATTTTAAATATATTTTATATTATTATTATTATTATTTTATTTTAATATACAAAAATATAATAATATAAAAATATAAAGTCACACATTATTATTAATCTATAGGATATTCCTAACAATCAAACAATTAAAAATTCAAATGATATAAAACTTTTAATATATTAAATGCGTACATTTTCTGATCCTATTTTACCAATTATATCTTAATTCTGTATTGTTGTGAAGCACATGTTGGCTATTTCTGTATCTAATTCATTTTACTTGATGATGTGTTTTGAGTCATTTAGTGTAGCAGTATAGGCTCTTCTCCATTTTGTAAATGAATCAGTGTTTGATGTGGTTTTCAGTTTCTCGGGATGTAGGCTATCTCATTTTAAGTGACCAGGTTCATCGCAGTTATAACATCTGATGCCATTTTCGCTTTCACTTCCGTTTCCAGGATTTTTGTTGTCGTTTCTTTTAAAATCTTCATCATCCAATATTTCAGGAATTTTCTGAAGTTCCTTGTCATAAAAGCAATTTCTTTATCACTATTTGAATCCAGATTATCCGTCATTGCATCGAATGCTATGGATTTCTTCTCTATTGCTTTGTGTGACGTTCCACCCTTTTGTACGATTCAAGTCGACAATAAACTACACATGTCTAACTCAAACCATTCAAAAGGGAAGATTGTCAATGGGGTTTAATAAGAAAATATGAGAAAAGAAGGAAAGCAAAACACAGAATCTCGTAGCGAAATGACAAAATATAATAATCAAACAAAAATTTCATGAAGTTGTTTACATTATACATCTGATTTCAATTTTTACAACATAATCAGAGTACAACCAAAAAACATACCAAAATAATGTAGCTGAATAACAATAGTAAATATGGTCTAGCAAACTCCATCTTCATCTTCAAGGAATAATGTCTTCAACACTGAAATATTCAAGCTGGCCCGAGCGTAATTAAAAGACAAAACACTCGAGTCAGAACTAAAAATTCTTATGTAAGTTGAATCAATAATAAGTAAATATGAGTGTAGTAGCTTCAGAGATGTTTATGGGATTTTCCAACTCCAATCAAGTGTACACGTGAGTGCAATAACTTAAGAGATATTATGGGATTTTCCATCTCCTAAGGAGCCATTAAACTATCTATATGTAGTAAAATACGCTATATATGTAGTGTCTCTTAGTAAAGTCAAGTATTAAAATAGCATTAAGGCTTTACTTTAATCCCCCTTAACACATTTTTAAGCATTGTCATTGTGATATCCCGGAATTTTTGGACAATATCAATTTAATAATCTGTTTAAATAATTAAATTGATTTGATAATCTTTGATAATAAAATTTGAATTGATTTAATAATCTAATTAAAAAATATTTAATTAGTGAATTTTATCTTTTAAAAACTAATAAGATGATTTCTATTTATAATGTATATATATGTGTGTATATATTGTAAATAGATAAGCTTTGGTTTGAAATTTAATAAATAAATAAAATCTTGTTTTTAAATTTCTAATATACATTTTGATAGTTTGGAAATTATGATTTATTTAATATTAAGCTTTTCAAAGCTATTAAAACAAATAACTATATGGTTTTAAATAAGATTTATAATAAGATTTATTTTATTTTCTTTTTAAATATTGCTTAATAAATATGATTTAAGAATATATATATATATAAGTTTAAAATACAATTTACATATGATATGTTAATTCATTTAGTAATAGTAGTAATTTATAATCTCTTTTATAAATTATTTTAATTTTGACAAATTGTTATTTTCAAATTGAATATATAGTTATATATGTATGTATATAACTTGATTTTAAATTGGATTTTTAAATATAATTTGAATTAGAATTTAAATTAATTTTGAAATTCAAAAAGGGGTAATATTTAAAATATTTGGATTTTATAGATATTTGGATAAGCTCTTATTTATAAGTATAATTGGTTTATTTCTTTAAAAGTTATCTATATATATAAATAAGAAATTGTAAATTAATAAATTAAGAAAAGGCTTTTTACATTTAAAATAAATACTAATTAATTAAAAGGACAAGTGTAATTATATAAGGCTTAATATAACATGTGTTGTAAAATTAAGGTATGAGAAAGACAAGTGTCAATCTTTTAATTTCTATTTTCTTTTATTTTTAAGAAATTATTTTCAGCCTATATAAACATTGTTCTTTATCTTCATTTCTTTTCTTATCTTCATTCCTAAAACTTAAGAAAACTTCAGCCTATTCTCATAACAAATCTGCAACAATTTCTCAAACAATCAGTAATCAACTCCTCAAAACCAAAAACAAGATATGTAACCCATTTTCAAAAATCAAAACCAAACCTGTAACAAAATCTTCAAACCTGAAATACATTTTCAAATCAAAGTCTGTAGCCTGCATTTTTTCAAATCTGGAATCTGTTTGAAGCAAGTTCAAGATCCAGAATCATCAAAACATGCATGCAAGATTCAGTAACAAGCAATTCAAGTTTTCAAAGCAAATCAAGCATTCAAGTTTAAAAGTTTTTAAAGATCAAAAAGGGCATTTCAGTTTAAAGTTTAAAGCTATTTTCGAAAACAAAGTAGCTCTGTTCATTCTCAAATCTGGTGAGTAACAATATTTTTAAATTTAAGGATAAAATCTGGTTGCATGCTTATCTCTGAAATAAGTTTGACTGTGAGTATATTTTTAAGTAAATATCTGTGCATGTATGTATATGAATAAATTGGTGTGCATGTCTGTTATATGTGTATTTCTGTTCTCAGTTTTAAGTCTAAATTTATGATAAAAATTGATTTCCTCTTAATTTAATCTCTGTTAGGACTTATGCTTTAAACAAAAATTGTTTGTTTCATCTTAGATTAAGGTTTAAATTATAGTTAAGTTAAAATAAAACTTGAATGTCTTTTAAAACTAAAAGGAACAGAGATAACTTAGGATAAGTGAAATTTCAAGTATACTAATTCAATGATGCATGCATATAATCTGAAACCCTATCCCAAAACATGAATTTTAAAAGTGAAATCACAATTTTTAGCATTAAGTTGAGTGAGCAGTTCGAACTTGAACAAAATATGGGTTTTGGGTAGTTCCTGATGATCTAAGAGTTCGGGAAGGTCGTGGTACATTCTGGAGATAGAGGAATGATCGGAGAGTTCGAGAAAAATGTCTGTTGATGGTGAAAAGCACTGTGGCGAAGGGGTTTGATCGGGGAAGTTTATAACCCTAGTTTTGGTGAGGCTGAGAAATGGATTCGTCACGACGTCCAGAGGGGATCGAGTTCATCTGAACTCTGGGGATCTGAAGCTTGAAGGATGATGAAGACGTGGCCAGAAGTTTTGGTGCTCAGGTGGTCTCGATCGACGAGGCGAGTTGAAACTGGTGATCGAAGTTCTGTTTCCAGGTTGTGATCGTGATGCTCGAATTCGATTGAGGTGTTTGTTCGAGGTTCTGGTGGTCGCGATCGTGAGTGGTGGTCGTGGTCGTTATGCCGGCGTTGGCATCGATGGTCGGAGGCGATCGACTCGCCTGTGCACGTGCACATGGTATCAGTCATGGTTAGTGTGTTGAGTTAGAGGAAGAAGAAGACGCACTCGAGTAGATGAAGAGTTTGGCTCGAAGTCATACTCGAGAAATTAAGGTTCTGGCTCGGGTTCGTTGTAGAAAAACTCGCGTGGGGTTTAAACAGTTTTAAAAAAAATTTATAAAACAAAGTTTAAAATAAAAAGGAAAGAAAACTCGAAGTTGGTCTCGGGATTTCTGTAGTTTTTCTCGGGTATTTTGATGTTTGGTTCGGGTCATTGACCTGTTACAGTTTTTTTTTAAAATCTGTTTGTTTTAAATTTTAAAACTTATTTTAAAATATGAAAGCAAGATTTAAATTCAGTTTTAAATCAAGTTTAAAGTATGGATTCAATTTAATTTGTATTCTAGTTGAGATAAATAAAGTTTATAAAATTATAAGGTTTTAACAAATTTAAATATTTAAAGAATAATTTAAAAAGGTTTGAATTTTTAAATGAATTTGTTTAAAAAATCTTATAAATTTCTTTTATAAATGTTAAATGTTCTTTAACATTTGGATTTAAAAAGGTTTTGTAAATTTGATTTAAAATTGGATAAAATTAAACTTGTAAATTATTTTAAATCTTTAATTTAAAATGAATTAAAAGAAAAATTTAGAAGTAAAATATTTCAAATCTTTTGTTAATAATAATTAAAGTAGTTATAAAGGTTAATACTTTAATTTAGAGATTAATTAAGGTTTAATGATTTAGGATTCATTAAATTAATATGGTAATTAAAGAGTAATTTAATAATTTAATTAATTAATGATTTGGTGTTAATTAATTAATTAAGATTATAAGTAAATTAATTAAAGGTTAATTAATTTGAAATTAAGGATCATTTATTTAGATAACTATGGATTATTAAAAAATGATTAGGAATTAATTAATCAAGTGATTAAAGATTAATTAAGCAATTAATTGAGTAATTAGAGATTTATTAATTGGTAATTAAGAATTAATTAATTAATTGTAATTAATAATGGTTGATTTAAGTTTTAATACTTAAGGAATATAAGTAAAGAATTGTTAATTAATGAGAGATCATTAATTAGGGATTATTAAATAATGTGATTAATTTGATAATCAATTAGATTAATTAGTTAAATATGAAATTGGTTAAGTATAATTACTTAAAAGTAATTAATGAGGTGTAATTACTTAGGAAAGTAATTAAAGGTTATTACTAATTGAATAAAGGATTTAATAAAGAAAGTAATTTGAGTTTAATTACTTTGTATAATTAATCAAGGGGTTAATTAAAAGATAATTAATTAAGGAGTAATTAATTTATGTAATGAGTAATTAAGGGTAGTTAATTACTAAATGAGATTAATCAAAGGTGATTAATAAATGTGACTAATTAAAGATTAATTATTAAATGTAATTAATTTAAATGGAGTAATTAATTAAGAGTAATTAGGGATCATAAATTAATAATTAATGATGTAATTAAGGATTGATTAATTAAACTAATTAATCAATAATAAGTGATTAAAGTAATTAATTAATTGTAATTAAGTAAAATCAATTAATTAATGAATTAATTAAAGATTACTTACTGTAATAGTTTAAGATAATTAATTTGTGAAATTAATTAAGGATTAATTACTTAAAGTAATTAAAGGATAATTAATCAGGAATGATTAATTAAGATGGATACTTAGAGTATGATTAATTAATTGGTTTAATTAATGATTAAGTAAGCAGGATTTATAGAATGAAGTAATTAATTTAATTCACTTTAAATTAATTAGAGATGATAAATCATTACTTAGGGATGGATGAATAATATTGAATGCTTTGCATTGTTTGATATCTCTGATGAGATATGTGCTGATCTGTGATATGGATGTTTGGTTGAATTATAATGATAATGTGAATTATCTGTTTGTGATGATAATATGGATTATCTATTGTGAATTATCTATCTCTGTGTATATAGATAAAGAATTGAATTGTTTTAACTTTAAAACAACTTGGCCTTAAAAGATACGTTTTGGATTTCGTTGAGACCGGGATCGGGTTTCCAGATTTGGATGTCCGAATACCACATCGATCCAAATTAACGTTAGGTCGTGAATCTCAAGTGAAGATGAAGATTCAGAGTGCAAGGGTTATTGTCGTTAACTCTGAGGGTGATTCCAAAATGAGTGTAACGAGATAATGCCTTCGGTTTCGTTCGAACCCGGAACGAACTTGTATGGATTGAATGCTTTCAAAACATCGTCAGGTGGACGATGAGCATTTTAAGTGATGTGTTCTGATTAAAGGTAATCGTGACCTCAAGCCTCATCAACCGGGAATGGCTAAAACAGGGGAGGTGCAGCAAGGTTTCGTGGGTAGCACCCACTGAGAGTAAGGTCATCCTTGTCTAGAGAGTTCCTTTATTTCGGCTTAGTGGTGCAGTTGGCGACGACCATCTATGGGGTGATTTTTATTCGGAATTATCCAGTAAGGGATGGTTCCAGCTTTGTGTTGCAGGGGATTGGGAGTAATCCTCGGTACGATGATCTAGGCCCCGTACTGTGATGGGCGGTACCCCGGTAGCCCTGCCATTGTATGGAATCCAATCTTCCAATAAGTGATCTCGGATTTGATTGTATACCTATGTATGCTGGAATTTAATGAATGTAACCATTTCGGCTATTTCATATTTATTTGAAAACCATAAAGCGTATTGTAATATAACTGGATTTCCTATCAAATGTTTTGGTTAGCGTAAGGTAAAAACTTACCCATGTTTATGTGTGGGGAGTCTTACGTGGTACCTTTTGTTTTCAAAAGGTTTTTCAAAGTTAAGTAACTTTAACCTGTTACTCACACCAGACCCATGTCTGACCCAAGTGTTTATTTTCTGTTTTATAAACTCTTGGGTACTCAAATTTTTTACGAGTAGCCAAGGGATTCAGGTTAGCTTTGACGAATTGTGGAGGAGCAATGGAGCAGGAGGCTTCAGCGTTCATAGATATATAGTATTCCACTGTGTTGATCTCTGTATTGATCAATGATAGTGTCTTGTATTGTAGTTGAGTTGTAATGTCTAGACAGATGTTTATAACTGTCTAGTATGTGATGTATTTGTTGTGTAACTCTGATAAGTGTTGTATACTATGTAATAGTTTATGTTATTAATATAATTTATTCGTTCCACTGTTGAGATTCTGATGTTGTTTCTTTCTCTCTTCTCTTCTTTTCTCTTTTCTATCCCTTTCTTTCTTATTGACGATGCGACTTTCTGGTCGCTGAAAGTCGGGTCGTCACATTTGGTATCAGAGCGATAGGTTGAGTGAATACCTAGACTCTGGAGTGGTGTCTATCTTGAGAGCGTGTATTTGTAATTTTTATATATAATATATATATTTATTTCTACCTATTTGTTGGGTTACCTGTTCGGGTTTTCCAATATAAGTTCTAAAGGTAGATAGGGTAGTGGTGTGTGTAACATGATTACGAATGGTTAGAATTTGAGTATTGAGGTTGGAAGTATCTGTCGAGACTGTAGACCTAATACCGTCTCGAGTAAGCTTTGAAGTGGTGTAAGGATTTCATCGATCTCTGAAGGAAACCTGTTAAGGTTCGGAGTTCATCTTTGAAGTTGGATGAGTAGAGTTGGATCTGTCGGTTGAGCAGAAGTGTGTGATGGTGTGTGGGTAACTTCTGGAAGAAGTAGCTGTGTGATGAGATACAATGACTATGGATGTTCCCGAAAATGTTTTCTTTGGAACGAGTTTAAGGAAGTGTGTCTACTTCGGTGTTGTGGCTAAGTTCAGCATGGTGTTTCTGTTTGGTTTGGGTTTCGAGTTTCTCGAAGAGCTTTGGTTAAGAAATCTTTGGCATCGGTGGCAGCGTTGCAGCTCGGAGTGTTCTGTTTGTTGGCAGAAAGTTTTCTGGCTGAGCAGTTTTCTGAAGGTGAAGTTCAGAAGCAGTAGAGTAGATCCATTTCTTCGATGGATTGGCTAGGTAAGCGTAAGTTGTTCTGATTGGTAAAGAGAGAACAGTTTCTTTGGAATTAGACTGAGTTGATCGCAAAAGTGACTTGCGATAGTTTGAGTATTCTCTTGGGTTATCTGAGATTTTCTGGGATGTGTTGTCCAGTCTGTGCTTGTGTTCTTCATCAGCATTTTTCTCATCTTTTCCAGATCAGAGTGGTGCAGCGGAAGCAGTTTGGGAGTACATCTCTGGATAGAAGAAGTAAGTTTGGAATCTATGGATGTTTGAGGAGTAGAGTTTGTTCTTGGTCTTGGTTGATCTTGAGGAGATCATTGTGTTGGGTTGTTTTTGGTCTAGTTTGTTTCTAGAAGCATCGGCGAAGGTTGAGTTGATCAAGAAGGATTTGTAGGAAGCCCAGGATTGTCAGAAGGATTTTGTGGATAAGAGACGGAGGAATATTGGATCTCTTTTATGTTCTGATTTGGATAAGAGCTTGGTCTACAAGGTTGAATTGTCAGTTTGGATGACTGGAATTCGTTGTGTTTCATGTATCTCTAAGGGAGTACGTGTTTGATCTATCTCTGGTTTAGGAACCAGCAGTTCTGGAGATTTGGTTGTTGATTCAGACTCGTATGTAGTCTGATATACTGTTTAGTTTTGTACATCTAGATGAGTGGGAACTCTATAGCTTAGTAGTATTGATTGTTTGGATTCTGTAGAGCGAGTATCCCGGTAATTATACTTGGGAAACTCTAGGAAAATTCTATTCAGAATTTTGTCTGGATAGTTAGAATTGTTTGATTGGATAAATTGGTTGCTATAATTGTTAGCATACGGATGGTAATATATGCTTGTGATTTAAATAGATTATTAAATTACCTTTGTTTTAAATTTCAGGGACGAAATTCTTTTAAGGGGGGAGGAATGTGATATCCCGGAATTTTTGGACAATATCAATTAAATAATCTGTTTAAATAATTAAATTGATTTGATAATCTTTGATAATAAAATTTGAATTGATTTAATAATCTAATTAAAAAAATATTTAATTAGTGAATTTTATCTTTTAAAAACTAATAAGATGATTTCTATTTATAATGTATATATATGTGTGTATATATTGTAAATAGATAAGCTTTGGTTTGAAATTTAATAAATAAATAAAATCTTGTTTTTAAATTTCTAATATACATTTTGATAGTTTGGAAATTATGATTTATTTAATATTAAGCTTTTCAAAGCTATTAAAACAAATAACTATATGGTTTTAAATAAGATTTATAATAAGATTTATTTTATTTTCTTTTTAAATATTGCTTAATAAATATGATTTAAGAATATATATATATAAGTTTAAAATACAATTTACATATGATATGTTAATTCATTTAGTAATAGTAGTAATTTATAATCTCTTTTATAAATTATTTTAAAATTGACAAATTGTTATTTTCAAATTGAATATATAGTTATATATGTATGTATATAACTTGATTTTAAATTGGATTTTTAAATATAATTTGAATTTGAATTTAAATTAATTTTGAAATTCAAAAAGGGGTATTATTTTAAATATTTGGATTTTATAGATATTTGGATAAGCTCTTATTTATAAGTATAATTGGTTTATTTCTTTAAAAGTTATCTATATATATAAATAAGAAATTGTAAATTAATAAATTAAGAAAAGGCTTTTTACATTTAAAATAAATACTAATTAATTAAAAGGACAAGTGTAATTGTATAAGGCTTAATATAACATGTGTTGTAAAATTAAGGTATGAGAAAGACAAGTGTCAATCTTTTAATTTCTATTTTCTTTTATTTTTAAGAAATTATTTTCAGCCTATATAAACATTGTTCTTTATCTTCATTTCTTTTCTTATCTTCATTCCTAAAACTTAAGAAAACTTCAGCCTATTCTCATAACAAATCTGCAACAATTTCTCAAACAATCAGTAATCAACTCCTCAAAACCAAAATCAAGATATGTAACCCATTTTCAAAAATCAAAACCAAACCTGTAACAAAATCTTCAAACCTGAAATGCATTTTCAAATCAAAGTCTGTAGCCTGCATTTTTTCAAATCTGGAATCTGTTTGAAGCAAGTTCAAGATCTAGAATCATCAAAACATGCATGCAAGATTCAGTAACAAGTAATTCAAGTTTTCAAAGCAAATCAAGCATTCAAGTTTAAAAGTTTTTAAAGATCAAAAAGGGCATTTCAGTTTAAAGTTTAAAGCTATTTTCAAAAACAAAGTAGCTCTGTTCATTCTCAAATCTGGTGAGTAACAATATTTTTAAATTTAAGGATAAAATCTGGTTGCATGCTTATCTCTGAAATAAGTTTGACTGTGAGTATATTTTTAAGTAAATATCTGTGCATGTATGTATATGAATAAATTGGTGTGCATGTCTGTTATATGTGTATTTCTGTTCTCAGTTTTAGGTCTAAATTTATGATAAAAATTGATTTCCTCTTAATTTAATCTCTGTTAGGACTTATGCTTTAAACAAAAATTGTTTGTTTCATCTTAGATTAAGGTTTAAATTATAGTTAAGTTAAAATAAAACTTGAATGTCTTTTAAAACTAAAAGGAACAGAGCTAACTTAGGATAAGTGAAATTTCAAGTATACTAATTCAATGATGCATGCATATAATCTGAAACCCTATCCCAAAACATGAATTTTAAAAGTGAAATCACAATTTTTAGCATTAAGTTGAGTGAGCAGTTCGAACTTGAACAAAATATGGGTTTTGGGTAGTTCCTGATGATCTAAGAGTTCGGGAAGGTCGTGGTACATTCTGGAGATAGAGGAATGATCGGAGAGTTCGAGAAAAATGTCTGTTGATGGTGAAAAGCACTGTGGCGAAGGGGTTTGATCGGGGAAGTTTATAACCCTAGTTTTGGTGAGGTTGAGAAATGGGTTCGTCACGACGTCCAGAGGGGATCGAGTTCATCTGAACTCTGGGGATCTGAAGCTTGAAGGATGATGAAGACGTGGCCAGAAGTTTTGGTGCTCAGGTGGTCTCGATCGACGAGGCGAGTTGAAACTGGTGATCGAAGTTCTGTTTCCAGGTTGTGATCGTGATGCTCGAATTCGATTGAGGTGTTTGTTCGAGGTTCTGGTGGTCGCGATCGTGAGTGGTGGTCGTGGTCATTATGCCGGCGTTGGCATCGATGGTCGGAGGCGATCGACTCGCCTGTGCACATGCACATGGTATCAGTCATGGTTAGTGTGTTGAGTTAGAGCAAGAAGAAGACGCGCTCGAGTAGATGAAGAGTTTGGCTCGAAGTCATACTCGAGAAATTAAGGTTCTGGCTCGGGTTCGTTGCAGAAAAACTCGCGTGGGGTTTAAACAGTTTTTAAAAAATTTTATATAACAAAGTTTAAAATAAAAAGGAAAGAAAACTCGAAGTTGGTCTCGGGATTTCTGTAGTTTTTCTCGGGTATTTTGATGTTTGGTTCGGGTCATTGACCTGTTACAGTTTTTTTTAAAAATCTGTTTGTTTTAAATTTTAAAACTTATTTTAAAATTTGAAAGCAAGATTTAAATTCAGTTTTAAATCAAGTTTAAAGTATGGATTCAATTTAATTTGTATTCTAGTTGAGATAAATAAAGTTTATAAAATTATAAGGTTTTAACAAATTTAAATATTTAAAGAATAATTTAAAAAGGCTTGAATTTTTAAATGAATTTGTTTAAAAAATCTTATAAATTTCTTTTATAAATGTTAAATGTTCTTTAACATTTGGATTTAAAAAGGTTTTGTAAATTTGATTTAAAATTGGATAAAATTAAACTTGTAAATTATTTTAAATCTTTAATTTGAAATGAATTAAAAGAAAAATTTAGAAGTAAAATATTTCAAATCTTTGGTTAATAATAATTAAAGTAGTTATAAAGGTTAATACTTTAATTTAGAGATTAATTAAGGTTTAATGATTTAGGATTCATTAAATTAATATGGTAATTAAAGAGTGATTTAATAATTTAATTAATTAATGATTTGGTGTTAATTAATTAATTAATTAAGATTATAAGTAAATTAATTAAAGGTTAATTAATTTGAAATTAAGGATCATTTATTTAGATAAGTATGGATTATTAATAAATGATTAGGAATTAATTAATCAAGTGATTAAAGATTAATTAAGCAATTAATTGAGTAATTAGAGATTTATTAATTGGTAATTAAGAATTAATTAATTAATTTGTAATTAATAATGGTTGATTTAAGTTTTAATACTTAAGGAATATAAATAAAGAATTGTTAATTAATGAGAGATCATTAATTAGGGATTATTAAATAATGTGATTAATTTGATAATCAATTAGATTAATTAGTTAAATATGAAATTGGTTAAGTATAATTACTTAAAAGTAATTAATGAGGTGTAATTATTTAGGAAAGTAATTAAAGGTAATTACTAATTGAATAAAGGATTTAATAAAGAAAGTAATTTGAGTTTAATTACTTTGTATAATTAATCAAGGGATTAATTAAAAGATAATTAATTAAGGAGTAATTAATTTATGTAATGAGTAATTAAGGGTAGTTAATTACTAAATGAGATTAATCAAAGGTGATTAATAAATGTGACTAATTAAAGATTAATTATTAAATGTAATTAATTTAAATGGAGTAATTAATTAAGAGTAATTAGGGATCATAAATTAATAATTAATGATGTAATTAAGGATTGATTAATTAAACTAATTAATCAATAATAAGTGATTAAAGTAATTAATGAATTGTAATTAATTAAGGATTAATGTAATTAAGTAAAATCAATTAATTAATGAAGTAATTAAAGATTAATTACTGTAATAGTTTAAGATAATTAATTTGTGAAATTAATTAAGGATTAATTACTTAAAGTAATTAAAGGATAATTAATCAGGAATGATTAATTAAGATGGATACTTAGAGTATGATTAATTAATTGGTTTAATTAATGATTAAGTAAGCAGGATTTATAGAATGAAGTAATTAATTTAATTCACTTTAAATTAATTAGAGATGATAAATCATTACTTAGGGATGGATGAATAATATTGAATGCTTTGCATTGTTTGATATCTCTGATGAGATATGTGCTGATCTGTGATATGGATGTTTGGTTGAATTATAATGATAATGTGAATTATCTGTTTGTGATGATAATATGGATTATCTATTGTGAATTATCTATCTCTGTGTATATAGATAAAGAATTGAATTGTTTTAACTTTAAAACAACTTGGCCTTAAAAGATACGTTTTGGATTTCGATGAGACCGGGATCGGGTTTCCAGATTTGGATGTCCGAATACCACATCGATCCAAATTAACGTTAGGTTGTGAATCTCAAGTGAAGATGAAGATTCAGAGTGCAAGGGTTATTGTCGTTAACTCTGAGGGTGATTCCAAAATGAGTGTAACGAGATAATGCCTTCGGTTTCGTTCGAACCCGGAACGAACTTGTATGGATTGAATGCTTTCAAAACATCATCAGGTGGACGATGAGCATTTTAAGTGATGTGTTCTGATTAAAGGCGTGACCTCAAGCCTCATCAACCGGGAATGGCTAAAACAGGGGAGGTGCAGCAAGGTTTCGTGGGTAGCACCCACTGAGAGTAAGGACATCCCTGTCTAGAGAGTTCCTTTATTTCGGCTTAGTGGTGCAGTTGGCGACGGCCATCTGTGGGGTGATTTTTATTCGGAATTATCCAGTAAGGGATGGTTCCGGCTTTGTGTTGCAGGGGATTGGGAGTAATCCTCGGTACGGTGATCTAGGCCCCGTATTGTGATGGGCGGTACCCCGGTAGCCCTGCCATTATATGGAATCCAATCTTCCAATAAGTGATCTCGGACTTGATTATATACCTATGTATGCTGGAATTTAATGAATGTAACAATTTCGGCTATTTCATATTTATTTGAAAACCATAGACCGTATTGTAATATAACTGGGTTTCCTATCAAATGTTTTGGTTAGCGTAAGGTAAAAACTTACCCATGTTTATGTGTGGGGAGTCTTACATGATACCTTTTGTTTTCAAAAGGTTTTTCAAAGTTAAGTAACTTTAACCTGTTACTCACACCAGACCCATGTCTGACCCAAGTGTTTATTTTCTGTTTTATAAACTCTTGGGTACTCAAATTTTTTACGAGTAGCCAAGGGATTCAGGTTAGCTTTGACGAATTGTGGAGGAGCAATGGAGCAGGAGGCTTCAGCGTTCATAGATATATAGTATTCCGCTGTGTTGATCTCTGTATTGATCTATGATAGTGTCTTGTATTGTAGTTGAGTTGTAATGTCTAGACGGATGTTTATAACTGTCTAGTATGTGATGTATATGTTGTGTAACTCTGATAAGTGTTGTATACTATGTAATAGTTTATGTTATTAATATAATTTATTCGTTCCGCTGTTGAGATTCTGATGTTGTTTCTTTCTCTCTTCTCTTCTTTTCTCTTTTCTATCCCTTTCTTTCTTATTGACGATGCGACTTTCTGGTCGCTGAAAGTCGGGTCGTTTCAGTCATACAGTTTGCCTTGTGACACAACTAGTAATGTCGGTAGTCAGGAAGGCGCCGTGATAAGACAACACTAAAACAAAGTCTTAGTATTCGCGTATAAGGATAAAAGTATGACAAGGTACGTGAATCAATGCCTAAGGTAGAATTCTACCAGTTTAACCTTTCTGGCTGGTCGTAACACATCGTAGCAACGACCGCCGACCGAGTTCACCGCCCCCAAAATCAAATCAATATGCACTGATCAAGTCAAAATCAATTAGTAATATGAAGGGGTGTTGGCCCCTAAAGGTAGTTAATCACTTGGCCAGACATAGACTCCTTTTTTAGTCATTTCAAATTAACACAAGTGTCGAGGTCATCCATCATCGTTCTCTTTCTTCATTCCAATAAACGTCGCCAATTCAACCTCTACATTCTGGATAATATCCACCACGTACATAGTTGTTAAAGTGGTTTCGGTATTGAGAGAGAGTATGCCAATATTCGGTCCTGGTCTCTTTAACAACCAAACATCATTTTTTACAACCGGT
Organism: Allium fistulosum; assembly: GCA_030737815.1. Classification (NCBI taxonomy): domain Eukaryota; kingdom Viridiplantae; phylum Streptophyta; class Magnoliopsida; order Asparagales; family Amaryllidaceae; genus Allium; species Allium fistulosum. The sequence goes on along the minus strand of CM060902.1, from coordinate 1,037,662,906 downwards.
TGTTTTTTTTAAAATTTCAAGAACAAGTCATATTTCATATCAAAATATCAGATTCACTTCAAAAATCATTTTGAATCAAAAATAGGTTATACTTTCATATCAAAACATTTGTATTTAAATCAATGATTTAAATCTAAATAGTTCCCCTTTAAAACAATTTGAATATTGATATGGTTTAAATAATTATAATAGTTTTAATATTGAAAAATAGTTTGGAATAATTAAATAGTTTAAAGATTGAAAATAGTTTAGAATAAAAAATAGTTTTAATATTGAAAATAATTTTGAATAATTAAAATAGTTTGAATAATTAGAATAGTTTATATATTAAAACAATTTGATTATTAAAATAGTTTTCATATCAAAATAGTTTATATTAAAACTGTTTCTTTATTTCACAACAAGGTTCAAATTCCAAATCATAACGAATCCAATTTTTTGACTTCCAATTTAAGTTAACTTCATATTCAAAATTCCATTTAAATCAACCTCAATTTAATGATTTTAAACTTTACTCAAATTTAATTTAAACAGTTTTATTCAAAGGTTGAAAGTTCAAATTCACATTCTCATTTTGAAACAATTTAGTTTAAATCCATTTCACGTCCAAACTTGGAAATACCAATTTAAACCATTTTAATTAAAGTAAATTCAAAGTTTTAATTAAAATATAAACACTCATAATTATTCACTTCCAATAAATTCAAATCTTATCCCAATTTCCACTTTAAGATTTTAATCTAAATCCTTAAATAATTTAATTTAAATAGTTTCAATTTCGACATTTCAAAGCTCGAATTAGAAAATAATTTAATCCATATAAATCAAAATTTTATTTTCTTTAAAACAAAATCATTTAAACCAATTCAAATTTAAGATTTGTAACCATTTAATTTAACCAAATCCGATGTTCATACATAATTTTCTACTCTATGGCCAAGTGACCATTTATTTCAATTTTAATTACATGGATGGATATATATCATTTCAATCCATATTTAAATGACATAGGTATATATCATTTCAACCTATTTCTTAGTTCATTTCAAATAGTCCAAATGAAAATATATATGATGTCAAAAAATAAATAAGGTAATAACAGAAATATGTCAAATAAATAAACAACCATACATTCAACATATCAATCAATAGGCATCCAATTGCAATCAACATCAAAATCAACTAATATAACAACAGTTAATAATTATCAATTATCGATGTTTAACTAGCAATTAAATTTCAATATTAATTTAAATGTCAATTCAATTCAATATCATAGTCAATAGTCAATTTAAATGATAATTTAAATTACCAAATAGCAACCAATAAATTTTTATCACTTCATGGTTTCAATTTAACTAAAATAAGAAGATTTATTATTGCATGAGCAGGTTTAATCACTCACCTTTAATTTATAGCCCATTAAAAATCCAACAAAAGCCCAAAATCTAAACTGTCTCCAAATTCAACAAAACTAGTTTCATATAGTCCAGAATTTCAATACGAGTCCAACGAAAGAAACCGCGCATGAATTGGAGTTGTATGCAAAAGTTATTCAATTTCGAACATTTGAATTTTAAAATTAAATAAAATAATATAGGGGAAAATCATAAATAGCTAAACCTTCTCAAACCCTAAACGATCTAAAGAACCTAAATTGCGCACCGCCGCCGACCTTCAACTCCAGATCGCCACCAATTCACGCCATCGCACCCTGATCAAACATCACCAACGTGCTCTTCATCTCATGCCATACTTACCTCATGCTCCCTGCCGCCTCCGGTCAAGCCTCGTGGCTCCGCTGCCGCCTCCATCTAATCGCAAAAATTGGTGAACTCGTGCCAATCAAAGGTGATCAGTCACCATGGATCTCCCTCTACACTGCATGCAACAACCCGAATTCCAATGGGTCCAGATATTTTGCAAAATTACTAAAACCCAAGCCCACCGAAGCCCGAGTTGGGTATCCGGTATCCTGCAAATAGGCAATGACAAATATATTAGATCTCAAATAAATATCTCACAGCGAAACTGACTAAAATATAATAGTAAGTAAATACTCACCAATATAATAACACTTTCTAAACAAGTGTCTCGAAGCTGGAAAGTCTCTGCCATCTAACTAACATGTTGGATGTTATGAGGAGGGGGTCAGTGTTGAAATTAGGCGACACAATATATAGGAGAGTTGAAGAGGATGGAAGTAGCTTGGCGTAGGAGAAGACGGATTGCGAAACGGAGTCCGGAGGAGCAAACTGGAGGGGAGTTTGTGGTGCTGGCTGCCTGCAGCCTGCTGCCAGACGTCTGGAGGCATGGGCTAGACGTCTGGCCCTACAGGGGCCAATTGCCCGAAAGTTCGGTCAAACGTCTGAGCCTTACCTGCAAACGTCTGAGCCGGCGTTTCCAGGGCTTCGGGCCTGGGCTTGGTGCAACTGTTTGGGTCATTAGCTATGGGCATTTCGGGGATTTGCCTTGGTTTCCTAACACAGTATATAAGCTATGTTTCTGGGGTAAAACATAAGAACCTAATCTAATTCCAAATCAAGGGTTTTATCCTCTAAATCTAGGGTTTAGGCAAATCCTATTTCTTCAATTCTAATCTCCACAAAACTATATTCTTGCTAGAATATTGTGATCATTGTTAACAATCTCTTGTACTCTTTCTATTGGTGATATAATAAAAGCTCTCTCAAGTGGATGTACACTAACACAACATTAGTGGAACCACTATAAAATCGTGTGTGATTTACTTATTGTTATTGCATTCATATATTGCTTGTATTGGTGTTGTGATCGTGTTCGGATTTGGTTTTATTGAATTCTTCGAGTGTTTGGTTGTTTTGCACTATCTAGCACGATTTGGCTTTTCCGCGTTGCGCGTTGCGATTGTATTCGAGTGGTCTTGGGTGTAGTCGTAATAACATTTGGTATCAGAGCTTTGGTGTTTCTAGGTGGTTGTAGAAATGCCGGAAACGGATACCTCTGAAAATTCAATGGTTGGTCCAAGTAGTATAGCGCCGTATGTACGTGGTTCGTATGTGGCGTCGGGATCGCAATTGGTTATCGACAAGTGGAATGGCGATAATGATTTTGAAAAATGGCAATGGAAGATGAAAGCGGTTCTAAGAAGGAATCGGGTACATCGAGTGGTGTTTGATACACATTTGTTGCCGGCGGACATCTCGGATGTCGAGAGAGAGGAAATGGAAGAGTGGGCATTCACTACACTTCAACTTGCTATGGGAGAGAATGTGATCTCCGAAATTAGCGGTGAGACGACCGCTAAGGGCATTTGGGACAAGTTAGAGGAGTTGTATATGAAGAAGTCTCTAACTAATCGTTTGATCTTGTTGCGAACGTTTTTCACGTATAAGATGAAAGAGGGGAGTTCGCTTAAGGCATACTTGAATGTGTTTGATGATTTGCTAATGAAGATGAAGGCGGTAGATTTGAAGATTGAGGAAGAGCAAAAGGCGATGATATTGTTATGTTCGTTACCGGACCGTTATACGGGTTTCTCGAATAGCTTGATCTATAGCCGGGATACATTGACGTTAGATGATGTCAAGACGGGTCTTCTTAGTGAGGAGTTGAGAGATCAAATGAAGGAGTTGAGTGTTGGTGGTAGTAGTGCCGGAAATGGTCAAGGTTTGTTTGTGGAGAAGGAGAGATATGCGAAGAAGGAGAATCGGGGGCGTTCCAAATCTAGGAATCCCGGTTGGAGAGGAAAGTCAAAGGAAAAGAAAGGCAAGTGCTATATTTGTAAGAAGCCCGGTCATTGGAAGAATGAGTGTCCGGACAAGGAGAAGGCCAAGAAGGAAGTAGCATCTTCATCGGTCGCGGTGGAGAGAGGTGTTGGTGAGGAAGACGTAGATGTATTGACGGCAGTAGCATCAAATGTTTCGGTTAGCGAATGGGTTCTCGATTCGGGGGCGTCTTATCATATGACGCCGAATAGGAATTGTTTTTCTTCTTTCGAAGTTAGAGAGGGAAATTCGATTGTTATGGGAAATGGTGCTATTTGTAAGTCGAAGGGCATTGGTTCCATGCAAATTAGGATGTTTGACGGAGTAGTTCGTACTCTCACTAATGTGCGCTATGTTCTGGGACTTAGGAAGTCCCTTATCTCTTTGGGGCAATTAGATTCTTTGGGATGCAAGATCACTATTGAGAGAGATGGCTTGAGGGTTTCGAAGGGGGTGCTTGTGGTTATGAAAGGTGCTAGAGCTCATGGTATATATTTGCTTCAAGGTGTGACCATAGAAGGTGAAGCTAGCATTGGGGTTGATAGTTCTCGCGACTTAGATGCAACTAGATTGTGGCATTTGAGGTTAGGACATGTCTCGGAGAGGAGTTTGGATATTCTTCGGAAAAGGGAGATGATTGGTGGTGAGAGTTTCAACAAGCTAGAGTTTTGCGAAGAGTGTGTCATGGGGAAGCAAACAAAGGTTTCATTCGGTGAAGGAAAACATGATTCAAGAAGCGTTCTTGAGTATGTACATACGGATGTTTGGGGACCGGCACCGGTTGCTTCTTTAGGTGGAGCAAGGTATTATATTTCTTTTATTGATGATTTTTCTCGTAAAGTTTGGGTGTATGCAATGAAGGCTAAGTCGGAGGTATTTGCTAAGTTCAAAGTATGGAAGGCTCTTGTTGAGAATGAGAGTGGTAAGTCTTTGAAGGTTCTTAGGTCCGACAATGGCGGAGAATATGTTTCCGGAGAATTCTTGGAGTATTGCAAGCATCATGGCATTCGGAGACATTTTACTACACCAGGAGATCCGCAATCAAATGGTGTTGCGGAGAGGATGAATCGTACTCTACTAGAGAAAGCCCGATGCTTGAGATTGACATCGGGTTTGTCTAAGGGATTTTGGGCCGAAGCTTTGTCAACCGCGATGCATATCATTAATCGAATTCTGTGCTCGGCTATTGATAACAAGATTCCGGAGGAAGTGTGGAAGGGAAAGAGTATTGACTTGAGCTATCTTCGTGTCTTTGGAAGTCTGGTTTATGTGCATGATCCGGGAAATGATAAGCTTGAACCAAGAGCTTTCAAGGGGATTTTGCTTGGCTATACAGATGGAGTGAAAGGCTATCGGATTTGGAATCCGGAAACGAAGAAGGTAATCAACTCTCGTCATGTTACTTTTGATGAGTCGGCTATGTTCAAGGAGAATGAAAGCTCATCGGATATTCCGGTCTTGGCTCGTGATGAATCGAAGGGGAAGGAAGTTATTACCACATTTTGTCCAAGTAGTAGAGAGAGTAGATTAGTTGAAGATGCTTGTGAGGAGAAAGCGGTTGATGATACATCACATAGTCCACAAGGTGCCTCTAGTAGTGTTGGTGATGTACACGAACCTAGAGAAGATTCGGTTCAAGGTGGAGCCGAAAGGGGTTTGGGTGATAATATTGCTACTCGGGTTGGTCGTCGTGCTATAAGGCCACCCGAAAGATATGGTGATTGGAACTATCTTAGCTTTTGTGATAGGTTGGACTATGCTCTCAATGTAGTCCAAGATGAGCCTATGGACCTTGAAGACGTCATCAATTCGAGTGATAGCTCGAAGTGGATTTGTGCCATGGAGGAAGAGATGCAATCATTGATGAAGAATCAAACTTGGAGTTTGGTTCCACTTCCTAAAGGAAACCGTGCTATTGGGTGCAAATGGATTTACAAGGTGAAGGACGATGGAAGATACAAAGCTAGGTTAGTGGCTAAGGGGTTTGCACAAAGGAAAGGAAAGGAGTATGATGAGATATTCGCACCAGTTGTGCGCCATACTTCTATCCGAATATTACTTGCCATAGTTGCTATTCACAACTTGGAGTTGGAGCAACTTGATGTGAAGACCGCCTTCTTGCATGGTGACTTGGATGAAGACATTTACATGGAGCAACCGCAAGGGTTTGTTGTAAATGGTAAGTCAAATATGGTGTGCAAGTTGAAGAAATCGCTATATGGGTTGAAGCAATCACCTAGGCAATGGTACAAGAGATTTGATCATTTTATGCTTGAAAGTGGCTTTGATAGGAGCATCAAAGATGCTTGTGTTTATTTCAAGAAGTTGGAAAATGATTGTTGGGTGTACTTGCTCTTGTATGTGGACGACATGCTCATTGCTTCGAAGGACAAGAATGAAATCAACAAGTTGAAATTGCATTAAAGTCGGAATTCGAAATGAAAGACCTTGGAGAAGCAAAGAGGATATTGGGCATGGAGATTGAAAGGGACCGAAAGCGTTTTGAGTTGAAATTGACTCAAAAGGAGTACATAAAGAAGGTGCTTTGCCGGTTTAGCATGGAGAATGCAAAGGTGTCAAATACACCATTACCTTTGCACGTGAAGCTTTCGAGTAAGGATTCACCTATCTTGGAGAAAGACAAGGCTTATATGGCAAAGGTGCCATATGCAAGTGCGGTTGGTAGTTTGATGTATGCTATGGTGTGTACAAGACCCGATATTGCAAATGCCGTCGGGGTGGTTAATCGTTTTATGTCTAATCCGGGAAAATCGCATTGGGAAGCTGTGAAGCTCATATTGAGATACCTTAGGGGTACGTCATCTCATGGTCTTGTTGTTGGAGGTAGTGGGAAAAGGAGTTGCAACTTAGTTGGTTATTGTGATTTGGACTACGCCGGTGATAGGGATAGGAGAAAGTCAACTTCCGGTTATGTCTTCACACTAGGTGGTACGGCTATAAGTTGGAGATCGAGATTGCAAACCGTAGTAGCTTTATCCACTACGGAAGCGGAGTTGATAGCCGCGGTGGAGGTGGCTAAGGAGGCACTCTATTTGAAGCGTTTGTTGTGTGACTTGGGGATTGGACACGATAGCATCGATGTCCAATGTGATAGCCAAAGTGCTATTCACTTGGCGGAGAATTTGGCATTTAGCTCACGGACTAAGCATATAGAAGTGAGGGAGTCATTTTTGGTAGTCATGGATGAGGATAAGCAAGTATGTCTTCGGAAAGTGCACACAAAGGATAATGCGGCGGATATGTTCACGAAGACATTGCCGTTTGGGAAGTTCGAGCATTGCTCGAACTTGGTTCGCTTGGAGAAGTGTTAGGTGCCACTAGGTGGCACGGGTGAGTGAGTAGCTTGGTTATAGATGTGGAAGAGTATTGGTATGAGATTGTCATTCTATCTCCTTGGTGTAGTGCTAGTGTACACTCCTAGTGCTCTTGTCTTTGGTGAGACGGTGTTGGAATGTTTTCAACATTTCGTTGGCGGGTGAGGGCTTTGTGCCTGAACTCGTTGATGGAGTGCAATGGGGGGTGGCTTTGCCGGAACCCGTTGAGGAAACATTCACGTTTGGTTGAAGGTAGAAGTGTTGGTAGTTGGAGCTATCGGTTGTTGATGGTATGGTACCATTGGTGTTGGAGATGGATATAGTGTCGAGGTGGAGTGTTGAAATTAGGCGACACAATATATAGGAGAGTTGAAGAGGATGGAAGTAGCTTGGCGTAGGAGAAGACAGATTGCGAAACGGAGTCCGGAGGAGCAAACTGGAGGGGAGTTTGTGGTGCTGGCTGCCTGCAGCCTACTGCCAGACGTCTGCAGGCATGGGTCAGACGTCTGGCCCTACAGGGGCCAGTTGCCCGAAAGTTCGGTCAGACGTCTGAGCCCTACCTACAGACGTCTGAGCCGGCGTTTCCAAGGCTTCGGGCCTGGGCTTGGTGCAACTGTTTGGGTCATTAGCTATGGGCATTTCGGGGATTTGCCTTGGTTTCCTAACACAGTATATAAGCTATGTTTCTGGGGTAAAACATAAGAACCTAATCTAATTCCAAATCAAGGGTTTTATCCTCTAAATCTAGGGTTTAGGAAAATTCTATTTCTTCAATTCTAATCTCCACAAAACTATATTCTTGCTAGTATATTGTGATCATTGTTAACAATCTCTTGTACTCTTTCTATTGGTGATATAATAAAAGCTCTCTCAAGTGGATGTACACTAAAACAACGTTAGTGGAACCACTATAAAATCGTGTATGATTTACTTATTGTTATTGCATTCATATATTGCTTGTATTGGTGTTGTGATCGTGTTCGGATTTGGTTTTATTGAATTCTTCGAGTGTTTGGTTGTTTTGCACTATCTAGCACGATTTGGCTTTTCCGCGTTGCGCGTTGCGATTGTATTCGAGTGGTCTTGGGTGTAGTCGTAATAACAGTCAGAACTAAAGTTCGGGTGAATGGAAAAATCATATACTTCTAAGTTTAATTCTATATATACCGTTTTACTTCCATTTTCTGTTATATTAGGTTTATTGGGTTTATAATACTCTCGCCCCTATGCATGAATCGTACCCATCTACCCGCTAGTAGATCAAAACCTAATAACTAATATATATGTAGCTATATGCCCAATGACCGTATCGGTCCTAGGTACTACCCTTAGTACCTTCTGTATCCTCCTCGAAAAGGACTCCATCGTCTCGCTGCTAGGGTGTGCTGTGACTACATCTGTAAAGGACTACCTCGTAGGGCCTACAATACAGATGTTCTGTCTTCTGCCATGAAAACGCAAAACTGCGTCCGCACTAGCCAATACTAATGCTCGGACATCCACAATGTACCACCCAGTGCGTACCTTAAGGATTATACGTAATCGTTCTATCTACTCCCTGGATCCCGCTTAATAAGGTCTACCTCGTACGAAACTCAGTCGGGGATTTTCTAATTCTGTAAAGGACTGCCCTGTTAGGCCTACAATACAGATATTCTACTTGGTCAGTCCCTTTCCTTATCGTGGCTATGGCCTCACGCAGCCACCCGTCAACTAATCGAAAGACCTCTAAAGAGCTAAGTGGTTGTGCCCTACTGCAAACAATCTAAACATCCAATTGGCTGCACCCCCCATCCAATGTCTCGATAGAGAAAGAATCATTGGACTGTTGGTTTAACTCTAGTCTTTCCCGAACTCGCTTCTTGGTTTTGATGCTGGCCCGATATCCGCATGCGACTATCCTTTTGGGTCTTGCCCACTAAAACCTACTTACAAGTCAAGTACGGTGACATACGAATATCCTACTCCAAACATCAACCCCTTTTGACTGCCTACAATTGTCCTGCCATGTAAAAAGCAGTCAAGGCATATTCTTTTGATGGAACACCTATAGACCTGCCTCTGGGGGGACTGCTCCGTTATGCCTACCCTAGAGGGCCATCCTAGAGTACCCTCACGTCCCGTTGAAATTTCATACTTCTCTAGCCCAAAATATCTAAGTTGGACGTGCTCCTTCTGTGCTGAAATTTGTGATGAACTGCTTTGTTAGGCTCTTCATCCTTTGTGCTGCTCCAAACGCATCTTACTATTTTATTGGAACCTACGTCTAATCTTTTATTATGTGTTTAGTTTACTTTTCTTATTCTGTTGGCTATTTATTTACCCTAATCAACATAAGCTTGTCCCAACCTTACCTAACTATTGTGAGACCATCAGTTCCTGACTGAAAGGGAATGCTGTTGGTATTGGCCACTTCTATTATCTTGCTTATTAACTTAATACAAGATCTAAGTTTATTAAAATAAGCCTCTTTTGTTATTTCTGCTCTTTTGCTTATTAACTTAATTTAAGTCTTAAAATAAGCCTTTTCTGTTCTTTCTACTTAATTATAACATATGTTATAATTTTACTTGCAATTGTCACTACTGTATTCTTTTATAATCTATATATTATAAATATAATTACAAGCATCTCTTTTCTATTCTAGTCCATCTTCTTTTATTATGATATTGAATTCTCTTTAATTCTCTTGTTATATGACAATCTTGGCTTGGGACTACGTCCGACTGTCACAAATTTACTTATCATAATAACTGCTTTGCTTTTATTCTATTATCTGCACAGTAAATGCAGATCTAAATACGTTTCTGTTAATTGCTTCTAGTCTTGTCTTAATTATTAACTTGATTTCTTCTTTACTTCCTTTAATTCTTCACTTTATTTTCTTATGTTCTAGGAAGTAGTTCTATTCTATTTGGTTGGTTACAAAAACTGTGCTAAAAATCCATTCCCATGTTTTAATATTGAATACTAAAAGAAATACTATAAATAATAATCCGTAATTGCAAGGTATTTCTTTTGTTATTTCTTTACTTTTTGGATAGTGCAAAATACAGTAGTTTCTCTATTTTACACTAGTTCCCTTTTTATTTCTTTTATTCTTGCAATTGCGTTTATCAGTATCTTCTAAATATTAAACTATGGAAATGTATTCTCTTTTCTAAACCAACCAACTAATCTATCACTAACTTCCTTATCAAGTTATTAAATTTTCCCTTTTAATTTAATTTTCCCCATTTTAGCATAATTTACTGCAAATTTCTATTTTCTCTTTTTATTTCAGCTTTTCTCATTTACATCTAATTTCTGTAAATCTAGTGTTCTTCTATTTTAGTCCGTATTTGCGAATTCTTCTCTTTACTATGATATTCACGTAAAAAGGAATAAAAAGAAGCTAACATTTACAGGCTAAATTTCAACTTTTAAAATAGATGTAAATAACTGTATTTCTTATTTTTAGGCTTATGTCTTTCTCTAACTGTCAAACCTAATATTATTCATATTTAATTTGATTACTATTTTCCATATAAATAATAATTACATATAAGCTCTTTTACACAATTTACAGTCTTAGCATAACCAATTAACAGAATTAATTACTGAAATAAATACTGAATAAAATTATTTAACGGGAATCTAATGATAATATATCATAAACGTAAAAGATATATAATTAAATCCACTCATCAGGAAAGAAAACACTCCAAGTTCCAGATCTAATTTTTAACCCAGTTCTATTATCCATAGCCTTCCTTATTGCAACCCTAATTGGATCCACAAATTGGGATTTATATGGATTTGGAAATCCGGATCTAATTCAAGAAAAATAAAATAAATAAACTAGAGAACCATATCTGAGAACTTTACCTCATTCGGACGACTTTATTTGAACATCTCTATTTTAGACCTATAATTTCTATATCCAACTTGTAATTCAGAAGTCGTAAATCTAAAATAGCTAATTTCTGAAGAATTGGAGGAAAAAGAAGAGTGATAGGGCTTCCGCACCCATTTAGAAAAATATGAGTTTGAAGGCTAGCCCTGCCTCTTTATTTATAGAGAGTCAAAACAGTGTTATCTGTCCACTTAGAACGATGCAAATCAGGTCGTTCAAAAAGGTGCAGAATGAGCGCGCCTGATTTGTTTTTAAATGTTTTATCTATTATAAACGTTTAACGTTTAAACATTTCCTATTAACTGCAATTAACTCTCATTAATTCTCTGATTTAATGCTATTTATAACGCACGTCTATTTTGAATTTTAAACGTGCCTTATTTGTTTTATTAAATGTTATTTATAAATGTTATAAATTATAAACGTTTAGCTTTTTCTTATGTTGCTGGTTTATTCTAATTAATCACCATCAATTGCTTGATTAATTTCCCAACATAAAACTTGTCTATTTTTAATTTCACATGTGACCAATTAATGTAAATTAATTTCATCCAATAGTTGATTTGATTACATTGCCTGCTAATGTTAATTAATTGCCTTTAATTACTTATATTAATTAATTTCCTTTATGATTGAAATGTTAATTAATTACCTTTATGACGCGCGTCTATTTTAAAATTCAAATGCACGTTATTTCTGGAATTTCATACGCACATATATTTATTTATAACAAATATATTTACGTACATTTACATGTATAATTATTTCTCGATATAAAACTTCGAACGTCAATAACTTTTTCATATGAACTCCATTCGAGACAAATTATATATGTAAATCGATCAGAAAATCGCAACGTACACAATGGAATAAGTTTAAAGGCCAAATTCTGACAATTTTAAAAATGCTTCTTTTCACTGTTCATAATTATTTGATTATTTAATTATATAAAAAATACGGGGTGTTACATTCTCCCACCCTTTAGGAAATTTCATCCCTGAAATTTGGCAAGGGTAAAACTATGTAATTCCTCGCATTAATTACATCCATTTTGTGTACATCAAAATTTTCAACCATCTGTGTCATTGTGCAAAGTGTAATACATCATAAAATATATGCATGTACAAGAATTTCTAAGCGGTACCTCCTATATGAATGCTTTTTCTTTTAGAAATTTCTTTTAAAACATGATGCACACATCCTAAATATACTTTCAATTTCTATATGAATGCAATCTTTTGAAAACTCAAAATATTTTTCATCCAATTTTTCCCACACTCCTACTGAATAGGAGCATAGTTCAACAAATTTTACGTCCAAACCTACCACACCACCTTTAATTTTTAGAAAATTCTAATTTTCCAAATTCGATTTCTTATGTTATAAAGAAGGTGGAAAACGGAATAACTTCACATTTCTCCGTTTTACTTTTGCGTACCTCTCTCTCTATACTTGGAACTTATGCCGCTATCCTATAAAATATTTATTTTCTTTCCCAAGCACGGTTTACATAAGAAAGATTTTTCTTTTCAAACTTTTTCCCAAGCTTAATTTATGAGAAAGATGTATTTTTCTTTTACAATTCTCGTTTATTTCTATTGACGTTTCTGTTGCTTTCTTTAGATCTTACTGTTTTTCTTTTAGTTACCTTTTATCTGCATTTACTCTTCTTTTAATATAGCAACTAAACACATCTATCATCTAGGTCTAGGAGGTCTAGGACCATGTCCACTCTGACACAGGAAGGTCCTACTCTAGGAATCCAAGTAACTCATATGCTCCTCCATCCGCCTATTACTTGTTACCAACTTATGCTATATTACTCATAACGAATAAGATCTATTCATCTCTTCTATTCCATGCTCAAAAAGGAATAACTAAGTCTCATTAACTGCAATGAATCGAGATTTCAATCTAAACAGTCTCTATCTAAAAAGGCAACTAAGCTTAGGGAAATTTTCTCTTTACCTTTCACCCCAACTAAGGTCTACTTTTCCCAACCACATGTATCTTACTATCTTACTAATATCACTTCACTACTCTTCTATAGTTTACACACATGAATCAACATTTCTAGGTTTTCACTAGTGTCCTATACACCTTATGGGAACTTTTATTATTACTACTAGGAGTAATTACTACTATAGCCTTATACCTTTCCCATTACACCTAGGAAATGGTTCCTATCTACTCTATATTTAAAAGTCCGATTTGGTTTGGTATTTATCATTTTACTTTAAAAATTAAAGCTTCTAAATTTTTGAAACATCAAATCTCAAAATTCTTGCCTTTGAAAGTGTTATTTTGAAGTTTTCTGTTAAATTCAAAGGTACTTGGTTACTTAAAAATTTTATCTTTCCAAAAACTTATTTACTTTTCCACTAAACCATTTTTCTTTAAAACATGTCTTGCTTGTTCTTAAAACATTTTTCTTTTTTCTTTGACTAAAAAAAATGTCCTCACATATTTTCAAAATATCTTTCTTTTCATAGATTTTCAAATTTACTAAAACTAGAGTAGATAAGAATAATTATTTTATCAAAAATCCCTTAACTTTTCCACTCTTCCAATTACTTAACCTTGGAGGAGTTTCTAACTTACTACACTTATCAGTTTTATACCTTAATGGATTGGAATTACTTTCTCTTATGAGAAACCATTAACGCTAAAACCTTCTATGAATCCTTTAAAGGAGGATTTCATGTTTATGTGAAATTACAAGGAACTTTTTTTTTCTTTTCAAAACGGGCTATACAAAATATGGTGTACTTACAAATCACTTTATTTCTATACTTAGAAATTATCTTCAAAACACATTTTTATTTGGATCAAAACAGTTTTTGCATAAAACATCGTTACTAAAACCCAAAAATACTAGCTTATGGATTTAATCAAAATAAATAATATATATTTTTAAAACTGCAAAGTTCTCTATATATTTCCTATTTTAAAACCATAACTTTTCTTTTTTTTCCTCAAACTACCTTTTCATTTTCAAAACCAAATATGTACCTTTCAAATATGTTACTTACATGTTTTTCAATTTTTCAAATCTCAAAAATGTCTCTTTTTCTTTCAAAAATTATTTTCACACAATTTTCCATGTTTAAACCAGTACATATTTAAAACTGTAAACTTTTAAGTTTAAAACTTGAAAACTCTCTAAATCTCTTTTTTTCAAATTCTAAAAAGTTTAATTATTGGGCTAGACTCAAAGTGGGTTCTTAACTTCCTTATACTTTCCTAAATATTCCCACAAAGTCATTCTCCAATTATATTTTTTCTATAATCCATTTCCTCTCTTATGCTTCTTTTTATTCTAAGGCCTTACTGCCAAATCCGCTTTTCTATAACAATTATAAATCGATAATTGTTTTCACAAGGCTACCCATTTCTATACGGAATCTATTATATATCTAAAATCTTTACCATTCTAGGGCGTTTAGCTCTTTGGATTTCTATAATCCAAACTTCGATGTACAAAACTATTTCCCAAACTCTTCCCAAATGTTGATTTTCTCAAAAGAATGGATTTCTCTTTGGGCCTAGGGGTATATACATATATATTTATATTTAAAAATACAAATACGTTCACTCATTATCTACCTTGGAATCCTAAACCTAGGCTCTGATACCAAATGTAACAACCCGAATTCCAGTGGGTCCGGATTTTTCGCAAAAATGCTAAAACCCATGCCCACCGAAGCCCGAGTTGGGTATCTGGTATCCTGCAAATAGGCAAATACAAATATATCAGATCTCAAATAATTATCTCACAGTGGAATTGACTAAAATATAATAGTAAGTAATACTCCCCAATATAATAACACTTTCTAAACAAGTATCTCAAAGCTGGAAAGTCTCTGCCATCTACCTAACCTGTAGGATGTTATGAGGAGGGGGTCAGAACTAAAGTTCTGGTGAATGGACAAATCATATACTTCTAAGTTTAATTCTACACATATCGTTTTACTTCCATTTTTTGTTATATTAGGTTTATTGGGTTTATAATACTCTCGTCCCTATTCGTCAATCATACCCATCTACCCCCTAGTAGATCAAAACCTAATAACTAATATATATATATATATATATATGTAGCTATATGCCCAATGACCGTATCGGTCCTAGGTACTAGCCTTAGTACCTTCCATATCCTCCTCGAAAAGGACTCCATTATCTCACGGCAAGGGCGTGCTATGACTACATCTGTAAAGGACTGCCTCGTGAGGCCTATAATACAGATGTTCCGTCGTCTGCTATGAAAACATAAAACTGCGTCCGCACTAGCCTATACTAATGCTCGGACATCCATAATGTACCACCCAGTGCGTACCTTGTGGATTATACGTAATCGTTCTGTCTACTCCCTGAATCCCGCTTAGCAAGGTCTACCTCGTACGGAACTCGGTCGGGAATTTTCTATTTCTGTCACTACGCCATAAATGGCCTTCTACAACACAAACAAAATGTTGGGTCAGGCCCAAAAAATGTTGCCATAGGTCTATGGCAACACTTTTCGGGTGATGCAATTTTTGTCGTTGCCTTAGACCTCAAAGGCAACATTTTGACTATCTAAGGCAACATAAGTAATATTGTTGCAATAGAACCCTATTTGGGTCTATAGCAACATCCATAGGTGTCTGTAGCAACATTCCAAAATGTTGCTATAGATATTAACTTTTTGAATTTGTGGGGCCCACAATGTAGAGCATATTTGATTTTTTAATAGAAATAAATATTTATTTAATAAAATGCTATTGCATAGAATTTGATATTCAAACAGTAATTTATTTAAATAAATATTTTATTTCAACATTTGAAATAGTACAAATTCCTGACTCCACTCTTTTACAATTCAATGATATATAACACTGATATTCACATATACAGATATTCCTCACTACATTACTTAGTTCACTCATTACATATGTAGTTTCAATTTATACAGACACCGACACTAACAAATATATGACGAGCCGAGTACCGAGCCGAAGGCGAGCCGAGTAGTGGGTCCGGGCGCAGTGCCGGCGGGGGTCCGGGGCCCCGCAGTCCCGGCGAGGATCGACCTTCTTTGAAACCTATCTTCAAGCTCATGCACTCATACACTCATGCACATTTGATTTGACTCTGTCTTCAAGCTTGTATCCAGCTGTCCAGTCTTCAATACCTGTCACATATAATTCAAAAGCAGTAATCTGGATAATAATATTTAACTCGAACAGAAAATGAAAATATTTTTGTTATATTATTTGCCTCAGGTATTTGGGTTGTTATAATTCAAAAACCAAACATGAATGCAACACATGGATACAACTTGCATGTTTAAAGATAAAACTTGCACATTCTCCTTATCATTTACATAAAAGAGACACACCTGATCACCATTACCTAAACAAAACATACCCTTACCATTTAAACAAACAACTGAAACTGATCCATTGTGCTCCAATAAATCATTCAATCCCTCATGTCTACAATATGAGACAATATCCAAAACCATTCCACTATCATTCGAGATATCAGAAACTGATGACACTACAATATCATCACTCTAATTTTGAACTGTATCCAAACCAATTCGACTACTTCCACCTGCCTGCCAATAACCAGAACTTCCCTGAAACTAATTCGACTACCCCCTTCCACTCAGACATCAGGCCCCAACCACGAAATTGCGACCAAATCAGCAACTCCCTGAACCATCGTAATCCCACAACCTTACCTCGAATCACCCGAATCGCCAAAAACCTAAACAAAATCGCAAATCAACTGCCACCCAATCGACTGAAATGCCCAACTAAAGAATTTGGGTTTGTGATATTGGATTGTGAAATCGAACGCCTGAACAACCAAATCTCAATATAACTAATAGTGTACTGTTGACGTGGGAAGAAAACCCGGAAGCAGTGAGGAAAACTGAACGCGAGGCGAAAGAAAATAACGGAAATTGATATGGCCGACAGGGGATAAAAGCAAAGCCAGTTATTCTCTAGATCGAAGAAACAAGGAGGAGCGGCGTCATTTTTTTAAAGTCGGCGGAATAAAAATTAGGGATTGGAAAATTGGGGGTGAGAAACGAAAGCGGGTGAGTGAAAAGTAAAGCGGGAAATGGAAATTGGTAAGGTGTGGATCGATGGTGTGAATCGACGGTTGAGATTTTGTTTTAAATGGTGGTGTGGATCGCTGAGGTGTAAATATTTTTTTTAATTTTTTTAATTAGAATATATCTATGGCAACACTATATAAAAATGTTGCATCGTGTTACACTTGTTTAGCTAGAGCAACACATTTTTATGGCTAAGGTAACACCAAAAATACAACGTTGAAGTAGGACCAAAATTTTATAGCTGTCGCAACATTTTAGCTAGCAACACCTTGCAAAAATGTTGCACAAGGTCATATATGGCGTAGTGTGTAATGGGCTACCCTGTTAGGCCTACAATATAGATATTCTACTTGGTCTATCCCTTTCCTTATCGTGGAAATGGCCCCACGTAGCCACCACTCAACTAATCGAAAGACCTCTAAAGAGCTAAGTGGTTGTGCCCTACTACAAACAATCTAAACATCCAATTGGCTGTGCCCCCATCCAATGTCTCGATAGTGAAAGAATCATTGGACTGTTGGTTCAACTCTAGTTTTTCCTGAACTCGCTTCTTGGTTTTGATGCTGGCCCGATATCCACATGCGACTATCCTTTTCCTGCCCACTAAAACCTACTTGCAAGTCAAGTACGGTGACATACAAATATCCTACTCCAAACATCAACCCCTTTTGACTGCCTATAATGGTCCTGCCATGCAAAAAGCAGTCAAGGCATACTCTTTTGATGGAACATATACAGACCTGCCTCCGGAGGACTGCTCCGTTATGCCTACCCAGAGGGCCATTCTAGAGTACCCTCACATCCCGTTGAAATCTCATACTTCCTCTAGCCCAAAATATCTAAGTTGGACGGGCTCCTTCTGTGCTAAAATCTATGATGAACTACTTTGTTAGGCTCTTCATCCTTTAAGTTGCTCCAAACGCATCTTACTATTTTTTTAGATCCTACGTCTAATCTTTATTATGCGTTTAGTTTACTTTTCTTATTCTGTGACCATCTTAATCATATATTATGACTTAAGACGGTATATTTAGTAATTTTCTTTAAAAAATTTAAACAAAGATTTATAATAACTTTTGTTGGTAAAATTTCCATGACCATCTCTATTTCTATCATATTTCTAACGATCATCACTCATCAAAATCCAATATAGTATGTCAACATTTGGTATTTAAAATAGGAAATTATTTGTTTTTTATTTTATTTTTAGCAATAAAAACATCCAAAGTATTCACTCTCATTTAAAAGTCCTCACGGTTATGCATGAGTAAATTACTTGGAATATTTGTTTATGTGCTTTCATGCTCATTTAAAAGTCCTCACGGTTATGCATGTATGGAACACATATCAAAATTAGTTATTAATAGAAGAGTTGATTCTAATCCCATTTAAAAGTCCTTATAGTTATGTGTGGTTAGAAGATGCTTGAAATTCATTTTTTTTATAAAATTTAAAGAATACTACTAATCTCATTTAAAAGTCCTAACGGTTATACATGGTTAGTAAGTATTCAAATTCCTGTTATAAACATACCACAAATAGACACAACTATATGGCTTTATATGCCAACATCACCCCTATCACTATAAAGTGGAATATGCGACTAACAGAGTATTTATGATTTTTGTTTGATTTTCTATTGAAATTTAATATTTATACTCGATTGGGTATTAATGTTGTATTAATGTCTATCACTTTATCTCTATTTTTCTAACACTATTAATCTTTTGCTGATAACAAAAGGGGGAGAGAAAATTTAAGATTTTGGCAAATAAAGTTCAAATATTTTGCCATCTAGGTTCATTTGCATATTTTTATTGATTTTCATGCATATATGAAGCGGGAGCTTTGTTGTAGAGAGGGAATATTCAAATAGGGGGAGCAAATAGATTTCATCAATGACCAAATACATTTAATAAATTCAAAATCTTAATATATGTTTGTTATCATCAAAAGGGGGAGATTGTAGAATATGCTAATATATGATTTTTGTTTGATGATATTAAACATATATATATATATATATATTCATTTAAATGTATTTGTTATTGTACTATTTTTCACATAATTAAATAAATATTTGATGAATAAAATAAATAACACAGAATTCATATTTAAACAAATATTTTATTATAAATCCAAATAGTACAAATTTGAGCTCTCACTACATATATACATTTTTCAATGACATTACAATTTCGATTACATCACAAATTTCATTTTACAATTTATCATCTCACTACATATCGCTCATTCACTCGTATTTATTATTCAACGCTATTCCAGTTTGTATCCAGCATCTGAACTATCTACAAAATAAACACTGACACTATTTGCCTCAGCTATTTGGATTGTTTTTGAAAATGTTATTTGCCTCAACTATTTGGATTGTTCGTCATTTATTTTGAATTCATCTTACACGAACAACTTGTGACATGCATAGTGTATCACTGTACATGCCACAAGGCCGTGCACACCGATATACACTTGATAAAACTACAGGGATAGGTGAGCATGAGGTCAAACCCAAACAAATGGTGGATTCAACTCAGGTGCAATACAAAACTAAAATAGGACGGTCAAGTACGAAAGTCAATGGTCAGCCAACATGAATTGAAGTCCAGACCATACATGAACAGTTCTATACTTATGCAATAGAGCTCGAGTCTCACCAAAATAACATATCCAAATAAATGCAACTGGAACATGAATGCATACAACATGGATTCAAACTAGTATCAGAGGATTCAATGCACACAACAATAAACAAGCTCAGTTTTAACAATGTAACATGAACATGCTCAACAAACATAGTCTGGTGCAAAGAAACATGAAGACTCAACACATCAATGAACCCAGACCATTATATGTATAAAGTATCAAGTGCAGACCAGGCAGTGAACAAAACGAAAGACAAAGCAGCTTACATTTCGACCCTGACAATATTAGACTCAATGCAACAAGCTACAGATCAAACATCAATGCACAAGGATGCAACTCAAAAGGAGACAGCAAATACAAGGAAGTACATGAAACACAAATGACAATAGCCTCAATCAAAATAGTGGAAACCAACACCACCATGCAATGTTCAATCAACCAGACGGTATCACTCGACCATACCAACCAAACTCCAAGGTGACACACATGTATACATATCAGAAGCAACTCAACATGACAT
The DNA here is from genome assembly GCA_030737815.1 of Allium fistulosum. NCBI lineage: Eukaryota > Viridiplantae > Streptophyta > Magnoliopsida > Asparagales > Amaryllidaceae > Allium > Allium fistulosum. Next base: position 1,037,642,640 of record CM060902.1, on the reverse strand, counting down.
GGTCAGAAGTAATATGAAGACCAGACTACAAAAATGTTCAAGTGCAACATGTAACCATGACAGTAACTCATAAACCAAATCAGGAAATGTGCTCATATATACATGTATATACATATGTAGTCTAAAAAAAAACATGTACAAGTGCAAAGAAAAATTGAACCACACATGTATGCATATATGCAAATATGTACATACACATGTATCAGTTCAGAGATATGAACATGGAGCTTCAACAAAATCTACACACATGAAGACTCCAAATGGGCTAACATACTTCAGCGCATATATACATGAGTGCAAAACACAATGCACCAGTTCAATGAAATAGCAAATAGACCAGTACAACATGCACACTTGAACCAGACAGATTCAAGTGGAACTCAACGCAAATCATGGACCAAAATATGAATGCTGACTTCAACCACAACCAAAGTGACTAGACTTAAGAAAATAACAAGTGCGCATGTAATAGTGGCAACCAAGCATGAATAATCATAGACAATCAATGTACAATCATATGTCAGTTTCAAGATGATCCAGACTAGCGTGGATGTGCAAGCACTCAGGCAAACAAAACAATGCAAGAATAACAAGACCAATTTAACTCAATCATAGCAGTTTCAAACCAAGTCAAGGCCGAGATGAACAAATTCAATAAAAGTCAAAAAATTTGAAAATGGAAAGAACTTGATGAACAAGCATCACAAATACAAAATATTCAAATAAACCGAAGTCACAGAAACCGACTCAAAGAAAATTCTAAATTTATCAGAGATGAACAAGTCCAGATTATCACAATTTCAAATGGCTGAAGTTATATGTGAAATGAACGGAACCGACTAAAATATATTCAAGAAAATTCAACACGAACAAGTCAACAATTCACCACAAGCACTCAAGTAAAGATCGGATGAACAAGATCGATTCGAGAAGAATTCAAATACAAAAATACGAACGTATATTTAGGGGATTTAATCCCTACAAAACCCAGTAACATCATCGGCAGAAAGGGATTCGAGTTCAAGCAAAATATGAGAGCAATTCATCGAAGAAAATCAAAAATCAATAACTCGAATCGAAATAGAGTTCGAAAGCAAAATCGAGTTCAAGCATAACAACAATAGTAAATAAAGGCAATTCACATACCAGTTCAAAGCACTAATTCGAGCTCGACAATTGAAGCAACCGCATGCACTCAAGCCAAAGGGATGATTGACGAAGCCAATCGAAGCATAAAATCACTTCAATCGATTAATATATCCAAGCGGCGTCTTTAATTTTCCAAAAACCCTAGCATTCGAAAAGGAATGAAGAAGCAAAAGGAGCGACCACGAAAATAAAAGAACCACGTGCATCTGTGCCGAAGAAGTAAAAGGGAAGAGTAAATTCTTCTATTATTGCTTGGGCTAGTTTAGTTTATATTCTATTGGGCTTCAAATTTAAGAAATAGGGTTTTGTTGTTTTTAGTTTTAGTTTTATTTTGTAATTTTCTTTTAAAACTGTGTAACCCTCTAGTCGTGGGACTAGATTACGAACTACGGTGGTGTACTTCGAGAATTCGCAACTCAGTGGCTGAGTTGTGGCAGAGTTTTGAGCGTAGAGTTAGGTTATTCATTAACGGTTGTCGCAAGTTTACGTGTGTATGCGTCTGACTACTTAATTTCTAGTAGAGACCTTGGGGGCAGCACGTAGGCAGGTTATTGTCGAAGCTGGGTAAATCTGTGTTGTTCTATTTTTGCTTTTATTATTTTGCTATTATCTGTGCTGCAATTATTATATATATTTCCGCATTCATTTTTATTATTTTTAGTATCACCCTATTCACCCACCCTCTAGGGTGAAATTGATCCAACAATTTCTGGAATTTCATATGCATATATATTTATTTATAACAAATATATTTATGTACATTTACATGTAAAATTATTTATCGATACAAAACATCGAAAGTCAATAACTTTTTCATACGTACTCCATTCGAGACATATTATATATGTAACTTGATCAGAAAATCGCCATGAATACAATGGAATAAGTTTCAAGGCCAAATTCTGACAATTTCAAAAATGCTTATTTTCACTGTTCATAATTATTTGATTATTTAATTATATAAAAATATGGGGTGTTACACTGCAACAACTTCAGATCGTCTAATGGTCAACATTTCGCTGTTGAACGCCAAACCCTTGGATGAACGACCGAGACTGTTTCATCAAATTCTGGTCAAATAGTGCTTCGATTGCAAAACAAATTGTAGATGCCGATTCCACTCATCGAGAGCTTCACGACGATATATAATTTGCTATGGTTTGAGCAGTTTGAATTTTTGATTTAGATTTGAAATTGAAAATTTAGGTTTTGGGATATTCACAATTAAATAGGAGCAGTTAGATTAGAAAGTACGTGTTTGTACCAAAATTGGGCACAACACTCTTCGGGCGTGTTTGAAGAGATTAAAATGAAGAATATAAATGGAAAATGAGGTAGATCTAACATACACACCGAAAACAGACAAACAGAAGTATGAAAAGACAGAGATTTAGAGTGGTTCGGCGTTGTAGCCTATATCCACTATAGAAAGTTTTTTCTATTTATTAATAACTCTCGATGATTACAATTGTTTTGCAGCAGAACACTCAAGGTACAATGAAGATTTCGGTAGAGTATCAGTATTCCAAAGGCAAAAGTCCCTTTTCTAAAGGCCTTGGACTGCTCTTTATAGGTGTAGGTTGAGAATATCTATCTCAAACTTTGGAAGATTCCTTCTCTCATGTGGGTGGGCCCACGTAATCGATCCCTGGGGATCGATCCATGATCGATACGCATGAAATTTGTATCGATCCAAATTTGATCTTTTTGGGCTGAGATCGATCGTGAATATTCTTAAGGTAGTATGCAAGCTCCTGTGAAAATTTGGTGGCGTTTGGACTTGTGGATTTTGAGTTATGATCGATACAAGTTTGTGTTTTCAATGTACTACCGAGCTCGTATCGATACAACTCGTATCGATACCTTCGTATCGCTTTAAGCTCGCATCGATCAGGTGACATGGCGCTATTTTCTAGGATCGATCCACTTTTCATGCCGAGTGACCGAGTCTTCCTTTCTTTTAGGTTTTGTCCGTATCCACCGGTGTAACTTCATTCATATCCACTTATTGCATTCCATTTCATATCGATCGTTGGTAGTCACTTCGTATCGATTGATGGATGATCCTTTCGTATCGATTACAGAGTGGATGATTTCGTATCGATAATGCATGGTCTTCTTCGTATCGATCAGTAATGAGCGATACGAACCAAGTAAGTAAAGGACCGATACGAAGTGTGCTAACATGTTAGATACGAAATGGCTCTAGTTCGATAGATACGAAGGAAAGTAGTGGGCGACCGATACGAACCAAGTTGTTTTTGTTCGATGGATACGTGCTTAAACCGCTTGAGGGATGGATACGAAATAAAGGCTCTCGAGTTGATGGTTACGAAATTCCATGGATACGAACATGGATGGTTTTCTTGATTTTGATCGATCAATATCTTGAGCATACGAATTCCGATTGACTTGAAACTTGGAACGTTGGCTTTCATAGCTTTGCTTGCCATGTTATATCAATTGTAGCTTGATCCAGACTCAAGCAAAATTTACCAGTATCCATAGTAGGCCTGTGTATAACCGATCTTCGGGATGAACTGCCTTTGGTTTCCAGTTAATTTCTTAGTGTCATGGCCTCGCCAAAAGGCGGGATAACATTTGCCCCCCAAAGTACGTCTTAAGTGAACATGACGTGCTTTGAGAAGCTACAATCTTTAGTCAAAAAATTTCTGCCCGATTCGCTGAAAAGTCATTGTCTTTTCATCAAAATATATAACCTTTGGATGATTTCCGGTAATATAAATGCTGAATTGTTGATTGCCAATGATCGTACAATGCATTGTTGTAACCGAGTGTCGAGTGTTAGGAAACTGTTTTTCACTGTTGTAATTATCGCCAGGTGAACATCCAATTCCTGTGAATTTTGAAAATTGAATGTTAATTCGTTACACATAAATGTATGTTAACCTGACCCCCGTTAACATTTGCACGTTCACGAGTCGTTGTTAGTTTTTTTTGTACCGAATTCTATATCGATCCTCTCCTGAATCGTTGTGAAATTCGAGTTGTAACATCGCTTAATGGTCATTTTAGTGTATCTCTTCGTATCGATCCTCTCCTGGATCGATGTGAAAAGTTGAAAAATCGTCTTCGTATCGATGTTGGTCGATACGAATCAATTGGCTTTTCAAAATATTTCGTATCTATGGATATGAATCTCTATGGGCTTTAGGTTGATGGATACGAACTCATCATTTCGTATCGATGCATTTCTGATGGGTTCGAACAGTCCAAACAAGCTTTGGCTTCATGCTTTGTATTGCTCGTTGGATGGATACGAATTGCTTCATCTCAAATCGGTAGTGGATGGACACAAAATAATCTTCGAATTGATGATGTTGAAAGTGTCTCGATTGAACATTGGATACGAATTGGTTTTTGTATCGATTATGTCATTGACTGCTTCAACTGGTCATAATAACTGGGAGACGAATAGACTCTCTCCATAGTATATAATCTTTTGTACTTATCATTTTTTCCACTTGTTCATTTGCCTTTCTTGCCTTCGTATCGCTTTGGAAAAAAGAGAAACAAAACTGCCTTTGCTTCAAAACCACACCAAGCCTTTAATCCCCTAAACCAATTGTTAAAACTAGGTAATTAAACCATGAATTTGTGTGGAAAACGATGAGACTCGAGATTCTTTGCCATTTCATTTGTTTCCGTGACCTATTCTGGTGAAGTGGAGGCCGGAGATGGTCGAAACGAGGTCGAGGATTGAGGAGGTGGTCTCTGCATAGCTTTGGAGAAGATGAAGTGTGGGGATACGAAGCGCTTATGGAAGTAAAGCTCGGGTTCGACTTTGTACCGATGGGAGGAAGAAGGAGATTACATGTTCGTATCAATCTGGGGAGAGAGCTTCATGTCGATCTGTAACCGATGGTTACGAGGAGGGAATTTGTATCGGTTCGGAGTTATGGAGCTTCATATCGATCCAAAGCAATCGATACGAAGTGATGGCAAAATGATCGATATGAATAAGAATTAAGTGACCGATACGAACCCTTGAACAATGATCGATACGAACGTGGGCTCCTGATCGATACGAAACTCATCCTTCCTTGATCGATACGAAATTGGCTTCCGATGACCGATATGAACCCAAACCTTGATGGTTACAAAACTCTTGCACACTTGAACATTTGACTCCGATGAGCTTCTGTCCGGCATAACTGGACTGAACCGTTTCACTACGTATTTGACCGCCCTTCGAAGCTCATCGATGGAACTGTAACTTGATGAAATTTTATGAAGTTTAACGTAGATCGGTCCCCAAAGCCTAGATGGCACGGTTGTGACGGTCAGCGATGACGGTCACTCCAGTTGAATTTTGAAGTCTCATCGTTTGAACATTTTTCAAATCTTGTAGTATCTCTTAGGTAATATGTAGCACTACACTGCACAACACCTTCACGCACTTCACACTAGGGGAAACACAGGTTTATTGTCGTCTAACGATGATTTTTGCTGAGTTGAATAGCTATGGAACCTGGAAGTTCACAATCGTAGGAAGTTTAGAATCCACCACTTCCTGTAATCGAGATGCCAGCCATCGCAGCCGAAGTTGTTAATTCTGCTCCGGATGAGCTACCATGAGCAGTTTTCATCGCGCATCCGCAAGATTCCGTTCCTTTTAATATTTCTGAAGACAAGCTGGGCAGGATTTGCATAAGGCATGGATTATCAAGGGATGATGTCTTATTGCCAGGGGCAGAAGATATAGCCCATACTCCCCTGGAAGGGTACACGGCCTGTAATATATTTTCGTGCGTAGCCGGGATACTCCCTCCATTTAATCAATACATCCGGGAAGTGTTATTCTATTTAAAGATTGCCTCGTCATAGCTGCACCCGAACGGGTTTGCCTTGCTGAATAGCTTATTCATCATCTTCATGGAGCATTTTTCCGACCCCCAACTCCAGAAGAAGTCAAATACTTGTTCAATATAAAGAGCCGAGGGGATAACCCATCCTTCTCTTTCTTAGAGGCAGTCAGGAACTGTCAAGTCGTGATTGGAGCCTGGACCTAACTGAGTTATTTCAAGACCGAATGGTTCTACGTTCGGTGCCTACCTGGTTTTGCCAGACGGTGGCTAGTCAGGCATAAGTGCTCCAACTTCTATGCCGATTAACTGGATAATAGTACTCGATTTCAGAGTTTAACACTTCTTTTCTTTTACAGCTTCGATTTCACTGCCCGAAGGGGCACAGTTTAAAGAGATTGTAAGAGTTCTTCAAGAGGTGCCTGTCGAGTGCAGAGAGATCGATGAGGTCCTCACTGATGAAAATCTGAGAGTCGTTGGGCTAGTCGATAGAGATCGAAGCATCGGGCTTGAAGGGTTTCTCAGGACGGCTCCAGCGAGGCAAGTCAGAAGGAGAGTTCCTGGAATCGTGACCACCGAGCAAGGTGACAATGAGAATATGCCTACTGAAGACGAGCCCGCACCCAGGCCTTCACGAAGTCATCGACATTCAGAAAGGATAAGGAAAGGCAAGGCCACTGCCACAAAGCTCCAAGATGCAAGTCCGTTGTAATGTCTTTGCTAGCGGTGGCTGTTGTAATTTCAGAGGCTCCCTCTTCACAAATAGAGAGTCCTTTCGAGGGACTTGCAGATATTCCCATTTTGGATGATGTGTCTCTTCATCAAGATACCGGATTAGAGGGGCTGCAAAGTGCCTTAGATTTAGGAGAGCCAACCCCTCCGAGTATGGCTGCTACATCCGGTTGGTTGGGAGGTCTACCCATGCATGCACACACTTCACGACATCACACAACTAATATTCGCGAGCTGCTCAATCTACGAATATAACTAACTTTGTTTCTTTTTTTCACTATACAGATGCAATGTCGAAGAAAGGGTCCATGATCAACAGCCTCTGTGTCGTACGCCAATCTTCCAGTTCATATCGAGAGTCCCGTAGGCACGAGTCTGATTACAATCGCCGTTACTTTAGTCAAGACAGGGATTGCTATGATACAGAGAGAGACAGAGAGAGAGATAGAGAAAGAGAGAGGCAAAATAGGCGCTATTCCTGATCGCGCTCTCCTCCACCTAGAGTTCCCTTGTCACCCTCTAGTTCTGGAACACATACTACTGAAACTTCACGCCAGCCAGTGCCTCCATAGACTTCAAGGCCTTGTGAGCAGCGCCACAGAACTGGGGCGGACACTCCTATCGTCACTACATCAATGGCTACAGAGCTTACAAGGGAGAGAGCCACCCGAATAGCTAAGCTAAAGGAAGATTTCCCTAATATTTGCTTCAATGACTTTCACTTCCCCCCAAACTTAAGGTTGATTCTAGAAGGGATGGAGAAAATGGTGCACGACTATGTGTATGACGCTTACAGCCAATACCGTGTATGGAAGAAAACTGCAGAAAAGGCCTCGGCGGTGGCATTCGATCAAGCGAAGACAATTGGACAGCTGCAAAAAGATCTTGCTCACAAGGATCGAATAGTTCAGGTGATCACCAATGAGAACGTCATTTTGGGGAATTCAAAAATGGAGGCCATGAAAAAAGTCCATGAGGTCAATAAGAAAATGGAGCAAATGAGGCAAGAGCACTTGAAACTGGTCAACGATACGGGCCACAGAAATGCCATCGTCACAGCTGAAAGAGACAATGCGCTCAAAGAGCTTAATGTGCTTAAATCGAAGTACACCGAGGTCATCAAAGAACGGGACGATGCTAATAAGGCTGCTCAGGAGGCATGTGATCAGACTGTAGAGCTTAAGGGTGAGCGGGATGCAGCAGTTTTGAAGGTCCAAGAAGCCGAGGCTAGAACTGAAGCCGAAGTCAGAGCAACGGAGGCTAGGTTAGAAGGCGATATGGAAGACCTTCTGATCACTTACAACGCCAATGTCTTGAAATACCATGGCTTGAGCTGGCTCGTTGACTATCCGACTCATTTGCATGATGCTTAGCGCCACTTGGTGGATGATGAGAAGACTGAACGCCACAATACATCTATTAATGAGTTCGAACTGGAGAACCAGGTGTTGACCGAAGATGAGAGGAGAGTTCTCCATGAGGCCATCATTACATTTGAAAAGGAGAAACTCGCCACTCAACATCTGGAGGTCGGAGAGGGTTCTGGTGTTGAGCATCATGACACAAGTTCTGAAACTCCCGTGCCAACCCAGCCTGAACCTACCCCTGCAGTCGATCCTCCACCTGTGCCTGCTTACGATCCCGATCAACCGCAATTGTCTCCGGCTCGCGAACACATTTCCGAAGGAGTCCCGGCTCCACCCGCGAGCCAACCTGAGGAAGGTATTCTTAACACTTCTCAAATTTATTCAAAGTCTGGAGTGTTATCATAAGAAGTCACTAATATTTTCTCTTATCTCCATTCAGTTATAGGAGCTGCACCGGCCGTGCCACCTGTAACCCAAGAGTAGCATCAAGAGCAGGAAACTATCGTGACGGAGGCGACGACTACTACAGCTACCGCATTGACCGAGGAAGTTCATGTGAGCGATTTCATCTTCAATGAACAAATGGTGGAAGAACTCCTCGGTCATCAAAGCGATCCACTCTCTAATTTGCCTTTTGTCATGGGCGGAAGTGTGTCCACAGCCAGCTCTTTGGCCCCAACTGCTAGCATCCCGCCGGACACTCAAGCAGCTCATAATGAGGCGATAATGGCGTAGATCAGTGCCGAGATGGAAAGTGCCGCACTGGGTAGTGATATTGGAGGTGGAATGGCATGTCTTGGCCCGGCCCCTTTACGTATGGTCTCTCCGGGTGGTACAATAATCATCATTGGGGTACACCCTGTGTCTTCTCATATAGAAAGTGCCCCCGTCCCTCTGACCACGCATTCCGAAAGCATTCCAATTTTCGTGAGTTCGGAGGAGGAGACTACAATACTTCCCCCGGCCAGGGATAAAGGCAAGAGTTTGAAATGGCACCACAGTGGTAGCTCCAGTGGATCGACGCCGAAAGAGAAGAAGAAGAAGAAACATAAGGAGTAGGCATGTCTCTTTGTGTCCCTTTTTGGTATATAAGTAGGAATTCCTCTTTTGCTTTCAGTAGGCCGTGTATAGATGCGGGTTCGGCCCCTGCTAGTAGGAATTTTTGGAATAAGCTTTTTTGTACTTATTTTGTTTCCAAAGAATAGATGAAATAAAATTTCCTTTTGCTTTTTGGCATAACTCTGAGATTATTTGCTTAAGTGTTACATCACTTGAATTTTTGTTCAATATACTTGTGAAGCTTTAGTTTCTGGACCATACTTGTGTTCGGTTGTTAAGTCCCGGAGTCATGCCTTCGGGTCGTAACCAAACGTTAAGTCGATTCTTAATGTTGTACTATCTCGATCAGTATCTGGTGCTGGAGTTACGCCCCCAGTTCTGGGGATGAATTGAAGTGGTCGGATGATGATTTCTTTTCATGTTCGACGCTTTTAATTTGACTCAGTCGGAACTAAGTTATAGAGAGATGAGTTCGGGTGGTCAGATCATACTCGCCCATTTATCGATAATCGCATCCACACTCTGGGGATCGAACTGGTGTGCTGGCGATCGGTCATACCTGCTTGACGTTTAAAGTTACGTCCATGCTCCAGGGACTTAAGTTGTTTTACAGGCGGTCAGTCATTTCTGTTTGAATAATCAGAACTGCATCCACACTCTGGGGACTTAGGTTGATTTGTGAGCAGTCAGTCACACCCAACTTGTGTTTATACTCCAGTCCACGCTTTGGGGACTTAGAGTTAGTTGTGGGTGGTCAGTCATACGCCATTAATGTTTATACTCCAGTTCACGCTCTGGGAGTCTAGAGTTGTTAACAGATGGTCGATCACATCTATTTTGAATTTTAAGATCTCGTTCGCACTCTGGGAATGATAAATTGATCAGGATCACGGATGGTCGGGTCACATCCACCCTGAGTAAAAAAGCGAAGTCGTAGATGGACGGATCCATTCTTCTCGAGCTTAGATGGTACATGAGCGAAGTCGTGGGCGGACGGATCCACCCTCCTCGAGCCCACGTTTTGTATTTTAATTTTATACTCCAGCTCGCACTATGGGAGCCAGAGTTAATTAGAGGATTGTCATGTGTCAATCCTTTTTGGCTTCAGTGTGACAGCTTACCCCCAAGCTCGGGTTTCACTTATCGAGTGACCGGTCGTATCATAGTCACTCCTTATTTGAATAAGTCCCACCATAGGATGGAACTTAGCTCTCCGTGCATTATGACGGTCGCATAACGCATTTCAAGGATCACTACTCTGGCTTGAAGAGGTTGCATTTTATTGCTGAATAAGAAAGTATGTAAAAGTCAGTAGCCTTATTACAAGTTCAAATTTAGAAATGCATAAACAAATTGCAAATGAAAAGTAGACTAAATGAATAAACAAAGCCTGTTATGTGTAGTAGCGACGAAGACTCTCGCTGTTCCAAGCTTCGGCAAAGTGAGACAATCAATAGTCGATAATTTAAATGTGCCATCTCCAAGTCTTCATTCAATAACATATTATCCTTTCCATGTTGGCTTCATATGCAAAGAGACCGGATAAATCCTCTTGAGCACGAGATCGTCAAGTTCAAAGGTTCAGGGTCGGACCTTAGCATTGTACAATCGGGAAACTTGACTCCGGTGCGCGGCTGCCCTCAAATCTGCCTCTTCATGCTTCTCATCTAATAAGTCCATAGATTCGGCAAGCAATATGGCATTTGTCTTCGGATCATAGTAAGTAACACGATGAGAAGGTACTTCTAACTCGACCGGAATGACGACTTCTGAGCCGTAGGAAAGTGAGAATGGAGTGTGGTCGGTCGTGGACTTGTGGGTAGTTCGATATGCCCATAGGACCATGGGAAGCTCATCGACCCATTTGCCCTCGGCCTTCTCCAGTCTCTTCTTCGGAATGGATTTGTAACTTTATTAACAGGTTCAACCTGTCCATTCGCATGAGGGTTAGCAACCGCTGAGAACTTTTTTCGAATGTGGAAACGTTGACAGAAGTTCTTGAACTCGGCACTGTCGAATCGGTCTCCATTGTCAGTGATAATGGTACGTCAGAGACCAAAATGATAGATGATGTTGTGGACAACAAAGTTGATTGCTTTCTTCATCGTGATAGTAGCAAGGGGCTCAACTTCCACCCATTTGGTAAAGTAGTCAACTGCAACGATGGCGTACTTCGCACCACCTTTAGCCAGACGTAAAGATCCAATTATATCGATGCCCCACGTGGCGAGTGGCCATGGACTGACCATTTGAGTAATTTCAATAGGCGGGGCTCTTGGTATCCGAGCATGTTTCTGACATCTGTCACATCTCTTGGCATAGTCTAATGCATCTCGATTCACAATCGTCCAATAATACCCATATCAGAGTATCTTCTTAGCAAGGGCCTGCCCTCTAGTGTGATCGCCGCATTCTCCCTCGTGCACGTCATGTAACACTCGTTTGATTTCGTTGTGGGCAATACACCGGAGTAAAGGAATGGAATATCCTCTCATGTAAATGACTCCATTCTGGATAATGAATCGTGAAGCCTTCCGGAGAACTTGTCTCTTCTCACTTCTGCGCTAAAGCAGGGTTCCATGCTCGAGATAATTTCTGAACGGGGTCATCCATGAGTCCTTCTCGGGTGTGGTTTCATGCACCCAGTCTATCTCCATTTGATCAATGCTCGGAGAGGTAAGTGTCTTAACAGTGACGAGTCCCATTTGCTGTGCTTCACCGGTACTGGCCAGTTTTGCCAAAGAATCGGCCTTTTGATTGTGCTCTCGGGGTATGCAGTAGATGGCATAATATTTGAACTGATTCAGTACTTTTTGGACCCAAGCGAGATAAGCAGCCAGCCTTCGGTCTGTAGTTTGGTATTCTCCCCGGACCTGGCATTCGACCAGTTGCGAGTCGTAGTAGATCTCCACATCAATAATTTTCAAGTCTTTGGCAAGTCTGAGTCCGGCGAGTAAAGCTTCATATTCAGCCTCGTTATTAGTTACACGGAAATCAAACTTTAAGGCATAGCATATGGATCGACCTTCTGGGGTTTCAAGTACAACTCCAGCGCTTGAGCAATGACCATTTGATGCACCATCGGTATAAAGTTTCCATATGTATTTAGGAGATTTCACTGGTTTCGGGCAAATTCTCTGGTATAATAAACTCAGTAATGAAGTCTGCCAGAACTTGTCCTTGGATAGCTCACCTCGGTGTATAAGTAATGTCAAACTGACTCAACTCGATGTTCCACTTGAGTAACCTACCAGACGTCTCAGGATGCGTAAGGACCTGTCGTAATGGCTGATCGGTGTAGTCCATGATCGGATGGGCCTGAAAGTAAGGATGGAGCTTTCTCGAGGCAATGCGAGACAGTAGGTGAGCTTCTCCAACTTCGGATAGTTCATCTCCGCCTCGGTTAATCGCTTGCTAATGTAATAGACCGGTTATTGTATCTGATCCTCCTCCCAAATTAATGCAGCACTGATTGCATTCTCTGACACTGCCAGATAAATGTATAATCTATCATGATCAATCGGCTTTGACAGAATATGTGGCATAGCTAGGTGTTGAACCATTGCTCGGAATGCACCCTCACACTCCTCAGTCCATTCAAAGTTCCGCTTTCATTTCCTGATCAGATCAAAGAAGGGAATACATTTTTTGGTGGATTTGGAGATGAACCTGCTCAATGCTGCTACCTTCCTATTGAGGCTTTGTACTTGCTTTATAGTTCTGGGAGTTTCAAGATTCTGAATCGCCTAGATCTTTTCAGGATTGGCTTTAATTCCTCGAGCGTTAACAATGAATCCAAGGAACTTTCCAAACGCGACCCCAAAATGACATTTCAACGGGTTGAACTTCATTCGGTACTCTCGGAGGATGTTGAACATTGTTTCCAGGTCTTTGACATGATTGATGGAGAGTCACGACTTTAAAAGCATATCATCCACGTACACCTCCATAGTTTTCCCGATCTGGTTGACGAACATTCAGTTGACTAGCCATTGGTAAGTAGCTCCAGCGTTCTTGAGTTCGAACGGCATCACTTTGTAACAGTAGAGTCTATGATCGGTGACAAAGCTGGTATGCTCCTAATCGGGTAGGTCCATCGGTATTTGATTATAGTTGAAATATGCGTCCATAAAAGACAAGAGCTCATGTCCGGCAGTTGAATCTACAAGCTAATCAATTTTGGAAAGCGGGAAGCTATCTTTAAGGCATGCTTTATTTAGGTCTGAGTAGTCCACACAAGTTCTCCATTTCCCGTTTGGTTTCCTGACAACCACTGGGTTGGATACCCATTCTGGATATAATGCATCTCGGATAAACCTGTTCGTCTTGAGTTTATCCACCTCTTCTTTCAGGGTGGTAGATCTCTCTGGATCCATACCGCACCTTTTCTGCTTGACCGGGACATGCCGTGGGTCAATATTCAATGTATGGCTCGCGATGTCCTGTGAGATCCCACACATGTATGAGTGTGTCCAGGCAAACACGTTGAGGTTTGCCCAGAGAAATTCAACCAATTCCTCTTTCATCTGTTGGCTTAGCTGAGACACGATCTTTATCATTCTAGAGTCATCGCCATCATCGATCGGAACATCGATCGTCAACTCTGACGGGGAAGCCTGACTGTCTTTGATTTCCTCCTCATTGTCGTCACCTCGTGGATCAAGATCTTTTAGGAACTGGTTGTGGCGCCCGTGCCTAGGCCCAGTCGTTAGTTGTCAATTGTCGGTAAAACTGACACAGAGAGGTTCCTCTACGTCCTTGCCCTTCTCTTTCCGCTGCGCCTCCCGCAGCTTAGCAACATAACAGGCGTGTCCAACCGCCTGATCTCCCTAAACAACTCCAACCCCATTGTCAGTGGGGAATTTCAAAGTTAAATACCAAGGGGCAATAGCTTCCCTAAATTCGGCTAGGGCCGGTCGGCTCAAGAAAGCATTATACGGTAAATTAATATCCAATTTATGATGTAAGAACCTTTCTTATTATTATAAATAAATGGAAGGGGCCATTAAACCCCGCTGGCTTTGCCAAAAAAAAATATAACTTTGAAAATAACCCAATTTCCACGAAAAAATTTCTAAGTCGTAAATTTATGAAAAATTTCGACAGCATCTCCTTTGCGCGGCTAGGTCCATAAAAATAACAATATCAATAACTGCATGGTATATATCATATTTCAAAAATAAAGCATCCCAAACCATGGGAAAAACAATAAAATACCGCTACAAAATCCGTAATACAAAAACGTACCTATTTGTCGGGCAAACAGAGCTCTATTTATGAAACCAAAAGCAACATCTATTGCTTCCATAAATCTATATCTTACTTACATAATCCAAAAGAGTTAAAACTATGTAAGAAGAGTAATATATTAGTTGTTCCTATCAAAAGCACAAGCAACACAACATATACAATAATCATATGCAAACAAAAGCAGTATGACCATTATATGCAACAAAAGAATCCATCACACATCCATAGCAACCAAAACTAATGGTTTGTTCAGGTTCAGAAACTTTTAATCGTACAAGGGTGATAAATAAACCACCAAGTGTACCTTACGCTCAACAGCTTTAGGTAATTACTCAATAGATTATTCGTACAACCTCAAACGATTTGAGGTGTCATTTCCCAAACTTCCTATAAGCCAAACAACAGAGAATTTAAATATTATTTAAGCTTGTATGATGTACACATATCATTTGTAACGACCCAGAATTTTGACCAAATTAAATTGGGAATATTTAATTAATTTTAAATATTTGAACGACGATTTAATTTGAATTCCCGATATAATTCTGAAATCGGCAATTAAATTATGAAAATTTAATCTATTGATAGTTGAATTAAAATTTGAATCTACGATTTTAAGTCGAAGAAAAATATTTCGAAAGCTTTTAAAATTCGTATTGATAATACTGGAGATGATTGAAGCTTCAGAATTTAATTTCGAACTGTTTTGTTCAGTTTTGAAAATAATCACTCGAACCGATATTTATAAAATAGTCAATTTTCAAACAGTCTCGGAATTCGACGAAACCAGTTCCATTGGGTCCGGAATGTTTTATTATTGCCGGATTTCAATTTTCGTAATTTTTTGAGTTGATATGTGAGCACACGGAAATTTAAACGCGTTAAAAATAAAAAGAAATTCAAATTTAAGATTTAAAATTTATATTAATAACATCCCACGTTCTCCCATACTTACTCCCATACCCCCGTACCTTATCACCATTCCTCAGTTCCCATTCAAAATTCACGAAGCTTTCCTTCACAAAGGAAAATAATGGCCGAGTTCCCCCAGTTAAATCCACGCGAATTACTTTCTTCTTAAATCCATTTTCGAAATAAAATCAAGACGAAAAATGGCTGCTCCTCAAAACTAAACTAGTTCGAATGTATACGAAAGTCGCGAAGCTCATGGCAACCGGAGGTGAAGGCGGCGACGCGGTAGGGCTTCGTGGCCGCGAACTCGGTGGTCGATTGGGGTTCATCGCGGCGATGGAGGGTGGCGTCGCGAGTAATTTTGGGGCGACGTTTTGTGCTATTTCGAAGTCGAAGCAATCAAGGGCTGCTGCGGATTCGATCGATGTCGAAATCGATTGAGGGAGGGGCTCAATATCGAGCGAGCAGTGAAGGCGACTACGAGGCAGGGAAGGACAGCGAATCGAGTTTATCTGGTCGAATTCGATGCCATGTTCGTGGTGGTCTCGATTTGGGAGTTCGCGTTTGATAGGCGGCGCGTCGCGATGGAATGAGGGGATAGGCCGGGGTCGAGTTCGACTGGAAGGGCTGTTAATCGATCATGTGAGGTATCTCGTTTTGTTGATTTTTGTGTTTTACAGTTTGTTAACATAACACCAGTTGCAACTGTAAGGGAATCACACGTTTTTTTTTAGTAAATTGCATGAATAAATTATGCAGGAAATAGAATTAAGAAATCATCTGGATATAGGATATATATATATATTTTGATTTCTATAAAAATCTATATAGATTGTTTTATAAACAGTTTCCGAAAAAAATTATAAGTATAAAAGTTTTAGTTTGCTTTAAATAATGATGTTAGTGGATAGATAATTAAATTTACTTATTAAATTTATTTTAGTCATTAAAGGATATTTTTAAAATGGAAGTTTTATAAGTTAAACTAAATAGTAGATTTTTAAAACAATAAATATATTTAAAGGAGAATTGGTTTAAATAAAACTATCAGTTAATTCGACTATTAAACGGAAATTAATTATTCAGTTGATTCAAATATTAATAAATGGTGTAAATATTTATACTAGGTCAAAAGATCGTGAAAAACAAACTGGAGTTGAAATTGGATTGCAAATATAAAAAGTAAAGGTGAGATCTTCTCACTCAGATTTAATTTTGAATTGCAGTTATTGATTGTGTTGATTGCTATGTTGATGTGATATTAGATATGATAGGATATATATCTATATATAGCAATATATACATATTGGCATATGTATATATTGGATTGATGATTTTCCCGCCTCGTATAGCGGATGAGACCCTATTGCGCCGTTAGTAAGCGGATTTATAAAAACCTATATACCGCGATAATTCCGTACTGGAGCGGAATTGGTATTGTGCTAACATCTTTGGATGCAGGGAAACAGGTTGGAGGGATCCAACTGGACCCCTCACATTGATTGAATTTATTTCTATTGTGATATAAATCTGTGAATGATTATAGTGATGCTATTAATCATATTGATATCTGGAAAATTGTTTGAAAGCTAAAATTTAGCTGAATGGATGTTTTGACATCATTGGATTCCAAAGATAAACGAAACGGAATTTTTGAAATTCAAGTAGAAAATTTCTGAATGAATCAATTTTTGAAATTGAAGAAATTTTGAAGAAAAGAATTTAAAAGTATAAAAGCTGTTTTTATAATCTTATCGAATAAATTCCAGAATGAAGTGAAAATGCTAAATAAATGGATTTCATAAAACAGTGATTTTTAAATTGAAGAAATTAATTTAAATTTGGATTTTTTAAATAGATTGAAAGAGACAAAGAAATTAATTTTCTTTAAAAGGAATTTATTTAAAAAGAAATAAGTGGGAAGTCCAATTAGAAATTTAATTGGCTAATTGAAGTGAATTTGGAAAATCGATATGAAATTTATAGATGTATAAATTGTAAAGTTAAATCGATATGAAATTATAGATGTATAAATTGTAAAGTTAAATCGATATGAAATTATAGATGTATAAATTGTAAAGTTAAATCGATATGAAATTATAGATGTATAAATTGTAAAGTTAAATCGATATGAAATTATAGATGTATAAATTGTAAAGTTAAATCGATATGAAATTTATAGATGTATAAATTGTAAAGTTAAATCGATATGAAATTTATAGATGTATAAATTGTAAGTAAAAAGAATGAAATTTATAGATTTATAAATTGTGAAGTTAAAATGAATGAAATTGTAGAATGGAAGATTTATAAGAAATTAACTTATAAAATTGGATTTTTACCTTTAAAAGGAGTATTGATCGAACTTGTTAAAAAAAGGGGATTTATAAATCAAAGTTATTGTGAAATATAAGGTTGAATTTATAAACGTTGTTTTATAAATCTGAAATCACTTATTGAATTTGATGAATTAAATAGTGAAATGTGGTTAGTGAAGTATATTCACGATTTTGGACAGTGAATATATTTTTAAGTCAAATGGTTAGGGTTTTGGGAAAGCGATATTATGAAATGAAGTTAATTGTTTTAAAAGATGTTTTAAAACGTGTGAACTATCGAAATAATAGATTTCAACATTTATTGTTGAAATAGACGTTTTGAGAAACTTAAGGAAATGGTGGACTATAACACTGTTGTTATAGTAAATGATTTCCGAAAGGAAATGTTTTATGTAGTATTGGGATTTATATACCTATCTAAATTCCGAATCCCTATACTATTGATTTCGAGTCGTCGTAACGATGTTTTACGCAACATTCGTTTTGACTCAAATAAATGTTGTTATAGTAAATGTTTTCCTTAAAGAATGAATATATACTTAATTTGATTTAAGTATATCGAATATTTTCAAATGTTGAAAATAAAAGATTTGTGAAACACTTATTATTAAATAAGTATGGAATGTTTTCCAATATGAAATGAACGTTTTTGAGATTTATCTTCTTAAAGATAAATCGAAATCGAATATTGAAAACGATTTGGAAATCGTATATCAATAGACATTTTTGAAACATAAATTCACTATGGAATTTATAAAAAGAAAAGGGAAACTGTTTAGAAAAATAAACGTTGTTTTATTTTTGAAGTGTGGAAATTTTATATCTAGTAAAAGATATTTTTGGAAGATGAAATAATTTGGGAAAATTATTTGGAATCTGATGATGTTGCGCATCTTTATTGATAGTTAAATAACCGACTATCAATAATTACCTTTAGATAGGTATTTGTTGTGAATTGGATGAATTTGAATGCCACACTTATTTTTGAATAATCGCTCACTATTCGGGTTAACCGGGAAAGGACCATGGGGTCGTATAACCCATTCCGAATATGTGATACATCGTTATAAATTACATTCGAAGACCGGTGTTGAAGACCGGATATTTTTGAAAACGGAAGGATTACCGTCGAGTTACTCTACATCGACTGATCTTCGATTTAGAGGTTTTATCACCCTTAGTGACGGGAAGTCCTGACGTGATTAGAAAATTATCCGGATATGCAAGGGCTTCGTGAGAAGTGCCTTCGGTTCTGTTCGATCCCGGAACAGACTTGTATGGATTGTGTGTCTGACGTTACAATTTGAGATATAAAGCTGATTTCTTTCAAATACATTTCTGTTGGTGGCGGAGAATTTATTCTCTTAGCTTAACACCCTTCTCTGAGACGTACGAGCTCAGAGGTTATGTAGTTGAAATTTATCAGCGATATATCCCAATTTGGTAACGTGGCATACTGAGTGTTGCTGTGAAATGATCAGTGTTTGATCATTTGTGATATGATCATTTGTTTGATCTTATATCTTTGTGATCATAGGTTGATCATTTTGTTTGACCCGAAGCAGGGCTTTTTGAGAAAGCGTAGCTT
Source organism: Allium fistulosum (assembly GCA_030737815.1). Taxonomy (NCBI): domain Eukaryota; kingdom Viridiplantae; phylum Streptophyta; class Magnoliopsida; order Asparagales; family Amaryllidaceae; genus Allium; species Allium fistulosum. The sequence continues at coordinate 1,037,623,418 of CM060902.1, read as the reverse complement.
TGTGGACGAGACTTCGTCGAGCCTCACACCCCGGAAATGGTCGAAACAGGACGAATGCGGCAAGGTTCTAGGGAGTAGCGCCCCTTAGTGTATGTCATTCCTTCTGGATAAAGGTGGTATCATGGTATGGAGCCCAGATACTTAACCTCTGTGGTTGCTGCACAGTTATTATTACTTTGTGGTTTGTTGGAAATCGGGGATCCTCGGGAAGATCGGTGACGATCGGGGGATGGCATACGCGTGTCAGTAGTTACCTATTTTTGCAGAGGTAACCCGGCCTTGTGTTGGCAGAGATCCGGTTAGGTTCTCGGGTCGTCTTTTCCAGGGACGTACCCATCGTGGATAGGAAGTTCCTTAGCCTGACCATTTGTTGGAAATCCAAAGAAACAATACGTGACTTGTACGGTTTTAGTTGTAGAACCTGCCATTTAATATGGTAGCTATAGCAAGCATACTATAATGGTACCTATGCTGGCTAAGATTTATATTCTACTTTCGAAATGTTTTCTACACTATGCACTAATAATAATATCAAAAAGAATTTGATTTTTTGCGTAGTAAGCATCTTTGACTATCATAAGAAGAAATCTCCTCCAAGTCTGCGTTTGCATTGTGTGTGTGGCGGGAGGTCTTATGGTAGTTTCATTTTCCAAAAGCATTTCGAATTGACTTTAAAGTTATCCTGTTGTTTATTTTAAAGATAAAATAACTGTTTTACGATCTCACACCAGTCACCATGACTGACTCGGAGTTTATTGTTTCCCTTCTAAACTCTGGGTGCCCACCAATTTCCACACGGGCAGCCTAGAGTTAGATTATCAGGATATTCTGGATATTCTGGAGCTTTGGAGATAAGCTGGATGACGAGACGTAGTATTTGTATCTGATAGTATTTATTCCGCTGTGTATTCTGTATGAGGACAAGTTATATAACTGTCCATTGTTGTATATTGACTCTGATGATTGATGTATGTATAAAATGATATAGTTCTTTGTTTTAAAGATTACTGATTTATCTATTATATATTGTTCCGCTGCGATGTGTAAGATTCTGATATTTTTTCTGCTCTTGTTCTGTTGTTGTTCTTCTTTCTTCTTTCTTTTTCTTCTATCTTCTTCTTCCTTTTTCTTAAAACCCTCACTATTGGAGTTTCCGGCACTCGATTTCTCGGCAGTCGATAAAGTGAGTATCGATGTCGAATTTTCGAAAGTCGAAAATTTCGGTATGTGACATCATTTGTACGCAATATCAATTCTGATCGCTTGCTTGAATGCACACATTTCACTTTCAAGCTAGTATTGTTAACTCGACTACTCTAGTGCGGACTCTAATTTGGTTCCTTGATTAGAAATCTCCATTTTCCTTACAAAGCCGTAATATATTAGAAAACTTCAAAATCATCTCAAAAATTTGAATCAAAAGTTCGTCGTCAAGGATCGAGCGAAAAATCCTAATTCGGACTGGTGTGAATTTCCACAAATCATGTATTCGAATCTGGATCAAATCTGTTATGCGAATAAAATGATCTACGCACAACTTACATATCTATTCTATTGGTTTCTTTAGCACATAATTTACTTTTCATTTATTTTAATTCTCATTCATTCATACAATATCATCTTTTATTAATTTATGTTCATTTACTTACATAAATTATTTCCCATTCGATATTTGAAATCATCAATGTATACATTCTTAAAGTATCACATACGTTTCTTTGCAGTTTAATTCACATTTATTATTTACTTATATAACTTGACTAATAGTCATTAATGAATCATTATTCAAGTTCATCTAAATTTAATTCACATTTATTCCTTCATATATAGTGTCATTTAATAGTAAATCTATTTATGAACCATTTCAACATTTTCTTAAGTTTATAATCATTTACTGAAATAGTATTTTCTTTTTACTATTTAATTTAATCATAAATCATTTCATAAAATATTAACAAAGTATATAACATTTCCTATAATAACTTAATTTATATATGTATATAGACATAATTTCATTTTGAAACATTTTTATTACTTAAGTTTTTATTTGTGCGATATTCCATTATCTTTTAATTTACAAGTTACAAAAATTCAATTTTATATTTTCATTAAACACTTAGCTTTTAATTTCAGGTTTCAATTTGGAAGTTTTCAACCATTTAAAATCGTCGAAAATTCCATTTCATTTCAATAGTTGAAAATCACTAATTAACAGAAAACTTAAGAACTAAATACCGGGTTTCATTGCAAATCATCTTGAAATAATATATATGTATACCCTTTTATATATCAACTCATACTTAATGGAAATTTAATTTTAAAATTTGTTTATCAAAACAAATGTGTAGCTAAGCTACTATAGTGTTCTTCTCACTTTGAAACTCGAAAATGAACGTTGATGATGCCGCGATTATCACCGAAATTATTTTCCAACGACAGAAGAGGGGAGTACAACACTTATTTCCCTTAAAATTCTTTTAAAACATTTCTTCCAAGTACCTTTTGGAAACATTTTGAAAACATCACTATTTGCAAATACTTCCAAATAATACTAATATTATTTTTCCAAAAATCTTTTAAAACAAACTTCAAAACACCAGTATATAAAATCCTCAAATCTTAAGTTAAAATTTATTTTTTTGCAAATCACATTTTATAAACCATATTTATAAATTTTATTTTCTCATAACATACAATAGTTAATAGTTCCTAAGAATCTTGACTAACCATAAATGACAAAAATCTAATATTATCATTTTCTAACAAACAAACACCAAAACTTACTAATTATAAAAATTATTATTTTATATATAAAAATTAATTCTAGGTTAAATTATTTTATTTACCTTTTTTTTAAATAATGCAGTGTGCATTTGTCTTGTTTAAGTATTTAGAAATCTCTGTCGATGTCGTGGCGTCCCATATTCCAACTAGAATTTATAAATTACTCAATAGACAAATAAACACAATACAAAACATTTTTATGGCACTAACAAATACTCTCATATATATACTCTCAACTCATAATAGGGCATTCCATTACCCTATCTCTTAATGAGTTTAACCCCCAACAAGCTAAGGTATCTTTAAACCAAAGCTCAAATACCAACTGTGCCAACCCACCCTTTTGTACGATTTAAGTCAACAATAAACTACACATGTCTAACTCAAACCATTCAAAAGGGAAGATTCTCAATGGGTTTAATAAGAAAATAAGATAAAAGAAGGAAAGCAAAACAAAGAATCTTGCAGTGAAATGACAAAATATAATAATAATAAAAATAGTTCATGAAGCTATTTTACATTATACATTTGATTTTAATTTTTACAACTTAATCAGAGTAGAATCAACAAACATACCAAAATAATGTAGCGGAATAATGATAGAAAATATGGTCTAGCAAACTCCATCTTCATCTTCAAGGAATAATGTCTTCAACATTGAAATGCTCAGGCTAACCCGAGCGTAATGAAAAGACAAAACATACGAGTCAGAACTAAAAATTCTTATGTAAGTTAAATCAATAATAAGTAAATATGAGTGTAGTAGCTTCAGAGATGTTTATGGTATTTTCCATCTCCAATCAAGTGTACACATAAGTGCAATAACTTAAGAGATGTTATGGGATTTTCCATCTCCTAAGAATCCGTTAAATTATCTATATGTGGTAAGATACGCTATATATGTAGTGTCTATCAGTAAAGTCAAGTATTAATAAAACATTAAGGCTTTATTTTAATCCCCTTTAACACATTTTTAAGCATTGTCCTACAGTTTTCCTTGTGACACAACCTGTAAAGTCGATAGTCAGGGAGGTGTCGTGATAAGACAAGACTAAAAGAAAGTCGTAGTGGTCACATATAAGGATAAAAGTATGACAAGGCACGTGAGGCAATACCCAAGGTAGGATTCTACCAGTTTACCCTTTCTGCCTAGTCATAACACATCGTAGTAACGATTGCCGACCAAGTCCACCACTCCTAAAATCAAATCAATGTGCACCAATCAAGTCAAAATCAATATAATAATATGAAGGGGTGATAGCCTCTAAAGGTAGCTAACCTCTTGGCTAGACATAGGATTATGTTTTAGTCATTTCAAATTGACACAAGTGTCGGGGTCATTCATCATCGTTCTCCTTCTTCATTCCAGTAAACGTCGCCAATTCAACCTCTACATTTTGGATAACATCCATCGCGTACACAGTTGTTAAATTGGTTCTGGTATTGATAGAGAGTATGGCAATATTCGGCCTCGGTCTCTTTGACAACTAAACGTCATTTTTCACATCTGTTGGTTCTTTTAAATTTCAATGGCAAGTCATATTTCATATCAAAATATCAGATTCACTTCAAAAATCATTTTGAATCCAAAATAGGTTATACTTTCATATCAAAACATTCGTATTTAAATCAATGATTTAAATCTAAATAGTTCCCTTTTAAAATAGTTTGAATATTGAAATGGTTTGAATAATTATAAGAGTTTTAATATTGAAAAATAGTTTGGAATGATTAAAATAGTTTAAAGATTGAAAATAGTTTAGAACATAAAATAGTTTTAGTATTGAAAATAGTTCTAAATAATTAAAATAGTTTGAATAATTAGAATAATTTATATATTAAAACAATTTGATTATTAAAATAGTTTTTATATTAAAATTGTTTATACTAAAATTGTTTCTTTCTTTCACAACAAGGTTCAAATTCCAAATCATAACGAATTCAATTTTTTGACTTCTAATTTATGTCAACTTCATATTCAAAATTCCATTTAAATCAACCTCAATTTAACGATTTTAAATTTAACTTCAGATTTAATTTAAACAGTTCTATTCAAAGGCTAAAAGTTCCAATTCACATTCTCATTTTGAAACAATTTAGTTTGAATCCATTTCACGTCCAAACTTGGAAATACCAATTTAAACAATTTTAATTAAAATAAATTCAAAGTTTAAATTAAAATATAAACCTTCACAATTATTCACTTCCAATCAATTCAAATCATATCCCGATTTTCACTTTAAGATTTCAATCTAAATCCTTAAACAATTTCATTTAAATAGTTTCAATTTCAACATTTTAAAGCTCGAATTAGAAAATAATTTAATTCATATAAATCAAAATTTTATTTTCTTTAGAACAAACTCATTTAAACAAATTAAAATTTAAGATTTATAACCGTTTAATTTAACCAAATCCGGTGTCTGTATATAATTTTCTACCCTATGGCCAAGTGATCATTTATTTCAATTTTAATTACATGGATGGATATATATCATTTCAATCCATATTTAAATGACATAAGTATATACCATTTCAAACTATTTCTTAGTTCATTTCAAATAGTCCAAATGACAATATATATGATGTCAAATAATAAATTGGGTAATAACATGGATATGTAAAATAAATAAACAACCATACATCCAACATATAAATTAGTAGGCATCCAATTGCAATCAACATCCAAATCAACCAATATCACAACAGTTACTAATTATCAATTGTCGGTTTTTAACCAGCAATTAAATTTCAATATTAATTTAAATGTCAATTCAATTCAATATGTTCAATTTATATGTGAATTTAAATTACCAAATAGCAATCAATAAAAATTTATCACTTCATGATTTTAATTTAACTAACATAAGAAGATTTAGTATTGCGTGAGTGGGTTTAATCACTCACCTTTGATTTATAGCCCATTAAAAATTTAACAAAAGGCCAAAATCTTAACAGTCTCCAAATTCAACCAACCTAGTTTCATATTGTCCGGAATTTCAAGACGAGTCCAATGGAAGAAACCGCGCGTGAATTGGAGTTCGTATGCAAAAGTTATTCAAGTTAGAACAGTTGAATTTAAAAATTTAATAAAATAATGTAGGGAAAAATCGTAAATAGCTAAACCTTCTTGAACCATAAACGAGCTATAGAACCCAAATCTTGCATAGCCGCCGACCTTTAATTCCAGATCGCCACCAATCCACGCCACTGCACCCTCATCAAACATCACCAACGTGCTCCTCATCTCAGGCCGCACTTACCCCATGCTCGCCACCGCCTCCGGTCATGCCTTGTGGCACCACCACCGCCTCCATTTAATCGAAAAAACTAGTGAACTCGTGTCAATCTAAGGTGATCAGCCACCATGGATCGCCTCTACTTGTTGCCCTCTCGCTGCAGCAATTTCCAATCTTCGAATGGTCGACGTTTTGCCGTTGAACGCCAAACCTTAGGATGAACGGTCGAGACTGTTTCATCAATTTTTGGTCAAATCGTGCTTCGATTGCAGAAACAAATTGCAAACTCTGATTCCATTCATCTAGAGCTTCACGATGTTATATAATTTGCTAGGGTTTGAGCAGTTTGAATTAGACTTGAAATTGAAATTTTAGGTTTTGGGATATTCACCATTGAAAAGGAGTAGTTAGATTAGAAAGTACGTATAGAAAAATAGAACAGGAGGCTGCTAGGATTTCGTAACAACATATATATAGACAAAAATGGGATAAGAATAGATGGAACATATCGATTGGGCCAAAGCGATAACAAAGGCCCGAAAACCCATTTCGTTCCCGAAATGAAAATAGGTCATCCTATATATTGAAATGTAGGTTTTTAATATTTTTAAACTCAATGAAACTGATTTCAAACCCTAATTCTATTATATATAGAAGTTAGCTCTAAAATCAAATTATATTTATTTTTACACGTTAATTAAACGAATTATTATTAAACTGATATAATCACTTTTAAACTCTAAATTAAAAGTTTTCTATCATCATCCTTGATTAAACAGGAATTAGTAATCTTTTAAAATTAAAACTTTCCATGTTAAATCCAAGATTTAAATATTAAATTAATTTCAACATTTAATTATAACTGTAATAAAACCCCGGTTCATTACATTTTAAATTTCCAACAAATTCCTTTTATTTTGATTTACCCGTTCTTTATATTAAATCGACAATTCTCTTATGTACTTTATTTAACATAAGTTTCCATTTATTACACTCATCACTCTACAGTTAACGTCTTTGCTCATATTAATTGAAATATTTTATTACATTAAATTTCTCATTGATTACCAATGAAATTTCTAATGGATTTAATAATGAAATGAGAAATAAACAATTGTTATATATTATTAATTCAAATATCTATAAATTTATTGTTTATAAATAAGGATTACAAATTTACTTACCAAATAACTTATTTATTACTATGCTAAAACTAATTTCAACTAAATAACATATAATTTCTCCATTTGATACATCATTTATTTTATTCCTTATTTACCTTTATTATTACAATTGATTGAAATTACATTTAAACAATTGTCAATTACATTCAATCATTATTATTAAATTAAATTCTAATATGCGTTACCACCTTCCATTTCATTAAAATTAGTTGTTTTAGGATTTTATCTTAAGGTCAAAATTTATAATCTAATAAAATTCATGTTAATAAATCATAAATTTGAATTTCTAATAATATTAAATTCCAAAGTCTTATTTAATTTAATATTTTTAATTGTCAAAAATACAGGTCGTTACACTTTGCTTTCTCTTCTTCCCTACATTTGTGCCTCAAATGACATTAAACTGCCAATTAACTCTTCAATATATAGTGTGCTAATATCATTAACCTCTTCTTTTGCAAGAGTCTTTTGGTCCCACTCAGGAGTAAGTGAATTGAGGATTTTTCTAACTTGATCCTCTTCAAAGAAATTTTTACCCAATGCAATAAGTAATTGTACAATATCTTGAAATCTACTATACATATCAGATATGGACTCATTTGGACTCATTTTAAATAATTGAAACTGGTTTGTTAACATGGAAATCTTAGTTTGTTTGACTTTACTTGTGCCTTCATGTGTTACTTGCAAAGTTCTCCAAATTTCAAATGCACACTTGCATATAGATACTCTATTAAATTCATTTCTATCTAGTGAACAAAACAATATATTTATGGCTTTAGAGTTACTTTGTGCAACTGCCTTTTATTCAGCAGACCATTGTGCAAAATTTGTCTCGGGTTCACCGTACTCAATTTGAGTGATATTCCAAGTATCTACTCCAGTCGATTGTAAATAAATTTTCATTCTACATAACAAGTATGTGCAGTTACAACCGTTCAAAAGTGGTGGCCTAGCAGTAGATTGTCCTTCAATAAATGAATTACTAAAAAGTGTATTAACAGTGTTACTAACAATGCTATTACCAGTGTTGGTAGCCATTTAAACTTTTCAAAAATCAGATTATGAAAACTTTGAAAACCAACTCTCTAATACCAAATGTAAGATCGTGGAATAGATTTTTAAAGCTAAATCAATACTAGAGGGGGATGAATAGTGTTTTCTAATATATATGAATCTTTTTGAAGTCTTTTGAAATTATACTTAGAATAATGAGATTAACAACCACAGAAACAACCACAGAATCAAAACATAGATAAACAGTAAATTCAATATGAGTAAAAGGAAAAGACATACCAGGATTTTATACTGGCTCAGAGTTAGCCTACATCCAGTCCCGTACAATTCTTTGTATGGATTTTTTTCATTGAGTAAATGCAAATACAAACTCAATTTCAAGGCTACGAGACACACCCTCTAGAATCTCGGCCTCTGGAAAGAGCCGCTTGATTTTCGAGCTATAAGCATACCCACTAGACTTACGGTATACTAAGCACACCCAATTGATTTCATGGCCTACAATAACACCCATAAGTATATCGGTTTGATTTTATAGAAATTTACAAACTTAGAACTTCATCTTGATTATAAATGATCCTATTATCCTTGAATAACACTTAGATCTTGACTGTAGTGAGAGAGATGATAGAAATCAGAGAGTAAATGATAAAGAATCAAACTAATGGCAATGGAGTTTAATTCTGGTTGAAATTTAGTAGAGTATGGTTATAGTTTGTTTTAGAAAATGAGAGAGAAGAATAATGAAAAGTGATTGAAAAATTTGTTGGAAAGACAGGGTTTTATAGAGTAATAACGGTCACGTCCATTCATGAAGAGATATGACGAATACACACTTCTTTTAAAATTTGATTTTTGAAACTCACAGCTAGTATGTCGACATATAGGGTTAGAGTATGTCGATATACTCTTTGTAATTTTGGAAAACATTTTAAAATATTATTTTGAAAATGTATTGCTTTGTGAAATAATTTTATACTTTGTAAATATGTTTAAATATAATATGTAATATACACACACATTATAATCATAATAAAACTTAAGTAAAACTATATGATAAGAATTTTAAAAAATGAACCTAATATAAATCAGAAATTAATAAAAACAATAACTTTGTAAAATATTATAAACTAAATTGATAAGTATAAAAAATTGAAAACTATTTGAAAGTTGTTTTGTAAAGAATATTTAAAAACTTATTTAAAAATGGAGAGAGAGAGAGATGTGAGAGATCAAGTGCTATCAGAATTTTAACAAATATTCTAGACTCTATAACTTATCTGTAATATCATGGAATCTTGAACTCTTGAATACTCATAAGTCTTCATTCTTGAGTCTCTATATCAACATCTTTAACTCTTTAATCTTTACTTGATGTTGTATGGTCTTCTTATATCAACATCTGTTTAATATCCTACACTATATATTATATATATCTTGATAAAACATCAGTATTTATATTTCATATGAATTATTAAAGTTGTTGTCATAAAAACCAAATCCTTAGATACTAACAAACATAACTAAGGTCAAATAGAAAATATCGATGTGACAATATTACACAATTCTTTTAAGTTTAGAATACCGTTAAGCTTCAATGTCGAAACTTCACTTTGATTATAATTAAATCATGGCACGATGTCCATCAAATGACTATAGTTGGGTTAAGTGCAAGCATTTGAAGTAAAAAATTATTCAATTGAGAATTCATCTCCTCGTTTATATGGGGTTAATATCATGGTCAATTGAAGTCAACTAAAGTCAAAGTCTTTGGTCAAAGCAATTTGGTTAATGATAATTGTTATTGTTAAACCAAGTACTTTGTGTTTGAAATATAAAGTTGAATATGGATGACCATTACCAAATTTCGTAAGTCTTAATGATATATAGTTTTGATGAAGAGAATTAGTTTAAATAATTACTACTATCGAATACCGCTTAAAATAAGTAAAATTGGATTTTAATGAAGCTATGTAAGTGATGAATTTGACCATAATGTCACATCACTGGCTATGGTGACGTAGGAACGTTAATATTCGAATTCATCGATATTAATCGTTCACCGAATTTACACCTAAGATTGTTGAAAACTTTGACTACCACCTGATTTAATCAAATTGTAGTTGTTATAAACTAATTAAATTAATTAATACTTATGAAATATTAATTATAAAATTTTATTTGATTTGTGTTGAAAATAGTGCACATATAAAAGTTGTATACACAGGTATTGATATACGATATCAATGTACGTTTAAAGTGAATTTAAATGTTTATTTGGTCAGGCTTGAAGTGATTTGGAGGCTCGTTTATCGGGCAAGGATGGAAAACCATAGGGGTTAAAAATTATATGTTGAATTTGATTCAAAAGGATATGGAATGGCAAGAGAAAATAATGGATCCAGATCCACTTTTAGTTCCTCTCTCTCTTATATTTAAATAGCTTTACCCCTTCATTTTACTATCCTACTTTCAGCTCCTACTTGTCCCTCCTCTAGTTGAATATTGCGGACCTCCCGCCTTCGTTAATTTAAGCATTAAAACGTAAAATCGTATCAAATTCAATAATGGTGTGTAGTGCTTTCATTTAATCGGCTCTCTTTGGAAGGATTTGAATTCAAATTTAAGCGGATTCGATCGGTTCAGCATTCAACATGTACTGATTATGATATAGTCAAGGTAACTTATTTATTTATAATTATATATATTTTAAAATAGGCGACCTCTAACAAGGGAGGACAGATAAAAGCAACATAGGACTCAATTCACTCATGGTTCTTAATTCTCGAGTGGTTTGAGGTCCAAGTATATTAATTTGGGCTCCAACATCCAATATATTCGGGAAGACTTATAGAAGCATTCTATTTGAATAGGAAAGAACAACGTAGTGAGAAGAGTCACATTCAACGAAGGTGAGATTAATTATTCACGAGAATATATTGGATGCAATAGAATGGACTTGGTATACTATGCACCTCTCTTGCTTCGTGAGAGAACCGGCTCAACCTACAGATAAATGATTGATTGTTGCTTTATGCAAGTATATTCCACATCCGAGTATCGAACTACCAAAGCAAGGTAGAGATATTGATACTGAGTGTTAAGACGTGAACATATTACTGTTATTGATAGAACCAAAACACTAATTCATGGTAAGATATGACTGAGATGGAATCAACCCACAACTCATTTGAAATCAGGTGTAACTACAGCCAATTACTAAAGCTGGCAAGAGGAGACCGATCCATTCTATTGCTGTTCTGTTCCATTCTATTGACCACAACTATTTTATATAGAGAGATAACAAGGAGCTTAGTATACCAAGTCCGGTATAAACATTGTGGGAGGGCCCAGCATATCCAGCTTGGTGTCCCAATGATAGGTCCGGTAATCGAACCATGGATGCCAAGCGGCACGAATGAAAGGACGTTACACTTCGAATCTAAAAACCTATATCTAATGAAACAGATAGATGCCACATATCCTATTTAGTAATCGAACCCAGACATACATAGGGCCTATTCTGGTGACTTACTCCTCCTGGTATCTCCTACTTAGTTACTATCTATACGAGAATTGTGCTCGCTAGCCACGCCATCCCGGTTAACACCATATCTATCACGGTTGGAATCAAGATATGACAATACCGCTCCAAAGCCTATTTATTAGTCTAGTATAGAGCGTATCCTATCTAAAGTTCCATTGGCTTTTAGTTGGGGCCGGAATTTTAAATCATTGTGTCTCATATACGGCCATGATTTACCACGATTTGTCGTCTCATCATCACCACCCCTAGGCTACGCAGAAGGCCCCCTTTCCATGAAAATACCATAATTTCGTAGATAATGATAGCAGCCACTAACTTATATGTAAGGGGGGTAGGTGAGCGAAGTGAGGTGAACCATTGGATTAGGGAAATGACCATCTCCCTCCTCATAGCTACACGTCGGGTTCCATTCAGAGTTTCTTAAGACCTGGGGATTTCGCTCTCTTGAATGCTTTAGCTGCCCACCTCGTTTTGTTCATTATATGACCTATCCTGGTTATCTAACAATCATTAAGAATCCATCTACCTACTGCCCAACTCATTTTTTCACTTGTGTTATCTTACTAAGCAGCTATATTGGGAACCAAAGTAACAGGCCCTGAGTGGAAGGATTAGTCTTACTAAGCAGCTCTACTAGGAATCGTGATTGAACCACCTAAAAGAACCATACTTGTGTTAGCTCTTATCTACCCTTCTTTATCATTAGCTCAAATGAACATAAGCCGATACCAAGGTTATGTCGAACTAAGCCGGAATAGACTGTAGAACTTTCACTATTTTTTATGATATTGCCGGACTTTCTTTAATCGGAGTTGGCTACTCATCTATTGATTTTGTATCAATTCTTTTTTGCCTAGCGCAATCCTCTCTATCTCTCTTGCCTATCGAAATTCGACCAAAGATGTTTGGCACTCATTAGGTCTCTAAAACTCAATGAATATTATTTGGGTTCCTAGAATCTTATTTAGAACCTCTGGCCTTTCGCAAGGTAGTACACAACACTTGTTGCTTGCTTGCCTTCTGCTCTTGTTCGAGACATCTAACCATAGAAATTCGACTCACAATCTCAGGTACCAGCAAGGTTGACTATTCGATCAACCAACTGGAATCTCTATCAGTCATGGGATTTTCTTTATTTCAATTACATCTGACTAATCAAGTGTTTTTTATGCTTCGCTAGCTACAACGAGTGGTAACCGGGCTTTCTCCATTTCCCAAGGCAATTCAAAGTACCTAATATGTAGCAAGAAGCAAAGTGCGAATTTCGATAGATTTCGTTCCGCTTCCTTTGGGTGCCTCCCATAGAATATATTGTGATTACTACCTCAAAATACTGATAATGATGATGCCCCATAAGAAATAGAGAGCGGTAGAGTCTCTTCGCTATCTAAAGTCTAAACCCTTAAAAGACCGCCCCGAGGAAGAAGAAGTGGAAGGTTACCAATTGGGAATCATACTCTATAGACGAAGAATCGGGCTTGTGATATGACTCATAAGCAAGTCCCCATCACGAGTTAGCAAGAATAATAAGCTTGTCATACTGAATAAATAAGAGAAAGGCTCTATTGACTATGGAGATAGAGGTTCGTAGCTCATTCGAGAAGCTATCGCGGTTTGCGAAACGAAGGAGGAAGAGCTATTCTGGTCTTGTACAAGAGACAAACCGCTCATTCAAAACTGGGTAAACTCTTCTTTTCGCTTAGAGAAATCTCAAAAACCATGACTAATAGCCCCCTAGTTTCTTTGGGAGTTTGGATCGTTGTTCATTTAGTTAGGTCTACTAATTCAAAAGGAAAATTCGGTCAAGCGATGTCTATTATCGAACTCGTGAAATAGTTCCAATTAATACTACATTTGATTATATTTATCAATAAGCTCTTTCCCAACTACCATGATCTGCTTCTCATCCTCGCTAATTTCTCATTCAGTTAGTAGGCGTGAGGAAGTATTTCATTTAGATGAAATAGATACAATTCACAAAAAAATAGATATTTATTTTTTCGACGCGGAATTCTCCGTTCTATCCCTCATTTGATCATCATGTCTTATGATTGGTTCCTCCTTTAGTAGTCCCGTACTCCCCATGTCTCTTTGGTATTCTCCCTTAGTCTCCTTGAGACATTCCATAGATCATTGGCCTTATGGCTTGGCACAAAAAATCTTATTTACATAGACCCGCGAGGTCACTCCAATGTTTTGAATGAAAGATCTACAACAGGGTTACCAAGGGAGTAGAAAATAAGGCTTTATATCCCCAAATAATGGTTTGTTCCCATTTCCCCACGCATATTGAGTAAGGCATTGTGTAAGTGATCAACCCCGTTGATAAATTAACGAACAAATGGTCAACAATAACAGGCACGAAACTAGTTAACTAAAAGAAACTGTTATAAATGTGGCTTCTGCTATCTCTGGCGTCTATCATTCCCTCTTTATTATGAGGAGTAAACTATATGTCTATGTGGAGAGACGTATTTTTTTATACGCGAATCTGAACACGAAGAAATTCCATAACAAAGAGAGGGTTACTCGACTAACGGGGAACAAAGGCAACCGTCAAGGAGGTATAAATAACTCCGACCTCAGGGGACCAATCCATTCTATTCCCAGTAAACATTGGCGACCTCTTACTAGTAAGGTGCGACTAACAAGAGTGCTAGTATATTAATTGGTGCGTAGCGAGCTTTTGAGCTACTCAAGCTGGAGGTGCATAGCACTAGATCAGCTATGAAATGAATCTGTTATTCCCAATGAATATACTGGAAATGAATATCCTGGCACCTGGGGAATTGGCAAATTGAGTCACTTTTGACCTATGCTGGATGAAAAAATTCTTCTTTTTTGGGTGGGCACATTTTAATGTGTTTCCTAATAAATCTCATTTCGAAAAATGGGTGGTAAAAACAAGCCAAAAAGATGGGTTTTGGTATTCTCTAGTATATTAATTGGCGCACTCGTTATGCGTAACACAGGACACGGAAAGGTAGACCTATTCTACTTACTAACTTTCGCACTAGTCTAAATAAGGAAGGCCGGTCTATTAATTGCGAAAAACGATGTTACAAAGAATGCAAAAACCAGCCCAGTAAACGAATAAGCTGTGACTGGTACGGTACCTCTGAATTAACCAACTAGGCATCTATACTATTCTATTAGGTCATGCCTCATAATTAACATTGGTATATCTCCCTAAGGTCTCAAGAGGTAGCACATTAGTGGTACGGTCGCCTAGTGCGATGTGTGATCGGATGTCGATTCCTTACAAGTGCACCTTATTAGGACCTTAAAGAACTAACAGCGAATTAAGACACTAAAGGTGAGCCATATACCACTGTTAGTTGTTACGCTGCCACGCACCTCTTGCTTTTGGCTTTGTAGTGGTTACAATGCCCTAAGCCTTAGCCGTCCAATGAATGAAACCCTGTGATGGTTCGATTCTTCAGGAACCTCCTGTTGGTCGAAGTATACTGGACCTCCCTGGAACAACGACCTCTTTAACGGCTTATTCGGTTGATTCAGGTAGTCATTCTATTCTTTTTTATTTTATGGAACAACATCTTCAATTCAGTAGTTGGGCCTAGTATATTAATTGTGCCTCTGGAACTCTGTATTTCGTGCCTTGAACGAAGTGAACAAGCGAACTGTAGAGTTGGCCACTCTCTCAATAACTAGAAAAGTGGTAAAAATCAGATTGCTATAGGCTTCTGTTACGCTTAGGCCAGGTCCTTTGATGTGGTATCCGGACTTCCTCGCAAATAGCCCATCAATCCACACAAGTACGGGGTAGCTCGAGAGCAAAGTTCGTTCTCGATTAGAAATTCATTAAATAAGGCTTCTTAATTCAATTCTTTGATGGGAGGGTCCTAAACTCTCATTTTGTTGAGCATGGCGATGGTCAATCATTCTTTGTAGGTATTTCAGTAATAGGTTTCTTTAGCTTCATACAGAGAACGTAAGTTTAAACCCAAATTATTTCCTATTTTGCTTATTCACATCGCTACGCACCTCCTCACTCGAGTAAGAAACAACCCTTCGAACTTACAGCCACTACCCCCAAGCATCTTTCTATGACACCCTACCATACATCGTTATGAGCCCTTTCTTTTTTTTATGTTTTTCAATCGCCTTTGATGATTGTTTATTGTGAATCCATTTAACATATATGCGGCCCATCCAAAAAGCAAGCAGAGAAATTCAGAAGTGATATCCAAGCCCTATTAATACTTTGCAATGCCGCCTCCACACAAGCCCTCGATCACCGAGCCGACCTCGTTTGCTCGGAAGAACACAAGCCTGACCAGCCTTCCGAGTGCTACTACCGCTCCTACAAAGATCACCGCCCAACCACTGCTCGAGGTTACCTCTGCTCCCCCAACTTTGAAAATTAGGTTGAGAACCCAGAAGATGAGGGAATGGAGAGAGAAGCTGCAGTCGGTTCTGCTGAGACTCAAGTCCCCCTACCGGAGCTCCCCAAACCTGAAGCGGAAGTCAAGGAGCTTCTCAGTGAGCAGAAGCATCAAATGATTTGGACAGTTGTCGCACTGGCGGAGCAGGAAGCCTACAGGTAAGATTGGGGCAATGAGAAGCTCGACGAGTATCTGCAGACCCTCTACCCTATCGACTACATCTATTGATGAACCAACTTCCGAACCGACTGACTCGTCTACCAAATCAAAGGCATAATCATCAAAATCGACTGCAGCTTCATGTACTGAATAAATTGGTGCATATACCTTTATTGGTACTATCCTAATGCTAGCTGTAGCCGTGAAAGGTGGGAGCTAGCTCTACCAAAAAGCATGCAATGACACAATCAATAGGTGAGCCCTTACCCACACTCCAAGCAAGTGGGTATCGACGGACACAACAACTTAATCAACTGGATTCGCCGAAGCAATTTCCTCTAGACAAAATGAGGCTCTCGTTGAGAGATATATTAGTTATTAGGCCACCCTTCCCGGCAAAGAAAGGCAGGTTCAGGCGATTAATCAAATAAATCATTCCTTCTCTTTGTTCGTGGAACTCAATGGTACAAGCAACAAGATTGTGGAAACGGGAATTCTTGAACCTACCACTGGACCCATTTAACCAAAAGATTGTCTTTAATTGAAATCTTTGAAGATTTCCCCAAAACTTTGCCAAAGGGCGTAAGCGGGATTGACAAGAGCCCACAACGAAATCTCTTAGTCACAACCGCCATATTAATTTAGCTACCATTGCCTTATTGATAGGGCCTGCATAAATGGAGGTGCTACTCGAGCTGCCTTATATGTGCGTAGTGACTGCGAAACTTGGTGTAGACGCTCATGTGGTTGTCTAAGCTAAGAGGATCTGGTGTCGGTGGAAAGGAATCCTATCATCTACAGAACACGGCGAGGTATCATGGACCTAAGTAGTTGGATGAATGCTGACTCACTATCTAGCTCACAGAGAAGGCTTTCTTTAAACGAGGGGAAATCTTTATAGGGAGGGCCGAACGAGAGCCTTTTGCTTTTTCCGAGGGTGCGGGTCCTATCATCGCTACCCCCTGATGTCAATAGCTGTCTCAGGGAGTTGAGTTAGGGGCTTTGGCTTTCTCTTCTAGTTTCTTCTAGGTCTGGTCTAAGGTTGGTTCTAAGGCTGGTCCTTCCCTTAACAGGAGCTTCCGCTTAAGTAGCCGTTGGTGTCGAAGCTGAAACTGCAGGATCTGTTGTAGACCCGGAGCTTGTCTCGTCCGCTACTATCCCTCTGATGATCGATGTTGGGTATTTTTCAATTTACTTTATTACATTCTATTATATAGGCTCGCTCTAGTTCGCTATTCTTGTGATTCTGAATGCTAGCTAGTGGATATGGAGTCGAATCAATCAATGTGGAGGTCTAGTCGATGGAATATATGGCTTCAAAGGTTCCACTAAAGCATCCAAATCCCTATCCTCATCCTCATAAACGGAATATAGGGCTGAGGGGAATGTCTTCTAGTGAGGGGAATCTTTTCCGCTTCAATCGACTGGAAGCACTTCCATGCCTATCTCTTTTGGTTGCCTACTTGTCGGGCTTAAAGCGGAACTTAGCTTCTCAATAACAGAATCGTAAGCACCATTTCATCAAACGAGACTCGAATCGAGGAGCAAAGAAAGGCCCTTTGAATGAACAATTCAATCCTACTAATGAGGAGTTTGAAACGTCGGTTTCTCTAGTCAGACATATAGCCACAAATTTGAGTTCTTAGAATTGCTAGGACCGGGCACCTTTGTGGATTTCAAATCCTAGGATCTTGAAACTTACCCGAGACGAGTCCTATCCGTATCCCCCGCTTCATCAAACCTTGGCGCAACACCCGAGCCGATAGGCATCTCGAGAGAAATACCACTTGTCCAGTCAAATTCAAGCATAGGTGAAGCCTCACTATAAGCGCGACCGCTTTAAACTCTCGTTCTTTATCTCTCACTTCCTTGGGTTGGCTTTAGGCCTCTTCCTACGGTATGTATTGTATGCTTGCCATTTTCGATTAGGTGAACTACTCCCGTATATTAATTGGACTACCCCTATCTTAGGCGTCAACAGCTTCCTCGTCCGTGCAGTCAAAATGCCTTTCTTATCCTAATTTCTTTATTCTTAAGATTAGAAGATTAGTTCCGCCCTTTCACGTAATGGGTTCTTTCGTTAGTTTGATGTCGATTCGTAACCATAGGTTCCTAGGAAAGGGGGATTGCTAGAGGGCTCACACTTAGATGTTCAAATACCCACCGTGCCCCAACCAAATTATGGTGAATGAGTTTGTTGTTGCTTGGGTTTCCCCTTCTTCAAAGGAAAGCTTAGAGGAATAAGATGGATCTACCCATTTTGGATGCAGCTTCTCCAAATGGAGGCCCGATAGAATGGGATTAGTCGATGCCAGGTAAATTGGAATGCTTTGATTGATGGCCAGGAAAGGGAAAATTAGTTTGTCGGGTTCAACCCTATTAACCCCCTTTTTATGAACTCTTATTCCCTTCAAAACCTCCATTATTAGCTTCTTAGCTTTCCAGTAGGAAGGAAGATTTCTTATCGCTTAGCGCTTGTGCTAAGGAACTGACTCGACAGTGGAGGGAAGGCACTATCCAAAGAGGGCCGACCGTAATGGACATAAGAGAATCCACTTTTTCTTTCAAGGAATAGAAACCTAATCCCTTGAATTCACCGCTCCAACTAGCTCGAGGCTATCGCTTTATCAATCTCTTTTGCTCCCGGGATCGATATTATCAATGACGAGAGCCAGACCTAGACAATCATTATGCTTATCCTCAGTAATAGATAAGCGTGATTCGGTCTCTCAAGAGCCGGACCCGGGACCGCCAAAAAGTTTCATGATCACGAGTTGGCCCTACGGTACCAGGTCCATCTGAGCCAGACGTGGCAAAAGGGGTCGAACCCAATAGCTTCACCAGTAGCATAATTATCGTTTAGGCACTCAAGCAGCATAGCGCAGCACCTAAAGCAAAAGCTGGAGAGGCGCCGGTTCAACTGAACTATCAGGGACGCTCTTGGGATCGATGGAATGGAAGCTAACTGCTACCAGCAACTGCAACTATCGATACGATAGGAATGAGGGTAGGGAATCAATTCCTTGGATCTTTTGTCATCCAAAGACCAAGTTTTTTTGTCGTAAGATGTCATCACCTCAGGATTCCATATCAACTCCCATGGTTTAGCGACCATGGTTGCTTGTACCAGTACGGTGTAGTCTTCTTTCAAAATGAAGGTTCCTGGCTTAACAAAACTGAAAGCTGGCCACCATACTTCAAAAAAGTAGTCTACCATGGAGTCATTTTAGAAAAGCGCTTCCTGATATAGTGTCCAACAATGATTACGGAAGTCATTATCATAGAGGAAAGCTTCAAAGAAAGCATCTCTTTTATAATTCCGAAAATACAGATCTCTAAGTCCAGTATATTAATAGGGAGGCGGACGTCGAAAGCCTCTTGGCTATACTCTACTGTCCGTCGGTTCTATCCTTTTGGCTCGGCGGAGCTGGGTTCCATTGCACTCTGTAGGAAATGCATAAGAAGTCCACGTAGCAAACCAAGGCATTGCGTGCGTCGTACCGCCGATGAATAATAGGTATCCCCACCCCAGGCAGAGTTTGTGAGCCGTGTGATAGGCGACCATTTCGCACGGTTCGGGTGGAACTTGAGTAAGCCCCCAGCTGCGTCCTTACCCCTATCTAATTTTTGGGCCAATTCCCCCTTCGTACTACCTAAAAATGAGATTCTTGCTGAATCCGAGTTTGCTGCTCCAACCATTACAAAACTAATACCTATTCTGTTTAGTACTTCTGGTGCTTCTCTAGCGTATAATGTAAATCCTGTAGCGGATCAATTCCAACGAGCCCTTCAAACTAGTACTTTTTGTAATCGACTATATTGCTTCTACAATAAACGTTGTTTCTTCGATCAAGTTTTGAATGACTTTCTAGTCAGATTGTTCCTACATTTCAGATATTCAGTCTCATTCGAAGCTTTAGACAAGGGTACTATTGAGATATTGGGACCTTATGGTATCTCGTACACATTCCGATGATTGGTCGAGCGCATAAGTCAACTTCATAGTGGATCTATTGTGCGATGAGTGCGTTTTGAACCAAGGCCGCCGGCCTGGTGGGGGCGCCTCCTCCGTTGTGGGTAAACGGGAAACTCAACTCTACGAACCCGTGGAAAGGCTGCACTACTTCCGTAGGGGCGTTAAGACCCGAGCTTTTTGTAATGCTAGCAGAAATGCAAGTGTCGGCTTACCTATTTCCCATCCCTTAGAGAACTTTAAAGAAAGCGAGGCCAATATATTAATTAGGGTTGTTTTACACCCAGTATATTAATTATCGCTAGTATATTAATTGCGGCGACAACTAACCCTATATTAATTGGGTCGGCGATATATTCAATCGGGAGCTTCGACAACTAGAACTTAGACAACCGGGAGGTAGCTATATATTCGTGCAACCTCTTTCGAGCGATAGGGAGCTTTGGAAGTGGTCCAGTATAGTTCGACCGCTTCACGTGTAGCAACAACGGCTTATTGAATTAGGATGCGCTACGACAACACAGTATGTGGTGGGGGCTTGCTGTCTACTTCGCGAGCCTTCATTGCCCTGTTATGTAACTTCACTTCTTTCGTTCATCCATAAGGCAGTCAAAAGAAAGGGCGGCTATAACATAGGAATCGTGGCGGTTGTATGCCACAAGTTTCCTAGACAAGGGGACAAGTGAATCGTCACTTTTGGGCATAGGCATCCCTCTACCATCCATCCCATTGCATTCCTCTCGTAGAGCCATCTCAGGCCAGATATATCTATGGATTCTATATAAGAATCTTCAATTTTCTATTGATAGGGATCCCCATTCATTCCGTCATTCCCATAACTATGGATTGATTGTCCCTACCAAAATGGTAGTGGTCTAAGGAGCACAATTGCTAGAGCATGGGAAAATAGTAATGAGTTAAGCAAGAGCAGCCGGACGGACTACTACAGTGAGTCTAGTGACTACTAAAGTCTTTTATTTCTTTGTAGTTTAGTAATAATGTCTGGTATAGTCTGAGCGAGCCTCTGGGATCTCTTGTAAACTCCCATTCTATTAATTGGTAAAGGGAGGATATTAGGGGAAGCAGTGAGTGAAGATTCCCCTATGGAGAGCCGGATAAGGGGAGACCCTCACGTCCGGTTCGAAAGGTGGGGATATCCCGACCCTACTATCATTATGCATTTGCAATGTTACTTGGTTCAACTACATTTGTGACCTTTTCTCGTATGTGGTACTCTCTATCTTCTTGGGTAGATTCTAGATCATCTTTTATTTTCATAGTGAGTTGTTTTCTTAGTAATAAGTCAAGTCAAGAATAATAATCGAACCGGAGGAGCTTGCCAGGATGGCTTGGTAAGCAAGCAACTTGTTATGTAGGTGCCAACTCCTAGTTCTTTCTCTTCTTTCTTTTTTTGTTTAGTGACAGTTCATCAACACAATTGTCCGACGATTTCTAGAATGACCAGGAAAAAGATAACAAAAAGGGGTCATCTTCACCGGGAAGATGATATGCGGAAAGAAGAAATCAGAAAATTGTTGGCACTCGAGGTTTTCCGACTGAAAGGGCCAACATCGAGATAGACAATCAAGACTTCTGTCTGTTGTCACGCCTAGGTTAGTTTACTTGTCAAAAATCTCTATGGAAAAGAATTCCAATATCATACGATGGAATAGACGATAGACAGCACCTTTAGTTCGCTTGACGTTAGAGTAATAAACTAACGAAGACGTCCACATAGGTTCCCATCGTAACCCCATGAGGATTTCAAACAACTTAGAGACATCCCCCAACTTGACACAGCGTGCTTTAAAGTTGGTTAATAATTCGACTGGAACAAGCAATGCTTGACCATCGATTCAAATTCAAAATTCATTTTCGATTCATTTGAAAAGTGAAAATAGTGAGAGCCTTCACTAATTGATTTGTCTTAGCACCACGACATTTTATCATCCTTCTAGAAACATCGGGATGCATCAAGGGATACCATTACGAGTAAGGGACACCGAAAATGGAATAGCGAGGTGCTTATCAAAA
The DNA here is from genome assembly GCA_030737815.1 of Allium fistulosum. NCBI lineage: Eukaryota > Viridiplantae > Streptophyta > Magnoliopsida > Asparagales > Amaryllidaceae > Allium > Allium fistulosum. Next base: position 1,037,601,075 of record CM060902.1, on the reverse strand, counting down.
CAACCTTCGTAGCGCCTCATCCAGCACATGGCACAAGACTGAAAATAAAGACCTTACCTAGTAAACTAGAGAATCAAGTCAACGGAGTAGGTGGTATATACTTTGGTTGAGGGCCTGTTCGCTCCGCTCCTAAATGTAACTGTTCTTGTGCACTCGAAGTGAACTGGTTACAGAGCTCGCCTCACCCTCTTCTTTCAACCAGTAGAATGTTCCAAATTAATAACTGGCGCCCATTAATATATTGGACCCGTTGGTCGCCAATTAATATATTGGTGCCTCACCCGAAAACCTACAGGCGCCTGGCCTTTTACCAGATTAATATACTTGGCCTAGAGTAAGAATAGTTTGGCGAAGTGTACTGGACCTCTAACTAAGATACCGGGTCGCCTTGCAGTTGGGATTTCATTTTCTACACCCTTCATGATCCACAACTAGAAAATTTACAGAGTTAATGGACTAAGTATATTGGGGACCATACCTTGTTGTTTCTTTCCTTCATCATTACTCTTAGACGAGCTCTGCCCAAGGATTACCCTTGAAGAGCAAATTTTCTGGGCTTTAAGCTCTACATTCTCCCTTAAGGGTTCCACTCTTCCCTACTAGAGATCCCCTACGAGCCCTAGCATCTTCAACTCCGGCTAGCACTTCTAGACTTCAACGGACCTCCATTCCCAACCGTTGAAATTGCCCCATTGACTCCCATTTGCAATGAACCAGGAACAATGGACATGGTAGCAATCCACTAACGGAACGGACCCCATTAACCCCCATTTCCTTCCTTTCCCCATGGTCAAACGACAGCGAGCCCTGGAAGGCGAACATCTCATTTGCATTGTGGAAGTTTTACTTTGGAGCCTCGATGATTTCATTAATGAATTGGCAAGGAAGCACAAGTAATAAGAGTGAAAGGAATCCTGAAAGGATAAAGTCAGATACAATGGGCAAGGAAGGCCTCCTAACATGGGTCAACCCCACAACCCTCGGTAGGTAATAAATCTATTGATAGATTAGTAGTTGTGTTTAAAAACCTTTACACCTGAAAAAAGTCATGGTTGGGACATACAAATCAACTAAACAATGTGGCATGCATATAATATAGCAAGACAGATAACTAGGGAATAAGGACATTGCATTCAGTAGTATTCTTATAAATCTATCCAATAGACAAGTGGGCGGAAACCACTTTAGGATAAGCTATCCGAAATGCTTTCTTAAATACGGGCACCTTAAAATTTGATACAAAAGGCTATCTTGGAAGAAAGGCTTTTTTTAGCTGAGGTGCCATTATATTAATTGGGGAGGTATATTAATTCGAAAGGGCCCAAACATCGGTCAAGTTCGGTCCCCTTCGGGCGCCTCACTAACGCTCGCCTTCTCTTTCTCTGGATAGTAGCACTAATAGACACAGGGAGGGAGTAGGCAAAGCGTGTCATTCGTAATGGAAAGTGAGCTTCCTTCGGGCGCCCACCTCTTCGTTGGACCGCGAACACAGTGGTCTCTGACCAGGACCAGGAACCAATTCAAATTTGGATCTTGATATGTCGGTTTTTTTTAACCGTAGGCATCTCGCCAAGAAGTTGTTGGGCTCATCATGAATTAGGTCGAGGTGGATGGTGGTTTCGGGATCCCATAGAAAATGCGTCTTTTATTCCTTGGGCATTAGCCACACCTCGTATTCATTCAGTAATTCTACCCCTTCTTCATTCTTGGACCTCGCTTAAAAATATTTTGACTCTTCCATGCTGTGTCTCAGGAACCTCTTCAATACGATCCAAATTGCTAGCTCCTGTTCATAGTTCTGCTACAGATGATACATGATGAAGATTTTTATGGCGGTTCTTCCTTCTAATTACAGGCATATCTATGAATCTTTTCTACCAGATGAAGTAGCATGCATCAGTCCGTAGAATCTATAAAAAAAGAGATGGTTGTGGCGTGAAGTACTCTTGTGCACCTACGTCACTCGGCTAGCGTGCAACCCCACCCCGTTATGTTATGGAATAATTAAGCTTATTGCTGGTTATTCAGAGCCAGCAATTGCCTAACAGATTTCGTCCCGTCCGTAGCGCTTCGGAAGTCACTATGGCATGGCTGAATGTAGAGCAGTCCGCGACGGAAGCCTTTGATCAGTAGATTATTTAGAATTTCGGAAGATGGTCAAGGTAGCTTGCTTCCAAGCCATTGCACTAGATGCACATGTAGTCGTAGCTGCAGTCCTACCGGTAGCAAAACAAAAAGAGTAGCATAGCCAGCCGATTTTAGCCGCAAGAAAGTACTCCAGCAGCCAGAAAGCTAGCAACGGGGCAGTGAGCAAGCAGGCGGTAGCCAAGGATAGGGGTCCAAGTATATTAATCTGGGCTCGAACAAGGTACGCGCTTGAAGTGTGTTTGCGGTCCAAACTTATTAATATACTATAGATTCTTTTCAAATTTTCTTAACAAACGCAAGGAGAAGTTTAGATAATGAGCTTCGCTCGAAGTATACTATACAGCTACGATACCTTCCGTTAGTCACCAGTTGTCGAACAAATCGAGTGGTTAATGAAAGGCTCTTTGTAGTCTATCTATGGAGGTGCGAAGCTAGGTTATCGGGATTACCTACGGAGCGGTAGCACTCCTGTAGGGAAATGATGCCTTTATTTACCAGTCTCAGACTTTGTTCTCAGAGGAGTCTAGCCATGCCCGATGATAACTATGGTTTTTGGACTGAAAGAACGAGAACTTCTGCATTCATCAAGGAGTGTTGTTCGCTTAAGCCATGAATGATGTTATGGTTTGTTTCATCAGCGACATGAGCGGAAACAAGTTGGACTATCAGTCGTGCAAGGGCCTATCTACTGGTTGACTATAGGAGTCTCGGCGATGCTAGCTATGCACCTCACTTAGGTTATTACACTACCAATGGTACCAGCCTATCGTTATAGAATGACTTCCAGTTTTTATGGTATATAAATCAGTCAATGGAATGGGTAGTCAACGATTTTTCCAGATGACCGATAGCAACAATAGCATTACTCATACTTCGCTACCCAGAATAAGAAAACAGCTTCGCTACCTTGGCCTTTGGAAGAACAACTCATGCCTCGTTACCTTGTCTGTTTAGGGCATTCCTTTCCCATGCATGCATAAAGCTGGAAATGCCTAATAGCCGCCTCATCATCTTTACCGAGTGAGTGGATTGAGCATCAAGTACTCCTCCCTTTGTTGTTCAAACAAGGAAAGGAGTTACTATCTTGAAAGTGAGAGCTAATAACCAAATGTTTCCGAAGCCATGTCATTCGGAGCTGGTTCAACTCCAAGTCAAGGTGCGGAGAAACTAAGAACAAGAGAGCTAACAACAGCTACATTAGCAAGAACAAGCCTCTCAGTTGTCTCCTTACCTCAGAACAAACAAAAAGGAATATGCTATTTTCATTATGTTGGCCGTCCTATCAGACTTGTTAGACCAATACCGCGGGGAAGCGAACATTAATTACATAGGTGTGAAGTAGACTCAGTCACTCCTCTTTCGTAATAAAAACTCTCTCTATCTAGTCTGGCCCTGTCCTTAAGACAGGCATGGAAGCTAATGGTAGCAAGGGGAATGTCCTTCTTCGTGAACAGATGTAGCATACTATACCACATCTACCTTATCGATCTTTATTTCCATGCTTTCTTGTTAGCCGCTTCTCCCATCCGCGGAGAATAACAGTAAATTTACCTTTCTATTGTCTTGTAGAGGCCAAGTATATTAATTCGGGCGGAAGCAACAATCTCAAACTCTGTAACCTTTGGGAATTAGACACGAATGTAGTCAGTGATAGGAAGAAATATAAAAAAAGCAAGGGAGGAATTGTTTCTCAAGATCAAGACCTATTAGTTAATGACAACTAAGATTTCCATAGAGATAGATTGTGACAACAATATATTAATTGGGCTTCGCAACCTAAACTACTATAGCAACAATGTCCCTTTAGTCTTACGACCAATTCGCTACCTATGGCCGATCGAAGAATCAACATTTCAGGACTCATCGGCATCTCTCTCCTTTTTAAGGTATACTAGGTGTGTAATCGTAGCAGCAAAGAAAGAGAAGAAAAGGGGTACTCTTCTTAACAAGGATGTGGTAAATTACTTTTTCAACATGGGTTAGTTATCTTACTTGACTTTTAGTTTCATAAGCCATAGATATGGATTAAGGATTCTAGAGGCAGTGAGCCCCCTTTTACTAGAAAGGCAACGGAGGTAACAACCAACAAGGGAGGGCCTGTGCAGTGCTGTAGCTAACGCGTTAAGTATCTCGCCTAGGTTCGCAATAATGAAACTCAAAGGAATTGACAGGGGCCCGCACAAGCGGTGGAGCATGTGGTTTCATTTGATGCAAAGCGAAGAACCGACCTGACATGCCGTGAATTCTCTTGAAAGAGAGGGGTACTGAATGCAGACATAGGTGGTGCATGGCTGTCGTCAGCTCGTGCCGTAAGGTGTTGGGTTAAGTCTCGCAATGAGCGCAACCCTCATGTTTAGTTGCCACCATTGAGTGTGCAACCCTGAACAAACTGTCGGTGATAAGCCGGAGGAAGGTGAGGATGACGTCAAGTCATCATGCCCCTTATGCCCTAGGCGACACACATGCTACAATGGGCGGGACAAAGGGTCGCGATCCCGCGAGGGCTCCAAAAACCCGTCCTCAGTTCGGATTGAAGGCTGCTTCCCTAAACCAATCCTGACTATACCCACCTTACCCCCTAACATAGTAAGAGGCTTCCTATTAATTAAGAAGAAGAAGAAACCCGAGAAAAAGTGGGTTGATTCTCATCTGATAGTTAATCAGGAAAGACAAAGACCGATAACCATAACCGTGGCGCTATCTGTAGCTTGAGCCAACCAACCTTAACCTTTCGCTTGTTGACCGTCTTTCACTTTCTTTCGAAATCCTTCGTACCCTTACCTGATCCCATCTTCTCGGATAGGAGAATAGTTAGAGTACAACCCCCTAATCAATAGGGGGCGAAGAGCTCATTATCTAGTCCAAACTATTCTGGGACTGAGCCAGTATATTAATTAGGGAATCTCAGTTACGAGAGTTGGTTGGTAACTGATCCACATCCCAATCCTGATGCGGGTCAGAGTGGCTTTAGAATCTACCAACGGAAAGAAAGCAGCTCTTATTTGTAATGAAAGCAGGCAGGGTTTTCGAGTTGAGGGGAAGAATTGCTTCATTGCCAAGTTCGCATTAATAGATTGAAGCCCTGGATTGGTTTCATTAGAGCAAGACACCTTCATCCCTGGTAGATCTATCTCGGATAACATTATCCTTGCTCCCTTACCATATCCGAGTTTATGCTGTTAATCCTTACCATATCCGAGTTCGATGCAAGTGGATGAAATGGATAAAATAATGCGATATAATGGGTCCCCCTTCCTTCTCAGTTCTTGTTAACAGAAGCCCTTCCACATGCTTTTAATCGGAATCAGCTATGGCTTTTAGGCAGGTATGTCCTTATCTCCTTGTTTAGTCATCCTCGGAAATCGCTATGCACCTTGAGCTGAACTTAAGAGACGGTAGATGGAAGCTTCCTTATATGGTTATCGGCCTTCTCCTCTCGCCTACCCTACCACTTACCTTCTTTTCTCCGATGACTGCATATTGAGCTGAGGTAGAGGATTGTGAAGCTTTCAAGAGCGCCTTGGAGTTTTGAGCAATATGGGAGTGATTCTGCATAAGTCTTCTGTCTATCTCAGCCCGAAGCTTCATTCTCGCAGCCCGGATGCTGGCTTGGAATTCCTCCCTCTTCAAGGAAATATCCCAACGTACCATGTAAGAGGCATGCTCCATATCGAGCTAGATAGCCATGAAATTCGCACGTGCCCCTTATAAAATCTAATGAAAAAGTTCCTACGCCACCAGAGTCTTAAAAGAAATCGAAGGACCCCAGGAATAGTTTTCTAGGAAGTAATCCGCTAGGGAATTCAGCTAAGTCAATTCAACTAAACTATTAGGTAAGGTGATGAAATCGTGAATATGCTTTAGTAGAAACCATTAGCTTTGTGATGTGCACGTAAATGTGCATATTTTTACCACCATATTTAATCTATTTAAATTAAATAAATGATTATATTAGGTATTTTATCTTGTTTAAACCAAAATTCAAATTACTTTCAAATTGTCACATATCCATCTTCATATAGGGGTAAAATGGTCATTTTTATGCATTTATTAAATTGTGAAAATTTACATGGAATTTTCTATGTTGTTTTGTAGGAAATTTGGTGAATTTTACAAGTGGCTTCATGATAATATATGCATGCACAAGAGTGAAGAAAACAAATGAAGATGGAAATAATTCAAAGTGATGATCATGGAGGACCCCACCCACTTACCTTGGTTTTCAATTAGGAGCTAAGCACATGATAAAAGGACATTAAAGCTTCATGTACATTTAAGTGGGGGATTAGTGGATGTTAATGATTACTTGGCCACCACACTACCTCAAGGGCAATTTGGGCATTCCTTAAAAATATGAATTAGGGTTTAACACATGTATAAATACCCCTTAGGTTTCATGTAACCCTCTTCTTCCTTGGTCTCTCTTTAGTTTAATTTAGGCTCACAAATAAACAAGCTCTTCTCTTTCTCTTTTCATGGCTACTTAGCCATTTTTATTTTCATGTAATTTTTTATGCAATTTAATATATAATCTTTTCCCTTTCTTGTTTATTTACTTTAATGTTGGTAGTGTAGATTTACATTCATGAAAAGTAGATTAGTTTTAATTCTTGTTAATTAGCTCTCTTTTTCATTAAGCTTTCATTTTCCTTTCTTTTTGCTTTCATGTTGCTAGCTACATTTGTTAATTAAATGACAAATATGAGAGGCTAAACCCCTTCAATTTAGGGGTAATGAAGCTCTCTAATTATATAGCTTCAACTATTTGTTAATTCATGCTCTCTTTTTGTGCTTAATGATGATGACTGAAGTGGTTTAATTGTTGTTTTTTCCTTGAATTTGATAGCCTATATTGTTTACATCAAATAGGCTATGCTTAAACAATAACTAACAATAATTGCCTCTTCATCAAAATACGATTATGGCAAAAGAAAGTGATTTGAAATTAAAATTTGATGGTCTATATTTCTAATCAATAGTTAATAGGCCATACTTAAAATCGATTTCATTTTCATTTTCATTGTCAAATTTCATGGAAGTTTTAATAAGTGGTTTAAGGGGTGTGTTATAGTTTGATGGCTTATGTTGGCTAATCAATAGCACAAAATATGTGATACTTTGTTAAGCACATCAATTAAAGCACTAATGACCATAAAAGAGAGATTATGATTTCATATGTGTTGAACTACATGATCTAGAGAGTGGATTTATTCTCTAAATTGTCATTTAACTCTTATATTTGCATCTCTTTTCTGTTAGTTAGTTAGTTAATTCTCTAATTCTCTAGCTTAACTTTCACTCGACCTTGGTTTAATTTGATTGAATAGATTTTTAAAATCATCAATTCCCTGCGGATCGACCCATATTCGCCAATACTACAAGTGTACGTCATGCGCTTGCGGTTATTTTTAATTTAAATTCATTCGATGATTTTCTAAACCGATAGAATTTCCGTCGACGAACAAGTTTTTGGCGTCGTTGCCGGGGAATTACTTTGATTTTTATTTTCTATTCTTCGAATTATTTTCGTTTGATTTTTATTGTGTGTTTGTTTGTGTGTTAAGTGAATTAAAAATATATATTAGTGTAGTGTGTTTGTGTGATTTTTGTTTGCAATTTGTTTGTGTGTGTTTGCTTTTCTGGTTTCATTTTCATTTGCACTTACTATTAAAAAAAACAGAGACAAACCCAATTTCAAAACAAATTTTTATTATTGTCCCTTTTCATTTACATTTTTTTACAAACTTCTACATTTTACATAATCAAAACTCTGCATTTTCTGGCTCATCACCCCTGTGCAACAATTTCTGTGCACTACCACTGTTACACACATCTCCTTTCATTCACCTCTACACAAAACTTCAACCACCCTCTTCAACAACAAAAACCATCAATCATAACCTTACCCTTTCAGCCACTACTCATTCTGATCCAACTGCTACAGCTACTACTCATCAAATTGCTTGTTGTTGTTTGTATCAGTGTACACATATCCATAGCTGCAACCATTTCCACAGCCAAACTTCCATCATCAGTAAACATTCCAATTCCCCTTCAAACTGCCTACACCTATACTGACCTATGTTCAACAATCTCCACTTATACCATTCATATTAGTCCAACCTGACTACTGCCTTCCTTCTAGTGCCACTGCTGTGCAACCTCCTGCCACATAAACTACTGACCACTCCATTTCATACAAACACGGCCACTTGCCTCATACATCACAAACCACCCAATTTGCTGCTCACAAACATTCACACAACTGCTCCTGCATACAACAGACCTTTGCCACTCCATATTATCAAGCATTTAAGCAATCATACTCCACATCCACACTAATACACCTCAAACGGCAAACATACTACAGCCATCAACAATTACTCGCTGTCATCACATTTTCCTCCATTATTAACAACTGCTAACTGCAATACATCCTTATCTACCATCTCAGTGCACATCCATCTTACAACAATCCAAACCATCGACAATCTGCTTCTGCAATTCCACCTCGCCTCCCATTGCCATCAACCATCAATACACAAGCATTTCAGCCATTCATCTCTGCCCAAACTCCTTCCCACTTCATCCACCCTAAACATACCACCCACCTTCACTTGACTACCATTTCAAACTACCACCCACTAAAAAAACTACACTGCTTCTACAATGTCAACATCAAACATCTGCCTGTGATCATTCTCAACTATCAACCCTACACTACCAGCAACCAAGTTCAGCTACTTCACCTTGCCACATCAAACACATACCCACAGCCATCATCTCACAATTTTGAGCCACCTTCACTGAACTGCTGCTCAACTTCATTTCCACTCATCAACCCAGCTATCAAACAGCCTAACCAAAACTATCACTGCTTGAAACAACAAAGTATCCATTGATCACCGTAACACTCTATCCACCATACGAACCATCCACTACAGTGTTAACCTCTACCCCTTTGCTATAACAACCACAATTCGACAACCCGCATACTCACTTCACTACAACACTGCCTTGCCTACTCATTTCATCACAACCATCTCCTCCATTTCAAGCCTATAATTCTCCATAACTGCCTACAAACTTCTTACTGCTATCAACATTCCAAACAACCACAACCATCAACCCAAAGTCAACTGCCTTCATACAATTTCACAAACATCCCAACCATCTGCCTGACCATTCTCCAACATCTCCAACTGCTTCCACTTGCATTCACAGCTAATAAGCACCACACCATCGCAGTACATCTCCAGTGCAACTTGCACAGACCACCACACCTAAACAGAACTGCCATACCCAAACTGCCTGTCACCCTCGATTCAATAACCACCCACAGTCTATAAACATCATCGGTGTATCCTCACCTCTGCTTATTCTTTTTAACTTCATATGCACTTCAAAATACAGTGAATTCATGAACTACCTCATCTCTGTCACACCAGTCATCCATTTCACCACATACAATAGAATCAATCGAAACACATACCTGCCATTATTTCTGAACCACCAATCGAACCCATTACCAACTCACTGCTTCAAAGCAGCCACGAAACCATCATCAATCGCTTCATCCAATCGCGCAACTCTGAAACATCACTATCGCGACCCGAATTCCCCAACTACAAACCATCAACTGCCCTTTCAATTGAGGAATTTGATTCATAGGTATTCGTTTAGGTTGTGATTCGTGTTGATTTCTAAAAAAATTGGGATTTTTGGTATTCGTCTGCGATTTGATTCTCTTGAAATAGTTTTGGGGTTGATGAAGTTAAACAATTGATAAGCTAAATTACATTAGTTTAGACCGGGTTGGTAGTGAATTTCATTCTAAAATTTAACTTCGGGAGGAAACTTGTTTTTATATATAAAAAAGGGAAAAAATTTCCTTGATTCACTTTATTTTATCCTTATATATAAAAAAAAATAATTTTTTTGTTTTAATTTGTTTCAAATTCCCATTTTACATTTACTTTAAAAAAAAGCAAAAAAACAAAAAAAAACAAAAACAAAAATTGTATAAATCTTGTTTTATTTCAGGTTGCCAAAGCAGAATTGCAGAAGGAGCAAAAGTGCTTTCTAAAATAAATTGCTTGATTTGCTGATCTTGCCAAATAAAAATAACTTCTTGCCTATTTATAATTTTCTTTTTATTTGCCTTGCATTGTATATATCTATTATTTTTTGTCTTGCATTGTTGTTTGCTTGCATTTAAAAAAAAATTCAAAACAAAAACAAAAATCCATTCGTAGTTGCATTGTTAATACATGTTTAATTTCTGCTTTGCATTTCATTTTAGAATTTTGATTAATAATAACGATAGCTCTTAATTGTATATTGACAATTTGTCTTCTTTGAACAATTTAATTTCTCGATGTCTAGGCTACGGCAGAGTAATAACCATTTATAAATATTACGGTGATTCGTAAATAATATAGTGGTTGTTCCACTGAAGGTACTTAAACCTTCGGCTGCATTGCTACGGTGATTCGTGGTGCACCGATAACTCCTGCCCATTACCTGGCTGAGAACTATCTTGTTGATTTAAGACAGAGTGTGATTACACAATTTTGGGTTAACTTAGTATAAATCATTTGTAATTAGCCCTTGCATTCATTTAGTTGCATTAGTTCATGCATATTTAAAACAAAAAATCGAAATTCAAAACTAAAAAAATTGTAAATATTCCTTTTCTTTTTCTTTGAATTTTTTTTCCTTTTCCTTTGAAATTTCAAAAATCCAAAAAAAAAATTTAGAAAAACAAAAAAAAATCCAAAAAGAAAAAAATATAAAATCTTTTCAAAAACAAAAAAAAATTGAAAAACAAAAATACAAAACAAAAATCAATTTTCCATTTTGAAAAAAATAAATTCTATTTGTAAATATTTTTCCTTTATAAAAAAAACCAAAACATTCTTGAAAATGTCCGAGTTTCCCCACTCATTTGAATTTTACAATAGTTGTGAAAATCAATATAATCCATATGATTTTACTCCAAATTCGTATGGATATTTTAACGGCAACTATTCTTTAAATAATTCGAATTTTGAACGACAAAGTTTTCAAAACGACGACCACCCTCGAATCTCGAAAATAGCATTTCATCTCTAATTGAAATCTCTACACAATGAAATCAAATGATAAATGATTTGTGTAATTCATATTGGTGTAACAACTCGAGTCAAGGATTTCAAAATTTGAATTCAATTCAAAATTCAAACGATTTCGATTATGACCCATGCCAATTCAATTTCAAACTCCAAAATGAATTTCAAACTCAAAATGAAAATGGAAACAACTTTTTTGGCAATGGGAATAATCTTAACCACGTTACGATTGAAAAACTTTGTTCTCAACAATTTCAAAGTGAAAATCCTCATAACTACAAATTGGATTTTGTTGAGCAAATGGACGAAATTTATAATGATCACACAGATTTGTTGATTGAAACATATATGAAACAACGTGATAAACAAGATCAAATCCCAATGTGTGATGAGTCAAGTGATAATCCACCTTTTACCCAAATCGACGATTTTTGAATAACAGCTTTTGAAATTGAAAATGAAAATCTTAACAAAGTTATTGAAAATTTGGTAATTGAGTTGGATTTAAGTTCTTTTGAGGGTGTGGAACCAAATTTAAAATTCGATCTTCCTTTTCTCGATTTCGAAAATTTGAAAACTTTGGATTTTGAACTTAAGATACGCAATGAAGTTGTTGATAATCCAACAAAGGAAGACGAATTTAATGAACACGAATTTTTTGGACTTTTGGATGACGAGTTGTTAAATTCCGATCGAGAAGATTTAAATCATCACATTTATTTTGAAATCAATAATTTTGAAGAAGTTTTCAATGATAAGCTTTAATTTCAAATTGGTGAAAATGAAATTGAATTTCAATCAATTATTTTATCGACCCCAAAAAGCATCGAAAAGGAAACAACTCATAAGATTTTTAATAAAACGACATTCGTTTTCCCAAATCAACATTCAACTTTGAAATCATTTATGGTTTGGTTTTCCGAGCTTAAGCTGTGTCTCGTATACTTGACGAGACAAATGAATTGGTCTTTGGAAGACCGTTTCATTTACTCTTTAACGGCATATTTTCTTATGTCTTGTAAATAATATCTTTTCATGTAAATATAGGTCATTTTTATTTTTTTTCTCCTTTCACTTGGGTTTACTGTGGGGACACAGTCAAAATCAAGTTTGGGGGGGAGACTCGTCTTCATTTTTAATTTTTCATGGTTTATATTTTTTTATTTTTCTTTCCAAAATTTAAAAAAAAATCTCAAAAACAAAAGACAAATTTTTTTAAGCATTTTGATCTATTTTTAAAAGAAACACTATAAGATAAATATGTGGTTTTGGTTAATTAAATTGAAATTTTTGAAAATTTATTTGTCTCAACAAAAATAAAAATAAAGTTTGATTATGAATAACGATGATTTAACTAGTATATAGGAAATTTCATGGTGATAATTATGAAGTAAATCCTAATTGAAAATCTTTGTTTTAAGAAGTGGTGAATTTAAAGTAAAGAATATAACATTTTTTTTGTCTTCTGAGTTAAATGGTGCTAAGATGATTTTGCAAAACTCTCTCTTCTAAAAAAACAAAACAGAACAAAAAAAATTATATATGTATATATTTTCTTAATAAACACCCAGAGTCATGTGTTCACACTCGTGTGTTCACTTGCCATGCTTTGTACCCTTCTCACGTAAGCCCGAAAGGCAGTGCACAATCGGTATATCTGGCCTCAGTTTATCTGAGTTAGGTGTGTGAATATAAATATTATTTTACTAATAATGCCTAGTCGATAAGTGTTCACACTTGTGTGTTCACTCGCAACGCTCTGTATTCCCCTCACATCAGTCCGCACGGCAGTGCATGGGTAATATATCTGGCCTCAGTTTATCTGAGTTAGGCATATGTAAATATTGTTAATATCAATAAAATTTTCAAACAAGAGAGAGTAAGCAAATGAAATCCAAACACCATTTAAACTTATTTGATTTGATTTGTTATTGAAAAGAAATGAAAATACCACTTTGAAAAACTTTGATAATCAACTAAGGATCCATTTCAAATTACACTATGTTATCAACCAAAACAACGATTTAAACTATTGTCTATTTGTTACGATAACTTCGTTTTTATTGTAAATTTTGACGAGTAAATAACTTAAATTTCAAGATAATAACCAAAACCTATATTTAACTTATTCGTGTTAATTTAAAAAGTAAATCCTTCATTTGTAAATATTTTCAAAAATTCGCATTCATCTCTTTGTAAATAAATCTTGCATTTTGTAAATATTTTTCATCCTGCATTTGGATTTTGTGGGTAGTATCCGCTGAAAACCCTCACGAGATAACACTCGTCCTACTGGGGACACTCGAAGTTTTAACGGCTTGTTGCATACGCTCAATGCAATCGTGCTCCCTACGAAAATGGATTTATCTTAGTTTTTCCTTTATTCGAGGACGAATAAAAAGATAAGTGTGGGGGTATTTGATGTGCACGTAAATGTGCATATTTTTACCACCATATTTAATCTATTTAAATTAAATAAATGATCATATCGGGTATTTTATCTTGTTTAAACCAAAATTCAAATTACTTTCAAATTGTCACATATTGATCTTCATATAGGGGTAAAATGGTCGTTTTTATGCATTTATTAAATTGTGAAAATTTACTTGGAATTTTCTATGTTGTTTTGTAGGAATTTGGTGAATTTTACAAGTGGCTTCATGATAATATATGCATGCACAAGAGTGAAGAGAACAAATGAAGATGAAAATAATTCAAAGTGATGATCATGGAGGACCCCACCCACTTACCTTGATTTTCAATTAGGAGCTAAGCACATGATAAAAGGACATTAAAGCTTCATGTACATTTAAGTGGGGGATTAGTGGATGTTAATGATTACTTGGCCACCACACTACCTCAAGGGCAATTTGGGCATTCCCCAAAAATATGAATTAGGGTTTAACACATGTATAAATACCCCTTATGTTTCATGTAACCCTCTTCTTCCTTAGTCTCTCTTTAGTTTAGTTTAGGCTCACAAATAAACAATATCTTCTCTTTCTCTTTTCATGGCTACTTAGCTATTTTTATTTTCATGTAATTTTTTTATGCCATTTAATATATGATCTTTTCCCTTTCTTGTTTATTTACTTTAATGTTGGTAGTGTAGATTTACATTCATGCAAAGTATATTAGTTTTAATTCTTTTAATTAGCTCTCTTTTTCATTAAGCTTTCATTTTCCTTTCTTTTTGCTTTCATGTTGCTAGCTACATTTGTTAATCAAATGACAAATATGAGAGGCTAAACCCCTTCAATTTAGGGGTAATGAAGCTCTCTAATTATGTAGCTTCAACTATTTGTTAATTCATGCTCTCTTTTTGTGCTTAATGATGATGACTGAAGTGGTTTAATTGTTGTTTTGGCCTTGAATTTGATAGCCTATATTGTTTACATCAAATAGGCTATGCTTAAACAATCACTAACACTAATTGCATCTTCATCAAAATATGATTATGGCAAAAGAAAGTGATTTGAAATTAAAATTTGATGGTCTATATTTCTAATCAATAGTTAATAGGCCATACTTAAAATAGATTTCATTTTCATTTTCATTGTCAAATTTCATGAAAGTTAGTAAGTGGTTTAAGGGGTGTGTTATAGTTTGATGGCTTATGTTGGCTAATCAATAGCACAAATATGTTATACTTATGATAAGCACATCAATTAAAGCACTAATGACCATAAAAGAGAGATTATGATTTCATATGTGTTTAACTACATGATCTAAAGAGTGGATTTATTCTCTAAATTGTCATTTAACTCTTATATTTGCATCTTTTTTCTTTTAGTTAGTTAGTTAATTCTCTAATTCTCTAGCTTAACTTTCACTCGACTTTGGTTTAATTTAATTGAATAGATTTTTAAAATCATCAATTCCCTGTGGATCGACCCGTATTCGCCATGTACTACAAGTGTACGCCGTGCGCTTGCGGTTATTTTTAATTTAATTTCGTTCGACAGTTTTCTAAACCGATAGAATTTCCATCGACGAACACTTTGCTACCTTTCTTTTGCTTTTGGGTTATAATTAGCTTGCATAGACCGATCCAGTAGATTAATAGAAAGGCATAACAACCTAGGAATGGGTGATCATGATGCATACCAGGGAAAGGTGCATTTAGGAGCATAATCTCGAACGCCCTAGGAATAACTGTTGTTTCTAAAGTATATTTTCGACTATCCCTCTACTAGTACTGTTCCCGAGCCTGGTTCCACGTGTTCCTAGTTGGGCCTAAACGGATGAGCCCGGGCTCACAGGTAATAGGTAGTACAATGCCAAAATACGCTATTTCCTAGCTATTTCTAGTTATCACTCTAGGATGAGTTAAGCTATTGGAGCTTTCTTCACGGATAAGGCTTATGTGTAGCAGTTGGCTTTTAGTCCTTCTTTCCCGCCCTCCCAATCCTGGCAGCACTCTTCTTCCGTACCGTCGGGCGAAGAGATACAGTAAAGGGAAGGAGTAGTATTCTTACGACACTCCCTATGGCCGCCTCCCAACAAAGCAAAGGTGCGTAGCGAGCGGAAATCTCCATATCTAATCCAGATGCAGATCGACTCTTACCTTAGCAGTGATAGAGATAGCATAGCTGTAGACAAGGGTAGGGCCCGAGATGGATTCTATATAATAAGGAAGGGAATCACTTTGATTGATTGATTGCGACAACTTATCAATGCTCGTTAGCGGTGAAGTCCCTCAAACTAGAAGTTTCAACAAAAGCGGGCCTACAAGAGAAATTTACTTTAGATACTGATATTGTATACCGAAGGGTGCTCGTAAATCAGTTGCACCACTCCTCCTTACCTTCCGCTTGCTGTCTCCCTCCTCTTTGCTTTTCTAGCATCTTTTGATAAGCAAGTTGAATGAGCCTTCAAAAAGAGGGAACCATTTGAGATACTTTCCATTGCGCATCAAAGCCCCTAATCCTTTCTTTAATTAAGGTGGACTTTAAAGAGGCTTTCTTGGGATTTGCTTGTCATCTTTGTTTTAGCTTCGCTAGCTTTCCTTTTCGACTCGAAAGCACTTAGCCTTTCCAATAGCGTAAGCTAATCCAGCTGATGCGAGAGTTCCAGCCCAAGTACCTATTTCTGTTGTACCTTCATTCAATTCAAATATCTGATAGTGATTGCGACAATTCTTTCATTAAAAAAGATTTTCGCTTGATAAATATAAGTGTTTCATACTCAATCAATTAGGGATAGACTCTATCTCTTCTATACGACAGGCTAGTCCCCTATGTTAACTAGCGGAGCTCTTAAAGGGGGGAAGTCTAACACACACAGTATTGAAGCTTATCTAAACCATGAGTCCCTCCCGAAGCCTTGACCTTACGCATCACTATGATTGCTTCCGCCTCCCCATTTGTTATTTATAGAAGAGCTCCTTGTGGCGAGAAAAGGAAGGGGGAGATCAAACTAGAAAATAAAGTCTAAAATCATAGTGGAAGACACCTCTAGTACTGAACTTCCTAACATGACAACCACTGAACAAATTTTCTTAATAATGAAATTATAAGCATAGAGACGAACTCCTTCATTACACAAAGTCTCTCTCATGTCCAGTTGACCATTTTTCATCAAAAATTTGGCTTTCTTCGAGGCAGGAAGAGCAAGAGTACTGGTGGGGAAATACGAGAATGCTTCCTAATCATAGTGCATAAATCGAACTGGACTTACGGGTTGCAAAGCTTCATTAGCTTCTTAGGAATCCTCATGAATGTTTATACTGGCGCCTGATGAAAGAGTAGCACTAGTACAAAACTGGTCATTTGTGTCGGTTGTGTAACTCCTATTGTGTCGATTTTACAACCGACTCATATGAAGACGACACAAAAGACATTTTATGTTGTGTCTGTTGTACGACCGACACAAATAACAATCATTTGTGTCGGTTGTTATTAAAGAACCGACACAAAACTATGAACAATTGTGTCGGTCTTTCTAAAAGAACCGACACAAATCAGCTTGTATAGTGAAGCACACCGCCGTTTATTGTGTCGGTCCTTTTAGAAAAACCGACACAACTGTTCATAGTTTTGTGTCGGTTTTTTATTAATAACCGACACAAATGATTGATATTTGTGTCGGTTATGTTTGTTTTTTCAACCAACACAATTGATATACAGTTGTATCGGGTCCCTTTGAAGTAACAACCGACACAAGTAATATCTGAAGCAAAAAAAAAAATATTATTACCGTTTAAGATTATAAAAATAGTATGAAATTGAATTTTAATTTTTTATAAACCAACGTTACTATGAACTGATTGAACAAAAAATATAATTATATTATCCATCAACAGAATTCATGTTTACAGACCAAAATAGAATATAATCTATCACAAACATAACGTACATAACAAAATATACCAACGTACGTTACAAAAGATCAGCGTACACAACCAACTACATCCAATTATACATGATATAACTAGCTAAATTCTATCGAACCTCGTCTATCTCTTGTTGGTTATAAGAACCGTCTCGTACAAAGTCCTGCAATTAAGAGAATTATTATACAAAAGACAATAATTAAGTCATTGTTTTATACAAAGTAACAGAGGTAAATATCCTAGCTAATAATTATTTTCATATTTGATGTTATCTTCTAGGTAACGGTCTATGTTGTAACAAGACCAGGAAGAGAACTTTTATTCACTGTTGTCTCTCGCGATGAAAATAAAAAAACCAAGGTAAATTATTGCTTCATTGTTTTCTGTTGTAAGTGATAAAATTAACAATTTGGTTTAAACTTAATGACCATTATCTGGAAAAAAGATGGAAAAGAATGATCCACTTTACAAGAGTAAGCAGCAGAAAGACTAAAAGATTAGTTACAGTTTTGTTTATATAAAAACAGGCACAAGGACAAACTTATAAAGAAATAAATGCTTACCCAAAAAGTGAATTTTGAATAAATAATGAAAAAGCAAGAAATTTCATGAAACTGAAGATGTACCTTTATCATTATCTAATGCTACAACTTTGATACCTTTAGTTGACAAGAAGAAGCTACGGCCTAAAAAATAATAACTGGCATTGAAGTTCCCACCAGGACTTAGTCCACATTATTAGATTTTTATAGCATACTAATCCAGTCTATTATAAATACTACCAAATTAACCATAATCATGTTAAGCTACATTGGCTTTCAAACTATCAAAGAAGAAAATTTCAAACAATAACTAAGTAGTCTCAGATCTAATCTAATTTTGCTTCATATAAACTCACCCTTTATACCCAACACAATTTTATCTAAGTTGTAAACTAATTAATGAGGAACTAACGTTAACAGCATCTTCTTCAGTTCACAAACCTGATCATATGAACCATTGCTTACACATCAAAACAGAACTAACCAACTTGCTAATATACGACTTCTTCTGTGGCAGTAGTGGGTAAGTGTAAACTGGCTCAAAAGGTTGTGGCATATGGAGTTTAACCTCGACTTTGCAATTTCTAAGTCAAGCTGATAATTGAATGATTTGAGCTTCAAGTGCATAACCATCTTTTTAGGGTTATTTTATATATAGAAGAGATATTATTTTAAAAACAAGTGTGGTACCAGGAAAACAAAATACTTGCAAATATTAACAAAGTTCTATGCTACATATAATAATACAAATTTTATTTTGGCAATGTTAGGTAACCAAATTACTGAAAGGGTGTACAATATGTTAACGAACGACTGCAATGCTGCAATGCGAGTGTCCTAAAACATCTAATAAAATGCCAGATATAATAGTGCCTACCAAATCAGTACAATTAGGTAAATCTTAGTGCATAATAATGACGTAAAAGACATTTCACATTTATGTGAATTGAAGTGCTGCCGTAAAAACATGCATCAATATTGATTATGGATCATTAGACAGACTACAGTTCTTCGAAGTTTGAGAAAATATCAAACCGGGATGTAAAGCAAAGTGGGAACTTGGTGTGGAAATCATTGAGGTTTGAGAAAATATCAAATTGGTACTACACTGTTTATTTGTGGTCATGTTGAAGTTGTAAACATGTAGTGCTTGCAGAGGACTATATTTTCTGGTGCTACATGCTCTACATCTATATTCCAACATAGAAAATCATTTCAGATATACAAAAGCAAGCAAGTTTAAATGATTCGTATGACTGTCAAATACGGTATAGAAATTTGCAATACAAACTGCATAGGTAACAGGATTCTGGATGGTTCAAAATACAACATCCAAAATACTCCACTACCATCCAGAACTCATCAAACAAAAGAAAAAACAGATGATAGGCAACCTAATTGTGTGCAGGCATTTGAAGACAAATGTTTATATATGTAACAAAAAAAATGATGTAAAATAACAACAATAATATGGCATATAAGCAGATTAACTTTTCTCTAATTCAAGAAAATACCCAGTACCCATACATTAATCAAGCTTCAATCTTACAATCTGTGTCACTAAAAACAAATTCAACAATCTAATAGGCATAAATTCAAACTCTGATGATGCACATAAAGCTATAATTGGAAATGATAGTAATACGATTCTTATTGAAGCTAGTCGGGTTTAATCATGTTTGAACTTGGCACTTCAAAACCACCAACCATATATAGACTGCAAAAGCTGGAGTTTATTTTCATTTTCTTTTTCTTTTCTACGTGTAAATCATTTGTTTTAAAACAAAAAAGAAAAAAATTGCTTTCATTTTTTAGCAATAATAACTATTCACTGTATGGCTGAAGGTTTGGAATCCAGAAGCGTTAATGCTCCCTCACTTTAAAATAGTTTACTTCTTTGAATCAGCTGGATTTATAAGTTTAACTTCTAATATGACGGGTCAAACTAAAACAACGACTGCAATAATGCTCCCTCACTTTAAAACTGAACTCAGTAAACCAGACTAATCTTGATTAACTTATTGATTTATAGGTTTATACTTTTAACTGAAATGCCGTCACACTTCCGGTCCATTACTCTCATTACTGTTTTTTTGATAGATTTACTGTTAATTATGGAAAATAATACAATAATCAATTAGGTAACAGTTGAATGAAATCATCTAATTAAAAAGCATATAAACCAATTTCCAATATGCTTGGTGCATCACTACACATTTTCTCGGTTTATTTTTTTCTTCAAATACATGAACTGAACAGTAAATAAAGACTTGGCATTTGATTTCTTCTAACTAGCATTGCAGCAATTTCCAAACTGATTTTAAAAAAATCAAAATTTAAGAAGGTTTTATTCAGAGTTATATAGTTCAGAAAAAAATCAAATTAGCTTCCCTGTTATCACATGTAAGAAGATTTTGTCATCTCAAGCAAATATTTAAATCTTTATCGCATATTTAAGGTCATGGATCATTGTCTCAATGAAGTTAATTAACTAATTCAATTGACGACTTCCCTTCTGATTTATCGTCTATTGCTTCTGAGAACTAACCCAGTCTATCTTGCCATATGTTTTTAAAGTCATCGGTAATTGTCTTAATGAAGTGAATTAGCCATTCAATTGTATTTCACTTTATTATCTGCACTAGAGTATACTCATCAATTCAATCTTTATCGCAAAACAATAATAACAATATAGCATGATCAGCTACAGCCTATTTTAATTTGGATACTTGAATAATTTCAAAATTCAGATAATGTACAAATTAACCTCAGATGTGCACTTCTATTTCCATTGTTATGTGTGTGTGTGTGAGTAATTGAGAAGAGTAAAACAAGCTTTTTTTTTCTAGCCAAATATATTATGTTCAAAACATACTTGACAAGAACAAAGAGCAACAACACATGAAAAATCATAGTCGACAAATTAACGCCAATAAAGTATGGATGAATCTTCATCATTAGGCTACCATTTTTCTTTTTTATTAATTATTACACCCAAGTGTAACTTGGCCAAAATATGTTATAATTAATACATGTACAGGGTAAAAACACATAACAGTAACGTTACGCTTTTTCTTGTAAAATATACTCATGTGTAACGTATTCAGGTAAAAAATGGTTATAACTAATACATATATACAACAGATATTTACATGTGTGTGCTAAGTTTATTATACAAATGAGAATTGAAACTGAGGAAGCTGATCTAATAGCCTTCAAAAATATCAAGTTAACAACAAAATAAGGAGCATCACCAATAAGATTAATGTCAACACTTATTTCTAGTGGATGAGAAATAGAAGATAAATCACAGAACATAGTCCTAGTGGTTGAAATACAGAAGATAAATAGCAAAAAAAATGGTCCAGCTATAAAGATAAGGGGAATGTTGGAGCATTTTCCAAACTCAAATCATATAATTATGATGAAGCCTGACAAACCCAAAAAACATTGATCTAGAGCATCATATAAATCCCCAAGACCAAACGACAAAAGGGTAAAAGGGAGCAAATCAACAACGCCTAGTCTTGCAACTACAAAAACATAATGAAGTTTTTGCATAAAAAATATTAGCAAAGGATATATTTATTTTTTACCACTATACGTCTGTCGCATGAGCTACATTGGAGTTCTCACATGAACTTTTTTTTAGTCTACTGGCATCAATTAAAGATTGTAATGATACAAAGATTTATCCGTATATCTAATAATGTATTTGTTTATGTTTTAAACTTTTTTTTATGATATTTTGGAGTTCATCCTATTCATTTATTTCCTATATGTATATGAAACAAACTAAAAAAGAACATTTATTTTCTAAATAAAGATCATACAGCTAAAGAGCAGTTTTCATTTTTGTTATAAGAAACTGCACGTCTCATTTTGTGAAATATGCAATTGCTCTGACGAAGCTGGTGAGTTGTAAAATGAAAGAAATAGCGTGTGACTTGTGGATATGGCATAAAAAACATACCTTAAACTCCTCGGTTTCACAATACTTCTTAAATGTTTCCCATTGTGTTTTTGTAACCCCATCATAAAATTCGTATGGCTCTTTATGGTTTTCTGGAAGCTCTCTAGTCTTCGTAATCCAACCACTAACCAATTTTTTTTTGAAACCCTTCCATGCTCCACAAACATTTTTTAACACATTATTTTTCATTTTTTCGTCGATGTGATACTCGGTCTGAGGTAATAAAAAATAAAAAATAAACAACGTCAAAGCAGTAAAAATGAATTTGATAAACAATGAAAGCGGTTCATGACTCCAAACACAAAGGATCCAACGGACAATTTAATAAGCGAACAAATGAATTTATAATACCTTAATGTCTTCCCAGATGGTATCCTTAAGCCCTTGACTAACGCTAGCCCAATTCTTGATATTGATATCAATTCTAGATCTAGCTGTATCGCCTACGTACGCCTTAAAAGACTTCACCCATTTTCCAGTAGGTTTGCCATTATCACACCACTCAATGAATTTTGGCTCGGATGTTCTGTATTTCTTTCCGGTTGTTGGACCTCTATGCCTCCTCTTAGATGATGGTTCTGAAGCGGAAGCGGAAGTGTTTTGCTCTTCAGTGTGTTCATATAGTTGCATTTCCATTATTCCTGTATCACAGATGTGCACCCGAAAGTTATAAAATATTTCAACAAACGAATAATAACTTAAATATCACACAGTCTGAACTGATTTGAAGACATATTTGCTTGATTGCAAAATGCACACAGCCAAAACTTATTTGAAGAGATATTTGCTTGATTGCATGTTTTAGATGGTCTCGTGTTTCACTTGGTTACGTGTTAACATTTAATAATACTAGTATAATTTACAAGTTGATTTGGTGACTAGGCTCTGTCAAGAAATTTATATTAAAGATAATTAAAGCACATTTTGTATTTCAAAATATGTTTATGTAAGTCATCTTTTGGATCACTTATACATGTAAGTCATCAAACATTATAAGTAAATTTAGTAAGGAAAAGAGTATAATTGTAAATAATGAATTTGAAATATAGATTCTGACATAAGATCAAAAGTACAAATACCAAAGTGGAAACACATATACTTATAGGAAATATATAGTTAATAGATAGGTGCAAAGAACAAAGCATGAAAGCAGCCAGTTTTTGCTACTAAGGATTTGTTGAAGTCTTCTAAATTTATATTGCATTTCGAAAGCATACACCCTTGCCTTCTGCATGGAGGAGCATCCATTCATTGAATATAAACATACTCATTCCATGCATCACTACATGTGAAGCATTAATGCACCACATCCTAACATGAATTGGATATTAACATCTCTACATCCATCCTATACTCACAACAAATGCCTTCTCCATTGTCTATATTGATCTGAGGGGAAATAAGAACTAGTAGTTGGTGACAAAGCATGAATGTGGTTGTTTACTATGATAGTGAATCTTTTTGTAAAATTTGAAGAATTGTTATTATATATTATTTACTCTAGGAAGAACTCATTTTATAACATTAGAAGAACTAATAAACTACCCAAGAGCATTCATGTAGAAAATGTGACAACATGATGAATTATACTAGTATAAAAAAGATATAACATAATGCATTCTACCACAAAATGCAAAAACACAATGCATTCTTCTAAACAAACAAGTGACAACACATTGCATTCTGCCAAAAAAAGATTTGAGAATACACCGCACATATAAAATGTGACAACACATTGCCAAAATAAAATTCAACAACACCCTGCCAAAAGAAAATGCAACAAAAAATACTTGACTGTTAACAGAGCACATATAAATTATCCAGATTTTTGAATTTAAAGCTTCCCACCTTAAACATGTTGAACTTTTGAAATCTCTAGTTGAAATTTGAAATCTTTAAATCTGAATCCTGAAACTTGCTTTTTAAAATCTCCTGGTGGTTTGAATTAAACAGAGGATGATCCTATCTTCTTAAATTTCCAGACTTGGTTACAGAGTAACTTAGCTTTTTTTTTTAATTTCCTGCTTGCTTACAATTTTGAACAGAGGCTATGTTTTTCTTAAGTTACAGGTTTTAATTAAGACCACAACTCAAATCCAAAGCCTATATATACACAAGGTTTGCAATATCCAGATGATAGATTTGGAAAGAGAGTTTTGGAGGCTGGAAATGATATTTGTTTTTGATGAGTGAAATTTGAAAAGAAAAGAAATGATCATTACAATCTTTTATCAGGTGTTTCTTTGCCAGATGTTAGTTCATTTTCTAATTTAAAATTTATTACCTGTTTACCTATTGTTTGCTTGATTTAAAACAGTTTTTGTTAACCTGTTTTTCTCTTAACAGCTAATGACTTGAAGTCTTTTTCCCTTATTATATTTTTATATAAACCATAAAATCTTTAAAGTATATGTATCTACTCATGAAGATAGACAGCCCATAGTAATCTTATGACAAAGTAGTGTTTGCATTTATCTCTTATACATTTTAAAATAAAAGTGAGAAACTAGTAAATTAAAATAACCCTCTTGGTTAATATACCTTATATATATGCATAACGACCCAATATTTTATTGCATGGTTAATATACATATTTGAGTTTCTTTTCCCCACATATTTGAGTTACTTAATATGCGTAACGACCCAATATTTTCAAAATATCAACTATTCATTTAACCATGCTTTCACACAAAACTATACTCACACATATATAACTGAAGAAACAAGCTAGACAACTCATCATGAATGTTTGTGAAATATGCATTGAGTTACACAGCAGTAAAAAGTATACAAAATCATGTTTAGAAAAGTGCAAAGATTTGGCCTTCCTAGACTATACTGAACTGTTTGTGGAGTGATTCAAAAATTGTATAATATACTTTTCAATCTGGAGTGTTTTTATGATTTAATAAAAAAAAAGGGGTGAACTAAATGTTTGTAGGCAATGCGTAAATATATGTGGTTTAAGAAATGTGTGCATAACAGAGGAGAGGATGTTACATCAACTTTTGTTTTCTATTTGCGTGCGAAATCAAATTTGCAGTATTTCTGTATTATACTATTTTTTCCCAAATAAGAGTACACAAAACAGAAGGTTAACAAACTAATGTAGTTTAACCTTGCACGTAGTACATGATAAATTAACAATGGGGCACGGAAGATAATGAAGAAATCAAATCTTCTAAGATACCCTAACGAATGTAATATTATTCATAGAAATGTTGCGGAAGGAAGAAAATATCTATCAAACTGCTTCACATCGGACCTTTGTTGTTTCCTAGCAGCTGCCCAACTAAATTGTTATACTGGTATATTTAATATTGCTCTTTGTGTAAACCCAGTTTAAATTTCTAACCATCTAGTGTGGCTCAAGCTCTCTTCTATTTTCTGTTGTTGAGATCATAGAGCACAATGCCATAACTGATTTATTTACTGATGTTTACTCAATTACTGTGGACTCTATACACGATCCTAAAGTTGGTATGGTATCTGATCCAAAATTTAAATCCATGCACTAGCTAAGTTTATTTCAGAATTCATAGAAAACGGTTGTGTACCAACATCAGCAACCCAGTGCAATTGCCTATTGCAACTTGTAACCAACCACTAAATGTGAAACTAAGAACTAACTTAGTTAACCTGAAGCCAAGTACTTGCACAAAAACAGTGACAAATTATGAAATTTCTATATCAATCTTGTCAACATATAAAATTGCTACAAAATACATAACTCATGGTAGAATTTTTTGTCAAGATAGACAACTGCTATCAATTGCATAACTCATGAACAAAACAAAACCAAAACTCATCTTGGACTTCTTCATGTAGATAAAAAGTGGGGCTAAACCCATCTCAGTTACTACTTCATTACGTCAAACACTCCTTTTGTTTGCATATATTCCTTAATGAAAATCCAATGTATTATCAAAACGAACAGTGAAATTTTACCATTGGAGTATTCCAATCGCATGCGTTATCTCCCTGTTTATATTATCAAAACTAAGCGATTATTAATCTCTGCCATTATATTGTCGACCAGTTGAGTATCATAATTCCTTTTTCATTATTGATTTGGATATAATGGAGTATAGTATTGAGGTGCATTTGGCTAAATAAAACTTCAATAAACAAATAAATGGGAAAAACACAGTAGTAATTAACTAATTTGATTTCTGCCTTGCAAGGCTAACAAATTTCAATTCTCGATTACCAAGGTTCAAAATTTAGTACCTTTTCAAGCTTAATGGGTAGAGAGAAGAAGGAATAAAAGCGTGCGATTTGCTGTTTTCTCTCCTTTTTTTCTTCTTTTTTTTTGTTTTACGAAGAAGAAAAGAAGAGCGTGATGGCTCAACATTTTCCCTCTAAAATTTAGGGTTCGCGGGAAAAGATGGGGCGGTTGAAATGGATTTGGGGGAAAAGTTGTGTGCCTATGGTGTCGGTTTTTGGACAACCAATGCTATTGTATTTAATTGTGTCGGTTGTTCAAATAACCGACACGAGTAAATCTATTGCTTCCCTTCAACTGTGTCGGTTTCTTAAGAACAACAGATGCAAATTACATTTTTAACATTTTCTTCTTACCCCATAAGTCAATAGTTTCGGTTGTTAATAAACAACCGACACAGATTACACTATTTGTGTCGGTTTTATGGACAATCGACACAAATGAGGCGAAGCAACTGATCTGTTTTGTACTAGTGTAGTCGATCAACCTGATTTGGATTAGTCTCAGAGTAATCCATTGCCAAAGTGATAAGAGAGAGAGAGTGAGTGAATGGTACTACATAAGGAGCCAAAGGCCAAAGTCATTCTTATGGTTCCCTTATTGGTCGGGTAAGGAAAGCAGAAGAGAGAGACCATAGTAACTAGTTTGTTTATGTCAAGTGAGCTAAGAAATCACATAACGACTAGAAGCACGAGTGAATACAGATTCCTTATGATTATGAAACAAAAAAACAACATTATGAAAGTTTTTCGGGCCATCGGTGAAACATTGATTGAGTTCACTTTATTTCTCAAGGCACTGTTGGCTAAACCGTAGACCCAAGTAGTACCTTCCTCTATACTTGGACCAGCATGACTATTGGAAGCTGCTATCCACCAAGCTATAGAATTCTTATAGTTTCAGGTATTCCTTCCTCCCACATTAATATATTGGTGCCTCTGCTGATTCTAATGGGAATGTCCTTATTTGAATTCAATGAGAGATAGTAGGAGGAGAGTTATTTTGCCCAATTAATATACTGAACTCGGCTCTATTGGTATTCATTTACTCCATTCAATAGTCAAATCATTGTTCCTTGGAGTTTGTACTGGACCTCTAGGTTAGAGGTCGAAGTGTACTCTCACTTCGCTCTCTATCGGTCGCTCCAGTTCCTTCCCTAGCAGTTTTGAATCTCTTTTTTTTCAATGACCCACCCTTTCTTTGAACCTTATCAATGATCGAACTTACAAATATGAACTGAGTTCCATTTGATGAGTAAAGGAAGAGGGGTATGGAAAGGATGAAGTAATGAATGAGGAAGTCATTTCTAGTAGTAACGACTTGTCAATTTCCATTGGTTCATATAGAATCCATATCCTAGGTCTATCAAAAAAAATCTTTTTGCTAAGAGTATATAATAAAATAGAGTGAAAGGGTCCACCCCGAAACCAAGGGGGTACTAATAGCTTAGTCCTCTCTTAACTGCAGGAGATAGTTGCCCATCATACGGCTCACCAACTTCACTTGCCTCTAAGGGCTCCGGGTAGGTTTAGATCACTTACAGTACACGGCTCTGGGGTAAGGAGCGTTTTCAAGATGATTCTTTATCGAGACCATCTTTTCGAATGGAAAATGCGAGTCTGTTTTGTCCACTTTATCCATCCCCCTCTATCAAATGAAAAAGGAAGGCTTTGCCCAGTATATTAATTCCTTGATCTTTTTCAATCTCTACCTCGCTTCCATGTGGATAGAGACCAGACCCCTGTAGAGAATGAAGAGGGGCCAAGGCACTTGTTACGCCCTCTCAAGAGTGCTTCTCGAGGCTCCACTCTCTCCCCTGAATAAGTAATGCTCCTTTAGCCTGAACTGAGATGGGGATAAGGAGTCAGGATTGAAGCCCCCAACGTTCTACCAAACACCGGATAGGGGTTAGCTCTGTAAATGTGTAGAGCCAAGTGTATTGTGGTGTAGTAATAGGCACTTCTAGGCCCCTTCCCGGCTACTGGATCACTCCAGTGCTTTGGGTACTATGGACCTTGTGCCATCCATTGCAGCAGAGCCGTTTCATAAGCGGAGGGGGGGCATTCTTTGAAACATTGAATGAAATTGATTCTTTTTTAGATATCCAGATGGATGGATGGATCTATCTTTCGATGAATATATAGCAAGAAGCCCCAAATCAAGGATTTGGCCAAGAAAAAAGCACTGCTTTGGGCCTAGGAAGCGAACGAAGGAGCGACCGATAGGCGACCAGTAGGCAACCTCTAGTATATTAATTGGGTCCAATGTCACCCAGTATACTTATAGGCAACTAACATCCAATATATTAATTTGGGATTACCTAAGGGAGATAACAACCCCGATCAATTCGGGGAGGGAGGCTATATATCGGGGGCTCGCCCGCCTCGCCCAATTTGTTCTCCGTGCCAATTTCGCATGCGCTTCGCGCGCCATTGGCGCTTTGCTCTCCTCTTATTTCTTCATTGGACGGTTCGGATGGATTTCCCTGTTCTTTCCCAACGAAAATGGAAAGGGGTGTATCACATCGAGATATCGATTTGTTTTCCGCCCCAAATGAGATGGGGAATTAGTCACCGCTACGCACCTTCATCTTTCTGAATGAATTTAGGCCCGACTCGGCTCGCTTCGTTCCAACAACCGATGGCCTCAGTATACGACCACGTGTAGTAATTGGGAGCCCTATTACACGCTAACTTTCATTCACCAAACCCAGGTTCATCTCGTGTAGTGATTGTGGACTCGTACAAGGATATAGAGTGGGTTGATGCATCAGGCTCAACCTTGTCTTTCGTAGCATGCATTCCCATCCGTGTCGCAACTGATTCGGTAAGCTACATGTCCGGACGGCCTTCGGTCTCCCAACCTTACTCATGGCAACCTTCCGGCCGCCCAACGACCTATGACGTTAGTCACTACTCCCATTGGGGCTAGGAAGTAAGCCCCATAACCCAAAGCGGTGAAGAACAAATAGAATTTGCTACAAAAGCCGGCTAACAGGGGTATTCCTACGCATGAGAACATTGTAATGGAGAAGGTCATAGCAAAAATAGGATTCGTTTTGGCTAGAGTGCCCAAATCCTCTATATATTTGACATGGGTTTGCCGTAATGCTAGAACTATGGCGAATGCATCTATCGTCATTGATGCATAAATAAATATACCAATCAGTAGTGATTGAATTCCTTCTATGGTTCCATACGAGAAACCAGTACGAATATAAACTACATGTCCAATCGAACTATGAGCTAGAGGTCTTTTGACTTTCGTTTGGGCCATGGCGGCCAGTGCTCCTAAGATCATAGAATCAATGTTGCAGAAAAAGAAGATTTGTTACAATGTACCTCCACAGGAACTAATAATAGAAAGACGTGACATATTTGCAAAAATATAGATTTTAGGCGCAATAGAAAGGAATGTTGTCACCGGGGTGGTTGAACCCTTATAGATATCAAATGCCCACATATATTGAGTCAAAAGAGAAATTGAGTCCGTGGGAGAGGGGGGTTTGGGACTCGAGAGATCGAATAGATAGGGCCCCACAAGTTGTGAATTCTGAGGAATTCACACAAAAGGGAACGAGGAATTCTCAATGAAAAAGTGCTCTCTGAACCGGACATGAAAGTGGTTTTCCATCAGATGGTTGTTCACATAACTCCACTCTTGGCTTGGATTATATATCCAAAAGGGTCTGCTCTCGGTCATTCCACACGGTGCCTAGCAAAGGCCAAGTATTTAGTTAGGATTCTCTCCTTTTTTTTGTAGTAGACACTGAACCTACTGCCTAATCTCATCTAAGGGGGGGCGGGTGTAGCAGCTACATGGTCCCCTTCCTTTATGTTATTTCTAGCGTCAGGCTGAGCCATAATTCTTTAAAAGGCACGACTAAAAGCCAGTATATTAATTGTAAGGAAGACATCCATAAACCCGAAAACGAAATGAGAGTCTCAAATAGTTTGGATTCGTAAAGTGGGTAAGGTAGCGAATTTTTTCTTTGCCTTAGCCCAGTATAAACATTCAGAACAAAGCTAATCAGTAGGCTAAATGGAAAAAGGGACAAGGGCGGTCGTCGCTTGGCGCGAAGGCTGCTGGTTCGGGGGTAGGGTACGGTACTAAAGGTCCTCAGACTTCCTGGCGTTTTTTCTTTTGGGTAGCTGTTCACCGTTGGATCTCGCCAATACAGCCTCCTATGGTTTTCGTTACCGAGATATCTTTTCTTTTTTCCCAGGGATTAATTGGGTAATTAGCTCACATGCTGCAAAACAGTTAAATATGAACCTTGTCGCTCTTCGCACCTTGTGGGCAGGAAGCACACCAGCAACATGCATTGCATGATACCACTGTATTTATTGCACTTTTTACTAGGTGGATAGTTGACCGGAAGAGAACTTCGATTCGCCCAGTTAGCAAGCGGGCAGCATGCTTATCTTGTGTGACAACACTACAGAGCGAGTCGCTCTTCTTGTCGGGTAGTTGTGTGACATCCAGAGAAAGCGGCGCTTTTGTGTAACATGTTATGGTCTCAACGCCCTTACGAGGTAGTGATGAGTTTCATGCGCTCTAAGCCCGGCCCACGTGCAATTAGGAGGATTGGCCGCAATCTGAGCGGTACCACCCATCCTACCCTACAACTTATAGGGGACCGCCCACAGCCATCCGAAAAGGACTGCAGTGATCTTGAATAGGGATCCTACAGCGATAGATAGAATCCCCATAAAATTACCACTAGATCAAGCACCAGAGATTTCGTATCCGGTAAAAATCTTGGCTAATTGATCGAAGTGGGTAGCTCCAGCAGACCCATACATCATGGAACAAATAGGGTGGGTAGGCCCAACCATGTATAGAAGCGAACCCCCTCATTACCGTACGTGCGATTCTCACTGCATATGGCTCACACAAAGACTTTGTCATCCATCCCGAGCCTTTTTATTCCACCTCTCCTCCTTCCTCCAGGCGCATTGATCAAACTTGCGTTCCCCAGCTTCAAGCTGTGCTAATAGCAACTAAGAAAGTCATTGCTTGCTCCCCAATGTTTATACTGGTGCCTTGCGCGCATGGTCTTTGTTGCTTCAAAACTACGGGGCTAAGGCGACTCCGATCAATTGGGAGCAACTAAAAAAAGGTCGTAGCTAGGGTGGGCGCTTCCATCCTTCGTCTATCATAGCCCTGAACCAAGGAGGAAGTCTCACTGGTGCGTGTGCCGACTTCAGAGACTACAAGCCGACTCGCTTCTATTCTTGTTAGGGTTGGATATAGATGGAGAATCTCTATAGATCATAGTAGTTCCTCTCTAACTAGTATACGACACAATTTCACTTCATGGCCAAACCCTCCTAAGTCGATGCCTACTTTCTCTTCTCTTAAGTCTACAACAAGTAGGAGAGGCAAGATTCGAACCTACATAGAAAACCTTCAACAGATTTACAGTCTGTCGCTTTTGACCACTCGGCCACTCTCCCCTTCCCGGGTCGACGCCCCCAGGTTCCTGAATAAGAAGGATGGTGGCGCCTGGGGTTATATTGGCTTATTAAGTTAAAAAGATCGATCCAATTAATATACTCTAAACTCTTCTATTTGCTAGCATTCAGGGAAATAAGGTCATTTAGTAAGTTCATCACAATTTATGTAAAGCAAGGTGCAGATCCCTCATTGCCCCAGTAAATTAATTACGGCCTTCCCTGGCTCCCCTCCTTCGTCACTTCTGGCTAAGCATTTGGAGGCGACCAACGGGAGGTAGCGTAGCTCTTCTGGAGAAGCTGCAAGTTCATAAGCAAGTGAATGAACGAGCCAACGAGTTGCGAGTGAAATACAAAAATCACGAGCCGTGTTCCTAAATGAATTCCTCTTGTCTAACGGATCAATCTTGACTGGCTACCATAATTCTCATTTCAAATAAAAATTCACACACACACACACACACACACATATATATATATATATCGGACTAAGTAATCGTTTAGTAATCCAATGACGCACACTACTCATCCAATCCAATCGTAGCCCACAGAATTTGGAAAGTGCGATTGAGACTGATGCCTATGAATAGATATTTGAATAGGGACTTGTTCAATAGCATCTTTCTACTTGAAAATGTTGTCGATGAGATTTTGATAATGGGCATATCTATTAGAACTTCCTCCATAGACTAGGATTTGTTCGGGTCCAATAAAATAGAGAAATGCTCCTTTAACTTGAAGTGAAGGTATAGAGAGCAGAGCAACTAGTACAGACAAAAGAAAAGGACTAGTCCCTCGAAATAAAGACATATTATAGCAAGACTTGTCCACTTTGATCAAAGGAGACTAGGTTGATAGCCTACTATCTGGTATAGCCAACTAGAGACGCAGGATTGCAAAAACAAAATCACTACGCACCTAGTACTGAAATCTTTGAATCTCTTACTATGTCTATCGCTACGCACCTTCTCCCATCACCGACTTGCTTGTGTTAAGCATAAGCTAAATCAATGAATAGAATGGACTTATTATACCAGGCTAAGAATAGTTTGGACTTTGTATACTAGGCACCTCCATAGATAGACTATAGAGAGCTACACACCTGACTTGTTGTATAATCATAAGGAGCACCATAGAAATCTGCATGAACTCGTCTTTATACGAAATAAGGGCATCTCTGCCCCGAAGTTAACATGAGTCTAGACATTCATCATCACTCTCTTGCTAGAGAAAGTATTGGATGAATAAGAGTGATGTCTTCTTTTGTGACTTCCACCTTTCGTGTGAAATGGCTAGCCTGGTTGGTGCTGACCTAATGCAAATTATGTTCTTTCAAGGGCCAACTGGGAATGCAGCTAACGTAGCTACCTTACGTACCTTTACTTAGTCTTACAAGCTTAACTCACTCATTCTCGTCGCGATGGTCAGGAAGGTAATGCAGCTAACCTATGGCAAAGAAAAAGCGATGGATAAGCTTTGGAAGATCAAGAGCGGGTATGGAGGTAGCGTAGGAGACCTAATATTAATAATAGGTTATTGCTGCTCTATGGAAAGAGAGTAATTGAAGGGTCTATCTAGATTGAAAAACACCTCTTATTTCTTCAACTACATTCCCTTACTATCAAGGCAGGCAGGAGGCATACTAGCTATCACAAGATGCTTACAGTACTCTCCCATTGCCATGGTATCGAATCTAAGTGATTCTGACTTCTTCGGGTAGAGAATGTTCTTCCCCTTCAGCTTAAGCTTAGTTTGCTTCTCATTCTCAATTTATAGGGTATAGAAGTGCATCTGGTAAAGGTTGCTAGTAAGTCATTAATGGAATCGAATCTCAATAAGTTCTTCCCCTGTGCCGGGTAGAGAATCAAATAATCAGTATTCAGCTTATTAAGATGGAATCAAGGGGCCTAAAATGCAATTATCTGGTAGATCATCTATATACCAATGTATCTAATAATATCTATTAGCTGGTGATGGAAGTGCTTTTGACCTTACCGGTATATTAGTAGCGAACAAACACATTATAAATTAATAGGCTCATTCCACTTAATACTGGCAAAGTATCGAATAGAGCATCTATTGAGAATTAAGCTGGTAGAGAATCTACCAAATAAGGATGAAGAGAGTAAGTCATACCAAATAAGGTCTAGAAAAAGGTGCTGGTAGAGAACTGGTAGATAAGGGCTAGAGGTAGATCATCTCATTCTAGTGTTGGGGGGTCTCAAGAAGCTCTTTCCCCAACATTATGGAACGCCAACCCGAGAGGTGGTGCATACCGAGTTGGTGGCACCAACTCCTTTGGGCTTTAGCACCGTAAGTTATTCTAGCCTACGCATAGCAGGTATTCTGTTTGCTATGCCCCTTGGGGAAAAAGGCCTAAGATAAGGTGGCATATCCCTCTTATGGTAAGGCATGCTTCACACCTACGCTTCTCATGCATTAGCTATAGCCAATCAACCATATCTGAAAGCTTAGATTCTCACTCCTTAGTTTCCCCCGCTCTCTGTGTTAGAACATCCTTGTGCAGAAGGAGCCTAAGAGTTGGTGGCACCAACCACATCCCTATATGGAAAGAACGCCAACCCACTCTCTACTATGATTCTCTAGCATTAGTGGAAGCCGAGCAACCATAAGCATCACTTACTTACTGCTTAGATTCCCTAAGATTCCTATGCCATAGGTTCTCATGCGGTTTCACTCGCTTAGTCTTAACAAGACTAGTGGCTATATTGCCTAATCCCACCACCGGGCTCAAGTTCAGCCTCACTTCGCTCACCTTGGTTACCTAATGCTTTCTCTTTGCCAACTTTGTCATTATGCCCTGAGGGACCGCTTCAAGTCCAGCTGCATAGAAAGATTCCCAAATTAATATACTTGGCCGTTTGACTAGCTTTTTAACAAGAAGAGTTTCGCCCAATTAATATACTGGCCATAGTCACTTCCTTCCTTCGGGAGCCTAAGGCCCGGCTCATACCTTAATTCACCTAATCCAGCTACAGGTCCGCGGCTGTTACCATCAGTTCGTATACTAGAATTTCCTTGGTTACCTAATGCCTTCTCTTTTGCTGAATCTCCCCTTTTAACACCTTTAGAGTAATAAAGCTATAACTTTATGCGTTGTAGTAGTCACCTACAGTCCTCTTGGCTCATGACTTTAGTTACCTAATGCCAGGCTCAAGTCCAGCAGCAAAGAAAGATTCTCTAGCATTCTATCTCACTTAAGCAAACAAGAAGAGATTCTCTTTCCCCTCGCCTAATGGCTACACAAAGTAACTTCTCCTGGAGCGAACAAGGCAGACGCAGTAAGTTATTCTCTCCTATGATTCTCTAGCAGATGGTTCTACTTGCACTTCAAGGACATAGTTGTTATAGCAACAAGCTACCCTAATCTATCTGACATCTCAGCTTCCCTAAGATTCTAAGGCATATTGATAGGAGTCGTATGCAGGGATCATAAGCCCAAATTAATATACTTGCAAGTCCCTAACTCATAAGTCAAGAGAGTGTGATTCTTTGTCAAGTCAACTCAACTAAATGCATCTTTTGATGCATCCTATCGATCAATCCCCAAATGTAAATCCTTTGCCCTTCAGAGGAAAAATAAAAGATCTCTTATATCACTTCTAGCGCCCTCTTTGCTTAATAAGCTTAGTGAGCTGGCCTTCATTATCTGGTATCGAATCATCCTTTAATGTTATAATTAACTAATTAGCAGGTAGAGAAGTATCCCTAAATACTCCAATTGCTCATGTTAGAAGCATCCCTTAATGCTCCAATTGCAGCATCCCTAAATGCTCATATTAACCAATTAGCTCATGTTAGAACTAGTAGATAAGGGCTAGAGGGTAGATCATAGTTGTTATTCTAGGCCTAATAATTAGGACACATCAGACACTATCACGTTTTTTATACTAAAACTGTCCACGGAGCGGCTTAGATAGACTGGACAAAGCCTCGACTTCTCGCTCCAGGGCATCTGACTGCGTCCTCGACTTCTCGTTCTTGGGCATCTAACTATGTCTCCACGCCTCGACTTCTCGCTGTGCTCCCCTCGGGAACATCTAGGTTATCCCAATCCGAATTGGAAGGTACTCATAATAAAATGCATTAAATTGCACTGTATCCCCATTGGTGTCAACTGGCTAGACCCCAGGTATATATTCTATTCGAGACCATCTAATTGGTTAATATGAGACTAATTAGGGTATTTAAGCCCCAACTGAGTATGATGATTCTCTACCCTTTATTGATTGGTATGATGATTCGACACCACACACAACTAACTCCAGGACGGACTCTGGAGAAGAAATTCAATATCCGACACAAGGGAATAATAACTATTTCTTACTAGACCTTATTTTTTGGATTCCCTACCAGAACCAGCTATTTGAAATTCTTATAGATTGGATTTTCAAAGCACCTTACCAGCAACCTAGATTCTGTACTATCTTATTAATTAACATATTGGTTTCTTTGGTACATTGAATCTCTACCAGCTAATTGTTTCATATGTGTTTAGTATGGCCTTATCAAATGAGCTATTGGTAGATTTGATTAGACACCTTCATATGAAGCTGATAGCAGCAATGTTTATATAAGAGTATATTTGATACCTAAATCGATGATTCTCTATAGCCTCATTAGTATAGACTGGTATTTCGATTCGATACCATGGTATTTGTTAATATCCTTATTCCATCTTTATTGATTAGATGGCCTATGATTCTCTCCTGGGTCGATTCTCTACCCGGTATTAGACTGGTACTCTTAATTATGTGATTCGCTACATGGAGCAGTCATCTTAACTTAGATTAGAGACTTACTCCTGATCATCTTAACTTCGATTCGATACTCGGCTAAGGGGAATAACAACTATTAGATACCAACTATTATCAATTATTATAGCCCTTCTCTACCCTCTATTGATTATAAGACTGATTCTCTACCAGCACCAGAATCACTTACTCATGACCTAGCCAGAATCACTTATTTAGTTCTCTACTATTAATATGCCTAGAACGTTGTAGAAGAAGAAGCAGGCTAGGACAACAGCTTTATTAGAAAGGGAATACTTAGATTCTCTACCAGCACTTGAATCATTTACTTGACCTTAGTTCTTCGCTCCAGGAGAAGTTACTCCTTCTTGTGCAGCCCTTCCATAATAATAAAAAGTTGGGAAAGAGAAACTCCTCTTGTGCTGGATAAAGTCGAATTGATGCAACGTAAGGTGCTGGCCTTACTTGGACACCAGGAGAATCCCAGAGTTATGATCGAAGCTGGGTAGAAGGGCCCTCCCAAGAAGAGAATCAGGAAGAGATAAGGAGCCGAATAGCCGCTCCTTTTAGTCGCACCTCCCCTAGAGAAAGAAGAGAGGATTAGGCTCTTACCTACTCATGGGAGTATGCTAGTTAGAGCTAGTCCACTAATGGATCTAAGAGTTACATCTACCTCTACACTAGATCCCTACTTGTCCTAAACTAATTGCTGGCAAGCCTCCTCTGACTCGTCTGATAAGTGCTAGCCTCCTCAGGTTGCTAAGAACCCAGTATATTGGATTTGGCTTTGGCTCTGGACCAGTATATTAATAAGTTGAGCCCCAAATATTCATTCGGAAAGTCCAGTATATTAATTGGGCAAGGGGAGAGCTAATCTTCCAGTTCTACTGGGGCAGAGTATATTAATTGGCGTCAATCCAATCATAATTCAAAAGCTATGGTCCAAGTCCAGATCTTGCAGTTGGACCAAAGCCCACAAATTAATATACTGGGGCAGGTTGGCTAATCGACTAAAGTAAGAAGAAGCGAAAGTTCACTCACGTAACTCAAGATGAGATAATTCAATCCTAGCATTGAGATACGCATGAATTCACTCCCCACTCCAGGAAGTGCGTGACTCAATGTCAACTTCAACTAACCAATTAATATACTGGCCTCGGCTCTGTCATCAAGTCTCCTAGCAATAAGCAACGGGCTGTCGGCCTATGATCTGTACTCATTACTGCTCACTTGGGCTCATCAATCAATAAAAGGAAGTTTGCAGTAAAAAAATTCCTGAGACATGGTATCGCTCAATCAACACTCTAGTCTTTCCTACCCTCGGTCTCGGTCATTGATTTGAGAACAAACAACCAGACCACCAGCACCTCCTACCATGACTGACCTGCCTTTTGAACTAGGAAAAATGACTTCTATGTTATATATTAAATCAGAACATTCACTACCAGGAATAAAAACATGTTAACAAAGCTATTCCTTAATGGATAAGCTTTAATGCGAGAAAGAGTTTCGAAGAATGTCCCTAACTGAGAGCCGTTCTCCTATGACTGGTAGTAATACCCTATCATTCTTTATTGGCTAGCTCTAATAGTTAAAAGTCTCGATCCAACTTAAAAGTGGAAAACGAAGAAAAGTGTACACATAGAATAGTTAGAAATTGCATTGGGTATTGAAAGACCGGCAAGTTTGCTGTGAGCGACCAGAGGCGCCTAGTATACCAAGTCCAGTAAATTAATTAGGAGTAGGAAAGGTGTCGCTCGAAAAGGTCCTTTTTGATATACTACGTGTTATTTATTGAGATGCTCCTAGTTTTGAGAAGCGGGCAGAAACTTATTATGCGCCTACTTTACTACCATGGCTAGACAAGGTTCAACTGACAATGAGTGAATAAGTAATATAAAGGCAAGCGAAAACCATGGTATCGGCACCTGAAATGAGAAGCTGCTATTCTCAGAGGCATGTATAATCCAGAAGATCCTCCATTGTTGATTAACCTGTAATAAGAATATGCCCAGGGGCTCTAACTACTATGATTCTCCTCCCTTTCCATACCTATACCTAAGGGGCCTACCGAAGTCACTTTGTCGGTGCCTCCATTCTCTCACGAACCATACCGTGCAGGTGGCTGTAAAACCTATGTATGGTCCGAGAAGCTCGTTAACACTCGCTTCCCTCACATCACAGGATGAAAAGCTTGCTATTCTACAACCACTCACTATCCCAGTTCCACTAGCTTAGCTCCAAGAAGTCTAAAAAAAGCATTTGCACCTTCATATCAGTTCTTGCTTTCTACTAGCCCATTCCTAGCCTTCCTGCTTTACGAAGCACGAGTTGCTGCTAGTGATTGCTTTCAAGAGTTTTCGCCCCCAGTATATTAATTCCTACGATTAAAGACCTGTAGCTATTGGCCTTGTTATCGCTTTGGGAAGCCTGAAGACATGGGTAGGTATTACTGATTGTTGGATGTGAGTAGGTATAGCTGAGTAAACTTCAGACGCTCTCACTGATGACTTTCTCAAGTAGGTAGGTATGAGTAGAGATAGCTGTGTGAAAAGAGACCCATGAGACCTAGAGAACTAGAGCATCATACTTGAAGCGGTGGACCCTAGATGACTGGGGCAGGCGAAGAGAGCTAGTTTAGTCATGTAACCAAAATACGTGGACCG
Source organism: Allium fistulosum (assembly GCA_030737815.1). Lineage (NCBI taxonomy): Eukaryota > Viridiplantae > Streptophyta > Magnoliopsida > Asparagales > Amaryllidaceae > Allium > Allium fistulosum. Next base: position 1,037,561,846 of record CM060902.1, on the reverse strand, counting down.
TAATATACTGGGGCATTGTTTTAGGATTGAACTGCCTATTGAACTAGCAAGATGAAACTGGCACTCACAGCACACTTCCACAATTACTAGATCTCATCTCCCAATGAGATGATCTTTCTTTGATGTTTCCTTGAGAGAGTAAGTTATTCTGGGGCCTCGAGCATTGAAACTGCCAGGAACTCGAACTCGCTTAAGCCCAGCTAGAGAGCCATACCTTCTCAATCTCACTACTAATTAAAAAGCCATTCTTGGTCAAGCTAAACTAATTAATTTACTGGCGCTTGCTTTTCAAAACTATAATGGTTAATCTGGTCTTTCCTCTCACTTCCGTTTTTCGATGCAATTCATATCTTGGATTAGGTGATTGTTTAAACGGGTTGGAGGATTCTTGTGAATTCGGCTGCCAAGGATATTGACCCATGTTTTGTTCTGTCTGCGCCAAGTTGCCGTGGCAAGCCGGTTTCTTGATGTGGCACGGGCCCTATCTTCAGCTATCGCACGGGTCTTCCTTTTGTTTGATATTTCCAGAAAGGTGCCATTAGTGCGATTCTTGAGCAGGGGATTTTCGTTACTTGGCATGAGCGGCCTGGGTATTATTGCAGAAGTACCTTAACCGAGAAGCTTTCGCCAAAGTAGTGCTATAGGTCTTAGCCAATTGAACGAAAGCAAAGCGGGCATTTGTATGGAGGCTTACTTGTCTTATAGTTTAGGTGCTTTATTTGTGGTTTCATCACTTGTTGTTTCGTCTGGTTCAATAATACCACTTATCCTAGTGGGTTTTACGAACTACCGGGCCCTTCTCAAGCTCAAGCATTTACTTTTCTAGTTAGAGACCCTGGTATATTAGGGGGCTAAGGTGGGCTCAAGGACCTACTAGTTTAGGTAAATATCTAATGCGTTCCTCAGGTTTTTAGGAGAAACAAAACGATGTGCTTTTTGAAAATGCACCGACAGTTTTGATGAAAAAAAGATAGGGATTTTCTTTCCGCTGTCTTTTTTCCTGAAATGGGATGGTCTTCAAACTCTTGAGATGCAGTCTAGACTGTGGGCTCTCCCCTTTCTGACTGGACTGACTTGGGGAGGGCCTCCAGCATGCTTCACAGCCACTTATTCATCCTGACCAAAAAGTAGAATCTATCTCTCAGTGATTCCTTTACCCTATTTGATCAAGTAATCACCCCACCTTCCAAAAGAAAAGAAGACTTATTCCCGACCCAGAGTGAATGGAATGACTCAACCACAAATCCGTTGAATGAAAGGGGATGGTTTGCTTACCCTTAGCCATTAGAAGCATGGAGAATGGATGACTTCGCTTATTCCCTAATAAAGGGGAAAGTGATGGGGATTCCATTCAAAGTAACGTTAATGCACCATCTTCAAAACTTCCCGGGATCCTGAGTTTTTCGAGAAAAGGTCCCATCCATCAATATCATGATTGGGTCGACCATGCCAGATCATAAGAGAAATATCATGATCGGGTCGACCAGGTCATGCCCGATCTTGAGTGAATAGAAAATCGAAAACTTACATTGTTGTTCCAGCGGAAATACTTGGTTTAATTCTACCACTTCTACTAGGAGTCACCTTTTTAGTGCTAGCGGAATGTAAAGTAATGTCTTTTTTGCAACGTTGAAAGGGTTCTAATGTAGTGGAATCATTCAGATTGTTACAACCTCAGCAGATGGTTCGAAATTGATTCTAAAAGAACCTATTTCACCAAGTAGTGCTAATTTCTCCCTTTTTCGAATGGCTCTAGCAGCTACATTTATGTTAAGTCCGGTCGCTCAAGTCGTTGTACCTTTTGATTATGGTATGGTATTGTCAGATCCAAACATAGGGCTACTTTATTTGTTTGCCATATCTTCGCTAGGTGTTTATTGAATTATTATAGCAGGTCGGTCTAGTAATTAGGGGGAGGCCATTTGGTCGCCTATGATAGACGGACCAATTGGTCAAAATGGGTTTGTGCCACAAGTGTTGAACGATCTACTCTACACAGGTGTGGGCTTACAGGGCTAGGCGATGGAATCCATTCATTCATCAAGAGGGCCCTGGCACTTTATGAATGAAAGAACATTCTATTCTAAAGGGTCAAAAAAAGGCACCAGTATATTAATTGCCCACTACAGTCGAAGTTAGCGGCTAAGTTAGCCTCGCCTACTAAAAAGCCGTTGAGCGAGTTAGCGAAGACGCTTAGGCTAATAGATAAGAGAGCTTCGGCTAGTATATTAATTGGGGCCTTCATTCTACTACGCTACGCAAAGTCACTTAGCTCGACGTTAAGAGAGTCAAGGGTGCGCGACTACATAGAAGAACCGTTGTTCGCTTACTACGGTATAACCCTTCTTGGGGGAAAGCCGCTTCGCACCACTGATAGACTACTCAAGATTCAATTCGGCGGGCGAGCTCCCAATACAGCCTCCCTCCCCTAATTGATTGGAGTTGCCAATTAATATACTGGACTTGGTATACTAGGCGCCAATGTTTATACTGGGTGAGATCCGACCCAATTAATATAGGGTTGGTTGTTGTCGCAATTAATATACTGGCATATGGATCTTTCTTTAGCAAGCCTTTGTCATTTCCAGTCAAATAAGTACGGAGAATAGCTCCTTACGAATCCATAAATCTTTTGAGCATGCCGAAAAAAGGATGGTCCCTTTCGTTCTTTCCATTCCAAAAAGTTTGTACCCCCCTATCATGGCGAACCTCTCCTTGTGATCGGGATGAGGTAGATGCCTCCTAACCGGGGGTAGATTGTATCGAAGTGTCCTTAGGTAGCCACCGACCTACAGTTATCCTTAAACTTCTGTGCTTGGTGGAGAAGAAGCGAACAAGGGTATGCTCGCTTGCTGTCTTATTCTCTGTCGCAAACTGGAATCGCTCGCCAGCTAGACCCTCTAGAAGAAAGTTGGAGCAACATTGTATGAGAACATATTACCTATCTTCGGGGACAAGGGGTGGAACGACCTCTCGATCTACTTACAACAGCCCAGGGGGCATCGTCGTCTAGGCATTCCCTGTTGTTCTGATCTCCCCTACGCCTAGGACATTGTCTAGGCCAAGAGTCATAGTTAGTTGTTGTTTCCATTTAGTTGTTTTTTCTCGTTGTTGATACCGGCAAGACCCAGCCAGATGATGATGATGTCTGCTGGTTAGTATTGAGAGGACTCGTAGTACCTAGGCACTGGTGAAAAACAATCAAATCATTTGATTTCGTTTCTTGCTCTCCCTTAGCAGCGTGAAAGGAGTCTATCTATCTGCCTAGCTTTGGTACATTTCCCCCAACGCAATTCAAAAACGAAAATTCCATGAATCCTTGAGGTGGATGAGTCCGACGACTCAACAGCAGTGCAGAATTGAGTTTTTCATCTGCTAGATCTGATCTATAGTTAGGGGGCAATACATACCAAAAGGTCGGTATATTAATTAAGGGAAGGAAGGCGCAGTATATAACCAACCCACCCTTCTGTATAACCTATTCACATTAGTGAAGCGGCTGCATGCATAAGGGAAATGCACGTTTATGATACCGGGATGCATAAAGCCTACAAGCATGGAAGAACGTGGGTACCACTACCCACTCGTTAGTTTCAGGGTCAGATTTTGAGCCCTTTTTCTTACCCATGTCTTGCATATGAAAGGTCGTTTCATTGTATGAGTCAAATACTAAAAATGGGCTTTTTAGACCCTATCCAAGCGTCTTGCTTCTTTCGCTACACACCTATTCTATAGGTCCAATCTCATCTGCTAGCGCTTATTCGTTGCTTGGTCCGGACACATTCATCGATTTCTTTTCATTGTTCCTAGGTTATGGGCATCGGCCCATATGAATCAAGCCAATTCCTCCTTTTTTGATAGCGATATCGAAAAATGCATTCTACTTTCCCGCACTAAATGAAAGACTTTCTTTATCTGATAGCATATGGGCTTTGACCAACGATATGGCGAATAAAGAATACCATTCAGCTTGAATAAGTTGATATTTCCTTGCAGCCCAACCTTAAGTAGCAAGAGTAGCTACTCATTCAAGATTACCTTGACCTTGTACTCACTTATAACTCCTTCTAATCCACTCAAAACTACCTCTAAGGTAAGTTTGTAATCCAATTAAGATTGACTATTGGGTAAAGGTGCGAAGTAATTACAGGGGAGAAAGATGCTTTTGCTTTTAGAAAGATGAAAAAGAAGAGTGGGTATTAGTCCCCTAATTGTACTTCTACGGCCCAAATTTCCTTTTTCTATTCCTAGGATAGTCAACAGTTTCAAATATTTTGATGCCCTAGAAGCTGCTATTTACTCTTTACTGAAAACAGTCACAAGTGTAGGTCTAGCCCTTCCCTCTACTTCTGTCCCCGAAATGAAAGAGTCACACTTTCAAGCCTAATTGACCAGGAAGAAAAATCAATCAATAGGCCAATTTTTATACTAGGCATGAAAAAATAAGGAAAACCATGTTGCAAGCCAGCAGGCCAATGTTTATACTGGGCGCGAGTTCACTAGGGAGGGGGAAGAGATTGAGAATATTCCTTACCTTTACTTGTTGGCTTTCGGGTTTAAAATCCTAACGCATCGAACTAGGGCATCGTCTTTCGCACTATATGGAATCAAGGCCAAGTATATTAATCCGGGCCCAGTATATTAAGTGGAGGCAACCCCGGGGCGACCAGAAATGTTGATTGGTATCCCTAGGTGCAAGACGCTTTTCTTTTCAATGGACATCCGAATTAATATACTGGGCCACTTCCTACAAATAGTCATCTTTCGAATCTTCTCTTTGAGAAAATAAAGCGTGATTCGTCTATGCAATCTTATATTACTATGTTAGGTGTTGTACCAATAAAGCCTAAGTTAGCCTGAAATCCCATCTACTTTGTCTCTAGTTGTTGCCTTGGGACCTTGGAAGGGGATGTAGACTTCTGTGATATACGTCCAAGATTGATTCACGAGTGGATGCGCGGCTCTTCTCTTAATAAACGCTGGCGGTAACCCGACGACTTTCAAGCTTTGGAAACAGAACTCAACCTTCCCTATTTTACAGTGGGGCTATGGAGTGAAGGTTCAATAATAGGTAAGCATAGGTGGCAGTGGAAGACTAGTATTGTTACCTAATTTTCAATCTTAAACCACTAGCCTTCAATCTTTGGCAGTGGAAGTTTGGTCTTCGGTCTTTGACTTCGGAGCTGGGAGCAAACCATAAGAATAATATGGAGCGGTACACACATCGGAGTCTGGGCCTCTATCTCCCCTATTATTGCATGTTTTACTAATTCGGCGTAGGAATGTAAATTTTCTATATATAAAATGTTCGCAAACGAATCCCAATGACAAATCAAATCAAATCACAAGCCTGAGGTAAGAAAGTGGCGGTTCATTATTTATTCATAAGCCATTTCTGCCTTAGGATGAAGTGTAATTGGGCTATCGAAGACCTCTTCTTTAATTTAATAAGTAGGAGGCAGAAACCTCATACTACTGATGTTCGATACGAAACTTCCTTAGTTAGCCTGTCCTTTGTCCGGTCAATGAAAGACACAATGTCTTCAAAGTCCTCAAGTGCCCACTCAACTTCGTATATCCCCAATCTCTGCAAATGGTGTCGGACAAGCCTAAAAGTCTTGCAATTATGATTTCGTACCAATTAGGGCGGCATCGCCAATTCCTTCCTTGGTCGGTTCAAAATCTTTCGCCGTGGTAACCCAGGACGAATTAACAAGTGCCTTTGCATCACCGCTTCCAGAAGAATTTGTTGTTCTAGGGCTTCCGACCGATACGGACTTAGTTTATAAGCTACTTTTATCAGTTGTTGTGACAGGTTATAATCCTTTGAAATTGATCTTCCCAAGTGGATCGGTCCCTGCTCACTTTGCTCGCCAAGTCTTTCTCCGCTTCCTGTCCAAGGAACAGACTGACAAGAAGGAAAGGAGTATAACGAGGGAACAATAATATCGGTAAGGAAGGCCGGCTGGATAGTTAACATCAATAAACAATAGTATTACCAGTATAAACATTCGGCTTGCAATATAATGTGTCGAAGATCCCATCCTTAGAATGTTTATCTTGCCGGGGTGCTACGCACCTGACATCCTTCGTGGACAGCTGAGTCTCCTCATAAGTGACTTTCGTCCCGCCCAATTAACAGACTTTGCATTGGGATTTCATTCTAGGGATTTTAAAACCTGTTGTCCTTCTTGCCCATCTGATTGAATGCATTGCGGCTTGTATCACCATCCCCAAGTTCTCGGTCTACAACAATAGGGGTCTTGAGGGCTATTTAGACATCCACCCCTATCTATTTGTTCTTGCTATGGAATTCCTAGGATCCTTGTCAAAACTTCTATTAATGGAAGGCCACCCGAGATGTGCTAACCTGGATTTTCCTCACCTTTGTTTTGCTGTTGATCTCCTGTTATTCTACCAAGGCAATCAAATCAGCCTCTGTCATTAAGTTTTTTTTCCTTTTCTGCTCTCACAGGGTTGATGGAAAATCCTGACAAAAATGAAATTCTTAGTGCTGGGGCTAAGCACAATGTTGAGAACCGACTTTAAGGACCTTGCCCATCAAGTTTCTTGGAGTGCCCCTTATTTCTACTAGACCCACAGCCAGAGCCGGGCTAGTAGATGGCCTCTCATTGAGAAGATTACCAACAGGGTTGAGGACTAGCAAACAACTTTTCTATGTGGGTAGAATTCAGCTCATCAGGCCAGTGTTGTTCGGTATTTAGGTCTACTAGAGTAGCATTTTCATTTTGCCGAAGGAAGTGTGCAAGGTTATTGACCAGATCCTTAGATCTTTCCTCTGGCATTGTGCAGTTGGGATCTCTAAGGTCGTGTGGCTTGGAACGTGGTCTGCCGAGGAAGGAGAGCTTCTTAGACTCTAACCTTCTATAGAACAGCGCTTAGAAGAACAGCGGATAGCGGAATGCTGCTAGTATCAGCTGCAACCAAGAGCTAGGAGTTCTTTGACAACCAAGAGTATTAAATGGCTTACCGATAACTGTTTCTCAAACAAGCTAGGTCATGAGCAAAAGAGGAGTCATTGCAAAGGAAAGGGGCCTTTGAACTGGTGATTGCCTTCTTCTAAGAGGCTAGATGGAATGAGAAAGATTCGCTTTCAGCACCTAAGTATATTAGGGTTTCGGAGTTCGCCCATTCTCTTATGAATGAGGCTGGTGCTCATTGTTCTCATATTAAGAAGAGTCAACCAGGGAAAGTCCCATTAGGAAGTGCAAGGGGCATAGCAGATGACTTCCTAAGTCTAGTTTCGTGCTATTCTCATTAAAAAGAAGAATCACAGGAAGAGCGGTTAAGCTTTGTCAAAACCAAGGGTATCGCTGCTGCTTTTGGTGCCACTAGAAGGGCACCTTTTGTTGTTGTTAATCTTGGGGCTGGGAGGGTGGTGAAGCCAGTCTTGTGGAGCACTTTCCTTCTCCTAAGTATAATGGTGGTGTCCCATTTTCAATTTCATAACTATATGCTTGCTTTTCACAAGCAAGTCGGCCTGGTTAATACCTTCCTTTGCTAGAGGTGGTTAGCGTAGCACCACCTATGAAGAGTAATGTTAACCATAAAATACAAATGGAGATAAAGAAGGCACTTTAGAAACCTTCCACAAAGGCAAAGAGTAATAGAAGAAGTTACCTTTCGGTGACACCGAAAGGTTTGCACAACATCCGAGGAAAAGAAGCGCATGATAACTCCAAAGGAGGGGCTCTCGTGAGTATAAAAAGGAAAATATTTATAAGGTTGCTTGATGTAATGAACAGATGAAAGGAAAGAAGAGCACCCCAAGCCTTTTAAATAAAAAGGAAGGATGCAAGAAAAAAGTTTGTCGCAAATCTAAACCCTTCGGAGCAGACGAAGGGATTCATCGCTCGTCATTCAAAACAAATGTCTTCCAAGAAAGGTAGAAAGAATAGGACTAGAATAGATAACACGGTTGACAACCATTTCGGAAGCATAATGAGCCTTCCTGACCGGATGAAGTACGTGTCCAGTATCTCTCAACAGTATCGAAAGGTTTACATAAAGATAACATTCATAATTCAACAAAAAGGCCACCTGCCGACAGCATTCGGGAAAGGCACGGCTCTCGGCAATGGTTACACAAGGAAGCAACCTTCCAACAAGATCAGAAGGTTCATAATGTCTCATAAGGAACCAACCTTGCAGGAAGATGAAGAGCGTATAGATACATTAAGAAACACAAGGCCTTCTATGACGCTCAACGACCCATGATGGTGTGTGAAGAATAAACCTTCCATTAAAACCGAAAGGTTCACAACTGCATAAAAGAAGGAACCTTCCATCCAGACGAAAGCGTAGGGCCGAAAGGGGGGGTCGCCTACATCTATAAATAAGACCTTAGGGGTCCGGTCTCGGGATCCGATCTTCTTATCATTTCATCTATTCAACAACTTCTATTGCTTCCGTTCAACACATTGTAATCCTAATTTTGAAATCAGATTGGGGGCTATCTTCATAAATTTTGTATCGGATTCCATTATGGAGAAATAAAGAGAATTGTGGCTTGCGAACAACCCAAAATTTGGGAATAATCATGATCTGGCATTAATTTTACATTAACGGTTGATCTTAGATGATTTATTTCTTATATTCTTTGTTTATTTCGAGAATATGCCGTGAAATTGTCATCCAACAACCTCATAAGTTTCCTTCTCTGCTTAATATTAATTACAAGAAGGGGGAATGAAACTTGTGAGACAGCTCCAATAAAAGTTTAATGGCATATTGACTCAACTCTTGTTATTTTCTTAAGATGTTGGAATCATGCATTCTTTTCGAAAGGTTTTCATAAGAGGAATGTCAACCTAAGAAGCTGAAAGTATTAAAGGAATGGCAGATAAAGCAATCTCATCATTTGATACCCCCGAAGGGATTTCTAAACCTTCCGAAGGGTTTAAATGGTTTCTTAAACCTTCCAATCCATCGGAAGGTTTAATATAACCATCAAGAGATGTGGGTTACTTTCGGCTTCTAAGGGAGATATAATGAAATGATATGGACGAAGGTCATTCGATCCAAATAAGCTAAACGAAGGGTTTGAATGGTTTCCTAAACCTTCCGGTCCATCGGAAGGTTTAATAAAACCATCGATTTGGTCAAATCACAAGGTTTAATACGTACTTGAACCCTTCGATCGGGGCTAAGTGACTGCTTGTAATTTCTAAAAACCTTCTGGATTACCGAAAGGTGTAGCCATACTATGGATCCCTTCCAACCGAAATGCTTAAACCATACTTAAACCTTTCGGTAAGGCCGAAAGTATGATGATTCCTCCCCCAAATCCTCATAAGAAATAAGCACTCACTTATAACCTACCGGTATCAATCCCCTCTTGTTAAGATTAGAATTAATATCTCGAAACCTTTTGACTTAGTCGTTTCATTCGATAATGAAAAATCTACTCAACCGAAAGGTTGAATTTATATGATATAGTCCTATGAAATGCATCGGGGATGTTAATAGAAATTCTTGTTAACATTTTTGGCGCTAGAAGGAGGGCTTGAACCTCCGACCTTGTGGTTAACATAACTAATTATGAGATCAATTTTGTTGTAGGAAAATGAAATCAAAAGGACCTCTAACTTAGCAAAAGGAACGATCAGGCTACTTCTTTGGAGGAAAACATATCACCCTTTTTTAATCTTGAAAATAGAGAGCAGGGGCAACCTTCCGCCCCACCTCAATCGACTCCACCTCCAGTTCAGGTTCAGGTGTCCCCACAACTGGCTTCAACTCAAGGTCTTCAACCATAAGAACATCTGGCTAAAATCACATATCTAGAACGCCAGATGGCAGGAATGAAAGATCTTCTGAACGAAGTATTACCTCACTGATAGTCAATAAAAGCTACAACTGAGGAGAAGAAGTTGAGTCTTCAAAAAGGAATCTGAAAACCAATGTAGGTGTTGTCAAAGGTAAAGCTCACATTTCTCTATCAAGACAGAAGGAGGACTTTCCACTGAAGGCAAATTATCAGGGAAGAGTTCATGCGAAAGATAAAGACTGTTCCACGAGTTCAACTTCAGATGGCTACCAACCTAATCAAAAAGACTACACGAACAATGAAGCCTATATTAAGGATGTGGCGGAAAAGGCTGTGAAAGATCTGCCAAACGCTAAGTGCAAAAGAACTGAAGATGAAAGTGTGAACAACAATGAAAGGGTTGCACCCTTCATCGATGTGAAAGTCTATAGGATGGATCGTGTAGTGTATATGCCAGTATATGTGATAAAATATATGATGCAACTAAAACAATATTAATCTAAGTAAATAAGAATAATCACACCAGGGATTTTTTACTAGTTCGGACCTCCCGTCCTACGTCCAGTCCCGAAGCTCCTCTTCGGAATTTCCTTTCACCAAATAACCCTCACTTCACCCGGAGGAACAGGTTTACAATAGCAGAGTTTATTTGTCAACTGTGTGTTCTCTATTACATGGATTTTGACTATATAGTACAAATGCTTCCAATATATATCTAGAGAGTATTGTCTATGAGGAACTGTATATTTGGAAAAGTAGAATACAAGTATAGATTGCTAGAGATCAAGAGTATATGATAGAGTGTATAATCAGAAAGCATAAGTAAGTTAGGTTGGATCTTCTCTTGGATTCTTGATGCTATTTATAGTGGTAGAGAGATTCCTTGAGTAGTTGCATCCATTAACAAGTATTCTATGGTCGCTTTTGATGGTGATGAAGAGTTGCAGCGAAGAGAAGTGAAGGTGTCTTTTCAATTGCGGCAGTTGTAATTTGAATGTCAACTACCGAGTTCAGTTTCAGACGTCTGGTATATGTTTCAGACGTCTGGCTCTATATATTTTTTGTATACAATAGCCTTTCAAACGTCTGAGTTCATTAACCAGACATCTTATCCTTTCTGTTTTAAATTCCAGAGGATTTCTTCAGACGTCTGGCTAGTGCACCCAGACGTCTAAAACCTGTGCATGTTGAATTTGTGCATCTGTGTCACTGCTCCATTGATCCTATCGACTTGTAGTTTTTTGTAACGTTCTTTGAGCCTTGTTCTTGTCTCTCTGGTGATCTTACTTTACCAAGTTCCTGTATATATACATATATATGTATATTTGATTTTCATTGTATAGTTGTTATCATTAAAACCATGAATTTGATTTCCTAACAATCTCCACCTTTTTTATGATGACAACTATACAATGTACTAATATGTAATTTTTTTAAATTTTCCCTTGAATATGTGCTTTCCATTATCTCTCCCCCTTTGTCATTATCAAAAAAGAATGAGGGAATCATATTTGCAAATTCCAAAATCTTTCCTTTTGTTTCTCCGAGTACCTGTAATAAATAAAAATCATTTTTTCCCACTTACTATGTTTGGGTCCGGGGGGTTAGATCTTTGGAAACCATACCCATTTGGGTGTGGTTGAACCTTTATAAATATAATTTTCATTATTAACTACCATATCAAAATAATCATCAATGTATTTTTCTCTATTTTTCTAATTAACAGGAACCCAAATACTTAGATAATTTTTATTCATATTTCCGTTCAATGATTTTGTACTTCTAGAGAAATTATAAATATTATTGATAATAGCAGTATTTGAATTTCTATAAGAATTTGATCTAGACTTTACTCGAAATTTAGTACTAGCACTAACATTTTTTCTATACATGAAAGCGTATCTAGTGCTATTTCTACGATTAGTTTTATTATATCCTAAACCATTTTTGTCATGTAAAGGTCTAGAATTAGATAAAATCATGTTTAAATCGTTTTGACCTTTATTAAATTTTGTGACTTCAGTGTTAAGTTTATCAAATTTAGCTTTGAAGTCAAAATTATTATTTTCAAAAGAAATATTACTGTTTAAAATATCAATTTGCTTGTTTAATTCAGAATTCTCCCTTTTTATCGTACAGTTCTCATTTTCGAGAAGAAAAATTCGAGATTCGGAATTATCTAAAGATGATTGTAATAAATCATTTTGTCTTTTCAAATCCGTAATTTCTTTTGAAAAAGTTTCATTTTCTTTATCAAAGATAGTATTTTTATTTTGCAAAACATTGATTTCCTCTAAAAGATCATTGTTTTTATCTTCTAACTGCTCATTTTCTTTTTGTAGGAAATCTTTTTGTGAAACAAGTTCTTCTACGGTATTTTCAAAACATTTAGTTTGTTTTATCAAAAATTTATTTTCCTCTTTTAAACTGGAAATTTCTTGCTCACAATCTTTTAACTTTGCTAAAACAATTCTATTAACTTTATTCAAGGTTTTACAATCTTTTAATAATTCATCATGTGCTAACAGAAGATCTTTATATAAAGAATCTAAGCATACCGATTGTGATCTAAGTTTAGCCATGAAGCAATTGTTTGTTTTCTCCTTTGATTCTTCTTTATTGCTCTTCATCTTCCTATTGCCTTGAGTACATCTCTTTATAACCATTTATTCTAGGATGTTGTTACGATCTCTAGAATTCCAGGCTCTGATATCAATTGAAAGTCTATAGGATGGATCGTGTAGTGTATATGCAAGTATATGTGGCAAAATATATGACGCAACTAAAACAATATTAATCTAAGTAAATAAGAATAATCACACCAGGGATTTTATACTGGTTCGGACCTCCCGTCCTACGTCCAGTCCTGAAGCCCCTCTTCGGAATTTCCTTTCACCAAATAACCCTCACTTCACCCGGAGGAACATGTTTACAATAGCAGAGTTTCTTTGTCAACTGTGTGTTCTCTATTACATGGATTTTGACTATATAGTACAAATGCTTCCAATATATATCTAGAGAGTATTGTCTATGAGGAACTGTATATTTGGAAAAGTAGAATACAAGTATAGATTGCTAGAGATCAAGAGTATATGATAGAGTGTATAATCAGAAAGCATAAGTAAGTTAGGTTAGATCTTCTCTTGGATTCTTGATGTTATTTATAGTGGTAGAGAGATTCCTTGAGTAGTTGCATCCATTAACAAGTATTCTATGGTCGCTTCTGATGTGATGAAGAGTTGCAGCGAAGAGAAGCGAAGGTGTCTTTTCAATTGCGGCAGTTGTAATTTGAATGTCAACAACCGAGTTCAGTTTCAGACGTCTGGTATATGTTTCAGACGTTTGGCTCTATATATTTTTTGTATACAATAGCCTTTTAGACGTCTGGGTTCATTAACCAGACGTCTGATCCTTTCTGTTTTAAATTCCAGAGGATTTCTTCAGACGTCTGGCTAGTGCACCCAGACGTCTGAAACATGTGCATGTTGAATTTGTGCATCTGTGTCACTGCTCCATTGATCCCATCGACTTGTAGTTTTTTGTAACGTTCTTTGAGCCTTGTTCTTGTATCTCTAGTGATCTTACTTTACCAAGTTCCTGTATATATACATATATATGTATATTTGATTTTCATTGTATAGTTGTTGTCATTAAAACCATGAATTTGATTTCCTAACACGATGAAGTTATGTCAGCTCCAATACCATCTCATGTGAAGGTCCCCACCATGAAATATCATGGGACAACTGACCCGGATGACCATCTGATGGCGTTTGATAGCCAGATGGATTTATATAACGCTTCTGGTGCTGTGAGGTGTCAACTTTTTCCGGTCATGTTACAAGGGGTCGTAGTTAAATGGTACCAAAAATATCGTGAGAATATGATATATTCTTGGAAATGGTTCTCATACGAATTTTCTGCTCAATTCTGCATATGTAAAGATCCTTCTATTGATTATATTGTTCTTGCTAACATCGGGCAAAATCAAGGAGAGTCCTTAGGTGATTATCTGAAGAGATTCAATACTAAAGCCTTAAAGGCCAAAGGCATGAATGATAGAGATAAGCTCATAGCTGTCCCTCAGGACTCATAGTTAATTCTCCTTTCTGGAAGAAGCTGTTTATTCATGGATATCGGGATCTTCAAGATTTCCATTTCCAAGCCGACAAGTTTATCCGAATGGACGAATTATATTACTCAAAGAAGAAATTTGGTAACAAGAAGGACAGTGGTAGATTTGGCCCGGAGAGAATTCCCAAGAGAGCTAGGTGGGAAGACACCAATACTAATGCGGTGGTGTTAAATCAACCAATCTCCTACATCTATGCAATGACCTAGGATAAGGTCAACTTCCCCACTTCATTTAAGGCCCAAAATTTTCCTAAGCAAAAAAAAGGACACATATTGTGTCAACCACAAAGCTAATGGCTATAGAACTAATGAGTGTAAAGTTCTGGCTGGGATAATTCAGCAGTTGATTCGAGAGGGGCAGTTGAAAGAATTCGTGAAGAACCCACAGCAAACTCTCCCGATAAACACTGACATAAGGAAGCCTATAGGAAATGCCGTAAATGTAATCGAGGAAGATGACCCGCTAAGCTTAAGTCCACCTGAACAGGATTGATGTCATATATGGAGGACCCCATCCAGCTAGAAGAAGTCAAAGTGCCCGAAGCAAGTACATTTGAGAAGCTAAAAAGGGTGAGCCGCCGTTCAAAAGTTCGAAACACAACATCAATATGCATACACTGGCGATTAACCCACAGTAGCTAAGGAGGGGGATTCATTATCCCTATAATGATCCTTTAATGATCACAGCCCAAATAGGATCTTCGGTGGTCACGAAAATCCTAGTTGACACGGGAAGCGCTATGAATGTGATATTCTGCCATGCATTTGATCAAATGGGGATTTCCAAAGATAGACTTGAACCTAGTCCCGAGTCAATCTTTGGGTTCAACAATAAGGGAACAACTCCGCTTGGGCAGGTGAAGCTTTTTATCCAACTGAGACTTCCCCATGCTCCCGAGTCTTTGAAACGACCTTCGTAATCATAGATCAGCCATCGTTCTATAATGCCTTCTTTGGACGACCGACGCTGGATGAGGGGGATGCATTCGTCTCACTGAAATATCTAATGCTTAAATTCCTCACTAAAAGCGGCTGCGGAACTATCCGGGGCGAACAACTCGCTTTTCGAGAAATGTACTTTGCAACCCTAGAACAATACAACAAAGAATTTACTTGTTACTTTAATTCTTCTATTACTCTGCAGCCTTCGGAAGATGGGTTTCTACATCCATCATTCGAAGCAAAGAATAAATATGATAAAACTAATAAACGTATTGCTACAAGGTGGTTTGCAGTTTATGGAAAAATAAAGAGGGCAGATTCCAACTCAATCGAAGAAAGTGAGATCGTTACAGAATTGGATTGTCGAGGAGAGGTGGAAAGAGTTAAGCCATTCGAAGAAACTAAAGGGGTTCTACTAGATTCTGCCGATTCCACCAAAATAGTCAGAGTGGAAAAGGGTCTTGAGGAACCTTTAAAGTCAAAATTGACAGGATTCTTAAAAGACAATAAGGACGTTTTTGCTTGGACCCACTCTGACATAGTTGGAATTAGCCCCACGGTCATGAGCCATGCCCTGAATATCAATCCAGACATTCCCCCGGTTCTATAAAAGAAAAGGCAGTTTGATAAGGTTAGAACCGATGCCCTAAAGGAAGAAGTCAAGAAGTTGCAACAAAGTGGGTTTATCCAGAAAGTTCGATATCCCAAATGGTTGGCAAATCTGGTTCTAGTAAAGAAATCCAAAAGAAAGTGGCAGACTTGTATAGATTACACGGATTTGAATAAAGCTTGTCCAAAAGATTGTTACTCGTTGCCAAGGATAGACCAGTTGGTCGACTCTAACAGTGGACATAAGTTGCTTTCCCTAATGGATGCATATTCTGGATACAATCAAATTCCTATGTTTAAACCCGACTAGGAACACACTAGCTTCATTACAGACGAAGGATCCTATTGTTATAAGGTAATGCCATTCGGACTGAAGAATGCAGGAGCAACTTATCAGCGGTTGGTTAACCGAATGTTCAAAGAACAGATTGGGAGGAATATGGAAGTTTATGTTGACTACATGTTGGTGAAATCTCAAGAGGCGAAAGATCACCTTGAATACCTGAATGAAATGTTTAAAGTGCTCCGCAAGTATCAAATGAAGCTCAACCCTGAAAAATGCAACTTTGGAGTCCATTCCGGAAAATTTCATAGATATATCGTGAGTGCACAAGGGATTGAGACTAGCCCATAACAGATTGAGGCCATTAAGAATATGGCAGAACCGAGGACAAATAACTATGTTATGAGTTTGAATGGTAAACTGGAAGCACTAAGTAGGTTCATATCAAAAGCCACTGATAAGTGCATACCGTTCTTTGAAGTGATCAAGAAAAAGAAGAATTTCGAATGGAACGAAGATTGTATAAAGGCATTTCAAGAACTGAAGTTTCACTTGGAAAAGCCACCAATCTTATCTAGCCTCGAAGAGGGGGAAGATCTATTCTTATATATGGCAATTTATGAACATGCGGTGAGCTCGATATTGATTAGAAATAGTGAGGGATTGCAACTACCGGTTTACTACGTAAGCAGAAGATTAAAGGATGCTAAGATCCGATACCCAGTCATTGAAAAGCTAGCGTACTGTTTAATCCTGACAGCTTGAAAACTAAGGCCCTATTTCCAGGCACATCCAGTAAAAGTGTTGACCAACTTCCCAATGAAGCAAGTCTTTGGCTAGCCTGAAACTTCTGGAAGGTTAATTAAGTAGGGAATTTAACTAAGTCAGTACGATATAGCATATCAGCCTAGAACGGCTATAAAAGGTCAAGTATTCGCCGATTTCATCAATGAATGTACATGGTTCATTTTAGAGCAATTTAAAAAGGAAAAAGATACAAAACCCAATTGGCAACTATTTGTGGATGGTGCATCAAATGAGCAAGGAGCGGGGGCAGGATATGTGATAATTACCTCAAACGGGCACAAGTTACACTATGCTATGAAGTTGGGATTCTCAGCGACTAACAATGTAGCAGAGTATGAATCAATGGTTGCTGGATTAGCCCTTGCTTTGCAGCTTAAATCCCAAGAATCCAAGTATTCGGTGATTCTCAATTAATGGTTAACCAGATCAAGCAGGTATATCAAACCAAGGATCCTAAACTAGGCCAGTATGTAAAGAAAGTTTTGAAGATGCTCGCACTTTTTGAAGATTTCTCTGTACATCAAATACCAAGAGGAGAAAACTCTCAGGCAGATTCACTCACAAAGTTGGCAAGCTCAAGAGAAGCTCCTGAAACTTGAATTGTATCGGTAGGATTTCAGGCCAATCCCAGCATTGTGGAAAACAGACAAGAAAAGATGCGGAAATACTAGTATTAACCCAATCACAGGCGTTGGCATAAGAATCGGAAGAGATGGAGCAAGAAGTACCGAATCAAGAATCTGTAGCTTCGATAGTAGAAGAAAGTTATGAAAACACTTGGATGGCACCAATCGTAGATTATATAATCAATGGAAAATTGCCTGTAGATAAAGTAGAAGCACAGAGGCTAAAACGGCAAGCTCAGAGCTTTACCGTTATGGATGGAATTCTTTACAGGAAAGGGTATCCCCTTCCCTATTTGCGGTGTGTGAAACCTGAAAACGAATTGAAAATAATAAGGGAAGCACACGAAGGAATTTTTGGGGATTACTCTAATGGAATAAAACTAGCCAAGAAGATAATGAGGCAAGGGTTTTACTGGCCACATCTAACTAACCAAGCTATGGAGTATGTTAAAAGGTGTGAGAAATGTCAGCGTTATTCCAAGATACCACATATCTCGCCAAGTGAACTAACCCCTTTTACTACCCCATGGCCATTTGACGTTTGGGGAATAGACTTAATTGGACCGCTCCCAATGTCCAAAGGAGGAGCAAAATATGCCGTGGTGGCAATAGATTATTTCACGAAATGGGTTGAAGTAGAACCACTCTCGAAGATTACCTTAGGGAAAGTACTGAGATTTGTCATCAAAAACATTGTCACAAGATTTGGGATACCTTACAAGATAATATCCGATAATGGAACTCAATTTGAGAGTGAAGAGTTTTCACAGTTTTTCCATAAGAATGGGATAATAAAAAGCTTCTCCTCGGTCGCTCATCCGAAGGCCAATGGAGTCATCTAAGCAGCTAACAAAACAATCAAAACCATCTTGAAAAAGAGGCTAAACAAGGCAAAAGGAATTGGGTAGATGAGTTGCCCTTAGTTCTGTGGGCTTATAGAACCTCAACTAGAACTGCAACGGGTCATACCCCATACTCTCTAACATATGGATGTGAAGCAATGCTACTTATAGAGATTGAGGTACCCTCTCATAGAAGAATTGCCTACGCCTTTAATCAAAACCAGGAATTGAGAAAGGAATCACTCGACTTGATTCATGGATTAAGAGATGAAGCAACCTTGAGAACGGCTGAATATCAAAGGAGAATATCAAGATATTACAACTCAAAGGTAAAAGCCAGGTCATTCAGATAAGGGGATTTAGTACTTCGAAGGGTAATGGCCAATACTAAAGACCCATCAGATGGACCACTAGGACCTAATTGGGGAGGTTCGTTGGTAATCTCCAAAGAAATTCCTTCAGGAGCCTACAAACTATGCTACCCTAATGGGAATATGGTGCCAAGAACCTAGAACGTGGAACATTTGAGACTATATTTTCCAACTATGAATGAATAAAGCGTTTCCAAGAACACCTCTACTACGATCTAGTAAAGAAAATCTACATGGTCGGGAGTAAAATTCTTCTTAAAAACTTGGACTACCTAAGATGGTAAACTACTAATAATGGTAGAAAGCCCTTGGTCGTGCCAAGAAGGCCAGGTCAAGGCACCTCTTGGAGGGAGGGCGTAAGCCTTTATCCATGCCAAAACCAAAAATGGCCAGGTTAAAGCAGCACAAGCCCTTATCTGCATCACGCTATGACCAGGATAAGGCACCTCATGGAGGGAGGACGGGTAATCCCTTGGTCCCGCCATGCTATGGCTTGGCCAATGTTTCGAACTAGCCCTTTACCACGTCACGCTATGACCAGGCTAAGGCGCCTCTTGGAGGGAGGTCGGGTAAGTCCTCGGGCCCTGCTTCAGAAAAAGCTAGCCGAGCGCACCAAAAACCCGGATGAAATGTCCGGCGGACTAAGAAAAGTCAATGCCTAAAACAGGCACTGCCAGAAATTGGCATAGCTTGAAATAGCAACCACTAAAACAGGTAGGTACTGTCAGACATGAAAAACAGCTTGAAATAGGCTCTGATTAAATAAGCTCAAAATCGGACAAAAGAGTCCCTGCCTGAAATAGGCCAGAACAAATGATAAATAGACAGAAAACTCGGGCCCGAGAAAGCAATAACATGCAAAGCACAAACACGGCTGAAGGATGGCATATTCAAGAAGAAAATTAGAGGTAAGTCACTGACTTCTTCTCACGGACATTTGCGAGACGGGAGTTCCGGGCTCCTATTGCAAGAGATAATATCCCAATCTTCTATTATTTGATACTGGAAAGGGTATTCTGGTCTTCAATCATTAATTACCAGCAATGATATTCTAGTTTTCAGTCAATTATTACCAGCAATGGTATTCTAGTCTTTAATTATTAATTACCAGCAATGATATTCTAGTCTTCAATCAATTATTACCAGTGATGGTATTCTGGTCTTCTATTATTAATTACCAAAATTGGTATTTTGGTCATCTATTATTAATTCCCGAAATTGGTATTCTGGACTTCTATCATTAACTATTGGAAGAGAACTTCCGGCCTTCCCTTATCAATTATCGGAAATGACATTCTGGAATTCCTGTTAAAGGTTGTCAGAAAATGGTGTCCTAAAAGTGGCATCCTGGACTTCAAGGGCTCCTGTATCAATGTTAAATCGGGTCTTCTGGTCTTCGGTTATTCATTCTCAACCGGAAGAATGTAGGGATAGTTCTGTGACCTCAGAATCTTTGTCCTAAAGAACAAAAGCCTTCTTTATAAAAAGGAGGGCTAAATGTTAACCATAAAATACAAATGGCGGTAAAGAAGGCACTTCAGAAACCTTCCGCGGAGGCAAAGAGTAATAGAAGAAGTTACCTTTCGGTGACACCGAAAGGTTTGCACAACACCCGAGGAAAAGAAGCGCATGATAACACCAGAGGAGGGGCTTTCGCGGGTATAAAAAGGAAAATAGTTATAAGGCTGCTTGATGTAATGAATAGATGAAAGGAAAGAAGAGCACCCCAAGCCTTTTAAATAAAAAGGAAGGAATGCAAGAAACAAGTTTGTTGTCCAGTATCTCTCAACGGTATCGAAAGGTTTACATAAAGATAACATTCATAATTCAACAAAAAGGCCACTTGCCAATAGCATTCAGGAAAGGCACGACTCTCGGCAGTAGTTACACAAGGAAGCAACCTTCTGACAAGATCGGAAGGTCCATAGTGTCTCATAAGAAACCAACCTTGCAGGAAGATAACACAAGGCCTTCTATGACGCTCAGCGGCCCATGATGGTGTTTGAAGAATAAACCTTCCGTTAAAACCGAAAGGTTCGCAACTGCATAGAAGAAGGAATCTTCCGTCCAGACGAAAGAATAGGGCCGAAAGAGGGGCCGCCTACATCTATAAATAAGACCCTAGGGGTTCGGTCTTAGGATCTGATCTTCTTCTCATTTCATCTATTCAACAACTTCTATTGCTTCCGTTCAACACATTATAACCCTAATTTTGAAATCAGATTGGAGGTTATCTTCTTAAATTTTGTATCGGATTCCATTAAGGAGAAATAAAGAGAATTCTGGCTTATGATCAACCCGGAATTTGGGAATAATCATGATCAGGCATTAATTTACATTAACGGCTGATCTTAAATGATTTATTTCTTATATTCTTTGTTTATTTCGAGAATATGCCATGAAATTGTCATCGGACAATCTCATAAGTTTCCTTCTCCTTAATATTAATTACAAGAAGGGGGAATGAAACTTGGTAAAGACTCTCCAGTTTATGGCATATTCTCTAACTAGTTGGAGTTGGTGTTAGCATCACTAACCGAGATTCATAGGGCTCTCGAACAAACCTGGTCTCTATCTCGCTAGCTTGTCCTAGAATCCGTGGAACCCGCGTCAGATAAGGGAGCATGCCTAGAGGAAGCGATTTCCTGGGAGAACTCTTATGGGAGGACCGCTATCCAACAATTCATATTCACCTTGTTATCCCGCCTTTTTAGCAAGGCTTTGATACCAAATGATCGACCGAGAAACCAAAGATAGTTCATCTCAGAGACTGGTCAACTTAGCATCTCAACAGAGCGAGTCCTTGTTAGGTCGTTCAGCGACCTACGACCTAAAAGCTTCAACGACCTAAAGGTTCCAGCGACCTAACAATACAAAGCCTTCAGCGAGTTAACGAGATAAAGAATGAGCGACCTAGCGACTTAAGCTTGTAACGAGATAAGAAAGCAGCGACCCAGCAGCATCTACGACCCAAAACTCTCCGCGACCTAAAACTCTCAGCGACCTAGTAGTCTCCGCGACCTAAAACTCTCAGCGAACTAGTAGCCTAGCGACCTAATCCATACGCTACCTCTTCCTTTAGATCGCCCAAGACCTATGAAGCCATGCCTCAATATCCTTAGGTCGCTACTCCTTTAGGTCGTCGTCTCCTTAGGTCGCCACTTCTTTATACCGCAACTCTTCATGCCACTGCCCCTTAAGTCGCTGGCGACTTACGACCTAACCACTCCCTTAAGTCGCTGCTCATCTTCATTTGCCATCCTTTGTGCCGCAACCCTTTAGGTTGCACGCGACCTACGACCTACCATTAGGTCGCTCCGGTTCGTACCTCGACACATTTAAACCGCATCTCCTTAGGTCGCTAATGACCTACCATGCCCTGTGCCTTTGCTCTTTAGGTCGACACTCCCTCTCCTGCTAACCCTTAGGTCGCTAACGACCTACCACTTAGGTCGCCCATGACCTATAACCGGGCCGACCTAAGTCCAGCCACTCCTATAAATACTTTACCAACTCCGCATTCAAGGGGGACTTCTTTTCCGGATTTGGAAGCGTCGAAGCTCTGCTACTTTCTCAACCTCCACAACATTTCATTTGCCAACAACACTTCAAAGGGTCGAGAGAAGAGATCAACCACATTCAACATGAATCAGAAGAACAATTCACTGTCAAAGTTCTAGTTACTTGTCTTGATTATATTGTAGCCGAAGATTGATTGTGTTTGTACCAAAAATGGGCACAACACTCTTCGGAAGTTTTTGAAGAGATAAAAGTGAAGAATGAAAATTAAAACTGTGGATTATCTAACAAAAACTCCAAATAACAGAAAGTAAATTGCAAAGACAAGCGATTTAGAGTGGTTTGGCGTTTTGCCTACGTCCACTATGAAGTTTGATGATTTTATTGCTCGATTACTTGAAGATTACAGTAGTTAACAATGTAATACAACTGAATTTCAATGCTAAGTGTCAATCTAAAGCAGCGGCGGTGTTCTGGAGTAGATCTGGCAGAATCTGGGCGCTCTTCAGTACTTAGAATTCTCCGACCCTTTTTCTGAATGACCAGGGGGTCTATTTATAGGTGTAGGAGGCTGGTATTTCGCCCAAAATGAGGGGAGACCAGTTCTGGCACGTCAGGGGGCCCACATGGCCAAAATCTGGAGATCCGGGCCCACTTTGGGATCGATTCGACCCTTGGTTCGAATCGATCAAGAAATCATCCAATCGAGCTAAAACTTGGTGTGTACATTCTTCATCATGTGTTTGAGCTTCTGTGAAAATTTCAGAGCATTTGGACTTGTAAATCTCGAGATATGATCGATTCAAGTTTGGGATTTTCGCCTCCTGGACCTGTTCGAATCGATCTGTCCTTATCGATTCGTTCGAATTAATCTGTTCGCATCGATTTGTTCGAATCGATTTTCTTTGCATGCGTGTGCTTCGAGTCGATCCTTATTTTCCTCCGGGTTTTAGCTAAGTTGCTTGGTGGATTCGAAGACTGGTTGATTCGAAGAGTAGTTCTTTCAAACCGATGGAATCGGCTCGTCGTTCGAATCGATCATTGCTTAGATGCTATGAATCGATTCGAAACTCTCTCAACCATCTGGACTCGAAGAACACTCCCTTTATGGATTCGAAGATGAGCAGGAGGTGGAGTTTGAGCTTCCTCATTCGATCGATTCGAAGGATTCTCTTTTGATGGATTCGAAGTAAGAGGGGGTTTCATCGATTCGAACGAACAATCGATTCGAACTTAAGCTATGTGAGGATGGATTCGTGGTGAGGCTCTGGGCCGATGGATTCGAAGCAATCAACTTTTGATGGATTCGAATTATAGAAGGATTCGAACCAAAGCATATTGATGGAGTCGAACTATTGCACTTTGATGGGTTCGAACCATTGCATGTTGATAGACTCGAACTGAAGCATGTCTCCATTGTTTTTCCAACGGCGATAACTCGAGCATACGAACTCGGATTGCTTCGAAATTTGGAACGTTGGTTCCTACTGCTTTGCTTAGCATATCTTATCAATTGTAGCCCGATCCGGACTCGGACAAATTTCGTCGATATCTGTAGCGATCCTACGTGTAACCGACTTCCAAGATGATCTGTTACTGTTTTCTAGTTAAGTCCTTGGTATCACGGCCTTGCCAAAAGGCGGGATAACATTTGCCCCCCAAAGTACGTCTTGTGTAAACATGACGTGCTTTGAAAAGTTGCAGTCTCTCACTGGACAGCTATGACATGCTTTACCGAAAGTTGCATTCTGTATCGCTGTAATCGACCGTCGTACAATAGTGACTGGCTGTCAGTTTTTTGAGTCATGACAAGATGAACATGAATGTCCCTGTAAATGATAAAGATCAAACATTAGTCAGAAATACGTGCATACGTGTATTATCTTGACTTTGATTAACGTTGCGTGATCGCAAGTCGTTGTCAGTTCGGTTTACTATCGAAACCTGCATCGGTCCTCTCCTGGACTGATTTGAGATTTGAGTTAAAACACTGCCTTTATGATTGCCTATGATTATCTTCTTGTATCGATCCTCTCCTGAATCGAGGTAAAAAGGTAATCCAGTAATCTTTTCATGTCGAAGCGATGTGTTCATTTTTATAGATGGTTTTGATGGATTCGAAGTGCCCATTCGAATCGATGACCTTCGAACCGCTGCGAGTCGAGGGATACGAGGTTGGCACTCCGAATCGATAGGTACATGACGGCTTCAATTTTGTTTTTGCTAACTCCTTCGTATCGATGGAAGTTCGAATCGGTGCAGCTTCGTATCGATGGAAGTTCGAATCGGTGCAGCTTCGTATCGATGAGCCTCGTGGAAATGTCGTTTTGATGGATTCGAAGAGTCGATGGATTCGAACGTGGACGTTCGAATCGATCAGCAGTTGACCGGTAAGTATCGGTCAATGTTAACCGGGAGGCGAATCGTCCCATTTTCTTTGTGAAGTCCATATAAATACGCGAGGCCGGTGTCACTTTCTCTTTTTTTTACTTTTTACTGTCCACTGTAGCTATCTCTTCGACTCGATCCTTCAGAGCAGGAAACCTTCGTGTCTTCGTACGAATCGATCAAATTTTCCCAAGCTTTTGACTATAGTCGAATATAATCAGGTAAACATGGAACCGATTCGAGTGTAGAACATTAAAACTTGGAATTCTTGGCAGCGATTCCATTTTTTCTTCTGAAAATCATGAAGGATCGGTAGATCTGGGATGGGTCGAATCGATGAATCTAGGGAAAGAAACCTGTTATGGATGGACATCGTTCCTCTTTACTGCTCTGCATCGATCCGGGAACGTGCAATTCGAATCAGTCTTAAGTGTCAGGCTTCGAATCGATGATCATGAAAGAAAAAATGGATCAAAACGATCGATTCGAAGCAATGTTGCCCTGATCGATTCGAAGACATAAAATTCTGATCGATTCGAAGCTGTGTCATGCTCATGGATTCGAAGCATCTTCCCTTCTCCAGTTTTCATCGAGTCGTACCGTATGGATTCGAAGTATTTGGACTTGAGCTTTATCGAATCGATTCACATCGATTCGAGTCAATGGATTCGAACTTCATTGATTCGACTCATATCGATTCGAGTCAATCGATTCGAACGTCCTGACTTTTGAAACTTCTGCTCTTCTGATTTACTCCAACATCTAAACTACGACCAGTTTCACGTTGAATTTCGACGAACATAATGAACTTTAGCATACTTGACTCTGACGAGCTTCGGCCTTGCATAGTCGAACTTGACCGAAAGATTTGACCTCCTTTTTGAAGCTCGTCGATGGAACTGTGACTTAACCAACAACATAACTGACTTATACACGAGGTTGGTTCGTAGCGTTTGGATGTTGCGGAAGTGACGGTCAGCGATGACGGTCATTTTCATTCTCAAATTCCCAAGATATGTTGTACGAACATCTTGTTTTATTCTGTTAAATTTGCTTAAGTGATGCATATTACTTGTACTGCACGACACGTTCACACACACACTATACTGGGGCATGCATGGGCTGGTTATGAACTTAACGTTGCTTTCTGATGAGTTAGCTAATTATGGAATCTTCGAGCTCCCAACAACAAGAGGTGCAGAGCTCGACTCCTCCTGTGCTTGAGATTCCTGACATCCCTGCCGACGTAATCGATCCGGCTCCAGATGAATTGCCGGAGGCGATATTTATTGAGGACCCTGTTGACTCGGTTCAGTCCAACATTTCTGAATCCTTATTGGGGCGAATATGCTTAAAGCATAACATATCTCTTGGTGACGTACTATTGCCCAGCACTACCGATAGACCGCACAATCCTCCTGAAGGATATACGGCATTCTACCGTCATGCTTGTGCGGCTGGAACTCTTCCTCCCTTCAATCAATATATCAGAAGGATGCTATCATATTTAGGGATCGCTCCTTCACAACTTCATCCCAACGGGCACGCGTTGCTGAATAGTGTCTTCGTAATATTTATGGACTGTCTCTTCCGCCCGCCGAGGCCCTCCGAGATCAGACACATATTTAACTTCAAGAGCAGGGGCGATAGCCCGTCGTTTACATTTTTGGAGGCAGTTAGAAATTGCCAAGTTGTAGTTGGAGCCTGGACGCGACTGAGCTACTTCAAGAACGAATGGTTCTACGTTCGGTGCCCTCCGGGTTTCGCTAGGCGATGGTTGTCTAGACGTAAGCGCCTTAACCTGTTTCTTTGACCAATATCCCTTCGGTATTAAAATTGACATTTCATTCCTTTTACAGCTATTATCTCTAGGCCCGATGGAGGGCGTTTCAAGGGTACTGTCCGGAGTCTTCAAGAAGTCCCAAGCGAGATGAGGCATATTGACTCGGTGCTGAACGACTACAACTTAAGAGTTCTGGGTTTGATTGACATTAATCAAAGCATAGTTGTTGAGGGATTTTCAAAGTCCGTCTCCAAGAAGGAAAATAAGAAGAAACCCAAGAAGAGAAAAGCGAAGAGGTCACTCGGGATCAGAATAATCGAGGCGAGTGACGAAGAAAGAACCCAGACGGATTCAGAGCCAATGGCTGACCTTTCGGGAAACTTGGAGGAATCGGGAGAAAAACGGAAAGGCAAGGCCGCCGTTTCCAAAAAACTTAAGTCAAAGGGGGGAAAATCTGTAGATGTGTTTCTCCCCGCTTCCGGAGTTATGATTTCTGAGGCCGCCCCTTCTCATTCGAGAGATTCTTTCAAAGGGCTTGACGACATTCCTATCCCAGATTATATATCGATCTCTCATAATCCTGGGTTGGAGGAATTACAAGATGTCCTAAATATGAGCGAGCCTTTTCCTTTAAGTGCGGTCCACACTTCCGGTCGGTTTGGGGGTTTACGCATTTACACACACTTCCACGGCACTTCATGACTTCTGCATAGTAAGCATTGCTTTATGGGATTTTAATCCTTAATTCTTTCTTATCGCAGGTGAGATGTCAGGACGTGGCTCCACTCTAGATAGGCTTCGGAATGTGCGACAATCTTCTCCATTTTATGATTCCCGTAGGAGAGAGACAGATAGGGACCATGGGCGAGGCTACTCGAGTCAAGAACGTTATGATAGAGACAGAGACTACTCGCGTAACCGTTCTGGTTATGATTACTCTGATAGAGACCGGGGATACCAGCACCGACCCCGATCTCGTTCTCCTCCGCCTCCCAGGGCTCCAGTAGACCTCCCAGGGCCATCTCATCAGCAACAGTTGCCTTCTCAATCTTCTCGGCCTGACGCTCAACGGCCAAGAGTGGAACCAACGGCAGCCGCTATAATTGAACAAGTTCCGGCTGAGTTGACAAGCGAGGGAGCTGCTAAACTCGCCCAAATGAAAAACGACTACCCGGAAATTTGCATGGATGGCTATATCTTCCCTCCTAACTTCAAAAGAATCCCTCCAGAAGCCGAGACCATTGCTCATAATTACATCCACGACTTCTATGCTCAGTACAAGGAGTGGTATAAGGCAGCCGTGAAGGCGTCTAGAGTAGCTTTCGACAGGGCGAAAGTCATTGCTGAACGTGATGTTGACATTACGAAGCAGAAACGCATCATTCAAGTTCTTCAATCCGAAGTGGAAGCGTCTCGAAAGTCAGAGCTTGAAACACTTAAGAAACACGAGGGTGTCGTGGCCAAATTAGCGAGGATGCAGCAAGAACATTGCGCCACAGTGGAAGAGATGGGCCATCGTAATACCACCGTTGCAGCTGAGCGAGACTTAGCCGTTAAAGAGCTGAACGAGCTCAAGGCCAAATTCGCTGAAATGGTGAAGGAGAAGGACGATGCGAACGCTACTGCTCAAGAGGCTTGTGACCAAGCAGTATCCCTCAGGGCCGAACTTGCTGCGGCGGCGGTCAAGGCTAAGTCTGTGGAAGCGGAGATTCAGGAAAAGATCTTGGAGGAGAGGTCTAGGCTAGATGCTGAGTTTGACGATCTCTTAGTCACGTATAACGCTAATGTGCTGGAGCACAGAAATCTAGCGTGGCTGGGAGATGACTCCATGATCTTGTACAATGCCTGGACCCGGCTGGTGAGTGAGAAGAGAGCAGCGCATCCAGATGGAGCACTTGACGACTTTGAACTGGAGATGCGTCTGCTTACTGAGGATGAGAGGAAGACCCTTCACGAGGTGGTAATCTCTATGGCGAAAGAAAAACTCGGCGTCCAATCATTAGAGACAGGCGAAGGTTCGGGGACCGTGCATCACGAGGCAAGTGTTGGAGCCGTAATCCCAACATTGCCCGAAACCACTGGTGCGGTAGACCCCCAATCTGTTCCTGCATATAATCCTGACCAACCGCTATTATCTTCCGCCGATGATTCCACCCATGTTTCGGTCCAGACTAAGGAAGGTATTTGAACGCTTCTCGTAGTTCAGTTGTGAAGGACTTTAAGCAACATACTTGGCTAACAATCTTTGTTTTGTCGTATTTCAGTAACCGTAGTTATAGTTTCTGCGCCCCTTGCTTTATCAGTTCCTCATCAAACACAAGGGGTAGTTTTTTCTGAAGCCATCACGACTTCTACTTTGATTGGCGAGGAGGGAGATGCAAATATGTTTTCTTTCAGCGCTCAGATGATTGAGGAGCTTCTCAATGAACCCATCGATCCCTCTGCCAACCCGTCCGATGTTGTGAATGAGGCTGCTCCGGCCGCTAGTTTATCTATGCCAGCCATTGGCACATCTGATGCGGCCCAAGCATCTCGTGAGGACGACGTTTTAGCTGAGATTGCTGCCGAGATGACAGCAGGGAATGTTGGTTCTAGTCCGCCCGGGCTCGCCCCGTTAATGGTGATTTCGCCGGGTGGTACTGTATTGATCGAGACCACTCCTGTCCCTCCTCCTGCTACCGCTCCTATGCCTTCAGCTCGTCCTCCTAGAAGGACTTCCATCGCTTCCAGTTCTGAGGAAGATGTCGACATTATATCGCTGCCGGAGGGCAAGCCTGGAAAGAGCAAGCGATTGAGGAAGAAATCGGGCAGCGGATCAGGTGGAGCTACTCCGAAGAAGAAGATAAGGAAGAAGAAAGGATGAACTTCTTTCTCTAAATTTTTGTTGCGTAGGGTAGCATCTTGTTGATTTTTCTATAGCCGTGTATAGATGTGGATTCGGCTCCCACTAGCAGAATTTTTCATAAACACTTTGTAATCAGATTGTTTTTGTTGATAATGGAAATGAAAATCTATTCCCTTTCTGTCTTCAACTTGTTATGTGTTATGGTTCTGCCCCCTGTATTGGGGAGAAGTGTGGAGTTGACGTATGTTTATACTCTGCCTTGCGTACTGGAAGCATGGAGTTAGTTAATGTTTACACTCCAGCTCGTGTTCTCGGAAGCTGGAGTTCGTTAATGTTTATGCTCCAGTTCGCGCTCTCGGAAGCTGGAGTTTGTTAGTGTTTATACCCAGCTCGCGCTCTCGGAGTACTCTGGGGTTTTTAGGAGAATGTTTATACTCCGCCTCGCACTCTGGGAGTACGGAGTTAAATGAGAGTTTATACTCCGCCTCGCGCTCTGGGAGCACGGAGTTTAGTAAAATGTTTATACTCCGCCTCGCACTCTGGGAGTACGGAGTTTAGTAAAATGTTTATACTCCGCCTCGCACTCTGGGAGTACGGAGTTTAGTAAAATGTTTATACTCCGCCTCGCACTCTGGGAGTACGGAGTTAAATGAGAGTTTATATTCCGCCTCGCGCTCTGGGAGTACGGAGTTAGTAAAATGTTTATACTCCGCCTCGCACTCTGGGAGTACGGAGTTTAGTAAAATGTTTATACTCCGCCTCGCACTCTAGGAGTACGGAGTTAAATGAAGGGTTGTCGTGTATCAACCCATTTTCGTGGCCTGAAGTGATGGCTTGCCCCCGAGCTCGGGTTTCATTTAGCGAGTGGTTGATCGCTTCACAGCCACTCCCTACTTGAATAAATTCCACTGTGTGATGGAACTTAGCTCTTCGTGCATCGTGATGTTGTACATTGTATTTAATGAATCACAGCTCTGGCTCGAAGAGATGGCATTTTATTGCTGAAATAAGAAAAATATGGCAAATCAGTTGCCTTATTACAAATTCTAATTTCGAAATGCAAAAGTAAATTGCTGAATAAAAAACATAATGAAATAAATAAAGCCTGTCATATGTAATAGCGACGGAGACTCTCGCTGTTCCAGGCTCTCGGTAAAACTAGACCGTCCACGGTTGATAGTTTGAATGTGCCATCTCCAAGTCGTTGCGTAATCACGTACGGTCCCTCCCAATTTGGTTTCATGTGTGAAGGAACCGGGTATACTCTCTTGAGGACCAGATCACCGAGATCAAAGGTTCGGGGGCGAACTTTGGTGTTATATAATCGGGCGACCCGACTTCGGTAAGCGGCCGCTCTTAAATCAGCTTCTTCTCGTTTCTCGTCCAACAGATCCAAAGACTCAGCGAGTAATATAGCGTTTGTTTTCGGATCGTAATAAGTTACGCGGTGAGAAAATACTTCTGTCTCTACTGGAATGACGGCCTCCGAGCCATAGGATAAGGAAAATGGGGTGTGTCCAGTTGCGGTCTTGTGAGTTGTTCGATAAGCCCATAATGCCATAGGAAGTTCATCGACCCATTTGCCCCCAGCCTTTTCCAGTCGTTTCTTTAAGATGGATTTTATAACTTTGTTAACAGCTTCGACCTGACCGTTTGCTTGTGGATGCGCGACTGCAGAGAACTTTTTATGAATATGAAATCGTTGGCAGAAATTCTTGAATTCTGAACTTTCGAATTGGGTCCCGTTATCGGTGATGATGGTATGCGGGAGTCCAAATCGGCAAATGATATTGCGGACCACAAAGTTTATCACTTTCTTTGACGTAATCGTTGCAAGAGCTTCAGCCTCGGCCCATTTTGTGAAGTAGTCAACTGCGACGATGGCATACTTCGCGCCACCTTTCGCCAGAGGTAAAGCGCCAATGATATCGATGCCCCACATAGCGAACGGCCAGGGACTGACCATTTGAGTTAACTCGGTAGGCGGGGCTCTTGGAATTCGAGCGTGTTTTTGGCACTTGTCGCACTTTCTGGCGTAATTGGCAGCATCTCGATTTACAGTCGGCCAGTAATATCCATATCGGAGTATCTTCTTAGCAAGCGCTTGTCCACCGGTGTGATCGCCGCATTCTCCCTCGTGTACATCATGTAACACTCGTTTGACTTCGTCATGAGCGATACACCGGAGAAGTGGAACAGAATAACCTTTTCTATACATGATCCCGTCCTGAATGATGAACCGCGAAGCTTTTCGTAGAATTTGCCTTTTCTCATTTCGGTGCTCAGGCAATATCCCATTCTCAATATACTTTCGATACGGAGTCATCCATGATTCTCTGCTGGGAAAGGTCTCTAACACATCATTCGTTTTGATTTGATCGATGCTTGGGAAAGGCAAAGTTTCGACCGGGACGAGTCCCATTTGCTGTGCTTCACCTGTGCTGGCCAACTTTGCCAATGAATCGGCCTTTTGATTGCGATCTCGTGGTATGTAGTAAATAGCATAGTAATCAAACTGATCCAGCGCTTCCTGAACTCGGGCTAGATAAGCAGCTAACCTTTGATCTCTCGCTTGATATTCTCCTCGTACCTGACACACAACCAACTGTGAATCACAATACACTTCTATAGCGATAATTTTCAGATCTCTGGCAAGCTTTAACCCAGCCAACAGGGCTTCATACTCGGCCTCATTGTTGGTTGCGTGAAAATCAAACTTCAAAGCATAGCATATGGATCGACCTTCGGGGGTTTCTAGTACAACTCCAACGCCCGAACATCGATCGTTTGATGCACCATCTGTATAAAGTTTCCATACATATTCAGGAGACTCGCTGGTTTCAGGTAATTCGTCAGGAACAGTAAATTCAGCTATGAAGTCAGCTAGGACTTGCCCTTGAATGGCTCTCCGCGGAGCATAAGTAATGTCAAATTGGCTCAGTTCAATATTCCACTTGAGTAACCTTCCAGACGTCTCAGGCCGCGTGAGGACCTGTCGTAACGGCTGATCGGTATACACAGTAAGCGGATGTGCTTGGAAATAAGGACGAAGCTTTCTCGAAGCAATGACCAAGCAGTAAGCCAGTTTCTCCAACCTGGGGTAATTTCTTTCAGCTCCGGTCAATCGTTTACTGACATAATAGACCGGTTTCTGCACTCGATCTTCTTCCCGGACCAAAGCAGCACTGATCGCATGCTCCGATACCGCCAGATAAAGGTATAATTGTTCGTGATCAATTGGTTTCGACAGAATCGGTGGCATAGAGAGATGCTGAACCAGCGATCGGAATGCGCCTTCACATTCTGTGGTCCATTCAAAGTTTCGTTTCCCTTTCCGGATTAGATCAAAGAAAGGAATGCACTTATCAGTGGATTTCGAGATGAACCTGCTTAGCGCTGCTACCTTCCCGTTGAGGCTCTGTACTTGCTTTATGGTCCTCGGGGTTTGCAAATTCCTTATTGCCCAGATCTTTTCGGGGTTTGCCTCTATCCCACGAGCGTTGACGATGAACCCTAAAAATTTTCCGGATGCGACGCCGAAGTGGCATTTTAACGGGTTAAGCTTCATTCCATACTCCCGTAGGATGCGGAACATTGAATTTAAATCCTTGACGTGATCTGTGGAAAATCGGGACTTAACTAACATGTCATCCACATAGACCTCCATGGTCTTCCCGATCTGATCAGCGAACATTCGATTAACCAAGCGTTGGTAAGTTGCTCCGGCATTCTTTAAACCAAAGGGCATGACTCTGTAACAGTAGAGTCCCAGATCGGTTACGAAACTAGTATGTTCTTGATCGGGTAGATGCATGGGTATCTGATTATAACCGGAATAAGCATCCATAAAGGATAACAATTCGTGACCTGCAGTTGAGTCAACGAGTTGGTCAATTCGGGGAAGTGGAAAACTATCTTTTGGACAGGCTTTGTTTAAATCAGAGTAATCGACACAAGTTCTCCATTTCCCGTTCGGTTTCCGAACCATTACCGGATTTGACACCCACTCTGGGTATAGAGCATCTCGGATGAAACCATTTGAATGTAATTTGTCAATTTCTTCTTTAAGGGCGGCAGATCTTTCTGGATCCATACCACGCCTCTTTTGCTTGACCGGAACATGTCGCGGATCAATATTTAAAGAGTGACTTGCAATGTTCGGTGAGATTCCGCACATGTCGGAGTGCGTCCAGGCAAAGACATCAAGATTCGCCTGAAGAAATTCAACCAATTCCTGTTGTATCTGTTTTCCCAGTTGAGATCCAACTTTCAGTACTTTCGAGTTGTCATCCTCACTGACCGGGACGTCCACAGTCAGTTCGGCTGGAGACGCTTGACTCTCTTCTACTTCATCTTTATCTTCGCTATCTCTAGGGTCAAGATCTCTAAGGAATTGGTAGTGGTGCCCGGGCCGGGGCCCAGGCGTTAGCTGTCAATTATCAGTAAAACGGACGCAGAGAGATTCCTCTACGCCCTTTCCTTTCTCCTTCTTCTGTGCTTCTCGCAATTCAGCAACATAACAGGCTCTTCCTACTGCCTGATCTCCTTGAACGATTCCTATACCATGATCGGTTGGAAATTTTAAAGTCAAACACCACGGGGCAATGGCTGCCCTGAATTCAGCAAGAGCTGGTCGACCCAGGAATGCATTGTACGGTGAAGCAATGTCAAGAACAACAAATTGCAGTAGTCGGACTCTCCTGCACTCTCCGACCCCCAGTTCCACTGGTAGTTCCACTATCCCAGTAGGTATCGTTGCACTGCCATTGAAGCCATGAACCCGGGATTGGCAGGGTTTTAGGTCTTTTGCTTCCATCTTCATTAAATCGTAAGCTCGCTTGAATAGAATGTTTACAGAACTTCCACTGTCAACCAGGATCCTCTTCATCCAAGCAGGACCAACCTGGGCAGATATGACCAGTGGATCAATCGTTGGAGCTTCAATTTTGTCAGCATCTCTGCTTCTGAATATGATATCGTCAGACATCGTTTTTTGTTGCTTAGCCGGGGCTCCATCCTCACAATTACTGCAACATTCGAAGCTCGCATGCCTGATAGAGCTAGCATACGACTCCATTTCCCTCCAGCTCCTGTCCGCTGGATGAGGACCACCACTTATGGTATTGATAACTAGCCTCCCGCCTGTACGAGCGGGTTCCTCTTGTCTTTCCTGATCTTGTGCACGGTTTGGATTTGATGGGCCCGTGCCACCAGACTGCGGCGCCCGCACGAATTGATCTAACTTCCTCTCCCTGATCAACTTTTCTATGAGATCCTGCAAATGGCGACAGTCATTAGTATTGTGGCCATAGCTCTCATGAAACCTACAAAACTTTCCCGTCTGAATCTGCCTTTCTGACGATCGCTTCGGAGCGGGTTTCTTATACTGTTCTATGTTGCAAGTTTGCAGATACACATTCTCCAGTGATGTGTTTAACGGTGTATAACTTTCAAACATCGGAGCCCTACGCCGTGGGCCTGGATTCGGATCTCTCTTCTTATTCTGACCATTGCCACCTCTTGGCTGAGTTTGTTTGTTCTGTATGTTTAACTGGACTTTTCCGGAATTGTCACCGGACTGTTTAACTGCGACATTGCTTTGTATTCCCTCACTTCCGGGTTTTGCATCGTCCTGCTTCCTAGACTGTTTCGCGTCCTCTTGCCGTAAGAATTGAGCGGCTTTGGAGTAGAAACGGTCCAACGATGCGGGGGGTTTTCCGGCTAACCAGTTTCCAAATTCAGAATCGGGATCAATTCCCTTTGTCAATGCCATTAAAATTGAGTTGTCGTTGGGATTACTAATTTCCACGCATGCCGCATGGAACCTCTCCAAGTAACGCCTTAATGTTTCCCCACGAGCCTGGGTAACATTGGACAGGGTGTTAACATCTTTGGGTCTGGCAACATGCATACGGAACTGCTCAACAAACTTCTTAGCCAATTGGTCAAATGACGAAATAGATCTGGGAGGTAGTCTGGTAAACCACATTGTTGCAATTCCTCCCAGTGAAATGGGGAAGCTGCGGCATTTCACTGCATCGTCGGCCCTTGCGGCGCTCATTGACCATTCGTATTTCAGTATGTGCTGATTGGGATCAGAACTTCCTTCGTACATAGGGAGAGTTGGCATTCTGAATCGTCGAGGAGGTTCAGCGTATAGTATCTCGTCCGTGAAAGGAGTATGGCTTCGAGAAATTCCCCAATCGTCATTGGTAAGTCCTTGGCTTTCACGGATCATCTGACGTATCATGGTCGAGATGTCTGGCATTGCTACATTTTGAGCATGCTGAGCTAAGGTGTGGTCGGGTTCCACAATGCGAGTTTGGACCGGGCGCTGTCGACGGTCCAAGTTTCGCCTCCTCGGCTCAGCGTCTTCCTGGACGTATGGTTCAGAAGTACGTCCTTGCTGTTGATTACCCGAATCGGGAAGATATCGGGTATCGACCCTTGTTTCCGCTGTTGCAGCTGTGACATGATTGTCCGTAGTATATTGTGAAGTGCAGCCACCCCGTGCTGATGGCCCAGCCTGGAAGCTGGTTGATGGTCCTACCCTCAATTGCCCGACAGTCAGGGCGGGCTGATATCCCGTAGTCTGAGCATAATCTCCGTCTAATCGGGGATGGGTAGATCTACGATGATAGTCAGACGAGGCAGAACTTTCAGTGGGTGAGCGGGAAACATCATCCCTCCTGGACCTCCTACGGCCCTGGCGATTCAGTTGATTTGTCAACTCAATATTAGCTCGCAACTGTTCGGCTAACTGTTGCCGACTCTGAGTCAACTCTTGGAGTAAAATCTGAAATTCTTGTCTAGTGACTGCCCCAGGCGGATCTGAGTGGGCAGTGTTGTCTTGGTTGGGTGGCTGCTGTTGAGCAGGATTTTGTCCATCCCTACCTTCTTGTCCTGGAGCTGCAGAAGTGGTTCTCGTGCTAACCATTTTGAACGATGAATCCTTTTCCTAGATTTTATGCAAATCTGAGTAGAATGGAAGGACTGTGAATCGAAGATCTGGATCTTCCTCTTGGATTTGTGCAATCCGGTATCGATGGTAGATCCAAGAAGCAGGAGAAAAAAGCTGGTTTTTTCTCGGTGAAAGCACCAAAGTGTTTGTACCAAAAATGGGCACAACACTCTTCGGAAGTTTTTGAAGAGATAAAAGTGAAGAATGAAAATTAAAACTGTGGATTATCTAACAAAAACTCCAAATAACAGAAAGTAAATTGCAAAGACAAGCGATTTAGAGTGGTTCGGCGTTTTGCCTACGTCCACTATGAAGTTTGATGATTTTATTGCTCGATTACTTGAAGATTACAGTAGTTAACAATGTAATACAACTGAATTTCAATGCTAAGTGTCAATCTAAAGCAGCGGCGGTGTTCTGGAGTAGATCTGGTAGAATCTGGGCGCTCTTCAGTACTTAGAATTCTCCGACCCTTTTTCTGAATGACCAGGGGGTCTATTTATAGGTGTAGGAGGCTGGTATTTCGCCCAAAATGAGGGGAGACCAGTTCTAGCACGTCAGGGGGCCCACATGGCCAAAATCTAGAGATCCGGGCCCGCTTTGGGATCGATTCGACCCTTGGTTCGAATCGATCAAGAAATCATCCAATCGAGCTGAAACTTGGTGTGTACATTCTTCATCATGTGTTTGATCTTCTGTGAAAATTTCAGAGCATTTGGACTTGTAAATCTCGAGATATGATCGATTCAAGTTTGGGATTTTCGCCTCCTGGACCTGTTCGAATCGATCTGTCCTTATCGATTCATTCGAATTAATCTGTTCGCATCGATTTGTTTGAATCGATTTTCTTTGCATGCGTGTGCTTCGAGTCGATCCTTATTTTCCTCCGGGTTTTAGCTAAGTTGCTTGGTGGATTCGAAGACTGGTTGATTCGAAGAGTAGTTCTTTCAAACCGATGGAATCGGCTCGTCGTTCGAATCGATCATTGCTTAGATGCTATGAATCGATTCGAAACTCTCTCAACCATCTGGACTCGAAGAACACTCCCTTTATGGATTCGAAGATGAGCAGGAGGTGGAGTTTGAGCTTCCTCATTCGATCGATTCGAAGGATTCTCTTTTGATGGATTCGAAGTAAGAGGGGGTTTCATCGATTCGAACGAACAATCGATTCGAACTTAAGCTATGTGAGGATGGATTCGTGGTGAGGCTCTGGGCCGATGGATTCGAAGCAATCAACTTTTGATGGATTCGAATTATAGAAGGATTCGAACCAAAGCATATTGATGGAGTCGAACTATTGCACTTTGATGGGTTCGAACCATTGCATGTTGATAGACTCGAACTGAAGCATGTCTCCATTGTTTTTCCAACGGCGATAACTCGAGCATACGAACTCGGATTGCTTCGAAATTTGGAACGTTGGTTCCTACTGCTTTGCTTAGCATATCTTATCAATTGTAGCCCGATACGGACTCGGACAAATTTCGTCGATATCCGTAGCGATCCTACGTGTAACCGACTTCCAAGACGATCTGTTACTGTTTTCTAGTTAAGTCCTTGGTATCACGGCCTTGCCAAAAGGCGGGATAACAGATTGTAAAGATTGTAAAAGTTGTAATTAAATCAGCAATAAAGAAGAGATAAAGTGGATGTAGGCTTGACTTTGAACCGAACCACTATAAAAATTGTTGTCTTTTTACTGTTTTTGCTATATTCTGTTTACCTTTAGTTCCCATGTAAACGGGTGGTGCTTTCACTTTGTTTCAACTCACACCGGGTGTTAGCGTTTACCAATTTTAGCGTTAACATTTTGGTGCTTTCGCTGAGAACCGAACTCAGGAAGTTTGTCAATTAAGGGTAAGATCAGAGAATTCGGAGGTTTGGATCTGGGAAATTATGGCAAGGCCATCGAGTAGAAGGCAAAGGCCAGAGAGTAGTCAGCATGAAAGAAGTCAAGAGGCTTCCTCAAGAGCAAACCAAACTTCAGCCTTTGTTACCAGGGATGAGATGGAGACATTGATGAAAAGGCAAGAGGAATTGATCCAGAGTTTATTTCATCAGATTGGACAACTTGGAAAACAGAATCAAAGAGGAACATGAACCCAGCCAGAAGAACAGATTCCACCATCCCCTCGTGAACTCGGGGGGCAAGATGAAAGCAATGGGCGAGGACTAAAACTAGGAGACAATGAAAGATTGGTGGAGATGGTCAAGAAGGCTATGAGAGGTGGTTTGGTAAACAAGGACTTGGAGGATGTGAATAGGAGTCCTTTTACCACGACAATCAAGCGAGCTAAGAACCCACCAGGCTTTAAGCTACCATCGTTGGATATGTATAATGGAAGGACAGACCCTACGGTCCATCTAACAAAATATATGAGGCATATGGAAGTACTGGGGGCATCAGAGGAAGTTATGGCCCGGTGCTTTCCATTGTATTTGACAAATATTGTGGCATTATGGTTCAGACAACTGGAAAGTGGATCTATCGGGACATGGAATGATTTGACTGAAAGGTTTATGAGGCAATTCAAGGTCTACATCTTGAGGCCCAAGAATGTTATGAGTTTGACAGCATTAAAGCAAAGAACTGGAGAATCTTTGAGAAGTTTTTTGACGCGATTCAACGCAGCAGCGGCATTGGTGGATCGACCAGATCCATCCATGGTTCTAATGGCAGCTGTGTCGGGCATAGCTGACTGCACAGAGTTCAAAAATTCATTGACCAGAGATCCTCCTATGGATTTAGGAGAATTTTTCCATGAGGCCGAAGGGTTCTTATGATTAGAAGATGCAAAAGCTAAAAGAGAAGAAGGAGAAGGAATAGAAATTTATGCACTCAAA
Source organism: Allium fistulosum (assembly GCA_030737815.1). Taxonomy (NCBI): domain Eukaryota; kingdom Viridiplantae; phylum Streptophyta; class Magnoliopsida; order Asparagales; family Amaryllidaceae; genus Allium; species Allium fistulosum. Next base: position 1,037,523,100 of record CM060902.1, on the reverse strand, counting down.
GGCGTAAAACCTCTTGAAAAGGATCTTGGCAAAGATAAAGAAAAACGAAAGGCTGAAGATGACGATGATAGGTCAAAGCGAGCACGGAGGAAGCCACGTTTCACCACTTATGCGGAATTAAACGAAAGTTTGGAACGAATTTACCAAGATACTAAAGGACAGATTTCTTATCGCAAGCCAATAAGGAGGGATCTGGCCAGCAGTGAAAGAAAATCAGACAAGTACTGCTTATTCCATGAGATGAATGGTCATAGTACAAATGATTGTAGACACTTGAAGGATGAAATTGAGGGGCATGTCCGCAATGGCCTACTATCGAAGTATGTGAAAAGGGGAGTGACGGCTGTGGAACGGGAACCACCACCACCTGCACCAGCTGGCGATGTATCGGGATCAAGACGTCAACTTGTCATTGAATAACTGAGATAATGGCGAATAAGTAGCAAACCCCACACCAACACGATAAGTCTTTTTACACATGTATAGGATCACGAACAATCCACAGGCATGCTCTGAAACGACTCTTAATCGTAGCAGTGTAGGTGTTTGCACTTGGACGTCCCTGTTTTGTTTGTTTTGTTTTTGTTTTTTCTATTCTCATGTTTGGACTTGATTCTGTTTGTCATATCTACTAAAAACTCATTTTCAGTAAAGGAATGCTACTTGTGATTCCAAAACAGCTAAGCTGCTTACATATGTACGGGATCTCGAACGGTCCCCAGGCATGCTCTGAGATGGTGTTGAACCGCCATAACCAATAATCCAGGAACTCACCCGAACGTGAATCTGGCATCGGTAACGCTAGGTCCCTCCAACATTAAGCCCTCCCGGGCGCACATCTCCACACATCTCCTCACCTCAAATGCCCCCCCGGGCACACATCAGCTCACCTCACCTCGAATGGCTCGATCCCGAACGGTCGTCATTTGAGGTCAAGAAAACTCACCTCGAATGGCAAAAACTCGCCTCAAATGGCTCGATCACGAACGGTCGTCATTTGAGGTCCACCCCCTGACTGCCAACGGTCGCACTTTACCTCGAATGGCTTGATCCTGAGCGATCGCCATTTGAAGTAAGGCACTTGACCATGAGCGATCACATTTCACCTCAGATGGCTCGATCCCGAACGATCGTCATTTGGGGTCCACCCCTTGATCGCCAACGGTCGCACTTTACCTCGAATGACTCGATCCCGAACGATCGTCATTTGAAGTAAGGTGCTTGACCGCGAGCGGTTACATTTCACCTCGAATGACTCGATCCCAAACGATCGTTATTTGAGGGTCCGCCCCTGACCGGGCACGGTCGCACTTTCCCACAAATGGCTTGATCCTGGACGATCGTCATTTGAAGTAAGGCGCTTGACCGTGAACGGTCGCATTACATCTCACATGATTCAATCTCGAACAATCATCATATGAAGAAAAGCGCTTGACCGCGCACGGTCGCACTTCACCTCAAATGGCTCGATCCCGAACGGTCGTCATTTGAAGTTAGGCGCTTGACCGTGAATGGCCGCACTTCACCTCAAGCGGCTCGATCGTGAACGATCGTCACTTGAGGTCCACCACTTGACCGCGCACGGTCGCACTTTACCGCAAATGGCTCGACCCCGAACGGTCGTCATTTGAAGTAAGGCGCTTGACCGCGAACGGTCGCCATCTGAGCTCCGCCACTTGACCGCGCACGGTCGCACTTTACCACAAATGACTCGATCCCTAACGATCGTCATTTGAAGTAAAGCGCTTGACCATGAACGGCATCTGACCGCGCACGGTCGCACTTCACCTCAAATGGCTCGATCACGAACGGTCGCCATTTGAAGTCAGGCGCTTGACCGTGGACGGCCGCACTTCATCCCAAATAGCTCGATCCTGAACGGCCGTCATTTGGGGCCATATAAAACTGTCAGTTCCTTTGCAGGTCATCAACAGGATATGAACATCCGGCTTATGGCATTACAAAACACACCTTCCTACCGCAAGGCATGTTTTGGGGGGCAAGTGTTATCCCGCCTTTTTAGCAAGGCTTTGATACCAAAAGATCGACCGAGAAACCAAAGATAGTTCGTCTCAGAGACTGGTCAACTTAGCATCTCAACAGAGCGAGTCCTTGTTAGGTCGTTCAGCGACCTACAACCTAAAAGCTTCAACGACCTAAAGGTTCCAGCGACCTAACAATACAAAGCCTTCAGCGAGTTAACGAGATAAAGAATGAGCGACCTAGCGACTTAAGCTTGTAACGAGTTAAGAAAGCAGCGACCCAGCAGCATCTGCGACCTAAAACTCTCCGCGACCTAAAACTCTCAGCAACCTAGTAGTCTTCGCGACCTAAAACTCTCAGCGACCTAGTAGCCTAGCGACCTAATCCATACGCTACCTCTTCCTTTAGATCGCCCACGACCTATGAAGCCATGCCTCAATATCCTTAGGTCGCTACTCCTTTAGGTCGTCATCTCCTTAGGTCGCCACTTCTTTATACCGTAACTCTTCATGCCACTGCCCCTTAAGTCGCTGGCGACTTACGACCTAACCACTCCCTTAGGTCGCTGCTCATCTTCATTTGCCATCCTTTGTGCCGCAACCCTTTAGGTCGCACGCAACCTACGACCTACCATTAGGTCGCTCCGGTTCGTACCTCGACACATTTAAACCGCATCTCCTTAGGTCGCTAATGACCTACCACACTCTGTGCCTTTGCTCTTTAGGTCGCCACTCCCTCTCCTGCTAACCCTTAGATCGCTAACGACCTACGACCTACCACTTAGGTCGCCCACGACCTATAACCGGGCCGACCTAAGTCCAGCCACTCCTATAAATACTTTACCAACTCCGCATTCAAGGGGGACTTCTTTTCCGAACTTGGAAGCGTCGAAGCTCTGCTACTTTATCAACCTCCACAACATTTCATTTGCCAACAACACTTCAAAGGGTCGAGAGAAGAGATCAACCACATTCAACATGAATCAGAAGAACAATTCACCGTCAAAGTTCTAGTTACTTGTCTTGATTATATTGTAGCCGAAGATTGATTGTAAAGATTGTAAAAGTTGTAATTAAATCAGCAATAAAGAAGAGATAAAGTGGATGTAGGCTTGACTTTGAGCCGAACCACTATAAAAATCGTTGTCTTTTTACTGTTTTTGCTATATTTTGTTTACCTTTAGTTCCCGTGTAAACGGGTGGTGCTTTCACTTTGTTTCAACTCACACCGGGTGTTAGCGTTTACCAATTTTAGCGTTAACACACCTGCTTTCGATTTGAATACCCATGCTCTCTCACTGGTGTACGAGCTTGACCTTTTTACGCCTTTCCCTTCTTGCCCGCTTGATTCACTCACTTTTTTGAGAATTTTCAAAGTCTCTCCTGTGTAGCATAAATAGTAGCCCAGGTGGCTCTTCTAAGAGGGATAGAGAACTCATTTACTTGATACTTGAAAAAAGAAATTTTCAATAGAACATCTTTCAAACGAACAAGATTGCTTTTTGAAAGAATTTCACTTGCTCTCGGGAATGTGAATAGCAGGAATGGCAGTTACTGGTACGAAGGCTAAGGGGTACTGAGATTACAGAGACAAAATGACTGGCTAAAAGACTCAAACTAAAACTGATGACCCCTTATACCTAGATGCCCTCTTTTTCTCTCCAACCAATTGGGATCGGATTCCAAGACCAGGGGCAATACGCCTATGTTATATGGTACGACGATACTCGTTTTATAGACATTCTCGCAGCACCTTTTATTACATCAAGTGGAGCAAGCACTTCTATGCTCTAGTTTAGAAGCCTATATAGGTGTTATCCCATCTTTTGGCAAGGTATTGACACCAAGGATTTGACTAGAAACCAAAGACAATCTGTCCCGAAGATCGGTTATACACAGGTCCACTATGGATATTGGCAAATTTGGTCCGAGTCTGAATCGAGCTACAATTAACATGGCACAACAAACAAAGCTATGAAAGGTAACATTCCAAATTTCAAGTCAATCGAAGTTCGTATGTTCAAGTTATGGATCGATCAAGTTTCATGGGAAGCACGTTTGTTTCATATCCATCGGCTTCGTATCCATCTGGTTCACATCCATCACTTTGCTTCGTATCCATCAACCAACAACATCGATCATAGTCCATATGTTTAGTTCGTATCGATCAACCACTTCCATCCATTTCGTATCGATTAGCCAACAGATCGATACGAAACCAACACCAAGCATCGATACGAAGCGACATACAAGCATCGATACGAAGTAGCATGCAAGCATCGACACAAAAGGAGTCGCACTAGATCGATACGAAGAACTTGTACTAGATCGATACGAAAAGCATGGTCAACCAAGAGAAGTGGCCACTAGCATGAAAAAAGGATCTCCACGTAACTGTCACCCCACATCATCGATACTAGTTCGATCGATACGAAAGTATCAATACGCACCATTCGGCCTACTTGCAAAACCAACCTTGGATCGATCATAACTCAAAATCTACAGGTCTAAATGTTATGAAATTTTCACAGGAGCTTGTTTACCACTTCAAGAATGTCTTTGATCGATCGCATGTCAAATGGACGAAATCTTGATCGATACGTAAATGGTTGGGATCGATTCAGATCGATCCCAATTGACCTCAGATCGATTTGGTGGGCCCACCCACGTGTGAGGAGTATTCCGAGTTAAGGGGTAGATATTTTAGACCTACACCTATAAATAGCACCCTTACGCCTACAAAAAAAGGACTATTGACTCCACTACGCCATTACTCTGCCGCAACTCCATTGTAACTAGAGTGTTAGAGTGTTGTACTGTTGTAATCAGTTGTCAATCATCAATAAATAGCGAAACATTCAAAGTGGACGTAGGCTACAACGCCGAACCACTATAATTTCTTGTCCTTTCTATTTCTGCGTGCTTTTTATTGGTGTGATTGTTAGATTACCTCCTTTTCCATTTAATTTCTTCACTTTAATCTCTTCAATCACATCCGAAGAGTGTTGTGCCCAATTTTGGTACAAACACTTTAGTGCTTTCACTGAAAAAACACCATTTTTCTCTAATTTATTGGATCTACTACCGTTGTTGGATTTCTAAAATCTAAGGAGGAGATCCAGGTCTGTCTTCTTCTGGTTCCTTCCCTTCTACTCAGATTACTCAAGATCTAGGAAAGAGCTACATCAACTATGGTGCGTACTACCACAACCGCTTCAAATGCTGCAGATCCAGAAGGAAGGGATATGCAAAATCCCGTGCAGCTAGCCACAGCAGGCCAAGCATTAGCTGGAGCTCTAGATCCATAAGGTCTTGTGGCTAGAGAGGAGTTGCAGATCCTCATGCAAGAGCTAACTCAGAGCCATCAGCAGCTCACCCAGCAGATCCGTGCCAACACGGAGCTCGCAACCATCTAAATGAAGAAAGATGAAGGAGATCTAGAAGGGATCATGCTTCTTATTCCTCAACCGAAAGTTCAACCTCTTCTGACTTCAATCGCAGATCTACACGCCATCGGCTAGATGGGAATTACGCGGAAGCCTCCAGGCATCAACGTGCTTTGAATCTCGGACAAGCCAGGATTGGTCCTTCTACAGGGCATCAAGCTGGACCCTCCTCCTAAGGTGGGGCACTTCCTTATCATACCATTCACGATCATGCTGCCGCTATAGATCTGGAAGCCGAGATCCAGAACCAACCAGATCCAGCCCTTCGTCAATACATCCATGCTCATGAACCCTACGTTCCCGAAGGCCGGGAGCTAAGGAGGCGAGGAATAGACCGTCGATAGCACCCGGACCATATAACACGGAACCTGACCGTGCTTTGGCCTCAAACATCTAGATGCCTGGCATTCCAACCATGATACGCCAAATGATCAGAGAAAGTCAAGGCCTTACAAACGATGACTGGGGAATTTCCCGAAGTCATACTCCATTCACTGATGACATTCTTTATGCAGAGCCCGTCAATTCAGGATGTCGACTTTGCCAGTGTACGAAGGAAATTAGGATCCTAACCAACATATCTTGAAGTATAAATGGCTCATGATTGCCGCTCGAGCTGACGATGCGGTTAAGTTTAGAAGTTTTTCTATCTCTTTGGGAGGCATTGCAACTAAGTGGTTCACTCGTCTGCCACCCAGATCCATTTCATGTTTCGATCAGTTGGCTACAAAGTTTTTCGAACCTTTCCGTATGCATGTCACGAGACTGAAGGATGTCAACACCTTATCTAGTGTCGCTCAAGCTCTGGGAGAGACTCTTAGGCATTATCTAGAAAGTTTTCATGCTGCTTACACTGAGGTCGGCAACCCCAATGATAATTCAATATTGATGGCATTGACTAAGGGAATCAATCACGATTTCGAGTTTGGCAATTGGTTGGCTGGGAAGCCCCCCGCTTTGTTGGATCGTTTCTATGCTAAGGTGGCCCAGTTTTTGAGGAGAGAAGACGCTAGACAATCCAGGAAGCAGGACGATGCGGGGCCCAACGTTGAAGGCACTCAGAGTAATGTTGTTATGAAACAGACCGGTGAAAACTCCGGCAAAGTGCAATTGAATATTCAAAATAAGAAAGGTCAACAGAAGGGCAACAGAGGTAGGGAAAGGAGAGAGACCCAAATCGCAGACCGAGATGCAAAGCTCCTATGTTCGACCAATATACCCCTTTAAACACATCACTGGAAAATATTTACCTTCAGACATGTAATACTAGACAGTATATGAAGCTAGCTCTGAAACCATCATCTAAGAAACAAATTCAGAATGGAAAATTCTGAAAATTCCACGATTGTTATGGCCATAACACGAGTGAGTGCTGTCGTTTACAAGACATCATTGAGAAGTTGATTAGAGAGAGGAAGTTGGAACAGTTTGTGCGGGCTTTGCAAGATGGAGGTGCGGGCCCATCTAACCCGAATCAAGGTCAAGGCCAAGCTAGGCCAGAAGAACCCGCGCGTACTGGTGGGAGATTGGTAATAAACACAGTGAGTGGTGGTCCTCATCCAGCTGATCGGAGCTGGAAGGAAATGGAGTCATATGCCAACTCGATTAGGCATGTGGACTTCGAGTGTTGTAGTAATGTTGATGATGGGGCCCCGACAAAACAACAGAGGACGATGACAGACGACATCATTTTCAGGAACCGAGATGCTGACAGAGTCGAGGCCCCCACTATTGATCCGTTGTTTATATCTGTCCAAGTAGGTCCTGCTTGGATGAACATGATCTTAGTCGACAGTGGAAGTTCTATCAATATACTTTTCAAGCGCGCTTATGGCCAAATGAGAATGGACGCAAAAGATCTAAAACCGTGTCAATAACGAATTCATAGTTTTAATGGAAGCACAACTATACCAGCTGGAATGGTGGAGTTGCCAATTGAGTTGGGTATTGGCAATCGCTGGAGAGTCCGAATGTTGTAGTTTGTGGTGTTAGACATATATTTCCTCTATAATGCTTTCTTGGGCCGACCGGCCCTTGCAAAATTCAAGGTAGCGATTGCCCCATGGTGTTTAACTTTAAAGTTCCCTGCTGATAATGTGGTTGGAGTAGTTCATGGAGATCAGGCGGCTGGACGCGCCTATTATGTTGCTGAGCTATGGGATACGCATCGTAAGATGAAGGGCAAGGGCATAGAGGAATCTCTCTGCATCCGTTTTTCTGAGAATTGACAGCTAACGCCTAGGCCTTGGCCCGGGCACTACAACCAGTTCCTAAAAGATCTTGATGCTTGAAATAATAATGATGAACAGGAAGCCAAAGACAATCAGGCCTCCCTGGTAGAGTTGACAATTGATGTTCTGATCCACGATGATGACGATTCTAGAACAGTAAAGATTGGATCTCAACTCAGCTACCAAATGAGACATGAATTAGTTGATTTTCTCCAAGAAAACCTCGATCTGTTTGCTTGGAATCACTCAGACATGTGTGGGATCTCGCCAGACATCGCGAGCCAGGCATTAAATATTGACCCGCGGTACGTCCTGGTCAAACAAAAAAGGCGCGGTATGGATCCAGAGTGATCTGCCGCCCTTAAGGAAGAAGTAAATAAACTCAAGTCAAATGGGTTCATTCATGATGGTTTATACCTAGAGTGGGTATCTAATCCAGTGCTTGTCAAATAGTCAAACGGGAAATGGCAGACATATGTAGACTACTCAGATTTTGAATAAAGTCTGTCGTAAAGATAGTTTCCCTCTTCCCAGAATTGATCAACTGGTGGATTCAATAGCTGGACACGAGCTCTTATCTTTCATGGACGCGTATTCCAGCTACAGTAAAATGCCGATGCATCTACCCGACCAGGATCATACTAGCTTTATCACCGATCTGGGGCTCTATTGCTACAAAGTAATGCCATTCGGACTTAAGAATGCTAGGGCAACTTAACAAAGCCTCATGAACCAAATGTTCGCTAACCAGATTGGAAAGACCATGGAGGTGTACGTGGACGACATGCTCGTGAAGTTGTGACTATCCATCAACCACATCAGTGATTTGGACACGATGTTTAACATACTTTGACAATATAGAATGAAGCTCAATCTGTTGAAGTGTCATTTCGGAGTTGCATCGGGAAAGTTCCTTGGATTCATCGTCAATGCCAGAGGAATTGAAACAAATCCTGAGAAAATCTGGGCAATTCGGAATCTCAAAACTCCCAGGACCAAAAAGCATTTGCATAGCCTCCACGGGAAGGTGGCAGCCCTAAGCAGGTTCATCTCCAGATGTACAGACAAGTGCATCCCTTTCTTCGATCTGATCAGAAAAGGAAAGCGGAATTTCAAATGGATGGAGGGGTGTGAAGGCGCATTCCAAGCACTAGTTCAACATCTGGTGACACCTCCCATTTTGTCGAAGCTAGTTGATCATGAATAATTATACATCTATCTGGCGGTTTCAGCAAATGCGATTAGTGCTGCGCTAATTCGGGAAGAGGATCGGATCCAACGACCAGTCTATTATATCAGCAAGTGATTGACAGGGGCAGAAAGAAACTACCCAAAATTATAAAAGTTGGCTTATTGTCTCGTCGGAGCCTCGAGAAAGTTCTGTCCATATTTCCAGGCTCACCCGATCACAGTCTACACCGACCAGCCGTTACGACAGATCCTAACACGACTTGAGACGTCTAGTAGATTGCTCAAGTGGAATATCGAGTTGAGTCAATTTAATATCACTTATACACCAAGGCGAGCCATCTAAGGACAAGTTCTAGTGAACTTCATAGCCGAATTCACCATACCAGAAGACTTTCCCGAAGCCAGTGCATCCCCTAAGCATGTGTGGAAGCTATACACCGATGGTGCATCAAACGACCGTTGCTCAGGCGCTGGAGTGGTACTCAAAACCCCAGAAGGCTAATCTATATTCTATGCTTTGAAGTTGACTTCTGCACAACTAACAATGAGGCCGAGTATGAAGCTTTACTGGCTCGACTTAGGCTTGCCATGGACTTGGGCATTGTTGCTGTGGAAATTTATTGTGACTCGCAATTGGTCGTATGCCAGGTTCGAGGAGAGTATCAAGCAAGAGACTGGAGATTGGCCACATACCTTACTCGGGTTCAGGAAGTGTTGAGTCAGTTTGACTACTATGCCATCCACTGTATACCCTGAGAGCAAAATCAAAAGGCCAACTATTTAGCAAAACTGGCCAGTACTGGCGAAGCATAACAAATGGGACTCATTCTAGTTAAGACACTTACTGCTCCGAGCATTGACCAAATGAAGACAAGCTGGGTGCACGAGGCAACGCCCAAGAAGGAGTCGTGGATGACTCCATTCAGAAAATATCTTGAACATGGAACTTTACCAGAGCATAGAAGTGAGAAAAGACAGGTTCTCTGAAAAGATTTGCGATTTATTATCCAAAATAGAGTCCTGTATAGGAGGGGATATTCTGTTCCTTTACTCTGGTGTATCGCCCATGACGAGATCAAACAAGTGCTGCTTGATGTTCATGAGGGAGAGTGCGGTGATCACACTGGAGGGCAAGTACTTGTGAAAAAGATATTCGGATATAGGTACTACTGGCCAACCGTGAATCGAGATGCATCAGATTATGCCAAGAAATGTGATAGGTGCCAGAAACATGCCAGAATTCCAAGAGCCCCACGTACCGAAATCACTCAGATGGTCAGTCCATGGCCGTTTGCCACATGGGGCATTGATATAATAGGGTCTTTACCTTTAGCCAAGGGTGGTGCGAAGTGCGCCATCGTTGTAGTTGACTACTTTACTAAATGGGTGGAAGTTGAGCCTCTTGCTACCATCACGACGAAGAAAGTAATGAACTTGTTGTTTGCAACATCATCTGTCATTTTGGCCTCCCATACGCAATGTAACGGATAACATGACCCAATTCGATAGTATCGAGTTTAAAGATTTCTGTCAACGCTACCATAACCATAAAAAATTCTCGGCAGTAGCTCACCCTCAGGCGAATGGATAAGTCAAAGTTGTTAAAAAAGTTATTAAGTCCATTCTAAAGAAACAACTAGAGCAGGCTGAAGGCAAGCGGGTTGATGTACTTCCCATGGCCTTGTGGGCATATCGAACTACCCACATGTTCGCAACCGGCCACACTCCGTTCGCACTCTCCTATGGCTCCGAAGCCGTTATTCTAGTTGAACTAGAAGTACCTTCTCACCGTGTGACCTATTACGATCCAAAGTCGAATGCCATACTACTTGTAGAATCTCTAGATTTACTGGATGAGAAGCGTGAAGAGGCTAATTTGAGGGCAGCCGCATACCGCAGTCGAGTCGCCTGATTATACAATGCTAAGGTCCGACCTAGAACCTTCTAAGTTGACGATCTTTTACTCAAACAATTTATGTGGTTCCTTCGCACATGAAACAGGCATGGGAAGGACCGTATGTCATCGAGCGGAGACTTGGAGACGGCACGTTCAAACTATCAACTGTTGATGGCCTCACTTTTCCCAGAGCATGGAAAAGCGAGAGTCTCCGTTGCTACTACACATAATTGGCTTTTATTCATTTTAGTCTACTTTTCCATTGAAATTTGTTTATGCATTTTCTGAATTTGAACTTGTAATAAGGAAACTGACTTTGCCATACTTTCTTATTCCAGCAATAAAGTCCAGACTCATCAAGCCAGGTGGCGATTCTTAACATGCATCGTGCGACCGTCACGATGTATGAAGAGCTAAGTCCTATCCCATTGTGGGACTCATTCAAATAGGAACTGATCGTGGACCTGTCACTTGCTAAGCAAAACCCCAAGCTCGGGGGAAAACAACTATAAAGAAAAGGAGTATTGAAACACTACAATCCTCTAACAAACTCTAGCTCCCGAAGTGCAAGCTGGAGTACAGACTCCAAATCCAAACTCGAAGAGGGTGGATCCGTCCATCCGTGACTTCGATTGCCAAATCAAGGTGGATGTGATCCGGCCGTCCTCAACCTTGATCAACTCCTTATTACCAGAGTAAGAACAAGATCCTAAAGACAGATGTGATTGACTATCTGTCAACTAACTCTAGACCCGAGAACGCAGACTGGAGTATAAACACCAAAGGGGTGTGTCTAACCACCCATCAATCAACTCCAGAATCGCGGAGTGCGATCTGGAGTATAAACATTAAATGGGTGTGACTGACCACCCACCAACTAACTCCAGTCCCGAGAGCGCAGACTAGAGTATAACCACCACCTTGACTGACCACCCATCAACTAATCCTGGTCCCGAGAGCGTGGACAGGAACAACATTAAATGGGTGTGATCGACCACTCGTAAAACAACTTATGTCCCCAGAGTGTGGACGTAATCCAAAATATTAAACGGGTGTGACTGACCGCCCATAAAATAACTTATGTCCTTGGAGTGTGGACATAATTCTGAACGCCAAACGGGTATGAATGACTGCCCGTAAATTAGCCTATGTCCCCAGAGCGCGGATATGATTCTAAGCGACAAGCAGGCGTGACCGACCCCCGACATACAAGTTCAATCCCCAGAGTGCGGATGCGAATACTAGCAGATGAGTGAGTGTGATCCGACCACTCAAACTCATTTCACTTTAGCTTTGTTCTGACTTAGTTAAATTAAATCTAGCAAAGGCAGAAAATGATTGTTGACCAACTACTTAAATTTATCCCTAAGACTGGGGGCATAACTCAAGTACCAGCCGTCGGCCAAAGCAGCGGAACGTTGGGACTCGACTTGACGTTCGGTTATGGCCCGAAGCTATGACTTCAGGACTTAACGACCAAACTCAAGTTCGATTCAGAGAATAAAGCATCACAAGTACATTGAATGGAAACGCTAGTGCTGAAATACTTAAACAAATGAACATAGAGTTATGCTAAAAAACGAAATGAAGTTTTATTTCCACTATTCTTTGAAAAAGATAAGTACAAAAAACTTATTAGAAGAATTCCTATAAGCAGGGGCTGAACCCGCACCTATACATGGCCTACAAAAAGTAAAAGTGGATCCTATTCCAACTATCTGCAAAAAAGAAAAAGCAAAAGTGTGAGTCTATGCCTTTGATTTTTTTATCCTTCTTTCTCTTCTTTAGCGTAGACCCGCTTGTACTACCTCTCGGATGTCTCTTCAAGCCTTTACCTCCACAGCCTGCACCAACTGGCTTGTCTCCGGTCGAAGGAATAACAGTTTTCTCCTCCTTGGAACTTAAAGGGATCGGAATACCCTACATGTATGGAACTAGAGGAACGGTGACATCCTCAACGCTGGAAGAATAAGGCACGCCGGTATCGATGATGGTGTCACCCGAAGAAACAATAAGCATAGGGACCGGGCCAGGACCCGCCATGCCACCACCAACACTACTAGCTTGCTTGGCCTGCTCTATTTCGGCTTTAATTTCCGCCATTATCTCCTCAGCCAGATCTGCGCAAATCCCTATTGGCATGCTACTAGTCGGGCTCGAGGAGCTTGTAATAATCACTTCTTCATCAATGACGAAAGGCATTTTGGAGATCAGGTCGCTTTGATGGTCGAGGAGTCCTTCCATCATTTGTTAATAAAAAACGCAACTGCTTTCGTGCATCTCCCCAACCGATTCAGCGGCCGTTGTAGTTGTAGCTTCCGTCATTAGTGCCTCCTACTCGTGATGCATTCCTTGAGTTGCAGAAGGATCAAGTGATGCAGAATCTAAGGCTGAATGAAGATAGGAGAAAATATTAGTAATGTCTTCTAACAGTGTTCCTACGTTCAAGTGATTAGAAGTGTTCAGAATACCTTCCTCAGTTTGGCTCCCCGCTTGAGCCGACACGCTTTTTGAACCGTGCTCAGTTATCAGTGAGAGATGTGGACTATCGAGATCATACGCTGGAACAGCTGGAAGGTCAATAGAAGAAGTAGGCTCAGATTGAGAGACTTGGAGCGCTTCGGAGCCTGCTTCATAATGTTCAACACTAGATCCTTCTCAAGCGCTCGGATACTTAGCAGCAAGCTTTTCCTTTTCGAGAGCAACAATAGTGTTGTGGAGGACTTTCGGCTCATCTCCGACAAGTATTTGGTTTTCTAGTTTGAATTTGTTGATGGTTGTAGTGTTACGAGTTACCTTCTCGTCTTCCACCAAACGGCTCCAAGCCTTGTACAATTGAAACGGATAATCGTCATCGAGCCAGGTTAGATGGCGGTTTCTTAAAACGTTGACGTTGTACGTGACTAGGAGATCTTCAAATTTGTTCTCCATCCTAGCCTCCGCTGCTTTAATTTCATTCTCTATCCTGGACTTGGCTTCCTGAGCCTTTTAGTTCGCCGCATCCCTTTCATCCTTAAGTATCACTTCCTGTTTGCATGCCTCCTGGCCAGACTTGTTGGCCTCATCCTTCTCCTTGATGGCCGTAGAAAATCTCTACTTTAGCTCGTTAAGCTCTTTCAGTGTAGCATATCTCTCTGCCATGACAGTAGTATTCCGGTGGCCCATCTCTTCCACCAAGGCCATATGTGTCTGTCGCATTCTTTCCATGGATTGTTTTGCCTCATCGGCTCTTTTATCGGCCTCCATCTCCGATTTCCATGAAGATTCGGCTTCATTATTAAGGACTTCTATTATCCGATTTTTCTGAGTGAGGTCGGTCTCCATTTTCTCAATAATTTTGGCCCGCTCAAAAGCTACCACCGAAGCCTTTTCTGCAGTTTTCACCCACTCCCGGTACTGGCTGTAAACATCATGCACATAATCCTACACCAGTCTTTCTGCATTGTTGGGAACTCATTTCAAGTATGGAGGGAAGTGGAATCCATCGAAGAAAATATTTGGGAAGTCTTGCTTTAAATTAGCAATCCAAATGGCTCCCTCTCTAGTGGGTTCTATAGTAGCTGGTTCTGTAATGATGGGAACTTCCGCCTCAGCCTACATCGTTGTTCGCCAAACTTTGAAGTATGAGGAGGCGCTATTTGGTGGGCAGTCTTAGAGGGTTGTCTAGTGGAGCTGGAGGGCCTTGATGAACCTTTAGGTGGAGGCGATCGCGACCGGGAACGATGCCTATATTGATATGGCCTCTCCCTCTCCCTTTCATAGTGCTCACGCTCCTGGCTGGAGTGATGGCCACGATCGTAATCTCTTTTAGATTCGCGCCTATAAGATTCGAAGTGAGAGCTGGATGCGTGGAGTTTAGAACGACGACTGCTAAGCATTGACCCCTACCTCACCATTGTATCTGAAAAATGAAAAGAGAAGCAGAGTTAGTTATCTCCTGAAACTAGAAAACATGTGATTAGAAGTTGTGTGGTGCCATGAAATGTGTGTATGCATGTGCAAACTCCCCAACCGACCGATTGTGGTGGCCTTGCTCGTAGGAGTTGGCTCCCCTACATCTAAAGCACTTAAGCCTGCATCGCTTTTCGACGGGGAGTGAAGTCCCTCTAATCCAAAGTCATGGAATGAAGTCAAGTCATCGGGAATAGGGATATCCGCCAATCCTTTCAAAGAACTCTCCATTTGAGGAGGAGAAGTGTCCCGTCTTATAGCAGTTGCAGCAGGTAGAGATACCACAATAGTTTTACGCCTTTGAGATTTATGGGCAAGACCCTTGCCTTTTCTTTTCGATAATCAATGACTATGTGAAGGTGCAACTGCGGGCTCATCCCTAGCTGGCAAACTCTTGTCATCATCATGTTAAGTGATTACGACTCCAGGAGCTCTTCGTCCTCCTTTCCTTACCAGAGTCACCCTAGGGACTCTTACTAGCCTGATGCTTTGGTCTCCTTCTATCAGCCCCATGACGATTAAGTTTACATTGGTAAGGACTTCATCGATTTCTCTGAGCCCGACCGGCAACGATTGGAGAATCCTTACTATCTCCTTAAATTGCGCTCCTTCGGACGTGGAATCGAACCTTCAAAAGAAGAAAAGTATTAGATTCAGCATCAACTTGTATTATCCAGTTAATCGACAAAGGAGTTGGAGAACTTACGTCTAACTAGCCACCGCCTGGTGAATCCGGATGGACACCAAACGAAGAACCATTCAGTTTTGAAGTAGCTTAATTTGCTCCAAGCGCCTACCACTGTTTGACAGTTTCAGACTGCTTCTAAGAAGGTGAATGAAGGGTTGTCCCCCCGACTTTTGACATTGAATAGATATCTGATTTCCTCGACGGTCGGGGGTCGGAAAAGATGCTCCATGAAGAAAATGTATAAACTGTTGAGAAAGCGTATCCGTTCGGATGCAATTGAGAGAGAGAAATCCTCAAGAAGAACAGCACTTCCCGAATAAATTGGTTGAAGGGGGGCAACGTCCCGACTGCGCACATAAATCTATTGCATGCGGTATACCCTTATGGGGGATTGTGAGCTATGTCTTCTGGCCTAGGCAATAAAACATCTTCTAAAGGTTGACCATGTCTAAGGTAGATCCTGCCTAGAATGTCTTTGGAAATCTTGGAGCGAACTGAATCCTCCGAACTTAGAACAAAAACTACACCCGGCAGTTCATCCTGAGCAGGACTTATTACATCTGCTGTGATTTCTGGTACTTCTATAATGGGAAGTGGAGAACCTTGAACTTCCTACTTCCCTGAGCTTTCGGGATCCATAGCTATTGAACTTAGTAAAAATCATCATTAGATGGCAATAAACCCGTGTTTCCCCCGGTGTGAAGTGAATGATCGTGTTGTGTAGTGCAGTGCAACATGGTAGATTGAATTTCTACAAATTCGAAAGATGTTAAAACGACAAGACTATGAGATTCAACCGGAGTGACCGTCATCGCTGACCATCCCAACCGTGCCATCCCGACTTTGAAGAACGATCCGTGTTAAAGTTCATTAAGTTTGCCAAATTAAAGTTCCATCGACGAGCTTTGAAAGATAGTCTAGTATGCAGTTTAACAGTCAAGTCCAGTTATGCGAGGTTAAAGCTCATCGGAGTCAAATGTTCGAATATGAAAAAGGTCACTAGTTCACATCCATTAAAGTTCAACTTGAATTGTTCCACCAAATTCTGCCTTCGTATCGGTCCAGAGCTGTGGCTTCGTATCGATCGTTCTAGATCGATGCTCTTCGTATCGATCCCGAAGCCTTGGCTTCTTATCGATCACAATAGACCGCTACACTTCATAACGGTCTATGGCAAGCAACTTCGTAACGATCATTCTAGATTGATACGAACTCCCACCTTTCAGATTGACTCAAAGTGGCTGCCATCCATCTCATATGGATACGAATGGCTCCATCACCTCGATAGATAGCTCCTTCTCCCCAAAGTTGTCAAAACGCCATTAAAAAGCTCCGCGACTTCACTCCATCTATGTTCCGGCATCGACGACGCCAGAATTGACCATTACTTTGAATGAAATGACATTAAGACTCGAGTCTCATCATTTTAAAGTGGTTTTGATCGATCAATTACCTAGTTCGAATGAATTGGATTAAGGGTTAAAAACTGAGTGTTTTAGAGGCGAAGACTTCTGTAGTTCTTTTTTCTCGTGCTTGGTATCGATACGAAGTGGAAGGTAAAGGCAAAGGCAAGTGAGAAAATTTTCTAAGTCCTAAACCCTTTTTTATGGTTTTGTGTCCAGAAAAAAAATGTTTCGTATCCCAGTAGTAAAAACCGATTGAAGCGGTCAAAATTTTATCGATACGAAAGATGTTGTGCAAACAAACCTAGAACGGTCACTTGTATCGATACGAAGACACTAAATCGTATCCACCATCCCAGAGCGATCCATAGTCTAACACTTCAGAACCATCGATGGGCAACCCTTTACTTTGTATCCATCGATACGAAACAATTACTCCAAGATCATACCATCATGTATCGTTAACCATCGATACAAAAGTAACTATAAGATCATGTTAGAGCCACTCAGCTCCATCGATACAAAATGCCTATTTCATATCCATCAGCTCGAAGACCCAAGACCTCGTATCCATTGATACGAAGCATCCCCAAGGACTATCCATTTCGTATCGATAGCCATTGATACAAAGCATGAATTCCAACATCTCAAATCGATCTAGGAGAGGATCGATATGAAGGAGTGACCTAAAACAACCATCAATCGTTGTTACAACTCGAATTTCACATCGATCCAGGAGAGGATCGATACGAAACTCAATCCAAACAAGAACCAAAGAACTTGACAACGACCTGTGAACGTGCAAACATGAACGGGAGTCAGGTTAACATACGTGCATGTGTGATGAACTAACATTCAATTTTCAAAATTAACAGGAATTGGATGCTTACTTGATGAAAACCAGAACAACGAACAACAAATCGTTAGCACTCAACCTTCAGTTACAACAAAACACTGCATGATCATTGGCAATCAACACTTTAGCATTTATACTACTGGAAATCAGTCGAAGGTTACGTCTCTTGATGAAGACAACGACTATTCAACGAATCAGATAGAACCTTTTTTGAATAAAGAATGCAACTTTTCAAAGCACATCATGTTCACACAGGACGTACTTTGGAGGGAAAATGTTATCCCGCCTTTTGGCAAGGCCGTGACAGCAAAGACTTGACTATAAACCAAAGACAATCTGTCCCGAAGATCGGTTATACACAGGTGCACTATAGATACTGGAAAATTTGGTCCGAGTCCGGATCGAGCTAAAATTAACATGGCACAACAAACAAAGCTATGAAAGGCAAAATTCCAAATTTCTGGTCAATCGGAATTCATATGCTCAAGTTATGGATCGATCAAGTTTCACAGGAAGCACATTTGTTTCGTATCCATCTGGTTCACATTCATCACTTTGCTTCGTATCCATCGACCAACATCATCGATCATAGTCCATATGTTCAGTTCGTATCGATCAACCACTTCTATCCATTTCGTATCGATCAGCCAACAGATCGATATGAAACCGACACCAAGATCGATACGAAGCAGCATACGAGCTCGATACGAAGTAGCATGCAAGCATCGACACAAAAGGAGTCGCACTAGATTGATATGAAGAACTGCGTACCAGATCGATACGAAAATCATGGTCAACCAAGAGAAGCGGTCCACTAGCATGAAAATAGGATCTCCACGTAACTGTCACCCCATGTCATCGATACTAGATCGATCGATATGAAAGTATCGATATGCATCTTTCAGCCTACTTGCAAAACCAACCTTGGATCGACCATAACTCGAAACCTACAAGTCCAAATGTTTTGAAATTTTCATAGGAGCTTGTTTACCACTTCAAGAATGTCTATGATCGATCGCATGTCAAATGGACGAAATCTTGATCGATATGAAAATGGTTGGGATCGATCCAGATCGACCCGGAATGACCCCAGATCGATTTGGTGGGCCCACCCATGTATGAGAAGGAGTATTCCGAGTTTAGGGGTAGATATTTCAGACCTACACCTATAAATAGCACCCTTACGCCTATAGAAAAAGGACTTTTGATTCTACTATGTCGTTACTCTGCCGCAACTTCATTGTAACTCGAGCATTAGAGTGTTGTACTATTGTAATCAATTGTCAATCATCAATAAATAGCGAAACATTCAAAGTGGACGTAGGCTACAGCGCCGAACCACTATAATTTCTTGTCTCTTTCTATTTCTGCATGCTTTTTACTGGTGTAATCGTTAGATTAGCCTGTTTTTCCATTTAATTTTTCACTTTATTCTCTTCAATCACATCCGAATAGTGTTGTGCCCAATTGTGGTACAAACAATATGCAATGTAATTGTTGTTGTGTATAAGTTTAATTTCGATTCTTCTATTGCCATTTTATCTACCCGTAATATACTAAATAAGGAGAAGTACTACCGAGCATAAAAGAGCAAACATGCATGCGGCTAAATAGAATTCTTTTTTCAGGTACTATCTTTAAGGCTATATATAAGAAATAGACTTCCTCCCATATAGTTTTTATATGGATACATGGGACAACTATAATATACTTTCCTTTAGTGATTTCATACCTTCTTCCTTATTTTGATCATTTCTATCCTTCCATAACAGGGCAACTAAGAAGAAAGGGTATGCGGGCTTCTTTCGCTTGAGTACCATCGGATTTCGAAGGTGCTCAGTAACAATCAAAGAAAATGAATGAAATAAGAATTCTTTCTCTCAAAGCCTCACAGCCTTCGTCTTATTTTATTACACTAGCATTCTGATGCAAGCACCTTCTAAGATCTGCTATCTTGTTGGAAAAGCAAGAAAAGGATAATAGGCGACCCCGATTAATTGGGAGAAGTGGATCGAGTTAACCTAACTGATATTCTGTCAAGTGAGCTAACTTAACCTCTGTCAAGGGACGAACGAGAACGCCTGTATTACTTGGGGAAACCGGATTGAACATTGGCAGTTATACCTATTGGACACTCACTCTGCCATTACCCTTACCAGAGCAGGCAAGTAACAAAGGCAACAACAGCAGAGACACAAGGTAAAGGTAGTGGAATGAGAAAGAAAAGAAACTATAAGGCTTTAACTACCCCGTACCTAGATTCCATCAGACAGGCATAGTCAGGAAGCTAACTGGAATAAGTAGAGCTAATGAGACTTTTCTAGCCCGTCTGACCCGAACATCGTTTATTAGTTCAGCTTCCAATTAATATCGATCTTTGGCACTTGCTTTCCTCTAAGACAAAACTAGATTACTATCAACCCGAGCTACGGAGTGAAATGAGCAGAGTGACTGGCAGGACTGGCTACGCACCTCAAACAAGGCATCTTTCTTTTTTAACAAAGTACGCGTCCGGAGTCACAAGGAGCCGAAGGCTAATAAGAACAATAGGTTAGTACTACTACGGTTTTCTCACACCACTCAATCGGGAAATTTCTATGCACCTCCTCCTTGCACTATTCGCTCCAAGTCAAGCAACAAGGATATATTCACCTAACTTGGCCAGGACAGTACGCAGAGAACAAGAGAGTTACCTTACTACAGAACGTGCATAGTTCCCTGTAGAAAGCAGGTAGTGAACGACTATTGGTATTGGCAACGGGGCTACCTGGCACTAACCATTGCATTGATTCTACTTTTGTTCTTTGGAGTTGGATCACACAGCATTTTTCTTGTCTTGGTCGTTAAAACCAGAGAATCATTAGCTAGCGGGGTATAATCGTTTAGTTGATGATTAGTTTCTTATTTGTTATAATTTGATACCAATCCAAACTATAAAAGAGGTGCGTAGCAAAGAAGTGTATGTGTATTTCTATACCAAATCAAACGGACTGGTTTGTTAATATTCCATGAGCTTGAACTCTGGTATAGCATCATTGTCCTACGAATTGGTCCTTCCCCTAGCGTAACTTGTTAATAAAAAGACTCTTCGTTGGAAATAGTGAAATGGGGCCCTGAGTTAGCGAAGTAGTGACTAGAGGTTGCGAAGCTAGTTCTTATCACGTCAGTCAGCGAAGCAGAATATGCTTACAGATCAAAGGTGGTGCACCCAAAGCTACACTTAGACCAGTTGTCTAGGTCATGGGTTTGCCTTACCTTATTCAAGGAACGACCAGAACGACCCGAGAGAGGGCCAACCCATATTAAATGGGATGCATTCCCATTACAGGAATCAATAGACTCGTTTAAGTATCCAGGAATAGCGAGGTTTCCATCAAGAAACTAATAAGGCAGGACACGCCAGTATAAACATTCGGGAGGTTAGATTGATCTATTACATAGGGGCTATGAGTTTCCGGGTTGTTCGAGATGTTACTTTCCCCGCCTTGTTGTTATTTTCTTACCCTGCAGAAAAACTCCTTTTAGTCCTTCAAGTATAGGTCTTTCTAAACATCTGATAAGCGAACAATCTTATTCATAGTAACCTGCAATGCAAGCATTCGTGAATTCATTGATAGGCGTAGCGAATAGGCAACTAGTTCTTTTAGGGACTAGTTACTAGTGGCTACAAGGCAGGAGCCAAGCTCTAAAGATGAGAGGCAAGCTAGTCTGAAGGCAAGCAGCATGCAAAGATTGTAAGGCCGAGCCATATGAATAATGTAGTGGTAGCATTAGTATTAGTAGTGCCGGTTGGTAAAAGTAGCTTTCGAGATGTTTGCTATCATAGGAGCGAAGCGAGTTAGTAAGCAAGCCTTGGTTTAAGCAATCTCCAAGCTTGTTCATTAAGCGGTAAGGAAGCGAAGCAGCTTATGAGGTGAGCGAAGTGAGGAAGCAAGAAAGTCTCAAGCCAGGTAGCAGGAGTCGAATGATAACAGCTATTCTGCTTTTAAGTAATAAGACAGGTAGTCAACATCATATGTTTGAAGCATATGGCTTTCTTCAGTTCAGTAAGAGAGAGACCCGTTCACTACCCAGCAAGCAAGACAAAATCCACTTTGAAAGAGCAGCTGTCAGACTCGAAAGAGTAGATGAATGGTTCTGTCTTAGGCTAAGGAGCTGCAGGGGAATTGGAGTAGGAATGAGTCCCATGGCTTTAAGTGAGATGGTTCTAAAGTCCAAAATAGAATGGCCCTTCTGATTCCCATAGTAACTCCTTCTCAAGTCTTGCCGAAATAGGATTTCCTTTGAGTGCCATATGCGCTTAGACTGATCCCCTTATCCCAGTCCTATTTGAGTTCCCGAAGGTCTTAGTTTCCTTGTAGAAGCAAACTCTCCTTATGACCAAAAGATAGTTCCCTTCCAAGCCCCAAGAAGAGAAAGCTAGAAGGTAATAGCTGATTGGAAGTATGAGGTAAGAAAGCTGCCGATGCTGTATTGCTGGTTTTAGAGTGGAGAAATTGGTAAACCATCATCCAATCTATTCACTTGGAGACCTGTGGAAATATCACATGCCTTGAACAACATCAAAGAGGTGGAATTTTCGGCCGAAGGTACGAAAGAGAAGGTGATATGGAATCAAACTCCTCCAAGGGAATCTACATTGAAATCTGATTGGAATGCCTAGAGTTGGTTGGAACAAGCTGCTTTGGCATCGTCAGGTAATTCCTATACATTATACATGCTTATTGTGTTTGATGCTAAAGGTGAAGTTTCCACCGTTGAATTGATCCCATTGCTCAATCAGATGTCGTAGCCCCCCGAATTGAAGAATGTGCTTTCGGTAGGCTTTCTTAGAACGGAGAATCCATTCTCACTTTTTAGAAGATAACGGCCTTGACAAAAAGACGAATCAAAGATTTTCTCGGAAGCACTATAGGGTGCTTCTTTAGGTCTAGAATGAAAATATGGAAATGGCTTAAGCTATGTTCAGATATTTCATAATGAAGCAGATGATTGAATTGCTTCTTTTACTAAGAAAAACATTTCATAATGTGACTTTACTCGTGACAAATAGATTTGATTTTACAATAACGTAGTGAAAGGGTTAATCTCATGAAGTACATGAATGTCAAAATTGAGATTTATACAGAAGATTAGGAAGACCACCAACGAATTATCTTGATTATCTAAGTTTATTAGGTGATAACGCCGAATTCCTAGCTAGCACCGCTGTGCAACAACTCCTCTGATTGGCTAGACATCTCCTTGTTTGGGTCATGCGTATCACAAGTAGACACAACAGAATCTCTTATTCGTCCTTCCGATGGGGATTCTCTCAGGTCCTAGTTTTCTGAGAATCTCTTTTGATCATCGGGTCAATAAGCTGGTCCAGCATCAACATCATCCCTCCGCACTGGTTGTTGTCCCTCGCCCCTGGCTTGAAAGCAATCATTGATTGGCATTCTAGGTTATCTCATTTACCATATTTGTTTGTCACGGCAGTATATTAATTGGGCTTCCATTGCAGACTTGTCTTTGGATGCTGGAGAATACCATTCTTTTCTCATTGACATCTTGAGATGGATAAATATTATAGGAAAAGTTTATCTCACAGCAGAAGTCCATCTTGCATTAGGAAAAGCAGGGTAATCCTTCGTCCACAACACCAAATGTCTCTCTCAAGGTTTAGCGCTCAGCCTAATGTTATCTACGTTGTCCTGTAGTTGTGGAATTGTCCCACTGTGCCCTTGAAAGCACTAGAAGAAAGGAGAAGCTATGAGGTGCTCCATGGGACTGCTTGATGAAGTCTTCTCCCTACATCCCAAACAAGAGGGTCAAGCTATGGCCATGCTAGCCTCACAAGTCCCTGTTCCGATCTTTCTCGATAAGCCTGGTGGGCATTCCCATTCTTTTTTCTACTCGCTCCAGCTACGATTTTTTCAGTATATAGGGGAGAGTTCCAAATGGACTGACTTTCCTATAACCTCAATCGATAATCAATTGGTTTAGGCTTTTCCCCTTTCGCTCACCGCTACTAGTGGCAGAGAATCATTCTTTCTTTTCCTTCGGTTACTAAGATGTTTCAGTTCTGCGGGTTCACTTCTAAGTGATCAAAGAACACCTAGATATTATCACATTACTAATAATAGGTTGTCCCATTCGGAGATCCCTATCAAGAGACAAACTCCATTGCTGATACAAACCGCAAGTCCTTTATATAGGAATATTCAATAGCATAACCCAAATTTAAGTCTTTGATTTGGAAGTTAGAATTTCTTTTTCTTTAGTTCTTGTCGATGCTTTCCTTCTGCTGTAGCTTTAGAGTTAGAAATTTCAAAATTCTTCATTCTATAAATAAGGATCTAAAACTTCTAAAATTATACTTTACTGACACAATTGAAGAGGTCAGGTCGAATGAAGAAGGGTAGACCGAGAATCTGAACTCTTGTGCCTAAGAGCCATTGAAAAGTGCTGTGTATTGGAGGAAAGTAATTTGGTGATCCAATCAGCCTGAATCGGACAGAATAAACTCTAATTCGATGGATGGGATCTAAAATTTCTCGAAAGCTTTCTAAAAGTGATTCCCTCTAGAGAGCTGGCAAGTAAAAGATCTGGTCTTCTCTTTCTCTGTTGGAGACTATGCTGCTAGCTTGACTTCCAACCATAGGAAATCGAACTCATTGGATTGGCATCTGGATTTGATTCGGATTGTTGTAGGTTCCATTCAAGCTAGAATCTAGAATAACTGCAAGAAAGCCCGATTATAATCAGATACCCATGCATCTACCCGATCAAGAACATACTAGTTTCGTGACCGATCTGGGACTCTACTGTTACAGAGTCATGCCCTTTGGTTTAAAGAATGCCGGAGCAACTTACCAACGCTTGGTTAATCGAATGTTCGCTGATCAGATCGGAAAGACCATGGAAGTCTATGTGGATGACATGTTAGTTAAGTCCCGATTTTCCACAGATCACGTCAAGGATTTAAATTCAATGTTCCGCATCTTACGTGAGTATGGAATGAAGCTTAACCCGTTAAAGTGCCACTTTGGCGTCGCATCCGGAAAGTTTCTAGGGTTCATCGTCAACGCTCGTGGGATAGAGGTAAACCCCGAAAAGATCTGGGCAATAAGGAATTTGCAAACTCCAAAGACCATAAAGCAAGTCCAGAATCTCAACGGGAAGGTAGCAGCGCTAAGCAGGTTCATCTCGAAATCCACTGATAAATGCATTCCTTTCTTTGATCTAATCCGGAAAGGGAAACGAAACTTTGAATGGACCATGGAATGTGAAGGCGCATTCCGATCGCTGGTTCAGCATCTCTCTACGCCACCGATTTTGTCGAAACCAATTGATCACGAACAATTATACCTTTATCTGGCGGTATCGGAGCATGCGATCAGTGCTGCTCTGGTCCGGGAAGAGGATCGAGTGCAGAAACCGGTCTATTATGTTAGTAAACGATTGACCGGAGCTGAAAGAAATTACCCCAGGTTGGAGAAACTGGCTTACTGTTTGGTCATCGCCTCGAGAAAGCTTCGTCCTTATTTCCAAGCTCATCCGCTTACTGTGTATACCGATCAGCCGTTACGACAGGTCCTCACGCGGCCTGAGACGTCTGGAAGGTTACTCAAATGGAATATCGAACTGAGTCAATTTGACATTACTTATGCTCCGCGGAGAGCCATTCAAGGGCAAGTCCTAGCTGACTTCATAGCTGAATTTACTGTTCCAGACGACTTACCTGAAACCAGCGAGTCTCCTTAATATGTCTGGAAACTTTATACAGACGGTGCATCAAACGATCGGTGTTCGGGCGCTGGAGTTGTACTAGAAACCCCCGAAGGTCGATCCATATGCTATGCTTTGAAGTTTGATTTTCACGCAACCAACAATGAAGCCGAATATGAAGCCCTGTTGACTGGGTTAAAGCTTGCCAGAGATCTGAGAATTATCGCTATAGAAGTTTATTGTGATTCACAGTTGGTTGTGTGTCAGGTACGGGGAGAATATCAAGCAAGAGATCGAAGGTTAGCTGCTTATCTAGCCCGAGTTCAGGAAGCACTGGATCAGTTTGATTATTATGCTATTTACTACATACCACGAGATCGCAATCAAAAGGCCGATTCATTGGCAAAGTTGGCCAGCACAGGTGAAGCACAGCAAATGGGACTTGTCCCGGTTGAAACTTTGTCCTTCCCAAGCATCGATCAAATCAAAATGAATGATGTGTTGGAAACCTTTCCCAGCAGAGAATCATGGATGACTCCGTATCGAAATTATATTGAGGATGGGATATTGCCTGAACACCGAAATGAGAAAAGGCAAGTTCTACGAAAAGCTTCGCGGTTCATCATTCAGGACGGGATCATGTATAGAAAAGGTTATTCTGTTCCACTCCTCCGGTGTATCGCTCACGATGAAGTCAAACGAGTGTTACATGATGTACACGAGGGAGAATGTGGCGATCACACCGGTGGACAAGCGCTTGCTAAGAAGATAATCCGATATGGATATTACTGGCCGACAGTGAATCGAGATGCAGCCAATTATGCCAGAAAGTGCGACAAGTGCCAAAAACACGCTCGAATTCCAAGAGCCCCGCCTACCGAGATAACTCAAATGGTCAGTCCCTGGCCGTTCGCTATGTGGGGTATCGATATCATTGGCGCTTTACCTCTGGCAAGAGGTGGTGCGAAGTATGTCATCGTCGCAGTTGACTACTTCACGAAATGGGCCGAGGCCGAAGCTCTCGCAATGATTACGTCGAAGAAAGTAATAAACTTTGTAGACCGCAATATCATTTGCCGATTCGGACTCCCGCATACCATCATCACCGATAATGGGACCCAATTCGAAAGTTCGGAGTTCAAGAATTTCTGCCAACGATTTCATATTCATAAAAAGTTCTCTGCAGTCGCACATCCACAAGCAAACGGTCAGGTCGAAGCTGTTAACAAAGTTATCAAATCCATCTTAAAGAAACGACTGGAAAAGGCTGGGGGCAAATGGGTCGATGAACTTCCTATGGCATTATGGGCTTATCGAACAACTCACAAGACCGCAACTGGACACACCCCATTTTCCTTATCCTATGGCTCGGAGGCCGTCATTCCAGTTGAGACGGAAGTATTTTCTCACCGCGTAACATATTACGATCCAAAAACAAATGCTATATTACTCGCTGAATCTTTGGATCTGTTGGACGAGAAACGAGAAGAAGCTGATTTAAGAGCGGCCGCCTACCGAAGTCGGGTCGCCCGGTTATATAACACCAAAGTTCGCCCCCGAACCTTTGAACTCGGTGATCTGGTCCTCAAGAGAATATACCCGGTTCCTTCACACATGAAACCAAGTTGGGAAGGACCGTACGTGATTACACAAAGACTTGGGGATGGCACATTCAAACTATCAACCGTGGACGGTCTAGTTTTACCAAGAGCCTGGAACAGCGAGAGTCTCCGTCGCTACTACATATGACAGGCTTCATTTATTTCATTATGTTTTTTATTCAGCAATTTACTTTTGCATTTCGAAATTAGAATTTGTAATAAGGCAACTGATTTGCCATATTTTCTTATTTCAGCAATAAAATGCCATCTCTTCGAGCCAGAGCTGTGATTCATTAAATACAATGTACAACATCACGATGCACGAAGAGCTAAGTTCCATCACACAGTGGAATTTATTCAAGTAGGGAGTGGCTGTGAAGCAATCAACCACTCACTAAATGAAACCCGAGCTCGGGGGCAAGCCATCACATCAGACCACGAAATGGGTTGATACACGACAACCCTTCACTTAACTCCATACTCCCAGAGTGCGAGGCGGAGTATAAACATTTTACTAAACTCTATGCTCCCAGAGCGCGAGGCGGAGTATAAACTTTCATTCAACTCCGTACTCCCAGAGTGCGAGGCGGAGTATAAACATTTTTCCTAAACCCCAGAGTACTCCGAGAGCGCGAGCTGGGTACAAGCTTTTTATTTAACTCCGTACTCCCAGAGTGCGAGGCGGAGTATAAACATTCCTTAACTCCGTACTCCCAGAGTGCGAGGCGGAGTATAAACATTCCTTAACTCCGTACTCCCAGAGTGCGAGGCGGAGTATAAACATTCCTTAACTCCGTACTCCCAAAGTGCGAGGCGGAGTATAAACATTCCCTAACTCCGTACTCCCAGAGTGCGAGGCGGAGTATAAACATTCATCTAACTCCGTACTCCCAGAGTGCGAGGCGGAGTATAAACATTCATTCAACTCCGTACTCCCAGAGCGCGAGACGGGGTATAAACATATGTCAACTCCACACTTATCCCCAATGCTGGGGGCAGAACCATAACACATGACAAGTTGAAGACGAAAAGGGAATAAATTTTCATTTCCACTATCGACAAAAAGAATCTGATTACAAAGTGTTAAAAGGAAATTCTGCTAGTGGGAGCCGAATCCACATCTATACACGGCAATAGAAAAATCCACAAAATGCTACCCTACGCAACAAAGATTTAAAGAAAGAGTTCAATCTTTCTTCTTCCTTATCTTCTTCTTCGGGGTAGCCCCACCAGATCCACTGCCTGATTTTTTCCTCAATCGCTTACTCTTTTCAGGCTTGCCCTCCGGCAGCGATATAATGTCAACGTCTTCCTCAGAGCTGGAGGCGACGGAAGTTCTTTTAGGAGGACGAGCTGGAGGCATAGGAGTAGTAGCAGGAGGAGGGACAGGAGCGGTCTCAATCACTACAGTACCGCCCGGTGAAATCACCATTAACGGGGCAGGCCCGGGCGGATTAGTACCAGCATTCCCTGCTGCCATCTCGGCATCAATCTCAGCAATGATGTCATCCTCACGAGAAACTTGGGCCGCGTCGGATGTGCCAATAGCTGGCATAGATGAACTAACGGCCGGAGCAGCCCCACTCACAGCATCGGACGGGTTGACAGAGGGATCGATGGGTTCATTGAGAAGCTCCTCAATCATTTGAGCGTTGAAAGAAAACATATTTGCATCTCCCTCCTCGCCAATCAAAGTAGAAGTCGTGATGGCTTCAGAAAAAACAACCCCTTGTGTTTGATGAGGAACTGATAGAGCAAGGGGTGCAGAAATAATAACTTCAGTCACTGAAATGCGACAAAACGAAGATTGTTAGCCAAGTGTGTTGCTTAAGGTTCTTCACAACTAAACTACGAGAAGCGTTCAAATACCTTCCTTGGTCTGGACCGAAACGTGGGCAGAATCCTCGGCAGAAGATAGTAATGGTTGGTCAGGATTATAGGCAGGAACAGACTGGGGATCTACTGCACCAGTGGTTTCGGGCAATGTTGGAATTACAGCTCCAACACCTGTCCTGTGATGCACGATCCCCGAGCCTTCGCCTGTCTCTAGAGATTGGACGCCGAGCTTTTCTTTCGCCATAGAGATCACCACCTCATGAAGGGTCTTCCTCTCATCCTTGGTAAGCAAACGCATCTCCAGTTCAAAGTCGTCAAGTGTTCCATCTGGATGCGCTGCTCTTTTCTCATTCACCAGCCGGGTCCAGGCATTGTACAAGATCATGGAGTCATCTCCCAGCCACGCTAAATTTCTGTGTTCCAGCACATTAGCGTTATACGTGACTAAGAGGTCGTCAAACTCAGCATCTAGCCTAGACCTCTCCTCCAAGATCTTTTCCTGAATTTCTGCTTCCGCAGACTTAGCCTTGACCGCCGCCGCAGCAAGTTCGGTCCTGAGAGATACTGCTTGGTCGCAAGCCTCTTGAGCAGTGGCATTCGCATCATCCTTCTCCTACACCATTTCAGCAAATCTGGCCTTGAGCTCATTCAGCTCTTTAACGGCTAAGTCTCGCTCAGCTGCAATGGTGGTGTTGCGGTGGCCCATCTCTTCCACCGTGGCGCAATGTTCTTGCTGCATCCTCGCTAGTTTGGCCACGACACCTTCATGTATCTGAAGTGTTTCAAGCTCTGACTTCCGGGACGTCTCCACTTCGGATTGAAGAACTTGAATGATGCGTTTCTGCTTGGCAATGTCAGCATCACGTTCAGCAATGACCTTCGCCCTGTCGAAAGCTACTCTAGAAGCCTTCACGGCTGCCTTATACCACTCCTTGTACTGAGCATAGAAGTCGTGGATATAACTATGAGCAGTGGTCTCAACTTCCGGAGGGATTCTTTTAAAGTTAGGAGGGAAGATATAGCCATCCATGCAAATTTCCGGGTAGTCATTTTTCATTTAGGCGAGTTTAGCAGCTCCCTCGCTTGTCAACTCAGCCGGAGCTTGTTCAATTATAGCGGCTGATGTCGGTTCCATTCTTGGCCGCTGAGTATCAGGCCGAGAAGATTGAGAAGGCAACTATTGCTGATGAGATGGCCCTGGGAGGTCTACTGGAGCCCTGGGAGGCGGAGGAGAGCGAGATCGGGGTCGGTACTGGTATCCCCGGTCTTTGTCAGAATAATCATAGCCAGAACGGCCACGCGAGTAATCTTTGTCTCTGTCATAACGTTCCTGACTTGAATAGCTTCGCCCATGATCCCTGTCTGTTTCTCTCCTGCGGGAATCATAAAATGGAGAGGATTGGCGCACATTCCGAAGCCTATCCAGAGTAGAGCCACGTCCTGACATCTCGCCTGCGATAAGAAAGAATTACGAATTAGGGTCTCATAAAGCAATGTTTACTATGCAAAAGTCATGAAGTGCCGTGGAAGTGTGTGTAAATGTGTAAACCCCCAAACCGACCGGAAGTGTTGACCGCACTTAAAGGAAAGGGCTCGTTCACGTTTAGAACATCTTGAAATTCCTCCAACCCAGGATTATGAGAAATCGATATATAATCTGGGATAGGAATATCGTCTAGCCCTTTGAAAGAATCTCTCGAATGAGAAGGGGCGGCCTCAGAAATCATGACCCCGGAAGCGGGAAGAAACACATCTACGGATTTTCCCCCCTTGGACTTAAGTTTTTTAGAAACGGCGGCCTTGCCTTTCCGTTTTTCTCCCGATTCTTCAAAGTTTCCCGAGAGATCAGCCATCGGCTCTGAATCTGTGTGGGTTCTTTCTTCGTCACCCGCCTCAATTATTCTGATTCCGAGTGACTTCTTCACTTTTTTCTTCTTGATTTTCTTCTTGGTTTTCTTCTTATCTTCCTTCTTGGAGGCGGACTTTGCAAATCCCTCAACAACTATGCTTTGATTGATGTCGATCAGGCCAAGAACTCTTAAGTTGTAATCATTCAGCACCGAGTCAATATGCCTCGGCTCGCTTGGGACTTCTTGAAGGCTCCGGACGGTACCCTTGAAACGCCCTCCATCGGGCCTAGAGATAATAGCTGTAAAAGGAATGAAATGTCAATTTTAACACCGAAGAGCTATTGGTCAAGGAAACAGGTTATGGCGCTTACGTCTAGACAACCATCGCCTAGCGAAACCCGGAGGGCACCGAATGTAGAACCACTCGTTCTTGAAATAGCTCAGTCGAGTCCAAGCTCCAACTACAACTTGGCAATTCCTAACTGCCTCCAAAAATGTAAAAGACGGGCTATCACCCCTACTCTTGAAGTTAAATATGTGTCTGATCTCGGAGGGCCTCGGCGGGCGAAAGAGACAGTCCATAAATATTACAAAGGCACTGTTCAGCAACGCGTGCCCGTTGGGATGAAGTTGTGAAGGAGCGATTCCTAAATATGATAGCATCCCTCTGATATATTGGTTGAAAGGAGGAAGAGTTCCAGCCGCACAAGCATGACGGTAGAATCCTGTATATCCTTCAGGCGGGTTATGCGGTCTATCAGTGGCGCTGGGCAATAATACGTCACCTAGAGATATGTTATGCTTTAAGCATATTCGTCCCAATAAGGATTCAGAGATGTTAGACTGAACCGAATCAACAGGGTCCTCAATAAATATCGCCTCCGGCAATTCATCTGGAGCTGGATCGATTACATCGGCAGGGATATCGGGAATCTCAAGAACCGGAGGAGTCGAGCTCTGTACCTCTTGTTGTTGGGAGCTCGAAGATTCCATAATTAACTAACTCATCAGAAAGAAACGTTAAGTTCATAAAGAGCCCGTGCATTCCCCAGTGTAGTGTGTATGAACGTGTCATGCAGTGCAAGTGCTGTACATTACTTAAACAGATTCTACAGATTGAAGCAAGATGTCTGTACGACCAAAACTTAGGAATTTGAGAACGAAGATGACCGTCTTCGCTGACCGTCACTTCCACACCATCCAGACGCTACTGACCACTTCAAGTATAAATCAGTTGTATTGTTGGTTATGTCATAGTTCCATCGACGAGCCTCAAAGGAAATTCAAGTATAATCTTTCAGTCAAGTTCTGTTGTACAAGGCCGAAGCTCGTCGGAGTCGAGTATGCTAAAGTTCGGTAAGTTCGGAAAGTTCATCAAAGTTCAAACTTGGAAATGGCCGTAGTCCAGATGTTGAAACAAATCAGAAGAGTAGAAGTCTCTGAAGCAAGGGTGTTCGAATTGATCAACTCGAATCGATGTGCTTCGACTCCGCATGCTTCGACTCGAATCGATATGCTTCGACTCGAATCGATATGCTTCGACTCCGCATAGTTCGACTCGATGAAGTCTTGGGGTGGAGAAGCACTTCGAAACCATGAGATATGCATAACCACGAATCGATCAAAACTGAGATCCTTCGAATCGATCGGAGTATCGCTACTTCGAATCGATCGCCACGAACCTTCTTTCCTTTCTTCTCTTAAAACCATCGATTTGAAGTTATGCATTCAAAATCGATTCGAATGATTCATCCCTGGATCGATACGAAGCAACGAGAAGCAACATTCTGACCGATACAACTCAAATAGTTTCGTTCCTCGGTTCCATCGAGTCGACCCACCTCGTTCAGATTTCATCACTCCTCGATTTTTTCAGAAGAAAAAACTGAATTGATGCTAAAAAATTCTAAGTTCTATCTTTCTTACTCATTTCGAATCGATCCCTTGGTTACCTGTTTTTATTACGAGCGAAAGCGTGAAGGGGTTCGATCGATCTGGAGAAAGCACGTTCGACTTGGCCTTGGAGAGATCGATTCAAAGAAGAGGCTATAGCAACAGTAAAATGTAAAAAGAAAAAGTGAAGTTAACCATGCGTATTTATATGGGTTCCAAGGGCGACTCGAGGCTCTTCGTCTCCCGGTCATGATAATCGCTCACAGCAGGTCACAGCTCCATCGGTTCGAACGTATGCTCGATTACCCATCAACTTCGAATCCATCCATACGGTATGACGCAAAGCATCATCGATCCGGAGTAGACGATTCAAACTCACCAATTCGAACTCCAACGTGCGTACGTTTCGAATCTGCTTCGAGTCCACACCTCCGAATCCATCGTTGTCGAATTCATTAAAGCTTCGAGTCCATCGATTCGAGGCAATTGACGGAAGATGAATCAAAGTCACAGTATCACATCAATTCGAAGTACTTGCTTCGAAACCAACAACTCAGGCAACCACATCGAATCCACACAATATCGATTCGAAGCACGAGGTCCCTCAAACCCTCGATTCGAAGGCCATCAATTCGAAGAGGCACAGCTTCGAATCCATCACCAACCACTAATGAAAATGGACGAACCGTTTCAATGTGAAAAATTGCTTGTCTACTCTTCATACCGATTTAGGAGAGGATCGATACGGGAGGATGACCATAGACAATCATAAAAGCAATGTTTTAACTCAAATCTCAAATCGGTTCAGGAGAGGACCGATGCAGATTTCGATAGCAAAACCGAACTGACAACAACTTGCGATCACGCAACGTTAACCAAGGTCAAGATAATACACGTATGCACGTATTTTTGACTAATGTTTTGGTCTTTATCATCAACAGGAATCAAATGTTCATCTCGTCATGACTCAAAAGCCCAAACAGCCAGTCACAATTATACGACAGTCGATTACTGCAATACAGAATGCAACTTCCGATAAAGCATGTTGTAGCTATCCAATGAGAGACTGCAGCTTTTCAAAGCACGTCATGTTTACACAAGACGTACTTTGGGGGGCAAATGTTATCCCGCCTTTTGGCAAGGCCGTGACACCAAGGACTTGACTAGATACCGGTGGCAGATCGTCTCGGAAGTCGGTTACACGTAAGGATCGCTACGGATATCGATGAAATTTGTTCAAGTCCGGATCGGGCTACAATTGATAAGGCACGTCAAGCAAAGTCGTAGGAACCTACGTTCCAGATTTCAAGTCAATCCGAGTTCGTACGCCCGAGATATCATCAACGCAATTGAAGGGCATAGCCGTAAGATCGCCTCCTCTTTGTTCGAATCGACTAAGGGTCGAATCCATCAAAGATCGACTCCAAAAAGTTCGACTCGGTCTGCTTCGAGTCCATTTGGACACAAGTTGGTACCAGAGCCATCTTATTCGAAACCATCAGACGGTTAAGCTTCGTGTCCACCACCCAAGGCAGCATGTTCGAATCGATAGAAGTTTCCTTTGATTGATTCGAATCCACTAGGAGGACTTTGGTTTTGACTCCATCGAACGGGGGCCTAGTTCGAATCCATTAGGTCGTCACATCCTTCAAATCCACAGAGCTACAGATACTTCGAATCCACACAGTTTGAGACAACCTCGAATCGATCAACTTTAACACACCTAGATCGATTCGAAGAAGCCTTTGTTCGTTCGATTCGAAGAAGCCTTTTTTCGTTCGATTCGAAGATGACTTTGTTCGTTCGATTCGAAGATGAATATCTTCGAAACCACTATCACGAATCCACCATCACGAATCCACCTGGTCAAAGCAGCGAAAGGCATCGAGTCGACCGAATCGATTCGAACTGAGATCGATTCGAAGTACCCCTGTTCTCCAGAAATGCAACATTGAATCGATCATATCTCGAGTTCTACAAGTCCAAATGCCATGAAATTTTCACAGAAGCTTAAACACATGATGAAGAATGTTCACACCAAATTTCAGCTCGATTGGACGATTTCTTGATCGATTCGAACCAAGGGTTGAATCGATCCCAAAGTGGGCCCAGATCTCCAGATTTCGGCCATGTGGCCCCCTGACGTACCAGAACTGGTCTCCCCTCATTTTAGGTGAAATATCAGCCTCCTACACCTATAAATAGAGCCTCTGGTCATTCCGAAAAGGGGTCGGATAATTCTAAGTACTAAAGAGCGCCCAGATTCTGCCAGATCTACTCCAGAACATCGCCGCTGCTTTAGATTGACATTTAGCAATTAGATTCAGTTGTATTACATTATAAACTACTGTAATCTTCAAGTAATCGAGCAATAAAATCATCAAAACTTCATAGTGGACGTAGGCAAAACGCCGAACCACTCTAAATCGCTTGTCTTTGCAATTTACTTTCTGTTATTTGGAGTTTTTGTTAGATAATCCACAGTTTTAATTTTCATTCTTCACTTTTATCTCTTCAAAAACTTCCGAAGAGTGTTGTGCCCATTTTTGGTACAAACACTTTGGTGCTTTCACCGAGAAAAAACCAGCTTTTTTCTCCTGCTCCTTGGATCTACCATCGATACCGGATTGCACAAATCCAAGAGGAAGATCCAGATCTTCGATTCACAGTCCTTCCATTCTACTCAGATTTGCATAAAATCTAGGAAAAGGATTCATCATTCAAAATGGTTAGCACGAGAACCACTTCTATAGCTGCTGGACAAGAAGGTAGGGATGGACAGAATCCTGCTCAACAGCAGCCATCCAACCAAGACAACACTGCCCACTCAAATCCGTCTGGGGCAGTCACTAGACAAGAATTCCAGGTGTTGCTCCAAGAGCTGACTCAGAGTCGGCAACAGTTAGCCGAACAGTTACGTGCCAATATTGAATTGACAAACCGACTGAACCGCCAGGGCCGTAGGAGGTCCAGAAGGGATGATGTTTCCCGCTCATCCACTGAAAGTTCTGCCTCATCTGACTATCATCATAGATTTACCCGTCCCCGATTAGACGGAGATCATGCTCAGACTGCTGGATATCAACCCGCCCTGACTGTCGGGCAATTAAGGGTAGGACCATCAACCAGCTTCCAGGCTGGGCCATCAGCGCGAGGTGGTCGTACTCCACAATATACTACGGACAATCATGTCACAGCTGCCACAGTAGAAACAAGGGTTGATACCCGACATCTTCCGGATTCGAGTAATCAACAACAGGGACGTACTTCTAAACCATACGTCCCGGAAGACGATGAGCCAAGGAGGCGAAACTTGGACCGTCGACAGCGCCCGGTCCAAACTCGCACTGTGGAACCCGACCACACCTTAGCTCAGCATGCTCAAAATGTAGCAATGCCAGACATCTCGACTATGATACGTCAGATGATCCGTGAAAGCCAAGGTCTTACCAATGACGATTGGGGGATCTCTCGAAGCCATACTCCTTTCACGGAAGAGATACTATACGCTGAACCTCCTCGGCGATTCAGAATGCCAACTCTCCCTATGTACGAAGGAAGTTCTGATCCCAATCAGCACATACTGAAATACGAATGGTCAATGAGCGCCGCAAGGGCCGACGATGCAGTAAAATGCCGGAGCTTCCCCATTTCACTGGGAGGAATTGCAACAATGTGGTTTACAAGACTACCTCCAAGATCTATCTCTTCATTTGACCAATTGGCTAAGAAATTTGTTGAACAATTTCGTATGCATGTCGCTAGACCCAAAGATGTTAACACCCTGTCCAATGTTACCCAGGCTCGTGGGGAAACATTAAGGCGTTACTTGGAGAGATTCCATGCGGCATGTGTGGAAATTAGTAATCCCAACGACAACTCAATTTTAATGGCATTGACAAAGGGAATTGATCCCGATTCTGAATTTGGAAACTGGTTAGCCGGAAAACCACCCGCATCGTTGGACCGTTTCTACTCCAAAGCCGCTCAATTCTTACGGCAAGAGGACGCGAAACAGTCTAGGAAGCAGGACGATGCGAAACCTGGAAATGAGGGAATACAAAGCAATGTAGCAGTTAAACAGTCCGGTGACAATTCCGGAAAAGTCCAGTTAAACATACAGAACAAACAAACTCAGCCAAGAGGTGGCAATGGTCAAAATAAGAAGAGAGATCCGAATCCAGGCCCACGGCGTAGGGCTCCGATGTTCGAAAGTTATACACCGTTAAACACTTCGCTGGAAAATGTGTACCTGCAAACTTGCAACACAGAACAGTATAAGAAACCCGCTCCGAAGCGGTCATCAGAAAGGCAGATTCAGACAGGAAAGTTTTGTAGGTTTCATGAGAGTTATGGCCACAATACTAATGACTGTCGCCATTTGCAAGATCTCATAGAAAAGTTGATCAGGGAGAGGAAGTTAGATCAATTCGTGCGGGCGCCGCAGTCTGGTGGTGCGGGCCCATCGAATCCAAACCGTGTGCAAGACCAAGAAAGACAAGAGGAACCCGCTCGTACAGGCGGGAGGCTAGTTATCAATACCATAAGTGGTGGTCCTCATCCAGCGGACAGGAGCTGGAGGGAAATGGAGTCGTATGCTAGCTCTATCAGGCATGCGAGCTTCGAATGCTGCAGTAATTGTGAGGATGGAACCCCGACTAAGCAACAAAAGACGATGTCTGACGATATCATATTTAGAAGCAGAGATGCTGATAAAATCGAAGCCCCAACAATTAACCCACTGGTCATATCTGCCCAAGTTGGTCCTGCTTGGATGAAGAGGATCCTGGTTGACAGTGGGAGTTCTGTAAACATTCTATTCAAGCGAGCTTACGATTTAATGAAGATGGAAGCCAAAGACTTGAAACCCTGCCAATCCCGAGTTCATGGCTTCAATGGGAGTGCAACGATACCTACTGGAATAGTGGAACTACCAGTAGAACTGGGGATTGGAGAACGCAGGAGAGTCCGACTGCTGCAATTCGTCGTTCTTGACATCGCTTCACCGTACAACGCATTCCTGGGTCGACCAGCCCTTGCTGAATTCAGGGCAGCCATTGCCCCGTGGTGTTTGACTTTAAAATTCCCAACCGATCATGGTATAGGAATCGTTCAAGGAAATCAGGCAGCAAGAAGAGCCTGTTATGTTGCTGAGTTGCGTGAAGCACAGAAGAAGGAGAAAGGAAAGGGCGTAGAGGAATCTCTCTGCGTCCGTTTTACCGATAATTGACAACTAACGCCTGGGCCCCGGCCCGGGCACCACTACCAATTCCTTAGAGATCTTGACCCTAGAGATAGCGAAGATAAAGATGAAGTAGAAGAGAATCAAGCGTCTCTAGCCGAACTGACTGTGGACGTCCCGGTCAGTGAGGATGACGACTCGAAAGTACTAAAAGTTGGATCTCAACTGGGAAAACAGATACAACAGGAATTGGTTGAATTTCTTCAAGCGAATCTTGATGTCTTTGCCTGGACGCACTCTGACGTGCTGAATTTCACCGAACGTTGCAAGTCACTCTTTGAATATTGATCCGCGACATGTTTCGGTCAAGCAAAAGAGGCGTGGTATGGATCCAGAGAGATCTGCCGCCCTTAAAGAAGAAATTGACAAGTTGCAATCAAATGGTTTCATCCGAGATGCTCTATACCCAGAGTGGGTGTCAAATCCGGTAATGGTTCGAAAACCGAATGGGAAATGGAGAACATGTGTCGACTACTCCGACTTAAACAAAGCTTGTCCAAAAGATAGTTTTCCACTTCCCCGAATTGACCAACTCGTAGACTCAACTGCAGGTCACGAATTGTTATCCTTTATGGATGCTTATTTCGGTTATAATCAGATACCCATGCATCTACCCGATCAAGAACATACTAGTTTCGTGACCGATCTGGGACTCTACTGTTACAGAGTCATGCCCTTTGGTTTAAAGAATGCCGGAGCAACTTACCAACGCTTGGTTAATCGAATGTTCACTGATCAGATCGGAAAGACCATGGAAGTCTATGTGGATGACATGTTAGTTAAGTCCCGATTTTCCATAGATCACGTCAAGGATTTAAATTCAATGTTCCGCATCTTACGTGAGTATGGAATGAAGCTTAACCCGTTAAAGTGCCATTTTGGCGTCGCATCCAGAAAGTTTCTAGGGTTCATCGTCAACGCTCGTGGGATAGAGGCAAACCCCGAAAAGATCTGGGCAATAAGGAATTTGCAAACTCCAAAGACCATAAAGCAAGTCCAGAGTCTCAACGGGAAGGTAGCAGCGCTAAGCAGGTTCATCTCGAAATCCACTGATAAATGCATTCCTTTCTTTGATCTAATCCGGAAAGGGAAACGAAACTTTGAATGGACCATGGAATGTGAAGGTGCATTCCGATCGCTGGTTCAGCATCTCTCTACGCCACCGATTTTGTCAAAACCAATTGATCACGAACAATTATACCTTTATCTGGCGGTATCGGAGCATGCGATCAGTGCTGCTCTGGTCCGGGAAGAGGATCGAGTGCAGAAACCGGTCTATTATGTTAGTAAACGATTGACCGGAGCTGAAAGAAATTACCCCAGGTTGGAGAAACTGGCTTACTGTTTGGTCATCGCCTCGAGAAAGCTTCGTCCTTATTTCCAAGCTCATCTGCTTACTGTGTATACCGATCAGCCGTTACGACAGGTCCTCACGCGGCCTGAGACGTCTGGAAGGTTACTCAAATGGAATATCGAACTGAGTCAATTTGACATTACTTATGCTCCGCGGAGAGCCATTCAAGGGCAAGTCCTAGCTGACTTCATAGCTGAATTTACTGTTCCAGACGACTTACCTGAAACCAGCGAGTCTCCTGAATATGTCTGGAAACTTTATACAGACGGTGCATCAAACGATCGGTGTTCGGGCGCTGGAGTTGTACTAGAAACCCCCGAAGGTCGATCCATATGCTATGCTTTGAAGTTTGATTTTCACGCAACCAACAATGAAGCCGAATATGAAGCCCTGTTGACTGGGTTAAAGCTTGCCAGAGATCTGAGAATTATCGCTATAGAAGTTTATTGTGATTCACAGTTGGTTGTGTGTCAGGTACGGGGAGAATATCAAGCAAGAGATCGAAGGTTAGGTGCTTATCTAGCCCGAGTTCAGGAAGCACTGGATCAGTTTGATTATTATGCTATTTACTACATACCACGAGATCGCAATCAAAAGGCCGATTCATTGGCAAAGTTGGCCAGCACAGGTGAAGCACAGCAAATGGGACTTGTCCCGGTTGAAACTTTGTCCTTCCCAAGCATCGATCAAATCAAAACGAATGATGTGTTGGAAACCTTTCCCAGCAGAGAATCATGGATGACTCCGTATCGAAATTATATTGAGGATGGGATATTGCCTGAACACCGAAATGAGAAAAGGAAAGTTCTACGAAAAGCTTCGCGGTTCATCATTCAGGACGGGATCATGTATAGAAAAGGTTATTCTGTTCCACTCCTCCGGTGTATCGCTCACGATGAAGTCAAACGAGTGTTACATGATGTACACGAGGGAGAATGTGGCGATCACACCGGTGGACAAGCGCTTGCTAAGAAGATACTCCGATATGGATATTACTGGCCGACAGTGAATCGAGATGCAGCCAATTATGCCAGAAAGTGCGACAAGTGCCAAAAACACGCTCGAATTCCAAGAGCCCCGCCTACCAAGATAACTCAAATGGTCAGTCCCTGGCCGTTCGCTATGTGGGGTATCGATATCATTGGCGCTTTACCTCTGGCAAGAGGTGGTGCGAAGTATGCCATCGTCGCAGTTGACTACTTCACGAAATGGGCCGAGGCCGAAGCTCTCGCAACGATTACGTCGAAGAAAGTAATAAACTTTGTAGACCGCAATATCATTTGCCGATTCGGACTCCCGCATACCATCATCACCGATAATGGGACCCAATTCGAAAGTTCGGAGTTCAAGAATTTCTGCCAACGATTTCATATTCATAAAAAGTTCTCTGCAGTCGCACATCCACAAGCAAACGGTCAGGTCGAAGCTGTTAACAAAGTTATCAAATCCATCTTAAAGAAACGACTGGAAAAGGCTGGGGGCAAATGGGTCGATGAACTTCCTATGGCATTATGGGCTTATCGAACAACTCACAAGACCGCAACTGGACACACCCCATTTTCCTTATCCTATGGCTCGGAGGCCGTCATTCCAGTTGAGACGGAAGTATTTTCTCACCGCGTAACATATTACGATCCAAAAACAAATGCTATATTACTCGCTGAATCTTTGGATCTGTTGGACGAGAAACGAGAAGAAGCTGATTTAAGAGCGGCCGCCTACCAAAGTCGGGTCGCCCGGTTATATAACACCAAAGTTCGCCCCCGAACCTTTGAACTCGGTGATCTGGTCCTCAAGAGAATATACCCGGTTCCTTCACACATGAAACCAAGTTGGGAAGGACCGTACGTGATTACACAAAGACTTGGGGATGGCACATTCAAACTATCAACCGTGGACGGTCTAGTTTTACCAAGAGCCTGGAACAGCGAGAGTCTCCGTCGCTACTACATATGACAGGCTTCATTTATTTCATTATGTTTTTTATTCAGTAATTTACTTTTGCATTTCGAAATTAGAATTTGTAATAAGGCAACTAATTTGCCATATTTTCTTATTTCAGCAATAAAATGCCATCTCTTCGAGCCAGAGTTGTGATTCATTAAATACAATGTACAACATCACGATGCACGAAGAGCTAAGTTCCATCACACAGTGGAATTTATTCAAGTAGGGAGTGGCTGTGAAGCAATCAACCACTCACTAAATGAAACCCGAGCTCGGGGGCAAGCCATCACATCAGACCACGAAATGGGTTGATACACGACAACCCTTCACTTAACTCCGTACTCCCAGAGTGCGAGGCGGAGTATAAACATTTTACTAAACTCTGTGCTCCCAGAGCGCGAGGCGGAGTATAAACTTTCATTCAACTCCGTACTCCCAGAGTGCGAGGCGGAGTATAAACATTTTTCCTAAACCCCAGAGTACTCCGAGAGCGCGAGCTGGGTACAAGCTTTTTATTTAACTCCGTACTCCCAGAGTGCGAGGCGGAGTATAAACATTCCTTAACTCCGTACTCCCAGAGTGCGAGGCGGAGTATAAACATTCCTTAACTCCGTACTCCCAGTGTGCGAGGCGGAGTATAAACATTCCCTAACTCCGTACTCCCAGAGTGCGAGGCGGAGTATAAACATTCATCTAACTCCGTACTCCCAGAGTGCGAGGCGGAGTATAAACATTCATTCAACTCCGTACTCCCAGAGCGTGAGACGGGGTATAAACATACGTCAACTCCACACTTATCCCCAATGCTGGGGGCAGAACCATAACACATGACAAGTTGAAGACGAAAAGGGAATAAATTTTCATTTCCACTATCGACAAAAAGAATCTGATTACAAAGTGTTAAAAGGAAATTCTGCTAGTGGGAGCCGAATCCACATCTATACACGGCAATAGAAAAATCAACAAAATGCTACCCTACGCAACAAAGATTTAAAGAAAGAGTTCAATCTTTCTTCTTCCTTATCTTCTTCTTCGGGGTAGCCCCACCAGATCCACTGCCTGATTTTTTCCTCAATCGCTTACTCTTTTCAGGCTTGCCCTCCGGCAGCGATATAATGTCGACGTCTTCCTCAGAGCTGGCGGCGACGGAAGTTCTTCTAGGAGGACGAGCTGGAGGCATAGGAGTAGTAGCAGGAGGAGGGACAGGAGCGGTCTCAATCACTACAGTACCGCCCGGTGAAATCACCATTAACGGGGCAGGCCCGGGCGGATTAGTACCAGCATTCCCTGCTGCCATCTCGGCATCAATCTCAGCAATGATGTCATCCTCACGAGAAACTTGGGCCGCGTCGGATGTGCCAATAGCTGGCATAGATGAACTAACGGCCGGAGCAGCCCCACTCACAGCATCGGACGGGTTGACAGAGGGATCGATGGGTTCATTGAGAAGCTCCTCAATCATTTGATCGTTGAAAGAAAACATATTTGCATCTCCCTCCTCGCCAATCAAAGTAGAAGTCGTGATGGCTTCAGAAAAAACAACCCCTTGTGTTTGATGAGGAACTGATAGAGCAAGGGGCGCAGAAACAATAACTTCAGTCACTGAAATGCGACAAAACGAAGATTGTTAGCCAAGTGTGTTGCTTAAGGTTCTTCACAACTAAACTACGAGAAGCGTTCAAATACCTTCCTTGGTCTGGACCGAAACGTGGGCAGAATCCTCGGCAGAAGATAGTAATGGTTGGTCAGGATTATAGGCAGGAACAGACTGGGGATCTACCGCACCAGTGGTTTCGGGCAATGTTGGAATTACAGCTCCAACACCTGTCCCGTGATGCACGATCCCCGAGCCTTCGCCTGTCTCTAGAGATTGGACGCCGAGCTTTTCTTTCGCCATAGAGATCACCACCTCATGAAGGGTCTTCCTCTCATCCTCGGTAAGCAAACGCATCTCCAGTTCAAAGTCGTCAAGTGTTCCATCTGGATGCGCTGCTCTTTTCTCATTCACCAGCCGGGTCCAGGCATTGTACAAGATCATGGAGTCATCTCCCAGCCACGCTAAATTTCTGTGTTCCAGCACATTAGCGTTATACGTGACTAAGAGGTCGTCAAACTCAGCATCTAGCCTAGACCTCTCCTCCAAGATCTTTTCCTGA
Organism: Allium fistulosum; assembly: GCA_030737815.1. NCBI lineage: Eukaryota > Viridiplantae > Streptophyta > Magnoliopsida > Asparagales > Amaryllidaceae > Allium > Allium fistulosum. Next base: position 1,037,479,863 of record CM060902.1, on the reverse strand, counting down.
ATTTCTGCTTCCGCAGACTTAGCCTTGACCGCCGCCGCAGCAAGTTCGGTCCTGAGAGATACTGCTTGGTCGCAAGCCTCTTGAGCAGTGGCGTTCGCATCATCCTTCTCCTTCACCATTTCAGCAAATATGGCCTTGAGCTCATTCAGCTCTTTAACGGCTAAGTCTCGCTCAGCTGCAATGGTGGTGTTGCGGTGGCCCATCTCTTCCACCGTGGCGCAATGTTCTTGCTGCATCCTTGCTAGTTTGGCCACGACACCTTCATGTTTCTGAAGTGTTTCAAGCTCTGACTTCCGGGACGTCTCCACTTCGGATTGAAGAACTTGAATGATGCGTTTCTGCTTGGCAATGTCAGCATCACGTTCAGCAATGACCTTCGCCCTGTCGAAAGCTACTCTAGAAGCCTTCACGGCTGCCTTATACCACTCCTTGTACTGAGCATAGAAGTCGTGGATATAACTATGAGCAGTGGTCTCAGCTTCCGGAGGGATTCTTTTAAAGTTAGGAGGGAAGATATAGCCATCCATGCAAATTTCCGGGTAGTCATTTTTCATTTGGGCGAGTTTAGCAGCTCCCTCGCTTGTCAACTCAGCCGGAGCTTGTTCAATTATAGCGGCTGCTGTCGGTTCCATTCTTGGCCGCTGAGTATCAGGCCGAGAAGATTGAGAAGGCAACTGTTGCTGATGAGATGGCCCTGGGAGGTCTACTGGAGCCCTGGGAGGCGAAGGAGAGCGAGATCGGGGTCGGTACTGGTATCCCCGGTCTCTGTCAGAATAATCATAGCCAGAACGGCCACGCGAGTAATCTCTGTCTCTGTCATAACGTTCCTGACTTGAATAGCTTCGCCCATGATCCCTGTCTGTTTCTCTCCTACGGGAATCATAAAATGGAGAGGATTGGCGCACATTCCGAAGCCTATCCAGAGTAGAGCCACGTCCTGACATCTCGCCTGCGATAAGAAAGAATTACGAATTAGGGTCTCATAAAGCAATGTTTACTATGCAAAAGTCATGAAGTGCCGTGGAAGTGTGTGTAAATGTGTAAACCCCCAAACCGACCGGAAGTGTTGACCGCACTTAAAGGAAAGGGCTCGTTCACGTTTAGAACATCTTGAAATTCCTCCAACCCAGGATTATGAGAAATCGATATATAATCTGGGATAGGAATATCGTCTAGCCCTTTGAAAGAATCTCTCGAATGAGAAGGGGCGGCCTCAGAAATCATGACCCCGGAAGCGGGAAGAAACACATCTACGGATTTTCCCCCCTTGGACTTAAGTTTTTTGGAAACGGCGGCCTTGCCTTTCCGTTTTTCTCCCGATTCTTCAAAGTTTCCCGAGAGATCAGCCATCGGCTCTGAATCTGTGTGGGTTCTTTCTTCGTCACCCGCCTCAATTATTCTAATTCCGAGTGACTTCTTCACTTTTTTCTTCTTGATTTTCTTCTTGGTTTTCTTCTTATCTTCCTTCTTGGAGGCGGACTTTGCAAATCCCTCAACAACTATGCTTTGATTGATGTCGATCAGGCCAAGAACTCTTAAGTTGTAATCATTCAGCACCGAGTCAATATGCCTCGGCTCGCTTGGGACTTCTTGAAGGCTCCGGACGGTACCCTTGAAACGCCCTCCATCGGGCCTAGAGATAATAGCTGTAAAAGGAATGAAATGTCAATTTTAACACCGAAGAGCTATTGGTCAAGGAAACAGGTTATGGCGCTTACGTCTAGACAACCATCGCCTAGCGAAACCCGGAGGGCACCGAACGTAGAACCACTCGTTCTTGAAATAGCTCAGTCGAGTCCAAGCTCCAACTACAACTTGGCAATTCCTAACTGCCTCCAAAAATGTAAAAGACGGGCTATCACCCCTACTCTTGAAGTTAAATATGTGTCTGATCTCGGAGGGCCTCGGCGGGCGAAAGAGACAGTCCATAAATATTACAAAGGCACTGTTCAGCAACGCGTGCCCGTTGGGATGAAGTTGTGAAGGAGCGATTCCTAAATATGATAGCATCCCTCTGATATATTGGTTGAAAGGAGGAAGAGTTCCGGTCGCACAAGCATGACGGTAGAATGCTGTATATCCTTCAGGCGGGTTATGCGGTCTATCAGTGGCGCTGGGCAATAATACGTCACCTAGAGATATGTTATGCTTTAAGCATATTCGTCCCAATAAGGATTCAGAGATGTTAGACTGAACCGAATCAACAGGGTCCTCAATAAATATCGCCTCCGGCAATTCATCTGGAGCTGGATCGATTACATTGGCAGGGATATCGGGAATCTCAAGAACCGGAGGAGTCGAGCTCTGTACCTCTTGTTGTTGGGAGCTCGAAGATTCCATAATTAACTAACTCATCAGAAAGCAACGTTAAGTTCATAAAGAGCCAGTGCATTCCCCAGTGTAGTGTGTATGAACGTGTCATGCAGTGCAAGTGCTGTACATTACTTAAACAGATTCTACAGATTGAAGCAAGATGTCTGTACGACAAAAACTTAGGAATTTGAGAACGAAGATGACCGTCATCGCTGACCGTCACTTCCACACCATCCAGACGCTACTGACCACTTCAAGTATAAATCAGTTGTATTGTTGGTTATGTCATAGTTCCATCGACGAGCCTCAAAGGAAATTCAAGTATAATCTTTCAGTCAAGTTCTGTTGTACAAGGCCGAAGCTCGTCGGAGTCGAGTATGCTAAAGTTCGGTAAGTTCGGAAAGTTCGTCAAAGTTCAAACTTGGAAATGGCCGTAGTCCAGATGTTGAAACAAATCAGAAGAGTAGAAGCCTCTGAAGCAAGGGTGTTCGAATTGATCAACTCGAATCGATGTGCTTCGACTCCGCATGCTTCGACTCAAATCGATATGCTTCGACTCGAATCGATATGCTTCGACTCCGCATAGTTCGACTCGATGAAGTCTTGGGGTGGAGAAGCACTTCGAAACCATGAGATATGCATAACCACGAATCGATCAAAACTGAGATCCTTCGAATCGATCGGAGTATCGCTACTTCGAATCGATCGCCACGAACCTTCTTTCCTTTCTTCTCTTAAAACCATCGATTCGAAGTTATGCATTCAAAATCGATTCGAATGATTCATCCCTGGATCGATACGAAGCAACGAGAAGCAACATTCTGACCGATACAACTCAAATAGTTTCGTTCCTCGGTTCCATCGAGTCGACCCACCTCGTTCAGATTTCATCACTCCTCGATTTTTTCAGAAGAAAAAACTGAATTGATGCTAAAAAATTCTAAGTTCTATCTTTCTTACTCATTTCGAATCGATCCCTTGGTTACCTGTTTTTATTACGAGCGAAAGCGTGAAGGGGTTCGATCGATCTGGAGAAAGCACGTTCGACTTGGCCTTGGAGAGATCGATTCGAAGAAGAGGCTATAGCAACAGTAAAATGTAAAAAGAAAAAGTGAAGTTAACCACGCGTATTTATATGGGTTCCAAGGGCGACTCGAGGCTCTTCGTCTCCCGGTCATGATAACCGCTCACAGCAGGTCACAGCTCCATCGGTTCGAACGTATGCTCGATTACCCATCAACTTCGAATCCATCCATACGGTATGACGCAAAGCATCATCGATCTGGAGTAGACGATTCAAACTCACCAATTCGAACTCCAACGTGCGTACGTTTCGAATCTGCTTCGAGTCCACACCTCCGAATCCATCGTTGTCGAATTCATTAAAGCTTCGAGTCCATCGATTCGAGGCAATTGACGGAAGATGAATCAAAGTCACAGTATCACATCAATTCGAAGTACTTGCTTCGAAACCAACAACTCAGGCAACCACATCGAATCCACACAATATCGATTCGAAGCACGAGGTCCCTCAAACCCTCGATTCGAAGGCCATCAATTCGAAGAGGCATAGCTTCGAATCCATCACCAACCACTAATGAAAATGGACGAACCGTTTCAATGTGAAAAATTGCTTGTCTACTCTTCATACCGATTCAGGAGAGGATCGATACGGGAGGATGACCATAGACAATCATAAAAGCAATGTTTTAACTCAAATCTCAAATCGGTTCAGGAGAGGACCGATGCAGATTTCGATAGCAAAACCGAACTGACAACAACTTGCGATCACGCAACGTTAACCAAGGTCAAGATAATACACGTATGCACGTATTTTTGACTAATGTTTTGGTCTTTATCATCAACAGGAATCAAATGTTCATCTCGTCATGACTCAAAAGCCCAAACAGCCAGTCACAATTATACGACAGTCGATTACTGCAATACAGAATGCAACTTCCGATAAAGCATGTTGTAGCTATCCAATGAGAGACTGCAGCTTTTCAAAGCACGTCATGTTTACACAAGACGTACTTTGGGGGGCAAATGTTATCCCGCCTTTTGGCAAGGCCGTGACACCAAGGACTTGACTAGATACCGGTGGCAGATCGTCTCGGAAGTCGGTTACACGTAAGGATCGCTACGGATATCGATGAAATTTGTTCAAGTCCGGATCGGGCTACAATTGATAAGGCACGTCAAGCAAAGTCGTAGGAACCTACGTTCCAGATTTCAAGTCAATCCGAGTTCGTACGCCCGAGATATCATCAACGCAATTGAAGGGCATAGCCGTAAGATCGCCTCCTCTTTGTTCGAATCGACTAAGGGTCGAATCCATCAAAGGTCGACTCCAACGAGTTCGACTCGGTCTGCTTCGAGTCCATTTGGACACAAGTTGGTACCAGAGCCATCTTATTCGAAACCATCAGACGGCTAAGCTTCGTGTCCACCACTCAAGGCAGCATGTTCGAATCGATAGAAGTTTCCTTTGATTGCTTCGAATCCACTAGGAGGACTTTGGTTTTGACTCCATCGAACGGGGGCCTAGTTCGAATCCATTAGGTCGTCACATCCTTCGAATCCACAGAGCTACAGATACTTCGAATCCACACAGTTTGAGACAACCTCGAATCGATCAACTTTAACACACCTAGATCGATTCGAAGAAGCCTTTGTTCGTTCAATTCGAAGAAGCCTTTGTTCGTTCGATTCGAAGATGACTTTGTTCGTTCGATTCGAAGATGAATATCTTCGAAACCACTATCACGAATCCACCTGGTCAAAGCAGCGAAAGGCATCGAGTCGACCGAATCGATTCGAACTGAGATCGATTCGAAGTACCCCTGTTCTCCAGAAATGCAACATTGAATCGATCATATCTCGAGTTCTACAAGTCCAAATGCCATGAAATTTTCACAGAAGCTTAAACACATGATGATGAATGTTCACACCAAATTTTAGCTCGATTAGACGATTTCTTGATCGATTCGAACCAAGGGTCGAATCGATCCCAAAGTGGGCCCGGATCTCCAGATTTCGGCCATGTGGGCCCCCTGACGTACCAGAACTGGTCTCCCCTCATTTTAGGTGAAATATCAGCCTCCTACACCTATAAATAGAGCCTCTGGTCATTCAGAAAAGGGGTCGGATAATTCTAAGTACTAAAGAGCGCCCAGATTCTGCCAGATCTACTCCAGAACACCGCCGCTGCTTTAGATTGACATTTAGCAATTAGATTCAGTTGTATTACATTATAAACTACTGTAATCTTCAAGTAATCGAGCAATAAAATCATCAAAACTTCATAGTGGACGTAGGCAAAACGCCGAACCACTCTAAATCGCTTGTCTTTGCAATTTACTTTCTGTTATTTGGAGTTTTTGTTAGATAATCCACAGTTTTAATTTTCATTCTTCACTTTTATCTCTTCAAAAACTTCCGAAGAGTGTTGTGCCCATTTTTGGTACAAACGCACTCTACTCTGTCAACACTTTATCGTAATGTCGGAAGGTAGGATTTCAGGTTTTTCCCAATCTATGAATCTTCATAAATGGCATAGTACAAACAGAGAAAGAAATTGTGTATTTGATGTTCTATCCGCAAACACGATGAAAAAGGTAGCCGAACTACCTCTCCTCTTCTTGTGAGCATGAAACCATGGAGCCTAGACTGCATTAGCAATGATCTATATGGAGAATTTCAGTTAAATCCCGATCGCTCCTCATTGGTAGGAAATCGAGTTTGATCTCGCCTTTTTCATAATTATCCTATATTCGAATTCAGAAAGATCAGAATAGATTAAGTCTTTCATTGAAAGATAGCTACGATTGATATACATAGTTAGATTTTCATGCGTCAATAACATATTATCGATAGTATTATGCAATCTTTCCAAATGATGATGATTATGAGTATACCTATGATTGATCATATTTCATGTTGGAAATGCTATATGAGGATCAATCGAATCAAAACTAGTATCTGATGCCAAAAGACTCCCAAAAAAAGAACACCACATATAAATGACTTAACACCATTACCTACTGAAATATCAACAATTATGTCTTCATTAGCTTGATGATTACTAGAACCAATCAGAACAGAATAATTATTTAAAGAAATGCTATTAGGATTAGTATCCAACTCAATTGAATCCATATGATCTGATAGAGTAGGTTCGTGGATAATACTCTCTGAAAATCCACCAACATAGACTTCTAACACAACCCATTATTATCATTGTCATAGTGAACTCACGAGAGAGAAGGGGCAGGATGGATGACAATCGGAAGAGGACGGATGATGGGACGAAGAAGAGGACGAATCACCGTTCCTATCTGAGGAAGGATGACCGTACATCAATGCCCCGACTAACATATTATTGTCGATTATTTTGTTATCTATTATATGACTATAATTAGATAAACTAATAGATGGATCATACACACTCTGCCGTTGATCTGACAACAAAGCACTATTGACACCTTGCAAAGGAGACATACCAGCTAGAAAGAAACATGATAACTGCTGCATAGAAGTATAATGAGTCAAAGCCTGTTGTACGATGGAGAGAGACCTATAGACATTTCCTTAGATGAATTACTTGATAACATACCAATATCATTTCTAGATCCAAACACATTTCACTCAAGAAAGAATTAATCAAATGTTTGGCTATTCACTAGGATGAACACCACCTGAATAAGAATTCGAATGAGTTAGAGAATAAATAGAATTAATTAATTGGAGAGTGAAGTTGTTTATTGTATATATACTTATTTCAATTTTCTAAGACACGGTTGGAACTGCGATTAGATCGCATAACTACGATCCTTATTAGGGAAGAATGGAACCTTTATCTATAAGTTGGTGCTCCTAGGTTACATACTTTACTTATACGTAATTATTGGTCTCTTGTCAGCTTAGCCCCATTTTCTCAACGCGTGGGGCCTAGACACGCATTAGGATATGAATTCTCTCACATCAAGGTACGTAGCAGCTGCAACAAACCCGACTTGAATGTTTGAAGAGGGCAATGATAAATGATTCCAATTGGAATCCACTGCACTAAGACAAGAAAGAAAGCAGACTGTAGAAACCCAGAGACTAATAAATAGCAGAGAGACCCGTTGTTACTTCCTGGCCTCTACCCTGTACCAATTAATATACTGGACTTAGTATCCAAGTATACGCTAACACACCTCACTCTGTAATCCTGAGACTAATAAGAGGAAGATAATGCTAGTAGATTTCACAAAGAATTCAAATCTGAAATTTGACAAGACTAAATACTTAATACGTAAGGGAAGATTTTTATTCATTCTAGCACTATAGTTTTTATACAATACATAACATAGGAGTACAATAAATAAGAAGCTTACACACTAATAAAAAGGGCCTTCAACCACACAACATTACTTCAAAGTTAACTAACAACATTCAACCACACAACATTAAAGTCATAGAACTTAATTAAACATAATAATGAACAGTGCTGGAACCTTCTAGGGGCCTTGCTTATTTCTTCCAGTCTCCTCATCCCTAGTGGGTGGGTCACGGAGGATGGCAACCTCCACAAGGAGCCCCTCCCGTTCTTAGAGCAGCATCCCCTTCCTGTTTTCGAAAGTGCGAATTTCATTCTGGAGAAAGAGCATACGATCTCATATGATAATAGGATCGATAGCAGGCATATGCTCCCAAAACGCACCCAGCGTTTGCTCTTGTTGGAGCTTCTCGTTTTCCACCTGACGTATTTCTTGCTCAATTCTCGCAAGTCTGTTAGCGATAGCCATGGCTACTCAAAGCTCGCTTTGCACCTACTTCTAAGATAAGAATAGTTTGGATTGCCAAAGAGAGACCGAAAGAAGCTTCTATTTATAGGTGACCGATCCAGTATACTAGGCCCTTTTTTATTAGATTGTCTCGGCATTTCAAACCCAGCTTTTCATGAATATCGTACTCAGAATAGTTTGGATCTTTTTCACGGGTATCGCCATGCAACCTCGAACCCCCCCATAGGATAAGAGACCGGTCAAAAGCTCTCTGCTCTATTCTGTAATAGAGGGGACCCCTATTTTTTAATAAAATCCGTATCTAAGGCTCTTTTTCTCTCTCCCATAATCCAACAAAACAAAACAAAACTCCAACCACACTCAAATAAGAACAAAAATACTAATGAAAAAAAGAAATGAGTCCCAGTATATTAATTGGAAAACTATTGTATCAAAAACATGTCTTATTTTATCAATAATACATATTTGTAGCAATGAAATACTATGATACTGAACTAATTAATATACTGGGTGAAGCAAGTAGGTAAATAGTATATATGTGTATTGAGTTTGAGTATCAGTTGTCGACTTACGAATAGTTTGGATTACTTTCTCTCAATAGTGATCAAATACCTCCTCAATAAAGAAACCTTTTTTAAGAATAGACATATATTTCGTGATCAAATACCTCCTTTAAGAATAGTTTGGATGACTAGACTTATTAGTTGTCGACTGCTTTCTCTTGACTTTACGTAGTATATTTAGTGTAATATTATCGATCACGAAGAATTACTAATAGATAGAGATTGTGAACTAAGCTAAGTAAGATTAACATTAGATACTCTCAGATTCACTTATATTCTCTACCATATAATTAGTTAATATGGTACTAATGTGGTTCGATACCTAAACCTTACTCTGTTACAAATATGTATCATTGATAAAAATGGTAAAGATTAGGATAATCAACTTGTTAAGAACTTATTGAGATTCGATACCAGGTTCTTTACCTGCTAAGTTATAGACTGGTAGATGATTCCCAAGTATATATTCTGCTTCTCTACCTCCTTCTAATTGGTTAACTCGCTTCTAACATGAGCACAATTGGTTAATAAGAGAACATATTATTAGTTATGAGGATTCTCTACTAGTAGATTTGATTAGAGACCTTCATACTAAAGAGAGGGCGAGAAGGTAATGGGTATATAAACCAATGCCTTCTTTCTGACTTAGATAGATTAAGGGCAAATAGATGAGGATGCAATCTATATTAGTACTGCCCGACTGGCTTATAGTAGTGTCCGACTGGCCTCTTCTCTTACTCTTTCCCCACGGCTTCTATTACTAGTGATGTCTAAAAACTTTCCATAGTTTTGTTACTCACCTTTTTTCTGGAAGGATTTCAGAAGCCAAAAGTGCTTTCAAACAGAAGAGTTTCGACACCACCTACTGCTAACTCTTTACCGGAGATGACATTATGGCTCCTATTTTAGAAAGTAGTTAGTTTGATCTTTCTCATCCAGTCTAGAGAGAATAGTCGAAAAAATGGTCCTCTTAGGGCTTAACAGCGCCTTGCTACCTTCATTCTTTGATATCGTCAGCTATCCGACATAACATAAATAAGAGTCAATTGCATCACAGTGAATTATAAGATTGAGAAGTCTTGTATCTTTCATTACCAGTACATTCGAATTATTGCCTCAATTGTATCACTTTGCAGGTCTAATTCCATGATAAAAGAGCTTTGTTGGTAATGATTCTACTACAGTGCCGAATATTCGCAAGCTGGTTCTAAGTAATCGTTTGGGAATGGATGGGTTAATGGAAAAAGGCTCAAGTGGGCTGTTGCCGTCCTCTTTCCTCCCTTCATCACTCTTTCTTGCTTCTAAGCCACAATGTGTCTTCTCTTCCTTGTTCCTGTCTGACTTTTGAATGTGCATTGGAGTTAGGCGAACGCCATTCTTCTAGCTATAGGAAAATTCATGAAACACACATTCCCCATAGGTTTTTCCTACCATGAGGTTGCATCTCAAGACCTCTTTTAGTGTCGGAACAAAAAGCATTATAAGTACCGAGAAATATAGGATCCAAATGAGACAGATCATAAAAAAAGAGAAAAAAACCATATTGTAGTTTCTGCTATCTAACCGCTTCCAAAATTCCCCTAGAAAGTCCCTCATTTGCTCAATCATTTGGGAAGTTTGGACTCTGGAATAAGGCAAAGTCAACTAAAAAAATCGAATACAAGAGTGGTTTTTTTGGGTATAGTAGGACTTGAACCTGCGACCACTAGGTTAAAAGCCCAATGCTCTACCAACTAAGCTATACACCCGATTCGACAAGTCAATAAACAATGTAGATTCTTTTTTTTATATGGGCTCCTGTCTTTTCTGACTCTGAAGTTCTTTATCGGCTTCATAGATGATCACGTTAGAATTAGACGGCTGGCTTCTATATGATGAAATGAAAAATTAAAGTTAGTGCAATGTTTTGAGCCTTTTATCGCAGTATGCACCACCTTTGACTCTTCATTCTTAGTTAGAAAAATCTATTAGAATTTTCTGCCCCTGTCAAATAAAGTTAAATGGAGGATAGTTCATATGTAATGCTTTATGGAAGTACTTCATAGACCATGGAATTTTGTGATTCGTCAATCAGACCTCGTGTGCAAATACTCCTCCACACTACTGAGTTGTAGAATTGAAAAACCGCTATCTCTTGGAAGTTGCTTGAGGACTTCTACTGGGATTGAAAGTTCCCTATTAATTAGGATCCCTAGTAAAGCATGATGCATTAATTTAATGATAGCTACTTATCTTAGTAAGAAGGTGATGGCTCCAATTATTGGTGAGTAACCTCCTCTACATGTTATCTTTGGGCGTTTTACTCTCTTTCAAAGAATAGACTATTCAAACCCCCAAATTAATATACTGGTATTCAAATGCACGTGCTTTGTTCAAATTCGCTCTACTCCTCCACAAGACAAACTGAGCCCTACATCTCACCCTTTTTCTTTTTTTAAATTATACCGCCTCGTCTCAAAAAGGGCTACTAGTGTTAATGATTCTTCTACACAATGATTCCACCTTTCTTGACATGTCACGTTTTTCGAACATGTGCCTTATGCCTTGGTATTCAGGACTTGGTGCTTTGATTGAGATTCCCTGTAATGGTAGGCCATATTACATTCCCGTGTCTCCTAAAAACTATGGAGGAGTTTATGTGGGACAGCATTAGAATTCTCCGATTTCATAGAGTCAGCAAGATCCGGGTGACTAGAGTGATCAGTAGCTTTATCAGCTTAAGGGGCAATTTCAAAGGTTTGTGAAGACATATTCTTGTCAGTCTACTTTAAGGGTGGAGCCAACTGAAATTAATATACTGGTTATCCAAAGAAGATCGCCTCTCTCTACTTCGAACCAAGACTCTTCTTCAGACTTAGGTTCTCTAGCTTCCATTCTCGAGTATAGAAAAGGCCCTCGTTTTCCTATTCATGAGTTTTTATAAACTAAGTCTCTGTCTACTTCCCACGAGTCTTTTTTTCAATTGAATCCAAATTATTTAACCTGAAACTTTTTCATAGGCCTCTACACTGCACTGCTGGTAGCTCTATGTAGAAAGAGCCTAAGATACTGGGGCACTAGAATGGCTTGTTACCTGGGATTGACTCACTCTTCCTCTAGGGAAAGAGTTGGCTAGAAGTGGGTCTATAAAGTCAACAGCTGATGGAGGAGTTGAGAGGTTGAAGGCTAGATTGGTGGCCAAAGGATATACACAAGAGTATGGTGTCGAACCCCAATAGCTCAATCGAACAAGGTACCAACTAATATCCACCATCCTTCTCAAGACAATTAGAAATCATACTCTAGCATTACCTATTTCTCTAAGATGACTCTGTCATTACGTTAAGTTACTCCTGCACGCTACGCACCTTATTTTTGTGATTATGTGACACGTCTATCTTTGAAACTATTACCATAAGCTAAAAGACAAGGATAAAGGTAGGGTGTAACTAAACCGGCTTGGTTCTGAGAGTACTCTGACCCCGATTCCATTAAGGAGGATCGCTAACCCAACTCCCAGAATTACTTTCTCTCTGACTAAGCTGCTTTGCACATCGAGTATCGTTTTCGAACTACATGGCTAACAGAACTAGTAACCGTTGACTACTTCAAATCTTTTCTTTCACTTTAACAAGTAACTAGAACTCTCTTTCTCTTTCCTTATTAGACAGATCCTTCTGAAAGCGAGGGGATCGATCCAGTATATTAATAGGTAGGCTAGGGAGATGCCCAGGGCTGTTATGAGAGCCCGGAAAGCTGGACTAATAGTCGTTGTTTGCTCCGCCTATTGGGAAGCGGACTATTCCTGGTAGTCTATCCAGTTCTATTCTCGGCAGTGGTCCTATGTGAGCCAACCGGTTAGTTTTCCGGTTCTTCCTGTCCTATTTATCGACAGAGTGTAACCGTTGCTTGTTCCTGCCAGGGCCAACCAAAAAAGAAAAGAAAGAAGGTATTCCGCTTGTTCTGGTTATTCCTATTCTCTTGGTTGGAGCTAACCAGATTGGGCTACTCCATACTATAGGGCATCCGATTCAAAATCAATTCAGCCGGAGTGGCAAAACAGATGATAGCTTATCGCCTCGATGAAAACAATGAAATCAAAATTTGTTGGAAGTAAGTCACATGCCATCGTTAGAAAGAAGTGGGACGAGGCCATGTATATTAATCCGGGTGATGGTATGGGCCCTGTATTATGCAGAGACAAGCACCCGCACCTTTCCCTCGAAAAAAGACTTGGCCAACTCGCCGAGCTCCACTAGTATCAAGTTTCCTAGGGATGATGGGACAAGGCCCCAGTTTTCTAGGGTTTGGGAGATATCGATGCGGTAATGGAGGCAGTATTCGTGATCCTATTTGCTCTTGCAAGTGCTGCATCCGAACCGAATGGGAATTCATTCTCGATTTTTGACTTCCTTTGGTGCCAACCTTTCCAATGTTTATATTGGACTTGGTTTCCCAGTATACTTAGGCCAATTAATATACTGGCCTTAGGTCTGTAGATCAAAGTCACTTCGCTACCTTCCTTCCCCCTGGTTTAGAAACAAAAATAGACCGGCCTTCCCGCTCCACATCATTTTATTACTTGTTAGACCATTCCCCCTATGCACCTTACTTATAAGACGGAGAAAAGGAAAGAGACGAGTGAATGCAGTCAGTTATGGGAAATTCCACGGGCGGTATAACCTTTCCTTTCAGGCTGTTGGGAATCAAAGACTAGTTGTCATAAGACTTACCACAGGTACGGATTTGGGTACTCTTTCCCTGCCCGATCCATTAGTTCAACTACTGAGAACCGAAATTAATATACTGGTCATGAGGTGCCCACTGGACGTGAAATCTTAGAGTCTGTATCATTTTGAGTCCAAATCGCAAGTACCTGTAGATTTTTGGGTGAGGCGCCAGTATAAACATTAGGGAGATGATTAGTAAAATTCATTATGTAATCTTCGATCTGACTTTGAAAATGTTTTAGATAAGCGGTGGCATTCGCACGGTCTATGGGAGACGAATGAGAATGAGAAAGAATACGTTTATTACATTTATAATCCTTTAAATTAAGCTTCAAGAATACCCTTATACTTTTGTTATATCCAGAAACAGGGGATTCTGTAACTTGACCGACCGTACTCATTTTTGAGTGAACACTATCCCAGAATAGAGGAAGCTCCTTCTCTAACAAACTCTGGTCTATGATTGGTTTCGGGAATGATTGACTGATTGGTATTGAATCATTAGATGATGACTACTCATCAGAGGAAGAAGAAGAATAAGCATAAGCATGGCTGCTATAAGATCTATTATGTTTAGGGGTAGAAGACTTTCTAGTTGGTGCTAATTTTCTCTCGCTTTTTGGACCATAAGATAGTGATTGATTCGATGAGTCATCTGATGAGTGATTACAAACACCACCATCCTCTTCTGATGATGAATCAACGATCGCCAGCATTTGACTTTGATAAGCTTTTGAGGATGAAACATACAATGCACCACAGCGCTTGCAGAAATGAAAGTCTTCAGAAAACCACCCACTATTATCATCTCCATTATATATTCTCTTGCAAATTTGAAACTGAAATGGAGGGTTCCAAATTTCACCCATTCCAGGCCATAACTAAGACAACTCATACAATAAGGCTCAGGTAGTGACATATTACTTGATCTGAAAAAGACTGACCTATTACCCTCATCACTGAATGAATAAACCTTGATTAACCTATCACTTGGGGGATGTGTATCCTTTGAGATATGACACTATTGCATCAGTTTCTTATCAGCATCCTTGCGAACAAATAGTGATTGACATAGATAACAGGAAGCGTATCTATTACTACCATTTTTGATTAAGTCAATTAGATAAAACTCACAAATGGATGTCGAGGATGGATGTCTGCTATATGCTTCCAATCAGGGTTATTGGACCAATGACAATTACAACCGTGTCTTAGAAAATTCAAATATCAAAAGTCTCAAATGAACAACTTCATTCACAGCTCTTTGGAAGTGCGATTAAGTCTTAGACGCCTTAAGATAAACAACGACCAGCTTATCTTTAAAAACCGACCAACCAATCTCTTTGTATAGGATGAGAGCCATGCCCCTAGCCTTTAGATGAATCAAGGATGACCTCTTTAAGGCACCTATGCTAATGCCCGGAAGAACCACTACGGCTATACATGAAAGAGGTTGTGCTATAGGATCGAAATGGCCAATAGTTGTAAACAATGTAAATGCAGTGGTAGTGCGATATAAACTAAGTAATTTTCTGATGTAGAATATGGGTATAAAAAGTATACAGTAAATATTACACCAGGGATTTTTATACTGGTTCGAACTTCCTGTTCTACGTCCAGTCCCAGACTCCTTCTGGAATTAAAATTAGTAGCCCTCACTTAACCCGGAGGAACATGTATTACACCGCTTGAACAACCAAACAAGACTTCTACCGCCTAGACAATCAAATAGGACTTCTATCGCCTGAGCAACCGAACATGACTTCCAATACAAGTAGTAAAGTTGTTTCTAACCAAGTATGCTCTTGAATAGCATAGATAAGTCGATAATGCACACCCTTCTTATAATCTTTTCCTAAAGAGTAATGTGTATAATTGTGCGTGTATGAAGAATAGGAAGATTAGAATTGCTTATAAGATATGGAAGTGAGATTGTAAGCAATGAATGTATGAACTTATGTAAACAATAGATTCGAGAATGATATGCATGTTAGATCAAGAGAGATAAGAGAAAATAAGTGAATTGATCAATGAAACTTGAGGGAATTTATAGTAAATCATAAGTTGCAACTTTTGGTAAAAAGTTCTCTAGGAAAGGTAATGGTTGCAACACTTGGGGAGGAAGACAACCATTGAGAAAAGAAGTGTCTTTTCAATAAAAAAAATGACAGTTACAGGATTCAGTCGACTGACCTTGATCATTCAGTCGACTAAATTCAAAAACATGCACAAGTATGATAGCATGCACAGACTCAGTCGACTGAATAGATGCCGTCAAACAACTGGTCAGTGTATTTTATAAAAAAATTATATACACTGGTTCTGTCGATTGAGGGTATCAAGTCAGTCGACTGAACTGTGTAGTTCAGTGAAATCTGTGTGCATTTGAATTTGGCAAGTGATTGTTTTAAATCGAGTGCAAGTGTTTGTGAGTATGTGAATGAGAGTGATGATTCTTGAGGAAAGGTCTTAATAAAGAAAATAGACTAGACTCTATATACATATTTCATAACTCTACTTAAAATATATAGACTATACGAACCATACTTCGAGTTGTTTAGTCCGGTTGTTGTAGTAGTTGTAGATTCATGAATCGTTGTGTTATGCCAGTAATCAAAACTCAAGATCCAACATTCTCCCCCTTTTTGATGATGACAACTCCATTTGTTATGAATGAATCTCAACAAGCCTTGTCGATCTATATCTCCCCCTAAATATGTGCTAGACACTATGCTTGTTGTTTCTTCCCCTGAATATATGCTTATATTTCCCTCTAAATATTGTTAGAGCAATATCTTTTCTCCCCCCTTGTCATCGACAAAAAGGAGAGTTTATATGATGACATAATATATGGAACATCCTTTAAAATTCCAAAATCTATCATTTTCCTTTACTTTTTCTCCAAGTAACTATAAAAAATAATTATTATTTTGGTACCCCCTTATTATGTTAGGGTCCAAGGGTTAATCATAGGATGAAAACCTTACAAAAATAGGTGTGGTTGTACCCTCTAAAAAAATAATGAAACAATTTTTAAAAATTAACTACTACTTATAATTTATGGTATCAGAAAAAAATAACATTCAAAGCATGTGATACCCAAGTTTCTTATAATTTCCTAATTTTTAGGAAACCATACCCAGTTGGGTCTGGTTGAACTTTATAGATATAGTTTTCTTTATTAACTACCATATTAAAATAATCATCAATGTATTTTTCTCTATTTTTTCAATTAACAGGAACCCAAATACTTAAATAATTTTTAATCATATTTCCGGTCAATGATTTTGTACTTTTAGAGAAATTATAAACATTATTGGTCATCGCAGTATAAAAATTATATTTAGACTTTACTCGAAATCTAGTACTAGCACTAACATTTTTATTATTCATGAAAGCGTATCTAGTGCTATTTCTACAATTAGTTTATTATATCCTAAACCACTTTTATCATGTAAAGTACTAGAACTAGATAAAATCATGTTTAAATCGTTTTGGCCTTTATTAAATTTTACGACTTCAGTGTTAAGTTAATCAAATTTTGCTTTAAAGTCATAATTATTATTTTAAAAAGAAATATTGATGTTTTTCAAGATATCAATTTGCATATTTAATTCAGAATTCTCTTTTTTTAACGTACAGTTCTCATTTTTGAGAAGAAAAATTCGAGATTCTGAATTATCTAATGATGATTGTAATAAATCATTTTGTCTTTTCAAATCCGTAATTTCTTTTGAAAATGTTTCTTTTTCTTTTTCAATCAAAATATTTTGTTTATCTAGAAAATCTTTAGGAGGCTCAAAATTATTTTTCATAACACCATGTTGATTTTCTAACTCTAATTTCTCATTTTTCAATTTCTCATTTTCAATTTTGATTGATTTCATCTTTTCTAAAATAAGAAAGTTATGCTTTGAGATTTTATCGCATATACTAACTAATTCGTTATTACCATTACTGAAATTTGTAAATCAGAAAGTACCTTTTTATAGTCCTCACTAGTGGCTTTGACAGGGATTTTGCCTGTTGTATTTCGATTGGATCATTTTCTGGCCATTATTTTATGATGTTGGGACGATCTCAAGCTCTGATACCGAATGAAAGAGGCTATGCTATAGGATCGAAATGGCCAACAGTTCTAAACAATGTAAATGTAGTGGTAGTGCGATATAAACTAAGTTATCTGCTGATGCGGAATATGAGTGTAAAAAGTAAATAGTAAAGATGACGCCAGGGATTTTTATACTGGTTTGAACTTCCCGTTCTACGTCCAGTCCCAGACTTCTTCTGGAATTAAAATTAGAAGCCCTCACTTAACCCGGAGGAATAGGTATTACACCGCCTGAACAACCAAACAGGACTTCTACCGCCTAGACAAACGAATAGGACTTCTACCGCCTAAGCAACCGAACAGGACTTTCAATACAAGTAGTAAAGTTGTTTCTGACTGAGTATGCTCTTGAATAGCATAGATAAGTCGATAATGTACACCCTTCCTATAATCTTTTCCTCAAGAATAATGTGTATAATTGTGCGTGTATGAAGAATAGGAAGATTAGAATTGCTTATAAGATATGGAAGTGAGATTGTAAGCAATAAACGTATTAACTTATGTAAGCAATAGATTCGAGAATGTTATGCACGTTAGATCAAGAGAGATAAGAGAAAATAAGTGAATTGATCAATGAAACTTGAGTGAATTTATAGTAAATCATAAGTTGCAACCTTTGGTAAAAAGTTCTCTACGAAAGTTAATGGTTGCAACACTTGAGGAGGAAGACAACCATTGAGAAAAGAAGTGTCTTTTCAATAAAAAAATGGCAGTTACAAGATTCAGTCGACTGATCTTGATCATTCAGTCGACTGAATTCAAAAACATGCACAAGTATGATAGCATGCACAGACTTAGTCGACTGAATATATGCCATCAGTCAACTGGTCCGTGTATTTTATAAAAAATTATATACACTGGTTCAGTCGACTGAGGGCATCAAGTCAGTCGACTGAACTATGTAGTTCAGTGAAATCTGTCTGCATTTGAATTTGGAAAGTGATTGTTTTAAATCGAGTGCAAGTGTTTGTGAGTATGTGAATGAGAGTGATGATTCTTGAGGAAAGATCTTAACAAAGCAACTAGACTAGACTCTATATACATATTTCATGACTCTAGTTAAAATATATTGACTATACGAACCATACTTCGAGTCGTTGGGTCCGGTTATTATAGTAGTTGCAGATTCATGAATCGTTTTGTCATGTCAGCAATCAAAACTCAAGATCCAACAATACATATCAGCGGAACATTCTTATCACAGAAGAATGGAGAAGGAGTGCTTTCCAAAAGTGAGATGGACGACTATTTTCATAGAGAGAGAGGACTAGACCTGACTAAACATTATCAGGGAGAAGTCATGTCTTGCTTGTTAACACAATATCTTAACTTAAGTAGTAAATGATAACTTCACCACATCCATTTTCCTTGACCGGATCATAGCATTAGCGGAGTCCATAACCGATCGTCCTTCTATCTGACTTCCTTCGATACAGGATTCTGAAAGGACGGATCCTATTACTTTGGAATGGAGCGAAGGCGCGCCACTTTAGTCAACTCGAAGAAGAGGAAACAGAAGCAACCTTTCCAAAAGATTACCAGGCGAGGGGCGCAAGCGGACTGCCTTAGACCAGTCCTTACTTTACCTGATTGTGTAAGAGACTAGGTCCGTCTACCATGGCGGGTAGGGAAGACAACTCACTTTGAGAGCCGAGCTACCAGTCACCTAAAAGGATCCCGCTTTTGGCAATAAAAAATGGCGACTGAGGAAGCAGCCCTTATTATACCACTGACGGGCCCGTGGATTCCTACTTCCCAAAAGGGGGGAATATTGGCTAGCCAAGATGAAGCCATCTGTATTGCAACTTCACAAAGAAGAAGTGGACGATAGAACTAGAGTAGTGTCCGATGGTTCTTTTCGATATAGCTAGACGCCCTTCCCTCCTACTAGCGCTACTAGGCTCGAAAGCAACTCACTTTGAGAGCTAGTCGCCTTAGTCTCTTAAGAAGAGCTCACCAGCCAGAAAGAGGTCGGAGGTTTCATTATAGGGAAAATTTCTGGATCTTTCTTGTAGGCCCGTCGGGTTGGCAACCCAGATTAACTAAACACTCGCGTCCCTCAGGTATTTTTTTAGTTAGGTGTGGCCTTGTTCTCCTTAGTAGCTAGGTGCGTAGCGAGCGGATAAAACTTCGGATGTTTTCATCAGTGCATATGAATAGGATTACCTAACTCTTGAGGTCGAAGAAAGTATTGACGGACTATTAATCAAGGAAAGCCAAAATGAAGTCTTACTTCTCTAGCTTGGGTTGTCTTCTCGGATCCCTGCTTCTGCTTTTGGTTGTGGATCTGCTTCTCCAGTGACGGGCGAGAGAACACAACGAATAGTGCACATCTCGTCTTATCCACTTCTGAATCTTCAGGAAGGACTCGCTAGAAAGCAGCTTGCTAAGAGTGGCAAGGAAGAGAGAGAAATCCCCGGGTCTAGAGGAGAAAGAAGCCATTATGCAACAAGCCCATGCATGTACCTATGGGATAAGGATATGCAAGAGTTTGATTGGTTAAGGGGTGTCTTTATACGCTCTCATCACCCTTATCCTGTCATTGACCTATCTATTGTGCCTAACGAGCGTACAACGTACATAGGTACATAGGCTCATTTGTTGAGTTGTCAATGAAGAGTGAGAGTAGTGCAATGCCACTAGTCAATAATGAGGTAAAAAATCGTTCAATGCTTCTACTGTCCTCTGGTATCCACGTTGTGAACTCCATAAGAAGTCCTATAAAAGTATATTATTCCGGATAGGATACTACACAAAGAATAGGGTCCCAAATCGTCTTCCTTCTTTGAGCTGGGGACATGCCATAGTATAAGGAATAGAGGATTAGCAATTGAATCAGAATAGGCTGCACAGTTAATCCGATAGTTAACCACTGTTAGCCTTTCGGAATAGAAGGAACTCTTTGCAAGAATAATTGTCCAAATAGGAAGGTCAAGAAGTTGTAATACAGGAACTCTAACAGGGCAAGTTCAAGCACATGGAACATTAACAACTGTATTGTGTCGATGAAACTCAAAGGAATTGATGGGGGCATGCACAAGCGATGGAGCATGTGGTTTCATTCGATACAACGTGCAAAACCTTACCAGACCTTGACATATGAACCACAAAACCTATCCTTAACAGGATGGTACTGACTTTCATACAGGTGCTGCATGGCTGTCGTTAGTTCATGTTGTGAGATGTTTGGTCAAGTCCTATAACGAGCGAAACCCTCGTT
Source organism: Allium fistulosum (assembly GCA_030737815.1). Classification (NCBI taxonomy): domain Eukaryota; kingdom Viridiplantae; phylum Streptophyta; class Magnoliopsida; order Asparagales; family Amaryllidaceae; genus Allium; species Allium fistulosum. Next base: position 1,037,459,155 of record CM060902.1, on the reverse strand, counting down.
TTGTGTTGCTGAGATATGCGCCTAAGGAGGAATGCGAAGTGAGCCGAGGAGCCGAGTGACGCGCTACTAGTTGACTTGAGTGCTAGCCAAGAATTTCAGGGGCTTTCAGCAAGAATTTCAGGGAGCCTTTCGAAGCACTTTCACGTGTGAACCGAAGTTGTGTTTCTCGTTCCCCATGGATACCTACCTATAGTGACGTCAAAGTACCAGTGACCATGACGGTTTGGTTAGGCTTGGTTATGACGATGTCGAGTTGGTGATGGAGGAAGACTTAGCATTCAGGCAAGCCGCCCCGTGGTGTGGTACATAGTTGTAATAGTATGTGCCCTACTCCGAAACAAAGAAAAAGGTGTGTGCCGCACTCACGAGGGACTACCAGTGAGATACTAGAGGAAGGTGGGGATGACGTCAAGTTCGCATAGCCTTTATGGGCTGGGCCACACACGTGTTACAATGGCAATGACAATGGGAAGCAAGGCTGTAAGTCGGAGCGAATCCGGAAAGATTACCTTAGATCAGATTGTTCTCTGTAACTTGGGAACATGAAGTTGGAATTGCTAGTAATCGCGGATCAGCATGTTGCGGTGAATATGTACTCGGGCCCTATACACACCGCCCGTCACACCCTGGAAATGGGTTTCGCCCGAAGCATTGTACCAATGATCACCCATGACTTATGTGTACCATTAGTGCCACAAAGGCTTTTGGTGGTCTTATTGGCACATGCCACGGTGGGGTCTTCGACTGGGGTGAAGTCGTAACAAGGTAGCCGTAGGGGAACCTGTGGCTGGATTGAATCTGAACGTGCGAAGCTAGTGAAGTGAGAACTACAAGGATCTAGTGGAGAATGAGAGAGAGATATAATAAGAAGCCTGAGAGCCCTAGATATTCATTCAGAGGAGCTAGCATATTAATTAGGGAGGCGGGACCCAGTATATTAATTTAATGGCACTTGGAGAAGAAAACAGGCAATAGGCGCCCGAAGAAAGGAACGTGAGTGGACACAGGAGGAGCTAGTATATTAATTGTGGTAGGTAGGATGCTGCTGTTGCTAATGTAGATGTTGTTGCTTTCCCACATATTGATTGATGTTAGGTTCACTATGGATACTTCTCTTTACAAGTAAAGGCAGAATTAATCTACACTGACATAGGAGACTATAAGAGCTGAGAGAGGGTTTCGAGACAGACAGCGGAAAAATAGCTCGCTAGATACTCGAGATGAAAGGATAACGAATTGTCACAACTATTCTACTTCGCTTATGCAAGATGCAAAAAAGAGGGCCTAAAGATCAATCAAACAAAGGCGGTAGATGAGAGGCCATCGTTGTGCTCTTTATATGCAGGATTCGCTGCGATGCTGGACCTTATAGAGAGACGCCCTTTCAGTTTACACATTGGAAAGAGGCTTTCACCTATCAATATTAGGAAAAAGGGTCTAATGTCAGGACCCAATATATTAGGGGCTAAGGTGACCATCATGGTGTGGACAATTATCCCATACCGTAAGGAGAACTATTCTATTTTGTCTATAGCACAGATGGAAAAGCAATTGGATCAGAGCATGTTATGCTTTGCTTGTCAGTTTAAATAGTGGTTATCCAACTTGGTGCTTGTGTTAAGGAGATTGGTCCTAGCTCCTTCTTTTTATTAACTAGATGTACTTTAGTATAGGATGCTTGCTATCATTCCAGTGCCAACTGTCCAATCGGTGAGTCAAGCCTGTCTGCCCATTCAATGTCAAAAGGCTTAACAAATTAGACTCAAGAAGAATATTCACGTGGCCCGCCCAATGAATATACTAGGAATTTCTTTTATATGAGGGGAAGTGTCACGACCCGACTTTCTAAGCCCAGAAAGACGCATCATGATTTAAGAAAGAAAGGGATAGAAGAAGAAAAGATAGAAAAGAAAGAAACTCAACATAAAAGAATCTCACAGCGGAACGAACGAAATATAATATATCACATAAGATATTACATAGTATCATATACATCAGAGTTACACAACTTATACATCTCATATTAGACAGTTATAAACACCTGTCTATCATACATTTCAAATACATCAATACAATACAGACACAATTACTAACACAGCGGAATCACTATATCTACACGTTGAAGCCACCTGCTCCAAATCTCCTCCAGAATTCGTCAAAGCTAACCTGAATCCCTCGACCACTCAATACAAAATTGAGTACCCAAGAGTTTAATAAAACAGAAAATAAACACTTGGGTCAGACATGGGTCTGGTGTGAGTAAATGGGTTAAAGTTGATTAACTTTGAAAAACCTTTGGAAAGAAAAGGTATCTCATAAGACTTCCCACACATAAACACGGAAAAGTTTTTACCTTACGATAACCAAAACATTGATAGGAAATCCAGTTATATTATAATAGGGTCTAGGGTTTTCAAATAAATATGAAATAGCTGAAATTGTTACATTATTAAATTCCAGCATACTAGCCACAAAGTGGGTTATACAATCAAAACCGTAAGGGCACGTAGGAAGAATGGGTTTCCATCAATGGCAGGGCTACTGGGGTACCGCCCGTCACAGTACGGGGCCTAGATCACCGTACCGAGGATTACTCCCAATCCCCTGCAACACAAGGCCGGAACCAACTAAGGAGAATTCCGAACAAGACAACCCTGTAGTTGGCGCGACCAACCACACACACTAAGCCGAATAAAAAGGAACTTCTAGGCAGGGGAAAATCTCGTCCTACTTGGGAGCTACCCACTTAACCTTGCTGCACCTCCCCTGTTTTAGCCATTCCCGGTTGATGAGGCTTAGGCTACGATTACCTTTATAGAACACATCTATCTTAGAATGCTCATCGCCCTTATGACGATGTTCTGAAAGCATTCAATCCATACAAGTTCGTTCCGGGTTCGAACGAAACCGAAGGCATTATCTCATTACACTCGTTTTGGAATCACCCTCAGAGTTAACGACAATAACCCTTGCACTCTGAATCTTCATCTCGAATCTATAAGTACTATCTCCGTCAACTCATTACGGAATCACCCACAGAGTTATACTGACAAAGAATAGTTCTTACACCTCGAGTCTTCACTTCAATTGAGATTCACGACCTATCGTTAATTTGGATCGATGTGGTTTTCGGATATCCAAATCTGGAAACCCGATCCCGGTCTCATCGAAATTCAAAACGTATCTTTTAAGGCCAAGTTGTTTTAAGGTTTTAAACATTTAAACTTGTATTCAGGATGATATAAACAGATAGATAAATCACATTATCACAATAGATAATTCATATCAAACATTCATCTCACAAAGCAGCATATCATATCCCAATCATCCAGTATCAACCAATCACCAAATATCAATCATCCAATATTAACCAATCATCCAAAAGCAGAATTGATTAACTCCAAATCAATTTAATTAACCTTTAATTAAATTAATTACTATCCTTTAATTACTTGGATTACCTTAATCCTGCTTACTATCATTAATTAATTACAAATTAATTAATTAATCATCTCCTAATGATCTTCTTTAATTAATCTTCCTTGATTAATTATACTTTAATTACATTTAAGTAATTATCCTTAACCATATACAATAATTAACCTTTAATTACTATCATTAAATTACAATAATTAATGATCCTTCATTTGCTTCCATTAATTAACTTAACTATAATTGTTTGCATTAATCCTTAATTAATTATAATTAATTAATCATACTTTAATTAATCACTTTTATTAATCAACCTTGATTAATTTTATTAATTAATAATCCTCTAATTACTTCATTAATAAATTACCTTAATTAATTAATTCCTTAATTAATTATATTAATCCTTAATTAATTAATTACTCATTTAATTAATTACCTTAGCAAATAATTAATCACATTATTAATTAACCTTAACTCTCTAATTAATTAATTACTCTTAATTAATTAATTAATTAACTCTTTAATTAATAAAACCTTTAATTAATAACATTAAGTGATTAACCCTTAATCACTTCCATTTAATTTACTTCCATTAGTAATTATCCACTAATTACTTCCATAAGTAATTCTTCTTAAATTAATTACCTTTAGTAATTATCCATTAATTACTTTACTAAGTAATTATACTTAATTAATCATAAATGATTATCTTAATTAATTAAACTAATAAATTAACCTAAAATTAATTACATTAATTAATTAATCAATTAATCATCACTTAATCTTTAATTAATTTATTTCTACTAATTACTTCATTTCCACTAATTACTTCATTAAGTAATTATTCTTAATTACAAATAAGTAATTAAGCTTTAATTTATTTTATTAATTAACTATTCTTAATTAATCCCAACTTAATTAATTAAGAATACTTGTATTTATTTTAAATACTTACTCAAATTATTTACTTTATTAAAACCAATTTAGAAATCAGTTTTGAAATATAATTTACTTTAAACAAAGCAATTCAAACATTTAATTTCAATATACTTAAAATCTTTGAAAACCATTTCAACATGTTTAATCAAATTAACAATTATTTATTTAAAACTTGTTTAAATACTTAAAACTTGTTCATGCTTTAAATTTTAAAACCAAGATATAATTTGCTTTAAAATTTCAAAACCAGGTTACTCAAATAAAACAACCCGAGCCAAACACTATTCTTTCCCGAGCAAACCTCGAGTCCTCTTCGAGTCACCCCCCCTACTCATCTGCTTCGAGTCTTTCACGCGAACATCACGAGACCGTTCCGAGAAATCCTCTTCTTCCCCAAAGCCATCGATCCAGACACACGAAACTCACACGTGCACGTGCACGCGAATTCCACCACTCTCCGACCAACGCCGCTAGCTTCCCCAAATCGACGACCATCTCGTTGACTCATACGAGAGCCCAGATCACCGGAAACGACAACAATTCGAAATCAAGTCACTCGCCACCAAAGAACCCAAAAACCCATCGATGCAAATGATCTCGCCGCCGACGATCAGAACGACCGGAACCCACAGCACTCACCCTAGAGCACCACCACATTGCCACGCCGCTATCTACTACCTCGCGATCCATTCCGATTCCCCCTAGCCTATGCCATAGCCTCGACAGTAACCACGACCAATAACATTCCCAAAACCCTAGTTCGTCGTCCCTCGATCACCACAACCACCAGAAAATTATTCCACTATTTTTCCTGTGACTCTCAACTCATCGGCCACCTCCAGGCCAAACTTCGATTAACATCACCACGCCGATCATCAGGAATTTACCAAAGTTCACATTCCGTTCAACTCGAGCGTTCTCTTTGGATACTCACTTAAAAATTCTAAAATGTTTATCAAAAATCATAAATTTGCAATACGAATTTAGTTATGTAATCAGAATTAAAATTAAGACAATAGATTTTTGACATATGTATGTATTCCACAGTTATTTTCATTTTTAAAATTATTTACTAAATTTAAATCCCTGAAACCATTTTTATAATTAACATTACATTGAAACAAACAACTTTTATCTAAACATCAAAGGCTAATATGAGATCAATTGGGAGTTTTGAATTTTTGAAAGCAAAACAGAACCCTGTAAATCAACAGAGTAATGTATATTTTCATGTACACAAACATGCACAGTTATTCCATATATATATTCATGAAATCACATCCATTCATTCAGGCAAACCACATTTACAACATAACTACACAAGTTTATCACATGCATTAAGTATAAACATTGATTAAAACTGTTTTTAAAAGAATGTTTACTCACCTAATAAACAGAGCAGTTTTTTCCAGACTTTAAAATTTTGAATTCTGGCAAAAAGCTTTTTGATTTTCTTTGTTATTGAAATCCTTTGCATGCTTGATTTACTACTGAATCTTTAACTTGAAGCTTAGTTGAACTTGAAACTGTTTGAGTCGTTGGTTGTAGCTTGATTTTTCATTTGATTTTATTTTCCAGGTTTTAGTTTATAGGTTTTAAGAAGAAAGGAAGAAAGGACCGAAGACAATTTGAACTGAAGAAAAAAAAATAAACAGGCTTTCCTCTTTAAAACATTGTTATATATACTTAAATTTTCTTTTAACAAGGTGTTGCCATTTGTTAATTTAGATTGTAAAATGCTTACAAATGTCCTAATACCTTTTATACAAATTCCCTCATACTTACAAGTGTCTTTAACATGTTAATATATTTACACATATTACTTAAGTGTTTTTAAATAAATTTTTATTTAATTTAAATGTAAAGATAAACTTACATACTTTAATTCTCTTAATAAATAAAATTTTCATATGTATAAATAAATTACTTTTAAAAGAAATTATTCTAAAACTAATTATAATTCAAATATATCTTATACATGTATTTTTATAACCTTTTAAATTTAAACACTTTAAAGAATACAAAATAAAACTTTATTTAAACTATCATATTTAAAATAAACAATTATCTTATATTTTGAAAACAATTGAATTAATCTAAACTAACCTTTGAAAAATATTAATTTTAAAACAAAGCTTTAAATCACAATTTATACATATATAAATTATCAATAAATTAAATTAAATTCAAAACAATCCAAATTATAACATATACATACATATATATTACAATTTGAAAATTCATCTTTAATTTAAAACAAAAGATATTTCCATTCACAATATATATCAAATATATATATTATAAATAGAATAAAATTTTATTAGCTTTAACAAACAAATCTTATCAATATTGCCAGATTAAGTATTTATTAACCTTTAAAAGATTAAATTACCAATTTAAATTAAAATTATATGGGAAAATTATCAATCCAATTAAATTATTAATAAAGATTATTAAATTTATATTGCCCAAAATCCCGGGTCATCACAGGAAGCCTTTAAGAGATAGGGGTGGCATGTCAGTAAGTCGCTGTAGTCGGACTAGCTTTCAGACTACTGACTGGCCTTCGGGCTAAACACTAAATGAATTACTATTATGAAGCTACAAGCTGCCCAAATTAATATACTTGTGCTTAGTGGAGTGTCTTTGGGAAGGTTATCAACTTGTTGGCTAGGCAGGATAGACTCATGCCCTATGTGAGTAAGTTGGTGCAAGTTTGGATTCTTACTAATATGACTCTGAAAACGAGGTTCTAGAAGACCTATCTATTGTAGTGGCAGGCGGACTTGGAAGCAAACAATTAACTGAATTGTTAATGATGAAGGCGACCAATGGGAGGGCAAGAAAGACAAGTCAAGAATATGAGCATTGTCTCACTAGTCTGCGGAAAGAATATTGATCTTGAATATGAGAAGAGAATCACTAGTCTTACGTCAGAACATGCCCAAATCAAAGAGCTTGACAAAGACTGGGATTATATTATAGGATTCGGGTATTGGTTCCCATAAGAGACGTATATGTTGAGTCAACCTAAGCTCTGGTTACTCTATATTTCTTCCATGGGCAGCTGCTCCCGACTCATATCTAGACACGACCGGTTATTAGTTGAACAGGTTGAACCAAGCGCCTAATTTATACTTGGCGACTAATGCGACCAACAAGGAGGAAGATGACAACCAACAAGGGACCAGGCAACTAACTATTGGGACTGAACTACTAAAGAAGCCTTACCTGGTACCTGCAAAAATGGATGGATCTGGTCTTTTGCTCTCTTAGAACTTTGGTAAGGCTGCAGGGTTGATAATTGAGTTCTATCTTTTGTGAACAGTGCCCAAAGAAATGAGAACAATTGTTCTATGGACCAGGAACCCATACTCCCGGCCTATCCGCAGTGAAACAGTAAAAGAAGCAAGCTTTGTCCCGTAAGACTGCAAGAAGAAAGGTGCATAGCCAGCGGTTCAACCCGAACTAGTTACATGCCTTTTCTCCCTGGCAGGCACATAGTCAGTAAGCTCTCTTCCAAGATCAGGCCACACTACTTATTCCTTCTAGTCAAAAGAATGTTAGGTTCAATCCTCCAAACTCCATGCCAATTTACCTCTCTCTATGTTCGAGCTTCGAGCATCCTCTCCCTATTCTATGTTCAATAACCTATTACAGTTTGCTTTATGCGACTAAGGAGACCCCGATCAATTAGGGGAGGAGCAAGATGAAAAAGAAAGTAAAAGGTCTTATCCTAGCTCAAGAATGAAATAATGGTGAATTCGCGAAATCATTTTGAATGGATTAAGGATTGAGGCGAGGTACCTTGGTTCAGCAATAAACAAAGTCAGGCGAATACGTCGATGATGGAAACTCACTATTGCTATTCCTCCTTAATTGGAACATTAACTATAAGTGTATGGGTTAGGTGGCTATTTCCTTAATCGAACAAACAAATAACGACAGCAACTGGCGGAAGGCTATAAGAAATGAACATAGCACATTAGCAAATTGATCAGAAAGAAATCAGCATGCAGAAAACAAACATCTTGCTGAGTGATAGCAGATTCGCGGTTTGATTTATAGTCAATAGATCGCCCTATAACAACATGAAATAACACACTCAGGAGTCATTCGTTCAGTGCCGACACCAAGTTGATTATGTTCATACGGTAATCATATAGCAAATCGTAATCGACGACATATTTGTGAATCCTGACCTCTATAGCAAATCTTACAGGCTTCCACATACGTGCAATAACCAAAAATGGCTATTGGGCCTAACCTTATGTTGTTCGCACCGCGAGTTCACTTCTACCAGTTTCTACCTAATGAGCCGGAAATAATGGAAAAGCCCCTATCGGTGATCTGGACTCTATGTGGACTACCTCTCGTTGAATCCAACAAGTTCCAATCTTCCTCAAATGGAAAGAAAATAATGAACTGGAAACCATAATAGTAAATAGAGCTAGCTGATGAAATCAAAGAATGATCTTAGGAAAATTTATGGCAATTAATCTATGGGTCGATGAACTGGCTATGATGCCCTATCAGACTCATGAGTTCGTGAATTCACCATTAGCGAGCTGGTTATTGCCAGTTTGTATTCATTGCTGACTTGACATTAGTTGTGATAGCGCTTAGTCGCACCCCTAGTCTGTGCAGTTAAAGCGCTTGACAGATTCAATGCGGTGGAGGTGCAAAAAGTCATAGCGGGGATACATCGAGGATATAGCGGATGATTCTAAAATAACATATAAAACTCATAGTTAATGATTTTACAAATAATAAATGGCAATTACATAAAAAATTAACATTCAGTTGAATTATAATTAATACATAAATAATTTTAAATAAAAACAAGTGCGAATATACTGTAAATAAACGTAATATTGTTATATAACATAATTGATTTTAGTAGAATATTAGAGTATTTTCATTTCTGAAAAATATATTAAAAATTCAATTAAATAAATTAATTTCATAATTTTTATAATGTATAAATGTCATTTTTAAATTTATTTCTTTTAAAGAAGATATAGCGGAAATAGCGAAATATAGCGGGAATAACGGGATATAGCGGAAATAGCGGGGCTTAAAGCGGAAAGGCTATATTTGGGGCTATATGGAAAAATCGTTGCGGTAGGAATTCGCTATGAGATATAGCATGGTTGTAGCGGGGTAATAGCGGTGCATTAACTGCATAGCCCCTAGTATACTGGCACTCATTCAGCAAGGGGAAAGATATTATAAGATTTTTGGTATGCGAACATATAGAGAGTTAGGGGAAATTGGTACTAGAAGAAGTTCACACCATAGTGAGTTAACCTAATTGAGCTACTGTAAGCTAAGAAAGAACAGGGCTAACCGTAGGTGTGGCAGTGAACTCCTTCTCGCAAGAGATCCAATTCATATACTGGACGTTGGAGCCCAGGTTAATATACTTGGACCTCGGTAGTCACACAGGAGCAAGAGACCCGGGGGCAGTGATTAGTGATTCATTACATATGTGAGGTAGTAGGTCACATACCTTTGTTCTAGATCAATGAATGCAGAATAAATAGAAGTGGTTTCCTATTTGTTACAGCTTGCCTATCCACTCACCATGCCATCTGATTGCTTTGTTTAAAAGAAACTTGGTCGTCAACTCATAATTCAATGCGCGGTTCAGCAGACTTGTTGGTAACAAGATTCTCAAGTGGTCGAAGCAGGTTGAGTGGTTCCCCCAATTAATATACTAGCGCATATCTGCTCTCTTAAGTCTAAAATGCCCCGCCCAATCAATATATTGGACTTTGTATACTAGGAGCCTAGTCATTTCTAACAAATGTATCTCGCAGGCGGCTTTATCGTACACTCTATGAGCAGCAGACTCATTCCACACTCTATCATCCATAAGACCAGGCAGTATATTAATTGGGCTTCGCAGCTCTATGGTGAACAAAGTCGTTTCTTCCCGGGTGTGAAATACCGGTGGGTCTTACTTCGCTTTAGAGGTTGCTAGCTAGTAGCAGGGAAAGCCGATGGTGTCTAGGTCACATCCTATGGATGAAGAAAGCTTCGATCAGATCAAAAGAGTAAGACAAAAGCCAGGTCTCGGGCCGTTACGGCACCACCGCTATGCTTCCTCGAAGTTTACTTTGGAGCACTCCTCCCTATGCGCTCTTTGGAGAACAGCTTTGCTACCTTTGGTCGAGCCTTGCACTATGTGGAACGGATTACGCCTATAGCTATGGAATAATATAGGTTCCGGTAGGATGGTTCATGATGGCATACGTAAAGATCAATATGTAAATAGTAGATAACGGAGCAGTCCGCAGGAGTGACTATAGGAGTGACCGGGAGAGAACAATAGAGCTTGTCGCCAGCATAAACAGAAATAGATCTAAGGGCATTTACTTGTCTTGTACTTTGGTATTAAAAACATGTCTAGTTCTTTGATCCATTCCGTGGCTAGAAATACATCATTAGAAAAACAATCATTTGGTTATGCTCCGCACCTTACTAAAATCAAACATGCCTAGCCAAGTCTTTACAACATCATTAGGTTACTTGCCAAGCTTTACTTAGCCCAAGCAATGCCTCTCTACTCCTATGCCTTTCTTGGTTGGACCAACCCAACCGGCGATTTCTGACAAGTCTTTCTACTAGGGTAAGAAGCTAAAATTGATGCTTTCTTCATATTTTTGGATAACCAATCCATTTTCAAATATAGTTGGGGGACTTTCTCTAAGAAATGGGTACGTAAAATGGAAAGATCGGAACATGGGAATAGATCTTATACCAATACTGACTACCCATTTCCAATGTTGTGCTTTCTAAAATTGCATACCTATACACGAGTTCAAGTTTCGATTGATATTTGCGGAGTTGATCATCTTACTCGAAAATGAAGATTTGAAGTTGTCCATAATTTACTGAGTACTTAGTATAACTCACGCATTCGTGTACAAACAAGTACAGACGAAGTAACACGAATATATCTGGTAGTCAGTCTATTTCCATCAGCCGGCCGGTGGGAGCGAGAAGTATGGGATATGTTTGGTGTTTCTTCCATCAATCATCCGGATTTACGCCGTATATCAACAGTTCATGGTTTCGAGGGTTATCCATTACGCAAAGACTTTCCTTTGAGTGGATATGTGGAAGTACGCTATGATGAACCAGAGAAACGTGTGGTTTCTGAACCTATTGAGATGACCCAAGAATTTCACTATTTCAATTCTGCTAGTCCTTGGGAACTTTGATATTAATAGGGGCGACGGAATGGAATGGCCTTACTTTTTATTTAATTTATCGTGAAGGCTTTTTAATTACATATAGTAACCATACTTGAATTAGCATATTTGTGTTTTACTCCCCGTAACTCTTCCTTAGCCAGGCTTGGGCAGAATAGCAAAGCAAGTACGGATAATTCGGAACCAACATAGGATAGGTCCAGGCCTGGGGACAAATCAATAGGAAATGTTATTTTCTTATAGTTCTCTTTTTTACTTCTATGAAATGAAAGAGAGAGTAAGTTTTACTAGGGGTGTCGGATATCAGAAAGAAGTGTTATCGAACGGTTTCCTTTCATTTTTCCTAGTATTGAATAAGGGCTATACATAGTCTCAATCTATAAGAAAGGGCACAAGTTTTTCTTTCGGTTTCATTGATAGCAGAGCAGAAGAGTACGCTAGTTAGCTAGCGGAGCCTGAAAACACTTTCTAGCTAGCGCGTCCCGCACCTACCGACACTATTGCCTACGCTTGCTGCTTGCTTAGTATCATTCAAAGGCCAATGTTCATACTGGCGAACACGGGACAAAATTAATATACTAGCAAAGACCTCACCAAAAACGAAAGGCATGTGTGATTGAGGGCTCTCGCTCCTAATTAATATACTGGGACTCCTAGTTCCTAGGGTAATGGTTAAAGACCCAAGTCACTGTTAAAATTATTGTACTACTAAAATAAAACAAACCGGGAGATCAACGAAAATCCAGTATATTAATTCATAGATTCGAGAATGACTCTAATGAGTAGGACAACAAGACCATGTAAATGCCCGAGTAGTTCATGGGTCCATAGGTGCGTAGCGAAAGTGAGTTGCCTTGAAGAAAGATTGGATCTTATACTGCTTACTTTCATTTCCAGTCGATCTCTTCCTACCGCTGAAGAAGAATTAAAACTTTCGGCAAGGTCAAACCCATGCATATGGTAATAAGTACTTGGTGCGTAATGAATTGGATAGAGTCGAAGGGTTTGCAGTCGAAAGGTTGATGGCTGAAGAGGTTGGGATATGTTTGTTTTATAAACTAAAGTTTTCACCTGCTTTGCTTTCGAATTAGAAAGGTTTTAAACCTTTCGACAAAGTCGAAAGGTTACTGCCACTTTTTATAGTTTGTTTTGAACCTTTCGATACAATCGAAAGGTTTAAGTTTTATAAGTTGTTTTATATATAAGACCTTCTGACATAGTCGAAAGGTTAGGTTTTGAAGGATTTAAGATACCTTTCAGCAAGGTCGAAAGGTTTTGTTTCGAAAGGTTGTTTCAGAGAGGTTTTGCAAAGAACTGCCGCCTTTATTTTGTTAAAACCCTTCGAAGGGGTCAAAAGCAGGAGCTTTCGGTTTAGTCGAAAGGTTTTTTTTTTTTAAAACCAACCGCTTCCCCCATTGTTTCGAAAGGTTTCAAGGCTTTTGACTTGGATGATTTACCCTTGTATTATAATTAAAGTATATCCCAAGCTTTCGAAGCAGTTGCTTTAAAAAGGCAAAGGTCTATTGTTTTAAATGAAATGATTTAAGCTTTCGAAGTAGACCTTCCGGCAAGGTCGAAAGGTTTCTTCCTTTGTATTCGAAAGGTTTTGAAAGAGGACCTTCAGCATGTTTTGACTTGAACCCAATAAGTTTTCAAAAGGTTTAATCCACTGCTTTTGAAAGGTTTATGTTATAAGGGTTGAATACTTTCGAAAGGTTTAAATTGCCGAATGGTTTCATGGTTTAAAAAGGTTGTTTTGTAGACCTTGTGACAAGGTCGAAAGGTTTGATTTTGAAGGTTTGAAAACCCATACTCTAATTTTTAAAGAAAAACCCATGGCTTGTATAAAGGAGTTTTATAATGGTTTAAGTATGTGATTTTGAAGAAGTTTTTCCTGGATGAAAATATAAGTTAAAGATGTTAACTATGTTATGATATATATATATATATATATATATATATATATATTTCAAGGACTTTAACCAACAGGAGTGGTAGTGTTAAATAGTTGATTTGCTTCTTCAAATATGAGTATATTCACATGATAACCCATAACTGTATTTTGGGAAAAAGGGGTAGAAGAACCAGCTAGGTTAACTCAACAGTGAATATAAATTACTTAAACTCCTGAATGAGTAGAATTGCATGACCAAAAAAATATAAGATGCCTAAACATTGTAGTTTTTGGTGTATACCAAAAGGTTCTTAGTAAACCCATGAAAACTATGATAAGGTAGTTTTTGGTGCATACCAAAAGGTTCATAGTTAACCCATGAAAACTATGTATTAAGAGTAGATGGCAAGGGCTAATTGGTTTGTAGTGAGCCCATGAAAACTATATCCGGATTAAGAATTGACATCAATCAATAGGTTCCTAGTCAACCCATGAAAACTAGGATAAGTAAGTGATTAATGGATGTAGCAGTAGGTTCCTAATCAACCGATGGAAACTAGGATGTGAAGTGAGTTACTGGATAAATCCATAGGTTTCTAGTAAACCCATGAAAACTAGGTTAAGGTGATCTGTTATTGGAAGATCCAATAGGTTCAGGAGGACCTATGAATTGATTAAGTTTTCTAGCAGGAGCCTATAGGTTCTTGGTGATCCCATGAAAACTATGAATAAGGCAGAGTGTCTATTAATTATGACAAGGTTATTAGTAAACCCATGAAAACTAAAAAGGTTAATAGTGACCCAAGAAACTATAATTATGACAGGGTGTCAAATTAAACTGGGAATGGGGATTCTTAATTATTCTCCAGTATGCATATAATCATAATATTTTGAAAATGTATGTTTTAACCATTGTGGATGCAAGAGCACAGTATATGGTTTTATAAAGATTTTTAAGATACTAGTGAGGGGAAAACTCGTTCTGCTAAGCGGCGTGGTCTCTCTAGATTTCCAAAAGGATTGAAACGTTATATTATTATTCATACCAGCCTTTATGTCTGACTCGAAGTTTTTGTTTTCCCCTTCAATTCTCGGGTACTCAATTGATTTTGAGTAGTTTGAGATTTAAGGTTTCCAGGTTCTCTTCTTAGACGAATAAAGCTTCAGGAGACGTGCATGAGATAGATAGTTAATTAAGGTTTTCTTATCCGCTGTGTGTTTGTTTGTAAAGGCAGATTTATGAGCCTTACTATATACTCTGATCAACCAAGGGGAATCTTCATATGTCGCTCTTGGCGTATTTGTAATAATTATATTTTGCTGAACGTGGTTAACGTAATTTGGGATTATGTAATGAACATGAAATGTTTTTATTTGAATACGGGAATGTATTTTTGAATTGTTAATTTTTTTCCATATTTCTGTGATCATTGTATCAATGAACCTAACACCGCCGTATTTGGTCGCCAAAGATTATTAACTAAGAATGACTGCAACTTCCGTAGCCGTTAGTTTTGGGCCTCCAAGTATGGGGATGTTACAATCGGGCTTTCGCCCATTGTCCAAGATTCCCCACTGCTGTACCCCGTGGGAGTCAGGGCCGTGTCTCAGTCCCAGTGTGGCTGATTATCCGAAAAGACCTGCTAAGCATATTGGCTTGATCAGCTTTTACCTGACCAACTACCTAATACTACGCAGGCTCATCAAATAGTGTTTTTGAGCTTTCTTCGGGATTTGGCCTGAACTGTTCGTTAGATTCCCACGTGTTACGCACCCGTTCGCCACCTTATTCTCAATGATTCCGATTCCAGCAAACTACAGTTGAAAATCAAGTAGCTAGCCAATGTTTATACTGGGGATCGAACCAAAAAAACATTCGACTTGCATGTGTTAAGTATAACGCTAGCGTTCCTTCTGAGCTAGGATCAAACTCAGATGTCGGACTATGATTGGGTCCAGTATATTAATTGCGCCTATGGTCGCCCCTGGTGAACTTGGGCTTCCTTCGGTCCTCGCTGTACTGGAGCGACCGATAGGGAGGATCTGGACCTTTAGGCCAGTATATTAATTGCGGAACTGGACCTCTAATTAAGATACTGGGGTCGCCTCTCCTATCTCTTCTATCTAAATTATTACCAACCCAGCGAAAAAGAAGGATCGGAGATCCACCACCTAGGCAGGCATCAGCAATAGATATGGGGATCAATACTGCTAACTCTCAGCGTGATGATTACCTCGGGAGGATGGCGAGAGTTTGGGAATGGTTTGAGCCTTAGGAGGATGGAGATCGTTGAAATGGGAAAGAAAAAGAAATTGTTTGTGCCCTTGTTTTCTTCTTTCCATTTTCTGCTTGCCCAATATGTTAATTCGGGCGTAATGCTGTTCCCAATAGCTTTTCCTTTTCTTTTTTTCGAGTACAAAAAGAGAAAGATAGCGAGGTTTGGCGGAATTTGAATTGACCAAATTGGAATATGAAGGCCGTCCGAATATATTCGGTCGAAGAATAGGAAAAGTCCCTCTATTTTCTGCTTCTAGCTACTCACCAAGAACTCCAGGCATGGCCGCCCACTATAGACAGACTTGTTCAAATAAGAGAGTTGCTAGGGAGTGAGTCTGCATCACTTGTAGATGTGGTGGCTCAGGATGAAGATGTAGCAGCTGACTGCTAGCTTGCACTGAAACACGTGTGACGTGTTATGCATCCGAGTCATATTCATATTAATTATAGTCATTGTAGATTCAAGTAGGATTAGTAGCATGATGCTGCTACTCTAGTCGCCCTAAGTGGAAAAAATTTCCACCAAATTCTCGAGAGTAAGTTATACTGGCCTTATTGGATAGTTGGATCCTAGGCCAAGATCTGGTGACTATCTGTAGTAATGTCGGACCTCAATGAGCAAATGTCAATTTGGGCCCCTGACCCAATCCTTTGCTAAATGAATAACTTGTTCTTGTTTTTCTTAAAGTTAGGCTATTATACCAGTTGAGGTTTGACCTCTAATCTTTTGCCATGGTTGGCTTGAAGATGGTGGACAGAACATAATAAATCGCACCTCGGTTTAAGTTTGTTATGAGGTCTAATGATTCTAATCTAAGCAACATCTCAGAACAATGCTCTATGTAGTTATCTTCTTCTTCTTATCTAGTACTTTCTTCCATTGTAAGCCATAGTGAGGGCTTAGAGTGAAGTGACCTGGGTTCTTTTGTTTTATTGTGTTGTTTGCGTGCATACTCTATTCTCTTACTCCTTTCTATACTAAAATTCGATGTTTAAACTATTCAATCTTGCGGGCCTTATGAGTTCTTGGAAAATGTGAGATATCTTCGGCGCCCTATCGGCTGATGACAAGCTTCGCTACCTCATCCTCCTCTTCCGGCCCCTTCCTCCCCCATCTACATAACATCGATAAGCCAAGGTGACTTATTGGGCGCCCCCGAACCATTGACAGATTGGTAGGTTGAAAGTATAATTAATCAGTAGGGCGTCTTCAGTCCCCTTGGAGATGTACGGGAACTCGAATTCATTTAAGAATGAGAGACTCGAACTAATATACTGGGGCTTAGCTGTCCGCATTTCAGATTGGGAATGTAATTAAAACCCAATATATTAATTAAGAGTTTTCTTACTCATCCATGTCTTTCTTGTCCCTCTCTAAAAAGAAAAGAAATTGTTACAACCCATTTTTCTCATTAATAGTTTCTTTTTCCCATTAACAAAACATCCCCTTTTTCTTCGCTCCTCCGGAACCGGTACAGAAATTGGTGCTTTTTATACTTTGTTTACCCTAGTGACTGGTGGGTTTCAGGGAAAGCCTATGTGGGGTATCTTTCGAGTGTGGAATGCTCGTTTCACTTCTATATTCATTTTGTTCCTTATTTACCTAGGTGCACTGCGTTTTCAAAACTTCTAGTCAAACTGGTTCTTATTTCAATCCGTGCTGGACCGATCGATATACCAATAATTAAGTATCCAGTCAACTGGTGGAATACATCGCATCAACCTGGGAGCATTAGTCGATCTAGTACATCCATACATGTTTCTATGCTCATTCCAATCTTGTCCAACTTTTCTAACTCCCCCTTCTCCACCTGTATATTGTTCGTTTTTGAAACACATCTTCTTCTTCCATCTTTTCTTGAATCTCCCTTAATGGAGGAAATAGAAGCTCGAGAAGGAATACCAAAAAACCTAGTTTACTCACCATGGCTGAATGGAGAAAGCGATCCACCATAGGTGAACAAGTGGGGAATTTGTAGGTTCGAATCCTGTTGGATGTTGAGTCATAGCCTGAAGCTCAATTACTGCCTCCCGAATGTTTATACCAGGCCAGTTGCCCCTAATATATGGGGTTTATACAAGGCCTTCGCTACCACGAGGAGTTAGAAAACATAGTACTATGCTCGCTGTATAAGAACAACTTCCAAGAACAAAGCTACATCACATCAGTTTCTACTAGCAAAGTGATAGCATCCAATAGTGATCATGTTGATTGGTCTGTAGTACCAGAAGAAAGTTGTGGT
Source organism: Allium fistulosum (assembly GCA_030737815.1). Taxonomy (NCBI): domain Eukaryota; kingdom Viridiplantae; phylum Streptophyta; class Magnoliopsida; order Asparagales; family Amaryllidaceae; genus Allium; species Allium fistulosum. Next base: position 1,037,441,149 of record CM060902.1, on the reverse strand, counting down.
TGAGTTTTCTGTCAAGTGAGTGAATGTTGTCTTTCTGGCCAGTATAAACCCGGCCTTATGTGCAATCTGCCTTTCTTATTAAAGCAAAAGACCTAATGTGTCAAATAAATGGCGTAACTCATGCGAACAAGTCCCAGCACTCCCAAGTTTCCTGGATACTATATGAAGATCAGTTCAGTTGCTTTCCTCTTGCGTCCTTTCCCTCGTTGTGGATGGTCCAATCCCTGGATTGATAGGGCAGGCATACTTATCGGCACCACCTATTATATCTTTTATATATAAGGAAAAAAATGAAGAAAGAGTGTTTTGAAAGAGGCCTTGGATCGAGCTGATGAGAAGAATTCCCCGGTATATTGATTGTAGACTACTCTTAAAAGAAAAGAAAGGAAGTCGGCTCTCACTCAGCTACAAATACTTCTCTTTCATGAAGAGCCTACCCTGAATAAGTTACTATTGGCCTGGGAAGTTTGGATAGCTGCTTCCCATAGAACGAGCATTTGCTTCGCTTCCCTAGTAGCGAACAACCATAAACCATAGAATTAATATACTAGGGAAATCTTTCCCTCTACATCTACTCACTCAACCAGCTGTTCATCGTATCCAAATAGGGAGTAGGTGCGGAGCGAATGGAGAAGAGACCAACTTGGTATTTGAAAGAGATTGAAAATACATAGCATATCTAAGTTTGATTATGTGATATAGTTTCCAATTGAGATGCAATTTCATCTGATGATCTAAACCTTCCTCCTTGTCGATTATTATGGATCGCTCCTACCCTCTATCTCGAGGTATGCTCTCTTCCACTTACTTGGATTGCTCCTTCTTTGAGGCAGCGGAAATCCCTTATTGAAGTGAAATCTCCTCTCCTGGGCCTAGGCCTAGTCCTCTTTCTTTAAGAACTTAGCCGGGAATGAACTTCTTATTTTCATAGCTCGAAATGAATTTCCATATCGGAAGTGCGAGATTAACTATCATTTCTTCCGTTAAGGAAGATGCCTTCATCAATCCGGCAAGGTGGTTGTTCGCTTCCTTTCTTCAAAGCAGGAAATATGCCCTAAAGGTAGATATTAGATATTTGTTTTGGGGTAATATTATATATTATCTTTCCTAGGTGACCAACCAATCCTACCCTTGTTGCTTCTTCTCTTGCTCACAGATGGCTTCTACCGACTAGCTTCTTTTTAAGGGAAGGGTTTGAAGGAGAGCTAGCCCCGAAAGGGAAGTCATTAGGGTCAGGTGATTCGGCTCATGCTAATGTTTCCAATCCAGTCAACAAGTAGGGGCATGAAATAGCAGTTGGGAAAGAAAGAAATAGGGAGGGTGAAATTCATTTATTTAAGTGTAGATCGAGACTAGACTAGAGATTAAGTTGACCCAGCATATGGAGAGATAGGTTCTGCTAGACCTAATAGAGACTAAGCTTGTTGATTCTGTCTTTACATCAGGCACGAAAGTCGTAGCTTGTTTTCTTGCTTAATTGAGATTAGGTTCTAGTTTCGGTGAAGGTCAGCGCTTGCCTTTGATCAGTAATGGTTGGCTGTTGACTCAGTGAAGAGGGTTGAAAACTAGTTCAAATCGACGTGCTAGGTTCCGTCAGGCTACTTGTTCTTGGGCGTAGTCGTTTTCTTTCTTGAATTGGTATTAGGTCAGTTATCAGTAGTAGTCAGTAAGGAAGGCCCACTCAGGCCGGTTAGCTAACAGAGGGAAAGGGACATGACTAATCAGCTGGAAGGAACTCCTAAGCGTCTATTACTTGCCTAAAGCTAGAACGTGATTGATAAGGGGCGCTAACGCGCATACGTTTTCTTGCTGGATGTGAAACAGATCATGAAACCCTGTGTTTTTGGCCTCAACCCGTTTTATGCACTAAAGCCCCGACATCTAAACAATTCAAGAAACCACGTATTTTTGGCTTAAACTGATGCCCGGAGGATTGGTATCGAATCTGAACAATTCAAGAAACCCCGTATTTTCAATTATTCAGATTTCAAAGTGAAAGTGAAGATTGAAAGTTACTGATTTCATATTGATAGTAAAAAAGCAATAGAAATAGTTCGTTCATGAGTGTGCTGAAAATCACAGTTGAAGTTAAGCGTATAAGAAGTGAAAGCCAAATCGCTTACCTGATAGCCACTGTTGAAGTGAAAAGCAATAGCAACAGTTAGCGTTCGCTTCTAGTACTGGGCCTAAGATTTCATCACTACTCTTCGCTTTCCCTTCCCTTATCTGATAGCCACTATTCGCTATCCAGTTAGTGTGACGAACCTGGGTCTTAGTGTTATTGTTAAGCGTGACTGATAGCTCCCAACGTTGGATGAGGCTCTCCTCTCCACGTGTGATCCACGAGACCATCCCATCTCATCCTATCAGCACGCATTCCATCAAGATCAAAGATTCCAAGATTCTAGAAGTACAATCAAGAATCAAGATCAAGATCTTTCATCATATTACTCGCGAGTATTTCTTGTTTGTACCAATTCTTTAAGGTTATGCTAATAAAGATTCACACCTGACTTGCGAAGGACCGGCTAAGCTTTGGGCGATGGTTTGGCGTCTCGCTTCTGCTCTCAAGAAAACTAGCTCTCTTGGCTTCCCGCATCTCAAATACTATCCTGGTTTCATTCATCAAAGAGAAGAGCATACTTGAAGCTCACTAGAGAAGGGGTTATGGTCCATAACATAGGGTTGAGCGACTGCCTCCTTCATCCGTGTCTCTTAAGGAATAGTTAGAAACGTAAAGTGGGCAAGTTGTCAATTCGATGTCTATATCTGCTACAAATACCAATGAGAGGTGGGCCCGGAGGTACCTCCTTAGGTGCTTGCGTTTTAGCCCTTCCTCTTGCCATACGAAATTCTGCATTTCAAGCCTTTTCGGGTCTAATCTACCATCCCACATCATTTTTGGAGGTTTCTTATATAGGAAATCGATTGGGCACTTATCAATAGAAGAAGGAATCTCACGTATGCGTACTTATAATTAATACGAGGTTCTGCTACGCAGCCTCCGTTTTGGGTAGTTCAATTGTACCGGGTAGAAAAAAACTTATACATAAAATACGAGCTACAATGCAAGTTTTCCATCTTGGATGTGTGTGTGATTTGATTCATCATTGAAAGTGCTTATCGAAGACTATGTTAAAGGAATTTGTTCATCGCTCCCAGACCGACCATGCAACAATGGGAGAACAAAGAAAGGTTTTGCTTTATACGCACACATAGTACTTATTTAGGGAAGTTATGCTCTGAAGCCCCAAGCTCAGATGGACCTGAAGTCTCCTAATTCCAATCCTACTCAGTCGCCCACATGTACACCTGTATGTACCATACTCTTAAAAGAAGTTACGCCTAGCAGCTCCAACTCTAAAAGATGGGGAAATTACACCTTTCCATAGAATATGAGCTATAACGCTACTTTTTCACTCCAAACGTACAAGCTATTATCGAAGTGGACTATAACGAAGATTTCTCTTAAAGGAAATTGATCTTCCCCTCCGATCAATAATCGCAGGATCATAGAACAATGGGAAAATGGTAGATTTAACCTAATTAATCCTCACTTCTCGACAAGGGAAAAGAACAAGGTAGGAAACTCATATTTCGTCTCTCGCTTCACCGGTACCAAGGTTTCAAGGGGCACTGTGTGGCCCAGGCACTATAAGGATTTAAGACTGAGCTTCATTGATCTATATGCCTTTACAAAGGATAGGAAGCCAGGAGCCCCTAGAGTTATCTACCACTTCGCTATACTGAGGTTTCGGGAAACTCAGACATAGGTAGCTACGCAGATTCACCTATGGGAAACCGGGGATCTGACTTGGTAACTATTTTTCAATTCCATACTTTATGACTTGGGAATTAGCGGGACCCTTGTTCTTCTCATCTAGGACACATGCGTGGATCTTCGTACATGCTTACTACTAGAAGTTGGCTGCCTACCTCACTACCAGGGACGAGCCAGCTCCAAGTCATTTTGTCTCACACAGGCAAACTTTTCTTGCTTATTCTAGGAAGAACTTGAATAAACTAGCACTCAATTATACTCTTTCCTAAAGTGGAAAACATACTATATATATAATATGAATGAGAACGCTACTTTTTAATATTAATACCGGGTGATCAATCTATCATTGAGAACCTTTATCGAGAGTTTCTGAGACAGGAACTTGTTCGCCATCTCCAAGTCAATTAGAGAACCGAACAACAATGGGACAAGGAGGGGTAGGTTTCAGCTCACACATGCAAGGGTGTGCACACTTGCGTACTTACTAGCTTGTTCCAAGTACTTTCAAACCGAAGCCTAATTCCAAAGACTCCGTCCCGATCCTACCAATCAATCTTTACCAGGCTAGGAAAATAATTAATTTCAAAAATAAAAATGGAAATAAAAATTTCGACATGATTTCCAAATGAATTTCTACCTGGCAAATTAGAGGGTATTCCCGCGTACACATGTGCATAGGGGTCGGGCTCCTAATTCCAAGAGTGAATGGGCACGCAAACCAATGCATAGACTTCATTCTCATAGCACTACTTCTCTATTAGAAAACTAATCATACTCCCATTCTCATCTGGTGTTTTTTTGACACATAGAAGCTCTTTCCACGCATTTCTATTAAGGAAAGTGGCTCGCCTGCTCATGAATGAAATCTTCCACCGATCACCCGTACTATTTGAAAGTGAATTCTACCACTAATCTTTAATATGAAACTTCCTTGGTGAACTAGGCTAGGTAGCCAGTGCACATGACTGATCACTCCTTCTTCTATTGAAATGAGAGGGCCCAATCAAGTTCCTATATCTCAAACCTCCATAAATGAGGTCGGATGCGTGATTATACCTCAATAATCTTCAAAGTAGGATTTTGAAGCCAGGTAAATAACTCCACTGGATTGCTGCGCACCAATATATTCCTTGGCTGGTTCGGAATCGGGTAGATCGGGAAAAATTCATGGTTGTTCTGGCACCTTCACTCGCGGAGGATTTAGCTGCTTTAGGACTTTCAGCCGATATAGACTTAGATGGCTTGCATCAGTCGCAGTTTCGGAACCTAATCTCTGTGCTTAAAGGTTTCCCTTAGGGAGATTCAACAATTGACTTACTTCTTCCTATAGATGGACTAAAAGTTTCACTGAAATTTGTTCGTCCTGTGATTCTCCAATAAGAGCCGAGAATCCCAATTCAGGTAAAATTTGGACAAATCTTATCAAAAAAGGCGGAAAGTAGACAAGAAATCTCTGCCATGAAAAGCTACTACTGATATGCTTAACACAAAGTACTCAAACATAGAAGTGACTTCAGCTTGGAGCCGATCTTTCGGTCTCTTATCAATGGCTAGGCAAATCAACCAATTGGCTAGCTTTGGTCTATTATGTTTAGGTGTGAATGCTCCCTTGGATATTATTTCCAACATAGGAGTTTTTACCAGATTAAGTGCAATAGATAAAAGACTTTCTCATGGATTAGGCTCTTCTCTTAGTAGTTGAAAGACCAACTATTTCTGGGGATACAGAAGCAAAACTTCTAGGTGCTGGAATAACAACTATAGCCCTAGCAGGTGCTTCAATTGGAATTGATAGGTCCGCTCTTTTCAAACTAGTTTAGTCGCAAGAAACCCATCAATTGCAACTAAGTTGTTTGAATAGGCTACCTTGGATATCGAACCTATTGAAAGTGTTAACCAGAAGTGAGAATTGAACCATTGGCGCCTTGCCTTACACCCTCTTCGAGTTCCCAAAAATAAAAAAGATAAATAGCGATCAAATAACAATAAATAAAATAAACAATACAAAATCACTTCCAAAGAAAAACAGGGAAAACCATGAATAACAGCAGGAGGTAACCTCCTAACAAGGGGTTCGCCAACCCACGAATTCAAGAAGGATCCGAACCAAGGTGAGGAGCCCCTATATTTGATGTTTGGTAAGAATCTTCTATGCATAGCTACAAGCGATAATTCTACATATATTACTATTACCAATTTGGTATTATATGAGCGAAGCCTGGATACTTCATTTTTTAGTCCCATAAATTCTTCTAATTAAGAATATTGCTCCTCAATCTAATTGAACTTCATGCTCTAAATGATTGAAGAATCAATCGATACAATATTTCTTGGGCGAAAAATAGGCGACCTCTAATAAGGGAAAACATACAAAAGCAACATAGGACTCAGTTCACTAATGGTTCTTAATTCTCGAGTGGTTTGAGGTCCAAGTATATTAATTTAGGCTCCAACATCCATTATATTTGGGAAGACTTATAGAAGCATTCTATTTGAACAGGAAAGAATAGTGTAGCGAGAAGAGTCATGTTCAATGAAGGTGAGATCGATTATTCACGAGAATATATTGGATGCAATAGAATGGACTTAGTATACTAGGCACCTCTCTTGCTTCGCGAGAGAACAAGCTCATGCCATAGATAGAGTGATTGGTTGTTGTTTTATGTAATATATTCCACATCCGAGTGTCTAACTACCAGAGCGAGGTAGAGATATTGATACTGAGTGTTCAGACGTGAATATATTACTGTTATTGATAGAACCAAAACACTAAGTCGGGATAAGATATGACTGAGATGGAATCAACCCACAACTCACTCAAAATTAGGTGTAACTACAGCCAATTACTAAAGCTGGCAAGAGGAGACCGATCCATTCTATTATCGTTCTATTCCATTCTATTGACCGCAACTATTTTATATAGAGAGATAACAAGGAGCCTAGTATACCAAGTCCAATATAAACATTGCGGGAGGGCCCGACATATCCGGCTTGGTGTCCCAATGATAGGTCCGGTAATCGAACCATGGATGTCAGGCGGCACGAATGAAAGGACATTGCACTTCGAATCTAAAACCCATATCTGACAGGGGGAGTGAAACAGATAGATGCCACATATCCTATTTAGTAATCAAACTCGGATGGACGTAGGGCCTATTCTGGTGATTGACTCCTCTCGGTATCTCCCACTTAGTTAATGTCCGTACAAGAATTTTGCTTGCTCGCCATGCCATCTCTGTTAACACCATATCTAGCATAGCTGGAATCAAGATATGACAATACCGCTCCAAAGCCTATTTATTAGTCTGGTATAGAGCTTATCCTATCTAAAGTTCCATTGGCCCTTAGTCGGGGCCGGAATTTTAAATCATTGCGTCTCATATACAGCCATGATTTAGCACGATTTGTCGTCTCATCATCACCACCCCTAGGCTATGCAGAAGGCTTCCTTTCTGTGAAAATACCATAATTTTGTAGAAATTGATAGCGGCCACTAACTTGTATGTAAGGGGTGTAGGCGAGCGAAGTGAGGCGAACCACTGCATTAGGGAAATGAGCATCTCCCTCCTCATAGCTACACGTCGAGACCAATTCGGAGTTTCTTGGGACCTTGGGGATTTCGCTTTTTTGAATGCTTTAGCTGCCCACCTCGTTTCGTTCATCATTTGACCTATCCTGGTTATCTAACAATCATTAAGAACCCATCTACCTGCTGCCTAACTCATTTTTTCAATTGTGTTATCTTACTAAGCAGCTCTACTGGGAACTAAAGTAATAGGCCCTGAGTGGAAGGATTAGTCTTACTAAGCAGCTCTACTGGGAACCGTGATTGAACCACCTGAAAGAACCGTACTTGTGTTAGCTCTTATCTACCCTTCTTTATCATTAGCTCAAATGAACATAAGCTGATACCAAGGTTATGCTGAACTAAGCCGGAATAGACTGTAGAAGTTTCACTATTTTTTATGATATTGCCGGACTTTCTTTAATCAGAGTTGGCTGCTCATCTAATGATTTCGTAGCAATTCTTGTTTGCCCAACATAATCCTCTCTATCTCTCTTGCCTATGGAAATTCGACCAAAGATGTTTGGCACACATTAGGTCTCTAAAACTCAATGAATATTATTTGGAATCCTGGAATCTTATTTAGAACCTCCGGCCTGTCGCAAGGTGGGACACAACACATGTTGCTTGCTTGCCTTCTGCTCTTTTTCGAGACATCTAACTATAGGAATTCGACTCATAATCTCAGGTACCAGCATGGTTGACTATTCGATCAACCAACTGGAATCTCTATCAATAATGGGATTTTCTTTAGTTTAATTACCCTAGACTAATCAAGTGTTTTTTATGCTTTGCTAGCTACAACGGGTGGTAACCGAGCTTCCTCCATTTCCCAAGGCAATCCAGAGTACCTAATATGTAGCAAGAAGCAAAGTGAGAATTTCGATAGATTTCGTTCTGCTTCCTTTGGACACCTCCCATAGAATATATAGCGATTAGCACCTCAAAATAGTGAAAATGATAGATGCCCCCACAAGGAATAAAGAGTGATAGAGTCGCTTTGCTATCTAAAGTCTAAGCCGTTAAAAGACCGCCCCTAAGGAAGAAGAAGAAGTGGAAGGTTACCAATTGGGAATCATACTCTATGGATGAAGAATCAGACTTGTGATATGACTCATAAGAAAGTACCTATCACCAGTCAGCAAGAATAATAAGCTTGTCATACTGAATAAAAAAGAGAAAGGCTCTATTGACTATGGAGATAGAGGTTCGTAGCTCATTCGAGAAGCTATCGCGGTTTGCAAAACGAAGGAGGAAGAGCTATTCTGGTCTTGTACATGAGACAGACCGCTCATTCAAAACTAGGTAAACTCTCCTTTTCGCTTAGACAAATCTCGAAAACCATGACTAATAGCCCCCTAGTTTCTTTGGGAGTTCGGGTCATTGTTCAGTTAGTTAGGTCTACTAATTCAAAAGGAAAATTCGGTTAAGTGATGTCTATTATCAAACTCGTGAAATAGTTCCAATTAATACTACATTTGATTATATTTATCAATACGCTCTTTCCGAACTACCATAGTTGCTTTGCATCCTCGCTACCTTCTCGTTTGGTTAGTAGGCGTGAGGAAGTATTTCATTTAGATGAAATATATACAGTTCATAAAAAAATTGTTTTCTCGACGCGGAATTCTCTGTTCTTTCCTACATTTGATCAACATGTCTTATGATTGGTTCCTCCTTCAGTAGTCCCATACTCCCCATGTCTCTTTGGTATTCTCCCTTAGTTTCCTTGAGAGGTTCCGTAGATCATTGGCCTAATGGCTTGGCATAAAAAATCTTATTTATATAGACCAGTAAGGTCACTCCAATGTTTTGAATGAAAGATCTGCACCAGGGTTACCAAGGGAGTAGAAAATAAGGTTTTATATCCCTAAAGAATGGTCCATTCCCATTTCCCCAAGCATATTGAGTAAGGCATTGTGTCAGTGATTGACCCCATTGATAATTTAACGGACAAATGATCAATAATAACAAGCATGGAACTAGTTAACTAAAAGAAACTGTTATAGATGTGGCTTCGTTCTATCTACGACGTCTATCGTTCCCTCCTTCTTATGAGGAGGAAACTATGCGTCTATGTGGAGAGATGTATTTTTTTTATACACGAATCTTAACATAAAGAAATGACATAACAAAGAGAGGATTACTTGACTAATGGGGAACAAAGGCGACCGTCAGGAAATATGAATAAGTCCGACCTCAGAGGACCAATCCATTCTATTCCCAGTATAAACATTGGCGACCTCTTACTAGTAAGGTGCGACTAACAGGAGTTCCAGTATATTAATTGGTGCATAGCGAGTTTTTGAGCTACTCAAGTTGAAGGTGCATAGCCCTAGATCAGCTATGAAATGAATCTGATATTCCCAATGAATATAATGGGAATAAAAATCCTGGCACCTGGGGAATTGGCAAATTGAGTCACTTTCGACCTATGATGGATGAAAAAATTCTTCTTTTTCGGACGAGCACATTTTAATGTGTCTCCTAAAAAACCTCATTTCGAAAAATGGGTGGGCAAAAACAAGCCAAAAGGATGGGTTTTGGTGAAAAAGATTTCTTCTCTAGTATATTAATTAGTGCACTCGTTATGCTTAACACAGGACACAGAAAGGTAAACCTATTCTACTTACTAACTTTCGCACTAGTCTAAATAAGGAAGGCCGGTATATTAATTGTGAAAAATGATGTTAGAAGGAATGCTGAAACCAGCCCAGCAAACGAATAAGCTATGACCAGTACGGTACCTCTGAATTAATCAACTAGGCATCTTTACTATTCTATTAGGTCATGCCTCATAATTGCTATTGGCACATCTCCCTACGGTCTCAAGAGGTAGCACATTAGTGGTACGGTCACCTAGAGCGATGTCTGACCAGATGTCAATTCCTTACAAGAGCACCTTATTAGGACCTTAAAGAACTAACAGTGAATTAAGGCACTAAAGGTGAGCCATATACTATTGTTAGTTGTTACGCTGCTACGCACCTCTTGCTTTCGGCTTTGTAGTAGTTACAATGCCCCAAGCCTTCGTTGTCCAACGAATGAAACCCTATGACGGTTTGAGTCTTCAGGAACCTCCAGTTGGTCGAAGTATATTGGACCTCCCTAGAACAATGGCCACTTTATCGGCTTATTCGGTTGATTCGGGTAGTCATTCTATTCTTTTTTATTTTATGGAACAACATCTTCAATTCAATAGTTGGGCCCAGTATATTAATTTCGCCTCTAGAACTCTGTATTTAGTGCCTTGAATGACGTGAACAAGCAAACTGTAGAGTTGGCCTCTCTCTTAGTAACTAGAAAAGTGGGAAAAATCAGATTGCTATAGGCTTCTATCACGCTTAGGCCAGGTCCTTTGACGTGGTATCCGAACTTCCTCGCAAACAGCCCATCAATCCACACAAGTATGGGATAGTTCGAGAGCGAAGTTCATTCTCGATTAGAAATTCATTAAATAAGGCTTCTTAATTTAATTCTTTGATGGAGGGTCCTAAACTCTCATTTTGTTGGGCACGGCGATGGTCAATCATTCTTATTAGGTATTCCAGTAATAGGTTTCTTTAGCTCCATACAGAGAACATAAGTTCAAACCCAAATTATTTTCTTTTCTACTTATTCACATTGCTATGCACCTCCTCACTCGAGTAAGAAACAACCCTTCGAACTTACAACCACTACCCCCAAGCATCTTTCTATGACACCCTGCCCTACATCATCACGAGCCCTTTCTTATTTTTATGTTTTTCTATCGCCTTTGATGATTGTTTATTGTGAATCCGTTCAACATATATGCGGCCCATCCATAAAGCAAGCAGAGAAATTCAGAAGTGACATCCTCGGTCACCGAGCCGACCTCGTCGGCTCAGAAGAACACAAGCCCGGCCAGCCTTCCCAGTGCTACCCCCACTTCCACAAAGATCACTGCCCAGCCACCGCTCAAGGTTACCTCTGCTCCCGCAACTGAGAAAATTAGGTTGAGGACTCAGGAGATGAGGGAATGGAGAGAGAAGTGTAGGAAATGCGGATTATAAGGCTGAATCAACACTAGAGGGGGGTGAATAGTGTTTAATTAATTTTATGAATCTTTTTGATATCTTTTCAAATTAAACCCAAACATATGTAATTCACAAACACAGAGACAATCATAGAACCAGACACGTATGCAAATAGTAAATAAAAGCGTAAAGGAATGAACACACTGGAATTTTATACTGGTTCGGAGTTACCCTACATCCAGTCCCACACAATTCTTGTGCGGATTTCTTTTCAAATATAATGTCGATATTACAACCTTTATTTCAAGGCCGTGAGATACACCCTCCTATCTTTTAGTCCAGGGCAAACTCTCTTGATTTAACCAGGCTACAAGATCACCTAATTGATTTACAGGCTACAATCACACCCAATTGATTTACAAGCCACAATCACATTGTTTCCAATCATACTTTGATAGAGAGAGATTCGATACACTTCGATCTTTGATTGCAAATGATCCTATAACTCTGAATAGCACTGAGATCTTTGAGAGCGAGTGGCAGAGAATCAAACTAGAGACGATCGAGTTTGATTCACTTAGGATTTTGGCAGAATTTTGTTAAAGCATTTGAAATATAAGAGAATATTTGAATGGAGAAGAAGGAGTGAAGAAATGAAGAAAAACTAACTTAAAATTCGTTGAAAACAACTTGTATATATAGGAGAACAAAGGTCATCTCCATTCGCGAAAGGTTATGACGAATAGACACTTCTTTTGAAAATTTGAAATTTGAAATCTACGGCTACCATGTCGACATGGGGGGTATAAGGATGTCGACATGCCTATGTTATTTTTGAAAATTGATTTTTCTTTAAAATGATTTCTATTCTAAAACTTGCCAAAATAATTTCTAAACTTTGTAAACCATTTTGAATATAGTTTAAACTTATAAAAGAGTTTTAGAAAGTAATCTTAAAATGTATAATTTATAATATAAAAGTAATATTTAAAACTGAGTATAGACTTCTTTAAAATATTTTTTTAGATTTAAAGCTAAAATATTGAAATCAAGAGATAGTTAAAAAAACAAGAGATGATTTTGAGATCAAAATATTAAAAGATGACAAGAATAGTTTTTGAATTAAGGCTAAAATATTTAAATTGATAGAGATGACTTTTAAAAAGATAGTTTTTGGAAAAATAGTTAAATAAATTATTTTGAATATTTCGAGGATTCCATTCCACTAGAGAAGATCGTGGGTTCCATCCCACTATTAAAGCGAGAAGGTGGATTCTATTCCACAATTAAAATCCGAAAAAAGATTTTAGTGCTATTATGAAGTTTTAACATAAATCTAGACTCTATTACTTATCTTGATATCTTGAACTCTTGATACTCATGAGTCTTCAGTGTTGATTTCTTCAATCTTGAATTTGTCAGTCTTGAATCTCTATACTGTACAGTCTTCATTTTCAGTACCTACACACACACACATATATATATATATGTATGTATGTATGTATGTATGTATGTATGTATGTATGTATCCTGCATATACATATATATCTAGGCAAAGATATAAGTATTTATATTTTATAACAAGTCCTAAGGTTATTGTCATCAAAACCATCATCTCAGGAACTAACAATCTCCCCCATTTTGATGATGACAACCTTGTTTATAAAATGTACTCCACCAAACTCTGATTCTACTCTGACTCCCCCTTATTCCAACAACTCCCCTATAACGGCCCACTATTTCGTGCCATTCGCATCCGCACATGTCGGACTTCAATTGCTCAAAATATCAGATTGTTAATTTATATTTGGCAAAACTCAGCATATACAGTAAATAAATCAATCATAGAATCACAGACACAGAGTATTACAACAGCAAGCAGTGGAATAGATAAATAACAGAGTTGAAATAAAATACAATAGAATATCTCAAATACAATGCTATCTCGAATACTAACAGATGACAAGTTTGAACCAACAATTGGATAACTGGAAGCTGAATAGGTATAGATGGATCTCCAAGTGAAGCTCCAACTCCAAAGGTGAGTCTCTAATACTGTGACACTCAGTCTAACCCGAGCGTAAAGAAAAACACAAAACACTCGAGTCAGGATTAACATTCTTATATTAATAAATCCAACTCAAGTGAAATATCAACTGAAATACAAGCAACTTAAAGGATGTTTGGGAAAACCATCCTCTAAGGATCCATGGAACTATCTACTATGTAGTACAATATGCTATTATAATATGTCTATAGTAAAGTAAACTATTAAAATAGCGTTAAGGCGTTACCCATATCCCTCTTAACACATTTTTATAATGCCGTAGTCTATACAGATACTGTAAACTCCACTCGCAAGTGGGCTATCAGGGAGCACTCCATAGGTACGGCACAAAACAAACTCGTAGAAGGCGCTCTAGGGCATGTGAACGCGGCACACGAGGAAATGCCAGGGTAGATATACCGTTTGCGGATCCGGACTGGTGGTAACGCATAGCAGCTACTACTGCCCAACTCGGACACACTCCCATATCAAAAATCGAAGGGTGGCCACCAAAACAATTACAAAAGCAATAGAATGGTATCGAAGAAATGTGCCTGATAAGAGGAATGACCTCACTTGGCCCGGCATGGCCCCTGGTTTTAGTCATATCTAAGCTGACTCAAGGGAGTCAGGGTCACGTCATACCATATACAATCGTCGTCAAACCATCCTACTTCATTTCTGGAATCTCCACCACGTACACAGTTGTTAAAGTGATTTTCGATATTGGCAGAGAGTATGACAATATCTGATCCCGATCTCTTTAACAACCAAACATTATTATAACACCGTGGTCATTTCATTTCAAATCATACTTCAAAAACAAAATATCATATCCATTACAAAACCATATCAATACGATTTCATTTCTCACTTAAAATAATATTCATTTCCAAAATCATAACACTTTCTAAAATTATAACTTTTCAAAATTATATCACTTTGAAATCCATAACACTTACCTCTTAAACCGTTTAGATATTAAAAGTAATATATATGAAATTAGTTATAAATAAAATATTTGATATAATAAAATAAGGGGCATTTCTTCAGAAGGACAAAGTTTGTAGTCCAATTAGTTTCTAGGACACACATTCAAAGAAATTACTTTCAAGGCCAAAATCAGTAGAATAATTACTTTCAAGGACAAAGTCAGCAGTCCAATTACTTTCAAGGACATAATTTCATAGGTTTTTAGGCCCTAGAAACTAATTATTTTACGTTTTGTCCTTGAAAATAATTATTTCAGTTGTGTGTCCTAGAAACTAATTTCACTTGCTAAAGAGGCCCTTGTGGCTAATTTCCACATAAAATAATTGGTATATATAAAATAGTTATAAATGAAATAGTTTATAATAAGGTAGTTAATATATTAAAAATAGTTTATTAAAAATAGTTTATATTAAAAATAGTTTATATAATAAAATAGTTTCCTCAAAGTTCACAAATCGATTCAAATCAATTCAAATTCCAAAAATTCAATTTAATTCATTCTCGATTCATCAATTTCAATTCAATTCAGTTTCTAAATAAACCATTTCAATTTCAATAGATTTTGAGGTTTAAATTCATTTACGATTTATATAAACTATATTTTCTCTTCAATTTATTTACTTGAAATATTCCTTTAATCATTTTAAATAAAAATCAATTCATAAAACATACCTTTAATATCTCAAATTTAATAAGTTTCAAATTGGTTTTATTTAAGAAAATTCAAATTAATTTCAAATTAATTTCCATTTCTCTTTCCAACTTAATTTATTAAAATTATTATCCAATCTATATTAAAGATATAATATCTTAAAATCAATATTTATTAAAACCACATATATTTCTTTCAAAACCTTGGAAATCATTTTTCAAAATATATATATATATATATAGACCAACGGTGCCTGTATATATAATTTTCTATCCTATGGTCAAGTGGTACAGATATTTATCATTTCAATCCGTAATTTAAATATATACGGGTATATATCATTTCAACCCGCAATCCCAAATTCAATTCAATGAAAATCGCTTGGGTTTATCATTTCAACCCATAACGATTTTCCCCTATTCTACAAAATCGTTCGGGTATGTATCATTTCAACCCATAGGGAATTCTATACTAACAGGAAACTTGCAGAGTGAAAGCAGTTATGATAATAAATATAACATATCAACAACAGGCATATATCATCAATAACAAATTAAATAAAATATAAACAATAGGATATGGTGTCATATCCCACAGGTGAACAATACAGATAATAGCATACCATATATAGCAATTATAAATTAACAGTTCAATTTAGCAGCATATTTCAATTGCCATTTCAATTGAAATCAAATGTAATAAATATAAAAACGTTTATCGTGAGTGATTGCTCACCTTTCGATGCTAGAGAGATTCGACGATGAAATGAGTTGAGTTACGAATCCAGGCACGAATTCCAAAGCAAATCAAGATTGGCACGAATTCAACGGACAAGTTGATAAATAGGATCGATGAGATTATATATATATATAACCATATATTTCAAAATAAAAATTTAAACACATATTCAAAAAAAATCTTTATAATATGTATATATTTGAATATCAATATTTAAAATTTAAGATAAATATTGAAATAAAATATATATTGTTCAACCATTATTCTCAAACACAAATATTTAAAATCAAAGATATATATATTATATTTAAAATCCAATACATATATATCTACTCCAAAAATTGGGATATGGGTATACTTTATTTAAAATACATATGCTCTAACCTATGGACACAGACCTGCATTATGCACTTAAAACTCTATATACACTTACACAACAGAAAACTACATACAAATATACTTATAAAATGCAGAATGCTTACATATATTTAAAACAAAACTTATAAAATCAATATAACTTAAATTATATACACGAACCCGACACATCATATAAGCTTATAAATATAATACATATATATATATATATCACAAAAAGCAGATGAGCAGCTGGAGGGTGCATGTTCGAGCAAAAGTAAAAATACTAGTTTAGACAAATATAGCTTTTATCTTGTAAACGACTTTATATATATATATATATTCATATATATATTCATATATATATATATATATATTCATATATATATATATATTTATGTGCTTATGCAATGTATAACTTACATATATAAAGCAAATCACAACTTTATAACTGCAATATAAACATTTATATTTGACATACATACTTACAGTACATAAACATAAGGCAACAAAGCATAAAATGACTATCATATATATCACTGACGACATATGCATCAATATACTAAAATATACAATAAAACAAACAAGCTTATACAACTTTACTATATATATATATGCGACATCAAGGGGCTACAGCAAAATAAACTGTGCATATAGTACCAACTTATTTTATAAATATGTATATGTATATGTATTATTTAGCAACTATATATATATATATAAACAAACAACTATATACGCGTATGCCTACAAACAGATCATAGTTATTATAATATATATATAACAAATCAAACATATTCGGACACTGTGTAATTTATATTCGAAATATAACCATATATACATATATATATATATATATATATGTATATATATACTGCATTATTTTAAGCTTTCACAAACTTTTATTTTTTAAATATTAACATAGGTTCAGGTAAATAATTTTAAAAAGGCAGACATATGTACACACTAACTAAAATCTACAAACGAAACTTCATATAACTTATACAGTCGAAAAACTTTATATATATATATATATATATATATTCAGCAAAAATCAATATATAACAATACTTACCTATAAAGTTTTATACGTAAACAACTAACAGACTTTACAAACTATATACAAGCTTAAATATAAATATATATATATATGAATATAAAACTTAAAATATATAACATAATTTTTAACTTAAATTATTACATATATATATACCAAAACTCGTTGCGCTTGAAAATCCGAGGTGGAGGAGCAGAGTGAGTAAACTGGTGAGGCTGGTGGACGGAGCTTCGGCTGAAGTTGCTTGGACTCGGCAGCGAGGAGAGGAGAAGAGGCGGCGGTTGAGCACGAGACATGGGAAGAGGGTCGTTGCTCGGTGCTAGAGATGGAGGAAGGTGGTTGCGGTAGGCTAAGTGGCGTGGGTGGAGGTGGAAGGTGGAGCAAGAGGTGAAGGGCGGCATGTAATATAAGTGCAACGGTGAGGAAGGAGGAAGGAGGAAGCGCTACAAGCTTTGGGAAGAAACGAATGACATAATAAAAGAAAATATGGAAGAGTAGGCAAATATGAACAAGTTTTGTAATATAAAAGTTCTCTTTCCTTGGCAAACGAACATAGGAGAATGAATATTACTATAAAATAAAAGAAATTCCAACGGTCAGGAGGTATGATTTAGCCAAAAATTATTAAAGCCATTTAATGTTGCTTGGGGTACACTGTTAGTTTAAAAGGTCAAAGAGCAATAAAAAGTAACGAATGCGGTACCGGTGCAGTGGACTGCTCAATCGTCTCCATCACATACCGGGCTTCAAAACACAGAGTTGGATATACCGCAGAGATCAGCACGACGAGACGATCAAAACGGTATACAGATATTAGTGGTACGATCATCCTATCAAAAGTGGATATTCGGTACCGAAAATGCTGCTAATTTGCCAGAAATATGATAAACGAAGCAATAGCAGTCCACATTCGAAGAAACGAAATATGACGTCTCACTCAGGAGATGATTTACAAATTTATATATATAAAAATATTCAAGTTTGGAAAATATTTTATTATCATCAATATTAACTGATCTAAATTTAAATAAAATTTACATAAGAAAATAAACTTTCAAATTATCCGATGAAAATTTACCATTTGCTATGTTTAAGTAGACGTATTCCAAATATTAAAATTTTATTTCCAAATTTTATTATTTAAAATTTCACAAAAATTCAGTTAAATATGTTAATAAAACCATTAAAATTCTCGGGTTGTCACACTCTCCCCCACTCAAAAACTTTTCATCCCCGAAAAGGAAGGAGGTAGGAGAATAGAAACAACCAGAAAGAAAATAGATTTGAAATACAACAATACACAATTAATTTAAACCATATAAACTTCATTTATTTAAAAATTGGTTTATATTCAAATAGTTGATTCTAATTCATTTTATTAAATCAATCAAATTTATTGCGATCACATTCAATTGGTTTCATTTCCATACATTTTATCCAATTGATTTGTTTCTCATTTATTAACATTTATTGCAAAAAAATTCGCAACAAAATTTGTTTTATTTTACTCATCTATTAAATCTATTTGGTCAACCATAGTTAATACCACATCAACATTCAACTTCAATTATTCAAAATAAATTAATATTCAACAATTTGGTTTAATCCATTTTTATTAAATCAATAACTATTTATTTTATTCATATTTTATTGATTCAATTTAATGTATTTCAACCGATAGCTTTTATTTCAATTTATTAGCATTTGTTGCAAAATCCCTTTTTCAAAACAAAATTTGTTTGATTTAACTCATTTATTTACCCATTTATTAAATCCATTTAACCCTAGTTGAGTTGGTTTCCTTTAAAATTTCAATTTCACTATTCTTAAGTTCACATTTATTTGCTTAACTAGTGTCCTCCTCTATTTATTTAATTTCTTATACTTAATATATATTTCGCAACATATATTATGTGTATAAACATCTTATAACCACATATTATTCAACAATTAAATTTCCCTTTTTATCCAATTTATATATCTTATTACTTATCATAGTGTATACTATCTAACTACATTCTAATTACATTTAAACTTTTCTAGGTAAGTTATATTAATGTTCAAAGTGTAATTAAACACTATACAGATTTACCTTTTTCAACATTTACATTAGCCAAATTTTAGTTTGAACAATTTATTACTGAAGTTTCTCTTGTATAACCTCAATTAAATATTTACTCTAACATTTTGACTTTTTGAATAATTTAGGTAAGTTATATATATTAGAATGTAATCTAGTGTTATACAAATATGTTTGTTCAAACTCACTATTTCAGGTTGGTTAAATTTCATTTATCATTTTAGATATTCCACTTATTCAAAATTTCACTTTATTTCAGTATTTAAAATCATTTCTTAATATAAAACTTAAGATTCAAATTTCCGATTTCACTTCAAACTATTTTGAATTAATTATATACATATATTTTGTAAATCAATTTATATACAAGAAATTCAAATTATACAAAAGAAATTCAAACAAAATTCATTGTCCAAAACAAAAGTGTAGCAAAGCTACTAAGTGGTCTCTCCACTCTGAACTCGAAAATGAATGTCGATGATGCTGTAGTCATCACCGAAATTATTTTCCAGCGACAATGGAGGAGAGTACAGGTTTTAAACTTTAAAATTTATTCTTTTGAAACAATTTCTATTCGAAAATATTTCAAATAATGCAAATCAATTTATAAACCACAATAAATGATAATCAAATATTATCATTTCTAACTACCAATTCATTTAACTATTAATTTCAGGAAATTATACTTTTATATAAAATATAATCATACATAAAATTATTTCATTTATAAATTTTGAAAACAGTATTGTGTCAGTTTGCTCTGTTCAAGTGTTTTGGAATTCCTGTCGATAGCATTGATCAGACGAATCGATCGAAACCCAAAATTCAAACTTAACAACTCAAACCTCACAATATAAAACATTTTGTATTAATAACAAATACACTTCCTCACACGATGATACAGGAATAGATTTCAAAGCAAGGATAGAGATTCAAATACAAGGGGAGTCTAATCAAAGGGAATTCTAACTAAAATAGGTAGGCTTGAAAGGGAGATAAGATAATTAAATAACAAAAGAGAAAGTTGGATAGACTTATTGATCGCGGGCGACCTTAACTGGGTCAACCGTGACTTCAAGAATAAGATTGATGCAAAATTCTGAGGCAATCGACATCCGATCACAAGAGATAGAATTCGTGCATAGCAAGAGGTAGCAGCATCTAAACCGACGATATAGAAATCTTCGGTATATCGATGCCTATTGTAAAGGAGTTTCACCCCTTTACAAATCATTCAGTGGAGCTATGGGATACTCCAGATTCAAGAAGAACACGAACAGGAAAGGACAAGAATGGATTTCAGAACAAGGTAGGGTTCCAAAGTTCGAAAGAAATCCAAATTAAAGAGGAAGGAATTCAAGCTTGAACGAAGGTGATTCCATAATTAAATTTACTTTATATGCCGAGTTTTGCCTAAAACCAGAGCTCTAATACCAACTGTAACGGCCCGCTATTTCGTGCCATTCGCATCCTCACATGTCAGACTTGAATTGCTCAAAATATCAGATTGTTAATTTATATTTGGAAAAACTCAGCATATACAGCAAATAAATCAATCACAGAATCATAGACACAGAGTACTACAACAGTAAGCAGCGGAATAGATAAATAACAGAGTTGAAATAAAATACAATAGAATATCTCAAATACAATGCTGTCTCGAATACAAACAGATGACACATCTAAACCAACAACTGGATAACTGGAAGCTGAATAGGTATAGATGGATCTCTAAGTGAAGCTCCAACTCCAAAGGTGAGTCTCTAATACTGTGACACTCAGTCTGACCCGAGCGTAAAGCAAAACACAAAACACTCGAGTCAGGATTAACATTCTTATATTAAAAAATCCAACTCAAGTGAAATATCAACTGAAATACAAGTAACTTAAAGTATGTTTGGGATAACCATCCTCTAAGGATCCGTGGAACTATCTACGATGTAGTACAATACGCTATTATAATATGTCTATAGTAAAGTAAACTATTAAAATAGCGTTAAGGCGATACCCATATCCCCCTTAACACATTTTTATAATGCTGTAGTCTATACATATACTGTAAACTCAACTCGCAAGTGGGCTATCAGGGAGCACTCCATAGGTACGACACAAAACAAACTCGTAGATGGCGCTCTAGGACATGTGAACACGACACACGAGGAAATTCCGGGGTAGATATACCGTTTGCGGATCCGTACTGGTGGTAATGCATAGCAGCTAGTACCGCCTACATCGGACACACTCCCATATCAAAAATGAGGGGTGGCCACCAAAATAATCACAAAAGCAATAGAATGGTATCGAAGAAATGTGCCCGATAGGAGGAATGACCTCACTTGGCCCGGCATGGCTCTTGGTTTTAGTCACATTTAAGTTGACTCACGGGAGTTAGGGTCACGTCATACCATATAGAATCGTCGTCAAACCATCCTACTTCATTTCTGGAATCTCCACCACGTACACAATTGTTAAAGTGGTTTTCGGTATTGGCAGAGAGTATGACAATATCCGATCCCGGTCTCTTTAACAACCAAACGTTATTATAACACCGTGGTCATTTCATTTCAAATCATACTTCAAAAACAAAATATCATATCCATTACAAAACCATATCAATACGATATCATTTCTCACTTGAAATAATATTCATTTCCAAAATCATAACACTTTCTAAAATTATAACTTTTCGAAATTATATCACTTTGAAATCCATAACACTTACCTCTTAAACCGTTTAGATATTAAAAGTAATATATATGGAATTAGTTATAAATAAAATAGTTGATATAATAAAATAATTGGTATATATAAAATAGTTATAAATGAAATAGTTTATAATAAGGTAGTTAATATATTAAAAATAGTTTATTTAAAATAGTTTATATTAAAAATAGTTTATATAATAAAATAGTTTCCTCAAAGTTCACAAATCGATTCAAATCAATTCAAATTCCAAAAATTCAATTTAATTCATTCTCAATTCATCAATTCAAATTCAATTCAGTTTCTAAATAAACCATTTCAATTTCAATAGATTTCAAAGTTTAAATTCATTTACGATTTATATAAACTATGTATTCTCTTTAATTTATTTAGTTGAAATATTCCTTTAATCACTTTAAATAAAAATCAAGTCATAAACCATATCTTTAAAATCTCAAATTTAATAAGTTTCAAATTGGTTTTATTTAAGAAAATTCAAATAAATTTCAAATTAATTTCCATTTCTCTTTCCAACTTAATTTATTAAAATTATTATCAAATCTATATTAAAGATATAATATCTTAAAATTAATATTTATTAAAACCACATATATTTCTTTCAAAACCTTGGAAATCATTTTTCAATATATATATAAATATATATGTATATATGTATATATATATACACACACACACCAACGGTGCCTGTGTATAATTTTCTATCCTATGGTCAAGTGGTACAGATATTTATCATTTCAATCCGTAATTTAAATATATACAGGTATATATCATTTCAACCCGCAATCTCAAATTCAATTCAATGAAAATCGCTTGGGTTTATCATTTTAACCCATAACGATTTTCCCCTATTCTACAAAATCGTTCGGGTATGTATCATTTCAACCCATAAGGAATTCTATACTAACAGGGAACTTGCAGAGTGAAAGAAGTTATGATAATAATTATAACATATCAACAACATGCATATATCATCAATAACAAATAAAATAAAATATAAACAATAGGATATGGTGTCTTATCACATAGGTGAACAATACAGATAATAGCATATCATATATAGCAATTATAAAATTAACAGTTCAATTTAGCAGCATATTTCAATTGTCGTTTCAATTGAAATCAAATTTAATAAATATAAGAACGTTAATCGTGAGTGATTGCTCACCTTTCGATGCTAGAGAGATTCAACGATGAAATGAGTTGAGTTACGAATCCAGGCATGAATTCCAAAGCAAATCAAGATTGGCACGAATTCGACGAGCAAGCTGATAAATAGGATCGATGAGAATATATATATATATATATATATATAACCAAATATTTCAAAATAAAAATTTAAACACGTATTCAAAAAAAAATCTTTATAATTTGTATATATTTGAATATCAATATTTAAAATTTAAGACAAATATTGAAATAAAATATATATAGTTCAACCATTATTCTCAAACACAAGTATTTAAAATCAAAGATATATATATTATATTTAAAATCCAATACATATATATCTACTCCAAAAATTGGGATATGGGTATACTTTATTTAAAATACATATGCTCTAACCTATGGACACAGACCTACATTATGCACTTAAAACTCTATATACACTTACACAACAGAACACTACATACAAATATACTTATAAAATGCAGAATGCTTACATATATTTAAAACATAACTTATAAAATCAATATAACTTAAATTATATACACGAACCCAGCACATCATATAAGCTTATAAATATAATATAATATATATATATATATGTCACAAAAAGCAGATGAGCAGCTGGAGGGTGCATGTTCGAGCAAAAGTAAAAATACTAGTTTAGACAAATATAGCTTTTATCTTGTAAACAACTTATATATATATATATATTCATATATATATATATATATTTATGTTCTTATGCAATGTATAACTTACATATATAAAGCAAATCACAACTTTATAACTACAATATAAACATTTATATTTGACATACATACTTACAATACATAAACATAAGGCAACAAAACATAAAATGACTATCATATATATCACTGACGACATATGCTTTAATATACTAAAATATACAATAAAACAAACAAGCTTTCACAAACTTTTATTTTTAAAATATTAACATAGGTTCAGGTAAATACTTTTAAAAAGGCAGACATATGTACACACTAACTAAAATCTACAAACGAAACTTCATATAACTTATACAGTCGAAAAACTTTATATATATATATATTCAGCAAAAATCAATATATAACAATACTTACCTATAAAGTTTTATACGTAAACAACTAACAGACTTTACAACCCATATACAAGCTTAAATATAAATATATATATATATATATGAATATAAAAATTAAAATATATAACATAATTTTTAACTTAAAGTATTACATACATATATATATATATATATACCAAAACTCACTGCGCTTGAAAATCCGAGGTGGAGGAGCAGAGTGGGCAAACTGGTGAGGCTGGTGGGTGGAGCTTCGGCCGAAGTTGCTTGGACTCGGCAGCGAGGAGAGGAGAAGAGGTGGTTGAGCACGAGATATGGGAAGAGGGCCATTGCTCGGTGCTGGAGATGGAGGAAGGTGGTTGCGGCAGGCTAAGTGGCGTGGGAGGAGGTGGAAGGTGGAGCAAGAGGTGAAGGGCGGCACGTAATATAAGTGCAACGGTGAGGAAGGAGGAAGGAGGAAGGGATACATGCTTTGGGAAGAAAAGAATGGAAGAATAAAAGAAAAAATGGAGGAGCAGGCAAATATGAACAAGTTTTGTAATATTAAATTTCTCTTTCCTTGGCAAACGAACAGAGGAGAACGAATATTACTATAAAATAAAAGAAATTCCAACGGTTAGGAGGTATGATTTAGCCGGAAATTATTAAAGCCATTTAATGTTGCTTGGGGTACACGGTTAATTTGAAAGGTCAAAGAGAAATAAAAAGTAACGAATGCGGTACCGGTGCAGTGGACTGCTCAATCGTCTCCGTCGCGTACCGGGCTTCAAAACACAGAGTTGGATATACCGCAGAGATCAGCACGACGAGATGATCAAAACGGTATACAGATATTAGTGGTATGATCATCCTACCAAAATTGGATATTCGGTATCGAAAATGCTGCTAATTTGCCAGAAATAAGCTAAACGAAGCAATAACAGTCCACATTCGAAGAAACGAAATATGACGTCTCACTCAGGAGATGATTTACAAATTTATATATATAAAAATATTCAAGTTTGGAAAATATTTTATTATCATCAATATTAACTGATCTAAATTTAAATAAAATTTACATAAGAAAATAAACTTTCAAATTATCTGATGAAAATTTACCATTTGCTATGTTTAAGTAGACGTATTCCAAATATTAAAATTTTATTTCCAAATTTTATTATTTAAAATTTCACAAAAATTCAGTTAAATATGTTAATAAAACCATTAAAATTCCCGGGTCGTCACATCCCCCTTAATCTACTAACTCCCCCTTAGTCTAAGCCTAACTATCCTATTTTATAATTCTCTTCATTTGTCATCAACAAAAACTAAGCCTAAACTACAAAACTCCCCTTAAACTAATACTATGGAACTAAATGCTAATAATGAAGTATAATAAGCGAAACATAAATCTAATTTTATTATATATGATGTTACATTACACACACACACACATATATATATATATATATATGAAACATAGACACAAATATATATAAGTACGCAAAATATAAAAACATTAATATAATAACAATCTAACGAGAGTCCTTGACAATTAGTGACTTGTTAATCGAACAATTAGGGTAATGGAGACAAAAGTTTCCATGTTGTTCGACCAAATTACCATTTTTGTCAAAATAGACTTCTCCAACGTAAACAACATTATCGTCCTCGTCCATTTGCGCTTCTTCCTCTTCCTCTTCTTCCTCGTCCTAAAATGGATTATGAATACGTATGTTAGAGGAATCATTTTCAATCACAATAGGGTCTGCATGATTATTCATTAGAAATTTTTGCAAATTTCTAAGAATCTTGCCTTGTTTCTCTTGTTCCTTTGCCATCCTTATTTGCATGACTTGTAATTCAGTCAGCATTTGCAGAGAATCCTTCATAAACTCCTTGTTCTTCATTACTCGAGCCAATGTAGTATGTTGGAATGGA
The DNA here is from genome assembly GCA_030737815.1 of Allium fistulosum. Classification (NCBI taxonomy): domain Eukaryota; kingdom Viridiplantae; phylum Streptophyta; class Magnoliopsida; order Asparagales; family Amaryllidaceae; genus Allium; species Allium fistulosum. The sequence goes on along the minus strand of CM060902.1, from coordinate 1,037,414,998 downwards.
CCAGAATTAGGAGAAGGGAAGGAAATGGTTGCATTTTGGTTAGATTTAGAAAAGGAGGCCATTACTTGTATTTTCAGAAGTTTACTATAGAGAAAATGAAGTGAGAAGGCAGATGAATTCGAAATATTGTGGTTATATAACCACCAAACTGATTTTAGAGGGAAAATCAAAATTTCAAATCAGACCGTTGTATGTCGACATAGGGGGTAGAGCATGTCAACATCCCTTTGAAAATTTTGTTTTTCTCTATTTATTTAAATATATATATATATATATATATATTACTATATCTATATTCTATATCTCAGTTATAGAACAAATACCTAGTTCTCTTCTTAATTTAGTAAAGGTTGATTGATTCAAGGGTTTGGGCAGAATATTAGCTATTTGATTCTCAGTGTTGATGAATTCAATAGAAATAATCTCTTTACTTATATTATCTCTAAGAAAATGATGTCTAATATCAATATTTTTGGTTCTGGCATGATGAGTAGGATTTTTGGATAAATTTATTATACTTGTATTGTCATAGTAAATTGATGATTTTGAAATATTTAATCCAAATTCCTTTAGGGTCTGTTGCATATAGATAACTTGAGAACAAGACAAAGCAATAAAGATATATTCTGCTTCAATTGTTGATAGTGAGACAGTATTTTAATTTTTACTAAACCAGGAAACCAGAGAATGTCCTAAAAAGTGACAAGTTCCACTTGTACTTTTTCGGTCTGATTTACAAGCAGCATAGTCAGCATTACAATATGAGATTAAATCAAATGAATCATTTTTAGGGTAAAATAGGCCATAGTCTAAAGTGTGTTTAAAATATCTTAGGATACGTTTAACAGCTTTTAAATGAGTTTCTTTAGGTTGAGATTGGTGTCTTGCACAGATACAAACACTATGCATGATATCAGGCCTACTCGCAGTTATATAGAGTATCGATCCAATCATTCCCCTGTATAGTTTTTGATCAACATCTTTTGACATCCATTTGAAATTATTGTGGTTTGTGAAAGCAAGTAGAATTCTATGGTTTCTAATCTTGCTACGAGTGCAAAGGTTTCATCAAGTCTATTCCTTCTTTTTGACAATAACCTTGCGCGACTAATCGAGCTTTATTTCTAACGACCTCACCTTGTTCATTCATTTTATTTTTATAAACTCATTTAGTTCCTATTATAGTTTTGTCCTTAGGTCTAGGAACAAGTTCCAATACATCATTTCTGGTGAATTGATTCGGTTCTTCTTGCATAGCAAGAATCCATGAATCATCAGATGATGCTTCCTTTGGATTTTTGGGTTCAATAGTCGATATAAAAGCTGCATTACTCATCTTCTTTAGTTGATTTATAGTTCTAACAACAGATTCAATATTTCCCAGTATATTTTCTATAGGATGATCTTTTAAAAGCCTGATCCTTTTATTAGGATGAATAGTTTCACAATTTGTTTCATTTGATTCATTATTTAAAGTAACAAAATCATCTTCATCGTTTATTTGGACAAAATCTTTGAAATTTTCATCAAAAGATACATGCACTGTTGCTTCAACGGTGTTAGTTTTAAATTGAAAACTCTGTATGCTTTACTTCTATTAAAATATCCAATAAAGATTCCTTTGTTGGATTTAGGATCAAATTTATCCAAATTGTCCTTTGTATTTAGAATAAAGCATTTACTTCCAAAAACTTTAAAATAAGATACCTTTGGTTTCTTATTGAAAAGAAGTTCATATGATGTTTTATTGGTTAGAGGTCTAATTAAAATCCTATTCAAAATGTAAAAAGCTGTAGCGAATGCTTCAGCCTAAAAATTTCTTGGTAATTTACTATCTGAAAGCATAGTTCTTGCACACTCTTGAATCATCCTATTTTTACGCTCTACCACTCCGTTTTGTTGTGGAGTTCTTGGAAAAGAAAAATTATGAGTTGTTCCTTTTTTATTACAGAAATTCTCAAAATTTTCATTTTCAAATTCTCCACCGTGATCACTACGAATAGATTTGATTTTTAAAGAAAATTGATTTTGAATTCTTTTTACAAAAGTTTTAAATAAATCGAAAGCATCACTTTTATGTTTCAGAAAAATTGTCCATGTAAATCTATAATAATCATCTACAATTACAAAAACATATTTACTGTGATTTATTGACTGAATTTGAGATGGACCAAATAGATCTAAATGAAGTAAATCAAGAGGTTTTGAAGTTGAAATCATATCTTTCAATTTGAATGAACTCCTCCTAAGTTTTCCTAATTGACAAGCATCACATATACTATCTACTTTAAAATCCATTTTAGGAAGACCTCTTACTAGATCATGTTTTGAAAGTCTAGATAAGAGTTTGAAATTTAAATGCCCAAATCTTTTATGCCAAATCCAACGGTCACTTGTATTATCCAAAAGACATAGGTTATCATTTGAGATTTTCATAGTGAGAATATAAATATTTTTCTTCCTAATTCCTTCAAAAATAATACTTGATTTATTATCTTAGATGTGACACTTATCATTTTCAAATTTAATTTTGTAGCCCTTGTCACATAGTTAACTTATGCTAAGTAAGTTGTGTTTTAGATTCCTAACTAATAGAACATCAGAAATAGTAGGAGTTTTAGAGTTACCGACATTACCGATGCCAATCACATATCCTTTTGAATTGTCTCCAAAGTTGACTGGTCCTCCATTGTAACGACCCGTAAAAATTTAATGGTTTTAAAAATATATTTAACTGGAAATTTGTGAAATTTTAAACAATAAAATTTGAAATTAAAAATTTATTATTTGGAATACGTCTATTTTAATATAGCAACTGGTAAATTTTCATCTGATAATTTTGAAGTTTATTTTCCGGTAAAATTTCATTTCAAATCAAACCGGTTAATAACAGTGAATTTAAAAGTTTTCCGAAACCAAAATATGTCAACAGGAGAAAATTTATTCAGATCATTCTGAATCAGACTGCGAAATTCGTTTTCCCAAATTTGGACTTCTACTGCTCCGTTTATCTTAATTCTGGCCAAATAGCAGCATTTCTGGTACCGATTATCGACTTTTGATCGGATGATCGTACCACTAATATTTGTATACCGTTTGATCGTGTCATCATGCTAATCTTCGCAATATATTTACTTCTGTGTTTTGAACTCTGGTACGCAGCGGAATCCACGGAAAACGGATCGTACCGCTACCAAATTCTAACTTTTGTTTTCTAGCGTCTCTTCCATACTCCACCGTTTAATTTGCAATAGCCTTTAGCCTTCTCAATACTAAAATTCAAAACGTTACCGTTACTAGCCTTTTTATATTCCCAAATCTACTTTAATGTTTCAACTTTCACGGTTCATTTTATTCTTCATTTTTAACGTCGGTTCACCTTGTTTCTTTGCAAAATTCATTTTCTATTTCTCTGTCACTTCTCTCCTTCCTTTTTCTTTTTCTATTCCTTACTCCAGCCTTCTCCATGTTCGGCCTCACCCGAACCAACGCCTCCTCCCAACACCAATAGCCGCGCACCCCTACAACGAGGCCACCTGCCTCCAACCGCCACCTGTAGTCACCACCCTCGAGCACCTAGCTCAGCCACTTTCGTCCTCTCCTCCTTCCCACGGCCAGCCTTGCCACCGCCTGCACCCCAACCCCAAACATCCATCACACTCACGTCCCCTCAACAGCCTCCACCCCTCGGCTGCCACACCACCACGCACAGCTCAGCGCTCCGACCCCTGGCCTCCATCAGCCCCTGCCAAACGCCAACGCCACCGCACCCTGTCAGCCAAAAATGAACAGCCCACCTCCCCACGTGAATAGCGCCCACTACCACCATCTCCTCGCCACTACCCATCGAATCCGCCTCTCTCAAAACCCCTCCGCGAGTCTGACCGAACTCCTCCTGCCGAACACCACCTTTCGCTTCCCCTCCATTTTCTTCGATTTGCTCGAGCCTTCCTTGTTAATATAGGTACATATATGCCTCATATATCTTGCTTTATATATATATATATTTTATAAAGTTCGTACAATAAGTTGGTAGGCATATTAGTTTATAATATAGTTATATATATGAATACATATATGGGTAATTGAAATAGGTGTGCTGCGTGTGTGTATAAAATTGTATATTGTTCTCTAAATTTATCAACCCAGATCTGTTGTTAGAAGTCATATATTATATCAGGCTCTATTCTTTTATATTAAGTAAGGAAAGATATAAGGTTTTAAGCTTATATATATGTTGCTCATACAAATAGATGCTTGCATACGTATGTATTTTAAATATTATATAGATGGACACTTGATTTCAGAAAGTATAAAGGGTTAAATTATAAAAATAAAATAAAAAAAATTATAGTTAGATATCCAATATAGGTGTCTGCATAGGTTGTCTGAAGGTAGGCATATATATTTAATACCTATTTGGTTGTGAAGTGTGGTCTGCATTGGTTTTCGTAATTATTGTTCACATTTTTGTCTGCATATACATGTTGATAGTCTACATATTTAGATGCTTTACTTTATATTAAGCTTAGTTTAACCGTTTTATATTAATATTGTATTTACAACTTAGATATAACATTGTTTTATATTAAATATATACGTTACCTTATATTTTCTCGGTATGTTGATTTTGTAACTTACTTTAGTCAGTTTCTATCTTGCTTTGGTTCTTAAAAAATTATAAAATATATATTATATAAAGCAAGTCTGCATATAAATGTTGGTTATAGTTATAAGTTCATTTATACCATCTATCTTCGTCAATCTGGTTCTGATTCGTTATCGATTTCTGTTATCAGCTTCGTCTGTCATCCTTGTTTCCTTCATCGAATCGTGTCCATCCAGCGTTGCTTTGAAATTCATAGCTCGTTTCCTTGTCAATTTTCTCTAGCCTCGAAAGGTGAGCAATCACTCACGATTAACGTTCTTTTATTAGTTAAATTTGATTTCATTTGAAATAGAAATTGAAATATGCTGCTGTAGTTATTTACATTGTTATATATGCTATTATCTGTATATGTTCACCTGTGACATCTGACACCAGTATCTAGTATTTATATGCCTGTTATTACTATTATCTGTATATGTTCACCTGTGACATCTGACACCAGTATCTAGTATTTATATGCCTGTTATTACTATTATCTGTATATGTTCACCTATGACATCTGACACCAGTATCTGTTATTTATATTGATGATATATGCCTGTTGTTATATTTTATATTATCTGTTATCACTCTGCAAGTTCCCTGTTAGTATAGAATTCACTATGGGTTGAAATGATACATACCCGAACGGACTTTAGAATAGGAGAATTTCGTTATGGGTTGAAATGATAAACCCAAGCGATTTTCATTTGAATTGAAATTGGGATTACGGGTCGAAATGATATCTACCCGTATATATTTAAATTTTGGATTGAAATGATAAATATCCGTATCACTTAACCATATGATAAATATATATACAGACACCGTTGGTCCATATATATAAATATTTTAAAAATGAATTCTATGGTTTTGGAAAGAAATATATGGTTTTAATAAATGTTGAGCCTTATATTATTATATATAAATGGGAATGATTTATTTAAATACATATAATATGTTGAGTATTTAAATATATTTCAAAATAGATTTTGGCAATAATCTGAATAAGTTAAGGTTAGAAAGATAATTTGAATTTAGTTGAAATTGTATTCAAAAAAAAAAAAAAAATTATTTAATTAAACCGATTTGAAACTTATTGAAATTGAGATGTAAGATATGATTTATAACTTGAGTTTGATTTATAAGTAATCTAATGAATATTTCTTGTTTAAATAAAGTCAAGGAAATATTTAGTAAAATGTAATTTAAGGCTAGTTAAATGATATTGAATTTATTAAGTCAATATTCCTTGATTAAATAATAATGAAGTTAAATCAAGAGCTATATGAAACTGTTAAATTTAACTTTGAAAATGTTGAATATTAAAGCTTTGAAATATATTGAAAATTTAAATGATCTGTTTAGAAATGAATTAAATTGATGAATTGAGCTTTGAATAAATTTAATTTGGAATTTGAAGTTGATTTGAATCGATTTGCTAGACTTGAGGAAATTAAATACTTTACTTTTTAAATCATTAAGATATATATATACTATTTTGGAAAATAGATATATTTGAAATGAAATGATATTTGGGTTTTGAAGTATAAAATTTAATTTAAATGACCACGGTGTTATAGTGTATATTTCCACCTCGTAGATAGTTCTGAAGATCCTTAGAGGATGGTTATCCCAAACATCCTTTAAGTTACTTGTATTTCAGTTGGTATTTTCACTTGAGTTGGATTTATTGATATAAGAACGTTAATCCTGACTCGAGTGTTTTGTGTTTTGCTTTACGCTCGGGTCAGACCGAGTGATACAGCATTTGAGACTCACCTTTGGAGTTTGGAGCTTCCTTTGGAGATCCAACTTTTGATTCAGCTTCCAGCTTTCCAGTTGATTCGTTCACAGAAGTCATCTGTTTGGATTGGAGACTTCACTGTATTTGAGATATTCTGTTGTATTTATTTCTAACTCTGATGTTTATATAGTAGCTTCATGAACTACTATTTTATCTATTCCGCTGCGTATTATTGTATTACTCTGTGTCTGTGATTATGTGATTGATTTATTTATTGCATATGCTGAGTTTTGCCAAATTTTTATTACAATCTGTTATTTTGAATTATTCAAGTCAGACATGTGTGGATTTATTGTCGATTTGAATGGTCCAAAATACCGGGTCGTTACAGTTGGTATCAGAGCTTTGGCTCTAGGCAAAACTTAGCATATATAGTAAATTTATTTACAGAATCACTTTCGTTCGAGTTTGAATCTCTTCCTTTTAACTTGATTCCCTTTGAACTTTGGAACGTTCCTCGCGGTTCCAAAATTCATTGTTGTCTCTCCCTATTTGTATTCTTTTGATTCTGGAGTATCCCATAACTCCACTTCGAATGATCTCCATAAGAATAGGCGATCCCGCCAATCTTTGAATGATTGTAAAGGGGTGGAACTCCTTTACCATTGGCATTGATTCACCGAAGATTTATATATTACTCGGTTTAGATGCTGTTATCTCTTGATATGCCGAATTCTATCTCTGGAGATCGAATGTCGATTTGCCTTAGATTTCCGCGTCGATTATATTCTTGAAGTCACGGTTGACCCGGTTAACGTCGCCCGCGATTTATATAAGTGTATCCATCTACTGTTTTGTAAAAAATTATCTCATTTTCGTTCGAACTTATTTTCGAATCAGAATCCTATTTGATTAGAGTCCCTCTAATTTGAATTTCTATCTTTGTTTTGAAATCCATTCTTGAACCATCCTTTGAAAAATCAGGCTTGTTTATATTTTAGAAATTGTTTTATATATTGAAATCATTATATTCTATATATAAAAGTGAAATGTTTTCGATAAAGATTATAAACCCTTTTTAAAATAAGAATTTGAGGTTTCGAAAGGATTTGTAAATTTGAAAGACTATATAAGAAATTTGATTTATCTAAAAATGATTTATAACTAAAGGGTTAAATTTGAAATTCGAGAATTGAATTCCGGTATTTTGAAATTGGTTTTAAGATTTTGGAAAATATATGAAAATAATATGATTTAAAAGTATTTCATGAATAAGAAATGTTTCTAATGAACTCCAATAATTTTGAAGAAATTTCAAAGAAGTTTGAGAAAATAAAAGTCCAGAACTCACTTATGTCGCTGGAAAATAATTTCGGTGATGAGTGCACGCATCATCGACATTGATTTTCGAGTCTCAGAGTGAGGGAAAGGCCACTTTAGTAGCATTGCTACGCGAGTGATTTTGCGAAACAAATTTTGATTTCAAAATTTTGAAGTATGATTTGATATTCGAAAGATATATATATATATATATATATATATATTTGAAATGATTTGAAGTAATCCGGTGTTCAGTCTTCGAGTTTCGAATTTGATATAAACTTATCTTTTGAAATTGATTTACTGATTTGTTGTTAATTTCCAACTCTTGAATTTGAAAATGATTTCTTCAACTATTTTGAAGGTTCGAGCACTTCCAAATCAAGGTTAACTTTTCAAAAGCTAAGAAATTTTGAAGTATAAAGTATATAAGTTTGTTTTGAATGTTTAAGAATGTAGTAATATGATTTAATAAGTTGAAACTGTTTTGTTAAGTAAACGAATAAGAAAATTTTTTTTTTTTTCTTTTCTAATATGAAATTTAGATTTGAAATGTTTTGAAAAGAATTTGGTCTTCAAAATATTTTGAATGAAGTTTAGTTTAAATGTTTTAACTTAATAACATCTTTATGAAACTATATATTTAACAAGTTAGAATAAATATATAAGTTGTACGTATGCTGTTTATTTCGCATAATTGAATTGATCCAAGTTTGAGTACACCAGTTCGAGGTGAATTACACCATTTCGTGTTAGGATTTTTCATTTGATTCTTGATGGCGAATATTTGATATGGAGTTTGGGCTTGATTCTAGAATTCTCTATCATAGTATATGACTATGCAAGGAGACTGACGGCTTCTAGTCGAGAAACCATATCGAAATCCGCATTAGGGAAGTCGAATGGACAATACTAGTTCGAAAGCGAACTTGTGTGATCGAGCGAACGATCAAATGAGATTCTGCGAAATGATGACGTATGTACATCTTATATTCTAATATTATTGATATATTTTGACGCTGAAATTGAAAGCTATCATGTTAGAATATCTTTTGCTTACTAAAAGAAAATTTCCAATTTAAATTACAAAGATATATAACCCATAAAAGCAAAGATATTCAATCCCATATGGCTCTTCATACAGCGAAATTTATTTTGAAAAATTTGATCCTTATATAAGATAGACCTTACGTAAGTATAAGATGATTTTGAAAACATTTGATTTTGGAAATGAATTGGTTGACTTAAATTATATTGATTTGGAAATTTGGATTTATTTTCTAAATCTATTATTTTGGAAACTTTGAAACTAAAGATATTAAATTTGAGAAGAAATAATTTGGTGAAATTGTATATGATTTTGAAAGTGAACTGATATTGAAACAAATTGAAATTTGAGAACCTTGGGTTACTAAATACTTGATTTGGGAGTTGTTGAACTTATATAAAATTGATTTGTATGAGTATGAAATTGATTCGAAAACTATAGATTTGAAAAGGTACTCAATTTGGAAGTGAAATCTTATATAATTGAAGTCTATATAAGTATGATTTGATATACTATTGATTTTGGAAAGTATTTGATTTGAAAATTAAATCTTATATATAATGGATTTTATATAAGTATGATATTTGAAAGTGATTTGAAAAGGTACTATATGATACATATTTTCGAAGTAAAGATATGGAAAGTGCCTTCTGCTTGATATCCGATTTGTGGCCACATCTTGGATTCATTCTATCGATATTATTCTCTCTGATTTTGGTTTTCCGGATATGATACTCGAGTGTCCTTCGAATTCCATGGCGTTACCCATGGTCTTATTGTTCTCTCGTGACTGCATAGCGCAACTGCCTGGCTGAGTCTTGCCTAGGGGTACGGATTGTTTCCTGGGGGATCCAGGCGTAATCATTGTGTATCCTGCAATCTGTGTAGGTCGCGAATAGTAGCGCAAATGCTTGGCTGAGTCTTGCCTGGGGGTACGGATTGTTTCCTGGGGGATCCAGGCGTAACCATTGTGTATCCTGCATTCTACTAGTCATCATGGCGTAACTCGCAGGGCTGAGAAAGCTTACGGATATGGATTGTTTCCTGGGGGAACCAGGCGTAACCATTGTGTATCTGCGAACCATGGTTAGACAAAGGTTTTGTTCGTTTTTGATTGGATTGTACTTTCCATATCTGTTTTTAAAAGTTTTCCAGTATTTTCGCTGGGTGTCGAAACAAGTCTACTAAGTACCTGGAGAATTCTAGCTTTGCGCCTGATCAACGCACTGCCAGAGTCTACAGGAACGAGGATAAACTTGTTAAGACATCGAGTTATAAAAGTATTTTCGAAAGGAAATTTGTTTCGACTATAAAAAAAAAAAATTTTTATTATAAAAGTATTTCCAACAAAGAAATTTTGTATTCGAATTTAAATCCTAATGGTTTGAATAAATTATTCATGCCCGATACTAATCTTTTGAATCTATCTTATCTGCTCAGCTTTATTTATTCACCTATATTCTGTTTTTCCAAGTCCCTCTTCTCCTTGTTGACTATATCCCGTTAAATATTGTTATTTATATACTATATGGTTTAATAGAAATTTTAGTGTCATAAATATTTTGAGTTATTAATTAAATACAACATATTTAAAAGAAATAATTATTGATCTCTTAATAATATTTGAAAAGTATCTTGAGATAAATTAATAAATTTATGAATTATGGATTTAATGTTTTCAAATAACTTCTTTGTAAATATAAGTAATAATGTAAATAACTGTTTTCAAATAGTTTTTATATATTTATAAAGATATTATTTAAACATATAAATGGCATTTATAAAGGAAGCAAGAAATTTGCAAATGGGTTTTAAAGTATTAAAGATAATTGATTTGCCATTGAAGTTTCAAATGAATATTTCAAGTAAAATTTATATATAGTTTCAAATTTATTGTTTAATCTTGACTTTCAATCTATCTTTTCCATCTGGTTGTTTCTATTCTCCTACCTTCTTCCTTTTCGGGGACGAAAAGTTTTGAGTGGGGGAGAGTGTAACGACCCGTAAAAATTTAATGGTTTTAAAAATATATTTAACTGGAAATTTGTGAAATTTTAAACAATAAAATTTGAAATTAAAAATTTATTATTTGGAATACGTCTATTTTAATATAGCAACTGGTAAATTTTCATCTGATAATTTTGAAGTTTATTTTCCGGTAAAATTTCATTTCAAATCAAACCGGTTAATAACAGTGAATTTAAAAGTTTTCCGAAACCAAAATATGTCAACAGGAGAAAATTTATTCAGATCATTCTGAATCAGACTGCGAAATTCGTTTTCCCAAATTTGGACTTCTACTGCTCCGTTTATCTTAATTCTGGCCAAATAGCAGCATTTCTGGTACCGATTATCGACTTTTGATCGGATGATCGTACCACTAATATTTGTATACCGTTTGATCGTGTCATCATGCTAATCTTCGCAATATATTTACTTCTGTGTTTTGAACTCTGGTACGCAGCGGAATCCACGGAAAACGGATCGTACCGCTACCAAATTCTAACTTTTGTTTTCTAGCGTCTCTTCCATACTCCACCGTTTAATTTGCAATAGCCTTTAGCCTTCTCAATACTAAAATTCAAAACGTTACCGTTACTAGCCTTTTTATATTCCCAAATCTACTTTAATGTTTCAACTTTCACGGTTCATTTTATTCTTCATTTTTAACGTCGGTTCACCTTGTTTCTTTGCAAAATTCATTTTCTATTTCTCTGTCACTTCTCTCCTTCCTTTTTCTTTTTCTATTCCTTACTCCAGCCTTCTCCATGTTCGGCCTCACCCGAACCAACGCCTCCTCCCAACACCAATAGCCGCGCACCCCTACAACGAGGCCACCTGCCTCCAACCGCCACCTGTAGTCACCACCCTCGAGCACCTAGCTCAGCCACTTTCGTCCTCTCCTCCTTCCCACGGCCAGCCTTGCCACCGCCTGCACCCCAACCCCAAACATCCATCACACTCACGTCCCCTCAACAGCCTCCACCCCTCGGCTGCCACACCACCACGCACAGCTCAGCGCTCCGACCCCTGGCCTCCATCAGCCCCTGCCAAACGCCAACGCCACCGCACCCTGTCAGCCAAAAATGAACAGCCCACCTCCCCACGTGAATAGCGCCCACTACCACCATCTCCTCGCCACTACCCATCGAATCCGCCTCTCTCAAAACCCCTCCGCGAGTCTGACCGAACTCCTCCTGCCGAACACCACCTTTCGCTTCCCCTCCATTTTCTTCGATTTGCTCGAGCCTTCCTTGTTAATATAGGTACATATATGCCTCATATATCTTGCTTTATATATATATATATTTTATAAAGTTCGTACAATAAGTTGGTAGGCATATTAGTTTATAATATAGTTATATATATGAATACATATATGGGTAATTGAAATAGGTGTGCTGCGTGTGTGTATAAAATTGTATATTGTTCTCTAAATTTATCAACCCAGATCTGTTGTTAGAAGTCATATATTATATCAGGCTCTATTCTTTTATATTAAGTAAGGAAAGATATAAGGTTTTAAGCTTATATATATGTTGCTCATACAAATAGATGCTTGCATACGTATGTATTTTAAATATTATATAGATGGACACTTGATTTCAGAAAGTATAAAGGGTTAAATTATAAAAATAAAATAAAAAAAATTATAGTTAGATATCCAATATAGGTGTCTGCATAGGTTGTCTGAAGGTAGGCATATATATTTAATACCTATTTGGTTGTGAAGTGTGGTCTGCATTGGTTTTCGTAATTATTGTTCACATTTTTGTCTGCATATACATGTTGATAGTCTACATATTTAGATGCTTTACTTTATATTAAGCTTAGTTTAACCGTTTTATATTAATATTGTATTTACAACTTAGATATAACATTGTTTTATATTAAATATATACGTTACCTTATATTTTCTCGGTATGTTGATTTTGTAACTTACTTTAGTCAGTTTCTATCTTGCTTTGGTTCTTAAAAAATTATAAAATATATATTATATAAAGCAAGTCTGCATATAAATGTTGGTTATAGTTATAAGTTCATTTATACCATCTATCTTCGTCAATCTGGTTCTGATTCGTTATCGATTTCTGTTATCAGCTTCGTCTGTCATCCTTGTTTCCTTCATCGAATCGTGTCCATCCAGCGTTGCTTTGAAATTCATAGCTCGTTTCCTTGTCAATTTTCTCTAGCCTCGAAAGGTGAGCAATCACTCACGATTAACGTTCTTTTATTAGTTAAATTTGATTTCATTTGAAATAGAAATTGAAATATGCTGCTGTAGTTATTTACATTGTTATATATGCTATTATCTGTATATGTTCACCTGTGACATCTGACACCAGTATCTAGTATTTATATGCCTGTTATTACTATTATCTGTATATGTTCACCTGTGACATCTGACACCAGTATCTAGTATTTATATGCCTGTTATTACTATTATCTGTATATGTTCACCTATGACATCTGACACCAGTATCTGTTATTTATATTGATGATATATGCCTGTTGTTATATTTTATATTATCTGTTATCACTCTGCAAGTTCCCTGTTAGTATAGAATTCACTATGGGTTGAAATGATACATACCCGAACGGACTTTAGAATAGGAGAATTTCGTTATGGGTTGAAATGATAAACCCAAGCGATTTTCATTTGAATTGAAATTGGGATTACGGGTCGAAATGATATCTACCCGTATATATTTAAATTTTGGATTGAAATGATAAATATCCGTATCACTTAACCATATGATAAATATATATACAGACACCGTTGGTCCATATATATAAATATTTTAAAAATGAATTCTATGGTTTTGGAAAGAAATATATGGTTTTAATAAATGTTGAGCCTTATATTATTATATATAAATGGGAATGATTTATTTAAATACATATAATATGTTGAGTATTTAAATATATTTCAAAATAGATTTTGGCAATAATCTGAATAAGTTAAGGTTAGAAAGATAATTTGAATTTAGTTGAAATTGTATTCAAAAAAAAAAAAAATTATTTAATTAAACCGATTTGAAACTTATTGAAATTGAGATGTAAGATATGATTTATAACTTGAGTTTGATTTATAAGTAATCTAATGAATATTTCTTGTTTAAATAAAGTCAAGGAAATATTTAGTAAAATGTAATTTAAGGCTAGTTAAATGATATTGAATTTATTAAGTCAATATTCCTTGATTAAATAATAATGAAGTTAAATCAAGAGCTATATGAAACTGTTAAATTTAACTTTGAAAATGTTGAATATTAAAGCTTTGAAATATATTGAAAATTTAAATGATCTGTTTAGAAATGAATTAAATTGATGAATTGAGCTTTGAATAAATTTAATTTGGAATTTGAAGTTGATTTGAATCGATTTGCTAGACTTGAGGAAATTAAATACTTTACTTTTTAAATCATTAAGATATATATATACTATTTTGGAAAATAGATATATTTGAAATGAAATGATATTTGGGTTTTGAAGTATAAAATTTAATTTAAATGACCACGGTGTTATAGTGTATATTTCCACCTCGTAGATAGTTCTGAAGATCCTTAGAGGATGGTTATCCCAAACATCCTTTAAGTTACTTGTATTTCAGTTGGTATTTTCACTTGAGTTGGATTTATTGATATAAGAACGTTAATCCTGACTCGAGTGTTTTGTGTTTTGCTTTACGCTCGGGTCAGACCGAGTGATACAGCATTTGAGACTCACCTTTGGAGTTTGGAGCTTCCTTTGGAGATCCAACTTTTGATTCAGCTTCCAGCTTTCCAGTTGATTCGTTCACAGAAGTCATCTGTTTGGATTGGAGACTTCACTGTATTTGAGATATTCTGTTGTATTTATTTCTAACTCTGATGTTTATATAGTAGCTTCATGAACTACTATTTTATCTATTCCGCTGCGTATTATTGTATTACTCTGTGTCTGTGATTATGTGATTGATTTATTTATTGCATATGCTGAGTTTTGCCAAATTTTTATTACAATCTGTTATTTTGAATTATTCAAGTCAGACATGTGTGGATTTATTGTCGATTTGAATGGTCCAAAATACCGGGTCGTTACATCCATCTTCATAAATTTTGTCATTCAGTATCTCGGGATTACCAGTTATGTGTCTTGGACATCCACTATCAAGTATCCATTTATTTTTCTTGATTTGCACCATTTGTCCATTGAGTGTTGATTCTTCAAAAGCCATATAACACATCTGTTCCTGCACAACACACCAATTCGGAAGATAACTTGATTTTCTATAATAACATTATGCAGACTTATGAGACAATGATTATTTGGACAGTTTTGAACTAGTGTTAATAGAATCTCCAAAATTGCCATTTTAAACTTTTTCAAAATTTATATTATGATGACTTTGAAAACCAATGCTCTGATACCAAATGTAGGAAATGCGGATTACAGATCTTAAGGCAGAATTAACACTAGAGGGAGTGAATAGTGTTTAATTAATTTTATGAATCTTTTTGAAATCTTTTCAAATTAAACCCAAACAGATGCAATTCACAAACACAGAGACAATCACAGAACTAGACACAGATGCAAATAGTAAATAAAAGCAGTAAAGGAAAGAACACACCGGAATTTTATACTGGTTTGGAGTTACCCTACATCCAGTCCCACACAATTTCTTGTGCGAATTTCTTTTTAAATATAATGTCGATATTACAACCTCGATTCCAAGGCCATGAGATACACCCTCCTGTCACCGAGTCCAGAGAAAACTCTCTTGATTTAACCAGGCTACAATATCACCTAATTGATTTACGGGCTACAATCACACCAAATTGATTTACGGGCCACAATCACACCGTTTCCAATCACACTTTGATAGAGAGAGACTTGATACACTTCGATCTTTCGATCTTTGGTTACAAATGATCCTATAACTCTGAATAGCACTGAGATCTTTGAGAGAGAGTTGCAGAGAATAAAACTAGAGACGATCGAGTTTGATTCACTTAAGATTTCAGCAGAATTTTGTTAAAGCATTTGAAATATAAGAGAATATTTGAGTGGAGAAGGAGTGAAGAAATGAAGAAAAACAAACTTAAAATTCATTGAAAACAACAGGTATATATAGGAGAACAACAGTCATGTACATTCGCGAAAGGTTATGACGAATAGACACTTCTTTTGAAAATTTGACATTTGAAATCTATGGTTACCATGTCGACATGAGGGGTATAGGGATGTCGACATGCCTATGTTATTTTTGAAAATTGATTTTGTTTTAAAATGATTTCTATTCTAAAACATGCAAAAATAATTTCTAAACTTTGGAAACCATTTTGAATATAGTTTAAATTTATAAAAGAGTTTTAGAAAGTAATCTTAAAATATATAATCTATAATATAAAAGTAATATTGAAAACCGAGTCTAAACCTCTTTAAAATATTTTTTTAGATTTAAGGCCAAAATATTAAAATCAAGAGATAGTTTAAAAAACAAGAGATAATTTTGAGATCAAAATATTAAAAGATGATAAGAATAGTTTTGGAATTAAGGCTAAAATATTTAAATTGATAGAGATGACTTTTAAAAAGATAGTTTTTGGAAAAATAGTTAAAATAAATTATTTTGAATATTTCGTGGATTCCATTCCACTATAGAAGGTCGTGGGTTCCATCCCACTAAAGAGGTCGTGGGTTCCATCCCACTAAAGAGGTCATGGGTTCCATCCCACTATTAAAGCGAGAAGGTGGATTCCATTCCACAATTAAAATCTGAATAAAGATTTTAGTGCTATTATGAAATTTTAACATAAATCTAGACTCTATTACTTATCCTGATATCTTGAACTCTTAAACTCTTGATACTCATGAGTCTTCAATCTTGATTTCTTCAATCTTGAATTCGTCAGTCTTGAATCTTTATAATGTACAGTCTTCATTCTCAGTACCTGCATATATATATATATATATCCTTCATATACATATATCTAGACAAATATATTAGTATTTATATTTTATAACAAGTCCTAAGGTTGTTGTCATCAAAACCATCATCTTAGGAACTAACAAGAAGCTTCAGTCGGTTCTGCTGAGACTCAAGTCCCCCTGCCGGAGCTCCCCAAACCTAAAGTGGAAGTCGAGGAGCTGCTCAGTGAGAAGAAGTGTCAAATGATTTGGACAGTTGTCACGTTTGTGGAGCAGGAAGCCTATGGGGAAGATTGGGGCAATATAGAGCTCGACGAGTATCTGCAGACCCTCTACCCCATCGACTACATCTATTGCTGAACCAACTTCCGAACCGACTGACTCATCTACCGAATCAACATCATAATCATCAGAACCGACTGAAGGTTCATTGACTAATGAACTGGTGCCTATACCTTTATAGGTACCATCCTGATGCTGGCTATAGCCGTGAGAGGTGGGGGCTGGCTCTACCAAAAAGCATGCAATGACACAATCAATAGGTGAGCCCTTACCCGCACTCCAAGCAGGTGGGTATCGACGGACACAATGAATTAATCAACTGTATTTACCGAAGCAATTTCCTCTAGATAGAATGAGACTCTCGTTGAGAGATCTATTAGTGATTAGGCCACCTCTCCCGGCAAAGAAAGAAAGGCAGGTTCAGGCGATTAATCAAACAAATCATTCCTTCTCTTCGTTTGTGGAACTCGGTGGTACAGGCAACAAGATTGTGGAAACGGGAATTCCTGAACCTACCACTGGACCCATTTAACCAAAAGATTATCTTTAATTGTAATCTTTGAAGATTTCCCCAAAACTTTGCCAAGGGGGGTAAGCGCGATTGACAAGCGCCCACAACGAAAACTCCTAGTCACAACCGCCATATTAATTTAGCCACTGTTGCCTTATTGATAGGGCCTGCATAAATGGAGGTGCTACTCGAGCTGCCTTGTATATGCGTAGTGACTGCGAAACTTGGTGTACACGCTCATGTGGTTGTCTGATCCAAGGGGATCTGGTGTCGGTGGAAAGGAATTCTATCATCTAGAGACCGGGGCGAGGGATCATGGACCTAAATAGTTGGACGAATGTTGACCCGCTGTCTAGCTCATAGAGAGGGCTTTTTTTAAACGAAGGGAAGGCTTTATAGGGAGGGCTGAGCGAGAGCCTTTCGCTTTTTCCAAGGGTGCGGGTCCTGGTCATCGCTGCCCCATGATGCCAATAGCTGTCTCGGGGAGTTGAGTTGGGTGCTTTGGCTTTCTCTTCTGGTTGCTTCTAGGTTCGGTCTAAGGTTGGTTCTATGGCTGGTCCTTCCCTTGAACAGGAGCTTCCACTTAAGTAGCCGCGGGTGTCGAAGCTGAAATTGCAGGATCTGTTGTAGATGCAGGAAATTGTCTTGTCCGCTACTATCCCTCTGATGATCGATGTTGGGTATTTTTCAATTTGCTTTATTACATTCTATTATATAGGCTCACTCTAGTTCGCTATTCCTATGATTCCAAAGGCTAGCTGGTGGAGATGGAGTCGAATCAATCGATGCGGAGGTCTAGTCGATGGAATAAATGGCTTCAGAGGTTCCATTGAGGCATCCAAATCCCTATCCGCATCCTCAGGAATGGAATATAAGGCCGAGGGGAATGTCTTCTAGTAAGGGGAGTCTTTTCTGCTTCAATCGACTGGAAGCACTTCCGCGCCTACCTGTAACAACCCTAATTTTATTGACATTATTCGGGAGATTTAATTAGAATAAATTAAATAGAATAATATAGGTAAGGGGATTGAGATTGATTAATAAACTAGATGGCCGTTCTTGTTTAATGAACATATATAAATGATTAGGAAATTAAACACAAGGGCATTATGGTAAATAGCTGCCCATATTTCCCACCCTTATACCATCCTTCTTAGTCTTACATGTTCATTATTCTCAAACATAAACAATAGCAACCATGAGAAGCAATGCCGACCATTAGAAGAGAAGAGAAAATCAACTTAAAGCTTAGGATTCAAGCTAGAGGAGAATCAATCTCAAACAATCTCTAATCTCCTTATCTCAAGCAAGGTGAATAATAGTATAATCATCTCATTTTTACTTATTTTGGTTCGGTTATAGATAGTAACTGAATGCATGTTCCTATTCTGATCATGTTTGGATCCAATAATCATTGTATAGATAGAATAATGATTTATTGGGATTTTTATGGAATTAAAATAATGGGTTATAGAGTAAAAACCTTAGTAAACGACCTCCAAACGACTTGATTTTTCGATATGTTATGTAAAACGTAATTTTGGAGATGGGTTTTTTATTTCATAATTTTCGGAAATATAAGGAATATTTTATGAATTTCCTAAGGTGTAAAGGCATTTATTTTGGGCTTTAATTATTAAAAAATAATTAAATAATGAATTCTGCCCCAAAATTTTTGTATGATGAAGAAAATGTTACTTTAGATGTTTTGTGAATTTTTGAGATTTTTCACAAGTGATTTCGGTTTATTATAAATTTTCTAAGCTAAAAAGGGTTAATAATTATATTAAAATATTAGTATAATTATTTATTTTGAAATTAAATTTCTATAATAATAATTTTGATCTGTAATAGATTTTCTACAAAGATATGTCTTTAACCAATAGAAATTTAACAAAGAATTGATAAAGTATGTTATTAACCAATAGGAATTCGACAAAGATTATTTGTGGCAGTTTTCAAGATATTTACGACTCTGCCACTGAACCTTCCACCTTAAAGCCTTCCGTCTAAGAAATCTTTCATCATAGAACCTAAATCTTTCATCGTAGAACCTTCCGCAGCATTTCTGCAGCTTTCTGCAGCGTTTTTGATGAACCTTTCGTCATAAAACCTAAACCCTTCGTCATAGAACCTTCCGCAGTATTTCTGCAGCTTTTTGCAGCGTTTTTGATGAATCTTTCATCATAGAACCTTCCGCAGCAATTCTGTAGCTTTTCTGCAGCGTTTCTGATGAACCTTTCGTCATAGAACCTAAACCCTTCGTCATTGAACCTTCCGCAGCATTTTTGGACCTTTCTGCAGCGTTTTTTGTGAACCCTTCGGCCTTGCCCAAAGCAACCCTTCGGCCTCGCCGAAAGCTGCCATTTGGTAGCAGTTGTAAACGCTAGAAGCTCTTTTGTAGCAGTTTTCTCCAACTTTGTTTGTAAAACTTCAAATATGCATAACTTTTAACCATAAGCCCATTTTTCTATTGTGACCACTCTAAGGAAAAAGAAAACCATCATCTGAACACAATTAAATAGGTTAGAGATCTTAATTCTACGCCTATAAAAATTTATGACTAAAACAAAGTTTTATATTTCCGAAAGGGGTTGTTTTCTTTGCTTTCAAATATGTTTGCTTGGTTTTCTTTGCCTTCGAAGGAGATACTTTCGAAGGGTTTGTAAAATTGTCTTATTTTGACCAAGTTTTATATTTTCGAAAGGTAGAATTTAAAGTATTATAAGGCAGGAGCCTAATGTTTTTTAGAGCTTTCGAAGGAGGTTACCCTATGAAGTCGAAAGCTAGGTTTCGAAGGTATCGAAAGGTTTTATGACTGAAACTCTATTTTTAAAAGGAAAAAATATGATTAAAATAATGGAGTTTGGATAATGGTTTGAGAAGAATCTATCTTTGGTAAATTAAACCCACAGGAGTGGTATTGCTATGTTGTTATATTGCTTCTTTTAATATGAATATATTCACTTTATAATGAACCCATAACTGTATTTTGGGAAAATGGGTAGAAGAATCAGTTAGGTTAACCCAGTAGTGAATTTAAATTGAATAAACTCCCGAATGATTAAAGTTGCATCCATGAGGTCAGGAAGACCAGAATATAGGATGCTAAAATATAAAAGACCGATATTGGCAGGGGCCAATAGGTTTCCAGTAAGCCCATGAAAAATGTATGATATTAGCAGGGGCCAATAGGTTAATATTTAGCCCATGAAAACTATGTATAAAAGAAGATGTCAGATAGACAGTTTCATAATTAGCCTATGAAAACTATGTGAAAATGAAGATGTCAGATAGACAGGATCATAATTAGCCCATGAAAACTATATGCAAATGGAAATGACTTATAGACAGGTTGATAGTTAGCCCATGAAAACTATGTGTAAACGAAGATGTCAGATAAACAAGTTCATAGTTAGCCCATGAAAACTATGTGCAAATGAAAATGTCAGATAGACAGGTTCATAATAAGCCCATGAACACTATGTAATTGGACATGGAGTCCTTAAATGTTTAACCGGTTATTAGTTAGCCCATGAAAACTATTAGGTTAATAGTTATCCTAGAAACTGTAATTAAGAAAGATAGTCAGAATGAATGGGGATGAGTAATCCAGATTTGATTTGCTTATTTTGCATATCATTATAATGTTTTGAAATGCTATGTTTTTAACCATTGTGGATGCAGGAGCACAGTATATGGTTTTATTAAGGTTTTAGGATACTAGTGATGGGAAAACCCGTTCCGCTAAGCGATGTGGTCTCACTAGATATCTATTTGGTTTGAGATGATAGACTATTATTCATACCAGGTTTTATGTCTGACTCGAAGTTTTTGTTTTTCCCTTAAACTCTCGGGTACTCAATTGATTTTGAGTAGTTTGAGGTTTAGGCTTTTCAGGTTTTTCTTAGACGAATAAAGTTTCTGGAGGCGTGCAAGAGGCAGATAATTATTTAGAGTTTTCTTTTCCACTGTGTATTTGGATGTAAATGCAGATTTATTAGCCTTACTATATACTTTGGTCAACCAAGGGGGCATCTTCATATGTCGCTCTTGGCGTATGTGTAATAATTCTATTTAGCTGAACATTGTTAACGTATTGGGATTATGTAATGAACATGAAATGTTTTGATTTGAATGTGGAAATATGTTTTTGAATTGTTAAAATTTTCCATAGTCTTATGACTTGTTTATCAATGTACCTAGCACCACCGTATTTGGTCGTCGAAGATTAATAACTATGGATGACTGCAGCATCCGTAGCCGTTAGTTTTGGCCCTCCAAGTAGGGGGATGTTACAAGTTGGTATCAGAGCATAGATTTACGAAACTTTAAAAGAAAACTTAAACCTAAAGGCTTTTTCAAACATAATCCAACGAATTTAAAAATATGATCGGGGTTTTGGGTTAACGTTATAGTAACATGCTTGTATTTGATATATAGGTATATATCTAGGTACGTATTCCCCTCTCTCTTAGACCGTTCTTTTGTATCTTACTAAGGCTCGTAGGCAGATATACGAGAAAGAAGATATGGAGGCAGGAAACGGAAGTGGAAATCTCGATGGAGGAAGCATCACAACTAATGAAAATGCTCGACCTAATACTCGGAGAAACCAAGGTCGACAGGCCAATGCTAACCAAAATGCTGATGCCAATGTAGGTGCTGGAAATCTGCTAATAGACGCAAGGATGGTGTATCAGTTGTTGGCTAATCTGTTGCAAGCAAGAGCTACTGGGAATGTTGGTGGAACAGTGTGGCGGCGGGAGTGTCAAAAGAAGAGTTGACTTGGGCCGACTTCAGGAGGAGGTTTGAATAGAGGTTCTTATCCGAGGTTGCAAAATCGGTGTTGATGAGGAAGTTCATCGATCTAGTACAAGGAGAGTTGTTAGTGATCGAGTATGCTGCTAAGTTTGACGAGCTGTCTCGGTATGGTTATGCATTGGTTGATACCGACATTAGAAAGAATGAAAGATTTATTAGGGGATTAAGGCCAGAGCTTGACATAATGGTTATGACTCATATTAGGGAGCCTTGTCATGTAGTGGTGGAGATGATCATTCGTCGTAAGGAAATGCTTGTTGTGTCTATTAGAGAGAAACCAGTTGAGTCCCAAGGCCCTCAGGGAAAGAAAAGAAAATTCTTCAAGAGGAAAGAAGCTCAAAAGGGGGATGCTGCCAAGAAAGCGAAGGCTGATTTAGTGTGTTATAAGTGTGATAAGAAGGGCCATTATGCCCACGAATGTAGATCTAGTGATGGAAAGAAGCCTGTAGTGAAGAAGAATGTGAAATGCTACAACTGTGACCAAGTTGGGCATTATAAGAACCAGTGTCCAAAGCCAGTTCGGGCGGACAGAGGGAAGGTGTTTGCTATTGGACTACCGTCTTCTTCTAGACCTACTGCCACAGAGAAAGGGAAAACTATGATAGAAGATACACTTTTGATTCAGAGCATACCAGTTAGAGTACTTTTTGATACCGATGCATCACACACATTTATATCACAGTATTTGGTTGATAGGTTATGTATAGAACCCACATACCTTGTTACTTCCTTAAGGGATGCAAATCCAATAGGAGGGCATGCAACTCTTGGGATGAGATGTGACCAGTTAGAACTTGATTTGTTAGGTCATAAGTTTGCATGCACTTTGTATGTTTTTTATTTCGGGATCATTTTGGGTATGGATTGGTTGGGTAAGTATGAGGCTAGGATATTATGCCAGGATCAGGAATTATCATTGAGGCACCCAAATAGTCATAACCGAATAATTTTCTCAGTGGAGAATTCCAGTAAGAGTGTTTATGCTTTGTTAAGTGCCTTGGAGGTGGGAGATGCCCTTAGTCAGGTTCATGTAGTAGGAGACTTTGTAGATGTATTTGAGCCGGTCACTAGATTACCACCGAAACGGGCTATAGAGTTTCGGATAGGCCTGGTACCGGGAGCTGAACCTATCAGTAGACCACCTAGTAGAATGTCATCAACAGAGATGAAGGAGATTATTTATTGGGTTACAAATTATTTTCGGCTAAAATAATAATTATTTGGCTTTGAGATTTTAATATGTTAGGCAATCTATTATAAAAGATTTTTTGGGATTTTTCCAGAATTTTCCTAAGTCATTTGAGGGATAAATATGTAAAATTATTTAAGGTATGGGACTTAAGTGTTTTATATATTTATAAAGGAGAAGAGTCATTTTGCAAAATAAAAGGATTTATAAATTTTGGTCATTACGGCAGCACATTTCTAAAAAGCATTTTATTGACCAATGGTTTGACAAACAAAGGTAGGTTAGTTGAAAAGTTTCCTTTTTAGTTTGAAAACAAAAATTACTCTTTTTCCATGTTCCAAACTACACGGCTGCATACCTTCCGCCCTAGACCTTTCATCCCAGTCGAAGGGTTAGCATTCGATAAGGTCGAAGTTCAACGCATAAGGTATCAAGTAATTGGTATGTAACGAATTGAATATAGTCGAAAGGTTCTAAGCCGAAAGGTTGATGGCTCGAAATGTTGGAATATAATTGTTTTATAAGTGAAAAGGTTTCGCCTGCTTTGCTTTCGAATTTGAGCTTTTGAATTGGTGACTTCCGCCCAAGTCAAGTTATTTAAAAAGAAAGACTTTAAAACCTTCTGATGTAGTTGGTAGGTTGTAGCTGCTACCGCCATTACTCTGTTCTAAAACCTTCCGGCATCGCCGAAGGGTTTCTACTGCTTTTTATAAAGATTTTACTTTGAACCTTTCGACCCAGTCGAAAGGTTTACCTGTTTTAAAAATTAGTCGTTTCTCCAATGCTTTCGGAGGGAAGCTTTCGACTTAGGTGGTTACCCTTGTTTTGTAAAGTATAACCCAAGGTTTTCGAAAGGTTTTAGAGGGAAGGTTTTCCAAAGGTTTTCTAAGGCAATAAAGTAGAGGATGCTCTCAGCAGAAGACATCAGAATGTGGTGTTGGCTATGTTGGTAGAGTGGAAAGATTTGGAAGCTTTGACCAGTTGTGGTGTGCAGTTAAGATCAACTGCTAGTTCTAGTCAGAGTACTACCATGTTGTCCTATTTGGAAGTTCGACCAGTATTAACCGAGAGAATTGCTTCTAAACAGAAGGAGGATCCATTATTAGCTGAGAAGATCAGAAGACTTGGGGTTGGAGCCAAGGTCGATGATTTGAAAGTTTTTGTCTTGGCCAGAGAGGAGGGTTAAGAAAGAAGGGATGGTTATGTGTTCCAGATGTGAAAAACTTGAGAAGAGAAGTTCTTGAGGAATGTCATCGATCCAAGTTTACGATTCATCCTGGAGGGACCAAGATGTATCAAGATATGAAGAGAAGCTTCTATTAAGAAGGCATGAAGAGGGATGTTGGCTTGTGGGTAAGGTAGTGTGTAAACTGTAAACAAGTGAAAGCCGAACATCAGAAGCCAAGTGGGTTACTTCAGCCTCTAGATATTCAAGTTTGGAAATGGAATTTGATATCCATGGATTTTATAGATGGATTTCCAAGGTCAATGAGAGGAAATGAGAGTATATAGGTTATTGTAGACAGGTTGACCAAGAGTGCTCATTTCATTCCAGTAAAGTCGACCAGAATGGCACCTGTTTTAGCAAAATTTTTCGTGAAGAACATAGTTAGACTTCATTAGTATCACCAATGAACGATGTGGTACGGTTTGGAAAGTCGGGAAAGTTGGCCCGGAGATATGTTGGACCATTCCAGATTTTAGAAAGGATCGGAAAACTTGCTTACAGAGTAGAGTTGCCGAGCAGTATGGCAGGTGTCCATAATATATTCCATGTGTCTCATCTTCGCAAGTATGTGCATGATCCAGAGGCTACTATTCCTCAGACAGAGTTGGAGGAATTGGTAGTAGAGCCTGATTTAACTTTTGTTAGACAACCAGTTTGGGTTGTAGCGAGAGATGAGAAGAGATTGAGGACCAAGACAGTCAAGCTGGTAAAGGTTTAGTGGAGTGACAACGAGAAAGACTGTACTTGGGAGACAGAAGACAGGATTCGAGAGACTTATCCTGATATGCTTTGATAGTATTTCAATATTAGATTTATATAGATTTGTTGCTAGCCAGATAGACTAGTATGGTTATTAGGAGATGTTACAGATGATTGCTAGTTAGTCCTTACTGAATTTCGAGGATGAAATTCTTTAAGGAGGGGAGCCTATAACACAACTTATTTTATTGACATTATTCAGGAGATTTAATTAGAATAAATTAAATAGAATAATGTTGGTAAGGCAATTTAGGTTGATTAATAAACTAGTTCGTCATTCTTATTTAATGAACATAAATAAATGATTAAGAAATTAAACACAATGGAATTAGTGTAAATAGCCGCCTATATTTCCCACCCTTATACCATCCTTCTTAGTCTTACATATTCATTATTCTCAAACAAAAACAATAGCAACCATGAGAAGTAAGGCCGGCCATTATAAGAGAAGAGAAAATCAACTAGAAGCTTAGGATTCAAGCTAGAGGAAAATCAATCTCAAACAATCTCTAATCTCCTTATCTCAAGCAAGGTGAATAATAGTGTAATCATCTCATTTTTACTTGTTTTTGTTCGGCTATAGATAGTAACTGAATGTATATTGCTGTTCTGATCATGTTTGGATCTAATGATCATTGTTTAGATAGAATAATGATTTATGGTGATTTATTAGGATTTTTATGGAATTAAAATGATGGGTTTTAGAGTAAAAACCTTAGTAAACGACCTCCAAACGACTTGATTTTTGGATATGTTATGTAAAATGTAATTTTGGAGATGATTTTTGAATTTTATAATTTTCGGAATTAAAAGGAATATTTTATGAATTTCCTAAGGTGATAAAGACATTTATTTCGGGCTTTAATTTTTAAAAAATAATAAAATAATGAATTCTGCCTCGAAATTTTTATATGATGAAGAAAATGTTATTTTAGATTTTTGTTGAATTTTTGAGATTTTTCACAAGTGATTTCGGTTTATTATAAATTTTCTAAGCTAGAAAGGCTTAATAATTATATTAAAATATTAATATAATTAATTGCTTTGAAAATAAATTTCTTTAATAGTAATTCTGATCTGTAGCAGATTTTCTGCAAAGATATGTCTTTAACCACTAGAAATTTGACAAATAATTGATAAAGTATGTTATTAACCAATAGGAATTCGACAAAGATTATGTGTGGCGGTTTTCAAGATATTTACGACTCTTCCACTGAACCTTCCACCTTAAAACCTTCCGCCTAAGAAACCTTTCATCATATAACATAACCATTCATCATAGAACCTTTCGCAGCATTTCTGCTGCTTTCTGTAGCCTTTTTAATGAACCTTTCATCATAGAGCCTAAACCATTCGTCAAAGAACCTTCCGCGGCATTTCTGCAGCTTTCTGCGGCGTTTTTAATGAACCTTTCATCATAGAACCTATAACCTTCATTATAAAACCTTCCGCAACATTTCTGAAGCTTTCCGTAGCGTTTTTGATGAACCTTTCGTCATAGAACCTAAACCCTTCATTATAGAACCTTCCGCGGCATTTCTGTAGCTTTCTGCAGCGTTTTTAACGAAACTTTCGTCATAGAACCTAAACCCTTCGTCATAGAACCTTTCGTAGCATTTCTGGACCTTTCTACAGCGTTTTTAGTGAAACCTTCGGCCTTGCCGAAAGCTACCTTTCGGAAGCAGCTGTAAAGGCTACGGAAGCTCTTTTGTAGCAGTTTTCTCCAACTTTGCTTGTAAAATGTCAAATAGGCATAACGTTATAACCGTAAGCCCATTTTTCTGTTGCGACCACTCTACGGAAAGGCAAACCATCATTTGAACACAATGAAATAGATTGGAGACATTAGTTCTACGCCTATAAAAAGTTATGGCTAAAACAAAGTTTTATATTTCCGAAAGGGGTTGTTTTCTTTGCTTTCAAATATGTTTGCTTGGTTTTCTTTGCCTTCGATGGAAATACTTTCGAAGGGGTTGTAAAAATGTTTTATTTTGACCAAGTTTTATATTTTCGAAAGGTAGAATTTAAAGTTTTATAAGGCAGGAGCCTAATGTTTTTAAGAGCTTTCGAAGGAGGTTACCCTATGAAGTCGAAAGCTAGGTTCTGAAGGTATCGAAAGGTTTTATGACCGAGACTCTATTTTTAAAAGGAAAAACCATGGTTATAATAAAGAAGTTTGTATAATGGTTTAAGAAGAATCTATCTTTGATAAATTAAACCCACATGAATGGTATTGCTATGTTGTTATATTGCTTCTTCTAATATGAATATATTCACTTTATAATGAACCCATAATTGTATTTTGGGAAAAAGGGTAAAAGAACCAGTTAGGTTAACCCAATAGTGAATTTAAATTGAATAATCTCATGAATGATTAATGTTGCATTTAGGAGGTCAGGAAGACCAGAATATAGAATGCTAAAATATAAAGGACCGATATTGGCAGAGGCCAATAGGTTTCTAGTAAGCCTATGAAAACTTTATGATATTGATAGGGTCCGGTAGGTTAAAAGTTAGCCCATGAAAACTATGTATAAAAGAAGATGTCAGATAGATAGGTTCATAGTTAGCCCATGAAAACTATGTGCAAATGAAGATGTCAGATAGACAGGTTCATAGTTAGCTTATGAAAACTATGTGCAAATGGAAATGTCAGATAGACTGGTTCATAGTTAGCCCATTAAAACTATGTGTAAAAGAAGATGTCAGATAGACATGTTCATAGTTAGCCCATGAAAACTATGTGTAAACGAAGATGTCAGATAGACATGTTCATAGTTAGCCCATGAAAACTATGTGCAAATGAAAATGTCAGATGGACAGGTTCATAGTAAGCCTATGAAAACTATGTAATTGGACAGGGAGTCCTTAAATGCTTAACCGGTTATTAGTTAACCTATGAAAACTATTAGGTTAATTGTAATCCTAGAAACTATAATTAATAAAGATAGTCAGAATGAATGGGGATGAGTAATCCAGGTTTGATTTGCTTGTTTTGCATATCATTATAATGTTTTGAAATACTATGTTTTTAACTGTTGTGGATGCAGGAGCACAGTATATGGTTTTATAAAGGTTTTAGGATACTAGTGAGGGGAAAACCCATTCTGCTAAGTGGCGTGGTCTCACTAGATATCTATTTGGTTTGAGATGATAGACTATTATTCATACAAGGCTTTATGTCTGACTCGAAGTTTTTGTTTTCCCCTTAAACTCTCGGGTACTCAGTTGATTTTGAGTAGTTTCAGG
Source organism: Allium fistulosum (assembly GCA_030737815.1). Taxonomy (NCBI): domain Eukaryota; kingdom Viridiplantae; phylum Streptophyta; class Magnoliopsida; order Asparagales; family Amaryllidaceae; genus Allium; species Allium fistulosum. The sequence continues at coordinate 1,037,386,279 of CM060902.1, read as the reverse complement.
ATTAGGGTTTTCAGGTTTTTCTTAGACGAATAAAGCTTCCGGAGGAGTTCCGGAGGCAGATAATTATTTAGAGTTTTCTTTTCCACTGTGCATTTGGATGTAAAGGCAGATTTATTAACCTTACTATATACTCTAGTCAACCAAGGGGCATCTTCATATGTCGCTCTTGGCGTATGTGTAATAATTATATTTAGCTGAACGTGGTTAACGTTTTAGGATTATGTAATGAACATGAAATGTTTTGATTTGAATGTGGAAATATGTTTTTGAATTGTTAAATTTTTCCATATTCTTGTGATTTGTTTATCAATGTACCTAGCACCACCGTATTTGGTTGCCGAAAATTAATAACTATGGATGACTGCAGCATCCGTAGCCGTTAGTTTTGGGCCTCCATGTAGGGGGATGTTACATTACCTCTCTTGGTTTTCTTGCTTTTAGGGCTAGTTCTCTTGCCCACTTGTCGTGCTTAAGTGAAACTTAGCTTCTCACTAACAGAATCGTAAGCATCATTTCATCAAACGAGACTCGGATCGAGGAGCAAAAAAAAGCCCTTCGGATGAACAATCCAGTCCTACCAATAAGGAGTGTGAAACATCAGTTTCTTTGGTCAGACATATAGCCACAATTTTGAATTCTTAGAATTGCTAGGATCGGGCACCTTTGTGGATTTCTAATCCTAGGATCTTGAAACTTACCCGAGACGTGTCCTATCCGTGTCCTCCTGCTTCATCAAACCTTGGCGCAACACCCAAGCCGATAGGCATCCCGAAGTGAAATACCACTTGTCCAGTCAAATTCAAGCGTAGGTGAAGCCTCGCTAGAAGCATGACCGCTTTAAACTCTCATTCTTTATCTCTCACTTCCCTGGGTTGGATTTAGGCCTATGCCTATGGTATGTATTGTATGCTTGTCATTTTCGATTAGGCGAACAACTCTCGTATATTAATTGGACTGCCCCTATCCGAGGCGTCAATATCTTCCTCGTCCGTGCAATCAAAATGCCTTTCTTATCCTTATTTCTTTGTTCAAAAGATTAGAAGATTAGTTCTGCCCTATCACGTAATGGGTTCTTTCGTTAGTTCGATGCCGATTCGTAACCATGGGTTCCTGGGAAAAAGGAATCGCTAGCGGGCTCGCACTTAGATGTTCAATACCCGCCGTGCCCCAACCAAATTATGGTGAATGAGATGGTCATTGCTTGGGTTTCCCCTTCCTCAAAGGAAATCTTGGAGGAATAAGATGGATCTACCCATTTTGGATGCAGCTTCTCCGGATGGAGGCCCGCTAGAATGGGATTAGTCGGTGCCAGGTGGATTGGAATGCTTTGATTGATGGCCAGGAAAGGGAAAAATAGTTTGTGGGGTTCAACCCTATTAACCCCCCTTTTATGAACTCTTATTCCCTTCGAAACCTCCATTATTGGCTCCTTAGCTTTCCAGTAGGAAGGAAGACTTCTTATCGCTTAGCGCTTGTGCTAAGGAACTGACTCGACCGTGGAGGGAAGGCACTATCCAAAGATAAGGCCGACCGTAATGGTCATAAGAGAATCTGCTCTTTCTTTCACGGAATAGAAACCTAATCCCTTGAATTCACCGCTCCAACTTGCTCAAGGCTATCTCTTTTGCTCCCGAGATCGATATTCTCAATGATGATAGCTAGACCTAGACAATCCTTATGCTAGTCCTTAGTAATGGATAAGCGTGATTCAGTCTCTCAAGAGCCGAAGCCGGGACCACCAAAAAGTTTCATGATCACGAGCTGGCCTTACGAAACCAGATCCATCCGAGCCAGAAGTGGCAAAAGGGGTCGAACCCAATGGCTTCATTAGTAGCATAATCGTCGTTTAGGCACTCAAGCAGCACAACACAACACCTAAAGCAAAGGCTAGAAAGGTGTCGGTTCAACTGAACTATCACGGACGCTCCTGGGATCAATGGAATGGAAGCTGACTGCTACTAGCAACTGCACCTATTGATACGATAGGAATGGGGGTAGGGGAATCAGTTCCTTGGATCTTTTGTCATCCAAGGACCAATTTTTTTGTCGTAAGATGTCATCGCCTCAGGATTCCATCTCAACTCCCATGGTTTAGCGGCCATGGTTTCTTGTACCGGTACGGCATAGTCTTCTTTCAAAACAAAGGTCTTGGCTTAACAAAACTGAAAGCTGGTCACCATACTTTGAAAAAGCAGTCTACCGTGGAGTCATTTTAGAAAAGCGCTTTCAGATAGAGTGTCCAACAATGATTACGGAAGTTGTTATCATAGAGGAAAGCTTCAAAGAAAGCGTCTCTTTTATAATTCGGAAAATACAGATCTCTAAGTCCATTATGTTAATAGGGAGGCGGATGACGAAAGCCTCTTAGCTATAATCTATTGTCCGCTGGTTCTTTCCTTTTGGCTCGGTGGAGCTGGGTTCCATTGCACTCTGTAGGAAATTCATAGGAAGTCCACGTAGCAAACTGAGGCCCTACATGCGCCTTACCACCGACGAATAATAGGTATCCCCACTGCAGGTAGAGTCTGTGAGCCGTGTAATAGGCGACCATTTCGTGCGGTTCGAGGGGAACCTAAGTAAGCCCCCGGCCGCGTCTTTACCCTATCCAATTTTTGGGCCAATTCCCTCTTCGTACTACCTAAAAATGAGATTCTTGCGAATCCGAGTTAGATACTCCAACCATTACAAAAATAATACCCATTCTGTTTAGTACTTCGGGTGCTTCTCTAGCGTATAATGTAAATCCTGTAGCGAATTAATTCCAACGAGCCCTTCAAACTAGTACTTTTTGTAATCGACCCTATCGCTTCTTCAATAAACGTTGGTACTTTGATCAAGTTTTAAATGATTTTCTAGTCAGATTGTTCCTGCATTTTGGATATTCAGTCTCATTCGAAGCTTTAGACAAAGGTGCTATTGAGATATTGGGCCCTTATGGCATCTCACACACATTCCGACGATTGGCCGAGCGAATAAGTCAACTTCAAAGTGGATTTGTTGTGCAAAGAGTGTGTTATAAACCGTGGCCGCCTACCTGGTGAGGGCGGCTCATCCGTTGTGGGTAAATGGGAAACCCGACTCTACGAACCCAAGGAAAGGCTGCACAGCTTCCGTAGGGGCATTAAGACTGGAGCTTTTTGTTAGCGAACTTTAAAGAAAGCGAGGCCAGTATATTAATTAGGGTCGGTTTACACCCAGTATATTAATTATCGCCAGTATATTAATTGCGGTGACAACTAATCCTATATTAATTGGGTCAGTTGTATATTCAATCGGAAGCTTCGACAATCGGAACTAAGACGACCGAGAGGTAGCTGTATATCCGCACCACCTCTTTCGAGCGATAGGGAGCTCTGGAAGAGGTCCAGTATACTTCGACCGCTTCACACGTAGCAATAGCACCTTATTGAAGTAGGGTGCGCTACGGCAACACAGTACAGGGTGGGGGCTTGCTGTCTACTTCATGAGCCTTCACTACCCTATTGTGTAACTTCCCTACTTTCGTCCGTCCACGAGGCAGCCAAAAGAAAGGGACGACTATAACGCAGGAGTCGTGGCGGCTGTATGCCACGAGGTCCCTATAGACAAAAGGACAAGTGAATCATCGCTTTTGGTGCAGGCAGCCCTCTACCATCCACCCCATTGCATTCCTCTCATAGAGCTGTCTCAGACCAGATACATCTATGGATTCTAAATAATAATCTTCAATTTTCTATTCATAGGGATCCCCATTCATTCCGTTATTCCCGTAACTATGGATTGATTATCCCTACCTAAATGGTAGTGGTCTAGGGAGCGCAATTGCTAGAGCACGGGAAAATAGTATTGATTTAAGCAAGAGCAGCCGGATGGACTTCTATAGTGAGTCTAGTGACTAGTAAAGCCTTTTATTTCTTTGCAGTTTAGTAATAATGTCTGGTATAGTCTGGGAAAGCCTCTGGGATCTCCTATAAATCCCCATTCGATTAATTGGTAAAGGGAGGATATTATGGGAAGCAGTGAGTGGAAATTCCCCTATGGAGAGCCAGATGAGGGGAGACCCTCACGTTCGGTTTGGAGGGCGGGGATATCCCGACCCTACTATCATTTTGCCTTTGCAATGTTACTTGGTTCAACTCCTTTTGTGACCTTTTCTCATATGTGGGACTCTCTATCTTCTTAGGTAGATTCTAGATCATATTTTATTTTCATAGTGAGTTGTTTTCTTAATAATTAGTCAAGTCAAGAATATTATTCGAACTGGAGGAGCTTGCCAGGATGGCTTGGTAAGCGAGAAACCTGTTATGTAGGCACCAACTCCCAATTCTTTCTCATCTTTCTTTTTTTGTTTAGTGAAAGTTCATCAAAACAAGTGTCCGACAATTGCTAGACCGACCATGAAAAAGATCACAAAAAGGGGTCATCTTCATCGGTAAGATGATACACGGAAAGAAGAAATCAGAAAATCGTTGTTACTCGAGGTTTTCCGACTGAAAGGACCAACATCGAGACCGACAATCAAGACTTCCGTCCGATGTCACGCTTTGGATAGTTTACTTTACAAAAATCTCTGTGGAAAAGAATTCCAATATCATATGGTGGAATGGGCGAAAGAGAGCATCTTTAGTCCACATGATGTTAGAGTAATAATTAGACGAAGACATCCACATAGGTTCCTATCATAACCCTATAGGGATTTCAAACAACTTAGAGACACCCCCTAACTTGACACAACATGCTCTAAAGTCGGTTAATAATTTGACTAGAACAAACAACACTTAACCATCGATTCAAATTCAAAATTCATTTTCGATTCATTTGAAAAGTGAAAATAGTGAGAGCCCTCACTAATTGATCTGTCTTGGCATCACGACGTTTTATCATCCTTCTATGAAACACCGGGATGCATCGAGGGATACCACTACAAGTAGGGAACATCGAAAATGGAATAGCGAGGGGCTTACCAAAACAACCTCCATAGCGCATCATCAAGCACACGACACAAGGCTGAAAACAAAGACCTTACCTGGTGAACTAGATATTCAAGTCGACAGAGTAGGTTGTATATACTTTAGTTGAGGGCTTGTTCGCTCCGCTCCTAAATTTAACTGTTCTTGTTCACTCGAACTGAACTGGTTACAGAGCTCGCTTCGCTCTCTTCTTTTAACTAGTGGAACGTTCCGAATTAATGTACTGGCACCAATTAATATACTGGATTCGCTAGTCGCCAATTAATATACTAGCGCCTCACCCGAAACCCTACAAGTGCCTGGCCTTTTACTAGATTAATATACTTAGCCTAGAGTAAGAATAGTTTGGCGAAGTTTACTGGACCTCTAATTAAGATACTGGGTCGCCTTGTAGTTGTGATTTCATTTTCTACACCCTTCATGATCCACAGTTGGAAAATTTACAGATTTAATGGACTAAGTATATTTGGAACCATACTTGTTATTTCGTTCCTTCATCACCCCTCTGAGATGAGCTCTGCCCAAGGATTACCCTTGAAGAGCGAAGTTTCTGGGCTTTAAGCTCTACATTCTCCCACAAGGGCTCCACTCTTCCCTACCGGAGAGCACCCACGAGCCCTAGGATCTTCAACTCCGGCTAGCACTTCCAGACTTCATCGGAACTCCATTCTCAACCTTCAAAACAGCCCCATTGACTCCCATTTTCAATGAACCAGGAATAATGGACATGGTCGCAATCTGCTAACGGAGCGGACCCCATTAAACCCACTTTCCATCCTTCCCCCTGGTCAAACGGGAGCGGGCCCTAGAAGGCGAACATCTCATTTTCATTGTGGAAGTTTTACTTTGGGGCCTCAATTATTTCATCAATGAATTGGCAAGGAAGGACAAGTAATCAGAGTGAAAGGAATCCTGAAAGGATAAAGTCAGATATAAAGGGCAAGGAAGGCCTCCTAACGTGGGTCAACCCCAGTTAACCCTCAGTAGGTAATAAATCTATTGATCGATTAGTGGTTGTGTTTAAAAACCTTTATGCCTAAAATAAGTCATGGTTGGGCCACGCAAATCAACTAAATAGCGTGGCATGCATATAATATAGCAAGACAGATAACAAGGGAATAAGGACATTGCATTCAGTAGTATTCTTATGAATCTATCCAATAGACAAGTAGGCGGAAACCACTTTAGGATAAGCTATCCGAAATGCTTTCTTAAATACGGGCACCTTCCAAATTGATCCAAAAGGCTATCTTGGAAGAAAGGTTTTTTTAGCTGAGGCGCCAGTATATTAATTAAGGAGGTATATTAATTCTGAAGGGCCTAATCATCGGTCGAGTTCGGTCCCCTTCGGGTGCCTCACTAATGCTCGCCTTCTGTTCGCTCTGGACAGGAGCACTAATGGACGCGGAGAGGGAGCAGGCGAAGCGTGTCGTTTGTAATGGAAAGAGAGCTTCCTTTGGGCGCCTGCCTCTTTGTTGGACCGCGAACACAGTGGTCTTTGACCAGGCCAGGAACCAATTCGAATTTGGATCTTGACATGTCAGTTGTTTTTAACCACAGACATCTCACCAGGAAGTTGGTAGGCTCATCATGAATTAGGTCGGGGTGATTGGTGGTTTCGGGATCCCGTAGAAAATGCATCTTTTATGCCTCGGGGATTAGACATAGCTCGTATTTATTCAGTAATTCTACCCCTTCTTCATTCTTGGACCTCACTTAAAAATATTTTGACTCTTCTATGCTGTGTCTCAGGAACCACTTCAATACGGTCCGGATTGCTAGCTCTCATTCATAGTTCTGCTACAGATGATACACGAGGAAGATTTTTATGGCGGTTCTTCCTTCTAATTACAGGCATATCTATGAATATTTTCTACCAGATGAAGCAGCAGGCATCGGTCCGCAGAACCTATAAAAAGGAGATGGTTGTGGCGTGAAGTACTCTTGTGCACCTACGTCACTCGGCTCGTGCGCAACCTCGCCCCGTTATGTTGTGGAAGAATTGAGCTTATTATTGGTTATTCAAAGCCAGCAATTGGATGTCGGATTTTGTCCCATCCATAGCGCTTTAGAAGTCACTATGGCATGGCTGAATGTAGAGCAGTCCACAACGGAAGCCTTTGATCCATAGATTGTTTAGAACTTCGGAAGATGGTCAAGGTATCTTGCTTCCAAGCCACTGCACTAGATGCGCATATAGTCATAGCTGCAGTACTACCGGTAAAAAAACAAAAAGAGTAGCATAGCCAGCCGATTTCAGCCGCAAGAAAGTAGTCCAATAGATTGAAAGCTAGCAGCAGGGCAGTGAGCAAGCAAGCGGTAGCCAAAGATGGGGGTCCAAGTATATTAATCTATGCTCTAACAAGGTACGAGTTTGAAGTGTGTTTGTGGTCCAAACTTATCAATATACTATAGATTCTTTTCAAATTTTCTTAACAAATGCAAGGAGTTTAGATAATAAGCTTTGCTCAAAGTATACTATACAGCTATGCTACCTCTCGTTGGTCACCAGTTGTCGAACAGATCGAGTGGCTAATGAAAGGCTTTATGTAGTCTATCTGTGGAAGTGCGGAGCTAGGTTATCGGGATTACCTGCAAAGCAGTAGTACTCCTGTAGGGGAATGATGCCCCTATTTACCAGTCTTAGACTTTGTTCTCAGAGGAGTCTAGCCATGCCCGATCTTGACTATGGTTTCTGGACTGAAAGAAAAAGAACTTCTGCATTCATTAAGGAGTGTTGTTCGCTTAAGCCATGAATGATGTTATGGTTCGTTTCATCAGCGACTTGAGCGACAACAAGTTGGACTATCAGTTGTGCATGGGCATGTCTACTGGTTGACTATAGGAGTCTCGCCGATGCTAGCTATGCACCTCACTTAGGTTATTACACTACCAATGGTACTAGCCTACCGTTACATAATGACTTCCAATTTTTATGGTATATAAATCAGTCAATGGAATGGGTAGTCAACGATTTTTCCAGATGACCGATAGCAACAATACCATTACTCATACTTCACTACCCGGAATAAGAAAATAGCTTCACTACCTTGGCCTTTGGAAGAACAATCGTGCCTCGTTACCTTGTCTATTCAGGGCATTCCTTTCCCATGCATGCATAAAGCTGGAAATGCCTAATAGCCACCTCATCATCTTTACTGGGTGAGTGGATTGAGCATCAAGTACTCCTCCCTTTGTTGTTCAAACAAGGAAAGGAGTTACTACCTTGAAAGTGAGAGCTAATAACCAAATGTTTCCGAAGCCATGTCATTCGGAGTTGGTTCAACTCTAAGTCGAGGTGCGTAGCAACTAAGAACAATAGAGCTAACAACAGCTACATTAGCAAGAACAAGCCTCATGGTTGTCTCCTTACCTCGGAACAAACAAATAGGAATATGCTATTTTCATTACGTTGGTCGTCCTATCAGACATGTTAGACCAATACCACGGGGAAGCGAACATCAATTACATAGGTGCGAAGCAGACTTAGTCACTCCACTTTCGTAATAAAAACTCTCTCTATCTAGTACGGCCCCGTCCTTAAGACAAGCATGGAAGCTAATGGTAGTAAGGGGAATGTCCTTCTTCATGAACATATGTAGCATACTATACCACATCTACCTTATTGGTCTTTACTTCCATGCTTTCTTGTTAGTCGCTTCTCCCATCCACGGAGAAGAACAGTAAATTCACCATTTTATTGTCTTGTAGAGGCCAACTATATTAATCCGGGTGGAAGCAACAATCTCAAACTCTGTAACCTTCGGGGCTTAGACACGAATGCAGTCAGTGACAGGAAGAATTGTTTCTCAAGATCAAGACCTAGTGGTGAACGACAACTAAGATTGCCATAGAGATTGTGACATCGGTATATTAATTGGGCTTTACAACCTAAACTACTATAGCAACAATGTCCCTTTAGTCTTACGACTAATTCACTACTATGGCTGATTGAAGGAATCAACATCTTAGGACTCATCGACATCTCTCTCCTCTTTTAGGTATACTAGTTGTGTATTCATAGCGGCAAAAAAAGAGAAGAAAAGTGGTACTCTTCTTAACAAGGATGTGGTAAATTACTTTTTAAACATGGGTTAGTTATCTTACTTGACTTTGAGTTTCATAAGCCATAGATATGGATTAAGGATTCTAGAGGCGGTGAGCCCCCTTTTACTAGAAAGCCGACAGAGGTAACAACCAACAAGGGAGGGCCCGTGTAGTGCTATAGCTAATGCATTGAGTATCCTGCCTGGGTTCGCAAGAATGAAACTCAAAGGAATTGACGGGGGCCCGCACAAGCGGTGTAGCATGTGGTTTCATTCGATGCAAAGCGAAGAACTGGCTTCACATGTCACAAATCCTCTTGAAAGAGAGGAGTGCGGAATGCGGACACAGGTGGTGCATGGCTGTCGTCAGCTCGTGCCGTAAGGTATCGAGTTAAGTCTCACAATGAGCACAACCCTCGTGTTTAGTTGCCTCCATTGAGTGTGGAACCCTTAACAGACTGCCGGTGGTAAGCCGAAGGAAGGTGAGGATGACGTCAAGTCATCATGCCCCTTATGCCCTAGGCAACACACATGCTACAATGGTCGGGACAAAGGGTCGCGATCCCATGAGGGCTCCAAATACCCATCCTCGGTTCGGATTGTAGGCTGCTTCCCTAAACCAATCCTGACTATACCCGCCTTACGCCCTGACATAGTAAGAGGCCTCCCATTAATTAAGAAGAAGAAGAAACCCGAGAAAAAGCTGGTTGATTCTCATATCATAGTTAATCGGGAAAGGCAAAGACCGATAACCATAATCATGGCGTTATCTGTAGCTTGAGCCAACCAACCTTAACCTTTCGCTTGTTAACCGTCTTTCACTTGCTTTCGAACTCCTTCGTACCCTTACTTGATCCTATCTTCTCGAATAGGAGAATAGTTAGAGTACAACCCCTTACTCAATAGGGGGCAAAGAGCTCATATTCCAGTCCAAATTATTCTAGGACTGATCCAGTATATTAATTGGGGAACCTCAGTTATGAGAGTTGGTTGGTAACAGATCCACATCCCAATCCTGACGTGGGTCAGAGTGGCTTTAGAATCTACCAACGGAAAAAAAGCAGCTCTTATTTGTAACGAAAGAAAGTAGGGTTTTTGAGTTGAGGAGAAGAATTGCTTCATTGTCAAGATCACATTAATAGATTGAAGCCCTGGATTGGTTTCATTAGAGAAAGGCGCCTTCATCCCTGGTAGATCTATCTCGGATAACATTATCCTTGGTCAAGAGTTTGCACAGTCCATGGAGAAGGCCTCTGTAGCTGACAGTGGTTAGAAAGGTTGATATGGAAAAAGTGGAGTTCGTGTTGTTAGTCCTTAACCTATTTGAATTCAATGCAAGTTGGTGAAATGGATAAAAGAATGCGATATAACGGATCCCCTTCCTTCTTAGTTCTTGTTAACAGAAGCCCTTCCACATGTTTTCAATTAGAATTGGCTATGGCTTTAAGGCAAGTATGTCCCCTATCTCTCTATTTAGCCATCCTTGGAAGTCGCTACGCACCTTGAAATGAACTTAAGAGAGGGCAGATGGAAGCTTCCTTATATGGTTACCGGCCTTCTCCTCTCGCCTACCCCACCACTCACCTTCTTTTCGCCGACGACGTCTTATTGAGCTAGGGTAGAGGATTGTGAAGCTTTCAAGAGCGCCTTGGAGTTCTGAGCAATCTGGGAGTGAATCTGTATAAGTCTGTTGTCTATTTCAGCCCGAAGCTTCATTCTCGCATTGCCCGGATGCTGGCTTGGAATTCCGTCCTCTTCAAGGAAATATCCCAATATACCATGTAAGAGGCATGCTCCATATCGAGCTTGATAGCCATGAAATTCGCACCCGACCCTTATAAAATCTAATGAAAAAGCTCCTGTGCCACCAGAATCTTAAAAGAAATCGAAAGACCCTAGGAACAGTCTTTCTGGGAAGTAATCCGCTAGGGAATTCAGCTAAGTCAATTCAACTAAACAATTAGGCAAGGTGATGAAATCGCGATTATGCTTTAGTAGAAACCATTAGCTTCGCTACCTTTCTTTTTCTTTTGGGTTACAATTAGCTTGCATAGACCGATCTAGTAGATTAATAGAAAGGCGTAACGATCTGGGCGTGGACGATCATGATGCATACCGGGGAAAGATGCGTTTAGTAGCATAATCTCGAACGCCCTAGGAATAATTGCTGTTTCTAAAGTCTATTTTCGACTACCCCTCTACTAATACTGTTCCCGAGCCCGGTTCCACGTGTTCCTAGTCGGGCCTAAATGGATGAGCCCGGGCTCATAGGTAACTGGTAGTACAATGCGAAAATACGCTATTCCCCGGCTATTTCTAGTTTGCGTTTTTCATGAGCACCTCTATCGGGCGATCATACAACTACTCAGAAAAACATGTTTTCACTCTGGGATGAGTTAAGCTATCGGAGCTATCTTCACGGATAAGGCTTATGTGTAGCAGTTGGCTTTTAGTCCTTCTTTCCCGCCCTCCCAGTCCTGGCAGCACTCTTCTTCCATACCGCCGGGCGGAGAGATACAGTAAAGGGAAGGAGTATTATTCTTACGACACTCCCTATGGTCGCCTCCCAACAAAGCAGAGGTTCGTAGCGAGCGAAAATCTCCATATCTAATCCAGGTGCAGATAGACCCTTACCTTAGCAGTGATAGAGATAGCATAGCTGTAGACAATGGCAGGGCCCAAGATGGATTCTATATAATAAGGAAGGGAATCACTTTGATTGATTGCTTGCGACAGCTTATCGATGCTTGTTAGCGGTGAAGTCCCTCAAACTAGAAGTTTCAAACAAGGCCTACGGGAGAAATTTACTTTACATACTGATATTGTATACCGAAGGGTGCTCGTAGATCATTTGCACCACTCCTCCTTACCTTCCACCTGCTGTCTCCCTCCTTTTTGCTTTGCTAGCATCCTTTGATAAGCAAGTCGAATGAGCCTTCAAAAAGAGGGGACTATTTGAGATACTTGCCAGTACGCATCAGAGCCCTCAAGCCTTTTTTTAATTAAGATGGCCTTTAAAGAGGCTTTCTGGCGATTAGCTTGTCATCTTTGTTTTAGCTTCGCTAGCTTTCCTTTTCAACTCGAAAGCACTTAGCCTTTCTAATAGCGTAAGTTGATCCAGCTGATGCGAGAGTTCCAGCTCAAGTACCTATTTCTTTTGTACCTTCATTCAATTCAAATATCAGATGGTGATTGCGACAATTCTTCCATTAAAGAAAGATTTTCACTTGCTAATTATAAGTGTTTCATACTCAATCAATTAGGGATAGAATATATCTCTTCTATACGATAGGTTAGTCCCCTATGTTAACTAGCGGAGCTCTTGAAGCGGGGAAGTCTAACACACACAGTATTGAAGCTTATCTAAACCATGAGTCCCTCCCGAAGCCCCGACCTTATGCATCACTTTGATTGCTTCTGCCTCCCCATTTGCTATTTATAGAAGATCTCCTTGTGGAGAGAAAGGGAAGGGAGATCAAACCAGAAAATAAAGTATAAAATCATATTGGAAGATACCTCTACTACTGAACTTCCAAACATGACAGCCATTGAAAAAAATTTCTTACTAATGAAATTATAGGAATAGAGATGAACTCCTTTATTACGCGAAGTCTCTCTCATGTCCAGTTGACCAGTTTTCATCAATAGGGATTTCTTCAAGCCAGGAAGAGAAAGAGTACTGGTGGGGAAATACGAGAATGCTTCCTAATCATAGCGCATAAATAGAACAGGACTGCCGGGTTGCGAAGCTTCGTTAGCTGCTTAGGAATCCTCCCGAATGTTTATACTGGTGCCTGATGAAAGAGTAGTTGATCAACCTAATTTGGTTTAGTCTTAGAGTAACCCCTTGCCAAAGTGATAAGAGAGAGATTGAATGGTACTATAAAAGGAGCCGAAGGCCAAAGTCATTCTTATGGTTCCCTTATTGGTCAGGTAAGGAAAGCAGAAGAGAGACCGTAGTAACTATTTTCTTTATGTAAGTGAGCTAAGAAAGCACATGTCGACTAGAAGCATAAGTGAAGGCAGATTCCTTATGATTATGAAACGAAAAAACAACATTATGAAAGTTTTCCGAGCCATCGGTGAAACATTGATTGAGTTCACTTGATTTCTCAAGGCACTATTGGCCAAACCGTAGACCAAAGTAGTACCTTCCTCTATACTTGGACCAGCACGACTATCGGAGGCTGCTATCCACCAAGCTATAGAATTCTTATAGTTCCGAGTATTCCTTCCTCCCGCATTAATATACTGGTGCCTCTACTGATTCTAACGGGAATGTCCTTATTTGTATTCAACGAGAGATAGTAGGAGGAGAGTTATTTTGCCCAATTAATATACCGCCCTCAGCTCTGTTGGTATTCATTTACTCATTCAATAGTCAAATCATTGCTCCTTGGAGTTCATATTGGACCGCTAGGTTAGAGGTCGAAGTGTACTCTCACTTCGCTCCCTATCGGTCGCTCTAGTTCCTTCCTTAGCGGTTTTGAATCTCTCTTTTTTCGATGGCCCACCCTTTCTTTGAACCTTCTCAATGATCGAACTTATATATATGAACTGAGTGCCATTTGATGAGTAGGATCGAACAAGGGAGAGGGGTATGGAAAGGATGAAGTAATGAAAGAGGAAGTCATTGCTAGTAGTAACAACTTGTCATGATCCATTGGTTCATATAGAATCCATGTCCTAGGTCTATCAAAAAACATTCTTTTCGCTAAGCGTATATAATAAAATAGAGTGAAAGGGTCCACCCCAAAACCAAGGAGGTACTAATAGCGGAGTCCTCTCCGAACCACAAGAGATAGTTGCCCATCATACGGCTCACCAACTTTACTAGCCTCTAAGGGCTCTAGGCAGGTTCGGATTACTTACAATACACGACTCCGGGGTGAGGAGCGTTTTCAAGATAATTATTTGTCGAGACCATCTTTTCGGCTGGAAAATGTGAGTCTGTTTTATCCACTTTATCCATCCCCCTCTATCAAAAGAAAAAGGAAGGCTTTGCCCAATATATTAATTCCTCGATATTTTTCAATCTCTGTCCGCTTTCATGTGGGCAGAGACCAGACCCTTGTAGAGAATGAAGAGGGGCCAAGGCGCTTGTTACTCCCTCTCAAGAGTGCTTCTCGAGGCTCCACTCTCTCCCCTGAATAAGTAAGGCTCCTTTAGCCTGGGCTGAGATAGGGATAAGGAGTCGGGATTGAGGCTCCCAACGTTCTGCCAGACACTGGATAGGGGTTAGCTCTATAAATGTGTAGAGCCAAGTGTAGTGTAGTGCAGTAATAGGCACTTTTAGGCCCCTTCCCGGCTACTGGATCACCCTAGTGCTTCGCGTACTATGGACCTTCTACCATCCATTACAGCAGAGCGGTTTCATGAGCGAGCGGAGGTGGCGTTCTTTGAATCGTTGAATGAAATTGATTCTTTTTTAGATATCCAGATAGATGGATGGATCTATCTTTCGATGAATATATAGCAAGATGCCCCAATAAGGATTTGACCAAGAAACAAAGCACTACTTTGGGCCTAGGAAACAAAGGAAGGAGCGACCGATAGGCGACCTCTAGTATATTAATTGGGTCCAGTGTCACCCAGTATACTTATAGACAACTAACATCCAGTATATTAATTGGGGACGAACTTAGGGAGACGGGAACCTAGATCAATTGTGGGAGGGAGGCTGTATATCGGGGGCTCTCCTACCTCACCCAATTTGTTCTCCGTGCCCATTCCGCATACGCTTCGTGCGCTATTGGTGCTTTGTTCTCCTCTTATTTCTTCGTTGGACGGTTCGGATGGACTTTGCCATTCTTTTCCAACGAAAATGGAAAGGGCTGTATCACATCGAGATATCGATTCGATTTCCGCCCCAAATGAGATGGGGAATTAGTCACCGCTACGCATCTTCATCTTTCGAAATGAACTGAGGCCTGGCCCATCTCACATCATTCCAACAACTAACGGCCTCGGTATATGATCGCACACAGTAATTGGGAGTCCTATTACACGCCAACTTTCATTCACCAAACCTAGGTTCATCTCATGTAGTGATTGTGGAATCATACAAGGATATGGAGTGGGTTGATGCATCAAACTCGACCCTGTCTTTCGTTGCATGCATTCCCATCTGTGTCGCAACCGATTCGGTAAGCTACGTGTTCGAATGGCCTTCGATCCCCCTACCTTACTCATGGCAACCTTACGGGCACCTAATGACCTATAATGCTAGTCACTACTCCGATTGAGGCTAGGAAGTAAGCCCCACAACCCAAAGTGGTGAAGAAAAAATAGAATTTGCTACAAAAGCCGGCTAATGGGGGTATTCCTATGCATGAGAACATTGTAATGGAGAAGCTCATAGCCATAATAGGATTTGTTTTGGCTGGAGCGCCCAAATCCGCTATATATTTAACACGGGTTTGCCGTAATGCTGGAACTATGGCGAATGCATCTATCGTCATTGATGCATAAATAAATATACCAATTAGTAGTGATTGAATTCCTTCTATGGTTCCACATGAGAAACCAATATGAATATAACTTACATGTTCAATCAAACTATGAGCTAGAGGTCTTTTGGCTTACTTTTGGGCCATGGCGGCCAGTGCTCCTAAGATCATAGAGTAATGCTGCAGAAAAAGAAGGTTTGTTGCAATGTACCTCCAAAGGAACCAACAATAGAAAGACGTGACATATTTGCAGAAATAGAGATTTTAGGCACAATAAAAAGGAATGCTGTCACCGGGGTGGGTGAACCCTCATAGATATCAGGTACCCAGATATATTGAGTCAAAAGAGAGATTGAGTCCGAGGGAGAGGGGGGTTTAGGGCTCAAGATATTGAATAGATAAGGCCCAACAAGTTGTGAATTCTTGGGAATTCACACAAAAGGGAATGAGGAATTCTCAACGAAAAAGTGCTCCCTGAACCAAACATGAAAGTGGTTTTCCATCAGACGGCTGTTCACGTAACTCCACTCTTGGCTTGGATTATATATCCAAAAGGGTCCGCTCTCGGCCATTCCACATGCTACCTAGCAAAGGCCAAGTATTTACTTCGGATTCTCTTTTTTTTTGTAGTAGACACCAAACCTGCTGCCAAATCTCATCTAAAGGGGGCGGGCGCAGCAGCTACATGGACCCCTTCCTTTATGTTGTTTCCAGCGACAGGCTGAGCCGGAATTCTTTAAAAGGAGCGACTAAAAGCCAGTATTTTAATTTGAGGAAGACATCCATAAATCCGAAAACGAAACGAGAATCTCGAATAGTTTGGATTTGTTAAGTGGGTAAGGTAGGCAAATTTTTCTTTGCCTTAGCCCAGTATAAATATTCAGAACAAAGCCAATCAGTAGTCTGAATGGAAAAAGGGATAAGGGCGGTCGTCGCTTGGCACGAAGGCTGCTGGTTTGGGGGTAGGGTACGGTACTAAAGGTCCTCGGACTTCTAGGCGGTTTTTCTTTTGGGTAGCTATTCACCGTTGGATCTCGCCAATACAGCCTCCTATGGTTTTCATTACCGAGATATCTTTTCTTTTTTCCTAGGGATTGATTGGGTAATTAGCTCCCTGTAGCAAACAGTCAAATCTGAACCTTGTCGCTCTTTGCACCTCGTGGGCAGGAAGCACACCGGCAATGTGCATTGTGTGATTCCACTATGTTTTTTGCACTTTTTACTGGATGGACAGTTGACCAAAAGAGAACTTCGATTCGCCTTGCCAACAGGCGGGCGACGTGCTGATCTTGTGTGACAACACTACAGAGCGATTCGCTCTTCTAGTCGAGTAGCTGTGTGACATCCAGAGAAAGCGGCGCTTTTGTGTAACATGCTATGGTCTCAATGCCCTTATGGGCAGTGATTAGTTTCACGCGCTCAAAGCCCGACCCGCGCTCAGTTAGGAGGATTGGCCGCAATCAGAGCGGTGCCACCCATCCTACCCCGCTACCTATTGGGGGCCGCCCACAGCCGCCCGAACAGGAACTATAGTGATATTGAATAGGGATCCTACAGCGATAGATATAATCCCCATAAAAATACCACTAGATTGAGCACCAGAGATTTCGTATCCGGTAAAAATCTTGGCTAATTGACCGAAGTGGGTAGCTTCAGTAGACCCATAGATCATGGAACAAATAGGGTGTGCAGGCCCAACAACGTATAGAAGCGAACCCCCATCGTTACCGTACGCGCGACCCTCACCGCATACGGCTCACACAAAGACTCTGTCATCCATCCTAAGCCTTTTTGTTCCACCTCTCCTCCTTCCTCCGGGCGCCTCGATCAAACTTGCATTCCCCAGCTTCAGGCTGCGCTAATAGCAACTAAGAAAGCCGTTGCTTGTTCCCCAATGTTTATACTAGTGCCTTGCGTGCACGGTCTTTAATGGTTCAAAACTACGGGGCTAAGGCAAACCCGATCAATTGGGTGCAACTGAAAAAAAGTCGTGGCCAGGGTGGTCACTTCCTTTCTTTGTCTATCGTAGTCCCGAATCAAGGAGGAAGTCTCACTGGTGCATGTGTCGACTGCAGAGACTACAAGCCGACTCGCTTTTATTCTTGTTGGGATTGGTTATAGATGGAGAATCTCTATAGATCGTAGTAGTTCCTCTCTAACGAGTATACGATACAATTTCACTTCACGGTCAAACGCTCCTAAGCTGACGCCTACTTTCTCTTCTCTAAAGTCTACAACAAGTGGGAGAGCCAGAATTCGAATCTACATAGAAAACCATCAACAAATTTACAGTTTGTCGCTTTTGACCACTCGGCCACTCTCCCTTTCCCGAGCCACCGCCCCCACGGGTTCCTGAATAAGTAGGATGGCGGTGCCTGGGTTTATACTAGCTTATTAAGTTAGGAAGATTGATCCAATTAATGTACTCTAAACTCTTCTATTTGCTAGCGTTCAGGGAGAATAAGGTCATTTAGTAAGTTCATCATAATTTATGTAAAGCAAGGTGCGGAGCCCTTATTGCCCCAGTATATTAATTATGGCCTTCCCTCGCTCCCTTCCTTCGTCTCTTCTGGCTAAGCATATGGAGGCAACCAATGGGAGGTAGCGTACCTCTTCTCGCAAAGCTGGGAGTTCATGAGCTAGTGAACGAACGAACCAGCGAGCTGTGAGTGAAGTACAACAGTCGCGAGCCATGTTCCTAAAAGAATTCCTCTTGTCTAACAGATCAATCTTGACCGACTACCATAATTCTCATTACAAATAAAAATTCAGATATATATATCTGTTGGACTAAGTAATCATTTAGTAATCCAATGGTGCACACTACTCATCCAATCCAATCGTGGCCTATAGAATTTGGAAAGTGCGATTGAGACTAATGGTTATGAATAGATATTTGAATAGGGACTTCCTCAATAGCTTCTTTCTACCTGAAAATGTTGTCGATGAGATTCTAATAATGGGCATATCTATTAGAACTTCCTCCATAGACTAGGACTCTTTTGGGTCCAATAAAACAGAGAAATGCTCCTTCAACTTGAAGTGAAGGTATAGAGAGCAGAGCGACTAGTACAGATAAAAGAAAAGGACTAGTCCCTCGAAATAAAGACATATTATGGCATGACTTCTCCACTTTGATCAAAGGAGACTAGGTTGATAGCTTACTATCTGGTATAGCCAACTAGTGACGCAGGATTGCGAAATGAAAATCGCTACACACCTAGTACTGAACTCTTTGAATCTCTTACTAAGCCGTCACTACGCACCTTCTACCCTCGCTGACTTGCTTGGGTTAAGCATAAGCTCAATCAACGAATAGAATGGACTTTCTATACTAGGCTAAGGATAGTTTGGACTTGGTATACTAGGCACCTCCATAGATAGACTATCGAGAGCTACGCACCTGACTTGTTGAATAATCATAAGGAGCAATATAGAAATCTGCATGAACCTGTCTTTATCCGAAATAAGGCCATCTCTGCCCTGAAGTTAACAGTGAGTTTGTACATTCATCATCTCTCTCTTGCTAGAGAAAGTATTAGATGCCTAAGAGTGATGTCTTCTTTTGTGACTTCCACCTTTC
This sequence comes from Allium fistulosum, assembly GCA_030737815.1. Lineage (NCBI taxonomy): Eukaryota > Viridiplantae > Streptophyta > Magnoliopsida > Asparagales > Amaryllidaceae > Allium > Allium fistulosum. The sequence goes on along the minus strand of CM060902.1, from coordinate 1,037,367,252 downwards.
GTGTGAAATGGCTAGCCCGGTTGGTGCTGACCTAATGCAAATTATGTTCTTCCAAGGGCCAACTGGGAATGCAGCTAATGTAGCTACCTTACGTACCTTTTTTTAGTCTTAGAAGCTTAACTCACTCATTCTCATCGCGACGGTCAGAAAGGTAATGCAGCTAACCTATGGCGAAGCAAAAGCGATGGATAAGCTCCAGAAGATCAAGAGCGAGGATGGATGTAGCGTAGGAGACCTAATATTAAGGAGAACTAATATTAATAGTAGGCTATTGCTGTTATATGGAAAGAGAATAATTGAAGGGTCTATCCAGATTGAAAAAACACCTCCTATTGCTTCAACTGCGTTCCCTTACTAGAAAGGGATTAAGCTACTATCAATGCAGGCAGGAGGCATACTAGCTATCACAAGATGCTTATAGTACTCTCCCAATGCCATGGTATCGAATCTAAGTGATTCTGACTTCGTCGGGTAGAGAATGTTCTTCCCCTTCAGCTTAAGCTTAGTTTGCTTCTCATTCTCAATTTCTAGGGTAGAGAAGTGCATCTAGTAAAGGTCTCTAGTAAGTCATTGATGGAATCGAATCTCAATAAGTTCGTCCCCTGTGCTGGGTAGAGAATCAAATAATCAATATTCGGCTTATTAAGATGGAATCAAGGGGCCTAAAATGCAATTATTTGGTAGATCATCTATATACTAATGTATCTAATAATATCTATTAGCTGGTGATGGAAGTGCTTCTGACCTTACCAGTATATTAGTAGCAAACAAACACATTATCAATTAATAGTCCCATTCCACTTAATACTGGCAATGTATGGAATAGAGCATCTATTGAGAATTAAGCTGGTAGAGAATCTACCAAATAAGGGTAAAGAGAGTAAGTCATACCAAATATGGTCTAGAGTAAGGTGCCGGTAGAGAATTGGTAGATAAGGGCTAGAGGTAAATCATCTCATTCTAGTGCTGGGGGGTCTCAAGAAGCTCTTTTCCCCAACATTATGGAACGCCAACCTGGGAGGTGGTGCATACCGAGTTAGTGGCACCAACTCCTTTGGGGATCAACACCATAAGTTATTATGGCCTACGCATAGCAGGTATTCTATTTGCTACGCCCCTTAGGGCAGAAGGCCTACTAATAGGTGGCATATCCCTCTTATGGTAAGGCACGCTTCACACCTACGCTTCTCATGCATTAGCTATAGCCAATCAACCATATCTGAAAGCTTAGATTCTTACTCCCTAGGTTCCACCACTCTCTGTGTTAGAACATCCTAGCGTAGAAGGAGCCTAAGAGTTGGTGGCACCAACCACATCCCTATATGGAAAGAACGCCAACCAACTCTCTACTATGATTCCCTAGCATTAGTGGAAGTTGAGCAACCATAAGCATCACTTACTTACTGCTTAGATTCCCTTAGATTCTTATGCCCTAGGTTCTCATTCAGTTTCACTTGCTTAGTCTTAACAAGACTAGTGGCTATATTCCCTAATCCCACCATCGGGCTCAAGTCCAGCCTCACTTCACTTGCCTTGGTTACCTAATGCTTTCTCTTCGCCAACTTTGTCATTGTGATCTAAGGGACCGCTTCAAGTACAGCTGCACAGAAAGATTCCTAAATTAATATACTTGGTTGTTTGACTAGCTTCTTAACAAGAAGAGGTTCGCCCAATTAATATACTGGCCATAGTCACTTCCTTCCTTCGGGCGCCTAATGCCAGGCTCATACCTTAAGTCACCTAATCCAACTATAGGTCCAGCCTCACTTTGTTCGTCTTGGTTACCTAATGCCTTCTCTTTTACTGAATCTCCCCTTTTAACACCTTTAGAGTAATAAAGCTATAGCTTCATGCGTTGCAGGAGTCACCTATAGTCCTGGCCCATGCCTTTAGTTACCTAATGCTAGGCTCAAGTCCAACAGCAGAGAAAGATTCTCTAGCATTCTGCCTCACTAAAGCAAACAAGAAGAGATTCTCTTTCCCTTTGCCTAATGGCTGCACAGAGTAACTTCTCCTGGAGCGAACAAGGCATGTGCAGTAAGTTATTCTCTCCTATGATTCTCTAGTAGACAGTTCTACTTGCACTTCAAGGACATAGGTGTTATAGCAATAAGCTACCTAATCTATCTGATATCTCAGCTTCCCTAAGATTCTAAGGCATATTGATAGGAGTCGTATGCGGGATCCTAAGCCCAAATTCATATAGTGGCAAGTCCCTAACTCATATGTCAAGAGAGTGATTCTTTGTCAAGTCAACTCAACTAAGTGCATCTTTTGATGCATCCTATCGATCAATCCCCAAATGTAAATCCTATGCCCTTCTAAGGAAAAAGAAAAGATCTCTCATATCTCTCCTAGAGCCTTCTTTGCTTAATAAGCTTAGTGAGCTGGCCTTCATTATCTGGTATCGAATCATCCTTTAATGCTCTAATTAACTAATTAGCAGGTAGAGAAGCATCCCTAAATACTCCAATTGCTCATGTTAGAAGCATCCTCTAATGCTCCAATTGCAGCATCCCTAAATGCTCATATTAACCAATTAGCTCATGTTAGAGATGGTAGATAAGGGCTAGAGGGTAGATCATATGATACACCCCACACCCCTTAGTATACCCAAAAGAACACACTAAAGGATATGGTGCATTATAGGTATAGCTAAAAACTTTACAAAGACTAAGATTCACAAGACAAAATAAGTAAAACAGCGGAAACATTTAAAACATTAACTTATTTAAAAGTCAAACTTCATAAATACTTCATAAAACAAAATATGTCTCAAAATACCAAATATCCATGTCTAGTGAAAAACATTATCTCGGTCATAACATCAGAGTGCATAAAATGACTATCCCTCTCAAAGAAAAGTACCAGTACATCAAAATGAAATAAAAACAGAAAAAGAAGAAGTGGAATAAATGAAGAGAAAACCTCCGCAGCTGAATTCTTCAAGAGTCCGAAATCTACTGCCCCTGCCTCTGGTAGCCTATGGAGGGAAGGGGAAAATAAAGGAGTGGGTCAGACTAAAAGTCTGGTGAGTGGAAGTAACAACTAGTATTTTTAAGCGAGATAAAGATAATAGACTTTTCAATAGTTCTAGTATAAAAAGGAAATAAAAGAAAAGATAAAGCAGGAATAAAACGCTCCTTGCTTTGATTATTCCGATTGTTTGCACTTGTCTTAGATTACTGCTTTGATTAGGCTGAATTCCTAATCCAACTTTAATTAGGCTGAATTCCTAATTCTACCCTTTGATCGGCCTTCTGTCTCTGTTGTGCCACTGTGAGCTAGTCCCCAACGTGGGTCCCACAGTAAAAGGACACATGCTAGTGCTCTGGAACTTAATAGCAACTTATCTCCCCACACCGAGGCCGCACACACGACCACAGTTAGGCTCGCACTATCTGTTTCTCCCTCTTACCCTAAACAACATAAGCATGCCCAGCCTCACCTCCTCCGTTGTGAGACCATCAGTCCTAGTCTAAAAGGGTCCTGCCCAGCCTCACCTAAGTGTGTTGTGAGACCATCAGTCCTAGTCTGAAAGGGAATGCTGCCAATTCGGGTCCTACCAAACGAAATCTAGTTGCGCCCCTTGCCCAAATCCCCTGATTTGAACTTCTATCTATTGGCCCCTTAGTTACTTTAGTTAGCATAAGCGTGTCCCAGCCTCAACTAACCTACTTTGAGACCATCAGTCCTAGTCTTAAAGGGTTATGCCTAGCCTCACCTACTGTGAGACCATCAGTCCTACTCTGAAAGGGTCATGCCCAGCCTTAACTATTGTGAAACCATCAGTCCTAGTCTGAAAGAGAATGTTGTTAGTTATGGGCGCTACTTCTGTCTTTGCTTATTAACTTAATATAAGTCTTTTAAATAAGCCTCTTCTGTTCATTCTGCTCTATTTGCTTATTAACTTATTCTAAGTCTTTTAAATAAGCATCTTCTATTATCTCTACTATATTTGCTTATTAACTTAGTGTAAGTCTTTAAAATAAGCCTTTTTCTGTTCTTTCTATTTAATTATAACCTATGTTATAATTTCTCTTTTATCTTATCTTTCTAGTTATAATCTACTAGTTATAACTAGCTTGCAAATGTCAAATTTGCCTATTTCAGTCTATATTCTTTTATTACAGTCTTACTTACTTACGTCTAATTTTCTGTAATTTTAGTGTTCTTAAATCAGTCCATATTAGCAAATTATCCACCTTTTATTAATTTATTCGCGTAAAAGGAATACAAAGAACTAAAATTTACAGGCTGAAATCTAACGCAAAACAGATGTAAATAAAATACAAATAACTGTAAATGACAGTAAATAACTGTAAATAAATGAATAAAATAGCTAAATAAAATAGACTGAAAAGAACATTAAAAACTAACTGTAAACAACTTGTATAAAAGCGGTCTCAAAATTGTAGAAAAACTACAACTGTTGAAAATCCTATTATTTTAAATTACTTAAAAAATCTAAAATAATTACTTAAACACTCACCCATGGTCCTTAGCTCTTTCCTTGGCCTTTCCGGATCCACTTATAGCGTATAAGATATTTTAATTAAAAAGATCTTCTCCTCGAAAAAATATTCCTTTTAGGGTCCAGCCTCAAGCAATGAACCCAGATGGAGAAAATATGAATGAGAAAAATAGCTAGGCCTAGGGTCTTATTTATAGTGTCACTTGTTGATCTCAGACCGTTCAACCACGTCATTGGCTCGATGGGAACCGTCGGATGGAAGCACGGACGCACCAGATGAGATAAAATCAACAAAACACGTCACGCTCGAACCTGGACGATTGCTCGTCCAAGTATACACGCGGGTCGACCGCCAGGTCGACCTTTGTGTGGTGAGGTCGACCTATAGGTCAGCCCTTCTATGAGGAAGGTCGACCTGACCCTTTATAATTTTTTTTCTTCCCGTTTTCTTGTTTATTTTGTAACTTCTTCGTTCTAGCTCGGATTTTGACAATCTATATACGGAAATTGGCCAGAAAATTACCACGGACACAAATGGTGCAACTTCCGTGGCTCAAATATGATAATTTCACAAAGTTATTTTATTATTTAACTAATTCGTTAATTAACTATTATAGCTTAAATTTTGGGTTGTTACATTCTCCCCTCCTTAAAGAATTTAGTCCTCGAAATCTCAGAGGATAGAAGAATGAAATAAATGTTTTTATCCAAGTTTTACAACCAACTTCTCAACCATCATCCATTACATCAATTGTCCTTAAGTTTTTCTAATGAATATATGATATATATATATATATATGCAAATAGTGTACTGTCAATGTCCCTAACTAATGCAAAAGATTAGGTGGTCTATTGATTCAGTCGACCTCCTTTTATGCAATCATGTCTGTGTCATGTATCCAAATGAATGCAAATTTCCTAATGATAACTGGTAGTTCTATATGCGTGCTATAATCATCATCCAAATGCAACAATCATGTGATAATCATCCATTTATAGCAACCATGGAATAAAATAAAATAAAATATGCAAATGCACACATATCCATATGCATATGCTCTAGTATGCTAGTTAGGCCGATCCCTAGGAGATAATAGTGCCTAGTGTAAGTATATGCGTCCATTAGCATCCACTAGCAAATACTTACAACCACTAGCGTCCATCGTACATAACATGTTCTAATAACATGTTTACATCAAATCCTACAATCCATAGGTTAAATCCTAAGATCTACCCTCCCAAAGGATAATAAAGGAAAGAACCTATTCAAGACTAAAGATAGAAATAGGAAATTTGAAAACTTACTATCAAATAGTTGTGGATAAGAGATACGAATCTTCTCTTCAGCCTCCCATGTGGCGTCTTCAACACTATCTCCCCAATGCACCTTTATTAACAAAACTTCTTTATTCCTAAGTTTCTTAATATCGCGTCCAATGATCTTGGTAGGAATACGTCGAACCGATGCTTCTTTCTCCACTTCAATCTCCTCGGGTCGACTAGGCTCCACAACCTCCGCTGAGTCATGTAAGCATTTTCTCAAGTGCGAAACATGAAAAACATCGTGCACTCCGCGAGCCTCTCGGGTAGCTCAACTCGATACGCCATCTTCCCTACTCTCTCTACAATAAGGAACGGTCCTACAAATCTGAGGGCTAACTTCCCACTCGATCCAAACCTAACCACCTTCCTTAGCGTAGATACCTTAATGAAAACCAAGTCTGCTACCCCAAACTCAATATCCCTCCTCCCCTTGTCTGCATAAGATTTTTGCCTATCTTAGGTCGTCTTCATCCCCCTCCTAATCAAATCGATCTTCTCTAAAGTCTCCCTAACCATGTCGGTACCAAGTAGCAATCTCTCCTTTGACTCCCACCAACATGATAGTGGCTTACACGGTCTCCCATAAAGAGCTTCTAAAGGTGCCATCCCGATGCTAGTCTGGAAACTATTATTATAAGCAAACTCTACCAAAGAAAGATGCTCCTCCCAAGCTCCTCCAAAATCAAGAATTCACATCCTCAACAAATCTTTAAGCACTATATATATTAACTCTCTCTGTTTGGCCATCCATCTGAGGGTGATAGGCTGTACTTAATCTAAGCTGCATCCCTAAAGCCTCTTGCAAGCTTCTCCAAAACTCGCTAGTAAAAATAGGGTCTCTATCGCTCACAATGCTAGAGGGAACTCCATGAAGTCGGACTATCTCAAGAACGTATAAAGATGCCAAATACGGTGTCGTCCTCTTACTCTTGACCGGAATGAAGTAGGCGCTCTTAGTTAAGCGATCTACAATCACCAAAATATTAGTATTCCCCTTCCTAGGTCGTGGAAATCCATCAATGAAATCCATCGAAACACTATCCCACTTCCATTCGGGTACATCTAATGGCTGAAGTAATCCTCCGGGCTTCTGCTGCTCTGCCTTAACCCTTTGGCACAAAAGACACCTAGCTACAAACTCTGCCACATCCTTCTTCACGCCACTCTAATAAAATATCCTTCTCATGTCCCTATACATCTTATCACCACCCGGATAAATAGTCATACATGAATGGTGTGCCTCCACTAGAACTGCACTTACCAAATCACTAGCGCGGGGAACACAAAGTCTTCCATCTCTCCTTAGCCACCCTAGACTATCAATGGAATAGCATTGGAGATGTCTAGAGACCTCTCCTTTACTAATCCTCTCCATAATATTCATAAGCTCTGCATCCTCTTGTTGCCCACAACCAATCTGATCCACGAGGGTAGGCCTCACCTCAAGTGCGGCTAACAATCCAGGGGTAATGTCCGTAGAAGGCTTAAAATCAAAACTGGAGATAAACTCTAGGCTTTTCCACTCTACGAACATTGGACTAAGGGTTGCTCTCTTCCTACTCAACGCATCTGCAACTAAGTTTCCCTTGCCATGGGTATAAGCTATCTCAAAGTCATATGATGAAGAAAACTCCATCCAACGCTGCTGCCTCAAGTTTAAATCCTTCTGTGAGAATAGGTACTTCAATGATTTATGGTCAGTGAAGAGCTCGAACCTCTCTCCTAGCAAGTAATGCCTCCAAGACTTGAGTGCGAAAACTATAGCAGCTAACTCTAAATCATGGGTAGGATAGTTCCTCTCATGAGTCCTCAACTGTCTACTCCCATAACATACTACCCTCCCTTCTTGCATCAACACTGCTCCTAGATCCGTCTTACATGCATCGGTGTATACTGTAAAAGGCTTTTCTCCATTAGGTAAAACTAATACTGGTGCACTAGTAAGGGCCTTCTTCAGCCTCGTGAAGGAATCCTCATAATCTACACCCCACACGAATGTCGCATTCTTCTTAGTAAGGCGAGTAAGCGATGCTGAAATCTTAGCAAAGTCTCTAATAAACTTCCTATAATAGCCAGCCAAACCTAGGAAGCTTCTAACTTCGTTAGCGTTCTTAGGGGCCTTCCAATCATGCACTACTACAACTTTAGTGGGATCTACAGCCAAACCCTCTTTTGAGACTACATGCCCCAAGAAACACACTTCCTTTCGCCAAAAGTGACACTTTGAGAATTTAGCCTTCAATTGATGAACGCGAAGTGTACGAAGAACCTCCTCTAGATGAACAGCATGCTCCTCCATACTCTTGGAAAAACCAAAATTCCGTCCACGAATACTACCACGAATTTATTTAGGACATCTCTAAAAACACGGCTCATAAAATCTATGAAATACACTGGGGCATTGGTTAGCCCAAACGGCATAACCAACCACTCAAAGAATCCATCTGGTGTCCTAAATATCGTTTTACCGATGCTATCGTCAGCGACTCTAAGCTGATGAAATCTAGTAGCCAAATCCAGCTGAGAAAATACTGAAGAGCTAACTAGCTGATCGAAAAGATCATATATCCTAGGATGGGGGTAACGGTTCTTCTTAGCTTATTCAACTCTCTATAGTCTATGCAAACTCGAAGGGAACTATCCGCCTTCGTAGCGAAGATGATTGGCGCTCCTCACTCAGATATGCTCCTTCTGATGAAGCCTTTCTCCAATAGCTCACCAATCTGCTTGCTTAACTCCTTTCTTTCCCTAGAAACCATATGTCTCATGGGAAATGCCATTGGCTTAGCATTGTCATTATGATAGATCCTAAAGTCAATCTCTCTCTCTTAGGGGGTAGTCCCTTAACCTCCTCAAAGACGTCTGGAAAATCTCTGACAATTGGAACTGAATCTAACTCTGCTGGCGATGAATCGAGGGAATAAAGAAAGTTCAACATGACTTACCCCTGTGGGTCACAAGAGACCTCGAGAGTCCTATCGTTGCATGTCTCTAGTCCAACGACTCTCCTCTCGCAGTCCAATATCGCTTCATAAGTGAATAGCCAATCCATCCCCAAAATCATTCCATACCCCGAAAATCCCAATACATAGGCGTCACAATCAAACTCTATGCCTAGGATAAAAATTTTCAAACCCCTACAAACCATAGATAAATGTGCTGATCCTCCTATGGGGTTTGAAACAACTATGGGGTCTATTACTAAGGAGATATCTAAGTGCAAACAATCAACCAAGGAACTCGAAATGAAAGAGTGATGCTCCAGAATCGGAAAGAGTACAAATGGGAAAATTAGAAATAGAAATCAAACCTTCTATGGTAATTTTCCTACCTCTATCTGGTCCGCTACTAGAAGGTGCTTGATGTGCATGTAAATGTGCGTATTTTTACCACTATATTTAATCTAATTAAATTAAATAAATAATCATATTCGTAACTTGTTTAAACCAAAATTCAAATTATTTTCAAATCGTCATATATTCATATCCATATAACGGCAAAATGGTCATTTTTGTTCATATATTAATTTGAGAAAATTTAATTGGAAATTTCTATATTATTTTGTAGGAATTTGGTTTCATCTACAAGTGGTTTCATGAAGATATACGCAGGCACAAGAGTGAATACAAAGGAATGGAGATGGAAATAATTCATTTCAAGGATCATGGAGGACCCCACCTACACACCTACCTTCATATACAAATTAGAAGCTAATCCACATGCTAATGGCCATTACACTTTCATGAACACTTAATGGAGGATTATCTCATGCTAATGATTACTTGGCCACCACACTTTCTAAAGGGTAGTATGGGTAGTTTCCAAAAATTGAATTAGGGTTTCTAAGTTGTATAAATACCCCTTATGCTTCATGTAACCTCTCTTCCTCTTAGTTAGTTTTAGCTTAGATTAAAAATAAAAGAAAACTCTCTTTCTCTTTTCATGGCTACTTAGCCATTTTTATCTTATGTACTTTTCCTTTTTTTATGCAATGTTAATTATTGTTTCCTTTTAATTACATGTTCATTTCCTTTCATGCTAGTAGTGTAGTTTCATTTATTCATGCAAGTAGAATAGTTTTATTTCTTTTTAGTTAGCTCTTCTTTTACTTTGCTCTCTTTTTCCTTTTCTTTTTATTTCTTGTTGCTTGCTACAATTGTTGATATGATAACAAAAATGAGAGGCTAGACCCCTTCAATTTAGGGGTAATGAAGCTCTATAATCATGTAGCTTCAACATTTTGATAATTATTTCTCCCTTTTTGTGCTTAATGACAATGCTTGAAGTGGTTTAACTTGTTGTTTTTGCTTTGAATTTGATAGCCTATATTGTTGACACCAAATAGGCTATGCTTAAACAATCACTAAATACAAATTACCTCTTCATCTACATATGATTATGGTAATGAAGTGAATCTTTATATCAAAATTTGATGGTCTATAAATCTAATTAATAGTTAATAGGCCATGCTTAAAATAGATTTCATTTTCAACTTGTTGTCATTTTTCATGAGAATTAGTAAGTGGTTTAAGGGATGTGTTAAAGTTTGATGGCTTATCTTGGGCTAATTAATAGCACTAATAGGCCATACTTACGATAAACACATCAATTAAACTAACTAATGACCAAAAAAGAGAGACCATAATTTCATATTTTGTTGAACTATATGATTTTGAGAGTGGAATTATCTCTAAATTGTCATTTATTCTCATAGTTTTCATTCACTTTTGTAGTTGTTAGTTTTTACAATTTTTAGCAGTTAGCTTAAACATCTCAAATCTTGGTTAATTTGATTGAATAGATTTTTAAAATCTAACAACTCCCTGCGGATCGACCCGTACTCGCCACACAATTGTACGACTGCGCTTGCGGTTAATTTTTATTATAAATTCGCTCGACGGATTTCTAACGGATAGAATTTCCGTCGACGAACAAGTTTTTGGCGCCGTTGCCGGGGAATAGTTTTGATTTTGATTTTCTATTCTTTGAATTATTTTCGTTTGATTTTTGTGTGTTTTAATTTTTGTGTGTTTGCATTTAAAAAAAATAAAGAAAAAAATATTGTGTGTGTGTTTGATTTTTGGTTTGTTTGTGTGCATTTCTTGTTTTCTAGTTGTTTTTTCATTTGCATTTCATATTTTTTTTAAAATACACAACTTCAATTGAAAAAGAAAAAAAAACATTCCATTGCATTTTCAATTACATTTTCCATTTTTTTAACAATTTACCATTACATTTTTTTGTTCTTTTCCTCTTTTATTTACAACTACGTCACCACATTATTGCCAAGCTCATTGTTCATTGTGCATTTCTCAACTGTGCACTCCTCAACTACATATTCCTCCTTTGTGCAATTCAAGCATCATAACTTCAAAGCCATTTCAACAACCCAATCTCAACCACTTTCATTTGCCAACATTTCTCTTCACTTCAACAAACAGCCATCTCCTCATCAACAAACTTCTGTATGCATTGCGTCCGCATATTTCCAACATATTTCAAACTAGCTTATCTTCATCACTACATTGCTTTCCTCTCTGACAATCTCCACAGCATATACTCCACTGCTGTCAAACTTTTGCTACCCCACAATTCTACCATTGTTACCAAACTGCTTGATTCCTGCCTGCACTGCTACGCCGTGCAACAAACACCAACTGACCATTCCATATCCACCATCCTGATCATCACCACTGCCCTTCAGAAGCATATAGCCAACAACCAGTCCATCTGAACTTCACCTCTGTCACCACCCTCAAACGCTGCCACAAACCGATCGCCTACATCATAGCAATTCCTTACCACTACAACAGTCCTGACCACACTGTCAACAGAAGCTGTGCACTTACAATCAACTTGCTTCTCCTCCACACTTACAATCAAACTACTTCCATCAACCAGAGAACTTCAACACCACCACTGCTTCATTAAAACCACTTCTTCCACTGCTAATTCACCACTACCTAGCTGCTGTAACATTTCCACTTACTTCTGCCACTCGAACATTGTCCATTCCATCACTAACATTCCATCATAAAACTGCACCACCAAGTCACAGCTGCTGTAAAACTGCACCATTCACTTCGGCCAACTTTCACAACATCACAACAAACTTTTCAGCTCCATCATACCCCAAACTTCATAGTTTACCAAAATTTACCACTCGATAACTGCCCCTGCATACCATTTCATCCAAAAGCCACCTACAAACATCATCTACCTCATACAAACCAGAGTAGTCACCAACCACCCATCCTTGTGCATACATAACCACCACTACAGTCACATTTCTACTCCAATCATTAACCATCACTGCTCCAATCCTTCTACTACAACATACTATCACCATTCTTCATTGTCACCCATCACAAGCTAGCAGCCTACATAAACACCACAGTCACCTCCTCAAGTTCAACATACCACGGCAACTCCATCAACAGTCAATCACCTCCCAACAACAATACCACAAACATCACCAAATTCCATCACATACCAGTGCACACAACTCCAAATTGTTCTCCTCACTTCTCCTACAACCCTCTCCTGTAACACCAGTGCATGCAAAAAACAAAAAAGGAAAAAAAACTGCTATCGCCAAACCATCACCTGAAAGCTCTCCTTAAACCGAACTTCCAATCACTGCCTCGACTCACGATCTCCTCCAACCATCAGCCGAGCAAATCACGAACCAAAATTGTGCCTCATCCCCACGAGTTCATTGAACGACATTTTCCTTCTGACTAACCGCCATACGACATCACACCTCGATCGCAATCACCACTTCGCAAACCAAAATACTCAACCGCGTCCCACCCACCATCCTCAATTCACCAAAAATCGCCAAATCGTCAAACCACTATTCATCGGATTAGGGGGATTTAGTTGCGGTTCCTTTGTAATTGAGAAAGTCATTCAATTTTTTTTTTTATTTGTTCGATTCTGTTTGTTTTCTTTAGTTTGTTTTTCTTTGTAATTGAGAAAGTTCGTTTTTCTTTGTAATTGATTTAGTTGCGGGTAATGGGCTGATGGGACTGGGTTTATTAATTTATCTTGTTTTATATATATTTCTTTAGTTTGTTTTCTTTCTTTTTTTAACTTGTTTTGTTTAATATTTTTTTAGTTCAATCCGCCCTACTCTAATTAAAAAAAGGAGTTTTTCTTTCTTTGTTTTTAGTTTCGTTCCCATATTTAAAAAAAATTGCTTTTGTAATTTGGGTTGAGTTAAATTGTTTTTAAGTTGTATTTTAGGTTTAAAAAGGGTTGTTTTGGTGTCTTATTTTTCTGAGTTTCTTCTTTTAAAAAAAATAATAACTTGTATATATATTGTTTTTAGTTTCAGGTTACCAAAGTAGAAAATCGCAAGGAAAATAAATGCTCTGCTTGCTTGCTAAAAAAAATTCGCCACTAAAAAAAATTGCTAATAATTATGCACGCTCTAGTACCGTGCCCTTAGCTCTTGGTTTTATTTGCTTTGCATTGTTGATTGCTTGCATTTTAGAAAAAAAAATTCAAAAACCAAAATCCATTCGTAGTTGCATTGTTAATACACGTTTAATTTCTGCTTTGCATTTCATTCTAGAATTTTGATTAATAATAACGGTTAGAAATCGATAACACTTAATTGTATATTGACAATTTGTCTTCTTTCAACAATTTATTTTCTTGGTGTCTAGGCTACAGCAGAGCAATAACCATTTATATATATTACGGTGATTCGTAAATATTATAGTGGTTGTTTCTTTGAAGGTAGTTAAACCTTCGGCTGCATTGCTACGGTGATTCGTGGTGCACCGATAAATCCTACCCGTTACCTGGTTGAGAACTATCTTGTTGGATTAAGACAAAGTGGGATTATACAATTTTGGGTTAGGAGCTACTCAGGATAAATAATTTGTAATTAAACCCTTGCATTCATTTAGTTGCATTAGTTCATGCATAATTAAACAAAAAACAAAAAAAAATCAAAATCCAAAACTAAAAATCTAAAATTTTTATCCTTTTCTTTTGAAATTTTTAAAGATCAAAAATCTAAAAATCCAAAAAAATTTAAACTAGTTTTTTTATAAAAAAAATCTTTTCAAAAAAAATTTGAAAATCCAAAAACAAAACAAAAATAAAAGTTTCCATTTGAAAAATAAATTTCTATTGGTAAATAGTTTTTTTTTATAAATTTTTTTTTTGAAAATGTCTGAATTTCCATATTCACATGAATTTTACGATAGTTGTGAAAATCAATATAATCCATATAATCTCACTCCAAATTCTTATTGATATTTTAATGACAACTATTATACAAGCAATTCAGATTTTGCACCATAAAATTTTCAAAATAATGCTCAACCCTCGACTCTTGAAAAGTGTATTGAAACTCTTGAATCTTTACTTGAACAACAAAATCAAATGAAAGAGTTGTATTTGTGCAATAACTCGAGTCAAGGATTTCAAAAATTGAATTTAATTCAAAATTCAAATAATTTTGATTATAACCCATGCCAATTTAACTTCGAACTCCAAAATGAATTTCAAAATCACAATGGAAATGTGAATCACTTTTCAAATGATTTTGGCAATGGGAATAGTTTCAATTTTGGTGCAATGGACAATTTTTGTTCTCAACAAATTCAAATTGAAAATTCTCAAATTAATAATCATGAATTTAATTTAGTTGAGCAAACGAAAAAAGATTACGAGGATTTGTTACATGAAACCTACAAAAAAATTCGTGAGAAACAAAATCAAATCCCAACTTGTGAAGAATCAAATAATAATCCACCGTTTATTGAAATTGACAATTTTTGTCCTCAACAAGTTCAAAGTGAAAATTTTCAAGTTAATGATTACAAATTTGACTTTGTTCAGCAAATGAACGAAATTTACAATGATCACACAGATTTGTTGACTAAAACATACAAAAAATTACGTGATAAACAAAATCAAATCCTAATGTGTGACGAGTCAAGTGATAATCCACCTTTTACCCAAATCGATGATTTTCAAATAAGAACTTTTGAAATTGAAAATAATGATCTTAATGAAGTTGTTGAAAACACGGTAATTGTGCTGGATTCAATTCTTTTGAGGGTAAGAAACTCGATTTGAATTTCGATCTTCCTTTTCCCGATTTTGAAAATTTGAATACAACAACTTTGGATTTTGAAAATGATATATGCAATGAAGTTGTTAATAATCCATCAAAGGAAGACGAATTCAACGAACATGATTTCTTTGAACTTTTCGAAAATGAGTTGTTAAATTCTTAAGGGGAGGAGTTAAATCACCATTTTGATTTTGAATTCGATAATTCTAAAGAAGTTTCCGATGAAAAGTTTGAATTTCAATTTGGTGAAAATAAACTTGAATTTCAATCAATTGTTTTATATACCCCCAAAATCATCGAAAATAAAACAACTCGAACGATTTTTAATAAAACGACATTCGTTTTTCCAAATCACTTTCAATTCCGAAATCTTTTACGGTTTGGTTTTCCGAGCTTAAGCTGTGTCTCGCATACATGACGAGACAAATGAATCAGTCTTTGGAAGACCGTTTCATTTACTCTTTAACGACATATTTTCTAATGTCTTGTAAATAATAATCTTTTCATGTAAATATAGGTCAGTTTTATTTTATTTTTCTCATTTCACTTGGGTTGACTGTGGGGACACGGTCAAAATCAAGTGTGGGGGAGTCTCATCTTTATTTCTAATTTTCATGGTTTATTTTGGCGTTTTTCTTTCCAAAATTAAAAAAAAATCTCAAAATAAAAAAAAACAAAAAAAATAAATATTTTTTTTAAGCATTTTGATTTATTTTTAAAGAAAATTATAGGACAAATATATTGTTTTGGTTGATTAAATTGAAATTTTTGAAAATTTATTTGTCTCAACAAAAATAAAAAACAAGTTTGATTACAAGTAACGATGGTTTAACTAGTATATAGGAAGATTCATGGTGGTAATTATGAAGTATATCCTAATTGAAAATCTTTGTTTAAAAAGGTGGTGAATTTAAAGTAAAGGATATAACATTTTTTATCTTCTAAGTTAAATGGTTCTAAGATAGTTTGCAAAACTCTCTCCTAAAAAAAAAATATATAAGAAAAATATAAGAAAAAATATATTTGTATATATGTATATGTTTTTATTAACACCTACAGTCGATAGGTGTACACACGCAAGTGTGTACACTCGCCATACTCTGAACCCTTCTCACGTAAGCCCGCAAGGCACTGCATGATCGGTATATCTGGCCTCAATTTACCTGAGTTAGGTGTATGTATATAAAAATTCTTTTATTAATAATGCCTACAGTCGATAGGTGTTCACACTCATGTGTTCACTCGCCACGCTCTGTATTCCCCTCACATAAGCCCACAAGGCAATGCATGGGTGGTATATCTAGCCTCAGTTTACCTGAGTTAGACATATAAATTTTGTAAATATCAATAAAATTTTCAAAAATATAAGAGAGAGTAAGCAATTGAAATCCTAGCACTATTTTATTTATTTGATTTGACTTGTTATTGAAAAGAAATGAAAATACCACTTTGATAAGCTTTGATAATCAACTAAGGATTTATCTCATAGTTACACTTTGTTATCAATCGAAACAACGAGTTAAACTATAGTCTATTTATTATGATAACTTGATTTTTATTGGAAATTTTGACAAGTAAAAATACTTAAATTTCTTAATAATAACCAAAACCTATATTTAACTTATTTGTGTCGATTTAAAAGTAAATCCTTCATTTGTAAATATTTTCAAAAACTCGCATTCATCTCTTTGTAAATAAATCTTGCATTTTGTAAATATTTTCATCCTGCATTTGGATTTTGTGGGTAGTATCCGCTGAAAACCCTCACGAAACAATACTCGTCCTACTTGGAACACCCAGAGGTTTAACGGCTTATTGAATACGCTCAATGCAATCGTGTTTCCTACGAAAACGGTTTTATCTTAGTTTTTAGTTTATTCGAGGATGAATAAAAAGATAAGTGTGGGGGTATTTGATGTGCACGTAAATGTGCATATTTTTACCATCATATTTAATCTAATTAAATTAAATAAATAATCATATTGGGTATTTTAACTTGTTTAAACCAAAATTCAATTTTTTTTCAAATCGTCGTATATTCATCTCCATATAAGAGCAAAATGGTCATTTTGTGCATATATTAATTTGAGAAAATTTAATTGGAAATTTATATATTATTTTGTAGGAATTTGGCTTCATATACAAGTGGTTTCATGAAGACATATGCAGGCACAAGAGTGAATACAAAGGAATGGAGATGGAAATAATTCATTTCATGGATCCTAGAGGACCTCACCTACCCACCTACCTTCATGTACAAATTAGAAGCTAATACACAAGCTAATGGACATTACACTTTCATGAACACTTAATGGCTAATGATTATTTGGCCACCACACTTCCTAAAGGGTAGTTTGGGTAGTTTCCAAAAATTGAATTAGGGTTTCTAACTTGTATAAATACCCCTTATGCTTCATGTAACC
This sequence comes from Allium fistulosum, assembly GCA_030737815.1. Taxonomy (NCBI): domain Eukaryota; kingdom Viridiplantae; phylum Streptophyta; class Magnoliopsida; order Asparagales; family Amaryllidaceae; genus Allium; species Allium fistulosum. Next base: position 1,037,349,935 of record CM060902.1, on the reverse strand, counting down.
TCTCTTCCTCTTAGTTAGTTTTAGCTTAGATTAAAAATAAAAGAAAGCTCCCTTTCTCTTTTCATGGCTACTTAGCCATTTTTATCTTATGTAATTTTCCTTTTTTTATGCAATGTTAATTATTGTTTCCTTTTAATTACATGTTCATTTCCTTTCATGCTAGTAGTGTAGTTTCATTTATTCATGCAAGTAGAATAGTTTTATTTCTTTTTAGTTAGCTCTTCTTTTACTTTGCTTTCGTTTTCCTTTTCTTTTTATTTCACGTTGCATGCTACAATTGTTGATATGATAACAAAAATGAGAGGCTAGACCTCTTTAATTTAGGGGTAATGAAGCTCTCTAATCATGTAGCTTCAACATTTTGATAATTATTGCTCTCTTTTTGTGCTTAATGACAATGCTTGAAGTGGTTTAACTTCTTGGTTTTGCTTTGAATTTGATAGCTTATATTGTTGACACCAAATAGGCTATGCTTAAACAATCACTAAACACAAATTCCTCTTCATCTACATATGATTATGGTAATGAAGTGAATGTTGAAATCAAAATTTGATGGTCTATATTTCTAATTAATAGTTAATAGGCCATGCTTAAAATAGATTTCATTTTTAACTTGTTGTCATTTTTCAAGAGAATTAGTAAGTGGTTTAATGGGTGTGTTAAAGTTTGATGGCTTACCTTGGGCTAATTAATAGCACAAATAGGCCATACTTATGATAAACACATCAATTAAACTAACTAATGACCAAAAAAGAGAGATCATAAGTTCATATTTTGTTGAACTATATGATCTAGAGAGTGGAATTATCTCTAAATTGTCATCTATTCTCATAGTTTTCATTCACTTTTGTAGTTGTTAGTTTTTGCAATTTTTAGTAGTTAGCTTAAGCATCTCAAATCTTGGTTAATTTGATTGAATAGATTTTTAAAATCTAACAATTCCCTACAGATCGACCCGTAATCGCCATATACTAACAATTGTACGCCGTGCGCTTGCGGTTAAATTTTATTGTAAATTCGCTCGACGGATTTCTAACCGATAGAATTCCCGTCGACGAACAATGCTGCATCCAAAGCCTGAATCTGTGCTGTAGGTGCACCCGCTGCCTACCCCGTCCTCTGAGGAAAAAATCTACTAAGGTGACCGGGTTGCCCATAATTATAACACTTCCCCTTCATTTTCTCCTTCTTGCAGTCTCTTGCGTAATGACCAACCCGACCACAGTTATTGCATTTCTCGCTTTTCTTGATCTGTTTTTGAGGTCCTCCTCCTTTCTTCTTATCCTTCTTGTTCTTCCACCATGGCTTCTTAGAATTCTCCAACTTAGGAACCTCCTTAACTTCTTCTTCCTTAATTGCATCGGACATAAGCGCCATCTCCACTAGTGACTCATTGGTAGCTCTCATCGGTACGTGAGTCAATAACAACCCTTGGAGGGGCTGATTCAATCCCTTCGTGAACTTCATGGCCTTCTTGTGCGGTGTATTCACTAGCTCCATTCCAACCCGCGACAACTCATTAAATTGGTTGACATACTCCTTTATTGAAAGACTTCCTTGCTTCAAGCTAATAAACCTTTCCAACTGCATACTCTCTTCTGCTTGTGACAAAAACTTCCTCTCAAACCTCTCTCGGAATCCAAACCATCCAACGTCTCTTCCTTCCAACTTAATAACCTCCCACCAATAAGAAGCCTCTCCATTCAGGTGCCAAGATACAAGCTGAACGGTCTGTTTATCCTCCAGTTCCAATAGCCCAAATATCCTCTCTGTACTCCTTAACCAAGCTCTCGCCTCCACAAAATTCTCCGTACCAGAGGATGTCTCGCCCCTTAGATTGGCGAAATCCTTGCGTAGCTTAGAGAAATCGGTTGCTGCAGGTGGGTTGATGGGATTCCCAACTACTAGTGTTGGATTGGGCGCTTGCCCTTGCACCTCTGGAGTCGTAGCTTGCAGGTATCTATGAGACCAGCCTGGGACTTGGACACCCTCAGGAAGATTAGGGGCATCCGCCGTGCTATGCAAAGAAAAAGAGAATTTAAGCTTGAAAGAATCGAAAGGAGATTGGACTGGACTTTGAGGGGATTTTTATAAAAACCCTTTTATACTATAAAACCACTTCTGTAATAAGAGTTTCTTTCTGAAAAATAGTTTGAAAATATGTTACTTTTAAAAAATACTTTACTTTAAATTTTTTTTTAAGGATCCTGTAACCTTAGGCTTTGATACCAAGTGAAACACCCCACATCCCTTAGTATACCCAAAAGGACACACTAAAGGATATGGTGCGTTATAGGTATAGCTAAAAAATTTACATAGACTAAGATTCACAAGACAAAGTAAATAAAAAAGCGGAAATATTTAAAACATTAACTTATTTAAAGTCAAGCTTCATAAATACTTCATAAAACCAAATATGTCTCAAAATACCAAATATCCATGTCTAGTGAAAAACATTATCTCAGTCATAACATCAGAGTACATAAAATGACTATCCCTCTCAAAGAAAAGTACTAGTACATCAAAATGAAATAAAAACTAAAAAAGAAGAAGTGGAATACATGAAGAAAAAATCTCCGTAGCTGAAATCTCCAAGAGTCCAAAATCTATTGTCCCTGCCTCTGCTAGCCTATGGGGGGAAAGGGAAAATAAAGGAGTGGGTCAGACTAAAAGTCTGGTGAGTGGAAGTAACTAATAGTATTTTTAAGCTAGATAAATATAATAGACTTATCAACAGTTCTAGTATAAAAAGGAAATAAAGGAAAAGATAAAGCTGGAATAAAACGTTGCTTGCTTTGATTATTTAAATTGTTTGCACTTGTCTTAGATTACTGCTTTGATTAGGCTGAATTCCTAATCCTACTTTAATTAGGCTGAATTCCTAATTCTACCCTATGATTGACCTTCTATCTCTGTTTTTCCACTGTGAGCAAGTCCCCAACATGGGTCCCTCGGCAAAAAGACACGTGCTAGCGCTTTGGAACTCAATAGTGACTTATCTCCCCGCATCGAGGCTGCACTCACGACCACAGTTAGGCTTGCACTATCTGTTGCTCCCTCTTACCCTAAACAGCATGAGCATGCCCAGCCTCACCTCCTCCATTGTGAGACCATCAGTCCTAGTCTGAAAAGGTCCTGCCTAGCCTCACCTAAGCGTGTTGTGAGACCATCAGTCCTAGTCTGAAAGGGAATGCTACCAATTTGGGTCCTACCAAACAAAATCTAGTTGTGCCCCTTGCCCAAATCCCCTGATTTGAACTTCTATCTATTGGCCCCTTAGTTACTTAATTGGCATAAGCGTGTGCCAGCCTCACCTAACCTACTGTGAGACCATCAGTTCTAGTCTGAAAGGTTTATGCCCAGCCTCACCTACTGTGAGACCATCAATCCTACTCTGAAAGGGTCATGCCCAGCCTCACCTATTGTGAAACCATCAGCCCTAGTCTTAAAGGGAATGCTATAGGTTATGGGCCCTACTTCTATCTTTGCTTATTAACTTAATATTAGTCTTTTAAATAAGCCTCTTCTGTTCATTCTGCTCTATTTGCTTATTAACTTATTCTAGGTCTTTTAAATAAGCATCTTCTATTATCTCTGCTATATTTGCTTATTAACTTAGTGTAAGTCTTTAAAATAAGCCTCTTTCTGTTCTTTCTATTTAATTATAACCTATGTTATATATTATCTTTTATCTTGTCTTTCTAGTTATAATCTACTAGTTATAACTTGCTTGCAAATGTGAAATTTGCCTATTTCGGTCTATATTCTTTTATTAGAGTCCTATTTATTTACGTCCAATTTTCTATAATTTTAGTGTTCTTAAAATTTAGTCCATATTAGCGAATTATCCACCTTTTATTAATTTATTCGCGTAAAAGGAATAAAAAGAACTAAAATTTACAGGCTGAAATCTAACGCAAAATGGAAGTAAATAAAATACAAATAATTGTAAATGATAGTAAATAACTATAAATATATGAATAAAATAGGCTGAAAAGAACATTAAAAATTAACTATAAACAACTTGTATAAAAGCGGTCTCAAAATTGTAGAAAAACTACAACTGTTGAAAACCCTATTATTTTAAATTACTTAAAAAACTAAAATAATTAATTTAACACTCACCTTTGGTCCTTAGCTCTTTCCTTGGCCTTCCCGGACCCACTTATAGCGTATAAAATATTTTAATTAAAAAGATCTTCTCCTTGGAAAAATATTCCTTTTAGGGTCCAGCCTCAGGCAATGAACCAGATGGAGAAAATCTGAATGAGAAAAATAGCTAGGCCTCGGATCTTATTTATAGTGTCACTTAGGGATCTCAGACTGTTGGATTTGAAGATTAAATCTAGCGCAACCACATCATTGGCTCGATGGGAACCGTCGGATGGAAGCACGAACGCACCAGATGAGATAAAATCAACAAAACACGTCACGCTCGAACCTGGACGATTGCTCGTCCAAGTATACATGCGTGTTGTCCGCTAAGTCGGCCTTTGTGTAGTGAGGGTTGACCTATAGGTCGACCCTTCTCTGGGGAAGGTCGACCCTAGGGTCGACCTGACCCTTTATAAAAAAAATTATTTTCTCGTTTTCTCGTTTATTTTGTAACTTCTTCATTCTAGCTCGGATTTTGACAATATATATATGGAAATTGGCGAGAAAATTACTACAGACACAATGGTGCAATTCTCGTGGCTCAAATCTGATAATTTCACAAAGTTAATTAATTAATTAATTATAGCTTAAATTTCAGGTTGTTACATCATAGTTGTTATTCTGGGCCTAATAATTAGGACACATCACGCACCATCACGTTTTTTATACTAAAATTGTCCACTGAGCGGCTCAGACAAACTGGACAAGCCTCGACTGCGTCTCACAAGCTCGCCCAGGTGCTGCATCTGGCTGCGTCCTCGACTTCTCACTCCAGGGCATCTGACTGCGTCTCTATGCCTCGACTTCTAGTTGTGCTCCCCTCGGGAACCTCTAGGTTATCCTATCCGAATTGGAAGGTATTCGTAATAAAATGCATTAAATTGCATTATGTCCCCATCGGTGTCAACTGGCTAGAGCCCAGGTATATATTCTATTCGATACCATCTAATTGGTTAATATAAGACTAATTAGGGTATTTAAGCCCCAACTGAGTATGATGATTCTCTACCCTCTATTGATTGGTATGATGATTCGATATCGCACATAACTAACTCCAGGACGGACTCCGAAGAAGGAATTCGATACCCGGCACAGGGGAATAACAACTATTTCTTACTAGACCTTATTTGTTGGATTCCCTACCAAAACCAACTATTCGAAATTCTTATAGACTGGATTTTCTCAGCACCTTACTAGCAACCTAGATTCTCTACTATCTTATTAATTAATATATTGGTTTCTTTGGTATATTAGTTCTCTACTAGCTAATTGTTTCATATGTGTTTAATATGGCCTTATCAGATGAGCTATTAGTATATTTGATTAGACACCTTCATATGAAGCTGATAATAGCAATGTCTATATAAGAGTATATTCAATACCTAAATCGATGATTCTCTATAGCCTCATTAGTATAGACTGGTATTTCGATTCGATGCCATGGTATTTGTTAATATCCTGATTCCATCTTTATTGATTAGATGACCTATAATTCTCTTCCAGGTCGATTCTCTACCAGCTATAAGACTGGTACTCTTAATTATGTGATTCGCTACCCAGAGCAGTCATCTTAACTTGGATTAGATACTTACTCATGATCATTTTAACTTCGATTCGATACCCGGCAAAAGGGAATAACAACTATTAGATACCAGCTATTATCAATTATTATAGCCCTTCTCTACCCTCTATTGATTATAAGATTGATTCTCTACCAGCACCAGAATCACTTACTCATGACCTGGCCAGAATCACTTATTTAGTTTTCTACTATTAATATGCCTAGAATGCCGTAAAGAAGAAGCAGGCTAGGACAGCAGCTTTATTAGAAAGGGAATACTTAGATTCTCTACCAGCACCTGAATCACTTACTTGACCTTAGTTCTTCGCTCCAGGAGAAGTTACTCCTTCTTGTGCTGCCCTTCCATAATAAAAAAATTTGGGAAAGAGAAACTCTTCTTGTGCTTGAGGAAGTCGAATAGATACTACGTAAGGTGTTGTCCTTATTTGGAAACCAGGAGAATCCCAGAGTTATGATCGCAGCTAGGTAGAAGGGCCCTCCCTAGAAGAGAATCAGGGAGAGATAAGGAGCCGAATAGCCACTCCTTTTAGTCGCACCTCCCTTAGAGAAAGAAGAGAGGATTAGGCTCTTACCTACTCATGGGAGTATGGTAGTCCGGGTTGGTCGACTAATGGATCTGAGAGTTACAACTACCTCTGCACAAGATCCATACTTGTCCTAAACTAATTGCTGGCAAGCCTCCTCTGATTCGTCTGATAAGTGCTAGCCTCCTCAGATTGCTAAGAACCCAGTATATTGGCTTTGGTTCTAGACCAGTATATTAATAAGAGTAGCCCTGGATATTCATTCAGAAAGTCCAGTATATTAATTAGGCAAGGGGAGAGCTGGTCTTCCAGTTCTATTGGGGTAGATTATATTAATTGGCGTCAATCCAATCACAATCCGAAAGCTATGGTCTAAGTCTAGATCTTGCAGTTGGAACAAAGCCTACAAATTACTATACTGAGGTAGGTTGACTAATCGATCAAAGTAAAAAAGAATCGAAAGTTCACTCACGTAACTCGAGATGAGCTAATTCAATCCTAGCGTTGAGATACGCATGAATTCACTCCCCACTCCAGGAAGTGCGCGATTCAATGTCAACTTTAACCAACCAATTAATATACTGGGCTCGGCTCCGTCATCGGTGAAGTCTCCTAGCAATAAGCAACGGGCTGTCGGCCTATGATCTGTACTCGTTATTGGTCACTTGGGCTCATAAAGCAATAAAGGGAAGTTTGAAGTAAAAAAATTCATGAGACATGATATCGCTCAATTAGAACTCCAGTCTTTCCTACCCCCGGTCCTGGTAATTGATTTGAGAACAAACAACCAGAGCACCAGCACCTCCTGCCATGGCTGACCTTCCTTCTGAACCGGAAAAATGACTTCTATGTTATATATTAAATCAGAACATTCATTACCAGGAATCAGAACATGCTGATGAAGCTATTCCTTAGTGGATAAGCTTTAATGCGAGAAAGAGTTTTGAAGAACGTCCCTAACTAAGAGCCATTCTCCTATGACTAGTAGTAATACCCTATCTTTCTTTATTGGCTAGCTCTAATAGCTAAAAGTCTCCATCCAACTTAAAAGTAGAAAACGAAGAAAAGTTTACACTTAGAATAGTTAGAAATTGCATTGGGTATTGAAAGACCGGCAGGTTTGCTGCAAGCGACCAGATGCGCCTAGTATACCAAGTCTAGTATATTGATTGGGGGTAGGAAAGGTGTCGCCCGAAAAGGTCTTTTTTGATATACTACGTGTTTTATTATTGAGACGCTCCTAGTTTTGAGAAGCGGGCAGAAACTTATTATGCGCCTACTCTACTACCATAGCTGGACAAGGTTCAATTTACAATGAGTGAATAAGTAATATAAAGGCAAGCGAGATCCGTAGTATCGGCACCTGAAATGAGAAGTTGTTGTTCTAAGAGGCAGGTATAATAGAGAAGATCCTCCATCATTGATTAACCTATAATAAGAATATTCCCAGGGGCTCAACCTGCTATGATTCTCCTCCCTTTTAATACCTATCCCTAAGGGGGCCCATCGAAGTCACTTTGTCGGTGCCTCCTTTCTCTCACGAACCATACTGTGCAGGTGGCTATAAAACCTATGTATGGTCCTAGAAGCTCGTTAACACTCACTTCCCTCACATCACAGGACGAAAATCTTGCTATTCTATAACCACTCACTATCCCAGTTCCACTAGCTTAACTCCAAGCAGTCTATAAAAAGCATTTGCACCTTCATATCAGTTCTTGCTTTATACTAGCCTATTCCAAGCCTTCCTACTTTGTGAAGCACAAACTGCTGCTAGTGGTTGCCTTCAAGAGTTTTTGCCCCCAGTATATTAATTCCTACAGTAAAAGACTTGTAGCTATTGGCCTTGCTATCGGTTTGGGAAGCCTGAAGACATGGGCAGTTTTCGACGGCAAATTTTTTATTGATTAGAAAAATGCCAATAAATTTTGAAATAAAATTTTAACCGCAAGCGCACGGCGTACAAAAGTTAGTACGTGGCGATTACGGGTCGATTCGCAGGGAATTTTTAAGATTTTAAAATTTTCAATTCAATCAAATTAGACCAAAGTGAGATGAAATTGTTAACTACAAAAAAGTAGCTAAAGCTAGAATTATAATGTGATTTAAAAACTATTAGACTAGAGAACAATTTAGAGGCAAATCCACTCTCTTATTTTCGTAAATCAACAAACAAATAATTTGTGATCTCTAGCTCTGATATTAAGGGAAATAATTGTTGTATTTATCATGAGTATGATTTGTTTATGTTATTAATTAACATAACTCAAACCATCAAACTATAATACAACAAATAAACCACTTATCAATTCTCATGAAAATGAAGCCAAAGCAAAAGCTAATTTAAGTATGATCTATTTACTATTGTAACTAGTAATATAGATCATCAAATTTCATTTTTACTTTCATTTCAAAATCAAAACTTAATTAGCAAAGGATGATGTAGATTGTGTTTATGTTGAACAAAAATAGCTCATTTGCATAAGCAATATAAGCTATCAAACCCACTTGTATAAACTTATATCAGGATTCACTTTCATGAAGCACAAACAAAGAGATCATAAATCATAAAAATGTTGAAATTACATAAAGTTAGAGAGCTTCATTACCCCAAAATTAAAGGGATTTAGCTACTCATTTGTGTTATCAAATCGACACTTGTAAATTTCAACATTAAAAAGCAAAGAAATGAAAATTAAGCAAAGGAAGAAAGAGAGATGAACTACTAGCTATTTGCCTAAAATTTAAAGCTACACTATTGCATGAATGTAAATCTAAGCTATGAATATTAAAAGAAAGAGAGCATAAAAATAAACATTAACATAAAAGCAAAGAAAAGCATGTAGAAAAGAAAAGAGGAAGAGACCTGGAAGCCATTTTTATTTCATGAAAATTTCCATTACAACTTGCTCTTTTAATTTCCTAACTAATGTGAAAGAGTAGAAGATGTTTACATGTACATAAGAGGGCTATTTATACATGCATAAAACCCTAATTCAATATTTAGGGAGCTTCCCAAAATGCCCTTTAGGAAGTGTGGCCACCAAGTAACCATTAGCCACTAATTAATCCCTCATTAAATGTGCATGAAGCTTTAACCTCCACTTAGTTGTCCATTAGCTTCTAATTGTAGATTTAGGTAAGTGGGTGGGGTCCTCCATGATCTTGAACTTGAATTATTTCCTCTTCATTCCTTTGTATTTCCTTGTGCATGCATATATCATCATGAATCCCTCTTCCATATGCATTAAAATATCCTATAAAAATCATAAAAATTGTCCAAGTAAAAATTCTCAAATTGACACATGCACAAAAATGACCATTTTTCCCCGAAATGAAGATGAATATATGATGATTTGAAAACAATTGAATTTTGGTTTTAAACATATTAAAATGCCCAAATATGATATTTATTTAAATAAAAAGAGATAAAATATGGATGTATATATATGCCCATTTACGTGCACATCAAATACCCCTGCACTTATCTTTTTATTCGTCCTCGAATAAAGGAAAACTAAGATAAATCCATTTTCGTAGAGAGCACGATTGCATTGAGCGTATGCAGCAAGCCGTTAAACCTCTGGGTGTCCCCTATAGGACGAGTGTTGTCTTGTGAGGGTTTTCAGCGGATACTACCCACAAAATCCAAATGCAGGATGAAAATATTTACAAAATGCAATATTTATTTACAAAGAGATGAATGCGAGTTTTTGAAAATATTTACAAATGAAGGATTTACTTTTAAATCGACAAAAATAAGTTAAATATAAGTTTTGGTCATTGTCTTGAAAATTTAAGTCATTTACTCGTCAAAACTTCCAATAAAAACGAAGTTATCGTAACAAATAGACTATAGTTTAACTCGTTGTTTGGGTCGATAACATAGTGAAACTATGAAATAGATCCAAAATTTATCAAAGTGGTATTTTCATTTCTTTTCAATAACAAGTCAAATCAAATAAGTAAAAATAGTGCTCGGATTTCAATTGCTTACTCTCTCTTATTTGAAAATTTTATTGATATTAACAATATTTACATATGCCTAACTCAGGTAAACTGAGGCCAGATAAATTACCCGTGCACTGCCTTGCGGACTGATGTGAGGCGAATACAGAGCGTGGCGAGTGAACACACAAGTGTGAACACTTATCGACTGTAGGCGTTATTAAAAAGAATTTTTATATACATACACCTAACTTCGATAAACTGAGGCAAGATATACCGATTGTGCACTGCATTTCGGGCTTACGTGAGAAGGGTACGGAGCATGGTGAGTGAACACACGAGTGTGAACGCATGACTCTAGTTGTTAAAAATATATATATATATATATATACAAAAGTTTTTTATATATATATTTTTTAGAAAGAGAGAGTTTTGCAAAATCATCTTAGCACCATTTAACTTAGAAGATAAAATTGTTATATCCTTTACTTTAAATTTACCACTTTTTTAAACAAAGATTTTCAATTAGAACATATTTCATAATTAACACTTATGAACCTTCCTATATACTAGTTAAACCATTGTTATTTGTAATCAAACTTCATTTTTATTTTTCTTAAGACAAATAAATTTTCAAAAATTTTAATTTATTTACCAAAACTTATACTTATCCCATAGTGTTTCTTCAAAAATAAATCAAAATTCCAAAAAAAAAATGTTTTTGAGATTTAGAAATTTTGATTTTTTTTTTGATTTTTTTAAGTTAAAAGTAAATGAAAATTCAAAAATGCCATGAAACTAAAAAAAATGAAAATGAGACTCCCCCCACACTTAATTTGGACTATGTCCCCACAGTTAATGCATGATATAATGAGTGTAACGGGGAAAAATATGTACATATTTACAAAAGAGGGTTAACATTCTTACTAGACATAGCTTGGCTAATGAAGAATCATGAGCTCCTCCTCTTGGTTACTAGGCAATTCCAAGAAAGGTTTCAAACGATGACCGTTGACTTTGAAAATCGATCCATCCCTAGGGTTTTCTATTTCTACGGCACAATGTGGAAAAACAGTTCGTACTACAAATTGTCTGGTCCATCTTGATTTAAGTTTCCCAAGGAATAAATGAAGTCTTGAGTCATATAAAAGAACTTTCTGGTTAGGCGGAAATGTTTTCCTTAGGATTGACTTGTCATGAAAAACTTTGGTTCTTTCTTTGTAAATTTTCTCATTTTCATACGCGTCGTTCCTAAGTTCTTCTAGTTCGTTGAGTTGTAGTTTTCGGTTTTCGCCAGCTTTCTCAAGATCTAAGTTTAAGTTCTTTATTTCCCACAACGCTTTTTGTTCGATTTCAACGGGTAAATGGCAAGCTTTACCGTAAACTAAACAAAACGGGAACATCCCAAGGTTAGTTTTAAAAGCAATACGGTAAGCCCAAAGCGCGTCGGTCAATTTCTGAGACCAATCTTTTTTATTTTTGTTAACAGTTTTTTCCAAGATTTGTTTTATTTGTCGATTTGAAACTTCAACTTGGCCAAAAGTCTGAGGATGATATGGAGTGGATAACTTATAGGTTATCGAGTATTTTTTCATTAAAGTGTCAAAAGGACGGTTGCAAAAATGGGTCCTGTTATCATTGATTATTGTGCGAGGTATGCCGAACCTCGAAAAGATGTTTTCTTTGAGAAATTTCACAATAATTCTATAGTCGTTGGTTTTGCAAGGAACGGCTTTGACCCATTTTGAGACGTAATCGATAGCGAGAAGGATATACAAGTTACCAAAAGAATTAGGAAAAGGTCCCATAAAGTCGATACCCCAAACATCAAAGACTTCGATCGTAAGAATGGGGTTTAGAGGCATCATATCTCGTCGAGAAACTCGTCCAAGCATTTGACATCGATCACAAGTTTTACAAAATTCAAACGAGTCTTTGAAAAGAGAAGGCCAATAGAAACCACACTGAAGCACCTTTTCTGCAGTTTTTCGAGGACCGAAATGTCCACCACTTGCTTGATCGTGGCAAAACGAAAGAACACTCCTGATCTCATTATCCGGAATGCAACGTCGGATGATTTGGTTGGGATAATATTTGAACAAGTATGGATCGTCCCAATAGAAATATTTCACTTGGGACATGAATTTGTATTTGTCCTGTTTGGACCAAGATGAGGGAGTTTCTTTAGTGACTAAGTAGTTCACTATATCAGCGTACCATGGATCGATAGAAATCGAAAGAAGTTGTTCATCGGGGAAGTTTTCATTGATTGGCAAAGAAAATGGTGCGTTCGGAAGATGAGATAAGTGATTGGCTATGACATTATCAGATCCTTTTTTGTCTTTGATTGTAAGGTCAAATTCTTAAAGTAAAAGTATCCAACGAATCAAACGGGATTTAGCATCCTTTTTAGCGAAGAGATATCGAAGCGCAGAGTGGTCCGTGTACATAGTAATGTGTGAACCTATCAAGTAAGGTCGAAACTTTTCGAGTGCAAAAATGACAGCTAGAAGCTCTTTTTCGGTTGTTGTGTAGTTGAGTTGAGCGTCGTTCAAAGTCATACTCGCATAGTAAATGGCATGAAGGATTCTGTTGATGTGTTGTCCTAAGACAGCACCAACCGCAAAGTTAGAAGCCTCACACATTATTTCGAAAGAAAGATCCCAATTGGGTGCGCAAAAGATTGGAGAAGAAATGCGTTCGTTCTTAAGACGTTCAAAAGAAGAGATACAATCAGAGTTAAAATCGAAGGAACGTCTTTTTCGAGGAGAGTCGTCAAAGGAAGAGCGATTTTGCTAAAGTCCTTTACAAATCGTCAGTAAAAGCTAGCATGTCCTAGTAATGATCGAATGTCCTTAACAAATTAGGGAATGGGTAGGTTTGCAATGACATCGATTTTCGCTTTATCTACCTCAATTCCTTTATTTGAGATGATATGTCCAAGGACTATGCCTTGTTTGACCATAAAGTGGCATTTTTCCCAATTCAAAGTCAAATGTTTTTCTTTACATCGATTTAGAACCAACTCGAGATGATGTAAACATTGGGAAAAATAGTCGCCAAAGATTGAGAAATCGTCCATAAAGACTTCTAGAAAGCGTTCAATCATGTCAGAAAAGATGCCAACCATGCATCGTTGGAAAGTCACGAGAGTGTTACAAAGTTCAAATGGCATACGTCGATAAGCAAAGTTACCAAATGGACACGTGAAAGTCATTTTCTCTTGACCTTCGGGAGCGATTGGAATTTGGTTTTAGCCGGAATAACCATCGAGGAAGCAGTAGAATTTGTGGCCGGCTAAACGTTCGAGCATTTGGTCAATGAAAGGAAGAGGGAAGTGATCTTTATGTGTTGCGGCATTTAGTTTTCGATAGTCAATGCAAACACGCCAACCCGTTTGAGTACGAGTTGGAATAAGTTCGTTTGAATCGTTCTTGACAACGGTTAGCCCAGACTTTTTCGGTACAACGTGAATTAGGCTAACCCATGAACTATCGGAGATTGGGTAAATGATTCCGTTGTCGAGAAGTTTAAGAATTTCATCACGCACCGGACCTTTCATTTTTGGATTAAGCCTTCGTCGTGCGTCATGAACAGGCTTGGTATCGTCGATTAAATGGATGCGATATTGGATAAGAGCGGGACTAATTCCCTTAATATCGGTAATTGACCATCCAATCGCTTCCTTGTTTTTCGAAAGAATAGAAATTAAGGAGGTTTTCAACAGAGAGAGTTGCGGAAATTATAATAAGCAACGTTTCGTTATCACCTAAGTATGCGTACTTAAGGTGATCGGGAAGTGGTTTGAGGTCCAACTTCGGGATTTTATCCATCAAAGATTTGGGTTGAGATTCAGACTCAACTGGGAGCGATTCAAAGGGAAGAGTGTATTCTATTTCGTTGGGAATTTCATGAAACAATTTTTCGTACTCGGCTTCACGTTCGTCGTCAAGATCAAGTGTCTCGTTTTCGAAGTTTTCGTGAATGGCACTAACTTCCAACGTTTGGTCACGAGATTCATTCGATTGGCTTTCAAGATTGGAAATGTTGAGATCCAAAGTCATGTTTCCTAAAGAGATTTTCATCGATCCGTTACGACGATTGATTAAGGCATTTGAGTTGGCTAAGAATGGTCGGTCTAAAATCAATGGAATTTGACTCGTGGGATTTGTCATGGGTTGTGTTTCAAGAACGATAAAATCAACGGGGAATAAGAATTGCCTTGCTCGAATGAGCACGTCTTTGATTTCTCCCACAGGTTTCTTAACGGAACGACCGGCGAATTGAAGCGTAACTTTTGTGCGTTTGAGCCCTCCTAAGCCTAATTGTTCGTACACGGAGTATGGAATCAAGTTGACACTCGCGCCTAAGTCTATCAAACATTTGTTAATCGTCTTGTCTCCAATTGTACACGAAATCGTAGGGCAGCCATGATCTTTGTATTTAACGGGCATGGATTGGGACAAGACTTCACTCAAACTGGCAGCTAAGAAGACTTTTTTGGGCACTTGAGTGTGTCGCTTTTGGGTACACAAGTCCTTAAGAAATTTTGCGTACGTTGGGACTTGCTGAACGATGTCAAGAAGCGGAATGTTAACTTTGACTTGTTTAAAAATTTCCAACATCTTTTCCATTTGGTTTGAGTGTTTCTTGGGTCGAAGACGATGTGGAAATGGAACACGATACTCGGTAGGCGGGTCTACTCGAGTAGAAGAAGAAGAGTTTTGATTGGCATTCGATTCAACATTTGGCTCCACGTTCTTTTCTGAGTCGTTCGTTGTTTTAGAAGTGTCGAGAGAAGTTTTCGGTAAATCGTTTGGGTTAACGACTTGATTATCGATTTGTTTACTGGAGTGTAAAGTTGTGACAGCATTCATTTGTGTGATGTTGCTATCTTGAACAACATGGGCTTGATTTGAATTTTCGTTTTGATTTCTGGGATTTGGAAGGGGCTGGCTTGGAAATGTGCCTCGTTCGCGTTCACTGACAGACGTGGCTAATTGACTCATTTGCATTTCGAGTTTTGCAATTGATTGGTTTGTGTTTTGCCTATATGAGGTCAATAAATTTTGCAAATTGCTGTTTGATTGAAGACTTTGAGTAGTTGCTTTAGCTAATGTTTCAAGAGTTTTCTCAAGTGAACTTAAACGTTTATCGTCTTAGGGAGGATGAGCAGAATTTGGTTGAAAATTTGATTGTTACGGTTGATTATAAGACGGACCCGCAAAGTTTGGTTGAAATTTGTTGGGCTTAAAGGGAGGATTCGAAGCATTATTCAGGAATTCTTGAAAATTGGGATGAACCGTATTCGTGTTAGGATTGTTTTGGTTCCATGCAAAATTCGGATGATTTCTCCAACCATGGTTGTACGTTGGAGAAAACGGGTCGTTTTTGGGTTTATTGAAAGCATTGATTTGTTCGACAGAATTGGGGCATTGATCGGGTATATGATTAGGATCGTTGCATTTATAACACATCATTTGGGAAGCTTGGTTCATTTGATTCGATGAGAAAACATTATTGAATTTTTCAATCATTGCGTCAATCTTAGCTTCCAAAGAAAAAGAAGATCCTACTGAGTGTGCACTCGATCGTGAGTAAATTGATTTTTCGTTCGAACGTTCCCATTGGGATGATTTTTCGGCGAGGTTTTCAAGAAATTGCCAAGCATCATCGTGATGTTGGGCAAGAAAGTTGCCTTGGCACATTGATTCGAGCATGGTTCGTGAGCTATTTTCGAGTCCATCGTATAAGATTTGGCAAATCGTCCATTTTTCAAAGTTATGGTGTGGACATTTTATCAAAAGCTCTTTGAATCTTTCAAAATATTTTCTGAATGGTTCTCCCTTGAATTGATGAAAATTTACAATTTCGTTTCGGATTCTACTCGTTTTTTCCAAGGGGTAGAACTTTTTTAAGAAAGCTTTTACGAATTCTTCCCATGTTTCAATCGAGTTTGACGGTAAACTGTACAACCATTTTTCAGCGTAATCCGTAAGAGCGAATGGAATTAATCGAAGTTTGATTCCATCATCGGAAAGTTGATGGATTTTAATGGTTGTGCAAACTTGTTCGAATTTAGTCAAGAAAATGTATGGATCATCGTGCTCGAAATTGCCAAATTTTGGAAGCGTGGCAATAAGGTTGGAGTGAATTTCGAAATGGTTACCCGTAGGGGCGGGTAACCTGATGCAAGATGGAATAGAAACTCTATCAGGAAAGATTCTATCCGTAAGAGTTCGAGGGGTGTTCTCGTTCGCCATTTCAGGAGGATCGTATGTTCGAGTTAAACGGTTAGTTGTTGAGTCACGAGTCCAACGATTTGATGTTGTGTCACGAGTCCAAGTACTCATGCACAAGTGAAATTCGAGAAGAGAAAGAAGTTAGAAACGAGTTTAGAGAATGGAAGAAGATTTGAAAAACGAAGTGAAAAATTATTTTTGTTTTTGTTTTTTTAAGGAAGAAAAATATTTACCAAGTGAAATTTAATTTTAAAAGAGAAGTTTGATTTTTGTTTTGTTTTTGTCTTTTCAAATTTTTTTATTTGTTCTTTTTTTTGTTTTTTTTGAGTTTTCAAACTTTCAAATATTTACTAAAAGGATTTCTGTTTTTTTTTGTTTTTTTATAAAAAAAAGAAATTTGATTGCACAAATCACCAAACTAACTAAAAAAAATTGAAACTTGATTACACAAGGCAGAGCTAACTAAAAAAATTGCTTCTCTCCAAATTCTCAACAATTCACACGCTTTGGAGCTCAAAACCGATTGGGAAATTGAATTGCTAAGTCACAGTTGATTCAAAGTCACGATTGGGATTTATGGATTGGATTGGCGGCGACTGGGTAAAGAGATTTACAAAGGAAGGTGGTCTCGATGGCTCGTATGTTGTTGGTGATGGTTTCGACAATTGGAGATTCTGGAGGAGTTGTGGAACAATGGCAAGGCAGTAGTAAGGGAGTACACTGGCAAGTGGGAGGTTTGGATGCAGTTATGACAGGCAGGCTTTTAAATCTCCCCGAGATGGCCGAGATGAAAAATCCGAGATATCAGCCAAAATCCGAGATTTGGCAGCCTATTTAGTTATAAGTGTTTTAAATATCGCCCGAGATAGCCGAGATATTTTCCCAAGATATTGGCCAAAATCCGAGATTTAAAACACTGATGATAGGAAATTTATTTGTGGCTGTAGAGAAGGTTGTAGTTGACGTTGGAAGTGTGGCAAGTGAAGTTGCAGTAGAAGTTGGATGTGCTTGAGGTGGATAAAGAGGTTGATCAGATGGGTGGATGTGAGGTAGTTGATGGGTTGTGGTCGATGTTTAGGTTCAGCAGTGGTTTTGATGTTGAAGAAGATGGTTCAGCAGTGTCGATATATGACAAGCAGAGGGCTTTTTTTTCGATGTAGTGGAGTTTGGTGGTTCAGGGAATAGACAGTTAGTGTGGAGTGCTTTAAATGGTGTAGCAATGTATATGGTAGACAGGTTGGGTTGTTGACTGGAGATTGGATATGAAATATATGTTGACAGTTTGGTGTTGATTGGAGATGCTCTAGAGGTGCTGTATGTTGAAGTTGCGGTGAAGTCTGAGTAAAAGAGAGTGTCCACGGTTTTGTTGTAATTGAGATGGTTCAGGAATGAGGCAATTTGCTGGTTGGTCAAGGCAGTGAATTGAAGGATGGGGCAATGTATTGGTGGTTGAAGCAATTATGGCTGTGGTGATGGATGTTGTAACAGAGGCAATAGTTGGTGAAGTGTATAAGTGTAGAGTTTTAAAAGTGGGTAGTGGGTGATGGTTTGTAATGTTGAAGTTTGTGTACAGGAGTAGGCGTGAGTATGAATTGATGTAGGCTGGAGTTGTTGTATGGAGCTGTTGGTTTTGTGTTGGAAACTGTCGGTGGTTTGTCTATATATAGAGGAGATGGGTGAAATTTGGATGTAATGGCAATAAAATTTGATGTATGGATGAAGTATATGGTGGCAGGGGTGGTTGGTCAGTGAAGTGTGGTAGTAGATTTTTGAACAGAGTTGTATGATGTTGATCAAAGTTGTTTGGAAGTGATGCAGTGTCACAGGGATATGCACAGGCATAAGATTTTGTGATGGCAAATGTGGGTGTTGACAGTTTGAGAATGAGATGGTTGAGGGGGTTTGAGGAGCAGTTGTAACTGATGTGGGTGATTGGCAGGGAGAAAGTCATGGGAGGTGGTGGAAGAGGAGTTGAAGGCAGATGTTTGAAGAGAAATGTAAATGTAAAGCAAATTTGTAAAAAGGAAAACAGAATTGTAAATGAAAATGCCAAATTGTAAAAAAAAAGAAATATTTTTTTTTTGTTTTGAGATTATATGTAATTTTTTTTATAATAGAAATGCTAATACAATGAAAAAGAAAGAAAAGCAAGAAACAAGCACACAAATAAAATCACACAACAATAATATATTTTAAAAAAAAATGCAACACACACACAATAAAAACACGCAAAAATTAAAAAAAGTTCGAAGAATAGAAAATAAAATAAAATCAATTCCCTGACAACGGCTCCAAAAACTTGTTCGATGACAAATTATCTATTGATTAGAAAAATGCCGATAAATTTTGAAATAAAATTTTAACCGCAAGCGCACGGCGTACAAAAGTTAGTACGTGGCGAGTACGGGTCGATCAGTAGTGAATTTTTAAGATTTTAAAATTTTCAATTCAATCAAATTAGACCAAAGTGAGATGAAATTGTTAGCTACAAAAAAGAAGCTAAAACTAGAATTAAAATGTGATTCAAAAACTATTAGACAAGAGAACAATTTAGAGGCAAATCCACTCTCATATTTTTGTAAATCAACAAACAAATAATTTGTGATCTCTAGCTTTGATATTAAGGGAAATAATTGTTGTATTTATCATGAGTATGATTTTTTTATGTTATTAATTAACATAACTCAAACCATCAAACTATAATACAATAAATAAACCACTTATCAATTCTCATGAAAATGAAGCCAAAGAAAAAGCTATTTTAAGTATGATCTATTTACTATTGTAACTAGTAATATAGATCATCAAATTTCATTTTTACTTTCATTTCAAAATCAAAAATTAATTAGCAATTGATGATGTAGATTGTGTTTATGTTGAACAAGAATAGCTCATTTTTATAAGCAATATAAGCTATCAAACCCACTTGTATAAACTTACATCAAGATTCACTTTCATGAAGCACAAACAAAGAGATCATAAATCATAAAAATGTTGAAATTACATAAAGTTAGAGAGCTTCATTACCCCTAAATTGAAGGGGTTTAGCTACTCATTTATGTTATCAAATCAACACTTGTAAATTTCAACATTAAAAAGCAAAGAAATGAAAATTAAGAAAAGGAAGAAAGAGAGATTAACTACTAGCTATTTGCATAAAAATTAAAGCTACACTATTTCCATGAATGTAAATCTAAGCTATGAATATTAAAAGAAAGAGAGCATAAAAATAAACATTAACATAAAAGCAAAGAAAAGCATGTAGAAAAGAAAAGAGGAAGAGGCTTGGAAGCCATTTTTATTTCATGAAATATTGCCATTACAACTTGCTCTTTTAATTTCCTAACTAATGTGAAAGAGTAGAAGATGTTTACATGTACAAAAGAGGGCTATTTATACATGCATAAAACCCTAATTCAATATTTAGGGAGCTTCCCAAAATGCCCTTTAGGAAGTGTGGCCACCAAGTAACTATTAGCCACTGATTAATCCCATATTAAATGTGCATGAAGCTTTAACCTCCACTTAGTTCTCCATTAGCTTCTAATTGTAGATTTAGGTAAGTGGGTGGGGTCCTCCATGATCTTGAACTTGAATTATTTCCTCTTCATTCCTTTGTATTTCCTTGTGCATGCATATATCATCATGAATCCCTCTTCCACTCAAAATATCCTATAAAAATCATAAAAATTGTCCAAGTAAAAATTCTCAAATTGACACATGCATAAAAATGACCATTTTGCCCCTGAATGAAGATGAATATATGATGATTTGAAAACAATTGAATTTTGGTTTTAAACATTTCCCAAATATGATATTTATTTAAATAAAAAGAGATAAAATATGGATGTATATATATTCACATTTACGTGCACATCAGGCAGGTATTACTGATTGTTGGATGTGAGTAGGTAAAGCTGAGTAAACTTCGGACGCTCTCACTGATGACATTCTCAAGTAGGTAGGTATGAGTAGAGATAGCTGTGTGAAAAGCGACCCGCAAGATCTAGAGAACTAAAGCAACATACTTTAAGCGGTGGACCCTTAATGACTGGGGCAGGCGATGAGAGCTAGTTTAGTCATGTAACCAAAATACGTGGACCCTAATATACCGGGGCTTTGTTTCAGGATTGAACTGCCTATTGAACTGGAAAAATGAAACATGGCTCTCATGGCACACTTCCACTATTACCGGATCTCATATCCCCAGTGAGAAGATCTTTCTTTGATGTTGCCTTGACAGAGTTAGTTATTCTGGGGTATCGAGCATTGAAACCGCTAGGAATTCGAACTCGATTAAGCCCGGCTAGAGAGCCATGCTTCTCAATCTCACTACTGATTAAAAAGCAATTCTTGGTCAAGCTATGCAAATTAATTTACTGGCGCTTGCTTTTCAAAACTATACCGGTTGATCTGGTCTTTCCTCTCACTTCCATTTTTTGATGCAATTCATCTCTTGGATTAGGTGATTGTTTAAACAGGTTGGAGGATTCTTGTGAATTCAGCTGCGGAGGATATTGACCCATGTTTTATTCCGTCTACGCCAAGCGGCCCCCGAAAGCCGAGTTCTTGATGTGGAATGGGCCCTATCTTCAGCTATCGCACGGGTCTTCCTTTTGTTTGCAATTTCCAAAAAGGTGCCATTAGTGCGATTCTTGAGCAGGGGATTTTCGTTACTTGGCATGAGCGGCCTTGGTATATTGCAGAAGTACCTTAACTGAGAAGCTTTCACCAAAGTAGTGCTATAGGTCTTAGCCAAATGAACGAAAGCAAAGTGGGAATTTGTATGGAGGCTTACTTGTCTTATAGTTTAGGTGCTTTATCTATGGTTTCATCGCTTGTTGTTTCGTCTGGTTCATTAATACCACTTATCCTAGTCAGTTCTACGGACCACCGAACCCTTCTCAAGCTCAAGCATTTACTTTTCTAGTTAGAGACCCCAGTATATTAGGGGGCTAAGGTGGGCTTAAGGACCTACTGGTTTAGGTAAATATCGAATGCGTTCCCCGAGTTCTTTTTAGGACAAAC
The DNA here is from genome assembly GCA_030737815.1 of Allium fistulosum. Taxonomy (NCBI): domain Eukaryota; kingdom Viridiplantae; phylum Streptophyta; class Magnoliopsida; order Asparagales; family Amaryllidaceae; genus Allium; species Allium fistulosum. Next base: position 1,037,328,456 of record CM060902.1, on the reverse strand, counting down.
TAAACGATGCGCTTTTTGAAAATGCACCGACAGTTTTGATGAAAAAAAGACAGGGATTTTCTTTCCGCTGTCTTTTTTGTTGAAATGGGATGGTCTTCAAACTCCCGAGATGCAGTCTAGACTGCGGGTTCTCCCCTTTCTGACTGGACTGACTCAGGGAGGGCCTCCAGCATGCTTCATAGCCACTCATTCGTCCTGAACAAATAGTAGAATCTATCTCTTAGCGATTCCTTTCCCCTATTGGATCAAGTAATCACCCCACCCACCAAAAGAGAAGAAGACTTATTCACGACCCAGAGTGAATGGAATGAATCAACCACAAATCCGTTGAATGAAGGGGGATGGATTGCTTACTCTCAGCCACTAGAAGCATGGAGAATATATGACTTTGCTTATTACCTGAATGAAGGGGGCAAGTAAAGGTTCAATAATAGGTATGCATGGGTGGCAGAGGAAGACTAGTAGTGGTACCCAATTTTCAATCTTAAACCAGTGGCCTACAATCTTTGGCAGTGGAAGTCCGATCTTCGGTCTTTGACTTCAGAGCTGGGAGCGAACCATAAGAATAATATTAAGTGGTACGCACATGGGAGTCTGGGCCTCTATCTCCCTTGTTGTTGCATGGTTTACTAATTTGGCTTAGGAATGTAAATTTTCTATATATAAAATGTTCGCAAACGAATCCCAACGACAAACCAAATCAAATCACACGCCTGAGGTAAGAAAGTGGCGTTCTAGTTCATTATTTATGCATAAGTCGTTTTCTGCCTTAGGATGAAGTGTAATTGGGCTACCGAAGACCTCTTCTTTAATTTAATAAGTAGGAGGTGGAAACCTCATACTGCTGATGTTCGATATGAAAATTCCTTAGTTGCCCTTTCCTTTGTCCGGTCAATGAAAGACATAATGTCTTCAAAGCGCCTCAAGTGCCCACTTAACTTCATATATCCCCAATCTCTGCAAATGGTGTCGGACAAACCTAAAAGTCTTGCAATTATGATTTCATATCAATAAGGGCGGCATCACTAATTCCTTCCTTGGTCAGTTCAGAATCTTTCGCAGTGGTAACCCAGGACGAATTAACAAGTGTCTTTGCATCACCGCTTCCAGAAGAATTTGTTGTTCTAGGGCATCCGACCGATACGGACTTAGTTGATAGCTACTTTTATCAGTTGTTACGACAGGTTATAATTCTTTGAAATTGATCTTCCCAAGTGGATCGGTCCCCGCTCACTTCGCTCGCATAGTCTTTCTCCACTTCCTGCCCAAGGAACAAACTAACAGGAAGGAAAGGAGTGTAACGAGGGAACAATAATACCGATAAGGAAGGTCGGCTTGATCGGTAACAGCAATAACCAATAGTATTACCAGTATAAACATTTGGCTTGTCATATAATGCGTCGAAGACCCCATCATTAGATTATTTGTCTTGTCGGGGTGCTATGCACCTGACATCCTTCATGGATAGCTAAGTCTCCTTATAAGTGACTTCCATCCCGCCCAATTAATATACCGGGCATTGGGATTTCATTTTGGGGATTTTAAAAGCTGTTGACCTTCTTGCCCATCTGATTGAATGCATTGCGGCTTGTATCACCACCCCCAAGTTCTCGGTCTCCATCAACGGGGGCCTTGAGGGCTATTTAGGGATCCACCCCTATCTATTAGTTCTTGCTATTGAATTTCCAGGTTCCTTGTTAAAGCTTCTAGTAATGGAAGGTCATCCGAGATGTGATAAGCTGGATTTGACTCACCTTCTTTTGCTGACGATCTCCTGTTATTCTGCCAAGGCGACCCGAGATGTGCTCTGGTGCTAATGGTATTGCTGCTTCTTATGGTGCCACTGGAAGGGCACCTTTTATTGTTATTAATCTTAGCACCGGGAGGGCGGTGAAGCCAGTCTTGTGGAGCACCTTCCTTCCCCTAAGTATACTGGTGGTGTCCCATTTTCAATTTCATAGCTATATGCTTGCTTTTCACAGGTAAGTTGGCTTGGTTAATACTTGCCTTTGTTAGAGGTGCGAAGCGTAGCACCACCTGTGAAGAGTAAGATTCTGATCTGGGGGAATAGCTATTTCAAAGCTTTCGTGTAGTGGTCCCTAATGAGATGGGAAAGCAGCAAGCTAAACCCCCATTATCTTAGGCTCTTCGGGGGGACCGTGTCATGTCAAATTCATAGCTAAGCTGACCATCTATCTGCCCTAAAAGCAAGGGAAAAAAGGTTCCAGCAGTTCGATTGAAACTCGAAATTAGGTAGTGAGTAAATACTTAGGCTTTTTCTTTCTCAATTGATTTTGAATTACATGACTGGCCTTTCATCGTTGGCCAAAAGGTGTATCCATATTTATATTTGCTTTCATTGTCATGCTTATCCCAATTGTTGGTTCAGTTTATGCATCGCGAAAAGGAGCATTAGAATGGTCTTAACTGAATATTCAGACAACAAAAAAAGAAAAAGGAAGATGCGTAGCGAAACTATTGACATGGTTATTAATTTGATTGATTTTCCATCTCCCGAATTCCATTATTTCAACTACATCGAATGATCTTTCGAACTGGTCAAGACTCTCCAATTTATGGCCTATTCTCTAACCAGTTGGAGTTGGTGTTAGCATCACTAACCAAGATTCATAGGGCTCTCGAACGAACTCAGTCTCTATCTCGCCGACTTGTCCTAGAATCTGTGGAACCCACGTCAGATAAAGGAGCATGCCTAAAGGAAGCGATTTCCCGGTAGAACTCTTAGGGGAGGACTGCTATCCAACCAATTCATAATCACCTGCTTTCGATTTGAATACCTCTGCTCCCTCACCGGTTTATGAGCTTGACCTTTTTATGCCTTTCTCCTTCTTGCCCGCTGGATTCACTCACTTTTCTGAGAATTTTCAAAGTCTCTCCCACGTAACATAAATAGTAAGCCTACGTGGCTCTTCTAAAAGGGACAGAGCTCACTTACTTGACACTTGAAGAAAGAAATTTTCAATAGAACAGCTTTCAAACGAACTGGATTGTTTTTTGAAAGACTTTCACTTTCTCTCGGGAATGGGAATAGCAAGAATGGTAGTTATTGGTACGAAAGCTAAGGGTTACTGAGATTACAGAGACAAAATGACTTGCCAAAAGACTCAACCTACAACTGCTGACCCCTTTCACCTAGATGCCCTCTTTTCCTCTCCAACCAATTGGGATCAGATTCCAAGATTGGGAGCAATAAGCCTATGTTATATGGTAAGACGTTACTCATTTTACAGACCTTATCGCAGTGCCTTTTATTACATCAAGTGGATCAAGCACTTCTATGCTCTAGTTTAGAAGCCTATATAGGTAATGTAATTGTTATTGTGTATAAGTCTAAGTTCGATTCTTCTATTGCCATTTTATCTACCCGTAATATACTAAATAACTAGAAGTACTACCGAGCGTAAAAGAGAAACCAGTCATGCGGCTAACTAGAATTCTTTTTTCAGGTACTATTTTAAAGGCTACATATACGTAATAGACTTCCCCCCTATAGGTTTTATATGGATACGTGGGACAACTATAATATACTTTCCTTTAGTGATTTCATACCTTCTTCCTTATTTTGATCATTTATATCCTTCCATACCGAGGCAACTAAGAAGAGGGGGTATGCGGGTTTCTTTCGCTTGAGTTGTTTTAGTGTGTCGTCGGATTTTGAAGGTGTTTAGTAACTATCAAAGAAAATGAAAGAAATAAGAATTCTTTTCTCTCAAAGCCTCACAGCCTTCGTCTTATTTTATTGCACTAGCATTCCGATGCAAGCACCTTCTGAGATCTTCTATCTTGTCAAAAAAGCAAGAAAAAGAAAATAAGGCAACCCCGATCAATTGGGGGAAGTGGATCGAGTTAACCTCACCGATATTCTGGCAAGTAAGCTAACTTAACCTCTGTTTGCAGGATGAAGACCGGGAAAAGTCGAACGAGAACACCTATATTACTTGGGGAAACCAGATTGAACATTGGCAGTTATACTTATTGGACACTCACTCTGCCATTACTCTTACCCAAGCAGGGTAGTAACAAAGGCAACAGCAGCAGAGACATAAGGTAACGGTAGTGGAACGAGAAAGCAAAGAAACTATAAGGCTTCAACAACCCCGTACCTAGATTCCATTAGATAGGCATAGTCAGGAAGCTAACTGGAATAAGTAGAGCTAATAAGACTTTTCTAGCCCATTTGACCCGAACATCGTTTATTAGTTCAGCTTCCAATTAATATCGATCTATGGCACTTGCTTTCCTCTAAGACAAAACTACATTATTATCAACCTGAGGTACGGAGTGGAACGAGCAGAGCGACTGGCGGGACTGGCTACGCACCTCAGACAAGTCATCTTTCCTTTTTAACAAAGTAAGCGTCCGGGTCAACAAGAACGACAGGTCAGTACTACTACGCTTCGCTTACACCGCTCAATCGGGAAATTGCTATGCACCTCCTCCTTGCGCTATTCGCTCCAAGCCAAGCAACAAGGATATATTCACCTAATTTGGCTAGGAAAGTACGTAGAGAATAAGAGAGTTACCTTACTACAGAACGTGCTCAGTTCCCTATAGAAAGCAGGTAGTGAACGACTATTAGTATTGGCAGCGGGGCTAATTGGTACTAACCATTGCATTGATTCTGCTTTTGTTCTTTGGAGTTGGATCACGTAGCATTTTTCTTGTCTTGGTCGCTAAAACTGGAGAATCATTAGCTAGTGGGGTATAATTGTTTAGTTGATGATTAGTTTCTTGTTTATTACAATTTGATACCGATCCAAACTATAAAAGAGGTGCATAGCAAAGAAGTGTATGCGTATTTCTATACCAAATCAAACGGACTGGTTTGTTCAACATTCCATGAGCTTGAACTCTGGTATAGCATCATTGTCCTACGAATTGGTCCTTCCCCCAATGTACCTTCTTAATAAAAAGGCTCTTCATTCGGAATAGTGAAATGGGGCCCTGAGTTAGCGAAGTAGTGACCAGAGGTTGCGAAGCTAGTACTTATCACGTCAGCCAGCGAAGCAGAATAAGCTTACAAATCAAAGGTGGTGCAACCAAAGCTACACTTAGACCAGTAGTCTAGGTCGTGGGTTCACCTTACCTTATCCAAGGAATGACCGGAGCGACCCGAGAGAGGGCTAGCCCATATTAAATGGGATGCATTCCTGTTACAGGAATCAATAGACTCGTTTAGGTATCCGGGAATAGCGAGGTTTCCATCAAGAAACTAATAGGGCAGGAGACGCCAGCATAAACATTCAGGAGGCTAGATTGACCTATTACATGGGGGCTATGAATTTTTCGAGTTGTTCGAGATGTTACTTTCCCCACCTTGTTGTTATTTTCTTACCCCAGAGAAAACTCCTTTTAGTCCTTCCAGTGCAGGGCTTTCTAGAGATCTGATAAGCCAACAATCTTATTCATAGTAACCTGCAATGCAAGCATTCCTGCATTATCGATAGGCATAGCGAATAGGAAACTAGTTCTTTCAGGGAGCAGTTACCAGTGGCTATTAGGTAGGAGCCAAGCTCTAAAGACGAGAGGCAAGCTAGTCTAAAGGAAAGCAGCATGCAAAGAGTGTAAGGCCGAGTCATAAGAATAATGTAGTGGTAGCCTTAGTATTAGTAGTGCTAGTTGGTAAAAGCAGCTTTCGAGATGTTTGCTATCATAGGAGTGAAGCGAGTTAGTAAGCAAGTCTTGGTTCAAGCAGTCTCCAAGCTTGTTCGCTAAGCGGTAAGGAAGCGAAGCAGCTTATTAGGCGAGCGAAGTGAGGAAGCGAGAAAGTCTCAAGCCAGGTAGTAAGAGTCGAATGATAGCAGTTATTCCGCTTTTAGGTAATAAGACAGGTAGTCAGCAGCATATGTTTGAAGCATATGGCTTTCTTCAGTTCAGTAAGAGAGAGACCCATTCACTACCTAGAAAGCAAGACAAAGACCACTTTAAAAGAGCAGTTGTTGGATAGGAAAGAGTAGATGAATGGTTCTGTCTTCGGCTAAGGAGTTGTAGGAGAATTGGAGTGGGAATGAATCCCATGTAAGTGAGATGGTTTCGAAGTCCAAAATAGAATGGCCCTTCTGATTCCCGTAGTAACTCCTTCTCAAGTCTTGCCGAAATAGGATTTCCTTTGAGTGCCATATGCGCTTAGGCTGATCCCCTTATCCCGGTCTATCTGAGTTCCCGAAGGTCTTAGTTTCCTTGTAGAAGCAATCTCTCCTTATGACCAAAAGACAGTTCCCTTCCAAGCCCCGAGAAGAGAAAGCCAGAAGGTAATAGTCGATTGGTAGTATGAGTGTAAGAAAGCTATCAATGTTGTATTGCTGATTTTAGAGTGGAGAAATTGATAAACCATCATCCAATCTATTCACTTAGAGGCCTGTGGAAATATCACATGCCTTAAACAACATCAAAGAGGTGGAATTTTCGGCCGAAGGTACGAAAGTGAAGGTGATATGGAATTAAACTCTTCCAAGGGAATTTACATTGAAATCCGATTGGAATGCCTAGAGTTGGTTGGAACAAGCTGCTTTGGCATCGTTAGGTAATTCCTATACATTATACATGCTTATTGTGTTTGAAACTAAAGTTGAAGCTTCCACCGTTGAATTGATCCCCTTGCTCAATCAGATGCCGTAGCCCCCTGAATCGAAGAATGTCCTTTCTGTAGGCTTTCTCGGAACGGAGAATCCATTCTCACTTTATAGAAGATACCAGCCTCGACGAAAAGACGAATCTAAGCTTTTCTCGAAAGCAATATAGGATGCTTCTTTCATTCTAGAATGAAAATATGGAAATGGCTTAGGTTATATTCAGATATTTCATAACGAAGCAGATGATTGAATTACTTCTTTTACTAAGAAAACATTTCATCATGTGACTTAACTCATGACAAAGAGATTTGATTTTACAATTACGTAGTGAAAGGATTAATCTCATGAAGTACATGAATGTCAAAATTGAGATTTATACACAAGATCAGGAAGACTACCAACAAATTATCTTGATTATCTAAGTTTATTAAGTGATAACGCCGAATTCCTGGCTAGCACCGCTGTGCAACAATTCCTCTGATTGGCTAGATATCTCCTTGTTCGGGTCATGCACATCACAAGTAGACACAACAGAATCTCTTATTCTCCCTTCTGACGGGGACTCTCTCAGGTCCTTGTTTTTTGGGAATCTCTTTTGATCATCGGGTGAATAAGCTTGTCCAGCATCAACATCATCCCTCCGCACTGGTTATTGTCCCTCGCCCCTAGCTTGAAAGCAATCATTGATCGGCATTCTGGGTCATCTCCTATATAGCATTTGTTTGTCACACCAGTATATTAATTGGGCTTCCATTGCAGACTTGTCTTTGGAGGCTGGAGAATACCATTCTTTTCTCATTGACTTCTTGAGATGGATAAATATTATAAGAAAAGTTTATCTCATAGCAGCAGTCCATCTCGTGTCAGCAGCGCATCTTGCATCAGGAAAAGCAGGGTAATCCTTCGTCCAAGACACCGAATGTCTCTCTCAAGGTTTAGCGCTCATCCTAATGTTATCTATGTTGTCCCGTAGCTGTGGAATTATCTTATTGTTCCCTTGAAAGAACTAGAAGAAAGGAGAAGCTATGAGGTGCTCCATAGGACTGCTTGATGAAGTCTTCATCCTATATCCCAAACAAGAGGGTCAAGCTATGGCAATGCTAGCCTCACAAGTCCATATTCCGATCTTCCTCGATAAGCCTAGTGGGCATTCCCATTCTTTTTTCTACTCGCTCCAGCAATGATTTTTTTAGTATATAGGGGAAAGTTCCAAACGGACTGACTTTCCTATAACCCCAACGATAATCAATTGGTTTAGGCTTTTCCCCTTTCGCTCGCCACTACTAGTAGCAGGGAATCATTCTTTCTTTTTATCTAGTTACTAAGATGTTTCAGTTATCCGGGTTCGCTTCTAACTAATCAAAGAACACCTACATATTATCACATTACTAATAATAAGTTGTCCCATTCGGAGATCCCTATCAAGAGACAAACTCCATTGCTGTAACAAACCGCAAGTCCTTCATATAGGAATATTCAATAGCATACCCCAAATTTATGTTTTTGATTCGGAAGTAAAAAAAATTCTTTAGTTCTTGCCTATGCTTTCCTTCTATTGTAGCTTTAGAGTTTAGAGTCAGGAATTTCAAAATTCTTCATTCTATAAATAAGGGTCTAAAACTTCTAAAATTCTACTTTACTGACACAATTGAAGAGGTCAGGTCGAATGAAGAAGGGTAGACCGAGAATCCAAACCTTGTGCCTAAGAGCCATTGAAAAGTGCTATGTATTGAAGGAAGGTAATTTGGTGATCCAATCAGCCTGAATCGGACAGAATAAACTCTAATTCGATAGATGGGATCTAAACTTTCTTGAAAGCTTCCTAAAAGTGATTCCCTCGAGAGAGCTTGCAAATCCAAGAGCCGGTCTTCTCTTTCTCTATCAGCGACTACGCTGCTTGCTTAACTTCCAGCTGCGGGAAATCAAACTCATTGGATTTGCATCTGGATTTGATTTGAATTGTTATGGGTTCCATTCAAGCTAGAATTTAGAATAACTGCAAGAAAGCCTGGAAGTCCAAGTATATTAATCTGGTTTGGTTTGTCTAGATAGGAAGTGCTTCTAGTAATGATTTTTAAGTGCAATATCTTTCTGTTTTTTTAGTATGATTGCTTCTTTCTTCGGCTTAAAAGCTAGGGCTTGTGCTTTGTTATCAATACATGTTTTTGAACAATAGAACTCGTTGTTTGCTTCTCAATGTCTGGGTTCTTTCCCTGCCCTCTCTCTCTCGTTGTAGTGCCTTTCACTCTGCTCTGTCAACACTTTATCATAATGCTGGAAGGTATGATTTTAGGTTTTTTCCCAAGCTATGAATCTTCATAAATGGCATAGTACAAAGAGAGAAGGAAATTGTGTATTTGATGTTCTATTAGCAAACACGATGAAAAAGGTAGTCGAACCACCTCTCCTCTTCTTGTGAGCATGAAACCATCAAGCCTAGACTGCATTAGCAATGATCTATATGGAGAGTTTCAGTTAAACCTCGATCGCTCCTCATTGGCAGGTAATCGAGTTCGATCTCGCCTTTCTCATAATTATCCTATATTCGAATTCAGAAAGATCAGAATAGATTGAGTCTTTCATTGAAAGATAGCACCGTTTGATATACATAGTTAGATTCTCATGCGTCAATAACATATGATCGGTAGTATTATGCAATCTTTCCAAATGATGATGATTATGAATATACATATGATTGATCATATTTCATGTTGGAAATGCTATCTGAGGATCAATCGAATCAAAACTAGTATCTGATGCCATAAGGCTCCCAAAATGAGAACACGACATATAAATGACTTAAAACCATTACCTACTGAAATATCAACAATTATTTCTTCATTAGCTTGATGATTACTAGAACTAATCAGAACAGAAAAATAATTTAAAGAAATGCTATTAGGATTAGTATCCAACTCAATTGAATCCATACGATCTAATAGAGTAGGTTCGTGGATAATACTCTCTGAAAATTCACCAACATAGACTTTGAACACAACCTATTATTATCATTGTCATAATGAACTCACGGGATGGAGGGGGCGAGAAGGATGAGAATCAGAAGAGAACGGATGACGGGATGAAGAAGAGGATGGATCACCGTTCCTATCTAAGGAAGGATGTTCGTACATCAATGCCCCGACTAACATATTATTGTCAATTATTTTCTTATCTATTATACGACTATAATTAGATAAACTAATAGATGGATTATATAGACTCTGACTTTGATTTGACAACAAAGAACTATTGACACCTTGCAAAAGAGACATACCAGCTAGAAAGAAATGTGATAACTGCTGCATAGAAGTATAATGAGTCAAAGCCTGTTGTACGGTGGGAGAGAGACCTATAGACATTTCCTTAGATGAATTACTTGATAACATACCAATATCATTTCTAGATCCAAACACATTCCACTCAAGAAAGAATCGATCAAATGTTTGCTTATTCATTCTACGAGGACGAACACTACCTAGATAAGAATTCGAATGAGTTAGAGAGTAAATAGAATCAATTAATTAGAGAGTGAAGCTGTTCATTGTATATATATAATTATTTCAATTTTCTAAGACACGGTTGGACCTACGAATAGATCTCATAACTACGATCCCTATTAGGGAAGAATGGAACCTTTATCTATAAGTTGGTGCTCTTAGGTTGCACACTTTACTTATACGTAGTTATTGGTCTCTTGTCAGCTTAGCCCCATTTACTCAATGCATGGGGCCTAGACATGCATTAGGAGATGAATTCTCTTGCATCAAGGTGCGTAGCAGCTGCAACAAACCCGACTTGAATGTTTGAAGAGGGCAACGATAAATGATTCCAATTGGAATCCACTACACTAAGACAAGAGAAAGTGGACTGTAGAAACCCTAAGACTAATAAATAGTAGAGAGAGACCCGCTGTTACTTCCTGGCCTCTACCCTATACCAATTAATATACTGGACTTGGTATCCCAGTATACGCTAACATACCTCACTCTGTAATCCTGAGACTAATAAGAGGAAGATAATGCTAGCGGATTTCAAAATGAATTCAAACTTGAAATTTAACTAGACTCTATACTTAATACTGAGGGGCAGATTTTTATTCATTCCAGCACTACAGTTTTTATACAATACATAACATAGGAGTACAATAAATAGGAAGCTTGCACACTAATATAAAGGGCCTTCAACCACACAACATTACTACAAAGTTAACTAACATCATTCAACCACACACCATTAAAGACATAGAACTTAATTAAACATAATAATGAACACTGTTGGAACCTTCTAGGGGCCTTGCTAATTTCTTCCAATCTCCTCATCCCCAGTGAGTAGCTCACGGAGGATGGCAACCTCCATAAGGAGCCCCTCCCGTTCTTGGAGCAGCGCCCCCTTCCTGTTTTTGAGAGCGTGAATTTTGTTTTAGAGAAAGAGCATACGATCTCGAATGATAGTAGGATCGATAGCAGGCATATGATCCAGAACGCACCCAACTTTTGCTCCCGTTGGAGCTTCTCGTTTTCCACCTGACGTATTTCTTGCTCAATTCTTGCAAGTCTGTTAGTGATAGCCATGGCTACTCAAAGCTCGCTTCGCACCTACTTCTAAGATAAGAATAGTTTGGATTACCAAAGAGAGACCGAAAGAAGCTTCTATTTATAGGTGACTGATCCAGTATATTAGGCTTTTTTTAGATGGTATTGGCATTTCAAACATGGCTTTTCATAAATATCATACTCGGAATAGTTTGGATCTTTTTCGTGGGTATCTCTACGCAAGCCCAACCCCCCTTATAGGATAAGAGACCGACCAAAAGCTCTCTACTCTATTCCGTAATAGAGGGGACCCCTATTCTTTTAATAAAATCTGTATCCGAGGCTCTTTTTCTCTCTCCCATAATCCAACAAAACATAAAAAAAACAAAACAAAACAAAAATCCAACCCCACTCAAATAAGAACAAAAATACTAATGAAGAAACAAAAATGAGTCCCAGTATATTAATCAGCAAACTATTGTATCAAAAAAGATGTCTTATTTTATCAATAATACATATTTGTAGCAATGAAATACTATGATACTGAACTGATTAATATACTGGGCAAAATAAGTAGATAAATAGTATATATGTGGAATGAGTTTGAGCATCAGTTATCGACTTAAGAATAGTTTGGCTTACTTACACTCAATAGTGATCAAATACCTCCTCAATAAAGAAACCTTTTTTAAGAATAGACGTATATTTCGTGATCAAATACCTCCTCCAAGAATAGTTTGGATGACTAGACTTATCTGTTGTCGACTACTTTCTCTTGACTTTATGTAGTATATTTAGTGTAATATTATTGATCACGAAGAATTATTAATAGATAGAGAATGCGAACTAAGCTAAGTAAGATTATTATTCGATACCCTCAAATTCACTTATATTCTCTACCAGATAATTGGTTAATATGATACTAATGGGTTTGATACCTGAACCTTACTCTGCTACAAATATGTATTATTGAAAAAAATGGTAAAGATTAAGATAATCAGCTTATTAGGAACTTATTGTGATTCGATACCAGGTTCTCTACCTGCTAAGTTATATATTGGTAGATGATTCTCAAGTATATATTCTGCTTCTCTACCTCCTGCTAATTGTTTAACTCGCTTCTAACATGAGCACATTTGGTTAATAAGAGAACGTATTATTAGGTATGAGGATTCTTTATTAGTAGATTTGATTAGAGACCTTCATACTAAAGAGAGGTCGAGAAGGTAATGGGTATATAAACCAATGGCTTCTTTCTGACTTAGGTAGATTAAGGGTAAATAGATGAGGAGGCAACTACGTCAGCACATGAATGATGTGCTGAAACTGCGATGCTTAACACAAGCAACACGAAGGCCATCTTAGGAACAGTTTAGTAGTATGGATTATTTAAGTTAAAGAGAAGTAACTTTTTGATTTGCAAGTCGAATTAACGGTCTTCTACACAACTCTCACATCTTCGTTTGTGTTCGCAACTCATTCATGATTCATGAGCGGGTTTGAACAATTGGAAAACCTGGTTCTTCCTCAAAGCTCATTGTATGAGCGCGACCTTCGGATCTAGTGAAGATGGTTAACTTGTCTGGTCTAGTATCAATCTGTGATTGAATCATTGATTGGCTTAAGTTGATGGTTCAACTCTTTGTGAGTCCTCCTTCGAGTAGTCCTTGCAATGGGAACGACTCGAAGAGGTTTTTAAGTGGAATCAGAAACCGAAAGCCAGATGTGAAACACATAACGGGGAATCTAATCAACGGGAGAATTTGAAAAGTAGTCAACACTTTATGGTTGAGAGTCAATTATTCTGGTATCAAATATCTTATGAATCAATTCGTCTCACGATCTTGTATAAATGATGTTCGGGAGAGAAATCTCCTATTAATATAGCCCCATTATATTAATATCCCAAATGTTAGAACATCTATGCTTAAGGATCGCCCAATTAATATACTAGGCCCTAATTAATATACTGGCCTAGGGTTAGGTACTGTTATTTATACAAGCTAAGTTAGACCCTACTTAGTGAGCTTGGCAAAACGTTCATTAGTGGATTGAAAGGCAACAGGAGCAAAGATTGATCTAATTTTTTTTATTAATTTCACTTATATAGGCTCTTATTGAACTTGATCTCATCTATGCATATAGAAAGTAGATGGGCGTAAATACCAAGTCTAGCCCTAACAAGGGAGGGACTAATCTAATACAGGCTCTGTCGCCTTGACCACAGTGACTAAGGTAGATGGAACGAAACTCTCCTATAGCCCAGCTATCTTCGAAAGTGAAAACGATCAATCAATGACATTAAGAGTGAAGTATTCGGCGCCCCTATCTCGACCACGAGCACCTGTATCTATATTAGTAGTGCTCGACTGGGTTATAGTAGTGTCCGACTGGCCTCTTCTCTTACTCTTTCCCCATGGCTTCTGCTACTAGTGATGTCTAAAAACTTTCCATAGTTTTGTTACTCACCTTTTTTTTGAAAGAATTTCATAAGCCAAAAGTGCTTTCAAATAGAAGAGTTGCATCACCACCTAGTGCTATCGCTTTACTAGAGATGACATTATGGCTCCTATTTTAGAAAAGTAGTTAGTTTGATCTTTCTCATCCAGTCTAGAGAGAATATTCGTAAAAATGGTCCTCCTAGGGCTTAACAGCGCCTTGCTACCTTCATTCTTTTATATCATCAACTGTCCAACATAACATAAATAAGAGTCAATTGCATCGTAGTGAATTATAAGGTTGAGAAGTCTTGTATCTTTCGTTACCAATACGTTCGAATTATTGCCTCAATTGTATCACTTTGCAAGTCTAATTCCGCGATAAAAGAGCTCTGTTGGTAATGATTCTACTATAGTGCCGAAAATTCGTAAGCTGGTCCTAAGTAATCATTTGGGAATGAATGGGTGAATGGAAAATGGCTCAAGTGGGCTGTCGCCATCCTCTTTCCTCCCTTTAGCACTCTTTCTAGCTTCTAAGCCACAATGTGTCTTCTCTTCCTTGTTCCTGTCTGACTTTTGAATGTGCATTGGAGTTAGGTGAACGCCATTCTTCCAGCTATAGGAAAATTCATGGAACGCACATTTCCCATATAGGTTTTTCCTACCATAAGGTTGCGTCTCAAGACTTCTTTTAGTGTCGGAACATAAAGCATTATAAGTACCGAGAAATACATGATCCAAATGCGACAGATCAAAAAAAGAGAAAAACAACCATACTATAGTTACTGTTGTCTAACCGCTTCCAAAATTCTCCTAGAAAGTTCCTCATTAGCTTAATCATTTAGGAAGTTTTGCCTTTGGAATAAGGCAAAGTCAACTAAAAAAATCGAATACAAGAGTGGTTTTTTGGGTATAGCAAGACTTAAACCTGTGACCACTAGGTTAAAAGCCCAATGCTCTACCAACTGAACTATACACCCGATTCGACAAGTCAATAAACAATGTAGATTCTTTTTTTTCTATGGGCTCCTGTCTTTTCTGACTCTGAAATTCTTCCTCGGCTTCATAGATGATCACGCTAGAATTAGACGGCTGGCTTCTTTATAATGAAATGAAAAAGTGTAGTAAGTGCAATGTTTCAAGCCTTTTATCGCGGTATGCACCACCTTTGACTCTTCATTCTTAGATAGGAAAATCTATAAGAATTTTTCGCCCCTGTCAAATAAAGTGAAATGGAGGATAGTTCATATCTAATGCTATATGGAAGTACTTCATAGACCATGGAATTTTGTGATTCATTAGTCAGACCTAATGTGAAAATACTCCTCCATACCGCTGAGTTGAAGAATTGAAAAATTGCCTTCTCCTGGAAGTTGCTCAAGGACTTCTACTGGGAATGAAAGTTCCCTATCAATTAGGGTCCCTAGTAAAGCCTGATGCCTTAATTTAATGATCGCTGCTTATCTTAGTAAAAAGACGATGGCTCCTATTATTAGTGAGCGACCTCCTCTACACGTTATCTTTTGGCGTTTTACTCTCATTCAAAGAATAGACTATTCAAATCCCCAACTAATATACTAGTATTCGGATGCGCGTGCTTTGTTCAAATTCGCTCCGCTCCTCCACAAGACAAACTGAGCCCTACATCTCACCCTTTTTCTTTTTTTTAAAGTATACCGCCTCGTCTCAAAAAGGGCTACCAGTGTTAATGATCCTTCTACACGATGGTTCCTCCTTTCTTGACATGTCACGTTTGTCGAACATGTGCCTTACGCCGTGGTTTCAGGGCTCGGGGCTTTGATTGAGATTCCCTGTGATGGTAGGTCGTATTATGTTCTCGTGTCTCCCGAGAACCATGGAGGAGTTTCTGTGAGACAGCATCAGAATTCTCCGATTTCATAGAGTCAGCAAGATCCGGGTGACTAGAGTGATCGGCAGCTTTATCAGCTTAAGGGGCAATTTTGAAGGTTTGTGAAGACATGTTCTTATCAATCAGTTTCAAAGCGGAGCCAACTGAAATTAATATACTAGTTATCTGAAGAAGATCGCCTCTCTCTCTACTTCGAACCAAGACTCATCTTCAGACTTAGATTCTCTAGCTTCCATTCTCGAGGACAGAAAAGACCCTCGTTTTTCTATTCAGGAGTTTGTATAAACTAAGTCTCTGTCTACTTCCCACGAGTCTTTTTTTCAATTGAATCCAAATTATTTAACCTAAAACCTTTTCAGAGGCCTCAACCCTGCTCAGCTGGCAGCTCTATGTAGAAAGAGCCTAAGATACTGGGGCACTAGAATGGTTTGTTACTTGGGATTGACTCACACTTCCTCTAGGGAAAGAGTTAGCTACAAGTGGGTCTATAAAGTCAACAGCTGATGGAGCAGTTGAGAGGTTGAAGGCTAGATTGGTGGCCAAAGGATATACACAAGAGTATGGAGTTAAACCCCAATAGCTCAATCGAACTAGATACCAACTAATATCCACGCTTCCTCTCTAGACAATTAGAAACCATACTCTAGCATTACCTATTTCTCTAAGATGACTCTATCATTACGTTAAGTTACTCCTGCATGCTACACACCTTATTTTTGTGATTATGTGACACGTCTATCTTTGAAACTATTACCATAAGCTAAAAGACAAGGATAAAGGTAGGGTGTAACTAAACCGGCTTGGTTCTGAGAGTACTCTGACCCTGACTCCGTTAAGGAGGATCGCTAACCAAACTCCCAGAATTACTTTCTCTCTGACTAAGCTGCTTCGCACCTCGAGTTCCGTTTTTGAACTACATGGCTAAAAGAACTAGTAACCGTTGACTGCTTCTTTTCTTTTCTTTCACTTCAACAAGTAATTAGAACTCTCTTTCTCTTTCCTTATTAAACATAACCTTCTAAAAGCGAGGGGACCAATCTAGTATATTAATAGGTAGGCTAGGGAGATGCCCAGGGCTGTTATGAAAGCCCGGAAAGCTAGACTAATAGTTGATGTTTTCTCTTCCTATTGGGAAGCAGACTAGTCCTGGTAGTCTATCATGTTCTACTTCCGGCAGTGGTCCTATGTGAGCCAACCAGTCAGTCATCCAGTTCTTCCTGTCCCATTTATCGGCAAAGTGTAACCATTGTTTGTTCCTGCCAGGGCCAACCAAAAAATAAAAGAAAGAACGTATTCCGCTTGTTCTGGTTATTCCTATTCTCTTGGTTGGAGGTAACCAGATTGGGCCAGGCCATACCATAGGGCATCCGATTTAGAATCAATTCAGCTGGAGTGGCAAAACACATGATAACTTCTCGCCTCGATGAAAACAATGAAATCAAAATTTGTTTGAAGTCGCGCGCCTTCGTTAAAAAGAAATGGGACGAGACCAAGTATATTAATCCGGGCAATGGTATGGGCCCCATATTATGCAGAGACAAGAGCCCGCACCTTTCCCTCAAAAAAATACTTGGCCACCTCGCCTAGCTCCACGAGTATCATGTTTCCTGGGGATGATGGGACAATGCCCCAATTTTCTAGGGTTTGGGAGATAACGACTGCGGTAAAGGAGGCGGTCTTCGTGATCCTATTTTCTCTTGCAAGTGTTGCATCCGAACCGAATGGGAATTCATTCTCGGCTTTCGACTTCCTTAGGTACCGACCTTTCTAATGTTTATACGGGACTTAGTATCCTAGTATACTTAGGCCAATTAATATACTGGCCTTAGGTCTATAGACCAAAGTCACTTCGCTACCTTCCTTCCCCTAGTTTAGAAACGATAATAGACCGGCCTTCCCGCTCCACATCGTTTTTATTACTTGTTAGACCATTGCCCATGTGCACCTTACCTATAAGACGAAGAAAATGAAGGAGATGAGAGAATGCAGTCAATTATGGGAAATTCCATGGGCGGTATAACCTTTCCTTTGAGGCTGTTGTGAATCAAAGACTAGTAGTCATAAGACTTACCGCTAGTATGGATTTCGGTACTCTTTCCCTGCCCGATTCATTAGTTCAACTACTAAGATCCAAAATTAATATACTGGTCATGAGGTGCCCACTGGACGTGCAATCTTAGTGTTTGTATCATTTTGGGTCCAAATCGCAAGCACCTATAGGTTTTTGGGTGAGGCACCGGTATAAACATTAGGGAGATGACTAGTAAAATTCATTGTGTAATCTTCGATCTGACACTGAAAATGTTTTAGATAAGCAGCGGTGTTCGCACGGTCTATGGGAGACGAACGAGAATGAGAAAGTATATGTTTATTACATTTATAATCCTTTAAATTAAGCTTAAAGAATACCATTATACTTTTGTTATATCTAGAAACAGGGGATTCTGGTACTTGACCAACTGTACTCATTTTTAAGTAAACACTATCCCAGAATAGAGGAAGCTCCTTCTCTAACAAACTCTGGTCTATGATTGGTTTCGAGGATGACTGATGATTGGTATTGAATCATTAGATGATGACTGCTCATCAGAGGAAGAAGACGAATAAGCATAAGCATGACTACTATAAGATCTATTATGTTTAGGGGTAGAAGAATTTCTAGCTGGTGCTAATTTTCTCTCTCTTTTTGGACCATAAGATAGTGATTGATTCGATGAGTCATCTGATGAGTGATTACAAATGCCACCATCCTCTTCTGATGATGAATCACCAGCCGCCAGCAATTGACTTTGATAAGCTTTTGAGGATGAAACATACAATGCACCACACCGATCACAGAAATGAATGTCTTTAGAAAAACCACCCACTATTATCATCTCCATTTTATATTCTCTTACAAAATTGAAACTGGAATGGAGGGTTCCAAATTTCACCCATTCTAGGCCATAACTAAGACAACTCATACAATAAGGCTCAGGTAGTGATAGATTACTCTATCTAAACAAGACTGGCCTATTACCCTCATCACTAGATGAATAAACCTTGATTAACCTATCACTTGGGGGATGTGTAACCTTTGAGATACAACACTCTTGCATCAGTTTCTTATCAGCATCCTTGCGAACAAATAGTGATTAACATAGATAACAGGAAGCGTATCTATTACTACCATTTTTGATCAAGTAAATTAGATAAAACTCACAAAATTGATGCCGAGGATGGATGTGTGCTATATGCTTCCAATCAGGGTTATTGGACCAATGACAATTACAACCTTGTCTTAGAAAATTCAAATATCAAAAGTCTCAAATGAACAACTTCATTCATAGCTCTTTGGAAGCGCGATTAAGTCTCAGATGCCTCAAGATAAACAACGACCAGCCTTTCTTTAAACAACGACCAACCTATCTTTTTGTATAGGATGAGAGCCATGCCTTTAGCCTTTAGACGAATCAAGGATGACCTTTCTGAGGCACCTGTGCTAATGCTCGGAAGAACCACTACGACTATACATATCATCGGAACATTCCTATCACAGAAGAACGGAGAAGGTGTGCTATCTAGAAGTGAGACAGACGACTATTTTCATAAAGAGAGAGCACTAGACCTGGCTAAACATCATCAACGCGAAGTCACATCTTGCTTGCTAACACAATATCTTAACTCAAGTAGTAAATGGTAACTTCACCACATCCATTCGCCTTGACCGGATCATAGCGTTAGCGGAGTCCGCAACCGATCGGCCTTCTATCTGACTTCCTTCGATACCGGATTCTGAAAGGACAGATCCTATTACTTTGGAATGGAGCGAAGGCGCACCACTTTAGTCAACTCGAAGAAGAAGAAATGGAAGCAACCTTTCCAAAAGATTACCAGGCGAGGGGCGCAAGTGGACTGCCTTAGACCAGTCCTTTCTTTACCTGATTATGTAAGAGACTAGGTGTAATATCCTACATTTGGAGGCTCAAAACTAACTGCTACGGATGCTGCAGTCATCTATAGGTGTTATTTCTGAGTGACCAAAATCGGAATCTTGAAACTACTGGCAACACAAAAACACAAGAATATGAATAATTTTAAACTTCAACAAAACATAATTTCTCATTTCTTATAAATTTCAATTTAAGATTTCATCACATAATCCCAAACGTTAACCACGTTCAGATCACACATACATGTACAAAATACGATAAGTGTGACATATGAAGATGTTCCCTGATCACAGAACTAATAAATATGAACTTTACAGTTCTTAGTACATCACAGCGGAAAACACAAAATAGCTTCTATATAGCTAACACTGCCTCCTGCACGTCTTCGGAAGCTTATTCGTCCAAAAACCTGAAACCCACCCACTCTCAGACTAATCAAAATAATTTTGAGTACCCAAGAGTTTGTGGAGAAACACAAACTTCGAGTCAGACAATAAGTCTGGTATGAATAATCCCCTATCATCTCTTATCATAAATAGATAACTAGTGAGACCACGCCGTTTAGCGGAACGGGTTTTCCCCTCACTAGTATCCAAAATAAACATGTGAATCATTTACTATGCCCCTGCACCCAAAATGATTAGTTTTAACATAATATGAAATAAAGCCATAAATCATATGTATTGGATATCCCATCCACGAATTTACTATATATCCCATATAAAAGCAATTTATTAGATTTCCCATCTAAAATCAATTTATTAGAGTTCCTCTCTATAATCTTTAAAATAACTATATGTCATAATTTAATAGGACTATCCGTCCCAAATCCATTTAAAATAAATGCAGATTATCCATCGTACATTGTTTTATAAAAGATGGTGTGGGCTATCCACCGCACACTCCATAGTTTTCCTAGGATGACTATGAACCCTTGGGTGCCAAATCCCGAGGCTAACAACCTCTGGCAAAACATTCTTTACTTTACAAATTTGATGTGGGCTATCCACCGCACATTCCATGGTTTTCCTAGGTTAACCAAGAACCCATCACTTGGCCAATTATAATATCATGATCCCCATGATTATTTATAATAATTCATGATCTCCATGATTAATTATTTTCCCCAGGTATACCACATGTTTAACCTATTCCCATTGGAAGCCCCAATTAGGTTAAATTAAAAAAAACACATTGATAGCCCCAATGTATATTTACGAAAGCTTATTTCTATTTCTAACCCCAAACTATGTATCGAAAACATTAAACCCACCCCGGTGTCCCCAAGGGTTTAGTAACATCAAATTTATATAAGGATCCCCCTTAGATATGCAACCAAAATAAGAAAATAGACATCCAAAGTTAGCCCCTTCGGAAACCTTTCTTTTGAAAGCATCACAAAATTATACCTTTCGAAATTATTGAAACTCAAAACCTTTCGCAATTATTAAAGATAGCCTCTTCAAAACCCTTTGAAAATAAACCTTTCGATGTCAAACCTTTCAAAATCAAAACCTTTCGCAATTATTGAAGATAGATCCTTCAAAATCCTTTGAAAATAAACCTTTCGATGTCAAACCTTTCAAAATCAAAACCTTTTGCAATTATTGAAGATAGCCCCTTCAAAACCCTTCGAAAATAAACCTTTTGATGTCAAACCTTTCGAAATCAAAACCTTTCGCAATTATTGAAGATAGCCCTTTCAAAACCCTTCAAAAATAAACCTTTCGATGTCAAACCTTTCGCAATTATTGAAGATAGCCCCTTCAAAACCCTTTGAAAATAAACATTTCCATGTCAAACCTTTCGAAATCAAAACCTTTCGTAATTATTGAAGAACAATGAAGTGTTGGTGTTGGAACCAACCCTTCGAAAGCATACTTCCGACCATGTCGGAAGGTTTACCCTTCGGTTCTGCCGAAAGGTATTAAAACACCTTTTTAGAAAACATTTTTTAAAACAATACTCTTGAAGGTTTAAACTTTCGAAGATCCCCTTCGAAACCCCTTCTTGAATATATAAAAATTTTGGTCTTTTATAAAATGATAGAGTCGAAGGATCTCCCTTCAACTAGTTCGAAAGCAATTATGTTTCTATCCGAAAGCAAAGGCATCAGCCTCCCCATTCCTTCGTCCTTCTTCCCTTCGACACCATGCCTACCTTTCAATTTAGGCGGAGGGTAATTGTTTACCTTTCGTCTTAGATGAAAGGTACCTTTCGACTTCGTCAAAAGGGTAAAAGCGGGCTTGTTGGAGTCGAAGGCAGAACTGGGCCCACTGAAGTGATGTTTTATCTAGTTTTTCTAATTTTGATTGGCTGAGGAACCTTCTCCTCTACTTCCAAATAGTAAAAAGTATACAAAAGTCAACCTTTTTCTTAAAACACTATTCTTCTTCCCCAAACATTTCTCAAAAGCAATTTTCCCCCGGTTTTTAAATAACACGGAAGCCATTTTTTAGTTTAGCCCTTAGGCTTAAGTAATTTAATTACCTTAGCAAATCACTAAGGAAAATCCTAAAAAATCACCAAAAATTTGACAAATCATATACTTTAACATATTAAAATTTCAAAGCATATGAAGATCAAAACAACTCGGAATTTAACCAAAACTGAATGAAAATGTGTTAATTAGCCCATTAACATTTTAAAACACTTAAGTCTTATCCAAATAAAGGTTTAAATGGTTATATCCTAACCAAAATCACAAACATGAATCAGGTATAATCCATAACCGATCCAAACATAGAAAAATGAGATGATAAACATGATTATTCATCTTGATTAGTTGATTGGAGAATTAGATAATTTCCTAGCTTTAATTCCTTTGCTTTAATTCCTTAGCTTTTTCTTCAATTTATTGCTCTTCCTGGAGCTTTTAATGGCTGGCCGAAATATAGGTGAGGAGTTATGAATGAGAAAGTGAAAGTTTATTAAAGTGGAGGAAGAGATTTATACTAAGAAATGTAGCCTCATTTCCAAGTTTACCCTTTAGGAAAATTCCTCCTTCTAAATTTAGTTAAGTCTTATTTTAGTTCATTCATTAAGACATGGCCATTGGATTTATTAATCTCATCTCCGTAATTATTCACATTATTCTATTTAATTTATCCAGTTAATCATGAATTATGTTAATTAACACTCAGGGGCATTACAGACTCCCACCCTTAAAGGATTTCATCCCCGAAATTTCAGTAAGGGCACAACAACAAGCATATAGCCCATGCAAGCAAAGCTAGTATAACCTACCAGCCAAATTCTATATAAACCCTATATAGAACGTACCATCTAAAATAGCTCAGGAAAAGTAGCCCTAATCATATCTTTTGTCTCCCAAGTACAGTCCTTCACGTTGTCGCTCCACTAAACTTTCACCAACCTAACTTTCTTGTTCCTTAGCTTTTTCTCATCTTTTGCCACAACACAGACTGGTTGCCTCACAAAAGTCATATCTGGTACCACAACAAAGTCCTCCAGTGCCGTCGGAGCAATAGTAATTTCTGGATCATGAACATACTTCCTAAGTTGAGAAACATGAAACACATTATGAACCCCGGCCAAACTGCTCGGTAAATCTACTCGGTATGCGAGTCTCCCAATCCTCTCTGATATAGGAAATGGTCCAACATATCTCGGTGCTAGCTTCCCGGTCTTCCCGAACCGAACCATACCTTTCATCGGCGATATCTGAATGAAAGCACTATCTCCAACTGAGAACTCTAGGTCCTTACACCTTTTTTTTGCGTAATTCTTCTGCCTAGACTAAGCTTCCTTCATTCTTTCCCGTATCAACTCGATCTTTTTCGTCGCCTCTCTCGCCAAATCTAGACCAAGGACCATGCAGTCTAATGATGTTCTTCATGAACAACTTATCCAAAATAGGTGCCGTCCTGGTTGACCTTACCAGAATGAAATGTGCACTCTTGGTAAATCTGTCCACTATGACCCATATACTTTCATTACCCCGGTTTGACCTTGGCAACCCATCAATAAAATCCATGGATATCGAGTCCCACTTCCAACTGGAACATCTAAAGGTTGAAGCAACCACTTGGCTTCTGATGTTCGGCTTTTACTTGCTGACGGTTCAAGCATTGTTTTACCCTTAAGCCAACATCCCTCTTTATTCCTTCCCAAAAGAAACTTCTCTTCATATCCTGATACATCTTGGTTCCCCCAAGATGATCGTAAACTTTGATCGATGACATTCCCTAAGAACTTCCTTCCTACGGTTTCCAACATCCGGAACACATAACCGTTCCTTCTTTCTAAACCAACCCATGCGGTCAAGAATAAAATCCTTTAAGTCATCAATCTCGGCTCAAGTTTCTAACCTTCTAATCCTCTCAGTTAACACTAGATCCTCTTTCTGCCTAAAAGCAATTCGTTCGATCAACACTGGTCGAACTTCCAAACAAAACATCATGGCGATATTCCAACTAGATCCAGCAGTCGACCTCAACTGCACACTACAAGCAGCTAGTGCTTCCAAGTCTTTCCATTCCGCCAACATAGCTAACACCATATTATGATGTTTCCTGCTAAGCGCATCCACCACCTTATTTCCTTTTCCCGGTTTATACTTGATGCTAAAATCATAAGTTGCAACAAACTCCAGCCGTCTCTGCTGTCTCATGTTCAGCTCCTTCTGGGAGAATAAATACCGTAGAGACTTATGATCCATAAAAAGCTCAAACCTTTCTCCCAAAAGATAATGTCTCCATACCTTCAATGCTAAGATTACCGCTTCCAACTCTAAATCATGAATAGGGTATCTCACTTCATGAAGTCTAAGTTGTCTAGAAGCATAGGCAATAACCTTTCCATTCTGCATTAGCATAGCACCTAACCCGGTACCACATGCATCGGTGTAAACTACCAACCCCTAATTGGGGGAATTAATTTAAAGGAAAAAAATTTGTATATTTTTAGCCTCAAGGACACGACCTCAATGTTTTAACCACAAGGACAAACATTCTCCTAAAAATTATTCATAAGGACAAACATTTTTCCAAAATTATTCATAAGGACAAACATTCTTTCAAAAATGCTACCAAACTAAAAACTGATACCTAAAAACTGCTACCGATAACTACAAACCGATACCTAAAAACTACTATCAATAACTAAAAACTGATACCTAAAGAAAGTTGTCATTCAGGCTAAAATACTGAAGGTCTGTCCTTGAGGCTAAAATGCTAAGAAATTTTGTCCTTGAAAATAATTTCCTGTCCCCGATTCCCATCTCGAACTACTAACACGGGCGCATTGGTTAACAAATGTTTCAACTTAAGGAATGCATCCCCACATTTGTCAGACCAAACAAACTTCACGTCCTTCCTGGTTAGCATAGTCAAGGATGCCGCTATCCACGAGAAATCCTTAATGAACCTTCGGTAGTAACCTGCAAGACCAAGAAAACTTCTAATTTCACTTACCATTTCTGGTCTCTTCCAATTGTTAACAGCTTCGATCTAATTCGGATCAACTGATAACCCTTCTTCGAAAACTACATGACCAAGGAACTTCACTTCCTTCTTCCAGAAATGACACTTGGAGAACGTCGCCTTCAGTTGATGTTATCTTAGCATCATCAATACTATTCTAAGATGATCTGCATGATCCTTCTCATTCTTAGAATATACCAAAATGCCATCAACAAAAACCAACACGAAACTATCCAAGTACTCTTGGAAAACCCAGTTCATCAAATCCACAAAGAAAGCTGGGGCATTAGTAAGCCCGAATGGCATAACCAACCACTTATAAGACCCATATCTGGTCCTAAACGCTGTCAAAGGAATACTGTCCTCTTCCACTCTTAGCTGATGGAAACCTCTCGCCAAATCCAGCTAGGAAAACACTCTAGCTCCACTCAACTGATCGAATAAGTCGTCAATCCTCGGCAAAGGATACATATTCTTGATCGTCCTCTCATTCAACATACGATAGTCGATACACATCCTTAACGACCCATCTGTCTTCATTACAAATACCGCGGCCGTTCCCCAAGGCGAACTGCTTGAACGGATAAAATTCTTTCCGTCCAATTCCATTAGTTGCACCTTCAATTCCTTTATCTCGGTTGGTGACATCCGCTAGGTGGACTACTTACGGGTTCATCTCTCGGTATGAGATCTATCAAAAACTCGATAGCTCTTTTCGGTGGCAAGCCCGAAACTGGTTCAAACACATCCGCAAACTCTCTTACTACATAAACTTGCTTCCACTCTGCTTCCGTTCCCATGGTACCCAATAATGCATAAGCATTTCCGTCTAAACTCCTTACTGAGTAAATAACTCAATTACGGCTATTAGGGTGTCTCAATGATATTTCCCCCTCCTAGCAAAATATCCTAGCATCATATCTATCTAACCAATCCATACCCAATATGATCCCGAAACCCACGAAATCAAAAACATATAAACTGCATGCAAACATATGACCTAACAAATCAAGTTCTAACTGGTCATATCTCGTTCCCATAGTTGCATACCCTCCTATAGGATTCACAACCCTTAAAGGAGTAATAAGTTATAAAGTTCTAGACATAAGCAATCTACCAAATACTAAGATATAAATGAGTGCGATGCACCGGTATCAAATAGTATCCTAACTGGAGTACTATGAATCATAAGCATACCTTCCATCACAGCTTTTCCTTTCTTAGTAGTTGTTGGTCTAGAGGATGATGGTTCCAATGCAAAGACCTTTCCCTTTCCAACCTTAACAGCCTTGGGACACTTGTCCTTGTAATGCCTCATCTGGCACAGTTGTAGCACTTCACATTCGGCCTCACTGCAACTGCTCTTCCATCACCCGAGCGACACTCATTAGCATAGTGCCCCTTCTTATCACACTTGTAACAAACAATATCAACCTTGCTCTTCTTAGCTGCTACCCCCGACTGTGCACCTTTCTTCTTGAAGAACTTCTGCTTCTTACCCTGAAAATTCTGAACCTCAACTGATTTCCCTTTTCCAAAAGTAGAAAGCATCTCTTCATTCCGAATAGCCATCTCCACAACAATATGAAATAGATCCCAGAGATTTGGCATGGTTGCTATGGTGATCTCGGGATTCAACCCCTGATAAACTTATCATTCCTCCGAATGACAATATCCACAGTAGCATATCTGTAATGGGACAGATCATCAAACTCTGTAACATACACAATCACCGATCTATCCCCCTGGAATAAATCTACAAATTTCCTAAGCAATGCTGACTTGGAAACTTTTGATAGAAATCTTTCTTCGAAGCTTCTTCTAAATTCAGACGAAGTTAGATCTGGAAATATCCTTTCACAATGTAATAGCCAGTTCTCCACTCCTACTGCATCCTCGGTTCCTAGAAAAGGCTTTCCTCCAAGACTAGCGTAATCCCTGCTCAACTTGGCATAATTATTACCAGCTGGGGCCATCGGATTAGCTTCTCCAGCATTCCCTACAGCCACTCCCGCAGCTGCCCTAGCTTGCATCATATTCACGAAGAACTGATACATTATCCCCATATCAACCGACGTAATCTCACCACCAACATTAGCATTTGCATCTGGGTTTGCATTTGCTTGTCAGCCCTGGTTGCTCCTAGTATTGGGTCGAACATTTCCATGTGTTGCGGTGCGTCTCCCACCTTGATTCACTCTTTCATTTCCTGCCTCCATATCTTACTTGCCTACTACTTGAAATCCAATCTTGGTAAGATACAGAAGAACGTTCTAAGAGAGTGGGGAATACATACTTAGGTATTTATAACAAAGAACACATACGTTACTATAATGCTTACCCAAGCCCAACCATATTTTAGATTCATTAGATTATGCTTTAAAAATCTTTTAAGGTTTAAATTCCTTTTAGGTACATAAACCATGCTCTGATACCGACTTGTAACATCCTGCTTCCGGAGGCTCAAAACTAACTATTGCTGATGCTGCAGTCATCCATAGGTGTTATTTTTGAGTAATCAAAATCGGAATCTTGAAACTATTGGCAACACGGAAACACAAAAATATGAAAAAATTTAAACTTCAACAAAACATAATTTCTCATTTTTTATGAATTTCAATTTAAGATTTAATCACATAATCCCAGACGTTAA
This sequence comes from Allium fistulosum, assembly GCA_030737815.1. Lineage (NCBI taxonomy): Eukaryota > Viridiplantae > Streptophyta > Magnoliopsida > Asparagales > Amaryllidaceae > Allium > Allium fistulosum. Next base: position 1,037,300,994 of record CM060902.1, on the reverse strand, counting down.
CCACGTTAAGATCACATATACATGTACAAAATACGATAAGAGCGACATATGAAGATGCCTCCTTATGATGATCAGAGAACTAATAAATATGAACTTTACAATTCTTAGTACATCACAGTGGAAAACACAAAATAGCTCCTATATGGCTAACACTGCCTCCTACACGTCTCCGGAAGCTTATTCGTCAAAAAACCTAAAAGTCTCCCACTCTCAGACTTCTCAAATTAATTTTGAGTACCCTAGAGTTTGTGGAGAAACGCAAACTTCGAGTCAAACAATAAGTCTGGTATGAATAACCCTTATGATCTCTTATCATAAATAGATAATTAGTGAGACCAAGCCGCTTAGCGGAACGGGTTTTCCCCTCACTAGTATCCAAAATAAACATGCGAATCATTTACTATGCCCCTGCACCCAAAATGATTAGTCTTAACATAATATGAAATAAAGCCATAAATAATATGTATTGGATATCTCATCCACCCATTTATTGGATATCCTATCTAAAAGCAATTTATTAGATTTCCCATCTAAAATCAATTTATTAGAGTTCCCCTCTAAAATCCTCAAAATGACTATCTGTCATAATTTAATAGGGTCATCCGTCCCAAATCCATTTAAAATAAATGCAGATTATCCATCGTACATTGTTTTATAAAAGATGGTGTGGGCTATCCACCACACACTCCATAGTTTTCCTAGGATGACTATGAACCCTTGGGTGCCAAATCCCAAAGCTAACCACCTCTCGCAAAACATTCTTTACTTTAGAAATTTGATGTGGGCTATCCACCGCACATTCCATGGTTTTCCTAGGTTAACCAAGAACCCATCACTTGGCCAATTATAATATCATGATCCCCATGATTATTTATAAAAATCCATGATCCCCATGATTAATTATTTTCCCCAGGTATACCACCTATTTAACCTATTCCTATTGGAAGCCCCAATTAGGTTAAATTAAATTAAAACACATTGATAGCCCCAATTTATATTTTTGAAAGCATATTTCTGTTTGTAACCCCATACTACGAAAACATTAAACCCACCCCGGTGTCCCCAAGGTTTAGTAACATCAAATTTATATAAAGATCCCCCTTACATATGCAACCAAAATAAGCAAATAAACATCCAAAGTTAACCCCTTCGGAAACCTTTCTTTTGAAAGCATCACAAAATTATACCTTTCGACCTTGTCGAAAGGTTCTACCTTTCAACCTTGTCGGAAGGTTTCTTTTCAACCTAGTTGAAAGGTTCTACCTATCGACCCTGTCAAAAGCCTGGGGTATCCCCCTTATAAAACAATTTATAGTCCTTTCGAAATCAAACCTTTCAAAATTATTGAAACTCAAAACCTTTCGCAATTATTGAAGATAGCCCCTTAAAACCCTTCGAAAATAAACCTTTCGATGTCAAACCTTTCAAAATCAAAACCTTTTGCAATTATTGAAGATACCCCCTTCAAAACCCTTCGAAAATAAACCTTTCGATGTCAAACCTTTCGAAATCAAAACCTTTCGCAATTATTGAAGATAGCCCCTTCAAAACCATTCGAAAATAAACCTTTCGATGTCAAACCTTTCGAAATCAAAACCTTTCATAATTATTGAAGATAGCCCCTTCAAAACCCTTCATAAATAAACCTTACGATGTCAAACCTTTCGAAATCAAAACCTTTCGCAATTATTGAAGATAGCCCCTTCAAAACCCTTTTAAAATAGACTTTTCGATGTCAAACCTTTTGAAATCTAAAACTTTCGCAATTATTGAAGAACAATGAAGTGTTGCTGTTGGAACCAACCCTTCAAAAGCATATTCCAACCATGTCGGAAGGTTTACCCTTCGGTTTTGCCGAAGAGAATTAAAACATCTTTTTAGAAAACAATTTTTAAAACAATAATCTTGAAGGTTTAAACTTTCGAAGATCCCCTTCGAAACCCCTTCTTGAATATATAAAAAATTTGGTCTTTTATAAAATGATAGAGTCGAAGGATCCTCCTTCAACTAATTCGAAAGCAATTCTGTTTCTATCCGAAAGCAAAGGAAGTAGTGTCCCCATCCCTTCGCCCTTCTTCCCTTCGACACCGTGCCTACCTTTCGATTTAGGCGGAGGGTAATTGTTTACCTTTTGTCTTAGACGAAAGGTACCTTTCGACTTCGTCAAAATGGGAAAAAGCGGGCTTGTTGGAGTCGAAGGCAGAACTGGGCCCACTGAAGTGATGTTTTATCTTGTTTGTCTAATTTTGATTGGCTGAGAAACCTTCTATTGTACTTCCAAATAGTAAATAGTATACAAAAGTCAACCTTTTTCTTAAAACACAGTTCTTCTGCCCTAAACATTTCTCAAAATCAATTTCCCTCTGCTTTTTAAATAACATGGAAGCCATTTTCAGTTTAGCCCTTAGGCTTAAATAATTTAGTTACCTTAGCAAATCACTAAGGAAAATCCTCAAAAATCACCAAAAATCTGACAAATCATATACTATATATTAAAATTTCAAAGCATATGAAGATCAAAACAACTCGGAATTTAACCAAAACCAAATGAAAATGTGTTAATTAGCCCATTAACATTTTAAAACACCTAAGTCTTATCCAAACAAAGGTTTAAATGGTTATATCCTAACCAAAATCACAAACATGAATTGGGTATAACCCATAACCGATCCAAACATAGAAAAATGAGATGATAAACATGATTATTCACCTTGATTAGTTGATTGGAGAATGAGATAATTTCCTAGCTTTAATTCCTTAGCTTTTTCTTCAATTTATTGCTCTTCATGGAGCTTTTAATGGTCGGCCGAAATATAGGTGAGGAGTTATGAAAGAGAAAGTGAAAGTTTATTAAAGTGGAGGAAGAGATTTATACTAAGAAATGTAGCCCCATTTCCAAGTTTACCCCTTAGGAAAATTCCTCCTTCTAAATTTAGTTAAGTCTTATTTTAGTCCATTCATTAAGACACGGCCATTGGATTTATTAATCTCATCTCCTAAATTATTCACATTATTCTATTTAATTTATCCAATTTAATATCCCGAATAATGTTAATTAAAATTCAAGGGCATTACACTAGGTCCGTCTGGCATGGCGGGCAGGGAAGATAGTTCACTTTGAGAGCCAAGCTACTAGTAACCTAAAGGGATCCTGCTTTTTGGCAATAAAAAATGGCGACTGAGGAAGCAGCCTTTATTATACCACTGACGGGCCCGTGGATTCCTACTTCCCAAAAGGGGGATATTGGCTAGCTGAGATGAAGCCACCAGTATTGCGACTTCGCCAAGAAGAAGTGGATGATAGAACTAGAGTAGAGTCCGACGGTTCTTTTCGATATGGCTAGACGCCCTTCCCTCCTACTAGCACTACTAGGCTCGGAAGCCAACTCACTTTGAGAGCTAGTCACCTTAGTCTCTTTAGAGGAGCTCACCAGCCAGAAAGAGGTCGGAGGTTTCATTATAGGGAAAATTTTTGGATCTTTCTTGTAGGCTCGTCGGGTTGGCAACCGAGATTAACTAAACACTCCCATCCCTCAGGAATTTTTATTATTTAGGTGCGGCCTTGTTCTCCTTAGCAGCTAGGTGCGTAGTGAGCGGATAAAACTTCGGATGTTTTCATCAGTGCATATGAATAGGATTACCTAACTCTTGAGGTCGAAGAAAGGATTAACGGCCTATTGATCAAGGAAAGCCAAAATGAAGTCTTACTTCTCTAGCTTGGGCCGTCTTCCCAGATCCCTGCTTCTGCTTTTGGTTGTGGATCTGGTTCTCTAGTAACGGGCGAGAGAAAACAGCAAACAGTGCACATCTCATCTTATCCACTTCTGAATCTTCAGGAAAGACTCGCTAGAAAGCAGCTTGCTAAGAGTGGCAAGGAAGAGAGAGAAATCCCCATTTTTAGGGGTCTAGAGGAAGAAGAAGCCAATACGCAACAAGCCCCTTTATGTACCTATGGGATAGGGATAGGCAGGAGTTTGATTAGTTAGGGGTGTTGTTATATGCTCTCGTCACCCTTATCATGTCCTTGACCTATCTATTTTGCCTAACGAGCGTACAGCGTACATACGTACATAGGCTCATTCGATGAGTTGTCAATGAAGAGTCAGAGTAGTGTAATGCCGCTAGTCAACAATAAGGTAAAAAATCGTTCAATGCTTCTACTGTTCTCTGGTATCCACGTTGTGAACTCCGTAAGAAGTCCTATAAAAGTATATTATTCCAGATAGGATACTACACAAAGAATAGGGTCCCGGATTGTCTTCCTTCTTTGAGTAGGGGACATGCCATGGTATAAGGAATAGGAGATTAGCAATTGAATCAGAATAGGCTGCACAGTTAATCCGATAGTTAACCACTGTTAGCCTTTCGGAATAGAAGGAACTCTTTGCAGGAATAATTGTCCAAATAGGAAGGTCAAGAAGTTGCAAAATAGGAACTCTGATAGGGTAAGTTCAAGCACATAGAACATCAACGACTGTATTGTGTCGATGAGCCCTACGAACTAGATGCTCCATCCATTTCAATGCTGTTTTTTCCATTTGGGTGGCTAAAAGAATGAGGTACCATACCGTGCTACTGCCTTGACCTAGGATTCTTTTCCTCACATTGGATTCTGAATTGGAAAACGGAAGCTTGCAAGATTGCTTGGTACCCTTTGCACTGTTTACAAGCTTTCCCTTGGGACAGATAGCGTTCGAAAGGAGAGAAGGAATTTCTACCAACTCCTATCTATAAAGAAAGGGCAGACTGGCATAGAGACCATAGAAAGCACAGACTTCCACTGCTTCTTTGCTTGCTTGCATTGAATGAATAGGCTTGCTGACTGGCTTACCTACTTGAACTAAAAATCATAAAGTGAAAACCGAATGCAGTTTAGCACATCTCGATGGGAAAGGAAAAGAAAGAGTGAGAGGACAGATTGGTTTACTGGCTGTGTACCCTTTTTGAGCCTTGGACAGCTATTGGAATGATACCAATTGGCACCTTCGCTACTAGTTGAATCAAAGCATTAATATTGGTGGGCTTGAATACGTGGGCAAGAGCCCCCACTTTACGAGCCAATGTGTCCATTATAGAGAGAGGGGAGTTCTCATTAGGAGAGGAATATCCGACGGTCTCAAAAGTAAGCATGATAGAAAGCTAGCCCAGGTGAGATCGTATCCCTTTTGATAGAGGTTCTTAATCTCCCGGTCGTAAGGAAGAAGAAGACAAATTTTAGTCCACTGGTCTGTAGTTGTACTAGTAAGCCTGTCAGGAAGGTTCTATTAAGCAAACCAGTAAGTTAGTAATTCAAAGTATAGCCCTGGTGCTGGTGTATGAGATATTGAATTCTCAGTGACAACAGACTCAGAATCCTAAGTTAAGTAAGCCAGTCCTACGGCTACGAATTTCATAAATTAAGCAAAGGGCAAGCATTTGCAAATGAGAATTGACATACATGTGAGACAAGCGACTTTGTAAGGTCTAGTTGAAGATAAAACCTGGCCTATTCTTTATTTTCCCCTATAGGATTCTACGGATTGTTTATCCAACCCAATCGACCCTCTTGCTCCTAATTAATATACTGGGCAAGATATGTTCCTTGAAATATGGATAAGCCCGGAAATCTAATCTAAACAAGGCTTGAATTGATAGATGCCATGGATGGTCTAAACTCTGGTCTTCACTTGCTTACTCTAAGATAGTGCCCTTGAATGACCATAGGTCCTCCATCCAGGACGTGCAAATAAGACTTTTTAGCGTACAAAGGCAATAGGAAGAACCCTATATCTAAATCTAGCATTTCAAAATCATGCTCAAACTTCGAAAGGCGCTAAGGAATATAAAGTGAGATTATTTCCGCCAAATAGAATGGATGCTTAAGTGATTGATCGATCCCCAATTAATATACTGGTCTTACTAGCTAATTAGTAGAACCTTTAGAAGAAGGAGTTGGATTAACTAGTTGGAGCTGGTTTCAGTATTCCTAGGGCCTGAAGAAGGAGTTGGATTACGGAGGAGCTTTCTCCTGTGAATGTGAATTAGGTTGGCTACTAGGTTCTCCTCTTACTTCACTACGTTCCCCGAAACTACTTGGCTCCCTTCTAGTTGTTGGGTTCTCTCCCTAATTGATTGGGGTAGTTTCAAGGCATATTTCAAATTATTCTGTTCTATTTCTTCGCTACCCATAGTCATGATTGGGTGGGCGAGTAAGTTATACTGGCACCTCTCCTAGAAATTGCTTTGTCTACGGAAAGACCTCTTTCGCTACACACCTATTCTGACCTAAGGTGCTTACCTCGCTAAGCCCGGTGAGTTCTGGGTATGTGACTCTTGGTCTCTTTCACAGTACATGGAGAGACTCGAACATAGAGATAGCTTCTGATTTAGATCTCTAGTCTTTCGTCTCAAGCTGTAGTAACAAGTAAGTTCTTCCCAGATGTGGGAAATGAAGCCAAAAATGCACTTATAAGGCAAAGGAAGTCTTGCAATCAGACTCGGGAGTGGCTTTGACCTTATGGCTTTGGCCTAATAGGAAGAATTTCAATAAGTACGATTGAACACCATAACTATTGCATGGGTGATGCGGTATATGTTCGACTGCAACGATTAGAGAAACTGCTCACTTATGATGAGCTCCCCTCTCCCTATCGGTCGAGTAAACCCCCTCTCTCCGTCTATCTGGTCTTAGGACTTGTAGGAGTCGTGGACTTATGTACCAATGTTCATCGTTGACTGAAGGTATACTAGGCGCCTAGTATACCAAGTCCAGTATATTAATTGGTATGATAGAGTCGATAGTCACTCTGTCTAGGTTCTGAGTTGAGTTGAGTTGAGTATAGAGTGAATCGAGAGAAAGTCAGTACACACTAAGGTGCGCCTAAGCGACCGATCTCTGTTATCAATAGTCACTAGTAATCAACAATATGCAGTATACCGAGCTCAGGTCCAATACTATTAGTTGAGTTTAGTTGATAGTTGAGTTTAGTTGATAGTTGATTTTAGTTGTGTTTCGTTTAGTAGAGTTAACCGAGAGAGTTAGTACATGCAGTTGAAGCAATAGGCTAGGATATTAATTCCATTCTATTATTGTATATCAATTAGGACTCTCTACAGACTGAGTTAGCGAACTATGTTGTACTAATTTACTGATACTTCGTTGGATTCACACTTTCTTATTACTAAAGAATGCCGAGCCAGTATATTAATTTGGGCTTATGAATCATGTGTTGCTATAGTCTTCATTCATAACTGCTTACCCGGACTGATTGTTCACTGCCTAGTTCTTTCCTTTCTATATTGTTGTGGTCGGTTGATCGAACAAACAGAGGTTAGAGGGATATAGACTCGTCATGCGAAAGAGGCTAGGGTGGTCATCCATAAGTGCTCCTTATCCGACAACTGGGGTTATAGAAGGCGCAGCCCGAACACCTATGCACATCTCTAAAACCCCAGATGCATCGGCATCCTCCGAAGATGGTCTGTATCCCGAGAAAGAGTTAGCATAGTAGAAAGGTAGGCTATGACTGGCTTAACGATTTACCTCCCTATCGGTCTAAGAGGCATACGTCCCCTCCCTAGCCTTCCTTCTGAGCCAGGATCAAATTCAGATGTCGGACTATGATTGGGCCCTGTAGACTTAACACCCACCCAATATCTTTTTGACAACAGCTAACCCTGACTTGAGAATAATCATAACAAGGCAGGCGCAAGTATATATATTCATTCAGGAGTGTAACACCCAAAAAGAATGAGAATGTCGGTAAGGAAACAAAGCTCGCAAGCACCTTAGCAGTTGAGCCATTACTCCACTGAATACTATGGGACTGGAATAGGAATGATTATAGTTCTTTCCGGTAGACGTATCCTATTGGTCAAAGTTTAATAACCAGTGAAAAAGCCTTTGTGAACTGGTCGTAAGACCTAATGTGCTTGCCTACTTTGGTCTACAGATTGAAGGTGCATAGCAGTAGCCCCAGGTGAAGACTCCAGGTTTGTTAGACCGTTCCCCTCCATAAAGAAACTATAGAGAGCTTAGCCCCGGAGAGATGTTGATTCTTTGCTTCGATAAAATGGGAGTTGGGGGGTAATTCCAATCATCCTCATTGAGCCACATTTGATCTCCATTCAGATAAACACCAGGTCGTTGCTTTTGACCATAGGGTTGCAAAGCCAGCTTTCTTAGACCAGTGTGAACGCCAACAAGGTGCGTAGCAATTCGGATACGTAAGGCGTATCAAACGTCGAACTCTCATGACTTGATGAGTAAGATAATATACTAAGGGCTTCTTGTTGCTACAGTCTGCATTCCTAAACATTAGAACAACAATCTGTCCATAGTTTATCCCCATATATTAATTAAGGTGGAGGTTTGTTGTTCACTAAGCACCTGTCTTACCAGTTTTCTTTCTCTGATTACTTATAAATCAAAGGATTCACCAAGCAAAGACAGAGCTGTTTAAGCATGCTCCTCAACAAGCTAGCACATAACATAATGCTAGCCTGAAGTCTGTTCGTACAGTAGCCTCCCGTTCACTTCGCCCGCCTAGCATTATTTCAGTCATTGCTTCCGGTATCCAAAAGGTAGATTGAGAAGAGGAAGATCCGTTATTGTTCTTAATTGTTTCCCCTACTCTCCCTATAGATGAGTAATGGGTGGACTTTAATTAATATACTGGGTCTCTAACTAGAAAAGTAAATGCACCGGCAGTCGAATATCAATAATCACTTACCCCGCGTTAGTAGAGTGAGGAGTGAACGGAAAAAAAATACAGTTGTCAGGAGGGACCTTCGACTTAGACATTAGGCATGAGAATCGGCCAATACATTCATTCACATCCGTTGATTGTGGTGTGCCATACACCAAGCTTGTTTCAGAGCGGATGTTAGGAGTGGAAAGGAAGAGTTGTACCGAGGACTTAGTCAAATACTGAACTGAAAAATGAAGCATCATCGAGTACTGAATCCGTAGTTTTAGTATCGCTTGGAAAGAAAGCCAAAAAACTCTGAATCACGCCCTCACACCCCTACTAGGGTAGGTTAAAACCCCCATTTTCCCAAACCTCTACCTCTAATGGGGCATCCTCTTATTTTGTTCATATTCTAGTGAAAACCTCTTCTGCTAGGTAGGTTACTATCCTTTATTTATCAGCAAATGGATGGAATTCACTTGTCAAAATCCATATACTGAACTATGTAAAATCAGGCCATGGGCGCAGTATCTAAAATCGTTTGTTCACCCAAAAGTAAGTCCTCTCTCCACGCTAAAACGATAAATCATTTTGGCTCTTTCACACAGTATCGAGGTCTTTTTCATAAGAAGCAGCACTCTATTGTCCACTTTGATAGCTTTCAAGAGTATCTTTCATACCCGGGGTCTCCAACCCCCTCTTTCTGGCAGGCCTTCTTTCCTATGCTTCCTTGTGCTTCTGAGATCGCTAGCAATTTTCCATTGACTGATTCACTAAGCCAAGCATTGGAGCAAGCTAGGAAGACTACTTTTCCCTCATCCAAGTCCATCTCTAGCCCCCTTATTCCTAAATCTTCGCTCCATGCTGCTCCTTTATTTGTCTTATAGTCGCCTCCCCATTCATCTTCTATCTCCGGTGCCTTTCGGTAACGTCTCTCTCCACTGCTCATTTTTTGCTCATAAGTAAGTAAGCTCTTATCCACGGCATATTTTGACTCTTACCTTCGCTTCCTTCATTCAGTTTCTGGTTCTTGGCTGAACCATCCAGTAGGTCTTTCGACCCTCAAAGCAATACATCATGTTGCTTCTACGCTGTCCAGCAAACGCAAACGCAAATGCAATTCATGATCAGAAAAAGTCAGCTCGAATATTGCCTCTTATCTCCCTCCTTCACTCTATATCGTATAGACAATAGGTTAAACTCCTCCATGTACTCTCTCATGATGATTTCAAAATAAAAACAACCGATTCTGAAACTTATTTAGTAAGTCTGCTTCGACATCACCTAGTAGAAATGAATCCTTAAACTTAAGAACTTCTTGTTCTCCGTAGCGCTTCTCCTCCTGCTCCCTCTTCTATCATACATGTGCTCACCATAAGCCTCAACATCTGATTTAAGCCCGATGATAGAAACAGTGGCTCTGGTGGAAGATCAAATGCCTGTCGCCCTCACTTGAAGACGAAAGATCAAATTCGATTCAAAGATAGCCTCCAATAGTGGCTCAAGAAGTGGAAGTTGTGAGATGGAAAGAAGACCCAGAAAAAATAATAGAATCAGGGATCAATCCATACGCGGCTTGCCTTTGACTACGCATTGTCAGTCCTTCCTCTTCCCATTGGCCACCTTCGGTCCCCAATTAATATACTGGCGCCTTCTTTCAAGCTATATACGCTATATCACAATGACTTCTGTCTAAGAATTATTCAAACTCAACTGCTACAAACTTATAACCCTCTATCCCGGATGATCATGAGAAGGACAATGAATTGGGAGGCTAAGTTAAGTATCGAAACCTTGAGTCTGCAGCTCCCTCCTTCCCCCAGGCATAAGAAACAAAGCTTCGCACCTCTGACGGATCGGATTGGAACAAGATTCCTCTTATTGAGCAGGCCGTCGTAGCCCTTGTTTGTTCCATCTCCCGTAGATACTACCTCAAGTTCCCCCGTTGGTCTACCTCAAGTCAATACACATACATCTATACAGTAGTTCATTAGTTCAATACATGCACCACGACTTATTCAAGTTGCTTCCCCGTCCCAATTAATATATGCTTCGCACTTCGCCTTATTATTAATATCGGATACCTTCGGAAGCAAGTAAACAACCTCATCTTCGGGATTGGTCTACAACCTCTGAACTGTCGAGTACGGAACAGGCCTGGGTTTGATTGGAGGTCTCCTATAAAAGCCAAGTATTGGCTTCTAGATGGAATAAGGCATGATATGTAGCATTCTTGTTCTCTTACTTACGAATAGAGCTCCCACACCTCGGAATAACAAGGGCTTCGCACCTCCAGCATCGCTAAAACAATGGTGTATATGTTTCGGGGAGGAATTTTACCAATGTTAAGGATAGATAGCTAGCCGAAGTAAGTGCCCACTTTTAGGTAACTTAGCTGCTCCTATGATTCTCTTGCTCTCGGCCTTGGCTCAATGGCTCTAGAGACTGATCTCATTCGTATTTCGAGATTCTATTATATAGCTAAGAGCTACTGCATAACGACTCCTGCTGGTAGCTCCTTAACAGTTGCACATCACTTCGCTCCCGTCCCTAAACCTAAGGGTCCCTCGGAGGTATGAATGAGAGTGCCGAAAAGATCTAGTATGCTTGTTCATATTCGTAAGCAATCAATAGTAGGGTGAGGGGAAGAGTGACCTAGAATAAGCTTGTAGCAGGGACAGGGCGCACCTTTACTTTCTAGGGCAGACCCGAGCTTGGCTAGTTCGGGGGCTTATATAGCAGACATGGAATCAGAATGGATTAGGATCAATTCAAAGGAGAGGCAAGGGCTCTTTCGCATCCTCCTTCATGCAGAAATACTGGCTCGAATTCGGCAAATGATTCTAGGGGTGCCCCAAGTGGAGCTTTTTAATCAGATTTTATAAGGGCTGCCCTAAGTCGAGTTAAGGTTGACTCCTAAGCTTATCACCGGGATTCCAATCCTACTAAGTCCGTCCCTTTGCACCTCGACTTTGACTTCCAGTTATAGATTGGCTATTGGGCCCCTCATTCTTCTCTCCCGTCCCCCAATTGCTCAACTATCCAGCATAACAAGGTCAAGGGTCCCCTTGGGTGAGTGATAAATAACACTATTTGGTGCCCCCTTTCTTGATTTGATTTTGGGCGCTCTAGTCGTAGAAAGTGCATACTCTTGCACCCCCTTGGATTCTTTGACCTATGAATATACTGGCAGCTAAACTCAGCAAAGTCTTTTCTAAAAAGACCCCCGAGACCAGATTTGCTTATTCATTGCACTGGTTCCCTAGATTGTTGCGAGATTGGGAGTTTTCATCCCTAAGATAGATGAGTGATTTCCTTCGAAGTTTTATATATATATATATATATATATATATACAAGCAACCATTTCATTAAGTAATCCAAACTATTGCCCAGCTCCCTATAGATTATTATGGAATAGCTGAAGCCCACTTGAGCGATTTTCCATTCACCGGCTAGGATTAAGGGAAGTTCTTAAAGTCTTAGTAGCTCACTAAGCTAGCTCTATTTACTCCTTAATTAGTTAGTGCCCTATATATAAGGGGACTTGACTTCGCTTCACACCCACTTGCATGGAGCTAATGCCGACGTTATAGCGCTTCGCCATAGTTGCTTCCTCCCTACCCTAACTACTATACTAACTACTTAGGGGGTATTCATGCGCCTCTAACTTGGAGAAGAGGTTGGGCTCCCTATTATTGCTTACAAGCTACGTAGCTAGCCCAGAGAAGCTTGATTTGGAACCGCGCAGTCGTAGTACCTCATACCTACCTGCTGAAGGGAGGAAGTTTGTCTATCTTCGACCCCCCTTTGATTCTAGGTCCCCTAGGCTCCTAAGCTCGTGCAATGGACAGGGAAGGGGCAAAGACATCTCGACCCTAGGAGTGTAGCGGCTCGTTCGGGGGTGAAAGTCAAGGTTTTCATCTTCAATATCATAGAACCGGGATTGATTTCTTTTTGTACGAAGGGTGTTTAGAATGAGATTGGTTTGCACTCAAACTAGCCCTAGAGTTCTTAACTCACGGCTTGGAGTTCGGGTTGTTATCTAGGGCTAGCCCTTTTGCTTGGAGTAGACCCTAAGCGAAGTGGAGGGTTGACTCCTAGACTCATCGCAAGGAAGGGCTAAGTGCCTGCGTTCCCCTTGACTATTCAGTTAACTACGCTCAAGGAAGGGCTCTCCGCTTCTTCTATCTTCAATAGTTTGGATCGGTCACCATGAACTTGACTTTGAGTTGACTTATCTAGGACAAGGCTAGTTCGAGGCTCTTTGAGTCCTCTCCTTGTGAACCCACTCCTTAGCAGACCGAAGGCAAAGCCTCAGGTGAATCATAAGGCAACGGACATAGGGAAAAGATGAAACGCCAACCCTTCAATATCAACTAGTTCTCCCCAAATCGATTCCTAGAGCCTAGCTCTTCCCTAGCTTTATGTGCCATAGATACTAATCTCGGTTGACCTGGCACAAAGGCAAGACAACTCTGATTCACTTACTAAGCGGAGTCGGATAATGAATATACTGGGCAGGGAGAACGAAGAGGAGATGCGGCTTCTTCTTCAATGGAAGTCGGAGCCTAACAACAAGAGCCCCAAGTGAAGAAGGAAGCACGGGAATCTTCTACTGAGGGTCTTCTTCCCCAAGACCAGAGGGAGAGTCTTGAAAGCTAAGGTCTTCACCCAATAGACCAGAGGAAGCAGGGGAATCATTCAACCATAGAGAGCCAACTAGAGAGAAAGAAAGCTTCTTTCTCAATGGAAGGAGTGCAACCCTATTCTTGCTTTCTTCACGACTGGTATACTTTGATCTATGCTTCCTCTATTCTTTGAGTTCAGGGAGACCCCAGCTAAGTGATTGAATTCCCGACCCTCCAATTCGAATGAACTCTTAGGCAACCTTAACTCATCTAAGTGCTAATTTACCCTCAATCATATGCTCATTGCGTCTACGCAGATGGAATGAAGAAGAAAGCAAGAAGTCGGAAGTAGGAGCCCGAAGCTAGTGACTGAGGTAAGGAAGCCAGATAATCCATATGATAGAGATGCGGTATATGAGGTGAGCCTTTCTTTAGTCCGAGCTTAGGAGCATAGTCTGATCAAGGGTAGTGCCCTTAGTGGACTAAAGGCATCATAGGACTTAGTTCAAGTCATAGGAAATCTTGCACTGAAACTAAATAGGGTGCTTGGATCCAGTTGTTTATACCAAAGCAAAGCAAACCCCCAACTCATTTAGGCTCAAAGTCGAGGTGCTTGGATCTAGTTCGTTGGAATCAAGCAAACCGGCCTAGAGAACTCAAACACAAGCACAAGCTCAAAGACCATGAATGGGAATTTCCGTTCGTGGATCAGCATAGATTTCTTTTTCTACATGCAAACTAGCCTTAAATAACGTAACTAGTGGCTCGAAAAGGGCTTTCTTTATGGTTTAGGGCTAGGTTAGGCTCTCACATAGCTTGACCCACCGGTTACCTAGGCTCGTGGAAGCTGTGCAGCCATCGAGGAGGAAAGAGAGATCCGAAGACGGAAGATGGAAGAATTTGGATAGAGGGGATGGACGCCAACCCTTCTTTATCTACTGAGGGTCTTCTTCTCCCAAGACCGGAAGGAAGAGTTTCTATGCGCCCCAACCATGTGGACTTCTCTCTCTCATTACCTGTGCTCGGCTTCCCATGCTGATAGATGCAAATTGCATCAAGGTAAGCAGATGATCATGAGCGCAGAAGAAGAGGTGATCTATCTATAGCCTAACTAAACTAAGGGGTGGTTGGAGATAGAAAGGTAAGAGGTGTGTAGCATTCATTCACTGACAAAGCAAAGGGACCGATCCAAAAGCCAGGTAGTTTTGTTAAAGGTAGAAGTAAGAACAAGACAGGTATTTATTCAGAGTGTTAAGGTTCTGATTCCAGAAAGAACCTTGCTTAACGAGTCTAGTATATTAATTGGGAGGAATAAGCAATTGGAAGTTATGCCTAATGGATGGAAGCAGGCGACTGATCCAACATACTTCGAGCGAAGTGAGCGGGAGGTGGTGCATACTGATTCTGCTTCGGACAATTCATTCAGAAAAAAGCAAGCAGACTTTAGGTCGCCCTATTCTCTGATCGTCGAAATAACATCGGGTAAGTTAGCGCATCTCTTGACAGTTCAAGATCTTTGAGAAAAAGGTGACGGAACAAGTGATGCTACTACATACAACTCTGAAATGGATTGCTGTTTCAAACAAAATAGCTAAAGCCGTGTTCGATCAAGTCTCAAGCCCTCTCATTTCCATAAACCTTCCACCAAAGAAATGGCGACCAACGGCGTAGCTGATTCAAATCTCTTTCCTAAGCTAGTACTTACAACCCCTTAACACGTTCCAACTTGAAATCCCGAGTCTTATATGAGTCAACCCCAGAAAAGACCTAAAGTATGCTTACGTAATCACCTTTGAAACTGGAGCTTATCCAGGATCGGGAGTAAGCGCCAAGGCCCCTTCTACCGAAGCGTCCCCATAGGCCAAATGCTTTGAAGTTGGAAGATATGGACGAGCGGATTCTTGCCCGAAATGAGTTGCTTCTTTGGTTGACTACAAGTGAGAAGTCTGTGTTGACTATCAGCAGTAGGAAGAGATCGACTGGAAATGAAAGTAAGCAGTATAAGATCCAATCTTTCTTCAAGGCAACTCACTTTCGCTACGCACCTATGGACCCATGAACTACTCGGGCATTTACAGGGTCTTGTTGTCCTGCTCATTAGAGTCGTTCTCGAATCTATGAATTAATATACTGGATTTTCGTTGATCTCCCGGTTTGTTTTATTTTAGTAGTACAATAATTTTAACAGTGACTTGGGTCTTTAACCATTACCCTAGGAACTAGGAGTCCCAGTATATTAATTAGGAGCGAGAGCCCTCAATCACACATGCCTTTCGTTTTTGGTGAGGTCTTTGCCAGTATATTAATTCGGTCCCGTGTTCGCCCAATATAAACATTGGCCTTTGAATGACACTGAGCGAGCAGCAAGCGTAGGCAATAGTGTCCGTAGGGGTGGGATGCGCTAGCTAGCAAGCATTTTCAGGCTCCGCTAACTAGCTAGCATACTCTTTTGCTCTGTTATCAATGAAACCGAAGAAAAACATGTGCCCTTTCATATAGATTGAGACTATGTATAGCCCTTATTCCATACTAGGAAAAATGGAAGGAAATCGTTCGATAACACTTCTTTATGATATCCGACGCCCCTAGTATAACTTACTCTCACTTTCATTTCATAGAAGTAAAAAAGTGAACTATAAGAAAATAGCATTTCCTATTGATTTGTCCCCAGGACTGGACCTATCCTATGTTGATTCTGAATTATCCACTGCCCTATTAATATCAAAGTTCCCAAGGACTAGCAGAATCGAAATAGCGAAATTCTTGGGTCATCTCAATGGGTTCAGAAACCATACATTTCTTTGGATCATCATAGCGTACTTCCACTTATCCACTCAGAGGAAAGTCTTTGCATAATGGATAACCCTCGAAACCATGATCTGTTGATATATGGCGTAAATCCGGATGATTGTGGAAGAAACACCGAACATATCCCATACATCTCGCTCCTACCAGCCGGTTGATGGAAATAGACTAACTACCAGAGATCTTCCTGTTACTTCGTCTACACTTGTTTGTACACGAATGTGTGAGTTATACCGTGTACTCAATAAATTATGGACTTCAAATCACTGTTTTCGAGAGGGATGATCAACTCCGCAAATATCGATTGAAACTTGAACCCGTGTATAGGTATGTAATTTTAGAAAGCACAACACTAGAAATGGGTGGTCAGTAGGTATAAGATCTATTCCCATGTTCCGATCTTTCCATTTTACGTACCATTTCTTAGGGAAAGTCCCCCAACTATATTTGAAAATGGATTGGTTATCCAAACATATGTAGAAAGCGTCGATTTTGGCTTCTACCTCTAGCAGAAAGACTTGTCGGAAATCGTCGGTTGGGTTGGTCCAACCAAGAAAGACATGGGAGTAGAGAGGCATTGCTTGGGCTAAGTAAAGCTTGGCAAGTAACCTAATGGTGTTGTAAAGACTAGGCTAGGCATGTTTGATTTGAGTAAGGTGCGGAGCATAACCAAATGATTGTTTTTCCAATGATGGATTTCTAGCCACGGAATGGATCAGAGAACTGAACACATTTCCAATACCGAAGTACAGGACAAGTAAATGCCCTTAGATCTATTTTTTTTATACTGGCAACAAGCTCTATTGTTCTCTCCCGGTAACTCCTATAGTCACTCCTGTGGGCTGCTCCATTATCTACCATTTACATATTGATCTTTACGTATGCCATCTCAAACCATCCTATCGAAACCTATACTATTCCATAGCGATAGGCGTAATCCGTTCCACATAGTGCAAGTCTCGACTAAAGGTAGCAAAGCTATGCTCCAAAGAGCGCATAGGGAGGAGTGTTCCGAAGAGTACTCCGAGGGAGCGTAGCGGTGGTCCCGTAACGGCCCAAGACCTAGCTTATGTCCTATTCTTCTGATCTGATTGAAGCTTTCCTCATCCATAGGATGTGACCGAGAAACCAGCGGCTTCCCATACTGTTAGCTAGCAACCTCTGAAGCGAAGTAAGACCCACTGGTATTTCACACCCGGGAAGAAACGACTTTGTTCACTATAGGGCTGCGAAGCCCAATTAATATACTGCCTGGTCTTATGGATGATAGAGTGTGGAATGAGTTTGTTGCTCATAGATTGTAAGATCAAGCCGCCTAGGAGATACATTTGATAGAAATGACCAAGCGCCTAGTATACCAAGTGCAGTATATTAATTGGACGGGGCGTATTAGACTTGAGAGAGCAGATAGGCACCAGTGCATTAATTAGGGGAACCACTCAACCTGCTTCGACCGCCTGAGAATCTTGTTGCCAACAAGCCTGCTGAACCGCGCTTTGAATTACGAGTTGACGGCTAAGTTTCTTTTAAACAAAGCAATCCAGATGGTATGGTGAGTGGATAAGCAAGCTGTAACGAATAGGAAACCGCTTCTATTTATTCTTCATTCTTTGATCTGGAACAGAGGTACATGACCTACTACCTTACATATGCAATGAATCACTAATCACTGCCCCTTGGTCTCTTGCTCCTGTGTGGCTACCGAGGTCCAAGTATATTAATCTGGGCTCCAACGTCCAGTATATTAATTGGATCTCTTACGAGAAGGAGTTCACTGCCACACCTACGGTTAGCCCTATTCTTTCTTAGCTCACAGCAGCAATGAATACAAATTGGCAACGACCAGCTCGCTAATGGTGAATTCACGAACTCATGAGTCTGATAGGGCGTCATAGCCACGACCCTCAGATTAATTGCCATAGATTTGCCTAAGATCATTCATTGATTTCATCAGCCAGCTCTATTTATTATTATGGTTTCCAGTTCATTATTTTCTTTCCATTTGAGGAAGATTGGAGCTGGTTGGATTGAACGAGAGGTAGTCCGCGTAGAGTCCAAATCACCGATATGGGCTTTTCCATTATTTCTGGCTCATTAGGTAGAAACTGGTATAAGTGAACTCGCAGTTTGAACAACATGAGGTTAGGCCTAATAGCCATTATTGGTTATTGCATGTATGTGGAATCCAGTAAGATTCGCTATGGGGGTCAGGATTCATGAATATGCCATCGATTATGATTTTCTATATGATTACCGTATGAACAGAGTCAACATGGTGTCGGCACTGAACGAAGGACTCCCGAATGTGTTATTTCATGTTGTTATAGGGCGATCTGTGAAAGTGACTGTGCTATAGGATCGAAATGGCCAACAGTTGTAAACAATGTAAATGCAGTGGTAGTGCGATATAAACTAAGTTATATGTTGATGCGAAATATGAGTATAAAAAAATAAATAGTAAAGTAAATGACACCAGGGATTTTTATACTGGTTCAAACTTCCCGTTCTACGTCTAGTCCCAGACTACACTCTGGATTTAAACTCTATAAACCCCTCTCTTAACTCGAAGGAATAGGTATACAACACCTGAGCAGCCGAACATGATTTTTCAACCTCAAACAGCCGAAGAGGACTTTTACCGCCTGAACAACAGAACAGGACTTGACCGCCTGAGCAACCGAACAGGACTTTGATTACAAAGTAGATTGTCTTGACCTTGTGTGGTCTAATAACACGGATTTGTCACTTGTAGTACACCCTTCCTATAATCTTTTCCTCAAGTATGATGTGTATAGTTGTGTGTATATGAAGATTAGGAAGTTTCAAATTGCTTTAGAAATATAGAATTGTGATTGTAAGCAACGAATGTATGAATTCAAGAGAGTAGTTGATTCAGAAAACATGATTCAAATATAAGCAAGTAAGTGAAGTAATTTGATCTTGAAATTCATGCTTTTATATAGTAGTTAAGGAGTTGCAACTGCTGGTGAAGAGTTCTCAACGAATAGCAATGGCTGCAACTCTTCACGAGGAAGAAGGCTATTCAAAAAGGAAGTGTCTTTTCAAAAAAAATAGCAGTTGGAACCAGGTCAATCGACCGGTCTATGAACTTCAGTCGACTGAATTTGAAAATATAAACGTGTATACATATGTGCACAAGTTCAATAGGCTATTTATAGATATTCAGTCGACTGAATGACTTTGTTCAGTCGACTGAATTCTGTTGATAATCAAAAATCACCATAGCTCATTTGGTTAGAACACTTGCCTTCTAAACTAGTGACCCGGGTTTGAGCCCCGCTCTATGCATTTTTTGAAAACTTGATTTTGATTAAAATATGCATGCAAGTTTATTTGAATGTGAATGATGATTCTTGAGGAATGATTTTAACAAAGCACTAAACTAGACTCTATATACATATTTGATGACTCTTGTTAAAATATATAACTATATGAACCATACTTTGAGTCGTTGAGTCCGGATGTTGTCGTAGTCGTAGATTCGTGAATTGTTGTTTCATGTCAGCAATCAAAACCTATGATCCAACAATTTGTTGACTATAAATCAAACCGTGAATCTACTATCACTCAGCAAGATATTTGTTTTCTACATGTCGATTTCTTTCTGGTCAATTTGCTAACGCACTATGTTCATTTCTTATAGCCTTCCGCCAATTGCTTATCATTATTTGTTTGTTCAATTAAGGAAATAGCCACCTAACCCATACACTTATAATTAATGTTTCAATTAGGGAGGAATTGCAATAGTGTGTTTCCATCATCGGCATATTCGCTCGACTTTCTTTATTACTGAACCAAGGTACCCCGCCTCAATCCTTAATCCATTCAAAATGAGTTTGCGAATTCACCATTATTTCATTCTTGATCTAGGATAAGACCTTTTACTTTCTTTTTCATCTTGCTCCTCCCCCAATTGATCGGGGTCGCCTTAGCCGCATAAAGAAAACTATGCTAGGTTTTCGAACAAAGAATAGAGAGAGAATGCTTGAAGCTCGAACATTGAGAGAGGTAAATTGGTATGGAGTTTGGAGGATTGAACCTAACATTCTTTTGACTGGAATGAATAAGTAGAGTGGCCTGATCCTGGAAGAGAGCTTACTAACTACGTGCCTGCCAGGGAGAAAAGGCATGTCACTAGTTCGGGTTGAACCACTAGCTATGCACCTTTCTTCTTATAGTCATATGGGACAAAGCTTGCTTGTTTTACTATTTCGCTGCAGATAGGCCGGGAGTATGGGTTCATGGTCCACAGACCAATTGTTCTTATTTCTTAGGGAACTATTCACAAAAGATAGAACTCATTTATCAACCCTGGCAGCCTTACCGAAGTTCTAAGAGAGCGAAAGACCAGATCCATCCATTTTTGCAGGTACCAGATAAGGCTTCTTTGGTAGTTCAGTCCCAATAGTTAGTTGCCTGGTCCCTTGTTGATTTTCATCTTCTTCCATGTTGGTCGTGTTAGTCGTCCAAGTATAAACATAGGCGCCTGGTTCAACCTGTTCAGCTAATAACCTTTTTGGGCTAGATATGAGTCGGGAGTAGCTACCCGTGGAAGAAATAAAGAGTAACCAGAGCTTAGGTTGACTCAACAGATGCATCTCTTATGGGAACCAATACCTGAATCATATAATATAATCCCAGTCTTTGTCAAGTTCTTTGATTCGGGCAAGTTCTGATGTAAGCCTAGTGATTCTCTTCTCATATTCAAGATCAATATTCTTTCCACAGACTAGTGAGACAATGCTCATATTCTTGACTTGATCTTTCTTGCCCTCCAGTTGGTCGCCTTCATCATCAACAATTCTGTTAATTGCTTGCTTCCAAGTTCGCCTGCCACTACAATAGATAGGTCTTCCAGAACCTCGTTTTCGGAGTCATACTAGTAAGAATCTGAACTTGCACACCAACTTACTCACATAGGGCATGAGTCTATCTTGCCCAGCCAACAAGTTGATAACCTTCCCAAAGACACTCCACTAAGCACCAGTATATTAATTTGGGCCGCTAGTAGCTTCATTATATTAGTTCATTTAGTGTTTAGCCCGAAGGCTAGTTAGCAGTTCGAAAGTTGGTCCGACTACAATGGCTTACTGACATGCCACCCCTATCTCTTAAAGGCTTCCCCTCATCTATAAAAGAAATTCTCAGTATATTTATTGGGCAGGACAAGTGAATATTCTTCCCGAGTTTGAATTTGTTAAGCCTTTTGACTTTGAACTGGCTCCTCCGAATGAATATCTGGGGCTCTCAAGCTTCTTATTATCTCTCTCTCTCTCTCTCTCTCGTTCTCCACTAGATACTTGTTGTTCTCACTTCACTAGCTTCGCACGTTCAGATTCAATCCAGCCACAGGTTTACCTACGACTACCTTATTACGACTTCACCCAAGTCGAAGACCTCACCGTGTTATGCGCCAATAAGACCACCAAAAGCCTTTGTGGCACTAGTGGTACACATAAGTCATGGGTGATCATTGGTCCGATGCTTTGGGCGAAACCCATTTCCAGGGTGTGACGGGCGGTGTGTATAGGGCCTGGGTACATATTCACCATGGCATGCTGATCCGCGATTACTAGCGATTCCAACTTCATGTTCCCGAGTTGCAAAGAACAATCCGAACTAAGGCAATCTTTCCGGATTCGCTCCACCTTACAGCCTTGCTTCCCATTGTCATTGCCATTGTAACACGTGTATGGCCCAGCACATAAGGGCCATGCAGACTTGACGTCATCCCCACCTTCCTCCAGTATCTCACTGGCAGTCCCTCATGAGTGTGGCATGCACCTTTTTCTTTGTTTCAGAGCAGAGCGCGTACTATTACCACTACATACCACACTACCAGGCGGCTCGCCTGAATGCGAGTCTTCCTCCACCGTCAACTCGACGTCGTCGTAACCAAGCCTAACCAAACCTCCATGGTCACCGGTACTATGACGTTACTATAGGTAGGTCTCCATATGGAACGAGCAACATGACTTCGGTTCACACATGAAAGTTCTTCGAAAGGCTCCTTGAAATTCTTGCTAAAAGCCCTTGAAATTCTTGGCTGGCACACAAGTCAAGTAGTAGCACATCACGGCTCCCCAGCCCACTTTGCATTTCTCCTTAGGCGCATGTCTTAGCAACACAAAACGAATGTTTCACTCCTTATAGGACTTGGCCAAATATCTCACGACACAAACTGAGGACACCTATGCAACACATGTATGAAAGTCAGTACCATCCATTAAGAATAGGTTTTGTTGTTAATATGTCAATAGCTCGTAAGGTTTGTGCGTTGTATCGAATGAAACCACATGCTCCACCGCTTGTGCAGGCCTCCGTCAATTCCTTTGAGTTTTGGTCTTGTGACTGTACTCCCCAGGCGGAGTGTTTCATGCGTTAGCTGGGCCTCTGATCCACGTAGACCAAGAGAGAAACTCATCGTTTATGGTATGGACTATCAAGGTATCTAATCCTGTTCACTCCCCATGATTTCGCACCCCAGTATTGGTAGGGATCCAGAGAGCTGCCTTCGCTTTTGGCGTTCCTTCGTAGATCTACAGATTTCAACCCTACACACGAAATTCCACTCTCCTCTGTCTCACTCAAGTGAATTGGTTTCGAGGGCATTCCGCAAGTTTTTGGCAAATTTCACTTTCAACCCGATTCACCGCCTATGTGTTCTTTACGCCCAGTCATCCTAAAGAACACTTGCCCTCCTCCCCCGTCTTACCGCGGCTGCTGGCATGGAGTTAGCCGAGGCTTATTCCTCGAGTCTTGTCATGATTGCGCACTCGACGAAAGAGCTTTACAAGCGGCATTGCCCTTCTTAACCCACGCGATATTGCTGGTTGAGCTTTTGCCCATTGTCCAAGATTCCCCACTGCTGCCTTCCTTACAAGTCTGTGTCGTGTCTCAGTCCCAATGTGGCTGATCATCTGAAAAGACCAGCTAAGCATCACTGGCTTAGTCAGCTTTTACCTGACCACTACCTAATACTACGCAGGCTCATCAAACATCGCTTTTGAGCTTTCGCCAGGATTTGGCCCGAATTGTTCGGCAGATTTCCATGAGTTACGCACCCATTCGCCACTTTGTTCTCAATGATTCCGATTCCAGCAAACTACGGTTGAAAATCAAGTAGCTAGCCAACGTTTATACTATGAATCAAACCGAAAACAACGTTCGACTTGCATGTGTTAAGCATAACGCTAGCATTCCTTCTGAGCCAGGATTAAACTCAGATTTCGAACAATGATTGGGCCAAGTATATTAATTGCACCTATGGTTGCCCCTGGTGAACCGGGCCTTCCTTCAGTCCTGTACTGGAGCGACCGATAGGGAGGAACTGGACCTCTAGGTCAGTATATTAATTAAAGAACTGGACCTCTAATTAAGATACTGGGGTCGCCTCTCCTATCTCTTCTATCTATATTATTACCAACCTGGTGAAAAACTAGGATCGAACATCCACCACCTGGGCAGGCGTAAGCGATATATATGGGGATTGATACTGCTGACTCTCAATGTGATGATTACCTTAAGAGGACGGTGAGAGTTTGGGAATGGTTTGAGCCTTGGGAGGATGGAGACCATTGAAATTGGAAAGAAAAAGAAATTGTTTGTGCCTTCTTTTCTTCTTTCCATTTTCTGCTTGCCTAGTATACTAATTCGAGTGTAATGCTGTTCCCAATAGCTTTTCCTTTTCTTTTCTTCCGAGTACAGAAAGAGAAAGATAGCAGGGTTTGGTGGAACTGGAATTGACCAAATTGGAATATGAAGACTGTCCGAATATATTCGATCGAAGAATAGGAAAAGTCCCTTTATTTTCTGCTTCTGGCTACTCACCAAGAACTCCAGGTGTGGTTGCACACTATAGATAGACTTGTTCAAATAAGAGAGTTGCTAGGGAGTGAGTCTGCATCACTTATAGATGTGGTGGCTCGGGATGATTATGTAATAGCTGGCTGCTAGCTTGCACTGAAACACGTATGACGTGTTATGCATCCGAGTCATATTCATATTAAGTACAGGCATTGCAGATTCAAGTAGGATTAGTAGCATGATGCTGCTACTCTAGTCGCCCTGAGTGGAAAAAATTTCCACCAAATTCTCGAGAGTAAGTTATATTGTCCTTATTGGATAGTTGGGTCCTAGGCCAAGATCCGTTGACCATCCGAGTTATGTCGGACCTCAATGAGCAGATTGTCAATTTGGGCCCCTCACCTAATCCTTTGCTAAATGAATAACTTGTTCTTGTTTTTTCTTAAAGTTAGGCTATTATGCTAGTTGAGGTTTTGGCCTTGAATCTTTTGCCATGGTTGGCTTGAAGATGGTGGACAAAACATAATAGATCGCACCCCGGTTTAAGTTTGTTATGAGGTTTGATGATCCTAATCTAAGCAACATCTCATAACAATGCTCTATGCAGTTATCTTCTTCTTTCTAGTACTTTCTTCCATTGCAAGCAATGGTGAGGACTTAGAGTTAAATGACCAGGGTTCTATTGTTTTATTGTGTTGTTTTGCCTGTATACTCTATTCTCTTACTCCTTTCTATACTAGAATTCGATATTCAAAGTATTCAATCTTGCGGGCCTTACGAGTGCTTGGCGAATGTGAGATATCTTCGATGCCATGTTTCCAGCTAATGACGAGCTTCGCTACCTCATCCTCCTCTTCCGGCCCCTTCCTCCCTCATCTACATTCCATTGATAAGCCAAGGTAACTTATTGGGCACCCCCAAACCATCGACATATTGGTAGGTTGAAAGTATAATTAATCCGCAGGGGCGTCTTCGATCCCCTTAGAGATGTATGGGAACTCAGATTCATTTAAGAATGAGAGACTCGAACTAATATACCGGGGCTTATCTATTCACATTTCAGATTGGGAATGTAATCAAAACCCAGTATATTAATTAAGAGTTTTCTTACTCATCCATGTCTTTTTTGTCCCTCTCTAAAAAGAAAAGAAATTGTTACATGTCTGTTTCATTATTACAACCTTCTTTCTTTATGTCAAAGACAAGAAGCTACGCGATTATTCTCATTGGATCTCGGTTGTTCTTAACAGCGATGGCTATTCATTGTTGTCTTCGGGTAGCACCACCAGATCTTCAACAAGGTGTCAATTCTTGTATTCCGTATATACATGTTCCTATGGCTCGGATGAGTATAGTAGTTTATATCGCAACGACTATAAACAATTTCTTTTTCCCATTAACAAAACATCCCCTTTTCTTCACTCCTCCGGAACCGGTACAGAAATTGATGCTTTTTCTACTTTGTTTACCTTAGTGACTAGTGGGTTTCAGGGAAGGCCTATGTGGGGTACCTTTCGGGTGTAGGATGCTCGTTTCACTTCTGTATTCATCTTGTTCCTTATTTACCTAGGTGCATTGCGTTTTCAAAAGCTTCCTGTCGAACCGACTCCTATTTCAATCTATGCTAGACCGATAGATATACCAATAATTAAGTATGCAGTCAACTAGTGGAATACATTGCATCAACCTAGGAGCATTAGCCAATCTGGTACATCAATACATGTTTCTATGCTCATTCCAATCTTGTCCAACTTTGCTAACTCCCCCTTCTCCACCCGTATATTGTTCATTTTTGAAACACGTCTTCTTCTTCCATCTTTTCTCGAATCTCCCTTAACGGAGGAAAAAGAAGCTCGAGAAGGAATACCAAAAAAACCTAGTTCACTTGCCTTGGCTGAATGGAGAAAGCGATCCGCCATAGGTGAACAAGTGGGGAATTTGCAAGTTTGAATCCTGTTGGATGCTGAGTCATAGCCTGAAACTCAATTGTTGCCTCCCGAATGTTTATAAAGGCTGGTTGCCCCTAATATATGGGGTTTATACAAGGCCTTCGCTATCCCGAGGAGTTAGAAAACATAGTACTCTGCTCGTCGTACAAGAACAACTTCCAAGAACAATGCTATAGCACAACAGTTTCTACTAGCGAAGTGATAGCATCCAATAGTGATCATGTTGATTGATCTGCGGTACCAGAAGAAAGTTGTGTTGAGTTTTCTATCAAGTGAGTGAACGTTGTCTTTCTAGCCAGTATAAACCCGGCCTCATCTGCAATCTGCCTTTCTTATTAAAGCAAAAGACCTAACGTATCAAATGAATGGCTTAACTCAGGCGAACAAGACCCAGCACTCCCACGTTTCCTGGTTACTAGACAAAGATCAGTTCGGTTGCTTTCCTCTTGCATCCTTTCCCCCGTTGTGGATCAGTCCATTCCCTGGATTGATGGGGCAGGCTAACTTATCGGCACTGCCTATTATATCTATTATATATAGGGAAAGAATGAAGAAAGAGTGTTCCGAAAGAGGCCTTGGATTGAGCTAATGAGAAGAATTCCCCAGTATATTAATTGTAGACTATTCTTAAAAGAAAAGAAAGGAAGTCAGCTCTCACTCAGCTACAGATACTTCTCCTTCGTGAAGAGCCTACCCTGAATAAGGTACTGTAGGCCTGGGAAGTTTGGATAGCTGCTTCCCATAGAACGAGCATTTGCTTCACTATCCTAGTTGCGAACAACCATAAACCATAGAATTAATATAATGGGGCAATCTTTCTCTCTACATCTACTCGCTCAACCAGTTGTTCATCATATCCAAATAGGGAGTAAGTGTAGAGCGAATGGAGAAGAGACCAACTTGGTATTCAAAAGAGATTGAAAATACATAGCATAGCTAAGTTTGATTATGTGCTATAGTTTCCAATCGAGATAAACTTTCATTTGATGATCTAAGGCTTCCACCTTGTCGATGATTATGGATCGCTCATGCCCTCTATCTCGAGGTATGCTCTCTTCCACTTACTTGGATCGCTCCTTCTATGATGCAGCGAAAATCCTTGATTGAAGCGGAATCTCCTCTCCTGGACCTAAGCCTAGTCCTCTTTCTTTGAGAACTTATCCGGGAATGAACTTCTTCCTTTTCAAAGCTCGGAATGAATTTCCGTATCGGAAGTGCGAGATTAACTATCCTTTCTTCTATTAAGGAAGAAGCCTTCATCAATCCGGTAAGGTGGTTGTTCGCTTCCTTTCTTCAAAGTAGGAAATATGCGCTAAAGGTAGATATTAGATATTTATTTTGAGGTAATAATATATATTATCTTTCCTAGGTGACCAACCACTCCTACCCTTGTTGCTTCTTCTCTTGCTCATCGATGGCTTCTACTGGCTAGCTTCTTTCAAGGCAAGGGTCCGAAGGAGAGCTACCCCCGAAAGGGAAGTCATTGGAGTCATTTGAGTCAGGTGAGTCGGCTTATGCCGATGTTTCTAATCCAATCAACAAGTAGGGGCATAAAATAGCAGTAGGGAAAGAAAGAAATAGGGAAGGCGGAATTCATTGATTTAAGTGTAGATCGAGACTAGACTAGGATTAAGTTGAGCCAGCACATGGAGAGATAGGGCTTGCTAGACCTAACAGCGACTAAGCTTATTGATTCTGTCTTTACTCAGGCACGAAAGCCGTAGCTTGTTTTCTTGCTTAATCGAGATTGGGTTCTAGTTCCGGTGAAGGTCAGCGCTTGCCTTTGATCAGTAATGGCTAGCTGTTGACTCAGTGAATAAGGTTGCAAACAAGTTTAAGTCGAGGTTCTAGGTTTTGTCAGGCTGCTTGTTCTTGGCCGTAGTCATTTTCTTTCTTGAATCGGTATTAGGTCAGTTGTCAGTAGTAGTCAGTAAGGAAGGCCCACTTAGGTCGGTTAGCTAACAGGGGGAAAGGGACATGGCCAATCAGCCGGAAGTAACTCCTAAGTGCTTATTACTTGCCTAAAGCAAGAACTTGATTGATAAGGGGTGCTAACGTGCATATGTTTTCTTGCTGGATGTGAAACAGATCACGAAACCTCGTGTTTTTGGCCTCAACCCATTTTCTGCCCTAAAGCCCCGACATTTGAAAATTTCAAGAAACCTCATATTTTTGGCTTAAACTGATGCCCGGAGGACTGGTATCGAATATGAACAATTCAAGAAACCCCATATTTTTAATTATTTAGATTTCAAAGTGAAAGTGAAGATTTAAAGTTACTGATTTCATATTGACAGTGAAAAAACAATAGCAAGAGTTCGTTCATGAGTGTGCTGAAAGCCACAGTTGAAGTTAAGCATATAAGAAGTGAAAGCCAAATCGCTTACCTGATAGCCACTATTGAAGTGAAAAGCAATAGCAATGGTCAGCATTCGCTTATAGTACTGGGCCTAAGATTTCATCTCTACTCTTCGCTTTCCCTTCCTTTACCTGATAGCCACTATTCGCTTTCCAGTTAGCGTGACGGACCTGGGCCTTAGTGTTACTATTAAGCATGATTGATAGCTCCCAACGTTGGATGAGACTCTCCTCTCCACGTGTTATCCACGAGACCATCCCATCTCATTCTATCAGCATGCATTCCATCAAGATCAAAGATTCCAAGGTTCAAGAAGTAGAATCAAGAATCAAGATTAGATCTTTTATCATATTAATCGTGAGTCTCCATTTCGTGGTGATATCACTTCTGCAGGGCTTGATCTTTCTAAGAGTACAGTGCTCATGTCCGATAACTTATCTACTTCCCTATTCTTTCCTGGATGGGCTACTTCTTCTTAGTGAGAACCTAGAGAATCAAAATGATCATTTATTTATCTATAAAATGGTTGTCGCAAGGTAACCCCCGCCTCCCCTATCAATCGTTCGTAAATGAGTGGATTTCAACCTGTGCCCAAATCGGAGGGTGCCCATTGCCATGAAAGTTTTGATAGTAACCTACGCCCTATTTGTTCATCTATCTCATTTCGGACTGCACGAGTCTTGTCAGGAGTGGCTATCACGATTCTGACTCCTACTCCATTTTCATTGGTGCATTCGTCAACCAACAATCTGTTTGTACCAAAACTTTGAAAACATGGAAACTAAGAGTCCTTTGGTAAATACATCTGCAACTTGATGATCAATGGAGACAAAAAGAAACCTAAGAGTCCCATGAGCAACACATTCCCTGACGAAGTGATATTCAATTTAAATGTGTTTGGTCCGAGCATGGAAAACAGGATTCACCGCCATATAAGTCGCACTCACATTGTCACAAAAGAGATATATAAGTAGCGAGACAGAGATATGGAGATCATGAAGAATGGAGCAAACCCTTTAGGTACAGAATGTAATGGAACAGAATTATATCTAAGGTCGGCTGTGATAGAGGCGAGGGCTCGGAATTCCGCTTTGGCACGAGATCGACCATCATGGGAATCACGAGTAGGATTGAGGGATAGGTATAAATAGACACTGGATTGGCTTGCGGGGTTAGCAAATTCCTGTTGGATTATTTGCGTAAACCACTTGAGACTACTGATGTCCCATCCTTAACTGATAGAGATCTATAGTCGGTTTGAAAGAAGGCGGTTCGAACCATTGATTTAATAGCACCCGAGTCAATTTGAATGATCAAAGCCTCCCAAAGATAGTTTTCTTGCGAGTGGCCTAAGGAAACATAGTAAATCTACCGCTAAGAGGTAAACATGTCTACAGAATCGAGCAGGAATAACAAACGCAAATGAATATGACTAGACTTGGCTGCTTTTTATCCCACGCCAAGGCTCAGCTACTCTTTAATTTCCCGACCAGACCAAATTTCTTCCATCCAGAAAGCCAAAGAAGTAAAGCAATAGAGAATATTCTCGGGTACCTATACAACATATGCAAACCAAACGAATAAGGAAAGCAATTGGCGCGGGACTTTCGGCAGTGGGACGAGTACAGGGGAAAAAATCATTCTTATTCCCGGTACCCGAAGAAACAGTAAAGCATCGATGTTCGGTTGATATTGATCAGAAAGAAATCAGCATGCGAAAAATTAATACTCAGATTAGGGAGATGTTCTTATAACATATTTGCAAAGGGATCCTGATTCATCTGTCTAGTTTAGAAATAACCGAACTAGATCGGTTCTTTCATAAGATGGCAAGCACCTTTGCCCTAAATAATATACCAGCCTTCCGCTCACTTCGCTCGCCTTGGATTCAAAATCAAGTTATTCGCTAGTTCTCTATCCAATCTACCTAGAAACTAGTAAGGGCATTGGAAGGTAGTGAATTATTGGCATTGATGAATCAAGATCAGGCAAGTGAAAAGCCCATCTATTCTAGATGACCAAAGAGCGGATCAACAGTAGGTGATCGGTTCGCTTGGATGGTCACATATAAACAATAATAAGAAGAAATCTACCAAAACCTGTGAAATCGTTCAAAAGAGAAAGATTCAGTCAGGTACTCTTATTGTCTGTATGGGGATCGTGTTCCATCACATAGATGACATGGGGTGAGAAATGAATGATACATTATTTCTTCCCGACTTTGGCCTACAAGTGCATAAATGGCCTCATTGGTGTATATGTACACATTTCTACGGTAAAAGGCTATGCGGCCGATGGAAAAGGTGATTTATTTGAGTCAGCATATCCAACATAGACAATTATCTTAAATAGTTTAGATGTGTATATTCTGATTGGTTTTGCATTGGCATGACATATCTTGTGCGAGTTCAAAGCACAATTAATATACTGCCGAACAAATTTCATTTTTTTCCTATCGGTCTAGCACTATAAGCATCTTTTGCTAGGCCAACTGGAATAGGTATGACCTGAGTGCTAATCATCACTAGAAATCATAACATAAACAACCTGAATCAAAAGAAGAAAACCTCTTTCGATCGGCTCCCTAAGCAGCTCATTAGGTAGAAACTGGTAGAAGTGCACTCACGGTGCGAACAACATAGGGTTAGGCCCAATAGCCATTTCCCTTGAGAATGTGGAGGGATGCGGGAAGAGAAGTGAAATCATCCAGCTTTTATACATGGCTATTTCAGATTCCATTCGAAGTAAGCTGAACTCGCACAAGATATGTCATGCCGATGTTATACGAGAGATCTTATTTTGTAGTGAATTCTTTGCTATAGCAGGGGAATAGTGAATTCTTTTCATTGAGCTATTGATATAACCAAAACTTTCATGAAATGACCAGACACCTTAAGTAACCAATTCACACGTGGATGGAAAATCGATTGACGCACGATTTCGCTAGCTCTAGAGCTGGCTTTATGCTAGTGCTATAGCGAGAGATGCATAGATGGGCAGTAGAAAGAACAGAATCCCTTGTTTTCATTGCATTGATGAAACAATGCCAAAAAACACTTGTGTGTAACCAAACATGTCCGATGAAACACTTCCCGAGAAGCCAGAGGTCATTTATACTGGCGGTCATACGCCATGATATGCATGATTTAGACCTAATTTCGTAGGTAAACTAAATACATGACAGAATTTCTTCATTGGAATCAAAATAGACTTGTTTTTTACATCAGAATTCATCGAAACAGCGGACTAACGGGATGAAACAGGTGTAACATTTCATTCTCGCAATCTCATTGTAGAAACTGTTTGCCGAAACGAGTCGCACTCAAACAGAGCTATTACTATGAAAATCAAGAGAAGTCGTTCTCGAACTGACATCAACCGTTCTTGAGCAGCCAACTCTACATCTCGCTGAGTCACAGGTCCATCTGAGTAAAAAAATATGAGACGACTGATTCGCTCGAAGAATAGACAAAGGCGACCTCGCAGGCGAGGTCCACGGTATAAACATTGGCAACCTCTTCATAAGGTCCACTTTTGTCCGAGCTCTAGTGAGGTACCTAGTATACCAAGTCCAAACTATGATTCTCCTCGGGAGGAAAGCTAAATTGCTCAAGCTTGATTCAAACCATGTTTGTTGGCTCGAAAGACGGCCTTCCAAAATTGACAGTTTCAAGGTAAGAGTTGATTATAAAGTTGTTCCCTTGTAGTTGTCAGCTCGTTCTTGACAAATCCTATCGGGTCTTCATAATCTGGAGTAAAAGGATTTGAACCTTTCCATGCCGGTACCAAAAACCGATGCCTTACCACTTGGCTATACCCCAGGGGTTCTCTTCATGATTAGGAAGAATGAAGATATTTTGTCAGACCCCAGTAGTAATTTAGCCTGACAGACTATATGCCCAAGTGCGCTTAATGTCTGTTTTATTGACCAAATCCAAGCTCTTACTACTTTCCTAAGGTGCGTAGCGATCAGTAAGGATGCACAGTCATATCTTAACCCTTGCTCAAGACAGGAATTTGTGAGAATTCTACCCTCATCCAAGATGAAGCGATAACACAATATATTGGACTTGGTATCCCAGTATACGCTACACACCTCCCTCTATCGTATAATCAAAACGATCGGCCAAAATGCACCAATTCAACCACTCGGTTGTTTCGTTGCCAAGACGTCTCGTACAGTAGCATTCAAGAGATCCTGGATGCCAACCAGCCCAAGCAGTAGTGGAAAACCAGTTGATGTATTTTAAGTCACTCCGAAGCCAACCGACATAAATATTTCTCTCCAACCCAAGATTTGCCCAGATTAATATACTTAAACCTCCTAATTAATATACTGGTCATTCGGCTCCGTTACGTTCTCTACTGGACTTCACTAATCAGTCACATTCACTTGATGAGCCGCCTAATTAATATACTGGCAATTAATATACTGGCCTAGGGTTAGGTACTGTTACTTATACAAGCTAGGTTAGACCCTACTTAGTGAGCTTAAAAAACGTGGATTGAAAGGCAACAGGAGCAAAGATTGATCTCATCTTTCTTATTAATTTCACTTGTATAGGGTCGGGAAGCCCTAGTTCCTATGTTAGCAAAAAGAGTCTCTTTTACTTTGTTTTGGTGCAAAGCATTCATTTTATATAATAAGAGAAGAGAGTTCGGTCTTGCCAAGAGCCCGAGGGCTTCCTTTCATTTTTTATAAACTCAATTCGACTCTGTATTTACCATAATGAAATGGGGGAGTCATCCATCTAACGAGAAAATGGAGGTGCCTAGAAATCTTTATGACCTTTGGCTTTGTTAGAGCTGGACTCGAACCTGCACTTTTGGGACCCAATGAACTACCATTCTGAGCTTTCTTCGGTCAATAGAATAGCTACGCTACCTCTCGCCTTCGGCACCAACCAATTAGATGGAAAGAACGAGCATGACTGCTTGCACTCATGCCCCTACCAATAGTAATGCTCAAACAACGTAGTCCGCTCAAAGGGCCATGAATGCAGACTATAGCAAACAATGCCCTAATGTTTTTGTGGTTTCGCCAAGTCATTCAACTCTCATACGAGTAAGATAATATAATATACTAAGGGCTTCTTGTTGCTAGTGCACATACACTTTAGTTTACTTGGGCTCGTGAGGTGGTGGGAAATGGCCTGATTTATGCTCATGCTCTTGTCTAAGGAGTCTGCGGACTCTTATTACACTGCTTGTGCCTATGTCTCGCGAAATCCATGATGTGAATCTCTCTTTCTTCTCATGAGCAGAATTCGTGCTAGACTAGCTCTGCTATCACAATAGAAATAGATTATTAAAGTGGTATAGGACTTCTTCCTCGAGCATTGAAATTGAGGCTTCACCTCTTCCCAACGATTGCTCAGCTCTGTTGTTGATCAGCCGCTAAGCTTAGTTGATTTGGAATGCACTATGTTGCTCATCCCCGTTCTACCACTAAAGGAAGCCGATTCTACGTCGAAAGTCCATATTTATGCAAGTATCTTCACTTCAATACCCAACCTAGTAATTTAATGATAACCAAACCTAAGAAAAGAGAAGTATATTAATGGCTTGTCTAATTCCTTGAGAGAAAAAAGCGGGTTGAAAATTCTTTTATGCACCAACCTATTAATGCTAATCCCTATCACCAAATCTCCATGACGAAATCCTTTGTTGGAAGGCTTGCCGACTCATGATTTACACCTCTCCCGAACAATTTAGGCGCTTCTTAGCAGTTTACTGCAAGATTATCACTTTCTTCGTTACTAAAGATATATCTTTTCCACGCGAGTTAGTTCAATAGTTCATTCTTATAATCCCCCTTTTCAGCTACACTAAGAGTACTCTTCGGGTCATCATGCGCTGACACAATCATTATCTAAGGGCCTATGATCATCGAACAGCAGTACCAGACATACTCCTAATAACTAAAACTTGCTGGACCGGTATATTAATTCTTGTTGTGTACAAGCAGAGCGTCAACAATCCTTTTCATTTACAATTACAAATGGTATAAACTAATCGAGATGCTTCTACACGTCCATTCTTCGTTGAGAGTAATACAAGTCGCGAGCACCTTTCCCGGCCTTCCAATCTTTTCAATCGGTCTAGTCCACGCATGGCCTTTAAGAGATAGGGGTGAAATCCTCTAGCCAATTACCTGAGCGACTACCTATCAATCGTTTGGCCTAATTCCAGATCAATAGATTAGAAGCATATTCAAAAAATTCCTAAGGCCTCTGCCTATTGTGTTATTTTCTACTGATTGCTTGTATCAAGCAGGATGTCCACATGAGAGTTGTACCAAAAAAGTGTTATCCCTTCACACTATCGGACCTGCTTCTTACTTATTTGTTAGTGGGTAGAATCAAAGAAAAAATGAATACATTAGGCTTTCGCCACTTGAAAATTCCCAAAGGTCATTCAAGATTATCTGAATTTTGTGTATGCAAGAGAAGCAGTCTTAATATTAGGAATAGCTAGTTATCCCTCGCATTAGTTAATGCAACTGAACCCTTCGCTACTCCTTTTTTTATGTGCCAGTATAACTTACTCTCTCAACCTACTTAATCTCGAATTTAATACTGAAAAAGGAGGAGGCGATCCCGAATCAATGAGGGTGAAGGTAGAAGTCGAATCAAGCAAAGGTCCCCAGTATATTAATTAGGCATTAACTAGTAGCTACTTTCCTGGGACTTGCACTTGAACTTGGTTATATTTATGCTACTTCCATCCACTTGGCCATAACTTTTCTTCGCGGGTCTCTTTCGTCTCTTCCTAGGAATCCAATGCATATGATTCAAGAAAGAAGAGTCCACCATTAGATTATAAGAAGAGTGGCAAGAAGTGGATCCATATGAAACCTCACTTGGTGGCTTGGGAAATTAATATACTAGGCCTCCCAAGTACATCATCTGAACGAACTAGATTCTATTAATTTGTAGGACGCTCGATCCATTATAGCTAAGCTAATAGAATATATATAAATGAAATAAACGTTGTAACTTTCAACGAGTTAGGAGATTCACGTGCTGCTGAGAACCATGGAGACTTTTTAACATCAACTGTAGAGAGAATAGAGTAGGCGGGTAGCACTGAAAATATATTTCTTGGCAAGTCACCGCTAGTAATAACTAAGGTTCTCTTCGATCGAGCACCTTATATGCCCTATTCATCCCCTCCGTAGAGGGAAGAGGAAGATATCGTCCCTAATGAAATATAAGAAGTTAGCAATCCAACCGTGTTACCAGAGGTGGAACTATACGTTTCACTAGGTGATCACTATTATCGGGTCGCTGAGGCTTTCCCACTGCAGACTCTACCAAATAGATTCCAATTCCATCTTTCCAATCTTTTTCGGTATGGAAGATAAAGTCAAAGTTCGAGCATAGCATATTGTAGACGGAGAAACGAATCTTTTTCGAAATTGACCTTTCATCCAGGAGTTCCCCAGTATATTAGCGGCAGCCAATGCAAAGGTGGAAGGCTTTCGTCGCTCAGGAAGCTACTACTGATCCCAGACCTGCACCAACAAAATAAGGATTTCACTGCTCAACAGCTTAAGGCTACTATCGCCGTCATCTCATCCGCACGAGGTGCGTAGCTAATAGAAGAGACAACCAGGAGGCCTGACTTTCAGCATTTAATATACTTACAGCTGATAGGTAAAGGCCAAGTGGCAAGGACGAAACCACTGCAATGCAAATAGAGATAAGAAATGTGGTCAATATCACGAAGAATAATGAAAGACCGTCTATACCCATATACAAATGGATGTTTTCATAAGGAAGCCATCAAAGGCTTTCCACAAATTGAGATTTGGCCGTAAAGGATCGAATTGTGTCCGAGGAACAGGGGATACGAAAAAGTAATAAGAGAAGCGCACAGACCAATCAATCGTATCAGTCGTATTCTTGAATTTGGAATGAAAAGAGGAGTAATGCTTCCTAGCACGGGACATAGAATAGTACCACTTAACTCGGAATAGCATTCACAGAAACGTTCTAACATAGATGAAAATCAAAAATGGAAAGGACTAGTTGACAACAGTAGAAATATGGGGCGTTGAATTACTAAACAATAGGGGTCTTTCTGTGCAAGTCAGCTAAACCCTAGTGACCAAGGGATTGATGAGTGTGTAGGTGGGTTAGGTGCACCTCTCGCCCAGTGGGAAGTCATGAGGCCCTCTGAATGAAGAAGTAGTGGGGCCCCCTTCCCGCCCATGTATGCGCCTTTATTTAGTTTCGATTTGAAATATTGGACTTTCAAGTCTTTCTAAAGAATCCATCTGGCAAAACGAAATTCGTCGATTTCAGGTGCACCTTGCCTCAGGTAGCTTTATTACGCCTATTCAGCTAGGTGGGGCATTGGTTATAGCCGAAATCATAGAAAACATCAAACTGTAATGATCTTGTGCCATCAAAAAGAAATAATATTTTATATTCAAAATAAACAAACCAATGCCCCGAAATATGCTAGTATATTAATTTGGGGCTTCCTTTTACTGAAGCTGGAGTGAACATAACATCTAGTAGTCCGTTAGGTGATACCATGAGAAGCCTGCTATTTGAAGCTAAGTATATCTCCCTAAGTATACAGTTACACTACCTCCGATCGCCTTTTCCTATCAGTAAGGTTTACGGGCTAAGGGAGAAGGCACACAATGATAATCTAAGGCATCTATAGAGAGATCAAATCACTCTTTCTCTTCCAGGTACAGTACAGGAAGGTGCTCGCCTTCTTGTTTGTGCGGGATATTGACCAGATGAGACAGCTGATACCGAACCACCGCTTGCGTATTTAGTCCTTCGGACCTAGTTTTTGAGATAGGGTTGGGGAGAGGCGAGTGCGGCCTACGTCTAGCTTTAGTCCTGTCCCAGTATAAACATTGGCGGTAGGCAAGTCAAGTTGGTAAGCCCAAAGTTCGTAAGGCAATTCAGTGCAAGTGGCTCATAGATGAAACCTTCCTTAGGTCTTTTAGTCGCTCCTTCGGGCGCCTTGGATGTCTCGACATGATAGTAGACACTTGGATATTCGTGAGATTCACAAGAGGCACTCATTGCTCTTTGTCTACTCCCTCATGCCATACTGATGGCTTCTTCCTTCGCCCTTCCTCAATTGATCTACCTGGCTTCCTCCCCAAATGAAACAAGGGGCGTTACTTGTTTATTCGTAAGGTGCGTAGTGAGACTTCAGTCTGGATGGTGCCTAGTTCAAGCCAACCCACCATAGCCTAATAAGATCTTTTATAATGAGAGCACATGACTCTGCGAATGAAAGAAGATCTTTCCGCTGATGCTATTCACGCAGCACTGGCTCCCATGTTGGTGAGCTATTTGAATCGTAGCTACAGGGTATTTACTTATTAGCTTTCTTGTTGTGCCTATCTGAAAGGCTTCGAGGGGCTCAGTATAAGGGATAGCATCAAGGCGGTAAAGCAGGATGTCTCATGCCTTCGATGGACATGGGCTACGTGGAGAAGCATAGTCCCCAATTGATACGCCAACCCATTTCCCTTGGCTGGTCTATATAAAGCAGAAAGTAGACTAGATTCCCTATGCATAAACTCATAAGTTCTCGAAATCCCTTTGTCTCTTTCTTCTTCGTTCGTCTGGCCTACTTGGACCATTTCAAATTCACCTACTAGGGGAACTCGCTTTATACTTGCTTAGCAGCCTCTACCGACTCCTGTTAGTGTAGTTCGTTAGCTAGTTGATCGCACCAGTTCGCTGGAACACCCGCTTGCGCAAATGCCTGCCGGAACCATAAAGCACTCTTCCTCTTTCCTAGCCACCTAAGTTGCTCCTCCGTGAACAAATCAAAAGTCAATCAACATGATAAGTCATTTCATTATGAATTTTCACTTAAAGGAAAGTGAGCCAGTCGAACTAGATCCATTGACGCGCGTAGACGGGTGAGATTATGAAGTAGCAAGTGAACTGAACGAATAGTTAGGCTTTCTATTCTATTATTCTTTCCTTGGATTCGGCACCTGTTGCTGACTCCGCACTGGCGCATGCCACTTCGCTCGCGGCTAAGACTCAAGCTTCCCTAGGCTCCTAGAGGAAGACTCCTCGACTTAGAGCTGACTCCTATATCTATGATTCTATGCTCGTTTAGTATTCTATTAGAGCTGAGTCCTATATCTATGTGTGGTTCGTATTCGTAGTCTCTAAGAAGAAGTAGCTTACGGGGCTACCAGAACTGCCATGGGTTCTTTCATATTAGTTATGTGTGGTTCTAGCAGTTGACAGGGAGATTCAGTTGAGTGAGGTAGGAGCAAAGCGAAGAAGGGCTTAGTGATCCTTCCGAATAGAATGGATCACTAGAACCCTCCTCTTTTCCCTTTATGGTGGTTCTTTCTTGTTCTGGTTCACTAACGCACATCTCGCTTTCCTTCTCTTCTTACTTGAGTTGGACTCTTTTCGCTACGTACTTCTCATTGGTCGAAGAAGAGTAAGGATCAGAATAGTTTGGATCCATCCGGTCGTTGCTTCCCATCACTTCACTCCAAGAATAGTTTTGACCCTCCCGTTGGTCGCCTCCTTGAATTAATATACTGGATCGGTCTCTCCAATCAATTTAATATGAGTTTTAGAATAATCTTGGGCATCGATCTCCTAATAGAGAGAATGAATCTCGAAACAAATCTCCCAACAATCTCCTATTAGAGACAATGAATCTGAGGAAGGAATATGAATAGTAAGATATGACTCAGCAGTCAGTTCCCCTGTGCAAGCCACAAGCGAACTGAGTTTACTGACTCGCTAAGAGTTGGTCTTTCATAGTAGCGGGCTCGATGTACAGCAGGTCACTCGTTGAAGAGTGAGGAACGAACATATATTGAGTCATCAATTTATTTTCAACCATTTTACAGGACGGTAAACTATGCATGACGGGGAAACTAACCAATTAATATACTGGTGGGGAAGATAACATCAAATATATAGAATTCACTTCACTAGTGTTTTGCTTAACACAAAAAGTCAAAATTGAGATCAAAGTATTAGATCGCCCACTTCCTTTGCCCTTAGTTCAATTCTTTGCAATAGTTTGGTTAAGCGTATAAGAAGTGAGCCATTACTGGGCCTAATAGTGAGCATGACGGATAGCAACAGTACGCATTCCCACCTAAAATTAAGCTTATTGTGCCCATATTATGTACATCGCGCCTAAGATTGCAAGCCGTTAGCAACAGTGAGATTGAGATTTCAAGTTCACAGTTCGCTTCCCTTTCGCTTCCCTTTCTCTTGAAGCTATGGGCTAAGCCCTACTTCTTTATCCAGGCATTTTGCTTGGCTTGCTCAGTCACCACTGCTACATGCGTACTACTTTCTTTCCTTTCCGCTAGACTCAAAGAATGGTTCCAACCTAGTGACAGAGGAAGCTGATTCGTTTGCTTGTTCTGTTTCGCCTGGCTAGTTGTCTTTCCGCTGGCTTACGTAGTTTGTGCAGTTACGTTCCATCAGTGGTCCGGACCTGGCCTTTAACTGCCTCTCTGATTGGAATTGAGGGCTGGCCTCTTTGACTCGGGCAGGGGAGAGCGCAAGCTGAAACCACTCTTTCGAAGGCAGCAAAGCGCAGTAGCTTCGTCTCGACCAGTCAACTGGCATGGCATTCTATCTATTAGTTAGGCATTCAATTAAGGAAACTTTTAGTAAGGCAGATCGGCGGAAAGTAGTACTACACTAGTAGGTTGTTCCTACAGTAGCTTTAAGTTTCGGAGGTAGAAACGAATTGATATCTGCAAGTCGTAGAGTAGTCTAGTAGCTGCTTTAAGTTCTAGGCCTGTAGTAGCAGCTTATTATCTATGAAGGAAGTTTAGTGCTTTCTTTTCTCATTCTGTTCCTAATTAAGCTTGTTTTGTTCTTTGAGCTGTCTCTACCAAGTAGGAAGGAAGAGAGTCAAGGCATACCCTACCAAGCCAATCTAGATGTCTTACGCATAACACATGCTAAGCCGCTTCCAGTGAAAGCAGTTGAAACACCCCGCACCCCTTAATATACCCAAAAAGGGCACACCAAAGAATGTTGTGCGTTATAAGTATAGCTAAAGCATCATAGATACTATGATTCACAAGACAAATAAATAAAAACAACGGAAACATTTAAATAATAACTTATCATTTAAAATTAAACTTCATCTCAAAATAAATCAATAAATACCTAACATGTCTCAAAAACTCAAAATATCTCATGTCTCATGAAAATACATCTCGGTCTCATAAAATCAGAGTATAAAAATAACAATAATAATAGTAATCCTTCTCACAAGTGTAAGTCCATCATAAGCCAAATGGAAAAGATGAAGACCAGAAGAATACATCTAAAATGAGAAATCTTCAAGAATGAATCTCCAAGCAACCTGAATCAACTCAACTCTGATGGCCTATTGGCGGGAAAAGGGCGAAATAGAGGAGTGGGTCAGACTCAAACTATAAGTCTGGTGGGTGAAAGTAAATACTAGCATTTTTAAGCAAGGTAAAGATAATAGACTAAGCAATAGTTCTAGCTTGAAAGGAAAATACAGAAAAGATAAAACATGGATAAAATACCGTTTCTGATTCTGTTTGACTATTTGCTTTGATTGTTTGATTGTGATTGTTTGCACTTGTCTTAAACTGTTGTGATTAGGCTGAAACCCTAATCCTATCTAAATTGTTATCTTGATTAGGCTGAAATCCTAATTCTACCCTTTGATTGTCCTATTCTATCTCTGTTGTGCCACTGTGAGTTGATCCAATCATGTTGGTCCCACAGCAAAAGACACCTCTTAGCACTTGGTATGCAATAGCGAATTATTTACCCTAATCGATGTCGCAGGCTCGGTCATCGATGGTACATACTAAATGTCACCCCTTGTTGTGACCTCTTATTTACCCTAATCAGCATAAGCGTGCCCAGTCTCACCTAATTGTTGTGAGACCATCAGTCCTAGACCTGAAAGGGAATGCTGCCCAGCCTCACCTAGCTGTTGTGAGACCATCAGTCCTAAACTTGAAAGGGAATGTTGTCGGTACTGGTTCTAACAAAGAAATTCTAGTTTGCGCCCCTTGCCCAATTCCCCAGATTTGCGTCTCTATCTATTGGCCTCTTATTTACCCTAATCAGCATAAGCATGTCCCAGCCTCACCTAACTATTGTGAGACCATCAGTACCTGATTAAAAGGTAATGCTGACAGTACGGGCCCTACTTCTATGTTTGCTTATTAACTTAATTCAAGATCTAAGTGTTATCCCGCCTTTTGGCAAGACCGCGACACCAAGGAATTGACCCGTAACCAATGACGGCCCATCCTAGAAATCAGTTATACACAGGCTCACTATGGATATCGACGAATTTTGTCCGAGTCCGGATCAAGCCAAAATTGGTAGGACATGACAAGCTAAGCCATGGGAGCCAACGTTTCAAATCTCAATTCATCCGAGTTCGTAGGCTCAAGTTATGAGCGATACAAGATTGGATGAAAATCAATTGCCAGTCGACTCGCTCCTTCGACTCGCTTCGCAACACTCAGGAGAAGCCAACTTCGACTCGCTCCACATCCCTCAGAGCTGCTCTCTTCGACTCGCTCCAGTTCGAAACCATCGAAAGCGCACACTTCGACTCGCTCCGCTCAAACAACTGTTCGACTCCATCAACTTCGACTCCACTGCCCAAACCTCCCAAGACGCCCCATTTCGACTCGCTCGACCAATGCTTGCTTCGACTCGCTCGACCAGTGCTAGCTTCGACTCGGTCGACCAATGCTTGTTTCGACTCGCTCGACCAATGCTTGCTTCGACTCGCTCGACCAGTGCTAGCTTCGACTCGCTCGACCAATGCTTGCTTCAACTCGCTCGACCAAGTGCTTACTTTAACTCGCTCGATCTGGGCACACTTCGACTCGCTCAAACAGTGAACAGTTCGACTCGCTCGAAGCAACATCCAGGACATAGTAAGAATCAAGTGCCACGTCATCGAGTCGAACGGAAGTGAGTCGAAACAGGAGCGAGTCGAAGGAAACAGCCTACCGAAAACTCAATTTCGTATCGATCATATCTCCCAATCTACGAGTCCAAATGCTATGAAATTTTCACAGAAGACTACGTGCATGCTAAACAATGTCCACGCCAAATTTCGACTGCATTGGATGAGATCTTGATCGAGTCGAAATCTATTCGTGTCGATCACGGATCGGACCGAAACTTTACGGGCTTGGGCGAGCGGGCCTGGTCACGTGCCAGAGAGGGTCTCCCGAGATCTGAGCGAAATACCAGCCTTCTACACCTATAAATAGACCCCCAAAGCTAACAAAAAAGGGGTTCTTCTTCCTCTTTGAGATCTCCAACGCTCGGACTCCGCCAAATCCAGATCTGAACTCAATTGCTGCTGCCGCAAACGAAATTCACTGCTGCAAATCACAATTGACAGCTGTAAATCATTGAATTCACTTGTAAACGTAAAAGAAAGATCAATAAAACAAACTACTTCATAGTGGACGTAGGCTATACGCCGAACCACTCTAAATTCTTGTGTCTCCTTGCACTTTAATTATTCTCATTTCTGAAATTTGGAGTTTTTGTTAGATAATTCCTCTTTTTTCATTTAATTTCTTCACTTTATCTCTTCAAAGACTTCCGAAGAGTGTTGTGCCCAATTTTGGTACAAACAATTTGGTGCTTTCACTGAGAAAACCCCAATTTTTCTCCTGCTCTTTGGATCTCCTATCTATATTGGATTGCATAAATCTAAGAAGAAGATCCAGATCTAGAACTTTGAAGCCCTTCCATTCTATTCAGATTTGCAATCAGATCTAGGAAAGGACTTCATCAATTAATTATAGTGAGCACACGTACCACCTCTACAACTGCTGATCAAGGAGCACAGGATCGACAAAATCCCGTGCAATCACCTACATCCAACCAAAATGCCGCAGGACCTTCAGATCCATCAGGTCCAATCACTAGACAAGAATTCCAGACATTGCTTCAAGAGTTGACCCAAAGTCGACAGTAGCTAGCGGAACAACTACGCGCCAACACGGAGTTGACTAACCAGCTAAATCGCCAAAGGCGAAGAAGATCCAGAAGAGACCAAGGTTCTCACTCTTCCACAGAAAGTTCAGCCTCCTCCGATGGCCAAACTAGATCCACACGTCCATGGTTAGGTGGAAGCTACACCCAGGCCACGGGACACCAACCTGCTTCGAACCTTGGGCAACCTAGAGCTGGACCATCCGCTAGCCTCCGCACAGAACCTTCAACTCGGGGAGGAGCTGCTCCTTATCATGTTACCGGCAACATTGCTACTACCACCACTGTCGGACAGGGAGATAATGCTAGAAACCAAGCTAATCCTCAACATAGCCAACGAGAGCAAACTCCTGAACCATATGTCCCTGAGGATGTTGAACCAAGGAGGCAAGGCACGGACCGTTGACCGCGTCCGGTCCAGATCACTCGCGCTGTGGAACCCGACCACACCTTGGCACAACATGCTCCAAGTGTCCGAACGCCAGATATACCGGCGATGATCTGCCAAATGATCCGTGAAAGTCAGGGTCTCTCTAATGACGACTGGGGAATCTCCCGAAGTCATACCCCTTTCACCGATGACGTCTTATATGCTGAACCACCTTGGCACTTCAGGATGCCAGCTTTGCCAGTTTACGAAGGGAGTTCTGATCCCAATCAACACGTCCGTAAATACGAATGGCTGATAAATGCTGCTAGAGCTGATGACGCAGTAAAGTGCCGTAGTTTCCCCATTTCCCTAGGAGGCATCGCAACCATGTGGTTCACTCGTTTGCCACCACGATCCATCTCTAACTTTGACCAAATGGCCACCAAGTTTGTCGAACAATTCCGTATGCATGTGGCGAGGCCAAAGGACGTTAACACTCTGTCTAGTGTTACACAAGCTCCCGGAGAAACGCTTAGATGTTACTTAGAGCGATTCCATGCTGCGTGTGCAGAAATAAGCAATCCTAACGATAACTCTATCCTGATGGCTCTGACTAAGGGGATTGATGCTGATTCCGAGTTCGGAAGTTGGTTAGCTGGGAAACCACCTGCGTCATTGGACCGTTTCTATTCCAAGGCAGCCCAATTTCTGAGAAGGGAGGATGCGAAACAGTCTAGGAAGCAGGATGATGTAGGGCCCAACATCGAAGGTATCCAAAGTAACGTCGCTGTTAAACAGTCCATGGATAGTTCTAGGAAAAT
Source organism: Allium fistulosum (assembly GCA_030737815.1). Lineage (NCBI taxonomy): Eukaryota > Viridiplantae > Streptophyta > Magnoliopsida > Asparagales > Amaryllidaceae > Allium > Allium fistulosum. The sequence continues at coordinate 1,037,256,557 of CM060902.1, read as the reverse complement.
TCAGTTGAACGTCCAAAATAAACAAAATCAGCAGAGGGACAATAGAAACCAGAACAAAAAACGCGATCAGGATCGTGGACCATGGCGTAGAGCTTCCATGTACGATAATTACACTCCATTAAACACGTCATTGGAAAATGTGTATTTGCAAACCTGTAATACCATGCAGTATAAGAAGCCTGTCCCGAAACCACCAACTGAAAGAAAAATCCAAACAGGAAAGTTCTATAGGTTCCATGAGAGTTATGGCCACAACACCAATGAGTGTCGTCACTTACAAGACCTCATTGAAAAGCTGATACGTGAGCGGAAGTTGGATCAGTATGTACGGGCGCCGCAATCCGGTGGTGCAGGCCCATCAAATCAGAATCGTGCATCGAACCAGGAAAGACAGGAAGAACCCACTCGTGCGGACGAGAGGTTGGTCATCAATACAATAAGTGGTGGTCCTCACCCCGCAGATCGAAGCTGGAAGGAAATGGAGTCGTATGCCAGTTCTATCAGGCATGCAGACTTCGAGTGTTGCAGTAGTTTTGATGAGGGGGCTCCGGCCAAGTAACAGAAAACGATGACGGATGACATCGTGTTCAGGAGCAGAGACATAGATAAAATCGAAGCTCCCACTATCGATCCACTGGTCATCTCAGCACAAGTAGGTCCCACTTGGATAAAAAGGATCTTAGTTGACAGTGGAAGCTCTGTGAATATTTTGTTCAAGCGAGCTTATGATCAAATGAAGAAGGAAGCCGTAGACTTGAAGCCTTGTCAATCTCGAGTCCATGGTTTCAACGGAAGTGCCACGATCCCCACTGGGATGGTGAAATTGCCAGTAGAGTTGGGAATTGGAGAACGTCGAAGAGTACGGATGTTGCAGTTCATCGTTTTGGACATAGACTCTCCTTATAATGCTTTCTTGGACCGACCGGCCCTCGCTGAATTCCGAATAGCCATTGCCCCATGGTGTTTGACCTTAAAATTTCCGACTGATCGTGGAATAGGAATCGTTCAGGGAGATCATGCCACTGCCAGAGCATGTTATGTTGCTGAGCTACGGGAGGCGCAGCGAAAGGAGAAGGGAAAGGGCGTAGAGGAATCTCTCTGCGTCCGTTTCGCCGATAATTGACAATTAACGCCCGGGCCCAGGCCCGGGCACCCCAGCCAATTCCTCAAGGACCTTGACCCGAGAGAAACTGAAGACGAAGGAGAATCTAAAGAAAGTCAAGCATCCTCGGCCGAACTGACGATTGATGTCCCAATTGACAATAACGATGATTCAAAAATAATAAAGATTGGATCTCAGCTAAGCCAGCAAACTCAAGAGGAATTAGTTGAATCTCTGCGGGCAAATCTTGACGTATTTGCCTGGACACATTCTGATATGTGTGGGATCTCGCTGGACATCGTGAGCCACACTCTGAACATTGACCCGTGGCATGTCCCGGTCAAACAAAAAAGGCGCGGTATGGATCCAGAGAGATCAGCCGCCCTTAAAAAGGAAGTAGAAAAGCTTGAAGCGAACGGATTCATTCGAGATGCGCTATATCCTGAATGGGTGTCAAATCTTGTGCTCGTCCGAAAGCCAAACGGGAAGTGGAGAACATGTGTCGACTATTCCGATCTGAATAAAGCATGCCCCAAAGACAGTTTCCCGCTTCCTAGAATCGATCAGCTAGTGGATTCGACGGCTGGACATGAACTCTTATCCTTCATGGACGCGTATTCAGGATACAATCAAATACCGATGCATTTACCCGATCAAGAACATACCAGCTTCGTAACCAATCTGGGACTTTACTGTTACAGGGTTATGCCATTCGGACTCAAGAACGCTGGGGCTACTTACCAACGGTTGGTCAATTGGATGTTCAGTAATCAAATCGAGAAGACAATGGAAGTATATGTAGACGACATGCTTGTGAAGTCACAACTCTCCACCGACCATGTAAAAGACCTGGAAACTATGTTCAACATACTTCGGGAGTACAAGATGAAGCTCAACCCACTGAAATGTCACTTTGGAGTTGCATCCGGAAAGTTCCTTGGGTTCATCGTTAACGCCCGGGGAATCGAAGCCAATCCCGAAAAGATTTGGGCAATCAGAAATCTCGAAACTCCCAAAACTATAAAGCAAGTCCAGAGTCTCAATGGAAAGGTAGCAGCATTGAGCAGGTTCTTTTCAAAGTCCACTGACAAATGCATTCCCTTCTTTGATCTGATTCGAAAAGGGAAACGAAACTTTGAATGGACAACAGAGTGCGAGGGCGCTTTCCAAGCACTAGTCCAACATCTGTCCACAGCGCCGATACTGTCAAAGCCTATTGATCATGAGCAGTTGTATGCGTACTTGGCGATATCAGAAAACGCAATCAGCACTGCCTTGGTTCGAGAAGAAGACGGGATACAGAAGCCAGTGTACTACGTCAGCAAGCGATTGACTGGGGCTGAAAGAAATTATCCGAAGCTGGAAAAGTTGGCTTACTGCCTCGTCATTGCATCAAGAAAACTCCGACCATACTTCCAGGCACATTCCATTATTGTTTACACCGACCAGCCGTTATGATATGTCCTTTCGCGGCCTGAGACGTCTGGTAGGTTACTCAAGTGGAACATCGAACTGAGCAAGTTTGACCTTACTTACGCTCCGAGACGGGCCATACAAGGACAAGTCCTAGCCGATTTCATAGCTGAATTTACCATCCCAGAGGACTTGCCCGAAGCCAGTGAATCCCCCGAATACGTCTGGAAACTTTATACCGACGGAGCATCAAACGACCGGTGTTCAGGCGCTGGTATTATGCTTGAAACTCCCGAGGGTCGATCCATATGTTATGCCTTAAAGTTTGATTTCCATGCGACTAATAATGAAGCAGAATATGATGCCCTCCAAGCTGGCTTGAAAGTTGCTAGAGATTTGAGAATTATCGCAGTGGAAATTTATTATGATTCACAATTAGTTGTGTGTCAGGTACGAGGAGAGTATCAAGCAAGAGATCAAAGGTTGGCTGCTTACTTAGCTCAGGTTAAGGAAATACTAGACCATTTTGATTACTATGCCATCTACAGTATACCTCGAGAACGCAACCAAAAGGCCGGTTCGTTGGCGAAGCTAGCCAGCACAGGCGAAGCTCAACAAATGGGACTCGTTCCGTAGAAACACTATCTTCCCCAAGTATCGACCGGGCGGAAATAAACCGGGTATGCGAAACCATCCCCGAAAAGGATTCATGGATGACTCCACTCAGAAATTACATTGAGCACGGAACCCTGCCGGAGCGCAGGAGTGAAAAAAGACAGGTCCTTCGAAAGGCCTCAATATTTACCATCCAGAATGGACTCATGTACAGAAGAGGGTACTCAGTTCCCCTACTCCGATGTATCGCTCACGATGAAATAAAACAAGTGTTACGCGATGTGCATGAGGGAGAATGTGGCGATCACACCGGGGGGCAAGCACTTGCCAAGAAAATACTTCGCTACGGATATTACTGGCCTACCGTGAATCGCGATGCATTGGACTATGCAAAGAAATATGATAGGTGCCAGAAATATGCCTGAATCCCTAGGGCTCCTCCTACTGAGATAACGCAAATGGTCAGCCCATGGCCGTTTGCAATGTGGAGCATCGACATCATCGGTGCTCTACCTCTAGAAAAAGGTGGTGTGAAGTACGCCATCGTCGCGGTTGATTACTTTACGAAATGGGCTAAAGCCGAAGCTCTCACTACCATTACAACGAAGAAAGTAATCAACTTTGTGGTTCGTAACATCATCTGTCGATTCGGTCTCCCACACACCATTATTACGGACAACGGAACCAAATTCGACAGTGCTGAATTCAAAGATTTCTGCAAACGATTTCACATCCAAAAGAAATTCTCTACAGTTGCACACCCTCAAGCAAACGGACAGGTCGAAGTAGTTAATAAAGTCATAAAGTCCATCCTGAAGAAACGACTAGAAAATTTTGGGGGCAAGTGGGTCGATGAACTTCCTATGGCTCTATGGGCTTACCAAAAAACCCACAAGACCGCGACCGGCCACACTCCATTCTCTCTTTCTTACGGTTCAGAGGTCGTTATTCCAGTCGAGCTAGAAGTGCCTTCTCATCGTGTGACATACTATGATCCAAAGACAAATGCTATATTACTTGCTGAATCTCTTGATCTACTGGATGAGAAGCGTGAAGAGGCTGATTTGAGGGCAGCTGCGCATCGAAGTCGAGTCGCCCGATTGTACAACGCCAAGGTACGTCCGCGAACCTTCAAACTAGGCAACCTCGTCTTAAAAAGAATCTATCTGGTTCCTTCGCATATGAAGCCGACATGGGAAGGACCGTATGCTATTGAACGAAGGCTCAGAGATGGCACATTCAAATTATCGATCGTCGACGGTCTTACCCTGCCAAGAGCTTGAAATAGCGAGAGCCTTCGCCGCTATTACACCTGACAGGCTATCTTTATCCATTTAGTTTACTTTCATTTCCTGCAATTTGTTTATGCGTTTCGAAATTAGAACTTGTAATGAGGCAACTGACTTTGCCATACTTTCTTATTTCAGCAATAAAATGCAACCTCTTCGAGCCAGAGCTGTGATTTACTTGAAATACTTCATATGACCATCACTATGCAAGGAGAGCTAAGTCTCATCATACGGCGGGATTTATTCAAATAGAGAGTGGCTGCGATGCAACTAATCACTCCCTAAGTGAAACCCGAGCTCGGGGACAGGCCATCGCATCAAAGTCAAAAAAGCGATTGATACACGACAATCCTTCATCAACTCCGAACTCCCAGAGCGCGAGTCGGAGTATAAACATTCAACTCTGTATACCCAAAGTGCGAAGCGGAGTATAAACATTCAACTCCGAACTCCCAGAGCGCGAGTCGGAGTATAAACATCCAACTCCGTATTCCCAGAGTGCGAAGCGGAATATAAACATTCAACTCCGTATACCCAGAGTGCGAAGCGGAGTATAAACATTCAACTCCGTATACCCAGAGTGTGAAGCGGAGTATAAACATTCAACTCCGTATTCCCAGAGTGTGAAGCGGAGTATAAACATTCAACTCCGTATACCCAGAGTGCGATGCGGAGCATAAACATTCAACTCCGAACTCCCAGAGCGCGAGTCGGAGTATAAACATTCAACTCCGTATACCCAGTGCGAGGCGGAGTATAAACATTCAACTCCGAACTCCCAGAGCGCGAGACGGAGTGTAAACATCCAACTCCGTATACCCAGAGTGCGAAGCGGAGTATAAACATTCAACTCCGAACTCCCAGAGCGCGAGTCGGAGTATAAACATCCAACTCCGTATTCCCAGAGTGCGAAGCGGAGTATAAACATCAACTCTGTATTCCCATAGTGCGAAGCGGAGTATGAACATTCAACTCCGTATTCCCAGAGTGCGAAGCAGAGTATAAACATCAGCTCCGAATTTCCAGAGTGCAAGTCGGAGCATAGACGTCGACTCCGGATTCCCAGAATGCAGAACGGAGCCTAAACACCAACATCAAGTTCCCGAAGCATGGATCAAAATATAATTATCAACTCCAAACTCCCAGAGCGCGAGTCAGAGTACAAATGCCAATTCCAAGTCCCCAGACAGCGGGCATATGATGTTTTACAACATACCATCCAGCGGTACTAGACTCGGCATGCTAGGAAAAAAAGGGCAATCGCTGACTGATGTTTTACAACATACCACCAAGACTGGGGGCAAAACTTAAGCATCAACCATCGACTGAAGCAATGCGACGTCAAAATTCGACTCGTTTCCCGGTCGCAAACCATGTTCACAATGCCCGAACTTGGCGAACAGAAAAAAACTTCATTCGAAAACTGAAACTTCACATGTGCAGTCCAGACACTGAAACACTTAGACAAATACATAATGAAAAAAAGAAGTCAAAAAGAAAAAAAAGGTTTCATTTCTATTGATTATAGGAGAAGTTCGTGTACAAGTTTCCAAAAAATTCCTACTAGCAGTGGCCGAACCCGCATCTATACACGGCTAACAAAATGCAAATCAAAATACACCGGGAGAGCATGCCTAATCTTTCTTTTTCCTTAGCTTCCTCCTCGGTGTGGACCCACTGGAGCCATCGCCAGTCTTCCTCTTCGAGCCTTTGCTTTTCGGCGGTTGGTCTTCAGGCAAGGGCATTATGTCGAAGTCCTCCTCCGAACTCGTGTGAATAAGAATGCTCCCTACGGGCGGAGTCGGAGGAACGGGATCAATTACAGAAGGTGGAATGGGCAGGCTGGTAAGAAAGAAATTACCACCAGGAGACATCATTCCGAGCGGGGCAGGTCCCGATGCTGCCATCCCACCTCCAAAGCTGCCGCCATAAGCCGCTGTTGCCAGTTCGGCGTCAATCTGAGCAAACATCTCCTCTTCGGTTACTGCTTGAGCCCCGCTGGGGGCATCAGCAGTCGGCATTGAAGAGCTTGTGGCAGGATCAGTTCCGCTCATAACAGATGACAAGTCAGCACGAGGATCGCCGTGGCGGCGAAAGAGTTCATCCATCAGCTGCTCGTCGAACGCGATCGTACCTCCGTGTAGATCATCAAGCGGGGCAGCTGTACTCATGGTGGTTGCCTCGGTCACGATAGCCTCCTGCGTCTAATATGGTTCTTGGGTGGCAGGAGGCGTGGCCGGTGCAACATCGATCACTAGCCAAAGAATAAAAGGACTGTTAGGACTTAACTCGATCGAAGATTCCGATTTAAGAGAGGTGGAATGTTCAGAATACCTTCCTCAGTTCGACTTGTAGGCAGCAGGGCGGCATCAATAACTTGCGCAGCAGCCAGAGACATCTGCGGCTGATCCGGATTGTAAGCAGGAATAGCCTAGGGATCGACCGCAGACAAGGATTCGGGCTGGGTTGATGCGGGAACTTCGAGACTTGCTTCATGATGGTCAACTCCAGAACCCTCTCCCACTTCAAAATGCTGGGCGCCAAGTTTTTCCTTCTCACGAAGAATCATCGACTCGTGGAGAACCTTCTTTTCATCATCAGTCAGAATGCGGTTCTCGAGTTCGAATTCATCTACGGACTCGCCCTGATGCGCCTCTTCCTCAACCAACCGGCTCCAAGCATTATGGAGATACGTCGAAAAGTCATCGAGCCAAGCTAGGCCTCTGTGCCTCAGCACATTAGCATTGTAAACAACAAGGAGGTCTTCGATGTCGGCCTCTAGCCTGTACTAGGCCAGCTTCACCCTCTCCTCGACCTCGGTCTCCACCTTCTGGACTTTAGCCACCACCGCATCCTGTTCATCCCTGAGCAGGATAGCTTGTTCGCACGCCTCCTGGGCTGCATTGTTCGCGTCATCTTTCTCCTTAGCCAAATCAGCAAATTTGTCATTGAGTTCATTAAGCTCCTTGACCATCGTGTCCCGCTCAGCAATGACTTTAGTGTTCCGGTGACCCATCTCCTCCACCAGGGCAACGTGAGTCTGTCCCAACCTCTCCATCTCCGCCTTCGCCTCGTCAGCCCTTTTGACGGCCTCAATCTTAGATTTCCGAGAAGACTCGGACTCAGCGGAGAGTACCTGAATAATCCGATCCCTTTTTGCGAGCTCAGTCTCCATCTTCTCGAGCGCTTTGGCCCGCTCAAAGGCCACTTTGGAAGCTTTCTCAGCAGCCTTTGCCCACTCCCGATACTGGGTATATATGTCGTGAACGAAGTCATGCATCGTGTTTTCCACCCCTGATGGGATCCTCTTTAAGTGTGGTGGGAAGACATAACCGTCGAAACAGATGTTCGGAAAGTCCTTCCTCATCTGAGCCAACTTAAGAGCTCCTTCACCTGTGGGTTCAGTAGGGACCTGCTCAGTAATCATAGAGGCCGTGGTCTCGACTCTCTGAAGATGAGTTTCGGACCTGGAAGCATGAGAAGACGGCCTGTGACGAGGAAGCTCTGGTGGATTTGAAGTTTGAACAGGGGAGGAGACAGAAGTCTAGGAGGAGGAGAGCGTGATCTGGATCGATGTCTATACTCCCTGTCACGTCCATACCTATCCTGGTTAGAGTATTCGCGATCGCGATCTCTATCTGAATCCCTCATGCGGGAATCATAGTAACCCGAAGATTTTCGGGCTGAGCGAAGATTCCCGAGCATAGATCCCCTTCCAGACATAGTACCTGAAAATGGTAAATGAAGGAAGAGTTAGTAACTTCCTAAGTTGGACAAAGTACAGTTGTGAATCATGTAGTGTAGTGAAGTGTATGCATGTGCAATCCCCCGACCAACCGGAAATGTCGGCCGCACTCGTAGTGACCCGCTCGGTTCAAAAGCACTATCAAGCCCTTCCGTCCCGACGTCATGTGGAGATGACATGAAATCTGGGATCGGAATATCATCAAGCCCTGCAAAAGGACTCTCCGCTTGCGGGGAAGGAGCCTCTGAAATTCTAATCCCCTAGAAAGGTAACGACACGACTATGGATTTAAATCTCTTAGATTTAGGGCGTTTGTGAGCGGCGGCCTTGCCTTTTCTTCTTCCTCTCGAATCTAGGACATCGGCAGAAGGCCCAGCTGGGAGCTCAGTATCGGTCGGCGTTCTTTCCGGATCAACTTCTTCGGCGATCACGACTGCGGGCGCTTTGCGCTTTACCCGTTTCTTCGGAACCACTCTATGTATCCCTTCCAGGTGTATGCTCTGTCTCCGTTCTATCATCCCGACAGCCCTCAAATTCCTGTCGGTCAGGATTAAGTCTATGTGCCTCTCTTCGCCCGGAAATGCTTGAAGAATCCGAACAAGCTCTCTGAAGTATGCGCCATCGGGACGAGAGATTGCAGCTATAAGAAAGGAAAAGTATGTCAGTTTCAAAGTCAATTACTAATCTCAATGATTCAAGAGAGAAATGGCAGCACTTACGTCTATCCAACCACCGACCAGCAAACCCAGGGGGGCACCGAACGTAGAACCATTTGGTTTTATAATAACTTAACCTTCCCCAAGAGCCCTGTACAATGTGGCAGCTCCTGACCGCTTCTAGGAAGGTGAAAGAGGGGCTGTCTCCATGGCTTTTAACGTTGAATAAATATCTGATTTTGATCAGCTTCGACGGTCGAAAGAGGATCTCCATAAACAAAACAAAGGTACTATTTAACAAGGCATATCCGTTGGGATGTAGCTGAGATGGAGCTATGCCGAGAAACGACAGCATCTCCCTTATATATTCATTGAAGGTAGGAAGTGTCCCCGCTGTGCAAGCGTGATGGTTGAAAGTGGTAAACCCCTCCGGGGGAGTGTGCGGCCTATCAGCTGGCCCAGGAAGTAGCACATCGTCAAGCGACAAACCATGCCTTAAGCAAATCCGTCCTAGCATATCTTCGAAGATACCCGATGGCACGGAATCTATTGGATTGAGAATAAACCGAGCACCCGGACGCTCATCCGGAGCTGGCTCTATGACTTCGGCTTCGATAACCGGTGTCTCTATGGTTGGAGGAATAGAACTTGGGAGTTCCGGCTGCTGAGAACTTGAAGGGTCCATGACTAGCTAGCTTATAAAAAATCATTGTTAAACTGACAAATAACACTCGTGCATCCCCTAGTGTAAAGTGTGTGAGCGTGTTGTGCAGTACTGTATATTATTCGAGAAGATCAACCGGGTTAAGGAAAGCACGTAAACGACGAGGCTTCGGAATTCAGTTGGAAGGACCGTCATCGCTAACCATCACAACCGTACCATCCAATTATTAACTATCATTCCAAGTTAAAGTTTGGTGTCATTTTGATAAGTTCCAGTTCCATCGACGAGCTTCGATAGGCAATCAGATATGCGGTGAAATGGTTAAGTCCAGTAATACATGTTTGAAGCTCGTCGGAATCGATTGTTCAAATGTGCAAGGAATTTCAAATTTTTTAATGTTCAATTCGTGTCACTCATGAAAGCCATGTTCACATCAATGAGTTATGGTCGTGTGCGTATGAATTAGACTCGGTCATAAAGATGGAATGCAAGTTCGACTCGTTCCAGAGCCATCTACTTCGACTCGATCCAAAAGCTGCGCACTTTGACTCGATCTGAAGCAGCCACTTCGACTCGCCCCCAAGGTCACATGCTTCGACTCGATCCAAAAGCTGCGTGCTTCGACTCGACCCAAAGCAGCCACTTCGACTCGATTCAAAGCAGCCACTTCGACTCGATCCAAGGCAACTGCTTCAACTCGATCCAAGACAACTGCCTCAACTCGACCCAAGACAACTGCTTTGACTCGATCGAAAACCACCCTTTTCGACTCAATTCGAGGCCATTGTTCCGAGTCCATCAGGAGCGACCCTCTCGTATCGATCCATGAATTCAGAGCGCTCGATTCAAAGCGAAGCTCCACCATCGATCGATACGAAGACCTTCGCCTCATCATCTCGAAACCCATACTCCATCGACACGAAGCCGAGGCCAGAGAGCTTTCGATCGACCATGAATTTGATTGATTTGATGATAAGAAAACCCGAGTCTCCTCGGTTACGTTGTGGTTTTGCTCAATGGATTACCTAGATTTGTTAATTGGTTCGAGTAATTGAAGATGTAAATCAGTTCGAAGGCAAGAGTGTTTTTTTTCTATGCTTTCTCTAGTCTCGGAGCGATACGAAGGAGTGGCAGGTAAAGGTGAATGGTAAAAAGTGAAAAATGGCTAAGTACCAGGTATTTATATGGACTCGAAAGCAAAAGGAAGAAACGTTTCGTATCCTAGTGGATTCGAGCGCACGTTTCGACTCTGTTTTTCAGTACAGCGATGCGAAGCTCCCCTTCATACCACTTGACTTCGACTCCGTCTCCAGTACAGTCAAACAAACAAATCGAATCCATCAGGGAAGTTTATTTCGACTCGCTTCGTTTCGACTCGCTCAATTCACAGCCATCAGGGAAGTTAACTTCAACTCGTTCCACTTCGACTCGTTCAGTTCGTGTCCATCATCGAGTCGAACAAGCACTTCTCAGTTCGAATCCATCAAGTCATGGCTTCCAGAGGCCAACTCCGTCAACTCGACATACTTACTTCACATCCATAAGTCCAATAAAAACTATCTTCGATGTTCCAATCCTTCACATTGGTTCAGGAAAGGGTCGTTACGAAGGAACATTCAAAAAACAACCGTCAAGCGTTGTTGCAACGAATTTCACATCGGTTCAGGAGAGGATCGATACGGAATTCAAAAACAATAAATTGACAACGACTCGAGAACGTACAAACGTCAACGGGAGTCAGATTAACATACATGCATGAATGTCGGACTAATATTCAATATTCCAGATTTTCAGGAATAAAAAATTCATCTAATAACGATTACAACAGTAAACGGGTAACCACTAGCATACAGCAATCAGTTGCAATGATAAATGGTACAGTAGTCAACAGTCAACAGTTTACATTATCAAGAAGAACGGCCAAAGGTTACAGCTATCATCGACAAGACAATAACTATTCAGAGTAGAGATGGCAGTATTTCAAAGCACATCATGTTTCCACAAGACGTACTTTGGGGGAAAATGTTATCCCGCCTTTTGGCAAGACCGCGACACCAAGGAATTGACCCGTAACCAATGACGGCCCATCCTAGAAATCAATTATACACAGGCTCACTATGGATATCGATGAATTTTGTTCGAGTCCGGATCAAGCCAAAATTGGTAGGACATGACAAGCTAATCCATGGGAGCCAACGTATCAAATCTCAAGTCAATCCGAGTTTGTATGCTCAAGTTATGAGCGATACAAGATTGGATGAAAATCAATTGCCGGTCGACTCGCTCCTTCGACTCGCTTCGCAACACTCAGGAGAAGCCAACTTCGACTTGCTCCACGTCCCTCAGAGCTGCTCTCTTCGACTCGCTCCAGTTCGAAACCATCGAAAGTGCACACTTCGACTTGCTCCGCTCAAACAACTATTCGACTCCATCAACTTCGACTCCACTGCTCAAACCTCCCAGGACGCCCCATTTCGACTCGCTCGACCAATGCTTGCTTCGACTCGCTTGACCAGTGCTAGCTTCGACTCGCTCAACCAATGCTTGTTTCGACTCGCTCGACCAATGCTTGCTTCGACTCGCTCAACCAATGCTTGCTTCAACTCGCTCGACCAAGTGCTTACTTCAACTCGCTCGATCTGGGCACACTTCGACTCGCTCAAACAGTGAACAGTTCGACTCACTCGAAGCAACATCCAGGACAGAGTAAGAATCAAGTGCCATGTCATCGATTCGAATGGAAGCAAGTCGAAACAGGAGCGAGTTGAAGGAAACAGCCTATCGAAAACTCCATTTCGTATCGATCATATCTCCCAATCTACGAGTCCAAAAGCTATGAAATTTTCACAGAAGACTATGTGCATGCTAAAGAATGTCCACGCCATATTTCGACTCCATTGGATGAGATCTTGATCGAGTCGAAATCTGTTCGTGTCGATCACGGATCGGACCAAAACTTCATGGGCTTGGGCGTGCGGGCATGGTCACGTGCCAGAGAGGGTCTCCCGAGATCAGAGCGAAATACCAGCCTTCTACACCTATAAATAGACCCCCAAAGCCAACAAAAAAGGGGTTCTTATTCCTCTTTGAGATCTCCAACGCCCGGACTCCGCCAAATCCAGATCTGAACTCAATTGCTGCTACCACAAACGAAATTCACTGCTGCAAATCACAATTGACTGCTGTAAATCATTGAATTCACTTGTAAACAAAAAAGAAAGATCAATAAAACAAACTACTTAATAGTGGACGTAGGCTATACGCCGAACCACTCTAAATTCTTGTGTCTCCTTGCACTTTAATTATTCTCATTTTTGAAATTTGGAGTTTTTGTTAGATAATTCCTCTTTTTTCATTTAATTTCTTCACTTTATCTTTTCAAAGACTTCCGAAGAGTGTTGTGCCCAATTTTGGTACAAACACTAAGTTTTAAAATAAGCCTCTTCTGGTATCTCTGCTATATTTGCTTATTAACTTAATCAAGATCTAAGTTTTAAAATAAGCCTCTTTTGTCATTTTTGCTATATTTGCTTATTAACTTAATCCAAGGTTTAAGTTTTAAAATAAGCCTCTTCTGTTATTTCTGCTATATTTGCTTATTAACTTAATCTAGGGTCTAAGTTTTAAAAATAAGCCTCTTCTGTTATCTCTTTCTTTCTAATTATAACATGTGTTATAATTGTTCTTGCAACTATTTTTCTTCTATTTTCTCTTTTTAGTTAGAACCACTTGTTATAATTATACTTGCAAATATCTTAAATTTGCCTATTTCAGTCCATATTTTATTTCAGTTTTTCTCATTTTACATATGATTTCTGTAAATTTATTTTTTTTTTCTATTTTAATCCATATTTGCGAATTCTTCTTCTTTTTAATATATTATTCGCGTAAAAAGGAATAAAAAGAAACAAACATTTACAGGCGAAATTCCAACTTAAAACAGATGTAAATAAATGTAAATAACGTAAATAACTATAAATAACTGAATAAAATAACTGCATAAAAATAGCTGAATAAAATAGACTGAAAAGAACTTCTGAAATTTACTTAAAAGTTAACTGTAAATAACTTATATCTAGAGTTCGGCCTAGAAAAGATCTTCTCCCTAGAAAAAATTTCTATCTAGGGTTCGGCCTCAAGCAATGAACCCAATTGGGAGAAAATATAAATGAGAAAAATAACTAGGCCTAGGGTTCTATTTATAGTGTAACTTAGGGATCTCATACCATTGGATTTGAAGATTAAATCTGGTGCAACCACATCATATGCTCGCTAGGAACCGTCGGATGGAAGCACGAACGCATAGGATTTGAGAAAAATCAAGTTATGACGTGTACACTTCGATCTGGACGAATCTACATTCATTAACAAAGGCGGGTCGACCAAGCATCTATGGGGGTTGACCCTAAGGTCAACCTATGTATAATGGGGGTCAACCCTAAGGTCGACCCGACCATTGGCATGGGTCGACCCATGCCTTACAATTTTTTTTCGTTTTAGTTGATTTCTTGTTTCTCTCGTATCTTCTCCATGCTGACTCGGATTTCGACAAGTTATATATGGAAATTGATCAGAAAATTGTCACGGACCCAATGGTGCAACTTCCGTAGCTCGATTCTAACAATTTCACAAACTTATTTTATTATTTAATTAATTTGTTGATTAATTATTATAGATTAGATTTTGAGTTGTTACATTCTCCTCTCCTTAAGGGATTTCATCCCCGAAATCTCCAAGGACAGAAGAATGAAATAAATATTTTCATCCAAATTCTACAACCACATATTCAACCATCATCCATTACATCCATTGTCCTTAAGCTTTCTAATGCAATTTATGATATATATATATATATATATATATATATATATATATGCAATAGTGTAGTGTCAATGTCCCTAACTAATGCAAAAGATTAGGCGGTCTACTGATTCAGTCGACCTCCTTTTATGCAATCATGTCCGTGCCATGTATCCAAATGAATGCAAATTTCCTAATGTAACTGATAGTTCTATATGTGTGCTACAATCATCATCCAAATGCAACAATCATATGATAATCACTCATTATAATAACCATGAAATAAAACAAAAAATGCAAGTGCACACACATCCATATGCATATGCTTTAGTGACCTAGTTAGGCCGATCCCTAAGAGATAATAGTGCCAAGTGTGTGTATATGCGTCCATTAGCATCCACTAGCAAACACTTGCAGCCACTAGCGTCCATCATGCATAACATGTTCTAGTAACATGTTTACATTCAATCCTACCATCCATAGGTTAAATCCTAAGATCTACCCTCCCAAAGGATACTGAAGGAAAGAATCTATTCAAAACTAAAGATGGAAATAGGAAATTCAAGACGTACTATCGAAGAGATGCGGATAAGAGGTGCGTATTTACTCTTCGGCCTCTCACATAGCATCTTCAACACTATCTCCCCACTGCACCTTAACCAATGAGACTTCCTTATTCCTAAGCTTCTTAATATCATGTCCAACGATCTTGGTAGGAATGCGACAAACCGATGCTTCTCTCTCCACTTCACTTCTTCAAGTTGGCTAGGTTCCACTATCTCTGTTGAATCATGTAAGCACTTTCTCAAGTGCGAAACATGAAAAACATCATGAACTCCCACGAACCTCTCTGGTAGCTGTATCTGATACGCCATCTTCCCTACCCTTTCCACAATTGGGAACGGTCCTACGAATCTGGGAGCAAGTTTCCCACTTGATCCAAACCTCACTACCTTTCTTAGCAGAGATACCTTAATGAAAACCAAGTCTCCTACCTCAAACTCAATATCCCTTCTCCACTTATCTGCATAGGATTTCTATCTATCTTGGGCCGTCTACATTCTTCTTATAATAAAATCAATCTTTTTTGAAGTCTCTTTAACCATGTTGGGACCAAGTAGCAATCTTTCTGTAGACTCCAACCAACACGAAGGAGACTTGCAAGGTCTTCCATAAAGGGGGCTTCAAAAGGAGCCATCCCAAAGCTAGTCTGAAAACTATTATTATATGTGAATTCCACTAAAGAAAGGGGCTCCTCCCATGTTCCTCCAAAATCAAGAATGCACATTCTCAACAAATCCTTAAGAACTCTAATAACTCTCTCTGTTTGGCCATCCGTTTGAGAGTGATAGGCTGTGCTCAATCTAAGCTGTGTACCTAAAGCTTCTTGCAAGCTCCTCCAAAACTCGCTAGTAAAGATAGGGTCTATGTCGCTCACTATGCTAGAGGGAACTCCATGAAGTTGGACTGTATCACGAACGTATATGGATGCCGAATAAGGTGTTGTCCTCTTACTCTTGACCGGAATGAAGTGGGTGTTCTTAGTCAAACGATCTACAATCACCTAAATACTGGTATTCCCCTTCTAGATCGGGGTAAACCATCTATGAAGTCCATCGAAACACTATCCCACTTCCATTCGGGTACATCCAATGGTTGAAGCAATCCGCCAGGCTTCTACTGCTCCACCTTAAGTCTTTGGTACACAAAACTCTGCTGCATCCTTCTTCATGCCACTCCAATAAAACACTCTCTTCATGTCCCTATACATCTTATCACCGCCTAGATGAATAGCCATTCGGGAATGGTGTGCTTCTGCTAGAACTACTCTTACCAAATCACCAGTGTGAGGAACACAAAGTCTTCCATCTCTCCTTAGCCACCCTTTACTATCAATGGAATAGCGTTGGAGGTGTCTAGAGACCTCTCCTCTGCTAATCTTATCCAGAATATCCACAAGCTCTAAATCCTCTCGCTGCCTTGAGCCAATCTTATCTATGAGGGTAGGCTTAACCTCAAATGCTGAAATCTCTGATATACTTCCTATAATAACCAGCTAAACCTAGGAAGCTTCTAACTTCGGTAGCATTCTTGGGGGCCTTCCAATCCTGTACCGCTACTATCTTAGTGGGATCCACAGCTAAACCCTCTCTCGAGACTACATGCCCCAAGAAACGCACCTCCTTACGCCAAAAGTGACACTTCGAGAACTTTGCTTTCAACTGATGAACCCAAAGTGTGTGAAGAACCTCCTCAAGATGAATAGAATGCTCTTCCATACTCTTGGAAAACACCCGAATGTCGTCCACAAATACTACAATAAACTTATTTAGGACATCTCGAAAAACACAGCTCATCAAATCTATGAAATAGGCTGGGGCATTGGTCAATCCAAACGGCATAACCAACCACTCAAAGAATCCATCGGGTATCCTAAATGATGTCTTATCGATGCTATCGTCAGCAACCCTAAGCTGATGAAATCCAGTGGCTAAGTCAAGCTGAGAAAATACTAAAGAGCCAACCAACTGATCGAAAAGATCGTCTATCCAAGGAAGTGGGTAACGGTTCTTCTTCGTCGGCTTATTCAACTCTATATAATCTATGCAAAGTCGAAGGGAACCCTCCGCCTTTGTAGCAAAGACGACTGGCGCTCCCTACTCAGATATGTTTGTCTGATGAAGCCTTTCTCTAATAGTTCACCAATCTGCTTACTTAACTCCTTCCTCTCCCTAGGATCCATATGTATCACGGGCAATGCCAATGGCTTAGCATTGTCATTCAGATAGATCCTAAAGTCGATCTCTCTCTTAAGGGGGTAGTCCCCTAACCTCCTTAAAAACGTCTGGGAAATCTCTAACAACTGGAACTGAATCTAACTCTCCTAGTGATGAATCAAGGGAATAAAGGAAGCTCAACATGACTGACCTCTGTGGGTCGCAAGAAACCTCGAGAGTTCGCCCGCTATATGTCTCTAGTCTAACGACTTTCCTCTCGCAGTCCAATATCGCACCATAAGTGGATAACCAGTCCATCCCCAAAATCATCCCATATCCTGACAATCCCAGTACATAGGTGTCACAATCAAACTCTACGCCTAGTATAAAATTTTCAAACCCCTACAAATCATGGATAAGTGTGCCAATCTTACTATGGGGTTTGAAACAACTATAGGGTCTACAACTAGAGAAATATCTAAGTGCAAACAATCAACCAAGAAACTAGAAATGAAAGAATGTGATGCTCCGGAGTCAAAAAGAGTTCAAATAGGAAAATCTAAAATAGAGATCAAACCTTCTACAGAGACTTTCCTACCTCGATCTAGTCCACTACTAGAAGGTTCTGCATCCAAAGCCTATACTTGCACCGTAGGTGTGCCTGCTCTCTGCCCCGTCCTCTGAGGACAAGCTCTACTAAGGTGTCCAGGCTGCCCTAGTTGTAACACCTCCCATTCATTGTGTCCTTCTTACAGTCCTTTGTGAAATGCCCAACCAATCCACAACTATGACATTTCTTGCTTTTCCTGATCTATCCCTTTTGAGGTCCTCCTCCTTTCTTCTTGTCCTTATCCTTCTTATTCTTTAACCACTGCTTTTTATTTTACTAAGGTGTCCAGGCTGCCCATAGTTGTAACACCTCCCTTTCATTGTGTCCTTCTTACAGTCCTTTATGAAATGCCCAACCAATCCACAACTATGATATTTCTCGCCTTTCTTGATCAATCCCATTTGAGGTCCTCCTCCTTTCTTCTTGTCCTTATCCTTCTTATTCTTCCACCACTACTTCTTAGAGTTTTCTGATTTAAGAACCTCCTTAACCTCTTCTTTCTTAGCTACATCTGACATGAGAGCTATCTCCACAAGTAATTCATATGTCGCTCCCATTGGTACATGTGTCAATGCCAACCCTAGGAGGGGATGGTTCAAACCCTTAGCAAACTTGGTGCCTTCTTATGTGGTGTATTAACAAGCTCCATTCCGAACTGCGACAACTTATTAAACTGATTTATATACTCTTTCACCGAAAGACTCCCTTGTTTCGGACTAATGAATTTCTCCCTTCAGCTACCAAGATGCAAGTTGAACTCTTTGTTGGTCCTCTAATCCTAACAGCCCAAATATCCGCTATGTATTCCTCAACCAAGTTCGTGCCTCTATGAAATCCTCCATGCTAGAAAACATCTTGCCTCCTAGACTAGTGAAGTCCTTGCATAGCTTAGAAAAATTGGCTGCTGCAGGTAGATTAATGGGATCTCCACCCGCTTATACTATATTGGGCGCTTACCCTTGCACCTCTGGTGCCGTAGCTTAGTGGTATCTATGGAACCAGGCAATGGCTTGGACACCCTCTAGAAGATTTGGGGCATCCGCCATTCTATGCAAAGAAAAAAAAATTTAGGCTCGAAAAAATAGAAAGAAGGTTAAACTGGACTTTGAGGGGATTTTTATAACTCTTTTATACTTGAAATGTATTTCTATAATAAGAGTTTCTTTCTGAAAAATACTTTTAAAGATAGGTTACTTTTGAAAAATACTTTATTTTTAAAACAATTTTTTAGGAATCCTGTAACCTGGCTCTGATACCAAGTGAAACACCCCCACACCCCTTAATATACCCAAAAAGGGCACACCAAAGAATGTGGTGCATTATAGGTATAGCTAAAGCATCACAGAGACTAAGATTCACAAGACAAATAAATAAAAACAATGGAAACATTTGAATAAAAGTAACAGTAATAATAGTAATCCCTCTCACAAGTGTAAGTCCATCATAAGCCAAATTAAAAAGATGAAGAGTAGAAGAATACATCTGAAATGAGAAACCTTTGGGAATGAATTTCCAAGCAACCTGAATCAACTCAACTCTGATGGCCTATTGGGGGGAAAAAGGGGGAAATAAAGGAGTGGGTCAGACTATAAGTCTGGTGAGTGAAAGTAAATACTAGCATTTCTAAGCTAGGTAAAGATAATAGACTAAGCAATAGTTCTAGCTTGAAAGGAAAATACAGAAAAGATAAACTCGAATAAAATACTGTTTCTTATTCTGTTTGACTGTTTGCTTTGATTGTTTGCACTTGTCTTAAACTGCTGTGATTAGGCTGAAACCATAATCCTATCTCAATTGTTATCTTGATTAGGCTGAAATCCTAATTCTACCCTTTGATCGGCATATTCTATCGCTATTGTGCCACTGTGAGCTGATCCAATCTTGTTGGTCCCATGGCAAAAGACACCTCTTAGCACTTGAAACGCAATAGCGAATTATTTACCCTAATCGATGCCGCATGCTCGGTACACACTAACTGTCGCCCCCTGTTGTGACCTCTTATTTACCCTAATCAGCATAAGCGTCCCTAGCCTCACATAACTGTTGTGAGACCATCAGTCCTAGACCTAAAAGGGAATGCTTCCCAGCCTCACCTAGCTGTTATAAGACCATCAATCCTAGTCCTGAAAGGGAATGCTGCCGGTACTGGTCATAACAAACAAATTCTAGTTTGCGCCCCTTGCCCAAATCCCTAGATTTGAGTCTCTATCTATTGGCCACTTATTTACCCTAATCAGCATAAGCGTGTCCCAGCCTCACCTAACTAATGTGAGACTATCAGTTCCTGACTGAAAGGGAATGGTGCCGGTATGGGCCCTACTTCTATGTTTGCTTATTAACTTAATTCAAGATCTAAGTTTTAAAATAAGCCTCGTCTGTTATCTCTACTATATTTGCTTATTAACTTAATCAAGATCTAAGTTTTAAAATAAGCCTCTTTTGTCATTTCTGCTATATTTGCTTATTAACTTAATCCAAAGTCTAAGTTTTAAAATAAGCCTCTTCTGTTATTTCTGTTATATTTGCTTATTAACTTAATCCAAGGTCTAAGTTTTAAAAATAAGCCTCTTTTGTTATCTCTTTCTTTCTAATTATAACATGTGTTATAATTGTTCTTGCAGCTATTATTCTTCTATTTTCTCTTTTTAGTTATAACCACTTGTTATAATTATGCTTGCAAATATCTTAAATTTGCCTATTTTAGTCCATCTCTATTTTTATTTCAGTTTTTCTCATTTTACATCTGATTTCTGTAAATTTAGTGATTTTCTATTTTAATCCATATTTGCTAATTCTTCTTCCTTTTAATATATTATTCGCGTAAAAAGGAATAAAAAGAAACAAACATTTACAGGCTAAATCCAACTTAAAACAGATGTAAATAAATGTAAATAACCGTAAATAAATATAAATAACTGAATAAAATAACTGAATAAAAATAGCTGAATAAAATAAACTGAAAAGAACTTCTAAAATTTACTTAAAAGTTAACTGTAAATAACTTATATAAAAACTGTCTCAAAATTGTAGAAAAACTACAACTATTGAGAACCCTATTATTTTAAATTACTTAAAAATCTAAAATAATTACAAAGCACTCACCTGTGGTCCTTAGCTCTAATTCTTGGCCTTCCCGGATCCACTTCTAGGGCGTAGAATGTTTTTATCAATAAGATCTTCTCCCTAGAAAAACTTTCTATATAGGGTTCGGCCTCAGGCAATGAACCCAATTGGGAGAAAATCTGAATGAGAAAATAGCCAGGCCTAGGGTACTATTTATAGTATGACTTAGGGATCTCAAACTGTTGGATTTGAAGTTTAAATCTGGTGCAACCACGTCATAGGCTCTCTACAAACCGTCAGATGGAAGCACGAACGCACAAGATTTGAGAAAAATCAAGTTATGACTTGTACGCTTCGATCTGGACGAATCTACGTTCATTAACTAAGGCGAGTCGACCAAGCTTCTATGGGGATCGACCTATGTATAATGGGGGTTGACCCTAAAGTCGACCTAACCATTGGCATGAGTCGACCCATGCCTTACAATTTTTAATTTTTTCGTTTTTGTTGATTTCTTGTTTCTCTCGTATCTTCTCCATACTGACTCGAATTTTGACAAATTATATAAGGAAATTAATTAGAAATCACCGCAGACCCAATGGTGCAACTCCCATAGCTCTATTATGAGAATTTCACAAAATTATTTTATTATTTAATTAATTCGTTAATTATATAGCTCAAATTTTGGGTTGTTACAAGACTAGTAAGGTAGCTCAATAAACCTAGCAAACACCGGCTAGATAAGTAGGGCTAACTCAGGGCATTCTTTGTCAATAGAAGGCATTCACGAAAGTCACTGATGAAGAGAAGATTTACTAAAAGAGGGGTTCTCATTATGTAGATACAAAGGCTTCAAGTGGTGCGGTTCCCATAGGAATTGCAAACACCTGAAGAGAGCGGCCGATACGATAACCTTCTTTCACTAGAAAGAAGTATTCATAGTCCAATCCATTACAGCCCGGCAGTCTAACAGGCGTAGATCACATTGAACTTGATAGCCAAAATCTCTTGCATTATGTAGTCTAGCCCATCTATACTCTCCTTTGAATGAAGATGATAAAGAATTGATATATTTTGACTTGATCTTATTCTCCAACCCGCTCATCTCATAATGAGAATAGAACAGGGAAAGTCTATAACGAAAGTATGCCTGTGCGCTCTATGTATTGAACACAAATCGAACTACTCTACGCATAGCCGAACACATGCCAGTATATTAGTTGCAATCAAGTGTTGGGCTCTGCTTTTGCCATTGCTGGTCATTCTTGAAGAGCTCTTGGTCTCGCATAATCGGCTCAACGAAAACCACAGCCAGAACTTTTGTCCTTCTTCAAACCATACTAGAAAATAATAACAACAGCTGCTCACTAGGAGAATTCATAGTCAATCCTGACATCAAATGAAAGAGCGGAGCCCCTATTATGTAAACGTAAGCGCTTCAATCAACAACTTGGTAATGAAAGATCTATTCCACTGATCAATATATTGATTTACCAGTGGATTTATTCAATGAGTTTATTGGTTTGGTATATCGAGCCTCTATGAAATGAATCTAAACTAATAGTACTGGGATGAGGGAGCCATTGACTTGACGTAGGCCTTCAACCCCTGAGCTCGGTACTCGTTTTGTACTGGACCCACAATGTTGAGTGACTTGGTTCTCTCATCCCCTCACCCTACTATTGCTTACACTAAGGTTCGAATTCATTCTTCCAATTACCCTTAATAAACCTTGGTAATGAAGGATTCTTCTTTTAAGATTGAGAAGTTAATGCTTGATTCTCGTTCAACATTTACGTAAATAGTTCTATGATCTTTCATTACTATATGAATGAATATATATAGTTGTTTCATTACCAACTTGATTCTTGAAGTGCTTATCATACTTGAAGTGAAACATTGTAGTAATAGATCTATGATCTTTCATTACCAAGTTTCTTTGGTTCAACCGTACACTCCTTTGGTCTCGGGTTTCAACTACTTTCTTTTAGTTCAAACTGGGAAGAAGGCTTGCTTTTCATTGATCTCTTACTGGTGAACCATCACTCGAACCTAGAACCGAAGGACTTGCCTTTTCATTGAGCTAGGCCTGTAAACTCTTTTAGGAGTTCCAAAGGCAAAATGGAGGTGCCCAAAGGAAGGGGGCCCTTCTAGATGGAGCCAAGTTAGTTCGATCACTTAAGCCCGTGATAGAATAGGCCGCTTTGGTTAGCAAGGTTATATGGTCTAGAATTCTGCCACTTGTGAAAGAAAGGCAGCGAATGATGTTAAGAGTGGCATTGCAAATAGTGGTAGCATCTTTAGTTCCTAAGTCTATCACATCTATTGGTCGAGTGTCTATCCATACATTATTGGAATTTGTTGTCTAGTTTCTTCTTATCTTCATCAAGTTTCTTAACTTCTTCAAGTTTTGACAAGTGGTAATAACACTATCTTTATAAGCTAAAAGCTCTCTATTTTTCATATTATCATCCGATAGTTTCTAGTTCACTTGACTTTATATTCTAGTAATCTTTTTTCTTGATCTGAAATGTTTTTGACAACTATAGGTTCCGTGCCCACCCAAACACTTTTGTCATCAAATAAGCTGTGCACCTTATATCAGTACTGATTCCTAGGTAGCATAGCTCTGCATCTTTGATGTGGATGTTTAGGTTTACCCACTTCAGAATACCCGGCATGAGTAGCTGCCGAACAACGTCCTACATCCCACTTGGAAAGGGCTCATAGCTTCTTTCGTAGATAAATGTAATGCCCTAATTCGACAAGCCGTATAGAATGCATACGTGGTGGGGTAGAGACTGGCAATTAATATACTAGGGAAAAACTCCTATGTCCTATGAAATGCAATGATTACCGGTGTTCACGAGAGGTATAGGTTAGGCACATCAGGCGTTCTCATATATTCGTGGTATGCGCCAGACACGATGAGAAATACTTAATCAAAATCAAATCCCTTGTTCGAAATGGAAAGCTATATGAGCTTATTGTTGTTCGACGATGGAATTTCTATCGAGTTAGAAGACCGTCGAAAAATTTCGAAATAAAATTTACCGCAAGCGCATAGCGTACACTTGTAGTACGTGGCGAATACGGGTCGATCCGCAGGGAATTGATGATTTTAAAAATCTATTCAATAAAATTAAACCATAGTCGAGGGATTTTTAACTAACTAAAAGAAAGTAAAAACAAGCTAAAAGAAAAGAGATAAAAATATGAGAATGTTAAGACAATTTAGGGGCAACTTCCACTCTCTAGATCACATAAATCAACAAAATAAAGTTGTGATCTCTCTTTTCTTTGTCATTAGTTAGCTTAATTGATGTGCTTATCATAAGTATGGCTCATTTGTGCTATTAATTAGCTCAACATAAGTGATGCAGCAGCGGATAACTGAAATGTATGATTCGGTGAAAGTAACGATCGATGGAATAAAAGATACCGAATGGCCCAAATCCGTTGATTCGAAGATACCGGATTCTAGCTATCCCAAACATGTTAAGCACACAAACAAATTTTATTCAAAATCAACTAAACTGTTACAAGTGACACCACTCGCCTATTTATAGGCTTACAACTCAACACAACACAAATTTGTACAACACATAGGTCGTTCACGACCTAACATAGACCAGCGACCTAACAAAGTACACGACCTAACATGGATCGCGACCTACGACTTATATACAAACGACATAAGAAAACACTTTACAACACTTTACAACATACATCACAAAGCCTTGAACGACCTAAGATACAACACACACACGGCAGCAGCGACCTAAGCTCTTCCAGCGACTTAAGTCTTGCGACCTATACTTAAGCGACCTAAAAATGCAAGGTTACGACCTAACTTCCCAGCACATAAGGTCGAGCGACCTAAGATGGATGCGGCTTAAGTTTCAGCGACCTAAGAAGTTTGCTTCTGGGATTCTTCTCATGACCTAATTCTCCTCGCGACCTAACTTAGGTCATAACTCGTTTACGCGACCTAACTTAAGTCATAGCTCGAAACAGTCTTTACTCGAACTATTGGAGCGACCTAAAGGAATTGAGCGACTGAAGTTAGGTCGTTCGTGACCTAAAGGAAAATGCGGCATTGCTGAGTGAGTTAACTCGTTAGGTCGTTCGCGACTTATCATAGGTCGTAGGTCGCAAAGTTGCATCGTTGAGCGACCTAAGGACAAAGAGTGATATGTGATCTGTTTTAACTCGCTAGGTCGCTCACGACCTAAGACTTCAACTTCCAACGGCTTATCCCACAATTTTAGCTCGTTATCTTCCTTGTTAGGTCGTACTCGACTTAACAGAACGTTAGGTCGCTCGCGACCTAAGACTTCATCATTCTGGGCTGCATCATCCTCCCCTGGTTGAAAAAAATTCATCCTCGAATTTGCGCCTCCTCTTCCACAACAAGCTCATCCCCATGATATGGTATAAGATGTTTAACATTAAACACGTCAGAAGTGTACACATCCTCCGGCAGCTTCAACCTATAAGCGTTTTCATTGATTCGTTTCACAATCTTTACAGGACCAATCTTTCGAGCTTTCAGTTTATTATATGCTCCTACTGGAAAACGATCTTTCGTTAGTATAGCATATACTAAATCTCCTTCATTAAATTCAACGCTTCTTCGTTTCAAATCCGCAGATCGTTTATACTTTTCATTTGCTTTCTCCAATCGTTCCTGAACGATTTTATGACATTCTGCCAATCCATCAACAAAATCAACAGCCCGTTTAACGGTTCTCTTTGGTTGTGGTACTATCGTCAAATCCAATGGCCCCTTTGGTAAGCTTGAATACACTATCTGAAATGGACTGAAACCCGTACTACGGTTTATAGCATGATTATGAGCAAACTCTGCTTGACATAACTTCATATCCCAACTCTTCAGATTATCCTTCACCAGGCACCGCAACAAATTTCCCAAAGATCTGTTAACAACTTCAGTCTGACCATCCGACTGCGGATGATAAGCACTTCTGAAATTTAGCTTTGTTCCCACCATCTTCCACAAACTCAGCCAAAAATGACTTAGAAATCTAGTATCCCGATCAAAAACAATGGATTCTGGTAAACCATGTAAGCGATACACTTCTTTAAAGAATAATTCGGCAACACGGACGGCATCAGCTGTCTTCTTACAAGCGATGAAATGTGCCATCTTCGAAAACCTGTCCACTACAACATATATCGAGTCATTCCCCCTCTGAGTTCTTGGTAATCCCAAAACAAAATCCATACTGATATCAACCCATGGTCTAACTGGCATGGGTAACGGCATATACAATCCCGCATTCGTTGCTGTCCCTTTGGAAATTTGGCAAATATGGCATCTCTCCACAAACCTTCCAACTTCCCGTTTCAACGAAGGCCAATAATAAGATTGAGAAATCAATTGCAAAGTACGATCTCGGCCCACATGACCTTCCTCATGCAACTCCTTTACAATCTTCATACGTAAGCTGCACTCTGGTATGCACAATCGATTCCCCTTAAAAAGAAAACCATCCACCAATACAAACTCATCCGTCTTTCCCTCCTTAACTTTATCTACACACTTTGCAAAGTAAGGATCATCAACAAACATTTCTGGTAACACGTCAAACCCTGTCACCTCTACCTTCATTGTAGTCAACACATGATTCCTTCGACTTAATGCATCTTCCACTCTATTCGTAATTCCCGATTTATGCTTCACCACAAATGTAAATTGTTGTAAATATGCAATCCACGAAGCATGCCTAGCTGCGATCTTGTCTTGTCCCTGCATATGCTTCAATGCTTCATGATCAGTATATAAAACAAATTCTTTATGAAACAAATAATGTCTCCAATGTTTCACAGCTTGCACGATAGCATAAAACTCGACATCATATGTATTATATCTCATCTTTGCTCCCGATAGCTTTTCACTGAAATATGCAATAGGACGTCCTTTATGACTCAACACCCCTACAATTCCAACCTTCGATGCATCAGTATGTAATTCAAACAACAACTGAAAATCCGGCAACACTAGAATCGGTGCTGTCGTCAAAAGTCCTTTGATTTTCTCAGAAGAAAATCCCGCTTCCTCCGACCATGAAAATTGCTTCCCTTTCATACAATCAGTAACTGGAGCCATCACGCTACTGAAGTGTGGAATAAACCTTCGGTAGAATGATGCCAAACCGTGAAAGCTTCTAACTTCTGTAATCGTCCTGGGTTGTGGCCAATTTCTGATTTCTTCAACTTTATTCTGATCCACATGTATACCTCCATCTGAAATAACATATCCCAAAAATAAAACACTATGCGTCATGAACACGCATTTCTTCGTTGCAACATAAAATTGTTCCTGTCGCAATATCATCAACACTTCCCTCAGATGTTGCAAGTGTTCTTCTGAGCTTCTACTATATATCAGTATATCATCAAAATACTCCACCACGAATTTCCTAATGAATGGTCTAAAAATTTGATTCATCACCCGCATAAATGTGCTTGGTGCATTCGAAAGACCAAACGGCATAACCAGCCATTCATATAATCCTTCTCTCGTCTTGAATGTTGTCTTCCATTCATCCCCTGGTCTTATACGAATTTGATGACAACCACTTTTCAAATCAATCTTCGAAAAGATAGTAGCCCCGCTCAACTGATCCAATAAATCATCAAGTCTCGGCATCGGAAATCTATATCTCACTGTAATCTTATTCATTGCTCGACTATCAGTGCACATCCTCCATGTTCCATCCTTCTTTGGTACTAACAAAGCTGGCACCGCACAAGAACTTAAACTCTTCTGTACACGCCCCTGTTCAAGCAACTCTTCCACTTGCCTTCTCAACTCTTCATGTTCCTTTGGACTCATTCTGTAATGTGGTCTATGAGGTAACACAGCTCCTGGAACAAGATCAATTTGATGTTGAATGTCTCTCAATGGCGGTAACTCCGTTGGTAGCTCCTCAGGAAATACATCATCAAACTCTCCCAGCACTGGTTTCACTTCTTCAGGAATCTCAACCACTTCATGACTCTCACGTCCAATCAACAAGAATACTTCAGGCTCCTCTTCTACCTCCTTAACAAACTCCTTCAATGATAACAAAGTTTTCAACTCTTCAATCTCCTCCAACTTGCTTTCTTCGTGTTGTCGCTTTTTAGGAATTAAAGTAATCTTTGTACCCTCAAACATGAAACTGTAACTGTTAGCACGTCCGTCATGTTGCACAGCCCTATCATACTGCCATGGTCTCCCCAACAACAGATGGCATACGTCCATGTCCACAACATCACACCAAATTTCGTCTTTGTATTTCTTTCTTCACACAAGCCCTTCGTCCAACCTTCACTTCCCCACCTTTCCTCAACCAAGCTAACTTGTAAGGTTTCGGATGCTTCTCTGTCTTCAATGATAACTTCTTTACAGCTTCTGTAGAGATAATATTATCACAGCTTCCCGCATCGATGACAAATTTGCAAACCCTTCCCAAGATAGTGCATGTTGATTGAAAGATGTTACTCCTCAACCAGCTAGTTTCCTCCTCCTGCTTTGGTGTTAAGCAATTTCTCCTCGTCATCAATGAATACCCTTCATCTCCCGACACATTCTCTTCCTCCTCATCATGTAGTGAATTAGAACAGTCAGCCTCAGCATCCTCATCTTCTACTTCAGCAATCATAGTTCTCTTCTTTGGTTTTGGACATTCGTTGCTCTTGTGTCCCACTTCCTGGCAATTATAGCATTTGAAATTGGGGTTGACTTTTGGTTTAGCCACTTCATGAACAACCGGCTTACTCGATGCTTTAGGAACATTAGAACTACTACCCGCTCCTTTGTTCTGCCCTGTAAAATTTGGAAACACGCCTCCCCCACGTCTTCCTTGTTTCTCCCAAGCCAACGCCTTTTGATGTGCTTCTGCCACAGATCTAGGGTCGAACATGTTCACCATATCCTGGATCTGTGCTCTAAGTCCACCAACAAACCTAGCGGTCAATTGTTCTTCTGTCTCCATAATGTCATTTCGAGCAATCAACTGGTAGAACTCATCTGCATAATCAGTAACAGCCTTCGTCCCTTGCCTCAGGTTTTGTAATTTCTGATACATTAATGATTGGTAGTTGTAGGGTAAGAAAGTAGCCTTCATCAATTTCTTCATCTTTTCCCAAGCTACAATCCTTGACTTCCCCATCTGTTCTCTAGTTAGTTTGGTTTGCTGCCACCATGCCATAGCTCTCCCCCTCAACCTAGTAGCAACCAACTTCACTTTACGATCCTCCGAAACCTCCTTGAAGTCAAATATTTCCTCAACATAAGCTAACCAATCAAGAAATTCCTCGGCATGCATACCTCCCTTGAATTCCGGTATTTCAGTTTTCATCCCAGACTCCCACTTGTGATCATACTCCGACTGATTCCTTCCTTTTCCTCGTCCTCGTCCATGAACACTACCACCATCAAACTCCTCCTCGAAATCTGATGTATATCGATGTCGATCCTGACCACCAACATCTCTACTACCATCGTGTCTTCCACCAACATCCCTTCTATCTACATTCCTCCGATCACGATCATTCACATTCCTCTCACGACTTCGATCATCAACATTTCTATAACAATCTCGACTCACACTTCTATGATCATTATCAACACTTCTCTCTCGATTGGAATGTGGTGAAACTCTACTTCCCCCATGGTTAGATTCAGGTGAAACCCTTCTCCGATTTTGATTCATCTCCAACATCATCTTCTCTAATCGACCAATCCCTTCATTAAGCTTCTCACTAAAGTTTTCATTAATTCTTTGCTCCATCTCATCAGCTTCTTCTCTTCTATACAAAGCTTCAAAATTCTGATGGCGATTAGCTCTTCTTGGCGGCATTGTCAAATGAAACAAACTTCAACTCTCGGCTTGTACAAATCAAAATGATGCCAAATGAGGCACGACCTTCAACTTCAAATTTGAACTTCAACACTTTAACTCGGCTCGGCTCTAACTTCAAACTCTCGGCTTTGAACAACAAAGTGATGCACAGCTTGAACTCTTGAATAATTATTGGCTCCAAGACTCGGCTTAGCTATGATTGGCTAACTCTAGCTCTGATACAAAATGATGCAGCAGCGGATAACTGAAATGTATGATTCATTGAAAGTAACGATCGATGGAATAGAAGATACCGAATGGCCCAAATCCGTTGATCCGAAGATACCGGATTCTAGCTATCCCAAACACGTTGATCGCGCACGATACCATGTTTAAAGATCTATGATTCTTCGACGTTGATCTAGCGCACTAGATTCCATGAATCAGCTTCAGCGATCGTGATTCAAGCGCACTTGAATACCGAAGGTGGAGATAGGAGATCACACTCAACTACCAATTGAAGAAGTGGCAAAAAGCACACAAACAAATTTTATTCAAAATCAACTAAACTGTTACAAGTGACACCACTCGCCTATTTATAGGCTTATAACTCAACACAACACAAATTTGTACAACACATAGGTCGTTCACGACCTAACATAGACCAGTGACCTAACAAAGTACACGACCTAACATGGATCGCGACCTACGACTTATATACAAACGAAATAAGAAAACACTTTACAACATACATCACAAAGCCTTGAATGACCTAAGATACAACACACACACACGGCAGCAGCGACCTAAGCTCTTCCAGCGACTTAAGTCTTGCGACCTATACTTGAGCGACCTAAAAATGCAAGGCAGTGACCTAACTTCCCAGCACATAAGGTCGAGCGACCTAAGAAGGATGCGGCTTAAGTTTCAGCGACCTAAGAAGTTTGCTTCTGGGATTCTTCTCACGACCTAATTCTCCTCGTGACCTAACTTAGGTCGTAACTCGTTTACGCGACCTAACTTAGGTCGTAGCTCGAAACAGTCTTTACTCGAACTATCGGAGCGACCTAAAGGAATTGAGCGACTGAAGTTAGGTCGTTCGCGACCTAAAGGAAAATGCGGCATTGCTGAGTGAGTTAACTCGTTAGGTCGTTCGCGACTTATCATAGGTCGTAGGTCGCAAAGTTGCATCGTTGAGCGACCTAAGGACAAAGAGTGATATGTGATCTATTTTAAGTCGCTAGGTCGCTCATGACCTAAGACTTCAACTTCCAACGGCTTATCCCACAATTTGAGCTCGTTATCTTCCTTGTTAGGTCGTACTCGACTTAACAGAACGTTAGGTCGCTCGCGACCTAAGACTTCATCATTCTGGGCTGCATCAATAAGCCATCAAACTATAATACAACCTTTAAACCACTTTTGATTCTCATGAAAATGACAACAAAGTTGAAAATGAAAATCTATTTTAAGCACGACCTATTAACTATTGTTTAGAAATATAGGCCATCAAATTTTGATTTAAACATTCACTTCTTTACCATAATCATATATAGATGAAGAGGCAATTTGTGATTCATATGACTAAGCGTAGCCTGTTTGTTTTGAACAACATAAGCTATCAAACTCAATAATAAGCACAAAATTACATAAACATCATTTTCCATGAAGCACAAAAAGAGAGCATAACATTTATCAAAATGTTGAAGCTATGTAATTAGAGAGCTTCATTACCCCTAAATTGAAGGGGTTTAGCTTCTCATATTCGTTATCATATCAACAAATATAACTGCAACATGGAACAAAACAAAGAGGAAAAGGGTGCTAAATGAAAGAAAAAACTAATCTACTTGCATAAAAGAAAATCTAAACTACTAGCATGAAAGGAAATGAACATGTAAGTAAAAGGAAACAATAATTAACATTGCATAAAAAGAAAAGAAGATTACATAAAATAAAAATGGCTAAGTAGCCATGAAAAGAGAAAGAGAGCTTTCCTTTTATTTTCCTAAGAGAAGAGACTAAGAGAAGAGAGCCTAAAAGAGAGACTAAGAAGAAAGTTACATGAAACACAAAGGGTACTTATACATGTGTTAAACCCTAATTCATATTTTTGGGAAATGCCCAAAATACCCTTGAGAAAGTGTGGAGGTCAAGTAATCATTAGCTTCTACCAATCATCATTTAAGTGTACATGAAGCCATTAATTCCATAAGCATGTGCATTAGCCTCTAATTTGTACATTAAGATAGGTGGGTAGGTGGGGTCCTCTATTATCATGCCTTTGAATTATTTCCATCTTCATTCCTTTATCTTCACTCTTGTGCATGCATATATCATCATGAAACCACTTGTATATGAATTTAAATTCCTACAAAATAACATAGAAATTTTCAATAAAATTTTAGAAAATTAATATATGCACAAAAATGACAATTTTTCCCTTGGATGAAGATGAATATGTGATGATTTGAAATAATTTGAAATTTGGTTTAAACAAGTTAAAATGCCCGATATGAAGAATAAATATGGTGGTAAAAATATGCACATTTACATGCACATCAAATACCCTCACACTTATCTTTTTATCCGTCCTCGAATAAAGGAAAAACTAAGATAAATCCATTTTCGTAGGGAGCACGATTGCATTGAGCGTATGCAACAAGCCGTTAAACCTCTGGGTGTCCCCAGTAGGACGAGTGTTGTCTCGTGAGGGTTTTCAGCAAATACTACCCACAAAATCCAAATGTAGGATAAAAATATTTACACAATGCAGATTTATTTACAAAGAGATGAATGCAAGTTTTTAAAAAATATATACAAATGAAGGGTTTACTTTTAAATTGACACAAATAAGTTAAATATAGATTTTGGTCATTATCTTGAAATTTAAGTCATTTACTCGTCAAAATTTCCAACAAAAATTTAAGTTATCATAACAGATAGACTATAGTTTAACTTGTTGTTTCGGTTGATAACAAAGTGTAATTATAAAATAGATCCTTAGTTGATTATCAAAGTTTATCAAAGTGGTATTTTCATTTCTTTTCAATAACAAATCAAATCAAATAAGTTTAAATGGTGGTTAGATTTCATTTGCTTACTCTCTCTTGTTTGAAAATTTCATTGATATAAACAATATTTACATATGCCTAACTAAGGTAAACTGAGGTTGGATATATTACCCATGCACTGCCTTGCGGACTGATGTGAGGGGCTGATGTGAGGGGAATACAGAGTGTGACGAGTGAACACACAAGTGTGAACACATATCGACTGTAGACGTTATTAAAAAGAATTTTTATATACATACACCTAACTCAAATAAAATGAGGCCAGTTATACCGATCATGCACTGCCTTTCGGGCTTACGTGAGAAGGGTACAGAGCATGGCGAGTGAACACATGATTCTAGGTGTTAAAAATATATACATATATAAAAAAATTAGTTAGAAAGAGAGGGTTTTGCAAAATCATCTTAGCACCATTTAACTTAGAAGGCAAAAAAAATATTATATCCTTTACTTTAAATTCACCACTTTTTAAAACAAAGATTTTCAATTAGGATATATTTCACAATTAACACGTATGAATCTTCCTATATACTAGTTAAACCATCGTTTTTTGTTATCAAACTTCATTTTTATTTTTGTTAAGACAAATAAATTTTCAAAAATTTCAATTTAATTAACCAAAACAAAATATTTATCCTATAGTGTTTCGTTAAAAATAAATCAAAAATGCTTTTAAAAAAAGTTTGTTTTTTTTTGTTTTTGAGATTTTTTTTAATTTTGGAAAGAAAAATTAAAAATAAACCATGAAAAATGATGATGAGTCTCCCCCCAACACTTGATTTTGACTGTGTCCCCACAGTCAACCCAAGTGAAGGGAGAAAAAAAACATGACCTT
This sequence comes from Allium fistulosum, assembly GCA_030737815.1. Classification (NCBI taxonomy): domain Eukaryota; kingdom Viridiplantae; phylum Streptophyta; class Magnoliopsida; order Asparagales; family Amaryllidaceae; genus Allium; species Allium fistulosum. The sequence continues at coordinate 1,037,223,119 of CM060902.1, read as the reverse complement.
TATTTAAATGAAAATTAATGGTATTTACACGAGATCAGAAAGTATATCGTCAAAAAGTAAATGAAACGGTCTTCCAAAGACCGATTCATTTGTCTCATCAAGTATGTGAGACACAGCTTGAGCTCGAAAAACCAAACCATACAAGATTTCGAAGTTGAATTTGGATTTAGAAAAACGAATGTCGTTTTATTAAAAATTGTACGAGTCATTTTATTTTCAATGATTTTTGGGGTTGATAAAACGATTGATTGAAGTTCAAGTTTATTTTCACCAAATTGAAATTCAAGCTGTTCATTGAAAAATTCTTCAGAATTATTGATTTCAAAATCAAAGTGATGATTTAAATCTTCCCCGTCGGAATTTAACAACTCGTCATCGAAAAGTCCAAAAAATTCATGTTCATTAAATTCGTCTTCCTTTGTTGGATTATCAACAACTTCATTGTGTATCTCAAGTTCAAAATCCAAAGTTGTTGTATTCAAATTTTCGAAATCGAGAAAAGGAAGATCGAATTTTAAATTTGGTTCCACACCCTCATATGAATTGAAATCCAACTCAATTACCGTGTTTTCAACAACTTCATTAAGATTATTATTTTCAATTTCAAAAGTTGTTATTTAAAAATTTTGATTTGGGTAAAAGATGGATTATTACTTAACTCATCACACATTGGGATTTGGTTTTGTTGTTCACATTGTTTCATATAAGTTTCAAACAACGAATCCGTGTGAGCATCGTAAATTTCGTTCATTTGTTCAACAAAATCCAATTTATAATTATTAGCTTGAGGATTTTTGATTTGGATTTGTTGAGAACAAAAGTTTTCACTTGCATCATAGTCGAGATTATTCCCATTGCCAAAATTATTTGAAAAGTGGATTACATTTTCATTTTCATTTTGAAATTCATTTTGGAGTTCAAAATTGAATTGGCATGGGTTATACTCGAAATCGTTTGAATTTTGAAGTGAATTCAAATTTTGAAATCCTTGACTCGAGTTGTTACACAAATATGAATTACACAAATCATTTATACTTTGATTTTGTTGCATAGAGAGTTCAAGTAAAGATGAAATGCTATTTTCAAGACTTGAGAGTTGGTCATCATTTCGAAAACTTTGTTGTTCAAAATTCGAATTGTTTATAGAATATGTTTGTACCAAAATTGGGCACGACACTCTTCAGAAGTTTTTGATGAGATAAAATGAAGAAATTAAATGTAAAAAGAGGCTTATCTAACAAAAACTCCAAATCTCAGATAAGAAACTAATTAAAATGCAAGGAGACACAAGAATTTAGAGTGGTTCGGCGTATCGCCTACGTCCACTATGAAGTTGATAGCTTTATTGATCTTTCTTTGAAGATTACAAGTGAATTCAATGAATTACAGCAGATAATTATGATTTGCAGCAGTGAATTTCGTTGTTGGCAGCAGCAAGGGAGTTTAGATCTAGATCCGGCAGAGTTTGGGCGTTGGAGATTTCAAAGAAGAAGAAGCCCCTTTTCTGTATGCCCTGGGGCTCTATTTATAGGTGTAGGAGGCTGGTATTTCGCTCAGATCTCAGGAGACCCTCTCTGGCCCGTGACCAGGCCCGCGCACCCAAGCCTGGGAAGTTTTGGTCCGATTCGTGATCGATACGAACGGATTTCATATCGATCAAGATTATGTCCGATGGAGTCGAAATTTGGCGTGGACGTTCCTTAGCATGCGTCTAGGCTTCTGTGAAAATTTCGTAGCATTTGGACTTGTAGATTAGGAGATATGATCGATACAAATTGGGATCTTCGGTTGGCTGTTTTGTTCGACTCCCTATGTTCGACTCGCTCTTATTCGACTCGGTTCTGTTTGACTCGATGACGTGGCATTTGAATCTTTGGATCACTCCGCCTTTGATGCCGTTTTGATCGAGTCGTTCTTGGACCTTGCCTTGTTCGTATCGATGGAAACATGCTCTTTTCGTATCGATAGAAAGTGGGTTGCACGCATTGTTAGTAGGGTTCTGTTCGTATCGATGGATATGAAGTACTGGAACTTGATGGATTCGAATGGGGCTTCTCCAATATGGATACGAACTTGACAAATGAGGGACACGAACTACTGTTGCTTGATGGATTCGAGCAACGTGCTCCAGATATTGGATTCGAAATAGGCTTTAGACGATCGAGTCAAACTACTGTTCTCTGATGGATGCGAAGCGAGTCGAACTGTGGCTTGAAGCAGAGCGAGTCGAACAAGTGTTATCCGATGGATGTGAAGCGAGTCGAACTGTGGCTTGAAGCGGAGCGAGTCGAAGTAGGCATTCCTGATGGATTCGAACTGAGCGATTCGAACTGAGCGATTCGAACTGAGGCTGTTTTTATCCAATTTTGCATCGATCGTAACTTGAGCATACGAACTCGGATTGACCTGAAATTTGGAACGTTGACTCTCATAGCTTCGCTTGTTATGTCATACCAATTTAAGCTCGATCTGGACTCGGACAAAATTTGTCGATATTCATAGTGGGCCTGCGTATAACCGATTTTCTTAGACGAACTGTCTTTGGTTTCTAGTCAAGTTCTTGGTGTCACGGCCTTGCCAAAAGGCAGGATAACATTTGCCCCCCAAAGTACATCTTGTGGGAACATGATGTGCTTTGAATTATTGTAGTCTTCATACTGAATTGTTATCGTCTTTTCGATGAAAGCTGTAACCTTCGACAGTTTTTCTTGATAATGTAAACTGTTGACTGTCAACTGCTGTGTCCTACATTGTTGCAACTGATTGTTGTATGCTAGTGATTAGCTGTTTGTTGTTGTAATCGTTATCAGATGGGTTTCCCACTCCTGTAAATCTGGAATATTGAATATTAGTCCGACATACATGCATAAATGTTAATCTGACTCTCGTTGATGTTTGTACATTCACGAGTCGTTGTCAGTTCATTTTATATATTATATTGAATTCTATATCGATCCTCTCCTGAACCAATGTGAAATCCATTGTAACAACGCTCGATGGTTGTTTTTGAATGTTTCTTCGTAACGATCCTTTCTTGAATCGATGTGAAGGGTTGAAACATTAAAGACGATTTTCATTGAATTTATGGATGCGAAATGAGCATTTCGAATCGATGGATGTGGGGCCCGGTGGATTCGAACTGCATAGGAGACGGAGTCGAAGGTGATCGATACGAACTGTGGTTTCGTATCGATGGAGTCGAACTGATCGCTCGTATTGCTGCACTGGAGATGAAGTTGAAAGCAAGCAATACGAAGAAGGGTTTCATATCGATGGATTTGGTGAAGACTGAAAAGCCCTCGTTGGCAACTTTTTATCGATAACAGCTCGTGTTGGTGGATTCAAATAGCTTATTTGACTCGATCCGTGGTAATGTCTTGTAACCGGTCGAATCCATTGAGATGTGAATCGTTTATTCCCTTTGCTTTCGAGTCCATATAAATACTGTGGACTTAGCCACTTTTCACTTTTTACCTTTTGTTTTCCTGCCTTGCTTTCGTATTGCTCCAGAGCCTCTCAAGAGAAAAAACCTTCGCCTTCGAATCAATTCAGAAACCTTTAATTCCTTCAACCATTTATCGAAATCAGGTAACCAATTGAACAAATCCAGTCGTAACACGAAGAGATTCAAATTCTCATGCCATTCCATTTGAATCTGTGTTCGAATATTGCTCGAGGAAGAAGATTACGTGCGAGGTCGAGAAAGGACAGAATGGAGTTCGAATCGATCTGGGGAAGAGGGATAGTTGAGGAAGATAAATTGATCCTCGTTTTCGTGTCGATCTAGAGGGTTTCGAGATGATGAGATGGAGGCCTTCGTATCGATCGATGGCGATGTTGTTGCATCGAGTCGAGATGATCGACGCGATTGTCTTGAGCGTGTTGATCGATACGAAGGGGTTGCGTCTGATGGATTCGAAACCCAGGGCTTTTTTGATCGAGTCGAATTACGCGCCAGGGGACCGATACGAAAGCGACCCAGTTGATCGATACGAAAGTGTTGCGCTCTGATCGATTCAAAATCCCCATCCTTTTGACGGAGTCGAACTTGCACGCCAGCCTTTTGACCGAGTCGAACTCGCACGCCAGCATTTTGACCGAGTCGAACTCGTACGCAGATGACCATGATTTATCGATGCAAACAAGGCTCTTGTGAGAGATACGAATTGAACGTTAAAAAAAATTTGTAATTCCTTGCACATTCGAACAACTGACTCCGACGAGCTTCAAACTTGCATAACTGGACTTAATCGTTTCACCGCATATCTGATTGCCTATCGAAGCTCGTCGACGAAACTGGAATTTATCAAAATGATAACAAACTTTAACTTGGACTGATAGCTAATAACTGGATGGCACGGTTGTGACGGTCAGCGATGACGGTCCTTCCGACTGAATTCCAAAGTCTCATCGTTTTCATGTTTTCTTCTATCCTGTAGATCTTCTCAAGTGATATACAGTACTGCACAACACACTCACACACTTTACACTGGGGGATGCACGAGCGTTATTGTCTGTTTAACAATGATTTTTCATAAGCTAGCTAGTCATGGAACCCTCAAGTTCTCAACAGCAGGAACTCCCGAGTTCAATTCCTTCAACCATCGAAATACCGGTCATTGAAGCCGAAGTTATAGACCCAGCTTCGGACGAGCGTCCAGGTGCCCGGTTCATTTGTCGTCCACAAGATTCTGTTCCGTCTGGTATCTTCGAAGACATGCTGGGATGGATTTGTTTAAGGCACGGCTTGTCGCTTGATGACGTGCTACTGCCTGGGCCAGATGACATGCCGCACGATCCCCCGGAGGGGTTTACTGCTTTTAACCGTCATACCTGTACGACGGGAACACTTCCTCCTTTCAACCAATATATAAGGGAGATGTTATCATTCCTTGGAATAGCTCCATCCCAGCTACATCCCAACGGGTATGCTTTGTTGAATAGCACCTTCATTCTGTTTATGGAGATTCTCTTTCGACCACCAAAGCCGATCGAGATCAGATATTTATTTAACATTAAGAGTCGTTGAGACAGCTCTTCTTTCACCTTCTTGGAAGCGGTCAGGAACTGCCACATTGTAATGGGCTCCTGGGGAAGGCTAAGTTACTTCAAGACCGAATGGTTCTACGTTCGGTGCCCCCCTGGATTTGCTAGGCGATGGTTGGATAGACGTAAGTGCTGCAATCTTTCTCTTGAATTATCGAGATAATAATATCCGATTTCAAAACTGACACACTTCTCTTCTTTTACAGCCGCAATTTCTCGGCTTGACGGTGCATACCTCAGAGAGCTAGTTCAGATCCTCCAAGCGGTTCCGGGCGAAGAGAGGCATATCGACTTGGTTCTGACCGACAGAAACTTGAGGACTGTCGGGCTGATTGAACGGAGGCAGAGCATACGGCTGGAAGGGACACTTAGAGTGGTCTCGAAGAAACGGGTGAAGTGCAAAGCGCCTGCAGTCGTGATAACCGAAGAAGTTGATCCGAAGAGAATGCCTACCAATACCGAGCTCCCAGCTGGGCCTTCTTCCGATGTCCAGGATTCAGGAGGAAAGAGAAAAGGCAAGGCTGTTGCTCACAAGCGTTCTAAATCCGAGAGATTTAAATCCATGCTTGGGTCCTTGCCCGTCCCGGGGATTAGAATTTCGGAGGTCCTCCCCCGCAAGTAGAGAATCCTTTTGAAGGGCTTGCTGATATTCCGATTCCGGATTTTGTGTCGTCTCAACATGACGCCGGGATGGAGGAGCTTGATAATGCTCTTGAACTGAGCGGGTCGCTTGCTATGATTGCGGCCGACATTTTCGGTTGGTCGGGGGGTTGCACATGCATACACTTCACTACACTACATGATTCACAACTATAAATTGTCTAACTTAGGAAATCACTAACTCTTTCTTCGTTTTTCATTTTCAGGTACTATGTCTAGAAAAGGATCGATGCTCGGGAATCTTCGCTCGGCCCGAAAGGCTTCTTCCTATTATGAGTCCTGTAGGAGAGACTCGGATAGAGATCGCGATCGTGAGTACTCTAACCAAGATAGGTATGGGCGTGATAGGGACAGAGAATACAGACATCGGTCTACATCACGCTCTCCTCCTCTTAGACTTCCATCCCCACCTCCCTTTTTTGTTCCACACCCGCCAGAGCCTCCTCGTCATAGGCCATCTTCTCATACTTCTAGATCCGAGACTCATCTTCAGAGAGTCGAGACCACGGCCTCCATAATTACAGAGCAGGTCCCAGTTGAGCCCATAGGAGAAGGGGCCCTTAAACTGGCTCAGATGAGGAAGGATTTTCCGAACATTTGCTTTGATGGCTATTTCTTCCCACCACACTTAAAAATAATTCCATCAGGGGTAGAAGGCACGATGCATGATTACGTCCATGACATCTACACCCAGTACAGAGAGTGGGTAAAGGCTGCAGAGAAAGCTTCTAAGGTAGCCTTTGAGCGAGCCAAAGCGCTTGAGAAAATGGAGACCGAACTCGCTCAAAGGGATCGGATCATTCAAGTGCTGACTGCTGAGGCCGAGTCTTCTCCGAAATCTGAAATTGAGGCAACCAAAAAAGCTGATGAAGCGAATGTGGCCATGGAGAGGTTGCGGCAGACTCATGTTGTCTTGGTGGAGGAGATGGGCCATCGGAATACTACAGTCACCGCCGAGCGGGATGCGGCGGTCAAGGAACTTAACGAGCTCAAGGCTAAATTTTCTGACATGGCCAAGGAAAGGGATGACGCAAACAACGCAGCCCAGGAGGCGTGCGAACAAACTGTTCTGCTTAGGGATGAGCGGGATGCAGCTGTGGCTAAAGCCCACAAGGTGGAGACTGAGGTCGAGGAGAAAGTGAAGTCAGCCGAGTCCAGGTTAGAGGCTGACATCGAAGACCTTCTCGTTGTTTACAACGCTAACGTGCTGAGGCACAGGGGTCTATCCTGGCTCGATGATTATCCGACGCATCTTTACAACGCTTGGGGCCGGCTGGTTGAGGAAGAGAAGGAGGCGCATCTGGGTGAGTCTGTGGATGAATTTGAACTCGAGAATCGCATTCTGGATGAAGATGAAAGGAAGATTCTTCACGAGTCAATGATTCTGCACGAGAAGGAAAGACTTGGCGCCCAGCACTTTGAAATAGGAGAGGGTTCAGGGGTTGACCATCATGAGGCGAGTCTTGAAGTTCCAGTGTCAACCCAGCCCGATTCCTTGTCTGCGGTCGATCCCCACAGATGTCTCCGGCTACGGCGCAAGTTACTGAAGCCGTTCCGCCGCCTACAAATCAAACTGAGGAAGGTATTCTGAACATTCCACATATCTGCCCCAAGTCGAAATCTTTATCTGAATTAAATTCTGACAGTCCTCTTATTTTTGTCCAGTGATTGATGCTGCACCGGCCATGCCTCCTGCTACTCAAGAATCATATCAGACGCAGGAGGCTATCATGACCGAAGCAATCACCGTAACTACAACTGTCCCACCCGACGATGCGCAGGGAAGCACACTTGTATTTGATGAGCAATTGATGGAAGAACTCTTTCGCCATCACGGCGATCCTTTAGCCGACTTATCATTCGTCATGGCGGAGGTGTTCCTACCACAAGCTCTTCGATGCCGACTACTGATGCTCCCAGCGAGGCTCGATCGGTTACTGAAGAGGAAATCTTGGCACAAATCGCCGCTGAAATGGATGCCGCAACACACGGTGGCAGTTTCGGAGGTGGGATGGCGGCACTTGGTCCAACTCCGCTTAGAATGATATCGCCTGGCGGTACATTTTCCGACACTAGTGCGGCCATTCCATCTTCCACATTTGATCCTATCCCTCCGACTCCGCCGGCAGGAAGCATCCCCGTTCATTCAAGTTCGGAGGAGGACGTTGAAATTATGCCCCCGCCCGGAGACCGTCCATTGACAGGCAAAGGCTCAAAGAGGAAGGATAGTGGTAGCTCCAGTAGACCTGCACCGAAAAGGAAACTGCAGAAGAAGAAAGATTAGACATGCTTCCTTGGTGTAATTCTGACTTTCATTTTGTTAGCCGTGTATAAATGCGGGTTCGGCCCCTGCTAGTAGGAATTTTTTGGAACAAACTTGTACACGAACTTCTTTTACAAACAATAGAAATGAAACTTCTCTTTTTTGGTTTCTTTTCTGTCATTGTGTATTTGTCTAAGTGTTTCAATATTTGAAGTGCACTTGTGAAGTTTCAGCTTTTGAATCAAGGTTGTTTTTGTTCGCCAAGTTCGGAAACTATGGACATGGTTTGCGACCGGGAAGCGAGTTGAATTTTGACGTTGCATCGCTTCAGTCAATGGTAGATGCTTAAGTCCTGCCCCCCAGTCTTGGGGGTGTGTTGTAAAACATCAATCGATGATCGCTTCTCACTTATAACATGTTGAGTCTGGTGCCACCGGACGGAAGTCTGAGACAAGCGGAGATTGAGTAATTCATCCATGTTTGTTTGATTGTCGATGATCATACCCGCACTCCGGGGATTCTCATTTGTTTATCGGCGGTTGGTCACGCCGGCTTAAGTTTAAATCATACGTCCACGCTCTGGGGACTTGGAATCGACATTTATACTCCGACTCGCCCTTTGGGAGTTCGGAGTTGATATTTGTACTTCAATTCACGCTTTGGGAACCTGAAGTTGTTGTTTATACTCCGTTTCGCACTCTAGGAATCCAGAGTTGGTGTTTATACTCCGACTCGCACTCTGGGAGTTCGGAGTTGTTGTTTATACTCTGTTTCGCACTCTGGGAATTCAGAGTTGTTGTTTATACTCCGTTTCGCACTCTGGGAATTCGGAGTTGATGTTTATACTCCGACTCACACTATGGGAGTTCGGAGTTGATGTTCATACTCCAACTCGCACTCTGGGAGTTCGTAGTTGTTGTTTATACTCCGTTTCGCACTCTGGGCATTCGGAGTTGATGTTTATACTCCGACTCGCACTCTAGGAATTCGGAGTTGTTGTTTATACTCCGACTCGCACTCTGGGAATTCGAAGTTGATGTTTATACTCCGACTCGCACTCTGGGAGTTCGGAGTTGATGTTTATACTCCGTCTCGGAGTTGATGTTTATACTCCAACTCGCACTCTGGGAGTTCGGAGTTGATGTTTATACTCCGACTCGCACTCTGGGAGTTCGGAGTTGATGTTTATACTCCAACTCGCACTCTGAGAGTTCGGATTTGTATCAGGATCATGAATGTTCGGATCACATCCACCATAAGTTAACAAGTGAGGTTGTTAGATGGACGGGTCCACCCTCCTCGAACTTGGTTCAGATACGGACGAAGTCGTTAGGCGGACGGGTCCACCCTCTTCGTAGACGTATTTTTAATACCCCAGTTCGCACTCTGGGAGTTAAGTCAGGGATTGTCGTGTATCAATCCGTTTTTTACTTTGATGTGATGGCTTGTCCCCGAGCTTGGGTTTCACTTAGCGAGTTACCGGTTGCATCATAGTCACTCTCTATTTGAATTAATTCCACTGTATGGTGAAACTTAGCTCTCCGTGCATAGTGATGATCATATGAAGCATTTCAAGTAAATCACAGCTCTGGCTCGAAGAGATTGCATTTTATTGCTGAAATAAGAAAATATGGCAAAGTCAGTTGCCTTATTACAAATTCTATTTTCGAAATGCAGAAAAAAATTGTGAAATGGAAAATAAACTAAATGGATAAACATAGCCTGTTATGTGTAGTAGCGGCGAAGACTCTCGCTATTACAGGCTCTTGGCAAAGTGAGACCGTCAACGGTCGATAATTTGAATGTGCCGTCTCCGAGCCTTCGTTCAATAACATACGGTCCTTCCCATGTCGGCTTCATATGCAAAGGAATCGGATAAATTCTTTTTAGGATGAGATCGCCTAGTTCAAAGGTTCGCAGGCGGACCTTGGCGTTATACAATCGGGCGACTCGACTTCGATGCACGGCTGCCCTCGAATCGGCCTCTTCACGCTTCTCATCTAGTAGATCGAGAGATTCAGCAAGTAGTATAGCATTTGTCTTTGGATCATAGTATGTCACACGATGAGAAGGTACTTCTAGTTCAACTGGAATAACGACTTCTGAACCATAAGAGAGAGAGAGAATGGAGTGTGGCCGGTCGCGGTCTTGTGGGTTGTTCGGTAAGCCCACAAAGCCATAGGAAGTTCATCGACCCACTTGCCCCCGACCTTTTCCAGTCGTTTTTTCAGAATGGATTTTATAACTTTATTAACTACTTCGACCTGTCCGTTTGCCTGAGGGTGTGCAGCTGCAGAGAATTTCTTTTGGATGTGAAATCGTTTGCAGAAATCTTTAAATTCAGCACTGTCGAATTGGGTTCTGTTGTCCGTAATAATGGTGTGTGGGAGACCGAATCGACAGATGATGTTGCGAACTACAAAGTTGATTGCTTTTTTCGTTGTTATGGTAGCAAGAGCTTCGGCCTCGGCCCACTTTGTAAAGTAATCAACTGCAACGATGGCGTATTTTGCACCACCTTTTGCCAGAGGTAGAGCACCAATGATGTCGATGCCCCACATTGCAAACGGCCATGGGCTGACCATTTGCGTTATTTCGGTAGGAGGAGCTCAAGGAATTCGGGCATATTTCTGGCACCTATCGCATTTCTTTGCATAATCTGATGCATCGCGATTCACGGTGGGCCAGTAATATCCGTATCGAAGTATTTTCTTGGCAAGTGCTTGCCCCCCGGTGTGATTGCCACATTCTCCCTCGTGCACATCGTGCAATACTCGTTTAATTTCATCGTGAGCGATACACCGGAGTAGAGGGACTGAGTACCCTCTTCTGTACATGATTCCATTCTGGATGGTAAATCGTGATGCCTTCTGAAGGACTTGTCTCTTTTCACTCCTGTGCTTTTGCAGGGTTCCGTGTTCAATGTAATTTCAGAGTGGAGTCATCCATGAATCCTTTTCGAGGATGGTTTCGCATACCCGATCTATTTCAGCCCAGTCAATGCTCGGGGAGGATAACGCTTCTACGGGAATGAGTCCCATTTGCTGAGCTTCACCTGTGCTGGCTAGCTTTGCCAATGAATCGGCTTTTTGGTTGCATTCTCGAGGTATACAATAAATGGCATAATAATCAAACTGATTTAGTACGTCCTGAACTTGAGCTAAGTAAGCAGCCAACCTTCGATCTCTTGCTTGATACTCTCCCCGTACTTGACACATAACTAATTGTGAATCACAATAAATTTCCACGGCGATAATTCTCAAATCTTTAGCCAGTTTCAGTCCAGCTAAGAGGGCTTCATATTCAGCTTCATTATTGGTCGCATGAAAATCAAATTTAAAAGCATAACATATAGATCGGCCTTCGGGGGTTTCAAGTACAACACCAGCGCCCAAGCACCGGTCGTTTGATGCACCATTGGTATAAAGCTTCCAGACGTATTTGGGGGATTTACTGGTTTCGGGCAAGTCCTATGGAACGGTAAATTCAGCGATGAAATCGGCTAGGACTTGTCCTTGGATCGCTCGTCTTGGAGTGTAAGTAATGTCAAACTGGCTTAGTTCGACGTTCCACTTGAGTAACCTACCAGACGTCTCAGGCCGCAAAAGGACCTGTCGTAACGGCTGGTCGGTGTAAGCAATAATGGGATGTGCCTGGAAATACGGTCGGAGTTTTCTTGATGCAATAACAAGGCAATAAGCCAACTTCTCTAATTTTGGATAATTCCTTTCGGCCCCAGTCAATCGCTTGCTGACGTAGTATACTGGCTTCTGTATTTTGTCTTCTTCTCGAATTAATGCAGCGCTGATAGCGTTTTTCTGATATCGCCAAGTATACGAACGACTTCTCATGATCGATAGGCTTCGATAGGAAAGGTGGTGTAGATAGATGTTGAACTAGTGCTAGGAAAGTGCCCTCACACTCCGTGGTCCATTTAAAGTTTCGTTTCCCTTTTCGAATTAGATCGAAGAAGGGGATGCATTTTTCAGTGGACTTTGAAATGAACTTGCTCAATGCTGCTACTTTCCCATTGAGACTCTGTACTTGCTTTATGGTTTTTGGAGTTTCGAGATTTCTGATAGCCCAGATTTTTTCAGGATTAGCTTCGATCCCTCGAGCGTTGACGATGAACCCGAGGAATTTTCCGGATGCAACTCCAAAGTGACATTTCAGTGGATTTAGCTTTATTTTGTATTCTCGAAGTATATTGAACATAGTTTCCAGGTCTATAACATGGTCGGTGGAGAGTCGTGACTTCACAAGCATGTCGTCTACATATACTTCCATTGTTTTCCCGATTTGATTGGCAAACATCCGATTGACCAATCGATGATAAGTAGCCCCGACATTCTTGAGTCCGAATGGCATAACTTTGTAACAGTAGAGTCCCAGATTGGTTAAGAAGCTGGTATATTCTTGATCGGGTAAATGCATCGGTATCTGATTGTAGCCAGAATACGCATCCATGAAGGATAAGAGTTCATGCCCAGCTGTTGAATCTACTAGCTGATCAATTCTAGGAAGCGGGAAACTGTCTTTGGGGCATGCTTTATTCAGATCGGAATAATCGACACATGTTCTCCACTTTCCGTTCGGCTTTCGGATGAGCACGGGATTCGACACCCATTCAGGATATAGCGCATCTCGAATAAACCCGTTTGCTTTAAGCTTTTCTACTTCTTCTTTAAGGGCGGCAGATCTCTCTGGATCCATACCACGCCTTTTCTGTTTGACCGGGACATGCCTCGGGTCAATATTCAAAGTGTGGCTCGCGATGTCCGGCGAGATCCAACACATGTCGGAATGCGTCCAGGCGAATACATCAAGATTTGCCCGTAGAAATTCAACCAATTCCTCTTGAGTTTGCTGGCTTAGCTGAGACCCAATCTTTATCATTTTCGAATCATCATCATTGTCAATTGGGACATCGATTGTCAGTTCGGCCGAGGATGCTTGACTTTCTTTAGATTCTCCTTCGTCTTCAGTTTCTCTTGGGTCAAGATCCTTGAGGAATTGGCTGGGTTGCCCGGGCCTAGGCCCGGGCGTTAATTGTCAATTATCGGCAAAACGGACGTAGAGAAATTCCTCTACGCCCTTTCCTTTCTCCTTTCGCTGTGCCTGTCGCAGCTCAGCAACATAACAGGCTATGGCAGCAGTCTGATCTCCTTGAATGATTCCTACTCCATGGTCAGTGGGAAATTTTAAAGTCAAACACCACGGGGCGATGGCTGCCCTGAATTCAGCGAGGGCCGGTCGGCCCAAGAAAGCATTATAAGGGGAGTCTATGTCCAACACAACGAATTGTAACATTCGTACTCTCCGGCGTTCTCCGACTCCCAACTCCACTGGTAGTTCCACCATTCCGGTGGGTATTGTAGCACTTCCGTTGAAACCATGGATTCGAGATTGACAGGGTTTCAAGTCCTTTGCTTCCATCCTCATTTGATCATAAGCTCGTTTAAATATGATATTCACAGAGCTTCCACTGTCAACTAAGATCCTCTTCATCCAAGCAAGACCTACTTGAGCTGGGAAGACCAGCAGGTCGATAGTAGGGGATTCGACTTTATCAGCGTCTCGGTTCCTAAACACGATGTCATCTGTCATCGTCTTCTGTTGCTTGGTCGGAGCCCCTTCTTCAAAACTACTACAACACTTGAAGTCTGCATGCCTAATAGAACTGGCATACGACTCCATTTCCTTCCAGCTTTGATCTGCTGGATGAGGACCACCACTTATTGTATTGATAACCAACCTCCCGCCTGTACGAGCGGGTTCCTCCTGACTTTCCTGATTCGGCGCACGATTCTGGTTTAATGTGCCCGCACCACCAGACTGCGGCGCCCGCACATACTGATCCAACTTCCGTTCACGTATCAGTTTTTCAATGAGGTCTTGTAAGTGATGACACTCATTGGTGTTGTGGCCATAGCTTTCGTGGAATCTGCAAAACTTTCCTGTTTAGATTTGCCTCTCCGTTGGTGGCTTCGGAGCAGGTTTCTTATATTGCATGGTATTGCAGGTCTGCTAATACACATTTTCCAGCGACGTATTCAATGGAGTATAATTGTCAAACATGGGAGCTCTACGTCGTGGACCACGGCTCCGATCTCGCTTTTTCCCTGATTTCCATTGTCCCTCTGCTGATTCTGTTTATTTTGGATGTTCAACTGAACTTTTCCGGAACTATCTCCAGACTGTTTAACAGCGATGTTACTCTGGATTCCCTCGATGTTGGGCCCTGCGTCATCCTGCTTCCTAGACTGTTTCACATCCTCCCTTCTCAAGAACTGGGCTGCCTTGGAATAGAAATGGTCCAATGACGCAGGTGGTTTTCCAGCTAACCAATTTCTGAACTCGGAATCCGCATTAATCCCCTTAGTCAACACCATCAGAATAGAGTTATCATTGGGATTGCTTATTTCTGCACACGCAGCATGGAATCGCTCCAAGTAACATCTAAGTGTTTCTCCGGGAGCTTGTGTGACACTAGACAGAGTGTTAACGTCTTTAGGCCTCGCCACGTGCATACGGAATTGTTCAACAAACTTGGTGGCCATCTGGTCAAAGTTAGAGATCGATCGTGGTGGCAAACGAGTAAACCACATGGTAGCGATGCCCCCTAAGGAAATGGGAAAACTATGGCACTTTACTGCATCATCAGCCCTTGCCGCATTCATTAGCCATTCGTATTTCAGGATATGTTGATTGGGATCAGAACTTCCTTCATATACTAGCAAAGTTGGCATCCTAGAGCGCCGAGGTGGATCAGCATACAATATATCATCGGTGAAAGGGGTATGACTCCGGGAGATTCCCCGGTTGTCATTACTGAGACCCTAACTTTCACGGATCATTTGACGAATCATCGTTGGTATGTCCGGCATTCGGATACTTGGAGCATGTTGTGCCAAGGTGTGGTCGGGTTCCACAGTGCGAGTCTGGACCGGACGTGGTCAACGGTCCATGTCTCGCCTCCTTGGTTCAACATTTTCTGGGACATAAGGTTCTGGAGTCTGCTCTCGTTGGTTACGTTGAGGATCAGCTTGGTTTCTAGCATCAACCCCTTGTTCGGTAGTGGTGGTAGTAGCAATGTTGCATGTGACATGATAAGGAGCAGCACCTCCTCGGGATGAAGGTCATGTATGATGACTAGTGGATGGTCCAGTTCTGGGTTGTCCAAGATTCGAAGCAGGTTGGTGCCCTGTGGCCTGGGTGTAGCTTACATCCAACCATTGGCGCGTGGATCGGTGATAACCGTCGGATGAGGCTTAACTCTCTGTGGAAGAATAAGAACCTTGGTCTCTTCTGGATCTTCTGCGCCTTTGGCGATTTAACTGGTTGGTCAACTCTGCGTTGGCGCGCAGTTGTTCAGTTAGTTGTTGTCGACTCTGGGTCAATTCTTGGAACAGCATCTGAAACTCTTGTCTGGTAACCGGGCCTGTTGGATCTGAAGGTCCAGAAGCATCCTGGTTGGATGGAGGCAATTGCACGGGATTCTACCTGTCCCATCCTCCCTGATCAGCAGCTGTAAAGGTAGTTCGTGTACTTACCATGGTGAACTGATGAAAGTCCTTTCCTAGATCTGCTGCAGATCTGAATAGAATGGAAGGGCTTCAAAGTTCTAGATCTGGATCTTCTTCTTGGATTTATGCAATCCGATATAGATTGGAGATCCAAAGAGCAGGAGAAAAATTGGGTTTTTCTCAGTGAAAGCACCAAAATGTTTGTACCAAAATTGGGCACGACACTCTTCGGAAGTTTTTGAAGAGATAAAATGAAGAAATTAAATGTAAAACGAGGCTTATCTAACAAAAACTCCAAATCTCAGATAAGAAACTAATTAAAATGCAAGGAAACACAAGAATTTAGAGTGGTTCGGCGTATCGCCTACGTCCACTATGAAGTTTATAACTTTATTGATATTTCTTTGAAGATTACAAGTGAATTCAATGGATTACAGCATATAATTATGATTTGTATCAGTGAATTTCGTTGTTGGCAGCAGCAAGGGAGTTTAGATCTGGATCCGGCAGAGTCTGGGCGTTGGAGAATTCAAAGAAGAAGAAGCCCCTTTTCTGTATGCCCTGGGGCTCTATTTATAGGTGTAGGATGCTGGTATTTCGCTCAGATCTCGGGAGACCCTCTCTGGCACGTGACCAAGCCCGCGCGCCCAAGCCCGGGAAGTTTTGGTCCGATTCGTGATCGATACGAACGGATTTCGTATCGATCAAGATTGTGTCCGATGGAGTCGAAATTTGGCGTGGACAATCCTTAGCATGCATCTAGGCTTCTATGAAAATTTTGTAGCATTTGGACTTGTAGATTAAGAGATATGATCAATTCGACTTGTAGAATAAGAGATGGGATCTTCGGTTGGCTGTTTTGTTCGACTCCCTCTGTTCGACTCGCTCTTATTCGACTCGGTTCTGTTTGACTCGATGACGAGGCATTTGAATCTCTGGATCACTCCGCCTTTGATGCCGTTTTGATCGAGTCATTCTTGGACCTTGCCTTGTTCGTATCGATGGAAACGTCCTCTTTTCGTATCGATAGAAAGTGGGTTGCACGCATTGTTAGTAGGGTTCTGTTCGTATCGATGGATATGAAGTACTGGAACTTAATGGATTCGAACGGGGCTTCTCCAGTATGGATACGAACTGGACAAATGAGGGACATGAACTACTGTTGCTTGATGGATTCGAGCAACGTGATCCAGCTGTTGGATTCGAAATATGCTTTAGACGATCGAGTCGAACTGCTGTTCTCTGATGGATGCGAAGCGAGTCGAACTGTGGCTTGAAGTGGAGCGAGTCGAACAAGTGCTATCTGATGGATGCGAAGCGAGTCGAACTATGGCTTGAAGCGGAGCGAGTCGAACAAGTGCTATCTGATGGATGCGAAGCGAGTCGAACTGTGGCTTGAAGTGGAGCGAGTCGAAGTAGGCATTCCTGATGGATTCGAACTGAGCGATTCGAACAGAGGTTGTTTTTATCCAATTTTTCATCGATCGTAACTTGAGCATACGAACTCGGATTGACCTGAAATTTGGAACGTTGACTCTCATTGCTTCGCTTGTTGTGTCAACCAATTTAAGCTCGATCCGGACTGGGACAAAATTTGCCGATATTCATAGTGGGCCTGCGTATAACCGATTTTCTTAGACGAACTGTCTTTGGTTTCTAGTCAAGTTCTTAGTGTCACGGCCTTGCCAAAAGGCGGGATAACAGAATAGTTGTCGTTAAAATATCCATACAAATTTGGAGTAAAATCATATGGATTATATTGATTTTCACAACAATTGTAAAATTCAAATGAGTGGGGAAACTCGGACATTTTCAGGAATGTTTTTGTTTTTTTTTATAAAGGAAAAATATTTACAAATAGAATTTATTTTTCAAAAAGGAAAATTGATTTTTTTTGTTTTTGATTTTTCAAATTTTTTTCTTTTTTTATTTTTTTGAAAAGATTATATATTTTTTTTTTGGATTTTCTAAAAAAAACATAAGTAAATTTTTTTTTTTGAATTTTTGGAATTTCGATTTGAAAATTTTCAAAGGAAAAGAAAAAAAAACTAAGTTAAGAAATATTTACAATTTTTTTTAGTTTTGGATTTTGAATTTTTTTTAAATATGCATGAACTAATGCAACTAAATGAATGCAGTGATTAACTACAAATGATATATCCTAAGTTAACCCAAAATTGTATAATCACACATTGTCTTAGATAAACAAGATAGTTCTCAGCCAGGTAACGGACAGGAGTTATCGGTGCACCACGAATCACCGTAGCAATGCAACCGAAGGTTTAAGTACCTTCAGAGAAATAATTCAGTATAATATTTACGAATCACCGTAATATTTATAACTGATTATTGCTCTGTCGTAGCCTAGACACCAAGAAAATAAATTGTCGAAAAAGGACAACTTGTCAATATACAATTAAGTGTTATCAACGTCTAACCGTTATTATTAATCCAAATCTAAGATGAAATGAAATGCAAAGCAGAAATTAAACGTGTATTAACGATGCAACTACAAATGAAATTTTTTTTTTGATTTTTTTTTGAAATTTTTTATATACAATGCAAATGCAAGCAACCAACAATGCAAGGCAAATAAAAAAAACAATAGACAAGAGTGCAAATTTTCTTTGAAGCAAGCAGTTTATTTTTGGCAACTGTTCTTCTCCTTTTGAAATTCTGCTTTGGAAACCTGAAATAAAATCAAGATATATACAATATTATATATATATATCAAAGAAAGACTAAAACAAAATGAAAAACTAGAACAAAGTAAACCAAACAAATTTTTCTTTTTTAAGCAAAATTTCAAAGGGTTTTATTTTTTATCAAGGAAAAGAAAAAAAACTAAAACTAGTTTAAAATTCTTTATTAAGAAATGAAACAAACGAAACAAAAACAACCCTTTTTTTAAAGATGGAACCAGAAACAATTTTTTTTGGAAGAGAACCTAAAGAGTGAAAAGGAAAAAAAATTAAAAACAAGCCAAATTATGATAACACAAGACAAATGCACATTTGAACTTAACAAAGCAACCAAACTCGGCCCAAACACGCATAAAAAAATCTCATTCAATTCTTATTCACAAAACAAAAACACAACACTCTCGTTCAATTACCAATTTCAAACCGATTCCAAAAATTCGAAATCCCAATAAACAAAATGCTAATTCTCAAAAGAAAAGGATCGAAATTGCAGGTTGGATTTGCGAGGTGGTTCACCGCAATTTTGGTTGATGGTGTTCACGATCTGAGTTGTGGTCCAAATGGCGTTGCGATGGCCGTCTTTTGTGTAGGAGGCGAATGAGTTGGTTGCGGCGAGTTCGAGGGGATTCGAGGTGGCTCGCAAGTTGCTGCAAGTGGTGGGTGAAGTTCACGATGAAGTGGAGGAGGGCTGATTGTTGCTTGGAAGCGGTCGCGATGGTTGCTCGAAGTGGGTGTATGAGTTGTTGTTGATTGATTTTGGGTTCGACTATGGTTTGATTGAAGTTGCGATTGGGACTGGGGCGTTCGATGATTGTGGTGGCTCTGGTTGCTCCAGTTACTCTGGTTGTTCTGATTGTTTTGAGTATGGTGAATGTGTGGAGCTGTTGGATGTGGTGGTCAGTGGATAGAGTTGTTGTGGAAGTATAGGGTGCTGAGTTGATATGTTCTTGGAAGTTTGGATGTGGGTATTGGAAGGAAGTGGCTTCGAAGTTGTGATGTCAGTGAATTTTTTTTCTTTTGATGCAGCAGTTGTTTAAGGTGGTGGCCGGGGGGTAATGGATGGTTGGTAGGAGATTATGATGGAACGGTAGCAGTGCGCTGATTTGAATGCTAGTGATATGCACATGTATGCAGTGTGCACATTTGTGAACAATTGTGATCGAAGCAAATAAGCAGATGATGGTAGGTTGAAGGAATGCATGTGTAAAGGGAAGTGGGTGCGTAGTTTTTGGTTTGGACAGTGGAAGTTGCTGGTGGAAAAGCAAGTCAGAGGCAATGTTTGATGGTCAAAGCGGTGTGGTTGGTGTTGTGAAAGTTTGATGAACTACAGGGTTGCAGTAGTTCAGTGGTAAAGTGAAGTTAGTGGAGATTCCTGTTGTATTATCGATTGTTGTAGAGAGAGGGTGGAAATGTGGGTGGTTAGGTCGTATGAATGTTGATGCAAGCAGAAGTTGTTTGGTAATGGTGTCTGGTAGTATGATTGCTGTAGTTTGTGTTTGCGAATTTGGAGTGATGGAAGCTTGGTGATTGTGGAGAATGTGGTCGATTGGAGGAGTTGGAATGTGTAGTGATTGTTGTGGTGTACTGTTGGGTCTTCGAGCAGAGGAGTATGCAGATGAGGTAGCAGTTTTGGAGTTATATGCTGAATGTGGAAGTCGATGGATGTGCACAGTTGATAAAGTGAACTGATGTTGCACTTTGTAGCCAGATGGTGTTGGAGGATATATGTGTGCAGTAGAAGGAATGTGGTTTGACAGGGAGAAGTTGGCTAGAAGTTGACAATAATGTCAGCAGGCAAAGGGATTTGAAGGTGAGAGAGACTGTGGCGAACAATGTTGAAGTGAGGGTAAGCAGATGACAGAGGAGTTTGAAGTGTTTGCAACAGGAGTTGTTAGCAGTAGTAGCAGTGGATAATGTATTTGAGAATCCAAGTAGTTTGATGGTTTGTTGAGTGAGTTGAGTGTAGATGGTCAGGAAAAGGGGTAATCAAATGGGTTGTATTTGCAGGGGATAGGAGGGTAAAGGCTATTTGGGGTGGTTGCTGGAGATAGACAGTATGTATGCTTGCTAGAAGGATGTTGTTGTTTGGTTTGTAATGAATAATGGTTTAGAGTTGTTGGAGTGGTTGAATAGGCTGTGGTGAAGGGGCAGCAACACAATAGAAGTATGAAGTGGAGGGAGGCAACAATAGTGATGCAACAGTATGAAGAAAGAAATGTGCACAGATGCACAGTGAGATATGAACAGTTAACAGAAAAATGAAATAAAAGGCAATGGAAATTGTAAATAAAATGAAATGTAAATTGGAAAAGAAATAAAATATTTTTTTTTTGAAATTGTGATGTGTGTTTTTTTTATATAAAATATGAAATGCAAATGCAAAAGAAAAAACAAACACACAAACAAAATGGAAACAAAAATCACTCAAACACACAACACAACACTTTTTTTTTGAATCCACTCAACACACAAAATCAAAAACACACAAAAATTAAACGAAAATAATTCGAATAATAGAAAATCAAAATCAAAACTATTCCCCGGCAACGGTGCCAAAAACTTGTTCGACGACGGAATTTCTATCGAGATAGAAATCCGTCGAAAAATTTTGAAATAAAATTTACCGCAAGCGCACGGCGTACACTTGTAGTACGTGGCGAATACGGGTCGATCCGCAGGGAATTGATGATTTTAAAAATCTATTCAATCAAATTAAACCAAAGTCGAGGGATTGTTAACTAAAAGAAAGTAAAAACAAGCTAAAAGAAAAGAGATAAAAATATGAGAGTGTTAAGACAATTTATGGGCAACTTCCACTCTCTAGATCACATAAATCAACAAAATGAAGTTATGATCTCTCTTTTCTTTGTCATTAGTTAGCTTAATTGATGTGCTTATCATAAGTATGGCTCATTTGTTCTATTAATTAGCTCAACATAAGCCATCAAACTATAACACAACCTTTAAACCACTTTTAATTCTCATGAAAATGACAACAAAGTTGAAAATGAAAATCTATTTTAAGCATGGCCTATTAACTATTGTTTAGAAATATAGGCCATCAAATTTTGATTTAAACATTCGCTTCTTTGCCATAATCATACATAGATGAAGAGGCAATTTGTGATTTATACGACTAAGCATAGCCTATTTGTTTTGAACAACATAAGCTATCAAACTCAATAATAAGCACAAAATTACATGAACATCATTTTCCATGAAGAACAAAAAGAGAGCATAACATTTATCAAAATGTTGAAGCTATATAATTAGAGAGCTTCATTACCCCTAAATTGAAGGGGTTTAGCTTCTCATATTTGTTATCATATCAACAAATATAGCTTGCAACATAGAACAAAACAAAGAGGAAAAGAGAGCTAAATGAAAGAAAAAACTAATCTACTTGCATAAAAGAAAATCTACACTACTAGCATGAAAGGAAATGAACATGTAAGTAAAAGGAAACAATAATTAACATTGCATAAAAAGAAAAGAAGATTACATAAAATAAAAATGGCGAAGTAGCCATGAAAAGAGAAAGAGAGCTTTCTTTTTATTTTCCTAAGAGAAGATACTAAGAGAAGAGAGCCTAAAAGAGAGACTAAGAAGAAAGTTACATGAAACATAAGGGGTACTTATACATGTGTTAAACCATAATTCATATTTTTGGGGAATGCCCAAAATACCCTTGAGAAAGTGTGGAGGCCAAGTAATCATTAGCTTCTACTAATCATCATTTAAGTGTACATGAAGCATTAATTCCATAAGCATGTGCATTAGCCTCTAATTTGTACATTAAGGTAGGTGGGTAGGTGAGGTCCTCCATTATCATGCCTTTGAATTATTTCCATCTTCATTCCTTTATCTTCACTCTTGTGCATGCATATATCATCATGAAACCACTTGTATATGAATTTAAATTCCTACAAAATAACATAGAAATTTTCAATTAAATTTTAGAAAATTAATATATGCACAAAAATGACACTTTTGCCCTTGGATGAAGATGGATATGTGATGATTTGAAATAAATTGAATTTTGGTTTAAACAAGTTAAAATGCCCGATATTATCATTTATTTAATTTAAATATAATAAATATGGTGGTAAAAATATGCATATTTACGTGCACATCAGTTGTGTATGAACACAAGTGAATTCTTATTAGTAGAACCATAGAATAGAAGTGTACTCTTAAAGTGAACGTGTAGTACTAAGGATCGTGTAATATGGTATATAAATGCGGAAACTGGTAATAACAGTAAAGTAAAAATTAAAGTAAGCACACCAGGAATTTTTATACTGGTTCGAACTTCCCGTTCTACGTCCAGTCCCAGAATACCCTCTGGATTTAAACTAAACCCCTCACTTAACCCGGAGGAATAGGTATACGACACCTGAGCAGCCGAACAGGAATTTTTCCGCCTCAACAGCCGAAGAGGACTTCAACTTAATACAAAATGTTTGTTGACGAATGTGTTCTAAATAACACTGATAGTCTTTTGGTAGTACAATTTTCCTATAATCAAATCCTCAAGAGTATGTATGTGTGTGAAGATTTAGAAGGAAGATAATCACGTAGAATCGAAGTATATATGAATTAAAACAAGGATTCTAGTGATATTAATTAAGAATGAAAACTTTTATTTGCAGAAATGAATAGAGATTAGATTTCAAAAATATAAACAAGAATCGGTGATTGTAGAAGTGAATTGAATATGTTTATATAGTTGTAGAAGAGTTGTAATCTTTTATGAAGAGTTTTAGTTAACAGTTGTGTCCATACCTCTTGAAATAGAGGACATTCCTCTTCATGAAATGATCGCATCTCTTCAGTAAACTAGCCGTTATTCTCTGGTCGGTCGACCGGAAAACCTGGCCGGTCAGCTGAGTTTGAAAACGTATACAAAACGGAAAGTAGCTGTGCACATGATACAGGGTCGGTCGACCGAGGATCCTGGTCGGTCGGCCAACCTGGTGTTATTTGCACAGTGAACACAGTTTTAATATAAAATGTTTTGTGTGCGTGTGTGACTATTTGAGGAATGATTTTAACAATATTCTAAGACTCAATAAAATAAAATATCCATACTAATCTCTGGATTGTAGTATTGTCTCCTTTGTAGTGCACAATATGCACTTATTCTCTTTTTGTCGCTTTCATATAGTATTCTTGTCGTATGATCTCTGAAGCTTGTGTCATGAATTAAAACTCATGAATCAACATTCTCCCCCTTTTTGATTGATGACAATACTTATGTGACAAAGTAATATTGACATATATATTATAATTCTCCCCCTGAATATATGGCGACTTTTCTGCAAAAATTCGTTAGTTTGCATACATTTCTCCCCCTTTGTCATCTACAAAAAGGAATACTTATAACATATTAAAGTAATGCGAAACATTTAAATTTACATAATACATATTTAAGCCTAAATAGAAATAATTTAAAGATGTTTGCTTAGTACATAACAATAATTAAGAAAAAAATAGAGTGCAAGAACAGAAATTCTTGAAAGTAAATAAATTGTAAAATACTACAATTACTCCTCATCATCGTCGGTATCCCACTCTTCTGGACGAATATTTTCATCGAGAGGAGCCGGTTCCTTACCCCGTCTTTGAGTGGTAGGTGCGGGAGTTGCCGATGTGCTGGAACTCGTGTTATCGGATGTAGACCAAGAGAAATTTGGTGCTGGTCTTTTTCCAGGAGCAACAAATGAAGCATCGGCTTCAGAAGTACATGATAAGGCATCCCATAAATTTACGAAGAAGCCTTTGATCTTCTTGAAACGCCCATCAATTTTTCGAAGGCGAGAATCCAAAGCTAGTTGATTTTGAGCCAAAATATCAATGGCAGCCGCTGTGCTAGTACCGGGAGGTGGTCGTTGAATTGAGGTTTGATGAGTTATACGTTCTGTAGAATGAGTGGATGGTTGAGGTGTAGAATAGCTGTGACGTAGTTGTTCTCGCGGAGTAGTACGCCATTGCTGAAAAGTTGTAATTTGGGACGGTGCATCGGGTAACTTCATTAGTTTTATGGTTCGTGAGTCAAAGGTACGAACTTTGGATGTTTCGGATTCCGGAGCATGGGTGACAAAGTTATTAATCAACCGCATTATGTATTCTTCATAATAAATATGGAGCATCTTTCCTTGGTTGAAAGGAAGGAATTCATCCATAAGAAGTTGTGTCCAATTTACTCGAATATTTCCACACATAGCATATAACGCCTTGAAGTTTTCGGGATATACTAAGTGGTATGACCCTCCTCTTGGAACAATAGACTTCATCATGAATCGATGAAAGAGTCGGGCTTTAGGTCGGAGGGATGAAGTTTGCCTTAAATCGGTAGCGTCATCTTCAAAAAATAGATGACTTAGACGGTCACGAGTCGATGTATTACAATCTACATCATGTAAAGAAATTCCACCCGGTCGAGCATTTAAAATGTGGTTAATTCGATCAATGGATAGAAAAATCGAAGTGCCACACACCGATGTCCAAACACAATTTTCAGTGTTTCTTGGTGGATTTACGAGGTTGAGATTTGCTAAAAATAACTTGACCATTATATGATTAATTTCCAAGTTATTTTTCCTATGGTCTAGAAATGTATCAAGACCACTTTCAAGGGCGGCATTTTCAATACCGTAGGAGGTAAAATCAGGATAACTTACGAATGATTCCTCAAAAATTTTGGCATCTTGAGGCCTTATCCATCTCTCTAAAGCTTTGTCACTTACTAGCCAAGAAGCAATTTGAGAGTCTACAGGAGTTGATGAAGATGAGCCAGCAGTAGTCTTAGATTTCTTCTTAGGGGCCATTTTTTCTTTGAAGAATTTGAAAAAGTTTGGGGATGTTGTAATGGGGGCTAGGGTTAAAATCTGTTTTGGGAGAGTAAAAGTGAAGAGGTAAGATGAAAAAAGTGAATGGATGGGTTAAAATATGTAGGCAATTTCACCAGAATTATCACGCTCGGTCGACTGATAGACCTGGGTCGGTCGACCGACTTGAGGTTCAAAAACTTTCAGGAAGAGCTTCGGTCGACTGGTGCAGGGTACTCGGTTGACCGACTAAAAAACTGATTGTTGCTTCTTCGGGATACAGGGTCGGCTGACCGACTCAGATAATTAGGTCGACCGACCTGGCAGAAAATTGTTTTTAAAACATCTCGGGATTAATTCGGCTGACCGATTCAGGCTCTTCGGTCGACCGAGTTATGTGAAACAACCAAATTTCTGCTGTTTTTCAATAGAAAATTATAGAAATATAAATTATATTATTACATTATTTATATCTATACATCTTATTGAAAATAATAACATATATATTATTAAATTATAGTCATGGTTCATCAGCATCTACGTTCCCATGAATTTGGAGACGGAACATTTTCTACCGGTGACCATATTGGAGCTATTGGAGTTTGAACATGGTCTGAAGGAGATGGAGTTCTGTAAGAGGGTTCAGCAACATCATCCTTCTTAGATGAACAAATTTTCATGGCAATCTTTTCAAGAAAACTTAAACGTCTTGCCATGACTTTTTGTTCGTAATAGAGTTCCCGTTGCATATTCATTTGCAGGTGTTGGTAGTGATGTATTTCATCAATCTTTTGTTTGGTTGATGGAGATACTACCATTGCATTTTTCCCTTTCTTTTTTTCTGGTGTATAGCCTGTATGGGAGTCTTCTCATGGTTTCCACCTGTGTCGGGGGTCATTATCTGAAGAGGAGAATTCTAGAACACGGTTAGGCATTGGAAAAGTAGGATAAGGACCATTTTCGGGGTTGCGATCAGAACAGTCGTCGTCCGGAGATGTGTATGAAAGATGAGAATTTTCAGAATTGTAGACGTCATTGTTAGAAGACATTTTTGTTTCAAGTTTTGTTTTGTAAGAAGATTTTTGTATTATATGTTCTATTCAATAAACATAGTAAATATATATAACCATTTATTTTCTAAAAAAATAGTGGTTTAAAACAAATTTTAATTTTAATCATAGAACTTTTTAAACAAAAACTGTTTGTAATTGTATGATATATAATGCTTTAGAGTCAAAAATAGTTTGTTCTGAAATTAAGGTTAATGGTACAGATTGTAAATAGAGCTGGAACAAGAAACACCCATAGCTCAAGTGGCTATAATACAACATCTAACATATAAGTCAAAGGTCATGAGTTCGAGTTCCGCTTTGGTCAAAAATAAAATAATTTTTGTTTTTCCATATTTTTGCATATTTTTATTCATAAATCTTTAAACGACATTATACCTAAATCACGTCTTAGTTTTATAAAAATATTTTCATTTAGCGGTTTAGTAAAAATGTCAGCTATTTGATTTTCAGTGTTGATAAATTCTAGATTTATTAATCCTTTTTCCAAACAATCACGAAGAAAGTGATGACGAATATCAATGTGTTTTGTTCGTGAGTGATTGACCGGATTTTTAGAAAGATTTATTACACTAGTATTATCACAATAAATTATTGATTTTTCAAGATGACAATTAAAATCTTGTAGTGTCTGTTGCATATATACGACTTGTGCACATGCCAAAGCAGCAGATATATATTCTACTTCACACATTGATAAAGAAACACAGTTTTGTTTCTTACTAAACCAAGAAACTAAGGAACGTCCAATGAAGTGACACGTTCCGCTCGTACTTTTTCGATCCGTCCGACTTCCTCCACAATCAGCATCACTATAGGAAACTAATTCGAAAGGACATTCTTTCGAATAAAATAGTCCGAAATCTTTGGTTTTAGTTAGATAACGAATAATGCGTTTAATTGCTCTCATATGTGATTCTTTGGGATTTGCTTGAAATCGAGCACATAAACAAACACTCATCATAATATCGGGTCGACTCGCTGTTAAATAAAGTAAAGAACCTATCATACTACGATATAACTTTTGATCAACACTTTTGCCATCTTCATCTCTATCGAGATGAATCGTTGTACTCATAGGAGTTGGTTTGGCAGCAGTGTTTTCCAGACCAAAACGTTTGATTAAATTACAACAATATTTTTCTTGATTAATAAAAATTCCATTTTCAATTTGTTTAATTTGTAATCCAAGAAAATATGACAATTCTCCCATATGAGACGTTTCAAATTCATTTGTCATTATAGTTGAAAATTCTTGACATAGTTTTTCATTTGTCGAGCTGAAAATAATATCGTCGACATATATTTGAATTATTAAAATATCTTTATTAGTTTTCTTAATAAAGAGTGTTTGATCTACTTTACCGATTTCAAAACCAGATTCTAATAAATAACTTTTAAGACGATCATACCAAGCACGTGGTGCTTGTTTTAAACCGTATAACGCCTTTTTAAGTTTATATACATGATCCGAAAATTTTTCATGATTGAACAAAGGTGGTTGTTCAACAAAAACATTTTCTTTTATGAATCCATTTAAAAATGCACTTTTAACATCCATTTGATATAGTTTAAAATTATGAAAACACGCGTAAGCTAATAATATTCGTATTGCTTCAAGTCGGGCGACTGGAGAAAATGTCTCTTCGTAATCAATTCCTTCTTGTTGATTATATCCTTGTGCAACTAATCTAGCTTTATTCCTTGTTATATTTCCTAGTTCATCTGCTTTATTTTTGAAAACCCATTTAGTACCGATGACTGATTGATCACTGGGTCTAGGAACGAGTTCCCAAACTTCGTTTCGTTCGAATTGATTTAATTCTTCTTGCATGGCAAGTGTCCAGTAGTCATCAGTTGAAGCTTCTTTTATATTCTTAGGTTCTATGTTAGAGAGAAAAGCTACATGACCAACTTGATTTAGTTGATGTCTGGTTTTAACATTCGTATTAACTTCTCCAATTATATTTTGCACAGGATGATCTCTTAAAATTCTCGGTGGAGATTTTATTCTATTAGAAGTAACGTTTGTATTGGTTTCATGAATATCAAGATTTTCATTTGTATTATTATTTTCATTTTGAGTAGATTCATCATCAGAATCAATAGTAACACTTGGATTTATATTTTTAAAATTTTCGTTGAAAGAGACATGTAAACTTTCTTCAATATTTTGAGTTCGTTTATTATAAATTCGATAAGCCTTGCTTCGTTCCGAACATCCAACGAATATTCCTTCATCGGATTTTGGATCGAATTTGCCTAGTTGATCTTTAGTATTTAAAATAAAACATTTGGAACCAAAAACTTTTAGATATAAAATATTTGGTTTTCTTCCATTTAGAAGTTCATATGGGGTATTTTTAGTTAATGGTCGAATAGAAACGCGATTCAGTACATAACAAGCAGTAGCTACAGCTTCTGCCCAAAAATGTTTCGATAAAGTTGTTCCATTTAGTAAAGTTCTTGCACATTCTTGTAACGTTCTATTTTTCCTTTCTACAACTCCATTTTGTTGTGGTGTTCTAGGAAACGAAAAATTGTGGTTAATACCTTTCTTGTTACAAAATTGTTTAAAAACTTCATTCTCAAATTCGCCTCCATGATCACTTCTTATATTTTTAATTTTCAATGTTTTAATATTTTGAATTCTTTTAACAAAAACTTTAAAATTATCAAAAGTATCAATTTTATTTTTCAAAAAGAAAATCCAAGTATATCTAGAGAAATCATCTATAATAACAAAAACATATCTATTATGATTAATAGACTGCACTTGAGTTGGACCAAAAAGATCCATGTGTAAAAGTTCAAGTGGTTGTTCTGTAGATATTACTTTCTTTGATTTAAAAGAAGATTTTGTTAATTTTCCTAATTTACATGCATCACAAAATATGTTAGTTTCGAATTTTATATTGGGTAAACCTTTAACTAATTTATTTTTAGCTAGTTTGTTGATGGTATTATAATTGATGTGACAAAATCTTTTGTGCCAAAGACAAGAATCGTTTTCTTTAGCCATTAGACACAGATTTGAATTATTATTAACGTTCATATTTAAGATGTAAATATTTTTATCTCTTTTTCCTTCGAAAATAATGTTATGATTTTTATCAAAAATGTTACATTTATTTTCTGAAAAAGTTATATTAAAACCTTTATCGCAAAGTTGACTAATACTTAATAAATTATGTTTTAAATTTTTAACTAATAAAACATCAGTAATGAGAGGTAAATTAGATATACCGTTGTTATTGACATTGCCTTTGCCGATGATATATCCTTTTGAGTTATCTCCAAAGGTGACTGCTCCTCCATTTGAGTATATAATGTTTGACAACATTTCTTTGTTTCCAGTCATATGTTTTGAGCAACCGCTATCTAAAATCCATTTTCCTCTCTTCTTATGTGGTACCTGCAAAAAGTTTATAAAAAGTTGGTACCCAATCTTTTTAGGGTCCTAAGAGTTAGATCTTAGGAAGCCAAACCCATACGGGTTCAGAATTCCCTTTATAAACATAATTTTGATTATTATGAACAGTTTCCATAAAAATTTTGATATGTTTATTCCTTATCAATATATTATTTGTTTTTGGAATCCATATCTTAATAGTTTTAGTATTTGAATAAACTGTTTTCTTAATATCTTTCTTAATTTTATTATTAATTTTACTTTTAGCAAAATTATTTTGTTTCTTAAATCCTAGTCCAGATTTATTGTTAGAGGATTGAGGGTTTTCTAGTATACTAGAAAGATTTTCTCTTCCTTTATTGAAATTAGAAACATTTTTAGAAATATCATCAAATTTTATTTTCAGACTAGATTTTTCTAACTCTAAATCCTTAATCTTATATATTAAATTATTATTTTCGAAAAGTGAAATATCATTTTTATTTTTCTGAATTTCTAGTTCTTCAGATATTGACGTAATTTGAGAAGATAAGTTAGAATTCGATTGTTGAGAAATTTCAAGTTCTTCTTC
Organism: Allium fistulosum; assembly: GCA_030737815.1. Lineage (NCBI taxonomy): Eukaryota > Viridiplantae > Streptophyta > Magnoliopsida > Asparagales > Amaryllidaceae > Allium > Allium fistulosum. Next base: position 1,037,193,039 of record CM060902.1, on the reverse strand, counting down.
CAATATTATCTTCTCATCTTTTAACATATCTACTTCTAAAACTGTTCTATCTAACTTTCTTTGCAATTCTTTATTTTTCTTTTTAAGTTGTTTTGTTAAATTTACTAATTCGGAATTTATTTCAATTAAATCTTCAAAAGTAAAATCACTTACATCGTCTGACGAAGCCATGAAGCATACATTTGCTTGTTCATTATCACTTTCACTCTCTGATGAGGATGATGAGTCAGTGTCGTCCCAAGTGACTGAAAAAGCCTTTCGTTTGGTTTTATCCTTCTTGGAGTTATTCTTTTTACGATCTGGAGAATCCTTCTTCATGTGTCCTTTCTTGTGACATTCATAACATTCCATTGTTGAAGATGATGGTTTGCTGCTATTGGAATTGTTGTTGGAATTATTTTTGTTTCCCTTGAATTTGTTTCTGTTGAATTTCAAAATCTTTTTGAAATTTTTAGCGATCATTGCCATATCTTCATTATCTGAGTCGGAATCATCTTTTTCTGCTTGGAATGCCACATTTTTCTTTTCTTGTGCACCATTTCATTTTGCCTGCAAATTTACTTCGTAGGACATTAAATTACCTATCAATTCTTCTGGTTTTAATGTTGACAAATCAGTCGCTTCTTCAATAGCTAGGACTTTTCGTTCCCATTCGTCCGTTAAAGAATTTAAGATTTTTGTAACAACATCAAAATCAGTAAACTTTTGTTCTAGTGATAATAAAGCATGATAAATATCCTGAAATCTAGAGTACATGTCATTTATAGATTCATTTGGCCTTATTTTAAAATTTTCAAATTGATGTTTCAACATAGAAATTTTGCTTAATTTAACTTTGTTCGTTCCTTCATGTGAAACTTTAAGAGTTCTCCAAATTTCATAACCGAAAGTGCACATGCTAACTCTATTGAATTCATTTCTATCTAATGCACAAAATAAAATATTCATAGCCTTAGCATTTGATGTAGCATCTAGTTTTTGTGTGTTACTCCAAGTTGAGTATTCTCCAGTAGGAGTTGTGTACTCACTTTGTATAATATTCTAGATATCAAATCCACTTGATTGCATATAGATTCTCATTCTAGTTGACCAATAATTGTAATTTATACCATTGAAAAGTGGAGGTCGTGATGTCGATTGACCTTCTGTGAAACTAGAATTAGTGTGAGTGTTAACATCGTTAATTTGTGTGGTTGCCATATTACTAGAAATAAATATCAAATAACTTTGTGATGGTTATAGGATGACCTTGCTCTGATACCAAATGAAAGTGAACGTGTAGTACTAAGGATCGTGTAATATGGTATATAAATGCGGAAACTGGTAATAACAGTAAAGTAAAAATTAAAGTAAGCACACCAGGAATTTTTATACTGTTTCGAACTTCCCGTTCTACGTCCAGTCCCAGAATACCCTCTGGATTTAAACTAAACCCCTCACTTAACCCGGAAGAATAGGTATACGACACCTGAGCAACCGAACAGGAATTTTTCCGCCTCAACAGCCGAAGAGGACTTCAACTTAATACAAAATGTTTGTTGACGAATGTGTTCTAAATAACACTGATAGTCTTTTGATAGTACAATTTTCCTATAATCAAATCCTCAAGAGTATGTATGTGTGTGAAGATTTAGAAGGAAGATAATCACGTAGAATCGAAGTATATATGAATTAAAACAAGGATTCTAGTGATATTAATTAAGAATGAAAACTTTTATTTGCAGAAATGAATAGAGATTAGATTTCAAAAATATAAACAAGAATCGGTGATTGTAGAAGTGAATTGAATATGTTTATATAGTTGTAGAAGAGTTGTAATCTTTTATGAAGAGTTTTAGTTAACAGTTGTGTCCATACCTCTTGAAATAGAGGACATTCCTCTTCATGAAATGATCGCATCTCTTCAGTAAACTAGCCGTTATTCTCTGGTCGGTCGACCGGAAAACCTGGCCGGTCAGCTGAGTTTGAAAACGTATACAAAACAGAAAGTAGCTGTGCACATGATACAGGGTCGGTCAACCGAGGATCCTGGTTGGTCGGCCGACCTGGTGTTATTTGCACAGTGAACACAGTTTTAATATAAAATGTTTTATGTGCGTGTGTGACTATTTGAGGAATGATTTTAACAATATTCTAAGACTCAATAAAATAAAATATCCATACTAATCTCTGGATTGTAGTATTGTCTCCTTTGTAGTGCACAATATGAACTTATTCTCTTTTTGTCGCTTTCATATAGTATTCTCGTCGTATGATCTCTGAAGCTTGTGTCATGAATCAAAACTCATGAATCAACATACTCTTGCCTATACCGGATTCTTTCCCTGTAGGTACTGGGTGTTAGCCAATTACACCAGTGATTTTCGAGAAATCGCTATTTATGGAAAATGGTTGACCCTAGTCCCAAAATTTTTAAGTAAATAATGACTTAAGAGCTTGGTGGATTACTTGAAGGTCCCATTTTTTCATTTGGTCGAGCACTCGCTCTCAAGAATAGTTAGTGGTAAGTCATCCAGCTGCGCTACTTCTAGTGATGGGCATTGCTCTTAGTATCTTAGTTCGCTTTCTTTTTAGCTTCCTTGCCTTGTTCGGACCTTGTTACTGTTGTAGAATAAGTCTCGCTGCGCACCTAGTTTTGTATGTAATGTAGTTTAGTTTCCTTAGGTATCTTCAAATATCACTACCTGCCCAAAGCTGGTTTGCAACCTCCATCAGTAGTTCATAGAGAGGTTGGTGCGCCCAATCGGTAGGGATGAGTCCCGGGTATGACCAAAGAAAGGGGACCGCCGATATATTAATTGCGAAGGTTGCTAAGCTAATCCTAATCAGGCAACGAGCCTTTTAAAAGTTCTGGACACCTACGGGAGTTGAGGAAGCAATCATGGCTGAACAAAGGGAGGAATGTTGCCAATAAGGTCTTTGTCTGCTGTATGCATATGGCTATCCTTCTTTCTCTGGGATGCGGGATACGATGTGTCGTTGTCCATGAAGGAAGAAAAGGCCCACTCAACCAAGGGAGAGGTGGTTTTCCCAGCATGGTACTGATTGTTAAAGAGATTGATTATTCACACTCTGCTTATTGAGATCTTGGGTTTCTTACCCAGTATATTAATTGTCTTTGGCTCTAGAACCTCCTTATGCTCGCCTTGTATCTAAGAAGAATCGGCTAAATGAATAAGAATTTCTATTCTATGATCGACCTCATCAACAACTTCGAATTGGATTAGTGTCTCTTCAACAAATAAGGGCCAACAAAATCCTACCAAATGGGGAGATAGCTGGAGAGGTTACAAAGCCCTATAATTTTCATTATAAAACCAATAAACCATAATGGATTTGTTTTGTGAAAGAATCTATGGACCAAGTGGAATTTGTGCTTGTGGAAATTATCGAGTGATCGGAGCGGAAAAAGATGACCCTCAATTTTGTTTGTGAAGAATGCGGGGTGGAATTTGTTGATTCTCGGATACAAAGATATCAAATGGGATACATTAAACTCTCATGTCCAGAATAGACAGCAATAGTTTGGAGAATCATAGAACGGACATGGTATACTAGGAACCTCCCTATTAATATACTGGACTTGGTATACTAGGCTCCAATTAAGATATTCGTGAAAAGTAGAAACTCTTATCGCATCTCCCAATTGCCCCTACGAGGCTGAACTCTTTCTACCAAAGCCAGGATACTTAAGGGACCGATCCAAACTTGTAACATCCCGCCTTCTGAGGCCCAAAACTAACCGCTACTGATGCTGTAGTCATCCATAGTGGTTACTTCTTGGCGACCGAATGCGGCATAGTTAATATTGATACACAGGAACACAAGAATATGAAAAAATTTAAACTTCAACAAAACAGAATTTCTCATTTCTTATGAATAATATTCAGATTTAATTACATAATCCCAGACATTAACCATGTTCAGATTACATATATACGTACAAAATACAATAAGAGTGACATATGAAGATGTCCTTTTATGATGATCAGAGAACTAATAAAATGAACTTTACAATTCTTAGTACATCACAGCGGAATACACAAAATAGCACCTATATAGCTAATACTATCTCCTACACGTCTCCAAAAGCTTATTCGTCCAAAAACCTGAAAGTCTCCCACTCTCGGACTACTCAAATTAATTTTGAGTACCCGAGAGTTTGTGGAGAAACACAAACTTCGAGTCGGACAATAAGTCTAGTATGAATAATCCCCTATCATCTCTTATCATAAATAGATATCTAGTGAGACCACGTAGCTTAGCGGAACGGGTTTTACCCTCACTAGTATCCAAAATAAAACAAGCAAATTATTTACTATGCCCCTGCCCCCAAAATGATTAGTCTTAACATAGTATGAAATAAAGCCATAAATCATATGTATTGGATATCACATCCACCCATTTATTAGATATCCCATCTAAAAGCAATTTATTAGATTTCCAAGCTAAAATCAATATATTAGAGTTCCCCTCTAAAATCATTAAAATGACTATCCATCATAATTTAATAGGACTGTCGTCCCAAATAATTTAAAATAAATGCAGATTATCCATCGTACATTGTTTTATAATAGATGGTGTGGGCTATCAACCGCATACTCCATAGTTTTCCTAGGATGACTATGAACCCTTGGGTACCAAATCCCAAGGTTAACCACCTCTGGCACAACATTCTTTACTTTAGAAATTTGATATGGGCTATCCACCGTACATTCCATATTTGATGAACCCAAGGGTTCATAGTCATCCTAGGAAAACTATTGAGTATGCGGTGGAAAGCCCACACCATCTTTTATAAAACAATGTACGATGGATAATCTGCATTTATTTTAAATGGATTTGGGACGGACAGTCTTATTAAATTATAAAGGATAGTCATTTTAATGATTTTAGAGGGGAACTCTAATAAATTGATTTTAGATGGGAAATCTAATAAATTGCTTTTAGATGGGATATCTAATAAATGGGTAGATGGGATATCCAATACATATGATTTATGGCTTTATTTCATACTATGTTAAGACTAATCATTTTGGGTGCAGGGGCATAGTAAATGATTTGCATGTTTTATTTTGGATACTAGTGAGGGGAAAACCCGTTCCGCTAAGTGGCATGGTCTCACTAGATATCTATTTATGATAAGAGATGATAGGGGATTATTCATACCAGACTTATTCTCTAACTTAAAGTTTGTGTTTCTCCACAAACTCTTGGGTACTCAAAATTAATTTGAGTAGTCTGAGAGTGGGAGACTTTTAGATTTTTGGACGAATAAGCTTCCGGAGACGTGCAAGAGGCAGTATTAGCTATATAAGTGCTATTTTGTGTATTTCGCTGTGATGTACTAAGAAGTATAAAGTTAATTTTATTAGTTCTCTGATCATCATAAGGGGACATCTTATAATGTCGCTCTTATCGTATTTTGTACATATATAGGTAATCTGAACATAGTTAACGTATGGGATTATGTATTAAGTCTGAATATTATTCATAAGAAATGAGAAATTCTGTTTTGTTGAAGTTTAAAAATTTTCATATTCTTGTGTTTCTATGTATCAATATTAACTTTGCCGCATTCGGTCGCCAAGAAGTAACCACTACGGATGACTGCAGCATCAGTAGCGGTTAGTTTTGGGCCTTAGAAGGTGGGATGTTACAAAACTATTCGAGTCTGATCTTACCTAGCTAGATGGAAGGAAGTTGATGATTGATGCTTCCATAGCTCCTATTATATTATTGGTCTCACCTATCACTTTTCTTGTTGCAGAATCCCTGACTTCGTATTCCGAAACAACACTCTATTCTACCCCCGGTCCCCATGAACACTGTCCCGGTCTCTAACTAAGGTGCCAGTATATTAATTGGTGAGCGAAGTAAGGTCTTCTTTCCTTAGACAACAGCCTGTATACTGACTCCAGGGGCTTGCACTATTCCGAGAAGAGAAACAGACAAGGTGACCGACAGCCTAACGATACCGAGGCAACGGGAGAGAACTACCTCTTCTAGATGTCCAGTATTCAAAACAAGTCTACTCATTGTCGATCCAAACTAATTATACCCAGCCAGGGTACTCCCAAGTCATAGCACTTTCTAGTGAACATGAGGCTGGGAAATGTTCCCTCCAGAGTGGTGGGATGCTTGGCATGAGTGAAATCTAGTCTTAGTTATTAGCTCACACAATTAGTATATTGTGCCGGATGTTTCTACCTGACTTGGTATACATGCCCTATATATCCAGTTGGCCCATGGTTTCACTTGCACTTCCCCTTTCTATATTAGTAGCTACCTTTGACTTTCATGTGTTAAGCATCGAACATCTCTATTTCCATTATCTGAATTCATTGATGCCAACCCGCGTTTTTTGATAAGATTTCCCTGGAAATCAGGGATATTGATAAATGACTTATAATAAGTAATTAATTAAAATTAGCTCGGATTTGAGATGTTCTTTTGCGAAAAGTTTAAGCTGTGCAAAACCTGTCGTTCTCTATAATTACAAAGTTAGATTCCCCTAGGGAGGACTCTTGTATAGCTCGCTATGCACCTCTTTCAAATAGTCGGGTTGTGTTCGCTCATTCTTGGCTTCAGATTCAAAAAACCCAAACTGATCTCATCCAGTGCTGGAAAAGAAAGCAGAGAATAGGATTCCACTGATGCGACATCTAGAACTGGACGAGCCATATCGTGTCAAATCAAGGCAGGCACCCCAGCAACATGGGAACAAGCAACCGACTCATTTGAGGAAGCTAGACGGCTTTGGACAAGGTAGCGTAAAAGAAAAGTGGATATGTGGGATAGGCAAAAGCCTTAGATTGAATCCTTTATCATAATCTCTGTAGATATGTCTTATATAATGAGCTAGCCTGATGGCGTTAATCTACCACAAAGTGTATGTAAGTATTATTACTATATAGAGAAAGAATCTAAGATGGGGATGAGAGCATCATTACTTGGCATGGTCAGAGCAACAGTCCCAATATCCCTCTCTACTCTTTCCTCCTAAAAGAAGGGTTTGGATTGGTCCTACTTTCCAACCTCTTGCGGCGTCTACTTATCCTACAGTGCAAGGCTACGCACCTCAATCCCACTTCCTGCCTCTCGAATTAATATAATGGCGCCTACTACCATTGGTCACTCAACCTTTCTCCAGACTTTCCCATTGGTCGCATAGTGATATTTCCCTCTGGTGATCTATCATCTAATAGATGGAGATGGAATGTAATGGCGGGATGGGAGTGCTTTCTTCGAAGAAAATCCGACGAGCCAGGTGCTTATTTTTAAGCCGGCCAAACAGACGGGCACTAGTCGCTTTTAGACTAGGTACTAGCATTAAGACACTCGAACTCCGCCAAGATTCCAGTCATAGGGGGAGGCATCCCAGTCTTCGGGATAGTTTTTTAAGTATATAGTGAAAGTGTACGTGCAGTACTAAGGATCGTGTTATATGATATATAAATGCGGAAACTGATAATAGCAGTAAAATAAAAATTAAAGTAAGCACACCAGGAACTTTTATACTGGTTCGAACTTCCCGTTCTACGTCCAGTCCCAGAATACCCTCTGGATTTAAACTAAACCCCTCACTTAACCCGGAGGAATAGGTATACGACACCTAAGCAGCCGAACAGGAATTTTTCCGCCTCAACAGCCGAAGAAGACTTCACCTTAATACAAATAGTTTGTTGACGAATGTGTTCTGAATAACACTGATTGTCTTTTGATAGTACAACTTTCCTATAATCAAATCCTCCAGAGTATATATGTGTGTGAAGATTTAGAAGGAAGATAATCACGTAGAATCGAAGTATATGAATTAAATCAAGGATTCTAGTGATATTAAATAAGAATGAATGCTTTTATTTGCAGAAATAAATAGAGAATAGATTTCAGAATTATATTCAAGAATCGGTTGTTGTAGAAGTGAATTGAACATGTTTATATAGTTGTAGAATAGTTACAATCTTTCATGAAGAGTTTCAATAAAAAGTTGTGTCTGTATCTCTTGGATTGAAGGACATTCCTCTTCATGAACAATCGCAACTCTTCAGAAAACTAGCCGTTATGTTCAGGTCGGTTGACCGAGAAAACTGGCCGGTCAGCTGAGTTTACAGACGTGTATAAACTAGTGCATATCTATGCACTTGACACAGGGTCGGTCGACCGAGGTTTCTGGTCGGTCAGCCGACCTGCTGTCAATTGCACAGTGCACACTTATTTATGTATAAATCAATTTGTGTGTGTGGCTACTTGAGGAATGATTTTAACAATATTCTAAGACTCAATAAAATAAAATATTCATACTAATCTCTGGATTGTAGTCTTGTCTCCTTTGTAGTGCACAATATATACTTATTCTCTTTTTGTCGCTTTCGTATAGTATTCTCGTCGTATGATCTCTGAAGCTTGTGTCATGAATCAAAACTCATGAATCAACATATAGAAGAAGTTAACACTTTACTTTATGGTTGAGCCCAGTATATTAGGGGTCAAGGGAATTGAGAATGATTTTATTGGGATGTGTCTTATTAATGGGGCAATTAATATACTGGTCTTCGTTATGCTTAACACACTAAAGTCTTACGAGTAATATACGTTGTCAAGTCAAAGCCGAAACCAGCTAGCAGAACGGGGAAGTCGTAGCGGAAAACAATCTCTACCACGGAATCTCATCACAAAACGGGGCCTTCTATTTTAGACCCGTTCAGGGCGTGCAAGACTTCCAGAGTAAGTAATCAGAGTAGGTTGATAGCAGTCGGATGTGCTCGAGTTATGGTTGTTGACACAGAAAGGTACGGTACATGTACGAACCTTTTTCCTGAGTGACACATCTTAAATGTACTCCATCAGAAAATCTAGAGTACCTCTTCCAGTATCACAAATCTCGCTACGCACCTCAGGGCTCTTCTCTGGTTTCGAGTCGCGTACTCTGGTATATACCCTTAGGAAATATTAGATGTCGTAATACCCCTAATATAATGGGGGTTACCATTATCTTCATACTCATTCTCTTCCGGTCCGAAATCGATTGCCGAGATATTTTCTTGTTCATCATGTTCCTTATGTCGAAATAAATTATCCTCCTCATCCAAGAAGACGAAAGTATCTTGATCGTGCCAGGTGATTTTCTTTCTATAGCAGGCGAGCCTCTCGATAACAATAGACTCGGTCAAGATAAGACTTTAACTTAAGAATACACCTTAGCCTACTTCATGTATACTAGCGCACCCTTTCTCACGCACACCACCCACGGCAGAGACGGATAAGACAGATGCCAAATGTCTTAGAGAAGCAGCTGTGGGGACGGTGGATGCCCTAAGTATACTGGTGCAAGTTGTGATCAATGAATACTTCAGTAACGCGGTATAATTGAGATATTGTTCCACATGCAGATTCTCATACAGGTACTGTTCCACATAGGGAAGATGATATGCCAATCCCAAGATGATAGATAAAGCCTAGGACTAATGCTACTCAACAGCAATAAGAATTATATTCAATTTCAGAAGCAAAGATGGTTGATCTATATCAAGAACCTACTAATAATATGCTACGCCCCAGAAGAAGAAGATTCAGAATAAACGGAGGCTAATCATGGAAAAAGGTTGACGTTCACCCCTTTTCTTGTTTGTGAGTAGGTGGGTGCTATTGAGATATTGGGCCCTTAAAGTTTCTTCCTTTAGAAAGAACATAACGAGTTTGTGATTCAATCTTCTAAAGCGTAAAGCGAAATCAGTAGGACAAGATCCAATCTTTCATCAATGCAGGTTGCTTATTCTCCTACGCCAGTATATTAATTGGGTAGCGTAGCTAGAATTTCTTTTTGGTCTCTTTCGTCCAGTGGTTAGGACATCGTCTTTTCATGTCGAAGACATGGGTTCGATTCCCATAAGGGATAGGTACTCTCGATACTCTGGGATATACACTAGCGGGTGGACCAGTTGGCGTTATGCCACTTCTCCTTCCTCATATGGTGGTTCAATGGCTCTTCTTTACTAACCACAAAGATATCGGTACTCTCTATTTCATCTTTGCTGCCATTGCTGGAGTGATGGGCACATGCTTCTATGTACTGATTCGTATGGAATTAGCCCGACACGACGATCAAATTCTTGGTGGGAATCATCAGCTTTGTAATGTTTTAATAACTGCTCATGCATTTTTAATGATCTTTTTTATAGTGATGCCAGCGATGATAGGTGGATTTGGTAATTGGTTTGTTCCGATTCTGATCGGTGCACCTGACATGGCATTTCCACGATTAAATAATATATCATTCTGGTTGTTGCCACCAAGTCTCTTGCTCCCATTAAGCTCCGCCTTAGTAGAAGTGGGTAGCGGCACTGGGTGGACGGTCTATCCGCCTTTAAGTGGTATTACCAGCCATTCTGGAGGAGCGGTTGATTCAGCCAATTTTAGTCTTCATCTATCAGGTGTTTCATCAATTTTAGGTTCTATCAATTTTATAACAACTATCTTCAACATGCATGGACCTAGAATGACTATGCATAGATTACCCCTTTTTGTGTGGTCGTTCTAGTGATAGCATTTCTACTTTTATTATCACTTCCGGTACTGGCGGGGGCAATTACAATGTTATTAACCAATCAAAACTCTAATACAACCTTTTTTGATCCTGCGGGAGGGGGAGACCCCATATTATACCAGCATCTCGTTGGGTTCTTCAGTCATCCAGAGGTGTATATTCTCATTCTACCCAGATTCGGTATTATTAGTCATATCGTATCGACCTTTTCGGGAAAACCAGTCTTCGGGTATCTAGGCATGGTTTATGCCATGATCAACATAGGTGTTCTTGGATTTCTTGTTTGGGCTCATCATATGTTTACTGTGGGCTTAGATGTTGATACGCATGCTTACTTCACTACAGCTACCATGATCATAGCAGTCCCCACTGGAATCAAAATATTTAGTTGGATCGCTACCACGTCGGGAGGTTCGATACACTACAAAACACCCATGTTATTTGCTGTAGGGTTCATCTTTTTGTTCACCATAGGCGGGCTCACAGGAATAATTTTAGCGAATTCAAGGCTAGACATTGCTCTATATGATACTTAATATGTGGTGGCACATTTCCATTATGTACTTTCTATGGGAGCGGTTTTTGCTTTATTTGCAGGATTTTTCTATTGGGTAGGTAAAATCTTTGGTCGGACATACCCGAAAACTTTAGGTCAATCCACTTTTGGATTACTTCTTTCAGGGTGAATCTTACCTTCTTTCCCATGCATTTCTTAGGGCTTTCGGGTATGCCACATCGCATTCCAGATTATCCAGATGCTTACGCTATATGAATTGCTATGAGCAGTTTCGGCTCTTATATATCTATAGTTGGGATTCGTTCTTTCTACGTGGTCGTCATAATCACTTTAAGCAGTGGAAACAACACTAAATGTGCTCCAAGCCTTTGGAAAAAGCTATTGAAGAAAAGAATTCAACCATGCTTGAATGGATGGTACAAAGTCCTCTGGCTTTTCATGCTTTTAGGGAACTTCCAGCTATCTTCGTAAGGACAAAGAAGGGCCGGAGGTCTTTTTGCAGTGAACATTCTTCTGGTGACATGCCCACCAGGCGGGCCACTACTCCCACCCCTGAGGAGAGTAGGCTTTTGCTCGAGAATGAATGATTGTGTGCCTTCCAAAACGGGTGGAGCTTTCAAAACAAATTAGTGGAGCAACCTTGGTTTCTCGTTCTTTTGCTCACAGCATTGCTTCTTATCATGGGGCACCTTTACCTTTTATTTAAGTATCTCAGCTTTCTGGAGAAGAGCCTCAATTATCATAATCAAAGAAACATTCCTTTCGAATTCTTATTTGGGTGGAAAAGGTATACATCTGCCCCGTCCCATACATTATGCCAATGCAGCTTGGTCTCGAGACTGCTGTACAGCCTGGTCTTGAGACTACTGTAAGCTTGGTCTCGAAACTGCTTTACCTCCAGTGCAGCCTGGTCTCTAGACTGTTGTACATCCTAGTCTTGAAACTGTGAAGGCCCACAGCCCACTGGATCTAATGGATACCTCTATACAGCTCACTATTGTTTTCATCATACTACTCTTTATCTTTATTTTATATAGAAAAAGCAGAATGAGAGAAAAATGACTTATTGGTAGCTTGCTTTTATGTTAGAAGGTGCTAAATCAATCGATGCCGGAGCTGCTACAATTGCTTCAGCGGGAGTGGCTGTCGGTATTGGAAACGTGTTCAGTTCTTTGATTCATTCCGCGGCTAGAAATCTCTCATTGGCAAAACAATCATTTGGTTATGCCATTTTGGGCTTTGCTCTAACCAAAGCTATTGCATTGTTTGCCCTAATGCTGTCCTTTCTGATCTCATTCGTCTTCCAGAGTGAACCAGATGCTTAAAAGCGCTTTGCCTTACCTATGATGAAAGGTGCGTAGCGAAATAATAGTAACGTGTCGACTAAAAGGAAAGTCGACCTGATTGGTTCAAATCCAATTCATGAGATGTTTGAGTAATTCGGGATCTATAATAGGAAGAATTCTTCTTGATCAGCTGATCCAGCGAGATTCTCTTTCGAGGGGCATTAGTCAATCAATGAAAAGGATGAAGTAGTTTAGTTCAAGAAGTAGTTTGGCATCCCTTCCCGAATGTTGGTTTGGAGTTGACCATGTAGCAGGAGTTGAACACAACCAATATTGATCTGCTACTACATCCGCTGAAAGATCTGTTGCCAGTTCCGATCGATGGGGATAGGTGTGAAGGCCAATCATTCCGGTTATCTGAGTTTCCCTCACAGGAGATATTCTCAGATGCTCTTAGATCGGGGGTTGAAGTGGCATATCAAAAGGAGTAGCCAGTTTTGAGAAAACTGAAGCCTTGCGAACTACTCGACTAAGAATTCGGTGTTGGAGGTAAGCACTCTCTTCTATCCAATGCCAGGGAAAGACTTTCTAACCAATTCAATTAATAAGCTAAAGAGAAGTTACAAAAGTATGGAAGTGACAGAGAATTAAACCTTCTTTACCAAGGTGTGTAGCCTATCTGCTCTATCTGATACTAAACTAGATGCCGTAAAAGCCCCAACTCTGGTTCAAGAAAAGAAGGGGTCATAAGTCGTTTCGTTGAGTTACGGATGTGCTCCCATTTAGGGGCGGTGGAAGCTCGACTAGGAAGGTTTGGAGGGAAAGAGAATAATAGATCGACTTAGAGAGGTAAGCCTATTCTCTGGTTTCAATATAGTATTACGCAAACATCCAGCCTTATATTATTTTGGGTACGATACCGACGAAATGGATTGGAAATGCAGCTCAGTTGAAAAGAAAGATAGTTCTTCAGGGAAAGAACGAATCAGGTAGGGTTAGAGATTGACTTGACTCACTCTTTCTTATTCTGCATAAAAGAACCTTGCCTAATTCACTAATTCATGTGAAGATACTGAATTTTTGGATTTGAAAAAGACTTCAGAGAGACTTTCTTCAGTAGATGGTGATTGATAGAGTAATCCTTGATCGTAATTTCCAACTACGTCGAACATAAAATTTGTGGAAGGCCTAAGGTACAAATTGGCAAATAGACTCACTGGCAGGGTCATGCGAATGATACACAGAGGTTTACAGATCAGATCTCTCCCGTCAAGCCAATGCATAACATTCTGACTATGTTCTCTATTGGAGATTCCTGGGTACCTAGCTACCATCCTAGTAAAGTTAGGAAGGCTTCCTCCTAGATCTCCTCCTGGTGGGCTTCAACTAACTACTCATTACCCTGTCCTCTCGCATTGAAAAAGAAAATCCAGAAAGAAATTTGATTTTGAGCATTTAGTTCCTCTTCCCGGATTTCCCAATGTGTAACTCAAGACAGGTCGACTCTCGAACTGCCCAGCAAGGTCAATAGGGCACAGCTCCAACCCCCCTCTGCGTTTGGTGTTCTTAGAGAGATATTTTAGAGAGCTGGTATCTCGGTTATACCGTTTCCTTTGACCAAAACAAAGTATTCATAGAAAATGCATGAGAATGTGTTTCCTTCCGAAGGTTCTTATTCATAGGTAAGAACACACGGTATGGCCCATTAACTAGAGGAGGCAGAGAGAACCCTTGGTAACCCTTAACATTGGGTTATTGAGGTCAGATAAGTGAAGATGATCATGAGTCAGTAATAAAAGGAAGTCCTTCCCCTGCACCAGGTAGGGCATTTGCCTGGTATCGAAGAGTGAGTCCGAGAATCTTTTGGTAGAGAAGGAGAGACACTTCCCCCAGCTGAGCCAGTAGACAATATAATATGCTCATATTCTGGTAGAGAATGTGATTCCCCTATTATTTATTCTACCCTCCTGTGTCGTAAGTGAGTTGTGGGGATGATGTGCTCTATCTCCTTAGAACCTCCCTCAAGTCAACTCTAATAAGCAAATAGATAAGCAAGTATGAGATAGCGCTCTCCATCCCCTCTCTTCGCTTGGAACTATTTAGTTGAACTTGCTGTTGCACTTCAGTAATATTGGCCCTTAATGACATAGTGATAGATTCGAATCTATAAATTGAGAATGCAAAGGTAACTAAGCTGAGGGAAGACTTGTATACCCGGGGCTAAGGGAAGCACTTATTATGATGATCTATATTTGCCAGCTAGTATCAATACTGGTATGACCCTTTTCTTAATTGGTAGATGATCTACAGAAGGAAAAAGGCTACGTTGGAGACAAAAGCACCCGATCTGCTAAGACGGTGGAAGATCTTATAGGGTGGATCGACAGTGGGGAGGCTCTTCGAGTCTCTATAATCACTTAGACTCCCTTTGGCGCAGGGGGGACCAGTATATTAATTGGGAGGGATATGGAAGAGGAGGAGATCAATGAAACTTTAGTCGATGTCCAAGTATGGTGGGAAGGACTGAGGCTGGCCCAAACAAGTGAGGTAGGGCTAGAGGAGGTGGAATAAGCTATAGAGAGGTGAGACCAACTCCCGGGTAAGACTCAATGGATAATCGAAAGGGAGTGAGTGGAGGATTGGGATAGTTCCATCAGGAACTGCACCATTTCGGGAATTGAGTATTGGGATAACAATCTAAATATTGCCTCTATCAATTAATTTTTAATAAGCTAATAAGATCTTTCTCGATTCACCGCATCTCCTTAGAAAGTAAAGTCTCCCTCCTTAGTTACTAGAACTTGAAGTGCAAAGCTACTCGAAAGCGAAAGGCATAGATCCTAGCTACCCTATAAGACTTTGATTCTTCCTCATTATGATTTGGAATTGGCTAGCTCAAATGGTATTTTCAATCATCTCTTTGATTTGATGCACTGAATCGTCTTTCAACGGATTAACCATTAATTCTGTAACAGAGGCACCAGTATAAACATTGGAGAGGTATATTAATTTGGAGTTACTATTGGGATATATATCTTTAATAGCCAAAGAGACAGGATATTAAGATTTTCAGTACAGTCCACTACGCTTCGCACCTCAAATAGTAAGAAAGCGAGAGATCGGTATACTAATTCCTTGCTATGAATTAGTTTTTCATTATTCATTCCTTAACTAACCGGGAAGAGCTCCAAAAAACATACTAACACGGCCCAGATAAAGAAGAGTATAGCCTCGAGATAGTTGAATAGGAATTGGGGGCAATACGACGAAAAGACTAAGCTTCACCACAAACCAAGGACTTTGGTCTGCCGCCCTTTAGAAGCCTTTATCGACGGAAAGAGTGCTAAAGAGGGTCTCAGGGTGGAAAGCTCGAGTTCTATTACAAGCGGGACGAACTACACTTATTAGGGTAGTTGCATCCGATGTACCAACCTACAGTATGTCCACTTATTTGTTTCCTAAATTTTTATGTGCGTCTATTGAGAAAAGATTTAAGGACTTCTGGTGGGGGTTCAAGGAAGATAAACAGAGGAACTATACACCGAAGGCTTCGGAGTCCATATGTAAACCAGTTGTGGGGGCCTTGGATTACGACGTATGTTCGATCTAGATAGGGCATTAATTGCTAAACTTTGTTGGAATGTAGCCTCAGGAGTGGACCGGGGAAGAGCCCTGAAGGCAAAGTACCTAGGAAATACTTCCTTTCTTCATGCCTCTGGGGCTTCTATTTCATCATGGTGCTGGAAAGGTATGTTAAATGTGAAAAATCTACTCGAGAAGTGATTATATTTCCAAGTGAATAATGGTCGATCCATTAGGGTGTGAGACGACCCGTGAGTATCCCATCTACTCCAGTTTCAACCCAATCCTAGACCAGAGGTGGCTGTCGCACATAACCAAGGTTGCAAACCTCATTGACCCTATTGCAAATACATGCAGGTTCTTTGGCACATATTTTATGATCATAGTGCACAAAAGCAGTACTGGAGCTCCAGCAGCTTTGACTTGCCGAGGAGGACAAACTCATGCGGGCTCCGTATAGAAAAGATGTGTTTTCGATCAAATCTGCATACCAGGTTGATCAAGCTAATAGGTTTATGGATCACTGACCCATCGGAATAGTCAACTAAGAGTGAACAATTTGAATTGACTAAAGAAGCTAAAAGGGAACAGACCTATCTTAAAAGTAGGTCGAATGAAGGTAAACGAGTTGGTCGACTTGCTAATCGGCTTGATCGAGTAGGGCAATTGTTTGAGTAGGTCCTATCGGCTTGACCTCTTTGTCATCTATAAATGAACCTTTATATTTACTAGAGTGACCGAAGTGCTTCCTGAAATAAGAACGAGGAAACGGTAAGGAAATAACTCATATCGGAAGAGGAGTAGGAGACACATCGTATGAGCTTTTATAGGAGCAAGCAGCCCGAGTTTCAGACCTAGGATAGGAGTCCTTATTTATTGACTGTTCCGGCATACAAGTAAGCACGAACATGAATAGGAGCAGGCAATGGAATTGTATCACAATCGGAATATGTTGAATAGGCATAATAGTCCGTCTGCCAGCTATATATATGGGCCATACGTCTTAGCCACCTTCTGAAGGAACAAGCCAGCAAGTCTTACGGTGACTAGTCTCCCATCGCTAGCAAGCCCAACCGGATCTCTCCTTTATCTGGTTTAAAACCCCACAACTGGTAACCAAAACAAGCAAGCTAGAGCAGTTATTGTATTATGGTAGTAGCTTCAAAGAAATTGGCAGTGTATGTCTTGAATAGGAAAGCATTCTGTATGAACTCAATCCATGAAAAAGTGCATGAACAATAGAGTGAAGGGCTTGACAGTTCGATCTGGTTTTCATCATTGTGGACAGAACGAAGAGAGTGTTTTAATTTCCTTTGTTTGTTGACCGAATCCCATCTTTCTCAATTACATGCCTCTCCCTTCGGTCGCCTTTGTTTCGGCTTTGATTAGCCTAAATGTGAAAGAGTAGGCCCGACCTGCTCCCCTTTTCCATTTAATCACTGACGAACCTACCTTTCAATTTGACTTAACGAAACGACTTCGACTTTAGTAGAACAATTAATCAAAAAGGTAAGGCCAAGGTGCTCATAATCCCTATTCAAATTGCTTGCTTGACCTATTAAGGTGGCTTTCCTATTGTTCCAGTCACTACGGCTCTTGCTTGAGCCGGAAAGTATAGAAGGCACAAAGGTGAGAAGTTTTTAGATTATGGATACGAACAAAAATGGACAGGTTTTAAGTTAGGCGAGTAAGAAAAGGTTAGAGAAAATGTTGCTTTGACATAACAAAAGAGAACCTTACAAAAGAATAAAGTAGAAGAAATAGATATACGTGAAATGAGCCCTATTTCTCCTTTCCAATGGCCACTTCACTTACTTACTAAATATCAGCTTGAACAAGGAAAGTAGCACTAGAAAGAAAAGCAAATAAAGAGAGTACAAGACAGAACAAAATAGGTGTAGAGTTCCGAGTAGCGAAGAGGCTTTGGGGCTTTGATGACGAAGGTACGAAGTGGATTTCTCATGGTCCTCTCAATGAATCATTTTTATGCTATACGAGCATAAACAATAACCATTTAGAATACCTGTAGTGAGAGGGAATTCTATTGTACTCTCCCTCTAGGAGAGGGAGAACTGGTTTGATTCATTTTCCACGTAGGGAAGCATAAAAGGAAGAGTTAAGCCAGCATAGAGCAAAGCTCAACCAATGGGCTATTTGCTATAGTTCAAAAGCCATGTTCATAGAAGGTCCGAAGACATGAGAAGGTGGTTTACTTGCTGCTTTTAAGAGCAAGGCGGTCTAGCCAAAGCTTTCATGCCACCTAAAGGGAGAACGAGATGCTAACAACGGGAAAAAGAGCAGATCGGGTTTTTTACTGACTTTGTACTAGCATACTTGTGTGTTAAAGGAGTACTTTATTTTGGCTACTAAGTAGAAGCTATAGGCGAAGGATTTCATGCCTTACTGTTAAGTAAGGTGGAAGCTAGCTACTTGCTTGTTAAAGGTGCTTGCCCACAGCTATTCGTAGATCTGGAGTTCTGCCCTATAGCCGATTGTGCTACTTTCAATCCTTAGTATTAGTAGTGGGTATTAGGTGAGAGGGCGCCTATTTCATAGTTGTTACTGTGCTTTCTGGATACCTTTCCATGCTTTAACAAACCAGCTACGCACCTTGATCTTATAAGCAAGTAGCTTTGATTTGGGAATAAGCTGGAAGTAAAGTAGTATGAGTTGAAGTGAAGGGCGCTAGTAAGTAATAATAAGTAGAGCGGAACACTGTTGGCTGAACAAAAGACGTATGACTTGAGAAAGTAAGATCTCTGATCTGTTGTCGGGAAAAGGAGCTCCAATGGTACTTTAGAATAAGAATGATAAGGACTAATAGCCAAATCCAGGCTTTTGAGTTTGTAGCTAGGCAGCGACTCTCTAGCTTCCAGCTATTCTTCCTTCTCTTATGGGACTTAGGCGGGCCTCAGTTAAACAAACTAGTAATCTAATCAGTCATCTAATCTTAGGCTTTGCTACCTGACTTATCAGCTAGCAAGTAACCTACCTTAACCCTAGCGAAGTCCATTATTGTAGCATGCTTTCAAAAGAAGATGCTCCTGTCCCTCCACCTTTTCCTTTCCTAGAGTCATGCTTTAGGCTCCTAGGTTTGTGTTGCGGCCGCTGCATATAGATATCGGTCTAACTCCACTTGTCTTGGAAGAGTATATTCTAGTTCATCGAGACCCAGGCATTCGCCAATCCTGCCAAAATTCGTAGTAGCCACTCTTTCTCTTTCCATTCTTCTTCCGCTGGCGCTAGTCCAGCCCGTGCCTACAGATTGCTATCTTTCTTTGTCTTTGTCCGGGCTTTGTCGGCTTCCTATGTCGAACGATCACAGATGCGACTTAGCTGCTGAAATAAGACTTTATGTCTATGTTCTCGAACAAGTACGTTACCAGCAATTCACAGCAGTACTCGAAGTTTACTTCTAGGAACTGGTGACTCCTAGGACTTCTAGTTCAAAGAAAGCGTTCAGTTCAAGTGAGAGTGACTGATCTCTTTAATAAAGGACTATTTTTTCCGTTTAGCGAGCTTAGATAATAAATCCTTGTTGTTGCGTAAGGCGAGTAGGTTCTTTTCCTGGTATCCAAAATTCAATCATTTCATCTTTAGGAAGGGTTGGGGAGCCAGTTTCTCAGTAGCGAGCGGGTAAGGGGCACTGGCTTATCATCAAATCTTTCCTTTTTGTTCCGTCCTTCTCAGGTAGGGGCTTAAGTAAGATAGGGCGGTAGAGCACTTATTAGTGAAAAGAAGCAAGAGTTCCTTCATTTCCATTACGGGATTCGCCTAATATTTATACTTACTTGACTTATTTCACAGGCACGCCCGCAGGGAGCCTTAAGGTAACTATAGTATAATTAGCTCCTTTGCTTCTGAGATAGGTCATATAATGATATAGAAAAGGAGTAGCTAGTTCCTATTCATAGTTGCGACTCTCTCTTCAGCTTACTCGCAAGTCAACAAGAAAGTGAAATCGACGACTCAACCTCAATTAAGTTTAAGTATTGGGCTTTCTATAAGGTTGAAAGTTGTTGTTTCTATTTGACTCTTCCAGTTTCTTAGCAAGTCAAACAGGGTAACCTAAATAAAGGTAAGCGAGTTCTTTATAATAGAAGAAGAAATGTCGAGAAGAAATGAATGGATACCTGCCTACACTTTCGATACGGGAGGAAGCCTCTCACTCTCAAATGAGAAGAAAAGCTAGCAGCACCAGCGTAGCAGCTTCGGGCGTATGCGTATCATGGGAAAAGGAGAAAGGGAAGAAATTCAACTAACTGGGAAAGACACATCAATTCTTCCAGTTAAATAAGTAATGCCCCAATATTATGTTACTCTTTAGAGTGATAAAATATGAAGGCTTACTGCTTGGCCCTTTCTTTTACACCTTGTGGAAAGTGGAGTGCATAAGTCCTTTTGAATTAAAGATAGGCTATTAATACTCTCAAAGCATATCGAAGACCTAGCGGTTGAGGTTGAAAGAGCGCTTGAATGTCTTGAACTAGGACGAGTCAAACTTTGGATGTTCTTTGGGGCAGCAGTCGCAAGTGAAAGGCCCTCAGACAGCCCTTGACTATATGCCTGCTCATCACATTTTTGGGCGACACCAAAAGACAGAAAATGATAGATAGAGGTTCCCTATATTGGAGAGTGGTATACCTGAGTGAAGCCTTTCTGCTTGGACTTTAGAGGCGTTGGAGGCCCTTAACCCTTTCTATTGCGCCTGCCGCCTTCACTCATGTCTCCTCGTTACCTTCCGATTGTAATTCTTTTTTTGTTCTTTCGGTACTGTACTTATGGATTGTGGTACTCCTGAATCGTCGAATTCGAGAAAAAGCAGACTTCGAGAGAGGGAAGGAAAGTCATTAGTCATTAGGGTGAGTGCCCTAATATAGATATGGAGGGAATTCCAATTCCATAGGTAAGGTTGAATGCTTTCGATTCGAGCCAAGCTTTTAGGGAAGCCGACCTTTCCGTCTGCTGGTGTCGTGGAGCCAGTCTATGATGTTCCAAGTGGAAAACCATTTCCCGGTGTCTTATTCGGCTAAGGGGCCAGTGCCTTGGAAGAAGATTCTTCAGCAACTTCTCTATGCCAACCCTCGAGGAAATAAAAAAAAAGAGATATTGTACTTCTCACCTTATTAAAAAAAGTCCTATCAAACTTCCTTTAATTTGTTTCAGCGATAACCCCTCAATCATCCTCAGTGCAAGAAAGCTATGATAGAAGAAATGGAGGTGCGTAGCGAAGAACGACACTTGGGAACTGATCACGTTACCAAGAGGCAAACGTACGGTTGGCTGCATGTGGCCCTGAAACTCAAAGCTGATGGCTCTATCGAGAGGGCTCGTATTATGGCGAAAGGTTTCACACAAACCTATGGCATCTATTATCTCAAGACGTTTGCTCCTATGGCCAAACTAAACAAGTCATTATGTCATTTGCAGCTAATAGATCTTGGTCACTGCATCAGCTCGATGTCAAAAGGACCTTTCTTTATGAAGGCCTCCATGAATAGGTTTCTATGAGTCCTCCACCAAGTATTCAAACTCAGGGGGAAGTTTTCAGGTGAGGTGACCGATCCAATATACTTTGAGAGCAGTATCCTCGAGCTTGGTTCGAGATATAGAGTTTGGTTATGACGAAGATAGATGGGTTTCCAAAGAAGGAATGCTGATCATTCTGTGTTCATAAAAAGGTGTGTAGCGAGGAAATTGTTGTTCTCCTAGTGTACTCGGTTTATTTCTCTAAATTCACAAGTGAAATTCTTATGTTAGTCAGAAAGGCAGTTAGTAAGCAAGTCGAGTAAGACAGCTATTATTAAGTCGAGCGAGCTTTCGCTAATACTAATCAAAGACGAAAAGCTAAGGTCAGAATTCGCATGCGGTATACTTGCGAAGACCTTTTCTGGTCCATCCGTGTTAATGAAATCCATCTCGTGAAACAAAGGATAGTTCATTCTTAGGGTGAATGAATAGAGACTACTGCTATGGTCGTAACTTCGGGATCAACCTCAATGAATTATGGCGTAACAGGCTTGGTATAGATCCGTAGCCCGCTCTGGGTCTTTAACAGAAACTGGGACTAGGCATGGAAAAGCTCGATCAACGTCCTCCTCTCCCGAGGTTATAAATGTGGAGGGACCTTTCCTGTCACCTATTAGCCCGACGTACTAGCGCGTGTTAGCAACATAAAGTGCGAAGTTCATCGGGACATTTTCTAACGTCTGGTTATGCTTCTTTTTTATCCTCTCCTAGCTGCCAGAACTCCTATCCTATTGGAATCACATCAATAACCTTAAGAGCTTTCACTAAATCAACGGAGTCTTTTAGCAGTCCTAGTTGATGCAATAAGAGAAAAGAACCTAGGAAGGAGCAAGTAAGAATTTTATCCCCAACGACACCGGTATAAATATTGGCAGCAGAGCGGGGCATTTTTGGGGAGTGGCCCGCTAGAAACTTCCATACATTAAGATTTTAGATTAAAGAAACCATCGAAAGGTGACTAAAACACCAGAAATGGGGACTACCCGAGCTAATGATAAAGGCAAGAACAGTTTCTGCCAGGTCCCATTAATTGATCATAACGATATCGTGGAAATGCTGCATGGACCCATATATATAGAAAGAGAAAAAGAATCACTTTGATACCAAACCAGATCGAGCCCGGGATCTTCTTGGAAATGGGAAGATCTAGGATAGGTGGCCAACCTCCTAGAGAGAGCGATGTGCATGGACTGGGTGAGTAGGGATGCAGCTCCATGGACCGCTCGTCGGGCCTGATAGGTGGTAGTATCACACCCTTCTCAAAGGAACCGTACGTTAAACTCTCACGTCATACGTCTCCATCTTGGAATCTGGACCTCCCTTTTCCTTTGACCAACAGGTCCTCGAACCCAATCATTCTTTGATTGATGAAAGGTAGCTTTAGCCATTGATTGAAGTGGTAGAAGCTAGTCGCCAAAAGCGAAGAGATCTTCCGGGACGGGAAGGAGGTCTCTGGCACGTAAGCAACCCAAAAATGAATGAAGGAAATGCAAACCCTGGCCTCCGCATTAGAAAGACCTCTAGTGAGCTTCAGGCCAGTATATTAATTAGGGCCGATTTACACCCAGTATATTAATTATCGCCAGTATATTAATTCCAGTATACTTCGCAAGACTAGGACTACAATACAAGTTATGAGCGATAGCGAAGCCAAGCCCCCCTTTTTCGAAAACCCCACAACTAGCAATCTTATAGCAAACAAATAACGTAAGCCTACTCAACTAATCTCAGGTAAATGTTCGCAACTAAACTAATAGAAAAACAACTTGACTTATGAAACATGTATTTGAGTGTCATATCTTTGATGGCGTTGTTCGGATCTTGACCGGTTCCAAGCTTCCCAAGCTCTATGCTGTTTGGGAACTCTGCAAGGGTCTTACCACCTTCCTTATTTACTAGATTTGAGTATTTTGGGTACTTTGGGATTATATTCCATGCTAAATATTTATGCTTGTGGGATAGGGTGAATATAGCAGACCAGCGGATATGGTGATCGACAATCGTTCGAACTTGGTAAAGGTTGTCGCAGCACCTATAGTAGGATAGATAACTTATAGCGATGCCCACGAACCGATTTACTATGTCTCTGTCACTGACGTTCGTCAAAGAGGCCACATGGATTGGCCTGCGTCTTCTTTAGCTAATGAGACCTCGATCTCGAAGCCTTCGGGGTATCTTTTTGATAGGCGCCTCTATCTGTATGGGAAATTCGCTGCTAAAAGATCTCGCCCAGTGTCCCCATCTTTCCCCCGCTGCCTTCCGACTCGCGGGATTATCCAATGAAAACTTCCAGATACTCATGCCCGATCGTGAGACTGCCTGTTGAACGTACGATGGCATGTTGCTCCGACTCGAGCTATGCAACAACAAGATCTCCCTTGATCCTTTCCGGATGTGATTGATGGTCCCCCATAACACACTAACTTGGGGACTTCTTACTCCGGCTAAGAGTCTCTGCTAGTCGAACCGCATCCAGTAGACGACCTCTTTCGCTCATCCCCTTCGTCGGCAGTTTGATCGGGATACTATGACCTTGGTCCCGAAACTTTGAATGGATGGCGTAGCGTAGGTGGCAAGCAGTTATATGGATACGGTGCTTTACCCGTAGACACTTCTCCAGCTCTCGCAAGAATTGTACGGGAGTCGTCCTCCTTATATTAATTGGGACTTCTCAAATGACCGTACCGGGGAATTCTACCGTACTCCGTGCAGCTATGGTTGTTAATCCTGGGGAGCCTACCAAAAGGTTCAGGCCGGATTGTAGGAAGTGAGTGATACGTTTTTATATTTCTATGAGAAGCTCTATAGCACCCACGATTCCTAGTAGTAAGTCGTCGGCATATTGCGCGTAACAAATCCTTATTAATATTAATAAGTTATGGGTTTTTAAAGGGGCCAGGGCCAGGCGTCTCTCTGACCTGATAACTAGTATCACCTCCCCGCCCAGCTCTATCAGCGGACCCCTTCTTTTGCAATACCTAATAAGGTCTCTCATGGCCAAATTCTTATGAAAGCCTTCTCCACCATAGAATTCCGCCTTCGGGGCGGCGGCTTCTGTAAGGAAGGCGGTGTAAAGGAGGCTCAAAGGCTTGTTAAGGAAAGCGGCAAGGGCCGGGAGGAAAATGAAAAGCTTTTTCTGGTCCCCCCTTCGCCGGGGGGTGCTTGTTGGGGGAGGGTGTGCCACGACAAAATAAGGGAATGAAAGGTCGCTTTGCGTTGGATGCTCTTTACCCTCCCCACAATGATGGCTCTATTGTCTTGGGGAGAGTTGAAGCTTGCTTCTTCTCCAGAGTTTTCTTGGTCATCAATACGACAACCTGTCAAACATAGAACTGATCTGATTCTCAAAACAAGAGGAATTTCGTGCTTCTGTTGGATCCTACCTATCTCCTGATCGAGCTTGTGTAGGTAGATGTTGCCTGGTAGGGCCGATAGTAGTACTCTGTATGGGACGGAGTAAGGGCCCCTCTCACCTCCTATGCGTCGTCTGGTAGAAAACAGTTTCTAAGTGGAGTAAAAGAACTTGGGATCATCGATCTCTTCCTTAAAGATTGAGATGAATCGATGTCGGTCGATGGTGTGAAAACACTTCCTGATGTCGAATTCCAAAAACCAGCGAGAGGCTCCCCACTCTTCTTTGATCCGTCTTAGGGCCGAGTGGAAGCCTCGACCCGAGCGGAAGTGCGATGTGTTTGGAAACTCGGGATAGTAAATGGATTCGGGTACCATTATGATCGCCTCTTTCATGATCTTTTCTATGGGTTGAACTACAGTGAACGGTATAAACTTCGACCCTTCTTTCTTCATTTTAGGGAGCAAAGCCTGTTTTTTTGCTTCCTCTTTTGATAGATCAGGGGCGATGTCAAGGAGCGTGGTAGACTGCAAGCAAACCATGGAGCCTTCGGTCCTCACTTCGATCACTCCCGCAAATAATATACTGGCCTAGAGGTCGCCTACGGTCGCCCAATTAATATACTGGGCACCGCAGCCACTATTCTGACTCCATTTATGCAATTATGAACTCCACGGCTTTCTCGATTCCAATGCAACTTTTCTTTTTGGAGTTGACGTAACAAACTACGCGAGCCTCCCGATAAAGCCAACAGAAATCCTATTCGAATACTAAAAAGAAAGGGCGGTTTTATTTTTGTAGTATACCAGCCGCCAGTTCTGGAACTTCCAGTTCCAATCGGAGCATATAGATCCGTAAATAGATTTGTATGTATAGCCACTTCAGCCGTGCTCGTCGTTTCTCGAACGGAAAAAAAGAATCTTTTTTCTGGGAACATGGTAAACTAGAAATTCTGATATTTGTGATTCTTCATCCACCGATGCAGAAAATGCTCCAATTTTCCATTCTCATATGAGGCAGGAAGGTTTATTGGCAACAGGTCAGCATGAAGTGATTCATCATGCTCAAACATGAACCGATCGCTCGTCGGGGACGGTTTATAAATCATCAAATTACCACAAATGGAACGAGAAGTGGGTCCATGTAAATGAACGAGACCTCACAAACAACAATGCTCCTTACCATATGGGGTTCGGGACCCAAAGGCAATCGTTGAGTGAAGTGTATCTTATTCGTATTAGTTGACCTAAGCCGCATCATTATTGCTGGAGGGTGGGGCTCGGCCTACGAACTGTACGTGGGACGAGTTTCTGCCTCATACAGCTCAGGCCAAAGACCGGGGGAAGTTGAGGTGCCTAGCATACCAAGTCCAGCATTAACATTAGAGAGACCCGGCTGCTGTCGGTCGGACGGAAAAGGTCGAAGTTGGACCTCTAATTAAGATACTGGGGTCACCTAGTCCATTTCGGTCCGAGATAGGCAGCTAATCCTAATCTCATAAGTGCAGTAGTCGTCGTTTGACCAATCGGCTCGGATGCCAGTTCGCTCATGACTGCCCAAACTATGATCATGCTCACCCTAAATGGAATGGCTCTCTTAGTTACGCTGCGCCTCGACCCCAGTCCCCACGTCCGCTTTTATCCACCCGCAACCCTCTTTGCCAACACAACTTTAGGGTCATCCCCTTCATTATATGCTCACCCCGACCGGGGCTGGCTTTTTGGGAAGCCTGTTCCCACCGCACTCATGGCCCGGCTAGCCTGCCAACGGTATTGGGAATTCTCTCGTTCCCTGGAAAATAGGAAAAAAGGGGTCGGATGTGGGATCTACTCCACGAGGAGCGGTATGGACGTAGATGATATCATCACGACCTCTCTTTGCGTACCACTAGAGATGCTTAATGCCACTTCGCCAACTAGCATTACCTGCGCTTTCGTCTCTCTCAATGTGGTCAGCACTAGGGTTTCCGAGCAGTGAGGCTTACACCCATTCGCATTAATTCATCCAAAGTGCCTTACCCTTATGCACTCATTTTTGAATAAGCCATCTATCTTCCTATCAAGGTTAAGGAGTAAACTGAGCATCTCAACGGCAGGATTGAATACCCGAATCGAATTAGAGTTCACGTCGCCCGCCCTGAACAAATAGGAGGCGTGGGCCATAGGTCGCACATAAGCCATCGGGTCGCATAACAGAAGAACACCCAACATAAAAATGCACACTCCTCCATGTGAAATAGGAAGATTCATCTTCACTTTTTTGAAGAAGTCGTGACCAACAGCCATCAGCAGTCGGCTCATTGGTAAGGTGAGAGCTTCAAGCCTGATTTCTCGTGGCGCACCCCCCAAACAAGCACCACTCGAAGATGGGGGACGGGGAAAGCTACAAGCCCAAAACCTTCGACCCTTCTTTCTATATGGGAGTGCCCAGGGCACCTCATCTTGTCATTTCTTCGTTGCTCATTCCCCTAAAGTGTTTGGCCTTTCCTTCTCCATGCCCACTCATGCTTCAATAACCTATCACGGGGTAAAGAGAAGAGAGTACGAAAGAATTGTAAATAGAGTAGACCGCAGAAAGATTCTAAATATGATAAGTCCCCCATGGATTCAAGAAGAAGGAAATGAAGAGCGGGAATGAAATGAAATAAAGCATTTCTAGCGGATGAGCTTTTACCAATTATATTATTTAATAATAGGGGATGGCTTGCTCTGACCAACACTCCACTTTTTGCTCTGTCCATGGAGCGTATAAATTTCCTGGAATGTAGATAAACCAAAAAAGGGAATTAAGGGATAGGAATAGGAATTATAGTACCATTGGAAGATGGGGCACCAGTGGGAACATCTCTATTGACGAACCATTTCAATAGTACGGGTGTTGACGTGCTACGAGGCACGACCATGGAAGTAATGAGAAAGAAGAAATTCTGTAGTTAGATATATAAATCTAAGGCAAATCGACATTCGATCGCCAGAGATAGAATTCGGCATAACAAGAGATAACAACATCTAGACCGAGGGATATATAAATCTCCGGTGAATCAATGCCAATTTTAAAGGAGTTTCACCCCTTTACAAATCATTCAAAGTTTGGCGGAATCGCCTATTCTTATAGAGATTATTCGAAGTGGAGTTATGGGATACTCCAGAATCAAAAGAATACAAATAGGGGAGAAAAGGATGAATTTCAGAACAAGTGGGAGCGTTCCAAAATTCAAAGGAAACCTAATCAAAGAGGAAGAGATTCAAGCACGGACGAAAGTAATTCTGTAATTAAATCTACTACATATGCTAAGTTTTGCCTAAAACCTGGCTTTGATACCAACTGTAACGACCTGATATTTTCAACCATTCGCATCCACACACGTCGGACTTGAATTGCTCAAAATATCAGATTTTAAATTTAAATTTGGCAAAACTTAGCATATACAGTAAATAAATCAATCACAGAATCACGGACACAGAGTAATAGAAAATAATGCAGCGGAATAGATAAATAGTAGTTCATTAAGCTACTATATAAACATCAGAGTTAGAAATAAAATATAGTAGAATATCTCAAATACAGTGAAGTCTCCAATACAAACTGATGACCTCTCTGAAAAAATCAACTGGAAAACAAATCAACTGGAAAGGCTGAAAGCTGAATCGATGGTTGGATCTCCAAGCGAAGCTTCAAACTCCAAAGGTGAGTCTCCAATGCTGAATTACTCAGTCTGACCCGAGCATAAAGCAAAACACAAAACACTCGAGTCAGGATTAACATTCTCATATCAATAAATCCAACTCAAGTGAAATATCAACTGAAATACAAGTAACTCAGTGGATGTTTGGGATAACCATCCTTTAAGGATCTGTGGAACTATCTACAATGCAGAAGTGTACTTTATTAACCACCAAACGTCATTATAACACCGTGGTCCTTTCAAAATAATTTATACTTCAAAACCAAAATATCATTTCCATTAAATATATATATATATATATGTTCGTCGATGGAAATTCTATCGGTTTAGAAAACCGTCAAACGAATTTAAATTAAAATATAACCGCAAGCACACGACGTACACTTGTAGTACGTGGCGAATACGGGTCGATCCACAGGGAATTGGTGATTTTAAAATTCTATTCAATCAAATTAGCCAAAGTTGAAAATGTGATTAGCTAAAAATGTAGAAAACTAGCAAAAGAAAATTGATAAAATATGAGAGTTAAATGACAATTTATAGATAAATCCACTCTTTAGATCATATAATTCAACAATTAATGAAATTATGATCTCTTTTTTGGTCATAAGTGAGTTTAAATGATGTGTTTATCATAAGTATGGCTTATTTGTGCTATTAATTAGCTCAACATAAGCCATCAAACTATAACACACCCCTTAAATCACTTACTAACCCTCATAAAAACAACAACAAATTTGAAAATGAAATCTATTTGAAGCATGACCTATTAACTATTGTTTAGAAATATAGGCCATCAAATTTTAATTTCACATTCACTTCATTACCATCATCATATGTAGATGAAGAGGTAATTATTGCTTGTGATTGTTTAAGCATAGCCTATTTGTTATGAACAACATAGACTATCAAATTCAACATAAAACAATAAATCACATCAACATTCCTTTAAGCACAAAAGATATCAAAATTATCAAAATGTTGAAGCTATATGATTAAAGGCTTCATTACCCCTAAATTGAAGGGGTTAAGCTCTCATTTTTGTTATCATATAAACAAATGTAGCTAGCAACATGAAAGCAAAAAGAAAGGAAAATGAAAGCTAATGGAAAAGAGAAGCTAATTAACAAGAATTAAAATTAATCTACTTTGAATGAATGTAAACTACACTACTAACATAAGAAGAGAAGAAGCATGCAAATAAAAGAGAATTAATATTGCATAAAAGAAAGAAAAATTACATGAAATAAAATGGCTAAGTAGCCATGGAAAAAGAAGAGAGAAAAGCTTTGATTTATTTCCTAAGCTAAAAACTAAGTAAGAGAGACTAAGGGAGAGGAGGTTACATGAAACATAAGGGGATTTTATACATGTGTTAAACCCTAATTCATATTTTTGGGGAATGCCCAAAATACCCTCTTAGGAAGTGTGGAGGCCAAGTAATCATTAGCTTTAAATAATCCTCATTTAAGTGTACATGAAGCCATTAATTCGATAAGCATGTGCATTAGCCTCTAATTTGTACATTAAGGTGGGTGGGTAGGTGGGGTCCTCCATTATCTTCACTTTGAATTATTTCCATCTTCATTTGTTCTCTTCACTCTTGTGCATGCATATATCATCATGTAACCACTTGTAAAATTTACCAAATTTTCTACAAAACAACGTAGAAAATTCCATGTAAATTTTCACAATTTAATAAATGCATAAAAATGACCATTTTGCTCCTATATGAAGATGAATATGTGAAAATTTCAAATAATTTGAATTTTGGTTTAAACAAGTTAAAATACCTAATATGATCATTTATTTAATTTAAATAGATTAAATATGATGGTAAAAATATACACATTTACGTGCACATCAAATACCCCCACACTTATTTTTTATTCGTCCTCGAATAAAGGAAAACTAAGATAAATCCGTTTTCATAGGGAGCACGATTGCATTGAGTGTATGCAACAAGCCGTTAAACCTCTGGGTGTCCCCAGTAGGACGAGTGTTGTCTCGTGAGGGTTTTCAGCGGATACTACCCATAAAATCCAAATGCAGAATGAAAATATTTACAAAATGCAAGATTTGTTTACAAGGAGATGAATGCAAGTTTTTGAAAATATTTACAATGAAGGATTTATTTTTAAATTGACACAAATAAGTTAAATATAGGTTTGGTCATTATCTTGAAATTTAAGTCATTTACTCGTCAAAATTTCCAACAAAAATTAAGTTATCATAACAAATAGACAATAGTTTAACTCGTTGTTTCAGTTGATAACAAAGTGTAACCATGAAATAGGTCCTTAGTTGATTATCAAAGTTTATTAAAGTGGTATTTCATTTCATTTCAATAACAAATCAAATCAAACAAGTTAAAATAGTGCTTGGATTTCATTTGCTTAGTCTCTTCATTTTTTGAAAATTTTATTGATATTTACAATATTTACATATGCCTAACTCAGATAAACTGAGGCCAGATATATTACCCATGCACTGCCTTGCGGACTGATGTGAGGGGAATACAGAGCGTGGTGAGTGAACACACGAGTGTGAACACCTATTGACTGTAGGCGTTATTAAAAAGAATTTTTATATATATACACCTAGCTCAGATAAACTGAGGCCAGATATACCGATCATGCACTGCCTTTCGGGCTTACGTGAGAAAGGTACAGAGCATGGCGAGTGTACACACAAGTGTGCACACCTGTCGACCGTAGGTGTTAATAGAAAATATTTACATATATACAAATGTTTTTTTTTCTTTTTTTTCTTTTTCAGATTTTTTTTATAGAAAGAGAGAGTTTTGCAAAATCATCTTAGCACCACTTAACTTAGAAGACAAAAAAATATTATATCCTTTACTTTAAATCAACCACTTTTTTAAAACAAAGACTTTCAATTAGGATATATTTCATAATTATCACGTATGAATCTTTCTATATACTAGTTAAACCATTATTATTTGTAATCAAACTTCATTTTTATTTTTGTTAAGACAAATAAATTTTAAAAAATTTCAATTTAATAAACCAAAACCATATATTTATCTTATAGTGTTTCTTTAAAAATAAATTAAAACGCTTAAAAAAATTGTTTGTTTTTTTTTGTTTTTGAGATTTTTTTTTTAAATTTTGGAAAAATTGAAAATGATGGTGAGTCCCCCCCACACTTGATTTTGACTGTGTCCCCACAATCAACCAAAGTGGAAGGAGAAAAATAAAAATACAAACATGACCTTTATTTAAATGAAAATTAACGGTATTTACACGAGATCAGAAAGTATATCGTCAAAAAGTAAATGAAACGGTCTTCCAAAGACCGATTAATTTGTCTCGTCAAGTATACGAGACACAGCTCAAGCTCGAAAAACTAAATCGTAAAAGATTTCAAAGTTGAATGTTGATTTGGAAAAACGAATGTCGTTTTATTGAAAACCGTACGACTTGTTATATTTTCAATGATTTTCGGGGTTGATAGAATAATTGATTGAAATTCAAATTTATTATCACCAAATTCAAGTTTATCATCGATTTCAAAATCAAAATGATGATTCAAATCGTCCCCTTCAGATTTTAGCGACTCGTCATCGAAAAGTCCAAAAAATTCATGTTCATTAAATTTGTCTTCCTTTGTTGGATTATCAACAACTTCATTGCGTATCTCAAGTTCAAAATCCAAAGTTGTTGTATTCAAATTTTCGAAATCGAGAAAAGGAAGATCGAATTTTAAATTTGGTTCCACACCCTCAAAAGAATTGAAATGCAACTCAATTACCGTGTTTTCAAAAACTTCATTAAGATTATTATTTTCAATTTCAAAAGTTGTTATTTGAAAATCGTCGATTTGGGTAAAAGATGGATTATCGCTTGACTCGTCACACGTTGGGATTTGAGTAGGTTTTTCATGTTGTTTCATATAAGATTCAAACAACGAATCTGTGTGATCATCGTAAATTTCATTCATTTGTTCAACAAAATCCAATTTATAATTATTAGCTTGAGGATATTCGATTTAGATTTGAGAACAAAATTTTTCACTTGCATCATAGTCGAGATTATTCCCATTGCCAAAATTATTTGAAAAGTGGATCACATTTTCGTTTTGATTTTGAAATTCATTTTGGAGTTCAAAATTGAATTGGCATGGGTTACACTCGAAATCGTTTGAATTTTGAAGTGAATTCAAATTTTGATAATTTTGAAAACTTTGATTAGAATCATTGCCTAAATATGAATTACACAAATCATTTATCATTTGATTTTGTTGTGTAGAGATTTCAAGTAAAGGCGAAATGCTCTTTTCAAGATTTGAGGGTTGGTCATCGTTTTGAAAATTTTGTGGTTCAAAATTTGAATCATTAAAACAATAGTTGTTGTTAAAATATCCATACGAATTTGGAGTGAAATCATATGGATTATATTGATTTTCACAACTATTGTAAAATTCAAGTGAATATGGAAATTCAGACATTTTCAAGAATGTTTTTGGTTTTTTTTATAAAGGTAAAATAAATTTTATTATTCAAAAGGGAAATTGATTTTTGTTTTGTTTTTTTCGTTTTTCAATTATTATTTTTTGTTTTTGGAAAGGTTTTATATTTTTTTTGGATTTTAGATTTCCTAAAAAAACAAGGTAAATTTTGATATGAAAATTTTCAAAGTAAAAGGAAAAATAATAATAATAATAATAAAAACTAAGTTAAGAAATATTTACAAATTTTTTTTTAGTTTTGGATTTTGAATTTTTTTTCTTTTAAATATGCATGAGCTAATGCAATTAAAAGATTTATCCTAAGTTAACCCAAAATTGTATAATCACACTTTGTCTTAAATCAACAAGATAGTTCTCAGCCAGGTAACGGGCAGGAGTTATCGGTGCACCACGAATCACCGTAGCAATGCAGCCGAAGGTTTAAGTACCTTCAGAGGAACAACCACTATAATATTTACAAATCACCGTAATATTTATAAATGGTTATTACTCTGTCGTAGCCTAGACACCGAGAAATTAAATTGTTCAAAGAAGACAACTTGTCAATACACAATTAAAAGTTATCGATGTCTAACCGTTATTACTAATCAAAATTCTAGGATGAAATGCAAAGCAGAAATTAAATGTGTATTAACAATGCAACTACGAATGGATTTTTTTGTTTTTTTAATTTTTGAATTTTTTTATATATATATATGCAAATGCAAGCAATCAACAATGCAACTAAAATAAAAACAAGAGATATATATAATGCAAGGCAAATAAAAACAATAGATATATCAAGCAAGTAGTTTTTTTTATAACGCAAAGCGAAGCAATTATTTTTGGGCGATAGTTGAGTGAAGCAAGCAACTTTTCCAATCTACTTTGGCAACCTGAAATTTAAAACAAGATATATACAATTGTTTTTTTTTAATTTTTTTAACTTTTTTTTTGAAAAGGAAACTTAAAAGTGAGGTTTTACTTAAAAAAAATTGGAAAATGGAAAACTAAAGTGAACTAAACAATTAAAGAAAAAAGGAATTGAACCAATCCTACAGCCTGACCCAATAAGAGATTTAAACTAAATCAATTTCAACAATAAAAAAAAAGAAAGGCCCAGCCCAATTAAAAAGCTCATCTCAATGCCAAATTCATTACACGTAGAATGACATCAAAGAAAATAAATATCACTCGATTTACTCGTTTAGAACAAAAAAAAAAGATTTCCAAAATCTCTCAAAATTGAAACTCGGCCCCAAGATTGTTCAAAATGAAATCCAAAAAAAATCAAAAGCAGGTATCTGGGTGTTGTTGTTTGATTTAATATGTTCGACTTGGCAAATTGGGTTGCGTGACATCGTGAATTGCGGTGGTTGTTGTGTTGAACTGATGGGTTGCGAGTTGGGTTTAGGAGCTTTGAGGAGTTCGTCTGGCGTGGTGGTCTAGTCGATCAGGTGATTTGGTTTTGAGTTCGATTATTGAGGCGAAGGTTCGATTGTCAGTAATTTGGGGTTGCGATTGATTTATGGTCGAAGTGCTGAAGTGTTGAGGTAGATGAACGTTGAATGTTGAGGTAGATGGTAGTTGGCTGTAGTGAGGTCTTATGGGTTGAGGATGGTAATTGCTAGTCGACAATGATCAGGAAATAAATGGTGGAGTTGAGTGTTTTGAATTTTGAAGTGATCGGATGAGGAGTATGCAGAGGAGTTTATGTAGGGGGAGTTGGTGATGTTAGCTGATGTGGTAGGAGTTGCGTATGTAGATGGTCTGTGATAATGTATGTGTAGTGTTTGAAGTTTGTTATTGCAAGTGTGTATGTCTGGGTGTCTGGGTATGTTTGCGGAAGAGCAGTTGCTAAAGAGGTGAATGGCAGGTAATACAGGTGTGTAAGGGGAGATTGACAGCAGTTTTAGTGGTGGCGGAAATGAGTTGAAGCGCAAGTCGATTGGCAAGTGGAAGGAGGTGTATGTGTGAAGGTGGAAACACAGTGTTTGTATGAGGTAGATGAACTGAATGCAGTGGTGTGGTGGGAAATTTGTCGTTGTGGGAAAAAGACAATGCGACAGCAGGCAGTAGTTGTTTGGTGATAATTATGTAACTTTCAAAGCAAGGCGATGCAGGGTAGTTGTGGCAAGTAGGGAGGGAACGTGGTCGTAGTGATTGTGTCGAAGGAGATAAGTGGATGGCTGTGATTTGTGGTTGTGAGGAGGTTAGTTGGACAATGTAATGGCAGTAAGGCTTGATGTATATGGAGATGTGGTTGTTATGTGATATTCACAGTGGGTTGAAGCAGAAATGTGTGCAAGTTTGAAGTGGGAATTAGAGTAGTGGTGCACAGATTTGAAGTGGGTTAGTTTCACTGGTGCTATTCACAGGGAAGTATTGTAGTGTGAGGAGGATTGTAGGAGTTTGTGAAGTGGGTTGGCAGTGGTTGTGTGTATGTATGGAGTGGTATAGGAACAGTTTTGGTGGGTAGAAGGCAAGAATGGTTGAAGACAGTGAGTTAGAGGGAGAGCAGTGTAATGTAAAACAATGAAAACAAAGAGCAATGCAATGTACAGAGCAATGAAATATGAATTGTAATACACTGGCTCTAATGTTGAAATAAACAGAGATTGTTTGGAAATTGTAAAAAATTTGTGTGTTTTTTTTTCAAGTAAAATAAAACAGTGAAGAACAACAAGCAAACAACAAAAATCGGCAATAAAAATCAAACACCAAACACAAAAAAAATTTCTTTTTTTATGCAAACAAACACACACAATAAAAATCAAAAATAATAATAATAATAATTCGAAGAATAGAAAATCAAAATCAAAGCAACTCCCCGGCAACGGCGCCAAAAATTTGTTCGTCGACGGAAATTCTATCGGTTTAGAAAACCGTCGAACGAATTTAAATTATAATATAACCGCAAGCGCACGGCGTACAGTTGTAGTACGTGGCGAATACGGGTCGATCCATAGGGAATTGATGATTTTAAAATTCTATTCAATCAAATTAGCCAAAGTTGAAAATGTGATTAGCTAAAAATGTAGAAAACTAGCAAAAGAAAATTGATAAAATATGAGAGTTAAATGACAATTTAGAGATAAATCCACTCTTTAGATCATATAATTCAACAATTAATGAAATTATGATCTCTTTTTTGGTCATAAGTGAGTTTAAATGATGTGTTTATCATAAGTATGGTTTATTTGTGCTATTAATTAGCTCAACATAAGCCATCAAACTATAACACACCCCTTAAATCACTTACTAACTCTCATGAAAACAACAACAAAGTTGAAAATGAAATCTATTTGAAGCATGACCTATTAACTATTGTTTAGAAATATAGGCCATCAAATTTTAATTTCACATTCACTTCATTATCATCATCATATGTAGATAAAGAGGTAATTATTTCTTGTGATTGTTTAAGCATAGCCTATTTTTTATGAACAACATAGACTATCAAATTCAACATAAAACAATAAATCACATCAACATTCCTTTAAGCACAAAAGAGATCAAAATTATCAAAATGTTGAAGCTACATGATTAAAGGCTTCATTACCCCTAAATTGAAGGGGTTAAGCTCTCATTTTTGTTATCATATAAACAAATGTAGCTAGCAACATGAAAGAAAAAAGAAAGGAAAATGAAAGCTAATGGAAAAGAGAAATTAATTAACAAGAATTAAAATTAATCCACTTTGAATGAATGTAAACTACACTACTAACATAAGAAGAGAAGAAGCATGCAAATAAAAGAGAATTAATATTGCATAAAAGAAAGAAAAATTACATGAAATAAAATGGCTAAGTAGCCATGGAAAAAGAAGAGAGAAAAGCTTTTATTTATTTCCTAAGCTAAAAACTAAGTAAGAGAGACTAAGGGAGAGGAGGTTACATGAAACATAAGGTGATTTTATACATGTGTTAAACCCTAATTCATATTTTTGGGGAATGCCCAAAATACCCACTTAGGAAGTGTGGAGGCCAAGTAATCATTAGCTTCAAATAATCCTCATTTAAGTGTATATGAAGCCATTAATTACATAAGCATGTGCATTAGCCTCTAATTTGTACATTAAGGTGGGTGGGTAGATAGGGTCCTCCATTATCTTCACTTTGAATTATTTCCATCTTCATTCGTTCTCTTCACTCTTGTGCATGCATATATCATCATGTAACCACTTGTAAAATTCATCAAATATCCTACAAAACAACATAGAAAATTCCATGTAAATTTTCACAATTTAATAAATGCATAAAAATGACCATTTTGCCCCTATATGAAGATGAATATGTGACAATTTCAAATAATTTGAATTTTGGTTTAAACAAGTTAAAATACCCAATATGATCATTTATTTAATTTAAATAGATTAAATATGGTGGTAAAAATATACACATTTACGTACACATCAATATATATATATATATATCCTTAATTTCACAAATTGATTCCAATCAATTCGAGTTTCAATTCAAATTTTATCAAATCTAAATTATCAATTTCAATCCCATTTCAATTTAACATTTTCAAGTTATATCGATTTCAAATACAGATCTTAATCATAAATAAACCATTTAAATTCCAGTATATTTCAAAGCTTTAATATTCAACATTTCAAAGTTCAATTTAACAGTTTCATATAGATCTCGATTTAACCTCATTATCATTTAGTCTTGAAATATTCACTTAATAAATTCAGTATTATTTAAATAACCTTAAATTACCTTTAAACTAAATATTCCTTTTGATTTATTTAAACTTGAAATATCCATTTAATCACTTTAAATCAAAATTCAAGTTGAAAGAAAAAAAATCAAATCTTAAACTTCAAATTCAATAGTTCAAATCGATTTAATTTAGTAGAATTCTTAATTAAATACAATTTCAATTTATTCAACCTTATCTTCTCAACCTTAACTTATTCAAATTATTACAACAATCTATTTGAAATATAAATTTGAATAAATACTTAAACATATTATATGTATTAAATCAATCTCAAAAATATTATTATTAACACTATATATAAAATTACCATTTATATATAATATTTTAAGAACCAATATTTATTAAAACCCATATATTTCTTTTCAAAACCATAGGAATTATTTTCAAACATTTATATATATATGGACCAACGGTGTCTGTATATATTTTTCCTACCATATGGTCAAGTGATATGGATATTTATCATTTCAATCCGTAATTTAAATATATACGGGTAGATATCATTTCGACCCGCAATCCCAAATTCAATTCAATGAAAATTGCTTGGGTCTATCATTTCAACCCATAATGATTTTCTCCTATTCTAAAGTCCATTCGGGTATGTATCATTTCAATCCATAGTGAATTCTATACTAACAGGGAACTTGCAGAGTGATAACAAATATGATAATAATAATAACAGGCATATATCATCAATAACAATATAATATAAACAACAGGATATGGTGTCATATCCCACAGGTGAACAGTTACAGATAATAGCATATATAACAATTTAAATAACTACAGCAGCTTATTTCAATTGTCGTTTCGATTGAAATTAAATTTAATAAATATAAGAACATTAATCGTGAGTGATTGCTCACCTTTCGAGGTTAGAGAAATTTTGACGATGGGATGAGTTACGAAATGCAAGCATGACTTCCAAAGCAAAGCTATATTGGCATGAATCTCAAACAAGGCAGGATTGAAACGACGAACGAAGCTGATAAATATGAATTAATGAAATAAATCAAAATTTGCTTGATATAGACTGAAATCGGAATTTATTATATTGTATTATCATTAGTTTATAAAAATCAACAATTTAAATTTACGCTGAATATTAAAATAAAATATATGTATATATATACACTATGAAAGAAATCTTTATACCAAACTTATATAGATTTAAATATCATACAGATAATATAAAATTATAAGTATAACTTATATAAACGTATAACATTTCAACTTACTTTATATATAAAAGATAGCAACAGCTTATATATATTATAATGTAACTATTGTAACTTTATACAATAAAACTTAACATACTATAACTAGCAATATGACATACCATAATAAATTACAGTATATGAACAGACCGAAATATATACAACATATATATTTATATATATATATATATATATATTAAAGTAACTTATATGTACCTTAAACATAGACAGTAAAGCAATATATACAACAAACCGGTTTGCATAATACTCAATAAACAAAAATTTTGATATTATATATATGTAAAGTTATATAAACTTAATTAGATAATATACAAACATAATTATATATATATATGAGAGATCAAATCATCTCAGGCAAACAAACCGACAAGCTATATATGTATAATATTATTTATACATATATATAACAGCAAATCAGAATAAATCAACACTTACTTATATACTTACATACATATATATATTTATACACTATAATTATAAATCTATATCATTTAGCAATCCATACTTTAATAACAATTATCACCTTTATTATAAATACGTCAACCAGATTGTCTACATATCAAAGTGTAAACTACAACTGGAAAAACATATATGTATATATCGAATACGTAATATATATATATATATATATATCATTTTAAACAAGTACCGTCAGCTTATATTGTACACGCATATAATAAGCCATTACTATGTATTTTAATACTAAAACCATATCTATAATATATATTAGATCACATAAGCACGTTATTATACCCAAAAAAAATCAAAACCAGATGCTACAAACTTGAATTTCAAGAATCACGTACACAAATACTTTAAAAATAATACACGTACTAACAGAAAACATATATATTATATAGCTTATATTATAAATATATATACATATACCTATACAAACCAAAAGAGGAGAGATGGACGGCTCGGTGGAGGCTGGAGATGGTGATGGTCGTTGCCGACTCGGCCGGAGGCTGTGGAGTTGCGGTTGCCGTGCGTGGGCGGCTTCAAGGTGGATGGAGATATAGGCGAGCATGGCTAGGTGGGAAATTGTCAGTGATAGGCAGTGGCCGATGGGTTTGAGAATACGGCAGTCTTGGGCGGAAGGAGAAGGTTGCGGGAAGACAAGAGAGAGGGGAGTGAAGGAGGAAAGGTGCGCGTGGGAAGAATGGTCGATGGTTGGGTTTAGCTCAAGTAGGCGAGTGGAATGGCCACGAGAATGAGTAGGAAATTGAAAATTTTAGGCTACATGAAGAGAAGGCTTTATATATATTTTGTAAATGAAAGTCACGGAACCAACGAAGAAGAGAAATGGAAACCAACGAATCAATGCATAATATTGGAACCGGTGGAAAATGGAAAGTCTAAATGAATTCAAGGAATAATAAATGCTAGTGGCTATAACATTCAACCCGATGGAAAATGAATGGTTACTGGAAATGCAAAAGACCCAGATATAAAACTAATACTGTATATCGTTTCACGGATTTCGAGGTGTACCGGTCCTCGAAACACAGAAGTGAATATACCGCAGAGATCAGCACGAGGCGACGATCAAGATGGTATACAGATATCAGTGGTACGATCATCCTATCAAAAGTCGATAATCGGTACCGAAAATGCTGCAAATCTGCCAGAAATAAGAGAAACGGAGCAATAGCAGTCCAAATTGGACGAAATGAAAGATGACGTCTCACTCGAAAGATGGTTTACAAATTTTCCATATAAAATTATTCAGGTTTGGAAAACATTTTATTATCATGAGTTTTAACTGATTTAAATTGAAAAAAAAATACACAATACAATAAACTTCAATATTATCAAGTGAAAATTTACCAGTTGCTATGTGAAAATAGACGTATACCAAATATTTAATTTTTATTTCGAAATATTATTATTTAAATTTTCACAAAAATTCAGTTAATTACGTTATTAAACTGCTAAAATTTTCGGGTCGTTACAATGAAAATAGCACTGGTCAACACGAAAGCAACAAGGTCTGTACAGTAGCATAGTGAAAGATACGAGGTGCGCCTCGCCAATAGGAGCAGATCCAGAGAAGGTACAGCTACATGTACGGATAGACTGACTAAAGAGCGCTCAAGTTGTTCCAAACCGAGGCCAGTATATTAATTGTGACTAAAAGGAGCGGGTTTACGAACAAGGAATTGGGCAGAGATAGACGTTGTACAGCTAAGACCGATAGATAGTTAGCTATGATCTAAGATTTTAGGCTAGAGAAGCTATAGATATCTATGTGCCCGTTGGACATCTAATCAAAAGATGAGTGATGGCCCTTCCTGTTTTTCTATTGGTATCAAGGCGACTATAGGCCAATGCTTATACTGGGCAAAAAATCGCAAGAGATGTTTCTTTATAATTACAAGCGTACGTCTTGAATACCAGTAACTCAATTAAGCTCTGGCAACGAATCATTCAATCGACCACCTCCCTTTAGACTAATAAAATAAAAGGACGTTGGAATGAGCAAACGAATGAGTAGCTATTCTCTCTCGCGGTATGGATTATTCGCTTTTGATCAAGTATCAGAAGAATAGAAATATGAGGGAAAGCTAGAGCAGGGGCGCAAGCGATTTATATTGATGAGAGGAGCCAGTATATTTTGGGGAACAAAGTATGAGAATAACTAAGATTAGTAACATAAGGAAGTTCACTACCCGCATAGTCCACCTACCTTATTGGCTTAGCGACCTTCCTCCTGCCCGGATTAATATACTTAGCCTGCCAATTAATATACTGGCAAGTCAGGGGCATTATATCCTAGCATTGGTCTAAGTATACTGGACAGGTCTCCTTTCTCTATGAAAGGTGTGCCGAGTCAAGGTGTAAACAGACTCCTACGGAGAGAGATGTTACTTTCCAGGTAGTGGATATAAACTACCATGGGGACACATGCTTCACACCCAACCAATCTTGATTTGAGTTGGTATCTCAGTCATTAATGCTTCATCGTCCACTATGTCGTGCTCTCATAGATCCACTCCTTTCAGTCGCGCTATAGATCCACTCATGTTATCTTGTCTTTGAGTTGAGTAAAGAATACTAAACTGGGAAGATTGAAGCTCCTAGTTCTCATTTCTTATGGAAACCTGACATGCCACAATTCACTGATTGAATTCTTCTGTTCGAAAAGTGGGGAATAAGAATTCGAGTTTCAAAAAAGGAGTATGCTAGCGTCCGAGGAAAGTTACTGTTTTGCTGATTTGACACGAAATATGTATGTAGCTTTAGTGAATTGTACTATCTGATCGTGCTTGGAACATTTTTATTACATCAATTTCTTCTCATCTGCTTACTTTGGTGGATCGAGGTCTTATATTTCATGCCAGAATAACTGGGAAACGCCCTGAACAATAGACAATTTCTCAATATATAAAAAGCAAACAAAGAAGACGGCCTAGGTGTCGATTCTAGTTGGATTCCCAATTAATATACTAGCCCGACCCTACCCAATATATCAGCACCAACAGCATATGCAGCCTATTGTAAAAGAATTTCCCTCATTCGGATAGTGAAGCGGGAAGGTTAGCTAACCTATCATTGGACTTTCCTGTTGCCAGTTCCTTTGTATTATTATGAGGAGAAGACCTTAGAACAAGGGATCGGGTCAATCAACAAGATAAGCCTAGATTGAAAGAGAGAGAAGGCCAACTTCCAACAGCCTTCAATTAGCGAGCAGCAAGTGATTACTATTGTGCAAGATTCTGATTGTTTAGCGGATTAGGTTCACCTCGCAACCTTCGCTATCTCTACTCTTCTTCGATCTTTCAAAGAAGAATTTCCATGAAGTGTAATAGAATATACCGAGTTCCATCAAATAGAGTGCTCAATGGAATATTGTTATTCGTCAATTGTTCATTTGACTCAATATTTCTTCTCAATCGGCAAAAGCATAGCTTTCCATATGTATAGTGTTTGAGTTAGCTGACTTAAGACCTTTCCAATAACGACTATTGGTAGCAGCGCACTATTATTGGGATTCAATAACCGGTAAGGGACGACCAACGGGAGTGGAGTTTGACGAGCGGAACCATAGCCAGGTGAATTGAAATATAATATGAGGTTTCGAATAGAGTCGCATGGGATTTATCTTGATACTGATGGAAATGCACCTTATTCACTTCGCTTCCCCCTTATTTATCTAGTCGAACAAGCCATGATTCAATTAGTTCATGGAAATCTTTTTTTATAAGAAAGCACTACCTTTGTCTGTCCTTTCTTTATCTATGTGGGGTTGGCGAGTTCACTCTCTTTATAGGATATGTCAAGCCGGCCGTGAATCTTAATCACTTTTTCCATTATACAACCCTGGCCTCTGGACACACGGGAATTTCCTCTAAACCAAAGCAACCACTTCTATTTTCTTTACATAAGTCCTTGACTCGAGAATCATCTCTGAGGCAACCGAAGGAGGGTTGTGATGATTAGGATTTTTCTCCCTATTTGTGCCTTAGGTCCATGTGCGAATGAACTCTCATGCAAATCAAGTCATTTCTAGACATTAGTCTAGAAAATTCTCCTTCTGTCTCCTCATAAGTAGAGGGGATCTGACTCTCGATTTCGAAGCGTAGAAAGCTTATGAGTTTACTCATAGGGTTTACTACTTACTATTTGGTTTTGGTTGGTGTGAAGTAGGTCGTTCACGAAATTCCATAGTGGTTGCAAGTAATATAATTCCTACCTAATTGCTATTATGAGATATAACAGATGTTGTTGTTAGCTCCTTGCCTAATCAGTTATAGTACATCACTGACG
Organism: Allium fistulosum; assembly: GCA_030737815.1. Classification (NCBI taxonomy): domain Eukaryota; kingdom Viridiplantae; phylum Streptophyta; class Magnoliopsida; order Asparagales; family Amaryllidaceae; genus Allium; species Allium fistulosum. The sequence goes on along the minus strand of CM060902.1, from coordinate 1,037,149,330 downwards.
GGTTCGCTACTTTGGCTGCTTAGCAATCACGAGTTCCATTTAGTAGCTCCTTAGGTATGGTCCCGTAGACCGCTTTCCTTTTTATGGGCGTACTGATGTCCAGTTACTCTTATTTCATTGATCTTTTTTTGTTGAAATAATATTTGATCAAGCAAGGAAACTCTCAAAGAGAAAGCAGACGCTTCACCAGATTTCTTTCTCAATAGCACGAGAATGAGTGATTTATTAGACATATGATCCGACTGTGGTTCCGGGAGCTATGTATACATGTCTTAGATCCAGACAATACGCGGACAAGAATGAGCTACTCCGATCATTAAGGAAATTTCCTACCGACTTGGTATACTAGGCTAAGAATAGTTTGGAGAGGTCGCTCCTTTAGTCGCGCGTCACTTCGCTCCCCTCCTCCCGTCAAAATATTATAAAAACCTAGAAGAAAAGTTCGTATTTCACACCTGATCTTCGTCATTCCACAACCTTGTCTCGTATTCTCATTATTATAAAAACCAGCTTAGAAGACGTTCCCAATCGGAGTGAATGCAACATGAGTCGCTCTTATGTAAAGCCCTAAATTTCACATTGACTTACTTAGTGACAAAGTGATCTAAATAGGGGATGCTAGAAAGATATAAGGGCGTAGCACGATCATGAAAACCGCTTTGCCTTAGTAATGGGGGCATAGGCATAGCTACTTCATCAGGCCTTGCCTTCCTACCATGCTTCCTTTCGACTGTAAGTAGAATAAGGAAGAATTTTGGCCCTGAAGATAAGAGCATTCTCCATGAGCCCTGCACAAAAGTTCCTTGCTCTTCTGATACAAGTATGGTTGGATTTCATGCTATTAACTACCGGCAATAATCTTATACGAGTTATTGCACAAACTAATTGGCCTATAATCCTTCAACTGAAACCACGAAGGCGGCCTTTAGACTAATAATAGCGCCGGCAACCGGCCAAACTCAATCATTGATGGCTTCCATTTTTTCTTCACCGCATGAGACTTTTATTGGAGCTAAAGCAACAGAAATGGGAAGTCGCATCAAGCTCTATCCCGGTAAGAAAGAACAGGGAATTCCCAGTTGTTAAGCATATCTCAATCAGATGCGAAAAGCCAAAGCGGACTGATTACCAGTCGTTGAGACCAAGGATGTGAGCCTGAACCCCCAAACAAGTAAGTAGTTCGTCTGTTGTTAATAATAGGGGTCTAAGTATTGAGCTCTTACTTAGGGCTTAGGAACTGCTGGCCTAGTTGGAACTGTGTCTCCTTTGTCTGTTGGGATTATGCTGCCTAAGCACCCCATTGATGTTTCCAGCACCGTGAGATACATGATGAGCGGATGCCCTCGGTGGTACCAAGGCTATAGGACTATTCAAGTACTCTTTGATGCGGTTGAAGAAAAAGCATAAGCCTAAGCTAGTAGACGACTAGTGAGTAATGAGAGTGAACAACTCAACAGAGTAAAGAGACTGCTTCTTGAGGAAAAGGTAAGTGCGTTCTATACCTCCCAGTATATTAATCCCAGCTTCGCTACCAAACTTTCACAAGTAAGCATCTTCGGTTTGCACGTTCGTGAACTCTATCAAGCACTCACTTTGGTCTTCCTTGGTATGCACCACCTTGGTCCAAGAATAGTTTGGATCGGTCCTATTAATATACAGCCTCCCCAATTGATCAGGGTCGCCTTATTTTCTTTTTCTTGCTTTTTCGACAATATAGCAGATCTTTGAAGGTGCTTGCATCGGAATGCTAGTGCAATAAAATAAGACGAAGGCTGTGAAGCTTTGAGAGAAAGAATTCCTATTTCATTCATTTTCTTTGATAGTTACTGAACACCTTCAAAATCCGACAGCACATTGAAACAACTCAAGTGAAAGAAGCCCGCATACCCCCTTTACTTAGTTGCCCAGTATGAAAGGATAGAAATTATCAAAATAAGGAAGAAGTTAAACATTCAGGTACCCGGTGTATTCTCTGGGTATGTGAGGTTGGACTGGATCGGTTAGAGTATACCTCCTTCGTCAATCAGTTCTCTGCTCCTATCGGTGAAGTGTACATCAGTAAGATGTCGCCTCAGCTTCCAATTGTCGATCGACTAAGGTGGAATGAAACCACTTGACCAAGGAAGAGGTCAACATTCCACTGCTTTGACTAAATTCAATACAGATATCCTTTCACATCCCCACTTTTCATTATTATTTCCCATAAACTTACTCACCTATGGTTGTTTACCGACATTTTCTATATAGCAAGTTGAAGGGCATCTTTAAGTCACATCGAAGAGCCTAGCAAGAAGAGGTAGGACTCGGTCCCAGACCTCAGTGCCAAAAGGATTGAAGAGATTGAGTGTGCACTCCAAGGTCAAGGGTCGAGGAGCAGACAGGCTGGACTACCACTGATTGATTCAAAAGACCAAGGGCCGAAGCTGGGTTGCTGCTAGTTCACTATGCTTAAGGAAGGTGCGCAGCGGGCGGAGCAACAAGGAATAGTAAGATTTAGGTTTGCTCTCGAATCCAGGTGAAATTCGGCTAATGTTGTAAGGTGTAGCTGCATTGACACTCAAAACCTCAGCCTTTGGCCTACTTTTCATCCCTGCCCTGGTGTGCTCCCTGAAATGGTGCACTCTCTTGGGTATACCAGATTTTCTAGTCCTAGTCACGCTAAAGCTCCAAATAAGGCTGATAATTATTCCATCCTTGTGTCATCCTATGCTAAGAGAATTTCCCCTGAAACGGACTTCCTTCTTGCTTCTTGGCTCGTTTAAGCCTTCTCTTCCTTTGGTCTAATCCCCCGATCCCATGACTTGCCTTTCATTTACTTGACAGGGAATGCCAACGAGATCTTGTGAGAACTTTGACTCGATAAGCTCATCAGCTGTGGCTCAGTTAGTGCCAAATGGTTAGAGGTGGAAATTCGCTTCAAGGCGGTTTTTGTTTGCTCTGCCCCTTTTGACCCTCTCTGGACAAACTCTCTATCCTTTCACGCTTGGGAACGCACTATAGCCTTGCTTGAAGCCGGCTCTCCTTATATTAAATATTTTTGCAAGTCTCCAAAATCAATGGAAAAAATAATTCCTTTGCGGCTTACCGCTTACCTACCTTTCTCCAAAACCCTCTCCGCGCGGAAAATACGACCGCTACGCACCTATTCTTCTGGCTTCGTAATGATGAGTATACAACCTCATACCTTGGTCTAAAACCATAATTTCTATACTGTGTCGAATGCACCGCAACGGTCCCTCTAACGAATTTCCATCTGCATCGGCAGACGCCTAACCAAGAGATTCTATTTATCCTCGAAGCCAATTGTTCCGAACGAAGCTACATTTCTATTCTATCCAAAAGAACATAAACAGACGTGGGAACATTCGCAGAAAGAAGAGATCTGGATCCCAGTCGAGTCTGGGGAATCCCCTTCTCAAGGGCAGCAAGGGAGGAAAGAAGGTTTGGATTGGTTGCTAATTCATTCTCCCTCTCCAGCGAGGTTGCATCGGCAAAAGAAAGGTATTCATCGATCCATTTCCAGCTTATGTCCCAGATAAAGAAGTTCTTGTTGGTATCATAGATGTGTTATAAGAACTGGACAATGTCCCAAAATTAATTGATATCGAAGCATTAGCATTCGTGGATGGAAAATGAAAGATGTCGATTCTTTTCTAAAGAAAGATGGCTTAGATGGAATAGTTTTAAGCCTCTCCTCCTGATTTTCATGCTTAGACACAGGCATTGTCAACGGAATATTCAAATTATCATGAAAGTCCTACTTTAGATGATACGCCTCGCTGAGCTCTCTCTTAGGCTGTGAAAGCAGTGCGGGTGTGAAAGAACCCTTGCCTTGATAATAGCGCTTAAACACCTGATAAAACAGCTCATACAGCGCTTCCTTGTATCAATTCCGGCCTAGGAGCATCATTCTATATGATGGATGGAAGGCACTTTGTAATTCCATGATTCCTTTTTTGAGTAAGAGCCTTAACGGGTCAAAAGGCATCCTTTTCTAAAATCTTAGGACCTTCGAGTAATAGGTACTCTTTCCCATGTTTGGTGACTGCCTACCAGGCTTTCCATCTTAGTGCTATGGTGGCCGACCAGATCCAATGATCAAAATAAAAATCTTCTCCTCCCCAGGTAAGCTATCGAGCAATCTACTTACCATCCCTCTAATGGTAAGCCAAGTACAAGTCCATCTGCATCTAGCTCCGCATATAGTTTCCCATCTCCCAGTGGAGCCGAACCATCTACTTCTCTAAGACCTATTCCCAGGGATCCAGATCAATCAGCCTCGGAGTGGAAATTACCCTGGCTATCGATCTAATGATTTTCCATGTATCTCGTCCGAACCGAGACCATCAAAAGTTGCATAAGAACTACCAGGATTTTATTTCTATGATCCAGCCCGAACCAAACAGGTATGCTTTATTTCTCCACTACCCAGGGTCGTACCTTGCAGAACAAGGCCTTCACTTTCGGTGCTCGGCGAGGTTTGGAACCCTACCATTTATTCTATCCGCATCTCAAAATGAATCTCTTTCGCTGAAACCTAAAGGTTTACCTCAACTTCAAATCCATCTGTCATCCCCGTATACTCTGCTTCTGGAGAGCTGGAACCAGGGACGAGATATGAGACCACCTCTCCTAGTCTCAATTGGGATTCCCTTGGTTCAATGAAGGCTCGAAACCATCTCCATATTAATCCCCACCTTCAGACATTGACCCCTATGCTGCATTCGATCCATCTGTCCCATTACCAGAGGTGGATATGTGCCCAGGCATCTGATGCCTTTTGGACCTGTAAGGGAAATCGATCATAGATAGGCCCTATAGCCATCTCCATTCATCAGAAACTACCAATTACGAGTCCAGGGCCACCAGCATCTTATCTCTTTTCATCCTTTCCGGTAGCACTAATAGAAAGGAAGTACTTGCCAACGAACCTTGACTCTCCACTCTCTCCAAGCGAATCAAGAAATCGAGTGCAGTCAGTAAATGCATAATTTGGATTGGAATCCCGGGATTAAGAGACAGATATTCGCCAGGTCCGATATTGGATCATTTGCTGCTCACTCGCTTCTTTCTGCATTGGATCGAATCAAATAGATGGGTCACTGGGAATGGATTAGCTTATTGGCTGCTCTGATGCCACCACGGAGCCTTCATTCGCCCGTTCTTGGCGCTTGGGACTGGGAGAATAATATGAATTTGAAGGCTTAAATGCCACCCCTCGGAAGATTGAGGATACATCATAGGTTTCATTGCTTTTGATCCTTCTCTACGGAGAACCATGCTTTTGAGGATCAAAATGATGGTTAGTTTGAGTTATCTAGCTACTCATTCCCTTCAGGATCGAAGGTGCGTAGCAAACGAACACTAGGAGTGGTGTTACTGGTAATACCTCTATCTAATACTACGCAAGCCAGTCTTTCCTTTGCTTCGTGTGCTCCCTGTTAGAATGTTCTCTTTGGTAGGTATCGTATATAAGAGAAAGCTTTACTCATCTCCCGGAGTGGGGCTTCTCCTCTCTTTCATAAATTGTATAGAATAACCTATAGGAAGAACGGAAACCAGGACGTACGATTGGCTTTCCCTATCTTTCCGTTTTCAAGAGATTAGTCCCACGGCATCGTGATCTAGTTCTTTCGTATAGCTCAAAAAATGAAAAATAGTGATTTCGATTGGCAGAAGGGAGTCCGCAAGACTGGTGAATCCATTAGGGAAAACCTAATTCTGGTAGTTCGCGAGCTAGTACTTTAGTTATGAGTGCCCCAGTAACACCAGGGGGAAATGTTTTTCTCGAATTCTAAGCTTTCTTCTCGGCCCCAGGGAGTTCACCAGGTATAGGCTAGGAAGCAAGCAAAAACTATTGTGGAACTTGGAACGAAATTAATTTTTTCAATAAGCTTTTCTTCATTTGACTAACAATTCCCACATCTGGAAAATGGGCGAGCGAAGGAAAGATGATATGGTACATAAGTCTATGAAGAAACTCGGCCAAAAGGGCATGGATTCTATCCTATAGTCATAATTTAAGAATAGCTAAGCCTAGGCAGCCCGAACATAATGGCGAGAGGCCACCCCAACCTAATAGACTACTATTTGAACAAGAACTTCCAAGCAAGGCGACCGATCCAGTATATTAATTGGGGACCGATCCAGTATACTTAACATAGGGAGGTCCAAGTATATTAGGTATATTAATGGAGATCGCTTATGCGTAACATAGCAAGTGAAAGTGTCAGTTCAATTTTCACAACAAATAAATTAGATTCGATTATTTGGGTATGTGAGAAAGTCAAAGTTAGTACAACGTCTTATTCAGGTTGCGGGGTATAGCGGTAGCTCGCAAGGCTCATAACCTTAAGGTCACGGGTTCAAATCATGTCCCCGTGTAGTTAAGTCAAGAGATAATATCTTTTTTTCTACGCTATACTTGTAGAAATGCTCGAGTTTCTTCGCTATATTTTTGACAACGACCCAAATGTTTGCATCGCTATTTCATCTCGATACTATCACCACTTTATCTAATAATTTTCCTTTCTAAAATAGTCTGGTTCATTGGACTAGGAAGCATAAGCGCGGCAAAGAGATAGCTCTAAAACACAACGAAGACAAGGAGAGTCCCTTCTTTTACAAAATACAAAGTGGGTGGATGGGGAAAACCCTGTACCCCATTTTGAAGCCAGACCAAAAGGAGCTTTTTGAATTAAAAAAGGACCTAAAAATTATAAAAGAGAAGGTTGTGAACTTAGACAGCCAAAGGAAAGAGTACAGCCACAGCCCACTTGAGCAATTTTCCATTAACCGTTTCATTCCCATGAATCTGGGGAAGTTTTATTTTTCATTCACAAATCCATCCTTGTCTATGTTGCTCACTCTCGGTTTGGTCCTACTGATGATTTTTTTTTGTTACGAAAAAGGAAGGGGGAGAGTCAGTTCCAAATGCTTGGCAATCCTTGGTGGAGCTTATTCATGATTTCGTGCCGCACCCGGTAAACGAACAAATAGGTGGTCTAGATGTGAAACAAAAGTTTTCCCCTCACATCTTGGTCACTTTTACTTTTTCGTTATTTTGTAATCCCTAGGGTATGATACCATTTAGCTTCCCAGTGACAAGTCATTTTCTCATTACTTTGGCTCTCTCATTTTTCCATTTTGATAGGCATTATGATCGTTGGATTTCAAAGACATGGGCTTCATTTTTTTAGCTTCTCATTACCCGTAGGAGTCCCACTGCCATTAGCACCTTTTTTAGTACTCCTTGAACAATCCCTCATTGTTTTCATGCATTAAGCTCAGGAATATGTTTATTTGCTAATATGAAGGCTAGTTATAGTTTAGTAAAGATTTTAAGCGGGTTTGCTAGGACTATGCTATTGTTGAATAATCTTCTTTTTTCATAGGAGTTAGGTGTAGCTATATCACAAGCTCATGTTTCTACGATCTCAATCTGTGTTTACTTGAATGATGCTACAAATCTCCATAAAAATGAGTCATATCAACATTGAATAAAAACGAGGAGCATTAATATAGGGCGTTGACTTCACGTTGTTTTCGGGAAGCTGAAGGAACTCTATTTGCTCCTTTCACTCAGGTGTCTCCTATGGCTGGACTGGAGTCAGTTTGATTCATGTTCGCCTACGAAAAACAAACCAATGAAGCACGACGAGCAAATTCTCAAATGGATCGTTGAAAGCGTATTAATTGGCTATATTAATTGGCACTTGTAGGGGAAATAAGTATGGAAGTCGCTCTAGATAATGAGCAGTAGGAGGAAAGTATTGGAGCAAGAGGACTCGCATGTATGTGCCCATAGCAAGATGCCCTTAACACTTAAGCATTCCAAAAATGGAATTCATGCACTAATCCTCAATTCTTTGATCGCACATTTCTTAGAGAACAGTACACGAAGCCCTAATTGGAAGCATATAGCGGTCATTCCTTATTGTTCATCCCCATAGAAGTTCAATAACAGGATTTTTCTCATTGGATGGTGGTACTACATTAGGAACAATACGATATGGAAGAACGCCAACCCTAGATTGATAGAAGATCTTAAGAAGACAAGATTGGCACTTGACCTAAGAAGCTTTGAGACCCAGTATATTAATTGTTCGATAAGAGTGAATTACTCCGCTTACTCAGTCTATAACAGCTTACATCTCTCTTATTCAACGACTTGTATATTATATGTAATGGAATAATTGAAGCAAGGCCTATTTCTTGACTGTCCAGACTCTAAAGATGCCCAGGTTGAATGACTTGATTCTGATCCAGTTCACTCAAGCTATATATCTAACCGAAGTTTGACTCTGCAGAAATTCATTCATGGTAGGTTATTTCAATCTTTTGAAAGAGACAGAGTGAGTCCACAATAAGATAGTCCTGACCCACGAGAGAGGTAGTCAAAGAAAGGAGGAGAGGTGACCACTTCTAGAGGTCCACACCTCGTCCGACCTAGTATCTTAATTAGAAGTCCAGTACACCCAGTATATTAATTTCGGCGTTAGGGAGGGTTGATGAGTTTTGGATGGATTGTTAAGATCCTCATTCGATAAACCCAGATTCTCGATGAAAGGGCTTGTCAACCAAGTTTTACTTGAGGCGCCCATCAGTATATTAATTGGAGTAGGCAGTGAGCATAGTTGATGTAGATTAGCGAGAGGTATATGGTATGATGGAACCATCATAACGTGGACGTACCCAGTGTGAGATGACGTTATTCTGGTTAGAGCAAGTTGTAGGGTGGCATCAGTATGTGACAGTGGATCATTCGGTAGCTAGGCTGGGTGACAAGTAATTAATCTGATTGATAGGATCAGTATGCAACTATATTATGTCTATTAAGGAGGATTCCCCGAATACCTAATAGAGATGATCATAGAAAATGTAAAATATTTGATAGGATCTGTTTCGGAAATGTGGAATACTCGAGAAATTCAAATTGATAGTTTGGAATTCGTATACTTGGCGCCAATTAATATACTGGCTGGACCTCTAATTAAGATACTGGGTCTCCTAAGGAGCAGTATCGCGACAGATAGCAACAGTTCGCGTTCCCGCCTAAAATTGAGCTTACCATGCCCATATTATGTACATCGTGCCTAAGATTGTAAGCCGTTAGCAACAGTGAGAGTGAGCTTTCAAGTTCACAGTTCGCTTCCTTTTCGCTTTTAGCTATGGGCTAAGCCCTACTTCTTTATCCAGGAATTTTGCTTGGCTTGCTCGGTCACCTCTGCCACATGCATACTACTTGCTTTCCTTTCCGCTAGACTCAAAGAATGGTTCCAACCCAGTGACAGCGGAAGCTGATTCATTTGCTTGTTCTGTTCCGCCTGGCTAGTTGTCTTTCCTCTGGCTTGCGTAGTTTGCGTAGTTATGTTCCTTCAGTGGTCCAGACCTAGCCTTTAACTGCCTCTCTGATTGGATTTAAGAGCTGGCCACTTTGACTCGAGCAGGGTAGAGCGCGAGCTAAAACCACTCTTTCGAAGGCAGCAAAGCAACAGCTTCGTCTCGACCTGTCAACTGGCATAGCGTTCTATCTATTAGTTAGGAATTCGATTAAGGACACTTTTAGTATGGGGGATCGACGAAAAGTGGTACTACACTAGGTAGGTTGTTCCTAAAGTAGCTTTAAGCTCCGGAGATAGAATCAAATTGATATCTGCAAGTCTAGAGTAGTCTAGTAGCTGCTTTAAGTTCCGGGCCTGTAGTAGTAGCTTATTATCCATGAAGGAAGTTTGGTGCCTTCTTTTCTCATTCCGTTCCCAAGCTTGTTTTGTTCTTTGAGCCGTCTCTAGCAAGTAGGAAGGAAGAGAGTCAAGGTCTTACCCTGCCAAGCCAATCTAGATGTCTTATGCATAACACAAGCTAAGCCGCTTCTAGTGAAAACAGTAGTGAGGTAGCTCAATAAACCTAGCAAACACCAGCTAGATAAGTAGGGTTAAGTCAAGGGATTCTTTGTCGATAGGAGGCATTCACGAAAGTCGCTGATGAAGAAAAGCTTTACTAAAATAGGGCTTCTCATTATGTGGATACAAAGGCTTCAAGTGGTGCGGTTCCCACAGAAATTGCAAACACTGAAGAGAGCGGCCGATACGATATCCTTCTTTCATAGTCTAATCCATTACAGCCTGGCAGTCTAATAGGCATAGATCACACTGGAACTTGATAGCCAGAATCTCTTACATTATGTAGTCTAGCCCATCTATACTCTCCTTTGAATGAAGATGATAAAGAATTGAAATATTTCGACTTGATCTTATTCTCCAACCCGCTTATCTCGTAATGAGAATAGAATAGGAAAAATTTGTAACGAAAGTACGCCTACGTGCTCTATGTATTGAACACGAACCAAACTACTCTATGCATAGCCGAACACATGCCAGTATATTAATTGCGATCAAGTATTGGGCTCTGCTTTTTCCATTGCTGGTCATTCTTGAAGAGCTCTTGGTCTTGCATAATCGGCTCAACGAAAGCCACAGCCAGAACTTTTGTACTTCTTCAAACCTTACTAGAAAATAATAACAGCAACTGCTCACTAGAAGAATTCATAGTCAATCCTGACATCAAATGAAAGAGCGGAGCCCCTATTATGTAAACGTAAGCGCTTCAATCAACAACTTGGTAATGAAAGATATATTCCATTGATCAATATATTGATTTACCAGTGGATTTATTCAATGAGTTTATTGGTTTGGTATACTAAGCCTCTACGAAACAAAATTAAATTAATAATACTGGGATGAGGGAACCATTGACTTGACGTAGGCCTTCTACCCCTGAGCTCGGTACTCATTTCGTACTGGACCCACAATGTTGAGTGACTCAGTTCTCTCGTCCCCTCACCCTACTATTGCTTACACTAAGGTTCGAATTCATTCTTCTAATTACCCTTAATAAACCTTGGTAATGAAAGATCCTTCTTATAAGATTGAGAAGTTTATGTTTGATTCTCGTTCAACATTTACGTAAATAGTTCTATGATCTTTCATTACTATGTGAATGAATATATATATAGTTGTTTCATTACCAACTTGATTCTTGAAGTGCTTATCATAATTGAAGTGAAACATTATAGTAATAGTTCTCTAATCTTTCATTACCAAATTTCTTCGGTTCAGCCGTACACTCCTTTGGTCTAGGGTTTCAACTACTTTCTTTTGGTTCAAACTGGGAAGAAGGCTTGCTTTTTGTTGATCTCTTATTGCTGAACCATCACTCGAACCTGGAACCGAAGGACTTGCCTTTTCGTTGAGCTAGGCCCGTAAACTCTTTTAGGAGGTCCAAAGACGAAATAGAGGCGCCCAAAAGAAGGGTGCCCTTCTAGATGGAGCCAGGTTAGTTCGATTGCTTAAGCCCGTGATAGAGTAGGCCGCTTTGATTGGCAAGGTTATATGGTCTAGAATTCTGCCACTTGTGAAAGAAAGGTAGCGAAAGATGTTAAGAATGGCATTCCAAATAGTGGTAGCATCTTTAGTTCCTAAGTCTATCACATCTATTGGCCAAGTGTCTATCCATACATTATTGGAATCTTTTGTCCGGTTTCTTCTTATCTTCATCAAGTTTCTTAACTTCTTCAAGTTCTGACAAGTGGTAATAACACTATCTTTACGAGCTAAAAGCTCTCTATTTTTCATATTATCATCTGATAGTTTCTAGTTCACTTGACTTTATATTCTAGTAGTCTTTTTCCTTGATCTGAAATGTCTTTAACAACTATAGGTTCCGTGCCCACCCAAAAACTTATGTCATCAAATAGGCTACGCACTTTTATCAGTACTGATTCCTAGGTAGCGTAGCTCTATATCTTTGATGAGGATATTCAGGTTTACCCACTTCAGAATACCTGGCATGAGTAGCTGGCCAATGACGTCTCGCGTCCCACTTGGAAAGGGCTCATAGCTTCTTTCGTAGATAAATGCAATGCCCTGATTCGACAAGCCGTAGAGAATGCATACGTGGTAGGGTAGAGGCTGGCAATTAATATACTGGGGACAAACTCTTATTTCCTATGAAATGCAATGATTATCGGTGTTCGCAAGAGGTATAGGCTTAGCTCATCAGGCATTCTCGTATATTCGTGGTATGCGCCAAACACGATGAGAAATACTTAATCAAAATCAAACCTCTTGTTCAAAATGGAAAGCTATATGAGCTTGTTGTGTATGAACACAAGTGAATTCTTATTAGTAGAACCATAGAATAGAAGTGTTCTCTTGCTTAAGCCGGATTCCTTTCCTGTAGGTACTGGGTGTTGGCCAATTACACCAGTGATTTCCGAGAAATCGCTATTCATGGAAAATGGCTGACCCTAGTCCCAAAACTCTTAAGTATTATAAAATAAAATTTGATTTCTAATGTACCGACGTAAATATAAGTTACATATATATTTTTGCTAATTATAAGCATGAAAATATATGAAACAAAAAAAATTTATATAAATATATTAATTTATAAAAGCGTATAAATATGTACATATTTAAACATAATTTATCAAATTAATTTAAAACATATATATACCATAATACATATAAATGTATGCTTAATAAACACAAAATTATAAATGTTGTGAAATTAAAATTTTGAAGTTATATATATATATATATCAGAGACGGAGCTAGGATTTGATGTCTCCCCGGGCTAATCAAACATTTTAACTTCAAAAGCTTAAAAAATTAGTAAAATAAAACCAAAAAACATATAAAAAATTCAAAAAAACGTAAAGTTTTAAAATGACAAAGTATTGAACATAAATAGTAAATGAATGGGAAAAGGAAGAACTGGATGAAAAGGTGTTAGAAACTAATCTTAGATCACAGATATATTGTAGACGTGGAATGGTAAATCAATAATAATAACAACGACAACAACAACAACAACAACAAATGGGTTTTTCCTTTACTGATGAGTTCTATCATGCATAAATATAATCCCGTGTAGCAATTTCACCCGTGTTGCAGCCTAGGGTAATTAAACCATAAATTCGTCCCTGATAAAATTGTTTTATTAAAAAATATTAATATTATGAAACTGTGTTTTAAATTAAAAAAATTCAATTCTGTTGTGGTCGAAAGTATATACATGAATACATACATACATACATACATACATATATATATATATATATATTTACACTTAGATATATATATATATCATTCTTTTATATTTGATTTAAACATTAATTCTAATATATATATATAATATTTCCAAAAAAAATAGTTTTTAAGTACATATATATATATCAAATATAATTTATAATTTTAAATTTGAAATTATAAGATATTTTAAAATCTGGATTTAGATCTAAAATTAGAAATTAGAAATTTGAATTTAAATTTAAATTTAAAATTGTTTGTATTTGTATTTATAAATATTACAATTTCATAATGTTATATATATGTGCTATTATAAATATATTTTTATATCACATTATATATATATATATATATTAAACAACACATATGTATACGAAGTGGCTAACATGTCCATTGCGGTGCAGATCCCAACGCTTATATACAGTCATGTTAAGTTATGTGTACTGTATATGTTGCATGTGCACGTATACACACATGTGTATATGATATGCATGTTCATATTATATAACATAAATATAATATAAAAATAAAATTTTATTTACACGTTAAATAAAATAATAGTTTTATTTAAAATTAATTTAGACCGGATCCATATTAAATTTAGACTTTATAGGCCCAATATGATCCAAAATGGCAAAAGAAAATTGAAATTTACTCATTTAACCTACTATGTGTTGGCGCAGATCTAACAATGGTATTAGAGCCCAATAGCCTATGTAGTCTAAATTAACCATATTAGAGCTAACTAGCCAAAGCCTGCCCATATAGTAGGATGTCTGGAAAAGTAGTGTCTAAGGTTGGGTTTAGGTATTCAAGAACTTTGTCATATCTAACTCTTGCCTGGTCCGAAAGGATAAGATAAACCCAAAGGTTATCTCCAATATACTGACCTAGATTGATTTGGGTCTTGAGCTAATTTTCAAATTTTGTTTTGAAATTAAAATAAAATTTTAAATATAAAAGGTTAATTTTAAAATAAATAAAAATAATATTTAAAATTTACAATAAATAATGATTTTATAAATGTTATAAAAAAATTCAAATTTTTTTTGAAGATAAAATAATTGTTTTTGAAATTTATTAATAATTAATTAAATAATTAATTAATTAAAAATTAATTAATTAAATTAAACGACATATATATTGATATATGTAACATTATCTTAAAATGTTAAGATCATATATATGTATGAATAATTTTTGAAATTAATTATAATTAATTAAAATTATTTTAAATAAATTAATTAAATAAATTTTAATTTGTAAATAAAATAATATAAATATATTAGATATAAGTGTATAACTATAAATGTTATGGTGCACACATTCAATTTAAAATGTTTAAAATGAATAAAATAAACTTAATTAAAATGTTAATTGATTAATCTATTAAATTAATTAAATAAGATTTAAATAATATTAATAGAGGATTATGCATAAGTTATTACATAAGTTAATTAAACTATAAAATTGTATACAAGAATTAAATTTATATAATATAAATGTGTAATAAAAGGTGAAACGGTAAGAAACCCGGTTAGGCTTAACAAATAATTACATAAGTATAGTACGCATACCGTGATTTCCGATGTGTTTGACACTTGAATCACGAGGGCATTTCTTAACAAATTTTCCATAAGTCGATGTCGTTGAATTAAATATATCAAAGATTATAAATCTTTAGTATAAATGTTATGCTCTACCATTTGTATATTAATAAATTACTAGATACTCTCTAGTTGTTGATCAAACTCAAACAGGGATGTTATGTGTAGTATTATTGATATATAGACTAGACAAGCTAAGATAACTAGATGTATATGTTGAGCAATCTCAAGGTACATATATTATAATTAGGTCATCGAAAAATGGTAAATAGGAGTGACTAATTTCTTTCGATTTGTTGAGTAAACTCAAGGTCGAAATGAGATCTGGACAAAAACCATAGATTATGAGTTGTATATGATGCAACCTAAAAGTCTTATCCATTGCTTATGGACCTATGATTTGTTGAGCAAACTCAAGGCCAGAATCCCAAGGCAAGCAAGTCCTAACACTAACTAGAGAAATCAAAATATTTCTAAGTTTCTTCTAGGGTTTTTTAAGAAACATAAAAGTCAGGTGGAAACCTTATTAGAAAAATAAAATGGTAACATTTAACTTTTCTAATATTGTAAGTTGTTGTGTATAAATTAAACCAATCTACATTAATAAATTTATGCATTAAACTTAATTGATAAAGTATTTACAAATTAAAATATTCAAATGAACAGAATTAATATTAACAAATAGAAGTATAAAATATACTTACCAATAAATTTTTTCATGTTGACCTATGCAAGCGCCTAATTATACAACTACTAAATACATTTTGAACTTGGTCACTTACATGTCTACTTTTCCAAGACTATATATTGTCTTCAACGAGTTTTGAACTCTAAAAGCAATACAAGGATATGAATATTTGATCCATGTCCAATCATATACGAATGTTATATTGTGAACGGTCGCCACTCGTAATGTACAAAATCTCAATGAAATTAGTTCATTCGACATAAGCAAGTAAAGCATGGTGTGAGATCGAGTATTCAACATGATTGATTACAATCATGATCTTGTTATGTTAAATGTAACACTAGACCAAAAGTTACAAGATAGGTATAAGAATTTAATCACTGGAATTTTAGTTTGATAGATTTACGTAAAGTGCAACTTATTTGATATTCTTAAAAGTTAAGGATAACAAAATGCACTTTTTTAAAGGGCTCGTTATGATATTGTAATAAGGATTTCCTTTAAATGGTTCAACCGTTTAGAAAGGAAATCAAATGTGCGAGGGTAGATGTAACCTAAGGCATAGTTAAGATGAAAAGAGTGAATGGTTACTTCTGCTTCATAAAAAACATCAGAAATGAGAACTATAAAATATAATATATACATAATGTTGGAATAAAAAATATAATTTCTATTCCAAAACATATTTCCAAATACAAAAATAAATTTCATGAGATTTACTTTGAATTCAAGATATTTGATATGAAAATCTCAACTGTAAACTAGCCATAGTATATGGAATAATAGCATATATTAAGTGGTTGAATGGAGTTCCATGTTTCATAGGTTATTATAGTAATGGCAAAAATAGTGTGAGCATGTCATATAGCACTTATTAGTCGCATCAAGTTACGAAAATTATTTTCGTAAAACACACCAAACATTATTTATGAAATAATAACTATTTTTCAGTATGGATTGAAAAATAAATGTAGTTTTATTTCAATATGAATATTATGATGTGCATTATAAAATAAATTTATATTAGTGGCATTTTTTTCATAACAAAAGTGATGCATTGGAAAATATTGAAGTGTCTAACATTATTTATAATTATTTAGGAATTATAGACTAAGCACAAATTTTAAGAAATAATTTTTTGATTATATGGTTATGAATCAGATGATACTACTGAATCATATCTCAATCAATTAATGGCAAAACACCCATTCAATGAGAGCTTCATAAAAGTTGATGAAATCTTTGGACCGATATACATAAAAGTATGCAATTGTAAGTCTAACAATACCAAAACGTTTCCACACACTTCGTTGAATCCACCGATGAATTATCACAAATATGAACATGTCTATTTGATACACATGTAGCATGGTTATGATAAGTTCATACAATAGAAAACCAAAGTAAATGAAATTACATGCAACAGAATATCAAAGGATTTGATTTGATCGAATATGGAAGTATATTGGAAAGAGTTTCAACTGTACCTAAAATTAATAAAGATTCATTCTCAAATGTCAATCCTTATGATACATAATGATATATCGATAAGGAGTAATCAAACTTTGTTAAACAAAGTATGACCTATGATGAGTAAAATTGAGTTAACTTCTTTCTATAAGGTCATGTGTTTAACAGTAGTACACAAGGTTAAAATTCATCTCATCTAAAGGATAGTTTATAATAGGGGCTTATAAGAAACTCCAACATATCCAAGGTCAAGGAATTGGCAGGTTGTACAAGTCGAAAGACTGTATATAATAATTTTATGTGAGGGATCTTGTAACAACCCGTATTTTTGATAATTAAAAATATTAAATTTAATAAGATTTTTGGAACTTAATATTGTGAGAAATTAAAATTTATGATTTATAAATGGAGAAATTATTAGAATATATTTTAATAATGTTGATTGGATGTAGTAGATAACTACTAATGTAATTTCAATTAATGGTAATAATAAAGGTTAATGAGGAATAAATAAATTTTAGAGTAAAAAGAAATTATATGAAATTAATTGAAATTGGTTAATATAGAATGGAATCAATATTTGGTAAGTAATATATCAACCTTATTTGTAAACAATAAGTTAATAGAGATGAATTATTGATGTATAACAATTGATTTATTCTCATCTTATTATTTAATCCGTTGAATTAATTTGGAAATCAATGTGAAATTAATATAATTAAATATTGCAGTTAATATGAGTTAAGATCGGTAGAATATGAGTGTAATAAAATGGAGACTTATGTGTAATTTATTCATAAGGAAATAGTTGATTTAATATAAGAATTTAAATCAAAATAAAAGAAATCGTTGGAATTTAAATTATAATAAACTAGGATTTATTACTATTGTAATTTGACGTGAAATTAATGTAATATTTAAATATTGGATTTAACATGGAAAATTTAATTGTAAAAGATTATTAATTTTTGTTTAATCAAAATGATGATATAAAACTTTTAATTTAGAATTTAAAAGTGATTAAATTGGTTTTAAAATAATAATTCATTTAATTAACGTGTAAAGTTAGTCTTTTTGGCCACTGTCTCAGATTTCGACGAAACCAGTTTCATCGGATCTGTAATAGTGAATTATTGTACGATTTCAAGTTTCGTAGCGATCGGACTTATCGTTTGATCGTGCGAGCTCGAAACGCGTAGAAATCAATTAATGGAATTTAAATGAATATAATTTGATTTTGAAAGCTAACCTTTGTATACAATGGAATTAAGGTTTGAAACTAGTTCCATTGGGTTTAAAAATATCGAAAACATATATTTCGATATATTGGATGACCTGTCTTCGTTTTGGGAACAAAACGGGCTTTTCGGGTCGTTGTTATCGTTTCGACCCAATTCAATCTGTTCCATCTGTTCTTATCCATCTCTGTCTATATAAAGGCTGTTATAAACCATAGCAGTCTTTTATTTCATTTTCATGTACGTACAAATTTTATCTCATCTGTTCCTTCTCAATGGCAGACATCTCAAACTCTAATTACAATCTCAAATCAAACTCCAAAATCCAAACTCGCCAAACCCTATCATATAATATATTATCGTGAAGCTCTCGACGAACGTAATCTGCATCTGCAGTTCGTTTTTGCAATTAAGTCTCAGTTTGGCCATAATTTGGTGAAGAAGGTTCGGCAGTTCTTATTAGGGTTTGCAAATCAATGGTGGGTCGTCGATTATACGACGATCGGAAGGTACAGGCTTGTAGAGGAGGAGGAGCAGTCGTGATCCACGATCTTCGTTCATCTTAGAAGTGCACGAGATCGCCAGAAATGGAAAATAGGCGTCAGTGGCGGCGGAGCCACAGGGCTCAATCGCGAGCAATGGCCTTCTGGCCGATGGGGCGGCGTGACGTGGGCGTTCGCATGGCATGGTCTAATCGTGGTGGCGTGGCTCCTAGGCGGCGGAAGTTGCTTGTCAGCGTGGTGATGGCGTGCTGCATATGGGTTCGAGCGCGCGATTGTAGGGTTTGCAAGGGTAACGATAATTACTATTTTTCCCTTGGTATTATTTTAATTCAAATTTAAATTTTCAATGTTCCAACTAGCATAACTTTTGCATACGAACTCGAATTGATACGTGGTTTCTTCCATTAAGTTCGTATCAAAATTCCAGAAAACATGAAACTGGTTTGGTTGAATTTGAAGACTGTTTAAATTTTGGGCTTTTATTGGATTTTAAATCAAATATAAATCAAAAGTGAGTGATTTAACCCACTCACGCAATACTAAACCTTCTTACGTTAGTTGAATTAAATTTATGATGTGATAAAAAATTAATTGATTGCTGTTTGGTAATTTAAATTGTCATTTAAATTTAATTTGAATTTTATTGAATTAAATTGCCATTTAAATTAATATTGAAATTAAATTGATAGTTCAATATCTGATATTGATAACTAGTTAATTGTTATAATTTATTGACCGATTTGGATGTTGATTATGATTAGGTCGGTCAATGGGCCAGGTTCGGTCTGGGTATTATAAAACCCGGACCCGAGTCCGATTGCAATAATTAAAACCCGAGGCCGGCCCGAGCCCACATGGTATTTCAACCCAATATCCAAGCCCGGCCCATCGGGCCTTTTAAGCCAGTTGAGTAATACCCATATACCCAACTCAGAATATTTATGTTAAATCCATATTTTAAAACTGCAACTTTGGTAAAATTTGTATACAAACAATGTTAAGATATAAATCGGACGGTGATGTAGTCAAGTTCACAACAAAAGTATGCAAAAATATATACATGTAAACAAACAAAATGGTAAACAAATAACATACACACTCATATTTTGATACGACAGAAAACTAATAGTCGGACCCTAATCGGGCTGGGTTTTGATAAACCGTACCTGACCCGGGTCGGACCTGAGTCAGGCTTGGGTAGTAAAACGCAAAACCCATACCCGCATTAATAGGGCGGGTTCGGGCCGGGCTCGGGCCGAAACCCGTACCATTGACAGGACTAATTATGATGAATGTTTATTTGTTTACATTTTGGATGATTGGATGTTTATTTATTTATATAATCCCTGTTATCACCCTGTATATTAATTGTAAGCATATAAACTATTATTTAAATTATTTCGAATAAATTAAGAAATATGTTGGAATGATATATACCTATGACATTTTGATTTGGATTGAAATGATATATATCTATCCCTATAATTGAAATTGAAATAAATGATCACTTGGCCATTGGGTAGAAAATTATATACGGACACCGGATTGGCTAAATTAAATGGTTTTAAAATCTTGAATTGGGATTTTGATTAAAGGATATGGTTTTTAAAGGAAATAAAGTGTGGATTTATATAAATTGAATTATTTCTAATTCAAGCTTTGAAAAGTTAAATTGGTTAAAAGGAATTGTTTTAAAGAATTGAATTGGAAATGTAAAGATGATTGATATTTGACTTAAATTCGAAAAATTGAATTATTTTAAAGTTTGTATCTTAAAATTTAACAATGAAGTTAAATTTGATTTAAGATGTTTAAATAAGTAGATTGAAATTGGACATGAAATTGAACATGAAACTGAAATGGTTTGAAATAAGAATTGAATTGAATTTAAATCATTGAATTGAATTGTTGAATCGAATTGTAGTTAAAAATGAATATTTCGAAAATTGAAGTTATTTCGAATTGAAATTAAACTGAAGTTGATTTGACATTAAATCTAACTTGAGTCAATTGAATTGAAAGATTGGAAATAGAATTGTTGATTCGAAATTGGACATGGGTCTAGAATATTGAAATGGAAAGAAACAGTTTGATTTGATATTTTTTCAAAATAAATTATTATTATTATTTCTTTTGATATAAACTGTTTAAAATCTATTATTTTTAAGATTCAAATTATTTAGATTTCCAAAACTATTTTACTATATAAGCCATTTTCAATACTCAAACCATTTTATATTAAACTGTTTTAAAATCCTTAAACTACTTAAACTATTTAAACTATTTTAAACTATTTATAACTATTCAAACTATTTTCTAGAATTTCTGACTGTGCGAAGTTGGAATTTTATATTTAAATCGTTGATTTAAATGTGAATGTGGTTAAATGAGGTTATAACCTAAATTGGAAATTGAAATGATATTTTCAAGTGGAAATGACATACTTTGAGTAAATATGATGATTTTGAAATGAAGGATATTTTTAAGTGAATATGATATTTAGATATCAAATATGAATTGGTTTTGAAATGCAAAAAAACCAACCAGTGTGAAAAATGACGTTTGGTTGTTAAAGAGACCGAGGCCTCTTATTGGCATACTCTCTATCAATATTGAAACCACTTTAACAACTGTGTACGCGGTGGATGTTATACAGAATGAAGTGGTTGAATTGGAGGCGTTTGCTGGAATGAAGTAAGAGAACGATGATGGATAGCCTTGACTTTTGAGTCATAATTAAAATGACTAAAACAGGAGCTATACTGGGCCAAGTTGGGTCGCTCCCCCTATCGAACACGCTTCTTCAAAACCATATCTTTTACTTTATGATTGTTTGGTGGCCACCCTAGATTATGGTAGTGTTGTTTCGAGGTGGGCGGTAGCTGCGTTATGCGTTACCACTAGTTCGGGAGGGCAAAACGGCAGAATCCTACCCTGGATATTGCCTTGCATGCCTTGTCATATTTATCCTGATCGAGCCCACTACGACTTTGGTTTGTGTTGTACCTATGGAGTGCTCCCTGATAGCCCATCAGTTTACGGTGGAGTTTACAGTATTGTATAGACTACGATGCTTATATAAAATGTGTTAAGGGGGATGCCTTAACGCTATTTTAATACGTTATATTACTGATAGACACTACATATATAGCGTATTTTACTACATATAGATAGTTTAACGGATCCTTAGGAGATGGGAAATCCTGTAACGTCTCTTAAGTTATTGCACGCACGTTATACACTTGATAGGAGATGTGAAATCCCGTAAACATCTTTGAAGCTATTACCCTCATATTTATTTGTTGTTGATTTAACTTATATAAGAACTTTTAGTTCTGACTCGAGTGTTTTGTCTTTTCACTACGCTCGGGTCAGCCTGAGCTTTTCAGTGTTGAAGACATTATTTCTAGAGGACGAAGTCGGGGTTTGATATTATATTATTAGTATTATTCCGCGCATCATTATTGGTATGTTGTTGTTTGTACTCTGATATTGTGTAATAAAATGTATATTGTTAAACAGCTTCATGAACTGTTTATTTAATTATTATATTTTGACAATTCCGCTAAGAGATTCTATGTTTTGTTTTCCCTTCTTTTCTCTTATTTTCTTATTTACCTCATTGACAATCCTCCCTTTTGAATGGTTTGAGTTAGACATGTGTGGGATATTATCGATTTAAACCGTCCAAAAAGGTGGGTCGTCACAGTTGGTATCAGAGCGAGGTTTAGAGATACCTTAGCCTGATTTGGGGTTTAAACTCATTAGAGATAGGGTCATTAATACCCTAGAATGAGTCTGAGTGTACATATACGGGAGAGCGTATTTGTAAGTGCTATATAAAAATGTTTTGTATTGTGTTAATATGTTCTGTTGAGTATTTATAAATTCCGATCGGTACATAGGACGATATGGCATAGTTAGGATTTCTAAACACTTAATAGGGCAGACCAACACCATATCATTTTTGAAATATAGGGAAATGGAATAATTTTACCTAGTAATTATATTTTGTATATTTAATATATATATACATATATAATTTTTCATAGATTGATTTTTGTTATTTTTGTTGTGTTGGATGTTAGTAAATGATGATATTTGATTATTGTCATTTATTGGTTAGTTAGTGAAGGTTATTAAGACTATTAACTATTGTATGTTATAAGAAAATGCAATCTTATAAATATGGTTTATAAAATAGGATTTACCAATAAAATGAATTTAAATGGAAATTTGAGAACTTAAATTCTGGTGTTTTGAAATTAGTTTTCAAAGATTTTAGAAAAGGTAATATTAATATTATTTGAAAGTATTTGCAAATAGAAAGGTTTCCAAAGTATTTTCAATGGAATTTGAAAGAAATGTTTTAAAAGAATTTTAAAAAGGAAAAAGTTCTGTACTCCCCTTCTTCTGTCGCTGGAAAATAATTTCGGTGATGACTGCGGCATCATCGACTTTCATTTTCGAGTTTCAAAGTGGAAAGACCAATATTGTTGTTTTACTACACATTTGTTTGATAAACAAAATTTTATTTTAAAAATTCCTATGTATGATTTGATATATTAAAAGATATAATTATATATTATTTCAAAGTGATTTACAATGAAACCCGATATTTATTTCTTAAGTTTTCTATAAATTGGGGATTTCAATTATTGTAATGAAATGAAATCTTGACTATTTTAATAAATTGGAAACATTCAAATAGAAATCTGAATTAAAAGTTAATTGTTTAATGAAAATATAAAAAAATTGAAGTTTTGACTTGTAAACTATTGAACATTTTTGTTAACTAAAATGAATAAGATAAATTTGTATAACATTCAATTACATTCTAAAAACATATATAAAACTTACCAGAAAGGTTTAAAAAGTTGAAATGTTAATATGAAATGTAATAGAATATTATACAAGTAAAAGGCTTAAATAGCAAAAATGCTTCAAAATGAACATATGTTTATAAATAAATGAATTAAGAATACAAGGAATGTATAAACATAAGTTAATGTTTTGAAATGCTGATAATTAAATTTAATAGTTAAAAGTGAACACTATTTAAGTAAATGATTATAAACTTAAGAAGAAGACTGAAATGATTCATAAATAAGTTATTATTAAATGATATTGTATATGAAGGAATGAATGTAAATTTAAAAGTTAAGAAACTTAAGTTGAAATGATTCATTAGTGAATATTAATATTAAATAGGAGTCAAGTTATATAAGTAAATAATTGTAAACTAAATTGCAAGAAACTTATGTAATACTTTAAGAATTTATTTATTGATGTTCTAAATAATTGAATGGGAAATAATCTATGTATGAAAATGAATGAGAAGAAAAAGGATGACATTGTATGAATGAATGAAAATAAATAAAAGGTAAGTAGTGTGAAAAGAAACCAACAGAATAAATTAAATAATGTTTAAAATTTTATGTTGTTTGGCTTATGGAAAGTTTGGGAAATGATACTTCAAATTGTTTAAGGTTGTATGAATAATCTATTAAAGAATCATCTAAGGCTGTTGAGCGTAAGGTATACTTGGTAGTTTATTTATCACCCTGGTACGATGAAAAGTTTCTAAACCTGGACAAACCATTAGTTTTGGTTGCTATGATGGTTGTACTTCTTTTTGTTTGCATATGATTATTATATATTGTATGTTGCTTGTACTATTAACTGAAACAACTAAATATTACTCTTTTACATAACTTTAACTCTTTTTTATTATATAAGTGAGATACAGGTTTATGGAAGCAATAACAGTTGCTTTTGGTTTCATAAATAAATTTTTTTTGCCCGACAAATAGGTACGTATTCGGATTATGGTTTTTGAAATGATATTTTATTGTTTTCCCCATGGTTTGGGATATTTTATTCGTGAAATATGATATATACAATGTAATTATTGATATTGTTATTTTTCCGGACCTAACCGTGCAAAGGAGACCCTGCCGAAATTTTTCATAAATTTAAGACTTAGAAATTTTTTGATGGAAGTTGAGTTATTTTCAAATTTATATTAAGCTTAAAAATGTAAGTTAAAGTGTTTATAAATTGACTATTTTAAATAAATTATATCAAACCTCTTGATTCTTTCTTGTTCCTATTTGGGGACGAAAAGTTTTGAGTGGGGGAGATTGTAACGACCCGTATTTTTTATAATTAAAAAAATTAAATTTAATAAGATTTTTGGAATTTAATACTGAGAAATTAAAATTTATGATTTATAAATGGAGAAAAATTATTAGAATATATTTTAATAATGCTGATTGGATGTAATTGGCAATTATTAATGTAATTTCAATTAATGGTAATAATAAAGGTTATTGAGGAATAAAATAAATGTTGTATTAAAAAGAGAAATTATATGAAATAATTTGAAATTAGTTAATATAGAATGGAATCAATATTTGGTAAGTAATTTATCAACCTTTGTTTGTAAACAATAAGTTAATAGAGATGAATTATTAATGTATAATAATTGATTTATTCTCATCTTATTATTTAATCCGTTGAAATTAATTTGGAAATCAATGTGACATTAATGTAATTAAATATTGCAGTTAATATGAGTTAAGATGATAACTGTAGAATATGAGTGTAATAAAATGGAAACTTATGTTTAATTTATTCATAAGGAAATAGTTGGTTTAATATAAGAATTTAAATCAAAATAAAAGAAATTGTTGGAATTTAAATTATAATAAACTAGGATTTATTACTATTGTAATTTGACGTGAAATTAATGTAATATTTAAATATTGGATTTAACATGGAAAATTTAATTGTAAACTATTATTAATTTCTGTTTAATCAAAATTATGATATAAAACTTTTAATTTAGAATTTAAAAGTGATTAAATTGATTTTAAAATAATAATTCATTTAATTAACGTGTAAAATTAGTCTTTTTGCCCACTATCTCGGATTTCGATGAAAATAGTTTCATCGGATTCGTAATAGTGAATTATTGTAGGATTTCAAGTTTCATAGCGATCGGACTTATCGTTTGATCGTGCGAACTCGAAACGCGTAGAAATCAATTAATGGAATTTAAATGAATATGATTTGATTTTGAAAGCTAACTTCTGTATACAATGGAATTAAGGTGTGAAACTAGTTCCCTTGAGCTAAAAAATATCAAAAACATATATTTTGATATATTGGATGACCTATTTTCGTTTCGGGAACGAAACGTGCTTTCGGGTCGTTGCTATCGTTTCCACCCAATCGATATGTTCCATCTGTTCTTATCCATCTCTATCTATATATAGGCTGTTATAAACCCTAGCAGTCTTTTATTTCATTTTCCTGTATGTAGAATTTTCATCCCAACTGTTCCTTCTCAATGGCAAACATCTCAAACCCTAGTTATAGTCCCAAATTAAACTCCAAAATCCAAACTCTTCAAACCCTATTATATAATATATCATCGCGAAGCTCTCGGCGAACGTAATCTGCATCTGCAGTTCGTTTTTGCAATTAAAACCCTGTTTGGCCAGAATTTGGTGAAGAAGTTTTGACCGTTCATATCAGGGTTTGCAAATCAACGGCGGATCGTCGACTATACGACGATCGGAAGGTATAGGCTTGTAGAGGAGGAGCAGTTGTGATCCACGGTCTTCGTTCATCTCAGAAGTGCACGAGATCACCAGAAATGGCAAATAGGCGTTGGCGACGGCGGAGCCATAGGGCTCGATCGCGAGCAATGGCCTTCTGGCCGATGGGGCGACGTGACGTGGGCATTCGCGTGGCGTGGTCTGATCGTGGTAGCGTGGCTCCTAGGCGGCGGCGGCTGCTTGTCAGCGTGGTGGCGGTGTGCTACATATGGGTTCAAGCGCGCGATTGTAGGGTTTGTAAGGGTAACGATAATTACTATTTTGCCCCTGCTATTATTTGAATTCAAAGTTAAATTTTCAACGTTCTAACTAGCATAACCTTTGCATACGAACTCGGATTGATGCGCGGTTTCTTTCGTGGTGTTCGTATCAAAATTCCGTACAACATGGAACTGATTTGGTTGAATTTGGAGAATGTTTAAATTTTGGGCTTTTATTGAATTTTAAATTGACTATAAATCAAATGTGAGTGATTTAACCCACTCACGCAATACTAAACATTCTTATGTTATTGAATTAAAATTATGATGTGATAAGAATTTTATTAATTGTTGTTTTGTAATTTGAATTGTCATTTAAATTTAGTTTGAATTTTATTGAATTAAATTGTCATTTAAATTAATATCGAAATTAAATTGATAGTTAAATACCTAATATTGATAACCAGTTAATTATTGTGATTTATTACTGATTTGGATGTTGATTATGATGGATGTTTATTTGTTCACATTTTGGATGATTGGATGCTTATTTATATATATATATATATATATATATATATATATATATCCCCGTTATCATCTGTAAATTAATTATAAGCATATAAACTGCTATTTAAATTATTTTGAATAAATTAAGAAATATGTTGAAATGATATATACCTATGACATTTTGATTTGGATTAAAATGATATATATCCATCCCTATAATTAAAATTGAAATAAATGATCACTTGGCCATAGGGTAGAAATTTATATACGAACACCAGATTGGTTAAATTAAATGGTTTTAAAATCTTGAATTGGGATTTTGATTAAAGGATATTGTTTATAAAGGAAATAAATTGTGGATTTATATAAATTGAATTATTTCTAATTCAAGCTTTGAAAAGTGAAATTGAAATTGATTAAAAGGAATTGTTTTAAAGAATTGAATTGGAAATGTGAAGATAATTGATATTTGACTTGAATTCGGAAAATTGAATTATTTTAAAGTTTGGATCTTAAAATTTAACAATGAAGTTAAATTTGATTTAAGTGGTTTAAATAAGTAAATTGAAATTGGACATGAAATTGATATAAATTGAAATAGTTTGAAATAAGAATTGAGTTGAATTTAAATCATTGAATTGAATTATTGAATCGAATTTGAAGTTAACAATGAATGTTTCGAAAATTAAAGTTATTTCGAACTGAAATTAATATCAAGTTGATTTGACTTAAATTTAAATTGAGTCAATTGAATTGAAAGATTGAAAATTGAATTGTTGAATTGAAATTTGACATGGGTCTAGATTATTGAAATGGAAAGAAACAGTTTAATTTGATATTATTTCAAAATAAATTATTATTATTATTTTGATATAAACTGTTTAAAATCTATTATTTTTAACATTCAAATTATGTAGATTTTCCAAAACTATTTTACTATATAAACCATTTTCAATACTCAAACCATTTTATATTAAACTGTTTTAAAATCCTTAAACTACTTAAACTATTTATAACTATTCAAACTATTTTCTAGAATTTCAAACTGTGCAAAGTTGGAATTTTATATTTAAATCGTTGATTTAAATGCGAGGTTAAATGAGGTTATAACCTAAATTGGAATTTGAAATGATATTTTCAAGTGGAAATGACATATTTTGAGTAAATATGATGATTTTGAAATGATGGATATTTTGAAGTGAATATGATATTTTGATATCAAATTTGAATTGGTTTTGAAATGTAAAAGAACCAACCGGTGTGAAAAATGACGTTTGGTTGTTAAAGAGACCGGGGCCTCCTATTGGCATACTATCTATCAATATTGGAACTACTTTAACAACTGTGTACGCGGTGGAAGTTATCCAGACTGAAGTGGTTGAATTGGAGGTGTTTGCTAGAATGAAGTAAGAGAACGATGGTGGATAGCCTTGACTTTCAAGACATAATCAAAATGACTAAAACAGGAGCTATACCGGGCCAAGTGGGGTCGCTCCCCCTATCGAACACGCTTCTTCGAAACCATATCTTTTACTTTGTGATTGTTTGGTGGCCACCTTGATTATGGGAGTGTTGTTTCGAGGTGGGCGGTAGCTGCGGCTATGCGTTACCACCAGTCCGGGAGGGCAAAACGGTAGAATCCTACCTTGGATATTGCCTTGCGTGCCTTGTCATATTTATCCTGATCGAGCCCACTACGACTTTGGTTTGTGTTGTACCTATAGAGTGCTTCCTGATAGCCTACCAGTTTACGGTGGAGTTTACAGTACTGTATAGACTACGATGCTTATATAAAATGTGTTAAGGAGGATAATGGTAACGCCTTAACGCTATTTTAATACTTTATATTACTGATAGACACTACATATATATAGTGTATTTTACTACATATAGATAGTTTAACAGATCCTTAGGAGATGGAAAATCCTGTAACATCTCTTAAGTTATTGCGCGCACGTTATACACTGGATAAGAGATGTGAAATCCCGTAAACATCTCTGAAGCTATTACCCTCATATTTTTTTGCTGTTGATTTAACTTATATAAGAACTTTTAGTTCTGACTCGAGTGTTTTGTCTTTTCATTACGCTCGGGTCAGCCTGAGCTTTTCAGTGTTGAAGACATTATTTCTGGAGGACGAAGATGGGGTTCGGTATTATATTATTAGTATTATTCCGCTGCATCATTATTGGTATGTTGATGTTTGTACTCTGATTTTGTGTAAAATTTGTGTAATCAAATGTATATTGTTAAACAGCTTCATAAACTGTTTATTTGATTTTTATATTTTGACAATTCCGCTGCGAGATTCTGTGTTTTGTTTTCCCTTCTTTTCTCTTATTTTCTTATTTACCCCATTGACAATCCTCCCTTTTGAATGGTTTGGATTAGACATTTGTGGGTTATTGTCGATTTAAACCGTCCAAAAAGGTGAGTCTTCACAAACCTTGTACAGATCACCCCAAAAGGAGTTTAGAAACTATCGTCACTGGATGAACAATTTATGTTTTGAACATAAGTTTCGTAAACTAAATCCAGATCGGTTATATACATACATAGATAAATATATATATATATATATATAGGAATTCATATTGTTTATGAATACATATTCCACTGCATTGCGAAACAATGGTTATTTCAAGAAATACCATCTTCAAAGAAAAGGAATTTCTTCTAGAAATTATTGGTAGTGAAAATGGATTTGGATACAATCCAAAGATGAAACTGCTTATGTAGGATGAAATGAAATTAACTAAACCAAAACGAACATAGCGCATTAAAAGTATCTAATAAGTATTCTCGCACATTGCTGAGAATTTATGAGTTTATCAAAATCGAGAATATATATTCCTTAATCATCAATTAAACCATTAAGAGTATTGACTCTACCATATGGTATGATGCACAAATCCGAAAGGATTCTAAGCATGTTATCAAAATATGATTTTGGTAGTTATACCTAAAGGGATATAATCCATCATTCGCGATTGTGTCTTCAAGAGCAAGACTTATGTAGTTGGAATATAATGAGCAACATTAATAAGAATAACATCATTAATTTCAATCGTTGAAATTAGCGTAATAGATTCACAATTCAACGTGCTCAAGTTAATTCAAATTTACTCATAAAATGATCGCTTGGTATAACTTTATGTTTTGGTACATATGTGTTGAAATGAAAATTCTAAATAATGATTTATAATAAACTGTTTGCATATAACAACCAAAGTGTCTCCAAGTCAATGTAAGGCATATCGAGTCTGTGGGTTTTTAGGATATAATGACCCGTATTTTTGGGTCTTCGAATTCGAATATTTAATTTGTTTAAATATTCGGATTTGAATTAAATTATAATAAAACCTATGTTTCAAATTTAGACTTGATTTTTAATGACGTATTTTTAATTAATTTTTAGAATTTTTCCATAATTTTTAATTTGGAAAATAGTTAAATTTTTGTTTGACGCTTTTAGTGGCAAACGTCTGTACTTTTAAAACTTCACGGAATAAGTTAACTTGCCTATTTTATTATTATTCTATGATCATCTCACGATGTTGAACACAATTGTATTTTTATTTCTATCGCTCACGGCTCGTACGCGAATGGGATATTGTGTAGCGTCGTACCCAAAAAAACAACTCAACCGCACTTATGTTTCTTTTTCCCCGCTCTTGTCTTATGGAATGTGTGTTCTGGAAAAACATAATTACTTGTGTTTTATAAAAATTTGTACTTTGCCTGCATTGCATTTAAGTGATTGCCTGTCCTTGCTAGTGAATTGTTATACTTGTCTCCTTGGTTGTTAAGCTTTGTGCCTATATATATAATATTACATGCGCTAAATATGGGAGGAGATTGTCTTTTTTACTTTTTATACATGGACACCTTTACTTATTATTCTCTTTTTCCTTTGAAATGGTGGCAACACATAATTTCACACAAATGGATACAATGTCATAAAAATTCTATTTCCATTTCATTCTTCTCTTCCCTTTTTCTCTCTTTCTTTTTCTAATCTATTCCTCTCCAACGTGAGTATAAGTGTGTGAGTGGAGATGTGCGCATGGGAATATACACGCTCGGTTTTGGTTATGCATGCTTGAGGAATGGGTGCAGACAGTGGATGTAGGTGGGTTGGAAATATGGAGATGATGGTGGAATAAGTAGGTAAAGGACTAATGCGAAAAAAAAGTACAAGATTGTAAAGGGATTTTAATGGACCTGGCGCCTGCAAGAATTGGAAAACGAAAGAGAAGCACAAATGCAGGCCCGGTTTCAGGGGCAGGCTAGCTAGGCGACCGCCTAGGGAAACCCCCCGGTTGCGGGCAACGGGGGGTGGTGGTTGGTGGTTAACATAATCTAGTGTTTTAAATAATATACTTTATTCAATATTCATGAAGTACTATCTGGTATAGTGGTTGTGTGCAGACCTCTTATTACATAGGTTGCAGGTTTGATTCCCCTTTCAAAAATAATTTTCAAAAAAAATTAAAATTGTGTAGGGGCAACTCAAATTTTGTCCTCTTGCATTCTCCGTTGCCTAGGGCAACCCGGGTGCTAGAGCCGGCCCTGCATAAATGGATGCACGACATGAAAATAATTCAAGTACAGGCATGTACATGCACGTGTATATGTTTTAGTGATGTGCATGCGCGTGTTGGCAGTAAGGTGGAAATGTATGGAGGTAGTCGAAGAGAAGAAGGGAAGCTCTCAGTTTCATGAAGAGGGAGGATGTGAGGAAGCAAGGCGGTTGTTGTGGGCCTTTGGGCCTTGGGCCGTGACATGAAGGAGAGGGGGAGGAAGGTTGTGTAAAGGAAGAAGAAGTACCAGGTTGGACAAAATGAACTATTATTCATTGCATAGGATTTTGCAAAAAAAAGTCCAAACAATGTGTTCCTTTGCATGAGTGGGAAGGGATGGCTTGCAAGCTATAGAATGGGATGGAGCGGGTCGGGTTGCTTGCTATTGGGCTGAAGCTTAATTTTGGGCTGTGCATTTATGAAATTGGTGAGAATTATAGTTTAATCTAATTAGTTTAATTTCAAATGTTCAAACTTTGCAAATTTATATATAGTGCATATTAAATCCGTTTAATCCACAGGTTATTATGTTATGTTCGTATTTATGAATTCAACATTTTGACATAATATGTTGATTAGTTGGGTGTAGTATAATTTAATAATAAATTAATGCTGTCTGATTATAATTATGTCAAATTGGATAATTATGTAGTTACTTAATGAGTGTTATCTATTTGGCCAAATAGACATCATTCTGTTAAAGTAAATTGAAATAAAGAAATTTGGACACCTGTATAGTGGGATAAAACACCGTTCTACTAATTAAATAAATCTAACATTTAATTAGAAGAATGAATCCCCGTTCTGCTATCTTATAGTTTTGGACATCTGATTATATATCATAGATTGATATGCCACTTTGAATAAGTGATATGTTAACCAATGATGGTTAAGTGTTGAATTTATTTATATAGTCGTTGATTATGTAAATATCAGTTATTAACTTGGAAAGTTAACTTTGAATGAGATGGTAGCTTGTATAAGTACCAGGATGATCGTTAAGCCTCCTTCAATTTATATAAAAAGTTAAATTTTGATTTGAAAGTTATTTTAAGATAATTAATATTTAGTAATAAGATCTAAAGGGTAATAACTACTTATTTATGATGTTTTAAAAAAGATAAGTAATAATTGTTTTTAATGATGATTTAAAATTTATTATTTATTTAATATGATTATTAAAAGTTATTTCTTAAAGTTATTTAACAATATATCATTATTATTTTAAAGTTATTTAATTATTTGTTTTAAAATGTTTTAGTTATTTTAATTATTTATTTAAAATGATTTAACTATACTTTAGTCTTTAATTAAAGTTATTTAATTATATTGATTTATATTATTTAATTATATTTATAGATTAGTTAATTATTATATTAATATTATTTTGAAGTTAACTTATTAATACAATATAGTGTTTTTAAATTGATTTAATATATTATTAATTAGATTTTAAAGTTATTATTTTAAATGAGATTTAATTTAAACGAAATAGATAAATGTTTAAATAATAACTTATTATTAAAAGATTTTATGTAACGACCCGTAAATTTATCAATTTAATATATTATATTTATTTTTAAAATATTCCAATATAAGGTTTATAACACAAGTTATGATGTTTTTGGTAATACGTATTTACAAAAATATGAACTTTGGAAATATATCGATAAAATAGCCGAAAACCGTTTTATCGATAAACAGCTCTATAATCGTAGTATGTCGCACCTGGATACATACAATTATTTTTATAATTAAATAGGAATATGAAATAAAATAATTTATTTTATTTTTGGGAAATTAAATGTATTTATGACATTGTTAGTAATGCCCTTGAATATTATAATTGATTTATTAAATTAAATTGAGATTTAATGATTTAATAATTATTTTAATTATTCAAATAATTATTTTAAATGATGATAATTCATTTTGAATAGTTATAAAGTGATAATATGTAACAACCCAAGTTTTTGTAAATTTTAATTATCGACAAAATGACGATTTAATCTAGTTGACAATTGATATTGAGTTTTAAATCGTATTTAAAATTCTTTAATAAAATTGTTAATCGTTGTTTGGGATTTTAAATCAAAATTTGAAATTTCGTTTATAAAAAATGTCGACCGGGCTTTACAATTTGAATCTTGGCCCATGTTTCTTGGCTTTGCCGAGATGATATCAGGGACAAACCCGATCCCCTCTCTTTCATTCTTCCATTTCGTAACCCTAAAACTAAACCAAACGAGAGAATAAAAATGGCGTCTGCGTGCGATTGCTTCGTTCGTTCGTTTTCAAATGGTGGCGGCATTCTTTTCGTCTCGTTCAGTCCTCTTCGAGCAAATTAGGGTTCGCGCACTACGGCGATCTGAAGGGGGAAAGGGGAGGGCTTCATCTGCTCAATCGAGTTCAAGCGCTGGCTTCGCTCGATTGCAAGTGTGTTCGAATTCGAATCCATTTCATGATCTTTGACATAGGTGAGTAATGACTTACTCACATCTAATTCGTACTCATTTCTGCTCGTTTTAAATTGTTTGCTAAAATTGATTACTCCTGCTTGGCCTCTGTAATAATGGTTTGGGGTTGTTTATTTAGTCGTCTGGTTTTGATTTCCATGGCTTCATCCCTGATCGATTTTCGGTTGACTTTGATTGTGATAATGGTTTGTTAATTGGTGAATTCTTTGGTACTTCAACCTCGGTCGCTTTGACTTTGTGAAAATATGTGAGTTCACTCTCACAATTACTATCTCGAAATCCAATTACATGTCTATAAGGTTGAGTTTCATTGCTATATTCTTTGCTTCAGGTTGCGTGTTCTGCTCCTTTATAGTTATGCATGATATACTTAACAATATATTGATTCAAGTTCTGACTATATATATTAGTATTGATATTATACCAGTTTTCGTATTGTAGCCTGGCACTATGCCTTGTACTTGTTATTTAATTAGCCTGGCTCACTTAAATACAAATAGGAGGAATCCTGTTCATGTCCACCATTCTATATTTAAGCAGTTGTGCAAATTGATGGCCAAGCACATTTGCTTTTGAAATGGTAGCCTTGCCAATGCATATTCATATGCAGTTTAGAACTTGGTTAAACATATGCATATTCAAGCTCTAGGCCTAGGCATTTAGTGATTTCGCCCATATGGTTTAGCAGTTTTGAAAAGTGATCACCTATTTATAGTTTATTATTGTAATTTTGCAAAGTTCTGTAGCTTTGTTAGTTGCCTTCTTTTCTTTTGCCTTATGCATGGAAATAACTTTAATAATGGGTTGTATTTTACAAAACAAGGTCTCAGATAAGCTAGTCTATGCACTAAAAATAAGTGACAGGCTACACAAACATGTAAATTACTTTTAGAACAATGTAGCTTAAAGTGGTCACATATATTTGCTTATATTTTCTTTTACATTAAGACATACGTCCCTGACAATTCCTATGTGAATAGTAGCAACTTTTGTAGGCTACTTTCATGTCTTGTTTAGTCCTATACCTTAAAGTTAATTCTTGTCTGGTCGATAATTTTTCTATCACTGCACTGTCCTATTCGATCATATGTGAGCTTGCATCACTGTAGAGGTTGTACTGCACTTCATATAATCTGATTACTGTGGCCTTCTTGTGTCCACCTTGTAGTTACACTTGTAACTGTTGTGTTCACCTGATCACTTCCAGTTGTACTGCTATTTGAATTGCAGTGCTTCATGTTGTAGCTTCTCTCGTATCTCTTGTGATATCTGTTGAGTCTGTTTTGTTGTCCAGTTGCACTGACACTTGTGATATTTGTATCAACTCGAATTGTTTACTTGATGCATTTGCTTACATACCTATCACTGAACTGAAATACATTTGGAATTATTTTTCTAATGACACTTGAGTTTGTTGGTACTATCACTTGATCTTGCTGTGACATTGTGACTTGGTTCACTTTGTCACTGCATATCTATATATGCTTGACCTATTTCTATTTTAGTTGTACTTGGGTATACACTGCATATTCATGTGTCATTTTCACTTGCATCTGTTCATCCCTGAGCACTTGCTGACCTGCTGCATACTTGTAGCTTGTAGTTGATTCTGGTGTAGTTGCACATTTGAGCTTCTGTTCATCACTGGTCACTGATTAGTTGCTTTTGAGTTCCCTGTATTACTTTGTTCACTCGACCTTCACTTCCATACTTGTTGGTATTGTTTGAGTTCCCTGGGTCACTTTGTTTACTGGTCGAGTTCTTTACTTGATGTCATTAGATCTGTTTCACCGTTATACCCTGATTCATTTGCCATGTGCAGTTTGTTATATACCATCACTTGTGTCCACATTTCGTATTCTCTTAGTTGAAGTTTTTCGCTGCTGCACTGCCTTGTTCTCGAACCTGGTACATTGCATTGATGCCTTGTATCATTTGCATTTTTGTCATTTTGCTTCACTGATGACCTTATCTTCTTATGAGGCTGATTTGCGTCTTTTCTGTTGAGTGTTGTAGTGCCATATCTTTGGTGCTCTCGCCTTCAGTTTGCTATTTCCCTGTGCCTTGCTTTGCGACATGTTGAACTTGTTTCACTTGTTGTCTCTTTCACTGGGTACACTGTTTCATTCCACTGATGCAGCCTTGCCCTTAAATACAAGTGGTGGCTGCATTTTCGTAGCAGTTTTACCCTCGTCCCTTGTGGTGACTTTATATTCTGTTGTGGCGAGGCGGTGCACGCGTGCGTGCACTGCAGCCACACTGAATTGACAGATTTGAATCGATATTTCTTTTGTTCTTGATTCATCGACCTGTTGCGTAATTCGTAGGCTGTATTGGCGAGGCAGTACACGTTAGCGTGTACTGCAGCCAATTAGCATTGATGTTTTTAAATTGGCATTTCAATTGTTTAAACTGCTTTGGATTTCTGTTTTGTGGATTAACACTGTTTAGTGTTATATCTGCCGTTATCCGGTTCTCTTATCGAGAAGTTGGGTATACGAGATTTCTGTGACTGTCGTCCATTTGATATTTGATTATTATTGCTTCCGTGCATTAATAACTGAGTTTGAATTAGACTGACCCGGGTATTATTTTCTTTTGAATTTAATACTCGGGTCAGACCGAGTATTTACAGGTTGTAGATTTTTAGCTTTGGGTTGCTGCTAGAGCTATGAAGACTTTTTATATCATTTGAAGTGGTCTTCGTCTTGTTGTAGTAGTCAGTGTGTCTGTTTTAAGATGATAATGTATTCATGTATATTAGTCGATAATGTACTTGTATATATAACTTCTTGAGTCGACAGTTGTAGTTGTATCATTTGTATTGTGTCAAATGTATTGTAACTGATATCAGTTATTATATATATGAGACTTTTCGTTCCATCTGTATTCCGCATTTATGTTATCTGTGTTATTTTTATATCTATTGTCCTAAACTATTATAGCCACTGTGTAGTAGCTTTGAGTTTGTATCGGTATGTCGGATTTCCTCTAAAAAAATGAAATGCATGTTTTATTATCTGACATATCGGTGCTCGCACAAAGCAATTACATGGATGGTCGCTCCTCAACAGCCTTATTCTCCGTGCTAGTTGACAGCACTACTCCGTAGTGTTCTTGGCTAGCGTGGGTATAGAGGTGGGGCGTCACATAATAAATCATTTATAATAACTTTATAAAGATATATATTTGATTTGAAAATATAAGGAAAAATCGATATCGCTTTATCGGTATAATAGCGATTTTTGTAAATAATTATTAATATTTATTTATGTGGTTTTATAAATGAAATGTGACCATATTATTTAGTTAAAAATGATTAGAAATTTATTTTAAAATTTTGTTTACAAATATATGTACGTTAAAGTATAAGTGAAAATGTGATCGGGAATCGGTTCTCCGATTGGCAACGGTTTATCGAACGAAAGTTGTTCATAATCAATACAACGTTGTTTATTTGTCATGTACACATATATCACACACAAATGCATCTACTAACATGCACATGAACATATGTATACCTACATATATACTTATATACTTAAAAATACATACATAATATAAAATATATAAAATATTTTAAGCAAGCTTCCTCCTTAAGTTTACATAAGTCAACATATGTGTACATGAAGTGAATGAAGTGATGGAGCACATGGAGAAGGAGGTATTAACGTGTGGAATAAGGGTAGAAAAAGTGGAGATGAGATGGATAATGACATAGAGATATTTTTTGTAAGTTACTTAGCCCTTAATGCTTCCAAGGCTATAAAGACATGCATCATTCCCCTTTTTATTCATTTCTTCATTCATTTCTTCATCTTCTTCCTCTTCTTCCTCAAGCTTTTCGATGGCTTCCTCCTAACTAAAATAATAGAAAAATATATAGTAAAGAGATAAAAATATACAAGTAATTATATATATACACACACACCATTCCACTTTAAATACCATAACTCCTTTCTCTTCTCTTCAATGGCTATGGCCGTGAGTTTTGGTAGTGCTAGGAAACTTAAGGCCGTGAGTTTGGAAGCTAGGGAGGTAGGGCCGTGAGCAAGGAGGTAGGGCCGTGAGCAAAGAGGAGGTAGAAATATTGTCGAGCACTTGAAAGAGAAGTAGAGTTGTTTAGTGATGTATTAGTGAAGTTTAGTAATGATTTAGATGAAGTGTTGTGGTGATTCGAATGTTGGTAGGAAGTTTGATTTGATTATGATGAGTACTAGATTTACTTACATTTGGAAATTAATTATATGACTGTTCAAATTATAAATTTAAATGCTTGGACGATTACTTGAATGATTATATGGATGTTGATATGGTTGATAACTTGGTTGTGATAAATTATGAGAAATCATAATAAAAATGGTTAAGTAGTTAACCATGATTAATTAATAAAAAATAAAACCCATATGAATGTGTATATGAAGTTATTTAGCCTCTTAATGGTTTTGAAAATATAAAAAGGTTGGAAATGAATATTATAACAATATAGTATTATGAAATATTTAAAAGTAAAAGAGAGATTTAACATGGAAAAATATAGGTTTAAAAGAGTTTCAAATGTTTTATAAATATTTAAAAGTGTTTTTTGTGAAGTTTGAATGAGAATCGAAAATTTAGTCAAAAATAAGCGCGTCGCGTAAAGGTAGTTCACGATTTCGCACCATGAAATTCAAACAAGTGTAGAGAGTGGAATATAGCTTGGAATTCTTCGAGATAAGAATTTTCTGAACTATTATATCCGTAGTTTTCAAACAAAGAAATAAAATCGAGATTTCGATAAGTAGATTTTGAGATATGAGTAAGACAAGTTTTTTAAAAATCGCGGTTTTGCAATTCAGAATCCAAAATTGGATTTCTTTGAAAATGATATTTTTAAATTGTTTAAGAATATGAAATAAATTCTAAAAGTCTTTTAAAATGTTATAAAAGTGATTTGAGTTATAAAAACAAATTTCCAAATGATAGAAAGTCGTTTTGATCAATATAGCTTAAAAAAGCACTTTTCGCAATACTTTTCTATAACTTTAAAATTTTAGTTTTAAATGCAACCGTTCTTTTCCAAATCTTTTGTAAACTTTTTAAATGATTAATAAAGTATTTTAAAGGTGATTTGAAGGATGTGTGGAATGGTTAAATAAATGACCAAAAGTTAGTAGAATATGTAAATGATTTAGAGTTGATCAAATAACTTGACCGCCTTATGGGTGTTAGAGAGATAGTGTCTAGGCTTGAGTTTGAAAAACCAGTTTTGTGCTCTCTCTGGCTATCCGGACTGGTCTGATGGATGGGATAGTAAATTTTGTTTACTCAGATCAAAATTTCCCAAAGTATAAAGATATAATTTTTCAAATTTAAATAACTTGGATTTCATAGAAATGTGTTGGAAATGTTTTCCTAATTAAAAGATGAAACAATTTGGAATTATTCCAAGATTTAAAAAGGTTTTAATTTACTAAATGATTTGATAAATGAGGCTTAATGATTCCATATACTATGAAAAATATAAAGAAATGATTCAATGATTATATCTCTAAGAGAAATCTATGAATGAATAAAAGGATGAATTAAATTGATTGAAGATTGATGATCATATACGAACTTAACATCTTTTTTATCGATGATTGGTTCGAAGGAACCGAGGTCGGATTTGGGTATCTCCTATTCGAAAACCACTTCGAACCAATGTATACGTTCGAAAGTGAAGACATGTTGAAGATGATGATTATTGAAGACCGGTGCTCTTCAGAATGTAGGGATTATTGTCACGAGTCCCAGGGGTTTACCCCCATATTATATTTGTATGGCAGTGATGACTGCATTCTAAAAATCATTGTTGTATTGAAGACCGAAGATCTTCATAGCGAAAGGACTGCTTGTTGACGTTCTCTGGGTAACTCCCAATATATAGACATTTATTATAGCAGTGGTCCTATCGTGTTTTGAAATCTTCGGATTGCAAGGACTACTCGCTACTAATGGTAGTAGGAGGAGTGTCTTCGGTTTCGTTCAATCCCAGAACAAACTTGTATGGATGAATGACAGTGCATTTCTGATCATATTAATTGATTTTTATCAACGTATTATCTGCTTGATGGCGGAGAAGGCAAATTCTTTTAGCTTAACACCATCTCCTGGGACGTACGAGCTCAGGAGTTATAGGTTGGTAGAAATCTGTTGTGTGATTAAGAATGGCAATGTGGCATTCTAAGTGGACTGTGCTTTATGGAAGAATAAAGCGTGGCTTTGTGAAAAGCAAAGTGTGTCTTTGTTAAAGTTAAGCGTAGCCCTACGAGCCTCACATCCCAGGAATGATTTGGGATACTATGTGGTTTGTAGGACATATTTCGGGCTATTAAAGGCATCTAATACCTTAAGATGATGAAATGGACAAGTATGGAGGCTGACGGAGACCTTGTAAAGCCACTGAAGTGAACTAGTATTGCTATATGTGGATCGAAGGAAAAGGCCATTAGTTCCCTATCATATTGAAAATTCAATTCCAATACGAGCTTTACAGTTTTGGTTGTATTCCCAAAATAGTTGTAATGCTTTGCAAACATTTCAGCTACCCCTTTGGTATCAAATATTCCGTTGAACTAGTCCGGATATATTACCATAGACTTAGTGCGGGTATTGATACTTGTTTTATATATATTTAATTGAAAAGTGTTTTCAAACCAATGTCATTAAAGATAATATCAAAGTGTTTTCAGTATAAAGTATTTTGACTATCGTAAGGTAATAACCCGTCCGTGTTTATGTGTGGCGTGGTCTTACAATATACTATTCTTCAAAGGTTTTGATTGACATCAGCATTTAAAATATCGAGTATCTCACGCTTGTTTATCAAGCATGATCCGGGTATTTTTAATACTCGGGTCAGATCTTAGTAGTTTCAGGTTTAGTTGAAGATGCTTTGAGTTTTCAAAGGAGAGCTGGAGATATTCATCTATATATGGACGTATTCTATTAATCTGCCTCATGTATTGTATATATTTTTATTTTTCAGCAATTGTAAGGATGGAGATTTATAACTGTCCAGGCTGAATCTAGGTTAGACTCTGATATTGTATTCAAATTTTTCCGCCATAAAGATTATATTGAAATAATATATGTTATTCCATTCGTGTGACATTCTGTTCTATCTTTATTTTCTTTTTCCCCTACTTTCCGGCACTTGGATTTCGACACGAGGATGTATTAGTGTCGATTTTCGAGGGTCGAAAATCTCGGTCGTTGCATTTTAAATAACTTATGGTTTATCAAGAGGATCTTATTGACTTAAAGAGTCTATTAATATGTTGGATTAAATATGGGAAGAGTTTTATAAATGGCTTTGGATATTTATAAAAGGATTTATAAATGAGTTTTAAAGATCTGAAAGGCGAAGTTTTATAAATGAGGCTTTGAAATTTATAAAGAATGTTTATAAATAGATTGGAGATTTCCAAAGAAATTTTATAAATAGATTTGGATATTTATAAAATAAGAGATTTGGAAAGAAATGGTTGATTTCATGGCGTAATTCGAGAGGCAGTGATTGCCTACATTTTACTATGGATTTGCTGGGATAGCGACGTAACCATTAAGTAAACTGCGATCCATGATTGACATTGAACAATACTTTCCAAAAACTATTTTTAAGAGTTTCCAAGTACTTTTGAAAGAAATGGTTTGTGAATATACTTATTCCGGTGAGATAAGTATGAAGATTTTAATAAATATTTGGAATGTGATTTCAAATTTATGAAAGATTAATTTAAGAGGCTTAGTGGTTTCCGGGGGAAATATAATCTATGTTGGATGTTTGTTTATTTGATATTTAAATAACCAACTATTAAATTTGGACCCAAAATATAACTCTGGAAATATCTAGAAGAAACACATGAATTATATGGCACAGTCATCTTTGATGATGTTGTACTGTGTGTATAAATCTTGTTTTGTTCTCCTAAGACAAATGAGAGGGAGATCCATCCACTTAAACGGTTAGGGGTGATCTCTGCTCCTGTGTATTGTTCGATTATTTCCAAAAAAAACCGGGATTGAGTTTACCGGAATTATCGAATGTTGTTCGAGAGACCGGGATCGGATAAGTATAAATTATTTGAAAACTACTTCGATCCAACTCAATTGTTTCAACTGAAGACATCTTGAAGAATATGGAATCGAAGATGGAGCTTTTGAAGTGCAACGGCTATCTGCTGTTAATCGGGTGGCTCCAAAATAAATGTAATGGAGGTAGTGCCTTTGGTTTTGTTCAGACCCAGAACGAACTTGTATGGATTAATGTTGGCACTGCATTGCTGCTTGGATGACAATGTTAGCATTTTAATTGGAACTGCTATATAAAAGGTAATCGTAACCTCAAGCTTCACGACCCAAAAATGGCTAAAACAGGGCAGATGCAGCAGGGCTATGTGGGTTCCTCCCATTAGTGTGTGTCATCACCTTTCTAGATCATCATATTATGGATTTGGTTGTGTGTGAGGGCTCTCGATTTAGGTTGGGAACAACCGGGGTGATGACATAATCGGTACTATCCAAGTTCAATGGTAGGCCGATCCTGTGTTGGCAGGGGTAGACCAAGTTCAGGGTTTGACCCCAGGTACATTTTATCTAGAGGTGTACTGTACGAAAGGTAGTCCCTTACCTTGTGATTGTTGGAATCTATTCTCCAATAAGCACCGTGCGGACTTGATTGCATACCTATTATTTGGAATTTAATAATGTAACAATTTCAGCTATGATTAATAAGTATTATATTCTAGACATTATTATAATATCACTGGATTTCTGATATAAATGTTTTGGTTATCGTAAGGTAAAAACCCGTCCGTGATTATGTGCAGCGTGGTCTTACGAGATACATTTGATTTTAAAGGATTTTGCAAGCTATAATAAATAAAATTCCTTGTGATTTGACTTTCTCACGCTGGTTTTACCAAACTGACCCGGGCGTTGTTTTTCTATAATGCTCGAGTCAGACCGAGCATATTTCCAGGTTTAGTTGGATATTTTTGGAGTTTTAAGAGTCGAGCTGCAGACTTAGAAACGTATTCACGTACATGGTTATTTTTCCATTGGATTCATTGCTGTGTTGTCAGCAATTGTGAGGAAAGATTGTTATAACTGTCCAGGCTGAAATATGTTAGTATACTATGATTGATATCTGTATATACATATATTACAGCTTTGTTTTGTGTAAAGGTTTGTTATATATATTATAGTTTATTCGTTCCGCTATGAGTTTCTGTGTTGTTACTTTTCTTCTTGTCTTCTTCTTTTCTTTTCCCTAACTATCCACCTTTCTGTCCAATTTGGATTGGCCATGTGTAGTTTATTGACCGCTTAAACTATACGAAAAAGTGGGTCGTTACATAGGATATGATCCAACAAACGATACAAAAGTATCATTCTATAAGCATAAAAATTGAATAAGTTTGATAGAAATATTAAATAGTTTGACTGTCAGTCATAATGCAAAGGAAGTGTGTCCATAAGAAAGAACTATTAAAGGTACTAAAATATTTCTAAAAGATAAACAACAAACTTATGATTACCAATAATGAACTCGAATTAAAATCATTATAGTTTGGTTGTTTAATACTCAAAATTGGTTTTGTAAATGATATCTTTTATAATCGGTATAAAAGGATGTTGGGGATGTCCCAAACAATATGCACAGACACTATATTGAAATGTTTAATATGGAACATGGAAGATGGATTCCTTATGTATTAAAAAAAGAAATTATCATACATGTTATATTTTCTACAATACAGTATTTAGCTAATGTATTTGATACATGAAGAATATATCAAATCCAAAATTAAGACCATTAAATTGTAGTTTAGAGTGTTCTCGAGTATTTAAGAAATACTAGAGAACTGTTTATGGAAACAATGAACTCTGTATGAAGGAGTATTCGCACTTGAACTTCATAAGTGGTGTGGAGTATAATATATGAGTATTGAATTCATGGTTCAAACCTTAGTTAATGAGTTTATAAGTTGGAAATGTTCCAAACAAACGGTTGTGGTTGGTTCAACGAAAAGGCTAAGTCATCGTCTTGAATAGCGCCAGAATAAAAGCAATGTATAAAAATAAATGCACAAATTTATAACTGAGCTAAGGGTGATTCCAAGTATTTAGAATACTACATCATTATTATATGATAACATTGTAGTGATAAGAACTCAGTAGAAGTCGAGAAACATACC
The DNA here is from genome assembly GCA_030737815.1 of Allium fistulosum. Lineage (NCBI taxonomy): Eukaryota > Viridiplantae > Streptophyta > Magnoliopsida > Asparagales > Amaryllidaceae > Allium > Allium fistulosum. Next base: position 1,037,105,115 of record CM060902.1, on the reverse strand, counting down.
TCGAATAGTGCCACATGATAAAGATAGTTTATCAACATCAACGAGAGTTGATTGATAGAGTAGATAATTAAAACAACATAGCAAATCTATTCGCGAAGGGACTGGCTCGATCAGTTCTCATCACACTAATTGAAGGTATAGGATAGAGAATCCATAATTGGCCCTAAGTGCAAGTGGGAGATTTATAGAGTTAGGGGTTTGCCCTAAAGGCAATTCTGTAATTAATTGTAAATTATTGATTCTGTATTAAAATCTCGTTTGAAATAAAAGGTTTTTTCTTTCTATTATATATATTTGTTATAATGTATTATATTAATTAATTTAAGTATATTTATAAAAAACCATAAATTGTGTGTTTTGTGATAGTAACTACAATGTGTTGTAATCATAAGCAATTTATCATAATATAATAAATATATCGTTTTAAATATTCCTAATCAAGATTTATCAAGACTAGATATCGATATATCTGTTAAGGCTAGAGTACATAACACTCTTCCAATGTTGGGTAGTGTGTTACTCATGGATGTGGGGAGCACCAAAGGGTTACGTGCTGGTAGTTATTGGATAACTATGAAATGAATCACTCGATAGTTTTCTGTTGGTTAATATAACTAAGGTCAAATAGAAAACACTTATGTGATAATATTACACATCAACTTGAATACCATCAAGCTTTAATGTGAAAATTCCGCTTTGATTATAGTTATATCATGGCACGACATCCATTGAACGACTATAGTTCAGTCAAGTGAAAGCATTGGAAGTGAAACATTATTCAAAAGAGAATTAAGCTCCTCAATTACATAGGGTTAGTATCACAGTCAGATAAAGTTAACTCAAAGTCGGTCTCTAACCAAAGCAGTTTGGTTAATAATAATAATTATTATTTGACCAAGGACTTTGTGTTTGGACTATAAAGTTGAATTTGGACGATATTAACCATTCCAAATTCCATAAGTCTTAATGTGATATAGTTTTGACGAAGATAATTGGTATAAATAGTTGTCACTACTGGATACCACATAAAATAAGTAAAATTGAATTTTACCAAAGTTATTTAAGCGATAAATTTGACCATAATATCACATCACTAGCTAAGGTGATGTACGAACGTTGATATTCAAACAATTCGATATTAATCGCTGATCGAATTTACACCTAAGAGTCGCACAACCAAAATGTTGAATACTCCAACTACCGTCTGATTTAATTAAATTATAATTTTTACATATTAATTAAATTAATTAATAGTTGTGAAATATTAATTATAAAATTTTCTTTGATTTGTGTTGAAAATAGCACGTGTATAAAAGTTGTATTAACACGCATCAATGCACGATATTGATGTATGTTCAAATTGGATTGAAACGTTTTTCATTATATCGAACTTGAAGTGATTTGGAGGCCCAGATATTGGGCAACGATGGTCGGCCATAGGGTTAAAAAAGGAGGGTGGAATTTGATTCAAAAGGATTTGAAATGGCAAGAGAAAATAGTGGATCTCTCTCTCTCACGTTTAAAAAGCCTTAACCCCTCATTTTGCTATTCTTCTTTTAGCTCCTACTTTTCTTTACTCTGGTCGAAAATTGCATCCCTGCTACCTCCATTAATCCAAGCAAACAAAAAATCATATTCAATAACAGTTCTTAGTGCTTTCGGTCTACCAGCTCTCTCTAGAAGGATTTAAATTCAGATTCAAGTAGAGTCGATTGATTCAGCATTCAACGTGTATTTATTAGGCTACGGTCAAGGTAACTTATTTGTTTATAATTATATATTTATTTGATAATTAACTTGAATCACATATGCTTAGATTAGATCAAGGTATCTCGAATTCCTATATATGTGTGCTGTCAACATTGGATGTGAATACACACACCCCACACACACATATACATATATACGTACATATGTATACATATACGTATGTACATATATATGTGTGTATATACACATATACGTATGTACGTATGTTACATATAAATTTTTGATAAATTAGAGTAATAGTTTTCATGTTCAACCATGCTTAGTACTCAATCGTAAAAGTTTACATGCAATTTCTCTAAAATAACAATGGCTGAAATTAAATTTTAAAATAATAATGGCCACCAGCATCCTAGGGTTTTCAAACTCTAAATATTTCTTTTTTCTAATCCAATCTCTTTTGAATTTCTCTAATCTCCTTTTGATCTCCATATATATGTTCTTCATATCTTATCCTTATTTTCCATTAGTACTTTCTGTGGTAGCCGATGTAGCTAGATGAGGAGGGTTAGAAGGAGGTGGTGAGGAGGAAGGGTAAGCAATCGACTAAGGTGGATCTTGGTGGAGGGTTTAGCAGTGGAGGGTTTGCTGGTGTCGGAACAAGTGATCGGACTGGAGAGGCTAGGTCAGGTGCTGTAGGCGATGGGGGTTCAATTGTTGTAGGTGCAGGTGGTCTGAGTAAGGAGCATGTAAAAGATAAACCAATACATCTTGGTAAGAATGTGAAATCTAGGGGCAGGTATAGACCGTATTCGTGCCAGTCTCAATCAAACATCTAATTTAAAAAAAGCATCATACATTTAAGCAGGTAAGGCGAAATCAAGGGGTATATTGTCGACATATTTGGAATTTATAAAACCCATAACCGTGAAAGATAAGAGGAGAGGGAAAATCTTTTCGAAGGCAGTCTTTGAAGCTGAAAGAATTTGGCAGGATTGTACCTTCTATATGTTGTTGGTCATAGACCTTTTTTCAAAACCTTTGAAGCTTTTGCTAAAAGAGTTTGGAAAATAGAGAAACTAACACGGAATTATGAAGTCAGACAGGGATTTATTGACCACTATGCCTATTTGGGTTAGGTTACCGGGTTTGAGTTTCAGATTAACTAAGGCCATTAGTGCTCTAGTTAATACTATTAGTGTTCCTATAAAGATGGACAAGGCTACAAAAAATAAAATTAGAATAACCTTTGCTAGAGTGTTGGTGGATATGAAGGCCGAGGTGGGATTTCCTAATATTATTGAAGCAGAGGATTAGAATGGGAACTTATTCACTCAAGAAATCATATATGCATATCCACTGCCAACAGGTGATTAATGTTTGTGCTTTGGACATTTCAATTCTCAATGTCCAATGGGCAAGACATGGATACCCAAGGTCTTGTTATACGTCTAGTATACCAAAAACAGAGAATAATCAATTATAAACTCGTCTCACAAGTTTATCAAACAGATTTCTACTACTCTAGAAGTCTGTATTAGTTAATTTAAATAGTAGATATGTCGTAATTAAATTACAACAACAAATTAACAACTATAGTAATAATAACTATAGTGCTAAATCAACCGTTATACTATTTAATGAAATAGTATACCACAGAAAGAAAAGAAATGTATATGTATATATAAATCTAACCGGTTGAAGAGGGAAATTCCGTCTGAGGCTTGGCGTGACAATTTCCTTAAGACTTTATTTAAAGTCTCCCAAGATACAACAGACGTAATCTGTACGAGATTGTAAAGAGTATGTCAACTCTGTGATAAATTATTCAGAGCAGTAGAGAAGGAAGAAGCAGAAGAAATTAGATTGGAATGGAATGAGAATGTGATCAGTATTCTCTTCTATTTATAATTTCGTCTGCACCCCTTCAAACAGTCGCGTCCGCTTGACGGGTCGCACCCGTTGTCTTTTGAACGTTGTTGTTCGTTAACGGGTCGCACCCGCCTGCTCCTAGTATCTGTTCAGCCGCGCATCCTCAATCGGGCCGCACCCGCTTCTGTTCTCCCGCATTTCTTCAGCGCACCCGCTCGCGTCTAACGGTTCGTGCCCGCTTCAGAAGTCGTACCTCCTTAGTTAATCTGCGTCCGCTTATGAACAATCGCATCTGTTCGTATAGCCAGCAACTGTTAAAAAACCCGGCCCAGTTTTGCAGTAAAATTAGGATCATAGTAGACCCAAACCCAAACCCGAGCCCGGCCCGGTCCGGTCGGATGGGCGGCGGTGGCCCGCGCGTGTGTGGTGGTGATGCATGATCTCCCTCCTCACAACGAAGCAAACATTTGGGTGCCCCAAGGCCCCAACCCCTTCATTGCAAAGCTATTAATATACTAGAATAGTTTTTAATTTTTGGCGATGTGGGACTATGTTATTTTCATTCATTTTGGTATTTAGGAATTCCAACAATCCCCCACATGAATGATAATATACACATCCCCCACACAAAGCGAAATATCACAGAGTACATATGGAATTATGCTTTATCGTGGATAAGTAGATATTTCACTTTGAACTTTCCCTAGTTAAAACTTATCGGAACTACTTGGCTAATCGGTGAATTATTTCATCTTGAACCGTCGGTCTTTATTGTATATCCAGACAATAAGCTTTAGGAAGCATTGATTCCCTTCTCATCCAATCTCTTGGTTGTGTTCATTTTGGTCCTGAACAAATTTGTTTGGTTCTGCGAGTGTTTATAGAAAATATAAGCCTTTAATATTCTCATAGAGCCGACCCAGCTCACACTAACATAGGTGATCGCAACCATTAAGAGTATCCTACATATACCCCCACTTGTTATATTCAAGATATGGTCATCATTAAAAAACATAGTTTTAACCTTTAAATACTTCTGTAGGCATGCATTTATATTGTGCACCATAGGAATGGAGTTGGACTATATCCAAGCAAATGCATTGCATCTTGAGTTACTCAGAACTGGTTTGCCTATTGATCCTAGTCCTTGGGATCTCCAGCCGCTAGGATAGATTTCCGTATAAGATAACTCTTGATGGTTTAGGCTTTTAAACCCATTCCCCTCGATGCGCAGTCAATTTTCTCTCTTAATAAACCTTTAGTAAATGGATCCGCTATGTTATCATTTGTTCTCACATAATCTATGGAAATAGTTCCATTTGAGAGTAACTGCCTAACTGTGTTGTGGCGTCGACGAATGTGTCATGACTTTCCATTATACACAAAGTTGTGCGCTCTGCTTAGCGCAGCCTGGTTATCACAGTGTATGCATATGGCCGGTACAGGTTTAGGCCAAAATGGAATATCTTCTAAAAAATGACGAAGCCATTCTACTTCTTCGCCTGCTTTATCTAAAGCGATGAACTCCGATTCCATAGTGGATCGAGCTATGCATGTTTGTTTAGTTGATTTCCATGACACTGCTGCCCCTGCTAAGGTAAAGACATAACCACTTGTTGATTTTGATTCCTCTGAATCAGCAATCCAGTTTGCATCACTATATCCTTCTAAGATGGCAGGATATTTTCCATAATGTAAGGAATAATTTGTGGTATTTTTTAAATATCCAAGCACTCTTATTAGTGCTTTCTAGTATTCCTTTCCTGGATTGCTTGTATACCTGCTCAATCGACTTACTGCATAGGCTTTATCTGGTCTTGTGCAATTCATGAGATACATGAGACATCCTATTACACGAGAGTATTCCAGTTGCATTACACTCTCATTAGTGTTTTTATGCAGTACTTCTGATGGATTAAAAGGTGTTCACACTCCTTTAATTCCATAGTCTTGGAATTTTTCAATCACTTTGTCTACATAGTGTGACTGAGATAATTCAATTCCATTAGGTGTTCTTATTATTTTGATTCCCAAAATAACATCTGCAACTCCTAAGTCTTTCATATCGAAATTGCTAATTAACATCTTCTTTATGGTCTCTATTACTTGAGTATTTGGACCAAATATTAACATATCGTCTACATATAAACAAATCATCACATATGATTGTCCAATTTGTTTATAATAAACACATTTATCACATTCATTTATACGAAAACCATTTCTCATCATAACACTATCAAACTTTGCGTGCCATTGTTTTGGAGCTTGTTTTAGTCCGTATAATGATTTTACTAATCTATAGACTTTGTTTTCATTTCCTTTGGAAACAAAACCTTCAGGTTTCTCCATGTAGATCTCCTCATCGAGATCTACATTTAAGAACGCTGTCTTTACATCCATTTGATGAATTTCTAGATTATAAATCGATGCAATTGCTATTAGCATTCTTATAGAGGTTATTCGTGTTACCGGTGAATATGTATCAAAGAAGTCTACTCCTTCTTTTTGGCGATATCCTTTGGCTACTAATCTGGCTTTATACTTGTCGATAGAGCCATTTGCTTTCATTTTCTTATTGAAAATCCATTTGCAGCCAATAGGTTTTATTCCAGGTGGAATATCAACAATTTCCCAAGTTTTATTACTTAGAATTGAATCAATCTCACTTTGGATTGCTTCTTTCCAACTTGAAGATTCAGAAGATGACATTGCTTCCTTGTACGTTTAAGGTTCATGTTCTAACACATATGTGAAAAAATCCGAACCAAATGTCTTGAAAGTCCTGGCCCTTACGCTTCTTCTTGGTTCAACTTCCTTAATCTCATGATGAGTTTCATCTTCAAGTGAATTGCTTGATTCTTCTCTTGTCCTTTTAGGGACATTATTCCCTTCATTCCTTTTGTGCGGAAACACGTCTTCAAAGAATGAGGCATCTCTAGATTCTATGATTGTATTTACATGAATATCAGCTATATCAGATTTGAATACCAAAAATCTATAGGCACTACTACTTTGGGCTGGCCCTAAATAGTAACAATCTACTGTTTTTGGTCCAAGTTTGACTTTCTTGGGAGGCGGAACTGGAACTTTTGCCAAGCACCCCCACACTTTGAGGTATTTAAAGCTTGGTTTGTGTCCTTTCCATAACTCATATGGATTTTGTTCCTGTTTTATTGTGAGGGACTTTGTTTAATATGTTATTAGACATATTTAAGGCTTCCCCCCACAAATTCGTCGGTAGACCAGAGGTTAAAAGCATGACATTAATCATGTCTTTTAACGTTCTGTTCTTCCTCTCGGCTACACCATTTTGTTGTGGTGAATATGGAGCTGTTGTTTAATGAATTATACCATTTTCGGCACAGAACTGTTCAAATGGTGATTCATATTCTCCACCTCGATCAGATCTCAATATCTTGATCTTTTTATTTAACTGATTTTCTACCTCAGCTTTGTACTTTATAAATGATGTAATTGCTTCATCTTTACTATTCAAAAGATATACATAGCAATATCTCGTATAATCGTCAATAAACGTAATAAAGTACTTTTTCCCACCTCTTGTAGGTAATGATTTAAAATCACATAAATCTGTATGAACCAAACCTAGTGGTTCGGTGCTTCTATCAACAGATTGAAACGGTTTTTTAACCATTTTTGCTTCTACACATGTCTCACATTTGTAGTTCTTATCTACTTGGAATTTCGGAATTAATCCCAAGTTTGATAATGTTTTCATTTTTCGGAAATTTATGTGTCCCAATCTATCATGCCATAGTAAAATTTCGTGCTCAAGCAAGTAAGAAACTTCAATTTTGTTAATAGCACAATCAGAATACATAGTTTTATTGCCGATAATGGCTACATTTGCCTTAAATAGGCCATCACATAAATATCCCCTTCCGATATACATTCCAGCTTTGGACAGAACCATCTTTTCTGACTCGAACACCATTTTGAATCCTTTCTTTGATAGTATTGAACCAGAGATCAGATTCTTGCGTATGTCTGGAACGTGGAGCACGTCATTCAACTTGACAGTTTTTCCAGAAGTAAACTTGAGGATTACTGTGCCACTGCCTTCGATCATGGAAACAGCAGAATTACCCATGTAGAGTTTTTCTTCCTGATTTCATTAAATAGTATAACGGTTGATTTAGCACTATAGTTGTTAATTTGTTGTTGTAATTTAATTACGACATATCTACTATTTAAATTAACTAATACAGACTTCTAGAGTAGTAGAAATCTGTTTGATAAACTTGTGAGACGAGTTTATAATTGATTATTCTCTGTTTTGGTATACTAGACGTATAATCTGTTCGTATAGCCTGCAACTGTTAAAAAACCCGGCCCAATTTTGCAGTAAAATTAGGATCATATTAGACCCAAACCCGGTTTGATCGGACGGACGGCGGCGGCGCGCGCGGTGGTGATGCATGATATCCCTCCTCACAACAAAGCAAACATTTGGGTGCCCCAAGGCCCCAACCCCTTCATTGCAAAGCTATTAATATACTAGAATAGTTTGCAATTTTTGACGATGTAGGACCATGTTATTTTCATTCATTTTGGTATTTAGGAATTTCAACAGGTCTCGGAGAGTAATGGTTGTGAGGAGAATGACAGGAAAGATGGAGGAGGTAAAGAAGGCAAGGAGAAGATGATGAAAGGAGTTGTTGTAGAGGAGGATCGATTGAAACATGATTCAAGTAAGAAGAGAGATAATTTAGTAAACAATCAAGGGAGCAATAGTGGTGGATGTGCTACTGCAGATTTAAGCTCACTAGAAAAAGTTGAGGAAGCAATCAAGGAATTACTGATAATTAAACACGTGATTATGGATAATTTAAAGAAATCAGATGACGGTGATTTAGCCCAGGCGATTGGTACTAATTTGGGGTAACTTCTTGAGGAGGGTCCCATTCACGACAAGGGGCAGGTGAAGTGTGAGAGGGGTGAGAAAGTGTCCTCAAGTAGGCGTTTGGGGGATGGGAGGCGTATAGCCTACCTACTATATTGCATCAGGTCACTTCAACCTTAGTGCAAAAGGGAGCCACTGATTCAATGCAGCAAGACGGGAAGACACCAACGGCTCCGATTACTATTATTAAATATCAAAATTCATCATCGAACATAGATACAATACATAGTTTAAGTGCTTTAAAGCAGTTTTTTATCCCTGTTAATTTGTATGGCCGGGATGATATTTGTGCTAATAAAAATGATAATGTTTATGTGTCACAGGTATCGAATCCAATGCTAGAGCCAGCATTGGAATTGAATCGTGGAGCAAAGGTGGTTCAGTAAATAATATCCCTAAACAATCCGACTCGCCGGTTGTCATAGAATGTGCTGATATGGCTGCTATAAGGGATAGTACCTCGGAACCAAAAGTGCAGCCCGATAAAGTCCCATGTAGCCCCGTCAAACAAGCAAGCAAATTGGACTCGGTTATGAAAGAGCATTTGGTAGTTGCAAACTCGGAGTGGGCAGAGAAAGATAAGCGTAATGATCAGCATGGGAATGGGTCAAAGAACAATACGGTGCTGAGAAGTTCATCCAGGCATAAACAATGAATATTGCATGCTGGAACGTTAAGGGCTTTCACAAGCCTAACAGAATTGGAGAAGTTTGTAAGTTGAAGCATAACATTGGGTGTTTCGGTATTCTGAAAAACAAATTGAGAGTGAAATCCAAAAGCTGAGTAGGACTATAGGGGCAAAATGGGAAATTGTGATTAATGTGGTGTGTTATTATAAATGTCGAATTTTTATTCTGATTGATTTTGAAACGTGGAGGTGCAATTTAGTCAGTCTGAGTGATCAACACATTACTCTAGAATTTTTTAATAGAGATGGTATGAAATGTAACTGTTCATTTTTATATGGCCAAAATTTTGAGTTTTTAAGAGGTAAACTATGGATGACATATTAGAGGATGCTATAATGATTTTCGGACCCTAGATAATTCTTTTGAAGTTGGTGATCATTGTCCTATTGTGATTACTTTTAGTGAACAGAAATTCAATTTATTAAAGGCTTTTAAATTCATGAACCATTAGACTTTGTATGATAATTATTTGAGCGAATTCTTGGAAGGATGGTGGTGTGATGTCATCGGGAGACCCATGTACCAGTTAGTTTGGAAGTTGAAAATGATCAAAGGTACTTTATGCAGATGGGTGAAAGGTAAAAACAATACTAGGAAAGAGGTGGAAAAGTGTCGAAAAGAATGTGCTAGAGAGTAAAAACAACTAAAGTCCGGTTATAATGAGAATTCGAAATATGAGCTGCAGCAAGCTAAATATAAACTGGAGAAAGCGATTCATTAGGAATATATTGACACCAGACAAAAGTCGAAATGTGATTGGTTGTTGTTAGGTGATGAGGCCACGAATTTCTTTTATACTAAGATGTCCAACAAAAGATGTCGTAACAGCTGGAATAGGAATGATGATGATGACGGTTCGCTGATCTCCAATGATAATAGTTTTATAAATAAAGCAGTTAATTTTTATGAGAATCTGCTTAATCTAAATTCTCAAGTCGTCTTGCCCAAAGTAACATGCAAGTATATTATATCGGATTATGCTAGAGATTTTCTTAATGAAAGTATTGATCTTGGCGAAATTAAGAATGCTACCTTTTCTATTAAAGATGAAACAGCGCCCGAACAGGATGGTTTCAATGCAAAATTCTTCAAACGTCATTGGGACAGTATGAAAATTTTATTTTTTGAAGTAGTTAATGATACATTTCGGTCCTAAAACCAGACTTTTAAGGGAGAAAAGGAAACACTCTCTCAAGATTAACTCATTTTAGGGCTCTACTCACCCTATTTCCAATGAGTTGTACCCCAATCAAGCTAAGGCGTTCGCTTAACGAATGCTCCAATACCAATTATGACGACCGCTTTTCTGACCCCCAAGAACGACACTTGACATATCATCGGTGTTTGTGTGTCGTTGCCAAGCATCGGAAAGATGAATCATCATAGGGTGAAATAAAAAACATAATAGAAAACCTCACAACAAAACTACTAAATAAAACATAATAGTCAATAGTACATCAGATTACTCCTTAACAGGGAGTTATTAGAATTACACAAAAGTACTACAAATCGGCTTAGGCAGTTATAACATCCTGCTTTTACAAATGCCGAAACAAAATATACTTACACAAACTAGATAAACGGCGGAATAGATAGCTAAATAGATAAAAGCCTTCTGCTCAAGACGTTGTCTTCAAAAGAGCCCGACGAAGACCTACTACTCTCAGACTACTCAAATAAAATGAGTACTCGAGAGTTTAGGGAAAACAAACAACTCGGGTCAGACGATATGTCTGGCATGAGTAAAACTTTAAAAACAATGGGTGTAAAATTAAACACAAACATGTGAGACCACGCTGCTGAAAATGGAACGGGTTTACTCCCACATAAATCAACATCCAAACGTAAAGAATGGATAAATAATTAAATAACACGAAGAGTGGTCGACTCTTCCCAATGCAAATAACAGAATAAATTTGAAGGTTCAAATCAAATAAAAAAGGGAAAATCTCCAATAAATGACTAGGAATGTGCACCCCCTTGAAGTATATCTCTAGTAATATACTTATGATAAGCTCATTTACTCTATGAAACTTCTCAGAAACCTCCAAGCCGGACCCCACCAAACCTTACAAAGAATCCGAATATTTCATATCTAATAGCGCTACTGAATCCAATCAAAATGAGATGTGAAAGTATCCTAATGGGAGCAACCCCACATAGCTTCGTCTCTTCTCGCACTTTGGTTTTAGTCATTTTCGACAAAGGATATCAATGCTCAATGGAGCAATAAATCATCTTAGAATGATGATAATAAAGAAGCTGAAATAACCGATAACTGAGAAACCAACTATCGAGGATATAAAACGATCATATATGGAAATTAAGTCTTGTATACTTACAACCACTCATCAAATTCAGACTTGTACTATTTCTTGGTTAACAATAATACCGGACAAGTCAAGGTAGTGTTATTTTAAAGTTATGTCCTACGATTATTCTTAACTTTCGAAATAGCGACAAGTCTACTTCTTCGATGTTTAGTGCTAATTATACAAATAAATCGTTTCCATATAAGTTATTCGCTTTACGGATAATAAATCATTTCCATAAAGTATCAAACTTTTTTCTTTTAAAAACCAGAATTCGTACTTGGCTTCACATTACAAGTATTAGCTTTAAAACACTTTGTTAAAGAGTTTACTAACTTTGAAACATCATTATAAAAAGGATTTAACAACTTAAAACATCCTTATTACATTGATTAATTAACTTTAAAACTTTGTTAACTAAGTTGATTAATTAACTTCAATAACCTTTAATTGAAAAGGGTATATCACCTTTAAAGCATAATTGAATTAATTAATTACTAATATAATTAATTTAATAAATATTAAATATCATTATTTAAAAGTGATTAATTAATTTAAAACTTTATTTAAGAAAATATTAATTAAGGTTAAACAGATTTATTAACCTTTAAAAGTTATTAGCTAAAAAGGATTAATTAATTTTAAAAACATCACTAATTAATAAATTAATAAATCCTAATCCATCATTATCAAAAGATTAATTAGTCTTAAACATCGTTAAATAAAATGATTAATTAAATTTAAAACATCATTAACCAAGTAATTAGTTAAATTTAAAACACATCATTAATAGGTTAATTAGTTAACCTTAATCCTTATTAATTAAATAATAAATAAATTAAATTAAAAATCATTATTAAAATAATTATATATTATTGAAAACATCATTAATCAAAAACTTGCTTAACTTGTAAAATAATTTCAAGCACGATAATGAAACCAAACGGTTTTGATAAAAGGCAATTTTTGAAAGTACCGATATAGTGATTATCGCTATACAGGCAGTTCGAAATTCAAGCTTATGTCATTTGCAATACAATTAAACATCACATAGTAAGGGAATGAGCATACATACATGATAATTTACAATAATAAAATATATATCAAGCATTTATTTACAACGGGATTGATTTAACTACTAGATTTTCATATAACTTAAAGATTCGCTTACTAACTTTTCGAAGCGACTAACTTTATGGTTCAAAGGTGGAAGCTGCACTCACCAAAACGCACTAAAACAAAGTCTAACTTCCATCAAACTTGTCTGAACACTAAGCAAACTTCCTTAACTTGAATTTCTACACTTGTGTGAGCTTGGGGGTGCAATTTGGGTTCGGCCTAGGGCCTTTGCGGCTCAACCTAGGTGGTTCACGGGGGATGTGGGGTTTTGTTTTGGTGGAGTAGTGTTTGTTTGAAGAGGAGTGGATGTAGTGAGCTTAGAAATGAAGAAGGGCTAGCTCTTCAAGCTTGTTTTATGATTTTGAGCGTATGGAAACCACGAATCATTTCATGAACATGAAGTTATGGTAATGAACTTTTAAATGAAGATGCAAAGTGAGAAAAGAGTATGTGTGGTGGTATTTATAGGCAAAGAAGTGGAGTATTATTTAAATTAACGTAAACATTTAAATAATATAAATGTTATCATGCAACATGGAAGTCATGCCTCTCCACCACTCCTGGTACACACGTTACCCCCTCCCCCTAGGTCCATCTACACCATGCTTTAGGTCCTAGTTTAGGTGATGGTTATGTTATTTAATTAATTTCCTAAGGTTATTTAATATATTTTGTGCATTTTATGTCAAATCAAATTTTGTATGTAATATAAGCTTGATTCTTAACTTTAACACATTGATTATCTTATCATATGACATATGTTCAAGTGTGTGCATGTGTATATGAGTGATACAAAAATGTGCACAACGTTTTCGATGACTTCTCGGGGCCAAAAGGTCGAAATTTCAAAAAGCATTTTTTGGACACATTTTCTATTTTTATTTGAACTAATTATTTTGATAAACAAAATTTGAAAATGATTTTAATATCATTAATTAATATTTAAAATGTGTTTATTTAGTTATTAAAACCCATTATTTAAATATTTAAATATTCAAATACAAAGCGATCAATTTACGGGTCATTACAGATCCGCCTTGGGTTAGGTATTAAATGGCAGGATCTGTCTAAGATATAGGGATTAAATGATTATGGTCTGCCTATTTCCCATTAAAAAAGTATTAAGTGGTTTAGGTGCGTTCTCTCGCATCGTTAGGATACGATTGACGGTGATAGGTCATTGGACCCTGTAAGTTCTATGGTTGCATTGCACCCGCGTTATAGTTACAAAGTTAGACTGGAAAGGGCATTTGGCCTACAGTTAGAGATATGCTATGGAGCTAGACTGGAAGAGCCTTTGGCTTACGGTTGGAGGTATACTCAGTAGGATGCGTAAGACGTAATGCTTATTTAAATGAAACTGCCAAAATACTATTACGGTAAGACTTGAGATTTCATTCACCAGACATTATTGTTCCGACTCCCTCCTCATTACAACCCATAGGTTAGGGAGAATGATGTTGATGAAGAAGATGAAGGCGACGATGAAGGCTTATGGCAGTTTAGTTATTTATTTCTGTTTTTGTTGTAATCGGATGTACCCAGATTTTTAGACACGTTGTTAATTTATTTTGAGACATTGTATTATTGATATTTAGGATGTTGTATTGCTGACATTTGGCATATGTGAAATGGGTACTTATTTTTACTATTATATTTTGTCCCTCCACTATAAGATTACGAGTGCGAACTCATGCTACGCACATGGATTATTTTGAAAAACTTGTTATATTGAATAACACGGTAGCTTTATAATAAGTATTGGTAATTATTTCTATATAAAAAAATTAAATGGATTTGTAGCATAAATAAAACATTGGGCAAGTTTCTCGCTTATCATATTATATGCATATAACATTTTACGAAATAGTTATAGTCAAACATGAATTCAGTATTATATATATGTGTGTGTGTGTGTGTGTGTGTCTGTGTGTGTGTGTGTATTATGGGCACCAATAACGGGGATGATCCTTGTTATGCTATAGTGGTTCATACTTCTTACAACCATGTGCATTATATATGCTAATAATTCATGCAAGCTAATTTTATGTGCTGACAAAACAAAACAGGCATATAATTGCTCATTTAGCACTCAGTTCATATTACTAAATGTGTGATTTTGTTGGTTATATATGGATAGTTTATAGTTTTTGCCAAACAGATATTATGTGATGTTTACATGGGAAATTAATAGTTTGACTCTAAACCCAACCCTAACTTTGCCCGCTGATATAAAAGATTGATTACTTTTGCATAAAGTCATAGTGCGACAAATCTAGCACCAACTTTAACTAAACATATGGATACGGTTTTATACATATATGACTATATTTTGATTTTGAATAGATGGTATCTACTTCCAAGATTACAATCATATATTTCCAGTCCTTGTTATAACTTCTGCATTTTCATGAAAAATGTGCTATAGGCTGATGTGAGAACATAAGCCTTAAATAAACAAATTCAATGACTAACTAAATGTATTAGTTACCACTGACATTTTTGGACTTATTAAATGGAAGAATACTTTAGTTAATGTGCACCATTAACATTTTTGTTAAATTGAAAATGTAAGTTACCAAGGAGAATGAACAAAAAAAATTTCTCTATAAGAAAAGTAATAATTATTAGTTTACCCTATACGAAATAGAGATGAAAAAAAATCCAACCAAACTATCAAACTTGTAGCATTTTGAAATATGGTTAATGCTGCAAAGTTATAAGATGATGATCCAGAAGACATGTCTAGGTTAAAAGTTAACCACTCGAAATATCATAAGAAATAGCAACAACAAACAGAATCTATTAATAGTTAATTAATGTCTTCTTAAAAGAAAGAAAGCCATGGAAAGTTGTATTAGATATGATGGAACTTACAATTGATAGTAGTACTGTGGGAAAAATTAATCTGAATAAAAAGGACAAATGAATGTATAAAAGATCTGATATGATGGACATTATTGCACATTTGGAAACATCCTGTTTGAGAATAATTGATATGATGGACAAAACTTATCAAAGTAAATTGATAGCTAGACACCATCTAGTTTGAGAACATGGATAAATAATATTGTTTGAAAAGAAAACGAATTATCATGTAAATAAGGCCGCTTATGCCATCTTGGTTGCCCACCGTTTATGTTTTCTTCCTGTAAAATAGCATCAGTCATGAAAGGTTGTTATAACAGTTGACTTAATAAATCTTTTTTTCTGAAATGGTACTTTATATACAACAAATCACTGTGACAAAATATCACATGTCAATAAACGTTCGAATCACGCTACGCTAGTTTCGAATTTGTGACCTCTCACACTAAACCCAAATCACTTAACCATCGGGACAATGGTACTTGTCAGACTTAATAAATCTTGTTATAATCTTTATATCTAGTGCTGGAAATATATTAGTATTAATTTTATTGAACATTAAAAAAACATTGTTGATATGGTTGTAAACTGGGAATCAATTTTTGTGTTATGTAGTCAATGTTTTAGGACATTAATCCAAAGATATTAATATTAGTTATGACTCATGGGCAGTTGTAGATAATGCACCTAGTAGTTATCATACAACCAAATAAATTCGAAAAATGTAAATCAAAGCACTACATTTTTAACTACCATTGTACTCACAATTTTGAAGCACAAATTGTTATAGATCAGAACATGCGGTGCTTTAGTCATACTACACAAACTACAACATCAGTTTAAGGTAATAGATGAAATAATAAAATTAAACTAAAGCAAATAAAGAAAAACGTACATTCATTTACCGAGTAGTAGTAATCATAGTTATAACTTTAGGATAAGTAAAGTTTTTTTCCTCACAATAAATCCAAGTCAGGTTTCAAAACATCATGATAATAAAATGATTGCGTGTGGATCATAGTACAAAGACCGACGCATGAAATTGATATGTATTCCAAGCAATGTCATTAGCAGGAAACACTGGAAATTATGGTTGTGAGTATAAGTTATTGGGCTGTCAGTATTTAACCGAGTGAATAGATTTTAGCGATGAAAAACTGGAATGAAAGTAAATGTATTCATATTGCATATAGTGCTAAAACTTTAAAGTCATATCTCTTAATTTGTGAAAAATGACTTCATTACATGTTAATTCTGATGAATAGCTACCCAATGTTAAATTAATATTGTTTCTGTAGTGTGCAGGAATGAAATGCATGAATCAAACAATACCCATAATATCTGTTATAAATTTCTAACTCAAATTAAGCAATTATGCCTTAAAATTAGGTCTTTACCCAAACTTTTTTGACTTTGTTCAAAAGAGAACTTATAAATATTTTATTTAAAGTATGAACCCATGTGACACATACGGGATTTTCAAAAAATGATATAAAACATTACTTACTCAAACATATGCTTATGTAATCATGAACCGAAGAAGGTATAACTTATTTTTTCGGAGCATAATATTTTTATCCAACAAAAACCAACACCAACTATCGGTATTCCTAACTTAATAAGAATTATATATTAAGCATGCCCATTAATTTTAGAATACAAGAGACATAAGTTTAAAAGGGTTTATCATACTTTTAACATATAAATATGAATATATATACACAATCCTATATAATAATAATATTATGAATCTTGTACAGTGAAATTTTTGTAGAATTATAACTGTCCAAGTGTATTTTAAAGGAATAACAGACCAAAAATTACATTAATGCTTTTTAACATTATCCATTATTAATTGGTTTGGAAAAAATAATAGCTTTAAACCATGATGTTTTCGAATAAATATAAGATAAAATGATATAGCAAACTTACATAGTATAAACATTGTGCAGTTTGATTTTCTGAATGACCTAACTATTTTTTTTCTACATTAAATATCCATATAGATAAAATAACTTAAATAGTAAATCAAGTAGAATAATTCAAAATGATATAGTATATTACCATAACAAAAAATTACTTTTGAATACATATAAAAAATACCTTGGATGATATTTCGCTGAAGATGACGGTGAGAAAAGTGCAGTCAATAAATTAAACTGCTAAAAATTGATTAATACTATTGGAATGAATTAAACTACTAAACACTGATTATTATAGCTTGAATAAATTTTTTGTAATGGGCTTTATTATAAAACATAATAAACTAATTTATAAAATGTTTACCTAGCATAGAAAGAAAGAAATATTTAAATGAATTTAGAAATGATATTTAATAAAATAATAGGTATAGAGAATGTAATAAGTTACCAATATTAATATTTTTATTATGAACTAAATTTTGGAGGAACCATGAATTATGCCATTTTTCAACAAATAGCAAAGATAAAACTTGCATATCAACTACGTAGATCAAAGGTTCGTCTTTATTTTTTCGAATTCTTTCTAAAATGAGCTAAATAAATAAAATCTATCATACCACTCCTTCAATAAACAAACTTTACCGCATGCTTAACTGTGCATTCAAACATAGTTTCATTTAAATTTGATGCCTTATTTTATAATTTACCTATTTTACATTCTTTTAATTATGTGACAACCAATTATTCTTTTTTTACTCTTTTTATAATATCGTGGCTTCTAATATTCACCATGAGTTTTCTTTGTTGTTCCAATAGGAAACTCACCATAAATTTCATTTGATGCATTAATCCAACATTGATACCAATGCTTGTCATATTTTTTGTACATACATCCAATATGACACGATATAATATTTATAGCATATACAGTTGTTATGCATTAAAGATGAAAATGAGAATTGGGTTTTATAATTAATAAATACATGATATTACCTTTCAAGCATAAGGAGATGTGTAAAATATAATGTATGATGCATTAAAGCATAATCAATGGTTATCTAAACAATATTTTGGTGAAATTTTTAGTTATTTACAAACACATCTTTTTCTCATTTATTTGTTCCCATGCTAAGTTTCTTAAAGAAAACAATTTTTTGTAGTAATAGGTAGTGAGTTCCAACCTTACAACCTGTTAGAGTATGGATGATTTGTTAAACGTACATAACAACAGACTTTACATGTTCCTTAATATATTTAGAACTTAAAATGCATTCGAACTTTTATGGATGATTAATGAATTTATACGTTAAAATTAATTTCTCAACTAATTAGATTGATTTTCTTACCGATCTGAATTTAAATTAAAGATAATTTATTATAGTTAATCCTCCAATAAAATTCAATTCAAATTAACTGAATTGATTATAATTAGTTCCTTTTATTAATTTCAATGATACGATCCTTGATGCTGAAAGTTGGTATATTTATAAACATTTTTAAAAAACCACATTTTCTTTCTATGATTATATCTTAACACCTCCAAACCCTGAAAGTTGAAAATAGCACAATGGTAGAGGTTTTTTGAGAATCACATATAATCACCAAATTATTCTATAAGACACCTAAGAATTTGATGGTAGCATAGAAAGATATTATAAACTCAATGTTGATTATTTGGATAATATTAGATTTTAAAATAAAAGTTTAGGTTGACTAAGACTACATATAAGTTTAAAGAATAAATAAATTTACCAAACACATATTTAAAACTAAACTTTTAAACAAATTATAAACTTAGTCATTGCAGGTAGTACAGAAGTATTGCACATAAATTAATATGTTTTCCTAAAATATGTTACGAAAATTTATGGTTTGAATGAATCATTCTCACTCAATATGATTTTTATATACTTATGTTTGAGAATAGAAAAATGGATCATTTTCCTTTAATGAGTTATTCGAAACAACTGGGTTTGTTTGGTACCAAAAAATTTGATAATCTAATAATAGCCTACAAAATAACGAAGGAAAGAAAATTCATAATCAAGAAAATCGAATAAATATACGATAAAATTAAAATTTGACACAAAAGTTGAGAATGAAAATAATAATTCAACTTACTTTTAACAAATTTTGAAGAATAATCGAAGATTTTATGTATCCACGTATTTATAATCCAATAACCTTCTATAAAACAAATGAAGGAAACTAAATTCATTATTATATTAACCGAAACAAAGACAATTCAAAAATAATTTTTCAAACATAAAAATCGAAGAAAATACCGACTTTCAAAATCTAGAAGGAAAAACAAAAAATTTAAGCATAGATTAAACAAATAAACAAATAAAAAAATGAAGATCAAACCTCTAAATTATGCTGAATTGAACCAATAAACAAATAATTTTTTACTATTAAATATTGTTTACATAAAAGTCAATCCTTAAAAACAATATGTAGAAACATAGCTATTGGAAATGATAAAATCAAACAAAATTTGAGGAGAGTAAGAAAGTGAAGCACTATTAAGATTGGAAACTAATAAGATCAATCAAAAATTATTTAGAATGAATTCTTAGTTTGATATAGATTGAAAATACGGTTTTTAAATTGTGTTATAAACATGAGCATAAAAATGTGAAGAAGAGAAAATTAGAACAAAATATGAAACATGATATAGGAAAAGTTAATATGAAAAATAAACTAAGAAGTTCCAAAAAAAATATTATACTAAAAAGCGTAGAGAACAGGTAGAAATACGCTATTAGATTATAAAAGTATAATCAAGGTAAAAAGTCTGGTGAATGAAAATATATAATTTTTTAATGTGAAATTTGTATAATAAAGATTTAAATGGTAAAAAATTAGGATTTTGTTCTTGAAATTATAAAAGAAAAAGAATACAGATGGTCAACGATCGAACTTCTATCTATCTATATAATAGAATAGATTCTTTTATAAAGCAATATCAATAATGAACAAATAGATTTATGTGTATGTTATCTACCAGTAGAACATATTATAGAATTCAAATTATACCCACCGCACTTTAAGATAGGCATGTCGTCTCATAAGTTATCCATCACATGATAGAATAGCGATCATCAATACAAAGGGATATCTAAAGTAATCAAAATAAAGAACAAAATTTTTAACTACATTATGCTAAAACATGAAAACTATTATATGTACTTAAGAACTGAAAACGAAAATAAATTGACATGCATATTTGAATAGTGTAGATACTACAAAATAATTAAATAGATACAAAAATATGACAAATAAGAGTTAGAGTATGTACTGACTTAAAAATGTAACAAATTCTAAAATAAATTAAAGCCATGTGTACTGGAGTTACCATGGAAGTTGAATCAAAATCTCTTCCAATTTTTTATTTTGACATTTCAACGAACAAGTTATCTGCAACTAAAGAAAAGCAACCACATTGACTTTTTGGAAGAATGATCTATAAAAATAATCACTTGTTGGGGACTAAATTTGTTTTATTTGACATAGTATCTTAAGAAGTCAAACTAATCCTTATAAGCCAAACTAATATAGAGCAACATAAAACATTACATAACCAAAATCACGGCGCATGCTACGATAGTTGGAAGGTAGAATTCTAAACGACAACAAAATTTAGAAGGAAACAAAAACAACCAAAGGAGCAAACTTGTCACTTGGATTTAAAGGTAAAAAATTTAGGAAATATTATTTGAAAGTAAAAAAGAGTAATGAATTGAGACAAAATTTAATAATATAGATACAACAACAGAATTTATAGATACAAAAGTTAAACCAATTAGAATTAATGAAAAATTGATACAAAAATATAATAAATTCAAAAATAAATCAAAAATATGTGTATTGAAATTACCATGGATGTTGAGGCAAAATCCCTTCCAATTTCTTTACTCTGACATTTCAACGAACGGATTACCTACAACTAAAGAAGACAACCATAATAACTTTTTAGAAAATGATATCTTTTAACTTAACTACTTGTTGGAAACTAAGTATCTTTTAACTTGACTACTTGTTGGAAACTAAGTAACGCTTTATTTTACATATTAATTTTTTGAGGAAGCCAACCCTAATCCCTTGAACCAAACTAATATAGAATAAAATAAAATATTACATACCTAACCTCATGCCATTAATGATGGAAGAGGTACTTCTATGGTTATAACCAATGCTAGAAGAAAAAGCTCAACTAACGAAAAAGGCAAACTTTCCACTTGGATGTAAAGGAAAGAAAACAAAAGAGTTGATAGTATTAAGGATTAGAAGAGGTAAAAATGAAGGTAAAATGGGGAAATGAAAATGGAAAATACATTTGAGGAGATGAAATTAAATAAAGAAGATAAGGAAATGATAGTAAAATTGGAAAATGAGGATGGAATATATTTTTTATAGATGAAATAGAAAACGAAAGGTCAAAATGTTATGGTTTTTCAAGTATAATGGAAATTTATGTGTCGGCTTGAACTGATAAATAATTATTAGGGATATGTGAAAATTTTCCCTCAAATTAAGGAGAGAATAGGATTCTGAATGAGAATAAATGAGAAGCAAGAACTCAAATATTCGCCTATTCTCTTTTATATGTAATAATAGAATAGAAATAGAATAGATAAAATAGATAGCATAAGAATAATATATTTTTTATTGGAGGTATATATTATGAAGAATGAGGCAAATTAAGGAGAGAGCGGTATTTTATTTCTAAAATTCTAAGAATCATGAGAGATCTGCTAATAAGATATATAGTATAAGATGAAAGTATAGATTAATAGCTCTATATATTGTTTATTTTACCAAAGACCAGCTTTGGAATGGACTTAAGGCTCGACTGGCTTTTATTGGATCAAAGATTAGACCCATTCTGGAGAGGGTTGTTACAATTGGTATTAGAGCTTAAGTTGCCCAATCAATGGGAATAGGTATACGTGGGAGTACGTATTTGTTAATTTTGCAATATTTTTCAAAACCCTACTATATATATATAAACATACACAAACACCTTAGACAAACTTTTGATTCATAATACCATCTTAGGGTTAATACAAAATTTTGAACCTATAGATAGTTAAAATGACTAAGAATAACACCTCTGAAGTCGAAAACCATCCAGCGCAAGAGATACCCACCATTCCGGGTATACCATCATTGCTCCGACAATATCTATGGCTAGTGGGGCAAGTTCATGTTCCTCAACAAGCTGCACCGGCAGCGCCCAGTTGCTTCACTCATTGAACTAGCACTATGCTCACTAACTTTCCAATGATTTATAAGGATTTTCAGAATATGCGAGGACACATATTTTTGGAGGTGGAAAATTTTGTAGTAGCCAAGGCATGGATTAACGATTGCGATCATATATTCCGGAAGCTAGGATGGGAAGACTGTGTAGGATCAAATTAACCCTAGATGGGGTGAATATGGTTTACTATAAATTCACAAGAATAATGAAAATTACAACATAGATAAAAAGCAACACATAAATTTACCCAGCTTTGGCAATACTTAGCCACTGCCGCCTTTAAGATTTCTACTAAGATTAAACAATCGACCCCTTACCGACCCTGTAAACTTGCGACTATTGCTTACCTGATTGTTCTAGCCCTAAGCTCGAAACCCTGCTTCAACTCTATCCTCGAGTAGAGAATTTCCCAAGCTATGCCCCATAGTTCAATCCTAGTTATAAGCTAGAGTTTTAGAAGTCAAAAGTAAATTACAATTAAATAAAACAAAAGAAACTAGAAACCCTAATATTAAATAAGTTCGGCCCAAAAAATAAAGTGTCGATCCCCTTTTCCTTTAATTCTCAGGACAACATGTTTTTCTTTATTATTCTCCTTTTAGGGCTTCTTATTTTGAAAGCCGCCGCTTTGCAATTGAACTTCGAATAGCTCTGTTGCTCCTTAATTGAATGTGCTCTTCGATATGTTGGCAATTGACAGTTACGGTTGCTTCCTCGTCGAGTGTTACTTTGATTGATAATTTGGTATGATTTTAGTTTTTTTGATTTGTTTGTATCGAACTCGACTTAAAAAAATTGCCAATGATGAGTTGGTTGAAATGATTTGGAAAAATTCTTCCTTGAAATTTCATATATTTCGTGGATTTTGTTTTTTAATATTTCAACCTCGATTTTTGCTCTAGTTTTTTATTTGAACATTTCATATTCGATGCTTTATACTTCTATGAGTTCTTCGGCCAGACTTTTGAATTGTTCAATATTTCAACTTTGGCTTGAATTCTTCAACGTTGAGATTTCATATTGGTTTTTTTGCGTTTGTGTGTGTGTTGCTGCACCTAACTATGTTCTTGCTAATGATCCTCTGATTTGTGTTGCTATGTCTCGTATATATGCATTTCTGTTATGCGCCATGTTGCATCTTCACATATATTTGCAAATGCTTGACTTTATGTATCTATTCGATCTGAGATGCTCCTAATTTCCATGTACATACATACATACATATGTATGTATGTATCTATGGGTGAATTGATGCAACTTCTCCTTATGCTTTGAACTTTGGTGAGCTTGCCTTCTGTATGTTTTTATGTCCCTGACTTGTGTATTTGCCTGAAATTGTTGTAGCCTTATGTGATGTTGTTTGACTTGGTAGCTTGGCTTGGTTGTGCACTGTATTGAGTCGCTTGTGGGTGTATGCATGACATTGTGTGCATTTTCCCTGGTCTGGCTTGTTCTTGTCTCGTGTGCCTGATGCTGATTCATGTGGTTCGTTTTTGGTTTATGCACTTGATGTTGCACTGGTTAGTGTTTACCCTCTTACATCAATTTGTCCTTGTGAACTGCTTTGTTGTTTCGTGCATGATTCTTGTGCATGTTGTTAAACATGTTATGCACTTTTGATGTTTCTGCCCTAAGCACTAGGTTGAGCCTTTGGGCCTGACCTTGCAATACATGCATCTGATCTGGTTGCGCTTGCTTATTTTGGCTTGCCCATTAATGCACTTGATGTTTCTGTTGTATTTGAAATTTATGATCTGTTTGCTTGACCTAGTTGTTATACATGTGCCTGATATGCTTGTTTTGTGCCTGAAATTGAGTTTCTTGTTTCGCTTTTCTTATGTGCACATGTCTTTTGTTATGCACTTGTATTTTAGACCTAAACTTATATTTCATAGCTTATGTTTTGTGGATGTGTAAATTTGATATGTGCACAAGTGTATATGCATAGCCTTTTTATATGCTTGGCCTTATGGCATGCATAGTAATACTGTGCATGTCATAGGTTATTCGAACACATCATTGGTTGTTCGTGCACATTATTGACTTGATTTTAAATTTTTGTTCCACAAGAACATGTTGTACTAGTCCTTATATATACCTGTTGTACTGGTCCATATTCATTATTTTTGGTGCCTATATAAGATATGAAAAGAACAAAACCAATAAAGAAATGCAATGTCGAGTTTAGTTATATTCATATTTATGCATTTTCAATTTGTTTCTTTTTCTTTTTTGCTGCGTTGTTATTTGATAGGCAAAGCAGATGACTGGAGAAAAACAATTAGAGCAAGAAGATTATCATTGTATTCTAGTAGAAGTTGTCATGTAAAAAAATATTGTATTTGAAATCGTTATGTATGAGAGAGTACAAATTGTGTTGTATATGAATATTGTATTTAAAATATTGTGAAAGTTCTTGTTGTAATCATGCGTGCTATTGGAATTGTATTGAAATAAAATATTCGATGAAATGAAATTTTGATCTATTTGTTTCATTCTGTGATATTACAATAGCATTATATCAAAGACATTTATGTGTGTGTATGTGTGTGTTTATTATCATAAAAAAAATCATAAACTATTATATTCTACAATCTCCCCATTTTGATGGTAAGAAACATAAATTAAGATTTTGAGGTAGACAAATATTTTTGATGTGTTATGTTCAATCTTCCCATATTTACATACTCCCCCTACAACTACACTCCCCCTACATGGATGCATGCAATTAGAAAATCCCAAATGCCGAAGAAAATTTGATCTCAAAATAATTGTAAGACTAAGACAATTGTTGATAAAAAATGAAACCAACTCTTGAATATCGGTAAGGGTATCACTCTACAACCGAAATCTTAACCTCTCCCCCCTTTGTTATAATCAAAATAATAATAAGAATAATTGACATGGTGATGAATTTTGAGTGAAACTATAAATCATATAGAGATAAATATTTACTGAAAATTTCAATCAATCAAACAAAACTCATAATATTTTACTAATTAGACACAAATTGCACTTTAGAGTAATGAATGGGTTATGATTTAAGGAGAATTTTATATAGTGAAAGTGGTATTGTACTTTTAATAAAGGAGAATTTTTGAAAATTATTCTTTTAAAAATTATACAAAGAATGTTTAGCACTTTCTAACCATGTATAAACCATTAGGACTTTTAAACAAGGTTAGTGGTTACTTAAAAAACGTTAATTATTTCTAACCACGCATAACCGTAATGACTTTTAAACGAGGTTAGAAATTACTTGAATATTTATCTCTCTTTTGTATAAGTATTCCATCCATGCATAATCGTATGGACTTTTAAATGAGAATAGAAGCACGTACATAGATATTAAAGATATTCACTCATGCATAACCGTGAGGACTTTTAAATGAGAGTGAATACTTGGAATAGAATTATAAATTACAATAAAAATATAATTTCTTATTTTTTGAAATACCAACTTTTGCACACTATATTAAATTTTGGTGTATGGATTGTAAGAAAGATGATAGCAATAGTAATGATCATGGCATATGTACTAATTAAAAAATATTATAATACTTGTTCAATTTTCAAGAACTTTTAACATATTCTCTCCAATTATAAAGTATAATTTAATCATTACCCATCACATTATCAATCACTATTGATAATTTTTGATAAATTTCAAAAGGTTCAAATAGTCAACAACCATCTTTTTCAGAGTAAACTCCTTACTAAATTTAACAAGAGTATTTTTATTAAAGAAAATCAAGGTAAAACTCTAATTTATTTGTAAAATTTCAAATGAAGTTGGGAATATCTATTTTCTATAAGGGTTTTGAAAATGTCAACTAATTTTTAAATCAACTGAAATATAAATCCAATGTAAATATAATCTCAAACGAAGTGATGTCAGATACCCCTTATACTCTAGTTCCCATGGTAACATACAATGGTATATTATTAAACAAGCCGACTACAATATCACTCAAATTAGTTCAAAAGGTACACAGTTAAAAATTCTCCAGCCATGGATTTGTTAGTCGTCATTAAAGGCAATGGAAGTTAATCACGTACATATGCAATTGGCCATTCTTGTTTTGAAAATTCAATTTGTTTGAAACCACTATTTGAAAATTTTAAGTCCGTAATTTTAATTGACACCAAATTTGAAAATTTTAGATACTCGATATTGCTACTCACCAAAATTGGTTTCAATTTAAAAAGACAAATTTCTCAAATGTTATAGATGAAATACTACAACTTGTTTGCATAAATCAAAAATACTTTTCAAGTAATGCACTGACATGATTGCTACTTTTCAAGATTTTACAAAATGAATCAGCAAAAATTCAAAATATTAAAGTTTCAGTGTTATCAATTAGCTTTCCAGAAGTTCAAAAATTTCAAAATTCGGAGTAACGATGTTCAAGTTATGATTGATTTACTACAACTGTGTTAGGAAGTTCTGAAACTGTTTTCAAACCATATACTGAATGCTTTGTAGTTTTTCAATGGTTTAAATTCAAATTCTGAAAAAACATATGAGACAAAATTTACATAATTTTCTATCTATTTTCCATAACTTCTTGAATTTTGCAAGTTGGAGTTAAGGAGTTCAAGATATGGCAATTACACTATAGTTGTGTCAATGAAAACAAAGAAAAAAGAATAGAGTTTAGAGATCATACATTAGCTTACCTTTGACATTGTATTCTTATTCACCATTTGTTATCCAAAGTATGTAGATCTCCACCTCATTTTTTCTGGGCTAAGGAACATTGGAATTTTTGCTCATCAACCAAATATAGAACAACTCGAAGTCTACCTCCATCGTTAGTTGTTCCTTAGCCTCTTTTTGTACCTAAATGTTAGAAGAAGCGAGTGGCCTAATAAAGGATGTAGGACCACTCTTATTTTCATTTGTTACCTTTGGTACCCAAATTTGTTTATACAGAAAACCATTAGCATTTATGATTGTACCATTGGGAACCCAAACTTATTTAAATTTAAGAAAATTTACGTTTGTACCTTTTGGAACCCTAAAGGTTTTGCGCTTGTTCCTATTCCAACATTTATTTTGTTTATGTCCAATTTTTTGACAAATTAAACACTACGAAAATTCTTTGTGAAACTTGATATTACCCTAATTCTTTCTCTTAATTTGTTCAACTCTATCATATCCGAGTCCTTTTCTATTTTCGACGATAGCCTGACTTCCTAACAACATATTCGGTGATTTTTCTCCTTTAGAAAATTTTATTATTGTCGATTCAAGTTATTAAACCTTAGATCTAAGAGCATTGTTTTCATTCAAAAGTGAGCAGCACCTTTTAATGGAATTTTCTCTTTTTGTTTCATCTTTGTTCTTTTAGAGTCAAAATTTCATTTTCAAGAATTTCAATTTTAGTCTTAGACCTATTAATTCTTCCTCTAATGACAGACACTTCTCACATCCTGTGTTATATTTTCTAATGTTTTCAATCATCACTTCTAACTCATTATTTATTCCTAGTAGATTATTTTTCTTAGATTCTAGTTTATTATATCTTTGTTGAAGTCTATCAATGTTTGTGTTTAACTGGTGATATACTAAAAGTAAATCATCATGGGATAAGTGTGCTACCTAATTTGGTTCATCGTCATTGTCACTTGATTCTACCATCAGACACAAATTCACCTCTTTTTTCTCACCATTAGTGTTCTCCTCTTCTTCACTCTCATCCCAAGTGGCTACGAAACTCTTTTCTTCTTCTTCTTTGCTTTGTTGAGTCTATTCAGCGGATAGTTTGTTTTGATGTAACCGGCTTCTTTCATCTATGACATATGATTTCTTCCTCAGAATCATCTACAACTTTAGCAATGCTGGTTTTTATTCGTTGGTTTAGTACTAGATTTCCATGCTTTCTAGTCCATATTTTGAATTGCTTCATCAATAGTGCTAGCCCAGCTACAGCGTTATCTTCTTCCTCATTATCGGTTGAACCTTTTTAGGTAATAGATTTATTTTTCGAATAATCGGTTTCATGTTCTTCTCTGACTTTCAATTCCATCTCATAAGTAATGATATTTCCTATTGGTTCCTCCAATTTAAGCTGTTTTAAGTCTTTGAATTCCGGAATTGCTGTCACTTTTGCTTCAAAACTTCTCGGAGGATTCTCAGAATTTTTCGGACCATCTTCAATTTTGTGTAAGTTTTTCCTAGCATTTTGGATTTGAATACAATATTTGATAATCGTCCATACATCTCCTTTATATTTTCGTTTTTCATCATTACTAAGTTCTCGTATTAATTGTTGAGCATGGCCAGATGAGATTCTTTGACCTGCTATGTACCTTCATGAGTCAACTCAAGCATACGCCAAATTTCATGTGCAGTCACACAATGAGAAATACAATTGTATTTAATTTTATCTAAGGCACAAATAATAGAATTAATATCTTTATCATTTAACCGATATAAACTAAGTTTATTTGTAGCCCACTTATCTTCAGGCTTAGGAACTTCATGACCATCTATATTTACCGTAGGTAGACTATAACCAGTTCCAACTAAATTCCATGCATCTATAGAATCTAGAAAAAATTCCATCCTAGTTTTTCAATACGAATTACCAGTACCGTTAAACATGAGTGGCCTAGTAATAGATTGTCCTTCAGAAAAAGCATTATTAAAACTAGCCATAGTTAAAAAAAACAAATTTGATTACCTCGCTCTGATACTACTTGTAGATTCGAATTAAGCCTAGATGGGGTGAATAGGATTTATTATAAATTCACAAGAATAATAAAAATTGCAGCATAGATAATAATAGAGTAAACGTGTAAAAGCAATGCATAAATTTACCTAACTTCGGCAATACTTGTCTAATGTTGCCTCCAAGATTTCTTCTAAGATTAAACAATCGACCGCTTATAGACCCTATAAGCTTGTGGCTATAGCTTATATGATTGTTCTAATCCTAAGCTTGAAACCTGTTTGTACCAAAATTGGGCACAACACTCTTCAGAAGTTTTTGAAGAGATAAAGTGAAGAAATTAAATGGAAAAAGAGGAATTATCTAACAAAAACTCCAAATTTCAGAAATGAGAATAATTAAAATGCAGGGAGACACAGGAATTTAGAGTGGTTCGGCGTATTTCCTACGTCCACTATGAAGTAGTTTGCTTTATTGATCTTCCTTTGATGTTTACAATTGATTTCAACAAATTACAGTGAATTACAATGATTTGCAGTAGTGAAATTCGTTGGTAGCAGCAGCAATGGAGTTCAGATCTGGATCTGGCGGAGTCCGGGCGTTGGACATCTCAAAGAGGAAGAAGAACCCCTTTTCTGTTGGCTTTGGGGGTCTATTTATAGGTGTAGGAGGCTGGTATTTCGCTCAGATCTCGGGAGACCCTCTCTGGCACGTGACCAGGCCCGCACGCCCAAGTCCGTGAAGTTTTGGTCCGATCTGTGATTGACACGAACAGATTTTGTATCGATCAAGATTTCATCCAATAGAGTCAAAATTTGGCGTGGACATTCTTTAGCATGCACATAGTCTTCTGTGAAAATTTCATAGCATTTGGACTTTTAGATTGGGAGATATGATCGATACGAAATGAGGTTTTCGGTAGGCTGTTTCCTTCGACTCGCTTCTGTTTCGACTCGCTTCCATTCGACTCGGTGACGTGGCGCCTGAATCTCACTCTGCCCTTGATGTTGTTTCGAGTGAGTTGAAATGTTCATCGATTGAGCGAGTCGAAGTGTGCCCAGATCGAGCGAGTCAAAGTATGCACTGGTCGAGCGAGTCGAAATGGAGCGTCCTGAGAGGGTTGAGCAGTGGCTTCGCCAATGGAGTCGAAGTTGATGGAGTCGATCAGTGGTTCGAATGGAGCGAGTCGAAGAGGGCATCTGAGCGAAGCGAGTCGAAGTAGGTACTTCTGATAGCTGTGAAGCGAGTCGAACCTGAACGACTCGAAGTTGGCCTCTGAGCGAAGCGAGTCGAAGTAGGTACTTCTGATGGCTGTGAAGCGAGTCGAACCTGAACGACTCGAAGTTGGCCTCTGAGTGAAGCGAGTCGAAGTTCTCGCTTCTGAGTGTTGCGTAGTGAGTCGAAGTTGGCATCTGAGGAATGTGGAGCGAGTCGAAGGGAGCGAGTCGAACGGTAATTGATTTCGTCCAATTTTGTATCGTTCATAACTTGAGCATACGAACTCAGATTGACTTGAGATTTGGAACGTTGGCTCTCATGGCTTAGCTTGTCATGTCCTACCGATTTTGGCTCGATCCGGACTCAGACAAAATTCATCGATATCCATAGTGAGCCTGTGTATAACTGATCTCTAGGACGGGCCATCATTGATTACTAGTCAATCCCTTGGTGTCACGGCCTTGCCAAAAGGCGGGATAACATTTGCCCCTCAAAGTACGTCTTGTGGAAACATGATGTGCTTTGAAATGCTGCCATCTTTACTCTGAATAGTTATTGTCTTTTCGATGAAAGCTGTAACCTTTGACCGTTCTTTGATGATGTAAACCGTTGACTGTCGACTACTGTACCATGTATTATTGCAACTGATTGTTGTATGCTAGTGGTTACCCGTCCGTTGTTGTAATCGTTGTTGGATGAGTTTCTGATTCCTGAAAATCTGGAATATTGAATATTGGTCCGTCATTCATGCATATATGTTAACCTGACTCTCGTTGACATTTGTACGTCCATGAGTCGTTGTCAGTTTATTTTACTTTTTTGAATTACGTATCGATCCTCTTCTGAACCGATGTGAAATTCGCTGCAACAACGCTCGATGGTTGCTTTTGAATGTTCCTTCGTAACGATCCTCTCCTGAATCGATGTGAAGGGTTGAAACATCGAAGATGATTTTCATTGGATTTATGGACGCGAAGTAAGTATGTCGAGTTGATGGAGTTGGCCTCTGGAAGTCATGATTTGATGGATTCGAACTGACTGTTCGTATCGATGCTCTAGTGAAGGAGTTGGAAACTATGGACACGAACAGGAATTTTGCATCAATAGACGCAGGGTTCGATGGATACGAAGTGCCTGTCCGACTCGATGATGGACGCGAACTGAACGAGTCAAAGTGGAGCGAGTCGAAGTAAATTTCCCTGATGGCTGTGAACTGAGCGAGTCGAAATGGAGCGAGTCGAAGTGTGCTTCCCTGATGGATTCGAGCTACTTGTTTTGTTGTACCGGAGATGGAGTCGAAGTCAAGCGATACGAAGGGGAGCTTCGCATCGATGTACTGGAAACGAAGTCGAAATATACAGGAGACAGAGGAGCGAGTCGAAATGTACAGGAGATGGAGTCGAAGACAAACGATGCGAAGAGGAGCTCCGCATCAACGCACTGAAGAGGGAGTCGAATCACGTGTTCGAATCCACCGGGATATGAATCGTTTATTCCCCTTACTTTCGAGTCCATATAAATACTTCGTACTTAGCCGTTTTTCACTTTTTACTTTTCGTTATCCTACCTTGCCTTCGTATCGCTCTGAGACTCGAGAAAACAAAGAAGAAAAACACTCTCGCCTTCGACTTGACTCATACCTTCGATCATTCGAACCAATTGACAAATTTTAGGTAATCCATTGAGCGAAACCATCACGTAAACGAGGAGACTCGATTCTTAACACCAAATCGATCAGAGTTGTGATCGATCAAAAATTCCTTGGCCTCAGCTCCATGTCGATCTAGAGTAGGGGTTTCGAGATGATGAGGCGGAGGCTTTCGTATCGATCGATGGTGGAGCTTCGCATTGAGTCGAGTGCTTTGAATCTGTGGATCGATACGAAGGGGCTGTGTCTAATGGACTCAAAACAATGGCCCTGGATCGAGTCAAAACGTACGTCTTTTGATCGAGTCGAAATAGCGGCCTTGGAACGGTTCGAAGTGGAGTGCCTTGGGATCGAGTCGAACTGCGTAGTTTTTTATCGAGTCGAAGCAGAGGCTTTGGATCAAGTCGAAGCGCGTGGTTTGGACCGAGTCGAAGCAGAGGCTTTGAAGCGAGTTGAAGCGCGTGGCTTTGGACCGAGTCGAAGCAGAGGCTTCGAAGCGAGTCGAAGCGCGTGGCTTTGGACCGAGTCGAAGCAGAGGCTTCGAAGCGAGTCGAAGCGCGTGGCTTTGGACCGAGTCGAAGCAGAGGCTTCGAAGCGAGTCGAAGCGCGTGGCTTTGGACCGAGTCGAAGCACGTGGTCTTGGATCGAGTCGAACTGCACAACCCCGAAAAATCGATTCGAACTCGAGCCTTAGCGAATAGTTCGAACTTGAACCGGAGTGATTGTCTTGAACTTGAACTTTTGATGATTGACCATTGATTTAATCTCGACGATACCGAAAATTCTAATGCATTTGAACACTTAACTCCGACGAGCTTCAGACTTGCATAACTGAACTTAATTGTTTCACCGCATATCTGATTTCCTATCGAAGCTCGTCGACGAAACTGGAACTTATCAAAATGACACCAAACTTTATCTTGGAATAATAGTTAATAGCTAGATGGTATGGTTGTGACGGTCAGCGATGATGGTCCTTCCGACTGAATTCCGAAGTCTCGTCGTTTACATGTTTCCTTCAACCCTGTTGATCTTCTCAAATGATATACAGTATTGCACTGCACAACACACTCACACACTTTACACTAGGGGATGTACGAGTGTTATTTGTCAGTTTAACAATGATTTTTTATAAGCTATCTAGTCATGGACCCTTCAAGTTCTCAGCAGCCGGAACTCCCAAGTTCTATTCCTCCAACCATAGAGATACCGGTTATCGAAGCCGAAGTTATAGAGCCAGCTCCGGACGAGCATTCGGGTGCTCGGTTTATTCTCAATCCAGCAGATTCTGTGCCGTCGGGTATCTCTGAAGATATGCTAGGACGGATTTGCTTAAGGCACGGTTTGTCGCTCGACGACGTGCTACTTCCTGGGCCAAATGACAGGCAGCACGATCCCCCGGAGGGGTTTACTGCTTTCAACCGTCACACGTGCACAGCGGGGACACTCCCTCCCTTTAATCAATATATAAGGGAGATGTTATCATTTCTTGGCATAGCCCCATCTCAGCTACATCCCAACGAGTATGCCTTGTTGAACAGCACCTTCGTCCTGTTTATGGAGATCCTCTTTCGACCGCCGAAGCCGATCGAAATCAGATATTTATTCAACGTCAAGAGCCGTGGAGACAGCCCTTCTTTCACCTTCTTGGAAGCGGTCAAAAGCTACCACATTGTACTGGGCTCCTGGGGAAGGCTAAGTTATTATAAAACTGAATGGTTCTACGTTCGGTGCCCCCCTGGATTTGCTAGGCGGTGGTTGGATAGACGTAAGTGTTGCCATTTCTCTCTCGAATCATTGAGATACTAGTAACTGACTTCAAAACTGACATACTTTTCCTTTCCTATAGTCGCAATCTCTCGTCCCAATGGCGCATACTTCAGAGAGCTTGTTCGGATTCTTCAAGCGTTTCCGGGCGAAGAGAGGCACATAGACTTAGTCCTGACCTACAGGAATTTGAGGACTGTCGGGCTGATAGAACGGAGACAGAGCATACATCTGGAAGGGACACATAGAGTGGTCCCGAAGAGACGGGTGAAGCGCAAAGCGCCCACAGTCGTGATAACCGAGGAAGTTGATCCGGAGAGAACGCCTACAGACATCGAGCTCCCGGCCGGGCCTTCTTCCGATGTCCAAGATTCCGGAGGAAAAAGAAAAGGCAAGGCTGCTGCTCACAAACGCTCTAAATCCGAGAGATTTAAATCCGTGGTCGTGTCTTTGCCCATCCCGGGGATTAGAATTGTGGAGGCTTCACCCTCGCCGGTAGAGAATCTTTTTGATGGGCTTGCCGATGTTACGATTCCAGACTTTGTGTCGTCTCAACACGACGCCGGGATGGGGGAGCTTGATAGTGCTCTTGAACTGAGCGGGTCGCTTGCTACGAGTACGGCCGACACTTCCGGTTGGTCAGGGGATCGCACATGCATACACTTCACTACACTGCATGATTCACGACTGTAAATCGACCAACTCAAGAAGTCGCTAACTCTTTCTTCGCTTCTTATTCTCAGGTACTATGTCTGGAAGAGGATCGATGCTCGGGAATCTTCGCTCAGCCCGAAAAGCTTCTGGTTACTATGATTCCCGCAGGAGGGATTCAGATAGGGATCGCGATCGCGAATACTCTAACCAGGACAGGTATGGGCATGACAGAGAGTATAGACATCGATCCATATCACGCTCTCCTCCTCCTAGACTTCCGTCTCCTCCTCCTGTTCAAACTTCAAATCCACCAGAGCCTCCTCGTCACAGGCCGTCTTCTCATGCTTCTAGGTCTGAATCTCATCTTCAGAGAGTCGAGACCATGACCTCCATGGTTACAGAGCAGGTCCCAGCTGACCCCACAGGAGAAGGGGCCCTTAAATTGGCTCAGATGAGGAAGGATTTTCTGAATATCTGCTTCGACGGTTATGTCTTCCCTCCTCACTTAAAGAGAATTCCATCAGGGGTAGAAGGCACGATGCATGATTTCGTTCACGAAATATACACCCAGTACCGAGAGTGGGCAAAGGCCGCCGAAAAAGCTTCCAAAGTGGCCTTTGAGCGAGCCAAAGCGCTCAAGAAGATAGAGACCGAGCTTGAAAAAAGGGATCGGATTATTCAGGTACTCACTGCTGAGTCCGAGTCTTCTTGGAAATCTGAGATTGAGGCCATCAAAAAGGCCGATGAAGCGAAGGCGGAAATGGAGAGGTTGGGGCAGACACATGTTGCCCTGGTGGAGGAGATGGGCCACCGAAACACTACGGTCACCACCGAGCGGGATGCGGCGGTTAAGGAACTCAATGAGCTCAAAGCCAAATTCGCCGACATGGCCAAGGAAAAAGATGATGCGAACAACGCAGCCCAAGAGGCTGCGAACAAGTTGTCCTGCTCAGGTACGAGCGAAATGCGGCCGTGGATAAAGTCCACAAGGTGGAGGCTGAGGTGGAGGAAAAAGTGAAGTTGGCCGAGTCCAGGCTAGAGGCTGACATCGAAGACCTTTTTGTTGTTTACAATGCTAACGTGCTGAGGCACAGGGGTCTAGCCTGGCTCGATGATTTTCCGACGCATCTCTATAATGCTTGGGGCCGACTGGTTGAGGAGGAGAAGGAGGCGCATCAGGGCAAGTCCGTGGATGAATTCGAACTCAAGAATCGCATTCTGACTGAGGATGAAAAGAAGATTCTCCACGAGTCGATGATTCTGCGTGAGAAGGAAAAACTTGGCGCCCAGCACTTTGAAGTGGGAGAGGGTTCTGGAGTTGACCACCATGAAGTAAGTCTTGAAGTTCCCGCGTCAACCCAGCCTGAATCCTCGTCTACGGTCGATCCCCAGGCTGTTCCTGCTTACGATCCAGATCAGCCGCAGATGCCTCCAGCTACAGCGCAAGTGACTGAAGCTGTTCCGCCACCGTCAAGTCAAACCGAGGAAGGTATTCTGAACATTCCACATATCTTTCTTAAGTCGAAATCTTCGTTCGAGTTAAGGTCTGATAGTTCTCTTATTCTTTGTCCAGTAATTGATGCTGCACCGTCCATGCCTCCTGCTACTCAAGAGTCATATCAAACGCAGGAGGCTATCATGACCGAAGCAATCACCATGAGTGCAGCTGCCCCACCCGACGATGCTCAGGGAAGCACATTTGTGTTTGACGAGCAGTTGATGGAAGAACTCTTTCGCCGTCATGGCGATCCTTTAGCTGACTTATCATTTGTCATGGGCAGAGGAGTTCCTGCCACAAGCTCTTCGATGCCGACTACTGACGCTCCCAGCGAGGCTCGCTCGGGTACTGAAGAGGAGATCTTGGCACAAATTGCCGCTGAAATGGATGCCGCAGCGCATGGTGGCAGTTTTGGAGGTGGGACGGCGGCACTTGGTCCAGCTCCGCTTAGAATGATATCGCATGGCGGTACATTTTCTGACACTAGTGTGGCCATGCCATCTTCCACATTTGATCCTATCCCTTCGACTCCGCCCGCAGGGAGCATTCCTATCCACTCGAGTTCGGAGGAGGATGTTGATATAATGCCCTCGCCTGAAGACCCACCGCCGAAAAGCAAAGGCTCGAAGAGGAAGATTAGCGGTGGCTCCAACGGGTCTACACCGAGAAGGAAGCCAAGGAAGAAGAAAGATTAAACATGCTTCCCCGGTTTATTTTGACTTTCATTTTGTTGGTCGTGTATAGATGCGGGTTCGGCCCCTGCTAGTAGGAATTTTGGAAACTTGTACACGAACTTCTTTTATAAACGATAGAAATGAAACTTCTCTTTTTTGGCTTCTTTTCTGTCATTGTGTATTTGCCTAAGTGTTTCAATATCTGAAATTCACTTGTGAAGTTTTAGCCTCCGAATGAAGTTTGTTTTTGTCTGCCAAGTTCGGAAACTGTGGACATGACTTGCGACCATGAAGCGAGTTGAATTCTGACGTCGCATCACTTCAATCAATGGTTGATGCTTAAGTCTTGCCCCCCAGTCTTGGGGTTGAGTTGTAGACCATCAGTCGACGATCGCTTTTTACTTATAACATGTTGAGTCTAGTGTCATCGAACGGACGTCTGAGGCAAGCGGAGATTGAGTAATGCATCCATGCTTGTTTGATTGTCGATGATCATATCCGCACTCCGGAGATCCTTATTCGTTTACTGGCGGTTGGTCACGCCGGCTTGAGTTTTAATCATATGTCCGCTATCTGGGGACTTGGAATTGGCATTTGTACTCCGACTCGCGCTCCGGGAGTTTGGAGTTGATAATTATACTTCGATTCATGCTTCGGGAACTTGAAGTTGGTATTTATGCTCCGTTTCGCATTCTGGGAATCCGAAGTCGATGTCTATGCTCCGGCTTGCACTCTGGAAGTTCGGAGTTGTCGTTTATTCTCCAATTCGCGCTCTGGGAATTTAGAGTCGATGCTTATACTCCGCTTCGCACTCCGGGAGTTCGGAGTCGATGTTTTTACTCCGGTTCGTACTCTAGGAACTCGTAGTTGATATTTATACTCCGCTTCGCACTCTGGGAATACGGAGTTGATGTTTATACTCTGACTCGCGCTATGGGAGTTCGGAGTTGATGTTTATACTCCGGTTCGCACTCTGGGAACTCGGAGTTGATGTTTATACTCCGCTTCGCACTCTAGGAATACAGAGTTGATGTTTATACTCCGACTCGCGCTTTGGGAGTTCGAAGTTGATGTTTATACTCTGCTTCGCACTCTGGGAATACGGAGTTGATGTTTATACTCTGACTCGCGTTCTGGGAGTTCGGAGTCGATGTTTATACTTTGCTTCGCACTCTGGGAACTCGGAGTTGATGTTTATACTTCGCTTCGCACTCTGGGAATACGGAGTTGATGTTTATACTCCGCTTCACACATTGGGAATACGGAGTTGATGAAGGATTGTCGTGTGTCAGTCCTTTTTTGACTTTGATGTGATGGCTTGCCCCCGAGCTCGGGTTTCACTTAGCGAGTGATTGGTTGCATCGCAGTCACTCTCCATTTGAATAAATCCCACCGTATGGTGAAACTTAGCTCTCCGTGCATAGTGATGGTCATATGAAGTATTTCAAGTAAATCACAGCTCTGGCTCGAAGATGTTGCATTTTATTGCTGAAATAAGAAAGTATGGCAAAGTCAGTTGCCTTATTACAAGTTCTAATTTCGAAATGCATAAACAAATTGTCGAAAAGGAAAGTAAACTAAATGGATAAAAATAGCCTGTCAGGTGTAATAGCGGCGAAGGCTCTCGCTATTCCAAGCTCTTGGCAGGGTAAGATCGTCGGCGGTCGATAACTTGAATGTGCCATCTCCGAGCCTTCGTTCAATAACATACGGTCCTTCCCATGTCGGCTTCATATGCGAAGGAACCGGATAGATTCTTTTTAAGACGAGATCGCCTAGTTCGAAGGTTCGTGGACGGACCTTGGCGTTGTACAATCGGGCGACTCGACTTCGATGCGCAGCTGCCCTCAAATCAGCTTCTTCACACTTCTCATCTAGTAGATCGAGAGATTCAGCAAGTAATATAGCATTTGTCTTTGGATCATAGTATGTCACACGATGAGAAGGTACTTCTAGCTCGACTGGAATAATGGCCTCTGAACCGTAAGAATGAGAGAACGGAGTGTGGCCGGTCGCGGTCTTGTGGGTTGTTCGGTAAGCCCATAGAGCCATAGGAAGTTCATCGACCCACTTGCCCCCGACCTTTTCCAGTCGTTTCTTCAGGATGGACTTTATAACTTTATTAACTGCTTTGACCTGTCCATTTGCCTGAGGGTGTGCAACTGCGGAGAATTTCTTTTGGATGTGAAATCGTTTGTAGAAATCTTTGAATTCAGCACTGTCGAATTGAATTCCGTTGTCCGTAATAATGGTGTGTGGGAGACCGAATCGACAGATGATGTTACGAACCACAAAGTTGATTACTTTCTTCGTTGTAATGGTAGCGAGAGCTTCGTCTTCAGCCCACTTTGTAAAGTAATCAACTGCGACGATGGCGTACTTTGCACCACCTTTTGCCAGAGGTAGAGCACTGATGATGTCGATGCCCCACATTGCGAACGGCCACGGGCTAACCATTTGCGTTATCTCGGTAGAAGGAGCTCTAGGAATTCAGGCATATTTCTGGCACCTATCACATTTCTTTGCATAGTTCAACGCATCACGATTCACGGTAGGCCAGTAGTATCCGTAGCAAAGTATTTTCTTGGCAAGTGCTTGCCCCCCGGTGTGATCGCCACATTCTCCTTCGTGCACATCACGCAATACTTGTTTAATTTCATCGTGAGCGATACACCGGAGTAGGGGAACTGAGTACCCTCTTTTGTACATGAGTCCATTCTGGATGGTAAATCGTGAGGCCTTCCGAAGGACTTGTCTCTTTTCACTCCTGCGCTCCGGCAGGGTTCCGTGCTCAATGTAATTTTTGAATGGGGGCATCCATGAATCCTTTTCGAGAATGGTTTCGCATACCCAGTTTATTTCTGTCTGGTCGATGCTCGGGGAAGATAGCGTTTCTACGGGAACGAGTCCCATTTGCTGAGCTTCACCTGTGCTAGCTAGCTTTGCCAATGAGTCGGCCTTTTGGTTGCGCTCCCGAGGTATGCAATAGATGGCATAGTAATCGAACTGATTCAATGCTTCCTGAACTCGAGCTAAGTGAGCAGCCAACCTTCGATCTCTTGCCTGATACTCTCCCCGAACTTGACACACAACCAATTGTGAATCACAATAAATTTCCACAGCGATAATTTTCAGATCTCTGGCGAATTTCAAGCCAGCTAAGAGGTCTTCGTATTCAGCTTCATTATTAGTCGCATGAAAATCGAATTTCACAGCATAGCATATGGATCGACCTTCGGGAGTTTCGAGCACAACACCAGTGCCCGAACATCGGTCGTTCGATGCACCATTGGTATATAGCTTCCAGACATATTCGGGGGATTTACTAGTTTCGGGCAAGTCCTCTGGAACGGTGAACTCAGCTATGAAATCAGCGAGGACTTGTCCTTGGATTGCTCGTCTTGGAGTGTACGTAATATCAAACTGACTCAGTTCGATGTTCCACTTGAGTAACCTACCAGACGTCTCAGGCCGCGAAAGGACCTGTCGTAACGGCTGGTCGGTGAAAACAACAATGGGATGCGCTTGGAAATACGGTCGGAGTTTTCTTGATGCGATTACAAGGCAATAAGCCAACTTTTCTAGCTTTGGATAGTTCTTTTCAGCCCCAGTCAATCGTTTGCTGACGTAGTACACTGGCTTCTGTATCCCGTCTTCTTCTCGAACCAAGGCAGCGCTGATAGCGTTTTCTGATATCGCCAAGTATGCATACAACTTCTCATGATCAATAGGCTTCGACAGTATTGGTGGTGTGGATAGATGTTGAACTAGTGCTTGGAAAGCGCCTTCACACTCCGTGGTCCATTCAAAGTTTCGTTTTCCTTTTCCGATCAGATCGAAGAAGGGAATGCATTTGTCAGTGGACTTTGAAATGAACCTGCTCAATGCCGCTACCTTTCCATTGAGACTCTAGACTT
Organism: Allium fistulosum; assembly: GCA_030737815.1. Lineage (NCBI taxonomy): Eukaryota > Viridiplantae > Streptophyta > Magnoliopsida > Asparagales > Amaryllidaceae > Allium > Allium fistulosum. Next base: position 1,037,064,377 of record CM060902.1, on the reverse strand, counting down.
GCTTTATAGTTTTGGGAGTTTCAAGATTTCTGATTGCCCAAATATTTTCGGGATTGGCTTCGATTCCCCGGGCGTTAACGATGAACCCAAGGAACTTTTCGGATGCAACTCCAAAGTGACATTTCAGTGGGTTGAGCTTCATCTTGTACTCCCAAAGTATGTTGAACATAGTTTCCAGGTCTTTTACATGGTCGGTGGAGAGTCGTGACTTCACAAGCATGTCGTCTACATATACTTACATTGTTTTCCCGATTTGATTAGCAAACATCCGATTGACTAATCGTTGGTAAGTATCCCCGGCGTTCTTGAGTCCGAATGGCATAACCTTGTAACAGTAAAGTCCCAGATTGGTTACGAAGCTGGTATGTTCTTGATCGGGTAAATGCATCGGTATCTGATTGTAGCCTGAATACACGTCCATGAAGGATAAGAGTTCATGTCCAGCCGTCGAATCCACTAGCTGATCAATTCTAGGAAGCGGGAAACTGTATTTGGGGCACGCTTTATTCAGATCGGAATAATCGACACATGTTCTCCACTTCCCATTTGGCTTTCGGACGAGCACGAGATTTGACACCCATTCAGGATATAGCGCATCTCGAATGAATCCGTTTGCTTTAAGCTTTTCTACTTCTTCTTTAAGGGCGGCAGATCTCTCTTGATCCATACCGCGCCTTTTTTGTTTGACCGAGACATGCCGCGGGTCAATGTTCAGAGTGTGGCTCGCGATGTCCGGTGAGATCCCACATATATCAGAATGTGTCCAGGCAAATACGTTAAGATTTGCCCGCAGAAATTCAACCAATTCCTCCTGAGTTTGCTGGTTTAGCTGAGATCCAATCTTTAGCATTTTCGAATCATCGTGATTGTCAATTGGGACATCAATCGTCAGTTCGGTCGGGGATGCTTGACTTTCTTTAGATTCTCCTTCGTCTTCAGTTTCTCTTGGGTCAAGATCCTTGAGGAATTGGCTGGGGTGCCCGGGCCCGGACCCGGGCGTTAATTGTCAATTATCGACGAAATGGTCGCAGAGAGATTCCTCTACGCCCTTTCCTTTCTCCTTTCGCTGCGCTTCTCGCAGCTCAGCAACATAACAGGCTCTGGCAGCAGCCTGATCTTCGTGAATGATTCCTATTCCATGATCAGTGGGAAACTTTAAAGTCAAACACCACGGGGCGATGGCTATCCTGAATTCAACGAGGGTCGGTCGGCCCAAGAAAGCATTGTAAGGGGAGTCTACGTCCAAAACAATGAACTGCAACATCCGTACTCTCCGACGTTCTCCGACTCCCAACTCTACTGGCAGTTCCACCATTCCGATGGGTATAGTAGCACTTCCGTTGAAACCATGGACTCGAGATTGACAAGGCTTCAAGTCCGTGGCTTCCATTTTCATTTGATCATAAGCTCGCTTGAACAAAATATTCACAGAGCTCCCACTGTCAACTAAGATCCTCTTCATCCAAGCGGGACCTACTTGTGCTGAGATGACTAGTGGATCAATAGTGGGGGCTTCGACTTTATCAGCGTCTCTATTTCTGAACACGATGTCATCTGTCATCGTCTTCTATTGCTTGGCCGGAGCTCCTTCATCAAAGTTACTGCAACACTCGAAGTCCGCATGCCTGATAGAACTGGCATACGACTCCATTTTCTTCCAGCTTTGATCTGCTAGGTGAGGACCACCACTTATTGTATTGATGACCAACCTCCCGTCTGTACGAGCGGGTTCCTCCTGTCTTTCCTGATTCGTCGCACGATTCTGATTTGATGGGCCCGCACCACCAGACTGCGGCGCCCGCACATACTGATCCAATTTCCGCTCATGTATCAGTTTTTCAATGAGGTCTTGTAAGTAACGACACTCATTGGTGTTGTGGCCATAACTCTCATGGAACCTACAAAATTTTCCTGTTTGGATTTGTCTCTCAGTTGGCGGTTTTGGGACAGGATTCTTGTATTGCATGGTATTGCAGGTCTGCAAATACACATTTTCCAACGACGTGTTCAATGGAGTGTAATTATCGTACATGGAAGCTCTACGCCGTGGTCCACGATCCTGATCGCATTTTTTGTTCTGATTTCTATTGTCCCTCTGCTGATTCTATTTATTTTGGATGTTCAACTGAATTTTTCCAGAACTATCTCCGGACTGTTTAACAGCGACGTTACTTTGGATACCTTCGATGTTGGGCCCTGCGTCATCCTACTTCCTAGATTGTTTCGCATCTTCCCTTCTCAGGAATTGGGCTGCCTTGGAATAGAAACGGTCCAATGACGGAGGTGGTTTCCCAGCTAACCAATTTCCGAACTCGGAATCAACATCAATCCCCTTAGTCAGTTCCATCAGGATAAAGTTATCGTTGGGATTGCTTATTTCTGCACATGCAGCATGGAATCGCTCCAAGTAATGTCTAAGTGTTTCTTTGGGAGCTTGCGTAACACTGGACAGAGTGTTAACGTCCTTAGGCCTCGCCACGTGCATATGGAATTGTTCGACAAACTTGGTGGCCATCTGGTCAAAGTTAGAGATGGATCGCGGTGGCAAACGAGTGAACCACATAGTAGCGATGCCCCCTAGGGAAATGGGGAAACTATGACACTTTACTGCGTCATCAGCTCTAGCAGCATTCATCAGCCATTCATATTCAGGACGTGTTGATTGGGATCGGAAATTCCTTTATAAACTAGCAAAGCTGGCATCCTGAAGTGCCGAGGTGGTTCAGCATATAAAACGTCATCGGTGAAAGGGGTATGACTTCGGGAGATTCCCCAGTCGTCATTAGAGAGACCTTGACTTTCACGGATCATTTGGCGGATCATCGCTGGTATATCCGGCGTTCGGATACTTGGAGCATGTTGTGCCAAGGTGTGGTCGGGTTTCATAATGCGAGTCTGGACCGAACGCGGTCGACGGTCCATGCCTCGCCTCCTTGGTTTAACATCCTCAGGGACATAAGGCTCAGGAGTCTGCTCTCGTTGGCTACGTTGAGGATCAGCTTGGTTTCTAGCATCACCTCCCCGTTCGGCAGTGGTGGTAGTAGCAATGTTGCCGGTAACATGATAAGGAGCAGCTCCTCCTCGAGTTGAAGGTTCCGTGCGGAGACTAGTGGATGGTCCAGCTCTAGGTTGCCCAAGGTTCGAAGCAGGGTGGGGTCCCGTGGCTTGGGTGTAGCTTACACCTAGCCGTGGACGTGTGGATCTGGTTTGGCCATCGGAGGAGGCTGAACTTTCTGTGGAAGAGTGAGAACCTTGGTCTCTTCTGGATCTTCTTCGCCTTTGGCAATTTAGCTGGTTAGTCAACTCCATGTTGGCGTGTAGCTGTTCAGTTAGCTGCAGTCGACTTTGGGTCAACTCTTGAAGCAATATATGGAATTCTTGTCTGGTGATTGGACCTGATGGATCTGAAGGTCCTGCAGCATTTTGGTTGGATGGAGGTGATTGCACGGGATTTTGTCGGTCCCGTGCTCCTAGTTCAGCAGCTGCAGAAGTGGTACGTGTGCTCACCATAATGAATTAATGAAGTCCTTTCCTAGATCTGATTGCAAATCTAAATAGAATGGAAGGGCTTCGAAGTTCTAGATCTGGATCTTCTTCTTAGATTTATGCAATCCAATATAGATAGGAGATCCAAAGAGCAGGAGAAAAATTGGTTTTCTCAGTGAAAGCACCAAAGTGTTTGTACCAAAATTGGGCACAACACTCTTCGGAAGTTTTTGAAGAGATAAAGTGAAGAAATTAAATGGAAAAGGAGGAATTATCTAACAAAAACTCCAAATTTCAGAAATGAGAATAATTAAAATGCAGGGAGACACAAGAATTTAGAGTGGTTCGGCGTATTGCCTACGTCCACTATTAAGTAGTTTGCTTTATTGATCTTCCTTTAATGTTTACAATTGATTTCAACAAATTACAGTGAATTACAATGATTTGCAGTAGTGAAATTCGTTGGTAGCAGCAGCAATGGAGTTCAGATCTGGATCTGGCGGAGTCTGGGCGTTGGACATCTCAAAGAGGAAGAAGAACCCCTTTTCTGTTGGCTTTGGGGGTCTATTTATAGGTGTAGGAGGCTGGTATTTCGCTTAGATCTTGGGAGACCCTCTCTGGCATGTGACCAGGCCCGCACGCCCAAGTCCGTGAAGTTTCGGTCCGATCCGTGATCGACACGAACAGATTTCGTATCGAGCAAGATTTCATCCAATGCACGTATCTTCTGTGAAAATTTCATAGCATTTGGACTTGTAGATTGGGAGATATGATCGATACGAAATGAGGTTTTCGTTAGGCTGTTTCCTTCGACTCGCTTCCATTCGACTCGGTGATGTGGCGCCTGAATCTCACTCTGCCCTTGATGTTGTTTCGAGCGAGTCGAAATGTTCATCGATTGAGCGAGTCGAAGTGTGCCCAGATCGAGCGAGTCGAAGTATGCACTGGTCGAGCGAGTCGAAATGGAGCGTCCTGAGAGGGTTGAGCAGTGGCTTCGCCAATGGAGTTGAAGTTGATGGAGTCGATCAGTGGTTCGAATGGAGCGAGTCGAAGAGGGCATCTGAGCGAAGAGAGTCGAAGTAGGTACTTCTGATGGCTGTGAAGCGAGTCGAACCTGAACGACTTAAAGTTGGCCTCTGAGCGAAGCGAGTCGAAGTAGGTACTTCTGATGGCTATGAAGCGAGTCAAACCTGAACGACTCGAAGTTGGCCTCTGAGCAAAACGAGTCGAAGTTCTCGCTTCTGAGTGTTGCAAAGCGAGTCGAAGTTGGCATCTGAGGAATGTGGAGCGAGTCGAAGGGAGCGAGTCGAACGGTAATTGATTTCGTCCAATTTTGTATCGTTCATAACTTGAGCATACGAACTCGGATTGACTTGAGATTTGGAACGTTGGCTCTCATGGCTTAGCTTGTCATGTCCTACCGATTTTGGCTCGATCCGGACTCGGACAAAATTCGTCGATATCCATAGTGAGCCTGTGTATAACTGATCTCTAGGACGGGCCATCATTGATTACTAGTCAATCCCTTGGTGTCACGGCTTTGCCAAAAGGCGGGATAACAAAACCCTACCTCAACTCTATCCTCGAGTTGAGAACTCCCCGAACTATGCCCTGTTGTTCAATTCCAGCTACAAACTAGATTTTCAAAAGTAAATTAAATAAAACAGAAGAAGCCAAAAACACTAATATTAATTAAGTTCCCTCAAACAAATTTAAAATGTCGATCCCCTTTTCGTTTTATTCTCAACCTATCGTGTTCTTCTTATTTATTCTCCTTTTAAGGTTTCTTAATTTAAGCCACCGCTTTGCAATTGAACTTCGAATCGCTCTACTGCTCCTTTGTTGATTGCGCTCTTCGATATGTTGGCGATTGATAGTTACGGCTGCTTCCTCGTCGAGTATTACTCCGATTGATAATTTGGTATGGTTTTAGTTTTTCTAATTTACTTTGTATCAAACTTGACTAAAAAAATGCCTATGATGAATTAGTTTATATAGGAAATTATTTGGGAAAAATATCTTCCTTAAAATTTCATATATTTCGTGGATTTTGGGCTTGAATATTTCAACCTTGATTTTTGGTCTGGTTTTTTATTTGAATATTTCCTGTTCGATGCTTTATAACTTTGTGTGTTCTTCGGCCGGATCCGGAATCATTCAATATTTGGCTTTGGCTTGAATTCTTCAATACTAATATTTCATGTTGGTTTGTTAGTGTTTGTCTGTGTGATGCTGCATTTGAATATATTCTTGCTTATGATTGCAATGAATGCTTTTTTGACCCCCAAATGTTGACATTAATACATCAGAATCTCAAAACGGAACGATAACATATCCAAATAATACTTTTATAAAGAAAACCTGTATAGATACAATAATCAGAGTAAACTAACATATCATCGGCCTGAACAATTATAGCAACTCATCCTCACAATTGTTGATATAAAAAAATAAACAAAGTAATGCAGTGGAAATAAAATCTAAGATAGGTAATCATCCAGCTCCTCTCTCCAAGAGCTCCAATGATTACCAATGAAATTATAAGAAGAATAACACCCGGATTAGTCTGGTAAACCAGCATGAGAAAACTCAAGTAATTTGAATTACTATATTTGTAAAACTCTTTAAAGAACAAAGGTATCCCATAAGACCACGTCACAAATAAACACGGACGGGTTTTCACCTTACGATAACTGAACCATTTTATAAGAAAATTTAGTAATCTTATAATAATGTCTAGGGTGTTCAATATAAATATAAATCATAGCTGAAATGGTTACATTGGTTACATTTGATAGTATATTTAGGTATACTAACAAGACCGCTAAGGTATGTTCGTATAAATGGTTTTTCCATGGAGATCTCCTCAATGAGACCGATCTCCTATGACAAGGATCAGAAAATACCTTCCGAGCGTTGTTTACCTCTAGATAAAATATACCACAAGATAAACACAACCGGCCCATCATTCGAACAGTCGCATGAACAATATGTACCGAGTATCATCAAATCCCCGTGCGTAACATATCATAAGCATACTCTAGATATGAAGTTGATGTACTCCTCATGTGTCAGCTAAACCCCAGGATTATGTATCCTACTCTATCTTTAGTCATGTTCCTGATGTCAAGGCTACATTCAGCATCTTCACACGAGTTTTCAACAAAACTCGATCACATAATGAATACCATATGGATCCCATCATCTCAATAGATTCCAGAACCACACATGGTTTCCATCATTCATTTCCAAAACAGAGAACCTGTATCTCAGCCTTAAAGTGGTTTTCGATAAGTAGAACACTTACCGATCCCGGTTTCTCCAAGACTGAGTTGATGAACTTGGTCTTATACAACAATAATGAGAATGATCGCATAAGGAAACTAAGTCACGAATACTTTTTCATAAGCAAGTAAACATACTTGTACTATCATTTCATGCAAGGCATGGTCAAGTCACCTAAACAACTTTTAATATCTTTTTAATTAATTTATCTTTTATTAATTAAAAACCCTTCTTATTAGGAAAACGTCTTTTATCTAATAAAATTTCTCTTTTATAAATCAAGGCTACCTTTATTTATTAATATTTTATTATTAACAGAACTCCCTTTATATACTTGTATATATTGACTAATTTTTCACTTATACACTTTTCAGTACTTATAAAGTATTCATATAAAGTATTCCAATGTTATAAGTGTATTCACAAATCGTTTAACAAGTTTTACTTGAAATATAATCAAAGAGATCAAAACAATTACTACCAAAACATTGTTACAATAAACTCCTTTTTTTATAAATTAAACATATAACATTTTATATCTCTTTATAAAAGATTTCAATACTTGTTATTATCTTTAAAATTCCATTGTTAAAGATTTATAATATTTCTTTCAAAATATAATTCAAGGGTTTAAAACAAATGTTGCTAAAACATTGTTTACTACAAACACAAAACCATTCCATTTAATCATTATCTTTAAAACTCTCCTTTTAAAGGTTTAATTACATTTAAGGGTTAAAGACAAGTGTTGCTCGAAACATTTTCCACAACAAACCCAAAACAATTTACTTGTATTTTTCTATTAAATATCCATTAGTAAATATCTAATTATATTCTTAAGTATGATTAATAATAAGGGTTAAAAACAAATGTTGCTAAAAACACGGGTTACAACAACCCAAAACTATTTACTTATCCATTAATAACTTTAAACATTTATTTAAAGATCAAAGCATATCCACACTTATTAATTAAGGCAATATATTTTTAGTTGATTCCATTAAACGATTTATTTTAACTTAAGTTTTAAATCCAAACTCTCTTTATTATATTTAGAAAATACTTATTTTAATATTTAAAACTTATATATATATATATAGAAATATCTTCATATACTTATTAATATGTTAAAATATTTTAGAGCTACTTAAAATATGTGATAATTATTTATATATAATATTATGTAAAAATAAGGAATTTTGAAATAAATAGAAAAACAAGTTTTAACTTTAAAAGCTACTTAGTTTAAAAATTCATAATTAATTTAAAAATATATTTAAGCTTAAAACCAATTTTAAAACACTCTTTTATAAGTTAGAAAACAACCCTAAAAAGATTAGAGAAAAATACATATTTTAAATATCATTTTTAAACAATTTATATCTTCAATTTACAATGGTAGCACTTCTAAAAGTGTTTCCTAAAGTTTTGTTATTAGTTTTATCATATTTTTGCTACAACCTTTGTGTCTAGTTATCAATACCTTAACAAATGATTTTAGATCCATTCTTTTTACAATAGTTAGTATGCTACGCGTACTTGAAAAGCATGAAGAAAAATCTCATTTCTTTCAACTAGTTATCAAATGAATTATGCTTCAAAACTTTACCAATAAGAATAATATATTATTTACTTGACTAATTGCTAAAGAAACCCCTAAGAAAGTTTCCACAAAAATGCGTATTATTTTCAAAGATGGAATATTTTTAAAAGTATCACAATATCGACCTTTTTACTTCAATCTTTTGTTACTTTGATTTACTTCTATAACTTTCCAAAACATATTCTTTGTTTTTCTAAGCACTTATAGAAGTGTAAAGGATAAATAAAAAAAGTTATTATTAAGATATGTTATTAAATCACCCTTTTCACAAGTTATAGTTTAAGGGATTCAAAGTGCGTTTATAGCAACTATCGCTATACGGACAATTCCATATTCAATCCAATGTTTGATTTCATATTATTTTATACACATATATGATTCAAAGTTCCAACCATACTACTACTAAACATGTATTAACATATATACACATCAATATATCCATTTTAAATGTTCAAATGAATTTATCACAATTTCAGTGGTTTAGTAAGCAACTACTTGAACAATTTATATACTTTTTAAATTATATAATCAAGGGTTTAACTTTAAGTAGTAAATGTCTATTATTATTAATATAGAGAAAGCATATTAACATGTGATTTAACAATAATTATCAAGAGATTAAGCAAGCAATATTTCAAGTTAACTTGCAACAAATTTATAGTGTAATCAAAGTGAGATTAACTCACTTTCATTCCAACCAAATCTCTTCCTACCAACGTTCATTATAAGCACACTTCTTCCAATATTTTTAACTTCAACTTAGCATTACTAAAACCCTTCCTTTCATCCTCTAATGCACACACACCTCTCCACCTTTCTCCATCACCATGTATGCTCACGGACCTAAGCCACACCACCTCCTCCTAGCTCACTAAACTCCTCATTTCCCCTCCTATTACCCACGGCCAAAGGCCATTTATCCTATACCAAAGTGCACGGCCTAAGGCCATTGAAAAGTGGAGAAAAGAGAGAAGTGAAGAAGTGGATTGTTTGTGAAAATGAAGTGATGTATGCATGTGTACTTATAGAGTTAGGAAATTAGTGGTTAAATGTGAATAAACCCTTTCTTAGCCGTGAAGTTAAGCATGTAATATCGTGCTTTTACACAAGCATGCTTTCCTTAAATCAAGGAGTGATTTAAGGGTCCTTATGTCCTTAACGTTTCCACTTACTTTTACTAATTCAAACCTAGTTTAATTAATTATTTAGTTAATATAAGGATGTGTTTTATTATTATCACATGTTTACACATGATAACTATTCAAGTTGAAATATGTTCACACAACATGTATTGTATAAAAAAGTTAATTTTTAACAAAATATTTTCCTGTCACATTTTCAGTATTTATCCAAACTGTATACTTTTGTAAACACATTTCAAAATAATTTTTATAACATTAGTTATTAATTAAAAAGTCTTTAATAAGGTTATAAAATCCTATTTAATCACATTAAATCTTGGATTCAAATATTTAAATGATTTAAATATATAAATACAAAGTGTTTGAAATTCTGGGTCGTTACATTCTCCCCCATTAGAATATTTCATCCTCGAAATTCCAACACAAACAATCTAAGAAACAACCATATAATAATACTTAACAATATTACTTTTATTAACAAACTAGGCTAACGATTTGCCCAGGCCAAAAATCTTCTCATCGCATAAGGATGATAAATAAACTACTAAGTGTACCTTTCGCTCAATAGCCTTAGGTTATCACTTAGTCGATTATTCATATTACCTTAAACAATCCGAAGAGTCATTTCCCGAACTCGCCACAAACCAAAAAACACAGTATGTAATTATACTTAAGCTCGTATGACGTATATATATCATCTCTACACAATATCGATCTGACCACTTTCTCGATCACGTACATTTCACTTTCGAACTAGTATATCTCACTTGACTTCTTTACTGTGGACTCTGATATGGTTCCTTGATTGGACACCTCCATTCTTCTTACATAGCAATAAATTACAATAGAAAACTTAGGGATCATCTCAAGAATCCGTATCAAGTGTTCGCCGTCAAAAAGCCTAGTAGAAATCCTTTTTTGGACCGGTGCATACCACCTCGAAATCATGTACTCAGATCCTAGATCAAGAACTGCCATGCGAATAAAATGATCTATGTACAACTTACGCACTTAATTTAGCTGGTTTATTAACTGCACCAATTACTTTACAATTCTAATTTATTTACACAAAATCTTTTCTTATGTAATATTAAAATTATTTATGCAACATTTCTTAAAACTTTACTTATGTTTATAAATATTTTTATAACAACTCAACTTTATTTAAAAAAATTCCTTAAACATATTTTCATTCAAAAATATTTCAAGACTTAAGTCTATTACTAGTATAATACTCTACTACTTCTTAATAGTATATACAAAACATTCTTTTATAATTTACTTCCTAAAATTTTGACGAAGTCCCAAAATAAATTTGGATCTTAATATAGTCAATCATCTAAACTTCTTTATCAATCGGATTAGGCAAATAGCTAGGTAGAGTAGGATTCGGTAGCCAAACTCAAAACTAGAGTCCACTTTTTTTAGACAACCCTAGAGTAAAGACGTTTATTCGTTGGCCCAATAACATCGAATGTTCTACTTAACAAAGATGCTTAACAATTTTTAAACTTATTTTAACTTGCTATCTTTTCAAATAAAGAGTTATAAAAATTTCAACTTTTATGCTTTTACAAAAATACTTAGCTTTAATTTCTATATCAATTCGAAAGTTCCCGACTGTCCAAAATCATTCAAAATTATGTTTTATTCAATAATTAAAAACTAACAAACTACATATCATAAGATGCACAACCAAACTACCCTAATGCATATGATACATGAGTCCATAATATAACCTAATAGAAAATTTAAGAATTAAACTTCGGATTTGATTTCAAATCGTTTGAAATAATAATATATACATATATCTTCTTGATATCGAATCATACTTTTCGAGATTAAACCAAAATCATTTTCAAAACCAACTTCCAAAATATTTTCTTTTAAAATCCATGGAAAATATTGATATAGATCAAGTAACAAAAAAATGATACAAGGAACTGGGTTCTACCAAATAGTATCATATATTCTGTAACATCCCGATATTTTCAACCATTCACATCCGCATATGTCGGACTTGAATTGCTCAAAATAATAGATTGTTAATTTATATTTGGCAAAACTCAGCATATACAGTAAATAAATAAATCACAGAATCACAGACACAGAGTATGACAATAATAAGCAGCGGAAACAAATGAATAGTAGTTCATGAAGCTACTATATATATATATATAACAGAGTTAAAACAAGATACAACAGAAGTCTCGAATACATAGATGTCTCAATACAATAGTCAAATACAAGATCAGAATATAACATAGAAGTCAACTGAATAACTGCAAGCTGAATAGATAGATGGATCTCCAAGCGAAGCTCCAACTCCAAAGGCGAGTCTCAAATGCTGTGACACTCAGTCTGACCCGAGCGTAAAGCAAAAACACAAATCACTCGAGTCAGGATTAACATTCTTATATCAATAAATCCAACTCAAGTGAAATATCAACTGAAATACAAGTAACTCAAACGATGTTTGGGATAACCATCCTCTAAGGATCCATGGAACTATCTACTATGTAGTAATATACGCTATTATAATAATGTCTAAAGTAAAGTAAACTATTAAAATAGCATTAAGGCGTTACCCATATCCCCCTTAACACATTTTATATATTCCCATAGTTTATACAGTACCGTAACTTCCCGTAAACTGGGCATATCAAAGGGCACTCCATAGGTATGGTACAAAACAAACTCATAGAGGTCTCGATAAGGTAGGTGACACGGCACAACTAGGAAATGCCAGGGTAGATATACCAATTACCCTTCTGGGCTGGTGGTAACGGATAGCAGCAACTACCGCCCACCTTGAGCCACACTCCCAAATCAAAGGTGCGCACCAAATCAATCACAAAGTAATAGAATGGCAATCGAAGAAGTGTGTCCGTTCGGAGGAGCTACCTCACTTGGCCCGCTGATTGCTCCTGTTTTAGCCACCTTAAGCTAACTCACGGGAGTCAGGTCCACGTATATACCTCATATAGGATCGTCGCCACCATCCTACTGTATTCTGGAATCTCCACCGCGTACACGGTTGTTAAAGTGGTTTTCGGTACTGGCAGAGATTATGACAATATTCGATCCCGGTCTCTTTAACAACCAAACGTTATTATAACACCGCGGTCATTTCAAAATAGTTTATACTTCAAAACCAAAATATCATTTCCATTTCAAAACCATATCAATACGATATCATTTCACTTCAAATATATTCATTTCCAAAATCATAGCACTTCAAAGTTATAACACTTTCGAAATTATAAAGCGTAGAATTGTAACACTTTGGAAATCCTAACACTTGATAACATAATACTTTGAAATTCATAACTTTGAAATCATAACTTCCCACTTGAACAATTTAGATATTAACAATAGTATATAAAATAAAATAGTTTATATAAAAATAGTTATAAGTTAAAATAGTTTATATTAAAATAATTAGTATATTAAAATAGTTTATATTAAAATTTTATAAAGTAAAATATATAAATAGTTTTAAATATAATTTAAAAATACTTTATATAATAAAATAGCTTCCTCAAATTTCACAAATCGATTCAAATCAACTCGAATTCAAAAATTCAAATTTAATTCAATCTCAATTCATCAATTTCAATTCAATTCAGTTTCTCAATAAACCCTTTCAAATTATATCGATTTCAAATACAGATTTGAACCACAAAATAAACCATTTCAATTTCAATATAATTCAAAGCTTTATATATTCCACATTTTCAAAACTAGGTTTGATAATTTCATATATATCTAAATTTAACTTCATTATTATTTAGTTTTGAAATGTTCACTTAATCAATCCAATATCATTTAAATAAACTGTAAATTACATTTGAAATAAACTAGATATTCCTTCAATTTATTTAAACTTGAAAATTTCAATTTATCACTTTAAATCAAATCAAGTTATAGAATCATATCTTTAATCTCAAATTCAATAGGTTTCAAATCGATTTTAAAATTAATAAAACTCTCAAAAGAATACGATTTCAAATTAAATTAATTTTATCTTCCCAACTTTAATCTATTCAAATTATTATAAAATTTATTTTTAAAATATAATTTCAAATAAATACTTAAACATATTATATATTAAATAAATCAAACTTATTATTAAACTTAAATCTTATTATTAAACTTACTTTATATTAAAACTAATTTATACATATTTTAAAATAGTAAAATTATAAGTAAATTCTTAAAATTTATAATTTCAAAACTAACTTATAATTTTAAAATATCTAAAACATATAATTTTAAAAATCAAGAATTAACTATATATAAAATAACATTTATATATATATATAATATTTAAAAATCAATATTTATATAAAACCATATCTTTCCTTTCAAAACCATGGAAATCATTTTCAAAATATTTATATATAGACCAACGGTGTTTGTATATAATTTTCTATCTTATGGTCAAGTGATACGGATATTTATCATTTCAATTCGAAATTTAAATATTTACGGGTATATATCTTTTCAACCCGCAATCCCAAATTCAATTCAATGAAAATCGCTTGGGTTTATCATTTCAACCCATAACAATTTTCTCATATTCTACAAGATCGTTCAGGTATGTATCATTTCAACCCATAGGGAATTCTATACTAACAGGGAACTTGCAGAGTGAGAACAGTGATGATAAAAATATAACATATCAATAACATGTATATATCATCAATATAAATAACAGATAATGGTGTCAGATGTCACAGGTGAACAGATACAGATAATAACATATATAGCAATGTAAATAACTAATAGCGGCATATTTCAATTGTTGTTTCAATTGAAATCAAATTTAATAAATATAAGAACGTTAATCGTGAGTGATTTCTCACCTTTCGAGGCTAGAGACAAGAAGATGAGTTACGAATCCAAGCACGAATTCCAAAGCAAAACAAGGTTGAATGCGAATTTGACGAGCAAAGCTGATAGATAAGGAATCGATGGAACAATTAGAATAATTTGATAGAAACAGCAAATATATATATATATAATTATTATTATTTCCATGAAATCAAAATTTCCATGAAAGCAAATATATATATATATATATTATATTTTTTATTTTCATGAAATCAATATTTAATTTAGTTTCAATTAAACACATATATTAAAATAAATATATATATATATATTTCCAAACCATTTTTGATTTTAAACACATAGATCTGAGATCACTATTTACAAATCTGAAAACCAAAATCCATATATCCATATATATACATAAACTAATATATAACCATATGAAATTTAAGATCAAAATGATAATATAACTTATATAAATTCATATGAAAAATAAAACAGATTGCAAATCTGTTATAACATATAAATAATCAAATATATGTAACTACATAACCAGGACTACATATGTGTAACAGTATATATGCATGTAAGTTACAAAAATCAATATATATATTACCATTATTAACATTATTAGTATATACCTATATAAAACAATATGCAGCAATATATATATACTGACATACAACACCAACAAAATGATATAAGACATATGCGCATATACTTGTACTGTTATAATTTATATCATAAACTTCGATTATAAACTAATACATATATATAAACTATCATATAATACTAGATATAAATATAAACTGATGTAAACCTTTATTATACAACAACATATCATATTACCTAACTTATTCATTTTAAACAACTTATATATTTATGTATATATATAATTCAAGAATCAATATTTATAAACTCATGCGTATATAAACAGATAGATAGACTAATATAAATAAACCGAACTTACACATTATATTGCAAAGTCAGTAAACAATATATTTAAGTATGGATATCATATATATATATATATATATATATATATAATTTCGAACCAGATTATATATAACATATATATATTAGATAGGACAAAAGCATATATATAAATTCAAACAGCTAACTCCCGCATATACTAATATATATATATATATATTATACACACATATATATACAGACCACATAGAATAACCATATATAAACTGCAGACTATATATATATATATAGACACACACACACAAAAGCAAAGCACGACATATATATATACTATCTCAACTATTAACGTAAGTATTTTTCACAAACATATATATGTATATATATATACTTACATACGAATAAGGTGGCATGAAGGAGAAGCCGAAGGAACTCGTGCGGTAGGCTTTGGCCTGAGGTGGAGGACAGACTGCTCTGGTCGAGGGGAAGAAGGGGTTTTGCGTGCGGGTGCCTGGGCTGAGCAGTGGCCAAGAAGGCTGGAGGGGCTGGGGTTCTGGCTGTTGAGGCTATCATGGGTTGAGGGTGGCATGGCCTCGGCGAATGGTGAAGGATTTTGGGAGGCAGCTGCCGTTAGGTGGTTCGGCTGGCCGGTCAGCGGTGGTTGCAGCAACTAGGTGGAGGTCGGCTTGGCACTGTTCGGCCATGCGGAGGGACGATCAAGATGGGGAGGTGGATGTTCGGGAATGGATAAGAGGAGATCGGCTATGGCAGAGGGTGTGCGTGGTTAAGGGGAAGTCTCGACTAAGGGGTGGGGCTGCGCCGTGAAGATGGACGGGGCAGTTCAAGACCGGTGTCGGTCAGAGGCCAGGGGCGAAGGAGATGATGGCATCTTCGGGTGGAGGAGGACGTCGGCCTCGTCTTGCTGTGTGGAGGGATTTGATTGTGGTGACGCAGTGAGCAAGGAAAAAGTGAAGAGGAAAAATGAACAGACAGATTGAAAAACATGGAGATGTAAAGCAAAAATGAAAATAATGAAAGCAAATGGAAATGAACCGAAATGAATTTGAAAAGTGGGAATATAGATGGTCAATCACGAGAATCTAGGAAATATAAATGCAAACAACAGTTGTTGGTACTGTACAGTGAAAAATGAAAAATAACAAGAACCAACAGTCACAAAACCAGTACGGATACGGTCACCGATTACGCGGATTCCGCTGCGTACCGGACTTCCAAACACAGAATTGAATATACCGTAGTGATCAGCATGATGAGATGATCAAAACGATATACAGATATCAGTGGTACGACCGTCCAATCAAAAGTCGATATTTGGTATCGAAAATGCTGCTAATACGTCAGAATTAAGTTAAACGGAGCAATAGCAATTCAAATTTGACAAAACGAAATGTGACGTCTCGCTCAGAAGATGATTTACAAATTTATTATATAAAATATTCAGGTTTGGAAAACATTTTATTATCATCAATTTTAACTGCTTTAATTGAAATAAAAATTACACAATTAAATAAACTTCCATATTATCAGATGAAAATTTACCATTTTCTATGTTTAAATAGACGTATTCCAAATATCAAGTTTTAAATTCAAAATTCAATTATTTAAAATTTTACAAAACTTCAGTTAATTACGTTATTAAAATCATTAAAATTTACGGGTCGTTACATATTCCCTTTACAAAGAAGGGTAATACTCAAGGGAAGTGTTTACCATCCGAACACATCTCCTGCCCAATTTCTAGTCACTTTCGAGTCACTCGAACTAGCTAACATAAAAATACTTTGTTTCTTGAATGGACTTGTTGTTTCTAAGAGTAATCTCGAACTCGAACAAATCTTAAAGCTCTTTTAATAACATTTGTCCTTTAGAATAGTTCCAAATCATACTGTTATTGTTTTCTCAAAAACCCTTAGAAACCATTTCCAAAAACATCGGGATTTAAGTTAACAAATTTTCAATTTAAATCTTTTTTTTATAAATCATATTTATATAAACCATATTTATATAAGTCATATTTATATAAGTTTACTTTCTTATATTAAATCATTTCATAAGAATTTAACTTTTAAATATCGTACCTTTCCCTTAAAGCTATAATACACAACTTTTATTAAATTAACCTTTCAACCCAACATTATCATCGAATGCCATATGGTCAAACTGTGAAACTTAATTCACAAGAAGTTCGTTTTATTTTTCCATAAATTACTATATACCTAACCTATATTGTGAAAAAGGTAAATTCAATGAACATTATCCAATGCCCATAAACTTGGCAAGCATGACTAATCAAGCAATAAATGATAATGATTTAATATTATCATTTTCTAACAAACAAGTACATTATAAATAACTATGTTAATTATTTGAAAATTATTCTTTTATATAAAATACAATCCTAGATGAAATTATTTCATTTACCAATTTTGAAAATAATACCGTGTCGGTTTTTCTGTTTAAGTGTTTAGGAATTCTTATCGATAACGTTGATCAGACGAATCAACAAAAATCTATAAGCACTCAGCAGACCAATCAACACAATACAAAATATTGTTATAGCACTAATAAATACTCTCTCATACACTCAAACTCATAATAAGGCATTCCATTACCCTATCTCTTAATGAGCTATATCAACCAAAGCCAAGGTTCTCGCTTAACCTTCGGCTCTGATACCAAAATTGCAACAAATCTCCCTTTCGGAGGTGACTACAAATGGTACCTCATTCTTGATTTTACGGCCAGCCTCTTGACTGTCTCAACCAACCCATAAAGGGACATGTAGGGGTAAGAGAAAACTTCGTCACAAGTTCACCAGTGTGAGAACCCCCTATTATGCATGTCCACGCACTCACAAGGAATGATAACATATAGTATCCAAATGATACTTTTGCAAAGGAAAACTGTATAGATACAATAATCGGAGTAAACTAAGCTATCATCAGCCTAGATAGTTATAACAACCTATCCTCACAATTGCTGATGTAAAAAAATAAACAAAGTAATGTAGCGAAAATAAAATCTACGATAGGTAATCATCCAGCTCCTCTCTCCAAGAGCTCCAATGATCATCAATGAAATCTGGAAATATACACAGGGCAGACCTGAGCATTATAAGAAGAATAACAGCCGGATCAGTCAGGTAAACCAATGTGAGAAAACTCAAGTAATTTGCATTATTATATCTGTAAAACCCTTTAAAGAATAAAGGTATCTCGTAAGACCACGCCGCAAATAAACGTGAATGGGTTTTTCCCTTACAATAATCGAACCATTTTATAGAAAATTTTAGTGATGTTATAATAATGTCTGGGATGTTCAATATAAATATAAATCATAGCTGAAATGGTTACATTGGTTACATTTGATAGCATATTTAGGTATACAAACAAAACCGCTAAGGTACATTTGTATAATGGATTTTCCACGAAGACATCCTCAATAAGACCGATCTCCTATGACAAGGATTAGAAAATACCTTTCGAACGTCGTATATCTCTAGATAAAATATACCATAAGGTAAACACAACTGGCCCATCATTCGAACACTCGCATGAACAATGTGTATCAAGTATCATCAACTTCCCATGCACAACATATCGATAAGCATACTCTAGATATAAAGTTGATGTACTCCTCATGGGTCAGCTAAACCCTAAGATCATGCATCCTACTCTGTCTTTAGTCATTTACCCGATGTCGAGGCTACTTTCGGCTTCTTCACAAAAGTTTTCAATGAACCTTGATCACATAATGAATCCCATATGGATTTCATCATTTCAAAAGATTCCAGAACCACATATGGTTTCCATCATTCGCTTGCAAAACAGAGAACCTGTATCTCAGCCTTGGAGTGGTTTTCGATAAGTAGAACACGTACCGATCTCGGTTTCTCCAAGATTGAGTCGATGAATTTAGTCTTATTCAAAAATAATGAGAATGATCGCATACGGGAACTAAGTCCCAAATACTTTCTCATGAGCAAGTAAACATACCTGCACTATGATTTCATGCAAGGCATGGTCAAGTCACATAAATGATTTTTAATCCTTTTTTAATTAATTTATCTTTTATTAATTAAAAACCCTTCTTATTAGGAAAACATCTTTTTATCTAATAAAACTTCTCTTTTATAAATCAAGACTTCCTTTACTTATTAATATTTTATTATTATTAAAACTCCCTTTATATACTTGTGTATATTGTTTAATTTTTCACTTATACCCTTTTCAATGCTTAAGTATTCATATACCTATTCCAATGGTATAAGTGTATTCACAAAATATTTAATAAGTTTTACTTACTTGAAATATAACCAAAGAGATTAAAATAATTACTACCAAAACATTGTCATAATAAACACCTTTTTTTATAAATTAAACATATAACATTTTCTATCTCTTTATAAAAGATTTCAATACTTGTATTATCTTTAAAATTCCATTATTAGAGATCTATGATATTTCTTCCAAAATATAATTCAAGAGTTCAAAAACAAATGTTTCTAAAACATTGTTTACTACAAACACAAAACCATTCCATTTAATCATTATCTTTAAAACTCTTATTTTAAAGGTTTAATTACATTTAAGGGTTAAAGACAAGTGTTTCTCAAAAATTTTGCCATAACAAACCCAAAAACATTTACTTGTATTTTTCTACTAAATATCCATTAGTAAAAATCTAAGTATACTCTCAAGTATAATTAATAATAAGGGTTAAAAACTAGTGTTTCTAAAAATACTATTTACAACAACCCAAAACTAATTACTTATCCATTAATAATTTCAAACATTTATTTAAAGATCAAAGCATATCCACACTTATTAATTAAGGCAATACACTTTAGTTGATTCCATTAAGTTATTTATTTTAACTTAAATGTTAAAATCCAAACTCCCTTTACTATATTTATAAAATACTTAATTTAATTCCTAAAACTTATATATATAGAAATATCTTCAAAATACTTATTATTATGTTAAAATATTTTAGAACTACTTAAAATATATGATAATTATTTATATAGAATATTAAGTAAAAATAAGGAATTTTGAAATAAATAGAAAAACAAGTTTTAATTTTAAAAGCTACTTAGTTTAGAAATTCATAATTAATTTAAAAATATATTTAAACTTGAAACCAATTTTAAAACACTCTTTTATAGGTCAGAAAACAACACTAAAAAGATTGGAGAAAAATACATATTTTAAATATCATTTTTAAACAATTTATATCTTCAAATTACAATGGTAGCGCTTCCAAAATTGCTGCCTAAAGTTATGTTACTTGTTTTATCACATTTTTGCTACAACTTTGTGTATAGTTTTCAATACCTTAACAAATGATTTTAGATCCATTCTTTTTACAGTAGTTAGTATACTATGGGTACTTGAAAACCATGAAGAAAAATCCCAAAGAATATTTTTTAGTTGTTTTAGAGAATTTCCCGAAAATATGGTATTTTACCGAACTGCACTTATAGCGACTATTTCGCTATAACCTTTTGCATTTCGTTCAACTAGCTATCAAATGAATTATGCCTCAAAAATTTGCCGCTAAGAATAATATATTATTTGCTTGATTAATTGCTAAAGAAACCCCTAAGAAAGTTTCCACAAAAATACGCGTTATTTTCAAAGACGGACTATTTTTAAAAGTGTCACTATAGCGACCTTTTTACTTCAATCTTTTGTTACTTTGATTTGCTTCTTCTATAACTTTCCAAAACATATTCTTTGCTTTTCTAAACACTTATAGAAGTGCAAACGATTACCAAAAAGTTATTATTAAGATATGTTATTAAATCACCATTTTCACAAGTTATAGTTTAAGGGATTCAAAGTGTGTTTATAGCGACTATCGCTATGCGAACAATTCCATATTCAATCCAATATTTGATGTCATGTTATTTTATACACATATATGATTCCAAGTTCCAACCATACTACTATTAAACATGTATTAAAATATATACACATCAATATTTCCATTTAAATGTTCAAATGAATTTATCATAATTCAGTGGTTTAGTAAGCAACTACTTTAACAATTTATATACTTTTTAAAGTATATAATCAAGGGTTTAACTTTAAGTAGTTAATGTTTATTATTATTAATATAGAGCAAGCATATTAACATGTGGTTTAACAACAATTATCAAGAGATTAAGTAAGCAATATTTTAAGTTAACTTGCAACCAATTTATAGTGTAATGAAAGTCAGATTAACTCACTTTCATTCCAACCAAATCTCTTCCTACCAACATTCATTATAACCATAGTTCTTCCAACATTTTTAACTTTGACTTAACATTACTAAACCCTTCCTTTCCTCCTCTAGTGCACATGCATCTCTCCACCTTCCTCTATCACTATGGATGCTCACGGCCCTAGGCCACACCACCTCTTCCTAGCTCACCAAACTCCTCCTTTTTGCTTCTATTTCTCACGGCCAAAGTCCATTTACTCATCCCAAAGTGCACGGCCTAAGGCCATTGAAAGTGGAGAAAAGTGAGAAGTGAAGAAGTGGATTGTTTGTGAAAATGAAGTGGTGTATGCATGTGTATTTATAGAGTTAGGAATTTAGTGGATAAATGTGAATAAACCCCTTCTTAGGCATGAAGTTAAGCATGTAAGACCATGCTCTTACCCAAGCATGCTTTCCTTAAATCAAGGAGTGATTTAAGGGTCCTTTTATCCTTAATGTTTCCACTTACTTTTACTAATTCAAACCTAGTTTAAATAATTACTTGGTTAATATAAGGATGTGTTTTATTATTATCATATGTTTACACATGATAACTATTCAAGTTGCAATATGTTCACACAGCTTGTATTGTATAAAAAAGTTGATTTTTAACAAATCGTTTTCCGGTCACATTTTCAGTATTTATCCAAAGTGTATATTTTTGTAAACACATTTCAAAAATAATTTTACTAACATTAGTTATTGATTAAAAAGTGTTTAGTAAGGTTGTAAAATCATATTTAATCACATTAAATCTTAGATTCAAATATTTAAATAATTTAGATATTTAAATATGAAGTGTTCGAAACTCCGGGTCGTTGTAGTGATTCTCTGAGTTTGGTATTGTTGTGTCTTGTGCATATGCATTTCTATTGTGCATCGGGTTGCATCTTCACGTATATTTACATTTTCCTTGACTTTATGTATCTGTTCGATCAGAGATGCTTCTAATTGCCATGTATATACATACATGTGTGTGTATGTGAATTGATGCAACTTCTCCTCGTGCTTTGAACTCTGGTGAGCTTGCCTTTTGAATGCCTTGTGTGTTGTTGTTTGACTTGGTAGCTCGACCTAGTAGTTCACTTTGTTGAACTACTTCTGTGTGTGTGCGCATGACATTGTGTGCATTATCCTGGTTTGGCTTGTTTTTGTCTCATGTGCCTGTTGCTGATTTATGTGGTTGGCTTTTTGTTTATGCACTTGCCGTAACACCAGTTTGTGTTTACCCTTCTTGCATCAGTTTATCTTGTGAGCTGCTTCGTTGTTTTGTGCAGAATGCTTGTGTATGTTGTTGAACATGTTATGCACTTTTGATATTTCTTCCCTAAGCACTATGTTGAGCCTTCGGGCTAGACCTTCCTATGCATGCACTTGATCTGGTTGTGCTTGCTTATTTTAGCATGCTAACTAATGGACTTGATGTTTCTGTTGTATTTGAAATTTCTAATCTAGTTGCTTTATCGTGTGCTTGATATGCTTGTTTTATGCCTGAAATTTAGTTTCTTGTTTTGCTTTTCTTATGTGCGCATGTCTTTTGCTATGCACTTGTATTTTAGACCTAAATTTATATTCCGTAGCTTATGTTTTGTGCATGTGTGCAAATTTGACATGTGCACAAGTGTATATGCATAGCCTTTTTAACATGCTTAGCCTTATGGCATGTATAGTGATACATTGTGCCATATCATAGGTTGTTCGTGCACATTATTTACTTGATTTTGAAAAAAAATTCCACATGAACATGTTGTACAGGTCCTTGTGTATACTATTTATACTTGTAATGACCCGCCCTTCAACCATCAAAAGTCGACGCTCAATACATCCACGATATTAAAATGTCGAGCATCCAAATGCAAGAAAGGCAGATTATTATGTAAAAAGAAAACAAAAAAGAACAGGAAAAACAAAATCTCATAGCGGAATGAAAACTTATAATATAGCAAAGATAGTAAAAGTTATCTCTCTAAGATACTTGGTAGATTTACAAACCTCATCAGCCTGGACAGTTATAACTTCCTGACCTTACAATTGCTGATGGGTATATATAATAATACAATGGACATAAAAATACTACGGTAGGTGAACATCTAGCTCTACGCCATTAGCTCCATGTCCCACCAACGACAACCAGGGAAAAATACTCGGTCTGACCTGAGTATTGTGATAAAATAACACTCGGATCAGTCTGAAAAACCAACTTGAGAGAATTGAAGAAATATATGAACATATAATATTTCTGTGAGACCACGCCACTAAACACGGAATGGGTTTTACCTCACAAGAACAACATCCATAGATGAAAGAATGGAAAAAAATTAGAACAAAACCCAAACTTGAAAGAATGGGCATAAACAGGATCAAAATCCAAACTTAAAGAATGGACGCAAATAATTAAACATCGAGAAGAGCTCCAGGCACTTCTCGATGCAATTAGAGAAACAACTCAAAGATTTGAATCAAATAAGGAAAGGGAAATTTTTTAACAATGACTAGGTGGGCGCATACCCTTACCGAAAGTATCCCTCTAGAAAATATACTTAAGAACTTTGATGGCTCTCGAAAAATGTACATGCCAGACCCCGCCAACCTTACTGAGTATCTGAGTATTTCACGTCTCCGCTCGCATACATTGAATCCAATCTGGAGTAGATGTGAATATACCTTAATGGAAGCAACCCCACATATCTTGACGTCCACTCACTCTTTAGTTTTAGTAATTTCTGATAAAGGATATTAACACACAAAATGAGCAAAAAATTGTTTTAGATTGAAAAAACACAAAAGATAGTGGAATCGATAGTCAATAAATCAACTATCGGGAATAATCAAAATGATCGTATATGTAAATAAGATTTCTTATCCTTTTCACCACTCGCCGATTTCAAACTTGTACTATCTCTCGGTTAAAAATGAAGCTAGGTCAGTTAAGGAAGTGCTACCTCAATGCCTTGCCTTGACGACATTTTTAACCTTCGAGGCAGAAACGAGTTTACATACCTCGACGTTTAGTGCTAAGAATATAACTAAATCCTTTCCATATAAGCAATATCGCTTATGGAAATTAAATTTCTTATAATTTCCATAATCGAATCAAACTTTTAAAAACCGAACTTGGGCTTGGTTTTTCACATCACAAATATTAACTTAAACAGCTTTATTGAAGTTATTAATTAACTTTAAACATCATTATTAAAATGATTAATTAACTTTAAACATCATTATTAAAATGACTGATTAACTTTAAACATCATTATTAAAATGATTAATTAAACTTAAACATCATTATTGAAATGATTAATTAAAATAGTTTATTATTAATATCTCAAAATAATCTTTTACTTTAAGATAAAATAATAATTTAAAATATATTTAAAACTCCAAATTCCTTCCAAATACTTATAAAATCTTTATGAACCCATTTGAAAAGCATTTATAAAATATTTAAAGTAAATAACCCTTTATAATTTAAAACAACATTAATTAACCCGAAAGATATTAAATCAAATTTATAATCTTTTTTTAAATTCAAAACAACATTAATTATCCCAAAAGCTAATTAATCAAATTTATAATCATTTCATAAATTTAAACAACATTAATTATCTCAAAATGATATTTAATCAAATTTATAGCTCCTTTTATAAATTTTAAACAACACTTATCCTTTATTTCAAAATTCTCAAAAATCCTTGAAAATATAGTTTAATCAACTTTCAAAGTGTAAAAACGCGACCAAATATTTATTTTGTAAAAATACAAGCACATGTTCAACACACAAATGTTTAAGGGGATGATATTTCATAAGTGATAGTATTATGATAATCGCTATAACGACACTTACACAATCAAACAACATGTCACAATTATTTCAACCAAACATCAATATAAGCAACATAGGAATATAAGTAAGAACCATATAATAGTAAATTAATAATTATGAGAAACCCCTTAGGGTCTCTCTACAAAAGTCCCATGTAAAACAGCGGTTATTTATGCAATCCGCTTTTCAAGCGGGAAATCAAATCCAAATAAACAATCAAACAATAATAACAAACATATTAATATAAACAATTAGCAATCAATAGCTAACATATCATTTATTAATTATCCACATATCAATTAACTTCAAAATTAATCCTTTTTACTTTGCAAGTATGAAACAGTGATTTATTTTACTCGATAGATGTTCAAAATAATCCATTCAATTTAATTGTAGCATAACTGTGTTTTATTCTGCTAAATAGATATCATAAATGAAGTATAACAAATTTAACTATGTTAAATGTAATTAAATTAAATTGTTATAAATTTATTATTAATTTATACTTTATTAAAACTATCAACTATCATCGAGGCATTTAATAATAATCTATAGCAACACAGATATCATATAGTTTATTTAGAGGTGAGTAAACTCACTGAAATTCCAACTGATGCTTTAGCGTTCTGGTTTGACCTAAAATTGAACGACATTCAATTTTAGCTCAAAACTCAACAAGCTCCAAATTCAATGAATCTAACTCCAATGCGTAGATAACGTCGAAACGAGTTCAACGCAAAAGACTGCAACCAAAACCGACCTCGTATGAGTGAGATATTCATTTTACAAGAAATTGAATTAAATAAATAAATTAATTCACTTTAATAACTTTTTATTACCATTAATCACATTCAAAACCTTCTTCCCTCCAATACCACTACTGTGCATGAGATATGCACACATATTGAAACCTAAAACCGCATACTTCCATCACCAAATTCTCATTCCATAAGCATTGAGTCGCCAAACCGTCGTTTCCAATGAACTCCTTATCAAAATCTCTATGCCATGATTACCACAAATGGAAGCTCGGTCAATATTGCAAAGACGCGACCTGGGCATGCTTCGAAAGTCCTAAAATATCACATGCCATGAAACTCGATCGGATGTGCTCAAAAGTTGGAGAATGGTGCTCCATTCCAAGAGAAAAGCAATAGCATCCTCCACTTCGACCACCTTCGCCTCAATCAACCTCTCGACCAAATCATAGTTTACTGTTGAAAGATGGACTTCGGCCAGACTTGATCACACCCAACGAAATGCATACGGATTTGTAGATCTCAACACCAAAGTAGCAAAGAATCCATCTTTTTAATTTTTCGTTAAGTAAATCCTTTTATTTTGATTTTTGTTTGCAAATGTTTAATTTCATTTACTGTAAATGAAGGGAGAGTGATAATTAAAGAGGGAAAGAAGAAAAGTAAAAGTGTATTGAATACTCTAAATGTTGAACTTAGATTATTTTGCAATTTCTGGCATCTCGCTACACAGATTCCATTCGCGTATAAACTACGAACGACAAAAAAAATACAATCGCATACATAAATGTTATACGATCTCAAAACAACAACAATATATGGTGGTTATCTTATTCTGTATAATCACAAAAATACCATCGTTTGCTATAAATACGTTAAACGACAATTTAAATATTTTCCAAATTAAATTTTTTGGAAAAATCCTACAAATTCATTTTAAAAACACGTTAATAAAAAATTAAGTCATTTTATTAACAATTGATTTTCTTGTTATTTATTAAACCGTTTATTATTGTAGATAAATTTACAAAATGAATTCATCGTTATTATTTATTAATTAAAAGGAGTTAAATAAGGCTATTAATTCCATTTAATTAATATTTAATTCACAATTCAAATATTTGAATAATCTCTATATTTTGAATATAAGTTATTTATATTTTTAAACACCAATTATTTAAATATTTAAAATTAATTAAATATTAAAAACCAAAATGATAAAATTTCGGGATGTTACAGTACTAGTCTATGTTCGCTATTTTTGGTGACTATTTAAAATATGAAAAGAACAAAACTAATAAATTGAGGCAATGTTGAGTTCAAATATAATTATATTTTTGCAGTTTCAATTTGGTTTTTTTTTCATTTTGCTACGTTGTTGTTTGATAAGCAAAGCAGATGACTGGAGAAAAACAATTAGAGTAAGAAGATAACCAATGTATTCGAGTAGAAGTTGTCGTGTAAAAAAATATTGTATTTGAAAAGATGTTGTGTATGAGGGTAAAAAATGTATTGTATATGAATATTGTATTTAAAATATTATGGAAGTTCTTGTTGTATTTGTATGTACTATTGGAATTGTATTGAAATAAAATATTTGTTGAAATGAAATTATGATCTATTTATTTCATTTTGTGATGTTACAATAGTATTATATCAAACACATTTAATATATATATATATATGTGTGTGTGTGTGTGTGTGTGTGTGTGTGTTTATTATCATCAAACAAAAATCATAAACTATTGTATTCTACAGACCAGGTTAAGAGGAGGGTAGCCGCATGGCACCTAAAGGGATATGTGCTGGATTGGTGGACCATAGTCATTCAAGAGAATGAAGAAGAAGGAATTACTTGGGTTGAATTTATGGCTCGCTTTGAGTCAAGGTTCATGTCCAAATCTGAAATAAGCTTGCAATTGGAGAAGTTTATCCAACTAAGGCAGGGAGACTCCACGGTGAAGGGGTATATCAATAAGTTCATAGAGTTAAGTTTGGGATGAGACTGTTTAACGCCCCTTCAAAGAAGGCTATGAAGTTTGTAAAAGGTCTAAATTCTCCACTTAGGGAACTACTTTTAACTCAAGTTCTGGTAGGTGCCATCTCTGAAATGATAGTTGAAATGGCGCTGCTTTTGATGGTTGGCTTAGAAGAAAAGGAGAAAGTGTATAGGCACAAAATCAAGGTGGAGCGAAGAAAGGGGATCTGGATGGACAAAAAAGTCAAGGGAAAGATCGAGAAAGGGGGTATGACATGCCGTAGATGCCAGAAGAAGGGGCACATCACTAAGGACTGTAAAGTGAGTTTGATGAAAGACGAGTTCAAGGGAATATGCTATCACTGTTATGAAGAAGGATACTACAAGAACCAGTGTCCAAAGCTAGCAAAGGAGGGACAACGTGGGTAAGCTTATGCTATTGAGGCTGCTCCTGTCTCAAGCAGACCTCCTCCTAAGGACAAAGGGAAAGCTACGATGGAAGGTACAACTATTATTTTCGAAAGTACTATCCGTACCTTATTTGATTCTGGAGCATCTCATTCATTCATAGCCAATAATGTAGTTCATTCTTTAGAACTAAAGAGCCAATGTATCACCAACCCAATGGTCATGTAAATCCGATCGAGGGGTTGACACACCTTTCTATGATTTGAAAAGACCTAGTGGTGGATATATGTAATGTTGATTTTATATGTAATGCTATGTTCTAGGTTTTGAGGGGTATGGACTTATCTTAAAGGTGGATTGGTTATCTTACTATAAGGATGTCTTAGATTGTGATAGGAGGATAGCTTGTTTGAAAAGTTGTAGGGGCGAGATATAAATGTTTGTTGCAAGCCTTAAAGTTCAGTTGAGTTAAGTTATTAGTATTCTCTTAGCATATCATAGGGTGAGCTCTCATATGTCCCCATAGTTCGAGACTTTCTTATTGTTTTTGAAGAAGTATCCATTTTCCCACCTTGAAAGGAGATCGAGTTTAGGAATGATTTGTAGAAGGATGCTAGACTCGTTGCACTACCATTAAGGCATATGGACCCTAAAGAAAGGCGAGAACTGGATAACCAGATTTCAAAGCTATTATAAAATGGGTTTATTCACCATAACATGTCAGAGTAGGGAGTGCCAATTGTCTTCACCGCTAAGGCAGACGGCTCTTTAAGACTATGCGTCGACTATTGAGAACTTAACAAGCTAATTAAGAAGAATAGGTATCCTGACCTATAATAGATGATTTGTTTGACTAACTTTTTGAGGCCAAAGTCTTTTCCTAACTAGATTTGGCTATCGAATTCCATCAATTAAGAGTAGTTGATAGCAAGGAGAAGTCTGCTCTTCACACTCCGGATGGACTGTATGAATAGGAGGTAATGCCTTTTGGACTGACAAACGCCCTAACATATTTCGTGGATTTGATGAGTGTGGTCTTTGGGAGGAAACTGGATAAGTTCATCATAATGTTTATTAATGATATTCTAGTATTATATAAAAGTGAGGTTGGGCATGAAAATCACTTAAGGGATGTACTAGAGACCCTTAAAGAATATCGGCTAAAAGCCAAATTCTCAAAGTGTCAATTCTGAAGGAACGAAGTAAGGTTTCTTGGTCGCATTGTCTTCGAGAAGGGGTTAGCTGTTGACCATGGAAAGGTAAAAGCTATTTAAGACTAGAAAATTCCAAGGAATGCTACAGAGGTTAGGAGTTTTCTTGGGTTAGCGGGTTACTATAGGAAGTTCATCAAGGACTTTGCAAAGATAGCAGTCACATTGACTCGCCTAACTAAGAAAAATTTAGTCTCTGCATGGGATGAGAAATGCACGGAAGCCTTTGAGAAATCAAAAGAACTGTTGACTAGTGCACCGGTTCTAACTATTCCAGATGGGTCGAAGCCTTTCACCGTTTACACTGACGCATGCGGTATGAGGTTAGGAGCCGTTCTTATGCAAGAAGGCATGGTGATAGCCTATGCTAGTAGGCAGTTAATGGATCATGAGAAGAGGTATCCCACTCGCTACTTAGAGTTAGCAGCTATCGTATTTGCTTTGAAGATGTAGAAGCACTATCTTTTAGGGAAAATGTTTGAGTTATTCACCAACCACAAATCCTTTAAATACATGTTCTCCTAAAAAGATTTGAACCTTAAACAACAAATATGGATGATTTTATAGCATCGTACGACTTTGAGATTTACTATGACCCTGAAAAAGGGACTGTGTTTGCTGACGTCCTTAGTTGGATTCATGCCACTCTAGTGTTATAAATGGGTGGAGGTAGTTGGAGTTCCTCTTGATTTTAATTTCCAACCACTATCAATATTCACTCTAGGTTATCTTAGGGCTATGGAAGTAAGACTAACATTGAAGGACCACATCAGTTGAGAACAAAAGAGAGATGTCATAATAGTTGATGTTTTGGACAAGTTAGGCAGGGGAGAGCATTTTCCTTACATCCGTAGGTATTCGATTGATGAAAGTGGATAGCTAAGGAGAGATGGATGGCTATGTATTCCAACAATGAAAGATATTCTGAAGGAAGTTCTGGTTAAGTGACACCGCTCTAAGATAACTATTCATCCATGTGGGGATAAGATGTATAGGGATATGAAGCAGATTTTCTATTGGCCGGGAATGAAGAGGCGAGCAGCGGAATATGCCATGAAATGTTTGACATGGCAAGGGATAAAAGTGGAACAAGGAAAGCCCAAAGGTCTGTAATTGCTGTTTGATGTATCGACTTTGAAATGAGAGCATATATCGATGGACTTTATAGATGGTTGCCTAGAAGTCAAAGAGACAATGAAGTTATAGAGGTTATAGTGGATAGACTCACTAACAGTGCCCATTTTATTTCTATAAGGAGTAATAGGATGGCAACATCTCTAGTGCAATTTTTTATCAAAGAAGTAGTAAGATTGCATGGAGTTCTAATCAGCATTGTTAGTGGCAGAGACCCTTTATTCACTATTGAATTTTGGAGGAGTTTGCAATCATTCTTAGGAATGAGGATGAATCTTAGTACCTCTTACCACCCGCAGATTGACGAATAGTCAGAAAGGGTGAACAAAATTTTGGAGGATTTATCAAGGGCTTGCATCATGGATTTTGAAGGACATGTCAAGCAACATTTACCCTTAGTAGAATTCACGTACAATAATAGTTATCAAGCAATGATTGATATGGCCTCGTTTGAAGCCTTATATGAGAAGTCATGCAAGTCACATAATGGTTAGTGGGAAACTACCGACAAAATTATACTTGGATCGGATTTGATTCGCGGGACTACGGAAAGGGTTGAGGTGATTAGGCAACGAATGAAGCCCGCTCAGGACTGGCAGAAGTCTTATGTTAACAGGCGAAGAAAAGAGTTAGTGTTTTCGGTTGGAGATATGGTACTTGTTAAGGTTTTCATTTATAGGAAGGCTATATGGTTTGGGGAATCGAGGAAGTTGGTGCAGAGATTTGTTGGGCCTTTCTCGATTCTGGAAAGGGTGAGGAAACTTGCATATCAAGTAGAGCTTTTGGCTAAGTTAGCGGGAGTACATGATGTTTTTCATGTACTGCATTTGAGGAAATGTCTACACGACACCACCACTATAGTAGAGCCTGATCAGTTAGCTGATGTAGAGACGTAGCTAATAGCACACCGTGCCACCACTGCATGGTGGAGCACGAAATTAGGAAGCTTCGTAACAAAGAAATTAGGCTAGTCCGAGTGCAATAGGGAGATAATCTGAGGGAAAGTACACGAGAAATAGAAGAAAAAATGGAGGCTTCTTATCCTGAGCTTTTCTCTAGTAAGTTCTCTTCCCAAATTTTAGTACTGTATAGGTTTTGGTTGCATCTTGGTTGCTAGATTGGATGGTAGGAGATGGTTGCCACACTTTATACTATTATTTTTGCACTCATATAGAATCTTATGCATATTTAGGATGTTTTGCATACATGCCTACATGTCATGATCTTGCATTCACGTTAGGGTTGAGCTCACCTGTAGTATGTTGCATACATAATCACATTGCATTTTTTGGTTGAGCAGATGGATGTATAGATAACTTGATTGTATAACATGGTTATAGAGTGTGTGTTACATTATCTGCCCTTAGTGATTTCACGGATGAAATCCTTTTTAAAGGGGAGAGAATGTAACACCCTATAAAATAAACAGAAATTTAATGAAGAAAATTTATTAATTAATAATGAGACTAAAATAAAGAATTTCGCAAACATCAAAATTTGGTAATGAAAGTTACACCATTGTGTTCGTGGTGATTTTCTAAGCAACTTTCATATATAAAGTTTCGCGATCAAAGTTCAAACGGATAAGTTATTTAGATTTGAAGTTTTCAAATTTAAAATAATTCAAATGAATTTAAATTTAAAAATTTAATAATGTTTACGTTTGAAATTAAAAGGGTAATAAAAGATTTTAACGTCAAAGGTAAACTCAATGTTTAAGTAAACATTAACATTAGGGATTAACCGTTGGAAATAAAAATTTACATCAATAATAAAGAGCAACCAATAAATTTCAACAAGCAGAAGAAAGTCGGTTGACCCCCTTCACTAGATGTTCAACTATTAGCCATTGGCCACCCAAGGTAGGCTGATCGATTGGTTCTCATATGGAGGCTGCGGTTATGCTAGCCCCGAACGGCCAGATTTTATTATTTTAAATGGACTTTGATCATACGGTCTAGACGTGTTCTAACCATTTTAATTAAGAAGCTTGCCCCTTCACTTTTATTCATAAGAAAAATAGCAATGCTAGTGAAACTCTATCAATTCTCCTCCTCCTCCATAAGCTTTTTAGATTTAAGATTCAACCTTTAAGGAAGGAATCAATCAGATTAATGATAACAAGTTTTAGATACACACACACACGTCAAAAATAGACTCATTTGGATTCATTTTAAAAAACCGAAATCATTAGTTAACATGGAAATTTTGATCTGTTTTACTTTACTATTGCCCTCATGTGTAACTTGCAGCAGATTTCATATGCAGACTTACAAATAGAGACTTTATTAAATTCATTTTTATCTAATGAGAAAAACCAAATATTCATTGGTTTAGAATTATTCTATGGAAGTGCCTTTTGGTCAACAGTCTATTGTGAAAAGTTAGTATGGGGTTCTATGTACTCATTCTACGTAATATTCCAAATATCTAAACTATTAGTCTGTAAATAAATCTTCATCCTACATGACTAATAAGTGTAATTACTGCCATTAAAAATTGGGGGTCTAGCAGTAGATTGTATTTCGATAAAAGTGTTAACAATTGTACTAACGGTGTTGCTAGCCATTTAAACTTTTCAAAAATCAAATTATGAGTTTTTGAAAAACCTAGTGCTCTGATTCCAAATGTGGGTTGCAGAATTATAGATCTTAAGGCTAATTTAACACTAGAGGTGGGTGGATAGTGTTTACTAACTTATATAAATCTTTTAAATTTTCTTTCAAGATTAATATTAAATCAATGATTATCAACATAGAATTATACTAACAATCAATCACAAATGCAACCAAAGATAAAAATAAAAGCAGTAAAGTAAAAAAAGAGTTAGAGAGACGACTCCAGATATTTGGATTTCTCCTACATCCGGCCCCGTACAATTGCTTGTACATATTTCTTTTCAAATTCCAATTTTTAACCAGACAGAAGGCAAACCCAAATACAATCTCAATTTCGAGGCTACAAGACACACCCTCCTGAATTTCCAAGCTCAGGGTAGATTCGCTTGATTTGATTGGGCTACAAGAACATCCACTAGATTTAAATGGACTACTAAGCACATCCACTTGATTTGAATGGGCTATAAGCACATCGACTTAATTTGAACGGGCTACAAGCACATCCAAGCAAATACAAATAGAGTTGATAGTTTTTCCAGAAACAAATTCTTATACATTAGATATAATGGATCCTATAGCCTCTTCGATAACACTTCGATCTTTGAAATGAGATAGAGATGTTTCCAAAATAATAAGAAAATAGTATTGAAT
Source organism: Allium fistulosum (assembly GCA_030737815.1). Lineage (NCBI taxonomy): Eukaryota > Viridiplantae > Streptophyta > Magnoliopsida > Asparagales > Amaryllidaceae > Allium > Allium fistulosum. The sequence goes on along the minus strand of CM060902.1, from coordinate 1,037,030,244 downwards.
TAGTACAATGAAGTATGAATTAGCTTTATGTGATTTTGAAAAGAATAGAGTATATTTTTCAAGAGAATGAACAGATGTGTCTTTTGTGAAGAGTTGCAACGAATAGACACTTCCTTTAAAAAACCAATTAGCAACATGTATGTCGACATAAATTATTTAGGTAGGTCGACATACCTTAATTGAAAATGAAAATTGTTTTCTTAAAAATAATTTAAAAATTATATATTTTGTAATATAATCGATACTCTGTAGAATAGTTTGAATATGGTTTATAAACATTTTAAACTTTGAAAACTTTTATAAAATATTTTGAAATTTATTTTGGTTAAAAATATAAAAGATTAGAAAATTGGAGATATAGATCAAAGATTGTTATCAAGGACTTTAACAAAATATGTTATGACTCTATACACTAAATTATAATCTTGAGATCTTCATACCTTGGTCTTTGAACTCATGAGTCTTTATAGCATCTTTATCTTAAGTCTTTATACTGTACAATCTTCGATTCAGCACCTGTGTAATATTCTACACTATACACTATATAACTTGGCAAAAAGTCAATATCTATATTTTATATGATTTTATATAGTTGTTGTCATCAAAATCAATAGCTTAGGTATTAATAATCTCATCCTTTTCGATGGCAACAACCATTAAATATTCCTGTATATAAAATATGATATAACTCCCTCTGAGTTACATAACTCCCACTGAATATAAGCATGTATATTTTATTTTTCCCCCATTGGCATCAACAAAAATGGGTGAAAAAATAAAAATCTCCCCCTAAAATGAAATACTTATAAATTGTAGAGTCAAAATCAATAATCAAGTTTTAAGTAATATGCTAGTCAAAACAGGTTTATCTATATATTTAGACTAAATTAATTAGAGTATATAATTAAATGAGATATAGATGCAATATGATATAATTATGACATATAAATGATGATTTAACCATCCTAGCAAAATCTAGACATTCCTAGGAACTTCAATCCAACTTTTAAAATCCAAAGATCGGATATGCTTTGATGGCATCTCAATCTTCATTGTCTTTTGAGCATTCTTGGTTACTGGTTCGATCATTTTTAATCAAGGAAGAGATTAACCATCAAAGAGCATCAAAGTGCTTCCTTTGCTCTTTTATCATTTGCATTTGGCTTAATTCCAAATAACTTTGGTTTCTTTGAATATAAGAGAGAATATCTTTGAATGATTGGAGAGTTTCTTCAAGGCTTCATAGAGTTTTTGGTGTGGAGAAGACATTTTTATTAAAAAATGTTTGAAAATGTAAAGGGAATGAAATGATGAGTGAACTTTTCTTGAAGAAATAGGCTTATATAGGAGTGAAAAGTCATTTGGAAAGTTTTAATAGATGGCAGTTATAATATTTTTAAAATTCAAAATTATGCCAAATTTTTAGGATATGTCGACATATACTATATATGTGTGTCGACATATATACCTGAAAATATTTAAGTTTTTGTTATAGTTTTTTTATTTAATACCATTGTATTTTCATAATTTCCAGAGACTAATAGAACTACATAGAACAACAAGAAATAGATTTCATTACTAAGGATAGAAAAATACATGGATTTCAAAAACAAAAGAAATACATGAAAACAACAAGAAATAAAACTAGACAAATGCACAACAAGAGTATAGAGGTTAAACAACTAGATCTAAAAGGATGATGATGAAGAGTTTTCATCAGGCTCCCAATGATTTTCCCAAAGTAATTTTCCACTTTGTTGGAGAGAGAAGTGAACTTTTAATTAAAGGAACGTTTAAGCTTCTTTTGGTTTTTGAGAAGCTTCTCTTAGTTCTTTAGAATCTCCTTGTTGGAAGGGTGAGAAGGTTTGTCGAAGGTTTCTAGGGAAGTATCCATTTCCTCCTCTTCCTCTTCTTGATTGCTCTCTTCTTTAATTTCCATTACGTTGCCTCCTTCTTCTTGTTGCTCAATTTCTTGCTCCTCTTCCCATGCCAATCTTTCTTCTTTTTTAGCAATAATTTCATAGGGTTCAAAATAAGAAGAAATATGCATGAGAGAGATGTTGACATTTTTAAAAACTTTTCGAGGCAAAGTGGATTTACCATTTAAAGTAACACCAGAATATTCAAACACTCTAGTAAGATATACACCATGGTAAAGTGTGTTCTCATGTCTAAAAATATTCTTTTGAACAAAATCATCTAAAATGACTTATGCGCAATTGATGTCGTAGTTTCCATAGGTTTCAAAAAGAGCTTTAAAAACTTTTTGAGTTGGGTTACTATAATTTCTCATCCTCGGAGCAATGCTTTGTTGTAAAATAAGACTCATAAGTCCCATTTTTGTTTAATATTTTTATATTTAAAATCAAATTCTTCGTCACTTTCGAAAATATCATAAAAAACCTTCATGATTTTATTCATCAATTTTAAAGGTGGAAGGTCAATTCCACAAAATTTACAACCAAGTATTTGACCAAAAATTTCACAATATAAAACAATAATAGTGCCTTTACACTACTCCAAACTTATCCCTCTTCTCCTTGAAAAAACTTTCCATTTAAATTTGCATAAAACATTTTAACTAAATCCGGATAGCAAACAAAATCATTTTAAGAAGAGTCGGCTAAACCAAGAATTTCATTTTGCAAACAAAGATCTTGAAGACCATAAGAAGAGAAATCATCAAACTTTGCAAATCTTCCAGGAATTTTTTTTCGAAAGTAGCATATTCAACATAAGTATTAATGGCTTCTTTATCATTAAAAAGAAAACCATTGATTTTCTTTGAGAGCCTTATGGTTTTTGGTGGCTGGCTTAAGGAGGCCACTTTTAAGCTTTTGAAGATATAAGAGAATGTAGAGATAATTTGAATTTTGAAATAAAACGAGTGAATGAATGGATGAAGATAAGATAAACTAATAGATAGAGAATGAACATTTCAGTTTTAAAAAGATGCATTTTCAATTATTGGAGTTAATGCAAAAGAGAGGAAAATTCAAAACGTATGGGCTGTAAAATCTCAAATTAAAACTAGTATAAGATATTCCTATATATATATATATATATCTATATACTTGTATGTATCCAATATTATTATTAATCTATATTAAATTCCTAAAAATAAAAATAAAATGTAAAAAGTGCCACTTTTTCCTCCTTTGCTTTGATCAGTTCCGATTAGTCTATTATTATCGTAAAACATATGTTTGCATCCTCAGTATCCGATTCATTATCGCTTGAAGTAGTATCTGAATCATCTAATGTTGCTGCGTAAGCCTTCTATCTTTTCGGGATGAATCGGTAACTGGCAAGATCTTTGATTTATTCTGATGCAGACAGTCTCTTTGTAGATGACCATGTTCATCGCATTTGAAACATCTAATCATAGTTCCAGTTCCAGGAGTCTTGTTTTTAGATCTCCGAAAGTTGTTCTTTCCATACTTCAGGAACTCTCTGAAATTTCTACTCATGAAAGCAATCTCCTCATCATTGTCATCGTCTAGATTCTGATAGTCAGTTATTGCATGCAATGGATTTCCTTTCTGTTGCCTTACTTTCTCTTCTGCCCTACAACTGTGCTTCATAGGACATTAAATTATATATATTAACTTTTCAATTTTTAGAGTACTGATGTCATTTGCCTCCTCTATTGCTAAAGTCTTTTGATCCCATTCTGAAGAGAGTGAATTGAGGTTTTTTTTAACTTGGTCCTCTTAAGAGAAATTTTTACCTAATGCTATTAAAGAATGCACTATATCTTCTAAAAATACATGTCAAAAATAGACTCATTTGGTCTCATTTTAAACAACTGAAACTGATTAGCTGATATGGAAATTATAGTCTGTTTAACTTTACTCGTGCCCTCATGTGTAACTTGCAGTGTTCTCTGGATTTCATATGCAGAGTTACAAATAGAGACTCTATTAAATTCATTTTTATCTAATGAGCAAATTAAAATATTCATCGGTTTAGAATTATTCTATTCAAGTGCCTTTTGGTCAGAAATCCATTATGAAAAGTTAGTCTGGGTTCTGTGTACTCATTCTGTGTAATATTCCAAATATCTAAATTATTAGACTGTAAATAAATCTTCATCCTACATGACTAATAAGTATAATTACTGTCATTAAAAAGTGGGGTCTAGCTGTAGATTGTCTTTTGACAAAAGTGTTAACAGGTATACCAACATTGTTGCTATCCATTTAAACTTTTCAAAAATCAAATTATGAGTTTTTTGAAAACCTAAGCTCCAATTCCAAATGTGGGTTGCGATATTATGGATCTTAAGGCTAATTTAACAATAGAGATGAGTGAATAGTGTTTACTAACTTATATAAATCTTTTTAATTTTCTTTCAAGGTTAAATAAATCATAGATTATCAACATAGAATTATACCGACAATTTCTTTTTGGTTAAAAATATATAAGATTAGAAAATTGGAGATAGAGATCAAAGATTGCTATCAAGGATTTTAACAATATACGTTATGGCTCTATACACTAAATTATAATCTTGAGATCTTCATATCTTGGTCTTTGAACTCATGAATCTTCATATCATCTTTATCTTGAGTCTTTATACTGTACAGTCTTCGATTCAGTACCTGTGTAATATTTTACATTATATACTATATAACTTGACAAAACATTAGTATCTATATTTTATATGATTATATATGGTTGTTATCATCAAAATCAATAACTGAGGTATTGACAATTGTAAGCATTAGAATGTGTCTATATGGCTTGTATATGATGTATATGTGATGTATATTGCTTGCAAATGGTAATTTGAACGTATTTTTGATTTAATTGGACGTACTGAGTGAGTGGTCGTTATTTGCCTGGATTAAGGAGCAAAATTGTCCAAAATGTGATGTGAGTGTTTTTGAGTGTTAATGAGAGCCTAGGGAACAACTACTTTTGATTGAATGAAGATTGAAGAAGAAATGGGGAAGTTTTCGGGTAACTCAAGTTATGGTTGGTGGTGGAGTGGTCGTGGGTGCAATGCTTTAGTGTTGTGAGGCAAGAACTTCAAGGAAGACAAGGGAAAACTTTGGGTAAAAGTACCACCGAGAGGTCAAGTTAACACCAATTGGTTTTGGGGACGAGAGGCATTGGAATTTAAGACTTTATCACATTTGTTTTGAGATATATGGAGGTTTGCTCGGGATTGAGGTCGTATGCCTAGAGATTTTTAGGGGTTCCAACACTTAGCCAAAAGATGGCTAAGTGGTTAAAATATGGTCGGTGACGACCATATATGGTCAGTGACGACCATGAATGGTCCATGCTGACCATATTGAGTTTTTAGGAATCAAAGCTTGGACTTCAGGAAACGTTTCGTGTTTGTTTGTGTGTTCATTCAACACTTGGTTTAATGTTATGGATTTATGATCAACGGTTTTAGCTAACTAAGCGATGACATAACGCTTTGACTTGACGGCTTTAGAAGCAATGAATTTATGACTTATGATGGGTGTCTAGAGATGTTCCGGACTTTGACCACTCGATGATGAGAGTTGTGATGACAATACATAAGGTCGAGTTCGATGATGGGAACTTATGGATTGAACGATGATGTGTTCTACTATGAAGATGAATGGAATGGAACATTGATTTACTCTACTATGGAGATGCATGCAAAGGATCATTGATAACCCAGTAGTTTCGAGTATGCTCATAAAGAAGGGTATGTGAAGATGCTCGCCTGGATCTTTGATGTTGATCCTAGATCGTTTGATGTGATCTGTCTTACCTTGGACTTTATAATGGTATTCTAGTTCATGGCCTCACAAAATAGTGTGGATCAAGGAATTGAGAAATTGAGATATCAAGTAGTCTCTGGATGTTTGATGGGGCCACACGTGCTATCATATATCTAATGCGCCCGAGTGAAGTGAGGATTGTCTGATAGATGTTATGTTTGCTTTTTTACTCTAGAAATGTCACATGACTTAAGTATTATTGACTTAGATGCATAGACACCCGAAATTATACTTTGACTTGTACTACACTCATATGATGATGATAGTAGATTAGCATAAATTGATATTGTATGATAACTCTTTAGATGCAAGGATAAGTCATGCATGCTTCTCCATACCTTATATCATATATTTTACTATATCGACTTTTATAGTATTTTGAGGTTGTAGATCGCTCATACCAGATTGTTGTTTGACTCAAGGTTTTATGCTTTGCTTATTATTATCTTAGGTATTTTTAAATGAGTAGAAGATATCAAGTATAGATAACACATAACATTGTGCAGATGAACTAGCAGGAGGCTCCACTTTCACATATATTTATATTTAAGCTTACTATTGCTTATATTTTGATGTGCAATACTATGGAGCTTTATCAGTGCTTTACTTATTATTAGAGACAATTTATCGTTTAGGTTATTATTTGATGTAGAAACTCTGTGATATGTGTTGTATAACTATTATGAACTTGTTGCACTTCGATTATGTGGTTCATCTTAGTTATTACAGTCTCGTTTATTTTATATCCGTGTTGGTTATTATATTCTATCCTTGTGCTGTGAGACATACGACATGCATGCTTTAGAGATTTTATTACTACCTACCTTGACAATCATCCTGGATAGGTCGGGTACTGTTACAATGCAATATACAGATTGCATTAGATACCGACGATGTAGGACGGTCATCACTAGAACAGATGCAATCTAGTCTAATGTATGTGAATTAAATGTAAGGGGATTTCTACACAAATTCCTAAATGAGCCAACTCATGAACACACGGAAGACCGTGAGTTCTTACGCATTCACAAGCTTTAATATTGGATTTATTTAATGCACTTCCTTGTTGAGTTCAGAATGGATGAACAAAGAACTTTTTCAACGGTTCTTACAAAGATTCATGAACATATTTTAACAACGATGGAAAACCTGCTTAGTTGGTATGCAATTCCTTTAAAATTCTATTGAACACATCAATAGTTTCTAAATACATCAACATATTCCAATCATTAAGCAATCGCTTCCTCACCTCTTTGTCTATATTTTTAACATACTTTTGTATGTACATTAAAATGTTGTCTCAATATGCCATTTGCAAAGTAAACGAGCGGGGTCATGAAAAACTTTCTTAATAACATTCATCAAAGCAAGTTCTCTATCTATCACAATCATGGTAAGCAGTTTTATCTTACAAGCAATAAAAACAAACTTTAACCTCTACAAAGCCTACACATAAATTTCCTCCCGTTCAAAAATAAGGTAGGCAATGGCTACGCAAAAGGTAATGCATGTAGATATGACACTGACAATCTCTAACAATGGCATTCTATACATATTCGTTTTGTAGGTACAATTCACTATAAGAACACAAGGAAATGTTCGCAAAAAATTTAAACCAATAGGATGCACCAAGAAAATATATGCAATATGTCTATTCCATCCTTTTGATTATGATGTCATTCAAAATAGTTAACTCCATAAGCTTAGTAAATATTGAATTTGTGAATGTCCAACACATTCAATTAACTTTAGATGACTAACAATGTTGTAGACTATCTATATGGTAGTACAATTTGTTGGATCATTTGTTTTTGCAGTATACAAAATTGATTTGACCTTGACCATATTTTTTAACATGTCAATACAAGTTTTAGTCTCTTCCTGGAAAAAAACGACCTTCACTATTTTCCATTACGTAATGGTTATGCACCCCATTCACAACTACCTATTTTCATCCATCTAATAAAGACGTTGTAACACCCGTAATCTAAAATGGACAATCGTACCGGTCAATATAGAGTTCAAAAAAAGAACCTTCTTTATACACTCGATATTTGCCACTTCTTTAGTAAGCAAATAAAATTCGATGTGTCCTACCATGAGTTTTAAGTTCCGGTCTAAAAACGGTTGCAAGAAAACCTATTCTTCTACCCATCGCAACAACCTAATCTTTCAGTTTTTCATTACCTGGGAATATCTACATTTAACAAATTTAAGATAAAAAACTTATAAAATTATAACATTCAAAACTTAAACAGTCAAAGTAGTACTTACATCGTATGTAGTGAATTCGTCAGTGTGGTCCAATGCAATATCTTTGAATTCACTCATGGGTTATTTTTTCTCGTATGTCAACGATTGCAAATAGATGATATTCACTTTTTTTTTGAAAACCCAGGAGAACCCGGCGAGCCGGTAAACTCCTGAGGAGGGTATAGTAAAGCCGTCCGCTGATCCAAGCCCCCATACCCCCGGGTAAATTTATGTAGGATAGGGAAGCGCATGGTAGGAATCGAACCTGGGTCTTTTTACCAGAACCCAAGCCTCCTTTCCACTGCGCCGCACCTGCGGACATATGATATTCACTTAGTTTGTCTACATTTAAGAGGAAAATGGAGAACATCGTAAATATTAAACCTATGTCAGGGAAGGATGAGGGAATTTACACAATCCTCGCTATCGATCGACTTGGTAGTCTCTAGCACCTACAATTTAACGAAGCATGGGTACTTCGGTTTACCACATTGTCCCCAGGCGTGGGTGATGATTTTTTATGCATAAATAAAGATCGATTATTATTTTCATATTCACCACTTTAGTGACTCACCTTTAGGAACTCAATATGATTTTCCGATTCTCCACTTAGGTCCGTCAACGGGTACTTTCGAACGCAAATAGTATCATATCTGTATCCCTATTCGAAATCATTTTCGGATATCTATATCTACGGATACAGACGGATATCACGTAATTATCTTATCCGCCAATGATCATAAATCAATAAATATAAATAGAAGATTTTGGATTAATATATAAAAAATTCCAATTTCATTGATTATAAAAGCATGAAAAAAAATGCTGATATAAATAGTTTTGAGCAGTTAACATATATTAAACGCATATAATATAAACTATCAACTTAATAAAACAATAAATAATATCTTTAATTGGACTAAAATGCACATAATATATATTATAATCTTAGTAAAAACCGGATAGATAATTTTTTAATGCGAATGTCTTCATATCCACATCCATATTCTTTTCGTATATTAGATATTTATCCGCTTTTCGGATACAGATGCAGACGAAATTTGGATTTTTTGGATATCCATTGACAACTTTACTTCAGTTTTGAACGAACTCGTACTAGAATGTAACGGGCAAATTCTATTTGAAGCTCTAAATATGCCCTGTAGCTCCCTTGTAGATCTTTAAAATTAACCGGACTAAAATACCTTACGTTGAATATTATTTTTATAAAATATTTTCGACTGCCACGTAGGACGCCTAAGTGGATTTTTGTTGATAGTAAGAGTCTGTATTCAAACAAAAGCACTCGTTTGATGTTTCAAAGGTTTAGATACCTAGCAAATGCAGTGCAAGTGCATGATTTACTTACCTACCATGCACTTATCTTACGAGGTTAAAAGGCTTATATCTACAAGCTTTAAAAGTTTACCATGTAAGCGCTCTGCGTGTGATGGCCATTTTAGTCATATTAATATATATATATATATATATATATATATATATATTGAAAGTAAGTAGGACCGTGTAATATGGATATATGATAATACAGAGTATAGTGATGATAGTAATACTGTAAATAGTGTGGAATATAAAAGCAGTATAGTAAAATGACACTAGATATTTTATACTGGTTCGGAGCACCATCCTACGTCCAGTCCCAAACTCCATTCTGGAATTTAACTAACAACAATACCCTCACTTAACCCAGAGGAACAGGTCTATACAACCCATGAGTAGCCGAACAGGGACCTGAGCAGCAGAACAGGATTTTGCCTCAGCAGCCGAAGAGGACTTCACACGCCTGAGCAGCAGAACAGGACTTCGCTAATACAGAAGAATATCTGACACTGTGTGTTCTTGAAAACACTGATTTGTCTCTGATAGTACAAACTTCCTATAATCAAATCCTCAAGTGTATGATGTGTATGTGAAGATATGCAAGGAAGGTGTTGCTAAGAATCGAAGATTATGAAAGTTAATTTGGAGATTCAAAGCAATAAAAATGCCTGTATGCTATTTGAATGCGAGTATGAGAGCACAAGAAGAATACAAGAGAGTTAGAAAGTTTTTCGGTTAAGTATGAAGTGTTTGGGAACATATATTTATAGTATACAGAGGGTTGCTGCCATTGGTGAAGAGTTCTGTCCAAAAGAAGCAACCATTCCCATTCAGAGAAGGATCGCAACCTTTCGCAGAATGGAAATGTCTTTTCAAAATATGGCAGTTGGGTTCAGGTCAGTCGACTGGTCGATTTGGATCAGTCGACTGGTCGATTTGGATCAGTCGACTGATTATTCAAAAATTCAAAAAAGAAAAGCAGTGCACAAGTTTAATAGGCTGTTTATAGATATTCAGTCGATTGGTCGATCTTGTTCAGTCGACTGAATTCTGTTGATAATCAAAAATCACCATAGCTCATTCGATTTGAGCACTTGCCTTCTAAACTAGTGACTCGGGTTCGAGCCCCGCTCCATGCATTTTTTGAAAACTTGATTTTGTTTAAAATATGCATGCAAGTTTATTTGAATGTGAATGATGATTCTTGAGGAAAGATTTTAACAAAGCACTAAACTAGACTCTATATACATATTTGATGACTCTTGTTAAAATATATAACTAGATGAACCATACTTTGAGTCGTTGAGTCCGGATGTTGTCGTAGTCGTAGATTCGTGAATTGTTGTGTCTTGTCAGCGATCAAAACCCATGATCCAACATTCTTCCCCTTTTTGATGATGACAACTCCATTTGATACGGACGAATCTTCGACAAGCTTTGTTGACTTATCTCTCTCCCTGAATATATTCCTGTAATTGTGCTATAGATTTCTCCCCCTGAATCTATGCTATATATTCCTGTAAATAATTAATCTTTTATCCCCCTTAATTTGTGCATGCATCATTTATTCCTACAAATAGTGTTAGAGCAATATCTTTCTCCCCCTTTGTCATCGACAAAAAGGAGAGTTTATATGATGACATAAATTACATTCCACATAAGTGTTAACATATAACAATGTAAAACAAAATAACTACTACTTATAATGTAAGGTATCAAAAAAAAATTTAACATTTAAAGTATGCGATACCTAAGGTTCTTATAATTTCCTAATTTTTAGGAAACCATACCCATTTGGGTGTGGCTGGACCTTTAAAAATATAATTTTCATTATTAACTACCATATCAAAATAATCATCAATGTATTTTTCTCTATTTTTCCAATTAACAGGAACCCAAACACTTAGATAATTTTTATTCATATTTCCCGTCAATGATTTTGTACTTCTAGAGAAATTATAAACATTATTGGTCATAGCAGTATTTGAATTTCTATCAAAATTGGATTTAGACTTTACTCGAAATTTAGTACTAGCACTAACATTTTTACTATACATGAAAGCGTATCTAGTGCTATTTATACGATCAGTTTTATTATATCCTAAACCACTTTTATTATGTAAAGGTCTAGAATTGGATAAAATCATGTTTAAATCGTTTTGACCTTTATTAAAATTTGTGACTTCAGTGTTAAGTTTATCAAATTTAGCTTTAAAGTCACAATTATTATTTTTAAAAGAAATATCACTGTTTTTCAAAATATCAATTTGCTTGTTTAATTCAGAATTCTCCTTTTTCAACGTACAGTTCTCATTTTCGAGAAGAAAAATTTGAGATTTTGAATTATCTAAAGATGATTGTAATAAATCATTTTTTTTTCAAATCCGTAATTTCTTTTGAAAAAATTTCTTTTTCTTTTTCAAACATGGTATTTTGTTCATCTAGAAAATCTTTAAGAGCCTCAAAATTATTTTTCAAAACACCACGTTGATTTTCTAAATCTAATTTCTCATTTTTCAATTTCTCATTTTCAATTTTGATTGATTTCATCTTTTCTAAAATAAGAAAATTATGTTTTGAGATTTTATCGCATATACTAACTAACTCATTATTACCATTTACTAAAATTTGTAAATCAGAAAGTACCTTTTTGTAGTCCTCACTAGTGGCTTTGATAGGGATTTTGCCTGTTGTATTTCGACTGGATCGTTTTCTGGCCATTATTCTATGATGTTGTGATGATCGATAGAATTCCAAGCTCTGATACCAAATGAAAGTCTGTAGGACCGTGTAATATGGATATATGATAATACAGAGTATAGTGATGATAGTAATACTGTAAATAGTGCGGAATATAAAAGCAGTATAGTAAAATGACACCAGATATTTTATACTGGTTCGGAGAACCGTCCTACGTCCAGTCTCAGACTCCCTTCTGAAATTTAACTAACAACAATACCCTCACTTAACCCGGAGGAACAGGTCTATACAACCCTTGAGCAACCGAACAGGGACCTGAGCAGCAGAACAGGATTTTGCCTCAACAGCCGAAGAGGACTTCACACGCCTGAGCAGCAGAACATGACTTCGCTAATACAGAAGAATATCTGACACTGTGTGTTCTTGAAAACACTGATTTGTCTCTGATAGTACAAACTTCCTATAATCAAATCCTCAAGTGTATGATGTGTATGTGAAGATATGCAAGGAAGGTGTTGCTAAGAATCAAAGATTATGAAAGTTAATTTGGAGATTCAAAGCAATAAAAATGCTTGTATGCTATTTGAATGCGAGTATGAGAGCACAAGAAGAATACAAGAGAGTTAGAAAGTTTTCCGGTTAAGTATGAAGTGTTTGGGAACATATATTTATAGCAGACAGAGGGTTGCTGCCATTGGTGAAGAGTTCTGTCCAAAAGAAGCAACCATTCCCGTTCAGAGAAGGATCGCAACCTTTCGCAGAATGGAAATGTCTTTTCAAAATATGGCAGTTGGGTTCAGGTCAGTCGACTGGTCGATTTGGATCAGTCGACTGATTATTCAAAAATTCAAAAAAGAAAAGCAGTGCACAAGTTTAATAGGTTGTTTATAGATATTCAGTCGACTGGTCGATCTTGTTGAGTCGACTGAATTCTGTTAATAATCAAAAATCACCATAGCTCATTTGGTTAGAGCACTTGCTTGCTAAACTAGTGACCCGGGTTCGAGCCCTGCTCCATGCATTTTTTGAAAACTTGATTTTGATTAAAATAGACTCTATATACATATTTGATGACTCTTGTTAAAATATATAACTAGATGAACCATACTTTGAGTCGTTGAGTCCGGATGTTGTCGTAGTCGTAGATTTGTGAATTGTTGTGTCTTGTCAGCAATCAAAACCCATGATCCAACATATATATATATATATATATATATATATGTGTGTGTGTGTGTGTGTGTACACGAGTGTCACGGCACGCGCTTCGCGCGTTGATAGTTTTTCTTATAAATTGTATATGTTTAAATCGGTCAAAAAATAATTTTTTACGGCACGCGCGAACGTTAATAGTTTTTCTTATAAATTGTATATGTTTAAATCAGTCGGAAAAATGATTTTTTATTTTCAAGTGATATTAAGATTTGTATATTTATAAAGAAGTATTTTGAATTTGTAAAGTAAGTTTAATTTTAGATCCTATTTTTAGAAGAATTTTGAATTTGTAAAGCATGTTTAATTGTTAGATCCTACTTTTAGGCGCGTTTGAATTTGCAAAGCATGATTAATTTTTAAATAATATACAGAGGGGCATTTTTGGTAGTTCACGTTGATACCGAAAAAGTGTGACACCAAAGCTATTAGAACTATTATTAACGAGTGTTACGGCACGCGCTTCGCGCGTGAATTGTTTTCCTTATAAATTGTATATGTTTAAATTAGTCAAAAAAATATTTTTTTTATTTTCAAGTGATATTAAGATTTGTATATTTGTAAAGAAGTTTTTTGAATTTGTAAAGAAAGTTTAACTTTAGATTCTGTCTTTAAAAGCGTTTTGAATTTTTAAGCATGTTTAATTGTTAGATCCTACTTTTAAGGGCGTTTGGATTTTGTTAAAGTAGTTTAATATTAAATCATATTTTTAAGTGACGAGGGGTACGGCACGCACTCCGCGCATGATGATGGCACACACTTCGTGTGTGAATTGTTTATTACAAATTGTATATGTTTAACTCGTTCGAAAAAATATGATTTGCACAAATATTTAACCGTATTTTTGCGTTGAAATAATATGTAGTTAGTTTTAATTTTACTTTCTAAATTGCAACATCTAATTTTTTATTAGTTTGAATTTTTTTTCTATTATTAATTAATAAAGAATGAATTTAATTTTTTGTTAGTTTGTATTTTTATTTCTGTTATTAATTAATAAAAAACGACTTTGAAATAAAATTATTTGTTAGATTCTCTTTTAGGGGCGTTTTGAATTTGTAAAGCATGTTTAATTGTTAGATCCTACATTTAAGGGCATTTGAATTTGTAAAAGAAGTTTAGTATTAGATCATATTTTTAAGTGATTAAGATTTGATAATATATAGAGAGGCGTTTCTGATAGTTCACGTTGATACCAAAAAAGTGTGATACCAAAGCTATTACAACTATTATTAAAAATATAATATATAATATATATACACGAGTGTCACGGCACGCGCTTCGCGCGTGAATAGTTTTTCTTATAAATTGTATATGTTTAAATTGGTCAGAAAAATAATTTTTTTACGGCACGCGCTTCGCGCGTTAATAGTTTTTCTTATAAATTGTATATGTTTAAATCAGTCGGAAAAATGATTTTTTATTTTCAAGTGATATTAAGATTTGTATATTTGTAAAGAAGTATTTTGAATTTGTAAAGTAAGTTTAATTTTAGATCCTATTTTTAGAAGCATTTTGAATTTGTAAAATATGTTTAATTGTTAGATCCTACTTTTAGGCGCGTTTGAATTTGTAAAACATGATTAATTTTTAAATAATATACAGAGGGGCATTTTTGGTAGTTCACGTTGATACCGAAAAAGTGCGACACCAAAGCTATTACAACAATTATTTTTTTGTTATTTCACGTTGATATCGAAAAAGTGCGACACCAAAGCTATTACACCTATTATTAATGGTAGTTCAACGTTGATACCGAAAAGCAACATCAGGCTATTAGAACTATTATTAAAGATAAAGATAAATATATATTTTAATTTAATTTACATGAAGTTGGCCGATCCATAATTGTCTTCACTTTCGCGTTCTAAAAGATCAATATAGACATCAGAATTATTTTTTTCTAAATTAACACAAAAATAATAATTTGATTCAAACCGAAACCCTAAAAATGGCAACAGAAGAATCATTGCCAGCTTCAGCTGCAAGTAATTCTCCATCGGTAGATTCTTATTTAGGAAGCGTCATCAGTCTCACTTCCAAAAGCGAGATCCGATACGAAGGCGTTCTCGTTTCTATTGACCCTAAAGAGTCTACTATCTCTCTTCAGAATGGTATTATTTTAAATTAACTAGTGTAGATTCAATTAGCTTGTAATCGTTGTTATTATTAATGCAGTGAAGTCATATGGTACCGAGGGAAGAAAAAAAGAAGGACCGCAAGTTCCTCCGAGCGAGAAAGTTTATGAGTTTATTCTTTTTCGTGGAACTGATATTAAGGTTTTCCTAATGTTTTCTTGATCATTACTTATGAGATTGGCTATAGTGGAGTTGATATTAGTTTTGTGAAGTGAAAAGCATTAGATGGAATTTAGTAATTGGTTCAATTGCAATAGTATAGAATTAGCCTTTTTTAGAAAATTTAGGCTGATTTTAGAAATTTAGTTTTTTGTTCAACAGTATGAAACTAGAAATTTATGCTGATTTTGCAAATTTAGTGATTGATTCTGTAGCATAGAACCGAAAGTTTTAGTCTGATTTTAATTTTATAGTTTTAGTTAACTTTCTGAATTATGTCAGTGGAAGCTATATGTAATCATGCTTCACCGGTCGCCTGAGGTGACTCGCCTCCTAGAATGAATAGGATAGTCGATCATCAATTTTCAGTTTCCTTGCTTTTTCAATACCGTTGGCTATAATTTTACTAGGAAGATTGTTGTGATTGTTTCTTCCTTCTTCGCCGACATATTTGTTCATAATTTTTAATGTTTTTGGTTCAAATATGTGACATAATAATCATTATGAGACACTATCTGATAAGAACGAGAGCTATATTATCAGCTAATGGCTCTAACAACTTACAAGTGTCTTTTGTAAGGTACCTAGGAATTAAAATCTTGGGGATAACGTTTCTTCTTTTTAATTTCACTTTGCTCAGATCAATGAAAATTTGTGAGATAGAATACACCTCTGGAAATTGAGGAAATAAGCGGTAACATAGGTGAAAAGATCAGTAACCACAAAAAGTGCAGCTGGATAGGCACTAGATTAACAATTTAGTAATATACGCTGACAGATTGGAGAAAATAGTACAATTGATCATAAGTAGATTACAGTGGAACTGGTAGTTTATGGGGGTAATAAATTTTGTCCATTTGCTGGTAAATTTCATGGCAATATATTTGAATACTCCTTGAGGACATTGAGGATATTGTAAAAGATTGAAGATATCGTTGAATGTTAGTAGTTGGACTGTGAAGACAACATCCAACATATCATTTGAAGTGATTTAAAGTGGGATCTAGGTTCAGGGCGGTACTTATTATTGTTAGCAATGTATTTAGTTTGCTCTTGATTTTTCTTAAGAATGTCTGGTTATATACAATTATTTTTATGATAGCATGATTCGTTCACTCTACATAATATTTAGAACTTGTAAATCAACAATCTTTGAAGCGGTTAACATTTCTCTGTTAAAACTGGCTCCATGATCCCTACAAACTCGATCAAACTTCGCTCTAACTAGAAATAAACTTGTCAAAGTAAATGAGAACAAGTTTCTTTTTCTACTAGTACTAGTATATTTGAAGAAAAGTTCTTAAAAGATTGATTTTGTTTAGAAGTTATCAAATAAATGTATGAGAAATAATCTTAATTTCAGTTGCTTCTATAGTTATTTGCTCCCATTCTTTTGTATACATAACTAAAATTGTTCTTCCAATTTAATTGGAACGGTTCATATATGTGTGTGCATGTGTTTACTTCATGCATCAATGAGCATAGATACACTAACTCAAGATTTAGATTTAATAAAATGCATCGAAGACAATAACAATAATACTAGTTAATGTGGCAAGTATACCAAGTAGATGGAAAAATTACTTTGAACAATTACTTAATGAAGAAAACCTTAAAGAGGAAATAAAATAAGTTGATAACAACATATGGATGATCTACAAAATAGAAAGTAAAGGAGTAGAAGAAGCAATTACAAAGATAGTAGGTTTAGATAATATATCGATAGATGCGTGTCTTGAATCACGCTACACAAGTTTCGAACTTGTGACCTTTTGCACCAAAGTCGAATCACTTAACCACTGGGACAATGGTGCTTGTCGAGAAAGAATTTATTAATATACAAAATTGTGAAAATTATAGAGGAATCAAACTAGCTAGTCACACAATGAAACCATGAGAGAGAACAATAGATCAAAGATCAAGAAATGAATCATTGATATTTGATAACCAATTTGGTTTTATACCTGATAGGTTGACAATAAAGGCTATAAACTTAAATGGCGATCAATAGAGCAATGGCGGAGCAAACAGAAAGATTTACATCTATTCTCATATACCTAAAAAATAAATGGTGGAGTAATAATGGCTATAATTTGGCGTTTGAGTAAAAAAACAAAATTTTAACACAGTAAAATTTACAAGAGATATGCATGGAAACTCTGGGAAAAAGTGCAATCGATATGTGGAAAAACTAACGAGTTCTCTGTAAAAGTGTAGTTAAACTAAAGGTTGGTTATGAGTTCTTACCTCTTCGCATTGGTCTTGAATAAAATAGTGAAATTTTTTCAATAGTATATAACATGGTGCATGATGTTCACATATGATATTTTGCTTATAGAAGAAAAGGTAAAATAAAAATAAATAGTGAACTAGAATCGAAAGGGTTGAAATTTTGTAAAACTAGATATACATCATGCAACTTTAGTAAAGAAGTGGGGATCGATGATACACTAGATACACAAAATCAAATTATTAACAAAATTGTATTTACATATCTAGGATCAAGGTTGTGAAACTCCATAGATTGTAGGCATTGTTTGTTTATTAATCGTCTATGCAATGATTATTTATGAATCAATTGGAAACATGCAATTTTTGATAAAATTAATTATTTCTTATTTAAATTTAGATATCATACACAAAAAAATCTATTTTAAATTCTTAAATGTTTTTATATTGCACTATTAAAATCATATTTATCAAGCTAAGATACATGCATATGCAACATTCCATTTTCAATTAAACTTCCATGCATATCAATGAAAGGTGCCATTACGTGCTCAAGGCGCGGTGATGGACAATGAATGCGTCTTTTGATTTCATGGTGCGTGCACATGAGAAGTCACACTCAATGACGCATATGACGCAAAGGCGCACGTCGTGAAAAAGGTGCACCTTTTTTTATACTATTTTTAATTAATTATTTGCTTATTCTTTTTTCACGATACATAATTGCATACAAATAAGTATTTATTTGATGATTGTGTTTACAAAATTAATTTGTCAAGTTAGATTGTAAAGGATGAATTTTTTCCGCTTGAATATAAACAAATGTAGTTGATATGAAATTATATGTATAAATGTATGTGTGTGTGCACATATATATTGAATGTTAAGGCAAGTTGTAATATAACATTAATCACATATGCGTAAACAAACATTAATGTTGAATGAATTATATATTTACTCATAAGATGATATGATAAATGATGAAAGACTTAAATTATATGTTTTTATAGTTCGATGTGATCAAAATATACTAAATAATTGTTAAAAGATTACGAAGCAAAATATACAATATACATATGTATATATATGTGTGTATAATAAATGTAACGCGGAATAAAATAAATATACCAAAATAACATGACTTAAAACAAAATAAAATATAACGTATAATCAATGACCTCTAGCTCAAGTGGTTAGAGGTATGACAGACGCTTTAGACAAAGGTTCTAGAGTTCATGAATTCGAGCCTTTCAGACATCATAATGAGTGCTCTGCTTGAATGATGCATCACCCTTGTCATAAAAAATAGAATAAAATATCTATACATTTTTTTCTCATCTATTAAGACATACATAATCAATTCTAGACTTTACTTGAAATTAATTGCTAAACAATAGCTATATGCCTTTAATTTGATTTTTTTTGAAATAATTAAATAGAACTTTGTTTTATATATGTTAGTAAAACAAATATAAATTATAGTTAATCTAGTTTAACCATTCTTCTTGTGTAATAAATATATAACTTTTTAGCTTGTGTAGTGCATTAAAAGGCATGATGTGTCAGTTGTCGCATCGTGCGCCAGTTGCCTTGCGGTGCACTAGGTTTTGGTCTACTTTTTGCTTTTCTTTTGCATCATGGATCGTTAATAACTATGCTTTTATGTTAGCGTGCATTCATTCACAATTGTTAATTGTGAAATATAATTTATTAGAAATAATATGATAGTGTACTATTTCAATGTGGATATGCAAACGTGATTAAATATTAACAATGATATTCAACAAAGCGATAAAAATTCAAGTTGGAAGCTTCAACAAAGTAACACCTAAAGTAGATGGACTTAGGTAGACTTAGACATACATAGACAAATCTATGAAGGTCTAGGCGGATCCATGTGGTATTAGATGGATCCAGACGGACCTAGGCAACTTCAGATGGATCTAGGTCGACATAGACATCCCTAGGTGGGATTTGGTGCACCTAAGCGGAATGAGATAACTTCAGCCGGGACTATTGGGTTCCAAATGATGCTTAGACGGTTTGGCTATTTAGAACACGAGCCTATGCTCCTAGGTGCGGCATCTAGGCACCATCTAACATTTATGGTGCGTTTGCGACGAACGAAAACAGAGTATTTGAGCGGGGCATTTGAGTGGGTAAGTTGAGTGAACGGGGAATGCGTTTGCGGCAATGAATAAGGTATTTGAGCGAGGTATTTAAGTTGTGATTTTTAATTTAATCGATTTATAATTTATTTATTTTTTAATAAATAATGTGTCAATAATTTGCAAAAATAAATAAATAAACTGAAAAATTATAAATTGTTCGGGTTTAGTTTAAACCAACTCCATGACGTAGAGTACTTTGATACGATTACAACGCAAAAAATCGCGGCTCAAACAAATCTCATTTGCATAAGTTGTTAATTTTAGAAAGTTATAAAAATTTAGTTTTAACTTATTAGTATTAATTAACACCAAATGGGCCAGCGAAAACGACAAATTTTTTCATTCGGCCAACGGGCCATTTCTACGTTGGAGCATCGGATGCGTCAGACGCGTCCAAAACGGTAATGAGGTATTTTCTCTGAATGGAAGCTTGCGAACGACACCTTAGACACCACCTAATACCAAGGCGCTGCCTCGGGTAGATAATGATATAACACGTTGAATTAAAAGTAATTGTGGATTAAAGGGAGACAAGTTAGTGTAATTTTGTATGTTAAGAATATAACAAACATGTTAAATGGCAACTTTTTTGAACGACGATTAGAGCAACCATATTGCACGTAATGTAATGTTCGCCACTGAAAAGAAAACAAGAAAGTTAGATAAATGCGTGTAAAATAAGAATGTGAAGCGGATGATTAGAATTATTGGATAAGAGCATCTCCAACAGTTTGGAGTGCGGAAATTCGATTTTCCGCACTCCAAAATGTTGGAGCCCTCATTTCTACAACAGAAATGAGGGCAGGCGCCTGTTGAACAGGCGCCTGGACATCAGGCGCCTGTTCAACAGGCGCCTGGTTAATGCGCCTATATCAGGCGCATTTTCCCCCATTTCCTCTCATTCCTCCCT
The DNA here is from genome assembly GCA_030737815.1 of Allium fistulosum. NCBI lineage: Eukaryota > Viridiplantae > Streptophyta > Magnoliopsida > Asparagales > Amaryllidaceae > Allium > Allium fistulosum. Next base: position 1,037,009,369 of record CM060902.1, on the reverse strand, counting down.
CTTCTCAACCCCCATTTTCAAACCAACTTCACGTCCAAATGCCGCCCCGTCTGGTCAAAACTGGTAGACGCATCGTTCGATATACGACTGATGCCAATATCGGACCTGTTCATATCCCTCCCGATGCTACCGTGACTCCAGCCGATCTTCGATCTTTGCACGACTTGCCCCCTACTGTTTCGCATCGACTTACTACAGCTATAGCGACGCCACAGGTATACGTTTATTTATTTATTGCTTAATAAACGACCATGTAAATATAAATGTATAATAATTCCTTATTTACTTTAACATTAAATAATCATATATTTAGGTTCGTCACGTAGCGATGCGAGGTAGTTGGTATAGGTGTATGTATGAATATTTTGATCAGTTACCGGAGCCGATTTTGGATAGGCTACATGCATCACCTTTTGGTGAATTTCTTGCTTTACCTAGATTTGCACATGTAGATCGTTGTCTGGTAGAGGCCCTTACCGAGAGATGGTGGCTTACCACTCACACATTTTATTTTCCTGATTTTGAGTTAGGACTGACTCCTCTAGATTTTTATATGCTCACTGGCATAGAGGTTGGTCGACCTGACCGTCTCCCTGTTCCATTTGGGAGGTAACACGTACGATTACTTTGGGAGGTAACACGTACGATCATGGATATTATCTAGGTGATGGTACATATCCAAAATGGAGTACCATTGTCAAGACAATTTTTAACCCACAAAACAATAAACAAGCAAAGTTTGTAGCGATGCAAGAAGGCCAGAGGAAGGATGTTGAAAGAGCATTTGGGGTTCTTCAGTCTAGATTTGCCATAGTCAGTAATCCATGCAGACTTTGGTCACCAGTTAAAATGACAAAAATAATATACACTTGTATTATTTTACATAATATGATTATAGAGGATGAAAAAGACATGGAAGAAGATTACGTGTACGAGGGTGCTCCTACACCACCGCATGTTTGGCGCAACGATATGATTGGAAGCGCATTTGAACTCGAGTTTCATGTAGATAGCCAAATGTCATACCGTAGTGCTCAACTTCATCGAAGACTACAAAATGATCTCATAGATCATCTTTGGGGGTTTTCTGGAAATCAGTGAAACTCTATTTCTATTCTTACGTTTTCTACTATTGTTTATGTTGTTTCGTATTAAGGTTATTGTAATCTGTTTCTGTATAATTAAGCTAATGTTGTTAAAATCATTTTTTAGTGTAATGCAATTTAAATGAAAAAACTTATATTACTAATTGCTTGCATTAAGAACACAATACAAATAACGGTACTTAAAAATACAATGGTTGTAGAAACGGTAATTCATTTAATGATCCTCTTCAAGTCTACGCCTCATAATTTCTCTCCTTCTTTGCTCCGTATACTGCAGTTGTTCTGCAGACATATGTGACGTATCCATGAACATGATTGCATCTTCATCTCTTTGGCGGTTTCCAGCAATAAGTTGATCCATTCTTGATAACTTTTCTTGGTGTTGCATTGCTCGAGTGTCCATTGTCCGGTTAAATCTTTCTTCAGATTCAAGCATGAGTTTTTTAATTTCATCTTGATCCGCTGCGGCAGTCTGCTTCTTTTTGGCCGCTTTTGCTCCCTGTGGTCTAACAAAATGATCTTCAGTTGGGGATGAGCCTTCTTCTGATCCTAAACCGAAGCTTCCTTGGGATTCCATAGGACTGGAGGTTTCTCCAACTCTAGGCGTTTTACCCCGACCGCTGTTTGATTGAACTTGTTGAACGGTCTTCTGAAGCGATGATTTCCATTTAACATGCTCGACCAACATGTCATACACGTGCATGAACTGATAAATATGTGGTGCTTGTTTACTATCAGGTTTATAGATTTGTTTGAACAACTTGTTTGCGGCCATTCTCTGTTCAAAAAATAACTGGTAAACTTAGAGAACTAAGATAAAAAAAATACAATGAAATTACATTGAAGCTTACTAAATGCGTTTCATTCCCAAAGCCACTAGGATTCGTTTGCTTCAATTTGAACATTCGAGAATCAAACGTTTGCGTTTGACGATTTATTTTTCCATAATGATCTTTGACCGAAGATAGCGTTCTTTTTCGATTCATGTTCTTCCGATTATAGCAATTAGTAATTTTGCCCCAAAAAGATTCACCACTTTGATCGGTCCCTCGAATAGGATCGACTGATAGTGCACAGTAAATGTAGCAAAGATCGTAGTCTTCCGCAGCGCTCCAACTTGCATTAGTTACTTCCCTCCCAATAGGAATCGTAGCGTCTTGCAAGTCGTATTCTTCAAAATTGGCCCTTGCAGCAATATCGTCGAAATCGGAGTATATTTTCAGTTGAGATCAGTGGCAGAAAAAAATTGCAAAGAAGGAAATTGGTTTGAAATGAAAGAAGAGAGGGGAGTATTATTTGAAGATGGAAAATGACCGTTGGGAAATGGCCGTTGGAGGATAGTAGGCGCCTGTTTAACAGGCGCCTACTTGCAACAGGCGCCTGTTCACAGGCGCCTCAACCCATCCCACATTCTCAGCCCGAAAGCCCTCCTTTCCACACTATTGCATTTTCTCGCGCTCTGTTGGGAAGGAATTTGAGTGCAGATTTGAGAAAATTGGAGCTGTTGGAGATGCTCTAAGATAGAGTTAAAAAGAGGGAGAAACTAGTAGTGACATCTATACGTAAAAAACTAGGGGAAGTAAAGTTAGATAGTAAGATTATACAAAGAAGACATAAGGATGCACCATTTAAGAGAGTTAATATCTACGTAGAAGGTGAAAGACAAGTAAAAACATCTAAATTAATTGGGAAAGGAAAATAAAAAAAATGATCTTAATTTTTTTTAAACTAAAGATACGACTCAAGGTAGAAATTTATGGAGTTGATCTTAAGATAAGTAGGATAATGATAATGATGGATATTAACACAATTACACAATTCACGACAGTATGACATATTTTGTTTTTATAAAGCACTTTTCTTCTTATTCCCAAGTCATGTCTTTTTTCTCCATTTTCATGTCGTCATATCCTTGTTGGGTTCTTGGCGTTTGAAAAGAAATAGATTGCTTCATCAAACGTAATATTGCCTTATTTGTAGAAGGTTTTCTATAACCTAATTTGTAACTATGAATTTATTGATATTCGTTCTTTAAGAATAGCACTTTTCGAAATCATTTTATTTTTATATTATATATGTCTAATTTTACTACCATGTTTATAACAAGCAAAATTAACACAGAGTGAATTAAATGGACAATCTAGTGCAATTTTATGGGACAAGAATATAACAGAGAAGTTAAAAGATCTTTTTATAATTGAACATCGATTAGAACCTTTATTTTACATAATGGAATGTTGACCACTAAAAGGGAAACAAGAAAGGAATATAAATACATGCGAAATGAGAATATTAAGGGGGATGATTAGAATTATTAAAAAAGATCGAGTTAAAAACAAAAGTGAGAGATTTAAAAGAAATGCCTATACGTGAAAAATTAGGGAAAATAGACTAAGATGGTATGGTCATATGCAAAGAAGACAAAACAACACACCGATGAAGAGAGATAACATGAACATGTAGGAAGTAAAAGGAAAGATCTAAATTAACATGAAAATAAAATATCAAAATTGATCTTAAAATTTTAATTTGATTAAAGATTGAAGATACAACTCAAGATAGAAAATTTTGGAGTGCTAAGTATTAACACAATTAACTAATTCGTAGCAGTATGACAAATATTTTGTTTCTATAAAGCATGTTTCCATCTTATTTTCAGGACATCTTTTTTTCCCCATTTTTGTGTCCAAATCTGTGATCATTTCTATGTTGGATGTCTTAGTGTTTAAAAAGAAACAAACTGCTTTATCAAATATATCATTGCCTAATCATGTAAGGTTTTAATATTACCTAATTTGCAATTATGAATTCATTTATATCCATTCTTTAAAAATATAACCTTTTGAAATCATTTTATTTTTATATTATTATATGTATGCTTTCTCTCACTCATCTTTTAATTTCATCCCCGAGTTACTGGTTATTTGTACTTTGGCTGCTTATTGTACGATTTATTGGTTATCTTGATCTATATAATCACCCATCGTTACATTATACCTTACTTTAGATCTCATTAGTCCATTTTTACTTTTAATCTACACTATTTTTTTAAAGATTCATCGTAACATTCTTTATCCATTATTAAAAACAAAGTAAATGCTAACATGTATTTAGATGTAACCCTGAAGCTCCACAATACGTCCTTTTTAATTTCTTTTAATAATAATTTAGCTTCTTTTATATTATTATTATTATTATTATTATTATTATTATTAAGATCGATAACAAATTATTAAGAATTCGGTTAATGAAATTGTGGACTTATTTGCATTAATTATTCATTCAAAGATGTAAATATTGAGAATATAGTCATTTTGTATCCACAGTAATCAAATAATTCATTTATCCAGCAGGAGTATAAATATGTTCAATTGAAAATTAGAAATAACACACATATTCAATATTGCGCAGACTAGTAAAAGAAATTAAGATCCAAAAATATTCTAAGGACAGTAAAAATGCCAAAACACCAACAACTGATTAGTATTTGAAAGTGCTTAAGTGATGGCTAAAGTTCAAGACGCGATCAAAATTTCCGAATTGAAAGATTGAACCCCTACAAAGAATTTCTGTATGGTTCACATTGCATGACAATGTAAATACTATTCGGAATGCGACTTGCTGCAAATGGATGCAGATCTAAAAATACGCTCAAGCTGCACTTAAGGTATCAAAAATAAAGTTCTATAATGTGCAAATCACGACACGTAGCTTGGTGAATGTCATTAATTTAAAACACGCTTAATTATCGCTTGCACTGCATTTAAGGTATAGTCATATTTTCGATGCTTCTTTTTTTAAGGGTAAAATGTAAATTACCGATTAAGCGAGCTTAGTCAATTCTCATGAAACTTCTTATTTTTCAGACGTGAATAGCAAAGCGAGCGGTGAATCCATTTTTAACCATTATTGTATATTCAATTTCAATTCGTAAACGATTATGTTCGCTTCATCCAATTTAAAAATAATGCCAAACTATATGTTTATGATGCATGGCTCACTCCTTTTAATCTTTATCTATATTACATTTTTTACATTAAATAAATTCATTATGTCATTCTTTCATTTGTCTTATATGATTTAAAATAGAGCGGGTGCTCAGCATGAGGACGCTTAGATGGAGGGTTCGATCTCCACAACTTGTCATCTTTGAAAAAATAATACTAATGTTACTTCGTATTATATTATATATATATAATAATTAAAACGAAATACAGTTTATCAAGACCTCTAAATTATAAATTTATTTATATTAATTATTCATGTAAAAATGTAAATACTAACACCATGCAGTTAAAGTCTCATTAATGCTCTGCTAAAACGCTTGGTGCACTTCGACCGCTACGCCTTTTCAATTTTGTGTTATTATATTAAATCGTATATTCCCTTAAAGCTTCTTTATTTTTCGCTATGCTCGCTAAATCAGGGTTATTTAACACCCGCTTTAGCAACTATAATATAAGAAGATTAATTTGACCAATTCTTTTATAAATCAAATCAACAAATTTATATATGTGTAAGTTTGAGTCCCGAGCGCTCAACATAAATTAGAACTTTATTTTATTCACCAAGTATGAACAACGTGAATCATGATATTCTGTGGTGAACAATGTTTTTTATTTTCTATATAAATGATGTCGGAACGAGGACAAATCAACTTTGAAGATTTGATTTTATCTTCAATCAAGCTTTTTACACTTTCGTTATTTTTTGATGTATTTCTGTTTTATCCCTGCTTTAGTTTTTTATACGTCCACCGCTATAAAATGGCCAAACGCTTTAACTGCACAGTACTAATAATATAATCACTTCGTATCCAAAAGAAGCCAAGTAATTCATACATGCAACTAAGTGTTATAAAGTTCCAATTAAAATTTGAAAAGCATACACATATCTAAAAACCTATACGTAATTAAAGATCACAATCACATTAACAAAGCATATCCCCACGAGAATCTCGGGTGTATGCCAACCAACATAGCCGTCAATTTGCAATAAATCTTGCTGCCAAATGGATACATAAGTCTAGGCCTACTTAATTATTCCCTATTAAACAGTCAACGATAAAATAAAGTACAATATATTTGTAATAAACAGATCATATGTAGCTTTGTCTGTGTTGTTAATTAAAAGCACACCTAAATATCGTTTGGGATGCGTTTAAAATATAATCATATTTTTGCTGCTTTTTTTAGTATGTTATGTGAATTTGCATGCAAGTGTGTTTAATTCATGCTTAGTAACATCTCATTTTTTTTAGTCGGAATACCGACGAGGTGTATTCATATCAGTTTATTAACAATTATAGAACTGTATATAGATATTGAAATTGCGGTTTAGTTCGCCTAATTTGACAATAATTTTATGTCTAACTATATATTTAAGACGCATAATGTATTTTTGAACTTTAAAGTTTAAATGTGAGAATAAAATAAGATATACACTGTGTTGATTTGTTATTTCTATTTCTGCGTTATAATTTTTTAATGTTATTTATACAAAATCGATAAATTCAAGGATGTAGGAGGTAACAGGCGAATACTTTTATATGAGTTATCTTATATTGAAAAAAGAAAAAAAAATGTCGTTTAAGCTCAACTAATCACATGGTCTCATTTTTGCTTAAAATAACTTTAGAGCGTAGTATATGTTATTCCGTTAGTCTGTTGGATCTAGAAGCTTATTTAAAGAAACTTGAAGTTGGGTTGTGTTCATTTATTGTTTGCTTTTCTTCTGTTTTTCATATTTCTTTAATGGAATGGACCATTTCATTTTCCATATATATAACATAAACTGCCATTCCACTTTAGTTTTCCTCCTTTTAAACTATTGTACTGGTGAACAACGCATAGAATCCTGTGTTTTTGTTTTCCAAATTTGGACCATCTTTCCTTTTTTCTTCTGCTTTGAGAAAAAAATAATAATCACACTCCGACTAGAAAGCCAGAAAACTGACATCACTTTGAAAACGTATAACTACACAAAGATTGCTTTCCCATGCGTCAATTTCACATTTTTAGTATACCTCCAATATTTGATGGTTTCACCTGCAATTTGATTTTTAGAGAAAATTTAAAAACATTTTTATGATTTTGTTAATGATCAATCTGACCAACTTGGTGTATGCATGTACTTCTTCTTTTTTTGTATATATTTTTGTTGATATTTGAATTTAATTAATGAACTATATTGATCTTCATGAATTTTGAGAATAAATTGCATGTTGAAAGTAAATAATTTCTCGAGTTCGTTGTGACTTATATTTTCAAATTGCTATTTTTTCACTCGGTTACCAATCCAATTATGACTATCTACGAGTCCAAATCCTAACTGTATCCCTGTCTTTTGATTTATCTTCGCTTTTGGGTATCATACCCAAATTTTGCGCTCTCATTTTCCTTATGTTATCGACAAACAAATGTACCAGAAAGATCTGGTCTCCTGTAGGCTGGACTTGCTATAAAATATTATGGAAACCGAATCCGGCAACGCGGACTGCTAAAATTCTGTGTAGTTCAAGCATATACTTTCTTTATACACTGTATGTTTTTGGACTAACGATACCTCCATATTTATCCTCTTTATATAAACTTTAATATTTCTTTATGTATTATGATGGGATTGCTTGACAGCTATTTTCTTACAAGCAAATATGTTTTTACTTGGACGTAGAAAAATAGGTTGGCATGGTAGCTTTTCTAATTAGTATATACATAAGTAACTGTCAGATGGCCCTAAATCCAGCAAATTATCTTCACCAATACCACAAGTTCTTTTTTAGATCATTTATGTTTATCATAGTGTTGGCTTGAGGATTTCTTAAGGCTTCAAATCTCAAAGATCTCGTCCAAGATTTCCACTAATATCTCAAGATCTCATTTTAAAAGATTCATGATGCAAGATAAAATCTCAAATAAACCTTTTCCGACATTTTTCTCGATTGAAATTTCGAATCTCACTTGAGATCTTATTGAGTGCAGTTTCTTAGCAAGATAGCATTTGACTTTCAAAGTCAAATATAGTTCTTTATTCAATCCACCTATTACATTACTCTTCTTTGAATTTTATAGGTTTGTGAATTTTATTTGAATGAAAATAATTCTTATGCCGAGCATGTTTGGTTTCGATACAGTTTTTTAATCTCGACGGTTATTATGTTTATCATTTATAGTTTATACCATAAGCATCAAATTATAATTGATAACAATAGTTCTTAGCTATATATTTTTTGTAGTTCTTTCCGGTTTAGTAATATAACCATAAAAGCTACTCCGAATTAGGCACAATATAAAATCTGTAATTCAGATCAATTCAAAATATGCACTCTAATTGAGTCTTCTCACTCAAGATCTTGTTTAGGATTAGGTATCTTGTGCATTTTACTTTTCTTTTTCCCTTCCATTTTCCCCAAAAAAATAAAAATAATAAAAGAAGAAGAAAGAAAAAAGGATGAAGAAAAAACAAGATGAAACCAAGATTTTAAATTTAAACCTTTCCTATTATTGAACATATTGGTTATTTAGTCACTTAGATCACTTAAGTGAAGCCTATTGTTGTATAAAGTACTTCGGTTTGTGGAGATGATGACAAATGCAATATCTGTTTCTCTACACTTATAACCTGTATTTGATGCGGCTGACCTTGACCTTCATTTCTAATAATGTAAAAGTTAATCATTTAAATTTTCAAGTAGCCTCAGAACTATCAGACTAGTATCTTTGCATGTTTTATGAGCATCCATCATCCATTTATATACATATTTCTATCTTTGATATCTTGTATGTGTTTTTTCTTTCTTTCAAGTTTCTCTGTCTGGAGTGCATTTTCTTACTTTATCTAGTTAATTTCAGGATTTGCAAGTAAAGTCGGCACCTTCTGTTCCTTCGAAGCAACATATATCTGATGACCCAGCAATCATTCAGGTATGAACATTAACTTCTAAATGTTAGTTGTCAAGAATCCTTCTGTGTATACAGTTTGATTTAACCAAATTGTCCGTTACAGTCGCAATACGCTCATGCTCCTACTGCCGTCACCCCTGCTACTTCAGTTGGAGCTGTAGCTCATACAGATCCAGGCCAGCATTTTCCGGGTCCAGGCCAGCAATATTCAGGTCCAAGCCAGCAATTTCCAGGAGGTCCAGGCCATCAATATTCAGGTCCAGGCCAGCAATTTCCAGGTTCAGGTCTATGTTTAGGTCAGCATTCACAATTGTATCAAAGTGGGTCTCGACATGGTTCTGGTGTTTCACCGCCTCTTGCAAATGTAAATGTGTCTATGCTTCCTCAAGGATTTATTGGTGCATCAAGCAACCAGGCAAGCATTCCACAGGCAATTTCTTATAATCCTCAGCTAGCTAATTCACAATATTCTTCACAATCTCAAAATTTCTCAGAAAGCGCCAATTATCCAGTTTTTCCTTCTCAGACTTCCCATCATTATAATAACATGTCTGCACTGCTTCCCAGAAACACTCCTTTGGCATCATCTGTACCTTCTCATGTACAAACAATGCCTACATTTACTGCATATAATCAAGAACATGATAGCATGAATTTTAGTTCTAGTATGACTGGCCTTCCAGACACACCGTTTCTTCATGGTTCATCCGTTGCTTCACCATCTTTGGCAGTGACTTCTTCAATAAACATGCCCCCTGTGCTAAGATCCGAACAGCTGACAAATGTGATACCACCTGCTGTGACATCATATGTTCAACAACAGTACCCCGATTCAAGAAATACAGGGGTGTTGTTACCACCAACGCAGCCAGCTACTTCTGGAATGTCACAAGAACCATTATTGCCGCTGCCAGTGCAGGTATGTCAATTTTACTTTTATGTCCAAAAAATTACCCAATAATTAATATTAATTTGTTGAAATAGTTGGGTAAGGTACATTATGCATGAACACATTTTGCAGGTGTTGTGTGATGCCTATAATCAATGAGAAATAAATCTGACCTGTAATTTCCCAAGTTCATGAAAGTTTATAGTGCCATCCATATGCTAAAACCACCATCCCTGCATTTCACCTTGCATTGTCTTTATTCTACTAGAGTTCCTCTTTTATTCATTTTGCTATTTCTCCTTATATAAAAACATGTTTCACTGTCTCCTGTCTCCCCAATCAATAATCAAAATATAAAGTGGGTCATTGCTTAATAGTTAAATTAGATCCCCATTATGTTACCGTCAATCATTGTTATCAAAAATTTTAAAATCTTACGATTTAAAACCCGTTTCGGATTGGATCTCTCCCATTCCAATTCGATATACATTTCGATTCACACACATTTAAACCACAGTTGAGCAAAATCATTCAATACATATTTGTACATTCAATATGCTTATTTGAATCCACAATTCCAATTCTAGTGTTTTCTAAACAAAATAAAAGGAAAACAAGAGAAAAAACTAATTTTTAAATTTAGATGCAGTATTTCAAACATCACAATCGATTTCAAAGTGTGTACAAAGCTTGAAACATGGACCTTTTGAATCTACGATTTATGATTTAAATCCCATTTCGATTTAAAATTTGAACTTCACGATTTGAATATTCATGTTTTGATAACCTTGCTGTCAACCATTTTATCTTCCGAATTACATGAATCTATTGATTTTTTAATATGCAATAAATTTTTATAGGAAGGTTGGATTTATGATTGATTTTACTATTGAATCACAAATACACTGTTGATACATAAAATATGTTTTAAATTCATATTTTAGAAAGCAGATTTAGCTGCCTTCAATGGTAGCAATTATTATTATTTTACAAATTTATTAACTTTTTTACTTCTTTAAATGAACTTTGATAAATTACGCGAAAGTCTTTAATTTCAAAACATTAAATTTGACTTCACAAATGACACGAATGTGATTGACTTCAAAAAAGTATACACACACATACGCATACGCACAATCACACACACAAACACGCACACACACATGCACAATCACACATACAAACACACACACACACAGAGGGTGTGTGTGTGTGTTTTTTGTGTGTGTGTATAATCATATATTGATTTGAAGAATAAACTATAAGTGTAATTGTTTATAATTTATTTGCATATCATTCTCAAATGAAAACAATAATACAAGGCAGTTACTCAATATTCAAGGCAGATAAAGTTTTAAATGCCTTCAGCGATGGTGGTTACAATTTAACTGCAAATCCATTAACTTTAATAATCTTAAAACGATTTTTGATTAATTATATGTAAATATTCAGCTCTAAAACATTCATTTTGATATTAATACAAATGGAATGAATGCGATTGACTTTTAAAAAAGAAAAAAGAAAAAAAAGATATCTTATTATCGACTTAAATGATAAATAATAAATGTTAATTGTTTATAATTTTTGTTTGTATCATCCTCTGAATGGAGCTACTTCATTTGAGGTATAACTAATCAAAGTTCGTGGTAATTTAAACTACCCTCAACAAATATAGTTGCAAGGTTTCAATTCTTGGATATTAAACAAGATCTCGGACTGATATCTCGGTCCATATCTCTGGTTGCAATCTTAATGTCTCCTATTAGATGATGTCAAGCTGGCTAAATATTGCATTTGAAGTTTCAGTTCGTCCAACGGTCCAAGTGCCAAAAGAAAATCTTGAGAGAGATAGCATACGAGATGAAAGAGATTTAAAACTCTAGATAGCTGAACGTTTAACTGCTTAATGGCAGTTAAAATTGTAAAATGATATAACTTCAATTTAACTGCATTTAATATTATAATTATTTGTTTTTTTACCCAAGTTATCAGATTGTAATTTAGTCGAACTAACATTTTTATGTTTGAAGGAACTTCTGTCACCCTTCAAACAAAGCAGCTATAGTTGATAAATTACAAGTGTAGTTATTAATAATTTATGTACTTATCATACTTGAATAAGCCAAATTCATTGAAGGTAGTTAATTAACATATTAGGCAGTTAAAGTCTAAATGCCTTAACAGAGGTACTTAAAAATTAAATTGTGCTAAAATTCAGTTTAAACTTTTACTGCCTTTTGTCCCTGTTTTCTTCCCCCTTTTTCCTTTCAATTTTTCAGTTTGTCGCTATGGTGGTCATCATCATCATCATCTACCTAATGCATGAGGCTCCTGCTTGAGCGGAGTTTGAGGCGGGCAAGCAATACAGAGTCTTAATTTCATTGTTGGAGAGTCTTTTTCTGAAACTTGGTCAAAACTTCAGTTTGTAATTTGCGTTTCAACATATCACCTAAGACATAATTCATATTTAGAGAAAATTTGCACTGCCTTCAAACAAGGTAGATACAATAGTAAGAGAGACGTAGTTGTTTTCAAACTAGCAGATATTAGCTGCATTCAAACGAGGCATCAACATTTAAATGCGGCAGCTGTAGCTGTTTTGGAATATTCCAACTGCAAATTCACTTCCTGCAACTTCCATGATCTGAGCAATCTCCGTAAAGAGCATCATTTCTGAAGAATATATTTTTTAAAGTTTGGGATTTGCAAATTTTATATTAAAATATTGCCCATAATTAGAAGGATCATAATTTGTATGATATGATGGTGAAAATAATTTGTCAATTCATTGTTTATACAAAAAAGCTATTGCATGTTAAATGTTCAAATTAAAATAAAGCATGAAATGTTAATACAGGATACAAAAGTAATGGCTGAAGACGAGTAGAATTTATTGGCAGGTAGTTGCTATATAGATGATTATGGAAAAGTTTTTTTTCTATGAAATCTAATAATAGGGATCTAGCATCCAAGATATTACAAAGAGTCGCTATGGTTTTGTTTCGGATGCTTGGAGTTTCCTAATCCGTAAACCAAAAGCAAATCCCTTTTTACAGCCACGCACTCTTCAACCCTATGCAGTAGTTTACTATAGTTTTTTTTACTATATTGGACAACAAAATTAATTGGTGATAGCATTACCTATAGTTAGGTGATAGTGGAAAATATTTCACAGTACCTGGTGATTTACCAAATTTATATTTGATCTGTCCGATTTAGAATATTATTACTTTTAGTTATTGGAATAAAAAAGTAAAGAGATGTCGGCCGTATTCACACCATTTTCATGTGCTTAATGTTTAAATGCTAACATGTCAAATTAGAGTTATTTTTTTATTCATAATTGTACAAGAGGTTTTTTGAACCCCTCAGGCAGAACATGGCACGACACAACAATTCAATGACGAGTTTGACTTCACTGCTATGAATGAGAAATTCAACAAAGATGAAGTTTGGGGATCTCTTGGAAAAAAGAAACAAGAATATAACTCGGGACATGGATCAGAAAATCCTTCAAATCATTATACCGCTGAAGCTAGTGATGGTTCTTTACAAGATCCCATTAACACTGGAAACAAAGTAAGTTGTTTTCTTTATATATTAATGTTTCATGTTATTCAATATAATGTTTCATAAGCGGCAACATGACATAACATCGAACTTTAATTTGTTTACTGATCACTATCGTCATGTCATCATTTTATAATGAGAATGAATCCATGAGAATTTGTTTTCCTAACCACGAAGAATGCATTTGTAACAAAACTATTGTTGTTTACACATTTCAGTAGTTGTATATTTTACCTTTGTGAACATTCGTTTTTCTAGTCTTTGATTCTGAAACTAGGATTTTTTTTTCGATAACAAATGTGTGAAAAATGTATTATAGAGATACCATGGGAAAAATGAAATTTGAAAATGCAGATTTGTGTTCGTTGTTATATCATTCGTGTTATGAGCTTTTCAACAACGTTATCATATGAAAAAAGATTGATTAACTGCTAAATGCACGGTATTGGTGTTATACAATTAATATTGAACCCTAGTTAGAAGAATATGTTTGTTTTGTGCAAGTGCATATAATTGTGATGTACAATTGCAGCCTGTATATAAGAAAGACGATTTCTTTGACACGATATCTTGCAACCGAGGAGGCTGGAATGGACAAAATAGAATGCATGACCGAAGAAGACTTGATACTGAGGTGAGGAAGGTCGCAATACTTAATCCTTTTGCACATATTTAGCTATCGTAACATCATTATTGAATTTAGTAAAATTGATGCATCTGCAGACCTTTGGTGAATATCAAGAGAGACCGCCAATGGGGCGTGGCAATTATGGAGGTTCATATTCTGGGTATTACAGAGGAGGTTCATATAATAACCGAGGCAGAGGGTATGGGTATTATGGTGGAAGAGGCACTCGCGGTGGTTATAGGCCCAATTACTGAGTTTTGATCTATGTTTAGGCTTTAGCTGCAGGCATATATGTTGTATGACTATAATAGTCCAAAATGAAGAAGTAGGTGCTTTGTTTAAATCGCCATCTAGTAGTCATGATATGCAAGGATTGAACTTTTATTTCCGCAAGTTCTTATGAAATTTTTTTACTTCACCGTTGATTATACTTGTAAGATTTTGGATAGTAATTACTCATGATATGAAACTCTTATTTCTACTTTTTAATAGGTTTTTTACGGCTTATGTCTGTTCGAAGATATTGTATGCTTCTTTTAATCTTTGTGCAATATTGTGAAATTTTCCTTTCATGCAATCTAATTTTACTTGACATTTCCAAATGTCCATCTTAGCAAATTCTACCTTAGGTAGCAGAATACGTAATCTAGTATAACTAGTGTGATCTGCATTTCGTGTTGCGTTTGATCCGCGCTGTGCATATGTGGTTTGCTATTATATGAGTTTGTAAATTAGTTGCGATGAGGTCGTTGAAATGTATTACTGCTCCCATCGTGCAATAACAATGATTGTATGGACATGCATGATGTACTTCAGTTCTTTTTTAATGTAATACGCAGGTGGAAGTTTGATCGGTTAAAATTTGCTAAATTTTGTATAATCACTTGTATGAAAAAGATATATAATCCATCTTGGGATATACTAATTGTGAAGGCATATTTTTTCAAGGAACTTTCTTAAAACACTCTCTTTAAATTTCAAAATACACAACCGTATCTCTAGAGAAACAAGTTTATAAAACATCCATAATTTTAGTTTCATCCAAATGCAAATAATTACACTTTCAAGAAAATGCAAATATTTACGGTAAGCACTTTTTCGAAAAAAATTCAAACCGATAAAATTTAGTCATAGAAATATTCGATTAAACTTGGATTTAATTTTCGATAAACAAAGTTTATCAAAAATAAAAAAGGTGCAATTTAAAACATGTATATCGAACTTGAAAATAAGGGACGGATATATATTTTCACTTTTTTTAAATTGAGTAACATATAATATATATATTTATGTCTGCAAAAAAATTGGTCTAGTATTTAAATTGGGCCAAAATTCTTGTACGGAAATCATCTTTGGCTATGGTTTTGTGAAGATCATCATCTTTGATTCTTGGATTATGTTGATTCTAATTCGTTGTTTCATATCAAATCCATGGAAAAACAGTAGAAATATGTAAAAGTAAAAAGAATAAGAGAGTTAAAACAAGACACAATCTATAGTGGTTTGGCTGTGTCCACATCTAAGTCCGTCAACGAATATTTTCGGATGCGGATAATATCATATCTGCATTCGTTTCCAAAATTATTTTCAGATATTGAATATCCATATCCACGGATACGGATGAAAATAAGATATTTTCCGTTTCGCTCATAATTAGTAAAGTCATAAAAATGAATTTTTTCGATTCAACATGAATCTATTTCAGTAATAATGCTGACATAAATACAAAAATTAAAATATACAAAGATAATAATCAATTTTTGGTAGCAAATATTCATTTATACACGCATAATATGAATTATTACCATAATAATACAGTATATACCAATCACTTTATGTGGTAAAATACACATATTCTTAACTACTATCTTGATAAAAGCCGGATGGATAATTTCGAATACGTATTTTATCCGTATCATTTTTTTTCGAATTTCAGATTTTTTTTTCATTTCTCGGATATGGATGCGGTCGAATTTCAAATTTTCGAACACTTAGTAACAGTCCTATCTACATCCACTTTGAAGATGTTTTATTGTTGTTATATACTATATGCGGAAGCAAATACAATTATAATCTTAAATTCAATCCTAATGGTTCAAGCACTGGAAACCAACAAGTTTACTCTTCTACCGATCCATCCCATTAGCCAAGAAACAAGCTCATGGTCATACAAACAAGTTTGGAATCACAAAGCTAATGGTATATCGCTTCGTTCCAAGGTGGCTAGAGAGATCCATAAGAAGATCTTATGGATCAATACCGATCCATGCCAATGGGTCGGTACTGATCCATAGTTGCCTACTGACATGGCCACGTTTCTTCTTGAGTAACCACCGGTAGATCATGGAGAACGTGGAGAAGGACGCGCTGGAGCTTTTTCCGACGACCTACATCTATAAATAGACATGGAGGGACGTCATTAGGAGGTCTTTGAGCTCTCTAGCAATTTTTACATATTTCTTGTAATTGTCTATTGAGTGGTATCGAACCATAAGAACAACACTTGTAAAACAACTATATCATCAATAAAAATCTCAAGTGGACATAGACAACGATTAGCCGAACCACTATAAACGTGCGTTGTTCTGTTTTTCTCATTTTAATTTATTTTTTCTTCAATTTCATTTTTTACATAATCTCTTGAGTGTTGGTGCCATGTTTTGGTGCTAACATTTTGGCGCTTTTAATGAAAAAGATTTTCTCAGATCTGTTCTGATCCATCATTAATTATTGGATTGTCTAAATCCGAGGGATAGATCCAGTTTCCATCGTTTTTGAAATTTTCAACTACTTGGATTTTCAAGAATCTATACAAGTACTTTCTACTATGGCCCCCAGAAGAGACAGTTCCACCACTTTGCATGCTACAAAAGATGTTGAGGAAGTCGATCCATAACATGTTGCGGAAGCTACACAGCCAAATGCTACAGATGTTCTGAACCCAACTGATGTGGTCACCAGAGTGGAAATGATCCACATTATGAAGAAGATGGGAGACAAGCTTCAGGAAAGCTGCAATGAATTGAATGTGCAGATGAAGTAGAGCTTGGATTTGCTAAATCAACTAATAAACGAACGTAGGAGAAGCAGGAGGGATAGAACAACTTCTGGCTCTGTAACATCCCCTATCTTGAGGCCCGAAGCTAAGCGCTACAGATGCTACAGTCATCCATAGTATTAACTTCCAGTGACAAAATATCGTAATGTTAATGGTATCCATAATATCAGAAGTACATAAATATGAAATAAAAATCAACACATATTTAAAACAACTTTTCTGATTACATTTCAAATCAATATTTGATATTCAGATACATAATCCCAACACAATTCTCAGGTTTTGATCAAATATAATTATTACAATTTACGCCAAGAGCGACATATGAAGATGCCTCCTTGGATGATCAAAGTACTAAATAGACATATCAGTCTTAATACATCACGGCGGAAATAAAACTAAATAACCCTTAACTTTGCCTCCTGCACGTCTTCGGAAGCTTATTCGTTCAACCTGCTAAACCTGTAAAATCTTAACTCTCAACCTACTCAAATTAAATTTTGAGCACTCGAGAGTTTAAGGAAAACACATAAACTTTGAGTCAGACAAAAATCCCGGTGTGAATAATATTATTACATCTCGGTTTTCTGCCATTAAGTGAGACCACGCCGCTTAGCGGAACAGGTTTCCCCTCACTAATATCCCTTTTAAAAACATATCTTTTGCAAATTAGAATCCTACAATCAAAGTGATTAAAGCAATAATAGCAATATCATATATGCACATAAATCAGGTAATCAATGGACCATCTGTCCAAACAATGTAGTTTTGTTTAGCTAACTATTAACCATTGGTTGATTTGGGCCTACCAGACATAACCAATTATCTAACTTCTATTAGACACACTTCTGGGCCGATTGCCCTTAACTATCTTTCTCTAGGGTCAACTGAACCTAATGGTTTAGCGGCTCACCAATAACCTATCTTTTCTCAGTGTATTCCTTTCTGTGTGTAACATCATTTTAGTCTTACCTATGACAGAGCCCTAGACACTGGAATTTTGGACCTATATTAGCTAGGGGCTTATTAGCTAAAGTATAGGGTGCGGCCCTATACCAGTCTCATCTGGTATTCTTATATCTGAGTCATTTACTTAGAGTTAACTACCCCATCAAATTTTCCTTGAAAATGTATCTTTCAAATTGATTTAACCCTTTAAATCATACTTAAACAAGGAAAATATACTCTTTGCTTTACTTAAATATCATTGCCATGATATATGCTTTACACAAAACAATGTTGATGAAAACCTATATCAATAGGATTATCTATCCCTTTAAACAAGTTAAAGCCCTTCTTTAACTTAGAAAACATTAGGTTTTAAATCCAAAATATCACCTTCGAAACCCTTGTTTAAAAACTTTAAACGTTCCTTTTCGAATCCATTGAAAGTACCCCTTTCAAAATAGGTTAACTACTTTACCTTGAAACACTAGGCCGAGAGGCCAAAACATACCTTTCGAAATCATTGAAGGTGTCCCTTTGAAAGCTTTATAAAACCTTAGACGTCCTCTTTTTAAAACACTTCAAACTTGCCTTTCGAAAGCATTGGAAACCTTCCATTTAAAGACTCAAGTAAACCTTTCGAAAACATTGGGGTACCTCCCCTTCGAAACCTACGTTATATACCTTTCAAAAGTATTAAAATTCCTTACTTAAAACTAACCTTTCGAAAGCACTGGGTTCAAGTAAAAGTTTGTGGAACATAGCTTCGAAAACTTTTTAAAACATTCCTTTCAAAACTTTTGGGTTTAACTTTCGATATATCTAAGGTTCTTAAAAGAACTGGGGCGAAAGCAACTCTTTTGAAAGCATTATTCCTAAGTAAAAGAAAGTGGATGGTTTTGAAACCAACCCTTGAAAGTATGGAGAGGCGGCTTCAAAGTTTAAGGCAAAAGAACCATTTCGAAGGCTTTGATTCGAAAGTTGAATGCGACAGTAGGGGTTTCGACCCCCCTTAAAAAGCTTGTTTTAAAACAAAAGGCGGTAACCCATTCGAAAGATCTTTCTTTATATAAACAGAAGCAAGTTGGTTAAGTCGAAAGCTCCAACCCCTTCGAAAGCCTTGTTTATAACCAAAATAGTTCCAAGTTTATAAGAGCTATTTCTACCCTTCGAAAGCACGTTTCGACTCTATACCTTCCGCCTTTCTCCAATCCACTATGTACTAGGCATTGATACTATGTGTATTGGTTTCGACTTGGTTGAGGCAGATGTATGGTGTCGAAAGGTGGCTGCTATAAGTGGCGAAGCAATAAACCTTTACAAAACTGGTTTTTAACTTTTCAAAGTAATACAATTCCAACTAACTTGTCTTATTTGTCAACATATAATTGGTTGCCAATTCTTTTTCAAAGTCTTTTCTAAAAGTGCTGCCGATTTCAGTAATTAACAATTTAAAACATTTAGCAAATTGCCCCTTCTCCTTTTCTAAACATATAAAACATTTAAGTCACATACCTTAAATAATTTTATATCTTTAATAAAGTATATAGGAAAATTCTCCAAAAATGCCCATAAATGACTTTTAATATATTTTCTAACATATTTAAATTTCTGACCCAAAGCTAACATATAATAGCCGTAAATAATTTAAACCCAATTTAACCATTTTCTTTACTAGAAAATTCATAATAAATCCACAATAACTCGGAAAATTATGAAACTTGAAACCCATCCCTAAAATAATGTTTCTGGCCTTATATCAAAAACGCAAGCCATTTGGATGTCATTTGATAAGTTTTTCAAATCGAATCTTATCATATATGAAACAATATAAATCATCAACAAGCATATATAACCATTTAAACAATCAACATATGACATTTTTCTTGCAAAATAAATTTGGATCTTATCTAGAAACTGAAAGTAATAAAAATGAGATGTAATCTATTATTCACCTTAGCTTGTTGTTAAGAAGGTTGAGATTTGCTCTTGAATTGATTTGATTAAGCTTCCTACTTGAATCCTTACTTATCTTCCTTTAGATTTCTTCTAATGATGGCCGACCAAGCTTTAGTTTTAGTTTTGTTTGTGAATACTGTGAAATTGGAATAAGGGTTTGAGTATAAGAATATAACCTATTCCTATTTTGCCCGTATCTTATTACCATTACTTGCTTCGTTTTAATTTTCACTTGTTTATTCATTACTTAAGGCATGGCTACCTTATAATTACACAAATCTCAATCTCTTAACCATTTACATTATTTCATTTAATTTATGTAATTAAATGTCCTAAATAATGTCAATCAAAATTAGGGTCAATACAAGCTCAGAATTTGAAAGTACCTCATCGTTAGAGCGAAGGCAGAGGAACAGAAAGCGGAAGATGCTCGGGAAGGATACCAAGAAGTAGAAACAGAAGGCGGGATTGAGCTAGGACCAAGGGCTATGGATCGGTACCGATCCATCAAGTGGGATTGGTACCAAACCATCAAACGTGGGCCTAAGTGTTTGATTCTTGAGTGATGACGCTAGTTTGGCTTCCGAACATGCTGTAGATAGCCAAAGTCTTGGAGATCAAGCGGGTGTTGTAGATCCACCGTGGAGAGATTATATGTATGTAACTGTTGAATGAACGATTCCTCCAGAATAAGGGGAACCCAGGTATCGTGAAACTAACCGAGAGCGTTAGCTGGGCCAAACATTTAGGGCAAATCATGATAAACGCCATTCAGTAGACGCAACTGAGCTAGATTTGACTAAAATGGCTAGGAGACTTATAAACGAGAACCAGCATCGGACTAATGATGAGAGGCATTCCTTCCCGAGTCGAAATCCATTCATCGAAGATATCTTATGTAAGGAATACCTGAGGAGGTTTGTGATGCCGATAATGTCGTCATATAACAAGAAGGCAGATCCAAGGAAGCACTTGGTGAAGTACGGTTGGCACATGGTTCTACCAGAGCTATCGATGTCGTTTTTTCCTAATTTTCTTGGATGGAGTGGCGACGATGTGGTTCACCCGGCCGCCTTCGAGATCCATATCATCTTTCGAACAATTGGTGCGAAAGTTCATTGAACAATTCCATATGCATATGACCCGGCCGAAGGATGTTGTGTCACTTTTCGACCTCTTCCAGGAAGTGGGAGAGTCTTTGAAGGATTTCTTATACAGATTTCATACTGCAACGATGCAAGTAAGCAACGCTCAAGAGGATATCGTGTTGATGGCATTGGTTAGAGGGATTCATCCCGAGATTGATTTCGTGAGGTGGTTGAAGATGAAGCCCCCGCCAACGACGGATACATTCTATAGAAAAGCGAATTAGTTCTTGCACTTGGAAGTGGCAAGTGCTAATGATAGGAAATCCAATGTCGAACTGTCAGTAAAGGTAATATAAAGTAATGTTGTTGTGAAATAGCCTAGAGGAAATTCTAGTAATGTTGATGTTAATGTAGAAAACTGAAGTGGTGGAAAGGGCAAGAACAATAGTGGAGCTCAAGGCAAGAAGTCGGATTCAAGGAAATGTCCGAGAATCCCAAAGTTTGATAATTACACTCCACCAAAGAACTCAATTAAAGACATATACCCGGCTATTCAGGGTAAAGAGCGGTATAGGGAATCAACTCCTAAGAAGTTACTGAGAAGGAGAAGAGATCTGATAGGTTTTGAAGATTCATGAGACTCACAGTCACAACGCCAATGAATGCATGCATTTATTTTATATGCTCGAAGAATTAATCCATAAGAAGAAACTACATCAGTTTGTACAAGCCTCGTAGGATGGTGGGCATAAAATTTCAAACCCCCAGCAAGATCAAGCCGTGCCTAATGTTGATGAGCCGAGGCAGCTTGAGAAATGTCATGTGATAAATACTACAATCGGTGGATTGTATCCAGCTGAGAAGAGTTGGAACGAGATGGAGTGGTATATTGGTGCTATAAAGCATGCAGTGAATGAAATCTATTTTTCCATCGAAGAAGATGATTCGGCAAAAGTAGTTCAGGAGTATGACAAATGATATTGTCTTTCATAATAGAGATGCTAACAAGGTAGAGGCCCCTACTAATGATCCTCTTGTTATTTCGGCCATGATTAGCCCTACTGTAGTGAGGAAGATATTGGTTGATTGTGGGAGTTCAGTCAACATTTTATTCAAAAGAGCCTATGACCCAATGCTTCTAGAGGCAAAGGACTTAAAGCCAGGTAAATCTCAGATCTAGGGATTTAATAGGATGACTACTAAGCCTGTGGAATGCGTGGATCTACCAATAGTGCTTGGAGAGGGCGACCGTAAGAAAGTATGGGTCACGCCTTTTGTTGTCTTGGATATCTACTCTGCCTACAGTGCTTTTTGGGTCGATCGGCCCTTATTGAATTCAGAGTGGCTATTGCTCTACGGTATTTAACTGAAATCCCCAACCAAGAAGGGTGTAGTTTAATTTAAGGAGTTCAGGGGCTTGGCTGCGAGTGTTATAACACCGAGTTGAAAGAGGAAAGACGAAGAGAAAAAGGAAAAGTTGTGGAGAGGGCTCTCTTCATCAAGTCTCTAGACACATAACAACCACCGCCCGAGCCATGGCTCGGACAACACAGTCGGTTCCATAAGGATATGGATCCGAGGAAAGAGTTGGAGGATGGAAGGACTGCACCAGCCGAGTTAACGATCAACATCCTGGTCGGCTAGGATGATCCTACGTGGGTCCTGAAGATTGGATCGTAGCTTTACACAAGGGTGATGAAAGAGTTGGTTGGTTTTCTCCGGGTGAACTTAGATGTGTTCGCCTGGACTCACTCAGATATGTCTGGAATATCGTCGAAGATAGCAAGCCATGCGTTGAATACAAAGTCGAAATGCATTCCTAGGAAACAGAAAAGCCGCAGGTTGGTTCCAGAGAGATCCACTACACTCAAAGAAGAAGTGGAGAAGTTGAAAGATAACGGCTTCATCCGCGACACCCTATACCCAGAGTGGGTATAAAATAAAGTTTTGGTGAAAAAGTCGAATAGGAAGTGGAGGACATGCATCGACTATTCTGACTTGAATAAGGTGGATTCCTCAACCGGACACGAATTGCTATCATTCATGGATGCATATTCTGGATACAATTAAATACCCATGCACGTACCGAATGAGGAACATACCAACTTCATAACCGATCTGGGACTGAACTGCTATCTTGTCATGCCCTTTGGACTAAAGAACGTTGGAGCGACTTACCAGAGGTTGGTCAATAAGATGTTTAAAGATCAGATAAGGAGCTCGATGGAATTTTATATGGATGATATGCTTGTGAAGTCACGATGATTGGGGAACCACATCGATGATTTGGTGGAGATGTTCAATGTTCTCCAGAAATATAGGATGAAACTTAACCCTTTGAAATGCTCATTCGGCGTTGCATTGGGGAAATTCTTAAGCTTTATCGTGAAATCACATGGGATCGAAGCTAATCTAGAGAAGACTGGAACACTAAGGAACATCCAAGCCCCAGTGACAATCAAAGACGTTCAAAGCTTGAATGGAAAGGTCGCCACCCTAAGTCGGTTCATCTCCAGAGCCACTGATAAATGCATCTCTTACTTTGATGTGTTCAAGAAAGGGAAATGGAATTTTTCTTGGACGCATGAATGTATAGATGCATTCAAGGCTCTGGTGGACCACTTAGAGACATCCCCCATTCTATCGAAACTGCTGAATGATGAGAACTTGTTTATTTATCCGGTAGTGTCGGTGCATGCCCTAAGCGTCGCTTTTGTATGTGAGGAGGCCCGAATCTAGAGTTTGGTATATTACATCAGCATACAGTTGACGAAAGCAGAAAGAAATCATCCAAAGTTGGAAAAGCTTGCATACTGCATGTTGATTACTTCGAGGAAACTCCGCCCTTACTTTCAGGCTCATCCGATCGAAGTTCTAACCGACCATCCTTTGAGACAGGTCCTGCAATGACCTGAAATTTCTAGAAAGCCGTTGAAATGGAATATTGAATTGAGCCAATATGACATAATCTATCATCCCTGGAGAGCGATCCAAGGTCAAGCTTTGGTGGATTCCGTTGTTGAATACACTACGCAAGGTGACACTCTAAAGAGCAGTGGAGAGCAGAATGCCAGGTGGAAGATGTACACGAATGGTGCATCTAATAAACATTGTTCTGGCACCGGAGTCGTGCCAGTGACTCCTAAGGAACATCCGATTGTTATGCCCTAAAACTCAACTTTTTAGTGATTAATAATGAAGTAGAGTATGAGGCCTTGATTGTAGGACTCAAGATTGCCAAGGAACTAAGAATAAAACTTTGCATATCTTCTATGATTCCCAGTTGGTGGTATGTCAACTGCAGAAGGAGTTTCAGGCGAAAGGAGTAAGGCTAGCTCCTTATATAAACCGAGCCCTTGAGTTTCTTAGTGATGTTGAAATATTATAAATAACGCATATTCCCAGAGAGGAAAATGAAAAGGGTGACTCGGTAGCTAAGTTTAGCTCTGGAGATGCGTAACTTATAGGCCTGGTTTCGGTAGAAGTACTATCAACTCCAAGCATCGACCATATGGACGTCGATTGGATTTTGGATCTCGAACTTGAGAAGGATTCATGGATGACTTCGATAAAGAACTATATACAGAAAGGAATTCTTCCAGACAAGAAAAATGAACAATGCCAACTCCTTTGTAAAGCTGCAAGATTCATCATGTAAGGAGTACTTTACAGGAAGGGATTCTCAATTCCTATGCTTCGGTGTGTCGTCAATGATAAGGAAAAATGAGTCTTAAAGGAAGTTCATGAAGGGGCCTATGTGACCATATCGAGGGGCAAACCCTGGCAAAGAGGATCCTTCATTACAGGTAAGTATGACCAACTGCCAATCGGAACGCAGCTGATTATACCACAAAGTGCAAAAAATGCCAGAGATTCGCCAAGATACCAAGAGCCTCACCAATGGAGATTACTCAAATGGTCATTGCCTAGCCGTTTGCAGTCTAGGGAATCTATATCATTGGTGTGCTACTAATATCTAAGGGTGTTACGAAGTACGCCATTGTTGCATTTAATTATTTCACCAAATGGGCTGAGGTAGAGCTGTTAGCCACAATCACCATAAAGAAAATAATCAACTTTGTGGTCGGAAACATCATCTATCATTTTGGGGTTCTAGAAACGATTATCTCTTATAACGGGACCCAATTCGACAGCGTCGAGTTCAAAGATTTCTACTACAGGCACCATATCAAGAAGAGGTTTGCTAAGGTGGCACATCCTCAGGCGAATATAGGTCGAATAAGTTAACAAAATCATTAAGTCCATTCTCAAGAAATGATTGGAGAATGCTAAGGGCAAGTGGGTTGATGAACTTCC
Source organism: Allium fistulosum (assembly GCA_030737815.1). Classification (NCBI taxonomy): domain Eukaryota; kingdom Viridiplantae; phylum Streptophyta; class Magnoliopsida; order Asparagales; family Amaryllidaceae; genus Allium; species Allium fistulosum. Next base: position 1,036,983,908 of record CM060902.1, on the reverse strand, counting down.
ATTGGCACTTTCGGCTTATCGAACGATCTACAAGTCAACAACTGGCCACTCTCCTTTCGTGTTGGCTTTTGGATCAGAGGCCATGATCTAGGTTGAACTTAATGTACCTTCTCATCGAGTAACTCACTATAATCCATAGATGAATGATGAACTCATGCTGGAGTCTCTCGATATGATCAATGAGAATCGTAACAAAGCTGACTTGAGAGCAGCTACGCATCCGAACCGAGTCGTCCGATACTACAATAACAAGTTCAGGACTTTGACCTTTGAATTTGGCAATCTCATTCTCAAACGAATCTTCCCAAGCCCTAGGAACTTGGGTATGACATAGGAAGGTCTGTATGCAATTGAACAGAAGCTTGGAGATAGCATTCAACCTGGCAACGGTGGACGTGATCTCACTCCTACGGGCTTGGAATAACAGACACTTACGACGCCATGTCACTTGAATGTAAATTTGTACATATCTTACCAAAGCTGTGTAACCAGACAAAATCTATCATTTCTAGTGTTTATAAAAGAAATGACTTCCGAAGCTTATGAATCTGTCTGTACTTGACTTTACACTAGGATCAGTGACATTAACTTAGATGAACTTGCATGTGCAAAATGCAGGTGTGTAGGTACCCGAAGATAGGTGCTAACCAAGCTTTTGCAGTCCATGATCGGACACATGAAGCTTAACCACACTTGGAGTCCGGAAATATGCCAAGCAACTACTCTAACCCGCGACTTAAGGGAAGGAGTATAAACAATCAAAGGCTGAACAAGATAGTCCACTTTTACTGCTCATGCCTAGAGTTTGGCAGAGCATCCACACTTTGCTCGTGTTAGGCAGAACAAAAGATTTGCGCCCGAAGATAGGTAGGATCTTACTTACATTGATCAAGGCCCAGAGTTAGGCATGATCGAAGATAAACATCTTAGAAAAGGATGTTTAAACCACTATGATTAAGCGGCTAACTCCAACCGATGCTCAGAGTTTGGCATGGTCAAGGCATGTATCCCAAAGAAGGATGTTCAGAGAGAAATCCGAAGATGAATTACCTCGATTATCGCTTGGAGATAGGCCCGATCGTACTCAAAACATCCTTGTAGTGGATGTTTAAGTTAACTTTCTAACCGAGTAGAGTTTGACCAAGTTCCAGAGTCGAACGTGTCATATGCAAACAAACATTCTGGCGATCATTCTTTACTTGAAAATGATGGAATAGACTAGTAAGTTAGTCCGATGACGATGATGAAAAGTGGACCGCAAATACATTGAACGCAAAGCTCGTTTCTTGAACACTTGGACAAATTCACACAAGACTTAAAAAAACAAAAAGTCTTTATTATTCACAAACAAAATAAGACTTGGAAGAAAAAGTAAAAGTGTTATTGACAACAAGATTGAGAGAAAAAGCAGGGGTCAAACCATACAAAACCAACCTGAAAACAAAAGCTAGGTCCTAATACTATACAACCAAAAGCATAAAAGAGACGGATGATCATTTCTTGGTCCTCTTCATTTTCTCTTTCTTCCCTATAGAAGATGGATCATCGAACCCCTCTAGTTTCTTCCTTATTCTTCCTCCACTACCTTTACCCTTTGAAGGCAAGCTAAGTATCATGGCGACATGCCTGCTTTGAGTACTCTAGGTCATGATCAGCGTGCCGAAGCAAAAATGGTCTCGCTAGGCAAAGCTATTGACAGAGGAGGAGGAAAAAAAGTCAATCGGATCTTACTTAATTTCTACAACGTACTTGACATGTTGTTTAAGAAGTTCGCTCATTGAAAGCCCATGAGCAAGATCAAGCATCCGGTGATCTCAACATCATCATCTGCATGTGTTTTCTGAAAGGCGCCAGGTCCCCTTTTTTGTAGCGCATTGATCATTTATGCATCTAGACCAGAGGCATCACTGACCGGTATGCTTGGAATTACTTTAGAGATGGTCACGACCGTTGAATCAATCATCGTTGCTTCTGGTCCTGACTGAAAGCCCTCTTTGGGAAGACTTAGAATTGCAGACTGACCTGAAATTTAAGATATATAAAAGGGAAGATTAGAGACATCAACCGGCATTATGTGTGCTCTCATAAATTTGGGTGAGGTCAATGATATATCTTCACCAGATTGAAGCTTGGTGTGGGCAGGCATACCACCCGAGTTCCCCTCCTATATAGGAGATAGCATACTTGGCTTATGGAGTTACGACACATCAGGATTATACCAGGATCTAACGGAGTGATAGAGACAGTTGGAGGCCCAGAAGTAAGGCCCGTCATGATACCCTAAGGAGTGGTACCGAAACCTTTGGCTTGATCTCTCTGAATTGTGTCAACCAACTTTGGATGTAATATAAGCTCACCCATTCGGAGCACCTCGATTTCCTCTAGACTCAGGATTTCTCTCTCCCACTCTATCAGATCCACTTTATCTCCTTCTAAGTGTTATCCCTCATCCAACACAATCTTCTTCCATGACATCGCTAGAGTATAGGGATAAGCTTTGCCAAGCCACCATAGATATATGAATTTAAGAACATTGGTGCTGTAGTTGGTGATGAGTGGATCAAAGCTATCCTTAATCCGTCTCTCTACAGATGCCACAAACTCATCCACTCTTTTTGCCTTGTCTAGTGCATCATCTCTCTCCTTAGGCATATAATCTCTCTCCTTATGCGCATTGAGCTGTTCTTTATAGTAATTGTGAGCAGTCTGAAGAGCATCATCCTTCTCTTTCTTTTCTCCTTCAAGTTGTGCCTTTAGCGCTTTTACTTCTTCAGCCAAATAATGATTTCTGTGGTGAACAGACTCCACTTTGATTAGATTATTCTTTCTTTCTTGCTCAATTTTAGCATTTAAATCCCTAACTTTTTTATCAGCGTCATCCTTTGCTTTCTTTAACTCAGCAACTTCTTTGTTGAGATGGGCGACGATCTCATCATTCTGGTTCGCAACGAGTTTCATTCCTACGATCTCAACCTCTAGATTCTCGAAGTACTCCGAGATTATCTCAACCGGCCTCCTCCAAGTGAAATACTAATCATACACATCATCTACATACACAATTGTTTCGTCCTTGATGTACGCAGGAATATATTTCAAGTTCGAAATGAACTTGCAAGCTTTGAAATTGATCTTCGAAAAGTGACGTTGTAATTCGACAATCTGAGGATTTGAAGCAGTTAGTTGTTCTTTTTCAATGATAGGATGTCAACCAGCTTCTTGATAGGCGCTTTGTTAGATTTGCATTAACAAGAATTAGAAGCAGTGGATTTCGATGGGTGATGAGACTACCGAGAAGTATGAGACGACAGAAGCTGCTTGGTAGAGAGGGAAGCACGAGAAGGGTCATCACGAAGGACATCGTCGAGGCGACTAGACTGTTTTTTCCAAACCTCTAGATGGGGGAGGGATCTAGATCGATGCCTAGACGATGAATTATGTGGCCTATAGTCTTTCTCTTTGCCTCCACGATCGTGGCTTGAGCACCGGTTGGAATCTGAATCGTGACTGGGCTTGTGAGGTCACGATGTTGGTTTGAGCCTAGGCTAATAACCCATTTGGTCTTGAAAGTCCTTATACAGTCGACGTCATTCCATCAGACCTACAAATGAAACAAGGACGATTTAGCCTTAACTGAGCTAGAATACAACACGAATTGATTAAAGTGTAGTGCATGTGTGTGTGCAAGTGTCCTAGTGTCCCCCCGATGGATCGTGGGTTTGAATTTTGCTGACAGGTTTAATCTCTACTGCTTTGGTAGATGACACGTCCTCTTGAAAATGAATGGGGGACCCAACATCCCCAATACTCATATTGGCAAGGCCAAAGGAATCAATTACATCCGGGATTGGCCCAAGACTAGCAAAAAGATCATTTGAAACCTGTACGGGAGTTTCAAATGCAATTGTGATCGGTAGAGGCAGGATTGCAATCTTCTTTTTTCTAATTTTAATCTTATAGCTGGTTTTTCAGAGAGGTTGTTGGTCTTTGTCATCTTCATCATTAGATGGATCATGGCCTATGTCAGTACCCGCATGGCCTGCTCCTTCTCCTTCATCACCACCTCTGATTTCACCTTCTTCGATGTGCTCTTGCGCATCGCCGGTCTCGACTTCTAGGCTTTGGGCTGGGGGCACCAAAGAGTGGTCTCCATTATTTTCGGACAAGGAATTTTCCTCATCATTATCATAAGCTTCCGGAGTAGCACCAATACTACGATAAAATTCCAACAAGTTATAAGACCACAGATTCTCATCATTGAGCAGTGTCTTGGCCTCTCTCTCTTCCTCTAGGATTGCATGGAGTTTTCTAATAGTCTCTACCAAAGTTGCATTGGTAGGCCTGCGTGGAATATCTTGAAAGAATGAAAGAGACGTTCAACGATAGCAGAAAATCTAAACATAAATTTATACGCAAAAAAAATAGAACTTACAGGGAGACAAACATCATTGTGCAAAGACAGGAGGATAGCGAATGAAAAAGAATTCTTCCTTGAAATAACATAATTTATTCCAAGTTCTAACTATAATTCGACAACCCCTGGATGGCTATAAGAAGATGAGGGAAGGATTTCCCTTACAACGCTTGAAATTAAACAGATGTGGATCTCTTGATTATAGGGTAACGGTCAAAATTACGAGCAAATATAATGAACAGGCTGTGGAAGAATGCATAGCTGTTTGGATGAAGCTGAGCTGGAGCCAGTCTCATAAAATGTAGAACTTGATAGATATATTGATTAAATGGCGGAAGGCTTCCTATGAAGCACATATACCTATTACATATTGTATACCCAACTTTCGGATGGTGTGCTCTCTAGGGGGCACTAGGGCCAATACATCCTCAAATAGAATGTCATGCTTATCACAAATTCTCATAAAAGATCCTTCCTCGATCTTTGACATGACAAAATCAGTTGGATTATCTAATATAACTACATCATCAAGAGTGTCGAAGGTAGGTTCGTGCAACGACCCGTAAATTTTAACGGTTTTAATATCGTAAATAACTAATTTTTTTTGAAAATATAACAATAAAATTTAGCAATAAAAACTTGATATTCGGTATGCGTCTATGTAAACATAGCAAATGACAAATTTTCATTGGTAAATATGAAAGTCAGTTATGTTGTGTAATTTTCATTTTCAATCTAAATCGGTTAATTTGATGAAATAAAACTTTTTCGAAATCTGAATATTTTTATATAATAAAATTTTAAATCTTTTTCTGAGTGAGACGTCATATTCCGTTTCGCCAAATTAGACTGCTCTAGCCTCGTTTATCTTATTTTCGATGAATTTACAGCGGTTTGACCGCGAAAATCGTGTTTTGATTGGATGGTCGTATCATTGATATCTGTGTACTATTTCGATCATCTCGTCGTGCTGATCTCCGCAGTATATTCATTTTTGCATTTCGGCGTCCGGTACGCGGCGAAATCAATAAAACGATTAGTCGTACCGGTTCCGCATTTGGGCTTTTGGGTTCCTGTGTCTATTCAATTGTCTTTCTTGAGAATTCAAACAGTCATAACTATTAATATTCTCAAAAATAATATTTGGCTTTTACATTCCTATGGTTCAATATTTAGTTCTGGTTGGTGGCCATTCAGTATTTCTTACATTTGCTTTTACGTTCTGTGTTTTATTTTATAAAAAGAAAATTTTAAATAATGTATGGGGTTGCATTGTTTGTCTTCCAGAGAGCTGCTCGTCTCCCTTGCCATTTCTTCATGGCCGAACTGATATTGTTTTCCCTTCCCATATCTCCCATACGATTCACCTACCTTCACACATTTCACAACCGTGACCATCAATCTCAGTCAGCCCACAACCGCCCACCACCCCTACTTCCACTCTCCCTCCCCTACAGCTCGCGCACACAAGCACCATCCACCTTTGCCCCTTCATCTGACCTGCCACACAAGCCTCTGCCATCACCGAACACATCCTGACAGCTCGCTGATCATCACTTTTCACATCCTGATGTTTGCAACACCGTGCCCATTTTCCCCTTGCAGCAAACCCATGCCATGTTATCCTCTCCCTCTTCCGCCTGTGCCAGCGACCCTCTCCCCTGACCAAGTAGCCGTACAACATCAAAACCCAGCCTCCCCTTTCCTCCACTAGCCAACAGACGTGCAACACCTCCCCTCCGTCGCCCACAACTGAAGCCTATCACCCCTGCAACCGCATCAGACCCCGTCCACTTTCACATTGCCTCGGCCCACTTCACCTTCCTCCTCACGACCAAACCCTCCACCACCATACAACGACAGCAATCTCAAGATCCGACCCACACAACAGCACGTGCACCACACTCAAACCCTCCCGAACAGCAGCCGAGCCACTCTTGTTTGCTGAAACAAATGTATATGTAAGTGTATAAGTTATATATATATATACATATATATATATATATATATATATATCTACATATATATATATATATATATATATACATATATATATATAACAAGTCGTGCATCGTGCATCCATCATTCTATTCTCCTCAACTTTGCATTCTATTCTAAAGATATAAATATATATAGATATAATGTATAATGTTTGTGTGTGTGTATATATATATATATATATATATATATATATATATATATATATATATATGATCTGTTGAATTTTAATTTATAAGTTTATATTATTATATATATAACCTGCTGTTATATATGTATGTTGTATATCGCCTATTATTGTATATGTAAGCTTATGTAAGTTATATAACATATAATATGTCAGTTTATATGAAGGTTGGGTTATATGAGTTACATAATACATTAGTTTATATAAGACATATAATATGTCAGTTTTATATATGTTAGTTTATATAAGTTATATAATATGTTATGTATTTATTTACATTTATGTTGTTATATATATATAGTTTTCATAAACTATATTATCTATGTTATATAAAAGTTTTAAATGAATGGCAGGCTTTATAAAGCTTCATATTTTTATATAGATCTTATGTTCATATGTTGAATATTGATTTTTATATGTTTATAAAGACTTATTTTGATATTGATTTTAAGTTATATATATATATATATATATATATATATATATATATATAGAGGTTTTATTCTATATGTGTTTAAATTGAACCTTGATTTGGAAATACATATAACAATTATTTTTAATAAGTGTCTTTAATTTAAACAATGATTTTTGAAATACATACATACATACATATATATATATATGTATATATATATGTATATAGATTTTAATCTAATATGTATTTGAATAAAATTTATAATTTTTAGATATATATAGTTTTTATATATAAGTTCACTTATATAATTGATCTTCATTAAATCCAGTTCATCGTGTTTTACTTTTGTCGCGCCGCTGTCCAAAATGGTCACAGCAGTTTTTGCTTCGCTGTGTCGCTAGCGTATCTGTGTGCGTGTCCGTGTCATCTTCTTCGCCATCATTGTTCTCTAGCTTCGACAGGTGAGCAATCACTCACGATTAACATTCTTATATTTAGTAAATTTAATTCATCTGGAATGACGATTGAAAATATGATATTAAATTTGAATTGTTAATTATTTAATTGTTAAATATGATATGCCATTATCTGCCATTGTTTACCTATGACATATGACACCATAACCTGTTGTGTATATTATATTTAAATTTGTTACTGATGATATATGCCTGTTGTTGATATGTTATGTTATTTTCATATTGTTCTCACTATGCAAGTTCCTTATTAGTTTAGAATTCCCTATGGGTTGAAATGATACATACCCGAACAATATTATAGATTAGGGGAAAATCGTTATGGGTTGAAATGATAAACACAAGCGATTTTCATTGATTTTGAAATTTTGGGATTGCGGGTTGAAATGATACACCTCGTAAATATTAAATTGCGGATTGAAATGATAAATATCCGTATCACTTGACCATAGGATAGAAAATTATATACGGACACCGTTGGTCTATTTTGAAAAAAAATAATTGCCAAAGTTTGAAAGGAAATATATGGATTTTATTAAATATTGATTTTTAAATTGTAATATAAATAATTTATTTTAATATATGTGTAAAATTTAGATTTTTAAAATTATATGTTTTGAAAATCTTAAATTTATAAGTTAGTTTTAAAAATATAAATTTTAAGATTTTTCTTATAACTTTATTATTTAAGAATATATATACATATATAGTAAGATTTAATTTAATTAATATATACATTGTTTTTAAGTATTTATAAAGAATTTAAAAATAATAACAATAATAAGAATTGAAACTTGTTGAATTTGAGATTTTAAAGATAGGATTTTATAACTTGATTTTGATAAAAGGCGACGAAATGAATATTTTCAAATTTAAATAATTTAAAAATTGAATATTTAGTTTGATTTAAAGGTGTAATTGGAGATTTTATTTAATTGTTATTAAATTGATTAAGTGAATATTTTCCAATTTGAATAAAATTAAAGTTAAATGTTGAAATATAAATGAAACTTATATTGAAAATGTTTGAATATTTAAACTTTGAATCTTATTGGAATTGAAATGATAGTTCAAACTTGGATTTGAAATCGATAAAAATTAAAATAGTTTGTTGAGAATTTGAATTGAATCTTTAACCTTTTAAATCGAAAGTGTTGAACAGGGATTGATTTAAATTGAATTTTGGAATTTAAGTTGATTTGAATCGATTTGTGGAGTTGGATGAAACAATTCTAATTTGGAAACTATTTCAGTATAATCTCTTTAAAAAAACATAAACTATTTTAATTTATAACTATTTTAATATATAAACTATTTTAATTTATAACTATTTAATATATACTATTTTCAATATCTAAACTATTTAAGTGGGAACTGCTATGATTACGGAAGTGTTATGATTTCAAAAGTGTTATGATCGCGAAAGTGTTGTGATTTTGAAAGTGGTATAATTTTTAAAGTGTTACGATTCTGGAAACAGATATATTTTTAAGTGAATAATGATATCGAATTGATATGGTTTTGAAATGAATATGATAATTTGATATATGAACTATTTGAAATGAAATGACCACTGTGTTAAATAAGCGTTTGGTTGTTAAAGAAACCGGGATCGGATATTGTCATACTCTCTGCCAATACCGAAAACCACTTTAACAACTGTGTACGTGGTGGAGATTCCAGAAATGAAGTAGGATGGTTTGGTGAACGATTTTATATGAGGTATTTACGTGACCGTGACTCCCCTGAGTCAGCTTGATGTGGCTAAAACAGGAGCTACGCCGGGCCAAGTGAGGTCATTCCTCCTATCAAACACATTTCTTCGATATCATTCTATTACTTTGTGATTTGATTGGGTGCACCTTTGATTTGGGAGTGTGTCTCGAGGTAGGAGGTAGTAGCTGCTATGCGTTACCACCAGTCCGGATCCGCAAATGGTATATCTACCCTGGCATTGCCTCGTGTGCCTTGTCGCATGCCTTATCGCACCTTCTACGAGTTTGGTTTGTACCATACCTATGGAGTGCCCTTTGATAGCCCTCCAGTTTACGGAGGAATTACGGTACTGTATAGATTATGGTAATATATAAAATGTGTTAATGGGGATATGGGTAACGCCTTAACGCTATTTTAATACTTTACTTTACTAATAGACCTATTATGATAGCGTATATTACTACATAGTAGATAGTTCCACGGATCCTTAGAGGATGGATATCCCAAACATCCTTTAAGTTATTTGTATTTCAGTTGACATTTCACTTGAGTTAAATTTATTGATATAAGAATGTTAATCCTAACTTGAGTGTTTTGTGGTTTGCTTTATGCTCGGGTCAGACTGAGTGTCACACCATTTGTGACTCACCTTTGGAGATTGGAGTTTTGCATGAAGATCTATTTATCCAGCTTTCGGTTATTCCAGTTTATTCCAGTTGTTCTGTTGAGTCTTGGGCAGTTACTTTTGTATTTGAGACTACTCTGTATTTGAGATTTCTGTTGTATTTATTTCAGGCTTTGATGTTCTATAGTAGCTTCATGAACTACTATTTATCTATTCCGCTGCTTATTGTTGTATTACTCCGTGTCTGTGATTCTATGATTGATTTATTTACTGTATATGCTAAGTTTTGCCAAATATAAATTAACAATCTGACATTTTGAGCAATTCAAGTCCGACATGTGTGGATGATTGTCGATTTGAACGGTTCGAAATACCAGGTCATTACAGTTCAACTTTTGGGCCTTCTACAGGTTCTACTGGATCTTTTGGGATAGGTTGTTCTACTTGTGGATTTTCAGGTTGAGGCACAGGTTGTGCTATAGTTTGTTAGCTAGACGGAATAAGAGTCGAGCTTGACTCGGTGTCTGATTTAGCATATCTTAACATTGATGGACCTGCAACTTGAGGAGAGAGATGCTCGAAACATCTATATGCCATAGCTGTCAAAACTCAACACATAATAGATATCAGATTGATTAAAAGTTATGTTCCACGCTAAAGTCAAAGTCTAATGAAGTGTCGTGCAGTTTCGATTTCCAATATTGTACAATAGTTTGTTCAAAAGTTTGGAGTTCATCCGAAGTGACCGTTATCCCTGACCGTCCTGATGGGCCTTCATGTAGTAGACCATGCCTTACAAATGCATAAAAATTCAGGAGATAATTTCTGGCAAAATCTGTACAATGATTGACAACGAAACCCTTAAAATCCCCAAGGGTAGGATCGATACCGATCCATACCCTTATTGATAATGAAATCCACCAGCGTCTGCCTCCATTATTTACCACCTAACTATGATTGTCAAAGTTCAGGAAGGTAATTGATTCGAAGAATTGGAGCGAAGTTTGGGTTGAATGCAAATGGATCGGGTACGATCCTATGTGTTCATTTAGTAGCAAGCTTGAAGGCGATGATGGTTGCTTGGATAACGAAGGGCGATGGACTTAGCTGTAATGTCAGTGATGGTGGTGCAAAGTCTAAGTAGCAAGAGCTCTAATGGCAGAGCAAAGCTTAAATTCGAATAACAAAATAATGTGAGGAGAATAACGGGGGTGGTTTAAGTATATAGGCTACAATCCAGGAAAATAGACAAACAAATAGCCTTATTCTAAGACCATGGACCGGCACCGATCCATGCCTATGGATCGGTACCGATCGATCGACATTTAAAGTAAAAAATAAAAAATGAGATATATATATATATATGTGTGTGTGTGTGTGCATATATATGCATGTATATGGTGTTTCGTAGGAGCCAGTGTGTACTTGGACCCAGGGCACGATGGAAAACCAGAGTATGTGTACGTTACAGACTCAACATTCAATAACTGGAACCGAACAAAAGCAGAGTCCAACTAGAATAATCTGGAAAAGGAATCTGTTCATAATTACCAAGCTCAAAATGAAAGATCATAAGAGAAATTTTTTTTATAGTCCCGAAGGCTAGCTAAGCATCGTAATGAATGATTGTAGACACGATACTGCACCAAAAAGGTCTGAAACTATTCAAAGCACGGATTGGAGTCTGATATGGCAATCTCGACTTGTCTCGATTCAAAGCACATCATGTTTGCAACAAGATGCATTTTAGGGCCGGGAAAGTGTTATCCAGCCTTTTGACCAGGTAGTACCCAGACCAACACTCCGAATATAACATGAAAGTTATCAAGGTATAAGGCCCAATGAGATAGCCGTAGAGTCCAAAAACTAAATACAACTAAGATCACAAGACAAAGACAAGACAACTCCAAAAATCAAAGTACGATCCATCAAGTTGATGGATCGATACCGATCCATCCCCATGAATCGATACTGATCCATAGGATCTATCCAGAATAGTTCCAACTCCCTCTTATCGCTAAGTCTTGATGTCAGAAGCCCATCTCAAGTTCCATGTATCGGTTGCCCAATGTTTACTTTCGAATTGTCCAAGCGCTAGAAACTAACAAGTTTACTCTTCCATCGATCCATCCGATTGGCTAAGAAACATGCTCATGGCTATACAAACAAGTTCGAAGTCATAAAAGTAACGATATATCGCTTCATTCCAAGGTGGCTATAGAGATTCATGAGAAGATTTTATGGATCAGTACCGACCATGCCTATGGATCGGTACCGATCCATAGCTGCTTGCTGACATGGCCACGTTTCTTCTTGAATAACCACAGTGAGGTCGTGCAGAATGTGGAGGATGATGTGCTAGTGATTTTCCCGACGACTTACAATTATAAATAGGCATGAAGGAGCATCATTTGGAGGATCTTTGAGCTCTTTAGCAATTTTTACATATTTCTTGTAATTGCCTATCGAGTGGTACCAAATCATAAGAACAACACTTATCATCAATAAAAATCTCAAGTGGACGTAGGCAACGATTAGCCGAACCACTATAAATGTGTGTTGTTCTATTTTTTCTCATTTAATTTACTTTTTCTTTAATTTCAGTCTCTACGTAATCTCTTGGGTGTTGGTGCCACATTTCGATGCTAACATTTTGGTGCATTCAATGAGAAAGACATTCTCAGACCTGTTTGGATCCATCCTCTACTATTGGATTATCTAAATCCGAGGAATAGATCACTTTTCCTTCATTTGTGGAATTTTCAGCTACTTATAATTTCAAAAATCTACATAAGTGCTTTCTATTATGGCCCATAGAAGAGACCATTCCACCACTTCGTGTGCTGTGAAAGACGTTGAGGAAGTTGATCCTCAACACGTTACGGAAGTTACACAACCAGATGCTGCAGATGTTCAGAACCCAGTTAATGTGGTCACCAGAGTGGAAATGGACCGCATGATGAAGTAGATGGAAGACAAGCTCCAGAAAAGCCGCAATGAATTGAATGCGCAGATGAAGCAGAGCATGATTTGCTAAATCAACTGATAAATGAACGTAGGAGAAGAAGGAGGGATAGAATAACTTCTAGCTTAGAATCTAACTATTCCTCATTGTCGGAGGAAAGGCAGAGGAATAGAAAGCAGAAGATGCTTAGGAAGGATACCGGGAAGTTGTAACAGATGGCGAGACTAAGCCACAACCAGGGGCTATGGATCAGTACCAATCCATCAAGATGGATCGGTACCAAACCATCAAATGTGGGTCTAAATGTCCGATTCCTGGGTGATGGCACTGGTTTGGCTTTTGGACATGCTGAACAAACGGTTCCCCCCAAGTCAGGGGAACCGGGTATCGTGAAACTAATCAAGAGCATTTGCCGGGCCAAACACCAGGGGCAGATCATGATTAACGCTGTTCAGTAGACCTACCCGTGCAGGATTTGACTGAAATGGTTAGGAGATTTATAAATGAGAACCGGCATTCGACTAACGATGAGTGGGGTTCCTCCCCGAGCTGGAATCCATTCATGGAAGACATCTTACACGAGGAATACCCAGGGAGGATTGTGATGCCGACGATGCCATCGTATAACAGGAAGATAGATCCGAGGCTACACTTGATGAAGTATGACCGGCACATGGTTTCTTCGAGAGCTACCGATGTTGTACGATGTCATTGTTTCACGATTTTCTTAGAGGGAGTGGAGAAGATGTGTTTCACCCGGCTACCGTCGAGATCCATTTCATCTTTCGAACAATTGGCGCGAAAGTTCATTGAACAATTCCATACGCACACGACCTGGCCGAAGGAAGTTATGTCACTTTCCAATCTCTTCCAAGGAGTAGGAGAATCTTTTAAGGACACAAATTTCATACTGAAACAATGGAAGTGAGCAATGCTCAAGAGGATGTCATGTTGATGGCACAGATTAAAGGGATTCATACTAAGACTAATTTTCGAAGGTGGTTGAAGATGAAGCCCCACCAATGATGGATATATTCTACAAAGAGGCGAATCAGTTCTTGCGCTCGGAAGAAGCAAGTGCTAGCGACATAAAATCCAATGTCGGACAGTCGATAGAGGTAATAAAGGTAATATTGCTGTGAAACAGTCCGAAGGAAATTCCGGCAATGATGGTGTTAATGTAGAGAACCGAAGTGGTGGACAGGGCAAGAACAACAGTAGATCTTAAGATAAGAAGTCGAATTCAAGGAGATGTCTGAGAACCCCAAAGTTTTAAAATTACACTCCACGAAACAACTCGATTGAAAACATATACCTGGGTACTCAAGGTAAAGAGCAGTATAGGAAATCGTCTTCTAGGGAGTCGACGGAGAAGGAGAAGAGATCTGGCAAGTTTTGCAAATTTCACGAGACTTGCGGTCACAACACCAATGAATGTAGGCATTTACGTGATGTGATCGAAGAATTAATCCATAAGAATAAAACTACAACATTTTGTACAAGCCCCTTAAGATGGAAGGCAAGGAACTTCAAGCCATCTGCAAGGGCAAGCCGGGCCTGGTGTTGATGAGCCCAAGTGGCTTGAGAAACGCCTTATGATAAATACTATAATCGGTGAACCACATCCAGCTAAGAAGAGTCGGAACGAGATGGAGCGGTATATTAGAGAATAAGTAAGAGAAAGGTTATAGAAGTGACCTCTAGCGCAAATATGCCATCATTGGCTATAAAGAAAGGAGAATGGATCGTGATTTGGAAATGAGTTGTGATTTTCGATTAGAAATGTGGTGGTAAATATTTTAAGAGTAATTCTCATTCTCACATAGGGCGTAAATCGATTGATTTTGGATTAGATCGAATGATTCATTATGGAAAGGTGTTAGATGCTGATAGAAATGTGGTTTGGCTAATGATTAATGGATTGGCAAGATTTTTTCATAAGACGTGATCCTGATAGTTGCAAGGAATTGAATAGAGAAAGAAAGATTGTGGTTGAAATTAGAAAGTGAAAAGGTGAGCCAAATTATTTTGTTGAAGTATTATAGAGAAGGGACGTAACCAATAACAAAACTAAATGGGTTAACATTCATATGAAGAATATTTGGGCCTAAGTTATACTTATTTAATATTCAGAAAATTTTAAAGATATAGTTGAAGTAAAGTTGACTCAAAAAAATAATGGTAGTAAATGAGAAATGAGTGATATTAGAGTTTCGACTGATTGGATCCTGTTAACCGATTGATTAAAAATATTTTGGAAATATGGATGAAGATTTTAGTTGAAGGATTTGGATTTTATTTAAGATAGCGTTCCAATGATCCAATGATGCTATTATGTGATCTGACTTGCCGATCATTCCATAGTGCCGAAATGAAATGAAATGATCAACATTTGTATCCTTTTGTTTTGTAGCTTTGCGGAAATGGTTAGAGATGGAAGCAAATGATATTTAGAATAATTTGTTATTTGATATTATTTTAAAACATAATTTGATTGAGTTGATATGCAGATGGGTGTCGTTGACCTGATGTGGCGGGTAACGTTACACCATTTATATTTTATGGCTTGGGTGGGTATTGTTCTCCAAGCAAGATACTGATGTCATTATGTATATGTTTTGGGGATACAGTTATAGATCCTCGATGGTTTAGTAATGCATATGAATGCAAATATATGATTTGTATTGGATGTGACATGAGTTTGAAGGCATGTACACTATACTAGGACATCATTCCGATGTTTCTAGATAGGTTATGGCATAAGAAGTCACTATACTAGTATTTTGTCGATTTGATGGATATGGCGAGACACCATCCCTATTGAATTGTCTTGTCCATAATATAGAGGAATTCTAAGTCAGTAAAACAATATATGGGAAATGAAATATTGGTTGGTTATTATTAGAAAATGAATGGAGCTTGGGATTTAGTTGTAAAGGTTATTAAGTGTGAATTCTCAATTTTAAAAGATATTCGAAATTAGATTTGGTATAAAACTATATGAGATAATTACTTTGATATATTGGATGAGTTTGTAAAAGTACTCTAATATGGATAAACGTTAAGATCATATGAGTTTTATTATCAATGAATGGAATGAAGTATTTGGAATTTTATATAAATAGATACGATTTGGAGAATGGAGAATTGTAACTTTTGTTTAGAAAGGATATTCCAATTTGGATTGGTGGCAAGGATTATATGGCAGGTACTTCTGATTAGTGTAGATAAGGTATTTCAATAACGAATTACAAGTTATTGAGGTCAAACTAGTTTAAGAAGTTAAAGAAAGAAGTACTTGACCAAATGGATGTTGAAGTAAAATTAATAGGTACCACCGAGTGGTGTGAATTCAAGTGTTACGTGATAATTGAAGAAATTTTTATCATAAAGACCAAAAAGAAGGTGTATTGTTTGCACGCATAGAAGATGCGGAGGTGATTTTATGTAAAAATGGAATGTGGAGGTTTGGATATGATTTTGATAGAGGAGTAGATAGATTTTTTTCAATCATCTCTCAGATTGAGGAGAAACTGTCTATTAAGAGAAACTCACTTGGACCATCGACTTAAAGATGCAGCATTCACATTATATATAAGATGCGTGCAAACAATGTATTATATAGTCAATTCTTTTAATTTTATCACTATCTTAGGTTAGTACTTTCCTTAGGTTAGAATTTCACTTAGATTTAGGATTTTTATTTGCTTAGTTAGGTTGTGGAATTCGAGATGGAATGTTTGGATAATCGAAGAAGTGATACTTTGAGTATTGAGCTTGTTGGATATTGGGAGAAATGATATAATAAGCATAATGATACCACTTGAGTTAGATCAGAGGTTTGGATGGAAAATGTGTTATGTTCATCAGGCTAAGATATCGATTACTTTGAATATCCATAGATGGAAGAAGGAATAGTATGATAGTTTAAGTCCTTTTGATTTGTTCGAGTAAGGCACCATCCACATTTGAGTTGCCTTATCTTAGTAATCCGGAAGATGAATTGTAGAAACTACTACTAGATGATTTAGAATTCAAACGTGTGCATTTAAGAATGGTATGAGATGTTATAAATTGGTTTGGGCACGTTTGTGCTAAGGCTACCAGTTGTTATAAATTGTGACATTGATTATTTGAGATGGTAGTAAGGATTCCAGAGGTTGTATATATACATGTATGATTGAAATTAGTATTTTGGGATAAGTCATGCCAGTAGTAGAGCTTACTAGATTTAGTGAGGAGAACGGTTTGGATAGGGATGATTGGAAAGTGAAGGAGTGTCCAATCTTTTCAATTCGATTTCTTTTCAAAGCGATTTCCATTCAATTGGTTCTTAATTTAGTTAATATCTAGGTTTGGCTGAATGATTGTTTGGACTCATTGTTATTTTATCTATGTCATGGATTTGTTTATTTTCTTGATATATTTGTATGCTTTGAGTTCCTGATTTACTATTACACACACATATGTGTGTGTGTGTATCTGTTCACCATGTGATATGCTAGTTTTATTGGTTGTTCATACATGTAAAATTTATACAATCAGCTTAGGATGCTTGCATCATGCTTTATATCTCATATCATCTCATTCATATAGGTGGGCCTAAATGTTAGATATTTGCATATATAATATCATATGTTATTGGCATACATATCCTGAAGTTGTATTGTTGGTTATGTTTCTTAAAGTACAAAGCACCACTATGTGTATATGCAGATAGATACACGTACACTGATGATTTTAAATTTCATAACTTCATATATTATTTATGAATGATTGGTTTGATTGATGTATGGATGATTGTTTGGATATATGGTTGTTTTATTTGAATGATTGAGCATGTGCACGGATGATACGAGCGATATCGGTGTATGAAAGAGGAGTGAGCATATTTTTATTTTCCGTTTTTTTGGAATTTCGAGGATGAAATTCTTTAGAGGGGTAGAATGTAATACCTCAAAAATTTTGTACTAAATTTAAATAATAATAATAATAAATAAATTTGAAAGTGAATTGGAGAGTATTTTGGTAAATTTTAATGGAAGGGTAAAATAGTAATTTTCACAAATGGTTGAATTAGCAGACGAGAGTTAAATCTTTTCGTGGCTTTCATTTTTTTGGTTGAGAGAGAGTATTCATTTGACTGAATTGGATACCACATGAATGAGATATCAACGTTTTAATTTTGCAGCTTTGAGTTTGGGCTGAGTTGGGCCTAACCCGTAATTTGAATTTGAATTGAAATACAGTTTTAGATTTCCCTCCTAAAGTCCATTTAAGAAGTACGTACAGTTCCATTTTTTATTTTCTAACTTTTCATTTTTTTGAAAGCCACTGAACCAAAGTATGTCGCTTTGAACTTTTTGCATGGCGATCCCTGAGCGTTGCCTTGACACTTCTATGGTTTGGTTGGCTGCTATTTGGATATATAAGTTAGTGGTATGGTAGATGTATTATTGTAGAACGTTTGGTTTTTCTAGCGATTGTTAAATACAATGGGCTCGGTTGGGAATGTAATTGATAGGGATGAAGCACAATGGGGTATATATATAAATTTGGACAATTGGGTGAACATGTAAGACCTATACAGAAACGATGAAATGTGATTATGGTGTGTATGGCCTAGATATCATAGTCGATAGATATAGTGTATATATATAGTTTGGATAGATGACGAATACCTAGATCCTGTAGTGCATACTGTGGGTCCTTGATCTTAAAGTATTGACACGACGTTCTCCTGTAGAGCATCGAGGCTGGTCCAGGAGTGTTTTGAATTAGACAACAGTCGACCTATAGTCCATTGTTTTAACACCACCTTATATTGAAATTGTTTTATTGCGATATCTTTTTCTATTTTTTTAAGTATGAATCAACTTCATTTTTAACATATTTTTTGAAGTTTATATTTTATCCTCGCTTTATCTTACGCTTTATTTCATGTTTGATTGTACTGAATTTTTAAACGTTCAAATTTTCAATTTCAAAATTGATCGTTATTCGATTTTTCAAACATTTATTAGTAATTTCTCTCACATACGGATAGATATGAGTGAACGGTCTTCCCTGTTGTTTATACTTTCCAAGACCTTTCCAATGACACCAATTTCTTCAAAGGCTACCCGTACTTGGATTTTCATCAAAGGTGTGGTCAATCATAGCCGTCAATTTGCAACTTCAAATCCATCGCTTCGTTCTTCAAATTAATTCATGGATTTTCTCTCCTTGATGATTGTAGTCAACCCATGGCGATGTAATCTCCTAATTCATCATCGTTTGTTCTAAATTTCATTCAATAATTTGAAAAATGGCTTTGTTTTTGGAATTTTTTAGCACCGTCATCATTAGTTAAATCACCATGATGCTTCGACATGGTAGAGGGGAGGTAAGCTTCCTTCTGATGGTGGTTGACGATTTTATCTTGCAGTAATCCCTATGGATTCGAGCTTGGATCAACTATGCTCTTTCTGATGAAAGCCCAAATGGTTTTCACTCTTTACGGTAATTCCAGGCTTTGGTTGAATGGCGAACGGTGGGCCTTGGGTTTGATGATGTTTGCACTTTTTTTTGATAATTTCTTAGCATTTAACTCATCGCTAATCGCTAATAATCGATATCGCTGGATAATTTATCTACGATGATTTTTGTTTTTGTTAAAATAATTTATACTTTCTAGGAGCCTGAAAAATCAACGATAATCCCACGAGCATGCTATCGAATATGTGCAAACTATAGCGGATTACAAATTAATGGTAGACACCAAACATTGACTTCGTCATTTGCTATTGATAGTTGAGAAATTGTGGAGGAATAACTACCGCATTTTGATTGCTATCGCAAGTTGAGCTATCATTAGTTAAGAAAATAGAAATGAAGATGTGACTACCGCTCTACACCTCCGGTACCTAATATACCTATATAATGCGATGTGCATGTACCCAGTCAATACAGGACGATAGCCAAGAATATAAAGTAGAGACAAATCCAAACACAGAACCTGCAGAATGTCTCACGGCGCATAGACAACATATAATATAATAACATAGATGTAAAATAGGTGAGACAGTGATATAATCAAATGAACCATAAATAAAACATCAGAGTTCATCAGATTCATAGACTATACAGAAACTAAAATAAAGAGTTTGTACATCCATATCCCCAAAATAAACTCTATAACTGTATCTCAAAATACGAATACTGACATAGCTCCTCAATACTGCACGGTGGAATATTAGTGACAGTAAGCTCGAAGTATAGATATATAAAAGTGCAGCCTCCTACTCATACTACGTACATCTCCATGCACTATCTAGACCTGTTATACCTAATTTACTCATTTAAGAGCACCCAAGATAATAAGTAGCAAAGCATAAAACCTCGGATCAGACAATAGTCTGGTGCTAGCGATATATCATCTCAAAATACTATAAAAACCATATATAGTAAGTAGGGGCATATGGTATGAAGGACCATATACGACCTATCACTGCATCCAAAGGGGTTGCACATAAGCACATATATGCTAAACTACTATCACAAGTGGAAAATATGAGGTATGGGGTATCGCACAGCATACCAAGCACACAGTAAACATAGCGTCCATCATACAGCCTTGCATCCCTTACTCAAGTGCTTCAGATATACGGTAAGTCTATCGCATTCTCAACTCATTACCCACACAGATGGCTAGGGACTGGACATATGCAGACGTCCAAAACATGGGTACACACAAATTACCCTTGGTAGACACAGACTACCATGTTCCGTTAATGAGCATTACAACCACAAAGTTATATATCGATCCCTTAGCATACGTACCGATAGTAGAACTTCCCTATAGATGCTCAACTCTTGCCCACACAGATGGCTAAGGACTGTTCACACGTAGATGTCAAAAATATGGATACACACAGACTACCATGGGTACATACAGACTACCGTGTCATACTTTCGAGCATCACAACCTCATGTTCTACTCTACGAGCTATCACGTAGAACTCGTTCTTTCGGTCTTACACCATATGCGATAGTCACTCGCTATATCAAGTCACCGAAGTCATCGTATTTCCTTGGTTGCCATCCCAAAGTCATCTAGAGCCATCTTGGGGTCATCCATCCTTACCTCGAACCAACTCCCCAGACCAACAAGCAATCCCAAGTCTTGTCCCAAAGTCTAGACCCAAAATCCCTCACTTCATGATCGGTTCGGCCTGGAGCCATACTTCCCACAAATAGAAATAACACCAAATAGATACTCCGGTTGGTACCCTACCAACCGGACCTCGCTTCCACAAAACATAAACCATATTGAATGGGAACTTCGATTCGACATTCTCCTATAGCCGAGCCAACCACCTAATGAACAGGAATTGATGTATGATATTCCACCGCCAGAACACCATGTGCCGGGCCAATCCTTCTCCTCCTGAAGTCAATTATAGAGCTATCGAACACGAGACCAAGCCCCACTGAGCTATCCTATACCGGACCAAGCCCTACCGAACCAAAACCTGTAGCTCCATCAGCACTTCAACATTGTGCTGATTTCATTTCTATACTTAATGCATCGACCCACATGCATTGCATATGCAATAATACGACTTTAAATGCTCTAGGGCCAATCCGTCGAAGTCCGTCTCTATGGTTCCTACCTCTACTTCAATGAGCATTTCAACCAAACGAGCATTCACATAAAAGAAACATGCACATAGTTCACCTCCAACATCCAAACACATATCAACCCATAGCAATTCATCATGTAAATACATCCATAATCTAGCCTATCATATAAAATGGCAACTATATTCCAAAATAACATCATTGAAGCACTTTAAATATTCCAAAGTTCGTTTTGTTGTAGGTTTGACATAGAATATAGATTTAAAACATTAATTTGACTTTAAAAATGAGTTTAAAACATATTAAAAACTATAGATACATATATAGTAGGGAAAGATGATAAATCACTCAGTAAACACCCAAAAAGTGAAGATTTGCACGCAAATCAAGGCAAATCCGAGAATCAACGGTAAAGATGAAAATTTTCCTTCCCAAAAATATTGATTTGAAGATCTCTAGTGAATCCCTATTCTAATATACCCATAATCTGTGATTTAGACTTGTTTTTGAGGAGAAAAGAGAAGATTTTGGGTAGAGGAAGGATCAATGGAGGCTAGATCTATTTAGAAAGTGGTAAAAGCGATTTAGGAATGATGGTTCAGCCTAAAATAGTGTCCAAACAAGAAAAATGTTAGTAGGCTTGCCCCCCCCAATTTCACTAAATACCCACTAAACTGCTCCAAAAACTATCAATCTTCAAACGACTATATCTCCTAGCTAGAAAGTCCAAATCGCTATTATAACCACTCCGCGGAAAGGGAAACCGTCATACTTTCCAATAGAAGTGGTCTCGGGTGCTAATTCATATCATAACAAAAGTTGTAGTCGATACAAGTTTCCAGGGGTAAAATCGTCTAGAAAAATTCTAAATGTAGGAAATGTCACTAGTAGGCATTTCCCAAAGTTATAGAGTCATACGACCTCATATGAATTTAAAAATAATATTTTGTGATCCTTCGTTACGTAAAATATAGGTCGTTACACTCTCCACCTTTAGGATTTCCCCAACACGGTATGGAAAAAACAAACATAGCTACCTCGCATGCCTATCATCCATGAGCAAACATAATAAACATCAAATATGCACACAAAAGCAATAAATGATATCTACTCCTACCCTAACATGCATGATACTAAACTATCCTATATGATATCGAAAGTGAATGTAAATGCGATTTATAGAAAGTCTCACTATGTAAAGAGCTATAAATAAGCGATCGTCATGCTCTCCTTGGTCTCCCAAGTACAATCTACTTCACTCTCACTACACCAAACCTTCACCGGCTCTACCATCTTCCTCCTAAGCTGCTTCGTATCACGTTCGACGATACGAATAGGCATACGAGGTCTCAATGCTTCTAGTTCAATATCGATTTTATCAAGCTGATCCGGTTGAACTATTATGCCTAAGCCATGCACAAACTTTTGTAAGTGAGAAACATGAAATATGTTGTGCACGCCCACCATCTTCCGAGGTAAGTCGACTATGTAAGCAAGGTTCCCAATCCTCTCAAGTATCGGAAAAGGACCAACGAATCTCGGTAGCAACATCCCTTTAGTACCGAATCAAACCACATTCTTCAGCGGAGAGATCTTGATGAATATCATATCGTAGATGGAGAACTCTAAATCACGTCCCCTTCTATCAGCATAGCTCTTCAGCCTATCCTGAGCAACTTCCGTTCATTACGGAATGATCTCGATCTTCTCCGAAGTCTCTCTAATCATATCTGGCCCAAGTATCAGTTTCTCATCCACTTCCCACCAACATAAAGAAACGTTTTATGGTCGGCCATATAACACCTCAAATGGTGCCATACCGATGCTAGACTGATAATTGTTGTTGTATGTGAACTCTACCAAGTGCAAGCGATCGTCCCACGAGCCACCGAAATCGAGAATGCAGCTCGCAAAAGATCCTCCAAGATACAGTTTACTCTCTCGGTCTACCCATCAATTTGTGAAGGATAAGTTGTACTAAGATGCAACTCCATCACAACGCCTCTTGTAAGCTCTTCCAAAACCCATTAGTGAACAAAGGGTCTCGGTTGCTCACGATGCTCTTCGGCACACCGTGGAATCGCACGACCCATTTCACATACAACTCGACCAATTTGGATGCCATTCTGCTAGACTTGATAGGTATGAATCAGGCACTCTTCGTCAATCTATCGACTATGACTCAAATACTATCGCACCCTCCTCTAGTCCTCAACAATCCATTGATGAAGTTCATCAAAACTTGTTCCCATATCAACTCGGGAATCTCAAGCGGTTGTAGCAAACCACTCGGCTTCTTCTACTCTGCCTTTACCAACTGACACATGCACTTCGAGATGAATATCCCAACATCCTTCGTCAACGCTTCCCAATAATATGTCCGCCTCATAGTGCGTTACATTTTATTACCACTGAGATGTATAGTCAATCTCGAATGATGGCACTCGCATAGCAGCTCAGCCCTTAACCCATCAACATCAAGAACAAACAATCTTCCATCCTTAGGGATCCAACCATTGCGATCGATCCCGTACTGCTTCATCTCCTTAGATTCTACCCCTTCCTCTATCCTTGCTATGATCTTTTCTAGTCTAGCATCTCGCCTCTGACTAATACTGATCCGCTCAATCAAGGTAGGTCTGATCGTCAGACTAGCCATCACTTCCGAGCCTAGCTCACATCAGGGTCTAAAATCAAAGCCAGTGATAAAACTCCAACTGCTTCCACTCTAGGAACATGGCTCCCAAGCTAGCATGTCTCTTACTCAAAGCATCAACATCTGCATTTCCCTTACGTATAGGAAATTTCAAAGTCATAGGAGGCCAGGAACACTAACCATCGCTGATGTCGAAGGTTTAGGTCCTTCTAGGAGAATAGATACTTCAATGACTTGTGATCCATATACCACTTGGACCTCTCCCTAAGCAAGTAATGCCTTTATATTTTCAAAGCGAATACTATCTTCGCCAACTCCAAATCATGAGTCAGATACTTCCACTCGTGCGGTTTCAAATATCGACTAGCGTAGACGACAACCTTTCCCCTCTGCATCAACACCGCACCAAGTCCAATACCACAGGCGTCTGTATATACTGTCATCTCTTTATTCCCTCTTAGCATGACTAACACTAGTGTGCTTATCAACCCCTCCTCCAGACTCACGAATGCATGCTCGCACCTCCCGTCCCAAGTAAATATCCAATTCTTCTTCGTCAAGTTGGTTAATGGCGTTGCTACCTTAGAGAAGTCCTGGATAAAGCATCTATAGTATCCTACTAGTCCAAGGAAACTTCTCACGTCTGTAACAGTCTTGGGTCGATCCCAATCCTGTACTACTGTCACCATCACATGATCTATAATAATACCCTGCTCAGAAACAACGTGAACTAAAAATCGTACTTCCCTCCTCTAGAGTGACACTTTAAAAACTTCGCCTTCAATCGATGCTTCTTCAACACCTCAACCACAATCCTTAAATGATCCTTGTGTTCTTCCTTCATCCTCGAATAAAAAAGGATATCATCCATGAATACAAGTACAAACTTATTTAGTCGGTCCCTGAAAACACAGTTCATAAAATCAACAAAGTATGTCAATGCATTGGTTAGCCCAGACAGCATAACCAACCACTCAAAGAATACAGATGGCGTATGAAACATTGTAATTGACAAACTCTCCTTCGCCCCTCTTAGATGATGAAACCCCGTCGCAAGGTCCAACCGAGAGAACACCTCAGTACAATGGAGCTGATCGAACAAGTCATTAATATGCTGAAGTGGATATTTATTCTTCTTCGTCACCTTATTTAGCTCACGGTAATCTACACACAGCCTGAGGGAGCTATCCGCCTTGTTAACGAATACTACTGGTATGCCCCACTCAGTTATGCTCCTACGAATGAAGCCTCGCCTCAATAGGTCATTCATGCACCTTTAACTCCTTCTACTCCCTGGGTGCCATATGCCTCAAAGGCATAACCATCGGTCCGACATCTTTCACCAAATCTATATGGAACTCTATCCCCTTATGTGGTGGTAATCTAGTTACATCCTTGAATATGTCCAGAAACTACCTCGCTATCAACACAGATGACAACTCATCATATGGGACCTCGAGCGAGTACAGAAAGCAAATCATCATCTCATCATCAGGTAGGTAGCCTATCTCCTACGCCCTTCATTCATCCTTATCGTCACTAACAACCTCTCACAATCCACCATTACTCCATACTTCTACAGTCAGTCTATCCCTAGAATAATACCGAACCCCACAAAACCCAAAATAAAGCAATCACAAGCAAGCAAACATCCATGACTCGATAAGGCTAAGCCTCGACAACCATGCAAAGGCTACTAGAGCCTCCAACTAGGTTTGTCACAATCAAGGGTCTATCAACAATTCCGGGTTTCAATCCCAATCTATCTACCAAATCACTAGAAAAAGGAATGTGAAGCCCCGATATCAAATTAAACACGTACATGCATATCAGAAATAGAAAGCATACCCTTTATAATGATGCTCTTCCGTTTCTTCTTCATCGATGGAGAAGTCGACGAATCCGGAAGAGCATTCAAAGCGTAAGCAGACACAACCTGCTTATTTCTCGACGGTTTTGGACAATCCATTTTGATATGCCCCGACTTGTTGCAATTGAAACATCCTTTCTTATCGTTCTTGCAATCTTTGCTAAGATGGCCCTTCTGCCTATACTTATAGCACGTAGGCTCTAACTTGCACTTCTTCTGGCCATCCTTCTGAGACTACTTCTTGTTGTTGTCCCACTTTCTCTTGCCTCCCTCACCAGCTTGCGTCTTTGGCTCATCCTTGGGAGCAACAACCAACTTAGGCTTAGGATATAGACTCTCATGTCGAAGAGCCTTCTCCACCAGCCTCTCAGACTGCTCATCAATACACCCTACTAGTTTCTCTTTGAGATAATCATCCAAGCACATAATGAACTTCTCATTCTTCTTGAGCACAGTATCGATGAAAGATAGGCCATACTTCAACAGTGTGTCGAACTCGACCACATACTTCATTACAAACATATCCCCCTGCCTCAAGTCAGCAAACTTCGATAGAGCACCACTTCTAAGTGGTCGGTACATACTTCTCTTTAAATCCTGCCTTGAACTGATCCTTAGAAATTTGATCCTCAAAAGTAATAATCTTGATGACATTCCACTACCCCACAGCTCTTCCCTAAAGCTGTCTAGAGGCCAGCTTCCTATTCATCGCATCCTCTAACTCCAAATCCTCAAAGATGCGTTTGCAGGTGCCCAAAAAATCCTACACTTCGATGGCTGATTCAATTCCAAGAAACGGTTTTCCACATAGAGTAGAGAAATCATTGCTCAATTTCGCAAAGTCACCCGTCGGGGCTTTCACTGGGGCACCGCCACCAACAGCCGTAGTAGGAGCAACTTGGGCATTCTAAACCATGTTTTTCACCATCTCAGTGAGTATGTTCTACAAGTCGAGGTTAGTAGAGCCTGATCTCGCCCACTCCTCAACTCTAGAAATGGAGTACCTAGTAGCATTCCTTGTGAACCAGCTCATTCATACAAGCTGTAATAAGAATGATCGGTCTCTCTGAAAGGAATAAGTGGTGTCCATGAATGTAATGCAACTTATGTACTATATATATTATATATTTTTGAAAAACAAACTGTAACAATTACGCTCTCATATATATCGTTGGATCCAGTCTAAGGTGATAGCTCATTCCTTATCTCTAATGGATCCAAGTATCAATTTAGGTCATCTACGCAACCTAAGATTTGATACCAAATGTGATGACTGCCTTACACCTTCGGTACCTAATATACCTATATTATGCACTGTGTAGGTACCCGGTCGATGCAGGACAGTAGCCAAGAATATAAAGTAGAGAAAAATCCAAACATAGAACCTGTAGAACATCTCATAGCACACAGACAATACATAATATAATAACATAGATATAAAATAGGCAAGACAGTGATATAATAAAATGACCCATATATAAAACATTATAGTGCATCAGGTTCATAGACTATACAAAAACTAAAATAAAGATATTATACATCTAAATCCCCAAAGTAAATTCTATAACTGTCTCTCCAAATACAAATACTAACATAGCTCCATAGTACGGTACAATGGAGTATAAGCGATAGTAAGTGTCAACCCACTTTTTAGCCAAGAAAATTTCAACTGGACTTAGAAGATCAAAATGAGGATGAAATGATTTATGGACGTGGAAATATGCTTAAAGAGTAAAAGAATTATATTTAAAAAGTTTAAGGAAAAATTAGGCTAAGTGGACCACTAGGCACGGAGAGGTTTTTCTTCCACTTGAGACCTTCCCGATGTCCTTAAATTCCAAGTACTTCTTTAACCAATCGTGGTAAAGTGCTTTTCCCAGAAGATTGGATTCATGAAGTTTAAGGAGGCAAAAACGACCTCTTGGTACCGAGAGCTTTTAGTCGCTCTTTTGATCCCCCAAGCCCCATACACCTCAAGTACAATCTCAAGTGATTGCGATCAAGTGCTTTTCTCGAAGAATTGGCAAGCAACACTAAGGATTTATGAGAAGAAGACAAAGAAAGTAGGAAAAGACAAATGATAAGAAAATCATCAAAAAGAGCTTGATTTTCATAAAGAAGAGTTAAAAACACATTGAATCAAAGATAGAAGAACTAAGTAGGTGAAAATAAGAAGTTTCCACCAAAGCAAACTACTCGGTACCAAGAGGAACCTCTCGGTACCGAAAGGATTTTGTTAAAGATTGGGCCAGCATGTTCCCTCTTGTATGCTTAGACTTACATTTGGACTTTATCCTACGTGGTCTCCTGAGTCTTCTGGCTAGTTTCTCTATAAATACCAGCCTTACAGCAACTAAAGTGGGGATTTGGCACTCTGCATCTTCTTTATTCTTATCTCCTTCCTCAAATATACTCTAGAAACTCCAGTGTAAATCTGAGATCCACTAGATTGTAGTCAAATATGATGAAATTAGTTGTAATCTAGAGAGCAAACGACTAAAAACAAAGATAAATTTGACGTAGCTAAGAGAATTTGCCAAACCACTATAAAAACGGTGTCCTCTTTTCTGGTTTTACCTTTATTTTATGAGAACTGGCGCTTTCATCTGATACTTAGGTGTTGGTACCATTTTTGGCGTCAACATTTTGGTTCTTTCACTAAGAAAGAGCTAGATTTGGTAAACTAAAGCTTGTACCTGAAATTTAGAGGAGATGAAAAGGCCCAATACCAGATCTAAGATTAAAGGAAGTCAATTGGAGCATGGAGGGAGCTTAGAGGTGTCCTCAAATTCTAACAATTCCATTTATGTGATCAAAGAGGAGATGAAGAGAATGATGAAAGAAATGAAAGATGGAATAATGAATCAACAACAGAAGATGCT
Organism: Allium fistulosum; assembly: GCA_030737815.1. Classification (NCBI taxonomy): domain Eukaryota; kingdom Viridiplantae; phylum Streptophyta; class Magnoliopsida; order Asparagales; family Amaryllidaceae; genus Allium; species Allium fistulosum. The sequence goes on along the minus strand of CM060902.1, from coordinate 1,036,955,088 downwards.
AGATGGATTTTTTTCAAAGGTTGGGACAGCAAGGAATTGCTGGAGTTGCTGGAATTCAGAACCTAAGGTCAAAAACCAATATGGGAGCAACTAAAATTAGAGCAGAGCAAACTGGAACAATGTCCCTACAACCATAACTAATCGGTACCGACCACCATCCTCTCAGTACCAAGAGAAAGTTACTCGAGGGCACGGTCCATTTGGATCTAGTATGAGCTCTAATGCCTGGAATGGGCGATGTTGGAGCCAAAGAAGCAAATCAGAATGCAAATACAAAACAGCAGGAGCTTGAACCAGAATCTCACCGTAGGAACATGGGTGGGGTAGAATGAAGTTATGGATTAGAGACTTTCATTAGATGATAACCCCATGATCAGGATGGATTGGAGTCTGGTTCGATTCCCTTATTTTACCTTTTATTTTAAATAAATGATGCTATATCACTATCAGACCACTTACGAGTGTATGGGATCCTGATCGGTCCCAAGGTATGCTCTGAGTTGGATGTCTGAAGATGATCCTTGATAGGATTAAATGCTTTGACGTTTGCTAGATGTCTTGACTTAGTCTTTATGAGTGATGATCAAAACAGATTAGGAAATTCCAACGGAGATTGATCACCCCCTGAAATTGATTAGGATTTTATAAACCACTCGAACGTGATGACTAACAATGAATGTGGTAGGCCCATTCGAATAGATGGGGCAATGACTGCAAGAAGTAAATCCCCTTATCGGAGAGTAAGTGGATGGGCTTGATTATCGTTTAGTCCCCTCGCTGGAGAGTGAGTGAATTGGGCTCAACAAGGATATGGAGAGATTAAAAGTAAGTCCCCTCACCAGAGATTAAGAAGATGGACTTGCTTATCAATGGTCCCCTCGTCGAAGAACGAGTGGATTGGGCTCAATAAGGATCTGGAGAGATCGAATCCTAGATTAGATGATGAATGGTCCAGAGAGATCGAATCCAAGACTGGATGATAAGAGATCCGGAGAGATCAAATCCAAGATTAGATGACAAATGATCTAGGGAGATTGAATCCCATATTACATGAAGAATGATCCAAAGAGCACTCTTGATTGGATGAGACCCCAGACTGGATGGAACCCTAGTATGGATGTTAAGTGATTAGGAGAGATTAGTAGACCCTAGAATAGACGTTGACTTGACCTTAGGATTTGAACACCTTATGATTAGACTAGAATAGATAAATCCCAGATGAACATGAGACGATTTTGATATACGATATGATAATTCTGGATGAAAATGGACTGATTATGATTCATTATTAACACCTGAGCAATGATTGGAGTCCATAGCTATGATAGTTTAGAATGATATTTGGTTTGTAGGAGAATCTGAAGGAACAAAACAATTCACCGAGATCGAGATCAACGGATGGCCGGAGAGCTCAACTATTGAAGACTGACTGCCACTAAAACTTGTTCTTGAGTAAAGCATGCCTTACATTCATAAGGCGTACTTTGAAGGGCAAGTGTTAAACCGCTTTTAGCCAACCAGATTAAAACCGGACTTAGAAGACCAATATGAGCACGAAATGATTTACGGACTTGAAAACATGCTTAGAAGAACAAAAGAATTATACTTAAAAAGTTTAAGGAAAAATTAAGCTAAGTGGACCACTAGGTACCGTGAGGTTTTTCTTTCACTTGAGACCTCCTCAATCTCCTTATAATCCAAGTACTTCTTAAGGCAATCGTGGTAAAATGATTTTCCTAGAAGATTGGACTCAAGAAGTTTAAGGAGGCAAAAAGGACCTCTTGGGAACAAGAGGAACCTCTAGGTACGAGAGGTTTTGGTCGCTCTTTTGATCCTCCAAGCTCCATACACCTCAAGTGCAATCTTAAGTGATTATGTTCAAGTGCTTTTCTTGCAGGATTGACAAGCAATGGTAAGAATTTATGAGAAGAAGGAAAAGAAAGCAGGAAAAGAAAAGTGATGCAAATCATCATAAAGAGCTTGATTTTCATGAAAAAGAGTTAGAAACACATTGAATCAAGGATAGAAGAACTAAGCAAGTGAAAATAAGAAGTTTCCACCAAAGCAAACCACTCAACACTGAGAGGTTTTTGTTAGAGATTGGGTCGGTGTATTCCCTCCTGTACACTTGGGCTTACATTTAGACTTTATCCTACGTAGGCTTCTGAGTCTAATGGCAAGTTTCTTTATAAATACCGTCCCTACAACAACTAAAGTGGGGATTTGACACTCTGCATCTTCTTCACTCTTATCTCTTTTCATAAGTATACTCTAGAAACTCCACTATAAATCTGAGATCCACTAGATTGTGGTCGGATCTGATGAAATTAGTTGTAATTCGAAGAGAAAACGACTAATAACAAAGATTAAAGTAGACGTAAGAAAGAGAATTTTCTAAACCACCATCAAAACCGTGTCTTCTTTTTTGCTTTTACATTTATTTTATGAGAATTGGTGCTTTCATATGATATTTGGGTTTTTGCGCCATTTTTGGCATCAACAATGAGCTTCAAGTATAGATATATGAAAACATAGCCTCCTGCTCGTACTACATACAACTCTATGCGCTATGAGACCTGTTATCCCTAATCTGCTCATTTAGGAGTACCCGAGATAATAAAAAGCAAAGCATAAAACCTTGGGTCAGACAACAGTCTAGTGTGAGCGATATATCATCTCAGTATACAAAAAAATCGTATATAGTAAGTAGGGCATAAGGTATGAAGGACCATACCTGACCTGTCCCTGCATCCAAAGAGTTAGCACATAAATACTGATATGCTAAACCACGATCATAAGTGGAAAATATGAGGTATGGGGTATCACACAACATACCAAGCACACAATAAACATAACATCCATCACACAACCTCACATCTCTCATTTAAATGCTTCGGATATACGATAACTCTCTCAGATGCTCAACTCATTCCCCACATAGATGGCTAGGGACTGGACACATGCAGACGTCCAAAATATGGGTACACATAGATTACTGTCCCATTAATGAGCATCACAACCATAGAACTATACATCGATCCCTTAACACACAGATCGATAGTATAACTACTCTATAGATGCTCAACTCTTGCCCACACAGATGGCTAAGGATTGGATACACGCAGACGTCCAAAATATGGGTATACACAGACTACCATGTCTTACTCCCAAGCATCACAGCCTCATGTTCTACCTATCATGCAGAATTCGTCCTTTTGTCCAACACCAGATGCGACAGTCACTTGCCACATCGAGTCGTCGAAGTCATCATACTTCCTTGGTTTCTATCCCAAAATCATCTAGAGCCATCCTGGGGTAACCCATCCTTAACCCGAACCAACTCCCAAGACTACCAAGCAAGCACAAATCTTGCCCAAAAGTCTACACCCCAAAAGCCTCACTTCATGATCAGTTCGACCCCCCTTTGTTCGACCTAGAGCCATATTTCCCACAAATAGAAACAACACCGAATGGATACTCCTGCTCAACACCCCACCAACCAGACCGCGATTCCATCAAACAAAGACCATACCGAACAAGAACTTCAGTTCGGAATTCTCCTATAGCCCAGCCAACCACCTACCGGACAGGAATTCCTATCCAGTCTTCCACTACCGGACCACCATGTGCCGAGCCAAAGCCTTCTCTTCCTGAAGTCGGTCATAGAGCTATCTAATACCGGAACAAGCCCTAATGAGCTATCCCATACTAGACCAAGCCCTATCAAAATGAAACCTATAGCTCTCTCAGTACTTAAGGGTCATGCAATTCCATTACTACACTTAACGCTTCTACCCTCATGAATTGCATATGCAACGATATGACTCCAAATGCTCTAGAGCCAATCCATCAAAGTCCGTCTCCATGGTTCCTACCTCTAGTTCTGTTCGATGAGAATTTCAACCATACAAGATTCACAAAAACATAACATGCATACATTTCACATCCAATAGCCAAACATTCAAACACACATCAAACCATAGCAATTCATTATGTAAACACATCCATAATCTAGCCTATCTCCTACAAAGGAAACTATATTCCAAAATAACATAATTAAAGCACTTTAAATATCCCAAAATTCGTTTTCCTATAGGTTTGACATAAAAACAGTTTAAAACATTAATTTGACTTTAAAAATGAGTTTAAAACATATCAAAACCTATAGATACGTATGTAGTAAGGTGAGAGATGATAAATTACTCAGCAAACATCCAATAAGTGGAGATTTGCACCTAAATCGAGGCGAATTTAAGAATCAACATCAAAGATGAAATATACTCTTCCCAAAAATATAGATTGGAAGATCTCTAATGAATTCCCTTGCTAATCTACCCTTAACATATGATTTATACATGTTTTGGAGGAAAAAGGAGAAGGTTTTGGGTAGAGGAAGAGTTAATGGAGGCTTAGATCTATTTAGGAAGTGTTAAAAGTGATTTGGGGATGAATGGTTCAGATTAAAATAACGTCCAAACCTAGAAAATGACCTAGAAAATGTTAGTGGGCTTGCCCCCTCCTCCCCCCTCCCGACAAACTCACTAATTACCCACTAAGCTGCTCTAAAAACTGCCAATTTTCAAACAGCCATATCTCCTAGCCAGAAAGTCCAAATCGCTATTATGACCACTCTATGGAAGAGGAAACCATCTATTCTTTCCAAAGGAAGTAGTCTTAGATACTAATTCGGATCCTAGCAAAATTTATAGCCGATACAATTTTCTAAAGGTAAAATCGTCCGGAAAAATTCTAAATGTAAGAAATGTCAGTAATAGGCATTTTCCAAAGTTATAGAGTCATACAACCTCACATGAATTTAAAAATAATATTTTATGATCCTTTGATACGTAAAATATGGGTCGTTACAGAAGAACTATTGCAAGTTAATTATTATCGCAAGTTGAGAATTGGGGAGATAGAAACTATCGATGGTTGAGAAAATGAGGAGGAAGAACTATTGTTGGTTGATTGTTATTGCTAGTTGAGAATTGGAGAGAAAGAAGCTATCGAGAGTTGAGAAAATGAGGAAGAGGAACTATTGCAAATTGATTGTTATCGTAAGTTGAGAATTAGAGAGATAGAAGCTACCAACGGTTGAGAAAATAAGGAGGGGGAACTATCGCAGGTTGGCTGTTATCGCAAATTGACAAAATTCCATGGCATCTCTAAACCTATGATAAAACTAATATGATACTATTTTAAAAAAATGTAAAATGTTCAAAAATTTATAAGTTCCTAAAAGTGATCAGATTCGAAAAATTCTTTGACCATCATACTTGAAAATTATTTTCTATTTTTTAAATTATTTTAAGAAAAAATCAAAAAATTCGAAATCAAGGACATTTTGGTAATTTTTCAAAATATCCCTAAGTTCAACACTCAGTAGAAGCACCAAATTGTTAAACCAATTTTTTTATTTAACATCCAAAATACTTTAAAAATTATATATTATTAATATAATTCCAAATACGCCCATAATTAAAATAAGAATTGTCCAAAATGTCCAAAGTTCAAGTCATATTCTAATAGTATGAAATTTTAATACATATGCCATATTCTTTGTCCAATAATCAATAAGTAAATAGTTCAAGTCGTCTCCTTATTCATAGTTCAAAATGTCGACAACAAGGCCAATATGCAATTTCCTATTTTATAGTTCATTATGCTCAAAAGTTCAAGTCATTTTCTTCTTTATTGGTCATTAGAGGAGTTCCCAAGCTCTTAAGAGAGCTTAGAAAGGTCAAGTCCCAAAAAATGATTTGCGCTAAGAAAAATATAGAGGAGAGAAGACCCTTCTTATATAGAGGTAGGTTTTTATTTATAGTAGTTGGAAAGGAACATAGCTTGCCTGTATTGGTTGACTAAAGTTGACACAAATGATGACATGGCAAGATAGATGGTTTTGACGGTGTCATATGTCATAATTCCGGGATTAGAGTAGTTTACACGGATCACTATCTTGGCCAAGGTATTAATAAAAGTGGCATGGTTGTATAGGAGTGCCATGAAGCTTTACACATAGACCTTTCTTCATATTAATTCAATACCTTCTTACATGATTTATTTCTACTCTTTTGTGTTGAATGTCACCCATATCTTCTTTTTTGCATATCTTTGAATTTTTTTTAATGTGGAACCATTAATATGCTCTAATAAATACATCTTATTATAACATCCTTAATTTCTCCATTTCTTTATGATTTTTCTCCAATTTAATAGCATTTTTTTATAGCTCCTTTGCATTGATGATAACTTCATCTTCCAACATGCGATAGCTTTATTTTTCAATGTGCATAACTTCGTCTCTAAACATGCGATAGCTATACTCCACAATATGTGATAACTTCATCTTTCAACGTGCAATAATGTTGCTCAAATTTCTCTCAATAGTGAACCAAACCTACCCGCATTACCCAACTGACCTGAATACTCAACTGTGCCCATCTCGGCCCACATACCAGAATGGTCTAGCACATTAACAAGCCGGCTTGGATAACAGCGACTGGCCTATGCGCTGCACCCATTCGACACCTAGTTTTCCCTCCTTGCCTTGCCCATCGACCGACCTAGGCCAACAAAGCTTTCACAAGGAAAACTCCATCCACATCGGTGAAGGCGTCGAACCAGTACTTCCCCCTACATGTACTGAAATACGAGGCTAGCACAAGTGTTCCTCTGGAGGGCCTCTTTAGTATCGGCATGTTCGCCCGCCTAGTGAACCACCAAATAGGTCCCTCATCCGTCCTCAATCTCATCTGCCAAGCCCATAAGCTCCTTTAACAGCATTTAGCCATAACTACAAGCACACGACAACCACTTCTTAAAGAAGCTTTACATGTGCTTCTCCCTTGAAAAAACTAGCATCGACGAGCATTGTTCACCTGACAAAAGCTTCACTATACAACAACTACTTCATGTCCTTTACTGCCACCCAAGTACCTCTACTGCAGCCACTCCCTGATCTTGCATCATCTGCCATACTTCAAACATGCCTACTATATAGCTCGCCAACTGTCGTCATCCGCACTATGCAAGCCAACTAGTATCCAAGCTTGCATGTGCGTCAATCGTGTACCTCTATCGATGGCCTAGAGTAATAATCAGGCTTAACCACTACAATCTCACCTGTTCAAGAATCAACCTCATCAAATATAAATGGACTAAGGCAGACACTCTTACGGGAGTTGAACAATATGATCTTTCATGGATTTTACATTACAGTCATTATCTTTTTAATCTAGGTTATTGTAATAAAAATGAAGCAATAAGAATTTTCTTATGATGGACGTAGACCGTCTTGATCAAACCACTCTAAACTCTTCTCCCTTTACTTTTCTACAGTATTGTCTCTTCATTTTACATTTTTAACACAAGTATTAGTAACCAATCTTTTATTGATATCACACCTTGATCACACTTTCGATGTTGGCTAAAATTGTAGTCAATTTTTTAGCACTAAAAGGAGGCCTCCCCCTAATGCTCTCAACTTTCATCACATTTTCTTTCCAAAAAGAAACTATTCTGGCATGTTACCATGGACCCATCTCCTAAACCTCAAGGTAACAACTCCAATGATCATGAAACCAATGGCAATACCATCACTAGTGCTTCTTGCCCTGTTTCGATGCTCAGCAATGATACATGGTGCAGTGTGTCGTAGTAATTGACAGACGTAGGCACCTTGTCCCATGAAGTGTAGGGTTTAAAGACAAGGCTGAAAGCTTAGACGACAGTTAACTTTGTCATATCACTTCCTCCAAAGGCTTAACAGACTCCCCAACTCGATCCCTATGTCAATAACAACTCACAAGCACCACTGATGCCTTGAAAAGGCTAGTGTTGCAAATCCTGATCGGGGATGCTCGAGTTCACCATAGAAACATTCACATGCTCAAGTGCAAGAAGACATCCATGTAGTCCCAAAACTAAAACCGATGGTACACTATCGATCCCCTTTGATCGAAAGACGGTCCGGTTTCAATTGCCTTCGAGTGGTGGACGAGGACTGTGAGCTATGTTTTGAACGCCTTAGTGGAGGAGGGCAAGGTAAAGCTTCAGGGCCTAGAGAACCATCAGTCCACTTCTTGCCCCAATGGAAGGTGCCCCAGCCTAGGTCTCGGGAAAGGCTCCCTTATCCACCCTAACCACGATCAGTTGTTATGAGTAGGTCTCATACCCCAACAAGGCATCGTCATTCTCCTTTGTCATATTACCGTCACAGGTTCCTAATAACAAATAGGTGAAAAGGAGCTTTTCCCCATTAAGGGGCCCTTGCAATCTACGTCGTGTAGAATTTGGTCCTTAAGAAGAGATGGATGCCTTCCTCCAGCAAATGCACAGGATTCAAGGAAGGAACATCGGTGGAATGGGGTCGTAAGATGACGAGAGTGGAGACCCCTTCTCTAAAGAAATCCTAAATACTTACGTCCACCTTAGGTATGTCTTGCCTTCCATGGATAAGTATGATGGGAGCACTAACTCATTCGATTATATCACTACGTTTAACTCAGTGAGCCGAATTGGTAAGATCTCTAGCCATGCAAAATGTCTATTGTTTCCTTCCACCCTAACCGGGAAGGCGTCCAGCTGGTTCCTTCATTTGCAAGCCAACAGTGTCCACTCCTAGGCCAATTGTGCTCTGACTTCAAGGCTCGCTTCTTCGCATCAAAGGTAATAATCATGATGGAAAGCGAGCTGGGCAATATAAGGCTCGGTCCAATCGAGTCCCTTCATTCATATATTAACTGGTTCGACAAGGAGTCGACACAAGCGAGGGGCGAGGACAAGAATAACTTGGTAGTTTCCCTTTGCTCAAGGGTGAAGTATGGTTCTAGCATATAGAAGGAACTACAAAAGCAACCCGAGGCGCCCTTGACCGACTTTCTACAATGGGAGAATGGCCATATGAGAGTGGATGAGGCTGACATTTTCGACAGTGATAAAGAAAACTGCCAGAGAAACAAGGTCAAAGAGAAGACAGTTGTCGAAAGATTGGTCGATGGGAAAGTAGCAAAAAGCGTGCCGAGGACGGTGCATGCTTCAAGCCCAGGTACACTAATTATGTAACCCTAAACATGAAATGGAAACTACTACCTTGAAGCATGATACCGCATCCTATTTCAATAGCCCCCTTCCTACCTGTCAAGGTGGATGGCGGAGGGAAGAGCCTAGAGGTAATGGTAAATACTATGAGTTCCACCAATTCAATGGCCACTCGACTAATGACTGTTGACACATCAAAGATGAGATAGAGCGTTGATCCAAAGGAGTATTGGTTTAGTATGTTAAATAACAAGCAGAACGGCACAATGCCTGACAAAATCCACCTATCCTAACCTAGTGGGCATACAACAGCAACATGGCCATAGTCAATACCAAGATTTTTCCAATTTGTGGTGGACAGCATGTGGCTGGATTCAGTTGAGGGGCTTAGGCTCGCCATAGGAGGAATCACCCCTCCGATCATATTTATCAGTAAATTTTCAGACCCTAAAGGTCCTTCGGGTTGAGGAAGATGCCACCAACATTGCTTTGACTACCAAAGATGTTTCCCCCCATCATGACCCCATTGTCATCTCAGTTAGTATGACCAGCACCAAGGTCCACCGAGTCTTCATTGATTGAGACAACTCCATTAATGTGATGTTTAAAGATATTTTTGACAAATGAAACTTCCTGACAGTAGCCTCGCTTCCTATGCACTACCCATCTATTGGTCCAGGGACGTTGGCATAGATACACTAGGGATTACCTCTTATATAGTCACATTTGGTGAGGAATCTTTGGTGTCCTAGATCAAAGTTCAATTTGTTGTGTAGACTTTCCATCCACGGATAACATTCTAATAGGCAAGCCAGCATTAGCAGACATGGATGCAATAGTGGCCTACCAATGTCTAACAACAGAGTTCCCAACTAAAGAAGGAATAAGATGTGTCCAATGCAACCACCAAGGCTCGAGAGATTGTCATAGCATCTCCTTACATCAAGCAAAGAAGGGAATACTAATGTTATGAAAAGAAGGCGACACTCAATGGTGACACAGCAAAGAGAATGCACGAGCCCCTTATTGTTTCCATTCAAGCTAGGGCCACCCGAAGTCTTAAAGGCAAAGAATCTGCATTGAGCACCACCCCTAGCCAAGCCAGCATGGCCAATGTGAATAATCTTTCCCTAGCCAGCCAAGCAAGACAAAAGAACTTTTAGCCACTTAGAATGAACAAGTTGTGACGATCGCCCTACAATACTTGCACTTAATATACTTGTATACTATGTTGTAGCGATGACCGATCGATGCAAGACGACCGTCAAGGTTGTAAATAAGGTAAATCAATCACGTAACCTATCGTTTATCTCACAGCGCATCGAATAAAATATAATAGTAAACATCTTAGATATAAAACAGGCGAGATAGTAAATAACTGAATGAATCATAGAGTCAGAGTGCACAGATCCATACAGTATACAACATAAGCAATAGAGTTATACATTAAATAATAGCTCATAAATAATTATCTCTAGGTAATAAGGGCATTATCAAGCTCCATAGTGCTGTGCAGCGGAATAGAAAATAAATAAGTGTAGTAATACGAGAGTATAACCTCCTGCTTGCCACCTATCCAACTCCATATGCTCACTAGACCTGATATCCCCAATCTACTCATTTAAGAGTACCCAAAGTTATAAGAAGTAAAACATAAAACTCCGAGTTAGACGACAATTTGGTATGGGTAGTAATAAAACTCCGAATACTAATAAACCACTATAGTATGATAAATGGTATAAAGGATCATACCTGACATGTCCCTGCATCCATAAAGTTAGCACATACATAAGATATACGCCACTCTACATCATAGTCATCATGGGTGTACTATACATCAAAGTACTAAAGGGTGTCTAGATAACTACATCAATAATGTCGGCTTCATAAGACATCCCTAAGTTGATATGTAATCAAAACAAACATAGAATCCATCATCCAACCTCGCATTCACTCACTCAGTGTGTTAGATATAAGATTACTCGTCGACCCATCATTGTCAAGATCATACTATCCATCACGATAGCATGCAACCTAGTTCCTTGGTACTTGACTCCATACCACTTAGTCGACCAAGAACTAGATTAACCATCATGTCAATCCGAGGTAAACAAACCGCATATCTAGAACAAGGAGTCATCATGCTTCAAGAACTATCACGTCTATAGTATACCCCATCTCATGAGTACCCCTCGAACCCTCGAGTGTCAATGATCCCTTTGCACATGTCATCTATAGCAGAGCACATCCTGAAACTGATCTTGCGACTCCCATCATAAAGTTACCGCGGTAGAGACAATCCTCTATAATCATCATCAATTATAGAATACCATTATATGTCTTATAACCTTCCGCCAGCAGTTCCCTGAATCTGACTCATAGTCCTTAACTCTGATCTCAAAGTACATTAATCCATCATCAAAGCCATCTCTTCCCATCATGGAGTCATCATCATCGAATCACAAGTCATCGTCATCGAAAATCATCATCGAACTCTAGGGTTCGGTACCGGCCCCTATACTTATCCATATTTAGCTAAGTATTTATCTTGTCACGAGTTTGAGTGATCACACACCCAAAACTCGAGCCAAACCTCATCACATCTTGAAGAAAACATGTGAAGACTCGAAGCAACCATCCAATTAGCACAAATCATCTATGACGACTATCCTATACCATTGGCACCTAATATAACTATATAGCACACTGTTGACTTGCTCGGCTGTAACACCTCGAAATTTTTACGATAATTAATTTAAGTATAAATTGATCAATAACTAATAAATAGTGAAAAATATAATTTTTGTAAACCTCGGAATTTGGTCACGAAACATTCACCACTAGATTCATGGTAATTTTGTGATGAATTTTCATATATAAACATTTTCGATCGGAGTTTAAACGAAAAAGTTATTGACATTTGAATATTTTAAGTCAGAAATGATTATATATGTAATTAAGCAAATAATCAATAATTAATTAATGCTAACTAAAAGCAATTAAACTTAAAAAAAGCTTAAACATTAAGTAAACCAAATACGATATTAGATAACGATAATCAAATATAAGCAAAAGGTAATTAACCAAATCTAACAACGTCAAATATTAGTCGATTTTACACTACTCAGGTCGATCTTAGGATTGCCTAGGTCGAACATTACCGGTCGATCTATAGCAATAGGCAGTCGACCCATGATTGTGTTAACAGTGAATTTTGAAATGGCCTTAACGGTCCAGATTTAAATCAGTTTAATTCAACGGTTAACATTTATTTGAGCCCCTACAAATATAGACCTAGGCCTTCACTTCCAACTCATAATTTACTAATAGTCACAGAAGCTTTGTCATTTTCTCTTCTCCTCCATAACTCTAAATCCTTAGAAATAGGTCTAGGTTGTTAGTTTGCACATATACAACATTGGAGGATTGTAGAAGATGATAGAGATAGAGAATAGGTTCAGATCAAGTCGCTACAACCAAGGTAAACTGTAAATCTAGTTTTAAAGTTATAATCACCATAAATCTCTCCTTTTTAATCCAAATTCAAATAAATATAGATGTATATGTTATATGGGAATCCAAATAGGGAGTCAGAAGTGGAAATACAGATAACATGGATTAGATCTAGAGATTTGAGAACGCTTGGAAAGGTGAGTAGGAAAATTACATGTTTTGTAATAAAATTAGATTTATTTCGTGATAATCTACTTAAGTTATGCCTATTTAGAATCGATTTAGATATAAATCTATAAATTCGTAATGATTAGATTTAAATCTGTAAATGCGTAATGATTAGATTTGAATATGTATGTGCTTAATGATTAGATTTAAATATGTAAGTGCGTAATGATTAGATATAAATCTGTAAGTGTATAATGATTAGATTTAAATTTGTAAGCGCGTAATGGTTACTTAAGAATTTATTGTTTACACTTAATGAATTCAATGAAGTAGATCTAATGATAAGGATTATGGAATTGGTTATAGCAGGAATTTAATAAGATCGGAAAACTTGCCAACATATGTTACTCTAGTAACTTGTTATGAAATAGATAATAATAAATTGGTATTTGAACGTAGAAAAAAATGTAAAATAAAAGGAACTCTATTAAGCTTTTAGGGGTTTAAGTGATATTTTAATTCGTTAGAGTTTGGGATGTGGCTAGTAGAATCCTATGTATTATCAAGTTCAAATAAATAAAAGTGCAATGTTCGAAATGATAAGGAATATACCTGAAAAGCAAGAAATGTACAAAATAAGGATATTTACTGTATTTTGTACCATCTATTTCAAATAATAAAAAGAAAATATAGTTCCTTATAATTACAAACACCAAACAAATCTCTCTTTTTAGATAAGGCATAAAAATTTATGGTGTTGACATTTTTAGATAGAAACATAGTTCCAATGCATTAAAATGCAATAAAACCAAAAAGTTAAATGGTAAGATATAAATGCAATAAAAATTACCTTGAACAGTTAAGATGTGAAATACCAATAAAATTAGGAAGTAAATGAAAAGAAAATGAAAGAGATAGGCAAGAAGAAATAAAAAGATAATATGGAAATAGAAATAGAAAATGGAAAATGGATAAAAAGGAAGGGCAACAATAATATGAACTTAATAGGAGTAAGTGGTAAATAAATTTAAAGAAAAGAAGAAACACTTAACGAAATAAAGACCTAAGGTCAACAACAAATTAAAGAGGCATGATAATTAATACAATATGAATGAATATATATGTATGTATGTATGTATATTGAGATATATATGTAGCCTCGAATATGCTTTTACGATGGGTGCGAACTATTAAATAAAGCATAATTCAAGAAACCATATGACAAATGACCATTAGAGAAGGTTGGAATGCAAGGTCAGTGGTGTTTCACAATAGAAGTCTACCCATTGTAAGGGGCCACTAGCAGTTGTGTAACATTGTATTGATGTGAGACATGTCCAACCATAGGACATGTGGAGAGTATACGCTTGCGTATAGATAAGGGAATACCCCTAATAGAAAGTTTAGTCTGCTTCAAATATGTATTTGATGGGGGAATTGCCTTGATTGTACTAGAAAATCAAAATAGGATGGTGAGCGGGATCAGATATGTAACATCCCCTATCTGGAGGCCCAAATCTGAGCGCTACAGATGTTGCATTCATCCATAGTATTAACTTCCGGTGACCAATATGATAATGTTAATGGTATCCATAGTATCAGAAGCACATGAGTATGAAACAAAATCACAGATTTAAAAAACAAAATTTCTGATTACATTTCACAAAACATGTTTCATATTCCATTACACAATCTCAATCGTTTCCCAGGTTCAGATCAAATATAATTATTACAAAATACGCCAAGAGCGACATATGAAGATGCCCCCCTTGGATGACCAGAGTACTAAACAGTCATAACTGACTTAATACAACACAACGGAATAAAACAAATAAAACAACTCCTAAATAGCTAACTTCAGCCTCCTGCTCGTCTTCGAAAGCTTTATTCGTCCACCTACTAAAACCTGAAATCCTCAACCCTTAACCTACTCAAATCAATTTTGAGCACCCGAGAGTTTAAGGGGAAAACATAAACTTCGAGTCAGACATAAAGCCTGGTGTGAATAATACTATACATCTCGGTTACTTGATATTAAGTGAGACTACGCCGCTTAGCGGAACGGGTTTGCCCTCACTAATATCTTTTTAAAATATATCTTTTGCAAATCTTAATCCTGCAACCAAAACTGGTTAAGACAATAATATCAATATCATGAAAGCATATAAATCTGGTAACAAATGGACTACCTGTCCGAACAATATAGTTTTGTTTAGCTAACTACTAACCTTTGGCTGACTCGGGCCTACCAGAAAAAGTAAAGAAATAATCTAACTTCTGTTAGATACTTCTCTTCTGGACGGTCTGTCCTAACTTACTTCTCTAGGGTCAATTGATCCTAGTGGTTTTGCAGGCTCACCAATAACCCATCTCTGTATATATATTCATTTCTGTGTGTAACATCATTTTACTCTTACCTGTGACGAAGCCCTACACACTGGAATTTTGGACTAAATTAGCTAGAAGCTAATAGCTAATGTATAAGGCGCGACCCCATACCAGTCCCATCTGGTATTCTAATATCTGAGTCATTTAAGTTAGGGTCGTCTACCCATAAAATTTTCCTTGAAAACTTTTACTCTCAAATTGATTTAAACCTTCAAATCATACTTTAAATAAGGAAAATATACTATATACTTTACTCAAATCATCTTGCCATGTTATATAGACTTTACACAAAACTTTGTTGATGAAAACATTTTAACCTTTGAAAGCACCCCTTTTGAGCCTATTGAAAGTGCCCCTTTCGATACAAGTGAAACCTTAGGCCGAAAGGGTAAAACATACCTTTCGAAACCATTCATAATAAACCTTTCAAAATCATTGAAAACATCACCTTCGAAAGCTATAAAACCTTAGACAGCTATAAAACCTTAGACATCTTATCTTTAAACACTTAAAATTACCTATCAAAAACATTAGAAACCTTCCTTTTAAACCTTTCAAAACTATTAGGGAACCACCCCTTCGAAACCTTCATTTAGACCTTTCGAAAGCATTAAAATTCTTTGCAAACATCAAACCTTTCGAAAGCATTTGGGTTCAAGTAAAACATGTGGAAACCTTTCAAAACCATTCAAAACTATGTTATTCGAAAACTTTTGGTTTATCTTTAAAAATATCAAAAGGGTCATAAAAGAATAGAGTCGAAAGCAACACTTTCGAAAGCTATTTCCTAAGTAAAATAAGTGATGGTGTCGAAACCATCCCCTTCGAAAGCAATGGAGAAGCGGCTTGGATTTTAAAACAAGGGGACCTTTCGAACGCGCTGCATCGAAAGGAAAAAGGCGGTAGCAAGGGGTTTCGACCCAGGCGAAAGCATTTACTTAAAACAATAGGTGCAACCATTTCTTTAAAACATTTTAACCAAGTCGAAAGCTATCTAGTCGAAAGCATTCCTTTCAAAAGCAAAGCAGGCGCATTTTCATTTAAAATCAAAGCAAGGCCTCGACCTCCTTCAGAACCCCCTGTTTTGACTTCATACCTTCCACCTTAGTCCAATTCACTACGTATCAAGTAATAATACCAGGCACATTAGTTTCGACTGAGAAGGAGGCGGAAGTATCGGGTCGAAAGCTAAGTGCCGAAAGTGGTGAAACATGTAAAAAGCATGTTTAAACTGATTTTTAACCTTTTTAAGTAATTCTTTTCAACTAACCTGCCTTATTTGTCAACACATAATTGGTTGCTAATTTTTTTCTAACAGTGCTGCCAATATTTCAGAAATAAACAATTTAATTTATTTACAAAATACCTCTTCTCCTTTTATAAATATATAAAACATTTAAGTCCAATGCCTTAAATAATTTTATATATCTATTAAAACACTTAGGAAAATTCTACAAAAATTCCTATAAATCATTTTAATATATTTTCTAATATATAAAAATTTCACACCCAAAACATATATAATTTAGCCGTAAATTATTTTTAACCCAAATATCCATTTTCCTCACTAGAAAATTAATATAAAAGCCACATTAATTCAGAAAATTATAAAAAATGAAATCCATCTCTTAAATATCATTTCTGATCTAAATCTAAAATCGCAAGGCATTTGGATGTCATTTAATAGGGTTTTCACATTAAAACATATCATAAAATCCATATGAAATATCATAAATCATCAATAAGCATATATATCCATTTTAACAATTAAAACATGGCAAATAACTTCGCAAAATAATTCGAATTCCATCCTAAAACCGAAAGCAATAAGAAAAGATGAGATGTAGTCATTATTCACCTTAGCTTTGAGATTAAGGTGTTGAGATTTGATCTTTGATTTTGTTCCTTAAATTTTCCTCTTGATCCTAGCTTTATCTTCTCTTGTTTTTCCCTTAATGGTGGCCGGCCTCTTACTTTGGTTTTAGTTTTGTGAATATAGAAATGAGCATATAGAATATGGCTTAAGGGGTTTAGGGTATATGAATAATACTTATTCCTATATTGTCCTTTTCTATTTCCTAACATTTTATTCCATTTCAATTTACTTAGTTCTTTTGTTAACATGACACGACTACCCTTACTAATCACAGATCTCAATCCCTTAACCATTTTACATTACTTCATTTAATTTACCTAATTAAATGTTGCTAAATAATGTTACTAAAAATTAGGGTTATTACAGGATACTATGTAGCAAATGGTTGGACCAAGTTTATAGGTAGGGCTGCCATAGGTCGAGAACATCATCAATCCTTAGCGGTCAACGGAAAGTACAGGGTTACACCTAGCTGGTCTTCGTTTGCCTACCAGGGTGGACCACGTT
Organism: Allium fistulosum; assembly: GCA_030737815.1. Lineage (NCBI taxonomy): Eukaryota > Viridiplantae > Streptophyta > Magnoliopsida > Asparagales > Amaryllidaceae > Allium > Allium fistulosum. The sequence goes on along the minus strand of CM060902.1, from coordinate 1,036,937,654 downwards.
GGGTCATGCACCACCACAGTTGTTTGCTTGTTGTCTATTAGGGCAAGATTAGTTAACCCACAAAAAAGTTCCTTCAAAATGGTTAGGGTGGTCCGTGGAGCCGAGTCTACAATAGGAAGCAGACGAAGTAGTAAATCCCCAAAGCGAGATAGACTACGGAAAAATGTATGAAAAGCCGTCATTAGGTACTACGGGAGTTCCTCGATATGCACAGCGATGGGACCATGATACGACGAGAGCAAAGGATCCTGATAGAGTGCTAATAGAGAGATACTAGCGGGGATAGTATCTAGGTTTAATTGGGGACTATGGGATATATATTTATATATATACATAGTTATGATTCTATAAAGGGTAGATGAGAAGGGATCATACTTGGAGTCGAGATGACTAATTAAAAATGTCAACAGACATAACATGAGATAGAAAATAATTGGCATCTAGTGTTATGTACAAATGTATAATTTTACCAGTCATCGAAACGTTGTTTTGACCCTCTCCTTATTATAACCCAAAGGATAGATTGAAGAACATGTATTATTGTTTAGCATATTCAGTGTTGACTAGGACACTTGACTTTCGAAGTGTCAAACCTTGGTCAGTACTGACTTATTATATTTTGTTATTCTGTTGTGATTTATATCGTTAGTGCTCTGATATGCATTCTTTTTTTATTTGCAGGATACCAAACCAACAATCCGTATTTTGGTGGACTTGGGTTTTCGATTTAGCGGAAATTCAAGCCCAGTAGGGTGCGGGTTGTTACATTTGATATCAGAGCTTAGGTTAGTCGATCTTGAAAAAAATCTAGGAAATGTTGAGTGAACATATTTGTATTTTGCCAATAAATATAAATAAAATATACTATAAATCCAATGAATACCATCTATAGAGTAGTTGCATATGGAAAGTCCCTGAAGTTGGATGGTACATGACTCCCTAGTCGGGCCTTAATAGCCCAATGATTTTAGGTCCCCGTATGATTTCCGATTGATGACGTACATAGGTCCAGATAAGGGAAAATAAGAATCCATATGTTATAGATAGTGGAAGATAGGGAAGTTTCTGAAGAAGGGTTTGAAATGGTCCTTCTAATTGGTAATTGGATTTTCAATCTTGGGAAAGGAACACGTTGGTAAATTGAAGGAAAGATGTTCATAAGGAAACATTAAGAAATCCACTCTAAGTTGAATCCAATAGAAAATAGTTCTTAAAGTTGAGAAAAATATATGATTAATATATTTGAAAAAAGGTAAGTAAATATTCGATTTTGAAAAAAAAATTAGTTAAATTGAAAAGTTTCCATAAAATGGTTTTACAAAAGCAATACATTTGAAAAAATTATAGAGTATATATAGCTCGCTAGTTCTTTGTAAAGAAAAAAAAGTGTAAATATAAAGTTCCAATAGAAATTTAAATTTGTTAAAATCTAAAATTGCAGTAAAGGAAATTTTGTAGAAAGCAATTTTATTTTGAAAATAATATGGTAGAGAAATATAGCTTGTGAATTTTTCTATGCAATGAGAATTTTTAAGCAATAAATTTTTTTTATAGGTGGACAATAGGAAGTGGTACAAGTTTGGAATAGGGTAAATGTATGGAAAAGAAGATTTAGAACCCTAAAACAAAGCTATATGCAAACACATTCCAATGGTTCAACTAAGAAGACAATTAATTGAGAGAAAAATGGTTGGAATTAGTGCAGTTTGGGTAGAGGAAAGTTAATAGTAATAGCATTGTAAAATATAAAAACAATATTGGGAATTAAAATAAAATAATGTTAGTAACTAGAAATAATGTTAGCAAAATATATTAAAGATAATGCTAGTAGTCTAACTAGAAGCAACGTAGGAAAATTAAAGGCAAAACAAAGGAAAATAAACATTTTTCATTGTAATATGCATTTATTGCAAGTATCATTTTAAAAAAGTCTCCCTTACATTATATTAGAGACTCCGTCAAGCATTGAAAGTGGAGATAGTATGAGTAGTAAGAAAATATTGGAATGTGAGTTGTTCTTGTCTACTCCAATTTTGTTGTTAAAAATTATAAAATGATGTTTTAAAAACATTGTAGAGTATATTTTTGAATGAAATGGTTTGGTGTAACAAATAAATTTTTTTAAGGAAAAATTAATAAATAGTTTGAGCTAAAAATCTCAATTTTTAAGAATAAAATTTGATTGAAAGAAAAAGAAACGGCGGCCGTCGGAAATCTGCGATTATACCTCCAACCGAGAGCTTTCTTCCTCCTCCTCTTCATACGAAAATTCCCCAAAAAACCCCAAATTCAACCTCCAAACTTCCAATCCCTAATTTCTAGCTTCCGGATCTTCCAAGGCTCCCTAATCAACCTCCGTTACTCTTAATCCAGGTATAATATCTTATTTTTGTGAAAAATTTAGTTTTCACCCTAATTCTAGATTTGCATAAATTGATAAATTAGGACGAATTAGTGATTGCAATTGTTTCCAATAGCATAATAACAGTTTATAGCATCACATGGTATACCGATTTCATCTTTTATCGTGAAATTGTGAAAAATACATATAATTTGTGGTTGTTCATGTATATGTAAATTATTGTGTATGCCTTGACTCGACGATTGTATACGTTATTTGGAATAAGATAAATTGATTGAATGAACTAGGAGTATTATATTGTGCGCGTATTTACTTATGAAACAAAAAAATGCATTACTCTAAATTATATTGTGTGTATTGAAAAATGACAAAAATGTTAAAATAGCCTTAAGTTGATGTAATATGTTGAATAAATGTGTTAAATTAATATATATTTTTGTAAATGTGAACATTGAGTAAAACTGTATTTTTTCGTAAAATGCGCGCATGTAACTGACAAATGTCCCTTAGAGAGTTTTTGGCCCCGTCTGACGAGTGTTGTACATGATTGTTGTATAAATAGTCATTCTTTTCGAAAAACGACCATTTATATTCATCTGGTACAATGTTTGTCGGATTTGTCCCTGTATTGGACAAGTTATGAACACAGTAAGCATTTACATTTTGTATACTACTTCATCTCAAACGGTTCATAAAATTTCGGCCTAACTTTTCTTTTTTGTTTCCTACGTACACGCATTTGTGTACAATGCAGGGAACAAAAGGGAAATGCTGCCGAAATTTTGTTGAATCGTTTGAGACGAAGTAATATACGAAATGTAAATGCTTACTGTGTTTGTAATGGGAAGTAGGATGCCTGACCAATGAAAAAAAAAATTATATATATTTTTAAATCTTTACGTTAAAAAATAAAATGTGCCCTATTTGAAAATATTTTTAAATTTGTGAAGTTGTTCTTTAAATTCAAAATATTATACGACCATGAAAATAATCTTTTTCGAATTTGTATTCTTCAAAATAAATATTAAATTTTGAACTTCTCATTTTGTCAAATAGGAAAAATGATTGATTATTTTGTTGATCGGAGGAGATGGATGTACCAAAGAAAAGGACTGAGGGGCTCAATAAAAGAAGATTTTTATAATGGTATAAACGTGTTTGTTGAATTCGCTTTAAGTAATAACGGAAATGATCCAGAAATTCATTGTCCGTGTAGTAGGTGTAGACATTTGAAGTATTTGTTACCAGATATTGTGAAAGTTCATTTGTGCAAACACAATTTCGCACCCGAATATTATGTTTGGGATCGGCATGGAGAAGTTGTAGCAAATACTTCTGTAGAGTCTGAAAGTGTCGTTAACGAAATAGTTTCAACGATCCGTATAGAAAATATGGTCGAAGATGCAGCACGATCAATGTTTCCTATGGTTGAAGTTGACGACGATGATGGAAATGTTGAAGAACCAAATATTGAAGCTAAATTTTTTATGATTTACTAGATGCAGCTAAGAAACCTATTTGGGATGGTTGTAAAAGCGGCACTCAGCTGTCAGTAATCGCAGAATACATTGCGATGAAGTCAAAATACAACATCACTGAAGCTGGGTTTACGACTGTTGTACAAGCTGCAAAAAGACATATGCCGCCCGATAATCAAATGTGTGAAAATCACTACGAAGTTAAAAAACTTATGTCGGCTTTTGGTTTACCGTATCAGAAAATAGATACATGTTTAAAAGGATGCATGTTGTTTTGGAAAGAAGACGCAAACCTTAGAAATTGTAAAGTTTGTAACCAGGAGAGATACAAACCAAGAAAAAAGAAGGGGAATGAAGTTCCGTACAAGCGTATGCACTACTTACCCATAACTCCAAGACTTCAAAGATTATATGCATCTTCTGTAACTGCGTCTAATATGAGGTGGCATAGCATGAGAACAGAGGAAGAGGGTACGTTGACACATCCGGCCGATGGAGAAACATGGAAGCATTTCGATAAAACGTATCCAAATTTTGCAGCGGAGAGTCGAAATGTTAGATTAGGATTATGTACGGACGGTTTTTCTCCATTTTCTCAATTTGGTTCTAAATATTCATCCTGGCCCATTATCGTCACACCGTATAATTTACCTCCATGGATGTGTATGAAAACGCAATATATGTTTCTTACTGTTGTCGTTCCTGGCCCCGACGATCCGACACAAGGAATCGATGTATATTTACAACCGTTGATTGAGGAGTTAAAAATACTGTGGAACGAAGGAGTAGAAACATATGATGTGTCCAAGAAGAAAAATTTTCGTATGTTTGCTTCTTTGTTGTGGACTATAAGTGATTTTCCTGCCTATGCAATGCTTTCGGGATGGAGTACTGCCGGTCGTCTAGCATGTCCATATTGCATGGATGAAACACGAGCATTTTCTTTACCTCATGGTAAGAAAATTTCATGGTTTGACTGTCATCGATATTTTCTCCATGTAAATCATCCCTTCAGAGGAGACAAGAAAAACTTTTTAGCTAATAGAGTAGAAACCAGACAACCACCGACGATATGGTCAAGCGAAGACATATATGAACTTGTTAAGGACTATCCAAAGATATATGAAACGGGCGAGCAAAGAGAAATTCAAGGCAAATCAGTTGTTCATAACTGGTGCAAACAAACTATTTTTTGGGAGTTGCCGTATTGGAAACATCTTCTGCTTCGCCATAACATAGATGTGATGCACAATGAGAAAAATGTATTTGATAATGTTTTTAACACAATTTTGAATGTGAAAGGGAAGACGAAGGATGATTTGAAATCAAGACGTGATATAGAAGAATTATGCAAACGTCCTGATCTTCATATGAAACCAAATGACAGTAAAAAACCCAAAGCATGTTACGAATTAGATAATAATCAAGTTAAAACTGTGTTAAAATGGGTGGAAGGGTTAAGATTTCCTGATGGGATATCATCAAATCTTCGTAGATGTGTTGACATTAAAAATGGTAGATTGAGCGGAATGAAAAGTCACGACTGTCACATAATGATGGAAAATTTATTTTCCGTAATGTTCAAAGAACTACTGCCGTTAAAAGTTTGGAAGGTAGTAACGGAGCTTAGTATGTTTTACAAAGAGCTTTGTTCGACTACTTTAAAAGTGCAACGTTTACGTAAACTTGAAGTGGACATTCCTATATTGCTTTGCAAATTAGAGAAAATATTTCCGCCAGGTTTTTTTAATGTGATGGAACATTTACCTGTTCATCTCCCATCTGAAGCACGACTTCGAGGTCCTGTCCAATATGGATGGATGTATCCATTTGAGAGGTATGTAATATGTTATAACGTAATTTAATTGCATTTGAAAGATGAAGTTAATATAAATTAATTTTGCATAGATATTTGAATCATCTGAAGAAAAAAGTGAGGCAAAAAGCACGAGTTGAAGGTTCGATATGTAAATCTTACATCGAAGAAGAAGCTTCGTTCTTTTTCTCTCACTATTTCAGTGACCATGTGAATATTTCATTTCAAAGTGTTCCTCGTAATGACGAAGGCGACGAACAAGAGTCCTCTCAAGCAATATTATCTATTTTTAGACAATATGGTCGGCCTTCTGGAAAATGTGTAGAAATATGGTTAGACGATAGAGATCTTCATGTAGCACACACTTATATTCTTCTAAATTGTGCCGAGGTTGCACCGTTTGTTAGGTAATCTGAAATAATAATTTGTGTTTTATTCTTTTCTATAATGCATGCGCGTGTATAACCTAATGTAATAATTTGTTTATATAAACAGTGTTTATGAACGTGAACATCCGAACGGAGATCTCAGTAAAGAATTTTCCGGTTGGTTTTCAAATTACGTTTATGAGCCGAGAAATTGTGTTGTTGACGAAGGGTTGAAACATCTAGCGATGGGACCAAAAAGAGTGGTCAAGACATATCCAATATATTTCGTCAATGGATATAAATTTAACACCAAAGAATACGGTGCAGAAAAATTAACAAATAATACTGGTGTATTTGTTAAAGGTAGTGACGATCCAGAAAATCATTTAAATGATTTTTATGGCGTTCTGACACGAATTTTGCAACTGACATATTTCTGTTTTTTGCAATTGATGTAACTATGTTGAATTCTTGATGTATTATGAAATTGATGTAACTATGAAACCAAATCCGTTTACTATTGTTTGCATGTTTTATGTTATTTCCATTTGTCATTTATTTAGCAATTTTTATTGAAAATGCAATGAACTCTGCTTATCGTTGGAATAGTACACCCATTATGAATCAGGTATAACACACTTCCATTTCTATTTCCATTTCAGTTATTAATTAAGCAATTTATACCGTTGATGTCATTTTCATATGAAATATATTAATTATCATGTTTTTATTCTCTTATATAATGATGTGTATATGTCACAGGTTTATCAATATGTCATGTAGAGGTAGGAGCTCTTCCCGATCGTCAGGAGGCGATGGCATTGGCCCATCGCAAGAGCCACAGCGTGCAGTTGTATCGTTAGTCCCTAGAGTAGATGGGTAAGAATTAAATTTTATTCAGCATCTTATTTTTTCTATGATATACGTACGTACTTATCTATATCGTACTTAAAAACAGGGGGTTCGATCTACTTCCTTCTAAGGTTGTGTTGGACGTCTCTAGAGCTTCTTATCGCAGTAGGATGAGTGCCTGCTGGCCGAAGTGGGATAACATCCCTCCTCACATCATAGAGTGCATATGGCAGGATGTCCTAGTATGCATATTTTTCTGTTTTCCATTTTTAATTCGTTTTTGTCGTTTTTTTACTGTTTATATCGTTTAAAGTGTAATCTTTTTTTTAACACAGGCTGAGATAGACATCCAGACAGATGATATGATGCTGGCACAAGCATACTGGATGAAGAAGATGCGCAAGAACTACAGGGATACGATGTTTGAGATTAAGAAATCTGGTAAGAAACCACGGTGGATGGGAGAGAGCGTGTGGCAAGCTTGGTTGAGATACTGGGAGACGGACGAGGCGAAGGCAAGTATACTAATTTTTTTTGAATTATTAATTTGACGTGATCGAAAAATAATGTATAAAATTTTGAATGTACAGGCAGAGTCGGATAGAAACTCTGCAAATAGAAATAAGAATCCCGTCACTCATCGCGGAGGATCGAAGTCGTTTCAGCAGTATCGGCAGGAGTTAGTAAATTTACTGAATAATAAATGTAAATAGTTTATACTATATGATTTTAAATGTATAATAATTGTATGTAACAATCAACTTCAGGAAGCCGAGTCACATGGTCCTGTCAGCTATATGGACGTGTTCACCCGTACGCATGCTGTCGAGCATGTTAATCCAGACGGGACTGTTTCGTACACATGGCAGGACGATAAATCCAGCAAAAGCCATGTAAGCATATTTCATTTTATTCAGTATTAGTAATTGTTTTAATTGTTAAACTATGATGACATAAGATATGATATTATTAATTTGTTAATGCAGGAGAAGTTTATGGAGCAGCGACAGAAACTCCTTGCTGACACGGGTCGAGATCAGCTGACGACCAATGAGGAAGACGTTATTTTTGAGTCCGTTATGGATCCAGCAGAGCATGGTCGACGATACGGATTTGGCAATTTAGCGGTAAATAATTTACTTTTTCTTAAAATACTTAAAATATGATATTTTCACCTTTTCAAAACAATAAACTTGGATTTTATTTATTTTTTAATTATTGCAGTCCAGTAGTCAGAGTAGGGGACGGCGAAGTAGACATCAGAGCGATCTTGTAGATATAGAAGAATTGCGGACTAGAGTTGCCCAATTAGAAGAGCAGAACTGCCAACAGGCCATGCACACCGCACAGTTGTTAGAGTACATGCAGCAGCAGCAGGGTGGTGGTCACTTTCCTTCCTCGGCTGGCTCTGGATCTGCAGGAGATTGATTCATTACTTGCTCTCTTGTTCGTTCAGGTATGTTTTGTTTTAATTTAGAATGATTTGGTAGACGACGTAGGTAATTGTTGATTTATGTATAATTATGTTTGACACATTTGGTTCTATGGTAGTATGAGAACGTGTATGAGAATATTGATGAATTTATGTGTTTATTAAATATTTTGTGGTTTGGGTTTGAATATTTGGTTGGACTATTGTATATTGGATTGTGCAGTATTGATATTATAGTGTTTGGAAGAGAAATGTGGTTGGAAGGCTAAATTTGCAGCAAATATAAAAAAAACAGCAGATTTCCGACGGCTTCCGACAGCTTACTGGTCAAAATTTCCGACGGCTCACGACGAATAACGGCGGCCTGTTTCAGACGCTTTTCGGCGGTTTCCGACTGTTTCGGACGGTTTCCGACGGGCGTCGGTAACCGTCAAAAACCGTCTGGATCCGTTGGAAATGGATACGATAGCGTCCGTCGGAAGCCGTCGGAAATACTGCATCCCGACAAAGCCATTTCCGACGGCTATTTCCGACGGCGGTCGACGGTTTCCGACGGCCGCCGACGGCTTCTGGCCATCGGAAAACGTGTTTCCCCTTGTAGTGAAATGAAAAATGGATAAAAAGGTAGGGCAACGATAATATGAAATTGATAGGAGTAAGCGGTAAATAAATTTATAGAAAAGAAGAAACGCTTATGAAATAAAGACCTGGGGTCAACAGTAAATTGAAGAGACATGATAATTAAGAAAGTATGAATGAATGAATATATATATATATATTGAGATATATAAATTGCCTTTAATATGCGTTTATGGTAGGTGTGAACTATTATAATTAAAGTATTATTAAAGAAATGATATGACAAATGACCATTAGAGTAGGTTGGAATGTGAGATCAGTGGTGTTACATAATAGAAGTCTGCCCTCCATAAGGGGCCAGCAGGAGTTGTTTAACATTACAATGATGTGAGACATGTCCAACCATAAGACCCATGTGAAGTATACGCTTATGTATAGGTGAAGGGATAACCCCAATAGAAAGTTTAGTCTATTTCAAATATGTATTAGAGGGTGGTATTGCCTTGATTGCACTAGGAAATCTGAACAGGATGGTCAGCGGGATCGGAACACTATATAGCAAATGGTTAGGACTAAGGTCATAGGTAGGACTGTTATACGTCGAGAACATCATTAGTCCTTAGCGGTCAACGAAAAGGACTGGGTTACCTAGCTGGTCTTCGTCTGCCTACCAAGATGGACCACGTTGGGTCATGCACCGCCATAGTTATTTTCTTATTGTATGTTAGGGCAAGGCTAGTTAACCCATAAAAGAGTTCCTTCAAAATAGTTAGGGTGGTCCGTGGAGCCGAGTCCACAATAGGAAGCAAATGAAGTAGTAAATCCCCAAAGTGAGATAAAGTATGGAAAAACGTATGAAAAGCCGTCATTAGGCACTTCGGGAGTCCCTCAATATGTACAGCGATGAGACCATGATACGAATAAAGTAAGGGATCCTGACGAGGTGCTAATAGAGAGATACTTGTAGGGATAGTATCTAGGTTTAATTAGGGGCCATGGGATATGTGTGTGTATATATTTATATATACATAGTTATAATTCTATAAAGGTTAGATAAGAATGTCGTACGCGGACGTGGAATCGAGATGACAAATTAAAAATATAAATAGAAAAAACATGAGATATAAGATAATTGACATAAACTAGTATTATGTATAAAATGTATAATTTTATCAGTCATTTGAAAGTTGTTATGACCCCCTCCTTATTACAAGCCACATGATATATTAAAGGACATGTACTAGTGTTTGGCGAGTTCAATGCTGACAAGGACACTTGACTTTGGAAGTGTCAAATCTTGGTCAATATATATGTGACTTATAATATTTTATTATTACGCTGTGAATTATATTGTTAGTGCTCTGTTATGCATTCTTCTATTTTATTTGCATGATACCAAACCAACGATTCGTATTTTGGTGGGTATGAGTTTTCGATTTAGTGGAAATTCAGGTCCATTGGGGTACGGGATTTTACACCGGTCGATGTAGGATGACCATCAAGGGTAAAAATGAAATAAAACATCACAGAACACGTCGTATATCTCACAGCGCATGAAATAAAATATAATATACATCACATATATAAACATGAGAGACAATAATAACTAAACGAACTAAATATCGGAGCATAGATCCACAAAGTTATACAACAAAGTAATAGAATTTATACAAAACAAAAATAAACTCAAATAACTATCTCATAATAGTAATAAGCAGACACTGTCAAGGCTCCACAACGTTGCACAGTGGAACATCATAGAAATCCATATATAATACGAGATAGCTTCATCCAACTCATCCTCTACACAACTACAGTGTTGTACCTAGAACTGCTATCTAGTTTAATCCTTTAAGAGCTATGCAGTTAAAGCGCTTAGCGGTTCTATAACGGTGAAGGTGCAAAACGTTATAGAAGGGATATAGCGGAAAATAGCGGAGGTGCAAAAAGTTTCATTATATAAAAAACCAAATATTTCATGTTAATTTGTTCTTGTTCTCACACCATTTGGGTAGGAAAAATAATATTTTTTAATCTTATATAACAAAATTGAAGAATATCATGATTTATGTAGACTAAATTTGAAGGCTGCAATATATTTCTAAGTTATATTGGCACTTATGCCTTAAAATTAGGTCTTTAATCTAACTTTGTTGATTTAATTCAAAAGAAAACCACTCAATCAATCTTTGTATATTAATGTTGCTAAAGCGAGTGCTAAAAATCCTTGATTTAGCGGGTGTAGTGGAAAATAATGTGGCTTAAAGCGGTTCTACTGCTTACTAGCACGTAATAGAAATAGCGTAGCGGTTGGAGAGCGTTACGCGCTTGTTAACGATAAAATTCGTCAACCCAAATGATTGTACAAAGTGGCATATTCGAAAAAGTTCCAATTATGTCCCTTGGTTTTGTAATAATTTACAGATCCGTTTAAATTATAATCCATAAATTTGAAAAGGAAGAATAGGTAAGTTCATAAGTCATTGGACAAAATAGGCAAGTCCATAGTTAAATATGCAAGTCCATTTAATCAATCACGAATAGGTACAAATATGCAATTGTTCAAGTCCTTATATGCAAATGTCATATGTTCTCTTTCTTCATTGGCCATTTGTCATTACAATAGTTCTCAAGCTCATAAGAGAGCCTAGAAAAGTTCTAGCGTAGGAATGATTTATGCTAAGAGAGGGGAAGAAGTTAAAAGCCTCTTTCCATGATAGGGTACATATATTTATATATAGCAGTTGGAAGGAGGTCGGCTTATGTAAATCGATGATATGAGACTTTTAGTGCCATGGAACATGTAGTAAAATATGAAGACTTGTGAAGTTTTATGAAGGAAAATGCACTAGATTCTCTTAAATTAACCCTTACAAATGATCTCATTCCTCATTTCTTTGCATGATCTTCATCATCTTCCATCATGAACGTTTCATAAAGGTGATAATCATGAAATATGGCCTCGATTGATAGCTTTAGGTATGTAGCTTTCTTATCATGTTAATAAAATGAAACATCAATATTGACGAAGTGCAATGTCGTTGCACTTTGGCTTCAATGGAATATGGCATTGATTATCATCCCATTTTCTTGATGGCCTTCATCATTGGCTTCGGGAATGGAGTCATCAACATCTTCGATGATTATGATGTGCTAAGCCACTTTTTTTTCTTCAGTGTAGATATGTAGCAGTGATGGATTATTCCGCCGACGGTATGATTCATGAGGATCGAAGTCCTCTTGTGAGTTGGTGATGACATCGGCTATGATTGCTACAAAGCAGTATCAGGGTCTCTTTGAATATCGACAGCGTTCGCTATCAACATCGCTTATGTATGTAAACTCGACATCTTCAATGTGCTATGCAGAATAAATATGCAAAGTGATTTTCGGTGATGACAAAAGTGTGGTGTAACTTTGTATCCTTTTGACATCGTCGAAGAGCAACACTTTCGGAGTAGCTGCGGAATATAATGCTATTTCTTTCTAGCTGATGACTGGTGCTGCTGATGGGTTGCGAAGTGTTGATGTATATTGTCATTTGATGGAGTGTGATCTTTTATCTCTTTGACTCTGATCTATAGGTGCTTCGTCGACTATACGTCTTCGATATTATCCGTTGTAGTTGATGTAATTGAAGAGCCGAGCCCTATTATAAGTGATGATGTCATGCCCATAGCTTACTGCATACATCTTCGGAGTCCTTTGAATACGATGTTGGTAAGGAGTAGTGTGATATTTTATTGAAGAATGATCATGTCGAAGCAGTGAGGGGTGGTGCGATACATCATCGAAGATGCACGTTTCCAGCCTCGAAGAGATATGTTGTTGTCGAAGTGAAGAAGTGCTAAATTACTCCTCGACACATAGCTTAGTGGCACCAATTCCTCTGTAGCATTATTACTTATGGTACTATTTCTAATTATGAAATTATATGCATAACATTTAGACCCCCACCTTGTGTGAGAAAAGCATTTTACTCTTTAGGGTAAAACCGAGAATTCTTTTGCATTGCCAATTCTTCGTGAAACTTTCCTTATAACCTTGTTTTCCTGCACAAAACAAAACAAACAAAAAAATTCATTATAACTTAATATTTAAATTTCAGTGATCCTCTTTGGATTTTATCAAGTTATGAATCAACATGTAGTTGGGGAATTTCTCGTATTCTTTTGCACGAGTCGAGATTATTTTCGGTGTATTATTGAATACTAATAATTTTTGGAATATAAGCTTAGGAGAATATGTGGTGAACTTAATTTCTTGAATAATTAAATATGAAAATTGTTTGATAATATTATAGGAAGGCAGACAAACAATTCAATTTGGGCATAGGACAAAATATCCAAATAGAAGTCCAGAAAATCATTTTGTAATAGTGGTAGACCAGGAGTCCATCTGATAATAGTGGAAGACCAGAAATTCATCTTTTGGCAATAATAATAGAAGTCCAGAAAATATTCATCTGGCAATAATAATTAGGGTCCAGAAACCCTTATTTGGGTATGCTAATAGAAAACCAGAAACTCATATCTGGAAATAGTGATAGAAGACCAAAAACTCATATCTGGTATTAATTATATAAGACCATAAATCCATATCTGAAAAAAATAGAGGAAAACTAGAAACCCCAATCTAGTAATAATAATAGAAGACTAGGAAATCAAATTTGGCAATAACAATAGAAGATCAGAAATTCATCTGATAATTACGAAAGATCGGAAATCCATCTGATAATAATAGAAGATCAGAAATTTGTTTGATGATAATAATAGAAAACCAGAAATCCTCATCTGGAAACAATAAAAGAAGAAGACTAGAAATATCTAGAAGTCCAAAATCCATGTCTAGAAATAATAAAAGAAGTCCATAAATCCTTATCTGAAAATAATAAAAGAAGTCCATAAATCGTTATCTAGAAATAATAAAAGAAGACCAAAAAATCCCCTCTTCGGCGATAATAATAGAAATCCAAAAATCTGCATCTGATAATAATATAGGAAGTCTAGGAATCCGTATTTGGTAATAATATAAAAAGACCAGAGATCCAAGTCAGGCAATGATAGAAGACCAGAAATTCATATCTGATGAACTTCCTTTAGAAAACTTGATTTGGTTTGAAGCACTACATGGCTCAAATTTTAATCGACTTGGGAGCTCTATTTGGCTTTGATTTTGACTGACTTGGGAGCACTAGCTAGCTCTTGATTTTGATTGATTTGGGAGTACTACTTGGCTCTTGAATTTGATTGATCTTCTTTTGAAGATTTCAATGCTTTAGTGAGGTCTTTGATGATGACACTAAAGGCTTGCTTCTTCCTCCATCCAGGAGGTTCTTTAACCAGGTCACATAGGCAGGGGTTAAAGGCTTTCCCAGTGCTTTAGGAAGGCCTTTAATGACGACACTAAAGGCTTACCTGACCATCCTCTAGGAGGCTCTTCAGCGAGTGCCTTTGATGATAGGTGCTAAAGGCTTTCCCGGTGCTCTAGTGAGGCTATATAATGGCAGGCACTAAAGGCTTACCCGATCTCCCTTTAGGAGGTGCTTTAGTGAGGCCTTTGATGATGGCGCTGAAGGCTCAGGGCCTTTGATGTCTAGGACCTCTTGCGGTCAAACCTTTGATGGCTGGGGCCTTTGATGGCTGGGACCTCTTATGGTCAAGCCCCTGATGGCCAGGTCTTTTACTTTAAGACTGTCCTACTCCTTACCATGACCAGGATGATAAAATTTTCTCTTATTCATCCATTATTAAGAAATATGGCCATAAAGGTTCGGCATTCCATGTTCTCGTTACAACATTGTCATCCAGCCGTCATAGTTTATTAGTCCCAAGAGGGATTACATTGTGTACGATTGGGGATCCTTCCCAATTTGGCCCGCGTGGTCCATTCTCTTGATTCTCAGATTTGTCATAAATTTTGGAGTACTAAATCTCCCTTCAAAATGATCTTCTTCTCATTTTAGATTTGTGATAATTGGATATCCTCCATTGATGTTCGGGCATTTACTTAGCCGTTTTAATCCATTGATCAAATCCAGGAGTTCCTTTTTAACCTCCTAACCCTTTAGTAAGTTCGTACTTTTTAAGGGCAGTTTTCCTTTTTATTGCACTTCGTGATTTTATTAGTATTCGACAATCTTGTTTTTGCAGATGAAAATCCCATAATTATTCTAGATACTTTACTTTGATCTCATGTTGAATTCATATTGAGCTAGGGATCACGAATACTTCTAGGATTCAATGAGAATTATAGTCATGTCGAAGCCGTATGGTCTCGAAGTTAATCCATGTAGAATAATTTTATCTAACTAGAAATCAAAATCACAAGTGCTTTAGAATTCGAAGCAAGTTATAAACATGATCCAAGACATCTTTTTTTGCTTTGCAACCTCATTATCACATTTCGGATGGATTTCGTAGATCTAATCTGAATTTTGCAGCTTGAGAATTACAACATTTGATAGCGATTTCACTTCTAAATTTTTGGGTTTCTTCCTTGTTCTATCTCAATGTAATGATTGTCTTATTAGTGATTTCTTGCCTTTTGTTTTACTCTACTCGACTTAGATAATCCATATAAGAATCTTTTTCCTAAATTTCTCGTTTTTCAATAAATTCCGGTTTGATAGATTTGTTCCTTATTGATTGTTCATGACCATGATTCTTGATAGATGTTTCTCCATTCTTTGGAAGTTGCTTAGGACATTTTTACTGTCTAGATAAGAGATTATATTCCCAAGATTTGAAATTCAAGGTAAGTTTTTGTAAAACTTATAATCTTATAATAGAAACGTAAATCTCGAATAAGAGACTGAATGATCATGATACATGAATCAATGGTTCTTTAATTGAGAATAGACTCTTCTAATTAGAGCTTGGAAAATAGATCATGATAGTTCTGTAAACTTTCACAACTCTCGACAATATATATTTTTTAAGGATTTTGAAAGTTCCTATTCGAAATAAATAGACATGGAATAGCGAGCAATAGCTCTTTTGATTCGCAAAAAATATTTTTCCAAAGGTATGTATGGCGAAATTCTTTGAATAAAATTACTTGCCAAGATGAATATTATTATAGCTTCGTAAAATTGCATCTTTTCAGGTTTTATTTAGCGAAAAGAAATATCTTATTTGCAAGTCTGAAAAGTCGTGATTCATGATCTAATAGACTTTATAGACAAAATCATGCTTTTCTGTAAAGATTCATTCTTTTGAAATAATAGTTTATAACAAAGAATTACATCATCATATAAATCAAGTTTTGAGATAGAAGATGAAATTTTATATGTTATTAGAAAATTTTCGGCTATAAGAAAGCTTGGTTTATAGGAATTTTCATATATGAATTAAGTTATACCAAACAGAAAAATAGGCACATGGAAGAAGTTGCAAAAAAATTTAGTCTCAGAGACAACAAGTTTGCCTTTTAGTCTGAATGACACTTTTTAATGTAAACAGAAAATGATAGTTACAACTATCATTCTGTGATTTACACTAGAAAGTGTTCTTCAGTCTAAAAAGCAAACTTCTTGTCCGTAAAACTAAATTTTTCTTCAACTTTTTCTTTGATTCTAAAAACCTTTTATACAAATTTGTATATGAGAAATTATATATATGTTGGACAAAGCGTACGAAGTCATCTGATGTTCATGGATCCACTAATGTGGTCTAGATCTCTTGATGTCATCTGTTATGGTTGAAGTCATACGTTACTGCATAAATCCATTATATTTCACTGGTATCATTCATCATTACTCAACTTGTCCTAACATTATTGATGATTCTATAGCTTAGAGCCTCCCCTAAGCTTGAAATCTTGCACATATCTTCCCCGTAAAAGTTGCTGTCCGTTTGAAACTTGATCATAAATTACCTGCACTTTGCATTGCTTACGCATATCTAACTTCATATATAGCCTTTGAAAACTCACATATCCATTTGAAATTCATGTTTATAAGAAATTTGATACTCGGAAACTATTGTTTATTGAGAGTAACGTGTTATGAAACATTTTTTATTTAAGATTCAGTATATCCGAAATTTAGGACGATTTGGCATTTCGATACTCAAAACTAATCCAAATATTCAAAATCAGGTTAGCACTTGAGATTCTTACTTAAAAAGCTTTTGAAACCTTTACATGTTCAAAACTTAGAACCCGCATATACAAATCCTCCTCCATCACATACTTGAAACTGAAACGTATCTTGAAAACCTTTATGTTTGTATTTGAATTCCAATATACCCTGGGCTTTATACACATTTGAAACTGACATACATGAATTTACATGCTTTCAGGACTATAAACATTTGAAATCGCACACTTTTGAAATCTTCATTTTTCAAAAACCTGCTGCCTTATAGCTTTCGAAACTTACACTTATCTAAATTAAAACTTAAAGCTAAACATAATTTGAAGCATATGCATCTGAACCAAGAAATATACATTCTAAATCATATATCTTCTTTTGGAATCTTCATATATTCCAGGGTTGACTCGTATGAAACTCACATATATTTGAAATTGAATATATATACACACACATTAAATATGATATCTAAACTTGCTTAATATTTAAAAATTTATTATATCCATTGAAAACCAAAAATATTATAAAGTCAAACAACTCGGGTGTATGTATATTCAAAACCACTTGCATTTGAAATTATACATATCTGCAACCCTGTTCACACAGGACCAAAATCTTTAACATTTCATGCATATGCTCAAAAATTACATGTCGTGGAAAATTATATGTACTAACTGCTTATATATCCCAAGATTATATATAAGAAGCCTTTACATAATACCTGTATATGAGAAATTGTGTATATCCCATGTTTGTATTTCAGAGCTTTACATATTTAAAAGTAGGACGGTCAATGGATACCCGAAAAATCTGAAATCCGTCCGCATCCGTATCCGAAAAGCGGATAATATCCGATATCCGAAAAAACGGATACGGATACGGATAGGAAGACATCCGCATCCAAAAATTATCCGTCCGGTCTTTGTTAATATTATAGTACAAATTGTGTGTATTTTAGTATAATAAAAGATATTTATTTGTTGTTTTATCAAGTTAATAGTTTATATTATATACATTTAATGCTTATTAACCGCTCAAAACTATTTATTATCGCCATATATGTTTATATTTAACACTTCTATGATCAATTGGATTGAAAAAAATGTATGTTAAATTTAAAATTTATATTTATATTTCTTGATTTATCGGTTGTTAGCGGATATGATAATTATCCGATATCCGTCCGTATCCGCGGATGTGGATATCCGATATCCGAAAATCATTTCGGATGTGGATGCGGATATGGCACTATCCGCATCCGAAAGTATCCGTTTACAGGCCTATTTAAAAGCACATACGTTCTCAAAACTGGAATTTCATACATCGGAAACTGATATTTTTAAAGCTGAACCTCTTCAATGATATCGCTGGACCTCTTCGTCAATAATAAACCTTAACCACTTCGTCAATCATAGAACTCCACCTCTTCGACAGTCATAACTTTGATCACTTTGATAGTCATGGCATCGGATATCGCTTACTGAAGATGTTCAAAGTCATGCTTCGACTTCGTTTATTGACGGTAATCGATGTCATACTTCGACTTCATTCTTCTTCGACGGTAATCGAAGTCTCTCTTCGACCTCCCTCATTAGCGTTCATCGAAGTTGCTATTGTCGTCTATAAATATAAGTCCATCACTGTTTAGATCTGAGAATTTTCTAAGTTTGAATTCTAATAAGCAAGACGAAGTGCAGATCCGCTCCGAAGTTATTCGAATCGACTTCTGATTCACCCAGATCTATTTTGATTTCACTTTGAATGAATTGCAATTGAAATTGGACTGGGATGGACGAAGTGGTATATTCATGATTATATCACGTGACGAGCTCATGCCTTTGCATAAATCAAAACGAAACTGTCGTCGAATGTATTCGAAGCTGTTTACATTCAAATGTTTAAACATTAGTAGCGATTAGTCTCTAGAATTTAAATCAAGAATGAATTTGAATTTAAAATTTTAAAACATGAAATTCAAAATCCTTTTAGGGTAGTTTGGTCATTTTTTCGAACATTCGAAGGTTCGAATCCTCCTTCTAGCATCGAATGTCAGTGATAAAATTTGTGACCACCCAATTAATTGTATAAAGTGACATATTTGAAGAAGTTCCAATTATACCCTTTCATTTTGTAATAATTTACAAATTCGTTTAAATTATAATCCATAAATTCGAAAAGGAAGAATATGAAAGTTCATAAGTCATCGGGCAAAATAGACAAATCCATTGTTAAATATGCAAGTCCTTTTATTCAATCACGAACATCGATCTGACCCGAGCATTATAATAAAATAACATCCGAGTCAGTCTGAAAAACCAGCGTGAGAAAACACACTCAATTTGAATTATTAAAGTTATCAAATCCTTTGAAAAAAACAAAGGTATCTCGTAAGACCACGCCACAAATAAACACGACGGGTTTTTACCTTCCGATAACCAAAACATTTCATATCAAATCCTATAATATTATAATAGTGTCTAAGTGCAAATACTTATTCAAATAGCTGAAATTGTTACATTAATTAAATTCCAGCATATCAGGCTCTACAACCAAAACCGTAAAGGCACGTATTGGAGAATGGATTCCATACGAATGACTAGGCACTTGGTACCACCTATCACAGTAAACGTCTAGAAACAGCGTACCGAGGACCACGCCGGGATCCCCTGCAACACAAGACCGGACTACCCCTAACCTGGATAGACCGAATATGCTATCACCCCGGGTGCTCCCACCCTCTTTCGAGCTCCTTCCATATATCGTAGTAATAAATAATATCCGAGGGTATCTAGAAAGGTGATAAACATACCCTAATTGGGTGCTACCCACTTAGCCTTGCTGCATCTTCCCTGCTTTTCAGTCATTCCCGGTTGATGAGGCTAGAGGCTACGATTACCTTTTAAGGAATTTTCACTTAGAATGCTCATTGTCCTCCGATGACAATGTACTGATAACATTCATCCATACAAGTCCGTTATGGGTCCAAACGGAACCGAAGGCACTATTCCTACTACATCCATTTTGGAATAATCCTCAGGATTAGTAGCGATTAGCCCTTGCACTTCACTGCTCTATCTTCGACTCCATGCTCTTGTTTTCACTGCGAAAACGTACTCGTTGGATCGAAGTGGTTTTCGGATAACTTATCTGATCTCGGTCTCTTTGAAACAACGTTCTATATTTTCCGGTAAACTCAACCCCGGTTCTTTAGAAAATAAACAGACGAAAATAAGATCGGAGATCACCTCCTAACCGTTAGTGGACGGATTTCCTTATAAACGTCCTAGAAGAATGAAACGAGTTTATAAGTACAGTATAGCACCTCGAACGGTAACTGTACCATATAATTTCCGTATTTCTCCTAGATATTCCTAAAGTTATATTTTGGGTCCAGATTTGATAGTCGGTTATTTAACTATCAAATAAACAATCATTCAACCAAATATTTTCTTTCCCACTGAGAAACACCAAGTCTTATTCAATTTAAATTTCAGTCACTTAAATCTCTTTATCCAAAATATATACTTTCTTACCGAATTTAGTATATTCACAAACTATTCTTTCAAAGATATTTGGAAACCTTAAAAATAATTTGGAAAGTACCATTGTGGTATCAAACCATGGATTCACAGCACAGTGGTTACGTCTCTATCCCAGAGAAATCCAAGACTTAACTTCAGGCACTCACTGCCTCCGATTTCGCCATGCGAGTATACCATTACTTACCGAAAACTTTATTTAATAAATTTTCAAAATAATACTTATGAAATTTCTATAATAATTTTCCAAGTAAAACTTTAGGCAAATACTCTTTAAAATAAAACGTTATTATATAATATTGAATATTGAATAATTTATCCCTTTAAAATAATAATACTGATTAATCTTTAAATAATAATTAACTTACTATAAACTAACTTAATTAATATTTAAATATACTTTAAACAATTTTAAAACAACTAAATAATTAATTTTCTGAAATATTCTTTAACACTTTTGAATTTTCTAGTTAATGCTTAAAAAATCCTCCCTTTTCAAAATAACTGAATTTCTCGATAAAAATATATCTTCCAATCCCAACATAACCAGTCTAACATTTATAAATCTCTTTCGATTTATCTCCAATTCAATTTACATCCCAATTCCGTAAATTCCCTTTCCACATTTCTAAAAATAAATCTATTATTCATTTTTAAACCGATTTACCCGTCTCTTTTTTTATAAATCCTCACCATGAATTTATAACTTCAATTTATCCACCGATAACCACTTTACTTTGTTTATAAACCTTGTTTATAAATTCCATAGTCTCATTTCCCGTTTAAAACGTTTTCACCCACTTAATCGATTTTAAATCGATTTCTAACTTAAATTCCATTTTTAAATTAATTTCTTAAATAACCCAATATATCCCAAAACCCAACTAAAATCAGATTCCATTTCTTTTCATAATCTTATTAAGAATCTAGTATAACAATTTCATATCTTCTTTCCAAATTTCCTTTTTATCTCCCCAAACTATTTTCAACCTCGATTTTAAAAATAACTCCCTTTTATACTTAAACAATATCGCTAAAGTTTTATTATTTAAAATCCTTTTATTTACATTTTTCAAAAAACCTCTACGTTTCCATATTCCAAAATTGCCAAGTAAAATTTTAAAACCAAACTATTTATTTTGCCCAAATTTATTTCTTCAATTAAATCCAAATTTCACTATAAATATTTTTACTTCAAATTTTCCTTTTTAATTACTTTCCAAATTTTAAACATTTATCATTAATATTTAAAAATACCAAAATCTAAGCCAAAACTACCATAGCATCAAATTGCACTATAATCCACCACATATTATTTTACAGATCATATATCGATATATATGAAATTAAATTCAACATTTTTGAGGAATCCAGTTGGATCCCTCAAACCTATCTCTCTGCATCCACAGATGTTAGCACAATATAAAAATACCAATCCCACTTCGAGGGGATATCGCGGTATATAGGGTCATCCGCTATTATGTGGGGCGCATTGGGTCTCATCCGCTATATATATGCGGGAATATCAATCACTCCAATATATATATACTAGTATATATAATATCACATCCAACTGATAATAATTTATCAATTTTACCAATCAATCAATAATTAATTTTAACTATTTAAAATTAATTACAGTAATCCAAAATTGAGTGAGCTTAACCCACCTTTGATTTTTATTGTCGCTTTTGCGTTTCAGTTCCGATTAAATTCGAGCGCATTTGAAGTTATTTGAAAATTTCTGAAACTCCATTTACGTCCAATCCAGTTTCATAGGGTACATCATGTAAATACGAGTGCAACGTAGCTTGTTTCATTCAAATCTGATTTCATAAGAAAAGGATATTCCATATATAAGATTTACAAATTTTAAACAAATATATTTATATACTTAATCAATTTAAATCTTATTACCCACCAAACAAAAGCCCAGCCCAACACTTTCAAACCCGCTCCAACCTTCTTCCTTCCCCCCTCCTTTTCTTTTCTTCATGCACAAACAATGTCTATGCAACCGCCGCTATGCACGGCCACTCTCGCTCCTCCCTCGACGAACCTCACACCCGACTCCACCATTCAACTCCGCTCCGCATAAGCTTCACCATGAACACCACACAGTCCCCCGTGATCAACCCCACCAAAACGCGACCACCACTGCTCCCATCAACCTGCTACAGGTCGCGACCCCCTAACCGGTGCCGCACATCACCAAAATGGTCACCTAGATGCAATTTCGCGTCACGAACTCGAATACGATGGCCAAACTTCCTCTCGATGCCTTTAACGCCAGAAAATGCAAGCCCTAGTCTACGATCTGCTCGCGACAACCTATTCGAACCCCATCATCATTACCGCACCCATAAATAATCATATCAGATTAAGGTTTGTGGTGAAAAACGAATTTTAAAACTGTTTTGGGGATTTTTAGTCGAGTATTCAATTTGGTATGAATTTTTTTAAAGCGAACTTTTTTTTTCTATACTCGGTTTGGTTTTAAAAAGAAGAGGGAGGGAAGAACAAGACATTAACATGTGGAAAGGGGAAAATGGTACAGTGATTTTGAAAAGAAGAAAAAAGCTGATGTGAAATAATCTTGACTGGTCAACATATAATATATATTATTTAAATTACAAAACGTCTCGATTTCGCAACTTAAAATCTCGAACTCCTATCGAGGCATGCCGCTAGGCGTTTATAATGTTATACTCCTATTCCAAACGCAATGGAAACGGTTTCGAGTCCTAATTCGATCGTATGGAGAAGATAGCTTTTTGGACCCAATTATTATATTGAATTTTCGATATAAATTTCAACGTGTTTATAACCCGTACGACCAAACGATAACTCCAAACGTTACGAAATTTGAAATCCAATAATAACATACTATTACGGATCCAATGGAACTAGTTTTGTCGAATTCCGAGATTGTGCCCCGGAAGGCTATTTTTAAATGTCAATTTAAACGATATATTTTTAAAACTGAACAAATCACTTTTAAATTCCATTTAAAAAGTTTTATTATCTTCATTATTATAAATATAAATTTTATAAGCCTTTAAATTATTTTTAACAAGCTTAAAACTCAAGATTCACTATTTTAACCAATTTCCAATTATTAAATTCAAAAATTAAATTATCCAATAAATGGTTTTATTTGAAATTCAAGTTAAAAATTAACTTTTAAATATTTAAAATCAATTAAATATTCCAATTTCAAATATCCAAAATTCTGGGTTGTTACACTTTGTTATTGTTGATAATAATGGTTGCTAGTTGCTTGTTTTATATGTGTTAGAAAGTGATGATTGTTGGCTTGGTTTCTGCTTTAAAAAGATGACATCTTTGGTAGTTAGTAAGTGACTTGAGATTAGTCGAAAAGTTTAAGTAAATGATATAAGTGATGCTCTCTCCATGTTTTATGAATGTTATTGGCATTTGTATACATATGCCCATAGTTATGTTATGTGATGCTTGGTTGGAAAAAAATGACAATATGAAAGTGTTTATGGAAGTGTTCATATAACGACTAACGCTATATCGACACCTTGAAAAATGCCATCTCTTTTGAAATCTTTTGGTTTAATATAGTGCTTGGGTTTTTACAAAGTTAATTAATTATTCAAATGATGATGTGATTAAAGTTAATTAATAATTTGAATAATGATATTTAAAATTAATTAATCATTTTCAACAGTGAAGATTAAGATTAATTAATTATCTAAATAACGATGGTTTAAAGTTAATTAATCAATTATTAATGATGTTTATAATTAACTAATCAATTTAACTAATGATGTTTAAGGTTAATTGATCATTTAAGTAATGATGTATTAAAGTTAATTAAACGTTTTATTAATAATGTTTTAAGATTAATTAATCACTTTAATAATGATGTTTTAAGGTTAATTAATTATTTTAATAATGATGTTTTAAAATTAATTAATCATTTAAATAATGATGTTTTAAAATTAATTAATCATTTTAATAATGATGCTTTAAAGTTAGTTAATACTTGCATGTCTTAAAGTTGATTAATCCCTTCAATAATGATGATTAAAGTTAATTAATCATTTTAAATAATGATGTTTAAACTAATTAATCATGGATAATGCTAATTAATTATTTTAAATAAAGATGTTTGGAGTAATTAATCATGGTTAAAGCAAATTAATTATTTTAAATAAAGACGTTTATAATAATTAATCATTGATTAAAGTTGATTAATCATTTTTGATAGTGTTGTTTAAATCTAATATTTGTAATATGAAATTCCAGCAGAAGTTCGGTTTAAAAGTTAAAAAAAATAACTCGATTATGGAAAGGATATGAAATTTAATTTTTTGTACTCCAATATCACTTATATGGAAAAGATTTAGTCATATTCTTATCACTAAACGTCGACGTATGGAAACTCGTCTCTATCTCGAAAGTTAAAAATGTCGTCAAGGCAATGCCTCGAAGTAACACTACCTTCATTTGCCCGGCTTCATTTTACCGAGGGATAGTGCAAGTTTGAAATCGATAAGTAGTAGTAGGGTAGGAGATTTAATTTTCATATACGATCATTTTTATTGTTCCCGATAGTTCATTTATTGACTATCGATTTAGCTTTCTTCTTTGTGTATCGTCAATTTAAAGATGATTTGTTACTCATTTGAGCATTGATATCCTTTGCCGAAAATGACCAAAACCAAGGTGCATGTGAGAGCCAAGCTACGTGGGGTTTCTCCCATTAGGGTATTACCACATCTACTCTAGATTGATTTTGGTTATATGCACACTAAGATGTAAAATCTTCGGATTCTCGGTCAAGGTTAGTGAGTTCCGGCTAGGAGGTTTCCGAGAGCCATCGTA
The DNA here is from genome assembly GCA_030737815.1 of Allium fistulosum. NCBI lineage: Eukaryota > Viridiplantae > Streptophyta > Magnoliopsida > Asparagales > Amaryllidaceae > Allium > Allium fistulosum. The sequence goes on along the minus strand of CM060902.1, from coordinate 1,036,912,276 downwards.
GTTCTCTAGTATATTCTAGAGGTATACTTTTGGTAAAGGGGGTGCACCCTCCTAGTCATTGTTGGAAAATTTCCCTTTTTCTTGCCTTTGATTCAAAACTTTGAATTTTTTCTAAATTGCATTGGGAAGTGTTGGGAGCTCTTCTCGATGTTCAATTATTTGTGTCCATTCTCTAAGTTTGGATTTGGATCTTGTTTAGGCCAATTCTTGCAAGTCTAATTTGTTTCTAAATTGTTCCCATCACTTGTAGTTGGATGTTGTTATTGTAAGGGGAAACCTGTTCCACATTTGGCGGCGTGGTCTCACATATTGTTGTTTATTTCCACCTTTGTTCAAAGTTTACTCATACCAGACTCATTGTCTGACCCAATTTGATTATATTTCCTAAACTCTCGGGTACTTAATTATATTTGAGTTGTCAGAGAGTAGCAGGTTTCTTTGGGCTCTTTTGAAGATGATGGGTGAGAAGGAGGCTCTATATCTATCTACTTATTTATTTCACGTGTTATGTCTATTATGTTTGTGTATTTTGTATCAGCAGGTGCAAAGGCCGGGTGTATAACTGCCTAGGCTGATGGTAGTACTTTTGTGTAACTCTGAGTACTCCATATTAAGGAGTAACCTTATGTACTATATTATTGTTGTATTATATTTAATCGTTCCGTTATGAGATTTTTATGTTCTGTTCTTTTATTTTATCCCTCGACAACTCATGTTTTAGATTCTTGGGTAATGGCATAAGAATACCAAGGATGTATTAAGTGTCATACTCAAAGGTTAGAAAGGTGGGTCGTCACAGTTGGTATCAAAGTTTTGGTTAAGCGAACACCTTATCCTGATTTGGGTACAACTCATTAGAGATAGGATAAGTGATGCGCTAGAGTGAGTTAATCTTGGGAGAGAATATTTGTAATTTTATAATAATAATATATATCCTCTAAGGTCCTCGTCCTAGGTCCTTTGGTTTTGTTTCCCTTAAACTATTTTGATCATATTCTTGTATTCTAAAGATACATGTTATTTGTTTAGGCAATAGAAGGTGAATAAAAGAAGAGGAGGAAGAGGAGGATCTGGAGCGAGCATGGCTACCAACAACAAGGAACCTAGGAATGCTATTGTGCCAGTTGTAGGTCCAGTAGAAGAAGTGGTGGCGCAAGTTCGACCCTCTGTGAACTTTGCGACACCGTGTAAGAATTTTACCACTTTAGGCGGGAAACTTTTCTATCAAACTAAATGTGTTCTTAGAGTGCAGACATGGCTTAGATCTTGTGAAAGAATATTTGGAGATCTTCGTTTGGAAGATGCAGCGTAACAGCTATTGGCATCGCGACAACTTCTAAAGTCGGCGATGGATTGGTAGGATTCTGTAATGGCTAATACTCCGGAGGAGGAGTTTTCTTGGAAATAGTTTAAGGAAGTTTTTGAAGTGCAGTTTATCCTAGAAGCCGAAAGGACTTGGTTGTTTAGGAGTTTCTTGGATTTGAAGCAAGGTGATATGACTGTGGCGTAGTATGAGCATAAGTTTAATGCATTGTCCCGCTTAGGACTTGGATTGATAGACACACCACTCAAAAAGAATGAAACGTTCGTGAATGGGATGCGACCAGAGTTCCAGCGAGAAATGATCAACCATCTTACGGGTACATTCACCAATCTTATCAGCATGGATTTGAGGTTTGAAGCTCTTGATATTAAGTAAGGAGTCTAGAAGGGAGTAGTGCCAGCAATTATTGCCAAGCCTTTATCAGTGATATCAGTTGGAGGCAAGCTGAATTTAAAGTGCAAGGGAAAGAAGCAATGATCAGGAAAGAAACCCGGGGGTGGAGCTCCAGCATAGAAGACGCAGTCCAACCTAGCCAATTTTCGTTGTTTCAATTGCAACAAGATGGGTCACTTTGCAACTCAATGCACTGACCCCCCTAGCGATCCAATTTTCTATAATTGTCACTAGCAAGGACACATGAATAATGAGTGCCCTTTTTCAAAGAAGGGATCACAAGGATAGGCTTTGGCTGTTGAGGAGATACCATCCTCTTCTTCAAGACAAAAGGAGAAGCAGGTGTTGCAAGGTACATTATCCATCTATGACATTCTATAAGAGTATTATTCGATACGGGTGCTTCCTATAGTTTTATTTCAGTCGATCTCATTTGTAAACTTAACCTTAAACCCATCCTTTTGAGTAATCCCCTTTGTGTGTCGAACCTTATTGGGGGTCCCACAAATCTTGATGCTATGTGTTTAAATGTGTCTATTCCTTATCGAAATCATCTCTTTCTCATTGATCTGTTTGTTCTTGGGTTCATGGGTTTTGGAGTGTTATTGGGAATGAATTGGTTATCTAAGTTTAAGGCTGTGTTGGATTGTAGTAGGAGAGGGGTCATAATAAAGGATGCGGTAGGAAGAAGCATTGATATTTGTTGTGAAGAGCCTAACAAGTTAATGAGCAGTTTTCCTTATTCACTCGAAGTAGCTAAAGAGGAGCTTAGGGAGATACAGGTTGTTCAGGATTTTATTGATATTTTTTATGAACTGCAAGGTTTACCTCCCCACCATGAAGTGGAGTTCCGCATTGATTTAATTTCAGAAATTAGACCTATTGTACAACCACCACGAAAGTTGGCTTCAAAAGAGAAGAGGGAGTTATAAGGATAGACATTCGACTGGTTGCTGAAGGGATTGATAAGATGCAGTACCTCGATTTGGGGATCAACAGTCGTCTTTGTCGCAAAAGCGGACAGTTCTCTAAAGTTATGTTTAGACTACCGGGAATTGATTAAAAAGACTATCAAGAATAAAAACCCTTTACCAAGGATTAACGACATGTTCGATCAGCTCCACGGCACTCGGTTATTTTCTTAATGGATCTTGCCACTGATTTCCACTAAATAAGAGTAGCAAAGGAGAGTGTGCCCTTAACAGCTTTTAGGACTCTAGATAGTTTCTACGAGTGGTTAGTTGTACCGTTTGGGTTGACTAATGCACCCATTTACTTTGTAAACTTATAAATCAAATATTTCGAGATGTTCTTAACAAAATTGTTCTTGCCTTTATAGATTACATTCTTGCTTATTCAAAAACATAGGAGAACAAGTACCATCTCCGATTCATACTCGATATCTTTAAGAAGCTATATGTTTATGGCTAAGTTTGCTAAGTGCCATTTCTGAAAATCTGAAATTAAGTTTTTGTGGCGTGTTGTTTCGGGAGAAAGCATATCAGTTGACCCAGCTAAAGTTATTGCAGTTCAAGATTGGAAGAAGCATGAAAGTGATGAAAGTTAGAAGTTTCTTGGGATTGGTTGGCTTTTACCGAAGGTTCATCAAAGAATTCACGAAGACTGGTTCTCATCTGAAGAAGTTAACAAAAAAAGATGGTATGTTCATGTGGACACCTAAGTGTGATCAAGCATTCAATGAATTGAATGAGAAGTTGACTAGCGCTCCTGTTTTGACTATTCTAGATGGGAGTGGAGGTTTAACCATGTATACGGATGCTTGTGGTATTGGTTTAGGAGCAGTTCTGATGCAGCATGGGAAGGTTATTGCCTATGCGATTCGACAAATAAAGCTACATGAGAAAAATTATGCTATGCACGATTTGGAGCTTTTGGTTGTTGTCTTCGCACTGAAGATGTGGGGGCATTATCTTCTGGGTGAAAATTTCGAGTTATGCATGGACCACAAATCCTTGAAATATCTCTTTACCCAGAAAGATTTGAATTTGAGGTAGTAGATGGCTGGAGTTTCTCGCTTCTTATGATCTAGAGATTCTTTACACCCCTGGTAAGGCAAATGATGTTGCCGATGCATTGAGTAGAAATGTAGCGATGGTTGCAAACTTAGAAGTTAAGCCAGTATTGATGGAGAGGATTTCATCTAGGCAAGAAGAAGATGCTTTTTTGGCTCAACTTAAGAAGGATGTTCAAGAAGGTATTGTTCCTAATTTTGAGATTGATCCACTGGACATATTGAAAATAAACGGGCGTATATGTATTTTAAATGTCAATGGACTTAGAAGAGAAGTGTTAGTCGAATGCCACCATTCAAAGTTATCTTTCCATCCAGGAGCAACCAAGATGTTCGAAGATATGAAGAGGGTATTCTGGTGGAAGGTGATGAAACGAGATGTTTCGATCTTTGTAAGTCAGTGTACAAATTACCAGCAGATTAAGGGTGACTATCATAAGGCAGTTGGACTGCTACAGCCACTTGAAATCCTAAAGTGGAAGTGGGAGCAGATCTCTATGGATTTTATTGATGGGCTTCCGAGGTCAAGAAGAGGGAACGAAGGTATTTGGGTTATAGTCGATCGACTGACCAAGAGTGCTCATTTCATTCCTATTAAGCAGACTATGACTACTTCAAGTCCGGCGAGTTTGTATGTGAAGGAGATTGTGAGGCTCCATGGTATTCCTTGTAGTATTGTAAGTGACCGAGACCCGGTATTCACTGGTAGGTTCTGGAAGGGACTGCAAACTTCCTTTGAGACCGAGCTGAGTCTAAGTACAACTTACCATCCCTAGACAGATGGGCAAACAGAGAGAGTAAACGGAATCTTGGAAGATTTGTTGCGGGCATACATTCTCGACTTCGGAGGTTCTTGGGAAGATCATTTACCCTTGGTCGAGTTCACTTACAACAACAACTACTAGGAAAGTATTGGTATGGCCCTTTTCGAATCTCTATATGGTCGTCGATGCCGTTCTCCTTCATGTTGGGTTGAGTCTAGTGATAGAATTATCCTTAGGCCCGACATAATCTTAGAAGCTAGTGAGAAGGTAGCTGATATCAGAAGGAAGACGAAGGAGGCCCAAGATCGGCAAAATGTTATGCGGGTTGAAGGTGCAGGGATCTTGAGTTCTCAGTGGGAGATTGAGTGTTTGTGGTAGTCTCTCCGTTGAGAAGTGTTGTGGGGTTTGGAAAATCAGGGAAAGTAGCCACTCTTTTTATTGGCCCTTTTCCCATCCTGGAGCAAATGGGAGACTTTCTTATAGAGTGAAGTTACCAGACAGACAGTCAGATGTACGCAATGTATTTCACATATTTCATTTACGTAGGTATGTACACGGCCCTTCGACGATAGTGGAACTGACACAATAAGTAGATTTGGATGTTCAACCTAACCTAACCATTCTTTGGTGGCATAATTGTATCATCGCTCGAGATATAAAGCGATTGAGGATGAAGAATGTGAATTTTGTTAAGGTTCAGTGGAGTGAAGATGATAGAGATTGTACTTGGGAAACCGAGGACTATATTGGGGATTCTTATCCCAAGTTGTTGTCATAGTTGTTTGTGTATTGTTATATCTTTTTAGTGTACTCATCGATCATGGTGAAGTCACTTTCTTTGTACATGTTTGTTAAATGATATCATTTAGGCTTCTTTTGAGATCTTTAGTTATGTATGATAAATTTTAGGGACGAAATTTCATGTAAGGAGGGGAGGATGTAATAACTCGTAATTTAATAACATTGAATTTGAATATTTAATATATTTTTAAATATTTAAATAATAGATTTTATAACTCAAATAAACCTCTTTTTAGTAATAATTAACGATGGTAAAATCATTTTAAAATTTAGTTGACAAAAATAGTTAGTTTGGAGAAAAATAAAAAATGCGACTAGAAAATCATTTTTCGAATTTTCATCGTTTAAAAGTTATCGGAAAACGTTGTGTACATTAGAGTATATATTCATACACATTTATATAATAACATATGTTTATTAATAAAGTAATTTGGTTATATTTTGGCCTAAAAATATACTTAAACAAATTTTGTAAGATTTGACCTTTCTTTTTCAAAAATTTAAAAAAAAATGAAAAAGGTAACCTAACATCACAAAAGTGATGATGTGATGGAATGAAGGATGAAAGGGGGTGGCATGATGGTGGCATGTGGAATGGGCAAGGTAGGAGGGTGATGTGGCATAAAAGTGTGGAAGATAAAGGACCAAAGGGCAAAAAGGCAATTTGCATATTCCAATTTGTATAAAAACAATTTCTTTTTTTTCCAATTCTCGCTTTTCATTTCATTCTCTTATTTTCAAAAACTTCACTTCTTTTTCCAAGCTCTTGTTTTCATTTCAATGGCTTCCAAAATAGTTTTAAGTTAGAAAAATCCATTCTTTTCCCTCTTAAACCATTAAAATCCATGTAAATGTCCTTCTTTTCCCTTCTACTTCTCTTAGCATTCAAAAACAAGTCCAAACGTATCGGTTGCTTTTTGGTAAGTAAATATCATCTTTATAAACCAAAGTTGTAGGCTTTGTTATTGTTAATAATATTAGTTGCTAGTTACCTGTTTTATATGTGCTAGAAAGTGATGATTGGTGGCTAGGTTTCCACTTTAAAAGATGACATCTTTGGTAGTTGATAAGTGACTTGAGATTAGTCGAAAAGTTAAGTAAATGATATAGTGATGCTCTCTCCATGTTTTATGAATGTTATTGGCCTTTGTATATATATGCCCATAGTTATGTTGTGTGATGCTTAGTTGGAAAAAAATGACATATGAAAGTGTTTATGGAAGTGTCTGTATAGCGACTATAGCTATATTGGCACTTTGAAAAATGTCATCTCTTTTGAAATCTTTTGGTTTAATCTTGTGTTGGGTTTTTACAGAGTTAACTAACTATTCAAATAATGATGTGATTAAAGTTAATTAATCATTTGAATAATGATATTTAAAATTAATTAATCATTTTAAATAATGATGATTAAAATTAATTAATCATTTAAATAATGATGGGTTTAAAGTTAATTAATCATTTATTAATAATGTTTAAAATTATTTAATCATTTTAACTAATGATGTTTAAGGTTAATTATTCATTTAACTAATGATGTATTAAAGTTAATTAAACATTTTATTAATGATGTTTTAAGATTAATTAATCACTTTATAATGAAGTTTTAAGGTTAATTAATCATTTTAATAACGATGTTATAAAATTAATTAATCATTTAAATAATGATGTTTTAGAATTAATTAATCATTTTAATAACGATGCTTTAAGGTTAATTAATCATTTTAATAATGATGTCTTAAAGTTAATTAATCACTTCAATAATGATGATTAAAGTTAATTAATCATTTTAAATAATGATGTTTGAAGTAATTAATCATGGTTAAAGCTAATTAATTATTTTAAATAAAGACATTTGAAATAATTAATCATGGTTAAAGCTAACTAATTATTTTAAATAAAGACATTTGAAGTAATTAGCCATTGATTAAAGTTGACTAATCATTTTTGATAGTGTTGTTTAAAGTTAATATTTGCAATGTGGAATCCCAACACAAGTTCGGTTTTAAAAAAGTTTGATTTGGTTACAGAAAGGATAACGAATTTAATTATCTGTAATCCGATGTCACTTATATGGAAAGGTTTAGTCATACTCTTAGCAATAACGTCGAGGTTTGGAAACTCGTTTCTATCTCGAAAGTTAAAAATCTCATCAAGGCAATGCCTAGAGGCAACACTAACTTCACTTGCCCAGCTTCATTTTTAACCGAGGGATAGTACAAGTTTGAAATCAGCGAGTAGTGGTAAGGTTATGAGATTTAATTTCCATATACGATCATTTTGATTATTTCGGTGGTTGATTTATTTATTATCGATTCAGCTTTCTTCTTTGTGTATCGTCAATTTTAAAACGATTTGTTGCTCATTTGAGCGTTGATATCCTTTGTCGGAAATGACTAAAGCCAATGCGTGAGTGGGGGCCAAGCTATGTGGGGTTGCTCCGGTTAGAGTGTTATCATATCTACTCTAGATTGTCTTCGTTTATATGCGCACTAAGATGTGAATACTCGAATTCTCGGTAAAGATTGGCATGGTCCGACTTAGAGGTTTCTGAGAGCCGTCGTAGTTCTTAAGTATGTTCTAGAGGTATACTTTCGGTAAGGGGGTGCACCTTCCTAGTCATTGTTGGAAAATTTACCTTTTCTTACCTTTGATTTAAAACTTTGAATTTGTTTTCTTAATTGCATTGGGAAGTGCTGGGAGCTCTTCTCGATGTTCAATTATTTATGTCCATTCTCTTAATTTGGATTTTGATCTTGTTTAGGCTCATTCTTTAAAGTTTGGGTTTGGTTCCAAATTGTTCCTATTACTTTTGGTTGGATGTTGTTATTATGAGGGGAAATCCATTTCGCATTTGGTGGCGTGGTCTCACATATTGTTGTTTATTTCCACATTTGTTTAGAGTTTACTCTTACCAAACCTATTGTCTGACTTGAGTTGTTTGTTTTCCCTAAACTCTCGGTTACTCAATTATACTTGAGTAGTCTAAAATTAGCAGGTTTTTTAGGCTCTTTTGAAGATAATGGGCGTCCAAGAGGCTCAATATCTACTTAATTATTTATTTCTACTGTTATGTATATTATGTACGTGTATTTTATATCAGCAAGTGTAAAAGCAGGGTGTATAACTGCCTAGGCTAATGGTAGTAGTACTTTTGTGTAACTTTGATAACTCCATGTTAAGGAGTAACCTTGTTTACTATATTATTGTTGTATTATATTTAACCGTTGCATTATGAGATTTTTTTGTTATGTTATGTTCTTTATTTTTATTTTACCCCTCGACAACTCGTCTTTCAGATACTTGGGTAACGGCACACGAATATCGACGATGTATTAAGTGTCATTTTCAAGTGTCAAAAAGGTGGGTCGTCACATATCGACACCGAGTGGTACACTTAGCCAATTTTGGCCAACTTTCTTCTTCTTCTAGTGTTCCATCTTCTAAGTGCTTGGACCCCGACCACTCCATTTAAAAGCTCTCGGCATCAACACCAAAGCTCTTAGTGCTAAGTTCAAAAGCTCGTATTTCCGTGCCTTCCAAAGCTCTCGGTGCCAAGTCCAATACTTAGCCAAATTTCTACACTAGGAATTTACTCCTTGCCCCTAGCATTGACTTGAAGAACTATCACTAACTGAGATGATTTTCACTAAATAGGAGTTCCCGATACCGACACAGCCTCTCAGTATTGACTCTTATACTTAGCTCCAATTTCAATGCAACTTGAGTCCTAAAATCCCTCTAGCTCCAAAGCCCCTCCCTCCAAGTTTCATCCAATTCCAACCATCTTTGCCTTGGATTTGCCACTTTGACCACCTCTTTCCTAACTACCTAAAAGCACTAGAAAACCATATCAAAGCACAATATACAAACATGGGATATCATGCGCATATGCATCCATTCATACATGCAATACATAAGAACATGACAATAGAGCAAATCCTGATCTAAATCTAACTTTTACTCTATCCTATGAATATGAACAACATGGTTGCAAAATAATTTAAAACTACCTTAAAACCTTTGAATTCCGGCCATAAAAATATGTTAAAATGTGATTAAAGTGAGAAAATAATTTAGGGTAAAAATCATGTTAAAAACATCAATTTTAACTATATAAACATACATAGTAGAGTAAGAGGTCAAGAAACCCTCACCAAATACCTAAAATATCAATTCCTCTCCTTAGATTTAAAGTGGACAGCAAGGAAGAGGAATACAAATCAGCCAAAATGATAATCTCAAACTCCTATATGCTAATCATCTCTCTAATTGATGATTTGGCTAAGATTATAAGGAAAAGGCAGGCATTTTGATGAAATTAGGGTTAATGGAGGTTTAGAGCTATTTTGGGGAAGATGGAAATGACTTAGATCGGTTCCTACAGCCTCCCCTTAGCACGATTTTCAAGGTGGGTTAATGGACCTAAGCATGGGCTTAGTTAGTTACCTACTAATACAGGCCAACAGTAACCAAACTTAAAATGGCTATAACTTTGAAATGATAAGTCCTCTTTCTATTATTACCACTCTACGGAATGGAAAACCATCATCCTGAAGCAATGAAAGTGATTTGAGACCCTAACTCGGCTTCTTTCAAAAGTTATAGTCCAAAAAGGTTTTTAAAGTCACAAATGGTCAGATAGAAATTCGACAAAAATCACAGATGTGGAAAATGTCCCTAAGAGTCACTTTCCAAAATTTTAGAGTCATACGGCCTCACATGAAAAAATATAAAAATATTTTATAATCCTCCGATATGTAAAATACGGGTCATTACACTCTCCCTTCTTTATGAATTTCTCCCCCGAAATCCACAAACAAGTCAAACATAATTACCCCGCATGCCTAACAATCATATGCAACCATCATACATATCAAACAAGCAGTCATGCAACCAATAGTATATATAAACATATCCTAGCATGTGAGATATTAATCGACGCTATATGATATCAAAGATGAAAGTAAATACGATTAAGATAGGAGTTACCATGCAAAGAGCTCCATATATGTGGCGCTCATGCTCTCCTTGGTTTCTCACGTGTAATCGTCTTCACTTTCGCCCCATTGAACCTTTAATAACTCCACCGTCTTTCTCCTAAGCTTTTTCGTATCGCATCCGATAATACGAACCAGCATACGAGGTCTCAAACCTTCTGGTTCAATCTTCATATCATTAAGTTGATTTGGTGCAATCGTCATGTCTAAGTCTTGCACAAATTTCTACAAATGAGAGACATGGAAGATGCTGTGCACACCCGCCATCTTCAAAGGTAAGTCGACCTTATATGCTTGGCTCCCAATCCTCTCTGCTATCGAAAAAGGACCTACGAATCTCCATGCTAACTCCCCTTACTACCGAATCAAATAACACTATTCAAGGGAGAAATCTTCACAAACACCATATCACTGATGAAGATCTCCAAATCTCCACGTCTCCTATCAGCGTAGCTATTATGCTTATCCTAAGCAGCTTTCATTTGTTGTCGAATGATCTCAATCTTCTTCGAGGTTTCTTGTGACGCCCCACCTCTATGCTCATAATAACAAAGAGTATTAAAAGAAATACTGTCTATTATTACGAAGAATAAGGCTGGATAGGAGCGACCATCCGTAATTGGCCTTACACTAATATTGGTTATCTCGGTAGGAGTGGTATATACTTTTTATTTTTCATCTATTATTTATTTACTCCCATCGACATATCCAATTAACAGTATAAAACAAACTACGATAGTTCATAATAGTTTAGGACATTAGATATAACACAGATAATATAAATGCGGAACACAGATTAACAAAAATCTCATATATATATAACCGATGTCAGTTACAATATAGTTGACACGATACATATGATACAACTACAACTGCCGACTCTAGAAGTTATATATACAAGTACATTATCGACTAATATACATGAATACATATCGTTCTATACAATGACACGACTACTACAAAATGACACTGACAACTACAGAAGATGTGAAAAGTCTTCATATCCTGAACAACAACTCAAAGAAGAAAATCTACAACCTGAAATAACTCGGGTCTGACCCGAGTATTACATTCAAAAGAAAATAATACACGGGTCAGTCTAATTCAAACTCAGTTATTAATGCACAGAAGCAATACTAATCAAATAGTCAAATAGACGATAGTCACAGAAATCTCGTAAATCCGACTCCTCGATAAAAGAATCGGAGAACGGCAGATATAACGCTATACAGTGTTAAACAACATATCAACAATCCAAATCAATTTAAACAATTGAAATGCCAATTTAAAAACAACAATGCTGATTGGCTGCAGTACACGCTAACGTGTACTGCCTCGCCAATACAGAACAACTCAAAGCAATACTAACAAGATCAGAGGCAGCACGTGAAACATGTTCAACATGTCGCAAAGTAAGGCACGGTGAAATAGCAAACTGAAGGTGAGAGCACCAGGAATATGGCACTACAACACTCAATAGAAAAAGACGCAGATCAGCCTCATTAGAAAATAAGATCACCAGTGAAGCACGATGACCAAATGCAATTGGATACAAAGCATCAATGCAATGTATCAGATTCGAGTAGAAAGGCACAGACTCGAGTGGAAGTGAATTAATTGACACAATTCAATGTCAACAACATGAACTGGACAGTGTACCAAGGATGAGGCAACAGAGGAATAATTAAAACAATGAACCAGCCTGCAAACTGAACCAACAAAGGCCAAAGCTCATGGCAAATGGATCAGGGGTACAACGGTGAAACAGGATGGAACAAGGCTCCAAAAACATCTGACTCGAATACAAAGTAATGCCAACTGTCTCAAAGAATGCTACAAGTCGATGCAAAACTGCAAATACATGAGGGATATGACGATGAAGACTGCAAGTCAAGTGCCAGTGAACCATATATAAGGAATGCAAATTTTGACATACGCAAAAACTACACACTGGACAGCATGTCAAAGAAACAAGTGATACCCCAGAGTACACGTGAACTACATGCCTCGAAGAACAGGCAGTAAAGGAGACAAACACGTGATATACACTTGAGTGCAACAGTGGATAAAGTAAGTGCAGACAAGTCTAATACAATTACACATGACAATGTACAAATGCAGGAGTAATATCTTCACAAAAATGAGGGGTTTTAATATACCGAACTATGCAACAACAGGTATAAGTCAATTGGTAGATTCAATTGCAACTGACTTGAAAGAATAAGCATATGGAACAACATATATGCAGACAGCAAACTCAACCAGCAAACTCACTTGTACTTCAAAATGATCAAAATGCCTCACAGATCAGACAACAAAAGTCAATGGAGGCTACAATACAACATGAATGCAAACCAGTGTGAATGCAAGCTGCAAAGACCACAGACATGAATGCATCACATAAACAAGTGCACAGTGATACTACAAGAGTGAACACAGCTACAACATCAAGTGCAGACTACTAATTCAAGTCCAACAGACCAACTACTACATGAACCAGAGTATGCAGGTTACAACTTCAAAATCAGTGGACAAGTATGGACTGAGCCTGAGCTCGAGCTATGGAAACTACAACCATACAAACTCTACAAGTGCACGCAACAATGCAAATGCCACAAATCCAAAGACTCTGCAATGTTTCATGCAAGATGATACATGATAAATGATCAGATAAAGACTGCAATTCAATAACAATGCAACCAAATACACTAAGACATGATCTGATGTCAAAGCCAAGTGGAAGACTCAGTGCAACTACAACAGAATGAACTACAAGCTACAAGTATGCAGCAGGTCAGCAAGTGCTCAGGGATGAACAAAACAAATTGGCCAGAGTCATGAATCAGTAGAAAATCGAACAGGGTCGCAAGTGGAGCAATTCAACGTCACAAAATCAAGTGAAGCTACAGGTCAAAATGCAAGTGTCCAGACAACAACGAAAATGCACAAACTTAAGTGACAAAGCATGCAAGGGAGAAATGCACTAAGCAAATGTCACGATGTCACAGCAGTAAACTCGGAGGTGAAGCCGAGATATAAACAAATGTCAAAGCCGGAAATTCATCAATTTATACGAACTCGATAAAGTCAAAGAAGCACCAATCATCGAAACATTATCACGTAATCACAACAGAAATAAAATCGAATGGCCTCGAAACTTCAAATCAATGTTGTTTTATCAAGCAACCAAATACACGAAATTGAAGAAATCAGAAATCAATAAGCTTTAAATTAGATGTGAGCGATAAGAAATCACTCACCTTCAATTCGAGATTGCAAGCAAATAAGCTATAGCGAAGCCGAAGCCAGAGTCACCACAAAGGAGCTTCTTCTACGAGCAAGCACGAAGAGTAGAAACTTCGATCGAGACAAGCAACATCGAAAACATTCAACAACGATCGAAACACTCGCGTGCTTCGAATTACAAAGCCCAAAGATCAAAGCAATCGAAAGCCCCAATTTTTCCAGATCGAAGGAAGAGCAATCGCGGCTGCCATTTTTCATTCTCTCGTTTGGTTTAGTTTTAGGGTTACGAAATGGAAGAATGAAAGAGAGGGGATCGGGTTTGCCCCTGATATCATCTCGGCAAAGCCAAGAAACATGGGCCAAGATTCAAATTGTAAAGCCCGGTCGACATTTTTATTAAAGAATTTTAAATACGATTTGAACTCAATATCAATTGTCAACTAGATTAAATCGTCATTTTGTCGATAATTAAAATTTACAAAAACTTGGGTTGTTACATTTCTCTAATCATATATCTGGCCCAAGTATCAATTTCTCATTAGCTTCCCACCAGCATGAAGGACCATTACACGGTTGGCCATACAATGTTTTGCATGGTGCTACACCAATACTAGACTGATGGCTATTGTTGTTTGCGAATTCTACCAAATGCAAGTGATCATCCTACGAGTTTCCAAAATCAAGAATGCAAGCTCACAAGAGATACTCCAATATGATTCACTCTCAGTCTACCCATCCATTTTTGGATGATAAGCTGTACTGAGATGCAGCTCAGTCCCTAACGCCCCTTATAAGCTCTTCTAAAGTCTATTAGTGAACAACGGGTCTCGGTCGCTCACAATGCTTTTTGGCACACCATGAAATCGTACAACCCATTTCATACACAACTCGACTAGATTGGCTGCCGTTCTACTTGACTTGATGGGTATAAATCTAGCACTCTTAGTCAATCGATTGAATATGACCCAAATGATGTTGTATCCTGCTCGAGTCCTTGGCAGTCCATTAATAAAATCCATCGATACTTGCTCCCACTTTCATTCGGGAACTTCAAGCAGTTACAACTACCCTACTTGGCTTCTTTTGCTATGTCTTCACCGACTACCAATTTGTACACCTCGAGATGAATGTCCTGACATCCTTCTTCATCCACTCCTAATAATAGGTGCTTTATATCATGGTACATCTGCTTCATATCATGGTACATCTTATTACCATTGGGATGTATGGTCCACCTAGAATGGTGGCAATATCATAGCACCTCGTCTCGCAATCCAACAACATCCGGAACAAACAATCTCTCATCCTTACAGAGCCAACCTTCGTGGTCGAGTCTATATTGCTTTATATCTTCAGTCTTTACTCCTCCTTCTATTTTTCCATAAACTCCGCTATTATAGCATCTCGCCTCTAACTAGTACCGATCCGGTCAATCAAAGTAGGTCTAATCGTCAAACTTGCCAACTTCTCTGGCTCTAACTCGCAATGAGGTCTGAAGTCATAGATAGCAATATACTCTAACTGCTTCACTCCATGAAAATCGCTCTCAAACTGGCATGTCTTCTACTTAATCATCGACGACCATGTTTCCCTTACCGGGCGTATAAGAAATGTCAAAGTCGTAGGAGGCTAAGAATTCCAACCATCATTGCTGGCGAAGGTTGAGATCCTTCTGGAAGAAAAGGTACTTCAATAATTTGTGGTCCGTGAATAGCTCGAACCTTTTTCCTAATAAGTAATGCCTCCAAATCTTCAAAGCAAACATTATTGCCGCAAACTCCAAATCATGAGTCGGATACTTCCTCTAGTGCGACTACAGCTGTCAACTAGCATAGGCAACGACTTTTCCCTTCTGCATAAATACCACACCCAATCCAGTACCATAGGCGTCTATGTATACTGTTAGCTCCTCATTCCTACTCGGAATTGTCAATACTGGTGCACTCGTCAACCTCTCCTTTAGACTCGCAAACTCATGCCCACACTTCGAATCTCAAACAAAAGTCTGATTCTTCTTCGTCAAACTAGTCAGCAGTGCTGCTACCTTCGAGAAGTCCTTGATAAAATGTCTATAATATCCTGCCAATCCTAGAAAACTCCTCACATCCGCAGCATTTTGGGTTGGCTCCAATCCTGGAATGCTGCCACCTTGGCAAGAGCAACTGTGATGCCCTGCTCAGAGATAACATGATCAAAGAACCTCACCTCCCTTCTCCAGAAATGACATTTCAAAAACTTCGCTTTCAACTTGTGCTTCCTCAACACTTTAAGCACAATCCTCAAGTGCATCTTTTGTTCTTCCTTTATCCTAGAATAAAGCAGAATATCATCCACGAACACAAGTACGAACTTGTTTAGCATATCACTACAAACACGGTTCATGAGATCAACAAAGTATGTCGGAGCATTGGTTAACACAAAAGGCATAACCAACCACTCATAGAAACTAGATGACATTTCGAAATGCAATGACCGGCACACTCTCCTGCGCTACCCTCTACTGGTGAAATCCCATCACCAAATCCAATTGGTAAAATGCCTTTGCACCATGGAACTGATCGAACAAGTCATCAATATGTAGGAGTGGATACTTGTTATTCTTTTTCACCTTATTTAGCTCACGGTAATCTACATACAACCTCCGAGAGTCATCCGCCTTAATAACGAATACTACAGGTGCACCCCACTCAGATATACTCTTATGAATGAACCCTCTCTTCAACAAGTCATTTACTTGCACCTCCAACTCCTTTTTCACTCTGGGTGTCATACGCTTCAAAGCATAACTATTGGCCTGGCATCTTTCCATAAGTCTATATAAAACTCAATCGCTCGATGCGGTGATGATCCGCTCACCTCCTCAAACATGACCGGATATGCTCTAACAATAGGCACAGATGACAACCCATCCTGTGGAACCTCAAGCCAATATAGAAAGCTAACCATAACCCCATCCTTCGGCAAGCAGCCAATCACTACCGTCTGCCCCTCCATGGCTCCAATCGTCACCAACAGCCTCTCACAATCCACTATCACCGCATAGTCACTTAGCCAGTCTATCCCCAAGATAATCCCAAACCTAACAAAATTCAAAACAAAGCAATCACAAACAAAAGAGCATCCATGACTTGATAAGACCAAACCATGACAAACCATATATAGGCTATTGGAGCCTCCAACCAGGTTCGTCACAATAAAAGGCTAGCCAATTATTTCGGGATCCGATCCTAATCTATCTACTAGGTCACTAGATATAAAGGAATGTGAAGCCCAGGTATCGAATAAAACACGTATAGGAAAATCATAAATGGAAAGCATACCTTGAATAACAACGCTCTTCCCCTTCTCTTTTGCCGAGGGAGCACTCGACGAGGTCGGAACAACGTCTAAAGCATATGCGTTCACAACCTACTTTTGTTGCACTGATTCTGGAAAAAATTTCTTCATATGTCTGAACTTGCCACAGTTGTAACACTTCTTCTTCCCATCAGCTTTGCAGTCTCTGATCAAGTGACCCTTGTCCCCATAACCAAAACAGACGAGTTACCATTTACCTTTCTTTTGAGCATTCTTTCCTCGAGACTGCTTCCTCTTTCCATTCCATTTCTTCTTCCCTCCACCCCATTGTTGCGGTTTCGGCTCTTCCTTAGTGATAACAGCTGATTTGGACTTGGGGCATAAACTTTCCTGGTGAAGAGCTTTCTTGACAAATATCTCAAATAACTTATAGATATAACTCGCCAACTTCTTCCCTGGATAGTTATCCAAACCCATAATAAATTTTTCATTCTTCCTCAATGGAGTGTTGATGAAAGACATCCCATACTTCGACAAAGCGACGGACACAACAATATATTCGGAGACAGACATATCTTCTTACTTTAAATTAGCAAATCTCCTGAGCAACACCGACTCCTGCACAGCCGGAACTAATGTCTCCTCAAATCTAGCCTTGAACCGGTCCCAAGTGAACCGATCCTCGGGTGTAGCAATAGTAATGGCATTCCATCATCTACTTCCATGTCACCAAAGATATGCTCGCAAGTGTCTAATCAATCTTGCACTTCAATGGCCGACTCCGTTCCAAGAAATGGTTAGCCTCCGAAGGTGGAGTAATATTTACATACTTGTCAAAGTTAGCCCCCGGTGCCTACACCGGAGTTCCACTACCAATAACAACATTTAGAGCGACCGCTTGAGCATTTTGCAGCGTGTTTGCCATAATTGCATTAAGCACAGTTTGCAAGTCAGGGTTAGCAGCTCCT
The DNA here is from genome assembly GCA_030737815.1 of Allium fistulosum. Lineage (NCBI taxonomy): Eukaryota > Viridiplantae > Streptophyta > Magnoliopsida > Asparagales > Amaryllidaceae > Allium > Allium fistulosum. Next base: position 1,036,894,451 of record CM060902.1, on the reverse strand, counting down.
GAACTCATTCCTTTCTCAACTGCGGAGATGGTGTTCCTCACAATGTTTCTTGTTTGCCGACTCATTCTTGATCTATAAGAAGAATGATCGATCTTTTAAAAAGAAAACTTTTTTGATGGTACTCATATGTGCATGCGACTCATATACTATATATATTACTATATAGTTTTGAACATCAAAATATATAACAAGTATGCACTCTCTCGTGTGTACATACACTCTCAGTCCAGTCTAGGGTGATAACATTCCCTATCTCTATTGGATTATGGTATTAACTTAGGTTAATCGTGTAATCTAAGCTTTGATACCAAATTTGACGACCGTTATACACCACCAGTACCCAATATAATTATATAGTGCGATGTCGACGTGCCCAGCCGATGTAGGACGACCATCAAGGGTAAAAATGAAATAGAACATCACAGAATCTGTCAAATATCTCATAGCACATAGAATAAAATGTAATATACATCACATATATAAACAGGAGAGATTTTAATAACTAAATGAACCAAATATCAGAGCATAGATATATAGGATTATAGAATAAAGTAACAGAGTTTATACAAAATGGAAATAAACTTAAATAACTATCTCATGATAGTAATAAGCAAACACTATCCAGGCTCCATGGTTTTGCACAGTGGAATAGCATAGAAATCTATATAGAACCATTCTCACATTCTATCCATGGGTCACCCTTCCTAGAACCTGCCCTTCATGGACAAACATTCTCATGACTCCTTTCCACATCGACCGCCATCATCGAAACCTAACCCTATTCACTCGAGTTGCCATCACTGAAGTCCCGAAGCTATCATCGTGCCACTGCATCACCATCAAACTCCAAGCGAACAAACAAACACCTTTATGACCTACCGAACCTACATTCCGTCTCCTGGAAGTTCCACCCTAATAGCATCAAAAGTGACCTTTCGGTACCGACCAGACCTATCGGTACCGAGTGGTAAGCCAATTTTGGCCAACTTTCTTCCTCTTCTTTTAGTGTTCCATCTTCTAAGTGCTTGGACCACGACCACTCCACTTAAAAGATCTTGGCATCAACTCCAAAGCTCTTGGTGCTTAATCCAAAAGCTCTTGTTTCATGCCCCTCAAAGCTCTCGGTACCAAGTCCAATACTTAGCCAAATTCTTGCACTTGGCATTCACTCCTTACCCATAGCCTTGACTTGAAGAACTGTCACCAACCATGACGATTTTCATTAAGCAAAAGCTCTTGGTACTGACACGACCTCTTGGTACCGACTCCTGCACTTAGCTCCAATTTGATGCGACTTGAATCCTGAACTCCCTCTATGCTCTAGAGCCCTTCCTCCAAGTTTCATCAAATTCCGACATTCTTTACCTTCGATTTGCCACTTTGACCACCTCTTTCCTAATTACCTAAAAGTTCTAGCAAATCATATCAAAGCACAACATACAAACATAGGGTATCATACATATGCATTTATTCATACATGCAATACATATGAACACGATAATTAAGTAAATCCTAATCTAAATCTAAATTTTACTCTAGCAAATGAATATGAACAAAAGTGCTTGCAAAACCATTTAAAACCACTTTATAACCTTTGAATTCCGGCCATACACATGATTAAAATGTGAATAAAGTTAGAAAATAATTTAAGGTCAAAATAAGGCTAAAACGTCACTTTTAACTATATAAACGTGCATAGTAGAGTGAGAGGTCAAAAACCACCCGCCAAATACATAAAATATCAATTCCTCCCCTTAGATCTGAAGTGGACAGTAAGAAAGAGGAGCGAAAATTAGCCAATATGATAATCTCAAGCTCCTAAATGGAAATCACCCCTCTAATTAATTATTTGGCAAAGATTAGTAAGGAAAAGGCAGGCTTTTTGATGAAATTAGAGTTAATAAATATTTAGAGCTATTTTGCGGAAGAAGGAAATAACTTAAATCGGTTCCTTCAGCCTTCTCTTAGCACAATTTTCGAGGTGGGTTGATGGGCCTAAGCACAGGCTTAGTTACTTACCCACTAATATATGCCAACAGCAGCCAAAGCTTGAAATTACTATAAATTTCAAACGGTTAGTCCGTTTTTCTATTATGACCACTCATCCTAAAGCAATGGAATTGTTTTGAGGCCCTAACTCAGCTTCTATCAAAAGTTATAATCCAAACAAGATTTTCTGGGTCAAAATAGTCACATTGAAATTCAGCAAAAATCACAGTTATGGAGAAATTCTCTAAGAGTCGCTTTCCAAAAAATTTGAGTTATATGACCTCACATGAATAAAATAAAAAATATTTTATGATCCTCTGATATGTAAAATACAGGTCGTTACAGCATCGCTTTTCCTCTACCCCGAACCATCATTACTGATCCATGCATACACCCATTTCACACTTCACACACTAGGCCATATACCTTCATGCCCCTACACCAGTCCAACATCAACATTGACTGATGTACATGGATCTATATCGATCCATGGGCACCGATCCCCGACTTAGCCAAAATTCAACTTCTTATACTCCTTTAACCTAACATCCATTATGAACTAAGTAACCCTATGGATCGACACCGATCCATGGGCACTACCCATCCACCACTTAGAAGTTTCCATCCATCCCTTTATGCAACCCATGCACTTGCACAAGTGACCGAAGCAAGCACCTATAAAACCCAGAGTGATCCATCCCTAGGCCCGAAGCAAGCATTGAAGCAATCCAATACCGATCCATAACCTAAAAATCACACCGGTCCATCTTTAAACGGCCATAACTTAAACAAACGAACCCCGAATGACTTGAAATTTTAAATGTGGCCTTATGGGGCCTTCCTTGTTGCCCCCATATCGAACGCATCACATTTAGGCCTATACCGATCGATCGATACCGATCCCTAACATATTCCTATTTTAACCGCCATTAGATCGGTGTATTCAACAAAATAAATATAACACATTCAAGCAATCATAACATACAATATTCCCTAATAAACACACATTCATACACATAAATTTGAATCCAAAATCTAAAGGTAGTAAGAACAAGGAGATCCATAAGAACTTTAATCTTATAAAACTCATACAAATGTTTGAAATTTATATATGTTATTAAAGAAGGTTTAAAACAAGTTTTAGGGTTTGAGAATCATCTAAAACATCATTAAACATCAAAAAGTGGCTAATTCATAAGTAGGGGCTTAAACCACTCACATAATCCAAAGCAATCCCATCCAAGTCCGAAAATGCATGAATCCCGAGGCGAACAGCAGCTCCAATATGATTTCCAGCGGCAAATCTCAATTCCAACGTGCTAATCTCACTAATCTTCTTCTAATGATGCGTTTTGGCTAAGTAAATTAGGGATTAGGGTAAATTTTTGGCTAAAAGATAGTTAATGGGGGAATTTCTCTCTATTTTTGAATAGTGTGAAATGATGGAGAGAATTCTCATCAGCCCTAACCTCATGTGTTACCCCGTCTTTTGACCAGGAAGAATACGAACGAACTCCACAAGTAGAGTCGAAGTTATCAAGGGAAGACGTCCGAAGAGGTGACCACAAAACCCAAAATCAAGATATAAACAAGATCATAGTGCAAACACATCAAAAAAACAACTTTAGGAGACCGGATCCCCATAAGTTGGATCGGTACCGACCCCCCCATAAGGGTCGGTACCGGCTCCTAACCCTTGGTCAGGTAGGGCCCGTCTTCCTCCTATAGACCCGCCTTGGTGCCCTAATCCTACTTCCAGTGTTGTTCTGCTATTTCAATACAAATCACTATCATCTCTACGAACTCCTGAATCAACAACTTTGCTCTTCTACAACTCCATCGTTTGGGCTCCGAAACAAGTTATTATTGATGCAAACAACTATGGAATCTCGAACATAACCACAAAATGATTCGAGCTAAAGAGTCGAAGACACCAAATATGGAAAAGTTAGGGATTGGCACTGAACCCCACCTAGGCATCGGTACCGACTCCCAATTTCTACTGATATTGTGCTAATTCTTTTGGGAGAACTAGTCTAAATTGGATATAATGCCTTGGAGATATTTCTGAGCTAGATTTTAGCTCCTCGCCTCTATAAATAAAGGGGAAGGGCTTATTTTTTAGGATCTTTTAGTGGGCACTACCACTACTCTATATTCTTGTAATTCTAATAATATAAGTGTGGGAGTTGTATCGAGTCCTAAGAACTTCCGCCCACAAGTCAGAAGTAAGTCATAAAATCATTAAGTGGATGTAGGCCAGAGTTTGCCGAATCACTATAAAACTTTGTGTGTTCTTTTCTTTCCTGTTTTACTTTCCTTTCTTCACCTTTATTCTCTACTACATTCATTTGGGTGTTTGGACCATTTTTGGTTGAAACATTTTGGCACATCAGGAAGGGGGACATTTAAATTCGCTGATCTAAGAATTTGGATATTGAAGTTGGTTAGACAATCAACTGAGAAGGCCATGATTACTGGAAATCAACAAGAGGACAGCCAGGAGGCGTCCTCAGGATCTCACCCCCCCATCAATCTACATACCTAGGGATGAGATGGAAACTATGATAAAATGGACTACAAGAGAGGATGATGGCTTATCAGAAGGAGATGATGGAAAATTTCTTCAAAAGGATGGGACAAGCACGAACGAATGGAATTGTAGAAACATAGAATCAGTGACCAGAAGCAGGAGCACAAATAGGTGGAAACAGGTCAGAACAACCTAAGGTGAACCCCGAGCCATACTTAGGGATCGATACTGATCCCTTGATAGGAGTCTGTACCAACTTCCAAGGACTTGGAGGCACGGGTCATCCTGCCCTAGAAAGAAATGATATACTGCCTGGAGTTGAAGGGGGCATTTGAACATGAATCGGAATGCAGAAGCATGACTAAAGGAGTACGTACCGGAATTCCCTCGTGGAGTTGGGGGCAGGCTGGAAATGCAAACTTGAGAGTTCCTTTGGATGACAAAAATAGGCTTGTAGAGATGGTGGGACGAGTAATGAGGGGTGAATTGCCTAATCAGAGCATAGAAGATGTGAATAGAAGTTCGTTTACTCCAAACATCTGATATGCAAGTAATCCGTCGGAATTCATATTAACAACATTGGAGACATATGACGGAACGTCAAACCCTATAATTCATCTAATGAGCTACATTCGACATAGAGGTGCCAGGGGCATCCGAGAAAGTCATAGGATGGTGTTTCCCTTTATATCTTACGAATTTGGCAGAATGGTTTAGGTAGCTGGAAAATGATTCCATTAGTGCATGAGCCGAGTTGGTGAATAGATTCGTGAAGCAATTTATTGTCCATATCTCACGGCCCAAGAATGTAATAACGTTGGCAAGCATGAAGCAGAGGGTTGGAGAGACCCTCAAGATTTTTGCAGAAGATAAACCCAATCCTTCAATGGTTTTGATGGCAGCGGTTTCAAGAATAGCCGCGAAGACTGATTTTAAAATGGCTTTGAAACGAGATCCACTAATGGATCTTGTGGAATTTTATCGTAAGGCTAAAAGGTTTCTATGGTAGGACGCTGAAGCTGACCAGGAAGAGGTTAATGCATTGGATGGTGGAGGATCGTCCGAATCTAGCAAGGATAAAGGAAAGTGAACGACAGACGATAGCTTTAAAAGATCAAAGCGACAAAAGTGAGAATCGAGATTCGCTTCTTACACTGATTTAAATGAGACCCCGGAGCGGATTTATCTAGTACCAAGGGACAAATCCCCTATCAGAGGCCGACAAGGAGAAAGCCTATAGATAATGAAACAAAGTCAGGAAAATATTGCCTATTCCACGAGCTGAATAAGCATAATCTGAATGACTGCAGGCATATGCGGGATCTGATAGAGGAACATGTTTGGGTTAACTAGTTAGAATAGTATGTTAGAAATCGAAATGCAGTGACTGTAACGACCTGCCTTTTTGGGCGGTTTAAACGACGATAAACCATACACGTCAGACTCAAACCATTCAAAAGGGCAGATTATTATGGGGTAAATAAGAAAAAGCAGAGAAAGAAAGAAAACAAATACAGAATCTCACAGCAGAATGACCAAATATAATAATCAAATAAACAGTTCATGAAGCTGTTTACAAATAACATTGATTAAACTTTTATAATACAGATCAGAGTTACATACAACAAGAATAAATAATAAATCAATGCAGCGGAACAACATGATGCAGTGGATAAATATAATACAAAATAATAGTACAAAATCTTCGTCTTCATCCTCCAGAAAACAGTCTTCGATACACTGAAAAGCTCAGACTGACCCGAGTGAATTGAAAAGACAAAACACTCGAGTCGGAACTAAAAGATCTTATGTAAGTTAAATCAACAGTAAAATAAATATGAGTGTAACGGTGTCGGAGACGTTTACGGGTTTTGACATCTCTTATCCAGTGTCTAATGTGAGTGCAGTAACTTAAGAGATGTTCGGGATTACCATCTCCTAAGGATCCGTTAAACTATCTACTATGTAGTACAATACGCTATTATAATATGTCTACAGTAAAGTACTAAAATAGCGTTAAGGCGTTACCCATATCCCCTTTAACACATTTTATATATATTCCCATAGTCTATACAGTACCGTAATTCCTCCGTAAACTGGAGGGCTATCAGAGGGCACTCCAAAGGTATGGTACAAACCAAACTCGTAGAAGGTGCGCTAGGGCATGTGAACACGGCACTCGAGGCAATGCCAGGGTAGATATACCAATTGCACTCCCGGACTGGTGGTAACACATAGCAGCTACTACCGCCCACCTCGGACACACTCCCATAATCAAATCAAGGGTGGCCACCAAATCAATCACAAAGTCAAAATATAGTATCGAAGAAATGTGCCCGATAGGAGGAATGACCTCACTTGGCCCGGTATAGCTTCTGTTTTAGTCACATCTAAGCTGACTCACGAGAGTCAGGGTCACGTAAATACCTCATACAGAATTGTTCGCCAAACCATCCTACTTCATTCCTGGAATCTCCACCACGTACACAGTTGTTAAAGTGGTTTTCGGTATTGGCAGAGAGTATGACAATATCCGATCCCGGTCTCTTTAACAACCAAACGCTTATTTCACACCGGATGGTTCTTTTACATTTTCAAAGCCATTTCATATTGATATCAAAATATCATATTCAATTCAAACTGTATCACTTTCGAAATTATATTCACAATTAGGGTTCTCATTTCAAAATCATCATATTTATTCAAATATGCCATTTCACTAGCAAATATCGTTTCAAATCCCAACTTATGTTATAACATTACTAAACCTTATTCGCTTTAAAATCAAGGCTTTAGTTATAAACATTTCCACTTTACACCATCTAAAATTTAGAAAATAAATTAAATAGTTATAAATACTTTAATTAGTTTAACATATTTTTAGTAGATATAAATTAGGTTAATTTTTTTTAAAATAGAATAAATAAATTTAAAATAGATTAAAATACTTTAAACAGATTTAAAATAGTTTAAATGGTTTTAAAATAGATTAAATAGGTTTATTATGGATTAATTAGATTTAAAATAGATTAAATAAATTTAAAATAAATTAAATAGAATTAAAATAGATTAAATATATTAAAATAGTTTAAAATGAATTAAAATAGATTAAGATGATTAAATAGGTTAATTAGTTTAAAATAGGTTAAATTAGATTAAAATACATTAAATAGTTTAAATTGATTAAGTTGTTTTAAAATAGATTAACTTATTTTAATAGTTGAAAATCTTAAAAATTAGAATTTAAAAGAACATTTACAGTTTATATTGAGATAATAAATTTGAAATTAACATCGAATCAACCATTTCTTCCATTTCAACAAATCTGGATCGTATCCAGATTTCAAATCAAAAACCCAATTTCAAATCTTGAAATGTCAAATTTAACTATTCCAATTTTAATAGATTTTCAAAGTTACAGTTTCCAATATTTCAATAACTCAATTTCAATAAACATCGTTTATACTTCAAATCCAACTTTAGAATTCAAATTTAAACCATCTAAGTAATTTACTTAACACAGTTCCAAAATTTCAAATTTAACCTTTTAAACAGTTCATTTAAACAATTCAGTTTATGTAAATTAAATTCTATTTCAAAATATCATTTAGCTGAATTCAAAATTTAAAGGAAAAAAATCATTTAATTTAACCAATCCGGTGTCCGTATATAATTTTCTACCCTATGGTCAAGTGATGCGGATATTTATCATTTCAATCCGCAAATATTTAAATTTACGGGTATATATCATTTCAACCCGCAATCCCAAATTTATTTTGATGAAAATCGTTTGGGTTTATCATTTCAACCCATAACGATTTTCCCCTATTCTATATGATCGTTCGGGTATGTATCATTTCAACCCAAAGGGAACTTGAGTGTTATAACAATATAAAATATAACATCCAGTCATCCAATATCAACAATCAAACATCCATCACAATCATCATCCAAATCAACCACTAAACATCAATTGATAACTGATTATCATTAACATAAATTAAATTGATAATTAAATTCAATATTAAATTATAAATGCAATAAAAGTAAAATTTAACTAGAATGACAATTTAACATATCAAACATCCATCAATTAATTTCTAATCACATCATAAATTTAATTTAATTAACATAAGATAATTTTGTAATTGCGAGTGGGTTAAAATACTCACCTTTGATTTCAAATCGATTTGAAATTCAAAATAGGGCCCAAATTTCGATAGTCTCAGAATTTGCCCAAACTAGTTCTATAATGCTCGGAATTTCAGTACGATCCTAATGGAACAAACCGCACGTGAATCCGAGTTCGTATGTAAAAGTTATGATAGTTAGAACATTTTAAAATTAAATTTTAAATTAAAGAAACAAAAAACAAAAAAAACATTACCACGTCAGCCACGTTCCCCGAGAAACCCTAATCATCGTCTCGTACGCGATCGCTCACGTTCAAACAGCTAACAACTTCAAATCAAAACGCCGACCACCACGCTTGCTTTCATCTTGATCGACCACTGCCGTTGACACCTCCACGCCGAGGCGACCCCACGACCACCTGGCCGCCGCTCGCGATTGCCTCTGATCGTCGATTGCAGCATTGTACCATCGCGACTTCTAAGGCCTTTCCTGGTGAATCTCGACCACCTGACGATGGACGAACTACAGATTTAAAGCCTGCTCGACTCCCTCTTCCCAACGCAACTCCCTGATCGTCGATTGGGCGACGATCCACCGTTGGATCATCAAAACCATAAAATGGACGGTCGAGGTTCAATCTCGATTTTTGGACAAATGGTGAATCCGATTGAAAAACGAATTGCAAATCTGGGTTATGCTCGTCAAGAGCTTTGAAATGGTATATAATTTGATATGGTTTGGAAGAGTTTGATTTTGAAATTGGTTTGGAGATTGAATTGTAGCGTTTGAAATTGAAATTTGTTTTTGCCATTGAAGAAAGGAGCAGACAGAAGGAGTTGTAGATAGGAATAAGAAATAGAAAGACCTTTAAGGTTAGAACAGAACAATATATACTAACGAAGCCCGATAAGAAATAAATAACACCCGAATTGATTTGAAACGACAAATACGAACCGAAAAACCCCTTTTTCTTTCGGAACGGAAGCAGGTCATCCCATATATCAAAATAGATGCTTTCGATAATTTTAAACTCAATGGAACAGATTTCAAGTCCAAATTCCATCATATGAAGAAGTTAGCTTTAAAATCACCTTATTTCAAATTGCTTTCAATAAATTGATTTCTACGTGTTTCAAGCCCGTATGATCAAACGACAAGTCCGATCGCTACGAAACTTGAAACCTTACAATAATTCACCGTTACGGATCCGATAAAACTAGTTTCATCAAAATCCGAGACAGTGGCCAAAATGGCTATTTTCACGTTAATTAAATAAATTATTATTAAATTGATTAAATCACTTTTTAAATTTCAAAATTTAATAACTAACAATTTTCATCGTTTTTTGATTACTTGGACATTTACAATAATTTAAAACAAATTTACATATCAATTCAGTGTTAAATGTTACACTAATTACCGTGTTCAATTTCAACCGTAATTAAATCCAATTAATATAATTTAATTCCAATAAATTGATTTAATTTGGTTTCAATCTTTTTATTCAATCAATCATTACCCTATGTATATATTTAACCTTTGTTTATACTTTATTACATTAATATTCTCAAATTTCATCTTTTACCATATTAGTTGCGATATTTCAATTATATCGAATTTTTTTAAATTTCCACACAATTTATAATTAAAGTCTCAATAATTAATTTATCTTGGTTTCATTTCTTTCATTAAATAAATTATTGCCTTATGAATGTAATTAACCTTTCTGTACATTTTATTACATTCGTATTTTACAGTTATCGTCTTAACTCCTATTGAAGTAACATTTAATTACATTTAATTGCAATCGATTTTAAATTTAATTCAACAGATTAAATAAATTGGTAACATATAATAATTGTCACCATTAACTTTTAATCACATTTATAAGTTTATTATTTACAAACAAATGTTATAACAACATACACAATACTAGTTCTATCCAATTACAATTTATTACACATTATTTCATTAATTAATACAACCTTTAAATTATCAATAACTCTTTTAATCCAATTATCAATTAATACACACATTATTACAATAAATTTACAATCTACCACCAATTATAACTTTTTAATCTATTTAATCAATTAGAATTACATTTAAAGCAGCGATTAATTACCTTAAATTAATACTATTACATTTCATTCTAGTTATATTCTTATTATTAAATCATAAATTTTTATTTCTTCCAACATTAAGTCACAAAATCTAATTAAATTAACTATTTTTAATTATCGAAAATTACGGGTCGTTACAGTGACGAAACGGGAGTAGCCATCAGTCGCAGTAAATAGCAATAGCCCTAGATCAGGGGCAAGGCCGGTCATCTCTTGATCGGATGGCAGGGAATCAGGTTTGGTTCTCGCACTCTAGTTTCCTTTTTCAATAAGCATGCAATAATACCGTTTAGACACTCACTCATGTATGGGATCATGAACGACCCCTAGGCATGCTCTGAGATGGATGTTAGACTATTGTTGGTGGCAAACTGGCCACCAACACTCAGTTGTATGAAAGCACCAAAATCCAGTCACAGATCTCAGGTAGTATATAATATAGAGAATATAATATGAAGAACAAACAAATTAAAAATGAAAGCAAGTAAAAAGAGACAAGATTTATAATGGTTCGTCTAACTCTAGCCTACGTCCACTCCAGAATAATCCTTTTTATTATATTGTAGTTTGTTTACGGCTACTATCCTAATCCAAGAATAAAATTGGCAGAGTGTAGCCTAGGTTGAAGACAAAGAGAAGCAAAAAGAAGCCCCAAAAGGTTCCTTTTCTGACGCCATGTCTGTAGTATTTATAGGGGAAGACGAGCGTAGATCGGGGCTGAAATTTCAGCAGAAGAACATCCAGGCCATGATGAAGCTACACAAGAATTTCCAGGCCCATTGGGGCCCACAATAGAGATCGTTCTTGATCCCTATTTTGGTATCCAAAAGGGGTGTAAACCCTTTGGGGGCTTTCACATAATGTTAGCTACTTTCCCTCCAAATTTCGTAGCATTCTGACTTACGGTATGTGAGATATCGCATTTTCCATGAAGTGATGTTGCATGTATTCTGATTTCAGCCGATCCCCTTGGAGAGATAGGGGTCGATCCCTCCAAACTCCTCCAAATGATGTGTGATCCCTAGAGGAGCTTCTCCATATTGTATTATGTTTAACCTTCAAGTTTCATGCGAATTGGATTAGTAAAACTGGAGTTATTGCTCGATCTTTAGTACAATGTGAGTTGTCTCCTGATTCTAGTCGATACCTATGGAGGGAAGAGGGCCCATCCCTCTTTCTTCATCCTTTTGAGGTGTGATCCCTAGGGTAGGCTCCCTAGGATTCCCACATCTTGCTCATGAAATTTCATATGCATTGTACTTATGGACTTTGAGATATTGATTGTTTTCCATTGAGTTGTACTTGCTTGGCTGAAATATGCCAATCCCTTTTATACTGATCCCTTTTTATACAATCCCTTTTATACCGATCTTTTTTATATTGATCCCTTTTTATATAATCCCTTTTATACCGATCCCTTTCTTAGGTGAAGTAATTTTCCCATAACTTGAGCAAACAAACCCCAAACGACTTGAGATTAAAAAAGGAAGCCCCGTGGGGCATTCTTGTCACTTTGTACCAGTCTCACCCAGTTTGGGATAAAATTTAAGGATATTTAACGATCCCCTAGGGGAAGGGATAGGCACCAATCCCCTGCTTGGGGGAGATACTAATCTGTACTTAGAATATTCTTGAGAGTCTATTTCTTGGTCTCGGTTGATCGTCGCTTCATATCATTGTCTGCACTTGATTTTTGGACCTCACAATCATCGCTTTGGGCTACTGGCCTTGATAATTGTGAAGCCTGTTGGGTTAAAACCACTTGTATACTACCTTGGCAAAAGGTGAGGTAACACTTTGTCCCTCCCCAAAACATGCCTTGCGATAGGAAGGTGTGTTTTGAATTGCCATAAATCCAAAATCCGAAATCCATAATCCATTGATAGCCGAATTTTCCAATCTAGAATCCACTCCAAATCCACAGTCTCTTCATATAGTTTTAACGGAATCTGCATCCATCCAAAGCCAAATCCATTGCCATTTGAAACGAATATCCAAATTCATGTCCTCTATTGGTTGTTGTCCTAATCCAAATCCTCGATCTCTCCGGATTGTTGCCGAGTACAATCCGTAATTGACGACCTGAGTAGGCCAATCCATAAGGTTCGAGCGAAACAACCTACCCCTTGCCAGGCATAGTCAATACCAGACGCCCTTGATCTCTCCGGATCCTTGCCGAGCACAATCCATACTCAATGACCTGAGTAGGTCGATCCATCGCATTTGAGCGAAGTGACCTACCCCTTGCCAGGCATATTCCATGCCTAACGACCTGTTGAGTTTTATTCTTTTGCCTCGATACCTAGTTGAGGACTTAATCCATGATGCACGAGTCCGTTTCATCATGTTCACCCGATAAAAAGACCCATACTTTACGATTGTTATCCTGTCTCTCCGGATATGACGACAATTGCAACCTGTATTATCTATTACAATGATCTAAATTTAACCATTCCTAAGTCCATTTGCCAAAATATAAAATAAGAGTATGTACAACCAATAAAACAGTGTTCAAATAAACTAGAAAAACAAGAGTTCGAAGCAAATAAGAAGAAAGAGAAAAACAAATTTCAAAAACCCGAGCACTATGTTTATCATCATCTCAGAGCATGCCTAGGGACCGTCCTCGATCCTGTACATGTGTAAATGACTTAGTCATCCTACTGTGGAGTTTGTTACTTATTCCATGCCATCCTGATCAATTGATGACAAGTTGATAATGATGCCTTGATCTAGTGCTATTTTCATTCGAGGTGGACGGTAGCTGCTCCTATTCCACCGCCGCAGCCCGAGTCCTTACGTATTGTTGTAACTGACCATTCCTCATGTGTTCCCCAATGATATGCTTCAAATGCCTATAGTCATTTGTATTATGCCCATCTAGCTCATGAAATAGGCAGCGCTTTCCTGATGTTCGTTCGCATTTGGAGGGTTCCTTCCTTACTGCCCTTTGATACGGAAGGCGTCCTTGAGTATCTAGATATATACGTTCTAGAGTTTCATTCAATTTTGAGTAAGAAGAGAATTTTGGTTCTCCCCTCTGCCGCTTCGATCCATCGAAGCTATTGTCCATGTTTCGTTTACCCTTGTCCATTCCTAAGCTTTCACCGGGCGGTTTTCCACCCCGTACCATATTAACTTACGTTGCCTCTCTATCAGCTTTCACATCTACTTTTTGCAGAATCCTTTCTACTTCATGGAAGAATTCCTCGAGATCCATCGGTGGATCCCGTATCAGTGATATTTTAAAATCTGAATTATTTGCAACTCTTGACGTTGCCGCCATCAAAACCATCGATGGATCTGGTTGATCCACTGAAACAACTACCGCATTTAACCTGGTTAAGAAATTCTAGAGTGATTCTGTTGCCCATTGCTTTATTGATGTCAATGTCATCACACTCTTAGGTCTTGTAATGTGAGCCCGAAACTGCTTCATAAATCTTTCGACCAATTCCGTCCATGTGCTGATAGAATTGCTTTCCAACTGTCTGAACCATAGTGTTGCTACATCCGTTAAGTACAGGGGGAAGCATCGTGCCAAGACTTCTTCTGATGCCTCTAGTACTTCTATATGCCGTATATACTTCATCATATGCACAGTTGGATCCGACTTTCTGTCATAAACTTCCAGTGTTGGTAGTTTGAATTCTGGTGGACCCCTAGTATTCCTGATCAGGAGTAAACGAACTTCTATTCACAACCTCCAGATCCCTATTCACCAGTCCTCCATGCATAGCTCACCTAATCATCTCTACAAACCTGTCATTGTCTTCCAGTGGTAGTCTCCTATCGCCACGTCTAAGCTGCTCCTTGAGTCCACGAGGGAATTCTGGAACGTATTACTCTGGACGAGCATCCAAATTCCAATTCGCACCAACCTCCATGGGATTGACCGCAGGTCCTCCAACATCACGATCGACCAGACCTATGCCTCCATGCCTTTAGGGATCATGGCCGATCCTTCTGGAGGGATCGGGGCCGACCCCTCTAAGATGGTCGGGGACTGCCCTCGACTGCACTGTTCAATTTCATTTTCCAATAGCTCCATCTCCATGCTGCTGGTTCTGATTTCCAACGACTCTGGCTGCCTCAACTCTTAGATCCATAGCTCCAGTAGTTCCTATCGTTCCTACTCCTTGGTTTTGCATTCCAGCAGCTCCTATGGCTCCAGCCTGTCCGATTTGTCGGGGTAGATTCTACATTATCCCCTCTTGTCTTTTCAGCATCTGCTCCTGCATAGTGTCCATCATTGTTTCCATTTTATCTCTAGTGATGTAGATAGATGTCTGATTTGCTCCAGCTCTAGAAGAAGCCTCCTAACTCCTTCCATGGTGACTCTTCTCCTGATTTGCTCTTCTAGTTGATGGTATCTTAATTGTTCCAAATCCAATCTCTCTAATTGATTCCAAATCAGAACTCCAAATTCGCAGGGGCTAGGTCTCTCAGTGAAAGCACCGAAATGTTGGTGACAAAAATGGCCACCAACACTCAGTTGTATGAACGCACCAATATCCAGTCATAGATCTCCGATAGTATCTAATGTAGGGAATATTATATGAAGAACAAACAAATTAAAAATGAAAGCAAGTAAAAAGAGATAAGGTTTATAGTGGTTCGGCTAACTCCGGCCAACGTCCACTCCAGAATAATCCTTTTTATTATACTATAGTTTGTTACAATCTAAAATCCAAGAATTAAATTGGAAGACTGCAGCCTAGGTTGAATATAAAAAGAAGTAGAAAGAAGCTCCAAAAGATCTCTTTTCTAATGCCATGCATGTTGTATTCATAGGGGAAGACGTGCACGGATCAGGCTGAAATTTCGACAAAAGAACATCCATGCCACACAAGAATTTTCAGGCCCATTGAGGCCTACAACAGAGATCGTCTCCGATCTCTATTTTGGTGTCTAAATGGGGTAAAATCCCTTTGGGGGGTTCCCCATAATGTTAGCTACTTGCCCTTTAAATTTCATGCCATTCCGACTTACGGTTTGTGAAATATCGCGTTTTCCGTGAAGTGGTGTTGCATGTATTCCGATTTCAACCGATCCCTTTGGAGGGATATGGGCCCGATCCCTCCAAACTCCTCCAAATGATGTGTGATACCTGAGGGAGCTTCTTCATGTTATATATGTCTTTGTAGTTAAAGCACTCGGTAGATTCAATGCGGCGGAGGTGCAAAAAGTCATAGCGGGGAAACAACGAGGATATAGCGGGATATAACGGATGACTCTAAAATAGCATATAAAACTCGTACTTAATGTTTTTACAAATATATAAATGGCAATTAAATGAAAAATTAACATTCAATTGAATTATATTTGATACATAAATAATTTTAAATAAAAACATGTGCGAATATACTGTAAATAAACGTAAAACTATTATATGACAAAATTGAATTTAGTAGAATATTAGAGTATTTTTATTTCTGAAAATATATTAAAAATTCAATTAAATAAATTAATTTTATAATTTTTATAATGTATAAATGTCATTTTTCAATTCATTTCTTTTAAAGAAGATATAGCGGAAATAGTGGAATATAGCGGGAATAAAGGGATATAGCGGAAATAGCGGGGCTTAAAGCGGAAAGGCTATATTTGGGGCTATATGGAAAAATCGTAGTGGTAGAAATCCGCTATGAGAAATAGCAGGGTTATAGCGGGGCATTAACTACGCATGTATATGTTTAGCCTCCAAGTTTTATGCCAATTGGATTAGTAGATTTCGAGTTATCCCTCGATCTTTGGTGCAATGTGAGTTGTCTCCTAATTCTAGCCGATCCCTATGGAGGGAAGAGGATCGATCCCTCTTTCTTCATCCTTTTGTGGTGCCATCCCTATGGTAGGCTCTCTAGGGACTCCACAGCTTGCTCACAAAATTTCATATGCATTGGACTTATGGATTTTGAGATATTGATTGTTTTCCATTGATTTGTACTTGCTTGGCTGAAATATGCCAACCCCTTTTATACTAATCCCTTTTATACCGTTCCCTTTCTTAGGTAAACTAATTTGCCCATAACTTGAGCATACAAACTCCAAACGACTTGAGATTTGAAATGTAGCCTTGTGGGGCCTTCCTTGTCACTTTTTACCGGTCTCACCCATTTTGGGACAAAAATTGAGGATATGTACCGATCCCCTTGGGGATGGGATAGGCACCGATCCCCTGCCAGGGGAGGTACTAATTCATACTTAGAATATTCTGAAGAGTCTATCTCTTGGTCTCTTGTTGATCGTCGCTTCATATCATTGCCTGCACTTGATTTTTGGACCCCACGATCATCGCTCTGGGCTACTGCCCTTGATAATCGTTAAGTCTTTTGGGTTAAATCCGTCTGTAAAGTGCCTTGGAAAAAGGTGGGTTAACAACTATAATGCCCGGAGAGGCAATAATCTAGATATTAGGCTTTGTGTCTTTATGTTTGAACTTTCATTTTGTTAGGTGAACCTTTGATTATAAAACCCACTTGAACCTAAAAACTCACATTGATCGCTTCAAGTCCCATTCAGAAAGACGGGACCAGAGTGCAAGAAGTAAGTCCCCTCATCGGAGAGTGAGCGGATGGGCTTGTTTATCGTTAAGTTCCCTCGTCAGAGAGCGAGAGGATTGGGCTTGGAAAGGGCCTCAAACGACCATCATCCTAGAACGGCTATGAATTTTAATATCAATCTCGAACGACCACCATCCACCTTGAATGGTTATCGGTCTCGAACGACCATCATCTGCCTCGAATGGCTCTATCGGTCTTGAATGACCACCATCCGCCTCGAATGGCTATCGGTCTCGAATGACCATCATCCACCTCGAACGGCTCTATCGGTTTTGAATGACCACCATCCGCTTTGAATCGCTATCGGTCCTGAACGACCATCACCTGCCTCAAATGGCTTTATCGGTCTCGAACGACGAAAAATTTGATTATCAGCCTTGAATGGCTACGGGTTTAACTGTCGACCCTGAACAGTCACAAATTTGATCACCAGTCTAGAGAGATCACACATTAAACTAAATATAAAGCGATCTGGAGAGATCGAACTCGAGAATGAAAACAAACTTACTTTGATAAAAAGAATTTGAATGCCTTTTAATCACAATAGAATTGGAAAATCCTGAATGAACACAAGACGATTTTTGATATGTAATAACTCCGATCGAAGTCAGAGAGATAATAATGTAAATCCCGGATGAACACGGGATGGTCTTGATATGCGATGTAATGACTCAAAATAAAATCGGAATTGTAGTAATGTATAGATGACACTTAGACATAGCTTAGAGTCTTAGGCTATAATGGTTTGGAATGACCCATGATTGACAAGAAAATCCGAAAGAGCTAAATAATTCACCAGGATTGAAGTAGCAAGAGAGCTCAACCGTCGAAGATTGACAACACATTTGTTTTTGAACAAAGTACACCTTCCATTCTCAAGGTGTGCATTGGAGGGAAATTGTTATCTCACCTTTTGACTAGGCAGAATATGGATGAACTCTTAAAGTCAAGTTGAAGTTATCAAGGGAAGACGCCCAAACTGGTGAACACTAAACCTAAAACAAGATATAAACAAGATCATAGCGCAAACACGATATCAAAAAAACAATTTCAGAAGACCAAATCCCCATAAGTTGGGGATCGGTATCGACTCCCCCATAGAGGTCGGTACCGACTGCTAACCCTTGGCCAGGTGAGGCCCATATTCCTCCTGTAGGCCCACTTTGGTGCTCTAATCCTGCTTCCAATGTTGTTCTACTGTTTCAATATAAATCTCTATCGATCTCCACGAACTCCTAAATCAACAAATTTGCTCTTCTATAACTCCATAATTTGGGCTTTGAAACAAGTTATTATTGATGCAAACAACTATGGAATATCGAAGGTAACCGCAAGACAATTCGAGGTGAAGAGTCTAAGACACCAAATATGGCGAAGTTAGGGAACAGCATCGAACCTCACCTAGGGATCAGTACCGACTCAGTTTCAGTTGATATGGCCCTATTCTTTTGGGAGAACTAGTCTAAATACAGTTTGGAGATATTTCTGAGTGAGAATTTAGCTCCTACCTCTACAAATAGAGGAGTAGAGCTCATTTTTCAGGATCCTTTGGGAGGCTATACCTCTACTCTACTCTATATTTTTGTAATTTTGAAAATCTAAGTGTAGGAGTTGTACCGAGTCTTAAGAACTTCTACCCCCAAGTCAGAAATAAGCAATAAAATCATTAAGTGGACGTAGGCCAGAGTTTGCCGACCATTATAAAACTTTATGTGTTCTTTACTTTCCTATTTTACTTTACTTTCTTTACCTTTATTCTCTAGTACATTCATTTGGGTGTTTGGGCCATTTTTGGTTCAAACATCATGCTAATCCCAAAATGGATTTTAGGCCTACCCATTAATCCACTAATTACTTATTAAACTGTTTAAAATCAAGTGAAATTTCAAACAACTATAACTCCTAATGGTAAGTTCGTTTTCCTACTACGACCACTTTACGGAAAGAGAAACCATCATCCCGATCTAATGGAAGTAGTTTTAGACCATAATTCAGCTCCTATCAAAATTCTTGGCCATATAATATTTTCAAGGCCAAAATCGTTAGATAAAAGTTCTAAGGATGGAAAATGGCTCTAGTAGTCATTTTCCAAAATCATAGAATCGTACGACGTCGTATAAAAATAATATTAATATTCTATGATCCTCCGATACTTAGAATACCGATCGTTACACAATTTCACCCCCACTGGTATGCGGGAACATGAGATATTACCACTCCTTCACTCGCAATGCCAGAGGACTCATCCGAGAGAGTTGGGGGTTAGTGCTGGCCCGTCAGCCTGAGCACAAATGCATCCCGACTAAAAATGTTATTGAACACATGAAATATGCGTTAGACTAGTATGACTAAGAAGAAACTATGAGGGATGATAATGATGACCCGCTCGATCCTCATATGGGAGATTCAAGCGCCGATGGATGGCCAGCTATGCCACTTGAAGTAGCATCAATTAACAGCGATGACCCCAACAAGGTCATCCAGATAGGCATAGAGCTTAGTTCGGAAGTAAGGGATGAATTGATTTGTTTTCAAAGTGAGGGAAATGATGTATTCACTTAGTGGCATGCCGATATGACCAGCATAGATCTCTCAATTATATGTCACGCCCTTAACATTGACCTAGCGGCTCATCTTATCCAGTAAAAGAGATGGTCTCTTATCCCCAAGTGGTACAGGGCGCTCAAGGAGGAAATAGAGAAACTATTAGAAAATGGGTTTATTCACGAAGCAACATACTCAGTCTAGGTAGCCAACCCTGTGCTCGTCCAAAAAACAAGTGGGGCATAGAGGACTTGCATCAATTTCTCATATCTTAATAAAGCCTTCCCTAAAGACAGTTTCCCTTTGCCTCGCATTGACCAGCTCATGATGCAACCCATGACCACGAGCTACTCACATTCATAGATGCCTACTCCAGGTACAATCAAATTGCCATGCATGGCCCAGATCATAAACATACCTCCTTCATCACCAATGCTGAACTTTACTATTACTGAGCCATACCATTCGGCCTTCGTAGTGTAGGAACTAAATATCAATAGCATGTCAACCAGATATTTTCTCAATATATTGGCTGTTTGATGGAATTCTACATAGATGAATTGTTAGATAAGTCTGACAGTGTTAAGGGGCATGTAAAGAACCTAGCCAAGACTGTCAGGAACCTTTGCAAGTATAATATGAAGCTCAACCCTAGGAAGTATTCCTTTGAAGTACAATCTGGGATGTTCTTTGGTTTCGTGGTAAGCGCTAAGAGCATCGAAGCCAGTCCTGACAAAATTCTAGAAATTCAAGAAATGCAAGTACCCCGCATAGTCAAAGAAGTGCAAAGTCTAAATGGAATTATCGTGGTGCATAGTCACTTTGTGTTAGAAGCCATAGATCATTGTGTACCCTTCTTCAACCTCATAAGAAGGGCAACTCATTTGTGTGGAATGAAGATTGCATGAAAGCTTTTGAAGAATTGAAGAGACACTTGGCTATACTCCTCGTGCTTTCAAATCCCATTGATAGGGAGGACTTCTACTTATATCTCACAGTAACTGATAATGCGACCAGTGCCGCCTTGATTTACAACAAAGTAAAAGTCCAACAACCCAATTACTATTTAAGCAAGAGGTTACCGGGCCCTAAAACAAGGTACTCTAGGTTGAAAAAGCTGGCTTATTGCCTGCTAATGGCAGCCCGACATCTACGACTGTATTTCCAAGCCCACCCCATCAAAGTTTTCATGGACCAACCACTGAAGCAAGCATTGAGCCGGTCCGATGCAGCAACCCGACTACTAAAGTGGTTTGTAGAGCTCAAACAACCTCACATCACCTTCCACCCTCACAGCTCAATCAAAGGCCAAGCTATGGTCGATTTCATAGTAGACTGTTATGATCTGGACAACAGCGACGAGGAGGCAACAACCAACTTACCTTCTTGGAAGCCCTATGTTGATGGTGCATCTAACGAGAAGGGCAAGGTGGTAAGAATGGTCTTAATCACACCTAATGGTAAAGAACTTTGCGTCACTATTTGCCTAAGCTTCAAAGTTACAAATAATGAAGTGGTCCTGGCAGGTCTCATGATGGCTAAAGACTATGAATAGAGTTTGTGCATGTGTTTGATGACCCTTCATAAATTGTCAACTAGATTGAAGAATGCTTTCAAGTCAAGGGTAAGACATTGGTCCTTTATGTCATAGAGGCTAAGAAAATTATTATCACCTTTACAAACTTCGAGCTAGAGCAGATCCTCCATGAGAGGAACACCAAGGCCGATCAACTGGCCAAGGCCGCAAGCAAACCTAAGGAGGCATCCATGGGGTCTCAATGGAGGTGCGAGCCACCCCTTGCTTTGAACCAGGGGAAATTGTCATGGAGATTGATGAAGCCCTCCCCGACTCTTGGATGACCTTATTGCTAAGATAGCTCACAAGCGGTGAACTACCATTAAGAGAAAACAGGTCTGGAAACTTTTGTACCATGCACCCCATTATACCCTCAAAAATGCAAAGCTCTACCGAAGGGGGCACTCAACTCCCCTCCAAAGGTGCATGACAAGCGAGGAAATTGACCACGTATTGGAGGAACTACATGAAGGTTTCTATGGAGACCACACTAAGGGACAGAGCCTAGCAAAGAAGAATGTCCATCAAGGCTATTATTGGCTAACCACGATCATCGATGTGATGAATTATGTTAAAAAGTGTGATCGATGTCAACGGTTCTCCAAACCTTGAGAGCCCCATCCCCTAAATCTGCGAACTCTTATGATGTCTCCTTGGCCATTTGATGTTTTGGGGATATATTTAATTGGCAAGATCCCAAACATCAAAGGTGGATAAAACCATGTTATAGTTTCTATTGACCACTTTATGAAATGTGTTGAGGCAGCGCCTTTCATTGGGGTCACTGCACCTAAAATCCTCAACTTTGTGATCAAAAACATCAGGTGCCGATACGAACTCCCAAAGAAAACCATAACCGACAATGACACTCAGTTTGAAAGCGGGTCATTCTAGGGATTCTTTGAACGAAATGGGATAGAAAAGTGCTTCTCCTCAGTCTCCTATAGATAGCTTGAGGTCGTAAACAAAACAATCAAGGCAACATTGAAGAAGCATCCCACAAAAGCCAAAGGAAATTGAGTCGAGATCTACCGCTCATACTTTGGCTATAACACACCATCAATTGCACATCGACCAAGCACTCTCCTTACCCTACAGGTATGAAGCTATGTTACCCATCGAGGTCGACATACCATATCTCAAGTGTCTCATTTATGACCCAAACGGAACAAGAAATTTCTCAAACTTCGACTCGATGGATAGAAGAAAGAAGGACTAAGGCGGAATTATGCATAGAAGCATATAAAAGATAAATAGCCAAGCATTATTGTAACAACCCTAGTTTTGTGATTACCTGTTTATAATAATAATAATAAATTATGATGAGATTATAATTTATTAATCAAGAGATAAATATAATTTGGGATAGATAATTTAAATAAATTATTTAAGTAAAATCTAAAATTTAGGTTTTTGAATTTACTTGGGGAAAATTTGAGAAAAAGGATGTTAGATTATTGAAAATGATTGAATATGGAGTTTTGGGGAAAATACATTTAGTTTGGAGAAAACTTGAGGAAAATAGATTTAAACTATGAGTTGGGTTGAATCTGAATTAAAATAAAATAATTCGGAGATGTAAAATCTGTTAAAATTGTTTATTTTAAATAAACAATGGGTTTTGAATAAATAAAATGGAATTAAGTTGATTTGGTTGGAAATTGAGTTGAATGGTGGCATTTTGTTGATTTGGAGATTAATTGAATTAAATTAGTGAAGTAAAATAGTTTAATTCAATATCATTTGTGGAAATAAATAAATAAATAATGTTGGTAATAAATATATAATATTGAAAATAAAGTTTTAAAAACTTTATTTTGTAAGTTGAGATAAAAATGAGCAATACATGGTTTTAATTTGGTATAATGCAATAATTTTGCAAATTATTGCCAAATGTTAATTTTTGTTAATTTTAATGAAGTATTAAATTTTAATATAATAAATATTGTAAATAAAAAGGTGGAATTTTATTCCAAAATGATTTTTGGATGTAAAAATATTGTTAATAAGCTTTGTTGTATTTAATTTGACAAGAAAATGATTTTTGTGTAAATTTTGATTGTTAAAATATTGATTTATGGAGATTATAGTGTAAATTGATGTATTTAAGTAAAAATAAGGTTTTAATAATGGAAAATAATTTTTATGGCTAAAATAATCTTTTATATGTTGTGAAAACATTTTAGTTAACATAAACATTTGTTAAATAAAATTTATTTGGTGGAAATATATGTAAATAATGAGAATATGGTGGAAATATGAATTACTTAGTTAATTTAGTCTAAGTATTAACATATAGCCTAATGCATATTGGGTTTAAGCCCAAAGTCTATTTCTGGAATAATCAAGAGAAGTTGTGCGTTCTCTTCTCTTCTCTCATTCTTGCTTCTTCTATCTAAAAACAAACCACTAAACTAAAAAATGGCCGCTCTCTCTTAATTTTCAAAACCAACATCAAAACTAGGCAAAATCAAAGGGATATCAAAAGGAAAATTTGCAAATCAAAGTGAATAACAGCTTCTAACAGGTCAGTGAAGCTTCTCCAAGCCATAAAGATCATGTTTTACAATTC
Source organism: Allium fistulosum (assembly GCA_030737815.1). Taxonomy (NCBI): domain Eukaryota; kingdom Viridiplantae; phylum Streptophyta; class Magnoliopsida; order Asparagales; family Amaryllidaceae; genus Allium; species Allium fistulosum. Next base: position 1,036,870,417 of record CM060902.1, on the reverse strand, counting down.
AAATTCGCTCAAAAGCATATAAGGTGAGTAAAAACTCATACCTCTAGCAAAAATAAGATGCTGGTAAAAATTTTGACGCAATTTACGTTCTTATTTTGATTTACTGTAATCTATATATTTCAGTCTGTAGTTTACAGTGAAATTTGTGTCTGGGTTCAACTTTGAGAACTCATAACTCTTTGATTTCATACTGGAACTGAGTGAAATCTTTTCTGAATCATTGTCTGTGTTTTGTTGTTTGTGCATGTCAAATTTCATGTTTTAATTCTAACTGAAACTGCTTGAAACAATTGCTCGATGATTGAATCGAACAAGGCAGAAATGCCTGAAGAAATCACGACCCAGAGGTCGACCAGGGAGCCATAGGGGTCGACCTACAGGTCGACCAAGGCAATACATAGGTCGACCCTAGGGTCGACCTATGCTTCATAAGGGTCGACCTATAGGTCGACCTGAGCTTTGTTATTTTCGCAAACTTTTTCCTTTGTTCTGTTGTGTTCTGCTTATTGATCCAAAGACTTTTGCAGCTTGTTTTGTGATATTTTTGAGATGTTTTGAAGGGCTCTAACCTATCAATAGGTAAGCCAATATTTTTGGTTGATTCGTATTTCGGATTGACGAGTTTTCGAGACGATTTCATATGCTGATTTTCAGTGTTTTTGATGATTTCTGTTGTTTTCAAGCATGGGTTTTCTAAAACAATTTCGAAATGATTTTTATAATAAAATGGTGTTTTAAATAAATATTTTACAATATTTATAAATTATTTTAAAGCTATTAAAATTTATATATTCTCTATAAAAAGGAGAAATTTCAAGGGTTTGTTTTCCAAACGATTTCAGAAATTGTTTTAAAAACTAGTTTTCTCAAAACAAATTATTTTCTATATAAAATACACTATTTTTTCACTCTTCGAACGTATGAGAAAGAGAATTAAATGATTTAGTAAAACATGTGGTATGGGACATATGCATTTACTTTTTCGGTTAATTCCAGACTTGTTCGTTTGAAGCTATGGACCTTCGAGTTGTTATTGCCAGTATTTGGACTGTTGGGTCCTATTCTGTACATTGTTGCTTTTCTAGATTTCTTTACGTCGATTTCTAGAATTTAGATAATTTGCGAATGTTTTCACCATGGTTGCCTCTGTTGGTTTATTTATATAGCTTGAGCGCTATCATGTTGTTTATTACATGGTGATTACATTTTGGAGTTTTGAACTCTTAATCGAGTTCCATGAGTCATGAGATTTCTGAGTTTTGAACTCTTAATTGAGTTCCACGAGTTAGGAGATTTTGAGATTTGTGATCTCCTATTTAGGAGTTATGGTTAAATGAAAACCATTGTATTGGATTTTGTACATGCCGATGATATGAGGAAAATATTTGTGATTATTTGATATTGTTGTTGAATTTGCCTCTTTCGAGAAACTTCTATAGGAAGTATTTTGGTAATATTATCTCATATGTGATAGTTGACATATATTTGTGTTACTTCTTCTCTTTCAAGAAGAAATATTACCCATTATCCTTACATTTCATCTATCATATGCTAATCAGTTTGTTTAAGCTAGACTGACCCGTGTATTTTTATATACTCGGGTCAGACCGAGTTATTTCAGGTTAGTCGCCTGCCGTAGATTCCACTATGTTGCTTCCACATTGGATTATCTGCTAGTTATCTTCTTTATAGTCTTGTAGTCATTTTGTAAACTCTTATTTGTACCTATTCATCTTAGACTCGATGTATATATTGTGGTTTATGTACCACCACTGTTGTATCACTTTGTATTGTACTATGATGTATCTGTGTATATGTATATATATACATTTGACTACTATTTTGTGATCTGTTTACATTTGTTGTTATATTTTGTTCTGATGGATCTGTTAGCCACCGTAGTTTTGTATTAAGCATATATTGAGTATGTCGATCCACTTGAGAAAGATAAAAGAAAAAAAATCAGAGCACCTAATCGACGTATTCAATACATGTTTAAGACAAAGCTATGGATGGTCGCTCCTAACCAGCCCTATTCTCCGCATTAGCAGACGGTATTACTCAATAATACTCTTTGTTAATGTGGGTCTCGGGGTGGGGCATCACAATTATAATACAAGGGTAAAGCCTCCTTGGTTCAAGGTCGGAGATTTAGTGCTGCAGCACTTCATCTTCGCTAACACTAAAAAGCAGGTCGAATGAGTATTAGGGCCAAACTGGGAAGACCCGTATGTAATCGGTGTTGCACTCATCAGCAGGGTGTACCACCATCCATACCCTGATGGTACCATTGTGTCCCGCACATGGAATCCAGAATGTCTCCAAGCATATTATGGGTGAAGTTGTATGAGCCACAATTATAAGGCTATGAAATGTTATTGCAATTATAAGGCAATAGAAGTTGTATTAACTCCTTTTTTTGTTTGGAATGTAAAATAAGGCACCTTTAAGCATTCTTAATCCGAGTTATGACAGGGCTAATCATCTAGAATCAACCCATTCGTGCCCCCACCATTGTCGGGGGACGTTATAGCCACGACTATCTAAAGAGGCCGAGCCAGATAATCCCACCTTTATAACTAGAAAATGCCCAAGACTACTCTATGAGGATGCGGAAGCCACTCAATGCTTCCTTCCTTACTGGAGGCATAGACGAACCGATGGCGAGACACCCACATGGTGGCTCCAATTCATTCGCTCATTATGTCACCCATCCCTTTAGTTGGATGGGGCACTCGAGCCATAGGGTGCAGTTACCCTTGCCGTAACTCTGAACTTAGCAACCGTAGTGCTGCTCCGTGAGGATGTGCAAGGACTCAATGCTTCCTCACTGGAGGCATCGACGAACCAATGGCATGACCACCCATGTAGTGATCCTGATTCGTTCACTCGTGATAATGCCCGTCCCTTCAATAGGGCGGGGCACTGTTGCTATGGCAGTGCAGTTACCCATGTTGTAATTCCAAACCTAGCATTTGTAATACTGCTCCATAAGGATGCACAAGCCACTTAACGCTTTCTTCCTCATTGGAGGTATCGACGAACCTATGGTGAGACCACCCATTCAGTGTTCCCGATTTGTTCGTCCATGATGTTGCATGTCTCTCTAGTAAGATAGGGCACTGGTGCCATGGCGGTGCAATTATCCATATCGTATTTCCAAACCTGGGATTCGTAATGTCGCTCCGTGAGGACGCACAAGTCACTCAATACTTCCTTCCTTCCTGGAGGCATCGACAGATTAATGGCGAGACCACCCACGCAGTAGTCCCAATTCATTTTCCCATGATACTACCCATCCCTCTAGTAAGATAGGGCACTAGTTCCATGGCGACATAGTTACCCACGTCATAACTTCGAACCTGATATTGTAGTTCTGCTTCCTGAGGATGCGCAAGCCACAAATTTCTTCCTTACTAAAGGCATCGATGAACCGATGGCGAGACCATCCACGCAGTGGTTCCAATTCGTTTGTTCATGATGCTACACGTCCCATTAGTAGGATGGGGCATGGGTGCTATAGCCGCATAGTTACCCACATCATACCTCCAAACCTAACATCTGTAGTGCTGCTATATAGGGATGCACAAACCACTCGACGCTTCCTTCCTCACCAAAGGCATCAACAAATCGATGGTGAGACCACCCACATAGTAGTCCCGACTCACTCACCCATGATGCTACGTGTCACCCGTAATGCCAATTGACTTACATAACTAAAGCAGCCTTACTAAACAAGCCAGGCCCATTGGTGATCCACAAACAAGAAATAAGGGCAGCTCAACAGAAGCACCAGTCGATCGCCTAAGGACACCCCTACACCAGATCACACCCATTATACACAAATATTGCATGTTACTCCAGTAAAAGATAAGTTGTTTGGTTTGGATGCAATTTTTTTCCTTATACTATCTTTTATATTATATTATGCATAAAAAGCTAAGTCTATGTGTTTACTTAATGTTGGGACATCTGAACCGCCTAGTTCAGAAAAAAAATAAAGACTAAGAATGGGGTTGCATGCACGATACTAACAAAAAAGGTACGAGGTAGACGCAAAATATTCAAACAGAAACAAATCTACAAAGACAAATTTCATCACAAAAAGAAAAGATTCATAACATTTAACACTTTCGTATACAAAAAATGGGCCACGACCCAACAAGTATATCAACAAAAACAAAAGGATTGACTCAACCTCTCATAGGGCGAGAGATGCCCAATGATCTGAAAATTGTCATCATAAACCAACTCCTTATCCCCCACCAGAGGATCGGCAGTAGTTGGCTCGCTTGGCTCTTCCGTCAAGGAGGCAATCTGCTCAGTGCCAAAATTACTGAAAGAGCCATCCAAGTCGTTGTCATCTCTGGCGCAACCGCATCATGGATCTCAGTATACTACTTTGGGGTAAGGAAAGTGACCGACAGTAGGAGATGATAGTTAATCAAAAAGATCAGCTTCAACATCTTGGTCAACCCACCCTCCCATTGGTCATCCATGGCATTTTTCTCCCTCGTACGCTCTTTTCGGGCTATGCTATCCACAGGTTGCTATAGCTTCTCCCTCATCTTGTCCACCTACTTGTAGCTTGCCTTCAGATCCACTTTTGCCTGCCTGATCTCCTAAAACAACTCACCATTTATGACGCTTGATTTAAGAATAAAAAGCCGCTGACATCGCGGACCTCGTAGATCGTAGATTATTTTGGAATAAATATAAAACATAACAAGATCACAAAGTAATATAGATATTCTATACTTTCTGAAACTCATAGCAGAAGGAACTAAATATAATAGTAATCAATAATACAATACCAAACAAACAAAACAATATAATATCAAATAAAAGACAATCACAACATCTCTCTACTAATACTGGACACGGTATAATGTTCGAGAATAAATGAAATAAAATAGTACGTGTCTCCATCGTACCATCATAAATCCAAGTCACCATAGGACCTCTCTACCGATATATCAGAGTATATCTAAAATGAAATAAATGATAGATTGAGTTAGACATATGTCTACTGAGCGAAACACATCATATAAGTGTATAACACTAATAAGCTAGGAAAAGAATACTTATGCTCTTAAACCATACATTAAACTATGTCACATACACCAAACAAGTTAGTTAAACATAATAGTACGATAGTGACATCATATGTTAAGGTCTCACTAAAATCTATTACATGCCTAATCGCATGCCCATATTTGACTCCAAAGTCTCAACCCACTATCGTCAAATTGTATACTAGGACTTAGCTCCTCTAACCATGTCGTGATGCCAAAATAAATACTGAGAACTTGGCTCCTCAAAATATTGTATATTAAGGACTTGGCTCCTCGGACTATTGTATATGTTGAAGACTTAGCTCCTCGAACTATCGTATATTGAGGCCACAACTCCTCGGACAATCATATATGTTGGGGATTTAGCTCCTCGGACTATCGCCTGAATCCTCGGACTATCATATGTTGAGGACTCAACTCCTCGGACTATCGTATGTTGAGGTCAAGCCTATGTTAGTCATTCGCCTAATGGTTTATGGCACTATTAGGATCAAGCACAAAACTCGTATCACTCCGCCGTTTACGAAGCTGATCAAGCCCCAACTTGTCGTCATCAATTGCTACTAGTAAAATCTATGAACAATTTCCTTGTACATGTAATGAAATGCCTTAGTGGAATCCCCTGTAACAAATCTATAAAAATAAGATACTAATCTAAAGTAATTCAAAACATAGCAAATAACACACCAAAGTGTTCCTCGTCTTGCCACAATCCTTGTGCCGCGAGACCCATCAAACAAGTCAGGTCAGGTCAAAATGGGTTGGATTGATTTTGACCCAACCCATTTATATTCTATTCTTTTTGACCCATTTAGCATACTGGTCAATCTGGCCCAACCCATTCAATAATCGGGTACATATTTAACCCATTTAAAGATTTAAATTACATGGGTGTTCTGTGAAACCTATTTTTGAAAAGGTTTTTTTGGATGTTAAGTTTGAAAGTAAGGGGCGGATCTTATTTCCACTTTTTATATATATTTTTATTATTTTATAAATAAATGGATTGATTATAACTTGCAATATTGAAAGGGCAGTTTTTCACATTTCAGAATCAGACTTATTAAACAGGTTGTATATCGGTATTACTTGTTTATCGGTGTGAACTCTAGCTAGTGTATGTACCATGTAAGAAAATTTATCAAGGTATGAATGTGATATCTCAGCACAAATGCAAAGAAGTAATTGATCATAGCATTTAACATTGTAGCCACTATTCAAAACTCAATGAATAGTATTTGCTCTCGTGTACTACGTTGAATGTGATATGTTTTATAGGTGTTACATTTGTGAGTACTGCACTTTTAGAACTAAATAGCAGTAAAACATCACAAAGCATAAACATAAAAATGCAAGTTGTACATCCTTAGCGTATTGTATTTTGCTTGAAAAAATTGAACATTAAATTTCACTTCTATGAATTACACTTTCAAAAAAAGTTGAAATAGAACAACACATTGTAATATACACTCAATAAATGTACGTTATACCCATATATGATATACACCTCTAAATAATATGAAACACGGCTTAAGTACCATAATGGCCAATAAAATAAAAAAGGTTAAACTAAGCACACTAGAATTAGAGCATAATCAAATTGAAAATAAAATACAGAAACAAATGAATTGACATTCTAATATTACAATACTCATTTTAAATACCCTTAATGTCTTCTTCATTTTAAAAACCTGTTTAACAAATAAACATATGCAACAATTATATATAAATGGCATATAATAGTTCACACTTTTAAAATTTAAGTTTTTAATAAATGGGTAAATGGGTTACCCATTTATAAATGGATTGACCCAACCTATTTCTAAATAGGGTAAATGAGTCGGGTTAATAGATTGGGTCATATTTTGATGGGTCCAAGTACCACGAACTGCGCATGAAATGAAGTACTTATGTGAGGGTTATGAGCGTTTGGAGTTAAGGGTATTTTATGGAATTATTTACATTAATTTATTAATAAAATATATTATTTAATTCAAATGCTATAGTGCAGCATTTTCCTCGGTCTCGTTCTTTAAATGTTATTCTATCTGAATTTCATTGACGTTGGCGACACCCCTGAAGAAGTTCCTCCAATCTAACCATGTCAATAAGCTCCACTTACTAAGCCAAGTTTGACGCCACTGCAAATTCCACCTCCGGTTGCCTCATCCAAAACCACCTCTGCATTACAACTCTTCTGATCTATGCTACCCCATGATGATTTTAGATGATCAGGACTAGCGTCACAACCAATTGGACCTCCTCTACATGCACATGCCCTATGATTGTCATATCGTAGTCGTTTCACCATTGGATTGAAAAGGACAATCCATGTTTATCAAAATTTCCGATGCATTTTCTTATAAATCCATAAACCAATCGACGAATAAACACTAATGGATTCATGTTGTCGAGAACTATAATTCTGATCCATAATATGTCTAATTTGGAACACTTTTGAATTTTGCAACTTTTTAAATTAAGGAGTGATTAATTGCTTAAATATAATCAATAAAAAATTACTTTTTTAATCATTTACCCATGGCATACTTCATCCTATCCAAATGTGTATATATTAAAAAATCAATTTTTAATTATTAACTACATCATTTATAATTTGTTTTAAGATCATAAAGGATAAATTACTATATCTTATTAATATATACACAAATAGGATGAATACCACTCAACGATTAGTCATGCATCTTCTCTGATGCAAGGTGAATCTCGTTGTCCAGAAATTCCTCATGTTGAAAGAGCCAAATTTCTTGGTAGCTTTGATTTATTTGTGCATTTCACTTCATGGTGATTGGTTCACATAGTGATTTGTTTGATTTGGATTTGTTTTATTGGATTTAAAATTGATAGTGAAGAAGAAAATGGAGATTAATAGTAAGATGTTTAGGTTTAAGTAGGATTAGATAATAGGATTTAGCTTTCAATTTATGGGCTGAAATAACATGTGTATAGCCTAAAATCTTGAAATTAATATATTATGAAAATGTCACTGGGTTTTTCTTTTAATTTCTAACCCGTTCGACCAAATTCGAAAAGTTATATATTTTTTCTGATTGTAAACGGCATTCCGAACGCTATAAAATAGGTCATGAACCCTAATTCTACCTCCTATAAAAATTTGCTATTTTTCCTTTGATGTGAAATTATGATTTTACCCTTTTTAATTTAATTATTTAATTACGTAAATTTATGGGGTGTCACAACTCCTCCCCTAGCTTCCTCTCCTCCTCGGCCCACTCCTTGACAATAGGTCCCTAGCCCTCTCGGCCACATGTCGAGTGCCCTCCACCTCCAACGCCATTCCTTTGCAATCCCCAACTTTCTCCTCATCATCTAGGGCTTGCTTCTCCGACTCTTCCTTTGCCTACTGTGCCCATTGATGTGCGGCCTTTCCTCCTTCATCTGCTTCTTTAGGTCCATCAGAACAATATGAATTCAGAGGGCTTGCGCCTCGGCCTGCATAATAAACAACTCAGGTAAGAACAAAAGCGATGGAAAGAAAAGGATAACTGTTGAGCACAAGGATTCTTACCAAGTAGGCATCCAATAGCTAGGCGCTCAAAATGTCCTCTAAGGAGTGGGTCTCCCAATCGGACATGGGCCGATGTCTATTGGTCAAGGCCGATGAGGCCACATCAGCCAATGAATGCACAAACATCTACAAGCCATCATCCTCTTCGACCATCCTCGGGATAGTTAAACCTACGGCCTCATACTAAGCGTCCCGGTAGGGGCCTAACCACCTCCACCTCTTTAGAAAATGTATGAGCAGGGCCACTTTTGGAGCCCTCTAAATTGGTAACTCGAGCCTTCTTCGCTCGCCTCCTCTCCTCTGCTTCAGCCTCTTGATGACCCAAATCAACCAAGGCCTGCTCCTGTAGTATCAGGTCATGAAGAGGAAAGGTGTGTCACCTTCCAAATGGTAGTTGGGAGCCAATCGACGTCTATTGTAGAGAGCTGGTATCCGGCAATTGCTGCTAAAGGCTAGTTCCGGTGTAGGGTTGTGAAGTGGTGGTTCCCGACTAAGTTCCCATATGACCAGGGAGTTAAGAGTGGAACCCAGGTTCAAATGGACCACTGCAAATAAAGGAAAAGCTAAAAAAGGTAAGAAGATAACTAAGGAAATAGCGATGCAAAGACTAAGCTACCCTCATCGGATTGGTCCCCCTCTCATCTGCCTCCTAATTAAAGGTAAGTAGGGAGACTCCATGTTAATACTAATAGACGGTGCCTCTTTGACGTTTTGTATATTAGCAGGCATAGTGTGGGTTACATGTGTCAAAAGCCCACAGGTGGAGAGAGTCCTGGAGGATGAACTGTCGCTTGTTGGCGTATCGGCTTCTAGACCGCATCGTCCGTCCTCTCCGCCTTGGGCGTCTCTGGTGTGCTAGAATATTCAAAAGGCCAATTAATAATAGAATCACAACAGGAGACAATGACATCCTCCGAAAGGGTCGGGTCGTAAGGTTCCCACTCACCATGATCTCCTGCTTTTTATTACCCCGGGACTGACATAGACCTCATTGTCATCATCAGAATCATTCCCCATCGCTACCAATATTGATTCCAAATCACAACCTCAAAGGCCTTGTTGATACCATAACAGGGGCTCTTACTACAGCCTCTCCTAGTCCCATGGCCTACCTCGGACGTAACAATCCAACCTGATGGAGGTTCTCGTCATTCAAAATCATGGCTAGGTTTCTGGCATTGTACTCGGATGCCTTGATCCAACGAATGTAGTCCTCGTATACATGGGTACTTGTGCCAGTCCCGTTGGGGTTCACTACAATGGAAAAAGGAAAATTGGTTACAAAAAATGATCATCAAAAATTCCTAAAAGAAGTTAAGGAAATATAACTGGAACATTTAACACCTGTGTAGTAAGGTTCTGGTTGATGGTCATAGGGATAAAGAAGAACTGTCCTTGTAGGCCAGTGCCTTGCTCGGAAGACCAAAGAAGAGAAGAGGTGCCTCATTGCCCTGGAGATAGTGATACTTGCCTAGTCATCTTTGGCATATCAGTAGAGTTTGAAGTCGCCCTAATTTGGGTCGGGTCAGGCTTTAGAATATTCAAATCATGACATACTATGAAGATCCTAACCAAGAGCTTATAGCTATTTGGGGCAAGCTGCCCTAGCACCATTTCATGCGTGTCCAGACACCTTATGAAACAAGGATGGAGAGGAAGGGTCGGCCCTGCTTTCATATGCATGAATGACCAGGAGAAGTTGCTCGTCGGTGGTTGGTTGGCCCGACCTCCGATCAGGGGGTAGAGAGGAACATCATTTTCATAGCCTAAGGCGACCAAAGAATGGGCAAGGTTGATTCGGTCCTCCCGGATCTTAAAATCCCCCAATAGGAGAGGTTGTTGACCACTAGTATAAGCAACCTCAGCCATTTGTAATCAATAGCAAGCAACCTCGATTACTAAACTACCTCCAACTTATTATTTATTTAAGCTCAATGGCAAGGTTGTTTCCCACTACTAGGGTAGGCAATCAACCATCACCTTGTCAGTACACCTTTGTTTTAACCTATGACGGGCTGTGTGGCCTAAGTCCCTACTAGCCAGCCACCTAAATCCATTCATAGGTCCAGACTCAATGTACAATCGTTCTATTTCTAAACACAAATGGGGGCAGTTCTGTCTTATTGACACCTAAGGCCCTAGAGTGTTCTTTTTAGTATCTAACGTCAGACGATGACCGCTGACAACACAAGATGATCATCAAATTCCATATATAGTGAGAGTTCACCAAAGAAGTTCATCAATACAATATTTTCTATGATAATGGCAAGTAAATCCCAAAAATGAAGTACAACAACATACAAAAAAGGAAGAGGATGGCATCAAAACTCAATTAAACCTTTTGAAAAGGTTAAATAACAAAAAACAATATGCTACTGAAATAAATGGTATGTAAAATGCATAGATTAGAGTTGCGATAAACCACTTACTGATGGTGTGTTAAACTTGAAAAATAAGATTGAATTTACAATAGGAAACGAAAGCTAGGAGATCGTTAATGGTAGAAAAGCTTAGAAACACAGTAAAGAGTAAAATGGAAAAGAAGAAGAGAATATATAGGTGGAAGGAAATGATGTAAGCTGTTAGATCTACCACGTAGAGTAATCTAAACCACCTATGTATCATCAATGCATTAGTCAAATCATCACGTCGAAAGGTGTTTTGCCTCTGTGCGCTTGGGAAAACAGATGGTTTTCGCCAATGATCCGATGACACATTTTAAAGCATTTAATACAGCATTAAATGCATAAATGAAAAGTCTGCACCCATGCACGATCTCGGGCTTGAGGGGGAATTGTTGCTTAAGTTTCTCGCAATAGTGAATTAGACCAGCCCGTATTACCCAACCGGCCTGAATAGTGAGCCATGCCCATCTTGGCCTACATACCATAATGGTTCGGCACATTAGCTAGCCTAGCTCGGATAGCAGCGACTGGCCTATGTGTTGCACCCACCCGGCACCTAGTTCGCCCACCTTTCTTTTCCCACCAACCAACTTATGCCAATAAAGCTCTTAAAAGGAACACCTCGTCGGCATTGATAAGGGTGGCAAACCAGTATCTCCCCCTACGTGTACTAAATGACAAGTTTAGTACAAGTTTCCCTTTAGAGGGGCCCTCTACCACCAGCTTGTCCCCCGGACCAGTGAGCTATGTGACAGCTCCCTCATTTGTCCTCAATCTCGTCTGCCATGCCTATAAATTCCTTTAGCAGCATTCGGCCATAACTACAAGCACCGGACAGCCTCTGCTTAAAAAAGCATCACATGCGCTTCTCCCCTGAAAAGATTGGCACCACTTCATATGACAAAAGCTCCACAGTACAATAACCACTTCATGCCCTTTGCAGCCACCCAAGTACCTCTACTGCATCCAATCCCTGATCCCACGCTGTCTACCAAACTTCAAGCATGCCCACTGTATAGCCTGCAAGCTATCATCATCTGCATGATACAAGCCAATTGGTATCCTAGCTAGCATGCACATCAACTGTGTACCTGTATCGACGGCCTAGAGCAATTACCGGGCTCAAATAGCATAATCTCAGCCGTTCAAGCGTCAACTTCAGCAACTATAAATGAACCAAGGCAGGCATTCTTTTGGGGGTTAAACAACAGAGCTTTCAAGGATTTTACATTCCACCCATTGCCTCTTGTAATCTAGGTCATTTTAAAAAAGTAAAGCAATAAGAAATTTCTCATGGTGGACATAGATCATCTTTGATCGAACCACTCTAAACTCTTATCTCTTTACATTTGTGCACTTTTGTTTCTTTATTTTACATTTTTAACAAAGGTATTAGTAACTAATCTTTTTCTAATATCACTCCTTGATCACACCTTCGAGGTTGTTTAAAATTCTACTCAATGGATATCTTCGTTCTTCGATATGTGATAGCTATATTCTTCAATATGCGATGATTCAACTCTCAACATGCGATGGTTTCATTCTTCAACATGTGATGGCTCAATCCTTTAACATGCAATAGCTTTGTTCCTTAATATGTGATAGCTTCATCTTTCAACATGCGATAGCTTCATCTTTCAACATGCGATAGCTTCATCTTTCAACATGCGATAGCTTCGTTCTTCAACATGTGATAGCTTTATTCTTCAATATGCAATAGTTTATGTAACACCCTGTAAAAATTTACGTTAAAGAGTTAATAACTAATTTGGCTCCAAAAATGAAATTTGAGTGAACGTTGGAATTTGGCCATAAAACTTGCACCATTGCGTCCGTGGTAATTTTCTGAGCAACTTTCATACTTGGATTTTCACGATCGGAGTTCAAACGAAGAAGTTACGGGCATTTAAGGTTTTCAAAATGAAAATAATTAAAATAACAAACATAGTAGTAATAAATAATAATTAAATTCGGGACCCCATTAGTCGACCCTCACTACGGGCCAGTCGACGTCTCATAGGGGTGTGGTCAGCCAATCAGAATATGGCAGCTAGGGTTTGAATCTTGGCCAATGGCCCGGATTTTATAATTTTAATCTAACGGATATGATTGATTCAAGCGTCTGTAAATATAGGTCTAACCCCTCACTTCTTTTCTCATAGTTTCTAATTAAAGCAGCGAAGCTCTGCCATTTTCTCTTCCCCATTATTCCTCCTGACTATAAAATAATTTATATTTATAGAAATTGGAGTAGAGCATAAAATAAAAGGAAGAAGAGAAGAAGCAAATCAGCATTGCGTAATAAAATGGTAAATTTCAATATTATAAATCTAGATTATCCTTAACCCCAAATCTTTTCTCAGATCTGTAATTCTAATAGTATGTATATCCCATTATACATATTTCTTTAGATTAAAAAGGAGATGAAGTTGAATCAAAGGATCAGATTCAGGAGATTTGGAATGCTACAAAAGGTGAGTAGGAAATTATATAATTTCTTTATAAGATTGGAATTTATTTCATTGAATTTTTATTTAATTATTATGCCTAAATAGTTATCTAAAGAGTTGTAGGCTCAAATTAAAAGCATAAAAACACTGCCTACATATTCTGCAATTTAGGAAATTGAATAGAAATATTATTAACACCTAGATCTGGAAGTCAATCCCCAAGTTATTAAACTTGAATATTGATAAGATGTAGAATTTATTTCAGATATACAATTGGGTTGTAAAGATGTTATTATAATTCAGATTTGCCCTAATTTTATAGGAATGTGAATTTCTGTGTTTTGATTTATTGGAAATATTATTCATGTAACCTACATAAATTATCTAATTTCAATACATAGAAAAAGTGTAGCGGTTGAATTAACAAGAAATATACGCAAATAGGGAAATAGATGTTAAATTACAGATATTTTTTCTTAGTTTACACCGTCTATGTCAATAAAAGGGAACTAAATAATTTCTTGTAATTTCAAACAAAGCAAATCTCTCATTAGCTTAATTTATGGAAAGTCATAACGGGGAACCTTTTTGGAAGGATAATTCTAATGGATTAAAACATGGAAAGGAATATTCTAATTAGGCATTGATGGCTAGAAACATAAAAATAAATATATAAATACGTATAACCGCGCTAAACATTTAAAAATAAAAACATAATTAATGCAGCGCAATACATGCCGATATTTGTGTTAGATATAATTGGAACGTTAGAATAAACCGCATAATGAATAATAGGAATAGGAAATGTAGATGGAAAAGATTGTAACTCCAAAATTATTAGAGCAATAAAATGTGCAATAAATAGGAAGTTAGAAGAATTTAAGAAAGGATAAAAATGGGTTTATAGGACTGATTAAAAAGATTAGTAGGGTAATTATGGAGAGACAAGGGGGTATAATAGATAAAATTAGAATGAATAAATAAATGTCATTAGAAATTGTCCAGTTAGATAATAATCATTTATTACGGACAAAGTGACATTTATAAAAATAGTATATAAACATGTTAGGTTGTAATTAAATATTATGAGGCAGTATAATTGTCATTATGGTAAATTATATAGCATTAACTTTACAAACAAAGATTAGTGGGCTTAGCACAATACTTAAACTAAGGATGAATAATTTGGTTTAGTAGATTGGGATGCGAGATCAGTAGAGTTACACAATAAAAGTTTTCCCTTCACTTAGAGGCCACCAACAGTTGTGTACATTTACTACTGATGTGGGATATCTCCAACCATAGGACCCATGGGTAAGGGATATACATTGCGGATAGGTATGGGAAAATATACCGAGGTGAGGTCTCGGATTTGAAGTATTAACTGGCACAGTACCATTTGGGAAATGAGATCTGGTGGTTCATATCTAACAAAATGTTAGTAAGCAACTGAAAGGGGGCATCTTCCTTAATTTACTTAGGTTAGTCTAAACGGTATATCAGTTGTGGAGGATCGGTGGGCTATGTCAGTTGTTTGTACTAGAATTTTGTAGTAGGTCTGGCATATAGGCTTGGATGCACAGTGATCCTAAAACGAGCTGTAGCAATGGCTTGGGTTATGCCCTAATGGATTTCGCTTCCTACTAGTGTAGAATCAGTATGGGATACGCGTAGACCTCATGATAAATGGTTAGGCGAAAAATTAGTTTAGTGGAGGTACACTAGTTAACCCTTAGATAAGTCTTTGAGTTGCGGAAGTAATACGGTAACTAAATTATATATTATATTATAAAGTCGTATACATGAGTCATCAGTCTCTATAGCCAGAACCGATAGACTAGCGTTGACGATGCGAAGGGCCCGTTTCATATTTAAGAAGTATTAAGTGGTTAGGGTTTTGGGTAGTGAAATGTTAGAAGTATGTATGTACATAGGCGTATATATGTATAGTATACCTTGAAGAAGGTCAGGGTAGATATATTGTACACGCATATAAAATTAAATGAGTTAGCCGTAAATAGTAGACATAACTTTTAAATGAAAACCAATCGGTATAAGTTTGTGTTATGGATAAACTATGTAATTTCCCAATAACTAGAACGTTGTTCTGATCCCCTCCACGGTACAACCCACAGGATAGATTTAGAGGGAAGGGTCACTGGAGCAAGACGGGAACTGTTAATGGAGAAGTCGTTCTTATTCATGCTCGGTACTGACAAGGGGATTGGATGTCCAAGGAATACCGTTGATTTCGAGGTAGAAGCCTCGGCCAATATTAATGTTGTATTATATTTTCTTATTCCGCTGTGAGTTTAGATTGATAAATCTCAAATATACTTATGCTTATTATAGGTTATCAAAACCAATGATATGTGCCATGATGGACTTAGGTTTTAATTTTGTCCAAATTCTTGCCCATTAAGGTGCAGGTTGTTGCATTTGATATCAGAGCCTAGGTTAGTCGATCATAGGAATTAGGATATTCCAAGAGAACATATTTGTATTTTTGTATCTATAAATATATCTTATACACCGAGCTCTATAAAATCTGAACATAGTGTAGTTGCAACCATATTCTGAAGGAAAGGCGAGGCGACTATGAGTTGGGAAATTTTTTATAGAGTTTAAAATTACGCACCCTAGCCTGATTACCCCGTGGAGTGTTGGTTGTACGTAAGGCATTAACTAAGAAGAGCACGAGTATGACATATGGAAGATGTTGGAAGCTGGATGGTGTTTGACTTCTTTGTTGAGACTAGGTTTCTTTGTGATTGTGGATTTTGTTGGATTAATGATTGAAGATGCACATTTTATCCATACAAGTGGGAAATAAGAATCTGTATGTCGCAAACATCTGGAGGCAAGTTCTCGCAAGAGAATGTTCATCAAACACCTTAAGATGACAAAATGGATTTTTATCGAAGAGGAATAGAAGAAGTAAAGTTCATTTATGAGTCCGACCCCATGTGAGAGAATTTGATAAAATATTGTGGAAATGCCTTAAAATGTTTAAACGGGTTTTTAAATGGATTCTTCTAAAGGGTCTATTTGGAAACATTTGTTTTGAAAAGTAAAGTAAAATTTGAAATTCTTATAAACATATATATAGTAATATAAAAGTTCGATCTTGTTTTAAAAAGGTTTTTGGCAAAAGGGGGATTTTCGTTTTTGAAACAAATAGAAAAAAGAGTGTATGTTTAGCTCAACAATATTTCTTGTTTAGTAAAATTTAAAGCTTTTAAAATTCTCAAGGGACAGATAAAATAAAAATGACTTTTAATTTAGTTGGGATATGTAGTAGGAAGTGTTGAAGTGCCCACCAGCAAAAATAGGAAGAATCCCGTATCAAAATAACATGGAAAATAATAGCTGGAATATTTTTGGGTTTTGGAAGTTGATGGCCAAAGATGTATAAGTTAGGGGCACTGCAATGTAAAAGAGAAAAAAGGTTCGAAGAGCTAGATGGTAAGCTAGGGCACCATCATGTGGAGGACAAGAATTTTAGGGACCGTTCAAATCATGTTGAATCAAAGATGACGACGCAAAACGATTATTATTATAACTATTATTAATTAACCCTGCTTGAATAGGGTCTAGGTTCAACCTGCGCCTAAAATTGGGCAACTGGTCGACCCCTAACGGTTGACCGATTAACAGGTAAAATGCACAACCCAAACCTCGAATGTGGCATATAGTTGTGTCTAGGTTAGCCCCCCCCCCATTTCTATTGCCCCCTCCTCCTCTAACTCACGAACCTCCTCGCCTCACTCTAATCACCATCGCCTCCCACTTCCCCGCAGCAAGCGACGCCGTCGCTGCCTCCTTTGTTTGCAACACCACCATAACAGTCGGTCTTTCCCCAAACACTATTGCATGTGTCAAATCTAGCCCCTCTACCTCTCCAAATCTAATTCCATCCTCCCCTCCCCGACCCCTACTCAGTCCATTGCACCATCTTGAACCATCGGTACTTCCTCGCGTCATTCGGGTCTTACACCTTAAGAGATCGCTTGGCTTGACCGGAGCGACCAAAAAGTTTCCACTTACTTGACCTCAACAAATTTCACCTTTCTTCAGGGATAGCCGGTAAAATTTAGAGATTTTGCTGCCTTTGGATTCAAGGAATTGTTCACGGCAACGAGATTAGCACCGATCCTCCGCCACAACACTTTTGAGTGGGAATGCTACCCACGTTGTATACGGTTATTTGATGCCTATTTTGGAGTACAATTTTGATGTGGATGTTAGTAATCTCAAGTCGGAAGTGAAGGGTGTCAAGATTGGTATGTCCGATGGTGATTTCGGTGAGATTTTAAGGATAGCCACAGAGGAAGCAGACTTAGAGAATGTTGAGACGACCGATGAAGAGATTCTACAATGGATCTTTTCTGGAAATATTATAGTTTGAAGGTCAGACAATTTGCAGCCTACAGCCTGCCTCGTCGTTCGCATCATTCAATGAAACATTGTTCCAAAGACGGGAGCTTTAATTAGATTTATCTGTTTGTGCAAAAGGCCACCTAAGCCATCATGGGTGGTACAACTATCAATAGGCTCGTGCTATCATGAGCCACTTTGTGAGTCCTGGAATTGGGACTCCATGAAGCTGCATTCCATATTGTCGCCTCTTCACTTGTGTCTTTAGGCGATACGGAGTGAACCTCCGTAGAGAGCCGGTCCGAAAGAAGGTCCCTACCCCATTCGACAGAGCCTCCTACAAGAAGATAAGGATCCCTGAGCCACCAGCTGAGATAATGGCACCAGTTGTAGAAGAGCAGCCGTAGCAGGAGGCACGACAAGGACAGGGTACTGGAGGATACCAAATCCTGAAGCTTGCCGCTATCCGAAGGGTCCAGGCCAAGCATCAGGAGGTTCGAGCTGAGAAGCGGCGCCAAAGCCATGAGATCAGTTGTATAGCTGCCGTGCTACGGCCATTTTGGGGTCATGGCGATGGCTAGAGCTCCCGCAGAGGATCGAAACCATCCCATAGTATGTAGTTAGTATTAGGCCTAGTAGCGTTGTTGTTATCATATCCCTTCTAGCATTTTTTTTCTTTTCTTTTGGGTTGTTTGTGTTGTAACCATTGGTTTTCTCTTGTATAAAAGATGTTTACGATATATTATGAGATGTGTTCCTATTTATTAATTGTACAGTTGTTTCTAGATATGTTGACTGCTCTTGCATGTGTATTTTAAAAGAAACGTTATAAATATGAAAATCTCGTAAAGAAACTTAATTAACGGTAAATGAAATATAAGACTGGAATTTTATAAATAATAAATTTTAGCAAGCGAAGGATAGGCTAGGTAGTTACAAAATCATGGGTCGTTATTCTTATTTCTTAAAAGCTAAAATTTATATATAGGATAGTGTGTATCTTTTTAAATAAAAGAACAGGTTTTTCAGGTCTACGATTTATTGCAAAATGCTAGGATTAAACATATGCATTAATTCGTAACTAAATTCCTATTATGCTGAATTGTGTTTTGAGTTATTAAAAATGGAAAAGGTGAATGTTTTGAAAAATTGTGTTCGATTGAAAAAAAATATAAAAAATCACTTATATATTTTAGCATAGGAATAATTTTTGGAAGATTTTGTCCAAATGTTTTAAAAGAAAATGTTGTTT
Organism: Allium fistulosum; assembly: GCA_030737815.1. NCBI lineage: Eukaryota > Viridiplantae > Streptophyta > Magnoliopsida > Asparagales > Amaryllidaceae > Allium > Allium fistulosum. The sequence goes on along the minus strand of CM060902.1, from coordinate 1,036,851,308 downwards.
AAATGTTTTTGGAAGTTGACTTTTCAAACCATATGCAAATTTGATTGAAAAGGTAGAAAAGATTTTTATGGGAATTTTTTATTTTCAAAGGCCGCATATTAGGTGTAGAGAAGAGCGATGGGTTAGTAGATATGAATTTAGTGGACTGCCGTTAGGATAAGCGCAGATGATAACAAGGGAAAAATGTTTTAGCCTTGGAGTTTCTATTTTCATACCTTATCAACGATATATGAGAATCCATTTTGGGATTCAATTCTGTTTTAGAGCATGAAAACAAGTCACCTTATGTTTATTGTATATGGAAAATTCAAATAAAATCTAGGGCAACGAGAAAATTTCCAATGTGCAACGGGGTTGGTACCCAATATGGTGGTAAGAATGTAAAATTATCCACCTAAATTCCTTTTTGGGCATAGGAGTGAATGTTTAGGAAATGAAAATTCAACGCATTAGATTTTTGGATGGTAGAAATTGGATGCAAAATTGGTAGAACCGTGCTTCTATTTGTAGGAGTATGGAAATTGTTGTGTGAAAAAGATTTTTGAAAACCTGCATACATATAGAACTGCCATTATATATAGGTTGTTTGCATTATATTTTCAAAAATATTTTTTTAAAAGAATGCATTCGTATAGAATGGTCTTATTAGATTCATCTATGTTATGATAAACCATACACTTATATGCATTTGGCTGCAAAATTGGTAGTTGACTAATCTGGCTAACGTTGAACTTGATAAAATGAAATGGTTGAATAATTGAAAAAAGTAAGTGCAGTGGCCATTGGAAAGGAGAAATAGGGCTCATTTCACGTATATCTATTTCTTCTACTTTATTCTTTTGTAAGGTTCTCTTTTTTTATGTCAAAGCAACGGTTCTCTCTACACTAATTGGTTGAATAGTTTAGGATGGTTGTGCACAATACCCCATGATTTAATCACTGGAGTAATTTCGAAGACGGAATTCTTTTAAGGTGAGAAGAATGTAACACCCTGTAAAAATATATGTTAATAAGTTAATAATTAATAGGGCTTCAAAAATAGAATTTGAGAAAATGTCGAAATTTGGCTACAAAACTTGTACTATTGCATCCATGGTATTTTCTAGCAACTTTCATATTTGGAGTTTCATGATCAGAGTTCAAACGAAAAAGTCACAGGCATTTAAAGTTTTCGGAACAAAAATAATTAAAATAACAAACATAGTAATAAATAATAATTAAATTCGGGACCCCACCGGCCGACCCCGACTATGGGCCGGTCGACCGCTCGTAGGGGTGTGGTCAACCGATTAGAACCTGACGGCTAGGGTTTGAACCTTGGCCAACGGTCCGATTGATAATTTTAATCTAATGGTAAGATTGATTCGAGCATCTATAAATACAGGTCTAACCCCTCACTTCTCTTCTCATATTTTCTTATTAAAGCGGCGAAGTTTTCCTATTTTCTCTTCTTCACTATTCCTTCTAACTATAAAATAATTTCTATTTATACAAATTGGAGAATAGCATAAAATAAAAGGAAGGAGGGAAGAAGTGAATCAGCATTGCACAATAAAAATGTAAATTTCAATATTATAAATGTATATTCTCCTTAATCCCAATTCTCTTCTCGGGTCTGTAATTCTAATAGTGTATACACACACACACACACACACACAACACACTATGTTATACATATTTCTTTGGATTAAAAAGGAGACGTAGTTGAATCAAAAGATCGGATTTAGATTTAGGAGATTTGGAAAGCTACAAAAGGTGAGTGAAAAATTATGTAATTTATTTATAACATTGGAATTTATTTCGTTGGTTTTTTATTTAATTATTATGCCTAAATAAAGATCTAAAAAGTTGTAGGCTCGAATTAAGCGCATAAAAACATTGCCTGCATGTTCTGAAATTTAGGAAAATTGAATAAGGATATTATTTACACCCACATCTGGAAGTCAGTCCCCAAGTTATTAAAAGTTAAATATTGATAGGATGTAGAATTTATTTCAGATCTACAATTGGGTTGTAAAGATGTTAGTATAATTTAGATTTGCTCTAAGTTTATTGGAATATGAATTTTTGTGTTTTAATGTATTGGAAAATTATCCGTATAACCTCTCTAAATTAACTAATTTCTTAAATACATAAAAAAAATGCAGCGTTTGAATTGATAGGGAACATATGTATGCAAATTATGAAAGTGATGTGTAAATATGGATATTTTTCCGTAGTTTACACCGTCTATTTCAATAAGAAATAAATAAATAATTCCTTGTAATTTCAAACGAAGCAAATCTCTTATTTAGTTTAATTTGTTTAATTTATGGAAAGTAATAACGGAAAACCTTTTTGGAAGGCTAATTCTAATGAATTAAAACATGGAAAAGAATATTCTAGTTAGGGATTAATAACTAGAAACATAAAAATAAATATATAAATACGTATAAAATACAACATAATACATGTCAATATTCACATTAGATGTAATTAGAACGTTAGAATAAATCGCGTAGTAAATAATAGGAATAAAAAATGTAGATATGGAAAAGATTGTAACTCCAAAATTAATTGGGCACTAAATATGCAATAAATAGGGAGTTACAAGAATTTAAGAAATGATATAAATGGATTAATGAGACTGATTAAAAATATTAATGGGCTAATTATGGAAAGATAGGGGAGGTATAATATGTAAAATTAAAATGAATAAATAAATCTCATTAGAAATTGTCCGGTTAGATTATAATTGTTTATTACGGACAAAGTGATATTTAAAGAAATAGTAAATAAACATGTTAGGTAGTAATTAAATATTATAAGGCAGTATAATTGTCATTATGGTAAATTATATAGCACTAACTATACAAAGAAAGATTAGTGGGCTTAGCCCAATACTTAAACTTAGGATGAATAATTTGGTTTAGTAGGTTAGAATGCGAAGCCAGTAGAGCTACACAATAGAAGTATGCCCTTCACTTAGATGCTACCAGTAATTGTGTACACTTACTACTAATGTGGGACATCTCCAACCATAAGACTTGTGGGAAAGGGATATACGTTGCAGATAGGTAAGGAAAAACACCAAGGGTTCGTCTCGGATTTGAAGTATTAAATGACCTAGTACCATTTGGGGAATGGGGTCTGCTTCATATCCATAAGAGGTAGTAAGTAACTGAAAGGGGGCATTTTTCTTGACTTACATAGGTTGGTCTAAATGGGATGTCAGCTATGGAGGGTCGGCGGACTAGGTCAGTTGTTTGTACTGGAATTTTGTAGTAGGTCTGTCACATAGGCTTGGACGCCTAGAGATCTCAAGCGAGCGATAGCAAAGACTTGGGTTATGCCCTGATGGATTTTGTTTCCTACTAGTGTAGAATCCGTAAGGGATACACGTAGACCTCAAGATAGATGGTTAGGTGAAAAATTAGTTTAGTGGAGGTGGGCTATTTAACCTTTAGACGAGTCTTCGAGTTTCAGTGGTAGTACGACAACTAAATTAAATATTATATTATATTATAAAGTCACATATAGGAGTCATCGACCTCTATATCTAGAACCGATAGACTAGCATTGACGATGTGAAGGGCCCGCTTTATATTTAAGAAGTATTAAATGGCCGGGGTTTTGGGTAGTGAAATGTTAAGATGTATATATGTACATAGGCATATATATGTATGTATGTAAGTATGTATGTATGTATAGTATACCTTGAAGAAGGTTAGGGTACATATATCGTACGCGCATATAAAATTAAACAGATTAGCTGTAAATAATAGACAACATTTAAACGGAAACCAATCGGTATAAATTTGTGCTATGGATAAAGTGTGCAATTTTACAGTCATTAGAACGTAGTTCTGACCCCTCATTATTACAACCCACATGATAGATTTAAAGGGGCAAGGCACTGGAGCAAGACGGGAACGGTTGATGGAGAAGTCTTCTTATTCATGCTTGGTACAGATAAGGCGATTGGATGTCCAAGGAATGCCGTGGATTTCGAGGTAGTAGTCTCGGTCAGTATTTATGTTCTATTATATTTTTCCATTCCGCTGTAAGTTTAGATTGGTCGATCTCTGATATACTTATGTTTATTACAGGTTATCAAAACCAACAATCCGTACTATGATGAACTTGGGTTTCAATTTTGTCGAAATTCAAGCACATTAATGTGCGGGTTGTTACAGTTTGATTTCTCAATACGTGGTAACTTCATCTTTTAACATGTGATAGCTTCGTTTTTCAACATGTTATAGCTTTATTCTTCAATATGTGATAGCGTTATTCCTCAATATGCGATGGCTTCATTCTTTAACTTGCGATAGGTTCATCTCTCAACATTCAATAACTTTACATTGTCAACTTTCGATAGCTTTGCATTGTTGACCTTTAATAATCGGATTTGGAAATTTTGGGTATAACATTATCTAGGTAGTCGTCCAGGTAAAAGTGCACTGAACCAATTGGTGTTGAACCAATAAGACAATGAATCAAATGGAGCTCTTCGAGGAATCTTGCGAGACATTTCTGCTTTCAATTAATTACCAGCTATGACTACTCTAGTGTTCAAGGACGATCAAAGTCTTCCTTGAGAGTACAATAAATTGTCAATCAAAAGCTTGCTGAAACAGACTGAATCATGGATCGAATCATTCAAGTATAGCACGTCTAGTTGGATCAAAGCGCACTTTGTATTCATAAAAGTATGTTTTAGAGGGCAAATGTTGTGGATATTCTCACTTATGACATGACGGATACGAAAAAACATTAAAAAGCATAGAAACGGCTAAAAATATTGTAATAGGAGAATCATCACTTGATTACAACGACAGGGGAAGGGGATAAGAGAATCAAAACGTAGCTTGAAGAAAATCAGAATAAAAATACAAGTTTTATTGGGATTGGTGAACGATTCGGTATCCACGATTGGATCGGTTTGGTAGGCAAAGCAATTCAACTACCGAACATGAAATTCGATTTGGTAATTGAAACTACCAAATAGCGAATTCGGTTCGGCAAACCATAGTTGGACCAAACAATGCCGAACTAAACCAATCAAATACAAAAAGATTCTATTTTTAAGGACCTGTCGAACTAACTATTACATAACCTTATATCAATAAATATCCAATGGATGAAAAGTAACGACTTACAATTTGGAGAGCAAAATACTACCGAATCAAGAGATACCAGACCAAACCAAAAGGAGCACTGTTGTGAATTTCTTTAACTAATAGCTCATTGTATTTTGTATTTCCGCATTCTTTAAGCAATAATCTACAACAATTTTAAGATGTGTTGCTTGCTCAAATCTTCCTAATTCATACCATGTTATTGTTATAGTAATATGCAATTTAGCTATTGGTATACATATCCAATTGTTAAAGATTTTAAATGATGCGGGACGAAAGATAAAACTTGAGATCCCTTTATGCAATCAATACCCAACGTTAAGAATTGGTTTCTTTGTTGAGTTCTCAGAAAACACTAATTGGTTTGTTGTGCTTGTACAAAGGTTTGTTTCCGTTCGTTGGGTAAGTTTGGAGATGAAATTCAATGTTGAATTGACTTTAGGAAGTCAATAAACGAATAAAATAAACAATTATTTCTTCCTTATGAGTTCACTGTGCACAATAAAGCACTATTACTAGAAGGAAAAAGAAGAAATGTTTGTGTGGTAAAGGTTTAATCATCTAAAAACGAGTCGAGCACCATCCTTCGTTGACCATGCTACTATTTGCTAAAGTTATATCACATTGTCGCATATCTTCTTCCTCTATCATGCTCAAGTTTACTTTTCAATGCTAATCTCTTCATCATCTATTTCTGTACATCGTATATACAAATCCGACACTAAAAGCAAGTGTTGCGACAATCAACACGCCCGATCCAATGAACATACCATCCTTAACAACGTAACACTGTCCGTCCAACCATCCATTACCATAATGCTGTCTGTCATTCATGCTTGTCCCTGTCCCTAATATGATCACACCCATTCCATAACTTATCCTACAATATGGCCAACAATGGTCAGCTTTTATTTATGATTTTGTATCATAAAAACAATTGTAATAAATTACACATATACATACCAAGAGAGAATCAATAGCACGATGGATAAGCTTTTACTTCTTCCTAACCTGTAACTGTCTTTCATGCAGAAGTTGGCTGCTGCAACGCTAGTCCCTATAATTTGTGCTATTGAAAGGCACACAATTGCTGTTATTCCTAAACCGAAAGCAGGGCTTCTATGCATGTAACATAGGCTGCCATCAAATTTTATTTCTTTAGCCTACAAATATATACATGCTTAACAATTATATTGAGGAAAATATAGAAATATATAATAACAAAATGGTTCATTTATTATACATCTCTCTTACCTTTGATTTTTTGAATTCAGCGGTTAGAGAGCAGAAGAAAGCAATGAAGCCAAGGATGATCATTGATATGATGATGAGAATAATCATCCTGCGTTGAAGTTTCTTCATTAGGAAATTGGTAGGAGATATATGCTTTGCTTTTGTGATATATATGCTTTAGTTTCCCTCATTTTCATTACTTGGCCGAAGAATTGAAAAGTAGGCAAGTTGAATTTATTTGTGTGTTTATGATAGTGGGAGGAAAGCTAAGTTTTGTTGCATAGAAAGAAAGAGCTCCAAGGATGAGTTATTCTGCTTTGTGAGGAGACGTCGTTTTTAGAGCAAGTCAAGTCTTGGTGCAATTAGTTTAACGTTATAGAACAAGATGAAAACTTAAACCAAATCATACTGCATGTAATGGAATTAAATCATGTGCTATAATAGAAACAGTGCCAAATGGAATTAAATCATGTGCTATAATAGAAACAGTGCCAAATCAACATAAAATTGATTTACGATGGATTAATAATTGACGTCTATGGCTTATAACTTGAATTTTTGCGAGCGTGATAAACACGGTAAATGGAATAACATCCGACTCATTTTTCCATTAGCAATGGGATTAAATTATACAGTAGTATTTTTCGATGATTTCAAGTCAAATGCATATGCTTTAAATTATATGTCACTTGAAGAGAATTATATGACATATAAGATGGTTCAATCATTGACTTTCACAACTTGACAAAGTAATTAACAAAGGTAAGTTCAGTTGTCATAAATCATATAATATATCAAATTCAAAAGAGGAAGAAAAATCATATGATAAATAAACCAAATATAACTACTGGTTCATTAATTTAAACCAACATTCATGAATTTATCAATGAACGTTCATAGGCGCAGTGATATGCAGTAATTTTTTATGTATATCTGTATAACATAAATATAAACTTTTATCATAAAGTGTTACATAAAAGAAAACATAAAATCCCAAATATAGGAAACAACACGTTGCATACTACCCTCGCATACATATGATTTGAAGTTATAAACAGAATTACAAAGATATACACAGGAAGAAGTGTAACAGGTATACAGTAAAGATATGCTTTTCAAGCGAGACCACTAAGTTTTGAGCCAGGAAAGGTGAACACACGGATAGCATTTTGGTAACTCATCTCTGCTACTTCCTCTTCAGGCATCTCAAGCATTGTGGCCACATAATTCAACACCTGAAATTGTTTATAAACACTTTACTAAAAGAAAAATCCACCATGCATACAATAACACAGTATATTACACAAACATTTGTTACACAAATAATTAAAGTACTTTTGTTGTTTGCAATATATGCATAATTCAATCTAAACAAAGATAAAGCATGATTAGCAGCTAAAGCAAACGTGCAAAATAAATAACAAAAGCACTCACTGTACGGATATTAGCTGGATGGTTCAATTCTTCTTTTTGTTCATCCTGAGAGCTAGAGTTGTCAAGAGGAACAGTTAGCAAAGATTCTGTGTTAACTTTTGGCAAACCATCAGGTGCATCTGATTCCAGTAATATTCTGTCAGTGGCCACCTGCAGAAATCAGCTGTAACTCAACTAAATCCTTAACTGTGAAGTTGTCTGGATATCTTGGGTATACTGAGCATTACCGCTTTCAGCATTTTCTTTGATTTTGTTGGTTTCATTGATGTAAGATACCCAGAAAAGGAAAAGTAAGCTCCAAGTTTGGCAAATCCTGAGACCAATTCTGCAGATCCCATATATGAATGCAGAATCACACCAGATGGGAATGGACCAATTTCTCTGCATGTCAATTAGTACTTAGTCATCGGTATTTACTGTATAAAAGATCCAGAAAAGATCATTTTGCTAATTACCATAAAACTTAACAATATGTCATAGCATTATGTTTAAGTGCTCATGTTTTTAAGAGATGGATCAACACCCCTATGGCTATATGTATTGTACATCTAACCTGTTGAAAAAAGTGTACATGCATAGCTATCTAAAAATTAGAAATGCAGACTTTTGTGGCATATGGAATTAGGCCTCCAAGATACTGCATGTCAATTCACATTACCTTAACACTCTAACCAAAAAAAGAAAGAAGGAAAGAATTAGAGTAATAACGTTTCTTCTGTCTTACTGTACTAAGATCTATTTTTGTATATCAATACATTGTGTTAATTTAACTCCTTGGTATTGTTTTTTAATTGATTTTTTAAGTTATTTTGAAATTAGAAAATATATGTTATAAAGCATTATAACTTTTGTGAAAGGATTAGTCAAATTGTATATAAGCATTTATGGTGTTGATTAACATATGGATCTTTTTATCTACTATGAAATATAAGTATGTTACGATTATTCATGTTTATGTGACAAATGCTTGTGAAATGTGAGGTATGATGATTATTCATGTTTATGCAATTGATATTATTTATGGTAATATTTTGGTTTCAAGCAAATAATATGACACATTCATGTCATTTATTAGGACGTTTATTTATTATATTTAATATGGAATTAAAGCTATGTTACCACAATTCACACTTTAGTTGTCGTATTTCATTTTGGTACGTGCGTTCTGAAACGCAATACATCAATGTTTCAAAACACTATGCATACACGATTTGATACACTGATTTTGATGTTCTGAATTTAGCATTTCGAAACGTTTAATTTCGATGTTTCAAAATGTTGGTTCTGATGTTTCAAAATGTTTAGTTTAACGATTTTAGATATACTGAAATAATAAAAATTTCCTATTGAAAATGTAAAACATCAAATAATAATAATTTCATATTGAAAATGTAAACAAATGATGAAGAATGATATCATATCAGCCTTAAGAAGACTATAAGTTCTGTTTTCTCTTTTGTTTTAACTCTGGATTACCATAATAATGTGAAGTAACATACATACAGTTATGAACTCTCCATTTATACTTATATATTCCTTTTTTTTAAGATAACTATCTTTCAAATTTTTTCTTTCTCCGCACTTTTTTCAAAAATAATTAGTACATTAAAATATGGTATTTGGAAAAAGAAAAAAAATATTGATGATAATGATAATACGTTTGAAGAAGCTAATGTTGTACTTGTATCAATGTATGATAACTATTCCAACTTCAAGGTTCATACAATAAGCAGGGTTCTTGATAAAGGAAAACATAATATAACTTTGTTATAATTTTCAACTGCATAAATTATAATATGAAAAAAGTCTTAAAAAAGGAGAAAAAACTAAGACATGATGTTAGAACTTCTGCAGTTTACAATTTTATTTAGCTTCAATTGATATAAGTTATAATTTATAACTAATTGAAAATTAACGTTAACAGTAATGTTTATTTATATACAATAATGATTTTACCTTGTGTCCATTCATTTGTAGCGTATAACAATATTATACAAACTTATATGTAAAGAATAAAGATAGCATTTTCAAAAGTATTAGTCGTTCCGGCTAAGCGTATTCTGTTCCAGCTAAGTGTTCCAGTTAAGCCTTAACCCCAATGTATTGCATTCCGCGGTATGTGACGTATTCCGTTCTCGTTTTCATTCCGCATATCATGTAACATAGCATTAAAGTGTGAATTTATGACATCTATTATGGAATCTATTCATGAAACTTTGTTATTAATTTATTATGCTTACTATAGTATTTATTTATGCCTATGACATGTCCCTTGTTATGACCACCAATTTAAAAAATTAAGAAACTCTAAAAGAATTTGTTGTGGGTTTTTTCGCCCACCGCATACTTGATATGAAAAGTCGGAGAAAAAATTCTCAGAGTTTCGGAATAGACTTAGAGCCGCTTAGAAATGTTCGCGAGGTCAAGATGTAAGCACAAGTTCGAACCGTGTCACAATCCGAATAACGGTTTGAAAGATATAATAATTTTAAGATTTGCCTAACACGGTCCGACATTAAAGCCTCGAAGACCGATTTCTACAAAAGTCCGCCCCCGTTTAGATAAGCGAAGAAGCTGCCCAGCAAAGTCAGATCCAGCCCAACAAAGACTGGATCCGCATAAGTACGTCCCAGCTAAGCCCGAGCCGGGCCAGCCAGATCTAGCCCACCAAGGCCGGACTCGCACAGGTCTGGCCCCATAGGACTTGACAGCCTAGGCCAGACCCACACAGGTCCGGCCCGGCTGAGTCCGGCCCAGTAGGGCCGGACCACCAAAGTCCGACCCAGTAGGGCCAGACCTGGTCCGGCCCAGCAGGGCCGGATCCGTACAGGTTCGGTCCTTGGCCGGACCAGAAGTTTGGTCCGACATCCTGCCTGACCCACCTGGTCCGGCAAATGTCGGACTAGATTATTGGTCCGGCAAATGCCGGACCAGGAGTTTGGTCCAGCAGTCTGCCGGACCCCACCTGGTCCGGCCCCAGACCGAACCCACCTTACCCGGACCTACCTGGTCCAGAGCCGCACACATTTGGTCCAACCCTTCCAGGGTGGGCCCACCCTTCCGGGGTTGGGCCCACTTGGCCCAGCCCTTCCGGGGCTGGACCTATCAGATATATCTGGTCTAGCTCTTCTAGGGTTGGATCCAATCTTTTTTTCACTCGCAGGAATGAACTTATATAGTCCAGTATTTAAGTTTCGAAGGTCGGTATGGAAGACTGAAACAAGTTAGAAGAATAGTATTCAACTAGAACTCCAGAGCAGTGAAACAACAGCAGAGCCATATTCCAAGGGAAGAAAGGTTGAACCAAAACCTAGAAGTCATGTGCTCAGCTGCCTCTTCTCATAACCTTACTCTATAAATACTAGGCATGTGACATCATAAAAATGATGGAAGAAAGATGGCAAAGCTTCCATCAACAATGGCAGACAATTTTAAGAGAGAAAACTCTTAGTCCTAACAACAAGTTTATTCATATTCAAAACTTATACTTGTAATTAGATATGAAAGAGATAATAAAAAGAGGAACAGTGGACGTAGGCACATTCAGGCGAACCACTATAAATTCTGTGTCTTTTTACATTTCGGTCTTTTATTTACTATTTATTGCAAATCAATAATTTTCTATTTCAATCATCCGCAGCTGAAATTTATCAAACAATAGCTCTATACTACAAACTGTATTCACGGTCCTACTACAACATCTTGGAGGTGTTTGTCAATTTTTGGTGCAAACATTTTTGGTGCTTTCACTGAGAGACTGAACTTTTCTTTTTTTAAAAGGAAATTCTCTTTTCTTACTTTTCTTTTTATTTTGAAACCTACTATATTTAATCTTCTGACTAGAGATTATCGTTTTTCTTCTTAAGAAACTCTCTCCCCTTTTCTAAGATCTGAAATCTATGTTTCTTTTCAGATCTATCCTGACTGTTTTACATAAAATAAAAAATCCTCCTATTCTCTTCAGATCTGAACATCCATTTTACTACATAGAGAAATTCTCTTGTTCGCTTTTTAAATATTACTTTTACTATTCTGAATCCACAAACACATGTCTCTTGACCAAAAAGAAACATTTACTCACTTTTGGATCTAAAATCAAGCCACCTCTCTTTTCTCATTTGAAATCCAAGAACATGGTTTCTTGGTATAAGAAACCTCCTTTTTCCCTCAGTTTAGATCTGGATCATTATTTTCTTTCACAAAAGAAAACATGTTTCTAGTCTTGAGATCTGAAATTGCATTTTTTAATAAAATTTATATCTTTTATTTTCAGATCTAAAGTCACCGTCTCCTTGACATGAGAGATTCTCTTTTTCTTACTTTCTTAGTTTGAGATTATTGTGTCTTGGATTAAAATACTCTATATCTCCCAAATCTAAAACCGTTACTTGAGCAAAATATATTTCTCTTCTCAGATCTGCAATCACTATTCCTTGAAGATTAAAAAAATGTGGAAATTAGGGAAGCATCCCTATCATACTTTCATATTGTAAAGCGGGTCCCTGTCAAAGTTTCATTGTAAAGCGGGTCCCTGTTTTCTGAAAACGAAGAAAAATTATTGCTGAAATATCAGCAACTTTTATAAATAAGTGCTGATATTTCAGCAACTATTTGTGTCAAAGTTTTATTGTAAAAACAAAGAAAAATTATTGCTGAAATGTCAGCAACTTTTATAAATAAGTGCTGATATTTCAGCAACTTTCATAAACTGTGTTCACAGTGTACATAAATGTTGCTGAAATATCAGCAACTTTTATAAATAAGTGTTGATATTTCAGCAACTTTCATACACTATGTTCACAGTGTAGAGAAATGTTGCGGAAATGTCAGCAACTTTTATGAAATGTTGCATCATGCTCTGCAATAATCGTGAATAAAAAACAGGGACCTAATTTACACTGAAATTTAGTGAAGGACTTTTCGTGAATTTTGAAACTTAATAAGGACCTGTACCAAAAGTACTTTCTTTTCTCTTATTTCAGATCTGCAAACACTGTTTCTCAACCAAAAAGAAACATGTATTCATTTCTTAGATCTGAAATCGTTATATCTTCTTTTTCTTATTTCAGATATAAAAAAACACTGCTTTGATAAAAAAAACACTTATCATTTTTCCGATCTAAAATCAAATATTATTCTCTTTCCATCTGGAAGCATTGCTTCTTTAACATAAGAAAACTATTTTCCTCTTTTGTATAAGAGGAATCTATTCCCCTAATGAGATATAAAATTACGATTATAATAAAATTCTTTTCTCCCTCCGAACTTGAAATCTTTTCTCCTAATCTAAAGTCGTTGTCTCTTTGAAATTAGATATTTTCACTTTTCCTCTTTTCAAGTTTGTAATCACCATTTCTCGGATTGAGAAGCTATGCCTTCTATCTCAAGATTCTCTCTTTATTTTAAGAGTTGGATCATCAACCCTTCGCAGCTACAAAACCTCACAATCCTTTTCGAAAATTGAATTATCTCTCTTGAAAAGTATAAACTCTATAGGAAGGGAAGGAGAGCGACTTCCCGATGTGCCGCCTAAAGTAAGAGAACTCCGCTATAAAAAATGCAATAACTATCCGAATATGAAAAAGCAGTAAGACGATTTTAATAACCTCCCGGTGCTAAAATTTATTGGGTATAAATTTGACGTGGTTGTGATTGGAATTAGTAAACACTTCACTGCTCAACATAAAGCTTTGGTGGATAAACTCTTGACACGCTTAGGGCAGATAGAAGTATTCGATCTCAACATAATACAAGGAAAGTCCCAGTTTAGAGAACACAGGGGTCATTCCACATAACCAAATGAACCCCAAGCACAACCCTTTTCCATCCAGCATCGAATCAAAGTACTACAATTGGGATCCCAATGATGGATCGAAATATCACAACTTGAAGACCGAAATCATGATGATTGAATACTCATAGTCTAGATATGACAAGCACGACGCTTCGTCACTCCTATCATGCGCGAAGGCATCACCAATTCAACGCATACCCGACATGACTCAAATAATGTCCATAGCTCTCCTTGCCTAGGGATATGTTCGAAAAATATGAATAGAGAGGGGATAAGACCAAAAGTTACTAGTCCACCCTCCAGGAAGACAAAAACTTTTGAGTGCCCACTATAGACCTTTATAAGGGGCTAACCTGGCCCCCTAGACACTTACAAGATCTCCACACTTGCTGATAAACGGGGGCACAAAGAAGGTACCATATAATTACTTTTCTTTCATTCTAATCAATCTTAAGCTATTGCAGGACTCTACCATCTACTCTTGAATGTCCATCCTTGGAAAAAGGTGAAGGAATGATTCGTAAATCTGTTGCATGTGTTGATCGACCCGAGGGTGCTTACACGCTACACAAAGTAAAAACAAGAAATCAAACTAGCCCCTAAACTATGCAAGACCTCTCTATCGAATCAGCAAGGCACATAGAGATGAGAAATCATCACTGTCAGGAGTTCAGATAGATGATCGTTCAGGGAAGCTAGCACAGCTTGTAGTACAAATGCTATAGCAGAATGGAAAAGATACAACTCTCTGCCTCCGGGGCTCGAATGATCAAGGATAAGAGAGAAGCCATCCATTTGAGTATAGCGTTACCTCAAAGGGTAAGAAAGAGGACGCGACGGAGACGACCTTTGCCAAGAACTTGGATAACATAATAGTTTATACACAAAGGCTTTGAAAGACTGAGCTCCAGCAATTCCAACATACTTGGCCTACAGCAGAAAGGCGAGAGATATCCAGAACCACCACCACCACTCCTCATATCACAATTCAACATGAGTCAGCATATATATATAGTAAGCCGCTAGGACATGGCAGTCATCAATCAAGATACCAACTTCACAACTCCATCATGATCCAATAATCAGAAAACGCAATTCAAATTAATCGAGGACTAAAGATAGCAGGATGCACACGCCCCATCCACCATAAGTCCACTAAACTAATCAAAATCAACCCGACTAGATGACTAGTCCGAGGACTGCCGGGAGAAAATCTTTATGAGGAGCTCTCTGATCACAAAATATGCTCGCATAAACATGTCATACGCATGACAACAGATGGCCCTGCAAAAGAGGTACCATGAAAAGCCTCTTCTTTCGTTTTTATCTAACTCGGTCATTGACATTTCAGGACAATGCCATCGGCTCCTGGGTTCCACATAGTCTTACAAAAATACCAAGCAAGGATTCCTATCTAAAAGAAAATCTTATACCATGCATACTACACAACCTGGTACTTTGTGCTTCTTTCGAAGCGGCGGGTTTGGTCTAAACTACTATTTCCCTTTGACAGAGAAAGAGACTAATGCATTCACTTAACACACATGCAGTTATATGCACTTAACGCACATAGCTATATTCACTTAACATATATGCTATTATAACCACTCCTTTTGTGATTAGCAACCTAGATCACAAGCATGTGTTGGCAGCCGTGAAAATAAGATAGCCATGACTAAGGGCAATAGCATGGGCAGTTCACTGCTGACAACCGCCCATTTCCCTGGCAATGACATACCAGTCGGGCATCCAAACACAAATCTAGCTTGAGTAACTCAAAGAATAAATGCATTTGAAGCCTAGGGGGATTGACTCATAACAGGAGTTGCCCCAAGCCAATAGGCAGGTTGAAGCCGTCAACAAAATCTTGCAAACACTAATTAAGAAAAAACTAGATAAATCCAAAGGAACGTGGATCAACGAACTACCCGCGGCACTGGGGCCTACCAAGCCTCCCACAAAACAGAAACATGACATATTCTATTTGCTTTAAACATACTGGGCAAGTTGAGCAGCGAAGCCGTAACGCCGCCCTCAAGACCGCCGCACACAGACAGAAAGTGGCGAAACAATACAAATCTAATGTGAAGCCCCAAGAGTTGTAAGAGGGGGACATTATTCTCAAGCAAGTCTTCCTCGTCCAGGCGCACTAGATCCAGTTTGGAAAGGACCATTTGTTGTTCATAAGGATCTCCACAACAAGTCGACAGTTGACGGGAAAGGTGTTTGGAAAAGGAAGGAATCTCCAGCATCTCTGCCATTACTTCTCTCGGCTTGTAAAAAGAATGTATCACCTGAAACCACTAAAGAAAATTTGATGTTTTGCTCATCTGATATTATTCCAATTGCGATCAAGTGCAAGTTCTTGCCGGCGGCAGTGAAAGCAAGATAACCATGACTAAGGGCACAAAAGTAGCCTGGGTAGTTCACTGCTGACGATTGGCCTCCCCAGCCAGCAATGATAAACCGACTATAAGCCACGAATTAGGCACGATTATAGCCTAGGCAGTTTATCATTGGCGTTTGGCTAGCCGGCAACTGCGAACCGATAATAAATCCCACATTAAGTCATGGTTGCAGCCAGGGATAGTTCGTAGTTGACGATCGGCACCCATGCTAGCCGGGCCACGGTAAATCGAATAATATTCACGATACAGGCCATAATGGCCCGGGTAGTTATTGTGTACGAATCCCGGCTCTAAATCTTAAGTACGGCAATCGCAAAAGTTACACTCCCTTGGAACACAGGGTTGGGCTGACAAACCATATGTCACCAAAATCCACAATCAAGGCAGGTAACTTACGTGCCACGAATCTTAAGTTTAGAAGGACCCTCTTGATGAAGAATATAATTCATAGTACTTAAACTAGACGTTTCTAACAATTTCTTTTAGTCTTGTGGCATTACATACAGTAGAAATATGAATTCCACCTTGCCAATCACATCAGGATATTCATTCGCTTCCACTCCATTAGAGAAAACGGAGCATCAACTCAACTCCGTCAGAGATGGCGGAACATCAACTCAACATTGCCACAAGAATTAGAATATCACTTCTAGCCAACGTCACTCAAGAAACTGTAAGAATTCTCCCAAAGCTGAGCACACTTATGGAACCTAAGAAAATCTCAGCGTAAATGTATGACTAACTTTTGTAAGATAAGCTAAATTCGATAAAAAATGCTTGGGGGCATAGCACCACCTCGCCCCTTGATCATACACATACGCTACCACTCAGCTTGGTAATAGCACATTGGAATCATGACCTTAAGTTCGCAAGTTTAAAACACATTCATGATGCAAGGCAGCATGTTGTGAGAAGCAACCAAGTACACTATGTTGGGGGCAAACCCAGACAAATAATGAGCGCTCAAGGCCAAGTTTTGACAACGTCGCTAGAGGATGCTCTGGAGGACGTGATGAGTATTTGTGGACTGCCACGTCCCCCAAATTACTCTCTAAACCTGAATAATAGAGAATCACTTCGAATGATAAGGACCTCTCTAAACAGAAGTGATTCGATCTCTAACCTTCCGAATGTAATTAATTCATATCAAAGTTTATTTTAACACAAATAGCTTGATACCTTTACCTAATAAATCAATCCCGAAGACACGCGGGATGACTCTAACACATATCTATGGTAAAATTTCAAATAAAAATGTATTAATGGTCTGTAACTAAGTCTAAGGAAAGAATGAAAGTCCTTGACCTCATTAGGCCCGAAAGGACCCCAAACTTGTAGGTGAAGTCAACAGAATAGGATGATCCTCTACCGCCAAATCCAACAGGACATTTGAGTTGAAAGATTGATCCCACCTGATCAATGTAGGGATAGCAAGCCGAAGTCACTAACGAACTCCCCACGCTGGAGGCATCTGACTGCGATAATCGACATAAATCGGACCGACAATAGAACTCCCAATTCGCAATGCCGACAAATTTCCTTGAGCTCGGCTCAAAGGAGTCAGGACCACTCGCTCAGACCCGACACCTACCCTATTAACGCTTGCAAGTAGTCGACTCCAAACAGATACACGAGATATCAGCAAGCAAACTACCAAGGAATTGGCTAAGATAATCTTATTCAAATGTGTCTGGAGGCAAGTCCTTGAAGAGCTAACAGAGGAGCAAGAAATTACTCCAGATGCCATCACTTTACCAGACTAGATGGAACATAAGCCTATTAGCCCAATTTGGTCAGACGTAGCCAACATCCATTCAATGACGCTATGCATAATATTTTACGTACAAATACCCTCCAATGGAAAATCATTACCCCATCAATAATTGACCTTGACCAAGCATGAAAAAATTAATGAGGAAATATACAAACTCAGCAATCAGATGGTAAGGCCGTGCTCACTCAACCTGACCATACGATGGTCGCAACCAGAAATTCCACATCACAAGTCCCAAGTCAGATACCACGAAGGGAATATCACCGGGTCCACGTACTACTCAAGATCTTGAAGCCAGAAGTAGGAAGGATAAGGGGAAATACCGCCCTGCCAAATGAAGGTAATTAAAAAAACGGTGTCAAGTGACCAGCAAATCCTCTTCAAGAAAAACGCAACATCACATCCAGCTAACGAAAGAAAACTCATCTTGGGTACGATGATGAGGTGTGGATAGTCAAACATCAGGATGACACCTACAATACTGATGAGGAAACTCTAGATAAAACAAAGCATACTTTGCATTCGCGAAAGTATACTTTGGGGGGCAAATGTTGTGGGCTTTTTTGCCTACCGCATACTGGATATGAAAAGTCAGAGAAAATATTGTCAGAGTTTCGACATAGACTTAGAGCCGCTTAGAAATGTTCGCGAGGTCAAGATGCAAGCACAGGTTCGAACCGCGTCTCAATCTGAATAACGGTTTGAAAGATATGATAATTTTAAGATTTGTCTAACACGGTCCGACATTAAAGCCTCGAAGACCGATTTCTACAAAAGTCCGCCCCCGTTTAGGTAAGCGAAGAAGCTGCCCAGCAAAGTCAGATCCAGCCCAACAAAGACTGGATCCGCATAGGTACGTCCCAGCTAAGCCCGGCCCAGCAGGGCCGGGCCAGCCAGATCTGGCCCACCAGGGTCAGACCTGCACAGGTCCGGCCCCATAGGACTTGACAGCCCAAGCCGGACCCACACAGGTCCGGCCCAGCAGCACCGGATCCGTACAGGTCCGGCCCTCTGGGACCGGACCCACCTAGTCCAGCATCCTACTTGACCCACCTGGTCCGGCAGTCGGCCAGACCAGGAATCTGGTCCGGCTTTACCAAACCTGGTCCGGCTTTCTGCCGGACCTCACCTTACTCGGACCTACCTGGTCCAGGGCCGCACACATTTGGTCCAACCCTTCCGGAGTTGGACCCACCGGACCCACTTGGTCCAGCCCTTCCGGGGCTGGACTTATCGGGTATATCTGGTCTAACTCTTCTAGGGTTGGATCCAATCTTTTTTTCACTCGTAGGGATGAACTTATATAGTCCAGTATTTAAGTTTCGAGGGTCATGATGGAAGACTGAAACGAGTTAGAAGAATAGTATTCAACTAGAATTTCATAGCAGTGAAACAACAGCAAAGCCATATTCCAAGGGAAGAAAGGTTGAACCAAAGCCTAGAAGTCATGTGCTCAACTGCCTCTCCTCATAACCTTACTCTATAAATACTAGGAATGTGGCATCATAAAAAGGGATGGAAAGAAGATGGCAAAGCTTCCATCAACAATGGCAGACAACTGTGCGAGAGAAAACTCTTAGTCCTAACAACAAGTTTATTCATATTGAAAGCTTGTACTTGTAATCAGATATGAAAGAGATCATAAAAAGGGGAACAGTGAACATAGGCACATTCAGGCCGAACTACTATAAATTTTGTGTCTTTTTACATTTCGGTCCTTTATTTACTATTTATTGCAAATCATTAATTTTCTATTTCAATCATCCGCAACTGAAATTTATCAAACAATAGCTCTATACTACAAGCTGTATTCACAGTCCTACTACAACATCTTGGAGGTGTTTGCCCATTTTTTGTGCAAACAGAATTATTATCCATTTATTATGCCTACTATGGTATTTATTAAGAAACCGAAATGCATAGTGCATATTAGGACAAATTCCATGTTAGCGACCTACTTACAAAAGAATTACCACTCACGGTCTTTCATGAGCTTTTTTGCTCAAATGAGTGAATTTGTGATTTAAGGATATTTTGGTTCATAAAAAGTTTGTATTTAGTGTTGTCATATGATACTGCTCTATACTTCAATTATGGACATTTCAATATTTATCAAAAATAAAGCACCAAAGTTTTTCTTTGCACTCCATTAGTTCAAGCACTGAACTGAACATTTGATCTCATTAAAGCGAAGAAGGACCGGTTGAAAATAGACACATACTGATCAAATTTCATGTACTTTAATATTACGCATCCATGATTGTATTGGTACATGCGACTGTTGATGAGTTTAGTTACAAAACTGATAACGACTGTTTTTGATCCTTTGTTCAAATAGTTAATGAAAGGGATTGTTTCAATTATACCTTATATTATTAAATAACAAAATTTGGAACGTCGTAAAGTTAAAACACATCTATAAAGTTACATATACAGCCCGGTGAAATATTGTTGGAAAATTTCAATATGTGGAACCACATCTAAAATAAAATGTGTTATATTATATCTATGTAAAGTCTAATTAATGTGAACAAATAAAGAAACAAATATTTCATACGTAAAGGTCTAACTCTCATGGAAGGAACGTGTACATTTGGTTGAATGACCAAACTGAAAAATATCACAATATTATAAATAAGGGGTTATAATCCTCAAATTACACAAGTTCTAATTTTGTTCTAGATCCTCTTCCACGGAGAAATAAAGATTTAGAGTGTGCTAATTTGGATGGATGATCAGATACAACATTTCTTCGCGATCAATTCACAAAATCATGATTTGTATCAACTTTTGAAGAAATCGTATATTTTTGTCTATTTAATAAATGGATTCAGTATATCTTCCGCAATTAAAATTTATTTACTTTCCCGATGGAATCAGTATGGATTGTACCATCAGATTTAGGGTTTTTGTCGATTAAATTTGATCTCTATTTAGAAAAGTTAACACATTTGACGACACAAGCAATGGAAAATAAAAATAAAACCAGGATTATGAATCTTACTGTAATATTTCCATAAGGTCTCCGTAAGCACGAACACAATGGATGGAAACTGGTCTCTCCAAATCTTTTGCAAGTGTGAGTTGTTCTCGAAACACTTCAACCTGAAAATGAAATGAAATGGAAAAAAAAAGATGGTTTTAACTGAAGAGAAAAGAAACACCAAACGGAAGAAGATATCATCTGATTTTAAAATTTTGAAGTTACACTAATGATGCATCCCTCTGGACAAGCAATGACTGACTCATAACGTAAAAAAATAGGAAAGAAGGAAATCACGTACCTGTTCAGTGAATTCAATTTTCTTTCCTTGTACGCCCTTATCAAGACCAATCTGTGAGCAGTGGACACACTAAATGCATCAAAAATTCAAATGCAATGCAGAAAGTTTCATGAAGCATTCTCATAAATACATAACTTTTTATAGAGAGATGAAACAATGATAACATTTACGTAGAATTTACTGTTGCTATTCTCTATGTTTTATAATACATCATCAATTTAGCAAAAATTTGGTATGCATTCATACTTTTTCGTAAAACTGTTTGGTACGTACCTATCATATGGTTTCCGTTTGCTAGGTCTTTTTTTACTGCAATTTTGCGATACTAGTAACCTTTTTGCAAATATAAGTAGTCATTCAATTTTATCTTAACTAATATTTATTCTGTTATTTTATTCTACTATTTTTTTACTTTAAACGAGAAAAACTCAGCATTTCGTAGTGCAAATATTCTGCACCACAAATATTCTATAATGCAAATATTTGCACTGTAGATATTCCAATTAGCAATCAATTTAGGAAATATGATTACAAATTTAAGTACTTTAGATTCAACATTCACAAAATATTGAAGACAATAATGATAAAAAAATACAGCACCGGTTTCAAGGTTTTAAGTTTTAACATTATTTTCAACAATAATTTTATAAATATAAAAACAAGTGCATGGCTTATCGTTTTAGTGGGAGGGACGGGTGTACCCGAGCTTCAAATGGTTTACACAAAGTTCCATGTAGACATACCCAAAAATACATAATTTTAGTGAAAAGATGAAATCACGATAATACATACTTAAAAATCACTGTGTGTTATGTATAAGCTTTATGACACAGGACCGATTTGAGCCTGATGACATTACCAACCAAGAAATAATCGACAAAAGCATCCTAAGCATTATTACAAAACACCAATTTAAAGTCCAACTCGAGTCAGTATTCAGCAATGATTCACACCTCCACCTTAATATCAACCCACTTCCCTCACCCTATAAATCTCGATCCGTTTCTCAACCTAATTTTGTCTCCGTTTTGACTGCCAAGGTCTCTCCTCAATCCTTAGGCTCTTATGGTCACCCTCCCTTAAACTAATCAGAAATCTCGCCATTGGAATAGAAAATTATTATCATACAAACCGAAAATCAATGGCTGCCACTTGTAGCAATCCAATCTCAACACTCAAGATCATCTTCCTCCTCTCGCACTTAAAACATCATTCATTTCTAGTGACCACATCCAACCCATCATATCAAATGCCACCTCCTCGTTTACCAGGAAACCTAAAATTCCTACTTCACAACATTTCATTACCTCCTCCTGTGCTAGAAATACAAGGGAGGAGATCATCCTCACCTGTCCATCGTGGCTATGTCTTATCTCTTTGGCTTGGAATGACATGTTTATGAATCCATACTTCATAATCACACAAATCAAGTTATCCACCTCATTTCTCCACCATTTAATGAGACATCACTCAAAATCTAACATATCTGATGCTACTACTTGGATCTGGAACCTACATGGTGATGCTCATGATTTCTATAGTCATACCGGCGATTTGGAGGAGATCTCTCACAAAATATTTAGTGCTCACTTCGGTTAACTCTCCATTATCTTTCTTTGGCCAAGTGGTATGTACTTTCATGGCACTCTTTTTTTAAATTACGAAGCATGGCTATTGGCTAAGTGATTCTACTCACATTGGACCCGATGCTCAAGTAGTTTGGTTAATAGTAGGTCAAGGAATACTAAATGGTGATGTGGGCGGTGGTTTCCGAGAAATACAAATAACCTCCAGTTTTTTTAAAGATTTGGCAAACAGAAGTTGGAACAAAATAAAGCCAAACAAAAGTGCACCAAACTCAAGTTAAGTCAAGTTCACCTCTTGTCCTCTTCATAGACGAGTCTCTTTCTCTTCCAATTTACTTACACCGCTTCTCCGCTTCATAGACGAACTTCCTTCTGTTCCAGGCCACCTCCACTACTTTTCCTCTTCATATACAAAGCTCTTTCTCTTCTAATTTAGCCTCACCGTTTCTCTTCTTCATATCGCTCCTTTCCTCTTCGACTTTGAGGCATAGTCCCACCTCTGTAAGTTCATTCGTACGCAAGGCCGCTCGCTGTTGAGTAGTTAGGCCTGGTTTTAAGATGTATTTAATAGGTGTAAATGATGGATATACCAAAGATTGTTTCAGCTAGATAGCAGATCCTCCTTTGTTCCACATTATCCTACATCTGATTGTTAGGCTCTTGATGCATCACATATTGAGGTGGGGGTCCTCCAGAATAGTCTCACTTTATCAAAATACAATAGTAAACAATCTGTGTTTACGAATTGCAGCGAACCTTAGGACCGGAGTTCATCTGAACCATGGTTCCTAAATACTAATGGTACCTCATAACAATAAATTCCTACCATAATAGAATTCAATTTCATATCTCAGTATAAAAAGAGAGGAAACAAAAAGATATTTGGAAGGAACTGACCTCGCCTACTGCTGCAGCAGGTGTTGATGCAAAGTAACCCTTCAACAAGGATAGCCATCCTTCTGATCTCTCTTTAATATACCTATTTGATTCAGTTATTTCATCATCTAGATACTAAATAAAAGACGAAATTAAAATTTTCTTGCCTACCAAGGATGAATGCCAAAGTTAGGTATTACACAATGATAATCCTCTCCCATTTTCTTCACGGTATTCCAGTCTGTCTGCTTTTCAAATGCAAAATTGAAAACCGGATTCTGTTTTACGAAATCGCAATTTTAAGTTAAAAATTTGATGACAATAATACCTCGGTGACTCCGTTGACAGCAAATTGGAGAATGCCGGATTCGAGGGAGGATTGAATCAGATGAGGAGCAACGGCGAGAATCCGGCGATCTTGGAGGTGGCAGTGGGCGTCGAACAATCTAATCGCGCTTCTCGATGCACCACCACTGTTGCTGCTGTTCATCATTAACCTTTTTTTCTTCCGCTCGCTGGTTATTTTTTAAGGCTTTGACTATCCCACGGTCAAACTCCCATTAACATCCCACTTAAAATTTTAACTTTAGATATTCTGCATGGGCAATGTTAATGACACTTCAAAAATTGTTAAAGAGTCATTATTTTTTAAAAAATAAAATTTACCAAGGGGCACAAAAAAAATTAGTCTCCCCTAACATAAAACTATAGTCTTACCAAATTACCCTTTGTTATCGTCTTTTCTCCTATTTTGTTAAATTGTTACTGCAGTTATTATTTTTTTCCTCCTTAATCAAAATCATCAGTCTGTAATCATGAAGAAATCTAATTTCAATTAAATTTATTCACGGGAGAAAGAGAACGATATGATTCTAACTCAAGAAAGTGAACGTTTCGTTGAATTTGTTGAAACAAACAACGAAGACGTAAGTTTTTTTTATTGGTTAGGATTTACATAGGATTTCACGAACGAATTAGCATTACTGCAAAAATGTTAATTCGGAGAGCACGCGCCGAGATTACCACACAAATTCAAGAGTAACATGCCGAGATATACGATTACTGAAGCTTACACAATATTTCGGAGCCTTAATATCGAAATTTTTGTATAGTTTCGATAAAGAGTTGCCGTATTTTCGGTATGATAACTGAGTGCAACATTTCGGCGTCTTCATGCCGAGATATATGATTATATTCGGCTGTTGAAGTTTATTTATAATGCAAATCACGGCTGTTCCATGCCGAATTTGAAATCATTTTTTTGAATCGTTTTTTAAATTTTGAGATTGACTTCTTTCTTTTCGTTAGGTACCGGAGAATGATTTGACGATTGAATCGGCTAAAGTGGACGAGTTCAAAGAATTTGAAAACGATCAAAACAAAGATTGCAATGAATCAAACGACGTGGACAATTGCAAAGAATTTGGGAACGATGATGCCAATAACAATCATAAAGAGGAAGTTACAATGTCGTCTTCCGATTACCTCGATTTGACTTCTCATTTCACTACTGATGTGGTACGATAAAGTAATATATGTATATGTATGTATGTATGATTTGTTTTGTTTTGATTTATGTTACGTATTTATGATGCAGTTGTTCGAGACAAAGGAAAGTGTACGGGAATGGTGTAGGGATCGTGGGATTAGTGTCAACTGTGTTATTGTGACGAAAAGAACAAGAATGAAAAATTTGCTAGGCAATGGAAAAGGGTCTTGGATGGTTCTAGTATGTGAACGAAGTGGAGAGTATATTGACCATAAACCAAAGAGTCATGTTCCGAAAACCCAACAAAAACGGAGAAGGTCGGGAAGTAGAAAATGTGGATGTACATTTGAGTTAAGTGCACATTGTATTAACGATGGAAGATGGATGTTGAATGTGAAGAACGGAAGACACAATCACAGTCTTGCTAATGTATTAACTGGGCATCCGTATGTGGCGAGGCTGAAAGATCACGAAATTAAGACGGTTGAAACAATGACAAAGAGTGGTGTTAGGCCTTGAAATATTCTAACCGCTATTAAAATTGACAATCCAAACAACCGGACAACCGGTCAACCATAAGAAATGTTGACAATGCAAAAGTGAAGCTGAAACTATGTTATACGAAAGGTAGGTCGATTATGCAGCAGTTAATGAAATTGGCTACAAGTCATCATTATTCCATGCACCATAGAGTTGATGGTACAACCAATGAAGTTTCCGACTTATTCTTTAGTCATCCTAGATGTGTTGCTCTTGCGCAGTGTTTTCATCAAATTTTGTTCTTAGATTGCACGTTCAAGACGAATCGATACAAGTTACCATGTTTCCATATGGTGTCGCAAACATCAACCAGAGCATCCTTTACCGTTGCACTTGCTTTTATTAGTCGTGAGACTACAGAATCATACATATGGGCTCTTGAATGTGTTCGAAAGTGTTATAGACATAAAGAAATTCCGGGTGTTATCATCACAGATGTCGAAATTGCTCTTACAAATGCAGTAGCTACTGTCTTCCCAACAGCACGTCATATTTTGTGCGCGTGGCATATTTCGAAGAATGTTCAGGCGAATTGTAAACTCAATTTTATAAAAAGAAAACGAGTATTTATTGGGGATAAAGAGGTACTATTGGAGGATGAGAAAGGAAAAAAGGAGTATGAGCTTTTTTGGGATGGTTGGATAAATGTAATTAATTCATTGTCCGAGGAAGAGTACTAACAAAACTTAAAATTATTTCGTGAAAAATGGATTGACAAACACAAAAAATCTGTGACGTATGTAATGAAAAATTGACTTAATAAATATAAGGAGATGTTTGTTTTGGCTTGGACCAACAAAATAAAACACTATGATAATGTATCAACAAGCATAGTCGAAAGTGCACACCATCGTTTGAAATTGTACTTCGATTCAGCTGTTGGTAGCTTCGTGCAATGTTGGACTAGTGCACATCTTTGTTGTGAGAATGAATTAATTGCAATCGAACATGCGTTCGAAACGAGTACATCTAGAACAATGCATAGATTTCAAAGTGAACCAATGTTTAAAGAAATTTTGGGATTTGTATCCCACAAAGCACTTGATTTACTATTAAACGAATTGTGTAACATTTCAAACGTCGGTTTGACTATTGACAATTGTGGTTGTGTTTTATGGAAAGTAAATGGGCTACCATGTGCACATATGCTTGCAGATTTTAGGCATTCATAAGGTTTCATACCTCTAACCGTTATAGACTCTTATTGGAATCAATTATCTTGCACTCCGCCTACGTTGCATCGCTCAACTCTTGATTTTTTTGACTTGTCGGAAATCATAGCTTTGAAAAGTAGGTATGACGAATCGCCTGATAATGTGAGACTTGTTATGCAACAAGATTTGAAAGTGCTAGCGTTCCCTCAAACTACCACTATTTTAGAACCCTTTGTGGCAACTATTAGAAAAGGTAGACCTTCGAAAAAAAGATAAATCAACTAAACGAGATCCTTCTTACTTTGAACATGTAGAAGCGTCATTGTCATGTGGATCAAATCTTACTCTGGTTGGTCGCTACTTAAAGAAGCTTGGCATCAAAACTAAAGCATGTGCAAAAAGTCAAGTTGACGATGAATATTTGTTGCAAATGCCCAAACGTATGAGATCCTACATAATTGGCATAGATGATATGCCTAGTGATGGTAATTGCGGTTATTGGGTTGTCGTTAATCAATTGAATCTCCATAATCGAAGACCGGAAAATCCGTGTAAGTTTGTTCGTGAGTCTACGGTTGACAGTTTACTGCTACGGTCGGAAATGTACAAAAGAATGTGGGATGAATGTGGTTTTGAAGAAATGAAGAAAAGGATACAATGTCCAAATGCAATTGGATTTAGTGAGTGGATGCAGATGCCAGAATCAGGATTTATAATAGCTGAAACGTTTGGCATTGTGGTTGTCTTGTTAAGCAAACATATGAGTTGTACATTTGTTCCCACTACAATACGTCCGACCATGTTAAACCATGATAGGATGATAGTTATGGGCCATGTAAACAACTCACATTATGTGGGTATTAACTTCAGTTCCAACTCTCCATTGCCTCCTACACCTCAATTTACTTATTTTTGGCAGTTCTATAATATTAACGCGGAAGATTGGATCAGACCATATGCGGAAAGAGTGAACAAGTACTTAGCTTATACGAATGATGACGAAGATGAAGGCAGCGCACTTAACGTACTTACTGGTGAAGAGGAATGAAATGTCGTTACTTTGAGATATGTATGGACTTTGACATATGTATTGACTTTGGGATATGCACTTGATGGGTTGTAATGGATTTGAGATATATAAATGAATTGACAAACATATATATTGACTTTCATGTTTTTGCTTTTGTTCATGTTCATAGTGTTCATCTGAATTCGTACTAGGAATCATTGTCAATGAGTATATGTTCATGGTGTTGTGATGACAATTACTATATGGTCTTGATCATTTTATGTTCATGTTCATAGTGCAAGTGAATGAGTGTATGAAAAATAAACTGTTTTTCATTGTTTAATTTTCTTTTTGCTTGTTGATTGTTTTGGATTTCATTTTCTTGGCCACCTTTTGATTGTGTTGTGATGACAATGAGTACCCAACGTCTGTTCGATCAGTACCCAACGTCTGTTATTTATATTTTCGACCAAAGCTTGTCGATCCTGAGATTTCTGTCCACTATCGATGAATATACATCGACCTATATAATAAATCTCGACCCAACCTTGCCGTTCCTGCTACTGCTCTATACGCTTTGGTGACTTAGTTTATAGCATGGTCAGTTCGATTTCTTCCCAACGTCTGTTGACCATTGGTTCGACAAAGACATGTCGTTCCCGAGAGTTTACGGTATTTTCGACCGGGGTATATCACTTTTAATTTATTACTTCGATATAAAGGTGTCGTGCCTAATATTGGTATGTGCATGTTAGGGACTTGGTGTTTACCTTATTTGATACCACAATACCGAAGTAAATACTTAAGTTCGAAAAGCAGTTGTCGTTACTACTACTTCAAACAAATTGCATGGTCAGTTCGATTTCTCCCCAACGTCTGTTGACCATTGGTTCGACAAAGACATGCCGTTCCCGAGAGTTTAGGCTATTTTCGACAGGGTTGTATCGTTTTTGTTTTATTACTTCGATATAAAAGTGTCATGCCTGATATTGGTATGGGAACTTTGATGGCTTGGTGTTTACCTTATTCGATACCATAGAATCGAAGTAAATCATTAAGTTCGAAAAGTTGCTGCCGTTACTGCTGCTTCACACAAATTGCATGGTTAGTTCGATTTCTCCCCAATGTATGTTGACCATTGGTTCGACAAAGACATGCTATTCCTGAGAGTATATGGTATTTTCGATAGGGGTGTATTGTTTTTTGTTTTTTTTTCTCGATTTAAAGGTGTCGTGCCTGCTAATTTAACCAGAAAAAATTTTCACACATTCAAACATGCATTGTTACAGTGCTTCACACAAACATTCATCACTATCATATTCCATATCACAAAATAAATTCATCATCAGACAAAAGCACCACCAAAAATCAATACGACAAAAAATAAACACCACAAAACAACATTACCATAGTCATTCACATAAAATGCACAATACAAGAGTTCAAACAAAACATCAAGTTTTTTTTATTGCTTGCACTATATTTCACCGTATGCTAATAAGGATGAAACTACGTAACATAACATAGTATGAACCTACATGAGTTCAAACAAAAAAAACACCAACTTCAACTTTTTTTCTTGCTCACAACCCTCTTCACATTATGTCTTCCACCTTCACCCTCTTTAATGTTCTTGCTCTTCTTCGCTTTTGATCCTTCGACTGGTTCGGCGGCTTCTTCTTGTCTACGCACTTGTTCACCAAATATATCAAGTGGCTCATCTTCTTCAATGCGTTCTATCCTTTCTAGAACTTGTGCCATTGAATCAGTAGGAGCGCAAGCTTTAATGAAGTCCGCAATGTTTCTCAGTCTCTGTTTCTATAAATTTAAAAATTTAAAGGTATGATCGAATATACTTTAAGAAAATAATAAGTTGAATGAAAACATGGACTTACAATGCGAACAACTAGTGAATTATTTTCGCTAACTTGCATTGGCTCCGTAAATCGTGACTTTGGATTGGCAACAATAGGATGTGACACAGATACGTACCACCGCATGTACATTGGATTGCAATCTCAAGGCTGTGTGACACGGGTCGAGGTTAGACTTTGATTCAGAAGATGGTTTCGCCACTCGCTCCAGCTGAAATCTCCTACATTAGAATATGCTGCCTTGTAAGATTTTTGCGACGACTTCATTTTTTTCTTCTCCAAAGCAAAAGTGGTTACAGGTACTGGTTGAACATAGCCAAACTGACGAAGGATTCTTTGCGGAAGATACAACTCAATTACTTCAAAACACACTATTGGTCCATTATATAACGCACATGGTTGGAACGGGTACTGATCTCTCATACCATTCAAATAGTCCCAAACAACATCTGTCGCTTGAAGGTCATCTAATTTCTCCCTAAGAGTCACCAAATCATAACACAAGTTGGTATTAGTTTCCATCGCAAAGTAAAAAGCTGACCTAGGATCTCCAATCTGTGCACGTGGATTACGATTGTGTCGTCTTAAAACTGGGAAGTGTTCAAATATCCAAACCTATACAAGAAATATCAATCATAAACACAAACATTACAAGTAAATTTATTTTTAAATTTTGATTCATACCTGTAGCAAAGTCATGCAACCTGCAATTTGACGTACACCTTTTCTTGTGCCTTGAGCCAAATTATAAAACATCCAACTCAAACATGCTGTGCCCCAAGAATACATGTTCACTTGCCGTAACACCCGTAGACATTGCCAAAAATGCACCGAGACCTTATTTCCAGATTTATCCCCACAAACTAGCACACCAATAGTATATAGCAAATATGTAATTGCGCATTGTCGTTTACGTTCCATAGTATCTGAATCTTGACAACCAGAAAATGTTGTTCTCAACCATTCCAAACATACTTTTTTCTCACCTCCCAACAACTCGTTAGCCTCCTTTTCTTTTATGCCAAGACACTTATCTAACAACTCATACACATTATTATCACTTATTCCTCTTGATCCTCCAAGTGGCCCCGTAACCGCTTTACCTTCGACATGAAGACCACTGATGTGAAACGCTTCATCGATACTGATTGTCATCTCCCCAAACGGAAGATGAAAAATGTTGGTTTTTGGATAGAATCGCTCAATAAAAGCGTAGATCAATGCCTTGTCAACTTTGTCATGTGCATGTTTTATTATATCCAAAAATCCCGATTCAGCTACCGCATCCTTAACAAAAGTACACTCGTTGTTTAAATCCCATCGTCTATGAGTTCCCACATGACTATGAAGCTTAACAATTCTTGCTTCTTCCCTTGGGGCCTACAATACCATAGCAATAAACAAAACATATACATAGATATACATATAGTTAGATTATCCAAAATTATATATGATATACATAAACATACCATAGAGTTCCATATGGTAGAAGCAATATGATCTTCAAACGCAAATAATAATGTTGATTGTGCTTCGCTTTCTGTCGATTCACTTGGTTGTGCCATTAACTGTTTTCCTTTCCTTTTCTTTTCCAATGGTTGTATCTCTGTTTCAGTCTCCTCTTCGGTGTCAGGAGATGGATCAACCTCCTTTGAAACCTCTTCTACTTGATCCTGACCCCATACGTTTCCTTCAACATTGTGTTCATCTTGACTTCCTTCCTCCTCGCTCGAACTTTCATCTTCCTCACCGGTTCTTTCGTCGTCTACAACAACCTCGTCTATAATTTTTTTCATTCGCTCCAACTCTAATCTCCTGCGATTTGAAGCAATTTGCGGATTGCGAGTGGTTATAGACGAGATAGAAGATTTTTTGTTGTCCCAACAAAAAAAATTGATCAGACAATACACAGATTGAATGACTAACTTTTATTTCATGTAGATCGCAAACAAAACTTGTGACAAATAAATGTTTAAAATGAGTTAAATAATAAGTTGTGTAATTTTTTGAATGTGAATAGTTGAATTTTGATATGAAAATGGTAAATTATTTTGAGAAGTGGAAAACAGATAAAAAAATGAAATAGAAATAAATAAACTATATAGTGATAAATATTGAGACTTGAGTAAGTTATGATAAGTCAATGAAATTTGAGTAAATGATACAAGTGTATATTTAGGTGTGAAGTTATATGTTAAGGTACTGCATGCAAAGCGTATGTTTCCAATTAAAAAATGTATTGCCTTCATCAACTAAAACACAGAGTTCGACAACATAGCACCGAGAAAAAATTGAGTTATACATGAGTATTAAATTCGGCAAGGGTTTAACGACATAAAATATTTACTTCGACCCCTTAGCACCGAAATAAAATGTTATTTACGGCAAACTATTACCGAACTTCGTACCAATTCAATTTCACTGCAATTTGACGTTATGGTTTCACTAAATTTTCAACTAAAATTTCAAAACTGAATGCAACTAACAGGCTTTCACTATATTTTCAAAAATGTACTGCCTTCATCAACCAATACACAGAATTCGACAACATAGCACCGAGAAAAAAATGAGTTATACATGAGTATCAAATTCGGCAAGGGCTGAACGATATAAAATATTTAATTCGAGACCATAGCACCGACGCAAAATATTATTTACGGCAATCTATTTTCGAACTTCGCACCATAGCAATTTCACTGCAATTTGACACTCCATTACCGTAATAAATTATGAAATTCGACCAGCTATAACCGATCTATATCAAAACGACGCTACAGATCCGTAGTTAAATAAATTTTTCGATTTCTAGCCGCCGAATTATAGAACTGCCTAAACCCTAGCGTTTTTAATCTCCATCTTCCACACCAAATCCCTAAATCGCAATCCATTACAGTATCAGTAATAGTAAAAAATAACCAAACTCACATTGCCATGACCTTCTCTATCAATTTTGGGTCTGGATTTCGTGATCGCGCACAGTTTTTTGTGCGAACCATTTTGATCGAAAATCGTTTGAGAAGGAGAAGAGCGAAATGACGAACGGTAAAAAGTAACGAATATGGTTAAAAGGTTAGAATTGGCAATTTATATTTTATTTTATAATATAACTGTACTCCCCTTAGCAGTTTGATTTACAGTGGAGTGAAAATAAAAAATGACCCCCCCCCTTAACAATTTTTGGAGTATCAATAACAATGCCCTTTTGTTTTCACATCTCACGATTTATTGTTATCATAGTTATTAGAATGTTTCTATCGGTTCTTTTTCTATCGTTAGAATTTAATATTAATTTTTACAACTATGTACATATTTCTTCCAAGTTTTAATGTTATTTTACATTTAAGTCCATATATATTAAATTTAGTTAGGTGATCTTAAATTTAAGCTTTTTAAGTAAATACAATTAACGAATAAATACAGGTAAATAGACACAAGGAAGAAGTTGCAAAAAAATTAGTTTCAGGGACAACAAGTTTGCTTTTTAGTCTGAAGGACACTTTTTAGTGTAAACTGAAAATGATGGTTACAACTATCATTCTGTGATTACACTAAAAAGTGTTCTTCAGCCTAAAAAACAAACTTCTTGTTCCTGAAACTAATTTTTCTTTAACTTTTTCCTTGAGCCTAAAAACCCATAACGAATATTCATTAATTGATCTAATAAATTTTTAAAAATAACAATTCAATATATGTACCGCATTCATATTGATAAAAATGGTAAAACTAATTTTTCATTCAAGTCCAGATAGTTTTTAATTTTCGCAATTATATACAGACTATTGCAATGTTCTACTAATATTCTCTCCTATCATTTTGCATTTGAATGCTAGCATTCAATAATTTTTACAATTATTTACGGATTTCTCCTAAGTTTACTTATATTATTTTACATTCAAATCCATGTATTTGAATTTATTAATTGATCTTGAATTTAATTTTTTTAACTAAATCCAATTAACAAATATTTATATATTAATCTAATAAACCATAAAAAAAATATAATTCAATGTGTATACCGCATTTGTACCGACATAAATGGTAAAACTATATTTTCATTTAAGTCCATATAATTTAATATTTTCACAATTACATACAAAATTATCTTTGATACTTTTACATTTTTCTACATTTAAGTTCATAAAATTTCTTTCTTTCTAAAGTTGGTATTTCAATACACACAAATATATACAAAAAATTGTTTTCAAAATTGGTACACCATTACAAACATATATAACATTTTTCCTTCATAAGATTGGTACGTCAAATAGACATTTTATCATTATTAAATTATATTTTATGAAGAATAACATTACAATTATTGATAAGTGATAAATGTTTGTATTCGGTAATATTGAAAAAAGAATAAATATGTCCAATTAGTACGTTTTTGACAAAAAGTTGCGTTCTGATTATTTATATTCTTAATTTGAGCCAACTAATGGACGAAAATTATACCATATTCTGATTAGAAATATTTTTCTTTCATATTTCATCATCTTTTTTACATATATGTTAAATATTTTTGAAAAGTTTTATTATAAAATAAAAATAGTGAGGTATGAAACAATGGATTAGAAATAATTTTTTACATAATTAAAATGACAAATGCGATTTTTAACATTTCAGGTCTTATTTTTACTTAATATTTCTTTTAGTAGTTAAATAAATATTTTTCTCACCCAAATAATATCGTATAATTATTTTGATATTATATGTGCTGCAAGAACTATAAATACATACAAATATTTTGATTATTTGATATTACACTTCTATTTTTAGGTATTTGTCGTCATTCTCTCAAGTAATATTTGAAATTCAATGTATACATCATTTATCTTTTAGTCAAATGTATGTAAATGAATATTTATTTATGAAATTTTATAAAAAATACTAATTTCAAATTTTACTAAGAATATTCATTTTCATTTATTTGATTGATAAATAATGAATACTAAAAAATAATAAATCGATATCTAACATATTTTTATCAACAAAAATGATAATTTAGTTCTTATTCAGATATAAAAGTACATGGATCTCATAACAAAAATGCAAAGTTATAAATATAGTAATTTAAATTTATAAGTCATTTACCCTAGCAAAGTTCATAGGATATTGCATGATAAATTATATTCTTCAAAAACAATTACAATATTATTTTTCTACAACATACCATGCGCAATGTACGGGCTACATACTAGTATAAAGGAAATCAGATTCAGGCAATCTATTAAATAATAGTAAAGCGGAAGAATTTTAAGCTCTCTTATTAATTTTAGGAATTTCCTCCTCTCTCCTTAATTCTTTCTAGATATTTTATTTTCACAACTTCACAATTTATTATTGTTATAATTATTATAATGTTTCTATTGGTTCTCTCTTCTATCGTTGAAATTTAATACAAATTTTAACAATTATTTACATATTTCTTCCAAGTTTTTTCTGTTATTTTACATTTAAGTACATATATATTAAATTTAGTTAGGTGATCTAAATTTAAGCTTTCTAAATAAATTACAACTAACTAATATTCGTATTGGTCTAATAGTTTTTTGAAAATGACTATTTAATATGTATACCGCATTCATTTTGACAAAAGTGGTAAAACTAATTTTTCATTTAAGTCTAAATGGTTTTAAATTTCCATAATTATATACAAACTATCACCATGTTCTACCAACATTCTCTCCTATCGTTTTGCATTTAAATGCCAATATTCAATAAATTTCTATAATTATTTAGGATTTCTCCTAAGTTTTCTTATATTATTTTTCATTCAAGTCTATTTGAATTTATTAATTGATCTTGAATTTAATTTTTTTCAACTAAATCCAATTAACAAATATTTATCAATTAATCTAATAAATCATAACAAATGATAATTCAATGTGTATACCGCGTTTGTACCGACATAAATGGTAAAACTATATTTCATTCAAGTCCATATAATTTAATATTTTCACAATTATATACAAAATTATTTTTGATACTTCTACATTTTTCTACATTTAAGTTCATGAAATTTCTTTCTTTCTAAAATCAGCTATTTAACACAAAGAAATATGTACATAATTTTTTCTTTCTAAAGTTGGTATTTTATTACAAACAAATACATACAAAAAAAATTGTTTCCAAAATTGATACATCATTACAAACATATATAATGTTTTCGTAAAACTAGTACGTAAAATGGACTTTTTTATCATTATTATATTATATTTTGTGAATAATAACATTACAATCAATGATAAGTGATGAATGTTTGTATTCTGTAATATTGAAAAAAGAATAAATATTTTCAATTATTATTTTTTGTACAAAAAGTTAAATTTTAATTAATTATATTCGTGATCTAAGTTAATCAATTGACAAAAATTATACCATATTTTGGTTAGAAATATTTTTCTTTCATATTTATTATCTTTTTTTACATAATGTTGAATATTTTTTGAAAAGTTTTATTATAAAATAAAAATATTAAGGTATGAAACAATGGATTAAAAATTATCTTTTTACATAATTAAAATGACAATGTGATTTGTAACGTTTCAGGTCTTATTTTCACTTGATATCTCTTTTAGTAGTTAAATAAATATTTTTTATCCCTCTGATAATATCATATAATTATTTTGATAAATATGTGCTTTAAGAACTATAAATGCATATAAATATATCGAGTCTTTGGTATTACACTTCTATTTTTAGGTATTTGACGTCATTCTCTCAAGTAATATTTGTGTATACCTTTTAGTCAAATGTATCAAAACCTAAATGTCAATTTCAAAATATATGTACATGAATATTTATTTATGAAATTTTGTAAAAATATTAATTTCAAAATTTATTAAAGATGCTTATTTTCATTTATTCGATTGTCAAATAGTGAATCCTAAAAAATAATAAATCATTATATAACTCATTTTTATCAACTAAAATGATAGTTTAATTTTTATTCAAATATAAAAATATGTGAATCTCATAACAAAAATACACTGTTATATTATTTTTCTATAACATACCTTGTGCAACGCACCGGTTACACACTAGTTGATATTCAAAGGTCAATTCAGAATGTCGAATTGATACGGGAGCTGATTAAATCACCCCAAAATAAGGTGCCGATTAAATTAGCGCCTAGAGGTGTAACCGTTGCAATACAACGGTCATACCCCAACGACTCTTCTCTTCCCCACAACCGCTATATTTCTCCTTTTTAATTTCTTAAATACACTATTTTCACTCTTCATCTTCAAACAAAACTCTTCACTACTTCCTCGCCTAATCCGCATTATCTTCAAATGTCTTCACCGTTTGAAAATTTTACACATTCTTCCAATTCTCAAACTGCATTTTCGAAGTCAATAATGAGATACAACTAGATTCTCCTCCGAATCAACATCCATCCAACCCATGGTGAAGCGACGAGGACTTCAACTTATGCAATATCTACTGTCATTATACCAAAGACTCAATTAGTGGTAACGACCAAAGTGGTAACAAGTTTTGGAAGAAAATAATGAATATCTTCAATCTTAAGCATCCTAAAAGCACATAATCGTTGTCGTTGATTCAAAGTCGATTCAAAAAAAATAATCAAATTCAATTTTATGAATCACGGATTTATAAAATAAAATAAGTGAATCTTAGCGGAATGGAAGGCGAAGAGCATTTGGCATGATTTTTGATTTTATTACTTTGTTAGTGTTTTAACTTATTATTAAATTATTTCTATTTTGATTACAGAAAAGAATAGCGAACGATGAATTTATAAAGCTTTTTGCAAGGGAAAATGGTGCTAAAAAACCATACTATTATTAATTCCTGAATTGTTATGAGTTGCCGACAAGCATATCGAAGTGGAATTCCAATGATGCGAAGAGCCTTCGAGACGTTCATACAAAGACGAAGAGGACTAAAGCATCAAAATTATTATACTCGTCTAGTCTCATCATGTAGAGAAACCCAATATGATGGTGAAAATGAGGCGAATGTGCTCACATAGAGACCCCATGAAGATTATAGACCAATGGACGTCAAAGCAGCAAACATCCACCACAGCTTGGCAGAATTTGTCGAGGGTGTCTAATGAGGTACTTTCTGCAATCTGAAATGCATCGTCTAATGCATCTATAGGGTAGGCATAAGCCAACATCCTCATAGCAACAGTCATTTTTTGTTCGCCGCTAAGACCATGTGTTTTTGCAGCATTTAGTTTTTGGATAAAATATTTATTATTGTTTTGAATACCTGCTAAAATTCTTAGAAACTATTCTCTTCTCATTCTATATCTTTTCCTGAACATATTTGGTCCATAAGTGCAATTTGGATTGAAGTAGTCGTGCATGAGACTTTATTGAAAGGCAAATTGATTACGGTTTAAATGTTCCCGACCAATGACCGATCCGCCGTGTTTTCTGGATGTGGAACCATAAGCTTCATGGCATATGTCAACTGTTTCTTGCATCTCCTCGGCTTCCTCTCATAGGATATCTTCTTCCTCGAAATCACTATCAAACACCATAACACATTTAAGGAAAGATGAAGTATTCTGAGAATTCATTGTAGCACTTAATTTTATGCTAAGAGAGAAAGAAAAAAGATTATAATGTAATATCTGCAATGGATTGAAGTCCTTATATATAAGTGAAATGATATATGCATAGAAAGAAGGAATGGATGACCACCATTATTTCATAAAATAATGAGTGGCAGCATTAATTCAAAGTTTGATCATATCAACTGTAGCAAGTGGTAGACAATAAATTCAGAGTGTTGTCATCTCAACTTTAACAAGTGGCAGACATCATTAATTGGGAGGGTGGTCATCTAGACTGTAGCAAGTGGCAGACAAAGACTTTAGAGTGTTGTCATATAAACTTTAACAAGTGGAATACAACATTATTTAAGAGCGTGGTCATCTAAACTGTCACAAGTGGCAGAGAAAGAGTTCAAAGTGCTGTCATCTCAACTTCAACAAGTGGTAGATAGTATTAATTGAGAGCATGGTCATTTCAACTGTAGCAAGTGGCAGATAAAGATTTCAGAGTGTTTTCATCTCAACTTTAACAAGTGGCTGACAACATTAATTGAGAGCATGGTCATTCAGAATTATTGCTTTAAGTGAAAATTTATACGTTGTGAAGAAACAAACACACTTGTTTTTGTTTCTCCCTAAGTTCATGGATGTTTGCCATGTGGTCGTTCGGATCATACTTGATTTGAATGACGCAGATTATGAACTGTCTATTTAAGTAAAAAAATTATACTAAAAGTTTACACTAAAAGTTTACAACAAATTCAATGACAAAAGAAAGTTGGAATCCACAAGATTATTTGGTACTAATCAAAGTGTACATAGAAACTGATACAAGACTCGTGGAAGAGGAGTCGAATCAAGATTTTTGGGTTACTCAAAATAAAGCATCTAATAATAATCTTGATTGTAGATTAATTCGAAGGACTTTGGAAATCGAAGTACTTATGTCACATTTATTAGAGCTTGTCGAAGATACAAAAGCGTCATAAATACAGTGGAAGAAGAAGACTTATTTCGGTTAACATGACCTACGTTTGATTCACGATATTCGTGCGAGCATGGAACTAATTTTGTTGGACATGCTGCATATGATATTTGGGTTAGCTATATTTGATAATTTGAATGATGTTTGGGTTAGCTATTTATATTAAGTAAGTTCTATGTACTTTCGGTAAGTTCTATGTGATTTCGAATTCAATAAAGGTAATTAAGTTCTTGTTATCCCACCTTTTGGCGAAGCCGTGATATCATCGATTCGACTAGGAACGGATGGTCGATGGATTGAAGAGTCGGTTACGTATAGTACCATGGACAATAGTCAAACAGATTCGAACTAGGACCAAATTGAAGTGTAGTTAGCATGAAGTCACCAGCCTGGTCCCGTGAAGTTATATCACAAGTTTGGAATTGATTGAAATTCATATACACAAGCTACGGATGAGACAATGATTTGTTTGGATCGACCAGAGAACAATCAAGGAAATAGTTCAAGTCATTGGAGAACATTTAATATCTTGAGATCCATGAAGCCAATCCATATGAGGCTTTCAGGACATCAACATAGTGGCAAGTGGAGCATACCATGTTGATCGTGCATCCCAATATAGAGATGGGTGGAATGCCGATCGACATACACCGATCGTTATTGGAAGGTTCAATATAACGATCGGTGTGTCTCTTGTATGTTCAATCTTCGACCAAGAACGACCCATAACTTGCAATCTATGTCTCGGAATGATCCCATATTTTAGGAGCAACATCTAGAAGCACGTGGGACCCTCCAACATCAATCGCACAATGGTAGGGGCTAAGAAAAAGGATCGGCTATATGTATACCGATCATTCTTGATCTTCGAGTTATTGGGGCTGATCGATATGGTGGGCTCTACTGGACATAGGGGGCCTTCTTGCAAAGTTTCAGCCCGATCCATGCGCATCTTCTGCTATAAATATAGTAGGCATAACTTCAGAATAGGGGACTGGATCTTCTTCTTCCTCCTCCGGAGGCTCTGCCATTTATTATTCTTGAATCTTGTATCAATGGATCCTAGCTGATCCAAATACTCTTGTAATTGTAATCCTATGATATCCTGAAATTTTAGGCAAATAATTATGTAATAATCTTCTTTATAAATCAATTAATAATCTAAAAATTTATCCTTTTTCCTAAGCAAATAAAATAAATATTAATTTGAATATATATAAGTAAAATTTAAAAAGAATTTGAATTTGAAATTCAAATGTAAATAATCTTAAAAATAAATTGAGTTTAAAATAATAAATATAAAGCTTTGATATGTGTTTATAAAATAAGAAGTACAGTATAAATAAATAATGTATAAACATTTTCTCATGCAAAGGAATTTACAAGTGTTAATATTTAACATATTCAACTTAACAAGTGTAATTATCTTGAAACAAGAATTGAACAAGTGTCCTTAATCTCTTTTTATTTTTCAAAATAATTAATAAATGAGAAAACTAAGTTATATTAACATCTCCATACTCCTCTTTCATTTCTTTTATCAGTCCATTTTCTAAATCAAAACAAAGAAATCAGATCTGAAGCAAATTAAAACAAGAAGGAATAAAAAGAAATTTCTGTTCGAATTCAACTAGAAGTTCAAGTCAAAACTCAAAGCAAAGTTCATAATCAAACTTGAAAGCTAGTAGATCAACTTCAAATCATATATCAGATCATCTCAAACATCAACAAAATCAAGCAGATTCAAATCAAAGCAAAAATTCCAGGTTTCAGGAAGAAAACTACCTCTGTTCTTTTAAAAAGGTGAGTACACATTTAACTAGAATTCTTAGGTGATAAATGTTAGTGCATGTGTGTTTCTGGATGATGTTTATGCTGCATGTTTACATATATAGATACGAATCTATATGAATGTATATCTATGTCTGATCTGTGCATGTTTGATGTTTGTACCTCTCTGTTTTCAAAGAACAGAGTTTAAAAGTAAGAAAAATTCAATACTATATTATCTGGTCATTGTTAGGCTGTGAAACTCGAATATAAAACGTTGTTTAAATATAGATTAACATTTAAATTTTGTATTCAAGCAAAATAGTTTTGAAAATCTCCAGGACTTAAGTAAATACTGCAAGAATTTTAAAAAAATGTGAAAAATCAATTAATTTAATTTATAGATTCAAGTATGGAACTTGAATCATATTTGAAAATTTTGATTTTTAAAACTAAAATCACGAATTTTAGTTTGGGAATTGAGGTAGCATTGTGGTGATGACCAGAATATGATTTCGAGCAAATTCAGGCGATGGGATTATCTTTGGTGGTCGGGGTTTTTACTGGAGCAAGTTTGGGAATCGTCGATGTCGAGAAAAATGCCAAATGAATTTATCATCCACTGTGGCATCGGAGATCAGACGAACTAGGGTTTAACGTTTGTTTTGGTCGTGGTGGGAAATATGATGACTGGGTCATCTATGGTGAATCGAGTAGCACCGGAGTGTTGGGGATAGTTGCATGGAAGGCTTGCGGTGATGTGACCGGGGTTTCAGGTGGTACGATGGTCGGAGGCGTGGTTGCATGGCGTTTCTTTCAGGCGATGTCGTACTTATGTTTCGAGTTGTAGACTCGATTTTGATTTAGGCTAGACACTCTCGTTTGGATGCTCGTAGTTGAATGTTGTGATGCTTTACGACTTGCCGGAGGTAGTTGAGTTCGTCGGAGATGGCCAGATCGCCTGTGCACGTGTACAATGTTGATGTGTGTGTGTCAGGGGAGATGGGTTCGTGGGCGACTCGAAGGGATCTCGGGATTTTGGGGGTCAGACTCGAGTATTCGCTCGTGTTAGAGAAGGGTAACATTAGCAGTTTTAGTTTTATAGAGAAACTAAGGGAAGAAGAAGAAGATGGGAAGATGACTCGAGACGATCTCGAGTAGAATGCGGGTTTAACCCGAAGCAGAGGACGGAAGGATTTAAGCATGTTTTAAAAGATTTTTTATAAAGTAAAACTTTGAATTTAAAAATGGTTTTGTTTTAAATCTTTTCCAAAATAATCTCTTTTCCATTTTAAATATTCTTAGAACTTTAATTAAGAAATTGTAGGTTATTAACTTAAGTTTGTTAAGTAAAAGCTTTAAGATATTTTAAATTTTATTTTTATAAATAAAATTGAATGTTAATTAAAGGTTAATGTTTTTAATAATTGAATTAATAAAGATGATGGTTTATCCTAAAAGTAATTAAGATTTTGTTAATTAAATGAAGTAATTAAAGTGTGATTAATTTAATTAATTATTGATTAGAATTAGTTAATAGTTAAAGATTATAAATTAATTAATTTAGAGTTTAATTAATTTGTAATTAAGAATTGTTATTTGGATAATTAAAACTAATTAATTAATAATTAGTAGTTAATTAATTAAGAAATTAATCAGGGATTAATAATTGATTAATTAAGTAATTAATTGGTAATTAGTAATTAATTAATTAATACTTAAGGGTTAATTAATACATATTAAGAATTAAATTAAATTATAATTAACAATTAAGAAGGAACTAATTAAGTAATTAAGTTAAAATTAGTGATTAATTAAAGGATAAATTTTTTTTAAAATTTATATGTCAATCATAATTAAGTAATTAGTTAAGATGAATAGCTTATCTTAAGGTTAATAAAAATCTTGGATAATTAATGATTAATTTAAGTAATTAAAGAGAAATTTATTAATTAACGATTAAGGATTAATTACTTAATAACATTAAGG
Organism: Allium fistulosum; assembly: GCA_030737815.1. Lineage (NCBI taxonomy): Eukaryota > Viridiplantae > Streptophyta > Magnoliopsida > Asparagales > Amaryllidaceae > Allium > Allium fistulosum. Next base: position 1,036,808,453 of record CM060902.1, on the reverse strand, counting down.
GTTATAATTAATTAGAGATTAATTAATTACTTAATGTAAGTAATCAAGGATTATTTTGTTGAGGGTTAATTAATTTAATTAATTTTTAGGGGATAATTAATAAATAATTTAAGGTTAATTAATTAAGGATAATTAACCAATGGTATAATTACTTAATGAAAGTAATTATGGATAATTAATTTAGATAGATAATTAAAGGAGGATTAATCAATGGTTGTAATTAATTTATGTTAAGTGAGCAGGATTAAGGTAATCTAAGTGATTAAAGTTGGTAATTAATTTAATTAGAGATTAATTAAATTAATTAGGAATTATACCTAATAAATTTTGTTTATGTATGATTGAATGATGTTGAATGCCTTGGATTATGTGATATTTTTGATATGTGATATGTACTGCTTTGTGATATAAGATGAATGATTGTATATATCATATTTAAACCTTTGGTTAATGAATAATATTGGATTCGAAGAGACCGGGGTTGGGTATCAGTAAATACCCGAAACCACTTCGATTTGAAATCTTCTATAATTCTTTATAGGTTGATATGTGAAATCAAATAGGCCGGTTGGGATAATATGGACCATTTAAACTAAGTTGGATACTTAGATACTATTTTGTGAAAATAAGTGTTGACTATATAAGTTGTTTACTTATAGTAAAGTACGAGTTACCCCGGGTTTATATAAGTTCTATGAATTGAAATTTCATGTTAGATGAGTTTACTCACGCTGGTTTCCAGCCTGACCCGGGTGTTACTTTGTGGTAATGCTCGGGTCAGACCGAGTATTACAGATTTCAGGTAAGGACGTTCTGAAGCTCAGGAGGCGAGCTGGATGGCAGGAACGTATGGAGTATATTCCGCTGTGATATATTATAATTGTCAGAGACATGTTAATTCTAATTGTCTAGTATATTTGTGAATGTTGTAACTCTGATGTAGTGAATGTAAAATAACAATTACAGCTTTCTTTGTGTAAAGAATATTATTTGATATTATATTTTATCCGCTGCGAATGTGAGAATGTGTGATTCTGAGTTTTGTTTTTCTTCTTCTTCTACCTCTTTCTTCTTTTTCTCTAACGATCTGGAATTTTCGGGTTCGAAAATTCTGGGTTGTTACTTTTGGTATCAGAGCAAAAAGGTTAAGAGAACCTTGGCTCCTTGGGATTACTCGTAAAGGATAGGGTCAATGGTACCCTAGAACGAGTTGAGTGTATATATATATGAGAGCGTAATTGTTATTTTCTTATATAAGGATTTTAAATGATTTTATATAAGAATATATTTTGATATATAAAATGATAATCTCTTTCTAATAAATATTAAGGTAATTGGTTGTTAAAATATTGGAATTAAATTAAGTGGTAATAGAAATACAACCAAATTGAAATTGAATAAAGATAAGTTTGAAATGGATCCAAACTGAAATTAAAAATCCAATTGGAATTGAGGATAATTTAAAATTGTGAAATTTTAAATCTAAATCCAGAAAACTTGAAATTGTTTTAAAAAAATTTGTTTTGAATTAAAAACCAAGGGTGGTTTAAAAATTTAAGGATAACTTGGCGTGTAAAGGAAATAAATATGTATAGATGAGGGATATATATATATATATATAGTATCAAAGATAATTTGAAATAAACTCTAGAGTGATGAGTTTTAATTTTCCCTGAAGTGTGATAAAAAAAAACTTAAAATGAAATAAGTTTAGAACTTTTAAGAAAGAATATTGATAGAAATTTAAAATTTGAAATGGGGATTCAAATTGAGTAAGGTTAATGGGATTAAATTGAATTTAACTTAGAAGAAGTTAAATAAAGTTTGGAATGAACAACCTGATTTGAAAATTTCAAGATGAAATTGGAATTTAACTTGGGAAGTTAAATGGTTAATTTAAATGGGAGTTATGAGTGATCTCAAAATGGGTTTGAGATCTGGAAATTGAAAATGGATAATAAATTAGAATCTAAAGATTAAGTTGTTTTTGAATTCTTATTTGAACTTTGTAACAAGTTAAGTAAAGATAATTTTAAAATGGAATTTTGGAATTTGGATTCAAAGTTAAATGGTTTAAAGATTTAAGTAGTTAAATTAAAAATAAAAGTTGATTTGATTTTAAAATAAGGGTTAATTTGATTTAAGGGATTAAATCAACATTTTAAATTTTAACTCGAATTTATATAATTCGAGATGGTTTTAAGTTAAGATTTAAATAAAATTTGATAATCCAAATTGATTTGAAATAATTTGGAATTGTGATTAAAGTTGAATAAGTTTAAAAATCAAATGAAAATTGATTTGAATTTGGAAAGGAATTAAGGTTAATTCAACTTGAATTGGGATTAAATCAATTTCAATGGAAATTGAAGTATTGAGTCAATTTAAATGGAAGTAGAAATTTAAATTGAATTGATAGGGAATTGAACGGTTTGACTCTGGACTATTTTCAAAGTAATTTGTTTCAATATAAACCTTTTTTTTCAAACTATTTACTATACAATCTTTCTTCTTAAACCCCAAACTATCTTATACTTATTTTACAATTATTTTAGAACTATTTAACTATTTTGAAACTGTCTTATAAACTAATTACTAATTTTCAGTTATTTATATCTAATTACTATTTTAAAAAAAAACTATTTTTGCAATTATTTAACTATTTTATACCTACTTAACTATTTTACAGCTATTTTATAAACTAATAACTATTTTTCAACTACTTATCTATTTTAAACTTTTTCAAGCTATTTTTAAATTTAAAAAGGTCAGAGTTCAAACTGTTTGTAATTGAAGTAATAACTCAATTGGAAATGGAAGAAATTGAGAATAAGTGAATGGAATTAAAGGAAATGTGAATAGAAAAGAGAATTGATTTGGCTAATAACCAATAAAGATAAATACGTAGGATATACGTATATTATTCTATTCGCATAGTGATTTGATCCAGATTCGAACACAGAATTTCGAGATAGTATTATCGATCTGAGTTGGAATTTTTCGCTCGATTTTCGACGGCGAACCTGGATATGGATTTTTGATTGGTTCTGGATATTCTCTATCATAGTTGTGACTATGCAAGGAGAATGACGGTTTCTGATCAAGGAATCAGATCTGAGTCCGCACTAGGAAGTCGGGTGGACGATACTAGTTCGGAAGTGAAATTGTGTGATCGATTGAGTGATCAGATTGATATTGTGTACGGATGATATGTGTACATCGTACGTGTTTGAATGAAATTGGCATTTAAAATTTGAGGATAAGAAATTTGAAATGGTTTTCGAAAATGAAAGGTATATTATGTGAAATATAATGGAATTGGATATTTCTTTGGTTGAAATTTACTTTATGGAGGTAAGTAAATGGTAAATAACTTTATAAAGAAATCAAACTTGAATATTTGATTTGACAATAAATAAAGTTATATTTTGTAATATGATAAACTTCCCTGATTGAATCTAGCCAGAATAAAAAGGATTTTGGAAGTATTTGAAGTATAAAAGAGGTTTTATACAAGATTGAAATGATCCAAAGATTTTCAAAGTTATATATATCTATATATATATAAAAAGGATCTTATGAGAATGATTTTGGAAAAGGCTTTGAGAACCTATGAATTTGGAAATGGCTTTTGATTTTTGGGAAATCAGTTTTGGATTTTGAAAAGCCAAGTTTGGAATTATCGATTTTGGGAATCGATTTTGTGTAAAGGAGATTTTGATATAAATCATAAAGGATATGATTTGAAGATACTATAAGAGTATAGTATAAAATGTTTTATGAATAGCTATGGGGAAAAAGGCGCTTCCTTGAAATGAACTTCTCAGGAGTGCCACTGGGTGGTACTGCCTTGAGCCCCAAGGGGGGTTTCTAAAGTTGATCCTGTGAGGAGTCCGGACAAACTAGTTCCTGAGTATTATTTGTGTAGCGAAAGTCGAGGGGCTGGTGCCCACAGAGGCATTTGGGTTATGCTGTGACGACAGTTTAACTCGATGTCTCTGCGATCTACTGCAGACCATAGCGAAAGTCATGTGTGCCGCTGAGAGCCAACTGTCTACGTTTGATTTTATATCGGTAGACTGTGACACTATGGTAACATAGCGAAAGTCGTTTGTGCCGCTGAGAGCCAACAGTCTGCGTTTGATTTTATATCGGTAGACTGCGACCTATGTGGGAGAAGTTTCATTATTTGGCAGCGAAATTCGGTGGCGCTGATGCCTACAGTTATATGGGTTTGTGCTGTGCTAGCAACGTAAGGCCCGGGTATAACTGCGATCTGTAGCGGGTTCCATGGCGTAATCGAGGAGCGCGGAGACCTACAGTTATCTGTGGATTTTGCCGGGACGGCAACGTAACCATCGGGTTAACTGCGACCATGGATGGGAGTGATGATTTCCAGAGCATTCTCACCAAAGATATTTCCTCTATTTTCAAAACTGTTTTCTATATTTTCAATAAAATTATTTTCCAAAATATTTTCACTGGGTGTTGAAAATGGGTCTGCTAAGTACTTATAGATTTTCAGTCTTACGCCTGATCAACGTATGACCGAATTTCTGTGAGAACGAGAATGGACTTGTTGAAACATCGAGTTATAAAAGTATTTTTATAAAAACTAATTTAGTAATATTATAAAGATTTTTAAAGTGTTTTAAAAATATGTTCAAAAGAAAAATTTATCTGATAATAAGTAAATAAGTAAATTCTGGCTTCGTTCCTTTTCGAGGACGAAAAGATTCTAAGGGGGGAGGAATGTGATATCCTGAAATTTTAGGCAAATAATTATGTAATAATCTTCTTTATAAATCAATTAATAATCTAAAAATTTATCCTTTTTCCTAAGCAAATAAAATAAATATTAATTTGAATATATATAAGTAAAATTTAAAAAGAATTTGAATTTGAAATTCAAATGTAAATAATCTTAAAAATAAATTGAGTTTAAAATAATAAATATAAAGCTTTGATATGTGTTTATAAAATAAGAAGTACAATATAAATAAATAATGTATAAACATTTTCTCATGCAAAGGAATTTACAAGTGTTAATATTTAACATATTCAACTTAACAAGTGTAATTATCTTGAAACAAGAATTGAACAAGTGTCCTTAATCTCTTTTTATTTTTCAAAATAATTAATAAATGAGAAAACTAAGTTATATTAACATCTCCATACTCCTCTTTCATTTCTTTTATCAGTCCATTTTCTAAATCAAAACAAAGAAATCAGATCTGAAGCAAATTAAAACAAGAAGGAATAAAAAGAAATTTCTGTTCGAATTCAACTAGAAGTTCAAGTTCAAAACTCAAAGCAAAGTTCATAATCAAACTTGAAAGCTAGTAGATCAACTTCAAATCATATATCAGATCATCTCAAACATCAACAAAATCAAGCAGATTCAAATCAAAGCAAAAATTCCAGGTTTCAGGAAGAAAACTACCTCTGTTCTTTTAAAAAGGTGAGTACACATTTAACTAGAATTCTTAGGTGATAAATGTTAGTGCATGTGTGTTTCTGGATGATGTTTATGCTGCATGTTTACATATATAGATACGAATCTATATGAATGTATATCTATGTCTGATCTGTGCATGTTTGATGTTTGTACCTCTCTGTTTTCAAAGAACAGAGTTTAAAAGTAAGAAAAATTCAATACTATATTATCTGGTCATTGTTAGGCTGTGAAACTCGAATATAAAACGTTGTTTAAATATAGATTAACATTTAAATTTTGTATTCAAGCAAAATAGTTTTGAAAATCTCCAGGACTTAAGTAAATACTGCAAGAATTTTAAAAAAATGTGAAAAATCAATTAATTTAATTTATAGATTCAAGTATGGAACTTGAATCATATTTGAAAATTTTGATTTTTAAAACTAAAATCATGAATTTTAGTTTGGGAATTGAGGTAGCATTGTGGTGATGACCAGAATATGATTTCGAGCAAATTCAGGCGATGGGATTATCTTTGGTGGTCGGGGTTTTTACTGGAGCAAGTTTGGGAATCGTCGATGTCGAGAAAAATGCCAAATGAATTTATCATCCACTGTGGCATCGGAGATCAGACGAACTAGGGTTTAACGTTTGTTTTGGTCGTGGTGGGAAATATGATGACTGGGTCATCTATGGTGAATCGAGTAGCACCGGAGTGTTGGGGATAGTTGCGTGGAAGGCTTGCGGTGATGTGACCGGGGTTTCAGGTGGTACGATGGTCGGAGGCGTGGTTGCATGGCGTTTCTTTCAGGCGATGTCGTACTTATGTTTCGAGTTGTAGACTCGATTTCGATTTAGGCTAGACACTCTCGTTTGGATGCTCGTAGTTGAATGTTGTGATGCTTTACGACTTGCCGGAGGTAGTTGAGTTCGTCGGAGATGGCCAGATCGCCTGTGCACGTGTACAATGTTGATGTGTGTGTGTCAGGGGAGATGGGTTCGTGGGCGACTCGAAGGGATCTCGGGATTTTGGGGGTCAGACTCGAGTATTCGCTCGTGTTAGAGAAGGGTAACATTAGCAGTTTTAGGTTTATAGAGAAACTAAGGGAAGAAGAAGAAGATGGGAAGATGACTCGAGACGATCTCGAGTAGAATGCGGGTTTAACCCGAAGCAGAGGACGGAAGGATTTAAGCATGTTTTAAAAGATTTTTTATAAAGTAAAACTTTGAATTTAAAAATGGTTTTGTTTTAAATCTTTTCCAAAATAATCTCTTTTCCATTTTAAATATTCTTAGAACTTTAATTAAGAAATTGTAGGTTATTAACTTAAGTTTGTTAAGTAAAAGCTTTAAGATATTTTAAATTTTATTTTTATAAATAAAATTGAATGTTAATTAAAGGTTAATGTTTTTAATAATTGAATTAATAAAGATGATGGTTTATCCTAAAAGTAATTAAGATTTTGGTAATTAAATGAAGTAATTAAAGTGTGATTAATTTAATTAATTATTGATTAGAATTAGTTAATAGTTAAAGATTATAAATTAATTAATTTAGAGTTTAATTAATTTGTAATTAAGAATTGTTATTTGGATAATTAAAACTAATTAATTAATAATTAGTAGTTAATTAATTAAGAAATTAATCAAGGATTAATAATTGATTAATTAAGTAATTAATTGGTAATTAGTAATTAATTAATTAATACTTAAGGGTTAATTAATACATATTAAGAATTAAATTAAATTATAATTAACAATTAAGAAGGAATTAATTAAGTAATTAAGTTAAAATTAGTGATTAATTAAAGGATAAATTTTTTTTTAAAATTTATATGTCAATCATAATTAAGTAATTAGTTAAGATGAATAGCTTATCTTAAGGTTAATAAAAATCTTGGATAATTAATGATTAATTTAAGTAATTAAAGAGAAATTTATTAATTAACGATTAAGGATTAATTACTTAATAACATTAAGGGTTATAATTAATTAGAGATTAATTAATTACTTAATGTAAGTAATCAAGGATTATTTTGTTAAGGGTTAATTAATTTAATTAATTTTTAGGGGATAATTAATAAATAATTTAAGGTTAATTAATTAAGGATAATTAACCAATGGTATAATTACTTAATGAAAGTAATTATGGATAATTAATTTAGATAGATAATTAAAGGAGGATTAATCAATGGTTGTAATTAATTTATGTTAAGTGAGCAGGATTAAGGTAATCTAAGTGATTAAAGTTGGTAATTAATTTAATTAGAGATTAATTAAATTAATTAGGAATTATACCTAATAAATTTTGTTTATGTATGATTGAATGATGTTGAATGCCTTGGATTATGTGATATTTTTGATATGTGATATGTACTGCTTTGTGATATAAGATGAATGATTGTATATATCATATTTAAACCTTTGGTTAATGAATAATATTGGATTCGAAGAGACCGGGGTCGGGTATCAGTAAATACCCGAAACCACTTCGATTTGAAATCTTCTATAATTCTTTATAGGTTGATATGTGAAATCAAATAGGCCGGTTGGGATAATATGGACCATTTAAACTAAGTTGGATACTTAGATACTATTTTGTGAAAATAAGTGTTGACTATATAAGTTGTTTACTTATAGTAAAGTACGAGTTACCCCGGGTTTATATAAGTTCTATGAATTGAAATTTCATGTTAGATGAGTTTACTCACGCTGGTTTCCAGCCTGACCCGGGTGTTACTTTGTGGTAATGCTCGGGTCAGACCGAGTATTACAGATTTCAGGTAAGGACGTTCTGAAGCTCAGGAGGTGAGCTGGATGGCAGGAACGTATGGAGTATATTCCGCTGTGATATATTATAATTGTCAGAGACATGTTAATTCTAACTGTCTAGTATATTTGTGAATGTTGTAACTCTGATGTAGTGAATGTAAAATAACAATTACAGCTTTCTTTGTGTAAAGAATATTATTTGATATTATATTTTATCCGCTGCGAATGTGAGAATGTGTGATTCTGAGTTTTGTTTTTCTTCTTCTTCTACCTCTTTCTTCTTTTTCTCTAATGATCTGGAATTTTCGGGTTCGAAAATTCTGGGTTGTTACAAATCCGGTGAAAGATTAATAAAAGTGTGAATTGGATGTAGGCCAAGATTGCCGAAGCACTATAAAAATCTACGTGTTCATTTACTTTTATGCTTTGTTTTCGATTCCATTCATTGCTTGATATCCATAAGATTCTACGGGTGTTGATGCCAATTTCTGGCATCAACATTTTGGTGCTTTCACCGAGAAATGAATTCTCGGCTCGATTGGATCTCATTTTCTACTGGTGAATTTCCATGTTCACGAGATAGATCCCGCTTTTGATTGATAAGTTTCCTATTCTACTCAGATTTAAAAGAGATCTACATGGAAACTATTTTAGAAGGCCATGTCTACTACCCTTGCAAAATAAGGAAATGATGAGATCAGTGCCCAAGTAGCCATATGATTTGTGAATGTTCATACATTTTTAAGTTTTAGAGCAAGGAGGAACGATCGGCAATTGGCTATGACCCATGCACACTAGGTGAACGGCCCTTCACCATGAATTCATGCGCTCCATCACCGTACTCGATCTTTCTTTACGACGGGCTACATTGGTCATTCCACCAACATGAATGTGGCTACTCGCGTCCCTTCATGATCGTTTATCTCTGATCGTTCTTATATGATCGTTCCTCATACAATCGTTCCAGCTCCATCTTTGGAAATGATCATTTTGACTCGTGTATGAACGGTTGTACCATGACAACACTTCTGCTTGCCGAAAACAACCGATTGTCCCTATACGATCGTTTTAATACGACCGTTCCAACCAGTCCCCCTACTAATTGATTGCAAACGATCGTTTCTTGTACGATCATTCCAGATTTTCTTTCCAACTGATCGTTCTGCTTCCATCCTTATAACCGATCAGTTCCTGTTAGCCTATCAACCAACCAATGATTGAATTATTGTCACTCCTATACGATTGATCTAGTACGATTGTTTCAAGGTCATTGAGTTCAACCGGCCGTTTTTGTTAACACACCCATCAACAAATGTTCGACCACCTACTTCTGCTTCTAGCCGAAGTCTAGAATTGATTAGGAGGGAAGTACCTCGAAGATAATATCCTACGTTCCTATGGGGAAGGGTGAAAAAATATGAGATACAAAATTCATTCAAGCTTGGTATTGTACATGAATTTTGACAAGTACAAAACCGGGCATGATTTTAGAACCCCTATGTTGACCCAAGGTAGGACTTGAGTGAGACTGGGTTTTTTCCAAAGCAAACTCCAAAGAAACCCTAAGTGCCGACTACCAGGCCTTGGAATTTGCTGACTCTAAGTAATCCAGGGGTTGACTCCAAGCGATCCCATGGTTGACTCCAAGCGATTATCAAATTTTCTCGGGTTTTCCTCCAGGTGATTTATCGCTACCCTGTCAATTTCGATCCATCTCGCTTTGCGCATATCTTGGACATGCATATATTATTCGCAAGCATAACAAGTAGTTGTGGCTAAAGAATGTGTCGGATCGACGATGACCGAAACATCCGAACCCTATCAATAAAGATCTCTGATTATCAATTGGATCGTTGACGGTCGATATCCCGCTGAAAGGAGCTATGGACAAAGTGGGGTAGTGAGCACACGACGCTGCTTCACTTATCAATGAGATTTATTCTGATCACTTTTTAATTAATTTATTTTAATTTCAATTTCAATTATGTTTTGAACTATGACCGACTTGAATTATACTATGTGCATACGATGAAAGTATCCAAGTGCCTAGAGTTGGGTGCCGATTAATCTCCGCAGATCGTGACAAAACCTGTAGAGCTATTATCTAGACGAGCATGATTCGACCGTTCATCAGCTACCATATGCCCCTGACTTGGGACATCGAAACATGGAATGGAAAAACTCAACAAGGTCAGAATCCAACAGAACGTGGACATGACTAACTATTCATTCAGCAACCTTCATATTAGACTTGAAGTAGCCGCGATCGCATGCCTATTTATTAACCATAGATTTCAACAAATGGACACGATTGCAGCCTAAAACGGATGCGACTTAATTTGTCTACTCAATAACTCATTATCTTTATTTGCTAAAAAGAACACGGAGCAAATTGTGCAAGACTTGATCATCCAACCCCAGCGTGGATGTGATCCAATCATCCATTACCTACCACCTTCCTCGACTTGATGGGAAGAGCCACAATTACCAAGTGGATGAGAATCGACTGTCTGTTTGTCAAGTTTCATCTTGAATGTTAGGGGTAGAATCCCATTCCATGGATGAACGTGGTTTGATCGTTCATTCGACAACTTTTACCTCGACACGGTAAATGAAGTACAAATTGAACGGGCGAAAACACGACAGCCCCCGACAAAAACTCTAAGTCCCCGACCGTGGACTAGAGTACTCTAAGTCCGTGACTGTGGACTAGAGTGTAAACCATTCAGCGGAAAAAACGACCGCCCCGGGTGGAAACATGACTGCCCACGACAAAAACTCTAAGTCCCTGACTGCGGACTAGAGTACTCTAAGTCCCCGACTGCGGACTAGAGTATAAACCACTCGGCGGAAGAACGATTGCCATGAGCGGAAACACAACTGCCCATGACAATAACTCTAAGTCCCCGACTACGGACTAGAGCACTCTAAGTCCCCAACTGTGGACTAGAGTATAAACCATTCGATGGAAAAACGACTGCCATGGGCGGAAACACGACTGCCCACGACAAAAACTCTAAGTCCTTGACTGCGGACTAGAGTATAAGCCATTCGACGGAAACATGACCGCCCACAACAAAAACTCTAAGTCTCCGACTGCGAACTATCTAAGTCCCCGACTACGGACTAGAGTATATACCATTCGACGAAAAAATGCCTACCATGGGCGAAAACACGACTGCCCACGACAAAAACTCTAAGTCCCCGACTACGGACTAGAGCACTCTAAGTCCCCGACTGTGGACTAGAGTATAAACCATTCGGTGGAAAAACGACTGCCACGGGTGGAAACACGACTGCCCACGACAAAAACTCTAAGTCTTTGACTACGGACTAGAGTATAAGCCATTCGGCGAAAACACGACTATCCACAACAAAAACTCTAAGTCTCCGACTGTGGACTATCTAAGTCCCCGACTACGGACTAGAGTATAAACCATTCAACGAAAAAATGCCTGCCACGGGCGAAAACATGACTGCCCATGACAAAAACTCTAAATCCCCGACCGCGGACTAGAGTACTCTAACTCCCCGACCATGGACTAGAGTATAAGCCATTTGGTGGAAACACGACTGCCCATGATAAAATCTCTAAGTCCCAGACTGCGGACTAGAGTACTCTAAGTCCCCGACTGCGGACTATAGTTTAAACCATTCGGTAGAAAAACGACTGCCACGGATGGAAACACGACTGCCCACGACAAAAACTCTAAGTCCCTGACCGCGGACTAGAGTACTCTAAGTCCCTGACCACGGACTAGAGTACTCTAAGTCCCCGACCGCGGACTAGAGTATAAACCATTCGGTGGAAACATGACTGCCCATGACAAAAACTCTAAGTCCCCGACTACAGACTAGAGTACTCTAAGTCCTCGACTGTGGACTAGAGTATAAGCCATTCGGCGAAAACATGATTGCCCATGAGGAAAACTCTAAGTCCCCAGAGTGTGGACTGGAGTATAAGCAATTCGGCGGAAATGTGACTGGCTATGGAAGAATTTTAAGTCCCCGGAGTGCGGACTGAAATATGAACACAGATCGAGCGCGAATCGATCGCTTGCAGAATAACTCTAAGCCCCCCAAAGTGCGGACTAGAATGCAAACTCCGTGAATAGATGAGTGGATTTCAGTCGTTCTCTATTCAAGTAATTCTGACCTGAAATCGACAGAAGGAATACAAACTACTAAAGACCAAAATATGCACGACTCGGTTTTCTATCCACTAGCTCGGTCCCATGATTAGACGGGAAAGAGTGTAAAGCTAAAGCAAGCGTAACCTGCCTTTTTATTTATTATTGTACGCCCCGGACTTGGGGGCATGAGAGAAAAACACGATGGATGTGAATCGACCATTCATTAATCGACTTTAAATCTTTTGGAAATGATGTGGGAGTATAAACACGACTGGGGCGAGACTCGACCGTCCACACAGTACACTTATCGACCCAAATACTAGGGATAGAAGTGTGATTGTCCAAGAAATGACTATGATAGCTTAACACTGTGGCTCATATCCCGTGTTTACAATGAATCAAGGCCACGACCCTAGAGAGGCCTTGAGATGGATTAATCACATTAGTGTTCGATTCAACAACCAACAAGTCGCAAGTACATAAAATGAAAAATGCTACAGTTCGGACATTTAAACAGGTAGGTGCAGAAATCATACGCAAGAACAAAAGAATATTTATTCACATGAAACTGGTTGTAAAAAATACAAGACAACACCGAAGGGCCATGCCCAAACGAATACAACCAACAAAAAGAGAAATGGCTATTTGAATTATTTGCATGTCCAAAGATCACTCTTTATATTTCTTATCTCTCTTTCGCTTCTTCAGAGTGGCTCCCTTTGAACTACTGCTAGCCCCCTCTTCGATCTTTTACCACCTCGACTTTTCTTTGAAGGAGTTTCCCCAGCTGTATGGACTGAGGTGGATCATCTTTGGAAGTAGGAGGGATGGGGGGATCTTCAACACTAGAAGTATAAGGAACATCTTCCGAAGTAATCGCCCCTTTAGAAGGGATAGTCTAAAGAGGGACAGGTATCGACTCATCTGGGACCAGATCAACTAGCTCGCCCTTCACCTTCCTTTTTTGAGCTCCTCTCACTCAATCCTCTCTTTCATACTAGGCCCACCAATGGGATCGGAGGAGCCCGTGATCACCACTTCTACGTCGAAAGGGATTTCATGGTGCGGGTCACCTCCCTCCTTGAATAACGCCTCCATGAGTTGATCATAAAAAACGAAGGCTTCTTCGCGAACACTTTGAGTGGTGACCGAAGTGGTAACTGTAACAGACTTTGTCACGGCCATTTGCGACTCCAACTGAAGTTCTCGAGAAGGGAGAGAAGCAATATTTGATGGGTCCAAGGCTGAGAAAGAAAAAGACAAAAAGATTAGAAAGATCGATTAATAACATCCCGACTTTACAAGAGAAGGGAAAAATGGATGGAATACCTTCTTCGGCGTGGATATCGGGTTGGGCCGAAGCATCTTCGGAACTACGCTCGGTGATCGAATAGTCGCGGTTTGTCCGAATCGTACCTGGGGATGGTCGAGGAGCTCGTCGCAGAACTAATTATGACTTGAGACACCAAGGGCAGTTCGGTTGCAATGTTAGAATGCACCGATCCGGATCCTTCGCCCACTTCATGTGAAGGAGCAGTCACAAACTCTTTCTGAAGAGAAATCTGAATGTCATGTAATATTTTGGGTCCATCGCCCAACAGCACTTCACTTTCGAGTATGGTTACATCGACGTTCTCTGAGCTGTGAAGTCTTTTCTTTTCCCTTACGAGAAATTCCCAAGCACGATGAAGCTAGTAGGGATAGTCTTGGCCAAGCCACGCTAAATTCCTATGTTTGAGAACATTGGCGTTGTAGAGAATGAGAAGCGGGTCGAGCTGATTCATCACATCTTATCTTACCTTGTTTTTGTTCGTTTCTGTCTCGCGTTGAATGAGCGTATCAACATCTTTAGCTTTTTCAATAGCCGCATCTATCTCGAGCCTGACACGAACCAGCTCTTCATAGAAATCTTGAACGATCTTTTGAGCATCATCTTTTTCTTTAATCGCATCTTCAAGCTTGGCCTTAAGTTCAACTATTTCCTTCATGGCCGCAGACTCGATGTTTCGAGCCGTGTCTCTCTCGAGCGCTATCTCTTGATTTCGAGATGCAATACTTGAACCATATCGAGATGGCTAGTTTTCATCTCCTTATAGATTTTAAGGCGGCATCAGATTTTCCTTCGGCTTCAGTTAAGGTGGTTCTAGAGGCCTCCAGTTCATTTGTCAGAGCTTCGATAATTCTCTTATCCTGAGCCTGTTGTCGTTTTAGTTTTTTGATTCATGCTGCGCGCTCGAAGGAAACTTTTGATATCTTTTTCGCAATTAATGGTCATTTTTTGAACATCATCTGGAACCCTCTTCAGATTAGAAGGAAAGTAGAATCCATCAAAGCATAAGTTCAGGAATTCCTCTCGAAATTCTGCCATACAAACATTTGGATCAATTGGGAGATCCTCAGAAATAGTTTCAACCCCGGTACTTTCCTTACCAGGCCAGTGAACTACAGTATGTTCGCCCTGGCGGTGGTGATCGCTCGACCACTGAGACTAAGATGGGACCAAGGATCTTGGAGGCATTGGAGCTTTAGAAGGGCCACGAGGGGGATCGATGGGCAGGTCCCTGCGTTCAGCTGGTCTTTCAAGACCTTTTTAAGAAGGAGATCTCGATCTATGAATATCCTGAGCAAGCCTGTCCATGTCATCTCTCTCTTGATAACCCTGATCGCGGCTGGGGCGATAGCTAGAGTCATAATATTCACCACTGCCGCGGTAGGAGCTGGATCACGATCCTGATGATTAATGTTGTACATCCCACAGGGAATCAAACATGCTCCTTTTCCTCACCATCGTTTCTGCAAAGAAAAGCGGATATCATTCGACTTTGGATACTAGGAAGTACAAGTTAAGTGCATGCAGCGTTGAATGTGCGAGTGTGTGTAAGTGTCCTAGTACAACCGCCGATAGACTAGGTGCAGGAGCTTTGCTCATCGGTGTAACTTCCCCTCTGGAAGTAGGGATCTCCAAGCCAGTTCTGACGGGAGACTCTGATCCTCCAATGTTCACGTCAGTGAAATGATAAGCGTGGATATCATATGGAATTGGTAGATCGGACAAAGGATCTAGTGGTAGATTCGCTGATGACTTAGTTGAGTCGAAAAGACGACTTCTTGGAGGCTTGTGTGCGAATGTTTTCTTTTTTTTAGCTGCAGCTGGGGATTGAGAAACTCGTGAGGGTCCGACAGCAACCTTGGGATCAAGTCTATCATCATGACGACCAGGTGCATCTTCACTACGTTCTCTAGCACCACTATTAATCGACTCTTGGGTGCTCATCTAGGGGCATCACAAAGCCAGATTGACTATCTCTTTGACGGGTTGCAGCCCATGATCTGATCCCAGTTGTCTGGGCAGTTTTGGTGAGCCCCACGCTGAGGCCCTCCTCTATCAAGCCAAAAGCGATGAGACGTTCATCCCTGGGCAAAAATTCGATATTTCTATCTTCAGGCGGAGCGTTCTTCAAAATTGAAACTGCCTCTTCGTAAATATCACCGCTAGGCCGGGTAATGACACCTGAAAATGACTAACATCGTCGGAATGCAACTTGGATGTTATTTTCCTATCTTATTATGAAAATTAATGAGAAACACTTACGCCTCTCTAGCCATTGTCCACGAAGCCGGGCGGGCAGCGAACGAAGAACCATTTGCTCTTGAAAGCACTTAATTTGTTCCAAGTGCCAATCAAAATCTGGCATCTCTTCATCGACTCAAGAAAAGTGAATGATAGACTCCCTGTCTATCATTTAAAAGTGAAAATAAATCAGATGTCTTCAATCGTAGGGGGCGGTGCAGGAACTCCATGAATACCATATAAGTGCAGTTGAGGAGTGCATAACTGTTTGGATGGAATTGCGTAGGGGCAATCCTTAGATAGTGTAGGATCCCCTGGGTATATGAATTAAATGGCGAGATGCACCATGCCCAGCACATAAATTTGTTACATGCTGTGTACCCTTTGGGAGGTCCATGAGCCCTGTCGTCTCATGACAAAACTAACACATCGCCAAAAGGAATCCCATGCCTTGTGCAAATCCTCCGGAGAGCATCTTCTTTAATCTTTGAAGAAACTAAATCAGGAGGATTTTCGAGGATGACTGTGTTTTCTAAAGTATCGGGCGTCGGTTCAATAACTTTCGATGGAAAGACGGGAACAATCTCGGAAAGATCAAGTTGGGAACCCGAGCCTTCAGGCTGTTCTGAATTATGACTAAGCGGTAGGTTGTTAGACTCAGTCGCTAACTAGATTCTACGTCCAAATTAGTCCTATGAGAAGAAGATCCAGCTGGCATGATTGCGGAGTGTCTGAAACACCTAGATTCCCTTGCTATCAAACTTAGTAAAAATCATAATTAGAAAAAACGACTTGTACCCCTAGTGCATAGTGAGTGTAAGTGCAGTGTGATAAAGTGCCGATCAATATAATAATAAGTTATGCAAAACTGAAGACAAGAAGAGGCAACAAGACATAAAATTTTGTTTAGAGAGACGCGGCTCGAGTTTCATAAACAATTGTTAGCCAACAGAAATCAAATTATTGTCTAAGTTACGGATAAGTTTTGACATGGTAATTAAAGTTCTTAATTCATGACACTTGTTCTAAGGAAATATGCTATTAGTCGTGGAGGTCATGTCGTATGCTAGTTATGTTCATGTCTAAGTGTGTATGAGAAATTGGAGCTCGTTGCTTAGTTCGAGTTAATCTATTTCTATCTCATTTTATGAGAAAAGTGGGAGAATGATTCATGTGTGGGGTAAAAACACTAAGTTCAAGTGTAGACCGGACGTTTTAGTGTTACGTGGGTCAATCATTCTAAGTTTCATGTAGGCCGAACGTTCTAAGTATGTCGATCGTCTCCTAAGGCAACATCCACCGATCGTCCAACATCGATCCTACCCACCAATCGTTCTTGCCCATGCTATCATATCCGATCGTTCGCAAACCATTTTCGAACTCCTCCATTATTGAACCAGAACCTCACCTATTGTCTACAAGTCCTCCATCTCCATACCTCATCTCTTCTAGAAAGCGACTGCTATCCTAACATTTTGATCGACTCCCATTGAAATGATCTCTTCCTCCATTCTACATGATCGTAAATGAAAGAAAGGGAAAAAACATCTGTGTCTACTGTCATAGGTTCGGGGTTGTTCTAAGAGTTATGCGGCAAATTCAGATAAGGTTTTATTTATGTTCGAGATCTAAAAGAGGAATGATTCGAAGTCGATTCTAAGTCCAAGTGTGGGGGAGAATGACATTGCTATGAGGATCGGTAGAGGAAAGAGGAAAGCACTCGTCTCATTTCTTAGCTTGAGGACAAAAGTGTGGAGAGTAAAGTGAAGAAAATGACTAAGTGTCAAGTCTTATATAGGGAATAGGTTCGGCCGATCATTTTCGCCTTGAAGGGTTTAGCCGATCGTTTCCACTTCAAAGGGTTAGGTCGATCGTGTCACACCCAAGGGCTATGCTGATCCACCTTCAAGCATTATGTTCACCGGACCATTTATTGACAATCTACCAACCATTCCATCACGTGCCGATCCATCCCAGCCTTTATGCTGATTGTTCCCTCTTGTCGCTTATCTATGTCTTAGAACAATCGTTTCACTATCCAACCTATAATAATGAATTCCATGATCGAAAAAAGTTTGAATTTTAGATATATAAAAAATGAATGAAAAAAATGATGAAGTGAATGAAAAGTGTGATGGATGAGAAGAGGAATGGTGTACGATCATAGAGATTCAATTACATACGCGAACATTCAGTATATCATAAAACTTGGCGACGAACCTGTGAACATTCGAACACGACCTGGAGCCAACAACATGAACACGTGTATGAATATGCATGAAAACAGCTTAGAAGTTCAACCTTTTGAAATCAATAAAAGATTGCAATCAAACCTGGAACTGTCAAGTTTGAGATTGGATCAAATAAAAAAGGGCTTGAAGGCCCCGCATGACCAATTTTGTATATGAACACAGAATACGAATCTAGTTTTATACTATCGATAGGGGATAAAGGAATAATAATCAATCAGGAAGCTGAATGGACTTCTTTACAGCGATTTAGACTTTTTTGATTCAAAGTACGTCGTGTTATTCACAAAACGTACTTTGGGGACAAATGTTATCCCGCCTTTTGGCGAAGCCATGATATCATCGATTCGACTAGGAATGGATGGTCGATGGCTTGAAAAGTCAGTTATGTGTAGTACCTTGGACAATAGTCGGACAGATTCGAACTAGTACCAAATTGAAGTAAAGTTAGCATGAAGTCACCAGCCTGGCCCTGAGAAGTTATATCTCAAGTTTGGAATTGATTGAAGTTCATATACACAAGCTATGGATATGACAATGATTTGTTTGGATCGACTAGAGAGCGATCAAGGAAATAGTTCAAGTCATCGGAGAACATTTGATATCTTGAGATCCATGAAGCCGATCCATGTGAGGCTTTCAAGACATCAACAGAGTAGCAAGTGGAGCATGCCATGACGATCGTGCATCCCAATATGGAGATGGGAGGAATGTCAATCAATATACACCAATCGTTATTCGAAGGTTCAATATAACGATCGATGTATCTCTTGTATGATCAATCTTCGACCAAGAACGACCCATAACTTGCAATCTATATCTCAAAATGATCCTATATTTTAGGAGCAACATCTAGAAGTACGTGGGACCCTCCAACATCGATCGCATAGTGATTGGGGCTAAGAAAAAGGATGGGCTATATGTATACCGATCGTTCTTGATCTTCGAGTTATTGGGGCCGATCGATATGGTTGGCTCTACTGGACCTAGGGGCCCTTCTTGCAAAGTTTCTACCTGATCCATGCGCATCTTCTGTTATAAATACAGTAGGCATAACTTCAGAAAGGGGGACTGGATCTTCTTCTTCCTCCTATGGAGGCTCTACCATTTTTTATTCTTTAATCTTATATCAATGGATCCTAGCTGATCCAAATACTCTTGTAATTGTAATCCCGTGGAAGACTAATAAAAGCGTGAAGTGGATGTTGGCCAAGATTGCCGAACCACTATAAAAATCTACGTGTTCATTTATTTTTATGCTTTGTTTCTGATTCCATTCATTGCTTGATATCCATAAGATTCTACGGGTGTTGATGCCCATTTCTGGCGTCGATAATTATTTATATTAAGTAAGTTCTATGTACTTTTGGTAAGTTCTATATGATTTTGAATTCAATAAAGGTAACTAAGTTATTTATATTAAGTAAGTTCTATATACTTTCAATATCTACTAAGTACTTAAGATAAGAAACTAACAAATACTTAATTCAAACGATACAAACACCAGTAAGTACTTAAGATAACCTCATAATTGAAACAATATAACCAATACAACCTGATAATTGAAATGATACAAATAAGATGACCAATATTGAAATAGATCTAAAACAAATGCACATACTAACTAAAAAATTATCCTCGACCATCTGATAATTGCATTGAATCAAGTGTCCTCTTGAGTATTTCAGTTTGTTCTTCAAGTTTAGTTGCATAAACAATTGCTCAATGGGGTAAAGGATCGTCAAGCCATTGCCAAAAAGCATAGCCATCTAGAAAATTATGGCATCTATAGTGACGTTGATCGATGTTAGTTCCGTTTCTTACAATATAATACAAAATAGAAACTCCACAGTTACAGTAGACGAGTCCAGAGTCAGCCTTTTGATCTGCCTGAGGTACTTGGTGGCGTGTTTCATCCCTTCTTTGCCTTCTACCATTATTGCTATGTCGCTCCGCTCTTTGTCTTCTACCATCCTCTAACAGCCTTTGGTCTTGCAAAACTCTCTCATGGTCCCTTGCATCCTCATAGTGTCCTTCCTCCATTTCAACATACCACTCAGTTGGTGGTTGGGAGAAAGACGTATCCAGTGGGGTATTGTGTCTTAAAGGACCTTCATACGAGTATAATGAGGCAAAGAAGTATGGTTGTAATCCACAGTATTTTTGTATTACTGGCATGGTATTAGTGAAGAGCATTATGGCAAGCAGTCCAATATAAAGCTAAGGTCTTCTATCTCCACTAGTCGAGTAGTGTAATTTTAAAAGCAGTGCAACATTAAAAGTAGTGCGACGTTAAAAGCAACATTAAAAGTAGTGCAATGTTAAAAGCAGTGCAACACTAAAAGCAGTGCAAGCATTAAAGCAGTGGGTACAATGTTCGATATGATGGGACACCGTGCCACTTTATCTTCGTTAAGTATGCAGAAATTTGAATAAAGAAGTGCAATGTGAATAAAGCTACATAACATGATTGAACAATGGTAACATAAATGTAACAGTACAATACATAAGTATAACGGTACAATCAAATAACGGTAACATAAATGCATTAGTATAGTAATCGACTGTAACACCCCGCATTTTTTGATAATTAAATAACCAAAATAATTATAAAGAGTGAAAATGAGCGTTTTTAGAATTGTCAGAATATGGCCTCGAAACTTATACCATTGTGTTCGTAGCGTAGCGATTTTCTGATTAATTTACATATATAATATGCCTCGAACGGACTTCATATGAAAAAGTTATTGACGTTCGAAGTTCCGTATCGAAAAATAATTATACGTGTAAATGTGCGTGAATATATTTGTTTATAAATATACGCGCTTATAAATTCTAGAAATAACGGCGTTTGAATTTCAAAATAGACGCTCGTCATAAAGGAAATTAATTGACATTAGCAATTAGAGGTAATTAATTAACATTAGTAGGAAATGTTAATCAAATCGGCGATTAAAGAAAATTAATTTACATTAATTAGCAACGTTTGAATTTCAAAATAAACATGTGTTATAAAGGAAATTAAATTTGCGATTGATGGAAATTAATTAGAATGAATAGGCAATGATTAAATGTTAACGTTTAATAATTTGACTTTCGCGCAATCTCGAGCATTGTTTTCTGGATCCAATGATTCGCAGCAAGCCTGTGACGTGGTTGCACAAGATTCAATCCTAAAATCCGACGGCCTGAGATCCCTAAGATTCACTATAAATAGAACCCTAGGCCTAGCTATTTTCTCACAATCAGATTTTCTCCCAATTGGGTTCATTGCTTGAGGCTGAACCCTAAATAGAAAATATTTCTAGGGAGAATATCTTTTTAACAAAAATATTAGACACCTTAGAAGTGGATCAAGGAAGGCCATGGATTAAAGCTAAGGATGACAGGTGAGTGGATTTTAATTATATCTCTTTTATGTTTATGATATATAATATCATTAGATTCCCGTTAAATATTTAATTCAGCATTTATTTCAGTAATTAGTTCTACTAGTTAGTTATGTTGAAACGGTAAATTTTGTAAGAGAAGTGTACTTATATTTAAATGTTATTTATATGGAAAAAGAAAGGAATCCAATTAAATATAAGTAATATTAGGCTTGAAAGTTGTAGAGACAGGCATAAGCCTAAAAGTGAGAAATTTACAATAATATATGTTAAAAGGGGAGAAATGAATTAAAAAGGGGAAAATCTAATAACTTGATTTGGAAGTTAGTGATAGTTTAGTTGGTTGGTTTAGAAAAGGAAATACATTTCCATAGTTTAAAATTGTAAGAATAACGATAAACGTAATTGCAAGAATAAAAGCATGAAAAAGGGAATTAGTGTAAAATAGAGATATTTCTGTATTTTGCATCACCCAAAAATTAAAGAAATAATAAAAGAAATATCTTGCAGTTACGAGTTATGGTTTATAGCATTATTTAGTATTAAAATATGAAAATGGATTTTTAACACAGTTTTTGATAACCAACCAAATAGAATAGAACTACTTCCTAGAATAAAGAGAATAACGTGAAGCGTTAAAGAAATTAAAGAAGAAGAAATAATCAAGTTAATTATTTGACAAGACTAGAAACAATAAACAGAAAATGTGACTAGATCTGCATTTATTGCGTAGATAGTAGAGTAAAAAGTAAAGCAGTTATTATGATAAGTAATTTGTGACAGTTGGATGTAGTCCCACGCTAAGACTGTCATATAATATAAGAGAACTAAAGAGAATTTAGTATCATAATAAAAGAAGATAGACTAGAATAGAAAATAGACACTTGCAATTACATTTATAACATGTGGGTTATAAAAGAAAGAATATAGAAGTGACAATTGCAAGTATAATTGTAACACGTAGGTTATAATTAAAAAGAAAGAAATATAAGAGGCTTATTTTATCAAACTTAGATCTTGGATTAAGTTAATAAGCAAGAATAATAGTAGTGGCCCATACCGGCAGCATTCCCTTTCAGGTCTAGGACTGATGGTCTCACACATAGGTGGGGCTGGGCATGCTGATTAGGGTAAATAAGTAGCAAACGGAATAAGAAAAGTAAACTAAACGCATAATAAAAGATTAGACGTGGGGTCTAATAAAATGGTAAGGTGCGTTTGGAGTAGCCCGAAAGAGAATCTGGATAAGGAGCCTAACGAAGCAGTTCATCGCACATTTTTAGTACAGAAAGAGCACGTCCAACTTAGTTATTTTGGGCTAGAATGAAGTACGAGACTTCAACAGGACGTGAGAATACTCTAGGATGGCCCTCTGGGTAGGCCTAACGAAGCTGCAACCTCGAAGGCAGGTCTGTAGGTGTTCCATCAAGAGAGTATGCCTTGACTGCTTTTGCATTGCAGGCTTAACGAAGCGGACCTTTGTAGGCAGTCAAAAGGTTGATGATAGAGTAGGATATTCGTATGAAACCATACTCTAGTTTGCGAGTAGGTTATAGTGGGCAGGACCCAAAAGGATAGTCTCATGCGGAGATCAGCCATCATCAGTCAGAGCGTGTTCGGGAAAGGCTAGAGTTAAATCAACAGGCCAATGACTCTTTCACCATCGAGACATTGGATGAGGGGCACAACCAATTGGATGTTTAGATTGTTTTCAGTAGGGCACAACCACTTAGCTCTTGAAAGGTCTTTCGATTAGTCGAGGAGGGGTTGCGTGAGACCATAGCCATGATGAGAAAAGAGACAAACCAAGTAGAATATATGTATTATAGGCCTAACGAAGCGGACCTTTACAGATATAGAAAATCCCGACTGAGTTCTGTTCAAGGTAGACCTTGTTGGCGGAATTCAGGGAGTAGACAGAACGATTACGTGTAGTCCTCAAGGTATGCACTGGGTGGTACATTGTGGATGTCCGAGCACTAGTATAAGCTAGTGCGGATGCAGTTTCACATTTTCATAGTAGACGACGGAACATCTGTATTGTAGGCCTCACGAAGCTGTCCTTTACAGATGTAGTTACAGTATGCTCTAGTAGCGAAACGATGGAGTCCTTTTCGAGGAGGATACGGAAGGTACTATGGGTAGTACCTAGGACCGATGCGGTCTTTGGGCATGTAGCTACATATATATTGGTTATTAGGTCTTAATCTACTAGGGAGTAGATGAGTATGATTCACGCACAGAGGCGAGAGTATTATAAACCCAACAAAACTAATATAATAGAAAATGGAAATAGAACGGTATATGTAGAATTATGCTTAGAAGTGTATAATTTGTCCATTCACTAAAACTTTATTTCTGACCCCCTCCTCATATCATCCCACAGGTTAGATAGATGGCAGATATTTTCCAACTTTGAGACACCTGTTTAGAAAGTGTTATTACCTTGGTGAGTATTTACTTACTATTATATTTTAGTCAGTTCCGCTGTGAGATATTTATTTGAGCTCTGATATATTTATCTTTGCCTATTTGCAGGATACCAGATACCCAACTCGGGCTTCAGTGGTTGAATTTTAGCATTTTTATGAAAAATCTGGACCCACTGGAATTCGGGTTGTTACATTTGGTATCAGAGTTTAGGTTTGTAGATCCTAAGTAAATTAGGATATATGAGTGAACGTATTTGTATTTTTGAATAAAATATAAATATAAATATATTATGTACTAAAATCCAAATAGTCCCCAATTATAGATTTTAACATATAGAAAGTTTTTAGAAGTATATTTGTGCATAGTTTGCTAATTGGGTTTGTGATGAGCCAAGGATGTTGAGCTCTATGTTATTGCCGATTTATAGTGTACAATAAGCTCGGTTTTGAGAGAAGATTGGTACCCTATGTTATAGGAAGTGGGAAAGTTCCCTAGTGATAGTAGGGAGAGTAATTTTATTTTGGAAGGAATAAGAGAGTTTAGTAAGGAAATGAGATTTCCAAGGTTTAGGAAGGATATGCCTAGGGTAGTAAGAAGAAAAGCCACTTAATGTATAGCCCAATAAAATGAAACTTTTGGAATTGAAAAGTTGAAAAATATAATTGTTAATATGTTTGAGGAAGTAAATATTGTGTTTTTGAAAAAAAAGTGGTATGAAATTTAAACTGGTTTTTATATGATGTAAATTTTGTTAAAAGTGAAATTCTTTTTGAAGAATTATAGAGCATGTATAGCTCGCTAGTTTCTTTGTAGGTAAAGATTTTAAATATAAAAACCTAGAGTGTGTTAAGTATCGAAAATGTAGGTTACAACATTTATTGTTATAATAGATGTTTTCGTGAAAAATAAAGGAAACATAGACTACTACACTATTGTTATAGTAGGTGACTCCCAAAGGAAATGTTTTACATAGCATGTGGGATTTATAAATATTTATTTTAATTGAATCCATATACTAGTATTTTTGGGTTGTAGTAACGGTGTTTTACGCAACATCTGTTTTGACCCAAATAAAAATGTGTTTTGAAGATAATTTCTAAGTATAGAATAAAGTGGTTTGTAAGTACACTTATTATTTAAATAAGTATATGGAAATGTTTTCTAGTTATGAACAAATTAAAACAGTTTCGAAAATGAGTTCTTCTAAAAAAAAGATGTAAGTTAAATATTAGAAAAATAATAAATTTCGTAGGAAATGTCTATTGTAAGTGAATATAGATTAAACATACTTTAATTTATTGGAATGAAATAAATAATGATATAATTTTCTATGAAATCAAATCACAAATAAAGATGTTATGTGCAAGTTATAAAGAATACGTGAAAGAGATGTACAAGGTATGGAAAACACCATATTTTGTATAGCCTATTTCGATAAAATATAAAATAAGTTCCTTGTAATTTCACGTAAACATGAAATCCTCTTTTAAAGGATTCATAGAAGGTTTTAGCGTTAATGGTTTTTCATAAGAGAAAGTAGTTCCAATACATTAAGGTATAAAACCATTAGGTGTAATAAGAAGTGTAATAATTAGAGACAATGTTAGTTAGGAGGGATATTGTAGAGGGCCTTGGTAGGAAAGCTAAGCAATGGAAATTTCATATTTTTCCATTGATTATGCGCATTGGTTGCTTGACTTTGTAGAAAGTCCCCATTTGTAGTAAGTTAGAAACTCCTCTAAGGTTAGATAATTGGAAGAGTAGGAAAGTTAAGGGATTTTTTATAAAACAATTGTTCTTATCTACTCCAGTTTTTGTAAATTTGAAAATCTATGAAAAGAAGATGTTTTGAAAACATGTGAGGACATTTTTGAAAGTCAAGAAAAAAAATTGTTTTAAGGACAAGCAAGGCATGTTTTAAAGAAAAATGGTTTGGTGAAAAAGCAAACAAGTTTTTGGAAGAGAAAAACTTAGTAAACAATTAAATTTAAAAATCCAATTTTTTTTTGGAAAGCTGTAAAGGTCTTTAAAAGGAAAAGAGGAATAAGTTTTGAACTTAGAATTTGTAAGTTTTCCCTCTAGGTTTGGGAAATGATTTAAATTCAAAGAGCTATAAAGATGCAAGTCTAGAAAGATAAAATGTTAAGTAACCAAGTACCTTTGAATTTAATAGAAACTTCAAAGTAACACTTTTAAAAGCAAGAATTTTGGGATTTGATGTTCAAAAATTTAGAAGCTTTAATTTTTGAAATGAAATGATAAATACCAAACCAAACTTTTAAATATGGAGTAGATAAGAATCATTTCCTAGGTGTGACGGGGAAAGTGTAAGGATATAGCAGTGATTACTTTTAGTAGTAATAAAAATAGTTCTCGTAAAGCATATAGGACATAAGTGAGAACCTAGGAATGTTGCTTCATATGTGTAGACTATATAAGAATAGTGAATTGATATTAGTAAGATAGTAAGACACACGTGGTTGGGATAGGTAGACCTTAGTTGGGGAAAAAAGAAAGGTAAAGGTAAAGAGAAAATTTCCCCAGGCTTAGTTGCCTTTTTAGATAGAGACTGCATAGATTGAAATCCTTATTTGTTGCAGTAAATGAGACTTGGTTATTCCATTTTGAGATGGAATGGAAGAGATGAACAGATCTTTTTCATCGCGAGTAATACAGCGTAAGTTAATAACGAGTAATAGGCGGTAGGAAGAGCATATGCGTTACTTAGATTTCTAGAGTAGGACCTTTCTATGTCAGGGTGGGCATGGTCCAAGACCTCCTAGCCCTAAATGATAGCTTTGTTTAGCTGCTATATTTATTTATCTAGTATCACTTTGTAGTAGGACTTGTTTTCTCTTTTAGTTATGAGATCGTACTCTTATGTAAGCATTTAGTTCCTATTGTAGTAAATCGGTGATGATTAGTATGATGCTCTTTTTCTGCGATGTTCACAAGAAGAGAATAAAAACATAGGATGTGAGTAATAAAAGAAAAGTAAAAGCAGATAAAAGTAACTAAAAGAAAAACAGTAAAATTTAAAGAAAGCGACAAAAACGTCAACAGAAAAATTTGAAAAGAAAAGTTTTTCTTATGTAAACCGTGCTTGGAAAAGAAAATAGAGATTTTTATAGAATAGCGGCATAAGTTCCAAGTACGGAGAAAGAGGTGCTCAAAGGTAAAACGGTAAATGTGAGGTTTTCCGTTTTCTACCTTCTTTATGACATAAGGAATTGAGTTTGGAAAAAATTAGATTTTTCTGAAATTCAAGTATTAAAAGTTGTGTGGTAGGATTTGGATGTAAAAATTGTTGAACTACGCCCCTATTCAGTAGGAGTGTGGGAAAAATTGGATGAATTTTTTTTGAGTTTTCAAAAGATTGCATTCATATAAAAATTGCAAGTATATTTAGGATATGTGCATCATATTTTAAAAAGGAGTTTTTAAAGAAGAAAAACATTCATATAGGAGGTACCGCTTAGAAATTCATGTACATGCATATATTTTATGTTGAATGACACTTTGTACAAAGACACAGATGGTTGCAAAAATTGGATGTACACAAAATGGATGTGATTGATGCTGAAAATTACATAGTTTTACCCTTATCGAATTTCGGGGATGAAATTTCCTAAAGGGTGGGAGAATGTAACGCCCCGCATTTTTAGATAATTAAATAACCGAAATAATTATAAACAATGAAAATGAGCGTTGTTGGAATTGTGAGAATATGGCCTTGAAACTTATACCATTGTGTCCGTGGCGATTTTCTGATTAATTTACATATATAATATGCCTTTAACGGACTTCGTATGAAAAAGTTATCGACATTCGAAGTTCCGTATCGAAAAATAATTATACGTGTAAATGTGCGTGAATATATTTGTTTATAAATATACGCGCTTATAAATTCCAGAAATAATGCGCGTTTGAATTTCAACATAGACGTGCGTCATAAAGGAAATTAATTGACATCAGCAATTAGAGGTAATTAATTAACATTAGTAGGCAATGTTAATCAAATCGGCAATTAAAGGAAATTAATTTACATTAATTAGCAACGTTTGAATTTCAAAATAAACATGTGTTATAAAGGGAATTAAATTTGCAATTGATGGAAATTAATTTGAATGAATAGGCAACGGTTAAAAGTTAACGTTTAATAATTTGACTTTTGTGCAATCTTGAGCATTGTTTTCTAGATCTAACGATTCGCAACAATCCTATGACGTGGTTGCACCAGATTCAATCCTAAAATCCGATGGCCTGAGATCCCTAAGATTCACTGTAAATAGAACCCTAGGCCTAGCTATTTTCTCACAATAAGATTTTCTCCCAAGTAGGTTCATTGCCTGAGGCTGAAATATAAATAGAAAATATTTCTAGGGAGAATATCTTTTTAATAAAAATATTAGACGCCTTAGAAGTGGATTCAGGAAGGCCATGGATTAAAGCTAAGGACAACAGGTGAGTGGATTTAAATTATATCTCTTTTATGTTTATGACATATAATATCGTTAAATTCCCATTAAAATATTTAATTCAGCATTTATTTCAGTAATTAGTTCTACTAGTTAGTTATGTTGAAACTGTAAATTTTGTAAGAGAAGTGTACTTATATTTAAATGTTATTTATATGGAAAAAGAAAGAAATCCAATTAAATATAAGTAATATTAGGCTTAAAAGTTGTAGAGAAAGGCATAAGCCTAAAAGTGAGAAATTTACAATAAATTCTGTTAAAACGTGAGAAATGAATTAAAAAGGGGAAAATCTAATAACTTGATTTGGAAGTTAGTGATAGATTAGTTGGTTGGTTTAGAAAAGGAAATACATTTCCATAGTTTAATATTGTAAGAATAATGATAAACGTAATTGCAAGAATAAAAGCAAGAAAAATGGAACTAGTGCAAAATAGAGACATTTCTATATTTTACATTGCCCAATAATTAAAGAAACAATAAAAGAAATACCTTGCAGTTACGAGTTATTGTTTATAGCAATTTTTTTTGAGAAAAATGTGTGATCCTCTAATAAAAGAGGAGAGCACACATGAAACTATATATATAACACATAATATGGTGCTGCCAACATGCCTGGCAGGTGACATATCTATGTACTGATAACAGAGTAAAAAACAGGTACCCCTAAAATGAGCTCCGGCAAAGCCACCGCCCATTTCACCCCAATACCGAGCTCCGGCATGGCCACCAACCGATAATGAGGTGTTAGAAGTACCTGGAAAACTGAAATAAAGATCTAAATCCAGAGATGCTGGAAATCTGCACCCTCTAAAAGAAGACTCTATGAAGCTGCCTCTGAGGAAAAAGGCTAATCTGAAGAAGAAACTGATCTATAAAGAAGAACTCCTCTCTGAAGATATCATAAGGCTGAAGGTAACGCCTGATGCAATCAATACTCCTGGAAAAAGCTATCCTGTACACCTGCACGAAACCGCAAGCTATCCTGCAAACCTGAAAAGAGACACTAGCAACCTATCTATTCCAGACCTGAAACAAAACTAGGAAACAAATTAGTAAAAATCACATATATGTATATAAATAGAATTTATATACATATATGCTTGAACAAAAACCCTTTATGGACCCACAATAGAAAGCAGATTATTATACACTGAATTATCATCGTTTAAGTTAGAAAAATTATTAGTATAAATATTATTAATGTCAAAATTATTATTGTTATGTTTGAAAATATTAATATTATTACTAACCTTATTAAGATATTCCTTAAAAATATTATTTTTGGCTAATTTATATTTAGGATTAGAGATCCAATTTAAGCAGAAAGATGAAATTAAAAACATCAATTTATTAATATGATCATTGTTATTATTAAAAATTCTTTGGTTTCTTTGAAACCAAATGTACCAACTAGATATGGTGAATAAAGAATCAAGCAAGTATCTATTATCCTTATTAAACTTAAATCTAAAAGAATTCCAATAGAAAACACAATCAGTAATTCTAGTACTTATATTAAATTCAAATATATTAAGGGTATTCTTAAGAATAAAATGAGTGTCCATACAATCATAGTAAATATGATTAATATCTTCTAAATGTATATTACAAAAATAACATTTATTATCAATGCAAATATTTTTCCTTTTTAAAAATTCTATAGTATTTAATTTACCATGAATAATAAGCCACATGTGTAATTTAGATTTTGGAGGAGCGTTAGATTTCCAAATATACTTAAAAAAACTATTAGATACACCTGAAAAGTTGATAAATCTATAGAATGAATTAGTGGAATATTTCTTGCTCTTATCCCATTCCCAACTAATATAATCATTATCATTATCAATATTATAAAGATTTAATCTAGCATAAAGCAAATTGAGCTGTCTAAGAGTTGAACCTACTAAAATTCTGTTAAAACTAAAATTCCAAGAAGGGTCATTTTCAGAATCAAAAACTTCAGATATAAATGCATATTTGAAGTTACAAATATCATATAATTCTTCAAACTCATTCCTAAGAGGAGTAGCGGAAATCCAACTATCATGCCAAAAAGATGTATTATTACCTGAGTGAACTATAATATTGATACCTAAGTTAAAAATTTCACTACATTTTAAAATGGATTTCCAAAAATAAGATTGCTTACGAGAAACCGATGGACTAATCTGATAAAGATTATTATTGCCATTATAGTAATATTTAGAAATAATCTCCTTCCAAGTGGCATTATCATTGGTATCTCTAAATTTCCATAACCATTTACCTAGAAGAGCCAAATTCATATTACGCAAATTAATGACTCCTAAACCATCATCCTTTTTGGATTTACAAATGGTTTCCCAATTAACAAGACATTTGATGCTACTATTTGGATTATCGCCACTCCATAGGTAATCTCTTCTAATTTTATCTATTTTATCTATCACCCAATCAGGAAAAAGATGCATAGTCATCCAATAAATTGGGGGAGCTGATAAAACAGAATTAATTAAAACCAATCTACCTGCTCTAGATAGAAGTCTCCCATTCCAGTTAGAAATCCTTTTTTTGATTTTATCAATGATTATTAACCAATCATCATGTTTAAGTTTAGTGGGTCTAATAACAAAACCTAGATAATCAATCGGAAAGTTCATTATTTTACAGTTTAATGTATTAGCAACTAAATTTTCAACTTTCTCAAAATCATTTAAAACTAAAACAGAACTTTTATCAAAGTTAATTTTTAAACCCGATAAAAGCTCAAAACTATATAGAATAAACTTAAGAGTAATTATGTGTCTAGGAAGATGAGAGGAAAAAAGCAAGGTATCATCTGCAAATTATAGGACTGATACACCATAACTCGATATATCATTTCCTATATTACCCAGAGAACCATTATCGACTGCTTTTTTAATAATCTTAGCAAAAACATCAACAGCTAAGTTAAATAGAAGGGGCGATAAAGGGTCCCCTTGCCTTAAACCTCTCTTAGACTGAATTTTATTACCTAAAATACCATTAACCATAATACTAGAGTTGCCAGTTTTAAGCAAATTCATGATCCAGTTAATCCATCTATTACTAAAGCCTCTAGCATGAAAAATATCAACAAGAAAATCCCAATCAACCGAATCAAAAGCTTTAGCGAAGTCTAATTTTAAGATAGCACAAGTAATATTATTCTTACAACAATGGTTAATAAATTCTTGAACCACTGCCACACCATCTGTGATATTTCTTCCTTTAATAAAAGCAGATTGTGAACAGTCAATTAGGTCATTCATTCTTAATATAAGTCTATTAGCTAAAACTTTTGAAATAATTTTGACAGAACAATTAATCAATGAAATGGGTCTAAAATCTTTTAAATTATTAGCACCTAATTTTTTGTGCAATAAAATAACATTTGCAAAATTAAATCTACCTAGTTGTAAATTTCCATTATAAAAATCATTAAACATATTGATTAAGTCTAATTTTAAAATATCCCAAAAAGTTTTGTAGAAGAAAATCAGAAATCCATACAGACCCGGGGATTTATCGCCCAGTAGATCAAAAATGGCGTTTCGGATTTCCTCTTCAGTAAAAGGATCATCTAACTTAGAAAGATTAATGTTGGAGATGGCCGGATAAAGATCATTCCATCTTACATTAATTCTATGCTTATTTTTATTACCAAAAATATCTTTATAATAATCTGTGAAAGCTTTATTGAGATCACTTTGGTTAACTAATTCCACATTGTTAACTAAAATGGAGTTAATTGTATTACTACGTTTTCTACCGTTGGCCATATTATAAAAAAATTTAGTATTATTGTCACCTTCATTAATCCACTAAATTCTGGATCTTTGCTTCCACATAACTTCCTCCTTTTCAAGAATAGAGTTAAGCTCTTCTTTTAAGTTAGTGAGAACGTTCCTCTCACCTAGATTTAGATGTCTAGTTTCTTCTATCTAATTTAGTTTAAGCATCTCATTAAGAATATTTTCTTTTTTAATTTTAATATTGCCAAAAATATTTTTATTCCAATTTTTAAGTGAATTCCTAAGTTCTCTAAGCTTAGAAACAAATGCTTTGGCTGAATTATCACTATATTTAATATTATAAGAACTCATAGACAACCATTTATTAATTACTAAATTAGATAAACTTGGTTCTAGAAGCCACATTTTTTCAAATCTGAAAGATCTATTAATAGCTCTATGATGATCACAAGAGAGAATAATGGGACAATGGTCAGAAAACGTGTATGGCAAACCAGACACTCTACATAAAGGAAATTTATCCTCTATTTCATCGCTAACGAAAAACCTATCTAATAGGGCCATAGAAGGAGATTCTCTATTATTACTCCAAGTAAATTTTCTATTAGAAAGAGGAATTTCGATCAAATTAGAATTAAGAATAAAATGGTCAAATTCCTCCATAGCGGGATAGTCACCCTCTCTAGGAGTTCGCTCCCCTATAAAGCGAGTAACGTTAAAATCTCCCCCCAAAATCCAAGATCCCGGCGCTAAAGATCTAAATTCCAAGCATTCATTCCAAAGAATCCGACGATCTATTTTTGAATTAGGCCCATAAACATTAGAAATATTTAAAAAAGAATTGTCAGAAAGATTAATAAGAATAATGTGTAAAGAGTGCTGTTTGTAAATACATTGGAGCAATTTAAAATAATTATCCCTCCAACCAATCATTAAACCCCCGGAAGAACCCATAGAAGGTAAAAAAACCCATTTTCTAAAATGATAACCACCTAATCTTCTTAAAAAGCAAATATCCGGACATTCAATTTTAGTCTCTTGAAGAAGAGCAATGTCAATAGAACAGTCTTTAAAGAAAACTCTAACCTTATCACATTTATTTAAGTCATTCAAACCTCTAATATTCCAACTAGTGATCCTCATAAACCAATGGACCTAGCCCTATCAAGTTCCTTACTTATAATGTACTCACGATCAACCTCAATATCAGAAAAAATGAAAGCAGTATCATTAGCTAATTGACTAAACTCAGAAAAAGACAAATTACCTAAAGCGTAAGAAGAAAAAATACTACCCATACTAGAATGCATACCTGAGCCTGAATTTTATTGCACATTTATTTAAGTCATTCAAGCCTGAGTTATTGTTTATAGCATTATTTATTATTAAAATATGGAAATGGATTTTTAGCACAGTTTTTGGTAACCAACCTAATAAAATAGAACTACTTTCTAGAATAAAAGAGAATAACGTGAAGCATTAAAGAAATTAAAAAAGGAGAAATAATCAAGTTAATTATTTGACAAGACTAGAAATAAACAAAAAATGTGACTAGATCTGCATTTATTGCACAGACAGTAGAGTAAAAGGTAAAGCAGTTATTATGATAAGTAATTTGTGACAGTTGGACGTAGTCCCACATTAAAACTGTCATATAATATAAGAGAACTAAAGAGAATTTAGTATCATAATAAAAGAAGACAAACTAGAATAGAAAATAAACACTTGCAATTACATTTAT
Source organism: Allium fistulosum (assembly GCA_030737815.1). NCBI lineage: Eukaryota > Viridiplantae > Streptophyta > Magnoliopsida > Asparagales > Amaryllidaceae > Allium > Allium fistulosum. Next base: position 1,036,774,491 of record CM060902.1, on the reverse strand, counting down.
AACATGTAGGTTATAAAAGGAAGAAAAGAATATAGAAGTGACAATTGCAAGTATAATTGTAACACGTAGGTTATAATTAAAAAGAAAGAAATAGAAGAGGCTTATTTTATCAAACTTAGATTTTGGATTAAGTTAATAAGCAAGAATAATAGCAGTGGCCCGTACCGGTAGCATTTTCTTTCAGGTCTAGGACTGATGGTCTCACACATAGGTGGGGCTGGGCATGCTGATTAGGGTAAATAAGTAGCCAACAGAATAAGAAAATTAAACTAAACGCGTAATAAAAGATTAGACGAAGGGTCTAATAAAATGGTAAGGTGCGTTTGGAGCAGCCCGAAAGAGAATCTGGATAAAGAGCCTAACGAAGCAGTTCATCGTAGATTTTTAGTACAGAAAGAGCACATCCAACTTAGTTATTTTGGGCTTGAATGAAGTATGAGACTTCAATGGGACATGATGATACTCTAGGATGGCCCTTTGGGGTAGGCCTAACGAAGCTGCACCCCCAGAAGCAGGTCTGTAGGTGTTCCATCAAGAGAGTATGCCTTGACTGCTTTTGCATTGCAGACTTAACGAAGCGTACCTTTGTAGGCAGTCAAAAGGTTGATGATGGAGTAGGATATTCATATGACACCATACTCTAGTTTGCGAGTAGGTTATAGTGGGCAGGACCCAAAAGGATAGTCGCATGCGGAGATCAGCCATCACCAGTCAGAGCGAGTTTGGGAAAGACTAGAGTTAAACCAACAGGCCAATGATTCTTTCACTATCGAGACATTGGATGAGGGGCACAACCAATTGGATGTTTAGATTGTTTGTAGTAGGGTACATCCACTTAACTCTTAAAAGGTCTTTCGATTAGTTGAGGGGGGGGGTGCCGCGTGGGGCATAGCCACGATGAGAAAAGGAGACAGACCAAGTAGAATACCTGTATTGTAGGCCTAACGAAGCGGACCTTTACAGATGTAGAAAATCCCCGACTGAGTTCCGTACAAGGTAGACCTTGTTGGCGGAATTCAGGGAGTAGACAAAATGATTACTTGTAGTCCTCAAGGTACGCACTGGGTGATACATTGTGGATGTCCAAGCACTAGTATAAGCTAGCGCGGATGCAGTTTCACGTTTTCATAGTAGACGACGGAACATTTGTATTGTAGGCCTCATGAAGCTATCCTTTACAGATGTAGTTACCATACGCTTTAGTAGCGAAATGATGGAGTCCTATTCGAGGAGGATACGGAAGGTGCTATGGGTAGTACCTAGGACCGATGCGGTCTTTGGCCATGTAGCTACATATATATATTGGTTATTAGGTCTTAATCTACTAGGGAGTAGATGTGTACTATTCACACACAGAGGCGAGAGTATTATAAACTCAATAAACCAAATATATCAGAAAATGGAAGTAGAACGGTATATGTAGAATTATGCTTAGAAGTGTATAATTTGTCCATTCACCAGAACTTTAGTTCTGACCCCCTCCTCATATCATCCCACAGGTTAGATAGATGGCAGAGATTTTCCAGCTTTGAGACACTTGTTTAGAAAGTGTTATTACCTTTGTGAGTATTTACTTACTATTATATTTTAGTCAATTCCACTGTGAAATATTTATTTGAGCTCTGATATATTTTTCTTTTCCTATTTGCAGGATACCAGATACCCAACTTGGGCTTCAGTGGGCTTGGATTTTAGCATTTTTGCAAAAAATCTAGACCCACTCGAATTCAGGTTGTTACATCGATCATCCTAAGTCTACAGCACCATCGTAGTCTTCATCCTCATCGTCTGCTACATCATTAAAATCAGCATGACTACCATGATCAAACGGAATTCCGCCAGCTAAGCTTGTAAATCATCAATCTGTGCCTGCATCGCCTACTGAGCCTGTTGATTAAGCATTTGAGTATGAATGAGTGTCATATGCTGAATAGTGGAAATATACCATCTATGCTCGTCTAACCTGCCTGCATACTGTAATTATATATAATATGTTAGTATACATTTGCTTAACTAATACCGTGTAATGAATTATTAGTACATTGAATTACCTCAAAATGCAGGTAAAGTCCGGTAGTTAGGATACAAGCAATCTCATGATCCTGTGGATGAACTATCGGCTGCTCGATAAGAGTACCGTTGATATCATATGCTCTATAATAGGCGTCAAGACCGAAGTTCGTGGGCTGCTGAGAGTATTGGGATGGACCGGGATCAAAAGAAAATAGAGGTGCCTAAACTCTAACAGTGGCTATATGTGGACTTATATGATCGGAGTTCACTCCTCGAGCGTAGTCAGGTAATATGTACCGTCGAGGAGTAACTTTAACCCAGTATCTACCAAAATCCACATTGGCTAGGAAAAATGCCGAAGCATATAACCATCCAGTCTGTCTCAGTCCCTATATATACTACGATCCAATGGTCCGACATCTGCCGAACATGTTATCACAAGATAATGGATCCCAGGGATACGTAGCTCCCCAGTGGTCTGTAACGAGCATCTCTCCCTCAAATACCAAATAGGAACAAACGTCGGTGGGAGTAAAACAATCCCCTGTAAACACAAATAATACGCAATAGAAAGAGGATGACCATCATACATATGGCCCGCCTACGTCATGGAGATCTAATATGAAGCCCATGGTGCTCGTAAAAGATTAGACATGCATCTCAAATCAACCCGAGTACGGGCCTCCATCAAATCATGCCTAACCCCTGTAGGCGCACGATAAACTAACTAAACATTTTCATATCGTCTCTATGTGGAAAATATGTCTCTCTTGCATGGTTAGCTGTCTCAACAACGCGGAGATGCATGTTTGTCATGTACTCATAGTACCAGCATGACAAAATATACCAGAACCCAAACATCTGCATAACCTCCCCGAGAGCATATGAATCAAGAGCGGTGTCCAAATATCCAAGTATAGAAGAACCCCTATCTACAGTATGAAGCTGATCTAGATTAGCTACCGCTGCAAAATGACCTAATCTAATGGTACTCTCTTGGTTTGAAAAGAAGGTCGAACCAGATAAGTATACGAGAAATGCTATAAATACAACGTCACTCATAGCATCGGTGCCCATATGAGCTGTAATATACTCCTGTAGATATGTCAGGGGGACAGTGCCAGAAGAAATACGACCCTTCTCAAACTGTGGTAGATATATAGTGAAAACCTCGGGGCTCCCGTACATATAATCAAAAGGTAATGGTATCCTATATGGGCCTCTTATCTCAATCCCAGTCAATATATAAAAGTCGGCGGGGGTAATGCCATATCAAAATCTGAAAATGAAAAGTGTGTGTTCTAGGACTCCACCTCTCAACCAGGGCGGATATGAGTGGAAGATCATGATAGAGTTAGTGGTATGTCCTAGGGGCAATTATGTAATTTGTTACATATATCTAACTCGCTGACCAATCTTATTCGCAACAAAGGTGTTTCTTTCTATTATATACTTGATATAATGTGGTTATATTAATTAATTAATTTAATTAAAAGTATATTTAATAGAACATCCATAAATGGTATATTTTGTGATAGTAGTTACAAAGTGTTGCAACCGTGAGTAATTTATCACAATGATACAAACATACCATTTTAAATGTTCATAGTCAAAATGCATCAAGATTGGATATCGATGTATCCATTGAGACTAGAGTATGTAACGCTCTCCAAATGTTGGGCAGTGTATTGCTCATAACTGCTGGGGGCACCTAGGGGTTACGTATTGATAGTTATTGGATAACTATGGAAAAACTCACTCGATAGTTTTATGTTGGCTAATATAACTAAGGTTAAATAGAAAATATTGATGTGACTAATTTACATAGTTCTTTTGACTTGAGGATACCGTTGATCTTCAATGTGGAAGCTCTACTTTGATTATAGTTAAATCATGGTACAGTGTCCATCGAACGACTATAGTTGGGTCAAGTGAAAGTATTGGAAGTGGAACACTATTCAAGAGAGAATTCGTCTCCTTAGTTATATGAGATTAGTATCAAGGTCAACTGATGTCAACTCAAAGTCAAAGTCTCTGCCCAGAGCAGTTCTGTTAATAATAATCGTTATTACTGAACCAAGGACTTTGTGTTTGGACTATAAAGTTGAATGTAGACTATAAAGTTGAATATGGACAATATTAGAATTTTTACCATTACCAAATTCCAAAAGTCCTAATGTGATATAGTTTTGACGAAGAGAATTGGTGTAAATAATTGTCACTATTAGGTACCACTTATAATAAGTAAAATTGGATTTCTCAAAAGATGTGTAAATGATGAATTCAGCTAAAATGTCACACCACCTGCTAAGTGATGTGTGAATGTTAATATTTGAATTGTTCAATATCAATCGCTGACTGAATTTAACCGTTTATTCGTACAACCGTAATGATGAATTCTCCAAAAAACCGCATGATATAATTAATTTATAAGAAGTTGTAAATTAATTAGTATTTGAGAAATATTAACAAGAAAACTTGTCAACACCCAGAGTAGAGTTAAAAGTGCAGGTATTTCCTTCTAAACCTCTTTTGATTAAGTAGAGAAAGTTAGGATCTTTTTGCTTCCTTTGATTCACCTTTCGAATAGGTCTTTGTTATGAAAACACTTCCTTGTCCAACCTTTCGACCCAGTCGAAACACTTATATCCCTTTCTTTTTAAGTTTTCAAACCAGCTTAGTTGGCTTATTAACTGATTCGAAACACCCAATTGAAACAATGGTGATGACCAAATGGTTGGCACTAATGTTGTTGGGTATTGACTAAATGATGGGTTTCGACTTCGTCAAAAGCTTGCCTCTTTAATGGTTTCGGTTTGGGTTTTTAAGTCTGGGGATTTTGGCCGAATTTGAGGTTTCGACTCACTAAAAAGGAGAGCTCTTGGAGCTAAGAACTAAATGTATTGGTAAAGTAAGGGGCTTCGACTCACTCAGAAAATATCCTTTTGATTTAGTCGAGACAAGTAGAATACAATCGAATCCTACAAAAATCTTAAAACAGTTGCATAACCAAAAGCATCAAAATCTTGCCTTCCTTTCACTAAGGATGTACAAACTGATTAATTCCCCAATCTAATTTCCAAATTAGGGTTTACAAATTTAGAATTTAAGAAAATACAAGAGTAGAGTGAATGAATTCTGATCTCCAAAACCAGACCCCTCGGGTCTTATTTATAGGTGCGGGTTGGCGCCTTTCGACTCAGTGCTTTTGACTTGGTCGAAAGATGGCCTTATGGAACTTTCATCACCTTTGACATTTGAGCATTCCTACGCATTGCATTTGAATGGATTTGAATGCCTCCGTCTTCATCGAAAGGGGTAGATGCACCTTTTTCCCCTTGTGTTGTTTTGTTATTGCAAGTGAGAAGGAACATGAGCTTTCGACTTTGTCAGCAGGTACATCCTTGGGGTTTCGACGTAGAAGGTAGCTTTTGAAGACATACTTGCGGATAGATGCAGAACCGCTCTTAATTGTGAAAGGTCTCGATCGGTTCGAAAGGCTTAGTGATGCTTTCGAAGGGGTTGTTCCAACAATATATCTTTTTGAGTATTTTGAATGAAGGCAAAACCTTCAGTTTCAAAAGGTTTGGTGCGTATGTGAGTGGCTATTATTAGCTGCCTTTGAAAGGTATTTCTTCAACTCATTTGAAATGCCCTCATGCATGCAGAGGCACCTACTTCAGAAGGGAACCATTAAAGCGGAAGGGTGCCTTCGACCCCTTCGTAAGCTTGTAACACACTTGACTTTTGGCTGTAGCATCCCTTCAACTCCTTCGAATGACTTTGTTGATGCTATCATCTCTTGGTTATCCTTCCCTTCTCTTCATTTTGTTTTCGACAAGGTCAAAGTGAGAATGGGTGGTAACACTTGCCCCCCTTGCGAAGGGATGCTCTTGACTTTCCAAGTCAACGATTTCGAAACCCACACAGCTTCCCACCTTTTCATATTCTTGCATAAATCCTGGTCGTTCATTTAAATTTGATTGTACGGTCCGTCTTTCATGCTGACTTTTCTTATAAATCACATTCCTTTCTTCCCCTTTTTCATTTATCTGCAATCAAAATAAAATTCCAGCGAGAATCAAAGCTTTTAATTTCTCAAATAATTCCTATTTCCAATGAACAGAAACTCGAATTAAAAGTAAGTTTCTACTATTTCTGCTTTTCGAACTTATTTTTCAAAGTGAATTTTGATTTTTAAAATCCATCGTGTTTGAATCTTAATTGCTATTTTGATTTTATAGAAATAACTTATGTTTTTTATTCGCCTAAGAGTATCCTCTAATTCATTCTCATGGACTACTTCGATTTATTTCCTCTGTTAATTTACATTCAGAGCTCATTCGATTTGGATTTTTTCGTTATTTTTCTTTTTTATTTTTAAGAAAAAAGTTCAGATTTTCATCTCGAGGATTTTACGATTATTAATTGTAAATTCACGCTTAAGTCAATTTAGTTATTGATTTTTTGAAGTTCTGGGTTAAAATTGAATTTGGGAAAGAAGGAGATTTCCAGTTACTTCATAGAGAAGTTTTAGCAGTATGAATTGCATTTTGGCACTGCAATTTTACTTTTCTACCCCCTCGAAAGGTGTTAAGGCAACAACTTTTTTTTTGCTTCTCCAACCTTTTTCAATGGGGTCAAAAGGTAGTCCAACGCCTCTCTTAATTGATCTCATCGAAAGGTTGATGTAGTTAATATGAAGTGGACTTCTTCGAAAGCATAATTATACTTTAGTGTATTCTGATACCTTTCGAAGAAGTTTCCTAATGTGTCTTACTAAATAATTATCTAGTACATACTTTCAAAAGCATAACCTTTATTTTATAGGTTTCAAAACCTTTAGTACATGTTTACTTTCAATTTATCTTAAGGGATGTGTGGACTTAGAGATTCTTCATTCATTTTTTTTATAAATTGGATTGAGAAAAACATACTTTTTTGAGTTGTAAATCAAATCAAACCTTTCGACTTGATCTAAATCTACTGTATCAAATCAAGTTTGGTTGTCGGTATGCTTTCGAAATCATACTCCTTTCGACTTTCTCGATTCCCCTTTCAACTAATTGGGATATGACCATCATTTTATACCAATATTGTCGAAACGTCCCATGCCTTTTTTATTTTTATTAATATGATTCAAACTCAAACTTTTCGACTTAATTGGCATATAAGGTTTCGACAGCATTCAAATTCTCTTAGTGAAATAAAATTCATGGGTTTCGAAAGAGTCAAAAGGTTCACTTGTCTTGTTTATTGAATGTCATTATCATATACTTATATTCAAATTTGCTGTGTAGGCTTCAACTACTTCCTTCAATAACATGGTTTTCTTCGAGCTTTCGACATTGTTAAAGGGTGTTTGTTGGATGTCAACTTCTATTCTCCCTTTCGACTCTGTCGAAAGCTCAACAAATTTCATTTTTCTAAACTAACTCTTATAATTCTTTCAAGGATAGGAAATTTTATGTGCTGGTTGATATTCGAATTGTTGTAATAGGTTTCCGATATTCTTGAAAGAATATTGATTACATAACAAATTATAACTTCTAACTGAAATGATTACACCTGGCAGAACCATGGGCGTGAAAAAGACTTCTCAAAAACCAAAGCAAGACACAGTACCGGTGATGGAATCTTCTCCCAAGAAGATTGAAGCGACTTCTAAACATTCTTTGATATCCACCCAGGATGAGGTGGACGCAATTCTTAGTGACTTCGGTATCACTGGGGTGGAAGCTATTTCCCCAAGTGATAGTGGTACCATCCAAAGCCCACCTGATGGATATTTGCCTACGCTACTATCCACATTTGGCACGGTGATTTCCTGCCTTTTCCAGATTTCTTGGCCAAATTCCCGACCCACTTGGGCATTGCTTTTATTTAGCTACCACCAAATGTATATACATATCTTTTATCCTTGGAACTCATGGCATTGGAGCCAATCCCCTTCCCCCCGGCAAAAAGCTAATATCCTAGGGGGTAAACAAATTAAGAGATTGGGAAATGCATTTCTTCTTCGTTAAATGCTTTCCCAACATCAGTGGGGTTTTATCTTCGCCCCGTAAGTTGATCACGGTCTTTATTTTTCCATTTAGTTACTTTCCCTTGCTAATCTATGCTTCTTTGTCAGGTGCTTCTGTTAAAGAGCTGAATGAAGAAGATAAGAAAACTGTAAAGTCGTTGATTGTTGCTTCAAGTAGGATTGTGAATAGATTAACTCTATTGAATCCCTCAAATCTACAAAATCGTTCCCTCCTACCAGTAGGTCAGAGGGTACTTGGTCAACCACATTTAGAAACACACATCTCAGAGCAAATGCTTCCTTTCTTTGGGTGATCTGAAGAGTTTCTCCCCAATGTCACCAATTTGTCCCGATCACTCCGGTAGGTTTAAACGTAGTACTTGTGGTTTGTTGTTGTGTCACTTTTTAAATTGTTTCACTGACTTGTAATTTTTGAATCTTCAGCAGCTTCTTCTCAGGTTGAACCAATTATAAGTGATCTGGCTCTCCCAACTTATACATCCCGTGCATCATCTTTGTCTCCGGCCATCGCTAGATCATAGATGGATGCTACATGAAAACTGAGTAAAGTGGCCATGGCAGAACCATCCCCTAAGAAGGCCAAGATCATTGAAGTTCCCAATTCTGCGCCGCTAGAAGAGGGGGAGACTGTTGACATCGATAAAACCTTGGAAAGTTCAACTATCAAAGCTTCTCTTGATCAACCTAAGAAGACTCCCTCAAAGGTCGATCCCTTATCATGCATAATCATCTCCATCTCTTCTTGTGTGATTGCACAAATGCAAAAAGACATGGGGACTTTGACCCCTTCTCAGGAGTTGCACTCTTCCAGACTTACATCACCTGTGCCTCCGGGCGATTTCGAAAATATGGTTCAGTCTATCCTAAATTCTCTGTCTTTTGCTTCTATTCGCCCAACTTCTTCTGTTCTTGACCTAATGGATCACCGTCGATCCGTGGTAGAACAATAACTTCTGGTATGCTTCATATCACTTAACTTTATTATTATTATTTCTCTCTAAATGTCGACTTATGATATACTTTTCCTTCTAGATTTCTAAAAGCTGGCTTTCTTAGCAAGAAGGCATATTAATATCTTCCATGTTGACATCTAGGCTTCGAGAATAAATTTCAAACTTGAACAGCCAAGTCATCTCTTTATTTGCTGATAAAAATAAAGCTTTAATGGAACTGGAGAGATTGAGAATCTCACTAGCTCAATCAGAGTCAATTATTTCTGAGGAAAGAAAAGCACGTCAACTTTTGTCTGATGAAAATCTAGCCTTGAACATGGCTCTGAAAGAGTCTGAAGATGAAAAGGCTCAAATGGCGGCAAAACAATCCTCTCTCGCAAAAAGGTTAGAGAAGAAAAAGAACTCTCTAAAGTTGGCCGTCAATGTTATCTCCGATGCAAATCAACGGGTGTCTCAATTCCTGGTTACTTCACTTGATAATGTCATTATTAATTGTTTTGAAGACGCCATGATGCTTGCTTATGCCGATAATATAGGAAAATTCCCGAATTTGAGCTTTCCTTCTCTCGACCCCACTATTGTCAATGGATTTATGGACAAAGTTAAAAGAATGGAGTAGGGGGGTTGAAGTTCATGAAAGAGAGGGGATCGATGCCTCCAAAATCTTATCTTTTGAAGTCCCTTCCATCGAAGTGGACTAAGATTCTGATGAAGAAGGCGACAACGATGAAGCCGCTGTAGAAGAGGGCGGCGATGACGACAATGATAATGGCAATGACAACGATGATTATGACAATAATGATAATGAAGATGGAGGCCAAGGTTCAGGTGGCGACAGGGGTGATCACACTAGCGCTCATGAAAAAGATGATGATGACAACACCCGGGCTTCATAAAAGATCAATCCTGATCCAACTGTTCATGAGGCAAGTCCACTTAAACCCCCTGCGCCTTCTAACCTTCAAAAGGAGCCTGCTAACATTAGCATAGAAGAACCAAGAGAGCAGAAGCAGGCCCCTCAAACAACAGTTCATGTTTCTTAGGTATGGGATTCTTTGTTTAAAAGGCTTTCACTTCCAAGATAATAATGGTTTACATCCTTTATTTTAGATAAGGAGGAAACCCATTCACCCCTATAAAGCCAAGCTTGAAAGAAAACAAGCGAAAGTAAATAGCTTGTATAGAGAGTTAGATAAACAATTGAAAGAACACAATATTCTCCTCGATAAGTATCATAGAATCAACAGAAGTGCGACAGTGTTAGCGTCTTTTAAAAATCAAGAAGCTGCCCCCACGATTGAGAAGGTCGTGCATTCGATAGATAGTCTTTTGAAAGAGAATCGGGAGTTGATACCGCTCTTTTGGATGTTGATTGAAGAAAGGAACATCCTAGTAGACTTTTTATACATTGACTATTGTAGACACCCAACTATAGATTTCTTATACTTAGGTGATTTTAGTGGGGGTCTACTTAGGCGTTTACACAAGAGATATTTGGAAGAATAGGATCTGATCCTCCTGGAGCATGCTGGAACTTACCACGTGTCAGATCGATTCCCTAAGAATTGCATCCTAAGAAACTTAAATATTATAAGGACAAATTTATTTTAGAGTTATTTAAAAAGTCAATTTTGAATGAACCAGATGATCAATCATAATTATGTAATAATATTGGTTTATGAATTTCTTGTTCTAGTTTCCCTTTATACTTAGCTGCATTTCATTACGTTATCACAGAATGAATGTTCCCCTGGCAGCTTTGTTTCTAGAGATTATTTAAACAAGTATGTTAAACTAAGAAGGGAATATCTAAAAAAGGCTTCACTTTTAAAATCTTCAAAATTAGCCAGATATTGCTTTCTTAGATATTTGCAAAGACTTTACATGTAACATCCTCGTCTTCGCTTCGATTTTGTTGGTGAAGAAAAAGAAAATCTTGTTAAAGAAATTCGTACATATAATAACAAATTGATGTGTGGTCATAATAGTCCTCCTGCCAGGAAGTGGGACTATAGCAAATATCCTTCATTTATTACCCCGAAAGGATTTAATGTTCCCTTTGATTCAAACGGTTACCCTTTCGTCTAATTCCTTGAATAAAGTCAAAAAGGTCGTCTCTCAACTTTAAATGTGAAACAAGTGTTAAATGAAATTATACTTTTTATTTTAGTTCTACTTAAGTTGTAATCCTCTATTGTTATAATAAAGAGATTGATTATTCTGACTTTATTTTCTTCTTTTTGTTTAAATAGGAGTTACAGTTATCTATAACGTCGCTCTCGTTAGATTCACGATCTCATTTCATCAGCATAAGAGATAGGCTATTCGTAGACGTTGAAAAGAGAAAACTCCTTAATAATCCTTTATTTACTCGCTTTTAAAATAATACCAAAGCTCTAGTATGGCATAGAAGATATTTGCTTCAAAAGACAATCGTTAGAACTCTCAATGATCAGATCGCCAATCTTGAGACAGACATTAAGAGTAAGAACGAAACAATTTCGGTATTGAAGCACCAAATTAAATCAAATCCTTCAATTGATTTTGATCATAAGATGTCCGAACTTCTCCAGCAGATAAGCGATTTGGAGATTAAGTTAAAGGATAGTCAAGGTCAATGCAAATCGTTAGAATTCATTATGGGGAATAACATCTCAAACATTGATTTAACAGCTTCTCCCATTATTTCATCTATCGTAAAATCAACAAGGTCTACTTCCCTTGCCATCCAAAAATTTCCTACTATGACTAATCCGCCTCCTGACTTAGATGAGAAAGTAGTAGGAGAATGGTGCAGGAAAGTCAAATTTGAGATGATGAAATATTTCAATGAACAATAGAAAGTGAGAAACCCGCAACGCAAAAATGAGTATGCATGTAGAATTCAAAAACTTGAACACGAAACTATCTTCTTCAGTAGCGTATTGCCAATTTAGAAAGGGAAAATAAAACTCTTAAAGATGCAAACAAAGCTTTTAATCGTGCTTTGAAGACCAATATCGAATCTATTGATGACGATGATAAGATAAGGAAAAAAGAGAAGAAGCTTATTACTTAAGGAAGTTCTTCGTATTGCAATTCATCACGTCATTGATCCTTTAATTGCCGAAAACCTAGATAAAGCTGCTCAAGATTAATGAAATACATATTTGTACCATATGCCTGTAAATACTTTCATAAATTATGTAAATTATGAAAATTTTGTAAATATCACCTGGTTATTATCCTTTCTTATAATGTTGTTTCTGAATCAGCTTTCTGATAACTTGCACTATAGTTTTTGTATTTGCTGGACCTTCTAATCCTTTTTACCGATCTCTTTTCCTTGAAAAACACGAAGTAAACAATATTCCTTATTGTTAACTTGAAATCTAGATAGAAGTTTATCCATATTACTTGCGGAGGTTAACAGATAATTATATTGACATATGATAGTAAGTGAAAAGCAATTCTATAATTGAATTTGGTTAAATGTCTTGAAACCCATCTCATAAATCCAATTAAGAATTCAATTACAGATGTTTAGGAATTCATCTTTTAGAGATAGCTAATTGAAAGTCGATAATGATCGCATTACAGAAGTCCAGAAATCATTGTCTAAGAACTCGTAGAAAAAGTCCATTGACCCAGATTTGGGAATTAATAAATGAAATTTAAAAGTTAGGAAGTCCAAAACCGATGTGGGTATTAATAAGTGAAGTTAAGAAATTCTTCTTTGATGATTAGTTAGAGGTTGTAAATTCTTTTTTAAGCCTTCTATTCTGTTCCACTCCTTGGATTTTGTCTCTTTTGACATGTATAAACCCTTCAGGCCCTTTAGGTAGTTGCTGTTCGATTTGCTGCTTTTCATGTTTGGACGTCTTAGTCCATCATCTGATATGCCGCTTCTCGAACTCGGACGTCATTGTCCATTGTTTGATATGCCGCTTCTTTTGCTCGCACGTCTTAGTCCATTGTCTGATATGCCACTTCTTGGGCTTGGACGTCTTAGTTCATTATTGTCTGGTGTGCTTGGTTAGCTTATCCACAAGCAGGACCAAGGACTTACCCAACCTCCCTCCACGAGGCATCTTGACCTGGCCATAGCATGGCATGGCTGAGGGCTTGCCGATGCTTTAACCTGGCCATAGTGTGGCGCGGATAAAGGCTTACTCCAACCTCCCTCCAGGAGGCATCTTGACCTTGCCATAGCGTAGCGCGACCAAGGGCTTGTCGATGCTTCAACCTGGCTATAGTGTAGCACGAATAAAGGCTTACTCTAACCTCCCGCCAAAAGGCACCTTGACCTGGCCATAGCGTGGTGTGACCAAGGGCTTGTCATTGCTTTAACCTAGCCATAGCGCGGCGCGGATAAAGGCTTACTCTAACCTCGTTCGGCGTAGATAAAGGCTTTGACCGTCTAAGGTAATGTCCAGTGCAAGGAGTATTTCACTCCCAACCATGTAGATTTTCCTTAGTAAAGTAGTTCTTTATTGACTTCGTCTAGGATATTTTTACAAACCCTTTAATTTTTCCTTGCCTAAAAAATTTGATTATCATTCCTTTGAGCACTCTACAGTGATTTGTTTGATGACCATTCATCATATGGTAATGGCAATAGGATCTACACGGATTCCTTTCATATTTTGGTTTTTTCTTTTGTGATGGTCAATAGTTAAGCTCTTCCTTGGTTAGCAGATAAACATTCTCGATTGATGTTGTCAAATTGCATTCCTTAGGAAGTTTCGACTTGAAGCTTGTCTTTTGAGGAAGGTTTCTAGATCTTTTATTACTTGGTCCTGGATTTTTACCCTCAACGACTAGTTTTCTTTTCAAAACCCTTTAGAGTTCCTGTGTAGGCAGTGCCCCACTCGTTGCTTGATGCCATTTGTGTGCAAAGGCGTTGTAATCAGCCATCATTCCTTCTTCAAAGATTGTGCCTTTGGTGTAAAGTTGAATTGTTTTCCTCATTTGATTAAACAAGTTATTACTTTGGTTTTTCATTTCTCCTAAGGCAATGATAGGGGTGTGGCCAACATGAAAAGGATTTAAACTCCATTTAACTAGATCATATGCTTAAACTTTCTTTTTGCTTATGATCCTTAAAGCCTCCATTCTTAATAGTTGTTCTTCATGTAGATTTGTATCATTAATTGTTTCATGGGAGAATCCAATTAGATGTGGCTCTGAGGAACCTTGCTCGGACCTTTTGACTTTTCCAACCATGATGAACTAAAGTCTAAAGTGGATAGGCTCGGAATAGAATTGGGTTAGAGGATAATGTTATGGAAGTTTAACAAGATTGGAGGTTCAAGCCCTCCTTCTAGCGCTAAAATATTAACAAGAAAACTTGTCAATACCCTAAAGTAGATTTAAAAGTGAAGGTATGTCCTTCTAAATCTCTTTTGATTAAGTAGAGAAAGTTAGGATCTTTTTGCTTCCTTTGATTCACCTTTCGAATAGGTCTTTGTTGTGAAAATACTTCCTTGTCCAACTTTTCGACCCAGTCGAAACACTTATATCCCTTTCTTTTTAAGTCTTTCAAACCAACTTAGTTGGCTTATTAACCAATTCAAAACACCCTATTGAAACAATGGTGGTGACCAAATGGTTGGCACTAATGTTGTTGGGTATTGACTAAATGATGGGTTTCGACTTCGTCGAAGCTTGCCTCTTTAATGGCTTCGGTTCGGGTTTTTAAGTCTAGGGATTTTGGTTGAGTTTGAGGTTTCAGCTCAATAAAAAGGTGAGCTCTTGGTGAGTAGTGGTTTAGAACTAAGAACCTAAGTGTATTAGTAAAGTAAGGGGTTTCGACTCACTCGAAAAGTATCCTTTCGATTAAGTCGAGATAAGCATAATACAATCGAATCCAATAAAAGTCTCAAAACGGTTCCATAACCAAAAGCATCAAAATGTTGCCTTCCTTTCACTAACGATGTACAAATTGATTAATTCCCCAATCTAATTTCCAAATTAGGGTTTACAAATTTACAAATATAAGGAAATACAAGAGTAGTGTGAATGAATTCCGATCTCCAAAACCAGACCCCTGGGGTCTTATTTATAGGTGCGGGTTGGCACCTTTCGACTCAGTGCTTTCGACCTGGTCGAAAGGTGACCTATGGACCTTTCATCACCTTTGATATTTGCGCATTCCTCTACATTACATTTGAATGCCTCTATCTTCATCGAAAGGGGTAGATGCGCCCTTTTCCCCTTGTGTTGCTTTGTTGTTGCAAGTGAGGAGGAGCATGAGCTTTTGACTTTGTCAACAGGTACATCCTTGGGGTTTCGACGCAGAAGGTAGCTTTCGAAAACATACTTGAAGATAGATGCAGAACCCCACTTAGTTGTGAAAGGTCTCGACCGATTTGAAAGGCTTAGTGATGCTTTCGAAGGGGTTGTTCCAACAAAATATCTTTCTGAGTAATTTGAATGAAGGCAAAACCTTCGGTTTTGAAAGGTTTGGTGCGTATGTGAGTGGCCATTATTAGCTGCCTTTGAAAGGTATTTCTTTAACTCATTCGAAAGGTGTTCTTCAACTCATTCAAAACGCCCTCATGCATGCGGAAGCACCTACTACGGAAAGGGAACCATTAAAGCGGAAGGGTGCTTTCGACCCCTTCGTAGGCTTGTAACACACTTGACTTTGGGCTGTAGCATCCCTTCGACTTCTTCGAATGGCTTTGTTGATGTTATCATCTCTTGGTTATCTTTCCCTTCTCTTCATTTTGGTTTCGACAAAGTCAAAGTGATAATTTGTAGTAACAAGAAATATTAATTATTATTTATTTTAATTGATGTTTGGGAGTTATTTGTAATTATTTGACTGCATTTATAAAAGTTATATTTGCGTGCACTGATATACGATATCAATGTAATTAAATAAAAGATGATTACATGCATTGGTTTATGGAATCTTATGTAATTTGATGACACATAATTTTTAGTCGTACTATGTAAAGATATAGGAGTGAAAAGAGAAAGTTAATCAAGAGAATTAATTAGGGAAGTTTTAATTAAAGAATAGGAAAGGTTTCCTTCTTTCAAATAAAACATATTCTCTAATTCATTATGTACGTACAATTGACTTAATCATTTTTCATTCTTCTTTCTGTAACTTTTATGGTTCTCTCTATCTTCTCTAATGACTGAAAATATAAGATCTTCCATGGCTTCAATTATTCCCAAAATTAAATACAAATAAAATCAATTATGAAAAGTGGATTATTCATCTTTATCATTGCAACATCTGGAGGTGGATTTTGAATCTAGGAGATTTGATTCATCGTTCAAGGTGTGATTTATTAGCTACATCTAATGGTGAATTCGTTGCTTCAAATTGTGATTCAAGGCTTTGGAATTAAGTTATGATCTCTTTATTCTTATGATTGTAATATAATGCTTCAATGAATATAATTGAATATCATAATTTATATGCGTATAATATTGTCTCATTTGATTTGAAAATGGTTTATGTAGCATGAATTATTTATTATATGAAGGGGTTTGGAGTTTTATTTAGGTGAATCAAAACTAAAATTTTTATGTATAATTTTACAATGTTGTAATTGTAGATCTATGTTTTAAACTTTCAAATCAATGTGTAATTCTTTAGATCTGAAAGTTTGTATGCTCATATTAATTGATTTGATTTCATTTTGATTAATCAAAACAATGATTTGTATATGATTAGTATAATGTTTTAATTGTAGACCTATGTTTTAAGCACCTAGATCAAAGTATATATTTTAGACTTGAAAGTTAATATATTCTTATTATTTGCATCTTTAATGTAATAGAAACTTACATATGATTAAAGAACGTTTTGATGACAAATTGATTACAATCATCTTCTAAATTATTTAGGCTATTTGATATCTCAAATATCCTTCTTTAAATATTCAAAGGATTATTAATATATTGTTTAGTTTAGTATGTTTCACTTTTGTTTTATAATTTTTTTTTTCATATAGGTTGTATCTCTTGATTTAATTGTACATATATGTATTTTGTTAATTATTTAAGTTTACATAAGTTCACAAATACATCTGAAAATTTTAATGCAATATGGAAGTTTATTTTGAATTAATTAAGAAGTTTTGGTTTAATCTTTAAACACACATAATTACATTTATATTTATGTGCACATATAACATTTAACGTATATTCAAATTGTATAGTTTAATTGCTTTATTTTTAACAAACAATTTAAAATGATACAATAGTATATGTATATCAATTATTGTTGGCTGTTCTTATTCTTGTGTCATAATGATTCATTGGTTATTAATTGAATGTTGCATATGTTAAGTTTGCCAAAGAGTTAAGATGAATCAATCATCTTTGTTATCTTATTTCTTTACTCTTTGTCCCTTTTGTGATTGCCTCTAAATTGATTTTAGTTCATTTATATATACCCAGTTATCAGTTAACCATATGTAACACTCGCCAATCCGTACCACTAAAGTTGACAACAAACCACACATGTCCAACCCAAAGTGATTGGAAAGAATGATAGATGTGGGAAATAAGAAGAAAGAAGAAGAGAAGAGAAGAAGAGCAAAGAAGTTAAAACAACATAGAATCTCACAATCGTAGCGGAACAAATATAATATAATATCAATGATCTTTACAAAAGAAAAATGTTATATACATACATTCATCATAGCACAACAACAATTCACTATCATCAGCCTAGACGGTGATAATAGCCGGTCCTTACAAATGATGATGATTTCAAGAATAAAACAGCTGAAATAAAAAACATATACATAAATACGACTTGAAAACCTCCAACTTGTCTCTTGAGCTCCAATGCATCCAAAGCAATCTGTAAATATGCTCGGTCTGACCCGAGCATTATAATAAAATAA
The DNA here is from genome assembly GCA_030737815.1 of Allium fistulosum. Taxonomy (NCBI): domain Eukaryota; kingdom Viridiplantae; phylum Streptophyta; class Magnoliopsida; order Asparagales; family Amaryllidaceae; genus Allium; species Allium fistulosum. The sequence continues at coordinate 1,036,756,624 of CM060902.1, read as the reverse complement.
CACCGAGTCAGTCTGGAAAACCAGCGTGAGAATACACACCTAAATGGATATAGAGTTATAGAAAACCTTTGAAAATCAAAACTATCTCATAAGACCACGCTAAACACGGATGAGTTTTTATCTTATGATAACCAAAACAATTTCTAAAAAAAAGAAATTCCATTTATATTATAATAATGTCTAGGGATTAAAGTGAAATATGGATATAGCTAAAATGCTCGCATCGCACGTTTCAGTATAGTTAGGCACAACTAAGTCCGTATGAAGCTTATTGCAGAATGGATTCCATAAAATGACAGGGCTACTGGGGTGCCGCCCGTCACGGTGCATCTATAGATAAAATAACACCAAGGACCTCGCCTGGATTCCATACAATTTGAGAGATAATATCGACTCCAGATATGGATGATCATACCTTACTTGGAAGCGACCCACTTAGCCCTGCTGCATCTCCTCTGTTTTAGTCATTTCCAGTTGATGAGGCTGAGGGCTACATTTTACCTTGATATAGCACTTCCCACTTGGAATGCTAACACTGCCCTCCAAGCAATAATGCAATATCAGCATTCATCCATATAAGTTTGTTCTAGGACTGAATGGAACACTAGAGAGCTCCGTCTTCAGTTCCATCATCTTCAAGATGTCTTCACTTTGAAATGCATTTGTTGGATCCAAGTGGTTTTCGGATAACATACCTGATCCCAATCTCTTCGAAACGACATTCGATAATTCACGGTAAACTCAACCTCGGTTCTTTAGGAAATAAATAGTCAAAGATAAGAGTGGAGACCACGTTCTAACTGTTAGTGGACAGATTTCCTTATCATTGTCCTAAGAGAACGAAATGAGATTTATACGTACAGTACAACATCATCGGAGATGACCGTGCCACATAACTCATGTGTTTCTCCTAGATATTTCCAAAGTTATGTTTTAGGTCCAATTCCATAGTCGGTTATTTAACTATCGAATAAATAATCTAATCCTTCAATCGGGAACTTAATTCCATAGGAAAAACCAACATTGGTTAAGCATCAAGCAACACTAAGCCTCTTTTAAAAATCTGTCATTAATTAAATCCACTTTGTAATATTTGTACCAAAATACTTTTACAAATATATATATATATACATATATCCACAAATCCTTATTTCTCAATACTTGAAAAAAATATCCATATACTTATCTAAATGGTATAAGCATATTCACCAACATTTGGGGAAGATTTTCTTTTTATTAAATTCTAAAATCATTTTAAACTCCATTATACAAGCCATTTATAAAACTCTTTTATAAATCTATAAACATACTTCAAACATTCTTTAATAAATATCTCAAACCATTTATAAAACTCTTTTACCATTTATAAAACTCTTTTATCATTTAACTAGTCTTCCTTTACAATTTCTAAAACATGTTGTAAGATTCCTCTTATAAAAACTCCATCTATTTATAAACTTCGTTTATAAATCACAGAAACAATTATAAATAAATTCTAATCATTTACCTTTAAACACTACTATATACTAATAACATTATAAATAAATAAATACTAACTTTAAAACATCTTAAAATAATAACTAATAATTCCCAAAACATTCTTTAATAAACATCAATAAATTCTCCTTCAACATTATTATAAATAATAATAAATTTCCAAAGCCTTACTGATAAATAATTAAAATTAGCTTCAAGCCATATTAATAATTTAAATAATAAACTTTTTAAAATATTAAAATATTGATAAACCACTTTTAACCAGTATTAATATAAATAAACAATTTTTAAAATATAATTATATTCCCTTGATAAAAATCCATACTTAACTTTCCACATAACCATTCCATATTTATAAAGCTATATTTATAAATCTCTTCTATTTTATGAGACTTCCTTTCATAAACCCCATTATTTATGAACTCCATTTACAACTCTATTTCCTTTATGAATCTAACTTAGTTATAAATCTCATTCAAAACATATTTTCAATTGTTTTTAACCTTGCTTCCCATAGGTATAAGTTTCTTTTATAAATTTCTTTCAATTTATAAAATATCATTTTACAATTCCAAATTTACCTCAGCTTCAATTTCCAAAAATAGAATCAACTATTTTTCAAAACCACTTCCCACATCTTAAAATAAATACAACGTTTGATTTATTTCTTGAATCTATTAAATGGTAATAGTTTCCTTTTAATTTATAAAGCACCGTTTATAAATCTATCCCTTTATAAATAAAATATGGTTTTATATATCTTAACTTTATTTGTAAAATATCATTTTACCATTATCACCTTTATAAATTTCCATATTTATAAATAAATCCTAATATTTTCATATATTATATACATATCACGTTATATAAAACAGTAAATAAATATTTCTATCTTCTTTATAAAACCTCTATTCCTTTATTATAAAACACAGACATATTTCAAGATTTAAAAAAAAATCTGCATTCACAGTACAAAATCTCTATTTAAAATATCTCATAAAACTATTAATTATAAATTTAAAAATCATACCTTTTTATTTTAGAAAAATTATTAAAACATATAAAATTTTCAAAATCACTTTGAAATCCCTTTTAAATCAAATCACTATTTTATAGTATTTTAAAATACCAAAAATGAGGCCTAGTGCTACTAAAGCACTAATTAAGCAAAATCATATCCATGTCATCAATATGGCATTCAACCAGTCATATATCACTACGTATATGAAAAGTAAAATATCTACAGTGTGAGGAATCTTGTTGGATCCCTCCAGCCTATCCCTCTGCATCACATATAGTATATATTTATAAAATATAATCAATCGCTTTGAGGTGGGATTTATATACAAAGGGCCATCTGCTCTTACATAAGAACTTAATAGGGTCTCATCCGCTCCAATAGGTGGGAATCTATCCAAACCAACTAACTAAATAATAAATCATCCAACTGTCAATAACCATCAATAATAAATATCCAAACATCGAATAAATAATATTATTGACTAGAATATATTTATGGTTAACTAAAATGGTGAGATTAACTCACATTGATTTTAGTTTCACCAAACATTCCATTTTTGAATTAAAATTAAACGGTTGTTCAATTTTAACCCAAAATTCGTACTTGCTCCGAATCCATCCAATCTAATTCCAAAGCGTAGCCTTCATCGATACGACCACAACGCATCTCGTCGCGTTCAATTTGGACCTCGTACGAGTTTGATACGGATTAACGAACATTTAAATCAATTAAACTACTATTAACATTTAATATTTAAATTTAAGTTACCCCTCGTTCACAAATTAAAAATCGTGACTTCATTCTAGGCCGAACCCAATCCAACCTCGTCATCAACGCTGTCGCGCTGACGTCCCTGCATCTGCCACCTCCGCAACCTCATTGGAGACTGCCCAGACCACCACGCCTCTATCGTCGTCACCCACGCCACCAACGACCTACCGTCGTTGACGAACCCGAACCAAAATTTCCCCTCCCCCATAGCGCCGACCTAGCCTTTACCACACACCTTCAATTGTAGATCCACCATCGTGGATGAACTTGCCTTGCCATCCTCCACCATTTTGCTGTTGAACACCTCGTCCAAAACAACGCCGATCATCGTGGACGACCTCGGCCGTTGGATGGCCACATTTTAATTTTTTTAAATGGCGAACTCGTTTCAGCTGCACTAGAATAAATAGAAGAGGGGGTATGGGAACGACATGGGCGGTATGGGCCAAGCATGGCTAATTAAGAATATATATGTTTAAATTTAAAATATTCTTCTACAAACGTTCGAAAATTTCGAACTCCAAACGAGGCGTGCTGCCTAGCGTTCTATATGGTATACCCCTATTTCAAACACAATGAAACTTGTCTCAAGACCTAATTCGATCATATGTAGAAGGTAGCTTTTCAAACCCAATTATTATATAAATCCTTAAATTAATTTCTACGTGTTTCGATCTCACACGTCCAAACGGTACTTCCAATCGTCACAAAATTCGATGGCATACAATAATTCCCTATTACGTATCTAATGAAACTGGTTTCATCGAAATCCGAGACAGTGCACCCAAAAGGCTATTTATACACATTAATTAAAACGAGTAATTTTCAAAATCAGTCAAACCACTTTTAAACCCAATTTAAAGTTGCTTATTCAAAAAGAATTTAAATCAACTTTTTGAAATCATCTTTATTCACATTAAATTCAGGATTCAATTATCCAAACAACTCCAAATATCAAATTCAACAATTTAATTATCAAATAAATCGTTATATTTGAAACCCAAGTTGTTTAACTTATAAAAATAACTTTTCAATATTTAAAATAAATTAAATATTCTTGATTCAAATGACTGAAATTCTGGGTCGTTACATCATACTTGCCTATGTTTAACTATTATGTCATGCAATTGAGGAATGAATATATTTGTTATATTTAAACCTTTTTTCATATCTTAGCACTGTTTATATCTTCGCACAAATTGTAACGACACATATTTTTTGTCGTTTGAGTTCAGGATATTTAATTGATTTTAAATATTTAAAAGTAAATTTTATAGTTGAATAACTTATACTTCAAATATAATAATTTATTTGGATAATTAAATTGTTAATTTAATATTTGAAATTGTGGAAATAATTAAGATTTGAATCTAATATGAATAAAAATGATTTCTAACATTATTTTAAATTCTATTTGGATTTGAATAGAGATAGTAAACTTTTAAAATTGAATTAAAAGTTAATTTATAGAAATTGGAAATTTTATTATTTAATTAATGTGTAAAAATAGTTATTTTTGACATTATCTCGGATTTCGACGAAACCAGTTTTATTGGATCTGCAATAGTGAGTTATTGTAGGATTCCAAATTCGTGTTAATCGGACTTATGGTTTGGTCGTGCGAAGCTGAAACGCAAAGAAATTTATTTAAGTAAATTTAATTTAAATAATTCGATTCAAAAACCTATCTTCCAAATACGATGGAATTGGCTCCCGATATATATTCCATTGTGTTCGGAATATGAGTAAAACATTATAAACGCCAAGCGGCACGCCTCGTTTGGAGTTCGGAAATATTTCGTGTGAATAGTAAATGTTGCCAATATAAGGACCTTCACTTTGCAAACCCTAGAAACTAAGGTCACAGCCACCACTAATGGTTTGAACGGCCGAGAATCTTTGATTCTTTCTCCTCCATTTTCTCACGATCCAGCGACTTTTACGAGAAACTCTCAACTACAATATTATAGAGCACGACAAGATATACAAGATCAACGACTACGATCGAATTTGGAGTAGAGGATTGGCGTGGATCTTGATGCAAAGGCACAATGTTCGAGCTTGTTTTTCTATCCATCATGGAGGAGATGGGTGACCGGACTTAGGCTGGAGGCGCGTGGGGGTGAGGCGCGTGTTTTGGCAGAGGTGGATGAAGTTCTGATGGCACGAGGTAGGTGCAACAATCAAAGAATCGAACGCATTTATGGTTGTTTTACGCGACTGGGAATACATGGTGAAGGAGGAAGATAATTAGGTGAAGATTAATTAACTTAATGACGTTATTAATTATTTTAAAATTCGTGTATCTTATAAATACTGTAACTTGTTCATACAAGGTCGAAATCGGACGAAACGAATTGCGTTGGGTTCATATCGGAAAATACTACACTATGGAGCTGGTATGGATGGATTTGGAGCTGTGGAAAATTTTGGTTAAAATTAAACACTCGTTTAATTTTAATCGAAATAAAACGCGGCAACGTCTATTGGAAGCAAAGTGAGTAAAAACTCACTCTCTCTGTCTCGCTTATATTTTTATATAAGTGAGAATAAATTTATTTATGATGATTGATGCTTGTTTGAATGATATATGATATATTATATATATATTGGTTGGTTTGGATATGTTCCTGCATATTTTAGCGGATGAGACCCTATACGTTCCCGTGTATGAGCGGATGACCCTTTGTACGCTCGTTTGCCTCGAAGCAGACATTGTACATATTTTCTCATATGTATATTTGTTGCAGGTGACAGGTTGGAGGGATCCAACAGAATCCCTCCAACTATTATTGATTTTGTTTACAGATATCATTATATATGCTGTTATCATGTGATATATGATGTTTGGATGCCATGGTTGCTATTATTGATGTGAATTTCCTTATTTAGTGTTGTTGTAGCATTGGGCCTGTAACGACCCAGAATTTTGAACAAATTAAATTGAAAATATTTAATTTATTTTAAATATTTGAACGATGATTTAATTTGAATTCCCAATGTAACTTTGAAAATTGACGATTAAATTATAAAATTTAATCTATTGAATTGAATAAAAATTTGAATCTTTAATTCTGAGCTGAAGAAAAATATTTCAAAAGCTTTTAAAATTCGTATTGATATTACTGAAGATAATTGAAACTTCAGAATTGAGTTTGGAAACAATTTGTTCAGTTTTGAATTTATATCATTCGTATCAATATTAAAAAATAGCCGTCCGAGGCACAGTCTCGGAATTCGACGAAACTAGTTCCATTGGGTCCGTAATATTGAATTATTACCGGATTTCAATTTTCGTATTTTTCGGAGTTGATATGTGAGCACACGACGTATAAACGCGTTGAATCTTTATCGAATTCAATTTGAATTTAAATATATATTTGGTCAACATCAGCCACCCTAGATATGTATTTAGCAGACCTATTCCCTGAACATCGCGTACCCTTGTCTCCCCTTCTTTTCCTTTTATCACGCAAGAAGAAACAAAATCATTTCGTTCAAAATAAACGAAAAACTCTCGTTCACAAATTTAAAACAATGGCCGAGCTTCCCATTCGAAATCAATTCGAAGACTTTCTCGTTCGAGATAAAATCATGGCCGAAGCCAGAAAGAGAAAAAATAATATAAACAAATCGAGATTCAATAATCCAACAGCAGGCAAGTCGAATCGATCAAAAATAAAAAATAAAAATCGTGCCTTTCTCTTCCAGATCGAAACGCGAAGTCGCCTTAAGGAGCTCGAAGGCAGCGACACCCTAGAGCATCGTCGCGAGGCAGGACGACTCGCGAGAATGGGAGTTCGGTGCAGATTGGTCGCGTTGAAGAGGGGAAGACTTGGCTCGACGTAGAGCGGCACGGGACGGCGGCGTCGACATCGATGCGTAGCAGGGCTCGAACGAATTGTTGCGTGAGGTATTGATTTCTGTCTGTTAAATTTTGTGCAGTAATAATATATTTATGTCGAAGAAAAATATTGTTTGTTGGTTGTAGGAAATAAATTAACAGTAAGTGTTGAAACAATTTAATTCTTCAATTTATAAAGCTATTTATGTATATACAAAAATGTATAAATACAATTTTTATTCTTTTCGTTTACAGGAAAAAGGTTTTTAAATATGTTTATATATTAGCACACACATAATTTAAATTTTAAAATTTTATAGGTTAAACGGAAATTATTATAGATTTGAAAGAAAATTTAATTTTAACAAAAACCTTAGTTAAATAAATTTATTTAAAAGAAGCTGGTTTAGAATAAATTCCTCAGTAAATTGAAATTTTCAAATGAAAATTTAATAGTTCGATTAATTCAAATATTAATAAAATTGTATAATTGTTTATACAAGGTCTGAAATGGAGAAACAAGCTGAAATGGAAATAGATTGCAAAGCTAAGGTGAGATCTTTCTCACTCAAAATAAAATTTGAATTTACAGTTATTGATTGATGATTGCTATTGGATGTGATATTAGATATAGTAGGATATATCTATATATATAGCAATATATACATATTGGCATATGTATATATTGGATTGATTGTTTTCCCGCCTCGTATAGCGGATGAGACCCTATTGCGCCGTTAGTAAGCGGATGATTTTTATAAAACCCATATACCGCGATATTCCACCTCGAAGTGGAATTGGTATTGTGCTAACGTTTGTGGATGCAGGGAAACAGGTTGGAGGGATCCAACTGGATTCCTCACCAGTATTTATTTATTTACAGATATTGTGATGTATATTCTGTTATCATATGATGATATATGGTATTTGTTGTCCTGATTTACTAATTTGTGTGTTGCATCATCGGATTCATTTTTGAAATTTAAAAATAACGACTTTTAATTTAAAAGGATTTTTAAAGTGATCTTTGAAATTATACGTTTTATTAAAATTTTGAAGTGATTTATTTTAAATAAATAAACGTTCAAATTTTAAAGTTATAAAAGTTAAGATCTTTGTGAAATATAACCGAAAAGTGATTTTTGGAATAAATAGTTGATTGATTTATAAAATGGTTTAAATTGAGATTTTTAAAATATTATAAACGGTTTACTTAAAAGGTTTATAAAGTTGACATTTTATAAATTAAGATATTGGAATTATAAAACGAGTTTTTATAAGTGTTAAAAATGAAGTGATAATAAAAATCATATGTGAACGAGATTTATAGATTTATAAATTGTGAAGTATAAATTGTATAGAAGTTGTAGAATAGAAGATTTATAAGTAATTTACTTATAAATTAGATTTTTGCACTTAGATGAGATTTGAACAGAATTTGCTAATAAAATGATTTTATAAGTTGGAATTGTTATAAAGTAAAAATGTGATTTATAAACGTTGTTTTATAAATCTGAAATCACTTATTTTGATAAGTAAATTATAGAAGTTAATAAAAGAAATCTATAAATCGAAGTTGTTAGAAAATAGAAATAGAATTTATAAACGTTGTTTTATAAATTCGAAATCAATTGGATTTGATAAATTAAATATAGAAGGTTGTTAAAGGAGATATATTCGCGATTTTGGATAGCGAATTTTTATTGAAATATAAATGTGTAGGAAATATTGAAATTTGGTTAGTGAAGTATATTCACGATTTTGGACAGTGAATATATTATTAAGTAAAATGGTTATGTTTTTTTTGGAAAAGTGACATTGAAAATGAAGTTAATTGTTTTAAACGATGTTTTAAAAATGTGGTAAATATCGAAACCATAGATTTCAACAATTATTGTTGAAATAGACGTTTTCGAGGAATAAAGAAATGATGGACTATAACACTATTGTTATAGTAAATGATTTTCGAAAGAAAATGTTTTATGTAGTATTGGGATGTATATATATCTATCTTAAAAATCCGAATCCCTATACTAGTGATTTTGAGTCGTCGTAACGATGTTTTACGTAACATTTGTTTAGACTCAAATAGATGTTATAGTAAATGATTTCCTTAAAGAATGAAATATATACTTAATATTGATTTAAGTATATTGAATATTTTCAAATGTTGAAATAAATGTTTTGTGAATTACTTATTATAAAATAAGTATGGAAATGCTTTTCCAATATGAAATGAACGTTTTGAGATTTATCTTTGTAAAGATAAATCGAAAGTGAATATTGACAACGATTCAAAAATCGTATATCAGGGGATATTTTGAAAATATAAATTCACTATGGAATTTATAAAGGAAATGGGAATTCGTTTTAAAAATAAATATTGATTTATTTTTGAAGTGTGGAAATTTTATATCTAGTAAAGATATTTTGAAAGATACAATAATTTGGAAAATTATTTGGAATCTGATGATGTTGCTCATCTTTATTGATAGTTAAATAACCGACTATCAATAATTACCTTGAATGGTATTTGTTGTGAATTGGATGAATTTGAATGCCACACTTATTTTTGAATAAACGCTCACTATTCGGGTTAGCCGGGAAAGGACCATGGGGTCGTATAACCCATTCCGAATATGTGATACGTCGTTATGAATTGCATTCGAAGACCGGTGTTGAAGACCAGATATTTTTGAAAACGGAAGGATTACCGTCGAGTTACTCTACATCGGCTGATCTCCGATTTAGAGGTTTTATCACCCTTAGTGACGGGAAGTCCGGACGTGATTAGAAATTTATCCGGATGTGCAAGGGCTTCGTGAGAAGTGCCTTCGGTTCTGTTCGATCCCGGAACAGACTTGTATGGATTGTGTGTCTGACGTTACAAATTGAGATATAAGGCTGATTTCTTTCAAATACATTTCTGTTGGTGGCGGAGAATTTATTCTCTTAGCTTAACACCCTTCTCTGAGACGTACGAGCTCAGAGGTTGTGTAGTTGAAATTTATCAGCGATATACTCCCAATTTGGTAACGTGACATACTGATGTTGCTGTGAAATGATCAGTGTTTGATCATTTACGATATGATCATTTGTTTGATCTTATATCTTTGTGATCATAGGTTGATCATTTGTTTGACCCGAAGCATGGCTTTGTAGAAAGCGTAGCTTTGTGGACGAGACTTCGTCGAGCCTCACACCCCGGAAATGGTCAAAACAGGAAGGATGCAGCAAGGTTCTAGGGAGTAGCGCCCCTTAGTGTATGTCATTCCTTCTGGATAGAGGTGGTATCATGGTATGGAGCCCAGATACTTAACCTATGTTGATACTGCTTATTATGTGGTTTGTTGCGAATCGGGGATCCTCGGGAAGATCGGTTACGATCGGGGAATGACATACACGTGTCAGTAGTTACCTATTTTTGCAGTGGTAACCCGGCCTTGTGTTGGCAGAGATCCGGTTAGGTTCTCGGGACGTCATTCCAAAGGCGTTCCTTCGTGGAATAGGAAGTTCCTTAGCCTGACCATTTGTTGGAAATCCAAAGAAACAATACGAGCCTTGTATGGTATTAGTTGTAGAACCTATCATTCACTTATGGTGGCGCCCCACTGTTTGGATGGTACCTATAGTAGGCATAGTTCGAAATGTCTATGCTGGCTAAGATTAATATTATACTTTCGAACTGTTTTCTACACTATGCACTAATAATAATATAAAAAAGGATTTGATTTTGCGTAGTAAGCATCTTTGACTATCATAAGAAGAAATCTTCTCCAATTCTGCGTTTGCATTGTGTGTGTGGCGGGAGGTCTTATGGTAGTTTCATTTTCCAAAAGCATTGCGAATAAATTTTATTTTCTTTGTGAAAAATAACTGTTTTACGATCTCACACCAGTCACCATGACTGACTCGGAGTTTATTGTTTCCCTTCTAAACTCTGGGTGCCCACCAATTTCCACACGGGCAGCCTAGAGTTATGTTATCAGGATATTCTGGATATTCTGGAGCTTTGGAAGCAATCTGGATGGCGAAACGTATCACCTATACTTTATTTTATTCCGCTGTGTATTCTGTATGAGGACAAGTTTATATAACTGTCCATTGTTGTATATTGACTCTGATTGATGTATGTATAAATTGATATAGTTCTTTGTTTTAAAAGACTAGTGATTATCTATTATATATTGTTCCGCTGCGATATGTGAGATTCTGATATTGTTTCTGTTTCTGATGTTGTTCTGTTGTTCTTCTTCTCTTTTTCTTCTTTTCTTCTTCTTCTCCCTTTTCTTGTTCTTAAAACCCCTCAGGGTTCGTATTTCCATGCCCCTTGAGTTAATCAATGGAGATTAGTGTTTAATCAAGGAGTACAGATTTACGGGTCGTGACAGCTGGTATCAGAGCATATGGTTAAGCGACAACCCTGCTCTGTTGGGTGTTACTCATTAGAGATAGAGCCAGTAGTGCTCTAGAATGAGTTGAGTGTAATAATAGATATAAGCGCGTATTTGTTATTGAATATTAAATTGTTTTGTATTGTGTTGACTTATCGGTTGATTGTTTATAGATTCTGGTCGGTGCAGTCTAGCTAACTGGAATCGATAGGGGTTTCTAAACTCTTAAACAAGATAAACCGACACAGTATTCATTTTAAATAGGGTAAATGAAATAATTTTACCCAAAACTATTTTTGTATATAAAAGAAATGATTTTCTGTAAATTATTACAGTATATGGTTGCATGGTTGTTAGGAAAGTGATAATATTGAAATGTTATCATTATTATATGAAATTGAATAAGAAATTGAAATCATAACTCCAAAGTTAAGAAATAAATTCATATACGAATGGGATTTGTTAATTGTAAATGAATTTATAAATGAAACGGAATTCCTGAGAAGTTTTTGAAAATGTTTTGAAAAGAATTTGAAAATTTTGGTGATTTGGAAAGTTTAAATCTTTTTAGAGTTGAAAATGAATTTCAAAGGTTTGAAAAGTATTCTGAAGGAATGAAAAGCTCTAAACTCTTTTCGGTCGCTGGAAAATAACTTCGGTAATGACTGCAGCATCATCGATGTTCATTTTCGGGTTTCCAAAAGAGGAATTGCTGCCAAATTATTTTAAATGGAAGTTGGTTGGAAAATTTGGATTTTGTTTTAGAAAATTCAAAAGATAAATTTGAATTGTTTTCAAAAATTGTTTTGAAAAGGTTGAAAAGACTCTGGAATTGAGTATTGAATTATGAAAATAAAATTGTGAATGAATGAATCAATTTGCAATTGCAAGTACATGAATGTAAATTTAATTCGAATTGAAATCCAGTTTAATATAAGTGGTTATAAACCAAAATAGTGAATTGTAAATAAATTTTGGGAGCGAACAAAAGTGAATAAAACTGGAATTGAAACTGAATGTTGAAGACAAATTTGAATAAATGAATTAGAATTTGTGATGAATTAGTAACTGGAACTAATTTAAAATAGTATAGTTGTAAAGGAAAGATAATTGATAAATTCAATATTCAGAAGTTAAATAGAATTCAAATTGAATTGAAATTGTGAATTGAATTCAAATGAAATTTGAAATGTAAAAATTGAATGATAATAGATATGTAACTTCAATAGTGAACTAAAAATGTATCAGAAGTAAGTGTCAAAATTTTTGTAATGGAATTTGCAAAATGGTTTGAATGTTGTAACTAGATATTATGGCTAGTAGGATATACAGGTGTAAAGGAATTGGGATTTTAATTTTGAAGAGAATTTGAAAGGCTCGACAAAAAAGGTAAGTATTTGAATTTCAATATGAGATTTGCTGATTTCTTGTCTAGCCGCTTGGCTTTTTCTTTTTCTTTTTGAAATCTGAGAGTCCGTAGGGACGTTTTGTAGTCGTACCGTATTAGCCGCGCAAAGGAGACGCAGGCGAAATTTTTCGGAAATTTAGGATGTTAGGAAATTTTTGAGAAAATTTTGAAAGTTTAAAGTTTAAATTTGAATTTAAATTTGAATTGAAAGTAAACAATGTTGTTTGAACTTATAATTGAAGTTGGAAAGCTAGTTGAATTGATAACGAATCTTTAGTAGAAAGATTTGTTTTGAAAATTTGATAAAACTATTGGATTGTGAAAAATAGTAGACGAGTTAAGGACCTTTTTTCCTAACTTGTAATTTCGGGACGAAATTCTTTTAAGGAGGGAAGTTTGTAACGACCCAGAATTTTGAACAAATTAAATTGAAAATATTTAATTTATTTTAAATATTTGAACGATGATTTAATTTGAATTCCCAATGTAACTTTGAAAATTGGCGATTAAATTATAAAATTTAATCTATTGAATTGAATAAAAATTTGAATCTTTAATCCTGAGCTGAAGAAAAATATTTCAAAAGCTTTTAAAATTCGTATTGATATTACTGAAGATAATTGAAACTTCAGAATTGAGTTTGGAAACAATTTGTTCAGTTTTGAATTTATATCGTTCGTATCAATATTTAAAAATAGCCGTCCGAGGCACAGTCTCGGAATTCGACGAAACCAGTTCCATTGGGTCCGTAATATTGAATTATTACCGGATTTCAATTTTCGTATTTTTCGGAGTTGATATGTGAGCACACGACGTATAAACGCGTTGAATCTTTATCGAATTCAATTTGAATTTAAATATATATTTGGTCAACATCAGCCACCCTAGATATGTATTTAGCAGACCTATTCCCTGAACATCGCGTACCCTTATCTCCCCTTCTTTTCCTTTTATCACGCAAGAAGAAACAAAATCATTTCGTTCAAAATAAACGAAAAACTCTCGCTCACAAATTTAAAACAATGGCCGAGCTTCCCATTCGAAATCAATTCGAAGACTTTCTCGTTCGAGATAAAATCATGGCCGAAGCCAGAAAGAGAAAAAAAATATATAAACAAATCGAGATTCAATAATCCAACAGCAGGCAAGTCGAATCGATCAAAAATAAAAAATAAAAATCGCGCCTTTCTCTTCCAGATCGAAACGCGAAGTCGCCTTGAGGAGCTCGAAGGCAGCGACACCCTAGAGCATCGTCGCGAGGCAGGACGACACGCGAGAATGGGAGTTCGGTGCAGATTGGTCGCGTTGAAGAGGGGAAGACTTGGCTCGACGTAGAGCGGCACGAGACGGCGGCGTCGACATCGATGCGTAGCAGGGCTCGAACGAATTGTTGCGTGAGGTATTGATTTCTGTCTGTTAAATTTTGTGCAGTAATAATATATTTATGTCGAAGAAAAATATTGTTTGTTGGTTGTAGGAAATAAATTAACAGTAAGTGTTGAAACAATTTAATTCTTCAATTTATAATGCTATTTATGTATATACAAAAATGTATAAATACAATTTTTATTCTTTTCGTTTACAGGAAAAAGGTTTATAAATATGTTTATATATTAGCACACACATAATTTAAATTTTAAAATTTTATAGGTTAAACGGAAATTATTATAGATTTGAAAGAAAATTTAATTTTAACAAAAACCTTAGTTAAATAAATTTATTTAAAAGAAGCTGGTTTAGAATAAAATCCTCAGTAAATTGAAATTTTCAAATGAAAATTTAATAGTTCAATTAATTCAAATATTAATAAAATTGTATAATTGTTTATACAAGGTCTGAAATGGAGAAACAAGCTGAAATGGAAATAGATTGCAAAGCTAAGGTGAGATCTTTCTCACTCAAAATAAAATTTGAATTTACAGTTATTGATTGATGATTGCTATTGGATGTGATATTAGATATAGTAGGATATATCTATATATATAGCAATATATACATATTGGCATATGTATATATTGGATTGATTGTTTTCCCGCCTCGTATATCGGATGAGACCCTATTGCGCCGTTAGTAAGCGGATGATTTTTATAAAACCCATATACCGCGATATTCCACCTCGAAGTGGAATTGGTATTGTGCTAACGTTTGTGGATGCAGGGAAACAGGTTGGAGGGATCCAACTGGATTCCTCACCAGTATTTATTTATTTACAGATATTGTGATGTATATTCTGTTATCATATGATGATATATGGTATTTGTTGTCCTGATTTACTAATTTGTGTGTTGCATCATCGGATTCATTTTTGAAATTTAAAAATAACGACTTTTAATTTAAAAGGATTTTTAAAGTGATTTTTGAAATTATACGTTTTATTAAAATTTTGAAGTGATTTATTTTAAATAAATAAACGTTCAAATTTTAAAGTTATAAAAGTTAAGATCTTTGTGAAATATAACCGAAAAGTGATTTTTGGAATAAATAGTTGATTGATTTATAAAATGGTTTAAATTGAGATTTTTAAAATATTATAAACGGTTTACTTAAAAGGTTTATAAAGTTGACATTTTATAAATTAAGATATTGGAATTATAAAACGAGTTTTTATAAGTGTTAAAAATGAAGTGATAATAAAAATCATATGTGAACGAGATTTATAGATTTATAAATTGTGAAGTATAAATTGTATAGAAGTTGTAGAATAGAAGATTTATAAGTAATTTACTTATAAATTAGATTTTTGCACTTAGATGAGATTTGAACAGAATTTGCTAATAAAATGATTTTATAAGTTGGAATTGTTATAAAGTAAAAATGTGATTTATAAACGTTGTTTTATAAATCCGAAATCACTTATTTTGATAAGTAAATTATAGAAGTTAATAAAAGAAATCTATAAATTGAAGTTGTTAGAAAATAGAAATAGAATTTATAAACGTTGTTTTATAAATTCGAAATCAATTGGATTTGATAAATTAAATATAGAAGGTTGTTAAAGGAGATATATTCGCGATTTTGGATAGCGAATTTTTATTGAAATATAAATGTGTAGGAAATATTGAAATTTGGTTAGTGAAGTATATTCACGATTTTGGACAGTGAATATATTATTAAGTAAAATGGTTATGTTTTTTTTGGAAAAGTGACATTGAAAATGAAGTTAATTGTTTTAAACGATGTTTTAAAAATGTGGTAAATATCGAAACCATAGATTTCAACAATTATTGTTGAAATAGACGTTTTCGAGGAATAAAGAAATGATGGACTATAACACTGTTGTTATAGTAAATGATTTTCGAAAGAAAATGTTTTATGTAGTATTGGGATGTATATATATCTATCTTAAAAATCCGAATCCCTATACTAGTGATTTTGAGTCGTCGTAACGATGTTTTACGTAACATTTGTTTAGACTCAAATAGATGTTATAGTAAATGATTTCCTTAAAGAATGAAATATATACTTAATATTGATTTAAGTATATTGAATATTTTCAAATGTTGAAATAAATGTTTTGTGAATTACTTATTATAAAATAAGTATGGAAATGCTTTTCCAATATGAAATGAACGTTTTGAGATTTATCTTTGTAAAGATAAATCGAAAGTGAATATTGACAACGATTCAAAAATCGTATATCAGGGGATATTTTGAAAATATAAATTCACTATGGAATTTATAAAGGAAATGGGAATTCGTTTTAAAAATAAATATTGATTTATTTTTGAAGTGTGGAAATTTTATATCTAGTAAAGATATTTTGAAAGATACAATAATTTGGAAAATTATTTGGAATCTGATGATGTTGCTCATCTTTATTGATAGTTAAATAACCGACTATCAATAATTACCTTGAATGGTATTTGTTGTGAATTGGATGAATTTGAATGCCACACTTATTTTTGAATAAACGCTCACTATTCGGGTTAGCCGGGAAAGGACCATGGGGTCGTATAACCCATTCCGAATATGTGATACGTCGTTATGAATTGCATTCGAAGACCAGTGTTGAAGACCAGATATTTTTGAAAACGGAAGGATTACCGTCGAGTTACTCTATATCGGCTGATCTCCGATTTAGAGGTTTTATCACCCTTAGTGACGGGAAGTCCGGACGTGATTAGAAATTTATCCGGATGTGCAAGGGCTTCGTGAGAAGTGCCTTCGGTTCTGTTCGATCCTGGAACAGACTTGTATGGATTGTGTGTCTGACGTTACAAATTGAGATATAAAGCTGATTTCTTTCAAATACATTTCTATTGGTGGCGGAGAATTTATTCTCTTAGCTTAACACCCTTCTCTGAGACGTACGAGCTCAGAGGTTGTGTAGTTGAAATTTATCAGCGATATACTCCCAATTTGGTAACGTGACATACTGATGTTGCTGTGAAATGATCAGTGTTTGATCATTTACGATATGATCATTTGTTTGATCTTATATCTTTGTGATCATAGGTTGATCATTTGTTTGACCCGAAGCATGGCTTTGTAGAAAGCGTAGCTTTGTGGACGAGACTTCGTCGAGCCTCACACCCCGGAAATGGTCAAAACAGGAAGGATGCAGCAAGGTTCTAGGGAGTAGCGCCCCTTAGTGTATGTCATTCCTTCTGGATAGAGGTGGTATCATGGTATGGAGCCCAGATACTTAACCTATGTTGATACTGCTTATTATGTGGTTTGTTGCGAATCGGGGATCCTCGGGAAGATCGGTTATGATCGGGGAATGACATACGCGTGTCAGTAGTTACCTATTTTTGCAGAGGTAACCCGGCCTTGTGTTGGCAGAGATCCGGTTAGGTTCTCGGGACGTCATTCCAAAGGCGTTCCTTCGTGGAATAGGAAGTTCCTTAGCCTGACCATTTGTTGGAAATCCAAAGAAACAATACGAGCCTTGTACGGTATTAGTTGTAGAACCTATCATTCACTTATGGTGGCGCCCCACTGTTTGGATGGTAGCTATAGTAGGCGTAGTTCGAAATGTCTATGCTGGCTAAGATTAATATTATACTTTCGAACTGTTTTCTACACTATGCACTAATAATAATATCAAAAAGGATTTGATTTTGCGTAGTAAGCATCTTTGACTATCATAAGAAGAAATCTCCTCCAATTCTGCGTTTGCATTGTGTGTGTGGCGGGAGGTCTTATGGTAGTTTCATTTTCCAAAAGCATTGCGAATAAATTTTATTTTCTTTGTGAAAAATAACTGTTTTACGATCTCACACCAGTCACCATGACTGACTCAGAGTTTATTGTTTCCCTTCTAAACTCTGGGTGCCCACCAATTTCCACACGGGCAGCCTAGAGTTATGTTATCAGGATATTATGGATATTCTGGAGCTTTGGAAGCAATCTGGATGGCGAAACGTATCACCTATACTTTATTTTATTCCGCTGTGTATTCTGTATGAGGACAAGTTTATATAACTGTCCATTGTTGTATATTGACTCTGATTGATGTATGTATAAATTGATATAGTTCTTCGTTTTAAAAGACTAGTGATTATCTATTATATATTGTTCCGCTGCGATATGTGAGATTCTGATATTGTTTCTGTTTCTGATGTTGTTCTGTTGTTCTTCTTCTCTTTTTCTTCTTTTCTTCTTCTTCTCCCTTTTCTTGTTCTTAAAACCCCTCAGGGTTCGTATTTCCATGCCCCTTGAGTTAATCAATGGAGATTAGTGTTTAATCAAGGAGTACAGATTTACGGGTCGTGACAGGGCCATATTTTGGAATTTCAAAATAATAAAATGATGTTTTTGTTTAAAAATGGATTTCAAAGTGATTTTGGAATTATATACGTTTAATAATTGGAATGGATTTAAAAGAGAAAGGATTTTATTTAAATAAATGAAGGTATGATTTTTAATGTTATTACATTTTAATTTTGTGAAATACTTTAAATATAGATTTCGAATGGTTTTATAAAAGTATATTTTATAAATAAAATAACATGTTTTAAACGATGGTTTATATATATATAAATGGATTTGAAATTGAAATATGATGAATAGTTTTATAATTCGATTTGAAACCAATATTTTATATTGGATTCGAAGTCAATGTTTTATAAATGGATTTTTATAAATAAATTAGACTTTTGTGAAAAGAGTTATAAAGGGATTTTTATAACAAATGAGATTTAGAAAAGAATGTATTTATAAAATATAATTTTATAAATATAAGTGAGAACAAAACGAGAAGTTTTATAAAAATAGAAATAAGATAGATAACATTATTTTATAAAGGCGAAATCAACTTATTTTGATAAGTTAAATATGGAAGTTTATAAAGGAATTATATTCACGATTTTGGATAGTGAACAATCCAAATTAAATGTGTAGAAGTAATGAATTTGGTAAGAGAATTATATTCACGATTTTGGACAGTGAATAATCCTTTAAATAAAATGAATGTTTTGGAAAGCGATATTATAAAATGGAGTTTAAATGGTTTGATTTTAAAATAAGTTGTGAATTTACTTATTATTAAAATAAGTATATGAAAATGTTTTTCCAAATATCCAATAAGTGAAATGGTTTTGAATAATATCTTTCTAAAGATATTTTGAAGTGAATATTGGAAAGTGATTTGATTTATAAACGATTAATAAAATCAGGCCTAGTGACTACTTATGTGCTAGATTTTGTTTGTTGCTTTTATAGTTAAATAACCGACTATCAAATTTGACTATTTTAGTTTCTCGACTTGATGTAGAAACTAATTAATCGTACACTTTGTACGTAACTGACTGTGTAGGCTTGATTATCGTTTGTGTTGAGAATGTTGATTCGTGTAGTGCGGAGTGATTACTCCAATCTATCGAGCTTCTTCCTTGGCCGAAGGATAGCAAGTTGAAAGTTGGAGACGTGATAAGTCTATGAGACTTAGTTTCTGTGTGAGGTTGAGAAACACTTTTGCGTTGTTGGTGCGAGGAGACCGGATCGGATCTGCTTGATGTGTTCAGCATGATAGGGGGTTCTCGCTTTGTGAACAGTGACGAAGCTTAGACTCTTATCCCTACATGTCCCTAGTGTGAAAGGGTTGGTTGATAGTCGAGAGGCTTGCCGTAAAAGCAAATTCAAGGTACCACTTGTGGTCACCTCCATGTTGAAAAGCAGGAGTACCCCCATGTTGAAAAGCAGAAGGCTAGCAGGATGGTTGAAAAGCCTACCGAGGCAGGTACGAAATTGTCCGTTCGTCACAAAAATGAATGTATTTGATACATCCATTATAACACCACAATGTTGTACATTCATAATTCACACTGGCATATATTTAGACAAACTTACATTTTATGCCATGTATTAATATCTAATTATATGTATCAATTAATTCAGTTAAAAGAGAGAGAAATGGAAGGTCTCTCTCCATATAAAGCATAATATGTCTTTAATTAACTTTATAACTTTTATAGGAAGAGACAAAAGTTTTCTTCTCTAAATTACATTAGTTTTGGAGAAAGAAACGAATAGTTTCTTACTCTTAATTTACTATTATGAGCAATTGTTCGGTGTATTTGATATGCTGTTTTTGTAAGTTTAAATTAAATAAAAACTTCTTTTAATCGATTTTAAATAAAAAACGATTTTATCTAATACTTTATTAGATTGGATCTAATATATATTTAGACTTCGTAGGCCCAAAAGATCCAAAAGTGCTAATTTTTTTAAAATTCATCCATTTCTCTTGCTGTGGGCTGACGTAGTTTGAACAATGGTATCATAGCCAATTTGCATATGCGGTCTAAATTGATCAGTTAGAGCTAACTAATTAAGCTTGCACACTTAATACATGTTTATAAAGGTGATGTCTAGGATTGGAATTGGGTAATCAAGTACCCTGTCCTACCTGGTTGCCCCCTGGACTGAAAGGTAAAGTGAGCCCAAAGGTTGCCCCTAATAGAAAAGTACCGATTTGAATTGGGCCTTGGGCTATTTCAAAATAGTTTTGAGAATTAGGACAATATTTCAAATTTAATAGTTAAATTTAAAATAATATATGTTTATTATAAAATTTAAAATATAACATTATTTTTTAAAATGTTTGAAAAACAATTCACATTAATTTCAAATTTATTAATAAAATTAATTAATTATAAAAGTTAATTTATTAATAAACATGTCATGTATTATATACCAAGAGATATATATATGTTATGTTGTTTCAAATTGTTTAAAATAACATAGGTATACATGTATATGTGTGAATTGAATTTTGAAATTAATATAATTTAATTAAAATTGTTTAATTAAATAAATTAATTAAAGGATAGTTAATTAAAATACACATATATAAGATATATGTGTTATACTATAAAGGTTATAGTATACACTATAAATGTTATAGTAGATTTACCCAATATAAAAGTTATATTAGAATACTAATTTAATATTAATTAAAGAGTCAATTAACTAAATTAATTAAATAAGATTTAATTTATAAAATATTACACATAAGACTATTATATAAGTAATATAAAATATAAAAGTTATATAATGATAAAACTTATATGATATAAATGCATAAACTAAAGGTGAAACATTAAAGAAACCCTAAATAGACTTATGGATTAAATACATACATAAATGTATGTATACCGTGATTTCCGATGTGTCCAACACTTGAATCATGAGAGTATTTCATAAGAAATAAGTTATTCCATAAGTTGATATTACTCGATATAATATATTGAAGATTATTAATCTTTAATATAAAGTTGTCCTCTATCATTTTTATATTAATATATTTCTTGCATACTTCTTAGTTGTTGAGCTTTCCCCAAGCTTGGAATGTTATGTGTAGTACTATTAATATATTGAATAGACGAGGTAAGACAACTGAACATATTTGTTAAGCTTTCCTCAAGGTACGTGTATTATACTTAGGCCCTCGCGAAATAATAGGTCCGAGTGAATAGTCTCACTTTACTTGTTGAGCTTTCCTCAAGGTAAAGGCATATTAGGACAAGGAACCACAGGTTAGGAGTTGTATGTGATATAACAGGAGTTATCCATCATAAGCGGGGCTATGATTTGTTGAGCTTTCCTCAATGTCAGAATCCTAAGACATACGAGTTCTAATACCCACTAGTAAAGTCAAAAGATTTTTATGTTTCGCTTAGGGTTTGGTGAAACATAAAAGACTAGTGGGAGCCTTATTAGAAAATGAAGTGATAACATTTAACCTTTCTAATATTATAAGAACATCTTCTATATAATGTTATAATAATCTGAAATAATAAATTTGTGCATTTAATAATATTGATAAAATGTTTATCAACTAAGATATACAAATGAATTGAGGATTGATAAATAGAAGTATAACATATACCCACCAATAAATGATTATTTCATGTTAACATTCAACACCCATGCAAGTGTCTAATATTACAACTACCAAATACATTCGTATTTTTGTCACTTACGCATTCATTTGGTCCAGACCATATATTGAATTCCATGAGTTTCGAACTCTAAAAGCAATACAAAACTATGGATATTTGATCCATATACAATCACTTATAAATGTTGTATGGTGATGGTCGAGGTTTGTAATGTACAATATTTTAATGAAATTAGTTCATTCAAAAAACACAATAAACCGTAGTACAAGATCAAGCAATCAATATAATATTACAAAAGGATCGTTGTGTTAACTATAACATTAGACCAAAACTACAATATATATCTAAGAACTAGATCACTAAAATGTCATTTTGATCGGTTTACGTAAATTGCAACATATTTGATGTCCTTAAATGTTAAAAATAATCGAATGCGCTTTTGTAAAGAGTTCGTTATGATATCGTACTAAGGGTTTTTCTTTTGAATGGTTTGACCATTTAGAAAGGTTAACCAATGTACATAAGTAGATGTGATTGAAGATATAGTTGGGATGAAGTGAATGGTACTTTTGCTTCATAAAGAAACATTGGAGACAAGAATTGTAATAATAATAAAAGATACTTAACATTGGAATAAGAAATATGATTTCTATTCTGAAATGTATTTTACTATAGAAAATTATTTTCTATGAGATTTATTTTTATGGGTTCAAGATAGTTGATCAAAGAACCCTCCACCGTAAACTAGTTGTAGTATATGAAATAAATAAATCTATTTTAAGTGAATGATGGACCTCCGAATTTAGTATGCTATGATAGTAATGGCAGAAATAGAGGGAGCATGCCATATAGCACTTATTGATTGCATCAAATTACGAAATTGTTTTCATAAAACGTATCGAACATTATTTATGAAATAATAACTATTTTTCGCTATCGACTAAAAGGTAAACATAGCTATATTTCAATATGAATATTATGAATTTCTTTATGAAATAAAACTGTGGTATTTGTCTTCATAACAAAAGTGATGCACTGGAAAATACAGAAGTATCTAATATTATTTCAATTATTTTGGAAATATAGATTAAGTAGTAGTTTTGAGAAATAATTTTATTATATGATTATGAATCATATGATACTGATTAATTATATCTCAAACAACTAAGGGCTATGCACCCATTCAGTGGGAGCATCATAAGAGTTGATGAACTCTTCAAATTGATATATATATATATAGATGTATGCAATCATAATTCTATTAATACCAAAAAGGTTCCATATACTTCGTCATATTCATCGATGAGTTATCATCGACATAGACATGTGTATTTGATACAAATATGTCTATGGTAAACTCATAGAATATATAATAGAAGTAATAAAGTAACATAATATAGAAATGATTCGATTTGATCGAGTATATTGGAAAGGGTTCCGAACATACCTAAACTGAATAAAAATTCAATCTTAAAATCACGCCTCCATGTGATACATAATGATGCATCGATATGGAGTAATCAAATTTTTTTGGACAATGTACGATTAATTATGAGTGAAGTTGCATTAGTTTCTTTTGATAAGGTAACGTACTTAAGAGTAGTACACAAGGTTAATATTAATTCATCCGAATAACAGTTTACAAAATCTTCCAAGATAAGGGTTTATAAGAAATTCCAAATTATCCTAGGCCAAGAAGTTGGCAGGTTGTGCGAGTTAAAAGATTGCACGTAATAATTGTTCATGAGGGATCATGTATGAATCTCCATAAAAGGATTTTGGAAAGTAATGTCAATGAATGACATATCTATGTTTCGAACATAATTTTTGTAAACTAAAACCAAATAAGTTTTGTAAATAAAGAAATTCATAAAACATTTATGAATGCCTAATCTATTGCACCGAGAAACAATTATTGTTTCAAGATATACCAACTTCATTAAATTATGGTAGTAAAACGGAATTGGATATGATCCATAGATAGAACTGATTATATGAGATGAAATGAAATTAATTAACCTAAACAAACACATAACATTAGAATGTTTAATAAGTATTCTTGCACATCGAAGAGAAACTATGAGTTTCTTATTAATGTCGAAAATATATAATCTTCGGTTGTTTAATTAAACCATTAAGAGTGTTGACTCTATATGGTATGATGTGTAATTCCGAAAGAATTCCAGGTACGCTATCAAAATGTAGATTTTGGTGGTCGTAACCAAAAGGATATGATCCATCGACCGCGACTGCGTCTTTATGAGCAAGACTAATGCAGTTGAAATTTAATTAACAATGTTGACAAGAATAATATCACAAATTTCAATTGTTGAAATTAGCGTAATAGATTTGATATTCAACATGTTCAAGTCTATTCGGATTTACTCACAAAATTATCGCTTGATAAGTCCTAATGTTTTGGTACATATGTATTGAAACAGAAAATTCTAAATAACGATTTAGAGTAAACTGTTTACATATATTAACCAAAAATGTCTCGAAGTCAGTGAGAGCGGATATTGAGTTTGTGAGTCTTTGGATATGATCCAAGAAATGATATGAAAGTTACATTTTATAAGCATCAAGATTGAATAAGTATTCGATAGAAATATCAAATAGTTTGATTTTCAATCTAAATGCAGAGGAAGCGTGTGTTCATAAGAATGAAAATTAGGTACATTGATATTTCTAAACTATAAAATAACACATTATTGATTTTAGTAATGTACTTGTATTAAAATCAACCTTAGTTGTTTTAGTACTCAACTTTGGCTTTGTAAATGATGTTTCATAGAAAGTATAAGAGATATAGGGATGTCCCAAAATGATATGCAAAGACACCTTATTAAATTATTTTATATGGAATATGTGAGATGAGTTTCTTATGCACTGGCAATAGGAATTATCATCCACGTTATGTTGTCTATGATATCATGATTTGTTTATGTATTTGATATTGTTTATGCATTTGATACATGGAGCAATTATCAAATCTAAATTGATATCGCTGAATTGTTGTTGAAGTGTTCTCGTGTATTTGTGAAATACTAGAGAATTGTTTACATAAAAAAACTCCTTATGAAGGAGTGTTCATCCTCAAACTTCATACGTGATATGAGTATAGTATTTCAATAATAAATTATAGTTAAGAACCTTTAGTTGGAAATGTTCCAAATGGAAGACCATGACTGACTCAATGAAAAGGCTAAGTACATTGCCTTGAATATTGCCGCAACAAAAATAATGTATATAAAATTATAAGTGCACAAATTTATAACTAAGCTGGTTCCAAATGTTGAGAAACTCATAACATTGTTATATGATAACAATGTCGTGATATGGTTCATAATAGAACTTAGAGCTCACTATAGGTCAAAAGACATACTCTGAATTGTTCCACATGATAAAGCAGTTTATCACCATCGGAGAGAGTTGATTGACAGAGTAGATAGTTGGAACATAATAGCATACCTGTTCACAAAGGGACTGACCCGATGAGTTTTGAGAAACTGATTGGAGAAGTTGGAATAAAATTCCATAATTTATCCCAAGTGCAAGTGGGAGATTGATAGAGTTAGGGATATGCCTTATGAGCAATTATGTAATTTGTTACATATATCTAACTCGTTGACCAATCTTGTTCGCAATAAAGGTGTTTCTTTATATTGTATACTTGATATAATGTGGTTATATTAATTGATTAATTTAATTAAAAATATATTTAATAGAAAAT
This sequence comes from Allium fistulosum, assembly GCA_030737815.1. Taxonomy (NCBI): domain Eukaryota; kingdom Viridiplantae; phylum Streptophyta; class Magnoliopsida; order Asparagales; family Amaryllidaceae; genus Allium; species Allium fistulosum. The sequence continues at coordinate 1,036,730,609 of CM060902.1, read as the reverse complement.
CCATAAATGGTATATTTTGTGATAGTAGTTAAAAAGTGTTATAACCATGAGTAATTTATTATAATGAAACAAATATACCATTTTAAATGTTCCTAGTCAAAATGCATCAAGATTGGATATTGATGTATCTGTTGAGACTAAAGTGTGTAACACTCTCCAAATGTTGGGCAGTGTATTACTCATGACTGCTGGAGGCACCTAGGGGTTATGTACTGATAGTTAATGGGTAACTATGGAACAACTCACTCGATAGTTTTTTGTTGTTTATATAACTAAGATCAAACAGAAAATGGTGATGTCTCTAATTTATGCAGTTCTTTTGACTTGTGGATACTGTTAATCTTTGATATGGAAGCTCCGCTTTGATTACAATTAAATCGTGGCACGACGCCCATCGAAAGACTATAGTTGGTCGAGTGAAAGCATTGGAAGTGAAACACTATTCAAGAGAGAATTCATCTTCTTAGTTATATGAGGTTAGTATCACGGTCAATTGATGTCAACTCAAAATCAAAGTCTTTGGCCAGAGCAGTTCGGTTAACAATAACCATTATTATTAGATCAAGGACTTTGTGTTAGGACTATAAAGTTGAATATGGACGATATTGGAATTTTGATCATTACCAAATTCCAAAAGTCCTAATGTGATATAGTTTTGACGAAGAGAATTGGTGTAAATAATTGTCACTATTAGGTACTGCTTATAATAAGTAAAATTATATTTTACCGAAAGACGTGTAAGAGACGAATTCAGCCAAAATGTCACACCACCTACTAAGTGACGTGTGAACATTAATATTTGAATTGTTCAATATTAATTACTGACTGAATTTACACCATTGAGTCGCACAACCGTAATGATGAATTCTCCGAAAAACCACATGGTTTAATTAATTTATAAGAAGTTGTAAATTAATTAGTATTTGAGAAATATTAATTATTATTTATTTTAATTGATGTTTGGAGTTATTTGTATTTATTTTAATGCATTTATAAAAGTTATATTTGCACGCATTGATATATGCTATCAATGTAATTAAATAAAAGATAATTACATGCATTGCTTTATGGAATCTTATGTCATTTGATGACACGCAATTTTTAGCCATACCATGTAAAGAAATAGGAGTGAAAAGAGAAAATTAATCAAGAGAATTAATTAGGGAAGTTTTAATTAAAGAATGAGAAATGTTTCCTTCTGTCAAATAAAACATATTCTCTAATTCATTCTGTACGTACAATTGACTTTCTCATTTTTCATTCTTCTTTCTGTAACTTTTCTGGTTCTCTCCTTCTTCTCTAATAACTGAAAATATGAGATCTTCCACGGCTTCAATTATTCCCAAAATCAAATACAAATAAAATCAATTATGAAAAGTAGTTTGTTCCTCTTGATCCTGGAGGCTGATTTTGAATCTAGGAGTTTTGATTCATTGTTCAAGTGTGATTTATTGGCTACATCTAATGGTGAATTCATTGCTTCGAGTTGTGATTCAAGGCTTTGGAATTAAGGTATGATCTTTCTATTCTAATGATTTTGATATAATGCTTCAATGAATAAGATTGAATATCATAATTTATATGCTTGTAATATTGTCTCATTTGATTTGAAAATGATTTATGTAGTTTGAATTGTTTATTATATAAATTGATTGGCGTTTTATTTAGATGAATGAAAACTAAAATTTCTATGTATAATTTTACAATTTTTTAATCATAGATCTATGTTTTAAACATTCAAATCAAAGTGCAATTCTTTAGATCCGAAAGTTTGTATGCTCATATTAATTGATTTGATTTCATTTTGATAAATCAGAACAATGATTCGTATATAACTAGTATAATGGTTTTATTGTAGATCTATTCTTTAAGCACCTAAATCAAAGTATATATATTTAAGATTTGAAAGTTTGTATATTCTTATTATTTGCATCTGTAATGTAATAGAAACTTACATATGATTAAAGAATGTTTTGATGATAAATTGATTACAATCATTTTCTAAACTATTTACCCTATTTTTTTATCTCAAATATCGTTCTTTAAATATCTAAAGGATTGTTAATATATTGTTTAGTTTAGTATGTTTCACTTTTGTTTTATAATTTTTTTTATTCATATAAGTTGCATCTCTTGATTTAATTGTACATATATGTATTTTATTAATTATTTAAGTTTACATAAGTTCACAAATACATTTAAAAAATATAATGTAATATGGAATTTCATTTTGAATTAATTAAGAAGTTTTGGTTTAATATTTAAGTACACATAATTACATTTATATGTATGTGAACATATAACATTTAATGTTCATATTTCAAATTGTATAATTTAATTGCTTTATTTTTAACAATCGATTTAAAATGATACAATAGCATATGCATATCATTATTGTTAGCCGTTCTTGTGTCATAATGATTCATTGATTATTAATTGAATGCTGCATATGTTAAGTTTCCCAAAGAGGAAAGATGAATCAATCATCTTTGTTATCATTTATTTCTTTCCTCTTTGTCCCTATTGTGATTGCCTTTAACTTAATTCTGATTCATACATATATACCCAATTATCAATTAATCATACTTACTTATGTTTAACTATTATGTCACGCAATTGAGGAATGCATATATTTGATACATTCAAACCATTTTCACATCTTAGCACTATTTATATATTCATACAAATGGATGTATTTGATACATCCATTATAACACCACAATGTTGTACATTCATAATTCACACTGGAATATATTTAGACAAACTTACATTTTATGCCATGTATTAATTTCTAATTAATGGCAATTAATGTATCAATTAATTCAATTAAAAGAGAGAGAAATGGAAGGTATCTCTCTTTGTATAAAGCATGACATGTCTTTAATTAACTTTATAACTTTTAGAGAAAGAGATAGAAGTTTCCTTCTCTGAATTACATAAGTTTTGGAGAAAGAAATGAATAGTTTCTTACTCTTAATTTACTCTTATGAGCAATTGTTTGGTGTATTTGATACACTGTATTTTAAGTTTAAATTAATTAAAAACTTCTTTTAATATATTTCAAATAAAATATAATTTTATTTAAAACTTTATTAGACTGGATCTAATATATCTTTAGACATCATAGGCCCAAAAGATCCAAAAGTGGTAAACTTTTTGAAATTCACCCATTTCTTCTGCTACAAGCTGACGTTCTAACAGATCAAATAACTGAGGTGGTCGAATCTGTAAGATAAAGGAAAATGGACTGGCCTGCAGCCTATCTAGTATACCGTGAGGAAGTTTATCGTACTGCAGTGCTATACACTTGCCCAATTACCCTGATAGCTGATGTACCAGGGCTAAAAATAAACAGTTATTCATTATTATTGTACTAACTAAATACGTAACAATTGATTTATATAATTTGTAATATAATGGATCTATATAATAAACAACATTTTATGGTTAATTTACGATGAACGTAATAACCATGTATTAAATGTTATTTAATATTTAGAATTGTACCTCGACCGTATTCAAGGCTGTAAACATACGATGCGTGTATCCTTTAGGTAGATCGTGCGGAATCTGTAGGTCATCAATCGTCATCTCAGGGGCAGGAGCAATGTGTAGTGGACCTATAAGCTCTTCTATCTGCTATCGAATGGTACGTCTAGCAATTTTGGTGACGCTCGGCGGCATTTCGACGGTTTTTTTTAAAGTGAAAAAAGAAGTATAAAGGGGGAAATTGTGGGGGAAAAGGGGCTGGGCGTGGGGTTTATATGCACCCAACACCAGGCGCTGATTAAATCATCGCCCAAAGCTTGGGCGCTAATTACATCAGTGCCCTACCGCTAGACCACTCCCTAAAGCCGTTGGAGATGCTCTAAAAGTATCCCCAATGGTGACAAATTCAGCTTGAATATTAAGAAAATCAAATTCAAGCAACTCCAACAAATCAAATTACCCTTAATATTAAGGGTGATATTCGGGGCCAACTCAAAATGCTGAATTGGCCCCAAGCGCAAAGGTGTAGCCGCTGCAACACAGCGGCCACACCCCAATGGCTGTTCTCTTCCCCCCAACTGCTATATTCCTCCTTTTCAACTCCTTAATACACTACTTTCACTCTTCATTTCCACACAGAACTTCAATACTTCCTTCTCTAACCGCATTATCTTCAAATGTCTTCACCATTTGGAAATTTTACGCATCCTTCCAATTCTCAAAACTACATTTTTGAAGACGACAATGAGCCACAACCAAGTACTCCTCGGGGTCAATATTCATTCCATGGCGAAGCGACGAGGAGTTTGACTTATGCAATATCTACTGTCATTATATCAAAGACTTGATTAGGGGTAACAACCAAAGTGACGACAAGTTTTGAAAGAAAATAAAGAATACCTTCAACCTTAAGCATACTGAAAGCACACGATTTTTGTCGATGATTCAAGGTAGATTAGGAAAAATTAATCATTAAACTCAATTTTGTGAATCGTGGATTTATAAAATAAAAAAGCGAATCCAAACAGAATGGGAGGCGATGAGCATTAGGTATGATTTTGATTTTACTACTATGTTAGTATTTTAATTTATTATTAGTTTATTTCTATTTTGATTACCAGAAAAGAATGGCAAAAGGGAAAATGGTGCTAAAAACCACACTATTATCAATTCCCGAATTGTTATGAGTTACTGATGAACGCACCGAAATGGAACTCTGATAATGTGAAGAGCCTCCAAGACGTTCAAACAAAGACAAAAAGAAAGAATAAAACATCAAAATCATCATACTCGTCCAGTCCAAGGGATTCATCATGTAGAGAAACCCAACTTGAAGGAGAAAACGAGGCGGATTTGCTCACCGAGAGACCCGATGAAGATTATAGACCAATGGGCGTCAAAGCAGCAAACGTCCACCACAGCTTAGAAGAATTTGTTGAGGGCTTCTAATGCAGTACTTTCTACAATTCAATATGCATCGTCTAATGCATTTGCAGGGGTGGCATAAGCTAACATCCTCATTACGACAGTCATTTTTTGTTAGCCACTAAGACCCTCTATTTTTGCAGCATTTGATTTTTGAATAAAATATTTGTTGTTGTTTTGAATACCTGCTAAAATTCTTAGAAACAGTTCTCTTCATATTCTGTATCTTTTCTAAACATATCTGGTCCATAAGTGTAATTTGGATTAAAGTATTCTTGCATGATACTTTGATGAAAGGCAAACTAATTACGGTTTACATGTTTTCGAAAGATGACCGATCTGCCATGTTTTCCAGATATGGAACCATAACTTCATGGCATATGTCAACTATTTCTTGCATCTCCTCGGCTTCCTCTCGTAGGATATCTTCTTCCTTGGAATCACTATCGAATGCCATAACATATCTGAGGAAAGATGAAGTGTTCCGAGAATTCGTTGTAGTATTTAATTTTATGCTATAAGAGAAAGAGAGAAGATTATAATGTGATATCTACAATGGATTGAAGTCCTTATATATAAGTGAAATGCTATATGCATAGAAATAAGGAATGGGTGGTCACAATTATTTCATAAATAATGAGTGGAAGCATTAATTCATATTTTGGACACCTCAACTATAGCAAGTGGCAGACAATAAATTCAAAGTGTTGTCATATCAACTTTAACAAGTGGCAGATAGCATTAATTGGAAGCACAGTCATCTAAATTGTAGCAAGCAGCAGACAAAGACTTCAAAGTGTTTTCATATCAACTTTAACAAGTGGAAGACAACATTAATTGAGAGCGTGGTCATTTATACCGTAGGAAGTGGCAAACAAAGAGTTCATAGTGTTGTCATCTCAGCTTTAATAATTGGCAGATAGAATTAATTGAGAGCGTGGTCATCTCAACTGTAACAAGTGGCAGACAAGAACTTCAGAGTGTTTTCATCTCAAGTTTAACAAGTGGCAGACAACATTAATTGAGAGCAAGCATGGTCATTCAGAATTATTGTTTTTAAGTGAAAATTTTATACGTTGTGAAGAAATAAACACACTTGTTTTTGTTTCTCCATAAGTTCACAGATGTTAGCCACATAGTCGTTAGATCACACTAGATTTGAATGATGTGGATTATGAACCGTCTATTTAAGTGAAAAGTTTATACTAAAAGTTGACAACAAATTCGATGACAAATGAAAGTTGAACTCCACTTGGTACAAATCAAAGCGTACATAAAAACCGATGCAAGACACATGGAATAGGAGTTAATCAAGATTTTTTGGGTTACTCTAAATGAAATGAAGCATTTAATAATCATCCTAATTGTAGATTACTTCGAAGGATTATGGAAATTTGAAGTACTTATGTCACCTTCACTAGAGCTTGTCGAAGATACAAAAGCTTCATAAATACAGTGGAGGAAGAAGACATATTTCATGTAACATGAGCTACGTTTGATTCACGATATTTACAGGAGTATCAAACTAATTTTTTTGGACATGATGCATATGATCTTTAGGTTGGCTATATTAGATAAGTTGAATGATGTTTTGGTTAGCTATTTATATTAAGTAAGTTCTATGTACTTTCAATAAGTTCTATGTGATTTCGAATTCACTAAAGGTAATTAAGTTATTTATATTAAGTTCTATGTACTTTCATTATCTACTAAGTACTTACGATAAGAAAGTGACAAATAATTAATAGAACTGATTATGTATTATTGTTATGGTATTAGTGAAGAGGGTAAATAAGTATGGTTGTAATCCACCATTTTTTGTATTATTTTGTTATGGTATTAGTGAAGAGTTATGGAAAGCATTTTGATATAAATAGAACTGAGGTCTTCTATCTCCACTAGTCAAGCAGAGCAACTTTAAAAGCAGCGCAACATTAAAAGCAGTGCAACGTTAAAACTGTGCAATGTTAGAAGCAGTGAAAGCATTAAAAGCGGTGGGAATATTCGATATGATGGCACACTATGCCAATTTGTCTTCGTTAAGTATGCTGAAATTTGGATAAAGATGTGCAATGTGAATAAGCTACATAACGTGACAGAACAACAGTAACATAAGTGTAACAGTACAATACATAAGTGTAACAATACAATCAAACAACAGTAACATAAAGGTATTAGTATAGTAATCGATCATCCAAGTCTATAGCACCATCACCGTCGTCGTCGTCCGCTACATCATCAAAATCAGCAAGACTACCATAATCAGACTGGACTACAGCCAGCTGAGCCTACAAATCATCAATCTATGCCTACATCGCTTACTTCGCATATTGAGCTTGCTGACTGAGCATCTGAGTATGAATGAGTGCCATATGCTGAAAAGTGGCAATATACCATCTATGCTCGTCTAACCTGCCTGCATGCTATAACTACATATAATATATCAGTATACGTTTGCTTAACTAATACTGTACGATGAATTATTAATACATTAAATTACCTCAAAAGGCAGGTAAAGTCCATCAGTAGGGATACTAGCAATCTCATGATCCCGTGGATAAACTATCGGTTGCTCGATAAGAATACCGCTGATATCATATGCTATATAATATGCATCAAGACCGAAGTCCATGGCTGTTGACAGTACTGGGATGGAGAGGGATCAAAAGAAAATGGAGGTGCCTAAACTCTACCAGTGGCTATATGTAGACCTATATGATCAGAGTTCACTCCTCGAGCGTAGTCAGGTAACATGTACTATCAAGGAGCAACTCTAACCCAGTATCTATCAAAATCCACATCTGCTAGGAAAAATGTCGAAGCACCTACCCATCTAGTTTGTCTCAATCCCTGTATATACTATGATCTAAGGGTCTAACGTCTGTCGAACAAGTCATCACAAGATAATGGATCTCCAGGGATATGTAGCTCCCCAGCGGTCTGCAACGAGCATCTCTCCCCTAAATACCAAATAGGAAGAAACACTGGTGGGAGTAAAACAATCCTCTATGAACACAAGTGATACGCAATAGAAAGAGGATGACCATCATACATATGGTCCGCTTGTGTCATGGAGATCCAATATGAAGCCCATGGTGCCAGTAAAAGATTAGCCCTACACCTCAAGTCATGCTTAACCTCCGTAGGGGCATGAGAAACTAACTGAACACGTTGCCGTCATCTCATGCGTGGAAAATATGTCTCTGGTGCATGACTAGCTTGCCATGTATTCATAGTACTAGCATGAAAATATATATACCAGAACCCAAACATCTGCCTAACCACCCCGAGAGCATATGAATTAAGAGCAGTGTACAAATATCCAAGTATAGAGGAACCCTAATCTATAGTATAAAGCCGATCTAGATCGGCTACCGCTGCAAAATAATCTAATCTAATGGTACTATTTTGGTTCGAAAAGAAAGTCAAACTAAATAAGTATATGAGAAGTGCTCTAAATACAGTGTCACTTATAGCATTGGCACTCAGATGAGTTGTAATATACTCCTGTGTATATGTCAGAAGGATAGCTTCAGAAGAAACATGACCCTCTTCAAACTATGGTAGAGATATAGTTAATACCTCAAGGCTCTCATACGTTTGATCACAAGGAAATGGTATCCTATATGGGCTTCCTATCTCAAACCCAGTCAATACATAAAAATTGGCGGGGGTAATGCCGAGTTCAAAATCTAAAAAATAAAAAGTGTCTGTCGTAGGCCACCACCTCTTAACTAGGGCGGATATGAGTGGACGATCAAATGACTGAGGTGGTCGAATTTGTAAGAAAAAGGCAAAAGGACTGGCCAGTAGGCTATCTAGTATACCATGTGGAAACTTACCGTACTATTGTACTAAGCACTTTGCCCAACTACCCCGATAACTGATGTACTAGGACTAAAAAATAAACAGTTGTTTAAGATTATTGTACTAATTAAATACGTAACAACTAATTAATATACTTTGTAACACAATACATCTATATAATAAACAACATTTCATGGTTAATATACGATGAACGTAACAACCATGCATTAAATGTTATTTAATATTTAGAATTGTACCTCGACCGTATCCAAGGCTGTAAACATACGAAGCTTGTATCCTTTGGGTAGATCATGCAGTATCTGTAGGTCATCGATTGTCGTCTCAGGGGCAGGTGTAATTTGTAGTGGGCCTGCAAGTTCCTTTGTCTGCTATTGAACGATACGTCTAGTAATTTTCGTGAAGCATAGTGGCAATTTAATGGTTTTTTTAAAAAGGTGAAAAAATAGGTTTAAAGAAGGAAATTGTGGGGTAAAAGGAGTTGGGTGTGGGGTTTATACATGCCCATCCCCATCGCTGATTAAATCAACGGCCAAAGCTTGGGCGCTGATTAAATCAACGCTTAGTATTAGGCGATGATTTAATCAGCGCCCATGCCAGGGCGCTGATTAAATCAGTGCCCTACCGTTGGGCCACCCCCTTAATATTATGGGGGTAATATTCAAGGACTGAATACTACCCTCTTAAGCCATTGGAGATGCTCTAACACCATATATTATTTCATTCATCTCACTACCACCCAAAATGTAAACGATGGGTTGTGAAGTAAAAAAGTTTCAATAGTGGTGTTTCATCGATATTTTGAATTTATCATGATGGGTAACCTCCATTCTTCTACATAATATCACGGCTAAAAGAAACTACCATAATGTATTGATTTATTGGATGATCATAGTTTAAAACATATGGTTGTAAACTATCGTGCTTTCTATTGCCTACGCAGTTTCAAGGTGCCGAATTCCTGACAAGTGCTATTATTTGGACAATAAATTAAAAAAATATGACAGCACTTCAACAACAATTATGATACCAATAAAAGATAAGAAACACATAATAATTCATCTAAACTAAAATTAACTTGAATCATCCATCACACAAAATATTCAAGTTTTCTTTACATTTCATTACATTTCAATCGTTTCAAAAAGAAAAGTTTGTCAACATACATGCCAGTCGTATTGCAAATGTTTTATACATTTCATGTTAAAAATGAGCATTCATTGTTGACACATCCGGTAGGCAAAGTTTCACAAATTGAATTTACCGATCAACATAATCAGTTTATTGTTTTTCTTTATTAGTTGCCAATGATTTTCAAAACACTTTTATGTCTTCTGAAGTATTTGATCGATCATCTTGTACCATATTCTGACTATCGACAAATTTAGCATCCAAAACAATATTGGTATCCTCCATCTAAGAATTGAAAAAAATAGAAGAGAAATAAGACATGTAGGTTGAATGATAAAAAATATAATTCAATAGCTTACATTGAAATTTTCTATTACAACATCACCAAATTTTATGCCATCTTAATACGTATTAACTATGAGATCGTTAGACTATCCTTAAAACAATCACAAAACCCTAAACAACTGATTGATGTGTTGAAATGAAATAAATTTTAACACATTAAAAGGAAACTAAACCCTTTGTGATCATACAAATAGGATTATCCATTAAATCTTCACCTTACATCATTTAATAGACAAAAAGATTCTTTTTAGGGTTTAGGATCTGGAACTTTTGAGAAGTACGTAAGATTTGATACTGAGAAGACATGAGAGATACTGCTTTATAGAGCTGAGTTGAGTAGGGTTGAATGAAAGAATGGAATATGGTGGCCAAAAGCACATAGAAAATAATAATATCTAATAAAATTAAAATGGTGGCTAGAACGGAAAAACTAGGTGCCAGTAGCAGCATACTGAATTAATAAATATTCTGTTACAGATTTACCCTATTAAACAATTAAATTCGAATTCAAATTTTCATTTATTCAAATAAAAAGTCATGATTAAATTAAAATAAAAGGAAATATAACAATGATTGTTATCCCGTCTTTTGGCAAGAACATGATACAATGGAGTTGGCTAAATGGATTGCAGTCATTAAGGGAGGAAGCCCGGAGAGATGATTGTCAAGTTCAGAGATTAGTTCTAAGCAAGGCAGTGGATGGTAGTCAAGCGGATTCAAGCAAGTAACATCTAATAAATGGCTAAGTATGGATTTACACTTCCTCTAGGCAAGGGATCGGCTCGGACCAATATGGTTAGGAATGGATCGAATCAGATTTCCGTAGCTATAGATCACTCAGATTGGCAGTTCAACTCAACGATGATCATTCAATAACACAACAAACACCGCAACAACTCTGGAAACAACTCAGAAAACACAAAGAGAAGATTGAGGGGCACCCACCTTGGGGATCCCCAATCATTAATCTTTACCGATCGGTGCCGATCACCCCCTATAGTGATCAGTGCCAATCGATCATAATGGCTCAAATGGGTCTTATATTTTTTAGTTTATTCTGTCCTGGCTTGGGTCTTCTGCATGCGGATTTTCAGCTGGTTATTTGCACAACTTCTCCTATAAACATCGGGTCATTGGCCGAAGGAAATGGATCTTCCTCTTTCTGGTTCTCTTCATCTTCCCCCTACGCTATACTCTGCCATTTTTATTCTTGATTTTCACGGATTATAACTGTAGTCAGTAGTATAAATCAATAAAAGGAAAAGCTTTTGGAGTGGACGTAGGTCGGAGTATGCCAAACCACTATAAATTCTCTTGTTCATTTACTTTCTCACTGGTTTTAATTTACTATTCTTCATATTTTGTTCTCTACATCACTCTATTTGGATTTGGGTATTGAATCTCTGGTGTTATCAAATTAATAGAGTGTTTGTGACCAATTTTAGGTGCAAACATGTTTAGTATCGAAGTCAGGTTACTTGCACTCATAGATTTGAAAATGATTTAGAGCTTGGATTTGGATCAATAGTCAAGAAATCAACAAGAAAAGCACATGCGGATAAGAGTCACCATTGAGGAAGTTAGGAGGCATCCTCTAGAGTTGGAACTAATTAACCCTCCATCTACATCATTAGGAATAAGACGTGGACTATGATGGATGCCATGCAGGAGTGGATGATGAAGAGATAAGAGGAGGTGATGTAGAATTTCCTCAGGCAAATTGGATAAACTGGAGCAGGAGCTAATGGTAATATGGATCAAGGAGTTGTAGAAAATTAGAACTAGGGATATGGAAATGAGGCTGACAGGCAAAGGAATGGAGTGGAGCAGCTAAGGCAGCCCTCGGTCAACATGGAGCGATAGATGTCGATCCCCGTATAGGGATCGGCATCTATCGCCTAGAACTTGGAGGCATGCCCCCAGTTTAGGCTAGAATAATTCACGGAAGGTCATTGGTTGATGTTGTTCGGTTAAATGCAGATCGGAACAAGAATGCGCGTCCAGAGGAGTATGTTCCGAAATACTCTTGTGGAGTCGGGGGGTGCAGGTTGGGAATATGGATTGGAGACCACCTATCAATGAGAATGAAAGGATGGTTGAGTTGGTACGTCAGATAATGAGAGGCGGATTGCCCAACAAGGATCTGGAAGATGTCAATCGAAGTCCATTTGCTCCGAATATCAGGAATGCTAGGAACCCACTGGAGTTGAAACTACCAACACTAGAGGTATATTACTGGAAGTCGGATCAAACAATGCATATGATGAAGTATATCCGGGATATGGAAGTGTGGGGGCATCAGAGGAGGTTCATGCCGAGATGTTTTCCTTTATACATGACAGAATTAGCTACGCTTTGGTTTAGGCAACTGGAGAATTGACAATCAGGACATGGAATGGCTAGTGGAAAAATTTATGGAGCATTTTTGGATCCATATTTCATGACCCCAAGAATGTGATGAGATTAGCGGCACTAAAATAGAGGACCGGAGATTCCCCGTAGAGTTTCTTGATGCGATTCTGTGACGACCCACAATTCCGTACCCTTTGTGCTGACAATAAACCACACATGTCCGACCCAAATTGCACGGAAGTATGGATTATCAAGGGTAATAATTATAAAAAAGACAGAACATAATCTCACACAAATGGAATAATATATAATATTGAACAATATCTTTACAATGGAAAACTTTTAAAATACATATATCAGAGTGTAACCTAAATTCAGCTTGGACAGTTATAAACATCTGTCCTTACAACTGCTGACAAACATCAAACAAAAATAAACAGATAGCAGCGCTTAATAGAATATGTCCATACATAGATGAATACCTCCAGCTCTCCTCTGAAAACTTCAACCGTCTTCAACTAAACCTGAAACTACTCGGATTTAACCCGAGTATTGAAAATACCCGGATCAGGCTTGATAAACAAGCGTGAGAAAAACTCAATAATAAATGACAGTGTCTTATATCAACCTTTGAATAAAACCCCTTGAAAAGAAAGAGTATCTCATAAGACCACGCCCACACATAAACACGGACGGGTTTTTACCTTATGATAACTAAAACACTTTTATATCAAAACATTTGATATTATTTCTAATGACATTCTTTGAAAACATTTGCAAATAAACTTATTAATCTTAGCCGAAATTGTTACCATTATTAAATTTCAACATACTAGGCTTTGCAAATAAAAACCGTAGGTTCCTATTGGAGAATGGATTTCCATACAAATGACTAGGTGAAGGGACTACCTTCTGATGGGTACACCTCTAGATGGATGTCCCGAGGCACATAACATCTGCCCTCTACCAACACAAGACCGGCCTACCTCTGTAACTAGATTGTACCGAATATGTCATCCCCCGGTCGTTACCGACCTTTATCAGAGCACGCTCTAGCATACAAACCACATTAGTTTACATCCCGAACATCATAGCGGGAAGAAATATATCTAGAAGGGGATGATCATACCCTAATTGGAAATGACCCACTTAGTCTGGCTGTATCTAACCCTATTTCGGTAATTTTCGGTTGATGAGGCTCGAGGCAACGATTACCTTTTCACATAGCACATCTTCTTTCACTTTGAATGCCACATTGCCATTCCACATTCACACGACTGATTTCTACAAACGTATAACTTTCTGAGCTCGTAAGTCTCGGGAAAGGGTGTTAAGCTAAGAGAAGGTGTCTTCTCCGCCACCAAACTGATATACATTATATAGAGATCACTCGATGTGATTTAGAATGCAAGGTTAGACATTCTTCCATACAAGTTCGTTCTGGAACTGAACGAAACCGAAGGTACTTTACTCGGCCATTACTAGGCGAGAAGTCCTTGTGGTCTTGAGATTTTTCGTAAAAAAGAGACCACTACTACAATATAGTGAATTAGGAGTTTATCCCTAATTAATCAACAAGTAGTTCTTCGTTATTATTCATCTCAATATCTCCATCTTCAAGCACCTTCATTCTTCGAACACGTAAATTGGTTCGAAGTGGTTTTCGAATAGGAATCACTCAAATCCAACCCCGGTTCCTTCGAAATCCAATTATTGATAAAAAGTGAATATGAGTATACATGATTTATTAAGTCTCTTTTCACTTTAATTCTTTTTGGATGATTACAAAATCTCTTCTTTTTGTCTTAGAGTAATTTAAGTTAATTCATTCTTTTGCTTTGGATAATATTTCAAATTTCCTCACTTAACACTCGATCCAAATTCCTTAACTTTTAAGCGAGTCGAGAACAATGTTATTTAAGACATCTTTTACTGTAAACCCTAAAATAAATCTTAACAAACATTTTTTGAGTAAATAGGATCATAGAAATCATTCTAATTTTACTCAACATAAATTTCCGTATTCAACAAGTGCTATGGGTGGAATAACGGTGAAATCACCTTTTTAATTCCACGTATAGGACTAGTTCCCTCTTTGAAATTTAATACCAAGTATAAGAAGAATATCTATATGCAATCCAAGTTGTAATTTATTCATTTTGATAATTAATCCGTTTATACTTAAATTGCTTAACTGCTGGAAAATAGTAATTCTCTTTTGTTTTGAAAACTTAGTATAATCTTTTTAGAGCATCCGGGCTTTCCTTTCGATCTGTTCTACCCCTCGCCTAAGAAGAGAAAATAGAGTCCAGGTAAGTTCAGGGTACTGGTTGCTCCATCCCTAACCTTAGTTAAACACCTTGTTTTATCTTCCCAAATCTCACAAGCGAGACAAATGTACTAGTCGTTTCCGCATACTCAGTTATTAGATTTTGGAATTGATCATAAAGATTCCAAATTATCTTTTAAATGCTTAATTTTCCTTTTAAAAACATTCATAATTAATTCTAGGAAGAATCGTTAAGTTTAAACGTTCATTTTTAAAAGTCGTAGAAATGGTAGCAGAAAAGTGTTGCGGAAAGTGCTTAATAAGCTTATTTGATTTAAACAACTTTTTAGTATTTTAAAATTCATATTTTCCACTTCAAATCTCTTTTAAACTATTTCAATAGATTTATCAAATTTATTCCATATTTTTCAATAATAAGAAACATTCATTTAAACAGATTTTACGTTATGGTCACTTAACTGCATTAGCGCGATTTTTCTAGAAAATTGATTTTGACATAATTCAAAATCTACAAGATGAAATCTTGATTTTCTTTCTTTGTTTAGAAGATATGGATATAATAGCCCGGAATTTTATTATCTCGAAGAATTCCGAGCTATATCCCACTGTGTATACTTGTTTGAACTTTTCGGCGCGAAATCACGAACTACTGTCGCGCGACGCGCCTAGTTTTAACTTATTTTTCAATACTTGAAATAATGTATTCAAATTGACTTTATTACTTATAAAATCATTACCAACCATTTTAAATCAATATTTTCACTTTTTAAAGTATTTAAAATGTATTTCCAATATTTCCATATTATAATATTATTATATTCCTATTGTTTTAATATTAAATTTTAAAATCCAATTTCAATTAAATTACAATTCTATCTTCAAATTAAACTCAATTAAAACTTCAATTTCAAATTTGATTTCAAATCCATCTTTAATTTCAACTCAAATTTCAATTTCATTTTCAAAATCAATTTTAATTTCAATTTTAACTTCGATTTCAAATACAATTTCACTTTTAAATCCAAGTCTTATTTTATCTTAACTTTAATTTCAGTTTCACTCAAAAAGAGACTTATTTTTCCAAAGTATCTCATATCACCAAAATTGGGTCTTTTTTAACAAAGGGGTTACTTATAATCAATAATGATAACAATGAATGTCCATATTAATATAAGAATCATACAACCAATCACATGACATTAATATACGCAATAATGGGTATAATACGATAAGTGTCATAACATTGAAATAGATCATCCAAACATATTCAAACAATCAATCGAACATCCATATCATCAAATGGTGATTATCTAACATAACAATTAAATTTGATAATCAGTATAATTCAAAAAGCGATGAGAATTTCTCACCTTCGTTTCCACTCCGTCTAACTTTTCTACCGTTAGCGTCTTCGCTTCTTTTTGAATTCGTTCATCGCCTTCGGAAAACCGGACTCTCTTTTCTCTCCTTTCTGTTTTTTTATCTTTTCTTTTTTTATATGTGGCATGGGTATGGAGTGGTTGGAGGCCATGGAAGAGAGGAAGAAGTGCATTAAGAAGTTATTTCAGAAGAGGCTAGAGAATAACAAGTGGATTAGTGCTTAAGAACTCCACTATTTTTAACCCTCCTACCTCTCTTAAGAAGAGAAGCCATTAAAATAGCTTAAAGGAAGAAGAAGAAGAGAGTGATTTATGTGAAAATGGAAGAGATATGCATGGCTATTTATAGAAAAAAGTTTGGAATATAATATTGTTTTGTAAAATGATCAAAATACCCTTTACTTACATTTTAAGCAACCTTATTTTTTTCAACACTTAACATCGCATTTAAAATCATTCTTTATTTCACTTTCACTTAAGGAGTAAGAAAAGTAAAGTAATAATTATGTTTGGTTTGATTTGACATGTTTTGGAATTTTGTGCTTACCTTTTCTTAATGAAATTCTAGAATTTTCTAAGTATGTTTAGTAAAAGTAAACTTGATTAGTGAATTAATTAATACTTATACTATTTGAGTATATGTTTCTATATAAGAAAATAAAGGTGCGACAACGTTGCGATAATCTTTAATCGACAAAACGTTGATTTTCGATAAAATGTTTTACGGTCATATTTTGACGTTTTAGTTAAACTATTTATTTATGTAAACCAATTTAAAAATAAACTTTTTACTTCTTTAAATAAATTAAAAAATGTCTATTCATATTTTAAAATCATATTTAGCTAATATCAAAGTCTCTATTTTTGCAGTGTATGTAAAACTGACAAAATGCGACAAAATTTGGATATTTTTGTAAAACAATTATAAACATATTTTTAAATATTTTAATATACTTCTATTATCTTTATTAAGTGATTTTAATATAATTTAACTTTTCAAACAAATATTTAAACCTATTTATTTAAGTATTTGTTTATTTTTAATAAAACTTAACTTTTGCTGATTTGTGATAAAATCAAAATTTATACTTTCTAAATTATTAACTATAAGAGTAAATAATTTCTCTATTATTATTTATTATATATAACTTGTTTATTTAAGTTTTAAACCTTTTTAAATTTAAAAATAAGCAAAATCTCTCATTTTCGAAGTAGCGAAATTATGGGTCGTTACAGATTCAATGCAGCAGTGGCTTTGTTTGATCGACCGAATCCATCAATGGTTTTAACGGCAGTGGTATCCGGGATTGCTGATGAAACAAACTTTAAGGTTGCGATGGTATGAGGTCCACCAATGGATCTCGGGGAATTTTATCAAGAAGCGGATAAGTTCCTACGGTAGGAGGATGCACGAGCCGACAAATAGGAGGTAAATGTTGTGAGGGGTGAAGGACCATCTAGAGAAGGGTTTAGAAAGGAGAAGGGTAAATGGAAAATGGATGATGGATCAAATGGGCAAAGGAAAGAGCGCGAGACAAAGTTCTCCTCCTTTTGGGACTTGACGGAAAGCTTGGAACGGATTTATCTGGACATAAGGGGGCAACTCCCCTATCAGAAATCGGCAAGAAGGGATCCTACGGAATGGGAACGTAGATTTGGAAAGTATTGCATATTCCATGAACTGGATGGAAATACCACAGATGAATACAGGCACTTAAATGATATGCTTGAGGAACACGTCAGGAACGGCAGACTGCTGCAATACGTGAGGACTCGGGCAGCGACGGTGGAACAAGAGCGGCCACCGTCCGCATAAAATGGAAAAGGCCTTGGATTGAGGCCATAGATCGTCATCTTCTGATCGGGATGGCATGAACTAAAATAATAAACTCCACAATAAAATAGCCAAGTCACTTACACATGTACGGGACTGAGGACGGACCCTAGGCATGCTCTGAGATGACGATAAACCGTCACGCCCCGAGAGGTAATGCTTGGTTTTCTTTATTTTTTGGTTTTTCTGTTGTAAGAACTTAAATCTAATAATTTAATTTAAATCTTCATTAATGTGATGAATAAAACAGGTCGTGGTTGTCCCGACCGAAGAGACGGGCCAATAACCACAAGGTGTGAGTCCCTTCACCAGTGAGCGACAGGATGGGCTCGTACATCATGGATTAAGCCCTCGATCGGAGAGTTATGGCAAGAGAAAGGAAGTTAGTATAGAATTTATCGCTTAATGTCCGTGATCGGAGAGTTGAGGACCGGAGTGCAAGAAGTGAGTCGCGTTGCCAGAGAGCGACATGATCGACTCACTTATCACTATTCCCCCTTTCACCGGAGAGTGACTGGATGGGGTCCAACAAGGGTCCAGAGATATCATGATCGACTTAGGAAAGCCATGACATCACTTTATGTTCAGGGACACTAAACCAGAGTGCAGGAAGTAATGCCGCTTCATCGGAGAGGCTATGGTCGATCCAGGAGGATCAAGACATGGCTATATTCCCCAAATGGGCAAGAGTGCAAGTGGTAGGTCGCTTCGTGGAAGAGTGACAGGATTGGTTTACTCATCATTAAGTTTGGATTGGACTTAGCAAGAGTTTGGAGAGACAATCGATCGGCCGAAGAGACTATGAACTTGGATAACAATCTGGAGAGATTGCAGATTGGCTTATTGACTTCCAAGATTGATAGATTTAGATATCGACCAAAAGAAGTTATGGACTTGGATATTGACCTGAAGAGGTCACGGATTTGGAAAATGATCTGGTGAGATCGAGGCTTTGGATTTGGAAAACGATCCGCTGAGATCATGGATTTGGGTAACAGCTTTGGATGGATATGGATTTGGTCAAGGATTTGGAATCGTTTCGGAATTGGCTATCGATTCGGAACAGTCACGGACTACGGCAATTTGGTTTGGCAAAGTATTGGATTCTGGATTAGATATTTGGCTACCAGTGGATTATGGACTTCGGATTTATGACAATTCAAAACACACCTTCCTATCGCAAGGCATGTTTTGGAAGGAAAATGTTATCCTACCTTTTGGCAAGGCTATGATACCATGGAGTTGGCGAAATGGATTTGCGTTCATCAAGGCAGGAAGCCCGGAGAGATTATTGTCAGGTTCAGAGATCAGATATAAGCAGGACTGTGGATAATAGTTAAACGGATTCAAGCAAGTAACATCTAAGAAATGGCTAGGTATGTATCTGCACTTCCCATAGGCAGGGTTTCAGATCGGGTCAATAAGGTTAGGAATGGATCAGATCACTATGGCTTTGGATCACTCAGATTGGCAGCTCAACTCAATGATAATCGCTCAATAACTCAAACACCGCAACGCCTCTGGAAACAACTTAGGAAACATGAAGAGAAGATGGAGGGGCATCCACCTTGAGGATTGTTGATCCCCGATCATTGATCTTCACTGATCGATGCCGATCCCCCCATAGGGTTCGACGCCGATTGGTTATAATGGTCAGATGGGTCCTATATTTTCTAGCTCAGTTACTCTTGGCTTGGGTCTTCTGCACGCATATTTTCAGCCAGATATTTGCACGACTTCTCCTATAATTACTAGATCATTGGCCTAAGGAAATGGATCTACTTCTTTTTGGCTCCCTTCATCCTCCCCCTAAGATAAACTCCATTATTTTTATTCTTGATTTTCAAAGATTGTAAATGTAATCAACAGTATAAACCAATAAAAGGAAAAGCTTTTAGAGTGGACGTAGGTTGGAGTATGTCGAACCACTATAAATTCTCTTGTTCGTTTACTTTCTTACTGTTTTTAATTTACTATTCTTCATATTTTGTTCTCTACACCACTCTGTTTGGATTTGGATATTGAATTTGCAGTGTTATCAAATTAATTGAGTGTTTGTGGCTAATTTTGGTGCCAATATTGATTTTGAATATGATAATTTTTGACATTTTTATTTGAATAAACAACTTATCTCTTTTTTTATTAGCGTTTTTTTCTTGAGTTCACGTCACTTTTTACCATCGCATGAAACCTTTTTACCATCTCATGTGTTATGCACCCGAAAATGATGAAATCCTAGTATCATTCACTCCATGATAAAAATATAATGTTATATCCAATGGGAATGGATAATGATTGTAAACCTATTTTAACAAACAATCATTCAAGATTTTAGGATAACTAAGGGTTAGAGAAGCCACTGTTCCAATCTATTTCAGATTGAAAAACATCCCTAAACCTCCATTGATATTTCTTTATCCGAATCACATAAAAAAATTTGTATTTAAGGAGAAATTGATAGATTAAAATCTTTGGATCAATGTATTTAGGAGGAATTTTTGTTACTCTTGTTGTTGACTACCGATATGGCGGTGATTTGGAGCTTTTTTGGCAATTTAATCGTCGTTAGGCAAGTAGTTTATAGTCTCTTACTAGTATATATTGTAATATATGATTTAAAAATGTTTTATATCCACTTTTTTGAAAAAAACCTTATTTTCATTTATGAGATGGTTAAAAAATGAGTTTCAAGTGATGTTTTGACGGTTTCAAGTGGATTTAAACATGTGTTAGAATGTTATAGGCTTATATGTGAAGTTTTGATGTTTGTAGATATGCTTGAATGACATATTCTACTTGATTTGATGCTTTTTGTAGTATGTTGGGATAAAAGTATATTTGAATGGATGATAACATGAGATTTAAGAGGTTTGAGGTGATGGAAGTTGATTCTATGGATAGAAGACTCTTGAAAGTGTATGGAGTAAGATATAATGAAAAGTCCTCTACATAACAGATATAGCAACTCAATGTATTGGCTTTAGAGTTTCAACCTAATCAATGCAGCTCTAAATTCTACATGCAAAATAAGGCGTAGAGGCGATAGATGGATCAAGCGGGATTGGAGCTGGAAAACTAAGAGAAAATTTCTTAAATTCATGGATTAGTACCGAACATATTAAAAATTGGTTAAGGCATAGATTGTTACCGATTGATAGTTAGTTAATGCAATTGATGACCAAATCAATGTAGATGCATGGAGGTAATCTAAAGTTGATATGCAAAATGGGCACTCGAGTTAACAAGAATTTAAAGAAAAAATTTATTTGAGTGCTCGACCGATACCGATCCATGATCGACGGTACCGATTGATAATTGATGTTGGGAAATTAATTGCTTTGGGTCTTGTGTTGTTTTGGAAGGAAAGTTTATTTAGGGGTGACTTGTACAGGGAATAACATACGTGCACTATTATCATTACTCATGTGAGGAGAGGACTTGATGAGCAGCCTTAGAGTTGGATTACATTAGCGAGACCTTTTGCCAAGTAAGGACACACACCAGTGAGACGTTGCTAGCAGATGACTAAGTGTGCCATTAATAGGGTTGACCTGAGTTTTACTAAGGGAGGACGCTCATAAACAAGAGTATGCTAGTGGAACAACTGAGTGTGTCCCTAGTAAGTTCGTATATGTGGTATTCCCATTAGGCCAAGTGATCCATAATATGATTAAATCATTATGAGTATGACATAAGTTTAATTGATTGATACTATGGTTATCTTTGCTGATATTATGTATTATCAAGTCTAATATCTTGACACCTTAGCATGTTGTAACAACCCGTACCTTAATGGACTCGAATTTTCGACTAAATAGAAAATCCAAGTTAATCAGGGTACATAACGTTGGTATTGATGTCATGTAATAAACATAAGTATATCGGAGAGCTTTCGATACGAACTCACGTTGGAATATTAAAATATAATAAAACATATATACCGACTAAGGCTACTACCTTTGATATCTAGTCGCCTTGTTAGTGCAGAGCATGAATGAGAAGACTTGTTAACCTACTATTCCCGCCTTGTACTAGAATCATGTCCTTCTGAATCTATCCCATAAGTTGTAATAAGGAGGGGGTCGGAACTGTTGGAACTGGGCCAGCCCACAATAGATGTTTCAAATTTCTTTACCTTATTGGATCTTTATTGGGCCTATGAAGTCTAATTTATTTAGAACATTTCTAAATTTAATTTAAATAAAATCATATATTTCATTTAAGTTCATAAATTATTGATACAAATTTAATTTATTTATTTTCAATTTATATATAAGTATGCATATGTGTCTGTGTGTGCACGTATAACGTAATAATCTTTGCAAGGTATAACATGCCCGTATATAGATGATGGGATTTACATCGCAATAGACATGTTAGCTCATCCTATATGTATTGTATATTGTCCAAATATATGTATATATCTATACATATTACATATAAAACCAAGAGTGTATATATATATGTAAGTATATTATGTAAAAATATTATAGAAATATTTATAGGTAAATTTTATAATGTTAAATAACATACACACAAGATATAAATTCATATATGTATATATATGTATATATATATGTACTAAAGTAACAAAATTATATGTATAATATATGTGTGTGTATATAAATATACTATTAAATGTAAATATGATTTAGAATGGTTTATATATATAACTTGCAAAATAAATAAATCTCCTTTTTTATTGTCCTAGATCAAATACACAGCAAGTAAATTTTAATTATAATTTTATTATATTAATATACAAATATTATGAATTAATTAGTTAAACAACAATAAATAAATGACAGAAAACACACTCACACACACACATATATACATACATACATACATAGACACACACACACACAGATATATATATATATATATATATATCGAATTTTAAATTTTAGAAAATTTGGAATCGTATTCTATAGCTTACAGAAAAATTTGAGATTTTTCTAAGTCAAAATAATATGTTTATTAATGTTATCCCGCCTTTTGGCAAGGCCGTGACACCAAGGACTTGACTAGATACCAGTGGCAGATCGTCTCGGAAGTCGGTTACACGTAAGGATCGCTACGGATATCGATGAAATTTGTTCAAGTCCGGATCGGGCTACAATTGATAAGGCACGTCAAACAAAGTCGTAGGAACCTACATTCCAGATTTCAAGTCAATCCGAGTTCGTACGCCCGAGATATCATCAACGCAATTGAAGGGCATAGCCGTAAGATCGCCTCCTCTTTGTTCGAATCGACTAAGGGTCGAATCCATCAAAGATCGACTCCAACGAGTTCGACTCGGTCTGCTTCGAGTCCATTTGGACACAAGTTGGTACCAGAGCCATCTTATTCGAAACCATAAGACGGCTAAGCTTCGTGTCCACCACCCAAGGCAGCATGTTCGAATCAATAGAAGTTTCCTTTGATTGCTTCGAATCCACTAGGAGGACTTTGGTTTTGACTCCATCGAACGGGGGCCTAGTTCGAATCCATTAGGTCGTCACATCCTTCGAATCCACAGAGCTACAGATACTTCGAATCCACACAATTTGAGACAACCTCGAATCGATCAACTTTAACACACCTAGATCGATTCGAAGAAGCCTTTGTTCATTCGATTCGAAGAAGCCTTTGTTCGTTCGATTCGAAGATGACTTTGTTCGTTCGATTCGAAGATGAATATCTTCGAAACCACTATCACGAATCCACCTGGTCAAAGCAGCGAAAGGCATCGAGTCGACCGAATCGATTCGAACTGAGATCGATTCGAAGTACCCCTGTTCTCCAGAAATGCAACATTGAATCGATCATATCTCAAGTTCTACAAGTCCAAATGCCATGAAATTTTCACAGAAGTTTAAACACATGATGAAGAATGTTCACACCAAATTTCAGCTCGATTGGACGATTTCTTGATCGATTCGAACCAAGGGTCGAATCGATCCCAAAGTGGGCCCGAATCTCCAGATTTCGGCCATGTGGGCCCCCTGACGTACCAGAACTGGTCTCCCCTCATTTTAGGCGAAATATCAGCCTCCTACACCTATAAATAGAGCCTCTGGTCATTCAGAAAAGGGGTCGGATAATTCTAAGTACTAAAGAGCGCCCAGATTCTGCCAGATCTACTCCAGAACACCGCCGCTGCTTTAGATTGACATTTAGCAATTAGATTCAGTTGTATTACATTATAAACTACTGTAATCTTCAAGTAATCGAGCAATAAAATCATCAAAACTTCATAGTGGACGTAGGCAAAACGCCGAACCACTCTAAATCGCTCGTCTTTGCAATTTACTTTCTGTTATTTGGAGTTTTTGTTAGATAATCCACAGTTTTAATTTTCATTCTTCACTTTTATCTCTTCAAAAACTTCCGAAGAGTGTTGTGCCCATTTTTGGTACAAACACTTTGGTGCTTTCACTGAGAAAAAACCAGCTTTTTTCTCCTGCTCCTTGGATCTACCATCGATACCGGATTGCACAAATCCAAGAGGAAGATCCAGATCTTCGATTCATAGTCCTTCCATTCTACTCAGATTTGCATAAAATCTAGGAAAAGGATTCATCATTCAAAATGGTTAGCACGAGAACCACTTCTACAGCTGCTGGACAAGAAGGTAGGGATGGACAGAATCCTGCTCAACAGCAGCCATCCAACCAAGACAACACTGCCCACTCAGATCCGTCTGGGGCAGTCACTAGACAAGAATTCCAGGTGTTGCTCCAAGAGCTGACTCAGAGTCGGCAACAGTTAGCCGAACAGTTGCGTGCCAATATTGAATTGACAAACCAACTGAACCGCCAGGGCCGTAGGAGGTCCAGAAGGGATGATGTTTCCCGCTCATCCACTGAAAGTTCTGCCTCATCTGACTATCATCATAGATCTACCCATCCCCGATTAGATGGAGATCATGCTCAGACTGCTGGATATCAACCCGCCCTGACTGTCGGGCAATTAAGGGTAGGACCATCAACCAGCTTCCAGGCTGGGCCATCAGCGCGAGGTGGTCGTACTCCACAATATACTACGGACAATCATGTCACAGCTGCCACAGTAGAAACAAGGGTTGATACCCGACATCTTCCGGATTCGAGTAATCAACAACAGGGACGTACTTCTGAACCATACGTCCCGGAAGACGCTGAGCCAAGGAGGCGAAACTTGGACCGTTGACAGCGCCCGGTCCAAACTCGCACTGTGGAACCCGACCACACCTTAGCTCAGCATGCTCAAAATGTAGCAATGCCAGACATCTCGACTATGATACGTCAGATGATCCGTGAAAGCCAAGGTCTTACCAATGACGATTGGGGGATCTCTCGAAGCCATACTCCTTTCACGGACGAGATACTATACGCTGAACCTCCTCGGCGATTCAGAATGCCAACTCTCCCTATGTACGAAGGAAGTTCTGATCCCAATCAGCACATACTGAAATACGAATGGTCAATGAGCGCCGCAAGGGCCGACGATGCAGTAAAATGCCAGAGCTTCCCCATTTCACTGGGAGGAATTGCAACAATGTGGTTTACAAGACTACCTCCAAGATCTATCTCTTCATTTGACCAATTGGCTAAGAAATTTGTTGAACAATTCCGTATGCATGTCGCTAGACCCAAAGATGTTAACACCCTGTCCAATGTTACCCAGGCTCGTGGGGAAACATTAAGGCGTTACTTGGAGAGATTCCATGCGGCATGTGTGGAAATTAGTAATCCCAACGACAACTCAATTTTAATGGCATTGACAAATGGAATTGATCCCGATTCTGAATTTGGAAACTGGTTAGCCGGAAAACCACCCGCATCGTTGGACCGTTTCTACTCCAAAGCCGCTCAATTCTTACGGCAAGAGGACGCGAAACAGTCTAGGAAGCAGGATGATGCGAAACCTGGAAATGAGGGAATACAAAGCAATGTAGCAGTTAAACAGTCCGGTGACAATTCCGGAAAAGTCCAGTTAAACATACAGAACAAACAAACTCAGCCAAGAGGTGGCAATGGTCAAAATAAGAAGAGAGATCCGAATCCAGGCCCACGGCGTAGGGCTCCGATGTTCGAAAGTTATACACCGTTAAACACTTCGCTGGAAAATGTGTACCTGCAAACTTGCAACACAGAACAGTATAAGAAACCCGCTCCGAAGCGATCATCAGAAAGGCAGATTCAGATAGGAAAGTTTTGTAGGTTTCATGAGAGTTATGGCCACAATACTAATGACTGTCGCCATTTGCAAGATCTCATAGAAAAGTTGATCAGGGAGAGGAAGTTAGATCAATTCGTGCGGGCGCCGCAGTCTGGTGGTGCGGGCCCATCGAATCCAAACCGTGCGCAAGACCAAGAAAGACAAGAGGAACCCGCTCGTACAGGCGGGAGGCTAGTTATCAATACCATAAGTGGTGGTCCTCATCCAGCGGACAGGAGCTGGAGGGAAATGGAGTCGTATGCTAGCTCTATCAGGCATGCGAGCTTCGAATGCTGCAGTAATTGTGAGGATGGAACCCCGGCTAAGCAACAAAAGACGATGTCTGACGATATCATATTTAGAAGCAGAGATGCTGATAAAATCGAAGCCCCAACAATTGACCCACTGGTCATATCTGCCCAAGTTGGTCCTGCTTGGATGAAGAGAATCCTGGTTGATAGTGGGAGTTCTATAAACATTCTATTCAAGCGAGCTTACGATTTAATGAAGATGGAAGCCAAAGACTTGAAACCCTGCCAATCCCGAGTTCATGGCTTCAATGGGAGTGCAACGATACCTACTGGAATAGTGGAACTACCAGTAGAACTGGGGATTGGAGAACGCAGGAGAGTCCGACTGCTGCAATTCGTCGTTCTTGACATCGCTTCACCGTACAACGCATTCCTGGGTCGACCAGCCCTTGCTGAATTCAGGGCAGCCATTGCCCCGTGGTGTTTGACTTTAAAATTCCCAACCGATCATGGTATAGGAATCGTTCAAGGAGATCAGGCAGCAGGAAGAGCCTGTTATGTTGCTGAGTTGCGTGAAGCACAGAAGAAGGAGAAAGGAAAGGGCGTAGAGGAATCTCTCTGCGTCCGTTTTACTGATAATTGACAACTAACGCCTGGGCCCCGGCCCGGGCACCACTACCAATTCCTTAGAGATCTTGACCCTAGAGATAGCGAAGATAAAGATGAAGTAGAAGAGAATCAAGCGTCTCCAGCCGAACTGACTGTGGACGTCCCGGTCAGTGAGATGACGACTCGAAAGTACTAAAAGTTGGATCTCAACTGGGAAAACAGATACAACAGGAATTGGTTGAATTTCTTCAAGCGAATCTTGATGTCTTTGCCTGGACGCACTCTGACATGTGCGGAATCTCACCGAACATTGCAAGTCACTCTTTGAATATTGATCCGCGACATGTTCCGGTCAAGCAAAAGAGGCGTGGTATGGATCCAGAGAGATCTGCCGCCCTTAAAGAAGAAATTGACAAGTTGCAATCAAATGGTTTCATCCGAGATGCTCTATACCCAGAGTGGGTGTCAAATCCGGTAATGGTTCGAAAACCGAATGGGAAATGGAGAACATGTGTCGACTACTCCGACTTAAACAAAGCTTGTCCAAAAGATAGTTTTCCACTTCCCCGAATTGACCAACTCGTAGACTCAACTGCAGGTCACGAATTGTTATCCTTTATGGATGCTTATTCCGGTTATAATCAGATACCCATGCATCTACCCGATCAAGAACATACTAGTTTCGTGACCGATCTAGGACTCTACTGTTACAGAGTCATGCCCTTTGGTTTAAAGAATGCCGGAGCAACTTACCAACGCTTGGTTAATCGAATGTTCGCTGATCAGATCGGAAAGACCATGGAAGTCTATGTGGATGACATGTTAGTTAAGTCCCGATTTTCCACAGATCACGTCAAGGATTTAAATTCAATGTTCCGCATCTTACGTGAGTATGGAATGAAGCTTAACCCGTTAAAGTGCCACTTTGGCGTCACATCCGGAAAGTTTCTAGGGTTCATCGTCAACGCTCGTGGGATAGAGGCAAACCCCGAAAAGATCTGGGCAATAAGGAATTTGCAAACTCCAAAGACCATAAAGCAAGTCCAGAGTCTTAACGGGAAGGTAGCAGCGCTAAGCAGGTTCATCTCGAAATCCACTGATAAATGCATTCCTTTCTTTGATCTAATCCGGAAAGGGAAACGAAACTTTGAATGGACCATGGAATGTGAAGGCGCATTCCGATCGCTGGTTCAGCATCTCTCTACGCCACCGATTTTGTCGAAACCAATTGATCACGAACAATTATACCTTTATCTGGCGGTATCGGAGCATGCGATCAGTGCTGCTCTGGTCCGGGAAGAGGATCGAGTGCAGAAACCGGTCTATTATGTTAGTAAACGATTGACCGGAGCTGAAAGAAATTACCCCAGGTTGGAGAAACTGGCTTACTGTTTGGTCATCGCCTCGAGAAAGCTTCGTCCTTATTTCCAAGCTCATCCGCTTACTGTGTATACCGATCAGCCGTTACGACAGGTCCTCACGCGGCCTGAGACGTCTGGAAGGTTACTCAAATGGAATATCGAACTGAGTCAATTTGACATTACTTATGCTCCGCGGAGAGCCATTCAAGGGCAAGTCCTAGCTGACTTCATAGCTGAATTTACTGTTCCAGACGACTTACCTGAAACCAGCGAGTCTCCTGAATATGTCTGGAAACTTTATACAGACGGTGCATCAAACGATCGGTGTTCGGGCGCTGGAGTTGTACTAGAAACCACCGAAGGTCGATCCATATGCTATGCTTTGAAGTTTGATTTTCACGCAACCAACAATGAAGCCGAATATGAAGCCCTGTTGACTGGGTTAAAGCTTGCCAGAGATCTGAGAATTATCGCTATAGAAGTTTATTGTGATTCACAGTTGGTTGTGTGTCAGGTACGGGGAGAATATCAAGCAAGAGATCGAAGGTTAGCTGCTTATCTAGCCCGAGTTCAGGAAGCACTGGATCAGTTTGATTATTATGCTATTTACTACATACCACGAGATCGCAATCAAAAGGCCGATTCATTGGCAAAGTTGGCCAGCACAGGTGAAGCACAGCAAATGGGACTTGTCCCGGTCGAAAATTTGTCCTTCCCAAGCATCGATCAAATCAAAACGAATGATGTGTTGGAAACCTTTCCCAGCAGAGAATCATGGATGACTCCGTATCGAAATTATATCGAGGATGGGATATTGCCTGAACACCGAAATGAGAAAAGGCAAGTTCTACGAAAAGCTTCGCGGTTCATCATTCAGGACGGGATCATGTATAGAAAAGGTTATTCTGTTCCACTCCTCCGGTGTATCGCTCACGATGAAGTCAAACGAGTGTTACATGATGTACACGAGGGAGAATGTGGCGATCACACCGGTGGACAAGCGCTTGCTAAGAAGATACTCCGATATGGATATTACTGGCCGACAGTGAATCGAGATGCAGCCAATTATGCCAGAAAGTGCGACAAGTGCCAAAAACACGCTCGAATTCCAAGAGCCCCGCCTACCGAGATAACTCAAATGGTTAGTCCCTGGCCGTTCGCTATGTGGGGTATCGATATCATTGGCGCTTTACCTCTGGCAAGAGGTGGTGCGAAGTATGCCATCGTCGCAGTTGACTACTTCACGAAATGGGCCGAGGCCGAAGCTCTCGCAACGATTACGTCGAAGAAAGTAATAAACTTTGTGGTCCGCAATATCATTTGCCGATTCGGACTCCCGCATACCATCATCACCGATAATGGGACCCAATTCGAAAGTTCGGAGTTCAAGAATTTCTGCCAACGATTTCATATTCATAAAAAGTTCTCTGCAGTCGCACATCCACAAGCAAACGGTCAGGTCGAAGCTGTTAACAAAGTTATCAAATCCATCTTAAAGAAACGACTGGAAAAGGCTGGGGGCAAATGGGTCAATGAACTTCCTATGGCATTATGGGCTTATCGAACAACTCACAAGACCGCAACTGGACACACCCCATTTTCCTTATCCTATGGCTCGGAGGCCGTCATTCCAGTTGAGACGGAAGTATTTTCTCACCGCGTAACTTATTACGATCCAAAAACAAATGCTATATTACTCGTTGAATCTTTGGATCTGTTGGACGAGAAACGAGAAGAAGCTGATTTAAGAGCCGCCGCCTACCGAAGTCGGGTCGCCCGGTTATATAACACCAAAGTTCGCCCCCGAACCTTTGAACTCGGTGATCTGGTCCTCAAGAGAATATACCCGGTTCCTTCACACATGAAACCAAGTTGGGAAGGACCGTACGTGATTACACAAAGACTTGGGGATGGCACATTCAAACTATCAACCGTGGACGGTCTAGTTTTACCAAGAGCCTGGAACAGCGAGAGTCTCCGTCGCTACTACATATGACAGGCTTCATTTATTTCATTATGTTTTTTATTCAGCAATTTACTTTTGCATTTCGAAATTAGAATTTGTAATAAGGCAACTGATTTGCCATATTTTCTTATTTCAGCAATAAAATGCCATCTCTTCGAGCCAGAGCTGTGATTCATTAAATACAATGTACAACATCACGATGCACGAAGAGCTAAGTTCCATCACACAGTGGAATTTATTCAAGTAGGGAGTGGCTGTGAAGCAATCAACCACTCACTAAATGAAACCCGAGCTCGGGGGCAAGCCATCACATCAGGCCACGAAATGGGTTGATACACGACAACCCTTCACTTAACTCCATACTCCCAGAATGCGAGGCGGAGTATAAACATTTTACTAAACTCTGTGCTCCCAGAGCGCGAGGCGGAGTATAAACTTTCATTCAACTCCGTACTCCCAGAGTGCGAGGCGGAGTATAAACATTTTTCCTAAACCCCAGAGTACTCCGAGAGCGCGAGCTGGGTACAAGCTTTTTATTTAACTCCGTACTCCCAGAGTGCGAGGCGGAGTATAAACATTCCTTAACTCCGTACTCCCAGAGTGCGAGGCGGAGTATAAACATTCCTTAACTCCGTACTTCCAGAGTGCGAGGCGGAGTATAAACATTCCTTAACTCCGTACTCCTAGAGTGCGAGGCGGAGTATAAACATTCCTTAACTCCGTACTCCTAGAGTGCGAGGCGGAGTATAAACATTCCCTAACTCCGTACTCCCAGAGTGTGAGGCGGAGTATAAACATTCATCTAACTCCGTACTCCCAGAGTGCGAGGCGGAGTATAAACATTCATTCAACTCCGTACTCCCAGAGCGCGAGACGGGGTATAAACATACGTCAACTCCACACTTATCCCCAATGCTGGGGGCAGAACCATAACACATGACAAGTTGAAGACGAAAAGGGAATAAATTTTCATTTCCACTATCGACAAAAAGAATCTGATTACAAAGTGTTAAAAGGAAATTCTGCTAGTGGGAGCCGAATCCACATCTATACATGGCAATAGAAAAATCAACAAAATGCTACCCTACGCAACAAAGATTTAAAGAAAGAGTTCAATCTTTCTTCTTCCTTATCTTCTTCTTCGGGGTAGCCCCACCAGATCCACTGCCTGATTTTTTCCTCAATCGCTTACTCTTTTCAGGCTTGCCCTCCGGCAGCGATATAATGTCGACGTCTTCCTCAGAGCTGGAGGCGATGGAAGTTCTTCTAGGAGGACGAGCTGGAGGCATAGGAGTAGTAGCAGGAGGAGGGACAGGAGCGGTCTCAATCACTACAGTATCGCCCGGTGAAATCACCATTAACGGGGCAGGCCCGGCGGATTAGTACCATCATTCCCTGCTGCCATCTCGGCATCAATCTCAGCAATGATGTCATCCTCACGGGAAACTTAGGCCGCGTCGGATGTGCCAATAGCTGGCATAGATGAACTAACGGTCGGAGCAGCCCCACTCACAGCATCGGACGGGTTGACAGAGGGATCGATGGGTTCATTGAGAAGCTCCTCAATCATTTGAGCGCTGAAAGAAAACATATTTGCATCTCCCTCCTTGCCAATCAAAGTAGAAGTCGTGATGGCTTCAGAAAAAACAACCCCTTGTGTTTGATGAGGAACTGATAGAGCAAGGGGCGTAGAAACAATAACTTCAGTCACTGAAATGCGACAAAACGAAGATTGTTAGCCAAGTGTGTTGCTTAAGGTTCTTCACAACTAAACTACGAGAAGCATTCAAATACCTTCCTTGGTCTGGACCGAAACGTGGGCAGAATCCTCGGCAGAAGATAGTAATGGTTGGTCAGGATTATAGGCAGGAACAGACTGGGGATCTACCGCACCAGTGGTTTCGGGCAATGTTGGAATTACAGCTCCAACACCTGTCCCGTGATGCACGATCCCCGAGCCTTCGCCTGTCTCTAGAGATTGGACGCCGAGCTTTTCTTTCGCCATAGAGATCACCACCTCATGAAGGGTCTTCCTCTCATCCTCGGTAAGCAAACGCATCTCCAGTTCAAAGTCGTCAAGTGTTCCATCTGGATGCGCTGCTCTTTTCTCATTCACCAGCCGGGTCCAGACATTGTACAAGATCATGGAGTCATCTCCCAGCCACGCTAAATTTCTGTGTTCCAGCACATTAGCGTTATACGTGACTAAGAGGTCGTCAAACTCAGCATCTAGCCTAGACCTCTCCTCCAAGATCTTTTCCTGAATTTCTGCTTCCGCAGACTTAGCCTTGACCGCCGCCGCAGCAAGTTCGGTCCTGAGAGATACTGCTTGGTCGCAAGCCTCTTGAGCAGTGGCGTTCGCATCATCCTTCTCCTTCACCATTTCAGCAAATTTGGCCTTGAGCTCATTCAGCTCTTTAACGGCTAAGTCTCGCTCAGTTGCAATGGTGGTGTTGCGGTGGCCCATCTCTTCCACCGTGGCGCAATGTTCTTGCTGCATCCTCGCTAGTTTGGCCACGACACCTTCATGTTTCTGAAGTGTTTCAAGCTCTGACTTCCGGGACGTCTCCACTTCGGATTGAAGAACTTGAATGATGCGTTTCTGCTTGGCAATGTCAGCATCACGTTCAGCAATGACCTTCACCCTGTCGAAAGCTACTCTAGAAGCCTTCACGGCTGCCTTATACCACTCCTTGTACTGAGCATAGAAGTCGTGGATATAACTATGAGCAGTGGTCTCAGCTTCCGGAGGGATTCTTTTAAAGTTAGGAGGGAAGATATAGCCATCCATGCAAATTTCCGGGTAGTCATTTTTCATTTGGGCGAGTTTAGCAGCTCCCTCGCTTGTCAACTCAGCCGGAGCTTGTTCAATTATAGCGGCTGCTGTCGGTTCCATTCTTGGCCGCTGAGTATCAGGCCGAGAAGATTGAGAAGGCAACTGTTGCTGATGAGATGGCCCTGGGAGGTCTACTGGAGCCCTGGGAGGCGGAGGAGAGCGAGATCGGGGTCGGTACTGGTATCCCCGGTCTCTGTCAGAATAATCATAGCCAGAACGGCCACGCGAGTAATCTCTGTCTCTGTCATAACGTTCCTGACTTGAATAGCTTCGCCCATGATCCCTGTCTGTTTCTCTCCTGCAGGAATCATAAAATGGAGAGGATTGGCGCACATTCCGAAGCCTATCCAGAGTAGAGCCACGTCCTGACATCTCGCCTGCGATAAGAAAGAATTACGAATTAGGGTCTCATAAAGCAATGTTTACTATGCAAAAGTCATGAAGTGCCGTGGAAGTGTGTGTAAATGTGTAAACCCCCAAACCGACCGGAAGTGTTGACCGCACTTAAAGGAAAGGGCTCGTTCACGTTTAGAACATCTTGAAATTCCTCCAACCCAGGATTATGAGAAATCGATATATAATCTGGGATAGGAATATCGTCTAGCCCTTTGAAAGGATCTCTCGAATGAGAAGGGGCGGCCTCAGAAATCATGACCCCGGAAGCGGGAAGAAACACATCTACGGATTTTCCCCCCTTGGACTTAAGTTTTTTGGAAACGGCGGCCTTGCCTTTCCGTTTTTCTCCCGATTCTTCAAAGTTTCCCGAGAGATCAGCCATCGGCTTTGAATCTGTGTGGGTTCTTTCTTCGTCACCCGCCTCAATTATTCTGATTTCGAGTGACTTCTTCACTTTTTTCTTCTTGATTTTCTTCTTGGTTTTCTTCTTATCTTCCTTCTTGGAGGCGGACTTTGCAAATCCCTCAACAACTATGCTTTGATTGATGTCGATCAAGCCAAGAACTCTTAAGTTGTAATCATTCAGCACCGAGTCAATATGCCTCAGCTCGCTTGGGACTTCTTAAAGACTCCGGACGGTACCCTTGAAACGCCCTCCATCGGGCCTAGAGATAATAGCTGTAAAAGGAATGAAATGTCAATTTTAACACCGAAGAGCTATTGGTCAAGGAAATAGGTTAAGGCGCTTACGTCTAGACAACCATCGCCTAGCGAAACCCGGAGGGCACCGAACGTAGAACCACTCGTTCTTGAAATAGCTCAGTCGAGTCCAAGCTCCAACTACAACTTGGCAATTCCTAACTGCCTCCAAAAATGTAAAAGACGGGCTATCACCCCTACTCTTGAAGTTAAATATGTGTCTGATCTCGGAGGGCCTCGGCGGGCGAAAGAGACAGTCCATAAATATTACAAAGGCACTGTTCAGCAACGCGTGCCCGTTGGGATGAAGTTGTGAAGGAGAGATTCCTAAATATGATAGCATCCCTCTGATATATTGGTTGAAAGGAGGAAGAGTTCCGGCCACACAAGCATGACGGTAGAATGCTGTATATCCTTCAGGCGGGTTATGCGGTCTATCAGTGGCGCTGGGCAATAATACGTCAGCTAGAGATATGTTATGCTTTAAGCATATTCGTCCCAATAAGGATTCAGAGATGTTAGACCGAACCGAATCAACAGGGTCCTTAATAAATATCGCCTCCGGCAATTCATCTGGAGCTGGATCGATTACATCGGCAGGGATATCGGGAATCTCAAGAACCGGAGGAGTCGAGCTCTGTACCTCTTGTTGTTGGGAGCTCGAAGATTCCATAATTAACTAACTCATCAGAAAGCAACGTTAAGTTCATAAAGAGCCCGTGCATTCCCCAGTGTAGTGTGTATGAACGTGTCATGCAGTGCAAGTGCTGTACATTACTTAAACAGATTCTACAGATTGAAGCAAGATGTCTGTACGACAAAAACTTAGGAATTTGAGAACGAAGATGACCGTCATCGCTGACCATCACTTCCACACCATCCAGACGCTACTGACCACTTCAAGTATAAATCAGTTGTATTGTTGGTTATGTCATAGTTCCATCGACGAGCCTCAAAGGAAATTCAAGTATAATCTTTCAGTCAAGTTCTGTTGTACAAGGCCGAAGCTCGTCGGAGTCGAGTATGCTAAAGTTTGGTAAGTTCGGAAAGTTCGTCAAAGTTCAAACTTGGAAATGGCCGTAGTCCAGATGTTGAAACAAATCAGAAGAGTAGAAGCCTCTGAAGCAAGGGTGTTCGAATTGATCAACTCGAATCGATGTGCTTCGACTCCGCATGCTTCGACTCGAATCGATATGCTTCGACTCGAATCGATATGCTTCGACTCCGCATAGTTCGACTCGATGAAGTCTTGGGGTGGAGAAGCACTTCGAAACCATGAGATATGCATAACCACGAATCGATCAAAACCGAGATCCTTCGAATCGATCGGAGTATCGCTACTTCGAATCGATCGCCACGAACCTTCTTTCCTTTCTTCTCTTAAAACCATCGATTCGAAGTTATGCATTCAAAATCGATTCGAATGATTCATCCCTGGATCGATACGAAGCAACGAGAAGAAACATTCTGACCGATACAACTCAAATAGTTTCGTTCCTCGGTTCCATCGAGTCGACCCACCTCGTTCAGATTTCATCACTCCTCGATTTTTTCAGAAGAAAAAACTGAATTGATGCTAAAAATTCTAAGTTCTATCTTTCTTACTCATTTCGAATCGATCCCTTGGTTACCTGTTTTTATTACGAGCGAAAGCGTGAAGGGGTTCGATCGATCTGGAGAAAGCACGTTCGACTTGGCCTTGGAGAGATCGATTCGAAGAAGAGGCTATAGCAACAGTAAAATGTAAAAAGAAAAAGTGAAGTTAACCACGCGTATTTATATGGGTTCCAAGGGCGACTCGAGGCTCTTCGTCTCCCGGTCATGATAACCGCTCACAGCAGGTCACAGCTCCATCGGTTCGAACGTATGCTCGATTACCCATCAACTTCGAATCCATCCATACGGTATGACGCAAAGCATCATCGATCCGGAGTAGACGATTCAAACTCACCAATTCGAACTCCAACGTGCGTACGTTTCGAATCTGCTTCGAGTCCACACCTCCGAATCCATCGTTGTCGAATTCATTAAAGCTTCGAGTCCATCGATTCGAGGCAATTGACGGAAGATGAATCAAAGTCACAGTATCACATCAATTCGAAGTATTTGCTTTGAAACCAACAACTCAGGCAACCACATCGAATCCACACAATATCGATTCGAAGCACGAGGTCCCTCAAACCCTCGATTCGAAGGCCATCAATTCGAAGAGGCACAGCTTCGAATCCATCACCAACCACTAATGAAAATGGACGAACCGTTTCAATGTGAAAAATTGCTTGTCTACTCTTCATACCGATTCAGGAGAGGATCGATACGGGAGGATGACCATAGACAATCATAAAAGCAATGTTTTAACTCAAATCTCAAATCGGTTCAGGAGAGGACCGATGCAGATTTCGATAGCAAAACCGAACTGACAACAACTTGCGATCACGCAACGTTAACCAAGGTCAAGATAATACACGTATGCACGTATTTTTGACTAATGTTTTGGTCTTTATCATCAACAGGAATCAAATGTTCATCTCGTCATGACTCAAAAGCCCAAACAGCCAGTCACAATTATACGACAGTCGATTACTGCAATACAGAATGCAACTTCCGATAAAGCATGTTGTAGCTATCCAATGAGAGACTGCAGCTTTTCAAACCACGTCATGTTTACACAAGACGTACTTTGGGGGGCAAATGTTATCCCGCCTTTTGGCAAGGCCGTGACACCAAGGACTTGACTAGATATCGGTGGCAGATCGTCTCGGAAGTCGGTTACACGTAAGGATCGCTACGGATATCGATGAAATTTGTTCAAGTCCGGATCGGGCTACAATTGATAAGGCACGTCAAGAAAAGTCGTAGGAACCTACGTTCCAAATTTCAAGTCAATCCGAGTTCGTACGCCCGAGATATCATCAACGCAATTGAAGGGCATAGCCGTAAGATCGCCTCCTCTTTGTTCGAAT
Organism: Allium fistulosum; assembly: GCA_030737815.1. Taxonomy (NCBI): domain Eukaryota; kingdom Viridiplantae; phylum Streptophyta; class Magnoliopsida; order Asparagales; family Amaryllidaceae; genus Allium; species Allium fistulosum. The sequence goes on along the minus strand of CM060902.1, from coordinate 1,036,693,271 downwards.
CGACTAAGGGTCGAATCCATCAAAGATCGACTCCAACGAGTTCGACTCGGTCTGCTTCGAGTCCATTTGGACACAAGTTGGTACCAGAGCCATCTTATTCGAAACCATCAGACGGCTAAGCTTCGTGTCCACCACCCAAGGCAGCATGTTCGAATCGATAGAAGTTTCCTTTGATTGCTTCGAATCCACTAGGAGGACTTTGGTTTTGACTCCATCGAACGGGGGCCTAGTTCGAATCCATTAGGTCGTCACATCCTTCGAATCCACAGAGCTACAGATACTTCGAATCCACACAGTTTGAGACAACCTCGAATCGATCAACTTTAACACACCTAGATCGATTCGAAGAAGCCTTTGTTCGTTCGATTCGAAGAAGCCTTTGTTCGTTCGATTCGAAGATGACTTTGTTCGTTCGATTCGAAGATGAATATCTTCGAAACCACTATCACGAATCCACCTGGTCAAAGCAGCGAAAGGCATCGAGTCGACCGAATCGATTCGAACTGAGATCGATTCGAAGTACCCCTGTTCTCCAGAAATGCAACATTGAATCGATCATATCTCGAGTTCTACAAGTCCAAATGCCATGAAATTTTCACAGAAGCTTAAACACATGATGAAGAATGTTCACACCAAATTTCAGCTCGATTGGACGATTTCTTGATCGATTCGAACCAAGGGTCGAATCGATCCCAAAGTGGGCCCGAATCTCCAGATTTCGGCCATGTGGGCCCCCTGACGTACCAGAACTGGTCTCCCCTCATTTTAGGCGAAATATCAGCCTCCTACACCTATAAATAGAGCCTCTGGTCATTCAGAAAAGGGGTCGGATAATTCTAAGTACTAAAGAGCGCCCAGATTCTGCCAGATCTACTCCAGAACACCGCCGCTGCTTTAGATTGACATTTAGCAATTAGATTCAGTTGTATTACATTATAAACTACTGTAATCTTCAAGTAATCGAGCAATAAAATCATCAAAACTTCATAGTGGACGTAGGCAAAACGCCGAACCACTCTAAATCGCTCGTCTTTGCAATTTACTTTCTGTTATTTGGAGTTTTTGTTAGATAATCCACAGTTTTAATTTTCATTCTTCACTTTTATCTCTTCAAAAACTTCCGAAGAGTGTTGTGCCCATTTTTGGTACAAACAATTAATTAACTATTTTCGACCTAATTAAAAATGATTTTTTAAAAATATTAAAAACATTTGGAAAAATCTATTTTTTTGACCAAAAGCTTCTATAATGATAATTAATTTTTAAAATTTAAGATCTAATTTTCAAGAAATAATTTATTTTATATAAAATTTTAGTTCATATAATGATTAAATGATAATAAAAAATATTAAATATTTACTAAAAATTATTGACAGTTGCTAAAAATTATAATTGATATGAATATACATTTTAAAAATATTAGTTCAATTTTATATGATATAGTTATATAGTTTAGTATTAGTCATGTAAATAAATGAATTAATATATTAATATATGTATAAATAAATTAATAAAATAACCATAAATGAAATAAAATAATTTTGGTTGTATGTATCAAATATATTATATAAAAAATGTTATTATTTTTTATATACACATTGTTTGCGCCAAAATTAGTCACAAACACCCAATTGCCGATGAAAGCACCCGTTCGCAATCACATATAGCAAGTATGTAGAGAATATAAATATGAAGAACACTCAAAATTTAAAAGGAAAGTAGTAGAAACACAAGATTTATAGTGGTTCGGCATTGTAGCCTACGTCCACTATGAAGAGTTGTTGTTTTATTGATTATAACTTGTTGGTTACAGAGGTTTATAACAGTACAACCGAGTTACAACAATGATTCCAGCAGAGTATCGGCGTAGAAGAACCAAAAGATCCCTTTTTCGAAGCTCTTGGACTGCTATTTATAGGTGTAGGTTGCAAATATCTCGCCCAGATCTCGGAAGACTCCTTCTCTCACGTGGGTGGGCCCACGTGATCGATCCCTTGATATTTCGACTCGATCCATGATCGATACGTACCAAATTCGTATCGATCCAAAATTTCTCCTTTTGGGTTGGGATCGATCATGGACATTCTTGTGGTTGTACGCAAGCTCCTGTGAAAATTTGGTGGCATTTGGACTTGTAGATTGTGAGATATGATAGATGCAAGTTTGCATTTGCAAGGCACTGTTGAGCTTGTATCGATGTCGTTCATATCGGTATCTTCGTATCCATGCTAGCACGTGTTGACCAAATGACATGGCGCTATCTTCTAGGATCGACCCTCATTTTATGCCGAGTGACGAGTCTTATAGGTCTCGTTCGTATCCTTCGGTGTACACTCATTCGTATCCATCTGTGGCACTTTATTTCATATCGATTGTGGATGATGTATCGATATGAACGCATGTCTTTCGTATCGATGCATGCGTACGTCCTTTGTATCGATCTAATTATTCCATTCATATCATTCACCTAAAATACCTTCGTATCGATTGGAGAACCATTTGTTTTATATTGTTGGTGGCACGTTTCGTATCAATCGTCTACCGATCGATAGGAATTGTGCAAACGATGATCGATACAAAACATGTTTCAGGTGATGTATACGAAATGTGGTAGGTGCGATGGATACGAAGTGGCGCTTTTCCATGGATACGAACCAGTGCTTACCTGAGACTTGATCGATCCCTTGACTCAAAGTAGCTATCTCCTTGGCTCGAAGCAGACCTTCTAGTGACTCGAATCAAGTGTTGTGGTGACTCGAAGTAGCTTGTAAACATGCTAATCTATCCAAGACCCGAAGCAGACCCTTCTTTGACTCGAAGCAAACTGCCTGGAGACCCAAAGCATACAGGAAGGTTTCTCCGAGCAAACTCCAAGCAACTTAAAGCGATTCAATCTTTTCTGAAACCATATTTTAGACATCATTTGCTGTTTGTTTGTTGACCATGCTATATTTTAGCCTTGTGATCATGCTTACTATCTATGAAAGTTTTGCTTTGATCATAGTGCAGTCGATTGGGTTAAATCCGCCCGTAGTTTGCCATGCCAAAAGGCGGGTTAACACTTTGCCCCCCAAAACATGCCTTGCGATAGGAAGGTGTGTTTTGTAGTTCGATAAGCCGGATGTTCGTATCCTATTAATGACCTGTAAAGAGATTGATAATCTTACCTTATTGTGAATAGCGATCGTTCGAGATCATATGCCGTTCGGGGCGGTATGTGACCGTTCGAGGTCGGATGCCGTTCGAGGCGAGTTGTGACTATTCGAGGTCGGGTGCCGTTCTAGGCAAATGGTGACCGTTCGAGGTCGGGTGCCGTTCGAAGTCGGGTGCCGTTCGAGGCGAATTTTGACCGTTCGCGGTCGAATTCTGTTTGTGGCGAATTGTGACCGTTCGTGGTCGGGTGTCATTCATGGCGAATTGTGTATGCCCGAGGAGGGGGGCTTAGTATTATTAATGTCAGGTTTCACATTCGAGTGAGTTTCTGAATCATTTGTTATGGCGGTTCATCGCCATCTCAGAGCTTGCCTGAGGACCGTTCGCGATCCCGTGCATGTGTAAGTGACTTGGCCGTTATGGAATTACAAATACCGAATTTACATTCAAAATGAGTCTTATAATAAAAATGTCCAACTAAATCAAGTCCAGATGTGATAAATAGAAAACAAAAGCAAAACAGAGACGTCAAAGTGCATATACCTATACTGATGCGCTTGATAGTCTTCTCAGAGCATGCTTGAGGACCGTTCGTGATCCTGAACATGTGTAAGCAACTTAACTATGTTTGTGTGAAGTTTGCTACATATTCGTCATTATTCCAATCAGTTGATGACAAGCTGACGCCTCGATCCGGAGCCGTCCTCATTTGATGCAGATGGTGGTCGCTCTTGCTCCACCGTTGCTGCTCGCCTCCTCACGTATTGTAATAGCATGCCATTCTGGATATGCCCTTCTATCTCATCCCTCAAATGCCTGCAATCATTCGTGCTATGGCCGCTTAGCTCGTGGAATAAGTAGTACTTTTCTGATTTCCTCTCATTGTTGGTCGGATCCTTCCTCATTGGCCTCCGGTAGGGAACCTGCCCCTTAGTGTCTTGGTAGATTCTTTCCAAAGTCTCATTCAGCTTTGAATAAGAGGTGAATCTTGGCTCCTATCGTGGCCGCTTTGGCTAATCACAACTATCTTCTGCTTTCCATTTCCCTTTATCCTTGCCTGAATCCTTCCCGGGGGGATCTCCGCTTTTAACTACATAAACTTCAACTCCCTCTCCTTCCTCTCTCTCAGCATTTTCATCATCTTGTCACAGAAACCTTTCTGCCTCATGGTAAAACTCTCCTAGATCCATGGGTGGATCCCTTGTCAATGAGTTCTTGAATTCTGTGCCATCAGCTATGCCAGATATAGCTTCCATCAAAACCATGGATGGATCTGGTCGATCCACCGATGCTGCCGCTGGAATCATGTCAGAAAAATTCTCAAGATTCCCCGGTTCTTTTCTTCAGTGTTGTCAAACTCATTACATTCTTGGGTCTCGAAATGTGAACTCTGAACTGCCTCATAAACTTCTCAGTCAGCTCGGTCCATGTTCCAATGGAGCCGCTCTCCAATTGCCTGAACCATAGTGCTGCTATGTTTGTCAAATACAATGGGAAACACCGGGCCATGACCTCCTCCGATGCCCCCAGTACCTCCATGTGCCTCATATACCTCATCAGATGAACATCAGCATTTGTCCTCCCATCATACTTCTCCAGTGTTGGTAGTTTGAATTCAGGTAGATTCCGAGCTTGCCTGATTACAGGAGCAAAGGGCCTCATGTTCACATCTTCCAAATCTCTATTCACTAGTCCTCCCCTCATGGTTCGTCTAACCGTTTCTGCCAATTTGTCACTGTCTCTAAGCGGTAATCCTTGTCAGTTGCCTCCGATCTGCCCCCCCCCCCCCCCCGAGTTCACGAGGGAATCCTGGAATCTGCTCTCCTGGACGGGGATCCGTTCCTCTATCAATGCCATGTTTCACAATTCTGGCTGGTATCCTATCTAAGATTGGATCAACATGCTCCTAGGGAGTGCCCCCCTAGCTCAGGGGCTGCTCTTGATGGTCCTGCTCTATCTGATTGCCTGTTGTGTCCTTCTAGTCTAGCTTTGTGGACTTGAACTCTAGCAGCTCCTACTGTTCCTGCCTGTCCAAACTGTCTAAGAATGTTCTGCACCATTTCCTCCTACCTTTTCAACAATTCTTCATGCATAACCCCCATCATCATCTCCATCTCATCTCTGGTGATGAAGGCCGAAGTCCGATTAGCTCCTGAGGATGCTTTCTGGCTTCCTTCATGCTGACCACTCTCCTCTCTTTGTCTCCTTATTGATTGCTTCATCATAGCTTTCCAGATCCAAGTCTTTAAGCTTTCAAATCCAAAGTCCAAGTTGTAGAATCCCTGAATGCTAGCCTTCTCAGTGAAAGCACCAAAATGTTTGCAACAAAATTGGTCACAAACACCCAATTGCCGATGAAAGCACACGTTCACAATCACAGATCACAGATAACAAGTATGTAGAGAATATAAATATGAAGAACACTATAAATTTAAAAGTGAAGCAGTAGAAACATAAGATTTATAGTGGTTTGGCGTTGTAGCCTACGTCCACTTTGAAGAGTTGTTGTTTTATCGATTATAACTCACTGGTTACAGAGGTTTATAATAGTAAAACTGAGTTACAACAATGATTCCGGCAGAGTATCGTGGCGTAGAAGAGCCAAAAAATCCCTTTTTCAAAGCTCTTAGACTGCTATTTATAGGTGTAGGCTGCAAATATCTCGCCCAGATCTCGAAAGACTCCTTCTCTCATGTGGGTGGGCCCACGTGATCGATCCCTTGATATTTCGACTCGATCCATGATCGATACGTACCAAATTTGTATCGATCCAAAATTGCTCTTTTTGGGTTGGGATCGATCATGGACATTCTTGAGGTTGTACCATACGCAAGCTCCTGTAAAAATTTAGTGGCATTTGGACTTGTAGATTGTGAGATATGATCGATGCAAGTTTGCATTTGCAAGGCACTGTTGAGCTTGTATCGATGCCATTCGTATCGGTATCTTTGTATCCATGCTAGCACGTCTTGACCAAATGACATGGTGCTATCTTCTAGGATCGATCCTCTTTTTATGCCGAGTGACGAGTCTTATAGGTCTCGTTCGTATCCTTCGGTGTACACTCATTCGTATCCATCTGTGGCACTTTATTTTGTATCGATTGTGGATGACGTATAGATACAAACACATGTCTTTCGTATCGATGCATGCCTACGTCATTTGTATCGATCTAATTATTCCATTCGTATCATTCGCCTAAAATACCTTCGTATCGATTGGAGAACCTTTTGTTTTGTATTGTTGGTGGCACGTTTCGTATCGATCGTCTACCGGTCGATAGGAATTATGCAAACGATGATCGATACGAAACATGTTTCAGGTGATGGATACGAAATGTAGTAGGTGCGATGGATACGAAGTGACGCTTTTCCATGGATACGAACCAGTGCTTACCCGAGACTTGATCGATCCCTTGACTAAAAGTAGCCATCTCCTTGGCCCGAAGCAGAGCTTCTAGTGACTCGAAGCAAGTGTTGTGGTGACTCGAAGCAGCTTGTAAACATGCTAATCTATCCAAGACCCGAAGCAGACCCTTTTCTGACTCAAAGCAAACTGCCTGGAGACCCGAAGAAAACAGGAAGGTGACTCGGACCAATCTCCAAGCAACTTGAAGCGACTCAATCTTTGCTGAAACCATATTTTAGACATCTTGCGCTGTTTGTTTGTCGACCATGCTATATTTTAGCCTTGTGTTCATGCTTACTATCTATGAAAGTTTTGCTTTGATCATAGTGCAGTCGATTGGGTTAAATCCGCTTGTATTTTGCCTTGCCAAAAGGCGGGTTAACACACATAACCAATGAATGTATGTGACAACAGTAATATCTATAGGATTCTCACCTAACTAACAATTCAATAATAACAATATATATATATATATAATATTGAGTTATACAGAGTTTATGCATTATAAATATATATAACTAAATTCTTACCTAAACTAATGCCCTTAAGTATACCTTATAATGATGAATTCCTTTTCTCCCGAAACATTCCCGATTCGTCAAATTGCAAATCTTTGAATCATACACCCTTTGCTAATAAATAGCTATTGATTTGAGTTGTGCTGGAGCACTAAGAGGTATAATTTGGCCAGCAAAATGGAATGAGGAGGCATCCAAAAAAAAGTCTTGGTGTAGCTAGGGTTAGGATCTCTTATATAATGGTTGAATAAGAGAAAAAAGTAGTCATATCATTTACCTTTTCTCGTTAGATCTTAACCATCCATCTCAAATCCATTTCCTTATTTTTGGCCACCCCTTGTACCATATTATTGCTGCTGAAATTTGCCTCTGACATCATGGGCTAATGTCCCATTTAAGTCCAAATAAATATATTTAATTAAATCCAATTTAATTTCTTATCGATATCTCATATCGACTAATATAACTATTATAAATATAAAATAAAACAATATTTATTCCTCAAATCATATTCAAAATTTTATAATTAATATTTCATAAATATTAATTAATTAAATTAATTTATAACGAATATAAACTAATTAAATCGTTTTTAATAGGAATTCATCATTTCGGTTGTGTGACTTGCGGGTGTAAATTCGCTCAGCGATTAACTTCGAACTATTCGAAAGCTAACGTTCATACTTTACTTAGCAGGTGATGTGAAATTTTGACCAAATTTATCGCTTACTTAGTTTCGGTAAAATCCAATTTCACTTTACTAAGCATTACCCGATTGTGATATTTATTTACACCAATTATCTTCGTCAAAACTATATCACTTTGGGCTTATGGAATCTGGTAATGATCAAAATTCCAATATCGTTTATATTCAACTCTATAGTCCAAATACAAAGTCCTTGGTTTAATAATAACAATTATTATTATCCAAAATGTTATGGCAAAGACTTTGCCTTTGAGTTGACTTGAGTTGACCGTGGTACTAAACCCATATAACCGAGGAGACGAATCCTCTCTTGAATAGTGCCTCACTTCCAATACTTCCACTCGACCAAACTATAGTCACTCGATGGAACGTCGTGTCATGATTTGACTATAATCAAACCAGGGCTTTTATATTGAAGATCCATAGTATTCTCAAGTCGAAAGAATTATGTAAATCAGTCACATTGATATTTTCTGTTTGACCTTAGTTATATTAACCAACAGAAAACTATCGAGTGAGTCGTTCCATAGTTATCCAATAACTATCAGTACGTAATCTCTAGATGCCCCCAACAACCATAAGTAATACACTGCCCAACATTTGGAGAGCGCTATGTATTATAGTCACAATAGTTATATCGATATCCAATCTCGATGTATCTTGACTAGGAACATTTAAAATGGTATATTTATTTTCATTGTGATAAATTACTCATTGTTACAACACTTTGTATCTACTATCACAAAACATAACATTTATGGATTTTCTATTAAGTATATTTTAATTTAGTTAATTAATTAATATAATATATTATATCAAGTAAATAATAAAAAGAAAACACCTTTATTTCGAGCAAGATTGGCCAATGAGTTAGATATATATAACGAATTACATAACATTGGTTTTTCAATCAGTTTTTTCAAAGCCAATTGGGTCAACTGCAAAATCTTATTCCAACTTTTCCAGTCAGTTTTTTCAAAGCCAATTGGGTCAGTCTCTTAGTGAATATGCTGTTATGTCTCAATTATCTATTCTGTTAATAAACTCTCTCAGATGTTGATAATCTACCTTTCTCATGTGGAACAATTCAGAGTATGTCTCTCAACTCCTAGTGAGCTCTAAATTCCGTTATGAACTATATCGTGACATTGTTATTATATAACATTGTTACAAGATTCTCAACATTTGGAATCATCCTCAGCTCAGTTATAAATTTATGCATTTATATTTATACACATCGCTTTTATTTTGGTAATATTCAAGTTAATGAATCTGCCATATTCTATTCTATTTGGAACATTTCCAACTTAAAGATTCTTATCTTGAATTTATTATTGACATATTATACTCAATATCACTTATGAATTTGTAGTCTGAACACTCCTTCACAAGGATTTCGTAGTTTCTATAAATAATTCTCTAGTATTTCGCAAATACATGAGAACACTCCAAACTTTCATTTGCGATATCAATTTGGGTTTGTATTTGCTTCATGTATTAAATGCATAAAAATGTCACGATATCATAGACAACATAACATGTATGATAATTCCTATTGCCAATGCATAAGGAACTCATCTCATATGTTCCGTATTAAACAATTTAATAAGGTGTCTTTGCATATCTATTTAGGACATTCACAATATCTTTTATACTCATTTAAAAGACATCATTTACAATCTCAAGTTGAGTATTAAGACAACTAAGTTGATTTTAACACAAGTACATTGTTAAAATTAACAACATGTTGTTTACTTATAGTTTAGAAATATCAATGTACCTTTTAACGTTCTTTCTTATGAACACACGCTTCCTCTACATTTAGATTGATAATCAAACTATTTGACATTTCTATCAAAATACTTGTTCAATTATGATGCTTATAAAATGACACTTTCTATCATTTCTTGGATCATATCCAAAGACTCAAACTCAATATCGCTCTGACCGACTTAGAGACATTTTGGTTATTATGTGTAGACAGCTTACTCTAAACCATTATCTAGAATTTTCTGTATCAATATATACATACCAAACACAAAGTCATACTAAGTGATAATTTTGTGAGTGAATCTGAATTAACTTTTGAGCACGTTAAATATTGAATCTATTAAGCTAATTTCAAAAAATTGAAAATTGCGATGTTATTCTTATCAACGTTGCTCATTATATTCCAACTGCATTAGTCTTGCTATCAAAGACACATTCGTGATCAATGAATCATGTCTGTTTTGGATACGACTACAAAAATCGTATTTTGATAACGTACTTTGAGTCCTTTCGTATTAGCACATCATACCATATCATAGAGTCAATACTCTTAATGGCTTAATTGGAAACTAAGGATTATCTATTCTCGACATTGATAAGAAACTCATATTTTCTCTTCAGTGCGAGAATACTTATTAGACACTCTAATGAGATGTGTTCATTTAGGTTAGGTTAATTTCATTTCATCCCACATAATTAGTTTCATCTTTGGATCGTATCTAATTGTATTTTACTACCAATAATTTCTCAAAGCAATTCCTTCACTATGAATTTGGTATTTCTTGAAACAACAGTTTCTTGGTGCAATGGAATAGGTATTCATAAGTATTTTATGAATTCCATTTATATAAAAATGATTTGATTTTTGTTTACAAAACTTATGTAAACACAAATATGTCATCCAAAGACAATCTTTTCCAAACTCCTTTTGGGGTGATTCATACAAGGTCCTCGTGAACCTTGTACATAAATATGTCAATTCGACTTGCACAACCTGCCAATTCCTTGGCCTAAGATATAGTGGGGTTTCTTATAAACGCTTATCCTGTATGATTCTGTAAACTATTATTTAGATGAAATAATATTAACCTTGTGTATTACTCTTGAGTACATGACCTTATAGAAAGAAATTAACTCAACTTCACTCATAGTTTGTAACGACCCAGATTTTTTCACTTGGTCTGTGAATTTTTAATTTATTTTAAATATTCAATTAATGGTTTTAATAATTAAAATAACCCTCTTTCAATTTATAACAAATGTTAAAAATTCATTTTGAGTTTTTTTACTAAAAAAGTTAGTTCAACAGAAAACTAGAAATGTGACTGAAACACATTTTTCGGATTTTCAGCTTTTTATCGAACGGTATGTTGTAGAAAAGTCGCAAAAACTCTTGCATATGTTTTGAAAACAATATTTATTTTTATAAAAGTGAAACTTTACATATTGGAATATAAAAGGGATAAATAAATAACAATAGTAAAAAGTGTAAAGATATTTAAAATTTGAATTTGAAAAGACATTATGATTCCTTAAGTAACTAAGTAAACAAAAGGACTTGAACCCCTCTTATACCCAACACGTTTTTATATGTAATGTATTTGGTGAATTTGAAATGGTGTTAGAATAGAATTTTTGATTTAATAAGCATCTATTTTATTTTATTATTTTTAAAATTCTTTTGTAATCTCCTTATATATACATATACAGTATTTCACTTCCTTATTTCATGCTTAGCTTACTTATTTCCAAGTTTATCCTTTTATTTTCACTCAAAAATATTTAAGGTGTAAAAATCACATTTTTGGTTTAAAAATAAAGATAGCTTGGATTTTGAAAAAATTGGAAAAGATGAGGTTCTCTATTCCCTTGTTCATTTGTTTATATTTTTATATGTGACAATGTTGTGGAAAATATGTATAGTTGGGTTGAAGTGGTTTAAAAATTTCTTCTATATTTAGAATATGGTTTCAAAATCAAAATTTTGATTTGAGAATGAGGTAATAAGATTACTAGAATATACAGGAAAATAGACTAGTGTTGTATACTTACTGTTCTTTGAATAAGTATATGAAACATTTCCCCATCAAAGTTTTCAGAATTCCATATCTCTCACTCCATTTTGATTTAGCCAAAACAATTGAATATGGAGTTGTTCATTATGGTCTAAATGAATTTTTAAAAATGGTTTCTCGATGTTTTGTCAAGTATAGTGATCGAATTTATCCAATTTAAGTAAGGGTTAAGAAAATAGCGAGTTTCCATCGATCGTGAAACGACGAACAGAGGATATGTATGGGTCCACATCATCATTTCAAGATTTTCAAGGGTGTTCATGGGATTTATCATTGTGGGATTTGGTCATGGTGGAGAGTTAATTGGATTTTAATTTAAAATCAAAATTATGCGATTAGGGTGGTTTGAGTCGTAGCGAGTGGAGCTGCAGCGGCCTTAGGTGGTGTCAGAGCTACGGTAAAGGGTGTACGACGTGTGGTGGTCGATAGCGCTACACCGAGCTCAACTTAGGGTTTTAGGCTGTTTGTTTTGGGTTCTAGGAAATTGGGTCATGCACGGTGCTTTGGGGTCATTGCAATAGACTGGGGGTTCTTGGAGGTACGGCGGTGAGTCTCGGTCCAAATGGAGGTAGTGGCAGTTAGAATAAATGGCTAAGGCGATGGGAGGAAATTGATTTAAGTCGTGGATAAAAGCCTGGATGCGTTTTTGTTTTTGGTTGGAAGATTGGAATCTGGCCTAGGCGGTGGCCGAGGCTGGTGAAGGCATCATTGAGGAGAGCATGGATAGTGGGGTAGGATGGTGGTCTCGGATCAATGGTTGGGTGGTCGAAGGCGGCATACACATGCACGATGTGTGCACGTTTTTTGGTGTGCAGGGTGATTTGGCTTTATTTTTATTTTGTGAAGAGTTTAAATTTAGGAAAGTTTGTTTCGAAAATGATAAGAAGGAAGGAAGTGGATTGTTTGATGTGGGTTATGGGCATTGGGCCATGTTTGGGTTTAAGTAATTTATTTAATTTTAAATTTTAGAATGATTTAAACTTTAGAAAGTAAATTGGTACGCATCCATTTAGAGTCCAGTGAACCCATGGATTTGGACACTGGGTTCGAATCATCGAATAGAACACATTTGAACAGTTGTTAGACAGTTTGGTAGAAGTTTAAAATACTATCAAATTTATAGTCGTAGAAAAAATTCCGTCGTTCAGTAATTTTTAATTTATCACCGACTGTTGGATAGCTGAATAAAACTTAATTATGTAATATTCAAATTTAATAGATACCATTTGACATCTATTTAGCGGAATAAATCTTCTTTCTGCTAATTTAGTAATTTGGACATTTAGATATGTCAGTTGACTTAGACAGACGACGTGTTATCTATCATTTGTTAATTGTGAATTTTAATTACATATTTGTTGCTTATGTAAATATCAGTGATATGATCTGAATTGTTGAATTAGAATAAGTGGTAGCATGTTTAAGTACCATTTGGGATCGGTAAGCCTGTTTACAAAAGTTTGAAAGAAGTGGATTTAGATTTTGATTTATATTGAGTTTTAAAATATTTTAAAGTAAAATATTGTCTATATTTAAATGGTTGAGTTCATATTATTTAAATATAATATTTTAAAGTTAACCAATCATTTATAAATCATGTTTGGAGTTGAAAAGTTATTTAGTTATTTTATTTAGTTACTTTAAAGGTTAATCAATTATTTTATTTAAGTTATATAAAGTTAATTAATTATTTTATTAATGATATCTTAAGTTAATTAATTATTTATTAGTGAGGTTTTAAAGTTAATTAATTATTTAATTATGATGCTTAAAGGAAATCAACTAACTAAATAAAAGGCATTTATAAATAAAAATTAATTTGTTTATAAAAGGGATTTTACTTTATAAAAGGATATATTCAAAAGAGATTTTTCAAATGATATTTGGTAAATGATATTTTTTAAAGGATTTTATAAAGGATTTATAAAGGAAGATTTATAAAAGAGTTTTATAAATAGATAAAGGATTTTATAAATCATTTTAGAGATTTATAAAAAGAAGTTTTGTTAATTAATTTGGGGATTTATAAAAGTATTTGAAAATATGAAACGGGCTTATAAAAATAAGGAATTCATAAAAGGAATGAGACTTGTTTTGATCATTAAATCCTTCTTCATTATGGTGGTATGGAAATATGCTTTTATACATAACACCAAAGGATAAGTTGTTTGGTTTATAGTAAGAAATGTTTTTAAATGATATTTTATTTGGCCCATTTAAATATTAATTTGAAAAGAGGAAATCTTCCTTAGGTTTTGTAAATATACGTATACCATTGAGATAAATATATGGATGTATTTTATAAGTATTGAAAATATAATGGGTTATGAATATACATATACTGGCAGGATAAGTATATGAATGTTTTTCCCAGTATTAGAAAGAGTATAAGAGGTTTGTGAAAATACCTTTTGTGAGGGTATTTTGAATCAAATAATTGAAAGAGATTTTAGTTAATGAAAAATTAATTAATAGAGGCTTAGTAGATTCCATTTGGAATTAAATATGTTTCATTATTTGTTTTATTTGATAGTTAAATAATCGACTATCAAATCTTGGCCAAAATGTAACTCGGAAAATATCTAAGAGAAACACGGAGATTATATGGTACAGTTACCATCTGTGGTGCTATACTGTAAGTATAAACTCGTTTTGTTCTTCTTGGAGAAATGATAAGGAAATCCGTCCGCTTAAATGGTTAGGAGGTGATCTCCGTTCTTCTATGTTGTTTTTTTATGTCCCACAAAATCGGTGTTGAGTTTTTTGGAAAAATTGGTAGTTTGGTTTTAGAGCGCCCGGTATGCAGGGAAGGAGGTGTACTTATATAAGATGACTCGAAACCGTAACCACTCCAGACTCATATATGAGTTCTATGCTTTGGAAGAGGTTCGTGATTAGTTCGAGAGGTTGGAATCCATGTGTGATTTCGAGACCTGTTGAGGTATGAGAATCCATGTGTGATTCCGAGATCTATTTTAAGATGTAGTAACCCATATGTGATTTCAAGGTCTATTTTAAGATATGGGAATCCGTATGTGGTTGCAATACCTGTTGAGGTAATTTGTGTGGAGACTCGTTTTGTAACGACTTAGAAATTGATTGCCATTGAAATAAAGATTTAATTATATATTTAAAATAATTAATAAATGGATTTTTATTAATAAATAAAAATATTTTAAATAATAATTAATGATGATAAAATCGTTTTCAAAATTTGTTTACCAAAATATATAATTCATAGGAAAATAGAAAATGTGACCAGAAGTTATTTTCTGAAATATCAATTTTTAATTAGTTAAAAGTTGTTTTAAAGGTCATAACACTATGTTAAACATACGTGAATGCAATATAAACCATTTTAACATGATAAATACATGTGTACATGTGCATATATATGCTCTCTTTTAAGTGTATACATATAAGGATAAAAGAAAATATTTTATAAAGGAAAACATATATATACACATATAAAAACAAACATTTTTCAGTACAAGGACTCATGACATGGCTTGAATGGTAGAAAGTATGTGTTGGGGAGGAGGTTAGAGTGGATGGTTTTGAGGGAAGGGAGGAAGTATGGTGTGCATGCATATGTATTTTTAAATATAAAACACTTATTATTATTTAATCAGATCCTAAGCCTATATATACCCCTTTATCTTCATGTTTTTCATTTTACAAACCTCCTTCTTCATTTCAATTTCCTAAGAGCTTAAGAAACTTAGCCATGGCCTCCTCTTCATAAATTCTAAAATAAGAAAAATCACTTCTTTTGGCTAGAATCTCCGCTTTTATTCACAAAGCCACTTCTACATCTCCTACAACATTTCTCTTCCAAAATACAACATTCCATCCACCAAAACACCACTAAGTCGAGCCAAGGACATAAGGGCCGAGCCAAAGGCCAATCACAAATTAGCCTAAGCTGAGCCATCTTGGAAGTTCAAGCACCCAAAGTTTCATACTTGCAAATTTTCTAAAGCGTTTTCAAGTTTCGGCGAAAGTTCGCTTTGGTTTCGAAAAGTTTCGATGAGTAAAACTTTTGTTTTTGGAAAAAAAATTAACTTGATTTTGATGGACTATATGTTGTGAAAATACGGTGATTGTTATGTTGAATTATCATGTCGCACTGATGACATATGATAATATGTTTATGTTTGAACTTGGATTTGGTGATTGGTTGATATGTTGATATGTTTGGATATGTATATGGATATGGATATATAATATTGGGTATGATATTATGGTAGTATGTTTATGAAAACAAAACCATGTGTATATGATGTAAATGTTGTGAAGTTTGCACCTTGAAAAGTCACAAAGGACTCGAGATCCGATTTGAAAACGAAAGTTATTTTCTAGCTTTGGAGTTTTGAAAATGTTTTTCCTTTTTACCGTTGTATTAAGTTTTTGAAACTTTTACATTTATGTTTTCAAGGATGAGTAACTAGAGTTAAAGAGAAGATTTCACCTGGAAATCAATTCTAGCGAACCAACCTCATAGCGATGGTCGCTATGGATGCAGTTCGGGAAATTTCACGATTTCAAGTTTTAAAGTGTTTTCTTTTGGATTATTTTTTAAAACTCATTTCAAAATAATTAAGTCAAAAGTTTATGTTTTAATTATTTAATAATTTATCTAATTAATTTATTAATTAAGGTAATTACTATTTAATTAATTAATTAAGTAATTAGGTTAAATAATTAGAGTTTAAGAAATTATTAATTAAGTTAATTATTTTTAATTAAGTTTTAAATAATGATTAATTAGGATAAAAAGAGGTTTATTTTTATTTAATAAATTTTATTTTATTTTATTAATTATTTAATTAGGGTTAACTATTTAATTTAAGGTTAATTATCCGCTTAATGAGGGTTTGATTTCTTAAATAAGTGTTATTTAATTAAAGTATAATTAAGGTTTAATTATAAATAAAATTTGGATTATTAATGATTTAATTTGATTTAATTAAGGTTTAATTGAGTTTAAACTTATGATTTAATTAAAGTTTATTTGTTTTAAGGTTTCCTTTAAAACCCTATCAATTATTTATTTTTAACCAATTTTCTTGTTTAAGTGAATTGTAATAAAACCAAGGATCTCTTGTCCGTGCTATTAAGTAGCCAAATGACTTAAAGTAGTTGAAATAAAACGATGATGCATTTATTGAAAGTAAGTCAACTTGTACTTATCAGATATACCGCACTTCGGGAACGTGATGAATACAAGGGGTTAATTTTAATAAGCGGGTCATCATGATCTAAGCATATAGAACGTATGTTCATATGTAAATCTTCACACCCTGATAGTGGGATAGTCCACTATAAATAACTTGACCGTTTAAAATTATCGAACATTGGTTTGGATAGATCAGGATCAGATATTAGTTGTTATCTGAAAAACCACTTCGAACCAACGTAAACGTTCGAATTGGAAATAGTAAAGGCAAGGTCCAAGATGAGGACCATGAAGTACCTTCGGTTCGTTCATCTCCTGAACGACTTGTATGGTTGAGTGCTGACGTTGTGTCAACATATGGAAGGCAATGTTAGCATTCCAAGTCACAATGCTATAATAAAGGTAAACGTAGCCTCATGCCCCATCTTCCGGGGATAACTAAAACAGGGGAGATGCAGCAAGGCTAAGTGGGTCACTCCCATTAGGGTAAGGTTATCCCTATCAAGAGTCCCTACCATCAACTTATGTATGCTTCGGTACGGTTGCTGATCTCAACTGAGGGGTGATCTTATTCGGTACTATCCAGCAAAGGGTAGGTCGGTCTTGTGTTGGCAGGGGATCCAGACCAGGTCCTCTATGTTATTTTATCTAGAGATGCACCATGACGGGTGGTACCCCAGTAGCCCAGTCATTGTATGGAATCCATTCTCCAATAAGTGCCATGCATTTTTAGTTGTACCCAAACATGTTGAAACGTGAGATGCAAGCACTTCAGCTATGTTCTATTTTACTTGAAAACCCTAGACATTATCATAATATCACTGGATTTCTATATAAAGTGTTTTGGTTATCGTAAGGTAAAAACCCGTCCGTGTTTATGTGTGGCATGGTCTTACGAGATACCTTTGATTTCAAAGTGTTTTATAAAGTAAGAATTAAGTTGTTTGAGTTTACTCAAACTAGACCCATGTCTAACCCGAAGTTTTATATTCTTTTCCTAAAACTATTGGGTACTCAAATTTGTATGAGTAGCCAAGTAATCCAGGTTTCTTATGGAAGCATTTTGAAGGAGTTGGAGCAGGTGGCTTCATCGTAGCTTATTATATTTATTTCTGCTGTGTTTATGTATCATCAATGTATTTTGTGATGGGCAGGAGTATAACTGTTCAGTTGAAATTATATTGTAATGACTCTGATGTATTATTATTATGGGAATGACTATGTAATATCCTATGTTATCTATTATATGTTGTTCTGATTCGTAGTGAGATTCTGTGATTGTTTAGTTTCTTCTTATCTTTCGTTTTCTTCTACCCTTAATGGCCCATCTTTCGGTTCAAGGAAGGCGGTCGTCACACATGTGCTGGAATGCCGGATTGTAGCCTCGCCAGTGTATATGACTAAAACTAGAGATATGATGCATAGCCAAGGGTTTAGCTAAGGGTGCAGTCGACTCTACCCTAGAGTTACCTACAAATTGTTATGCATGCGAGAGTGGTGCACTCGGTTTGAACGATGCGGGCCAGCTATGTATTTCCAATGGTACATCAACTAAAGATGTATGCTACTTCAAAAGAATATCTATGATCCTTGTGTAGGAGGATCGTTCTCAAGGTACCGATGGCACCTTCAGGAATCCTATACAATTAGCGAACATGCCTTAGCGGTATTGATTGTATACCTATTACTATTGTGTTGTACATTCACATACAACACATCTATCTCTTATTTATATTCATTCCTTAGACATTATTATAATATCGATTTTCAAATAGAAATGGTTTGGTTACCGTAAGGTAAAAACCATCAATTTTTATATGCCACATGGTCTTACAAGATACCTTTATTTTCGCAAGGTTTTATAATAGTAAAAATCCATTGGATGTGTGTTTCTTAGGCTGGTCTACCAGACTGATCCAGATGTTATTTTCTTATAATGTTTGGATCAGCCCGAGCATATCTTCCAAATTTAGCTGGATGATTTGGAGCTTCTAGAGACGAGCTGGATGCCTCCAAGGCGTATGCACGTACCTTTTTTTATCTTCCATTCTATTGTTCTTGTTTGTATTTATCAGTAATTGTATGGACTACTATTATAACTACCCACACTGATGATAGTTTAGTTACTTTGATTGATGTGTATATATATTATAGTTTTCTTTTATAAAGATCATCGTATAATATATATTACTCATCACATTGTGAGATTTTGTTCTATTCTTTCTTTTCTTTCACCCTAACAATCTGTCTTTTTGAAAATTAAATGCTCAACACGTGGATGCCGTGGATGTATTAGTGACGACTTTTGAGGGTCGAAAAGGCAGGTCAATTACACAGTTAATCATACTTTTTCCAACAATGTTTGATTGCTCCTTCGATACATCATTATGTATCATATGAAGGAGTGAATTTTGAGATTGAATCTTTATTCATTTTTAGGTATGTTTGAAACTCTTTCCAATATACTCACACATTCGATCAAATCAAATCATCTCCATTACATGTTTATTATTTACTTTCATTTCATACTCTATGAATCTATCTTAGACATACTACATATGTATCAAATACGCATGTCCATGTCGATGATAACTCATCGGTGAATATGACGAAGTACGTGGAACCATTTTAGTGTTAATAGACTTACAATTGCAAACAACTATATATATCAATCCAAAAGGTTAACCAATTCTTATGATGTTCCTACTAAGTGGATGTATTGCCTTAATTATTTGAGATCTACTTAACTAGTATCATATGATTCATAATCATATAATAAAAATTATTTCTCAAAATTACGACTTAGTCTATAATTCCAAATAATTGTAAACAATTTTAGATACTTTTGTATTTTATAATGCATCAATTTTGTTATGAAGACAAATACCATATTAAGTTTTATTTCATAACGCATATTCATAATATTTACATTGAAATATAACTACGTTTATTTTCAGTCGACACCGAAAATGGTCATTATTTCATAAATAATGTTTGGTATGTTCTACAATAACAATTTTCATAATTTGATGCATCAATAAGAGTTATATGGAATGCCCTTAAATCACATCTACTCTTGTACATTCGTTTTTATTTCTAAATGATTGAACCATTCAAAAGAAAACCCTTACTACAACATCATAACAAACTCTTTACAAAGACGCATTTGATCATACTTAGCATTTAAGGACATCAAATATGATGCACCTTACGTAAACTAATCAAACATACATTTCAGTGATCGAATTCTTAAATTTATATTATAGCTTTGGTCTTGTGTTACATTTAATGTAATATAATCTTCTATTGTAATCAATCAAATTGAACATTTGATCTTATAGTACTATTTATTTGGTTGCAAATAAACTAATTTCATTGAAGTACCATACATTACGAAATGTGACCGTTCCCCATATAACATTTACATGCGATAGTATATGGATTAAATATCCATAGTGTAACGCCCCTAATTTTGATTAACATTATTTATGACATTTAATTAGATAAATTAAATAAAATGTAAGAAGATAAGAAGATTGAGATTTTACAATTAAGTGGTAGTACTTTAATTAATAAGCTAATAGGATTGATTATGACTTAAATAGGAAGGAGGATTTTTGAGGGGTAAAATAGGAATACACTCTCGTTTCTTAATATAAACCTTTCACTCTCCTCTCCTTCATTTCATTTACATTTATACAAACATAAACATATTCAAGGCCGGCCATTATTAAGAAATTCAAGAGAAGAAAATGCTAGAAAATCAATCTAAACTCAAATCTCATCCTTCTTTATCAAATTAAGGTGAATAATGATTACCCATCTTAACTATGATTGTTTATATTTGGTTTTATCATTACACCCAAATCTTATGTGTGTTATTATGTCATGATGTGAATGATTGATGATTATATGCTTATTGATGATTTATTGGATTTATTTACGAAATTATTTAATAGGTTGAGTCTGAAAATCTATCATATGATATCAAAATGACTTGAAGTTTAGATATGATGTTAGGAACGTTATTCTAGAAGTGGGTTTGTAATTTCGTAATTTTCCAAGCAAGTATGAATATTTTATGAATTTTCTAAGCAAAGAAAATGGTTTATTTCGAGTTTTAATTATTAAAATTAATTAATAATGTTTTGGTCCCAAAACTTTTATATGTTAAAGAATATGTTAATCCTGATTTATTGTGATTTTTGAGAATTTTTCCCAAGTGTTTACGAATTATTAATGATTTTATTAGGCTAGAAAAGCTTAATAATTATATTAAAATAATAATATAAATTAAATGGTTTGAAAATTATTTTGGGGATGAGAAATATGATCTATAGCAGTTTTTTGAAAAATATCTAGTAAAGTAAAGTGTTATCCAATAGTGACAAAGAATTTGAGTTGGTGAAAAGATATTGATTTTTAAAGAAATAAAACATTTTTTATATTAATTACGAAATTGCCATGTTATTAATCAATGCCGAAGTCCATCTATGCTGCATGCCATCACTAACCTATAAGGAAGTATACGATATCAACCTTGTTGGTATGCAATTATTCCACTGAGGTTGAGTATAAATATATATCAATGTCGACATTGACGCCTCCGACAATTGTAATGCCGCTAGTGTTCTATGTCGCATATCTTTTGTGTTGTGTGTTTTCTATGCCGCATGTTTCTTATGCTGCTAGTGTATCTTTTCAATGTTGATGCCGCATACTCCTATTACGACTTTAACTATATAAAGGGGAAGTAACACCGCAAGTATACATTACTCTCGACATTTGTTTTACACGACAATGATGCCGCTAGTTTCTTATGCCTCAATGTTTTAACCATAGTGCCGCTATAGATTATTTTCGACATTTATTTTACTTTGGCAATGACGCCACCTAACCTTAATTTCAACATTCCCATATTTGTAAGTTTTAAAGCTTTGTACTATGCAAACCAAAAACTATGCCGCTTGTATTCGACGACCTATATATTTATGTTATGCGATATAAATGATTTTGGCCTTATGTTTTATTAATTTAGATGTTTTGACATGGTTTCGATATAGAAGGATGTGATAATCCCATGGCGGCTATATCAATGCCGCACTTTATCAATTCAAATGGTTTTATTATATATGGCTTTATAGCCTATTGTTTTGAGGTGCGATAACCTCGAAAAGACTTCGAAATTCATCAATGCTATTTTATAAAAGCGTACACACAAACACAAACATATATGTCTATGTGCGTGTGTGCGTGTATTGGCATAATATTTTGGATAAAGTAAAGGGCTACAGTTTCCTTGCTTTAAGTATGATTTCAAAGGTTAAATCATTTATAAAGAAATTGGTTTCAAGAAAATAAAAAGGGTATTTAGTCTGGAATTTTACTAGAGAGATTATTCTTATTACCTTTAGATAAATTGTGATAGGATGAATTTACTCAAAGATTAGAAAACTAGATAGGACTGGTGTAGGATCGCACCTTATACATTAACTGTGAGCCTCTAGTTGATATTAGTACACAATTCCAGTGCGTAAGGCTTCGTCAAGGGTAAGACTAAAAAAGTAGGTTTACACACAGAAAGGAATACACAAGGATGAGATAGATTATTGGTTGACTTAAAATCCATTAGGATCAAAGTGA
The DNA here is from genome assembly GCA_030737815.1 of Allium fistulosum. Lineage (NCBI taxonomy): Eukaryota > Viridiplantae > Streptophyta > Magnoliopsida > Asparagales > Amaryllidaceae > Allium > Allium fistulosum. The sequence continues at coordinate 1,036,670,819 of CM060902.1, read as the reverse complement.
CCCTAGGAATGGTAATTTTTGGACAGACCGTCCAGTTTCTTTCTAACAGTAAGTTGGAGAATTTGGTATATATGGTAGGCACGAGTCAGCCACATAGGTTTGTAGTTACCCTGAGAATACTATGATGTTAGGATAGATAGTCCATTTATTTAGACAGATTGGTCATAATTACTCAGTTGCATTCATGCATATGATTGTTTATATTGTTTAGCTTAACCATTGTGGTTGCAGGTGTTAGATTTATAAAACACACATTCTTAGAGGATACCAGTGAGGGGAAAACCCGTTCCGCTCAACGGCGTGGTCTCTTCACATATCTATTAACCGAGATGATATATTATCATTTACAATAGACTTTTTTTTCCGATCTGAAGTTTTTGTTTTTCCTCTTTTAACTCTCGGGTACTAAATTGAGTAGCTCGAGAGTAAGGTTTCCAAATTATTTAGGTTTGGCAAATAAAGCTTTCGAAGATGTGCATGAGGTAGAGCTAGCTATATAGGAGTCATTTTATGTCCATTGTGTTATCATTTTTTTAAACGTATGTAATAGCGGAAGTTGTATCTGTCTATTAGTAAACTCTGAAACCAATGGAGCATCTTCCTATGTCGCTGTTGGAGTATTTGTAATAGTTATATTTTATCTAAAAATGGGCAACGTTTGGGATATGTAATGAATATAGGATTTAATTAATGAAATCCATGTTTTGAATTTTTTTATATTCATGTGCCTCTGATGTTAGTAATACTATTAACTGATCTCATTTTGTCATCGAAGAATAATATTATTGATGACTACAACATCAATAGCGCTTGTTTTCGAGCCTTAAAATGGAGGATGTTACAACTTGGTATCAGAGCAAAGGTTTACGTAAAACTAAAAGAATTTTGAATTTAAAAGGGTTTTTGAAAACATAATCCTAATGAATTAAAGAATGAGATTAGGGTATGGGTAAGCTATAGTGATGTGCTTGTATTTTCTACATATAAATACATATCCTATCTCTATTCTTCCCTCTATCTTAGACCATTCTTCCGTATCTTACTAAGGTTTGAATGCAGATTTAAGGAAAGCAAGATATAGAGGTAGGACACATGAGAGTGAATCTCGGTTGAGGAAGCACCACAACCAATGGAAATGTCAAGCCTAATACTAGGAGGAATCCGGTTCAAGAAACAGCTGCTAACACGGATGTTGGAACACCATCGGTCGATATGGGAGCCATATACTAGTTTTTAGTTAACATGATGCAAGCTAGAATTGCAGTTAGATTAGTTGGTGGTAATGCTGTAGGAAAATCCTAAAGTTTTGGTTGTCAATGACTATGCTGTTTGAGTCAAGATTATGTGAGACTTAGAAAAAAGCCATTTATTGAAACCGAGGATGCTATCGAAGTAGAGAATTGGATACTTCATTGTGAAAAGATTTTTGTTGATTTAGGTCTGAATGATGGGTAGAAGAGGAGAGTGACATCCAGGAAATTGCAAGGAGCCGTGTCGTACTAGTGGAACAGTGTAACAGTTGGAGTGCCAGTGGAAACTTTAACTTGGGCTGAGTTCAAAAGGAGGTTCGATGAGAGATTCGTGTCAGAAATAGCCAAGTCAACTTTGCTAGGAAGTTTATTGAGTTAGTACATGGAGACATGACTGTCTTAGAGCATGCAACAAGGTTTGAGGAGTTATCCAGGTATAGGTATACTATGGTTGACAAAGTGATTAAGAGAAATAAAAAGTTCATCCATGGATTAAGGCCATAACTTTCTACTACAACCTTGCCACATCTCAGGGATCCATGTGATGTGGTAATGGAGATGGCACTGAGGAACGAAGAGATTCTTATGCTATTTAATAATAACAAGCCAGTGAAGGCTCAGGGTAGTCAAGGTTAGAAAAGGGAATTTTTTCAAAAAAAAGGGGAGCTCAGAAGGATGGAGCTGCCAAGAAAGGAAAGCTAATGTTGTTTTCTATATATGTGACAAGAAAGGGCACTTCTCTAACGAATGTCGTTCTAGTGATGGAAAAATGGTCATCGGAAGGAAGAACATCAAGTGCTTCAACTGTGAGTGCAAAGACCAACTAAGGTTGAGAAAGTAAAAGTTTGTTCTTTGGAACCGTCTGCCTCGAAACCAATAACATAGGAGAAAAGAAAGTCTATGATGGGAGGTATGCTTTTGATTCATGGCATACTTATTATAGTATTGTTTGATACCGGTGCATTACATTCTTTTATCTCTCCTTTATTAGTAGACAAGCTTAGTTTAGAGCCATCATACCTTGTTACTTCCTTAAGGGTTGCGAATCCGATAGGAGGGTATCCAACTCTTACGATGAGAAGTGACCATTTAGAGTTTAAGTTGCCAGGATATTTTGCCAAGATAGGGAATTATCACTAAGACACCTTAATAGTAGAGATCAAATTATATACTCAGTAGAGAATAGGAATATTGATGTTTGTGCTTTATTGGGTGCAATGGAGGAAGAAGACGAGTTGAATTGATTTTTTTATCATTAGAGAGTTTGCAGAAGTCATTGAGCCAGTGATAAGGCTACTATTGGAATGAGCTATTGAGTTTCGAATAGATCTTGTACCTAGAGCTGAACCCATAAGTAGATCGCCTAGCAGAATGACACCTACTAAGATGAAGGAGTTAAAGGTGCAATTGGTGGACTTAGAAGGAAATAGTTTCATTATATCAAGTAGTTTGCCTTGGGAAGCGGATGTGGTGTTCGTGAAAAAACTGGATGGGTCGTTGAGATTATGTATCGATTATCATAATTCGAATAAGAAGATGATAAAGAATAGATATCCTTTGCGGAGAATTGATGATTTGTTTGATCAGTTTAGTGGAGCCAAAGTATTTTCCCAGTGGAATTTGGCAACAAGGTTCCATCAATTAAGAGTGGCGGAGGACAGCATTCCCTTGATGGCATTTCGAACAATATATGGTTCGTATGAATGGTTAGTAATTCCATTTGGGTTAACTAATGCTGCTGCTTTCTTTTTCTTTGTAGATTTGATGAACTGAATCTACCGAGACCATTTGAATAGGCTCGTGTTAGTATTTATAGATGATATCCTAATATATTCTAGGAATAAGCAAGATCATGAGACTCACTTTAGAATAGTGCTTGAGACGTTGAGGCAACATCAACTAAAAGCAAAGTTTTCAAAATGTCATTTTTCGGAATAAATAAGTGAAGTTCGTTGGTCATTTAGTTTCGAAAAAAAGGTTAGTAGATCAGGCTGTTAATAATAGGACGAGACCCAAGACGGTGACCAAGATAAAGAGTTCCCTTGGATTAGCTGGCTATCATCGGAGATTCATCAATAATCTATTATTTAAAAAGGAAAGGAGAATCCAGTCTCCAATTTTTTTACACGTGTCAGAAGTAACAGACCCTCTTTTTTCCCCGATGAAATAATACGTGCCAACTGCCTTTTCCCTCTAAACAAACACGCCTGCAGTTTCTGAAATCCTACATTTTCAGGTAACCACATGTGATAACTGTTCATTGTTTTCCTAACCCCGATCTTCTCCCCTTTATATCCCGTAATAGCTCTTCCAATAATGAACGGCTTTCCGACTACCGCCTAGAGACGCTACTCTAAAACAAGGGAAGATATCAAAAGAGGTACGGGATGTCTACGACACAAACAATAATCCTAATAGGTACGATTGCTACATCCACAACCAGTAGAACCTCTACTTATTCATATTTTGCAATAATTTTCCCTTTGATTTGTCTAATTTTTGAAAATGGGATATGTATAATTGTTTGTATGTTCTAAAGTTAATGAAAACAGTTAGATCTTTGTTTAGATTTACTTGAGAACTATTGGTAAATCCACTACTATAATCTCTCTTCTGTTTTTGTAAGTTTTAGATGAGTCTAATGATTGAAAAATTGACTGTTCTTTGAAATATTATGACATCCTAATTAATAGTAATAAAAATATAGTTGTCTTACTTCGTTTAGTGTTTAATATTTTTGAGTTCTTAATCCAACTTCTGACATGATTTTGTGTTAACTGCATGTGCAACTTTTGATTTGAACAACTTGATGCCTCCAATTTACTGTTTGTACGAAAATACAAATTTCTATAAGTTGTTAAATTCTATATCACTGTAGACTGATCGCATCAGATTGGAGACTTAAAATAAAAAAGTTGGACTTATTTCTTTTTTTCCATTTTATATCACTGTATCAATTGTGTATTGTTCAAACATGGATTTTAGTGTGGTTATTGATATGTAGTATCAATTTTGTATTATCCTCTAATACAATTGTCGAATGGGATTACTTTCCTAATAAAATATTGATATTCTTTAGGGAAAATTATCCAGTGAAAGTGAAATAATACTTTGTGATTGATCATCTGCATATTGGTTCAATTATACATGTGAGGCCATAGTTAGCCTATATCCTAATAAACATCTTCAAATCACCATATACATATGTCCAACTGCATGAAACATCAATTAAAGTCATATCAATGTGTTCACAACTTATTTCTATACCACTGCCTTTATGATTATTCAAGTGAAAGTTTTATTTAAAAAAAGAAAGATTTTCCACCTTTGTTGATGCTAAGGAAGTGACGATTGGGCCTACGACCAAGTCAGAAATGGATTTCTATTTTGTTGCGGTAAATTTGCCTTTTTATAGTTAAATTACCACCTTGAGTACTACTGTTAAGTTCCATTTTGAATAATATATGAAGTAGCTTTAGGCAATACATAGTAAATTCATTCTATCTGTTCTACTTTGGAATCTGTTTATAGTGATAATTGAGCAAATTATTTTATTTGAATGTGCATATTATATGTATTTTTCAGTCTCAACAAAATTGAAATAATGCCAATCCATTATTTAAATAGGAAAAGAGAAATCAAACATCTAATATGTTGTCATGTGGAAAAATATTATATGGTAATGATGTTGTTATGGCAACTAATGGGTTTAATTTCTACAACCACTACAGCCTCATCTTCCCTAAATTATTAGCCTGAATTTTGAATGCTCAATTCCCTTGATTATTCCTTGCATTTCTAGGCTGGTGCTTAGCACTGTTTTTGAAATCAAAGATAAAGTTGTTTCCATATTTCTATGAAATCTAGAGTTCCCGTTCTAGATCGATTCCATGTCCTTGGTCGTGGGTATATCAATGTCCAATTTTATTCATGTCGTTTTGCAGTCAGATCCTTATGCTCTTATGGAATACCCCTTCTCTTATAAGCGATGTCACAAGTTTATTATTTTGATTAGAATTTGTGCAAATTCATTAGTAGTTTTCATCTTTGTATTCATTTCACTTATTCATAATTTTATTATATAGTAATTTAGGAGATTGCAGCATGATAACATTGACTATATTTTAAACCATAATCCAATAACATAACTCTACTAATCAGATTATGTATTGTTGGAATTCAATAGTTATGCTGATAGGATGTCCTATAAATTTACTCCTCCATGGATAGGTGTTAACTCTGACAATTTTATATCTCATTTATTATATAATTCTGTAATCCACAATATTAGTTTATGTGCAGATTAGTTGCGTTTTCAATTGCTTTATATGTGAAATTGGTTGGATCTTGATTTTTTTGAAATTATCACAGTTTCACTGAATGAATAGCTGGGTGTTGGAGTACATCTTCATGAAGTATTAATAGGGAAGGACCTCTTTGTTGATTACTTACTTACAATTGGTTAGAATTTTCATCTATTTATCCTTTTATATACATATTTATGTCTCAAAAGATATATTAGTGGTAAACGAACTAACTAATTTAGGTATGTATGTAGTGGATTGCAATAAGAAAGAAATTAATAGGTTTTGCATTTTTTTCATAAATCTAAAGAGGATTGAAGAATTTTAGTGTTTTAGTTACATTTGATTCATTAGTACTACAACCAGAGCATATATTTATTATCTTCAACGGTAAATTTTAAGTCTCAATTAGAGGAGATCTGGTTTCAGGTTTGAATTTAGTATTGAAAGAATGATTCCAGTTGTAAAATTCCACTTGTTTTTAACCAAGGAGAGATAACAAAATTTTCTCTTTTAATAGCCATATTAGCTAATACCAATAATCTTGATGAGAAGATAGGATCCTAGAAGAATTGCAAATTTTTTTCCTATGTAGGTAGTATTATATATATATATATATATTCAAATAATGTTTCATTTTGATTTATATCATAATGCTGATAATCCAATATTTACAAGGGTTGTTAGTAGAAGCATTTCTACAATGGAGAAAAACAGTGGCCGCTTAGTTATTCTACTACGTTTAGGTTATAAGTATTTATCTTTCAGGTAACTTTTTAGTTACTAATGTTGTATATTATTGCTTTTGGAAAATAAATTTCTGTATAGTTTGTTAATTAAAATAAAATAATATATATGAACTCTGCTATCACCCTTATATAACACATATATACTAATTGGAATCTATCCATACAAGAGTATAATTAACCGATCTTTCTATAAAGATAAATGTCTATGAACAAAATTAAGAACCTGAAAAATATCTTTCAAATAATGTCTGACTAATAGGGTAATGTTATCTTCAAAACATTTTTCTCCTTCTACGAACTAATAGGGTAATATTATCTTCTCCATGAACTCAATGGACCTATTATTTTCCATGTTCAACGTCAACATATAGGTAGCAAGTGAATTTGTGATCTTGCCGGTTGAATTTTATAGAAGAATTCCTTTTGTACCTTTTGTTTTTGATTTTGTAAACGAGGGCCTCCTTGCATTTTCAATTGCCTAGAAATGATTATCAAAAGCACATTCAAGCGATTCAACATTTATATTTTCTCTCGGAATAGACACGCCTGCTTTAATACGTCATCCTTATTGCTTTTCCTGTAGGACTAAATATGTATAGTTTGCTACTTAATAGGATCCACATCTTTTTCCTTCTTATTTTTGTGTTTTTCATACCTTATTCTTCCTATCTTCTGTCAGTATCCATAGGTTGTACATGAATTATCAACTCACTAACGTTTTATAATATTTTCTCCACTTACGAATGCTAATAAAAGTTGACATGCATTTTGTATCATCATACTATGCTTTTGCAACTCATTTGATTCCACTATCGATAACTTAATCTGTAATAACTGTTATCCGACTGACTCATTAACCGTATAAGTGGGATAGAAGTAATCTTTTAAAATGTGTTTGTTATTTATTTCTATGAAATATTGTAATTGCAGTCTACCATTTACTAAATATTGTAATTTAAATGTGGTAAATATTATATTCCTATATAGACCTGTTTGAAATGTTGTTGATAACTCATGTTTTAAATATAAGCCACACATGTATTAGATATTTTTTAATAATACACACATGGATTAAATATTATATAGCTTTAAATCAAATATATAAGCTCATGCATGGTAAATATTATATTCCTATGCAGTGTTTGGTAATTATTATATTCTTATCTACCAAATATATGCTCACACATGTTTTGAATAATGGATTCTAAAAATAATTACTTGCCTTTCCAGATATAGTAGCATTACAGTATACGGTTTAGAATGGATATTCTTTCTTAAAGAACTGAAACATGTGCGAGCTTAGTTGAAAATACTAACTTTCAAATGTTGTTGATAATTTATACTATTTTTTTCATTTTCCTAGATAAGAATAGAGACTTGGGTGATAATCATGTAGGAGAACATTGACAAGACACAAGAGAGGAAAGACAGAAAAAGGTAACTATTTTTGATTATTTTTGATCCGAGCTAATAATCTCAATTTAATTCTTTATCATAGTTTTGTTAGCTAATTATAAATTTATGTCAGTTGTCACTTTATTCCTATGTTTACTACATGTATATTAATTAGCAGTACTTAGTTGATTCTTCTTCTAACTTCATTTGACTGTCAGTTCAATCTTTTGAAGGTTAGTAACTGTTGTTTCAACTACAATGTATGAATTTGAGTGTGAATCAAGTTCAGTATAAACCAATGAAGAATGTTGAAGAATAGTAGACGGAAGTTATTAATGAGTAATGCAAAAAGAAGATGTGTATTATATAGCTTGAAGTCAATTGTCTAAATATATTTATTCAGTTGACTATTCTTAATGGTCGAATATGTGGATTAAACATATTATGAAACAATCATTGGTATAATCTAAAGCATGTCGTGATCATATGCAAAGAGAAATTAAATACAGCAGACACTATTAGCATCAATACAAGGCTACATTGAAGGCATATGTTAATTCAAACAAAATACTAAAGTATGTATGACATGAGTTCAAGTTTGGAAAGCAAGCAATTGCTCTGAGCTTGGTGCATGTAATCTGGTAATAGGCGTAGCTACTGAAGTGTGTGTGATATTTTATTGACAACGAATAACTTATGTGTGCCTACTATATATATGCTATATATGTGTCTGTGTGTGTATAAAATCACTTTACTTCAAGTACAGTTTTATACAACTTATAACAGCAGTTGGATTTTGGCATGTAGGTAGAGGATGATGCAGACAATGGCAGACATCAAGCAATGCCCTTGAACTGTAGGCAATGATGGTGTGTCATTAGAGTAATTATGGCTTCCACGAATAACCATAAAGATCAGGGAGAGAGTGTTGCAACTGTAGATAATGCGACTGTAGATAGTGAACTACGTGACGTGGCAGTGTGATGTAGACATCAGAGGCGCGCCACGAGAGTGATCATAGCTTACACAATGAACAGTGAATCTGATGGGAATTGATTTGTCTTTGTATGCCGGACAGGCCGATATGTGTCCCATCAGTTTTTTCCACTACAATTCGCCTCTTCTCTTTTCTGAAGTTAAGTGTTCTTACCAAGTTCAAAATTTTCGACATTGTCAGTATTATTTCGCCTCTTATACTTTTAGAATTTTTGGGTTCTTACTAAGTTCAAATCAAAAAATTTTATTAACTACTAATTCCCTCTCTATACCTTCATTAGTTAGTTCACTATTACGGATTGTATGTTATTCGATTTCATCTATCAACTGCGTGAATGATTTTCAATTCTGACGATGCCTGAAGAAATAGATCTACATGCTTCTCAGTTTCCAAGATTTTGCATTTCAATCTGCCGTCATCATGAAACTGACGGGATTCAGTTGTATTTCTCTGTGGCTGAAAGATTTTAAGGGTTATCATTGTTGTCCATGTAAGTCCTTTCCTATTTCAATGTTTGAAAATGGCGTAAAGTTTTGGTTTTTGTGTGTGATGATCTCATATGTGGATGGTTTGTTGTGTACAATGCTATTTTATTAGAGTTAATCATTATTCGGTCACTTCTTTATTGGTTTATCAAATAATAGTGCTCTTGATATGTTTGTCAAAATATTTCAGTGGTTTATGGGATTAAATCGATGTTTATCAAAGTTGCGAAGTTAACATGAATACATGATGATGGCATAAATAAGAATATGGTTAGTTTATGTTATGCTTTACAAAAAATATTTTGCAGAATTCGGGGAAATGAACTGATAAGTTTACCTTGACAACGACAGTAATAGGTAACGTATCATAATTCATTTACCATTATGTGGACATGTAATGTTTGCTTGAATTCTGTGAATATAATTCTACTAAAGGCTCTCATGTTTTCTAATAAACTGTCCCCATATAGTACTTTGTCTTTAATGGTTCGTTAAAATCATGCAATTCAGTGGGCAATAATGTGTCATACTTCCAAGACACTTTTTTCTTGATCGACCAATTAAATTTTCTCCCATTGTCTTTTCTGTGATTCAAATGGTTTATATTTTCTCCCTACTTCCATTTCCTTCCGTTATAATTGCTCATTTCCCCTTTTAAGTTCGAAATCATTGCCTATCAATGAATTTCTCATCCATTTCATCACAAAGTTTCTTCATCCTTGCATTTGTGCTTCTGTCTTTAAGAGTTAAGTCATATTATATAATCTATAGCAATAAAATTTTTAAATTTGCACGCAGATGTGGTAGGAAGTGCCATAAGTGTATATGTCTTCTCCTTTCTTCCCAATTGTCCTCTTAGTAATTTTTTACTACTTTTTCAACCACCTACTTGTAGTATCAATCCCGTCTGCTCACCACCACCTAGGGAATGATTGATTACCGCATCAATTCGCTATCCAAGATTTCAAGCAATCGCTGAAGCGTTGACAGAATTCCAAAAAGGAGTTGTTATGGTGGCCAGAGTAAACGCCTAAATGGGATTACGTTTTACTAGGAAGCATGTTATACCATTTTCTTTAACCGCACAGTTTGCTACATCTTCATTCTATCCCTATTCTTTTCACATAACTTTGATTTGTTCCATTCTAATATCGACTCTGTTTTAGGTTAGGCATGGAGATTCTCGCCTTTCTCAAAAGTACTCCTTTTTAATTTTTTTTAATTTGTAGTGCCAACTCATCAACGCAATCATCAATTCGCATCTATTGATTTTATTATTCGAATTGTTGAAATTTATGTACCATACATTATTTTAAGTCCTATTCCATGCTACTGCCAATTATTAATGATTTATCCAATTTCTCATAGAACTATTTGGTCGATTAATTTTAGAAATTAGTTGAGCTGTTTCAACTAATGGTGGACAAACACATGAACTTGACTGAATTGCGTTACTATAGTTGAGGAGAGAACTAATGTTGAGGTCTAGACTATGACTATAAGCATTCTTCTGATACTTTCTGCATATAATGGCATAAATGTAGAAAATATGAAGTTTTTACTACTACAAATGGGCTGGACTGCACCTTAGTGAGCAGACCTTGGTCAGAGTTGCATTGGCTGGCTGAGATTGGTAGACTGAAGCAAGCATAGCCCGATTGAAACCATTATCTGCAGCAAAATGGATGGAACTCGGGGAATGTGCTGAGATTGTTTGCTTGTATTATGTTTGTTTTGTAATTGGAATAATGTAATTATACATTTTAATTTTAATTTTTTATTATCGTTAATGTTATTGGTTTTATTAAAACCCAGTGTTTGAAAATTAATGTTGGTTACCGATTAGCATAATATTATGAATATTATTTTATGTTATTTATTTTGTAAATAGATTTTCTTTTATTTATGCGAAATGATTTTTATATTTTACTATAAAAAAATTTGTTGATAAGTTATGCATTTTAAAATTGTTTGCCATTATGAATGAAGGTTCAACGAGGTTGGAACCTATTGGTGTTAATAAATTATTATTATTTCATTTTTACAAAAAAAAAATTTGTTAACTTATTTTTTCATTTTTCCAAAATAATTATTTTTCTGGTTATATTTTTAATTATTTATTAATAAATATAATAATAATTAATTGGGAAATTAACTAAAAGTTGTTGCTCTGAGTTAAAAAATTTATTAATGCGAAAGGATAATATTGACTCCTTGCAAACTCCACATCATTTGATGTGTCAAATGCAGCAACTTGAGTACAAAATTCATGCCAATGCATCCTTAGTGTCAACAGGTTAGACTTACTTTGATAAATAACATCGAATTTTTGTAAGATGCAACTTATATTTACTACTTTTTTAATACGTTACCTCATGTGATGTCCAATTCTATATTTACAAATGTTTAAAGGTCTAATTTCAAAATTGAATAAGCAGGCCACACAGAAAAGCGTTAAATGTTTAGCATTACTTTGGTAATATAGTTGTCACGACCCAACTTTTAAAGTACGCATATCATTCATCCATTCAATCTTCTATAAATTATTCATTCAGTCCCATACAAGAATCTATTGATTATTTTAAATCTTTTGCTCAAGGTTTATACACAAACCCACTTATTGAGTTTAACAACATTGACCTATGTTTCAAGTTTTTAATTGTACCTTAAACTTTAAAGAAGTTTATACTTCATTAATAGAGGTAACAATTTATTGAATTACTTGGTTTGATGTTGTTCGATTGTTTTAGTTAAAAAGTTTTATACATGCATGAATCCCAAACAATAACTATCATGCAATATTAAATTTCAAAATAAATTATGTATACCATTAAATATGAACCATAATATACTGTTATTCAAAATACATAAACAAGTTATATTTTAGGGTATTCTTACAATCAACACTTTTGAATTACACAACAGCCCGTGTGCGTAGCACGGGCTACACACTAGTTTCTCTCGTATAGCAGCACCGATGACTAAACTAACAAGGAAGGACATGAAGCATGTTTAGACTGATAAATGTGAGGAGGCATTCCTGAAGTTGAAAGATTTATTGACCAACATGTCCATGTTAGTTGTACTAGAGGGTAATCAGGATTTTGTGGTGTATTCAATTGCATATGGAATAGGATTAAGAGCTATGTAGATGTAAAGAGGTAAAGTGATTGCCTACACTTCTCAACAGCTCGGACCATATGAAGTTAAGTATCCGATTCACAATTTGGACTTGGCAGCTATAATCTTTGCTTTGAAGATATGGAGACACTAGTTGTATATGGATCATAAGTCCTTGCGGCATTTATTCTCTCAAAAGGAGTTGAATATAAGATAGAAAAGGTGGTTAGAGTTCATAGCAGCTTAGGATTTTGGTATTGAGTATACGACGAGGAAAGGAAACATGATAGCCGATGCACTTAGAAGAAAACATCAGAATGTGGTGTTAGTATATTGGCAAAATGGAAAGACTTAGAGGACTTGACTACTTATAGTGTGCAGTTAAGATTGACGACTAGTTCTGGTTAAAATACTGCAATATTATCTTATTTAGAAGTTCGACCAGTATTGATTAAGAGGATTGCCTCTAAGCAGAGAGATGATCCATGGTTAGCTAAACAAATTAGAAGATTGGAAGGAGGAACTGAGATTAATGATTTGAAAGATTTTTATCTTGACCAAAATGGATGGTTGAGGATTGTGTGTTGCAGATATTAGTGACCTAAGGAAAGAATTTTTTAGGGAGTGTCATCGATCAAAATTTACTATTTATCCTGGAGGAACTAAGATATATGAGAATATAAAGAGAAGTTTCTTCTGGGAAAGCATGAAAAGGGATGTAGGCTTATGGATAAAGCAATGTGTGAATTGCCAGCAAGTGAAAGCCGAGCATCAGAAGCCAAGTGGTTTGTTTCAACCTTTAGATATACAAGTGTGGAAATAGAATTCTATATCTATGGATTTCATTGATGGGTTGCCAAATTCGAATAAAGGAAATGAGAGTACTTGAGTTATAGTGGATAGACTGAATAAGGGTGCACATTTCATTCCCGTTAAGTCGACAGGGACGAAACCTATTTTGGCCAAGTTATTCATGAAGAATATTGTCAGACTGCATGGGATTCCTAGTAGTATAGTCTGTGACAGAGATACCTTATTCACTAGTGAATTTTAGAAGGGTCTACAAGAGGTTTTGGGCCCCAAGCTCAAGATGAGTACTGCTTACCATCCATAGACAGATGGGCAAACAAAAAGAGTTGACAAGACCTTGGAAGATTTGTTAAGAGTTTGTGTGTTAAATTTTGGAGGATCATGGGAAGAGCATCTGCACTTAGTCAAATTTTCCTATAACAATAGTTATCCGACTAGTATAAAGATGGCACCTTTTGAAGCATTGTTTGGAAGGCCATGCAAATCAACTATATGTTGGTTAGAGACCGAAGATATACCGGTTCTTAGTCTAGAATTGGTGAGAGAAGCCATGGAAAAGATTGAGTTAATCCAAGCAAGGATGAAGGAAGCTCAGTCGAGGTGGAAAAGTTATGCAGATAAGAGGCGTAGGATTTGGAGTTCTCGATTGGAGACCATGTTTTTGTCAAGGTATCACCGATGAAGGGTGTAATTCGATTTGGGAAGTCAGGGAAAGTGGCACCTAGGTTTGTTGGACCATTTTCTATTACGGAAAGGATCGAAAAACCCGCTTATTGAATAGAGTTACCAAGCAGTTTGGCAGGAGTTCATAATGTTTTTCATGTTTCTAATTTTAGGAATTGTGTTTGAGATCTAGAGATTACTATTACTCTGACCGCATTGGAAGATTTAGTAGTTTAGCTGGACATAACTATTGTTAGGCAACAGTTCGTGTTGTAGCTAGGGATGAGAAGAATTTAAGGAACAAGATAGTTAGATTAGTGAAGATCCATTAGAGTGACAATGAGAGAGACTGTACTTGGGAGACAGAGGACTGGATTATAGACGCTTATCCTGATTTATTTTGGTGGTATGTTTTGTTTCTGTGTTATATGTTTGTTATGTACCTTATGTAATTTCAAGGACGAAATTCTTTAAGGATGGGAGTCTGTAACACCCCTAATTTTGATTAACATTATTTAAGACATTAATTAGAAAATTAAATAAAATAATGTAAGAGGATAAGAAGGTTCAGATTTGACAATTAAGTTTAATTACTAGGTTAATAGGATTGATTATAACTTAAACAAGAAAGAGGATTTATGAGAAGGGAAAAATAGAAATACACTCTCATTTCCTAACATAAACATTTTCACTCTCCTCTCCTTCATTTCATTTACATTCATATACACGAAAACATACTCAAAGCCGGTCATTATTAAGAGATTTAAGAGAAGAAAAAAACTAGGAAATCAAGGTTTAGCTTAATGAAATCTAAACTCAAATCTCATCCTTCTCTATCAAATCAAGGTGGATAATGATTACCCATCCCAATTATGATTGTTTATTTTCAGTTTTATGATTAAACCAGAATCTTATATGTATTATTATGGCATGATGTGATTGATTGATGATTATATGTTTATCTATGATTTATTAGATTTATTTATGAAATTAGTTAATATGTTGAGTGTGAAACCCTATCATATGACAGCCAAATGACTTGAAATTTAGGTATGATTTTAGAAATATTATTTTAGAAGTGGTTTTTTAATTTCATAATTTTCCAAGCAAGTATGAATATTTTATGAATTTCCCAAGTGAGGAAAATGATTTATTTTGGGACCTAATTATTAAAATGAAATAGTGTTTTTGGTCCTGAGATTTATAACTGTTAAAGAATATGTTAATTCTAATTTATTGTGGTTTTTGAGGATTTTTCGCAAGTGTTTATGAATTAATTCAAGACAACATTTGGGTTGTAAGCTTAATAATTAACCCTAAAATGACTAATTTAGACCACATAGGCATTTGGGCTCTGATACCGTTGTTGGAACTGGGCCAACCAACAATGGAAGCTATGAAAGAATTTCAATTTTTTTTACCACATTGGATCTTTATTGGGCCTAAGAAGTCTAATTGATTTAGGACAATTCCAAATTAAATTTAAATAAAATCATATATTTAATTTAAATTCATAAATTATTGATCGAAATTATTTAATATATTTTCAAGTTATATATAAGTATACATATGTATCATATACATATGTGTGCGTGCATGTGTAACATGATATTCCGTGCAAGGTATTACATGCCCGTATTTAGATGCTAGGATTTACATCGCAACAGACATGTTAGATCATCATATATATATTGTATGTTGTCCAAATATATGTATATATTTATAGTTATCATATATAAAACCAAGAGTGTGTGTGTTTATATGTATATTATAAGAAAATTATTATATATATATTTATACGTAATTTTATAGTGTTAAATAATGGATAATTAAATAAACACACACACAAAAGATATAAGTTCAATTATATATATATATTAGGATATATATATATGTATGTATGTATACATAAATATATGTATGTACTAAAGTAACAAAATTATATGTATAATATATGTATGTATATATATATATTAGGATATATATATATATATGTATGTACTAAAGTAACAAAATTATATGTATAATATATGTATGTATGTATATATATATATTATTTAAATGTAAATATGATTTAGAATGGTTTACATGCGTGTTTATAAATATAAATTACAAAATTAAAAAATCTCTCCTTTTTAATGTTCTAGATCGAATACACAGCAGGTATAATTTTAATTATAATTTTATTATATTAATATATAAATATTATGAATTAATCAGTTTAACAATGATAAATAAATGATAGAAAATATATAACATAGATATTTCAAATGTTAAATTTTCAAAATATCTGGAATTATATTTTATAGCTTATGGAAAATTTTAGAAATTTTCTCAGTCAAAATATTATCTTTATTAATTATTTACTTTCGACACAATTAAAAAATGATTTTTAAAAATGTTAAAAATGGGTGAAAAAGTTTAATTTTTTAATCCAAAGATTCTATAATGATAAATTAATTATATAAAATTTAAGATCTAATTTTCAAAACATAATTTATTTTATGTAAAATTTTAATTCGTATAATGATTAACTAATACTAAAAAATATTAAGTAATTACTAAAAATTATTTACACTTACTAAAAATTATAAATATACATTTTAAAAATATTAGTTCAATTTTACACGATATAGCTATATAGTTTAGCATTAGTCACGTAAATAAATTAATAAACATATTAATACATGTATAAATAAATTAATAAAATAATAATAAATGTAATAAAATAATTTCGGCTATGTGTATCAAATATATTATATAAAAAATGTTTTTTACATACACATAACCAATCAATATATGTGACAACAACAATACCTATAGGATTCTCACCTAACCAACAATTCTATAATTGCAATATATTTATATATATATGTGTGTGTGTGTGTGTGTGTATGTATGTATGTATATGAACAATAATGAGTTGTCCAGAGATTATGCAGCATATATAAATCCAAATACTTACCTAAATTAATGCCCTTAAGTACTCCTTGTAATGATGAATTCCCTTCCTCTAGTAACCTTCCTGATTCGTCAAATTGCAAGTCTTTGAATCACAGACCCTTTGCCGTCGAACGGCTATTGGTTTGAATTGACTTCATTTGAGTTGTGTTGAAGCACTAGAAGGTATAATTTAGCCAGCAAAATGGACATATAAGGCAGCTAAAAAAAATTCTTGTTATAGCTAGGGTTAGGGTCTCTTATATAGTGGTTGAATCAGAGGAAAAGGTAATCATACCATTTACCTTTTCTCATCAGATCTTAACCATCCATCTCAAACCCATTTCCTTATTTTTGGCCGCCCCTTCCTTATTATTACTTTCGAAATTTGCCTCCAGCATCATGGGCTAATGGCCCATTTTAAGTCCAAATTAATATATTTAATTAAATCCAATTTAATTTCTTATCGATATCTCATATTGACTGATATAACTATTATAAACATATATACAACAATATTTATTCCTCAAACCATATTCAAAATTTCATAATTAATATTTCATAAATATTAATTAATTTAATTAATTTATAACAATTTTAAACTAATTAAATCGTTTGGTCTAAAAGGAATTCATCATTTTGGTTGTGTGGCTCGCAAGTATAAATTCGATCAGAGATTAACACTGAACTAATGTTCACACGTCACTTAGCAGGTGGTGTGACATTTTGGCTAAATTATTACTTACTTAGTTTTGGTAAAATCCAATTTCATTTTATTAAGCGTTACCCGGTTGTGACATTTATTTACACCAATTCTCTTCATCAAAACTTTGGACTTATGGAATTTAGGAATGGTCAAAATTCCAATATCTTCATATTCAACTCTATAATCCAAAAAAGTCCTTGGTTCAATAATAACAATTATTATTAATCGATATGCTCTGGTTGGAGACGTTGACTATGATACTAACCCCATATAACTAAGGAGACGAATCCTCTCTTGAATAGTGCTTCACTTTCAATACTTCCACTCTACCCAACTATAGTCACTCGATGATTTGACTATAATTAAAGCGGAGCTTCATATCAAAAATCCATAGTATTCTCAATTCAAGAAAATTGTGTAAATCAGTCACATCGATATTTTCTGTTTGGCCTTAATTATATTAACCAATAGAAACTATCGAATGAGTCATTCCATAGTTATCCAATAATTATCAGTACGTAACCTCTAGGTGCCCCCAACAGCCATGAGTAATACACTACTCAATATTTGAAGAGAGTTATGTACTTCAGTCTCGACGGATACATCGATATCCAGTCTCGATGCATCTTGACTAGGAACATTTAGATTGATATATTTATTTTCATTATGATAAATTACCCACGGTTATAATACTTTGTAACTACCATCACAAAACATACCATTTATGGATTTTCTAGTACTTATACTTTTAATTATATTAATTAATTAATATAACACATTATATCATGTATATAACAAAAAGGAAACACCTTTACTTCGAATAGGATTGGTTTCCCCTAGGGCATGCCCCTAACTCTATCCAGAACAACATTGTGGTGACTGGTAAATTACATGCTTTATCCATAACATTAGTTTATGTCGATTGATTTCCATTTAGTGTTATGTCCACTACTCACGGATTAGTCATTTAATTCCATATGCGCATACGTTATGTCCAACCTACTCCGAGATATAAGTATCAACATGCGTAACATACTCTGAAGTGTGTGTGTGTGTATAACCTACTTCGTGACTATAAAAGCGGGTGCATACAATTATATCATATTAGTTTCAAGAACCCTTCTCCTGTCCGATTGTTTGTACCAGAAATGGGCACAACACTCTTCGAAAGTTTTTGAAGAGATAAAAATGAAGAATAGAAATGTAAAATGTGGATTATCTAATAAAAGCTCCAAAAACTGATATGTAACTGCACAAACACACAACAATTTAGAGTGTTTCGATGTGTTGCCTACGTCCATTATGAAGTTTGATGACTTTATTGATATCCTCTGGATGATTACAATTGATTGCAGTGGATTACAGCGAATTAAAGTTATGAAATTCGAGTACAACAGCAGTAATGGAGTATAAAATTGAATCCGGCAGAGTCTAGGCGTTGGAGCATCAAAAAGATCCCTCTTCTGTAGGCCCAGGGGCCCTATTTATAGGCGTAGGAGGCTGGTACTTCGCTCAGATTTCGGGAGACTTCTTCTGGCATGTGAGTGGGCCCACGCGACCGAGCCCATAAAGTTTCGGCTCGATCCGTGATCGATACGAACAAATTTCGTATCGATCAAGATTTGATCCAATCGAGTCGAAACTTAGCATGAGTCTTCCATATGTTCTACGTAAGCTTCTGTGAAAATTTCATAGCATTTGGACTTGTGGATTGTGAGATATGATCGATGCAAGATTGCGTTTCTTCTAGTCTGTCGAATTCGAATCGATCAACACACGTGACCTAGGGATGACGTGGCGCGTGATTTATGGATCGATCCACTTTCGACGCTGAGTTGACCGAGTCATTTCTAGAGATCTCGCCTCATTCGTATCGAAGGTTGTTGTCACGCTCGAATCGATGGGAGTTGTATCATTCGTATCGATGGATCTCTCCTCGTTCGTATCGATCCAAATGTACGACATGTATTGGTTGTAAGGTTTTGTTCACATCGATAGATCGAAGCGCACTTCGTATCGATAGGAAATGTTGATTTCACATCGATCCGTGGTCGATCGATGCGAAACATGTCTAGAGCCTAATCGATACGAAATGTGGATTCGTATCCATCGATGGATACGAAGTGGACTTTGCTTTATCGGTACGAACCAGAGAAAGACTGATCGATGCGAAGTGAGCCATAGTCGATCGACACGAACCAAAGCTCTAAGATGGATTCGAAGGCGATCGATACGAACCGAGGCTTGACGATGGATACGAACCAGATCGATTTGAACCGGGGCTTGACTGTGGATACAAACTAGATCGATTCGAACCGAGGCTTGACGGTGGATACAAACCAGATCGATTCGAATGGAGGCTTATCGATGGATTCGAAATGGGGTTATTTCCTTCAACTTGCATCGATCATATCTTGAGCATACAAACTCGGATTGACTTGAAATTTTGAACGTTGGCTTCCACGGCTTCGCTTGTCGTATCTTCTCAATTGTAGCCTGATCCGAATTCAGACAAAATTCACTGACATCCATTGCAAACCTGTGCGTACTCGATATTCGGGACGAGTGATCCTTGGTTTGCTGCCAATTCCTTGATATCTCGGCCTTGCCAAAAGGCGGGATAACATTTGCCCCCCAAAGTACATCTTGTGGAAACATGGCGTGCTTTGAAAAGTTGTGATCTTCACTCTGAACAGTTATCGTCATTTCGTTTGAAAGTTGCAATCTTTGACTGGCTTCCTCAGTAATGTGAATCATTGACTGCTAACTGTTGTACCGTGTACTATTGTAACCGATTGTTGTATGATAGTGATTAGTTGTTTGTCGTTGTAATCGTTCATCGGATAGGCATTCAACCTGTCAATTTTGAAAATTGAAAATCGTAAATTAGTCTGACATACTTGCGTATATGTTGACCTGACTCTCGTTAACGCTCGCGCGTTCACAAGTCGTTGTCAGTTTTTTCGCATTGAATTCTGTATCGATCCTCTCCTGAATCGATGTAGAATTCGAGTTGCAACAACACTTGATGGTTGCTCTGAAATGCCCCTTCGTATCGATCCTCTCCTGGATTGATGTAAAAGCTGAAAGGTGGTTTTCGTATTGATGTGGCTCACATCGATGGATATGAACTAAACGCTCGTATCGATGGAGTTCGAGCTTCGATGGACTCCATTGCAGTGGACTTCATTTCGTATCGATGAACTTGTGCTATTGTGGGTCGAGTTCTGATGGATACGAAATATACATTTCGCATCGATGGACCCTGTGTTGTTGGATACGAAATAGCCAATTCGGATCGATGGATACGGGCCTTTGGAGGCTGTGACTTGATGGATTTGAATAGTGAAGTCCGTATCGATGTACTGTGGATGGAGTCGAAAATGATGGATATGACCATGTACTTCAAACCGATGGAATTCAATGCTTCAGAAAAGTCATCATCGCACACTTCGTATCGATGGAGTTCGAGTTGTTGGATACGAATAGCCAATTCATATCGATGCGGGATGACACCGGTTGGAACCGGTCAAGATGACTGGGAGGTGAATGGTCATTTCTTTAGTATAAATAGGCTCGGTGCTCTGTCATTCTTCACTTTTCTGCTTTCGTCCACCCTTGCCTTCGTATCGATAAGGAGACCGAGAGAAAGTAAACTGTTCTCGCCTTCGAATCGAACCAAAACCTTCGATCCCTTGAACCAATTATCAAAACCAGGTAATTAATCGATGAACTCGCGTTAAGAACGATGAGACTTGAGTCCAATTGCTAATCTATTCTCATACATGGCCAATTTCTGGCGATGTTGAGGTCGGAGTTGGTTTGGAGCATGGTCGAGGGAAGAAGGAGGAAGAGCAATGGCGTTTATGTCATTTGGAGAAGAAGGTGCCCGGAGGGTTACGAAAAATTTGGTAGATGGTGGTTTGGCCTTCGTATCGATTGATTGGGGAAGAAGAAGGCACTTCGTTTCATGTCGACCTCTATCGACCTTATTCTCGTATCGATTGGGAATCTCGTATGGCCATTTGGCTTCTTGTATCGATCGTGGAACGAACACTTAATACTAGTTGCATCGAATCGTTACCGGTCGATGCGAAGGTGGTAAACCTCTGATCGATACGAAATGGGGGTTAAAATGATCGATACGAAATGGAGGCTAGGTTGATCGATACGAATTGGTCACTCGGGATCGATTCGAAGTCTTCGGCCTTGATCGATTCGAACGTGTATCCTGATGGGTATGAATGACCGTTATGAACCAGGGCTTTTGTGACTAATACGAACTTTAACAAACTTGAAATCTCTTGCATGCTTGAAAACCCGACTCCGACGAGCTTCATACTTGCATAATTGGAATTGGCCGTAGAATTGCATACTTGACTACTCCTAAAAGCTCGTCGATGGAACTACAATTTGACTGAATTCTAATAAACTTTTAACGAACCTTAACTTGGATTGGTCTCTGAAGTCTAGATGGCACGGTTGTGACGGTCAGCGATGACGGTCTTTCCGGTTGAATTTCGAAGTCTCGTCGTTCAGACATTTTCTCTAACTTTGTATAATTTCTTAAGTATTATGCAGCACTGCACTTGCACAACACATTCACACACTTTACACTGGGGGAAGCTCGGGTGTTATTATCGTCTAATGATGATTTCTCGTAAGTTAGTTAGTTATGGAACCCTCAAGCTCACAACAGCAGGAAGTTCAGAGTTCACTTCCCCCAATAATCGATGTACCGTCCATCGCGGCCGAGGTCATAGATCCGGCTCCGGATGAGCTTCCAGGTGCTAGGTTCCTTTTCCATCCACAGGATTCTATGCCGTCCGGCATCTCCGAGGACATGCTGGGACAGATATGCTTAAGACATGGCTTGTCGCTTGACGACGTATTACTGCCGGGGCCAGATGATAGACCGCACGCTCCCCCGGAGGGGTTTACCGCTTTCAATAGACATGCGTGCTCAGCAGGAACACTTCAGCCATTCAACCAATATATAAGGGAAATGTTGTCCTTCCTTGGAATCGCCCCATCCCAGTTACATCCCAATGGGTATGCTTTGCTGAATAGCACCTTCATTGTTTTTATAGAGCATCTCTTTCGACCACCAATGCCAACCGAGATTAGATATCTCTTCAACATTAAGAGCCGGGGAGATAGCCCTTCTTTCACATTCTTGGAAGCGGTTAGGAATTGTCAAATAATAACGGGGTCTTGGACCAGGCTAAGTTACTTCAAATCAGAGTGGTTCTATGTTCGATGCCTTTCTGGATTTGCTAGGCGATGGTTGGATAGACGTAAGCGTTGCAGTCTTTCCCAAGAGTTACCGAAATAATAATAATCGTTCTCAAAACTAATATCCTTCTTTTATTTTATAGCCGCAATCTCACGACCTGAAGGTGGGTATTTCAAAGAGATAGTTCGGGTCCTCCAAGAAGTCCCGGGTGAAGAGAGGAACATTGACTCAGTTCTGACAAGCAGGAATTTAAGAATCGTCGGGTTAATCGAGCGTAGCTAAAGTATAAGACTTATGGGAACACTAAGAGTGGCCTCGAAGAAGCGGGTGAAACGCAAGACGCCCGGTGTTGTAATAACCAAAGGGGTTGATCCAGAGAGAACACCCACCGATGACGAACTTATAGCTGGGCCTTTTGGCAGTGTTCAGGACTCAGAAGGAAGGAGAAAAGGCAAGGTAGCTGCTTATAAGCATTCTAAATCCATGAGATTGAAATTTCTGGTCGTGTCTTTGCCTATTCCTAGAATTAGAATTTCGAAGGCTCCTCCCCTGCAAGTAGAGAATCCTTTCGAAGGGCTTGCTGATATTCCGATTCCGGATTATGTGTCGTTTCAACATGACATCGGGTTGGAGGTGTTTGACAGTGCTCTTGATCCGAGCGAGTCGCTTGCTATAAGTGCGACCGACATTTCCGGTTGGTCGGGGGGTTGCACATACATACACTTCACAGCACTGCATGACTTCTAATCATAAATTGTTCAATTCAAGAGATTACTAACTTATCTTCTCTCATCCTGCAGGTACCATGTCTGGTCGTGGGTCGATGTTTGGGAGTCTTCGTTCGGCCCGCAAATCTTCTTCATATTATGGGTCACGCCGGAGAGAGGATGATAGAGACCGCGATCGCGGGTACTCTAGCCAGGAACGATACGACAGAGATAGAGGCAAGGACTACATGTACCGATCCCGATCCCGTTCTCAACCTCCTAGGGTCCCTACACAACCCGTAGAATCTCTACGGCATCAGCCGTCTTCTCATGTCTCGAGGCCTGACACTCACCGACACAGAACCGAAGCATTGGACCCCATAATTGCAGAGCAGGTCCCCACAGAACCTACGGGGAAGGATCAATTAAAATAGCCCAACTTAAGAAAGAGTTTCCTAATATATGCTTTGATGGCTACGTCTTCCCCCCGCACTTAAAGAGAATTCCTCAAGATGCGGAGAATACAATGCATGATTATATCCACGACTTCTATACGCAATACAAGGAATGGTCGAAGGCTGCCGAGAAAGCGTCGAAGGTGGCCTTCGAGCGGGCGGAGACCATAGAAAAATTAGAAGCCGAACTTGCTCAAAAGGATCGCATTGTCCAAGTTCTTCATACCGAGACCGAGTCTTCCCGCAATTCTGAAATCGAAGCTCTTAAAAAGGCTGACGAGGAAACTTTGGAAATGGTAAGGATGCAACAGGCGCACTATGCCATGGTGGAAGAGATGGGCCACCGCAACACCACAGTTATGGCTGAGCGGGATGCGGCGATAAAAGAACTCAATGAACTTAAAGCAAAATTCTCTGAAATCGTCAAGGAAAGGGACGATGCAAACACCACAGCCCAGAAAGCATGTGAACAAGCTGTACTGCTTCGAGGCGAACGGGACGCGGCAGTGGCTAAGGTTTGAGAGGTGGAGACTGAGGTCAAGGAGAAGGTCCAAATGGCGAAGTCCAGGCTGGAGGCTGATATTGAAGATCTTCTCATAACTTATAACGCTAATGTACTGAAGCACAGAAATCTGGCTTTGCTTGAAAATTATCCGACACACCTTTATAACGCATGGAGCCAGTTGGTCGAGGAGGAGAAGGCAGTGCATTTGGGTGGATCATTCGATGAGTTCGAGCTCAAAAATCGCGTGCTAACTGAGGACGAAAGGAGGATTCTCCACGAGTCAGTGATTTCTCATGAAAGGGAGAAGCTCAACACTCAGCATCAAGAGATTGGAGAAGGCTCGGGTGTCGAGCATCACACTACAAGTCTTGAGATTACTGCACCACCTCAGTCCGGGCCTATACCGGCGGTTGAACCCCAGTCTGTTCCCGGTTATAATCCAGAGCAGCCGCAGCTATCCCCTATTAAAGAGCACACCTCCGAAGCCGCTCAGTCAACCGCAAGCCAAACTGAGGAAGGTACTCTGAACATTTCACATGTGCGTCCAATGTAAGGGGCTTGTCTTGAAGTGTTTACTAATAGTCTCTCTTTTTCTTTGTCCAGTGACTGGAGTTACTCTGATAACGCCTCCTGCAACCCAAGGATTACACCAAGTGCAGGCGGCCATTATAACCGAAGCGACTACCACGACTACAACTGCACCGATTGATGAAATGCATGGGGGCTCACTTTCTCTTGATGAGCAGATGATGAATGAACTCCTCGGCCGCCATAGTGACCCCTTTGCGTACCTACCGTTTGTCATAAGTGGACTCGCGCCTGTCACTGGTCCCCCAATGCAGACTATCGCTTCCCCCAGTGAGACTCAGTCGGTTCGGGAAGAAGAAATTTTGGCTGAAATTAACGCCGAAATGGATGCGGCGACTCGTGGTGGTAGCTCTGGAGGTGGAATGGCGGCGTCTGGTCCGGCTCCTTTGAGAATGATATCACCTGGAGGTACGATCGTTGACACCAGTGTGCCCATTACTCCCCCATTAGCGGATCCAACTCCTCCGACTCTGCCTATAGGAAGCATCCCCATACATTCGAGCTCGGAGGAGGACGTTGAAATCATGCCATCACCCGGAGATCGGCTGCCTAAGGGTAAAGGCTCAAAGAGGAAAGTTACTGGCGGTTCCGACGGGTCCACACCGAGGAAGAAGCCGAGAGAGAATAAGAAATAGATAGGCCTCTTTATTTTATTTTGAGTAGATAGGAATTTGTTTTTTCTTTCCTTTCGTAGGCCATGTATAGATGCGGGCTCGGCCCCCGCTAGTCGGGATTTTGGAAAAACTTGTATATGAACTTCATTTACAATTAGTTGAAATGAAATTTTTGTTTTTGGCTTTTGGATCTACTACTTTCTTTTATGCTTAAGTGTTCCAGTATTCGAATTTCGACGGTCGATCATGCCTGTTTAAGTTTTAAGAATGTGTCCACACTCTGGGGACTTAAGCTAGTTAATGAGTGGCCATTCGCACTCGTGGTGTATTTATACTCTGACCACACTCTGGGGACTCAGAGTTGTTTGCGATTGATAATCTGATTCGCACTTTGGGAATCCAGAAATAATCGACGTTTGCACTCCAGTTCACACTCTGGGAACTTAGATTTGGCGCTTATACTCCAATTCGCACTCTGGGAACTTGGAGTTAATGTTTATACTCCGACTTGCACTCTGGGAATTTGGAGTTGATGTTTATACTCCACTTCACACTCTGGGAACATGGAGTTAGCCGAAAAACGGTTAATCATGTTTGTTTGGGCGTTTGGATTACGTTCGCACTCTGGGAACGATGGGTTTATCAAGATCGTGGATGGTCGATTCACATCCATCCTGAGTTGACAAGCGAGGTCGTTAGATGGACGGATTCATCCTCCT
The DNA here is from genome assembly GCA_030737815.1 of Allium fistulosum. Taxonomy (NCBI): domain Eukaryota; kingdom Viridiplantae; phylum Streptophyta; class Magnoliopsida; order Asparagales; family Amaryllidaceae; genus Allium; species Allium fistulosum. The sequence continues at coordinate 1,036,644,576 of CM060902.1, read as the reverse complement.
CGCACTTGTTTTGGATACGGGCGAGGTCGTTAGGCGGACGGATCCACCCACCTCGAAACCGTATTTATGAGTTTATACTCCAACTCGCACTCTGGGAGTTTGGAGTTAGTTAAAGGATTGGCGTGTATCAATCCTTTTTTGACTTTAGTGTAGTGACTTGCCCTCGAGCTTGGGTTTCACTTAGCGAGTGGCCGGTCGTATCACAGTCACTCACTATTTGAATAAATTCCACCGAATGATGGAATTTAGCTCTTCGTGCATTGTGATGGTTGTACGTCACATTCAATAAATCACAGCTCTGGCTCGGAGAGATGGCATTTTATTGCTGAAATGAGAAAATACGGCAGAGTTAGTTGCCTTATTACAAATTCACATTTCGAAATGCAGAAACAAATTGCAAATGAAAAATAGACTAAATAAATAAAGCCTGTTATGTGTAGTAGCGACGGAGACTCTTGCTGTTCCAGGCTCTTGGCAAAGTAAGACCATCAACGGTCGATAACTTGAGCGTGCCATCTCCAAGTTTTTGCCCAATAACATATGGTCCTTCCCATGTTGGTCTCATATGCGAAGGAACCGAATAAACTCTCTTGACTACGAGATCGCCGAGTTCAAAGGTTCACAGGCGGACCTTGGCATTGTATAATCGGGCGACTCGACTTCGATATGCAGCTGCCCTCAAATCAGCCTCTTCACACTTCTCATTTAACAAATCTAAGGATTCAGCGAGCAGTATATTATTTGTCTTTGGATTATAGTAAGTCACACGATGAGAAGGTACTTCCATCTTGACTGGAATAACGGCCTCTGAGCTGTAAGATAGAGAAAATGGAGTGTGGCCGGTCGCAGACTTATGGGTTGTTCGGTAAGCCCATAGAGCCATAGGAAGTTCATCAACCCATTTGCCCCTGGCCTTTTCTAGTCGCTTCTTCAGAATGGACTTTATAACCTTGTTTACAGCTTCGACCTGTCCATTCGCTTGAGGGTGCGCAACTACGGAGAATTTCTTCTGAATGCGAAACCGTCGGCAGAAATCCTTAAATTCAACACTGTCGAATTGGGTTCCGTTATCAGTGATAATGGTATGTGGAAGACCGAATCGACAGATAATGTTGTGCACTACAAAGTTGATCACTTTTTTCATCGTTATGGTAGCAAGGGGTTTGGCTTCGACCCACTTTGTAAAGTAATCAACTGCTACGATGGCATACTTCGCACCGCCTTTGGCCAGAGGTAGAGAACCAATGATATCAATCCCCCATACTGCAAATGGCCACGGACTGACCATCTGAGTTAACTCAGTAGGCAGAGCTCTTGGAATTCGGGCATACCTTTGACACTTGTCACACTTCCTCGCATAGTCCGACACATCACGATTTACAGTCGGTTAGAAATATCCATAGCGGAGTACTTTCTTAGCGAGAGCTTGCCCCCCGGTGTGATCGCCAAATTCTCCTTCGTGCACATCATGTAATACTCATTTAACTTCATCGTGAGAGATACACCGGAGTAAAGGAATAGAGTATCCTCGCCTATACATGATTCCGTCCTGAATGGTGAATCGCGAAGCTTTCCGAAGAATCTGTCTCCTCTCACTCCTGCACTTAAGCAGTGTTCCATGCTCGATGTAATTTCGGTATGGAGTCATCCAAGACTCCTTACTGGGAGCGATTTCATATACAAAGTCTATCTCCATTTGATCAATACTTGGAAAGGATAATGTCTCCATAGGAACGAGTCCCATTTGCTATGCTTCGCCTGTACTTGCTAACTTCGCCAATGAATCAGCCTTGTGATTGCGCTCATGAGGTATGTAAAAGATGGCATAATAATCAAATTGATTAAGTACTTCTTGGACTCGAGCTAGATAAGCAGCCAGTCTTCGATCTTTGGCTTGATATTCACCCCGAACTTGGCATACGACTAATTGTGAATCACAATAAATTTCCACAGCAATAATTTTCAAATCGCGAGTGAGTTTCAATCCGGCAAGCAAGGCTTCATATTCAGCTTCATTATTGATCGCACGGAACTCAAATTTCAGAGCATAACATATGGATCGGCCTTCGGGGGTTTCAAGCACTACTCCAGCACCCGAGCACCGACTCTATCAGTATGTAGCTTCCAGATATATTCAGGAGATTCACTAGTTTCGGGCAAGTCCTCTGGAATGGTGAATTCAACTACGAAATCTACTAGGACTTGTCCTTGAATAGCTCGTCTTGGAGTATGAGTGATATCAAACTGGCTCAGTTCAATGTTCCACTTGAGTAACCTACCAGACGTCTCAGGCCGCGTAAGGACCTGTCGTAACGGCTGATCGGTGTAAACAGTGATAGGATGGGCTTGGAAATATGGACGGAGCTTTCTTGAGGCGATAACGAGACAATAATCCAATTTCTCCAGCTTCGGATAATTTCTTTCAGCTCCGGTTAACCATTTACTTACATAGTAGACCGGTTTCTGCACTCGGTCTTCCTCCCAAATCAAGGCAGCACTGATTGCGTTTTCTGATACCGCCAGGTAGAGATATAATTGCTCGTGATCGATGGGCTTTGACAAAATCGGCGGTGTGGAGAGGTGTTGAATTAGTGCTCTGAATGCGTCTTCACATTCCGTGGTCCATTCAAAGTTTCGTTTTCCTTTTCGGATCAGATCGAAGAAGGGTATGCACTTGTCGGTGGACTTTGAAATGAACCTGCTCAACACTGCTACCTTCCCGTTAAGACTCTGGACTTGCTTTATGGTTCTTGGAGTTTGAAGATTTCTGATTGCCCAGATTTTTTCAGGATTTGCTTCGATTCCTCGAGCGTTGACGATGAACCCAAGGAACTTTCCGGATGCGGCTCCAAAATGACATTTCAGTGGATTAAGCTTCATCTTGTATTCTCGAAGGATGTCGAACTTTGATTCCAAGTCTCTTACATGATCGGTGGAGAATCGCGACTTTACTAGCATGTCGTCCACGTATACTTCCATTGTCTTTCCGATCTGGTTGGCAAACATTCGATTGACCAGTCACTGGTATGTTGCCCCGGCATTCTTAAGTCCGAAGGGCATGACTCTGTAGCAGTAGAGTCCCAGATCAGTCACGAAGCTGGTATGTTCTTGGTCGGGTACGTGCATGGGTATCTGGTTGTAACCGGAATAAGCATCCATAAATGATAATAACTCGCGTCCAGCCGTTGAATCTACGAGCTGGTCAATTCGGGGAAGTGGAAAACTATCTTTTGGGCAAGCTTTGTTCAAGTCAGAGTAATCGACACACGTCCTCCATTTCCCATTTGGCTTTCGGACAAGTACGGGTTTGGATACCCATTCTGGGTATAAGGCATCTCAGATAAACCCATTCGATTTCAATTTATCGACCTCTTCTTTAAGGGCGGCAGATCTCTCTGGATCCATACCACGCCTTTTCTGCTTGACCGGGATACACCGCGGGTCAATATTCAGGGTGTGGCTCGCGATGCCCAGCGAGATCCCACACATATCAGAATGCGTTCAGGCGAGTACATCGAGATTCGCCTGGAGGAATTCAACCAATTCCTGCTGCGTCTGTTGGCTTAACTGAGATATAATCTTTATCATCTTTGAATCGTCATCATCATCGATCGGAACATCGATCGTCAGTTCGGCTGGGAAGCTTGACTGTCTTTAGTTTCATCTTTACTTTTGGTGTCTCTCGGGTCATGATCCCTCAGGAATTGGTTGGGGTGCCCGAGCCTGGGCCCAGGCGCCAATTGTCAATTATCGGCAAAACGGACGTAGAGAGATTCCTCTACTCCCTTTCCTTTTTCCTTTCGCTGCGCCCCGCTCAGCTCAGAAACATAACAGTCTCTCCCAGCAGCCTGATCTCTTGAACGACTCCAACCCCACGATCGGTGGGGAACTTTAGAGTCAAGCACCATGGGGCAATAGCTGCCCTGAATTCAGCAAGGGCTGGTCGGCCCAAGAACGCATTATAAGGGGAGTCCATGTCCAACACAACAAACTGCAATATCCGGACTCTCCGGCGCTCTCCAACTCCCAACTCCACTGGTAGCTCCACTACTCCAGTGGGTATAGTAGCACTTCCATTGAAGCCGTGGATTCGAGATTGGCAAGATTTCAAATCTTTGGCTTCCATCTTCATCAAATCGTAAGCTCGCTTAAACAAAATATTCACAGAGCTTCCACTGTCAGCCAAGGTCCTCTTCATCCAAGCAGGACCTACTTGAGCAGATATGACTAGTGGATTAATAGTGGGGGCTTCGACCTTATCAGCATCTCTATTGTGGAATACGATGTCGTTAGTCATCGTCTTCAGTTGTTTGGCCGGAAGCCCCTTCATCAAAACTACTACAACATTCAAAGTCCGCATGCCTGATAGAGCTGGCATACGACTCCATTTCCCCCCAGCTTCGGTCTGCTGGATGGGGACCACCACTTATTGTATTAATAACCAATCTCCCGCCGGTACGAGCGGGTTCATCCTGTCTTTCCTGGTTTTGTACACGAGTCTGAGTTGATGGGCCCGCACCTCCTGATTGCGGTATCCACACAAACTGTTCCAACTTTTGCTCTCTAATCAACTTCCCAATGAGATCTTGTAAATGATGACACTCATTTGTATTGTGGCCATAAGTTTTATGAAACCTACAGAATTTCCCCGTTTGGATTTGTCTTTCCGTTGATGGCTTCGGGGCAGGTTTCTTGTATTGCATGGTATTACAGGTCTGCAAATACACATTTTCCAGCGACGTATTCAATGGATTATAATTGTCGAATATGGGAGCTCTACGTCGTGGACCATGATTTTGATCTCGTTTTTTACCTTGATTTCCACTGTCCCTCTGCTGGTTCTGTTTGTTTTGTATGTTCAACTGAACTTTTCCGGAACTCTCCCCAGATTGTTTAACTGCATTGTTACTTTGAATTCCTTCCATGCTGGGCCCTGCGTCATCCTGCTTCCTAGACTGTTTCTCATCCCCCTTTCTCATGAATTGGGCTGCCTTGGAATAGAAACGGTCCAATGACGCAGATGGCTTCCCAGCTAACCAATTTCTGAATTCGGAATCTGGATCAATCCCCTTAGTTAATGCCATCAGGATAGAGTTGTCATTGGGATTGCTTATCTCTTCACACGCAGCATGAAATCTCTCTAAGTAGCGCCTGAGTGTCTCTCCAGGAGCTTGAGTGACACTAGATAGAGTGTTAACATCCTTTGGCCTCGCAACGTGCATTCGGAACTGTTCTACAAACTTAGTGGCCAATTGGTCAAAACAAGAAATATATCGAGGTGGAAATCGTGTGAACCACATAGTAGCAATGCCCCCCCAAGGAAATGGGAAAACTACAGCATTTCACTGCATCATCAGCCCTTGCAGCATTCATCAGCCATTCGTATTTCAGGATATGTTGATTCAGATCAGAACTTCCTTCATAGACCGGTAGAGCTGGCATTCTGAATCACCGAGGAGGTTCAGCATATAGTATCTCATCGGTAAAGGGATAATGACTCCGGGAGATTCCCCAGTCGTCATTTGTGAGGCCTTGGCTTTCTCGTATCATCTGCCGAATCATATTTGGAATGTTTGGCATTTGTACATTCTGCGTGCGCTGAGCCAAAGTGTGGTCGGGTTCCACAATGTGAGGCTGGACCGGGCGCTGTCGACGGTCCACGTCTCGCCTCCTTGGCTCTAAGTTTTCAGGGACGTATGGTTCAGGAGTACGTCTATGCCGATGATGGTTCAGATCTGGCTGATTTCGGGCATCAACCCCTGGTTCAACAATGGCGGTGGCAGCGTAGTTGTCCGTGGTGTAATGAGGAACAGTACCTCCCCGGGATGAGGGTCCAGTCTGAAAGTTGGTTGATGGGCCAACCCTCAGTTGCCCAACAGTCATAGTGGGTTGATGTCCGGTGGCCTGTATGCAACTCCCATCTAGCCGGGGACGTGTAGATCTGTGCTGATAGTCAGATGAGGCCAAAATCTCGGTGGATGAATGAGAAACGTGATCTCTTCTGGATTTTCTGCGCCTTTGGCGATTCAGCTGGTTGGTCAACTCTGCATTGGCGGGCAGTTGTTCAGTAAGCTATTGCCGACTCTGGGTCAACTCTTGAAGCAGCATCTGGAACTCTTCTCCAGTGACCGGCTGATGGATCTGAAGGTCCGGCGGCATCTTGGTTGGATGGAGGCAATTGCACGGGATTCTGTCTATCCCGTCCTTCTTGGTCTGCTGCAGTGGAGGCAGTCCTTGTGCTAACCATAGTGGATAATAAAGTCCTTTCCTAGATCTTATGAAAATCTGAATAGGTTGGAAGGATTCTGAACTTAAGATCTGGATCTTCTTCTTGGATTTGTGCAATCGGGTATCGAGAGTAGATCCAAGGAACAAGAGAAAAACTGAGTTGATCTCAGTGAAAGCACCAAAGTGTTTGTACCAAAAATGGGCACAACACTCTTCGGAAGTTTTTGAAGAGATAAAAATGAAGAATAGAAATGTAAAATGTGGATTATCTAATAAAAACTCCAAAAACTGATATGTAAATGCATAGACACACAATAATTTAGAGTGGTTCGGAGTGTTGCCTACGTCCACTATGAAGTTTGATGACTTTATTGATATCCTCTGGATGATTACAATTGATTGCAGCGGATTACAGCGAATTAAAGTTATGAAATTCGAGTACAACAACAGTAATGGAGTATAAAATTGAATCCGGCAGAGTCTGGGCGTTGGAGCGTCAAAAAGATCCCTCTTCTGTAGGCCCTGGGGCCCTATTTATAGGCGTAGGAGGCTGGTACTTCGCTCAGATTTCGGGAGACTTCTTCTGGCACGTGAGTAGGCCCACGCGACCGAGCCCATAAAGTTTCGACTCGATCCGTGATCGATACCAACTGTGACGACCCGGCTTCCTATGCCCAAAAAGTCGGATCATTATGAAGAAAGAAAGGGGTAGAAAATAGAAAAGAAGAGAAGAAAGAAAGAAACAACAACAACGATCTCACAGCGGAACGAATAAATTATATTAATAACATAAACTATTACATAGTATACAACACTTATCAGAGTTACACAACATATACATCACTTACTAGACAGTTATAAACATCTGTCTAGACATTACAACTCAAATACAAGACAAAACACTATCACAGATATCAACACAGCGGAATACTATATCTACGAACGCCGAAGCCTCCTGCTCCATTGCTCCTCCAGAATATTCGTCAAAGCTAAACCTGAATCCCTTGGTTACTCGTAAAAATTTGAGTACCCAAGAGTTTATAAAACAGAAATAAACACTTGGGTCAGACATGGGTCTGGTGTGAGTAACAGGTTAAACTTGCTTAACTTCAAAACCTTTAGAAAGAAAAGGTATCACGTAAGACTCCCCACAAATAAACATGGGTAAGTTTTTACCTTACGCTAACCAAAACATTTGATAGGAAATCTGATTTTATTATAATAGGGTCTAGGGTTTTCAAGTAAAATATAGAAATAGCTGAAATGCTTACATCTCACATTCCAACATAGTTGGGCACAACTAATACGTACGGCACTTATTGGAGTTTGGATTCCATACAATGGCAGGGCTACTGGGGTACCGCCCGTCACAGTACGTGGCCTAGATCACCGTACCGAGGAGTACGCCCGCTCCCCTGCAACACAAAGCCGGAACCATCCCTTACTGGATAATCTCGAACAAGATAACCCCGTAGTTGGCGCGACCAACCACACACTAAGCCGAAAAGAAAAGGGACCTCTAGACAGGGATCTATCTTGCTCTCAGTGGGTGCTACCCACGAAACCTTGCTGCACCTCCCCTGTTTTAGCCATTCCCAGTTGATGAGGCTTGAGGTTACGATTACCTTTAATCAGAACATATCACTTAGAATGCTCATCGTCCGCCTGACGATGTGCTGAAAGCATTCAATCCATACAAGTTCGTTCCGGGTTCGAACGAAACCGAAGGCATTATCTCGTTACACTCGTTTTGGAATCACCCTCAGAGTTAACGACAATAACCCTTGCACTCTGAATCTTCATCTTCACTTGAGATTCACGACCTATCGTTAATTTGGATCGATGTGGTATTCGGGTCTCCAGACCTGGAATTCCGGTATACGGAAACCCGATCCCGGTCTCATCGAAATCCAAAACGTATCTTTTAAGGCCAAGTTGTTTAAAGGTTAAAACAATTTAATTCATTATCTTTATACACAAAGAAAGATAATTCACAACAGATAATCAACATTATCAGATAATCCATACAATTCAACTAACATCCATATCATACAGCATATATCTCATCAGAGATATCAATCAATGCCAAGTATTCAATACTATCACTCATTCATAAGTAATGATTTATATCATCTCTAATTAATTTAAAGTGAATTAAATTAATTACTTTATTTTATAAATCCTGCTTACTTAACCATTAATTAATTACAATTAATTAATAAATTATCCTCTAATAATTCATTTTAATTAATCATCTTTGATTAATTATCTTTTAATTACATCCAAGTAATTTATCTTTAATTAATTACTCAAATTAATTATCCTTAACCACTTATAGTAATTAACCTTTAATTACTTCATTAATTAATTTACTAAAATTAATTAACTTAATCAACTATAATTAATTACATTAATCCTTAATTAATTACATTGATTAATTACTTCATTTATTAATTATTACTTAATTAACCAATCTTAATTACATCATTAATTATATTAATTAATGATCCTTAATTACAAATTAATTATTAATTACTTAATTAAATTAATTACATTAAGTAATTAACCTTTAATTAAACAACATTTATTAATCACTCTTGATTAATCTTCAATCAGTAATTAACTACCCTTAATTACTTTCACTAACTAAATTAATTACTTCCTTAATTAATTTCTTAATTAATCCCTTGATTAATTATTCAAAGTAATTAACTCAAATTACTTCTATTAATAAAATCATTATTCAACTAATTACTTCCAGTAATTATCATATTATTTACTTCCCTAAATAATCTTATTTTAATAATTACATTAAGTAATTATTATCAAATCATCTCTTGATTATCCTAAATTAATTAAACTTAATTAATTAATTTAACTAAATCAAATTAACTTCAATTAATTACAATAAGTATCCATGGCCCCAAAGTTTTAGTCAAGTTCTAGTGGTCCAGTGGTAAAGACATAGTGGAGTTGCTACATTGTGTTGTAGTGGCACCGGTTCGATACCCAGCGGCCACAATAATGAGACATAGTGCACGGCCACTTATAAAACCGGCTTAACCAAAGGCGATGGAATACAAATGTATCCATGGCCCCAAAGTTTTTTTGTCAAGTTCTAGTGGTCCAGTGGTTAAGACATAGTGGAGTTGCTACATTGTGTTGTAGTGGCACCGGTTCGATACCCAGCGGCCACAATAATGAGACATAGTGCACGGCCACTTATAAAACCGGCTTAACCAAAGGCTATGGAATACAAAGTATCCATGGCCCCAAAGTTTTAAAGTTAATTTTGCAAGTCCTTTTTCCCTCCCAATCCCTTTAATGGCTTCTTTTCCCTCCCAATCCCTTCAAACCGTACTCCCTACCATCCCTGCAACTATTCTGCCCACATCCATTCCAGTTCCACCTGTCCTTCAGCCCCCTGACCCGCCACCATGTCTGCTACCTGATTCCCCGCATGCCCTGCCGTCTCCCATCTGTCCTCCCTCGTCTTCTCAACCTGTTCTTCCTGTCCCATCCTTTTCTGACCCACCACATAACCTCCCTACTTCCCAGTCGCCCTCAGCCACCCAATGGAGCAATCTTTTCAAAGTCAAACCTCGAAATGCAGGTCAGTACTCCCCTATTTCAGTGCCTTTGGTTTATGATGGAGTTGCTCTGGTGCCGCCGGAAATGGTAATTAAAGCAGGCAATGAAGTTTGGGGTGACTACTTGGTAGGATTTTTTCTTGACAAACCTCTTTCGTATCTGACGGTTATAGCCCATCTTAAACGGGTTTGGAGATTAAAGGGATCGATTAAAGTTAAGTCTGATGGATTTCTATTCCTTTTTAATCTATCTTGTGAGGAGGATAGAAAGAGAATAATTGCAGCAGACCCAATTATAATGAGGAACAAATTATTCATAATTAAGCAATGGGATTCGAATGTTGGTAACAGCTGTAGTACGATAAGATCAGTACCTGTCTGGATTAAGATATCCAATATTCCATTATATGCCTGGTCTCATCTGGGGATAAATTGGCTTGCCTCTCGTATTGGTTCATTCATGTGTATGGATGAGCAAACGGAAAGGTTGGATAGGATTGGTTTTGCAAAATGTATGGTAGAAATATCTCCTTCAGTTGAATTATTGGATGAATTTGCTGTGAGGCTCCTAGATGGAACTGTGCAGTATGTCAAAGTTGAATATCTATGGAAGCCAGACATTTGTATTTCCTGCAATGAATTTGGGCATACAACAGGAAAGTGCATGAAAATGAAAAGTAGTTATGAAGATAAGGAAGGAGCAAAGGAAGAGGCAAGCAAGGTAAGCAGAGTAAATGAAGTGGAAAAACAAACAAATATAGCAGTATTGAAGAAAAGGCAGGAGTGGAGAAAGGTTGAGCATAGAGGAATAAAAATGATAAGAAATAAGGTGAATAAGTTGCAAACTGAAAACACCAAGGAAAAAATTGTAATTTCGGCCGTAGAGGAAACGAGTACAAGGATGCCTGAATCTGAAGCTTACTCCCAGGAAAAAATAAATCATGCAAAAACAAATTTTGGAAGCAATAAAGAAAGCAATAGATTTTATGTTTTGAGGGAGGATGATGTTACTAACCCATGCAAAGATACAAGCAATGTGATATGTGATATTGAAGAGGTAGTGGAGGAAGGAGAAATCTTAGCCAGTAAGCAGGCAAACTGTATGGAAAATGATGAACATTGTGAAGAACTGTCTATATTAGTAACAAAGCAAAATGGAACAAAGGAAAAAGAAAGAATTAATTTCAGAGGACCAGCATCAAATTGTAGCCCTCTTGCCCAGGACAAAGTTCACAGTAAAGACCATCCATCAGAACTGAACAGTAGTAGTGGAAGAATCTCAAAAACAGTATTTAATAACTTAGAAAGGAATGTAAATGGTACTAGCACATTACCAAGTACCTTACATGAAGAAGTTCAATTCAGAGAATCTTTGGAATTAGAAATTTTAAGCATATGCAAACCTGTTCACAATGAAAATGATGTGCACTATGCTAACTTCTATGCTTTCACTGGTGATCTGCCTGGATGGACCTCTCTACCATCATCTCCAAGAAGCACACCATTAAATCATATTGATGAGAATAAGAGTGGAAAACGTAAAAGCATTAGAAAAGAAGATCTAGTTGACAAAATACCTGAGCAAAGGAATTCTCCTTCAACAAGGAGCATGAAAAATGTTGTGCATCAATCATTGAAGTATACCAAATGATACAATCCTATGCAATATGGAATATCAGAGGAGCCCATTCCTTAATTAAGCAAGATCAAGTAAAGTACCTTATCAAACAGCATAAGCTAGTTCTCTGTGCTATCCTTGAAACTAAGCTGAATGAAGCGTTAACAATCAAAGCTGCTAGGCACATTAATCCTAACTGGACCTTAAACCACAATCTACCTTATGCCCCCTATGGTCGTATCATGGTCATGCATGACCCCTCTGTGTTGACCCTAACCACTGTTCTGTGTACTGATCAATTGATGCACTTCCATGCCAAACTCCCTGGTTCCTCCAATTCCTTTTACCTTTCTCTTATTTATGCTCACAACTCTTTCTCTTCTAGACACACTCTTCTTCAGCTTCTTCCTGCTTTCAGGCAAGATTCCCACCCCTGGCTAGTCTTTGGGGATTTTAACTGTTGTTATTCCCTGTTTGACAGGCAAGGAGGCACCCCCCTCCTTCCTAAGGATATTATCCCTCTTAACAAGGCAATGGAAGACTCTAGTTTGCTTCCCATCCCCAGAACTGGTGCGAAATTCACTTGGAATAACCGTAGTCGTTCTGGAATTAAAACCTTTTCCAACATTGACCACTCTTTCGCTAACATCAAAGCTTTTTCCTCTTGGCCAACTATGTCTTCCTTTATTCCTCACCCTGACCTGTCTGATCACTCTCCAATCATCTTCTCCTCGGGAAAGAAGCTGTTAAAGGAAAATAAAAGTTTCAACTTTTATAACACTTGGGTCCATGATCCTGAGTATAATAATATTATAAATAAGGCTTGGTCTGGAACTGTTTATGGTAACCCTATGTTCATATTTTGCAGGAAACTTCGTGCTACTAAGAATGCTTTGAGAGAGTGGGCTAGGAGCAAGTTTGGTGATGGAACTTTGATATCTACTAAGATGAGAATGAAGCTTAAGGAAGCACAGGAATGTATGATGAACAATCCTACTAGCCTCGCTGCTGCTGATTTGGAGAGAAAGCTTACTGACGATTTAATTAAAGCCTTGCAAATTGAAGGTAACATGAAGAGACAACAATTGAGGCAAAAATGGGCTACGGAAGGGGACAATAATACTGCTTATTTCCATGCAGCCATAAAAGTCAAGCGTGCCTGGCAGAATATCACCTCTATCTATGATGAGTTTGGGGTGTTGCATTCAGAACCAACTGATGTTGATAATGCCCTTCTCAATTACTTTAGCAGCTTATTGGGTAACAGTAATGACTTTAATCCTCATCTTGATGATCTTTCTCATCTGCAGCTTCCAAAAATTCATCCTGAAGAAGCAAGCTCCCTTGTCATTAGGGTTACTGATAAGGAAATTAAGGATACTCTGTTTTCTATGAACAGGCATTCGAGTGGTGGGCCGGATGGATTCAACGTCCATTTCTTCATTAGCAGTTGGGATATCATCGAGAAGGATTTCTTAAGAGCTGTTCATAACTTTTTCACAAGCTTCAGATTGCTTAAAGAGGTGAATACCACTAACCTTGTTCTTATCCCAAAGGTGCATCCTCCATCTTCGGTAACATCTTTTAGGCCCATCTCGTGTTGCAATGTCATGTATAAGTGTATTTCCAAGATTCTTGCTTCTAGAATTGCTGCTGTGCTTAACAGAATCATTTCCAGAACTCAAACTGCCTTCCTTCCCAAGAGAAATATATTGGACAACATCCTCTTAACTCATGAGTTGCTTAAGGGATATGGTCGTGCTCATGCTACCCGGAATGCCATGCTAAAACTTGACTTAATGAAGGCTTATGATAGTATTCAGTGGACATCTATTGTGAGAATCATGGCTCTAATGGGTTTTCCTAAAGTTTATGTTGCCTGGATCTACAGCTGTATTTCTTCTCCCACTTTCTCAATAAAATATAATGGGTTCTCGTCTGGATTTTTCAAGAGCAAGCAAGGGATCAGGCAGGGGGATCCACTATCTTCTTACCTTTTTATCCTTGTTATGGAAGTGTTTTCCATTATGCTGAAATTGAAATATGAGCAGAAGCAGATATTGTTCCATTCTAAATGCAAGTCCCCTCAAATCACATCTCTCCTTTTTGCAGATGACATTATGATTTTTACCAAACCAGACCAATGCTCTATTGTTCAAATTTTAGCTACTCTGCACAAGTTCTACCTTCTGACTGGTCTGAAATTGAATGCAACCAAATCTCATTTACTCACTTCTGGCATCTCCTCTGAAGAAACTCAACATTTGAATGACCTTTCTGGTATGCAAACAATGAATAATAGCATGAATTATCTGGGTCTTCCATTATGCACTTCTAGAATAACAACTGCAGACTGCCTGCCTTTATACACGAAAATATGTGGCACTATGAACTGTTGGGCTAATAGATTTATATCCCAAGCTGGTAGACTTGTGCTGATCAAGTCTGTCATATCTTCTATGATGGTTTATTGGTCAAGGGTTTTTATCCTACCCTATAAGCTTGTTAATATGGTTAGGAATGCTATGTTGCGATACTTCTGGACTGGGACAATTCATTCTAGGAAAATTATCCCTTGCTCTTTTGCCAGAATGGAGAAACCAAAAATCAAAGGTGGCCTTGGTATTTATAACTTATTAACTTGGAATAAGGCTGCTTTCAGTGTTCATTTGAATGCCCTTCTATGCAATTCGGATTCTCTATGGGTTGTTTGGACTAAAAAGTATAATCTACGTAATAAAAATTTCTGGAACATGACAGTGCCCCAAAACTCTAGCTGGACTTGGAGGAAGTTGCTTGGCCTACGTAAATTCTTCTTACCATACATAAGGTTCTCTCTTTCTCAGAACAGTGCTATCAAATTCTGGAATGAGCCTTGGATGTCTGAAGGATTGGTGCTTGGAAAAATCTTTACCCCTTCTCAAATTGATCAGACTGGAATTAACAGGGATGCTTATGCCACGGAATATTTGGCTGATGGTTTGCTAGTGTTGCCGTACACCAGTAACCAAGAAATAAATGCAGTCTGGAATATATACCTTGCAAGAAAGTATTCAACTTCTCCTGAGGACATTCTTCTGTGGAATGGAAAGATTCACACAATCAGGGTTGCTTACGATATTCTGGCTAAGGCATCTGATAGCCCTCACTTTGTTTGGCATAGGGTTGTTTGGTCTAGATTCTCTCCGGCCAGAGAAAACTTACTGATGTGGAAGATTATAAATCATGCTCTTCTGACTAAAGATAAACTTTTGAGTTATGGAATGAATATTGTCTCTCTCTGTGTATTCTGCAAGAATCATAACGAATCTTTAGATCATCTATTCTTCGAATGCACTGATCTTCTTGATTTGTGGAAAAGAGTGGTAGGAAGAATTAATTCAAATCATGATCATGGAATCTCTTCAGTGGAGTGGGATCTGATAAGTAAGTCAACTAAGTGGAAGAAGCATGAAAGAACTGTCTTCTTCTTCTATTTAAAAAAATACTTGAATATGATTTGGGAGGAAAGAAATTTTAGATGTTTCGAAAATAAGAGCAGGAGCATGAACCAATTATGGGAGTATTTCCAGCATGTTGTCATACTGGGTATGAAGGAAAGTCAGTATGACTTTTTCGGTCAACCGATAGATCGTTAGCTTTGTTGTTTTTTTTCGTGTCTCTCTAGTTTCTATGCTTGTCTTCCTGTGTGTTTGTGTTTCCTTGTTTTTCTTTTGTGTGGTGTTTCTGTGTTTCTTTTTCTATTCTATGTATGGGATAATGAGCTTGTTCATTATCTTTTCTTCTTTTATCAATAAACTGGTAGGGGACCAGTCAACCCCGCTTGCCTTGCAAAAAAAAAAAAAAAAAAAAAAAAAAATAAGTAATTAATTCTTAATCACTTCCACTAAGTAATTCCATTTAAAACAAATTCTATAATTGATTATCTTTAAATTAATTAATCTAATTAATTATTAATATTAATCACATTAATTAATTATTTAATAATCCATAGTTAATGACTTTCATTAACAATTATTTAATTACTTTCCTTAAGTAATTAACTTATATTAATATTATTAATTCTAAATTAATAAATCTTAATAACTAATTTATTAATCTCTAATTTCTAAATTAATTAAGTGTTAACCATAACTAAATTAATATTTAATTACTCTATTAATTAATTCTTAACCATTAATTAATACTCTAATTTATAATCCTCAATTATAAATTAATCATTCCTAATTTATTTATCTTAATCCTAACTAAATTAGTTTAAACCGTTAATTATCTATTTAATTAATCCAAATGATTAATTAATCAAATTAAATTAATTATCTATTAAATCTCCTAATAAATTAAATAAACACAAGTCTTTAATTATTTTAAGATAAACTTTATTCTTATTGATAAACAAGTTATCATTTACCATTCATATTTGAAACATCCATTTCAAATCTACTTTTAAATTCCATTTTAAATTCTGTATTTAAAATGAATACCAATTTATTTTTTACTAAGATTTTAAAACCAAATTAAAAACTTTTACTTATTAAAATTCTTATATTTTCTAAGATGTTTTTAAAAGAACTTAAATCAAATTTCTTCTTAGATTTAACATTTAAACATAACTATACTTAACCTATTTAAACATTTAAATTCATAAACTAATTATCTGATATTAAAGTTTAAAACTAAACTTGTCTTCATAAATCAAACTTTGATTTACTGCTTAATATTACTTCAAAATTTAATTTAAATTAAATTTCAAACAGTCAAGTATAAAACCTGACAACACTAAAACTCTCGAGCCCACTTCTAAATCACTTCGAGTCGTAACCCAAAATTACCCGAGTCTTCCCCGCAAAAATACTAGAAAAACTCGAGTCTTTCCTTGTCACTTGAGTTCAATACTCCAGCTCCACTACTTCGAGCCACACATCAAAATTCCCGAGACTCCCACGAACAAACCCGAGAACTTGCATTTGCCTTTTCCAGTAAACCAGACTTCACCCAGATATCCCGTTCGTGTGTACTTGCACATCCACCAGCGGCAACTCCGATCATCTACGACGACGTCACCATCTCGACGATCCTTCCTATGCCAGAATCCCATCACTCGATCAACGAAACTAAGTCGAAAACAAACTCGAGCCTAAAACCAAAACCTGGAACAGTTTCCCCTCTTCAATCTCTAACCTGTCAACGCCACATTCACGGCCCTCCGTCCACCAGGATAGCAGCGACTCCGACCATCATCTCGTCAATGGCCATACTTCCCTCTACCCAAACCTCACATCACTCGATCATTCCTACAGGTAGTTCTGACTCAAACAAGAGGCCTAGTTTAAACTAGGGCTACTGGCAAAATCTCATCACCGCAGCCACCACGATGAACTGCAACGCCACCCAATATTTTTCTCGGCAATACTGACTATTCCTCCACCTACCAGAAGAAACTCAACACTTCAAATTCCCGAGATCACCCAAAAATCCCTTATTTCCATTTTCTGTTCAACACAGAACTGCACCATACCCTCTTAACTAAAAATCCAAATTTTTGTTCTAAAAATCATGTTTTGATTTTAGTTTTTAATTCCTCATACTGAATCTATCTATTTCTCAATTTGAAGTTTTCATATTATTCAACATATTTTGATATCCTGGCTTTACAGCAATACCAGATTTGATTTAACAAATTTTAAGTTTTTAAACTTTAATCTACACTATTTTAAACACTCCTGGTTTGTAAATCAAGTCCTAACAAAATCTAGATCAAGTGTTGAGAAATTTCAAATAAAATTTTTAGCCTGGGCAGACAAAACAATAACAGAGTACACTGTCATACATGCACACAATACATCCATATATACAAACAGGAGAATGCACTTATTCATACATCAATACATATATATGTCACAGAGATTCAACATGCAACCCTATTTTACTTTAAGTTTAAAAGTTACTCACCTGTTCAAAGATGAAACAGAGGCAGTTTAGCTTCTGAAGGCTGTAAACTTGCATGCTTGTTTGAATTTGATTTTTAAACTTTAGTTGTTGAAGCTTTAAATTGATTTTAACACATGCATGTTGCTTCCAGTTTGAAGAATGAATGCAGACAGTATGAATTCCTTCCAGAGATGAAAAGAATTGCAGGTAGGCTTGAGATGATTCCAGATTTTGGAAAGAAAATGCTGGCTTCAGATTTGCTTTGCATACTTCCAGATTAAAAGAAAATGCATCCTAATCATCTCAGGTTGAAGATAATGAATGCAGTTGCCATTGTTTGAAAACGTGCAGGTTTGCTTTAAATTTGGAAATGATGGCTTTAGAGTTTTGAAACAGGAGATGAATGTTTGAAAATGTTACAGGCTCTTGATTTGGAAATGTGTTTACAGGGGTTTGAGGAAGTGGTTTTAGGTTACTGAATTAGATTTGGTTTGAGAAGTATTGATTTCAGATTTGTTTTGAGAATGGTTTACAGGCTGAAGTTTTCTTTGTATTAGAAAAGAGAAATAGCAAAAGAAATGAGGAGAAGAAGGCATATGTTTATAATGGTAAAATGATTTATTAAAAATAAAAAGAAAACTAATTTTAAAAAAAATGACATTTGTCACTATATTGTTTTATTAGTTAACACTTGGTAAAACAAGCCTTTAGAGATTTACACATGTCATTTAAGTAATTACTACTTATTTAATATAAATGTTAATAAAGGCTTTTACTTAATTTATTATTTTATAAATGCTTATCTATATATATATAAATTTCTTTAAAGAAAATAAAACCAATTAAAAGATTTATCTAAAGTATATTTAAAACTAAAATGTTATTTATTTAAATAACTTTGAAAAGTCCAAATTAAACTAAATCTAAATTTCCAATTTACCAAAGCTTCTATTTATAATATATATAAATAAATATATATATATATATATATATCCAAATAGAAATATCTTATTAACTTTTAAAAGATAAAATCATCAATTAATACTAATTTAATCATATTATTAAATTAAATTCAAATCTTATTATCAAAGATTATCCATATCAATTTAATTATTCAACAGATTATTAAATTGATATTGTTAAAATTTCCGGGATATTACATTCCTTCCCCCTTAAAAGAATTTCGTCCCCGAAATTAAAAGCAAAGTTAATTTAATAACCCAGCAAAGATTTTTAATTTTAAACACAAACCTATCATCCAATTCCTATCAATCAAAGCAACCAATCAAACAATCTAATCTAACTAACTATTCTGACATAAATCAGAATAGACTTCATAATACTATCTCGAGTTTTCCCGAGTAAAAATCACCGGGAGACTCGCTCTACAGAAGCTAAATAAACTACACACCATAATCCAGAGCTCCTCTCTTCTTTAGATTCACCAATCTGAACAAAATATCAGATCATACCCAAGTCCAACTCAACTTCCAAATCCATCTGAACTGCAGATTCTACAATCAGTAATAGATCATACATGTACTCCCTCAGAGATACGTGAAATAGAATGGATTCCAGATATCCAAACTGGCCATTCAACCCTGTAGACAAAGAATTACTCCTCTCAAGAACACAAGAAAATCCAAAATATTTCAGAGCTAGCTTCCAGACTTACCAAATCTTATAGCTCTTATAATCGAGGAAAATTTAAACAGTTTCCAATTTCCAACTCCGAATTCCAAACTCTGACTCATATCTGCATAGCTCACCAGACGATCCCGAGCTACCTCATCTCTTCCTGATCAGCTCAACCTTTGCTGATGCTTTTTGAAACAATTATGAACCAAGCACAAAATGATCTTCAAATCTGCTGAAATCCACAAACTCTACTCCACAAGAAATAGAAGACTGAACTTCCTTTTCCCAGATTTCAAAAAAATTCTATACACACTTAGAAATTCACATAAACTTCTTGTAGAAATCTGAGGTTACTTCCTTTCTTGCACAGCTACTACCTTTGCTTCCGCTGCACAACTCTTATTCTGAAGTAAATGACAATGTTGATGAACTTGAGCACAAACTAGATCCACAAACAAGCGGAACATTGGTTATCTTAAAAACATAACCAACTACTCAAAGAATGGACGAGTCCTCGGTCAATGGTACTGTCTTCAGCTATCCTTGGCTAGAGGAAACTCGAAACTAGAAGTAGAAGAGAAAACACAGATACTCCATAAAATTCTAAGATGCTTCACCAATCCTTCTCTAGGAACAAATCGATATAAACTAAATCTTTGACCTCTTCGATAACTTTTACTTTCTCTTGAGATGCCTCAACTCCATCCAAAAGATTACTCAAGATGAACTCTCAAACTAATCGCAAGTCACTTTTGCGATCCTACCTAGTTCGGATTCCAAAGATACTGTTCTCTCTTTACCAATTAAAACAGCCTTAAGCTTTTCCAAACAAGGTTAACCCTTCAAGAAAAACTTCACCATCTACTCGGACTGCTGATAGAAGAACCACAAAGATTCCGGAACCATCGAAGAAACGAACCACACTGCTGCTTCCAAACTCTATCTCGACAGCACACCGAACACTCCGAGCTGCACTGCTACCACAGATGCCAAAGACTTCTTATCCGAAACTCCTCGAGGAACTCGGACTTCAAACAAACAAAACACCATGCTGAACTCAGCCACAATCACCGAAGCAGACCTACTTCTTCAAACTTGCCCCAGTAGAAACATCTTCAGAAACGTCCATAGCCACCCCGTCTCACCACACAGCTACTTCTTCTTGAGGTTACCAAGATACTATAACTCGCTTCAGCTCATCCAACTTCAAAGATAAACTCCGAACCTTAACAGTTCCTTCGGAGATTGATGAAATTTTTACACCATAACAAAGTTCACTCGAGACAGTATTAGATCTACAGTCTCGACAGATACACTTCCAATCTCAACACTCAAACTCTAACCATTGGTAATTGTGTTACACACTACCACCCTATCTACCTTTATAACTTATATTGGAAAACCTGAACAGGTAATCCAACAAATAGGTAGAAATATATATATATATATATTTAAAATGATACTTTTTTATATAGAAATTATTTCATTTACCTCTTTAAAACAATATTGTGTCCGTTGGCCTGGTTCAAGTGTTTAGAGATCCCTATCAATAACGTTAGCTACTCGTATTGACCAGAATCCATATACCACTCAACCGATCAATTAACACAATATAAAACCATTTTTATATAACTAACAATTACGCTCTCTCAAGATAGACACCATTTCAGAGCCTAGGTATTCACTCAACCTACTGCTCTGATACCAAATGTGACGACCCGGCTTCCTATGCCCAAAAAGTCGGATCATTATGAAGAAAGAAAGTGGTAGAAAATAGAAAAGAAGAGAAGAAAGAAAGAAACAACAACAACGATCTCACAGCGGAACGAATAAATTATATTAATAACATAAACTATTACATAGTATACAACACTTATCAGAGTTACACAACATATACATCACTTACTAGACAGTTATAAACATCTGTCTAGACAGTACAACTCAAATACAAGACAAAACACTATCACAGATATCAACACAGCGGAATACTATATCTACGAACGCCGAAGCCTCCTGCTCCATTGCTCCTCCAGAATATTCGTCAAAGCTAAACCTGAATCCCTTGGCTACTCGTAAAAATTTGAGTACCCAAGAGTTTACAAAACAGAAATAAACACTTGGGTCAGACATGGGTCTGGTGTGAGTAACAGGTTAAACTTGCTTAACTTCAAAACCTTTAGAAAGAAAAGGTATCACGTAAGACTCCCCACAAATAAACATGGGTAAGTTTTTACCTTACGCTAACCAAAACATTTGATAGGAAATCTGATTTTATTATAATAGGGTCTAGGGTTTTCAAGTAAAATATAGAAATAGCTGAAATGCTTACATCTCACATTCCAACATAGTTGGGCACAACTAATACGTACGGCACTTATTGGAGTTTGGATTCCATACAATGGCAGGGCTACTGGGGTACCGCCCGTCACAGTACGTGGCCTAGATCACCGTACCGAGGAGTACGCCCGCTCCCCTGCAACACAAAGCCGGAACCATCCCTTACTGGATAATCCCGAACAAGATTACCCCGTAGTTGGCGCGACCAATCACACACTAAGCCGAAAAGAAAAGGGACCTCTAGACAGGGATCTATCTTGCTCTCAGTGGGTGCTACCCACGAAACCTTGCTGCACCTCCCCTGTTTTAGCCATTCCCGGTTGATGAGGCTTGAGGTTACGATTACCTTTAATCAGAACATATCACTTAGAATGCTCATCGTCCGCCTGACGATGTGCTGAAAGCATTCAATCCATACAAGTTCGTTCCGGGTTCGAACGAAACCGAAGGCATTATCTCGTTACACTCGTTTTGGAATCACCCTCAGAGTTAACGACAATAACCCTTGCACTCTGAATCTTCATCTTCACTTGAGATTCACGACCTATCGTTAATTTGGATCGATGTGGTATTCGGGTCTCCAGACCTGGAATTCCGGTATACGGAAACCCGATCCCGGTCTCATCGAAATCCAAAACGTATCTTTTAAGGCCAAGTTGTTTAAAGGTTAAAACAATTTAATTCATTATCTTTATACACAAAGAAAGATAATTCACAACAGATAATCAACATTATCAGATAATCCATACAATTCAACTAACATCCATATCATACAGCATATATCTCATCAGAGATATCAATCAATGCCAAGTATTCAATACTATCACTCATTCATAAGTAATGATTTATATCATCTCTAATTAATTTAAAGTCAATTAAATTAATTACTTTATTTTATAAATCCTGCTTACTTAACCATTAATTAATTACAATTAATTAATAAATTATCCTCTAATAATTCATTTTAATTAATCATCTTTGATTAATTATCTTTTAATTACATCCAAGTAATTTATCTTTAATTAATTACTCAAATTAATTATCCTTAACCACTTATAGTAATTAACCTTTAATTACTTCATTAATTAATTTACTAAAATTAATTAACTTAATCAACTATAATTAATTACATTAATCCTTAATTAATTACATTGATTAATTACTTCATTTATTAATTATTACTTAATTAACCAATCTTAATTACATCATTAATTATATTAATTAATGATCCTTAATTACAAATTAATTATTAATTACTTAATTAAATTAATTACATTAAGTGATTAACCTTTAATTAAACAACATTTATTAATCACTCTTGATTAATCTTCAATCAGTAATTAACTACCCTTAATTACTTTCACTAACTAAATTAATTACTTCCTTAATTAATTTCTTAATTAATCCCTTGATTAATTATTCAAAGTAATTAACTCAAATTACTTCTATTAATAAAATCATTATTCAACTAATTACTTCCAGTAATTATCATATTATTTACTTCCCTAAATAATCTTATTTTAATAATTACATTAAGTAATTATTATCAAATCATCTCTTGATTATCCTAAATTAATTAAACTTAATTAATTAATTTAACTAAATCAAATTAACTTCAATTAATTACAATAAGTAATTAATTCTTAATCACTTCCACTAAGTAATTCCATTTAAAACAAATTCTATAATTGATTATCTTTAAATTAATTAATCTAATTAATTATTAATATTAATCACATTAATTAATTATTTAATAATCCATAGTTAATGACTTTCATTAACAATTATTTAATTACTTTCCTTAAGTAATTAACTTATATTAATATTATTAATTCTAAATTAATAAATCTTAATAACTAATTTATTAATCTCTAATTTCTAAATTAATTAAGTGTTAACCATAACTAAATTAATATTTAATTACTCTATTAATTAATTCTTAACCATTAATTAATACTCTAATTTATAATCCTCAATTATAAATTAATCATTCCTAATTTATTTATCTTAATCCTAACTAAATTAGTTTAAACCGTTAATTATCTATTTAATTAATCCAAATGATTAATTAATCAAATTAAATTAATTATCTATTAAATCTCCTAATAAATTAAATAAACACAAGTCTTTAATTATTTTAAGATAAACTTTATTCTTATTGATAAACAAGTTATCATTTACCATTCATATTTGAAACATCCATTTCAAATCTACTTTTAAATTCCATTTTAAATTCTGTATTTAAAATGAATACCAATTTATTTTTTACTAAGATTTTAAAACCAAATTAAAAACTTTTACTTATTAAAATTCTTATATTTTCTAAGATGTTTTTAAAAGAACTTAAATCAAATTTCTTCTTAGATTTAACATTTAAACATAACTATACTTAACCTATTTAAACATTTAAATTCATAAACTAATTATCTGATATTAAAGTTTAAAACTAAACTTGTCTTCATAAATCAAACTTTGATTTACTGCTTAATATTACTTCAAAATTTAATTTAAATTAAATTTCAAACAGTCAAGTATAAAACCTGACAACACTAAAACTCTCGAGCCCACTTCTAAATCACTTCGAGTCGTAACCCAAAATTACCCGAGTCTTCCCCGCAAAAATACTAGAAAAACTCGAGTCTTTCCTTGTCACTTGAGTTCAATACTCCAGCTCCACTACTTCGAGCCACACATCAAAATTCCCGAGACTCCCACGAACAAACCCGAGAACTTGCATTTGCCTTTTCCAGTAAACCAGACTTCACCCAGATATCCCGTTTGTGTGTACTTGCACATCCACCAGCGGCAACTCCGATCATCTACGACGACGTCACCATCTCGACGATCCTTCCTATGCCAGAATCCCATCACTCGATCAACGAAACTAAGTCGAAAACAAACTCGAGCCTAAAACCAAAACCTGGAACAGTTTCCCCTCTTCAATCTCTAACCTGTCAACGCCACATTCACGGCCCTCCGTCCACCAGGATAGCAGCGACTCCGACCATCATCTCGTCAATGGCCATACTTCCCTCTACCCAAACCTCACATCACTCGATCATTCCTACAGGTAGTTCTGACTCAAACAAGAGGCCTAGTTTAAACTAGGGCTACTGGCAAAATCTCATCACCGCAGCCACCACGATGAACTGCAACGCCACCCAATATTTTTCTCGGCAATACTGACTATTCCTCCACCTACCAGAAGAAACTCAACACTTCAAATTCCCGAGATCACCCAAAAATCCCTTATTTCCATTTTCTGTTCAACACAGAACTGCACCATACCCTCTTAACTAAAAATCCAAATTTTTGTTCTAAAAATCATGTTTTGATTTTAGTTTTTAATTCCTCATACTGAATCTATCTATTTCTCAATTTGAAGTTTTCATATTATTCAACATATTTTGATATCCTGGCTTTACAGCAATACCAGATTTGATTTAACAAATTTTAAGTTTTTAAACTTTAATCTACACTATTTTAAACACTCCTGGTTTGTAAATCAAGTCCTAACAAAATCTAGATCAAGTGTTGAGAAATTTCAAATAAAATTTTTAGCCTGGGCAGACAAAACAATAACAGAGTACACTGTCATACATGCACACAATACATCCATATATACAAACAGGAGAATGCACTTATTCATACATCAATACATATATATGTCACAGAGATTCAACATGCAACCCTATTTTACTTTAAGTTTAAAAGTTACTCACCTGTTCAAAGATGAAACAGAGGCAGTTTAGCTTCTAAAGGCTGTAAACTTGCATGCTTGTTTGAATTTGATTTTTAAACTTTAGTTGTTGAAGCTTTAAATTGATTTTAACACATGCATGTTGCTTCCAGTTTGAAGAATGAATGCAGACAGTATGAATTCCTTCCAGAGATGAAAAGAATTGCTGGTAGGCTTGAGATGATTCCAGATTTTGGAAAGAAAATGCTGGCTTCAGATTTGCTTTGCATACTTCCAGATTAAAAGAAAATGCATCCTAATCATCTCAGGTTGAAGATAATGAATGCAGTTGCCATTGTTTGAAAACGTGCAGGTTTGCTTTAAATTTGGAAATGATGGCTTTAGAGTTTTGAAACAGGAGATGAATGTTTGAAAATGTTACAGGCTCTTGATTTGGAAATGTGTTTACAGGGGTTTGAGGAAGTGGTTTCAGGTTACTGAATTAGATTTGGTTTGAGAAGTATTGATTTCAGATTTGTTTTGAGAATGGTTTACAGGCTGAAGTTTTCTTTGTATTAGAAAAGAGAAATAGCAAAAGAAATGAGGAGAAGAAGGCATATGTTTATAATGGTAAAATGATTTATTAAAAATAAAAAGAAAACTAATTTTAAAAAAAAATGACATTTGTCACTATATTGTTTTATTAGTTAACACTTGGTAAAACAAGCATTTAGAGATTTACACATGTCATTTAAGTAATTACTACTTATTTAATATAAATGTTAATAAAGGCTTTTACTTAATTTATTATTTTATAAATGCTTATCTATATATATATAAATTTCTTTAAAGAAAATAAAACCAATTAAAAGATTTATCTAAAGTATATTTAAAACTAAAATGTTATTTATTTAAATAACTTTGAAAAGTCCAGATTAAACTAAATCTAAATTTCCAATTTACCAAAGCTTCTATTTATAATATATATAAATATATATATATATATATATATATCCAAATAGAAATATCTTATTAACTTTTAAAAGATAAAATCATCAATTAATACTAATTTAATCATATTATTAAATTAAATTCAAATCTTATTATCAAAGATTATCCATATCAATTTAATTATTCAACAGATTATTAAATTGATATTGTTAAAATTTCCGGGATATTACACCAACACTCTTCGGAAGTTTTTGAAGAGATAAAAATGAAGAATAGAAATGTAAAATGTGGATTATCTAATAAAAACTCCAAAAACTGATATGTAAATGCACAGACACACAGCAATTTAGAGTGGTTCGGCGTGTTGCCTACGTCCACTATGAAGTTTGATGACTTTATTGATATCCTCTTGATGATTACAATTGATTGCAATGGATTACAGCGAATTAAAGTTATGAAATTCAAGTACAACAGCAGTAATGGAGTATAAAATTGAATCCGGCAGAGTCTGGGCGTTGGAGCATCAAAAAGATCCCTCCTCTGTAGGCCCTGGGGACCTATTTGTAGACGCAGAAGGCTGGTACTTCGCTCAGATTTCCGAAGACTTCTTCTGGCACGTGAGTGGGCCCATGCGACCGAGCCCATAAAGTTTCAGCTTGATCCATGATCGATATGAACGAATTTTGTATCGATCAAGATTTGATCCAATCGAGTCGAAACTTAGCATGTGTCTTCCTTATGTTGTACGTAAGCTCCTGTGAATATTTCATAGCATTTGGACTTGTGGATTGTGAGATATGATCGATGCAAGATTGCATTTCTTCTAGTCTGTCGAATTCGAATCGATGATTTCGAATCGATCGTTTCGAATCGATCAACACACGTGACATGGGGATGACGTGGCGCGTGATTTATGGATCGATCCACTTTCGACGCCGAGTTGACCGAATTGTTTCCAGAGATCTCGCCTCATTCATATCGGAGGTTGTTGTCACGCTCGAATTGATGGGAGTTGTATCATTCGTATCGATGGATCTCTCCTCGTTCATATCGATCCAAATGTACGGCATGTATTGGTTGTAAGGTTTTGTTCGCATCGATAGATCGAAGCGCACTTCATATCGATAGGAAATGTTGATTTCGCATCGATCTGTGGTCGATCGATGCGAAACATGTCTAGAGACCAATCGATATGAAATGTGGATTCATATCCATCGATGGATACGAAGTGGACTTTGCTTTATCGGTACGAACCAGAGAAAGACTGATCGATGCAAAGTGGGCCATAGTCGATCGACACGAACCAAGGCTCTAAGATGGATTCGAAGGCGACCGATACGAACCGAGGCTTGACGATGGATATGAACCAGATCGATTCGAACTGAGGCTTGAGGGTGGATACGAACTAGATCGATTCAAACCCAGGCTTGACAGTGGATACGAACCAGATTCGAACAGAGGCTTATCGATGGATTCGAAATGGGGTTATTTCCTTCAACTTGCATCGATCATATCTTGAGCATACGAACTCGGATTGACTTGAAATTTTGAACGTTGGCTTCCACGGTTTCGCTTGTCGTATCTTGTCAATTGTAGCCTGATCTAGATTCGGACAAAATTCACCGACATCCATTACGAACCTGTGCTTACTCGATATTCGGGACGAGCGATCCTTGGTTTGCTGCCAATTCCTTGATATCTCAGCCTTGCCAAAAGGCGGGATAACACCGATCATATCCTAACGATGCAAAGGAAGGAATTATCTAGCTACTTAATACCCTTAAATTGAGAAACAGGCAGGACCTCCAGCCATTTAATACCTAACCCTAGGAGAACACCTTTATTGTTACTCCTTAACCAATATCATACGAAATCTCTTCTAGGCCACTTACTACTTCTTCGATGGGGAGGAGGCAGACCTTAACACTGCCATTTAATACCTCAGTCCCGAAGCGGACCCCTCCTAAGAGATTTCCTCTAATGCATATAAACGATAATCCCGACCATCTAATACGCACCTGTAAGATAATCCCAACCATTTAGTACTTCTTATATAGGTAGGGGATAGACTCTAATGCAACCATTTATCTCAAACCTTGAAGAAGGCCCCTTAATATATTTTCCCCAAACCTATACGTGAAGCTATACGTAATAAACTGTCTAGAAACAGCCCTAAATTCTGACTCAAAAAAGGACCATCGAAACATAGACCCATTCCAAAGCTGGTTATTGGTTAATAAAAATAACAATACATAACTATTTATATATTCATTCAGAACTCATAATGGAAGGATAAAATATAATAGTATAAACAGTACCCGTTTTATTTAAAATTCTAAATGTCATAAAACCATAACATAATGTCAACAATAACCGTTATATAATCATGCTTAAAATACATTGTCATCTTTAAATGGGTACATAAGAAAATAGCATAAATAGATAAATAGACTACTGCCACAAGCTCCTCTAATCGTCATCTCCATCTTGATCATCGTCTCTTTCCCTAACCTTTGTTGTAACGAGGAGGGAGTAAGAACAACAATGTATGGTGAATAGATATCTCAAGCCTTTCCATATCAGTACTTAGACAGTATAATTTAAATAAGGATATGTCTTTCACATTTAAACTATATTCAAAACCATTTAATACTTCATACAAGGGAAAGAGGTGGGCCCTTAAAAAACCACCCATACCTTCATCCCCGAAGTGGGTCCTTCGTATTACCCAATTCCATAATCAATAACACATAACCATCGTTATTAATGTTTACCAATGCGAGAGATAGTACCCAAGCCACTTAATTCCTTTTAATGGAAAATAACCAGAATTTGACCATTTAAGATCTCAATTGAGGTAGGCCTCTTTCATTTAATACCTATTCCCAAAGCGGACTCCTAATAAGTATCTATCTAGCTGACATTGCTGGAAGTCTCTTCGGACACTTACTACTTCCACTGAAGCGGACCTTTCCGGGATATCCTCAATCGTGCCTAAAACAATCCCGAGCATCTAACACTTTATACTAGGGAAGGAGGTGGTCCCCCAAACAACCACTTAATACCTTCATTCCCTGAAGCAGGTTCTTCGTATTATGATCCATACCCCATGGAGACGTCTTACATTAGCTTGACTATTCATAGGAACTGGTAGCCAGATTAGCTGGGTAGAGTTAGCCTATAGAATCAGAACTAACCTCGTGTCATCCGTAGTTACTTGTTATAGGCAATGTCTCACATAAATCCCAAAGTCACACTGCTGGTAACCAACTTAGCTGGGCAGACTTCTGTGTTTTCTTGACTGATCTCGCATCCCTATAACTTAGTCAAATTGCATAACACTCTCTAAGTATATTATCACACATCTCTCCGTATTCACTATTAGGCCTTATAAGAAATCCTTCTTATTTCATCTCTATAATTAATTACTTTCCTAAGGGGGTTTAAATGATAATTATTAACCTAATTAACCATGCCATTAATACGTTATAACTGTACGTTATTTACGCTAATTTACACACACATACTTATTAATTTCTATGCTTGTAGAGATTACACCCTACACTAATGTTTTAAATGTCAAATCTTACAAAATTATACAAGTCTCATTTCCACAATAAGATATATACCATGAATCCAATATTTCAAAATCAAATCAATAGACTTGTATATTGAATCCAAATCCAACTTATTTCATATTAAAATAACAGAGTAAATCAATAGTACAAACTTACAATTTAATTAACTTTATACTCTATTCAACTTCTTTTACATAAAATTAGACAAGGGAATTTCTTTTCAATTTGTAGATATAGGCGGTGCAAATTACGAATAAAAATTTGTACCTTACACACCATTTCTTATTCGAATCTCTTAATCGGATCCAAAGAAAAATAATAAGAAGTAGAATAGAAGTTAGAACACATAAATTACAAATCTGCACGAACTCCATTTTTTTAATATAAAATAATTAAGATTCTAACCTTAAAATTGACAATTTGCTTTGGGGGAATTTTGGGGATTTTTAATGTGATGTTTTCGTAATCCAAAACTCCCCAAGGCATATATCAAATCCAAACTACACTATTGAATTACTAAAATAGAAAAACTAAGATTTCCACTCACAATGGGTCCTTAGCTTTGCTCCTCTTTGGATTTGACAAGCCTACAATGAACTTTTTCAGATATCTTCTTTTTGATATATACGGCAAGGGATTTGTATATACGTTAGACCTAAAAAATAAGAGGTTTGGAGGAGAATAGGCTGAGAAAATAAACAATAAACATGGATATATAACATTTCTTACCTCAAACCCTAATGGAGTTTTTTGAATCTATAAAAAGATGAACCAGCAGAGCTTCGTTAGCATTCCCAAAATATTTTATGAATAAAAGTAGGGGGTAGGCTCCTATTTATAGTGGTTGGAATGCACTATAACCATCAGATTTAAATTGATTTAAAATTATAACATCTGTAACATTTATTATGGAAAAACCCTAGCCGCCACCCTATGTTTATCGATTGATTGGCCCCTACCACTGGTCGACTACTAGCGGTCGACCAGTCATGGGTCAGGGGTCGACTGGTTCTATTTTGGAAACGTTGAATTTCTTTTGCCATTGTCAAATTTATTTTCTTCCTTAATTTCAATTTAAAGTTAATTTTTTTGTTTACATAACCCCCAAGTATAATTAATGTTAACTTTTGAATTTCAAATTTAGGAATTGATTATTTATCTGAGCTTGAATTCTATTTAAATTAATTTGAATTCGAAACTTCAAAACGTCCATAACTTCTTCGTTCGAGCTCCATTTGCAACATATTATATATAGAAATTAATCAGAAAATCATCACGAATGCAACAACATAACTTTCGTGTTCAAATTCCGACTTTTACATAATTTCCATTTTACCCTTATCTTATTTATATTAATTTATCCAATTTATTGATTTACAAATGTATTATATCCCCACGGATCATATAGTTGAAGATATTCCACATCAGTAGTATGTATACATAATTTTTAGTAGCCCCTTGCAGAGGGCAGATTTCTATTATGTAACTCTACCTCACATTCCAATACATACTAAACCAAGTTATTTATAATTAATCTAAATATTACACTAGGTCCACTAGTTCACACCCTTCGCAAACGTATTATTGAAGCCATATAATTTCGTCTATTGAAATTACTACGCCTGTTAAATTATTATTTATTCATATTCATTTATTTACTTGCTATGACTTCTTCTTATTTTATAAGTTTACTATCTTCGTCTCTTCTTCCCATTAATGTTATTAATGGCATTTATTTATCATGCCCATTCAATTTCCTTTACCATTTTCGTATTTGGTCTCTGTAATTAAATTCGTTAAATGGTCTACTATCCATATTGACTTGATTACGGTAACTTCCCTTTTACTCCTTAATTTATTACCTTATTCATATTTAAGATTTTTATTTATAATTAATACGATAACGTAAAATTGATTGCATGTTACCATATGTAGCAATGTTGTAAATGACGTTTTATTTCTTAATCGTATACTTTACTTTATATATATATATACACACACACACACACAATTGGTAAACATGATTATTTATTGTTATCCCGCCTTTTGGCAAGGCCATGATACCAAGGACTTAACTAGAAAACGGTGACAGGTCGTCCCGTAAGTCGGTTACACGTAAGGGTCGCTACGGATATCGACGAATTTTGTCCGAGTCCGGATCAGGCTACAATTGATAAGACATGACAAGCGAAGCCTGGGAAGCCAACATCCCAAGTTTCGAGATAATCCGAGCTCGTACGCTCAAGATATCATTGATTCAAGATGGAGAAAATAACCCATGCTCGAATCCATGGGTAACGCTCTAGTTCGAATCCATAGGCAGGGGTCCTGATCGTATCCATCCACCTGAAGCCACTCCGTGTCCATCCAGTTGTAGTGCTTCGAATCGATGAAGTCATTCCTCTCCGTATCCATCAGGTTTACCTACCTTCGAATCCAACAAGTCGGAGCCATTCGAATCGATGGGCTGCAATGCAACACACTCGATTCGATCAAGCACGCGCTCGACTCCATCAGGTTCGACTCCACTACATTCGAATCCCCAGGCTGAGACATCTTCAAACCGGTCCGTAGCTACGAGCCTAACTCGATTCGAACGTACATCAGTCCCATCGATTCGAAGGAAGAGGTCCTTCGAATCCATTGCCTCGACTCCACCATCTTCGAATCCAAGTCGTGGATTCGACCCAGTCAATCCGGAATGGAAACCGGATCGATTCGAAGAAAGCGCACCACGTCACCATCTTCACGAGCAGGAAGATCGATTCGAACGAATCGATTCGAGCACATCGATTCGAACGACTCCAAAATACGAAAAACACCAACTTGAATCGATCATAACTCGAGTTCTACAAGTCCAAATCCCATGAAATTTTCACAGAAGCTCAAATACAGGATGAAGAATGTACACACCAAATTTCAGCTCGATTGGATGATTTCTTGATCGATTCGAACCAAGGGTCGAATCGATCCCAAAGCGGGCCCGGATCTCCAGATTTCGGCCATGTGGGCCCCCTGACGTGCCAGAACTGGTCTCCCCTCATTTTGGGCGAAATACCAGTCTCCAACACCTATAAATAGACCCCCTGGTCATTCAGAAAGGAGGTCGGATAATTCTAAGTACCGAAGAGCGCCCAGATTCTGCCAGATCTACTCCAGAACACCGCCGCTGCTTTAGATTGAGACTTAACTTAGAAATTCAGTTGTATTACATTATAAACGACTGTAACCTTCAAGTATCGAGCAATAAAATCATCAAACTTCATAGTGGACGTAGGCAAAACGCCGAACCACTCTAAATCGCTTGTCTTTGCAATTTACTTTCTGTTATTTGGAGTTTTTGTTAGATAATCCACAGTTTTAATTTTCATTCTTCACTTTTATCTCTTCAAAAACTTCCGAAGAGTGTTGTGCCCAATTTTGGTACAAACACTTTGGTGCTTTCACTGAGAAAAAAAACCAGCTTTTTTCTCCTGCTCCTTGGATCTACCATCGATACCGGATTGCACAAATCCAAGAGGAAGATCCAGATCTTCGATTCACAGTCCTTCCATTCTACTCAGATTTGCATAAAATCTAGGAAAAGGATTCATCGTTCAAAATGGTTAGCACGAGAACCACTTCTGCAGCTCCAGGACAAGAAGGTAGGGATGGACAAAATCCTGCTCAACAGCAGCCACCCAATCAAGACAACACTGCCCACCCAGATCCATCTGGGGCAGTCACTAGACAAGAATTTCAGATGTTACTCCAAGAATTGACTCAGAGTCGGCAACAGTTAGCCGAACAGCTGCGAGCCAATATTGAGTTGACAAATCAACTGAATCGCCAGGGCCGTAGGAGGTCCAGGAGGGATGATGTTTCCCGCTCACCCACTGAAAGTTCTGCCTCGTCTGACTATCATCGTAGATCTACCCGTCCTCGATTAGACGGAGATTATGCTCAGACTACGGGATATCAGCCAGCCCTGACTGTCGGGCAATTGAGGGTAGGACCATCAACCAGCTTCCAGGCTGGACCATCAGTACGGGGTGGCCGTACTTCACAATATACTACGGACAATCATGTCACAGCTGCAACAGCGGAAACAAGGGTCGATACCCGATATCTTCCAAATTCGGGTAATCAACAGCAAGGACGTACTTCTGAACCATACGTCCAGGAAGACGCTGAGCCAAGGAGGCGAAACTTGGACCGTCGACAGCGCCCGGTCCAAACTCGCATTGTGGAACCCGACCACACCTTAGCTCAGCAGGCTCAGAATGTAGCAATGCCGGACATCCCGACTATGATACGTCAAATGATCCGTGAAAGCCAAGGACTTACCAATGACGATTGGGGAATTTCTCGAAGCCATACTCCCTTCACGGACGAAATACTATACGCTGAACCTCCTAGGCGATTCAGAATGCCAACTCTCCCTATGTACGAGGGAAGTTCTGATCCCAATCAGCACATACTGAAATACGAATGGTCAATGAGCGCCGCAAGGGCCGACGATGCAGTGAAATGCCGTAGCTTCCCCATTTCACTGGGAGGAATTGCAACAATGTGGTTTACAAGACTACCTCCAAGATCTATTTCGTCATTTGACCAATTGGCTAAGAAGTTTGTTGAACAGTTCCGTATGCATGTTGCCAGACCCAAAGATGTTAACACCCTGTCCAATGTTACCCAGGCTCGTGGGGAAACATTAAGGCGTTACTTGGAGAGGTTCCATGCGGCATGCGTGGAAATTAGTAATCCCAACGACAACTCGATTTTAATGGCATTAACAAAGGGAATTGATCCCGATTCTGAATTTGGAAACTGGTTAGCCGGAAAACCCCCCGCATCGTTGGACCGTTTCTACTCCAAAGCCGCTCAATTCTTACGGCAAGAGGACGCGAAACAGTCTAGGAAGCAGGACGATGCGAAACCCGGAAGTGAGGGAATACAAAGCAATGTCGCAGTTAAACAGTCCGGTGACAATTCCGGAAAAGTCCAGTTAAACATACAGAACAAACAAACTCAGCCAAGGGGTGGCAATGGTCAGAATAAGAAGAGAGATCCGAATCCAGGCCCACGGCATAGGGCTCCGATGTTTGAAAGTTATACACCGTTAAACACATCACTGGAGAATGTGTATCTGCAAACTTGCAACACAGAACAGTATAAGAAACCCGCTCCGAAGCGGTCGTCAGAAAGGCAGATTCAGACGGGGAAGTTTTGTAGGTTTCATGAGAGCTATGGCCACAATACTAATGACTGTCGCCATTTGCAAGATCTCATAGAAAAGTTGATTAGGGAGAGGAAGTTAGATCAATTCGTGCGGGCGCCGCAGTCTGGTGGTGCGGGCCCATCGAATCCAAACCGTGCGCAAGATCAGGAAAGACAAGAAGAACCCGCTCGTACAGGCGGGAGGCTAGTTATCAATACCATAAGTGGTGGTCCTCATCCAGCAGACAGGAGCTGGAGGGAAATGGAGTCGTATGCTAGCTCTATCAGGCATGCGAGCTTCGAATGCTGCAGTAATTGTGAGGATGGAACCCCGGCTAAGCAACAAAAAACGATGTCTGACGATATCATATTCAGAAGCAGAGATGCTGACAAAATCGAAGCTCCGACGATTGATCCACTGGTCATATCTGCCCAGGTTGGTCCTGCTTGGATGAAGAGGATCCTGGTTGACAGTGGGAGTTCTGTAAAAATTCTATTCAAGCGAGCTTACGATTTAATGAAGATGGAGGCAAAAGACCTAAAACCCTGCCAATCCCGGGTTCATGGCTTCAATGGCAGTGCAACGATACCTACTGGAATAGTGGAACTACCAGTGGAACTGGGGATCGGAGAGCGCAGGAGAGTTCGACTGCTGCAATTCGTTGTTCTTGACATTGCTTCACCGTACAACGCATTCCTGGGTCGACCAGCCCTTGCTGAATTCAGGGCAGCCATTGCCCCGTGGTGTTTGACTTTAAAATTCCCAACCGATCACGGTATAGGAATCGTTCAAGGAGATCAGGCAGCAGGAAGAGCCTGTTATGTTGCTGAATTGCGAGAAGCACAGAAGAAGGAGAAAGGAAAGGGCGTGGAGGAATCTCTCTACGTCCGTTTTTCTGATAATTGACAGCTAACGCCTGGGCCCCGGCCCGGGCACCACTACCAATTCCTTAGAGATCTTGACCCTAGAGATAGCGAAGATAAAGATGAAGTAGAAGAGAGTCAAGCGTCTCCAGCCGAGCTGACTGTGGACGTCCCGGTCAGTGAGGATGACAACTCGAAAGTACTGAAAGTTGGATCTCAATTGGGAAAACAGATACAACAGGAATTGGTTGAATTTCTTCAGGCGAATCTTGATGTCTTTGCCTGGACGCACTCCGACATGTGCGGAATCTCACCAAACATTGCAAGTCACTCTTTAAATATTGATCCGCGACATGTTCCGGTCAAGCAAAAGAGGCGTGGTATGGATCCAGAGAGATCTGCCGCCCTTAAAGAAGAAATTGACAAACTACATTCGAATGGTTTCATCCGAGATGCTCTATACCCAGAGTGGGTGTCAAATCCGGTAATGGTTCGGAAACCGAACGGGAAATGGAGAACTTGCGTCGATTACTCTGATTTAAACAAAGCCTGTCCAAAAGATAGTTTTCCACTTCCCCGAATAGACCAACTCGTTGACTCAACTGCAGGTCACGAATTGTTATCCTTTATGGATGCTTATTCAGGTTATAATCAGATACCCATGCATCTACCCGATCAAGAACATACTAGTTTCGTAACCGATCTGGGACTCTACTGTTACAGAGTCATGCCTTTTGGTTTAAAGAATGCCGGAGCAACTTACCAACGCTTGGTTAATCGAATGTTCGCTGATCAGATCGGGAAGACCATGGAAGTCTATGTGGATGACATGTTAGTTAAGTCCCGATTTTCCACAGATCACGTCAAGGATTTAAATTCAATGTTCTGTATCTTGCGTGAGTATGGAATGAAGCTTAACCCGCTAAAATGCCACTTCGGCGTCGCATCCGGAAAGTTTCTAGGGTTCATTGTTAACGCTCGTGGGATAGAGGCAAACCCCGAGAAGATCTGGGCAATAAGGAATTTGCAAACTCCAAAGACCATCAAGCAAGTCCAGAGTCTCAACGGGAAGGTAGCAGCGCTAAGCAGGTTCATCTCGAAATCCACTGATAAATGTATTCCTTTCTTTGATCTAATCCGGAAAGGGAAACGAAACTTTGAATGGACCACGGAATGTGAAGGCGCATTCCGATCGCTGGTTCAACACCTCTCTACGCCACCGATTTTGTCGAAACCAATTGATCACGAACAGTTATACCTTTATCTGGCGGTATCCGAGCATGCGATCAGTGCTGCTTTGGTCCGGGAAGAAGATCGAGTGCAGAAACCGGTCTATTATGTCAGTAAACGATTGACCGGAGCTGAGAGAAATTACCCCAGGTTGGAGAAACTGGCTTACTGCTTGGTCATTGCCTCGAGAAAGCTTCGTCCTTATTTCCAAGCACATCCGCTTACTGTGTATACCGATCAGCCGTTACGACAGGTCCTCACGCGGCCTGAGACGTCTGGAAGGTTGCTCAAGTGGAATATTGAACTGAGCCAATTTGACATTACTTATGCTCTGCGGAGAGCCATTCAAGGGCAAGTCCTAGCTGACTTCATAGCTGAATTTACTGTTCCTGACGAATTACCTGAAACCAGCGAGTCTCCTGAATATATATGGAAACTTTATTCGGATGGTGCATCAAACGATCGATGTTCGGGCGCCGGAGTTGTACTAGAAACCCCCGAAGGTCGATCCATATGCTATGCTCTGAAGTTCGATTTTCACGCAACCAACAACGAGGCCGAGTATGAAGCCCTGTTGGCTGGGTTAAAGCTTGCCAGAGATCTGAAGATTATCGCTATAGAAGTTTATTGTGATTCGCAGTTGGTTGTGTGTCAAGTACGAGGAGAATATCAAGCGAGAGATCGGAGGTTAGCTGCTTATCTAGCCCGAGTTCAGGAAGCACTGGATCAATTTGATTATTATGCTATTTACTACATACCACGAGATCGCAATCAAAAGGCCGATTCATTGGCAAAGTTGGCCAGCACAGGTGAAGCACAGCAAATGGGACTCGTCCCGGTCGAAACTTTGCCTTCCCCGAGCATCGATCAAATCAAAACAACTGATGTGTTAGAGACCTTTCTCAGCAGAGAATCATGGATGACTCCATATCGAAATTATATTGAGAATGGAATATTGCCTGAACACCGAAATGAGAAAAGGCAAATTCTACGAAAAGCTTCGC
Organism: Allium fistulosum; assembly: GCA_030737815.1. NCBI lineage: Eukaryota > Viridiplantae > Streptophyta > Magnoliopsida > Asparagales > Amaryllidaceae > Allium > Allium fistulosum. The sequence goes on along the minus strand of CM060902.1, from coordinate 1,036,606,729 downwards.
GGTTTATCATTCAGGACGGGATCATGTATAGAAAAGGTTATTCTGTTCCACTCCTCCGGTGTATCGCTCACGATGAAGTCAAACGAGTGTTACATGATGTACACGAGGGAGAATGCGGCGATCACACCGGTGGACAAGCGCTTGCTAAGAAGATACTCAGATATGGATATTACTGGCCGACCGTAAATCGAGATGCTGCCAATTACGCCAGGAAGTGCGACAAGTGCCAAAAACACGCTCGAATTCCAAGAGCCCCGCCTACCGAATTAACTCAAATGGTCAGTCCCTGGCCGTTCGCTATGTGGGGTATCGATATTATTGGCGCTTTGCCTCTGGCAAAAGGTGGTGCGAAATATGCCATCGTTGCCGTTGATTACTTCACGAAATGGGCTGAAGCCGAAGCTCTCGCAACGATTACGTCAAAGAAAGTGATAAACTTTGTGGTCCGCAATATCATTTGCCGATTTGGACTCCCGCACACCATCATCACCGATAACGGGACCCAATTCGAAAGTTCAGAGTTCAAGAGTTTCTGCCAACGATTTCATATTCATAAAAAGTTCTCTGCAGTCGCACATCCACAAGCAAATGGTCAGGTCGAAGCTGTTAACAAAGTTATCAAATCCATCTTAAAGAAGCGACTGGAAAAGGCTGGGGGCAAATGGGTCGATGAACTTCCTATGGCGTTATGGGCTTATCGAACAACTCACAAGACCGCAACTGGACACACCCCATTTTCCTTATCCTATGGCTCGGAGGCCGTCATTCCAGTGGAGACAGAAGTATTTTCTCACCGCGTAACTTATTACGATCCGAAAACAAACGCTATATTACTCGCTGAGTCTTTGGATCTGTTGGACGAGAAACGAGAAGAAGCTGATTTAAGAGCGGCCGCTTACCGAAGTCGGGTCGCCCGATTATATAACACCAAAGTTCGCCCCCGAACCTTTGATCTCGGCGATCTGGTCCTCAAGAGAGTATACCCGGTTCCTTCACACATGAAACCAAATTGGGAAGGACCGTACGTGATTACGCAACGACTTGGAGATGGCACATTCAAACTATCAACCGTGGACGGTCTAGTTTTGCCAAGAGCCTGGAACAGCGAGAGTCTCCGCCGCTATTACATATGACAGGCTTTATTCATTTCATTATGTTTTTTATTCAGCAATTTGCTTTTGCATTTCGAAATTAGAATTTGTAATAAGGCAACTGATTTGCCATATTTTCTCATTTCAGCAATAAAATGCCATCTCTTCGAGCCAGAGCTGTGATTCATTAAATACAATGTACAACATCACGATGCACGAAGAGCTAAGTTCCATCACACAGTGGAATTTATTCAAGTAGGGAGTGGCTGTGAAGCAATCAACCACTCGCTAAATGAAACCCGAGCTCGGGGGCAAGCCATCACGTCAGGCCACGAAAATGGGTTGATACCCGACAACCCTTCATTTAACTCCGTACTCCCAGAGTGCGAGGCGGAGTATAAACATTTTATCAAACTCCGTACTCCCAGAGTGCGAGGCGGAGTATAAACATTTTACTAAACTCCGTACTCCCAGAGCGCGAGGCGGAGTATAAACTCTCATTTAACTCCGTACTCCCAGAGTGCGAGGTGGAGTATAAACATTCATCTAACTCCGTGCTCCCAGAGCGCGAGGCGGAGTATAAACATTCATCTAACTCCGTGCTCCCAGAGCGCGAGGCGGAGTATAAACATTCATCTAACTCCGTACTCCCAGAGTGCGAGGCGGAGTATAAACATTCATCTAACTCCGTACTCCCAGAGTGCGAGGCGGAGTATAAACATTCTCCTAACAAACTCCAGCTTCCGAGAGCGCGAACTGGAGTATAAACATTAACGAACTCCAGCTTCCGAGAACGCGAACTGGAGTATAAACATTAACGAACTCCAGCTTCCGAGGACGCGAACTGGAGTGTAAACATTAATTAACTCCCTGCTTCTAGTACACAAGGCAGAGTATAAACATACGTCAACTCCACACTTCTCCCCAGTACAGGGGGCAGAACCATAACACATAACAAGTTGAAGACAGAAAGAGAATAGATTTTCATTTCCATTATCAACAAAAAGAATCTGCTTACAAAGTGTTTATGAAAAATTCTGCTAGTGGGAGCCGAATCCACATCTATACACGGCTATGGAAAAATCGACAAAATGCTACCCTACGCAACCAAGATTTAGGGAAGGAAGTTCATTCTTTCTTCTTCCTTATCTTCTTCTTTGGAGTAGCTCCACCTGATCCGCTGCCTGACTTCTTCCTCAATCGCTTGCTCTTTTCAGGCTTGCCCTCCGGCAGTGATATGATGTCGACATCTTCCTCAGAGCTGGAGGCGACGGAAGTTCTTCTAGGAGGACGAGCCGGGGGCATAGGAGTAATAGCAGGAGGAGGGACAGGAGCGGTCTCGATCAATACAGTACCACCCGGCGAAATCACCATTAACGGGGCGGGCCCGGGCGGACTAGAACCAACATTCCCTGCTGTCATCTCGGCAGCAATCTCAGCTAAAACGTCGTCCTCACGAGATGCTTGGGCCGCATCAGATGTGCCAATGGCTGGCATAGATAAACTAGCGGCCGGAGCAGCCTCATTCACAACATCGGACGGGTTGGCAGAGGGATCGATGGGTTCATTGAGAAGCTCCTCAATCATCTGAGCGCTGAAAGAAAACATATTTGCATCTCCCTCCTCGCCAATCAAAGTAGAAGTCGTGATGGCTTCAGAAAAAACTACCCCTTGTGTTTGCTGAGAAACTGATAAAGCAAGGGGCGCAGAAACTATAGCTTCGGTCACTGAAATACGACAAAACGAAGGTTGTTAGCCAAGTGTGTTGCTTAAGGTTCTTCACAACAAAACTACGAGAAGCGTTCAAATACCTTCCTTAGTCTGGACCGAAACATGGGTAGAATCATCGGCGGAAGATAACAACGGTTGGTCAGGATTATATGCAGGAACAGATTGGGGGTCTACCGCACCAGTAGTCTCGGGCAATGTTGAGATTACGGCTCCAACACTTGCCTCGTGATGCGCGGTCCCCGAACCTTCGCCTGTCTCTGATGATTGGACGCCGAGTCTTTCTTTCGCCATAGAAATTACCACCTCATGAAGGGTCTTCCTCTCATCCTCAGTAAGCAGGCGCATCTCCAGTTCAAAGTCGTCAAGTGCTCCATCTGGATGCGCCGCTCTCTTCTCATTCACCAGCCGGGTCCAGGCATTATACAAGATCATGGAGTCATCTCCCAGCCACGCTAGATTTCTGTGTTCCAGCACATTAGCGTTATATGTGACTAAGAGATCGTCAAACTCAGCATCTAGCCTGGACCTCTCCTCCAAGATTTTTTCCTGAATCTCCGCTTCCACAGACTTAGCCTTGACCGCCGCCGCAGCAAGTTCGGCCCTGAGGGATACTGCTTGGTCGCAAGCCTCTTGAGCAGTAGCGTTCGCCTCGTCTTTCTCCTTCACCATTTCAGCGAATTTGGCCTTGAGCTCGTTCAGCTCTTTAACGGCTAAGTCTCGCTCAGCTGCAACGGTGGTATTGCGATGGCCCATCTCTTCCACTGTGGCACAGTGTTCTTGCTGCATCCTCGCTAGTTTGGCCACGACACCCTCGTGTTTCTTAAGAGTTTCAAGCTCTGACTTTCGGGACGTCTCCACTTCGGATTGAAGAACTTGGATAATGCGTTTCTGCTTCGCAATGTCGACATCACGTTCAGCAATGACTTTCGCCCTGTCAAAAGCTACTCTAGAAGCCTTTACGGCTGCCTTATACCACTCCTTGTACTGAGCATAGAAGTCGTGAATGTAATTATGAGCAGTGGTCTCAGCTTCCGGAGGGATTCTTTTAAAGTTAGGAGGGAAGATGTAGCCATCCATGCAAATTTCCGGATAGTCGTTTTTCATTTGGGCAAGTTTAGCAGCTCCCTCGCTTGTCAACTCAGCCGGAGCTTGTTCAATTATAGCAGCTGCCGTTGGATCCGCTCTAGGCCGTTGAGCGTCAGGCCGAGAAGATTGAGAAGGCAATTGTTGCTGATGAGATGGCCCTGGGAGGTCTACTGGGGCCCTGGGAGGCGGAGGAGAACGAGATCGGGGTCGGTGCTGATACCCCCGGTCTCTATCAGAGTAATCATAACCAGAACGGTTACGCGAGTAATCTCTGTCTCTATCATAGCGTTCCTGACTCGAGTAGCCTCGCCCATGGTCCCTATCTGTCTCTCTCCTACGGGAATCATAGAATGGAGAAGATTGACGCACGTTCCGAAGCCTATCTAGAGTGGAGCCGCGTCCTGACATCTCACCTGCGATAAGAAAGAATTACAGATTAAAATCCCATAGAGCGATGTTTACTATGCAGAAGTCATGAAGTGCCGTGAAAGTGTGTGTAAATGTGTAAACCCCCAAACAGACCGGAAGTGTTGACCGCACTTAAAGGAAAGGGCTCGTTCATATTTAAGACATCTTGTAATTCCTCCAACCCAGGATTATGAGAGATTGATATATAATCTGGGATAGGAATATCGTCAAGCCCTTTGAGAGAATCTCTCGAATGAAAAGGGGCGGCCTCAGAAATCATAACTCCGGAAGCGGGAAGAAACACATCTACAGATTTTCCCCCTTTTGACTTAAGTTTTTTGGAAACGGCGGCCTTGCCTTTCCGTTTTTCTCCCGATTCCTCCAAGTTTCCCGAAAGGTCAGCCATCGGCTCTGAATCCGTCTGAGTTCTTTCTTCGTCACTCGCCTCGATTATTCTGATCCCGAGTGACCTCTTCGCTTTTCTCTTCTTGGGTTTCTTCTTATTTTCCTTCTTGGAGACGGACTTTGAAAATCCCTCAACAACTATGCTTTGATTAATGTCAATCAAACCCAGAACTCTTAAGTTGTAGTCGTTCAGCACCGAGTCAATATGCCTCAGCTCGCTTGGGACTTCCTGAAGACTCCGGACAGTACCCTTGAAACGCCCTCCATCGGGCCTAGAGATAATAGCTGTAAAAGGAATGAAATGTCAATTTTAATACCGAAGAGATATTGGTCAAAGAAACAGGTTAAGGCGATTACGTCTAGACAACCATCGCCTAGCGAAACCCGGAGGGCAGCGAACGTAGAACCATTCGTTCTTGAAATAGCTCAGGCGCGTCCAAGCTCCAACTACAACTTGGCAATTTCTAACTGCCTCCAAAAATGTAAACGACGGGCTATCACCCCTGCTCTTGAAGTTAAATATATGTCTGATTTCAGAGGGCCTCGGCGGGCGAAAAAGACAGTCCATGAATATTACGAAGACACTATTCAGCAACGCGTGCCCGTTGGGATGAAGTTGCGAAGGAGCAATCCCTAAATATGATAGCATCCTTCGGATATATTGATTGAAGGGAGGAAGAGTTCCAGCCGCACAAGCATGACGGTAGAATGCTGTATATCCTTCAGGCGGATTGTGCGGTCTATCGGTGGTGCTGGGCAATAGAACGTCACCAAGAGATATGTTATGCTTTAAGCATATTCGTCCCAATAAGGATTCAGAAATGTTGGACTGAACCGAGTCGACAGGGTCCTCAATAAATATCGCCTCCGGCAATTCATCTGGAGCCGGATCGATTACGTCGGCAGGGATGTCAGGAATCTCAAGCACGGGAGGAGTCGAGCTCTGCACCTCTTGTTGTTGGGAGCTCGAAGATTCCATAATTAGCTAACTCATTAGAAAGCGACATTAAGTTTATGAACAAGCCCGTGCATGCCCCAGTGTAGTGTGTGTGAACATGTCGTGCAGTGCAAGTATTATACATCACTCGAGCAAATTTAACAGAATGAAGCGAGATGTTCGTACGACATAACTTGGGAATTTAAGAAAGAAAGTGACCGTCATCGCTGACCGTCATTTCCGAACCATCCAAACGCTACGGACCAACTTCAAGTATAAGTCAGTTGTATTATTGGTTAAGTCATGGTTCCATCGACGAGCTTCAAAGGGAATTCAGGTTCAAGTCTGTTAATCAAATTCGATTATGCAAAGCCGAAGCTCGTCGGAGTCAAGTATGCCAAAGTTCATTAAGTTCATCAGAGAATAACTTGAAACTGGTCGTAGTTCATATGATGGAGCAAGTCAAGAAGCAATGGTATCAGGGGACGAAGACGTTCGAATCCATCGACTTCGAATCGATAAGGGTCGAATCGATGGAGTTCGATTCCAGGTACTTCGGATCCGTATGGTTCGACTCGATGTAACTTTGTGATAGAGGAGCGCTTCGAATCCGTAGGCTCCACATTGTTTCGAATCGATCAGTATTCAATTCCTTCGAATCGATCTAAATGACATCACTTCGAATCGATCAAATCGACCTTTTCCCTCCAAGTCATCGATTCGAAAACCTTGCCCTCGAAATCGATTCGAACCGGTCATTCCTGGATCGATGCGAAGCAACGGGAGACGACCCACTCCATTCAGACCTCATCACTCCTCGACTCCATCGAGTCGACCCATTCCATTCAGATCTCGTCATTTCTCAGAATTTTCTAAGGCGAAGATAGTTTTGCTTTTCTCATCTCGAATCGGTCCATTGAATACCTGTTTAGATTTTGAGTAAACGCGTGGAAGAGACCGAGTGTTTTGAAGAGAGCACGTTTGTCTTGGCCTAGGAGAAATCGATTCGAAGAAGAAGCTCTCGAAACAGTAAAAAGTGAAAAGTGAGAAGTGAATAGGAGCCCGGTATATATAGGGGAGATGTGACGATTCGCCTCCCGGTATATCTGACCGGCTTCTATAGGTGGGATAATCGACTCGAATCGATTCGTTGCGACATCTTCGAATCCATTGTAACCTTTAGTTCGAATCCATCACAACGCGGCGTCGTTCCACCAGTTCGAATCCCTCCTTTAGTTCGAATCCAACCGGTTTCGAATCCTTTGCCACATCGAATCCATTCCAGCAGCATCAAGACAAAGCAACATTGATCCGAGCACTTACAACTTCGACTCCATCAACTCAGAGAACATCGAATCCACGCAATATCGATTCGAAGGGGCACAGCTTCGAATCCATCGCCAACCACTGATGAAAATGGACGAATAGTCTCAATGTTTAAAATTGCTTGTCTACTCTTGTACCGATTCAGGAGAGGATCAGTACGAGAGGATGATCATAGATAATCATAAAAGCAGTGTTTTAACTCAAATCTCAAATCGGTCCAGGAGAGGACCGGCGCAGATTTCGATAGTAAACCGAACTGACAACGACTTGCGATCGCGCAACATTAATCAAAGCCAAGATAATACACGTATGCACGTATTTCTGACTAATGTTTGATCTCTATCATTTACAGGGATCGAATGTTCATCTCGTCACGACTCAAAAAACTGACGGCCAGTCACTATTGTACGACGGTCGATTACAGCGATACAGAATTCAACTTTCGGTAAAGCATGTCATAGCTGTCCAGTGAGAGACTGCAACTTTTCAAAGCACGTCATGTTTACACAAGACGTACTTTGGGGGGCAAATGTTATCCCGCCTTTTGGCAAGGCCATGATACCAAGGACTTAACTAGAAAACGGTGACAGATCGTCCCGTAAGTCGGTTACACGTAAGGGTCGCTACGGATATCGACGAATTTTGTCCGAGTCCGGATCAAGCTACAATTGATAAGACATGACAAGCGAAGCCTGGGAAGCCAACATCCCAAGTTTCGAGATAATCCGAGCTCGTACGCTCAAGATATCATCGATTCAAGATGGAGAAAATAACCCATGCTCGAATCCATGGGTAACGCTCTAGTTCGAATCCATAGGCAGGGGTCATGATCGTATCCATCCACCTGAAGCCACTCCGTGTCCATCCAGTTGTAGTGCTTCGAATCGATGAAGTCATTCCTCTCCGTATCCATCAGGTTTACCTACCTTCGAATCCAACAAGTCGGAGCCATTCGAATCGATGGGCTGCAATGCAACACACTCGATTCGATCAAGCACGCGCTCGACTCCATCAGGTTCGACTCCACTACATTCGAATCCCCAGGCTGAGACATCTTCAAACCGGTCCGTAGCTACGAGCCTAACTCGATTCGAACGTACATCAGTCCCATCGATTCGAAGGAAGAGGTCCTTCGAATCCATTGCCTCGACTCCACCATCTTCGAATCCAAGTCGTGGATTCGACCCAGTCAATCCGGAATGGAAACCGGATCGATTCGAAGAAAGCGCACCACGTCACCATCTTCACGAGCAGGAAGATCGATTCGAACGAATCGATTCGAGCACATCGATTCAAACGACTCCAAAATACGAAAAACACCAACTTGAATCGATCATAACTCGAGTTCTACAAGTCCAAATCCCATGAAATTTTCACAGAAGCTCAAATACAGGATGAAGAATGTACACACCAAATTTCAGCTCGATTGGATGATTTCTTGATCGATTCGAACCAAGGGTCGAATCGATCCCAAAGCGGGCCCGGATCTCCAGATTTCGGCCATGTGGGCCCCCTGACGTGCCAGAACTGGTCTCCCCTCATTTTGGGCGAAATACCAGTCTCCAACACCTATAAATAGACCCCCTGGTCATTCAGAAAGGAGGTCGGATAATTCTAAGTACCGAAGAGCGCCCAGATTCTTCCAGATCTACTCCAGAACACCGCCGCTGCTTTAGATTGAGACTTAACTTAGAAATTCAGTTGTATTACATTATAAACGACTGTAACCTTCAAGTATCGAGCAATAAAATCATCAAACTTCATAGTGGACGTAGGCAAAACGCCGAACCACTCTAAATCGCTTGTCTTTGCAATTTACTTTCTGTTATTTGGAGTTTTTGTTAGATAATCCACAGTTTTAATTTTCATTCTTCACTTTTATCTCTTCAAAAACTTCCGAAGAGTGTTGTGCCCATTTTTGGTACAAACATTTATATTTCTATTTAGAACTTTTTAGTTTCTACATTTAGCAATTTCTGTAAATATACTTATTTATAAAAAATTAGAAATATTTATTTTTATATTTTAATGCATTGGAATCATATCTTTCCCAAGAAGGAAATATACCGTTGCAACTTTCCATCAATAAACAAAAGTGGGATTGTGCTGCGTTTGCAATTACAAGGAATTATCTCTTTTTATTTTTATTGAAATAGACATGCAAACTACCGAAAAACATCCCTACTTTGCAAATATCTTTCCTTTAGACATAAGAATATCCTTTGTTATTTCAAACGACGCACTTTATGTATGTGTGTGTGTATAACTATGAGATTGGACTATTTATGGAAATTCCTATGAAGATTCTATAATTCCAATGAATGAAAATATAGAAATTTAAATATGAAATCAAATTAAAGCTTCTCCAATTGATGATTATCAAATTTAAAAATTTACAGCCTATTTAACAAAAATTTGGAATAGCTACACAATTCTATCACTATAATATTTCATAATGTTTAAGGACCACTCTCTCTAAATTTTAGATCTATGGCATATATACCATTTTCAAAGTTATTTAATTTATTGAATATGTAGGCGAGGAGTTCAAATTAGATTTTTTTTTCCATTTAGGCCTAAATTCAAAGGTTTTCACATAGGCATAATAACAAAAATAAAATATCAATGGTATAAATTTAGTATAATGTAAATTATATAAATTTTCACTCACCTTATGGCTTTCAAATCTCCAAATCCAAATCCATTCATCTTACTTGACTCATTTTCTTTTCAACCAAAAATATGTGTGTGTATATAGACACACACATATATATACATACCATTAGAATTACAAATATGAGAGGAGATTTGAGTTAAGTGAGTTTAAATTTAAAATTTCTAAACTTACCTCTTTCACAGAATTGATTCACTCCTTCCTTCTCTTTTATTTTCTATTCTTCTCCAATATAAATATATGTGTGTATAATATTTTTATAATTTCTAGAAATAGTAAGGAAAGAGAAACGGCTGAGCTCCGTTGCTAAGTTCAGAAAATATGAGAAGAAAGTGAGGTGCCATGCCTGTATTTATAGGCACTCGAATCAATTCGATATGTTAGATTATTATTTATTAAATCCGGGCCATTAAGCCGAGGTTCAAATAGCCATCGGCCCAACCGACCGATCGATAAGAGCGGTCGACTGGCCCTATCTGGCTATCGACCGATATGGTCCTGGTTATTTATTTCCTTGAGCATTACGGTTAACGTTATTATGTTTTACAATATTTATTCCCTTATTTGTGTTTTTGAATTATTTTCGATCAGAATTCTTCACACGCTGATAATTTATCCATTTAAACTCTGACTGCAAAGCTTTATATATGAAAGTTGCTCCGAAAATCATTATGAAGACAATGATGCAATTGCTCATATTCCTTTTTTTGAGATTTAATAATTATTTATTATTTCTTTTTAATTAATTATCGTTTAGTTTATGGAGTGTTAAATTCTCTTCTCCATAAAAGAATTTCGTCCCCGCAATTCCTCAAGGGTTGAATCATGTAACATAGGGCGGAGCCATTCTAAACTATCTAACTAATGAGTATATAACTAATTTTTCAGCCAATCGTATACAAATGTATGGTGTATCACAACGCATTTGATATGTATGCTGAATAATACTAAATAGGCGCCTACTATATATACGCATTCTTCAAACAATTTTGAAAATATGGCGCAAACAACCTATATATACTAGCAGTTCTATATGTATGCAAGTTTTCAAAAACCAAAAGCTTTGTATCCACACAACAATTTCCATACTTCTACGAATAGGAGTCCGATTCATCCAATTTTGAATCCAATCCCTACCACTCAATACCTAGCACACTATTTCTAACATCCAAAAATTTGAAAATCTAGTTTAACTAAATCTATATTCTTATGTCGAAAAAGGAAGTTAGATGGAAAATTTTATCTTTTAGAAATGACCCGGAATTTTATCACTTTGATTTTTGAAAATATTTTATTGATTTTAAATATTCAATTTATTATTTTAATATAAAAGAAATAAATTTGGAAATAAAATAATTTGATTTCAACTAACGGATTTTTATTTGAATATATAGAATTTTTCTATAATTTTTATTTCAGAAGGTTTAAATTTCTGGTTGACGTATTTTACGCCGAACATCGATATTTTCAAAATTTAATAGAATTCAGTGTCCAGTGTGTTTCAGTGTTGTTTAAGATCGCATTAGAGTTTTGTACGCGGTCGTATTTTGTTTCCGGTCGATTCGTGTCTCGTACGCGAACGCGATATTATGTGATGGGGTATCAGACTCTATTCAAAATTCAAATTAAAACCAAATCAATATACATCCTCATTACTCATTGTACTAACAAGTACAGAGCAAGCATACACAACCTTTCCCTTACTCTCTTCCATGTTTGCTAGCTTCAATGGAGGCGCGTTTCTTGCCACTTTTCCAGGCCGAAATGGTGGGATCTTGCCTCGAACTGGATTTAGTTTGTGCATATATATGTGGTTCATCTTTCTCCTTCTCTACTTGCTAGCCGTGCCTTGCTCCTCCATTTCAAATGTGTTCCAAGTAATGAAATTGAGAAATCATCTTCCACCTTCATCAGCTTCAAAAATTAACACACTCCAATCCACTCACCTTCAATTCAATCGTCCAACATGAAAGTCGTTCGATATCTCATCTAGTATTTTAAAAATTTATCGTGCTTGGTTTCTTCGAGCAACGATTGAGATAACTACAATTTACAGCAAGGAGCATATATTGTTTATAAACTTCAAAAATCGATTTCTCATTATCTGAGAAGAATTAGATGTCATCGCTAGTGCCATTGTGATCGTAGGGCAACGTAGTTTTTTTGTGGAAGTTTCGGCAAATTTCTGTGATGGTCATTGATGATCGTTATTACCTAGGGTTGATGATAATGGGAGATGGAGGCGACGATGGGCGAATTCAAGCTTGATTTTGGGTTCGTGGTGGAGAGGTGCTTTGGGTGGCAAATTTTGGTAGGGATCGAAGGCTAAAAGTGTCGTGCATTTAAATAGCTTGGGAGCATTTTTCGAGCTTCGATCAGATTTTAAGGGAAGGGGAGGAGACCGAGGCAGTGGGTGCAGATGGATGGGCATGTGAAGAGAGATGGGATGGTGGCTTCACGGCATCAAATTATAGAGCAAAGGTTTGTGCACGTGCACGTTGTGTACATGGGTTTACTGGAATTGAAAGAGGAGAGGGAGAGTCGGGAAAGAAGAAGGTTGAGGCGGTTTCGGTTATGCGAGGTTGGGATTTGGGCCCAATAGCTCTGGGTGAGAAATTTTAAATTTATTTGATTTTAAATAGCTGGAACTTTGAAAATCTGTATCTCACTCATATTTAACCCGATCATCACTTGAGTTTTTGCATTGGACTTGTATTGACGAGTACAACATCGTAGTTTAACTTGTTGATAGCTTGGCAAAATACAAAATTTATGATAGGTTAAAATAGTCTGGATTTAAATTACGTTACTTTAATTAATAACGTCGCTTAAGTTATTATACCTTAATCAGTGATGTTTATTTGACCAAATAAAATACTATTGAGATAAATAAAATTGAAAAAGAGTAATTTGGACATCTGTTTAGCAGAATAAAACACCATTCCGCTAATTAAATTTATTGGACACCTGTTTAGCAGAATGAATCTCCCTTCTACTATAATTAATTGGATAGGTTATAAATGGACATCTACTTAGTAGAATAAAGCGCGACTCTGCTATTATATTAGTGTAGATATCTATGTACATGTCAGTTGATTAGTATGGGTTAAGAGTTGTATTAATAATCGATCGTTAATTATGGATTTAATTCACACATATGTCTGTTTGTGTAAATGACGAGTAATATAACTTGGAAAGTTTAATTGAATGAAATGGTAATTTGTTAAGTTATAAATGTCTGTTTGGTTTTTAAATGATTTCTGAAAGGAAATTTAGGAATAGGTTTTAGAGGTCTAAAAATGGGAAAGTTATAAATAAGGCTTGAGATTTATAAAAAGTATTTTATAAATAGATTGGAGATTTATATAGAAATTTTATAAACAGATTTGGAAATGTATAAAGGAGATATTTATTTATAAAATAAAAAGAGATTATGGGAATGATTGGTGTTTTGGGTTATCTTCGTTGTAATGACATTTGAGTTTGATTATTCTAATATAATTTTAGAAATAGAAAACCTTTCTAAATGTTTTGTAATTGTAGTTATACCATTTTATGAGTATGTGGAAAAGTTTTCCTAGTTTGAAAAAGAAATGGTTTGTGAATATACTTATACCGGTGAGATAAGTACATGAATATTTTAATAAATATTTGAAAAGTGATTCCAAAATTAAGGAAAGATTAATTTTGAGAGGCCTAATAATTTCCATGGAAAATGTAATCCATGGTTGAATAATTGATATTTGATATTTAAATAACCAATTATCAAATATGGACCCAAAACGTAAGTTTGGAAATATCTAGGAGAAACGCGTGAGTTATATGGCACAGTCATCTCTGATGATACTCTACTGTGCGTATAAATATTGTTCTATTCTGCTAGGACGAATGATAAGGAAATCCATCGATTAACGGTTAGGAGGTGATCTTCGCTCTTATCCTTGACTGTTTATTTCCTAAAGAACCGGGGTTGAGTTAATCGAAAACTATCGAATGTTGTTTCGAAGAGACCGGGATTGGATATGTTATCCAAAAACCACTTCGATCCAACTCAAGCGTTTTGAAGTGAAGACATCATGAAGATGATGGAATTGAACAAGGAGCTCTTGAAGTGCAAGGGCTGCTTGATACTAATCCCGAGGATGATTCCAAAATGGATGCAGTAGAAGTAGTGCCTTCGCTTCCATCTCCTAGACAACTTGTATGGACGAATGCTTGCATTGCATTGCCGAATGGAGGGCAGTGCTAGCATTCAAAGTGAGAAGTGCAATATATAAGGTAAAACGTAGCCTCAAGCGTCATCAAAGGGAAATGACTAAAACATGGGAGATGCAGCAGGGCTAAGTGGGTCGCTCCCAAGTAGGGTTGATCATCCCTATCTAGAGTTGATATTATCTCTCATTTGTATTCTACGGGGCCCATTAACGGAGGGGTGATCATATTTGGTACTACTAGTCAAGTGGTAGGCCAGTTCTATGTTGGCAGAGGATCCTGGTGAGGTCCTCAGTGTTATTTTATCTAGAGATGCACCATGACGGGCGGTACCCCAGTAGTCCAGTCATTTGTAACGACCCAGAATTTCAGTCATTCGAATTTAGAATATTAATTTATTTTAAAGATTGAAAAGTAAGTTTTATAAGTTAAATAGTTTAAATTTCAAAAATAAGGGTTATTCGAATATTTGAAAATGAATTAAATCTTGAGTCTGATGTAAATGAAAATGATTTTGAAAGTTGATTTAAATTCGATTTAAATAAGAATGAAGATAGTAAATACGTTTGAATTAAAAGTGAATGAACTAGTTTTAATAATAATTCGTTTTAATTTAACGTGTGAAAATAGCCTTCTGGGGCACAGTCTCGGATTTCGACGAAACCAGTTTCATTGGATTTGTAATAGTGAACTATTATATGTCATTGAATTTTGTGGCAATCAGACGTATCGTTTGCTCTTGCAAATTCGAAACGCATAAAAATTAATTTAAAGGAATTTAGATTATATGATTCAATTTCGGAAAGCTAGCTTCTATATACGATGGAATTGAGTTTCGATATATATATATATATTTCATTGTGTTTGGAATAAGGATATAACTTATAGAACGCCAGGAGGCACACATTGTTTGGGGTTCGAAAATTTGACAAATGAATAGTACTTTTAAAATTTTCTATAAAAGGACTTGAGGTATTTTCATTTGCAAAACCCAAACCCTAATTAGCTTCAGCCACTATTAAATTAGTGCTCCATCCAGCGGCCATAATTTCTCCGACTCATCCAAGCAAAATTAGCCAAAGCCATCTAAAAGAAACTAGGTGCTCTCCTCACCATGAACCCATCCATACCTTTCGATCGTGATCGATGAATCATGACGACCTGAATTTGCTCGAGAAGGAAGCATGGTTATATTTAATTTACCGTCGATAAGCGATGAATTGGGAGGGTGGACCACTAGCGATGGAGGGAGAGAGGCCAGACACATCAGTGTCAAGCTCGAGGCGGCTCGCGGGGCAGCGAGGCGGCGACGTCTGGTTGGGGAAGTCATGTTTTCGTTTGACTGGGAATGAGAACGAGCGTGATAAAGGAGGGAAGATTATTTAATTTAAATAAGTTTATTAATTATAAGTTAATGACAATTTAATTATTTCAATCATTATAAATTCATAACTTTTTCGTACGAGGTCCAAATTGAGCACGACAAGTTGCGTTGCGATCGTATCGACTGAATTCCACGCTATGGAGTTTGATTAGATGGATGCGGAGCTAGTAGTAATTTAGGATAAAATTGAACGTAATTTTAATTCAAACCAGAGCGCTTTGGCGACTATTAAAATCAAAGTGAGTAAAATCACCTCTCCAGCCCACTTATATTTTATATAAGTGTGGATAATTTAATCATTGATTATTTGTTGATTGTTTGGATGATTCACTATTTTATTAGTTGGTTTGGATATATTTCCGCCCTTGAAGCGAACGAGACCCTATTATGTTTCCGTGTATGAATGGATGACTCTTTATATATGGTCCCACCTCAAAGCGGTTGATTAATATTATTTGGTTATATACTGTATGTGATGCAAGGGGGACAGGTTGGAGGGATCCATAGGTTTCCTCACACTATTGATTTTATTTTTCATATATTTTGATATATGACATGTTGGATGCCATATTTGATGACATGGATGTGTTTTTGCTTATTTAGTGCTATGTAGCACTGGGCCATATTTTTGGTATTTTGAAATACTATAAAATAGTGATTTTGAATTGAGATGACTTTCAAAGTGATTTCGGAAGTATATATATGTTTTAAATATTTTTTAAATTATTAAAAAGAATTAATTTATTTTTAAACAAATAAAAAGTATGGCTTTTGATGTTATAAAAGTATAGTCTTGTGAAATATTTTTTGGATAGAGATTTTTGAATAGGTTATATAATGGATTTACAAAAGTGATATTTTATAAATAAAAAAATAGAGTTATAATCGGAATTTGTAAATATTTTTTAAACGGATTTAAAATTTATTTGGTAAATGGATTTATAAATGGATTTTATAAATAAATTAGATTTGTAAAGAAATGGATTTATAAGTGGATTTTGATAGTAAAATGAGTTTTTATAAAGGAATGGTTTACAAATAGAATTTATAAATAAAGAGATTTTATAAAATAGAAGTTTCATAAAATTGAAAGGAGATTTATAAACATAGTTTTATAAATATGGAAATGATTTATGTTGAGATTTGAATTGGATTATCAAATTAAGGAAATATATTCAAATTTGTAAGAGTTAAATAACCTTTTAAAGGAATATTTTGAATGTAATGTTTTTTATAATGTTAATGGTTTTTAAAGTGATAGTCTTTAAAAGTAAAGTATTGAAATTGATAATTTCAGATGGAGTTTAAATGGTTTTGAAAGGTGATTTAAATTATGTTAAGTATTAGAAACATGGAATTCAACATTTGTTGTTGTAATAGACGTTTTTGGGGAAGTATGGAAGGCATGGACTATAACACTGTTTTTATAGTAAATGATTTCTATTTTATATAGTATACGGGATATATATATATATATAATTAGTCGAATCCCTATATAGTGTTTTTGGGTTTTCGTAACGATATTTTATGCAACATTCGTTTTGACCCAATAAATTATATTTTGACATTCCATTGTGAAATACACGAATTGGTTCTTATGATCGTACCAAAGGCTTGGTAGTATAGGAAGCATTGCCTCTTGTACTTAACACCCATCTGGAGGCGTACGAACTCTGGAGTTGTACGGTTTTAGAAATCTATTTGGCGTGTCTCCAAAATGGTAGTGTTATTAAATATACCTATACCATTGATATAAGTATATGGAAATGTTTTCCAATATCAAAGGATTGAAATGGTTTTGAGATCTTTTTAAAGATAATTAGAAGTAAATATTATGAAATCGATTTAATTAATAAAATATTAATTAAATGAGCCTAGTGACTGCTTATGTGTTAGATATTATTTGTTGCTTTGATAGTTAAATAACCGACTATCAATTTTGGCCATTTTTGGTTCCTTAACTTATGTGGGAACTGATTAGTCGTGCACTTAGCACGAAGCCAACTGAGTAGGCTTGATTATCGTTTCGATTAAGAATTTTGATTTAAGTAGTGTGGAGTGTCTATGGTGCTCCAATCTACCAGGCTTCCTTCTTGACCGAAGGATAGCAAGTTGAGAGTGGGAAACGTGATATGTCTACGAGACTTGGTTTTCGTATAAGGTTGAGGGATCTTTATTGTTGTTGGTCCGGAGAGACCGGAGTTGGATTTATCCGAGAAGTACTTTGGACCAATGTATGCGTTCAAAAGTGTAGGTTTATGATAATGATTTTGAAGACAGAGATCTTCATGATGCAGGGCTACTTGCCACTAGACCCACGATGTATGTTATATATATGATGGAAGTAGTGCTTTGTTATGAAAATCTACGATATGCAAGGACTTCTCGCTACAAGTCCTAGGAGTAATTTCCGATAGGATGTGGAAGGACGATACCTTCGGTTATCTTATTCATGGACAATTTGTATGGACGAATGTATGACGTTGAATTTCTATTTACATTGATCGATCTCTATGAACATATCGTCTATTTGGTGGCGAGAAGGAAACTTTACTTAGGTTAACACCCTTTCCTAAGATGTATGAGCTCAGAAGTTATACGTTTATAGAAATCGGTTGTGTGATCATGGAACGATAGTGTGACATTCAAAATGGAATGTGCTATGTGAAAGGTAAACGTTAGCTTAAGCCTCATCACCCGGTAATGGCTTAAACAGGGTGTGCGTAAGGTTATGTGGTTTGCAACCATTAGGGTATGATCATCACCCCTCTAGATAACCCTCTATATTTCGGGTATGTGGTGTATGCTACAAGACGTCTTGGATAGGTCGGTATGACCGGGGTGATGACATATTCGGTTTCTGTTCAGGCCATGTATGAATGCCAAATAGGAATAGACTGGTCTTGTCAGATGTGGAGGATTGTTTATATATCCTTGTTACATTCCTCTAGATATGTACTGTACGGAAGGTAGTCCCATACCTACCATTGTATGGAAATCTATTTTCCAATACGAGCCTGCCATTTTGTTTGTAAACCTATTATGCCATAAAATTTAACCAATGTAACAATTTCGGCTATTTTAATATTATTTGTATACTAGACACCTGTAACATCCCCCACTTGGAGGCCCAAAACTAATGGCTACGGATGTTACAGTCATCCATAGTTATTAATCCTGTGACCAAATACAGTAATGTTAGGTACATTGATATAACAGAAATACATGGATATGAATTTTTTTTAAAATCATTAAACAACTTTCACATTCCATTTCAAATCATTTCAAATTCATTACATAATCCCATAATCGAGAACCACGTTCAGAGAAAATATAATTATTACAACATACGCCAACAATGACATATGAAGATGCCCCCTTGGATGATCAAAGTATATATAACTTGGAAATAAACAACTTTGCCTTTACAACAACAACACGGCGGAATCAAAAATAGAAAAGATCTCTAATAGCTATCTTGCCTTATGCATGTCTCCGGAAGCTTATTCGTCTAAAGAGGTACCTGAAAACCTCAACTCTCAAACTACTCAAAATCAATCGAGCACCCGAGAGTTTAAGGGGAAACACAAACTTCGAGTCAGACATAAAGCCTGGTATGAATAATAATCTACCAACTCAAACCATTTAGATATCTAGTGATACCAAGCCGCTCAGCGGAATGGGTTTTCCCCTCACTAGTACCTTATCTAAAACTTTATAATAACCATATACTTTGCTTCTACATCCACAATGGTTCAAACATAACAATTTGAAATATTTGATGATATGCAAACAAGTAAATCAATTTTCGATTTCCCATCCCCCTTCTTTTTTGACTATCTATCTCATTTATAGTTTCTAGGGTCACTATTAACCTATTAGTTTTCATGGACTGACTAATAACCTGTTTAATGCTTATGGACTCCCTGTATGGTATCATAATTTTCATGGGATCACTAAGAACCTATTGGCCCCTGCCAATAACTTCATTGTTTTATGGGTTCTTCCTGAATCTATTGGTATCTCCAATAACTTCCCTCTTATCATAGTTTTCATAGGTTGACTATGAAACTATTAAGTTATGTCAATGACTTTACCCGGAAATAGTTTTCATGGGCTCACTACAAACCTATTGGCCCCTACCAATAACTCTTTCTAATCATAGTTATCATGGGTTTACTATGAACCTATTGGCCCCTGCCAATAACTCTTTCTAAACATAGTTTTCATGGGTTTACTATGAACCTGTCTATCTGACAACTTCTTTATTCAGTATTTAGGCATCCTACATTCTGGTCTATCTGACCTCCTGGATGTAATTCTACTCATTCTGGAGTTAACTCAATTTATATTCACCACTGGGTCAACACAGCTGGTTATTCTGCCCTTTTCCCCCAAAATACAGTTATAGTTAAAGTGAATATGTATATTAGAAGAAGCAAACATAATAACATAATAACACCAATATCTGTGGTTTAATATCCTTGAAATCATTTTCATATGAAACATGGTTAATCCCTTTAACTTATTATTTTATCAAGGAAAGCTTCTTCAAAAACTTCATACTTAAAAGCCATTTTAAAACTCATTTTTATTGCCATGGGTTTTCCTTTAAAAAATGAGTTTGGGTTCTTTGTTTTCAAAACTAAGGCTTTCAAAACCTTATACCTTTTACTTTCGAAACCATTGGATAACCTCCTTCGAAAGCATTCAAATCCTCTTTCCAAAACAATAAGCATATGCCTTTCGAAACACTTTGAATCATCTCTTTCGAAACCATCAAAACCTACCTTTTGAAAGTGTTAAAGCATTACTTATTAACTCTTAGAAGCATAGCTTCAAAATCATTTGAAAGTACCCCTTCCAAAACCTTTTGGAAGTACCCCTTTCGAAACCTTTTGAAAGTATCTCTTTCGAAACCATTGGGTTTATTCTAAAAATATCTTTCGGGTCAAAGTGAATATAAACGAAAGTACCACTTTCGAGACCATTAACCTTTAAATAAAAATGATTGGGGAAAAACTGATGGCTTCAGAACCATCCTTTCGAAAGCATTTATCATTTAAGTAAAACATTTGAAGGTTAGCTTCGAAACCCCTTTCGAAGCCATTGCCTTCAAAACCATTAAACCCTTCGAAATCTTTAGGAAGCGGCTTAATATATTTAATAAACAAAAACTAACTTTCAAAAGCATTGATGATTTCAATCCATTCGAAAGCCATAAGGTTGGCAGCATGGTTTTGATCGGGTTGAAACTACCATTTTGAAAGCATTGTATTAAAACAAGGCAACTCATTTGAAAGCTCTCTTTTTGAAACAAAACGACGGAAACATTTTCGAAAGCTATTTAAATGGGTTTCAACCCCTTTGAAAGCATCCTTTTGAAAACAAGGCAAGCGCATTTCTTTGGAGAGTAAAACAAAGGCTTCGACCCCTTCGAAAGCTAGGTTTCGACTCCATAGCTTCCACCTTTCTCCAATCCACTACGTACCAACTTATTGATACCTTGTGTATTGGTTTTGACTTGGTTGGTTTCGATTTGGTTGGGGCGGAAGTAAAGGGTCGAAGGGTAGCTTTTGAAAGCGGCGAAACAACATTTCTGGGTAAAGACTGTTTAATGCCTTTTTAACTAACTTGCCTATTTGTAAACGTTTAATTGGTTGCCATAAACTTTTCAAATTATTTTCTAAAAACTACCGCAATTGTTCAGATCTAAAATAAAACTAATTTAACAAAATAAGCCATTCCTTAAGCAAAACAATCAAAACACTTTAGTCCTTCATCTAAAATAATTTAATTTCCATAGTAAATTACTTAGAAAAAATCCCCAAAAATCATAGAAATTCATTTTTAATATGTTATCTAACATATATAAATTTTAGACCCAAATACTTCCATATATTGGCCAAAATAATTTTACACCCAAATTATTTATTTTCTCCTTTGAAAATTCATAACAAATTTTCCAAGCATGGAATTATAAAAATTAAAACTTATCTCCAAAATAATGTTTTACATAACATATAAATTCCTCATGGCATTCGAAACACAATATAAATGATTTTAGCCTTAAAATCGTATAAAACATATATCAAACAAACTTGTTTGAATATAACATATCATGAAATCCACGCATATCATCATCAAAAATCATCTCAATGGATTTAAATATAAAACAGAAATCAAATTATCATAAAAACAAAAATAGAGATGGTTTTGATTATTATTCACCTTGATTAGGATAAGGAATCGAGATTTGATCTTTGATTAATTCCCCATGTTTGATTCCTTAGCTTTAATTTGATTTTCCCCCTTTTTCTTCCCTAGGTAATGGCCATTGTGCTTTCTTTTGTTTATGTTTTTGTGTTTTGTAAAATGAACGTGAAAGGAAAATGAAATGAGAATTTTAAGGGTAATAGGGTCATGATGGCAGCAATTCATATAACACCCTTGCATTAATTGTTTTCTTATTAATTAGCATATAAAACCTTTCATAGCCCACTTTATATTTAATTAAGCACGACCTCTAAATAATTTTCAAATCTCAATCCCCTTAGTACATTAATTTTTTCGTTATTCTATTTAATTTATCTAATTAAATCACCTGAATAATGTTTTTAAAAATTAGGGGTGTTACAGGCTCCCATCCTTAAAGAATTTCGTCCTCGAAATTCAATAAGGACTAAATACTAAACATAGCAATCATCTGTAACTAGTCCTGACAACCATACTAGCCTACCTGACTAGCAACTATATATATAAATCCAATATAGACATACCCTCAAAGCAGATCAGGATAAGTATCTCTAATCCTGTTTTCTGTCTCCCAAGTACAGTCCTTCTCATTGTCGCTCCACTAAACTTTCACCAACTTGACTGTCTTGTTCCTTAACCTTTTCTCATCTCTCGCTACAACCCAAACTGGTTGTTTAACAAAAGTCAAATTAGGCTCTACTATCAACTCTTCCAACTCTGTCGGAGGAATAGTAGTCTCTGTATCATACACATACTTGCGAAGATGAGACGCATGAAACACATTATGGACACCTACCATACTGCTCGACAACTCTACTCTATATGCAAGCTTCTAGATCCTCTTTATAACTAGGAACAGACCAACATATCTTGGTGCCAGTTTCCCTGATTTTCGAATAGCACCACGCCCTTCATCGGTGATTCCTTAATGAAAACCCTATCTCCAACTGAGAATTCTAGGTCTTTGCGCCTTTTATCTGCGTAACTCTTCTGTCTGGACTAAGCTTTCTTCATCCTTTTACGAATCAACTCAATCTTCTCCGTCACCTCTCTAAATAGATCTGGACCTAAGACTAATCTGTCTCCAGTATCCAACCAACATGGTGGTAATTTACATGGCTTTCCATACAAAGCCTCAAAACACATCATTCCTATGCTAGTTTGAAAACTATTATTATATGAAAACTCCACTAAATGTAGATGATCTTCCCAAGATCCACCAAAGTCCAATACACAAGCTCTTGGTAAATCCTCGAGTACCTTATTGACTCTCCTTGTCTGCCCATCCTTTTGAGGGTGATACGCAGTACTCATATTAAGCTTGGTACCTACACATCTTGTAGACTTTTCCAGAATTCACTAGTGACAAAGCATCTCTGTCACTAACTATACTACTAGGAATTCCATGGTCTAACTATGTTCTTCATGAACAACTTAGCTAAAACAGGTGCCTTCCTGGTTGACTTAACTGGAATTAAATGGGCACTTTTGGTCAACCTGTCCATTATGACCCATATACTTTCATTTTCTCTATTTAACCTTGGCAACCCGTCTATAAAATCCATGGATATCGAATCCCATTTCCAAACTGGTACCTCTAAAGGTTGAAGCAATCCACTAAGCTTCTCGTGTTCGACCTTCACTTGTTGATAGTTTGCATACTGCCTAACCCACAAGCCAACATCCCTCTTTATACCTTCCCAATAGAAGCTCCTCTTCATATCTTGATACATATTGGTCCACCATAATGAATCATAAACTTGGACCGATGACATACTCCAAGAACTTCTTTCCTTAAATCCTCAACATTCGGAACACATAATCGTCCTTCTTTTTCAACCATCCTCTCTGGTCAAGACTAAAATCCTTAGATCATTGATCTCAGTTCCAGTCTCAAGCCTTCTAATCTTCTTGGCTAATAATGGTTCCTCTTTCTGCTTAGAAGCAATCCTTTCGATCAACACTGGTCGAACTTCCAAATAGGACAACATGGCGGTGCTTTGACTAGAGCTAGCAGTCGATCTTAACTGCACATTACAAGTAGTCAAAGCTTCTAAATCTTTCCATTCTGCCAACATAGCTAACACCACATTCTTATGTCTTCTGCTAAGAGCATCTACTACCTTATTTCCTTTCATTGGTGTATACTGTAACGACCCATACTTTTAACTATTTCAAATTATTAAATTTAATATAATTATTGAACAAAAATGGTTAGAAATAAAAATTTAATGATTTATTAATATAGTTTATTTAATGTGAACTTGAATAAAATTTTGAAACAAACAATTTCGAATATTTAAGCAATAACAAGAATTGAAATGGTATTCTACGTATTGAATGTGTTTATAATCAATAACTGGAATTGTATAATAAATGTTGGATTAATTAGATGAAAATAAAATAATTGTTTAATAACTAAAAATTCATTTGAAATCCAATATTAGGATTTATTGGAATTCTAATATCAGAATTCATCAAAATTGGACTATTGTAATACTTTAAATGAAGAGAATAGTTGTTTGTTAGTTGAAATATCTTATAAGTTAAATTTTATAAGTTAAATAACCTACATTTTGATTATAGCGATTTATTGGATAATTAAATTGTTTAAATTTAATATTGGAAATTATTTAAATAATTGAATCCTAAATTTAATGTGAATGAAAATGATATCGGAAGTTGATTTAAATTTTATTTATACAAGAATGAAGATTGTTAACTTCTAAAATTGAATTTAAAAGTGATTAAATTTAATTTGAAAATTCTTTGTTTTAATTAACGTGTAAAAATAGCCATTTTGGGCACTGACTCGGATTTCGAAAAAACCGGTTTCATCGAATCCGTAATAGCGAATTATTATAGGATTTCAGGTTTCGTAGCGATTGGACTTACCGTTTGGTCGTGCGAGCTTGAAACGCATAGAAATTAATTAAATTAGTTTGATTTTGAAAAGCTATCTTCTGAATATGATGGAATTGGCTTCCGATACCTATTCCAATGTGTTCGGAATGGAGTTATAACATATAAAACGTCAGACGACATGCTTCTTTTGGAGTTTGAAAATTTTATGTGTGATTGGCTCATAAATTTATATATAAGGTCGTGTCTCGTTCATTTCATCAAACCCTAAAAAAAAATACCAGTGGCATATCGATTAATGGCCAATATTTCCTAAACTTCTCTCCTCTTTTTCTTCCAATCCATTCATCGAAATCAAACGGCTTCAACATGAAAGATGAAGATCTCGACGAGCTCTACATATCCAATGAATGGATCGTGCTAACTCGACTCGAAATCACCAGATTTTCGCCGCGTTCATCGTTAGGGTTTATGGGTTTCGATGTTTGTTCGTGCATGTGGCAAGCTGGAGGCGGTTGTGGCCTGGGAGCGATGTCGTGGCGATCTGGGCTGGGCGTTGGCGATTTGGCGATCTCGTATATAAAAAAAAGAGAAACGTGGGCCACGAGTTGCTTGGGGAAGGAGGAACATGCCTATAGCTTTACGTGAGGAAGAGATGAGGTAACGGTTTAATTAAATTAATTATCTTTATTTTGATGATTATGTTTTTAATTATATTGATATTAATAAATTCGTAGCTTTTGCATTCAAGGTCCGTTTCAAGTGAAAC
The DNA here is from genome assembly GCA_030737815.1 of Allium fistulosum. Classification (NCBI taxonomy): domain Eukaryota; kingdom Viridiplantae; phylum Streptophyta; class Magnoliopsida; order Asparagales; family Amaryllidaceae; genus Allium; species Allium fistulosum. The sequence goes on along the minus strand of CM060902.1, from coordinate 1,036,581,589 downwards.
GATTCGTGTTGCAATCGTATCGACATCGTCTACGACATGGAGTGGAATTAGAATTTATTTGAAGCTGGAATTTTTTTTTCAAATGAAATTGAGTGTTTTAAAGGCTCACGAATGACTAAAATATTTCTATGCTAGTTAAATTAAAATCATGAAGTGATTTAATTTTACTGGCTGCTGTTTGGTAATTTAAACTGACGTTAAGTGACATATGAATTTAAAAACTGTTACGAATTTGAAATCGATAGTTAAATTTGAAATTGGAATTAAAATGCTAGTTAAATTCTCGATTATTGATAACTAGTTAATGGTTGTGATATTGGCTGTTTTGAATGTTAATTGTGTGGTTGATATTTTGGATGATTGGATGTTTATTTATTTTTATATATTCATGTTATCACCCTTTAAATTATTTGACAATATGTAAACTGTTATTTGAATTATATTCGAATAAATTAAGAAATATGTTGAAATGATATATACCTATGGCATTTATTTTGGATTGAAATGATATATATCCGTCCCTGAAATTAAATTGAAATAACCGATCACTTGGCCATATGATAGAAAATTATATACGGACACCGGATTGGTTAAATTAAATGATTTTAATTTTTTTGGTTTGAAATTATTTAAATGATTTTGATTTAAAGAAATAAAAATCGAATTATGGAAATTGAATTATTTTTGAACTTGAGCTCGAAATGTTGAAATTGAAATTTGTTAACAAGAATTGTTTAAGTAATCAAATTTGAAATTTGAAGTTATAATTGAAGTATGATTTAAATTATGGAATTTGATTTGTTTAAAACATTAGAACTTTTATTCAAACTTTGAAATAAATCCGAGCAAAAGTAATTTAAATGGATATTTCAAATTTGGACTCAAAATTGAATTATTTTAAAGATTTGAACATTAAATTGAAGATTGAAGTTAAGTTTAATTTAAATGATTTAAATCGATATTCTGAAATCGAACTCGAACTTTATATAAACAGAAATGGTTTAAAATTTTAGAATTGAATTGAGACTCAAACTATTTGAATCGAATCAATGGAATCGAGATTGAAATTGATTTGAATTGGAATTGAAATCAAATTTAATTCGAATTTAAATCGAAATTGAGTCGATTTGAATTGAATTGAAATTGAAGATGATTTGGATTGAAAAATTTGGAATTAAAACAGTTTGACTTTGGATTGAAAGATTCACAATTTATAATATAATTAAATTAAAATACTAATCCATTCTTTTTTTATTTTTATTTTTAAAAGCCATACCCATTATGCTTCAAACCCGGCCCACTTGCAACCTTCTTCGCCAAATTCCCCTTCTTGTGCACAATACTGAAACACGCTCTCCACCGTACACGTGCATGACCATCCGAGACCACCGGCCATCAATTCAACTTCATCCACATGACCGCCTCACCGTCCTCTTTCAAACTAACTCCTTCACCATAGCCACGAACCCTTAGATCAAAACGCGACTTTGCCACTCCTCTGCCTTTCTGTAGCAAGTGTCGCGACACGCAAGAAGCCACCGAGCTTCACAATTTCCTGGCCGCCGGCTGCAAAACGATCCCCTCAACCCAAAACCAAGCTCGAGTTTGCAAATCGTTCACCACAAAGCCCTTAAAAGTTAACCCTAGCTATGCACGTTCGACTGTAGACTGTCGAACAACCCAAAATTCCATTGCTCATCTCAAAAAGCACACTAGATTGAAGATTATAGCCTAAGGATCTCAAAGACATAGGGTTTGGATTTTATCGGTGAGTATCCCTTTATATTTTGATTTTTTAAAGTATCGTTTCTCCTTTTTTTCTTCTGTGATAATCGAATAGGAAGGTGAAGAAATGAAAAGGCAGAAGTATTGCAATTTGATTCTATACCCAGATTGAAAAATGAACGAATTTGAATGAAATGATGATGATCTTTATTCCTTCGTTTAAAAGGAGAAGTAGGGGAAAAAGTAGCATAAGAGTAGGGTAGCATTTTTCAACATAGGTGGATGATTATTGCCTAAAAATTTCGGCTGAGGTGACAAGAAAATTTTGGCTGAAAAGATAACTGATATATATATATATATATATATATATATATATATATATATAAAATCCCAAAATATCTAGATATTTATTTCGAACCCTTATTAAAGCGTGTCGCCAGGTGTTTCTAATGTTATACCCGTACTCTGAACGCAATGGAACAAGTTTCAAAACCTAATTCGATCGTATGAAAAAGTTAGCTTTTTAAACCCAATTAAAATATTAAATTTTCGATATAAATTTCAATGCGTTTATATTCCGTACGACCAAACGATAACGTCAATAATTACAAAGCTTGAAATCCGATAATAATACATTATTACGGATCCAACGGAACTGGTTTCGTCGAATTAAGAGACTGTGCCTCGGAATGCTATTTTAACATGTCGATTAAATCGAGCGATTTTCAAAATCGATGAAATTACTTGAAATTCCAATTTTAAAAACTTACCAACTCAATTATAATTCAAATAGAATTTATATCCATATCAGAAACCATTTCGATTCATATTAAATCACAAATTCAATTATTTACACTATTCCAATAAATATATTAAATTTCACTATTAAATTAATATATAAAATTTTCAAATTTGAGTTTATCGACTTAATTCCATTCAAAAATCCACTATCATCACTCAAATTCAAACAGAGTTTAAAACAACTTTAGAAATTATTTTTGTTCACATTTAACTCCAGATTCACATATTTATCCAATTTCAAATATTAAATTTATTATTCATCAAATCCATTTAATCGCTATATTTGGAATTTTAAACCATTTCACTAAATCGACCAAAATTTCCATATTCAAAATAAATTAATATTTCAAATTCAACCATTAAAAATGTGATAACCCTGATTTTTTGAGCAATTTCATGATTTAAATTAGTATATGTTTGTTTAAAAATCGCATTGAAAAAAATAGAAATGGAAACTGATTGCAAATGTATGGTTTGAGCATGTACATGTGCACAAGACAATGCACACACATGCACACATTTTTCTGTATAATGAAATAGACAGAAATCAATTTATAAATTAGAATAAATAATTTAGAAATACATATGTATGAAAATAGGATTATGTCTTTAATAAATCTAGCACAAAGAAAATAAAAGCTAGGCAGAAATAAACTTAAAAATTATTTAAAGAAAGAAAATAAGGACTTAGGCAAAAATAGGCATACATATACATGTGCACAAGCAAACACTTGCCGGAAGAAAACAAAAATTGCATGGAAATGGCATGAACCCTTAAGCAAACACTTTATCCATTTCCAGTCATTTCTTTAATTTGGAAAATGAGAGTCATGCATATAACATGACCGGGGTAAAGGGGATAAGGATTATTTCTGAAAATAAAAACAAGGACCACATACCTTTTTTCTCTTGAATCAAATGAGAGGCAGACCATGTTTTGTATAGGGTAAAAATGACATTAGGTAATTTTGTTAAACCCTAGTAGCAGTCAGGGTTTTGTATGAAAGGGACGCGGAAGATGATCTTAAGGCTATTTAACACTAGAGGGGGGGTGAATAGTGTTTTAAGAATTTCTTTAAAACTTCTTTGATTTAAATTGATTTAACTAACTTAATGCAAATACACAATCACAGATCAAATCACAGAATCACAAACAGATGCAAATATAAATAAAAAGCAAGTAAAGGAAAGAACACACCAGGAATTTTATACTGGTTCGGTGTTACCCTACATCCAGTCCCGCACAACTCGTACGGCTTTCTATTCAATAATAATCTAGATTACAATCCCTCGATTCCAAGGCAACGAGGTACACCCTCCAGATTCTCAGGTCTCTGGGTAGAACCACTTGATTCACAGGACACAAGTTCACCCGATCGATTTCCAAGGACACGATCACACCTTTATAACCCTAAACAAGTTTCTTTGAGTACAAATGTATCTATAACTCTGATAAGCACTGAGATTCTTTGAAGAGAGTGGCAGAGAATCAAACTAGAGATATTCTGGTTTGATTCACTTAAGATTTCGGCAGAATGTGGATAGGATGATTAGAAAATAAGATAAGAGAGTAAAGAGGAGAGAAAATAAAGAAAGTAGTTACTGGAAAACGTCCATAACAGTCTCTATTTATAGAGAATGAATAGATGTGTCCATTCAAAGAGATTTAAACGAATAGACACTTCTTTTGAAAACAACCTTTGCTATAACGGGAAGCATGTCGACATGACGAGTAACTATGATGTCGACATGGTCTAGTAAAAATGATGATTTGCTTTTCTTTGAAAATGATGATTTAAAACATATGCAACTTTATTCAAATGGACTCTATGTATTTGTAGAAGGTATTTAGAAGTAGAAATACTTATGAATATATATATGTATATATACTAAAATATATTTAAAATCAAGGTAAATAAACTAAAGTAAATATAATATTAAAATAGATTTTGAGGCTAAAATATCAAGGACAATTTTGAAATCAAAATATAACAAAATGATAAATATGATTTTGAGGCTAAAACATTTTTGAAAATACGAACGAAGGTTTTTCTTTTGAAAAGGAATATTTGAAAATCATTTTATGAAACAAGAGATAATTTTGAAAATCATTTTGAATCAAAATTAGTGGATAACAAAATAGGGCTACTATCCGTTCCACTAGATATTTCGTGAGTTCCATCTCACTAGGGTTCCATCCCTTTAACAAGAACGAAGTGGATTCCATTCCACGAGTAAATTGGATAAAAAAGAATGATAGTGCTTTCAAGGAGTTTTAACAAATATCTAACCTAACTATATTATTTGTCTTGAACTCTTGAATATCTTGAATCTCATGAGTCTTCAATCTTGAACTCTTGATCTTTGTCTTCTTTACTGTACAGTCTTCTTTTGTTGATACCTGCATATAGATTTCCTGCGCATATATATTTTATAACACTTCTATAGTTGTTGTCATCAAAACCATTATCCTATAGACTAACATTCTCCCCCTTTTTGATGATGACAACCTTTGTTTATAAAATATTTATATTCTCCTTATAACTCCCCCTAAATCTAATAACTCCCCCTTAATCTATGCCTAACTAACCTATTTTATACTTCTCCCCCTTTGTCATCAACAAAAAAAATGACATTAACTCCCCCTAAATCTATGATATTAATGATAGTGTTATCATTAATAATACTGAAACTAGATATAACAATGTTAAATATTGTATACTCAGAATGATATATATGAGTAATATAAGAATGAGAATAATACGTGTAACCACAGATTATTTTATTCATTTCAATATTACTATATACATGACTATTTAAACTTATAAACACATAACTAAAACAAGAAAATAAACAACTCAACAGTTGTTTTTGATGATGGGAGACTTGTGGACAGGACAATTTGGGTAATGGAAACAGAAATTTCCATGTTGTTCCACAATGTTCCCATAAGCATCAAAACAGACTTCCCCTACACATACTGCTTCATCATCAGTTTCTTCCTCCATTGGTTCTTCCTCTTCTTCTTCGTCTTCGTCTTCTTCTCCTTCTTCATTTGCTTCTATATTAGAAGAATCTTCAATTACAATTGGATTGGCATGATTATCCATGAGGAATTTTTGAAGATTCCTCAGAATATTCCCTTGTTTCTTTTGCTCTCTTGCCATTCTCAATTGTTGAACTTGCATTTCAGTTAACATATGCAGCGAATTATCAACTTTCTCCTCTATTTTGATGACACGAGCAAGTATGGAGTTTTGGAAAGGGCCTTGTGAAGGAAAAGGGAAAGGAACCGGTGAAATTTGATTAGGATTGGATGTGGAAGCCATGGATTTGATGTTTCCAGAAAGTAGTATGAAGAAATAATGATTGGAGGGAAGAGAAACTCGGAATGGGTGAATTAAATAACCACCCATTCAAAAATTAGAGGGAAAAACGAATTGTCATTTTTACCGTTTCATGTCGACATGACGCATGAATACTATGTCGACATGGTGTTGTAAAATGCTATGGTTAAGAAATCATTCATATATACCCTATGTATACTACTATACTATATACTATATTTCAGAAAGAGAACATATACCTAATTCTCTTCTTAACTTGGTGAAGACAGGTTCTCCTAAAGGTTTGGTTAAAATATCAGCTATTTGATTTTCAGAATTAACGAAATCAAGAGAAATTTTCTCTTTATTTACGTTATCTCTTAGAAAATGGTGTCTAATGTCAATATGTTTAGTTCGGGCATGGAGAGTTGGGTTTTTGGACAAACTAATGGCACTAGTGTTATCACAGAAAATTGGAGATTTTGTGATAGATATACCAAAATCATTCAAGGTTTGTTGCATATACAAAACTTGAGAACAAGCTAAAGCAGCAGAAACATACTCTGCTTCAGTTGTTGATAGGGAAACAGTATTCTGCTTTTTACTGAACCAGGAAATTAAGGAATGACCTAGAAAGTGACAAGTTCCACTTGTACTCTTTCGGTCTGACTTACACCCAGCATAGTCAGCATCACAGTAGGAAACTAATTCAAATGAATCATTCTTAGGGTAGAACAATCCATAATCAAAGGTGTGTTTAACATATCGAATGATACGTTTCACAGCTTTTAGATGAGTTTCCTTGGGTTGAGATTGATATCTTGCACAGAGACAGACACTGTTCATGATATCTGGTCTACTAGCAGTTATATAGAGAAGTGATCCAATCATTCCTCTATACAAGGTTTGATCTACGTCTTTGGATAGATCATCCTTACTTAACGCTATATTGGTTGCCATGGGAGTTGGTTTTCCACTCACATTGGTCAAGCCAAACTTACTAACTAACTCTCTCGCATACTTCTCTTGACTGATAAAGATACCATTATCTAATTGTTTGATTTGTAATCCTAGGAAAAAGTTAAGTTCACCCATATGACTCATCTCAAACTCTTTTGTCATAATGTTAGAAAATTCTTTGTTCATGTCAAAATTGGTTGATCCAAAAATAATATCATCTACGTACACTTGTACAAGTTGAATATCATTTTTATTTCTTTTAATAAAAAGTGTGTTATCTACTTTACCTATTTCAAAATCAGATTGCAAAAGATAAGACCTAAGTCTATCATACCAAGCTCTAGGAGCTTGTTTTAAACCATACAGGGCCTTTTTTAATTTAAAAACATGATTTGGAAATTTTGTATCTTCAAAGAGTGGAGGTTGTTCAACATAAACTTCCTCTTTTACAAAACCATTTAGAAAGGCACTCTTGACATCCATTTGAAAAAGTTTGAAATTATTGAAATTAGCGAAAGCAAGCAGAATTCTAATAGCTTCTAATCTTGCTACGGGTGCAAAGGTTTCGTCATAATCTATACCTTCTTCTTGACAATAACCTTGTGCAACAAGTCGAGCCTTATTTCTAATGACCTCACCTAATTCATTTAATTTATTTTTATATACCCATTTAGTGCCTATAATGGATTTATCCTCAGGTCTAGGAACAAGTTCCCAAACATCATTTCTGGTGAATTGATTCATATCTTCTTGCATAGCAAGAATCCATGAATCATCAGTTGATGCTTCCTTTGGATTTTTAGGTTCTATTGAGGATATAAAAGCAACATGACTCATACTGTTTAATTGATTCCTAGTTTTAACAACAGATTGCATATCTCCTAGAATATTTTCTACAGGGTGATCTTTTAAAAGCCTAATCTTTTTATTTGGATGAAAAGTTTCATTTGTAGCATCTACAGATTCATGATTAGAAATAACTAAGTCATCCTCATCATTAGTCTGATCAACTTCTTTGAAATTTTCATCAAAGGAAACATGTAAAGTTTCTTCAATAGTGTTTGTTCTTAGATTAAAAACTCTATAAGCTTTACTCCTGTTAGAATATCCGATAAAGATTCCTTTGTCGGATTTAGGATCAAACTTATCTAAATTATCTTTTGTATTTAAGATAAAACATTTACTTCCAAAAATTCTGAAATAAGATACCTTAGGTTTCTTATTGAAAAGAAGTTCATAAGGTGTTTTATTGGTTAGAGGTCTAATTAGAATCCTATTCAAAATATAACAGGCTGTTGCAACTGCTTCAGCCCAAAAATGTTTTGGTAATTTACTATCAGAAAGTAGAGTTCTAGCACACTCTTGAATCGTCCTATTCTTACGCTCAACTACTCCGTTTTGTTGTGGAGTTCTTGGAAATGAAAAATTGTGAGTAATTCCCTTCTGATTACAGAATTCCTCAAACTTCTCATTTTCAAATTCACCACCGTGATCACTACGAATAGTGATGATCTTGGAAGAAAGTTGGTTTTGAACTCTTTTTGAAAAACTTTTAAAATAATCAAAAGTATCACTTTTATGTTTCAGAAAGATTGTCCATGTATATCTGGAATAATCATCCACAATTACAAAGACATATTTACTATGGTTGATTGATTGAATCTGAGATGGACCAAATAAATCTAGGTGAAGTAACTCAAGAGGTTTTGAAGTAGAAATCATATCTTTAAGTTTAAAGGAACTTTTTCTAAGTTTTCCTAATTGACATGCATCACATATACTTTAAATTGCATCTTAGGGAGGCCTCTTACTAGATCAAGTTTGGATAGTCTAGATAAGAGTTTAAAATTCAAATGTCCAAATCTCTTATGCCAAGTCCAAGGGTCACTTGTATTGGCCAAAAGACATAGATTATCATTTGAAATTTTCATACTAAGAATATAGATATTCTTTTTCCTAACTCCCTCAAAGATAATATTAGATTTATTATCTTCGATGTGACACTTGTCTTTTTCAAATTTAATCCTATATCCTTTATCACATAACTGACTAATACTAAGTAGATTATGTTGTAGATTTTTAACTAACAAAACATTTGAAATAATAGGAGTTTCAGAATTACCTACATTGCCGATGCCAACTACATAACCTTTTGAATTATCCCCAAAATTAACCAATCCTCCATCCTTGTAAATAATGTCATTGAGTATCTCTGGATTTCCTGTCATATGCCTTGAACATCCACTATCAAGTATCCACTTGTTTTTCCTTATTTGCACAACTTGTCCATTGTGAATAGATTCATTTGTCGCCATGAAGCAAGATTCCTGCACAGTGAGCAACTTTTGTAGATTACCTGATTCTATATAACTATCATGCATCAATTTATGAGACCACAATGATTTGATCATTAAAGAATTATTTTTAGGAAACATTTCAAACTTAGCCATGAACTTTTCAAAAATCAGATTATGAATACTTTGAAAAACTTGCTCTGATACCAAATGAAAGGGACGCGGAAGATGATCTTAAGGCTATTTAACACTAGAGGGGGGGTGAATAGTGTTTTAAGAATTTCTTTAAAACTTCTTTGATTTAAATTGATTTAACTAACTTAATGCAAATACACAATCACAGATCAAATCACAGAATCACAAACAGATGCAAATATAAATAAAAAGCAAGTAAAGGAAAGAACACACCAGGAATTTTATACTGGTTCGGTGTTACCCTACATCCAGTCCCGCACAACTCGTACGGCTTTCTATTCAATAATAATCTAGATTACAATCCCTCGATTCCAAGGCAACGAGGTACACCCTCCAGATTCTCAGGTCTCTGGGTAGAACCACTTGATTCACAGGACACAAGTTCACCCGATCGATTTCCAAGGACACGATCACACCTTTATAACCCTAAACAAGTTTCTTTGAGTACAAATGTATCTATAACTCTGATAAGCACTGAGATTCTTTGAAGAGAGTGGCAGAGAATCAAACTAGAGATATTCTGGTTTGATTCACTTAAGATTTCGGCAGAATGTGGATAGGATGATTAGAAAATAAGATAAGAGAGTAAAGAGGAGAGAAAATAAAGAAAGTAGTTACTGGAAAACGTCCATAACAGTCTCTATTTATAGAGAATGAATAGATGTGTCCATTCAAAGAGATTTAAACGAATAGACACTTCTTTTGAAAACAACCTTTGCTATAACGGGAAGCATGTCGACATGACGAGTAACTATGATGTCGACATGGTCTAGTAAAAATGATGATTTGCTTTTCTTTGAAAATGATGATTTAAAACATATGCAACTTTATTCAAATGGACTCTATGTATTTGTAGAAGGTATTTAGAAGTAGAAATACTTATGAATATATATATGTATATATACTAAAATATATTTAAAATCAAGGTAAATAAACTAAAGTAAATATAATATTAAAATAGATTTTGAGGCTAAAATATCAAGGACAATTTTGAAATCAAAATATAACAAAATGATAAATATGATTTTGAGGCTAAAACATTTTTGAAAATACGAACGAAGGTTTTTCTTTTGAAAAGGAATATTTGAAAATCATTTTATGAAACAAGAGATAATTTTGAAAATCATTTTGAATCAAAATTAGTGGATAACAAAATAGGGCTACTATCCGTTCCACTAGATATTTCGTGAGTTCCATCTCACTAGGGTTCCATCCCTTTAACAAGAACGAAGTGGATTCCATTCCACGAGTAAATTGGATAAAAAAGAATGATAGTGCTTTCAAGGAGTTTTAACAAATATCTAACCTAACTATATTATTTGTCTTGAACTCTTGAATATCTTGAATCTCATGAGTCTTCAATCTTGAACTCTTGATCTTTGTCTTCTTTACTGTACAGTCTTCTTTTGTTGATACCTGCATATAGATTTCCTGCGCATATATATTTTATAACACTTCTATAGTTGTTGTCATCAAAACCATTATCCTATAGACTAACATTGTATAAGGAGGCTCAGGGTAGTGAGGCCTGTCACATTGCTCCTCATCACTTAAAGAAAAATAAAACATAAACCAGAGAAAAATAGAAGAAGGCAGAAGACTAAAAGGGTTCATAAAGCTTAGGAAAAAAAGAGAAGGGTTAAGGTGAGTAACCTCACTGGAAACTGTGGTAATAAGTCCTGAATATTGAGGCAGCCTAATTAAATTTATATTTCACTTTTGCAAGCTATGTTCATTTTATGATTTGATAACTTAAGCTTGTCATTGATCTGCTCAAGTGTAAATCCCTTTACAGTGACATATTTAGTGACGCAGCGGATAATTCAAAACAATGTAGATCGGTGAAAGTAGTAATCGATGGATTGATGAATGCTGAATTGCCCGAATTCGTTGATCCGAAGATACCGAACTCTAGCTATCTCGAACTCGTTGATCGCGCACGATACCGGGTTCAAAGATCTTCAATTCTTCAAGCGTTGATCAAGCGCACTTGATTCCGCGAATCGGCTTCTACAATCGTTGAATCGAGCGCACTCGATTAACCGAAAGAGGAGATAGGAGATTACACTCAACTACCAATTTGAATGAAAGCACAAAGCAATCAAAAGAGAATTTTATTCAATATTCAACAACCTTTACAAATGAGAAACCCGGCCTATTTATAGGCGTTTTACAACTCACACAAAAAACACAAAAATTCACCAACTCCTAAGTCGGCAACCGACTTACGACCTAAGACATAACTCGGCGACGACTTATCTACAAAAGAGTAGACGACTTAAGAAACTAGTTACAACACTCCGACTTACAACAGACAATACAGCAGACAACTCCTTAAGTCGTTGCCGACTTACAACATACCGACTTACAAACAAACAGACCCGCTTAAGTCGTTGCCGACTTAACAGCTCTACACGACTCAACTAGTAACGACTTAAGAATAGCGGTCCAGATTAACTCGGCAGAGAAAACAACGGCAACAGCTACTACGACTTAAAAACATGCGGCGACTCAAAGGAACCAATGGTGGAAGTTAGCTCGGCAGATCATCCAACGGCATCAGGGCTTTCGACCGACTTAAATAAGTCGTAACTCGGTGCCGACCTATCACTTTCCTTAAGTCGTTGCCGACTTAAGCCTTCACATTTTCCACCTCGTGTTGCTCCTCCTGTAATTTTAGGTCGTAGCTCGTTCGAGTTGAGTCGGTCACTACTTATGTCTTCTCTCCAGTTAAGTCGGTCACTACTCATGCTCGTTTCTATAAGTCGGAGACGACGTATATCTTCCTTAAGTCGGTCACGACTTATATCTTCGCCTTTCTTAAGTCGGTCACAACTTATGCCTTCGTCTTCCATAAGTCGGTCACGACTTATGTCCTTTGCTCTGATAACTCGGCTACGACTTATGCCTTCATTCCTGGCCTGAGCTACATCATTTAGTATAAAAGAGTCATGGATTTCATGTTTAAATATGGTGATATGTGTTGAGGTTTAACTTTGAGATGAAGTAGATTTTTATTGGTTTTCTTTATACATTTATTTATTTAAAACTCAGGATTCATGTCGTAGATATATGGCCTAAAAAAATGAAAGAAAATGTGGGCTGCAACATTGTGTTGTTGCTTATGTCTCATATCAACTAAAATAAAGATAAATGTAGAGGTGCAATGTTATACATGTGCTGAGCTTCTATGTTTTATGAACCCTCCAAATCAAAGCATATACTTGTGGTTTAGCCAGATTTTAAATTAACAAAGGTCTGATTGAACCAGAGGTAAGAGAGGACAACCAGAAAACTATCTATGGCCATATGTTTGTAACTTGATCCATTGAAACCCATAGACAAAATAATATGCTTAGAAATCACATCTGATTGCATGTTTGAAATGTTTGTTTATGAGAACATGACTTACCTATCTCTGGATGAATACATGTTGGCTGAATGTTTATTTCTCTGATTGAAATATGATATACAGAAGGGATTAGCATAGGAATGTGAAAAGTAAAATAACATTTAGTAATTTAACTAAGGACTTTTGGATCTTAGGGCTACAAAATATGGCTTGGCAAGGTGAACATTGCAAGCTCACACATGGTATGTTTATACCCAGGGGCCTGAGCGTGCTGGGTTAACAGTGATATGTCCCAGGCAGTGTGTGGTTTAACAAGAGAAAGTAGCTAAAGACCATAACATACTTGATAGTGAACAATAGAAATGGGTTCACGATAGGGCTTGGGTAAAATCCCCGATGGCCAGTAATCTAGTAGAAAAGACTTGATGATTGGATTGATGAATATGTTGATTGGTTTATAATGTTTTATGGATGAATCTTATGATTGCAATCACTGAACTAGACCATTGAATCACATATAATCTGTTGTGCACTAATGTATATACACATGTATCACAGAAACATGCACAAGAGTGGTACTGAGTTCCTTTATCCATTTTGAAGTCACATGAATATGAATAAGTGTCATAAAAATCATGTTTTCAGTTAGATTACTCATACCAGACTTTAGTCTGACCCTTGTGTGTTTTATGCACCATTGGGTGTCTCATGTTTATATGGGGCAGTTCATGGTGATTTTGCAGGAAAGTAGGAATGATTTGATCAGGCTTTGGATATTTAACTGCATAAGGAATTGGATGCTATATTTAAAGATTTGCTGAAGTTAAAATAGATGTTTATGCTGAATTTTGTTAAGTTGTTTTGTTTAAATTTGATTAGAAATCTACTGTATTGTTAGAACCATTGCTTTGAAAATGTTGAGCCTATATGTGTAACAGCTGGAACTTATGTGTTTTGTTTTGCAAAATGCTTTGCTAAGAAATGGAATTTTAAGCTTTAAGAACAGTTAGGCTATAATGGTAGAAAATCTGAGATTAAAGGATTTATGGATTGAATATACAATCAAGTGTTTGACATAGAAAAATTCATGTTCAAGTTGAGATAAAATTTGGCAGAAAAGGTTTTGAGTTGCTTTGAAAAGGAAACAGATTGACATGTATTTTTGCCTAAGAATAAGTGCAAGTGAACATGGCTAACTTGACCACTTCACAGAGCCTGGGTTAAGCCAGCACTAAAAAAATTTTAAGCTAAATTTCCAGTAATACTTTACAACCCAAATATAGGGTAGATTCAGTCACTTTTGATAACAAGAAGAAAAAAAATATATAAGGCACTTGAATCTTCCATTGACACACACATGCATAGGAACATGCACACACATGCACATGCAAGAGCATAGTTCATACAGTAATAAAAATATGGAAATACATGCAAAATGATAAGCCTTGAGACATGAAGCCAATAGGTATGCAATAATCTAAGTATGCTTAGAAAATCTGGTTTTTAGAAACACTATTGCTATGTAGGAGTTATTCCTTTTAATAATTCCCAAACAGATTTCTACTTCTAAACTTTTATACTCTAATTCAAGTAGAAAGTAACTTATATATCTTCACATATGTAAGTTTAAGAGGAGTGAAGCAAACCAATATTTTTATATTGTCATAAGGATCCTGGATAGAAGAAAATTAGAGTGTATATTTTCTTGATTGAATGACCACTGTATATAAAAAAAATCTTTAGATGAAAGAAGGTGGGTCATTTCAAAAAATAAATTAAACGTTCAAAACCGAACAACCAAAATCCCGGGTCGTTACACCTATTACGTTCCCGTGTATGAGCAAATGACCCTTTGTATACAATCCTGCTTCGAAGCGGTTGATTAATGTTATTTGATTATATATTGTATGTAATGAAGGGGGACAGGTTGGAGGAATCCAACATGATTCATCACACTGTTGATTTTACTTTCTATATATTTTTATATATAATATGTTGGATGCCATATTTGATGACATGATATGTTTTTGCTTATTTAGTGCTATAGTAGCACTGGGCCATATTTTTAGTATTTTGAAATACAATAAAATAGTGATTTTGAATTGAAATGATTTTCAAAGGGATTTTGGAAGTGTATGTATGTTTTTAATTTTCAAATTATTAGTGAATTTATTTTAAATAATTAAAAGTATGATATTGATGTTAAAAAAATATTTGTGAAATATTTTTTAGATATATATTTTTGAATAGTTTATAAAGGATTTATAAAAGTGATATTTTATAAATAAAGAAATAGAGTTACAATCGAAATTTGTAAATATTTTGTATATGGATTTGAAATTTATTTGGTAAATGGATTTATAAATGGATTTTATAAATAAATTAGATTTGTAAAGAAATGGATTTATAAGTGGATTTTGATAGTAAGATGAGTTTTTATAAAAGAATGATTTACATATAGAATTTAATAAATAAAGTGATTTTATAAAATAGAAGTTTTATAAAATAGAAAGGAGATTTATAAGCATAGTTTTATAAATATGGAAATGATTTATGTTGAGGTTTGAATATGGATTTTTATACAAAGGAAATACATTCAAGTTTGTAAGAGTTCAATAACCTTTTAAAGGAATATTTTGAAAGTAATTCTTTTGATGAAGTTAATGGTTTTTAAAGTGATAGTCTTTAAAAGTAAAGTATTGAAAGTAATAATTTCAAATGGAGTTTAAATGGTTTTGAAAGGTGATTTAAAATTTGTTAAGTAACGAAAACATGGATTTCAACATTTTTTGTTGTAATAGACGTTTTTGAGGAGGAATGCATGGACTATAACATTGTTGTTATAGTAAATGATTTCCGAAAGGAAATGTTTTATATAGTATATAGGATTTATATATATATAATTACTCAAATCCCTATCTAGTGTTTTTGGGTTGTTGTAACGATGTTTTACGCAACATTCGTTTTGACCTAGTAAATTGTGTTTTGATAATCCATTGTGAAATACACGAATTGGTTCTTATGATCGTACTAAAGGCTTGGTGGCATACGAAACATTGCTTCTTGTACTTAACACCCGTTTGGAGGCGTACAAACTCTAGAGTTGTACAGTTATAGAAATCTATTTGGCATGTCTCCAAAATGGTAGTGTTATGAAATATACTTATAACATTGATATAAGTATATGGAAATGTTTTCCAACATCTAAGAATTAAAATGGTTCTGAGAATATATCCTTTTAAAGATAATTAGAAGTAAATATTTGGAAATTGATCTAATTAGTAAAAGATTAATTAAATGGGCCTAGTGACTGCTTATGTGCTAGATATTATTTATTACTTTGATAGTTAAATAACCGACTATTAAATTTTGCCATTTTTGATTCCTTGACTTGATATGGGAAATGATTAGTCGTGCACTTAGCACGAAGCCGACTGAGTAGGCTTGATTATCGTTTCGATTAAGAATGTTGATTTGAGTAGTGCGGAGTGTCTATGGTACTCCAATCTACCGAGCTTCCTTTTGGGCTGAAGAAAAGCAAGTTGAGAGTTGGAAACATGATAAGTCTACGAGACTTGTTTCCATATGAGGTTGAGGGTCTCTTTATCATTGTTCGTTCGGAGAGATTGTGGTCAGATTTATTGGAAAACTACTTTGGACCAATGTATGCATTCGAAAGTGCAAGTTTATAATGATGATTTTGAAGACGGAGATCTTCATGATGCAGGCTACTTGCCACTAGACCCACGATGCATATTATATATATATGGTGGCAGTAGTGCTTCAGTATGAAAATCTACGATATGCAAGGACTTCTCGCTATTAATCCTAGGGGTAATTCCCGACAAGATGTGGTAGGAGAGTGCCTTCGATATGTCATGTTCCTAGACAACTTGTATGGACGAATGTCTGACATTGCATTTCTAATTACATTGATTGATCGCTGTGAACTTATCATCTATTTGGTGGCGGAGAAGGCAACTTTTCTTAGCTTAACACCCTTTCTTGAGACGCACGAGTTCAGGAGTTATAGGTTTGTAGAAATTAGTTGTGTGATCATGGAATGGCAGTGTGTCATTCAAAGTGGACTGTGTTATGCGAAAGGAAAACATTACCTTAAGCCTTATCATGCGGTAATGGCTTAAACACGATATGTCATAAGGCTGTGTGGTTCGCACCCATTAGGGTATGATCATCACCCTTCTAGATAATCGTCTATATTTCGGGTATATGGTGTATGTTATGAGACATCTTGGATAGGTCGGTAATGACCGGGATGATGACATATTTGATTTCTATCCAGGCCATGTATGAGTGCCAAATATGGATAACCGGACGTGCCAGGTGCGGAGGATGGTTTGTGTATCCTCGGCACATTCCTTTAGAGATGTACTGTATGGAAGGTAGACCCTTACCTGCCATTGTATAAAAATCCATTTTCCAATACGCGCCTGCTATTTTTGTTTTAAACCTATTATGCCATCAAATTTAACTAATGTAACAATTTCGGCTATGTTAATATTATTTGTATACTAGACACCAGTATAATATAACAGGATTTGATATGAAATATTTTGGTTATCGTATGGTAAAAACCCTTCAATGTTTATGTGCGACATGGTCTTATGAGATACATTTGTTTGATAGAGAAAAGTTTTATAACTTTAAAATTCAGTTGAGATGTGTTTTCTTACGTTGGTTTACCAGACTGATCCGGACGTTCTTCCCTTTGAATGCTCGGGTCAGACCGAGCATATTTACAAATATAGATTTGGATGCTTTGGAGCTTCAGCAGACAAGCTGGAGGTCTTTAGGTCGTATTCACGTATATGTTTATTTTCCACTGCATTTTTGTTTAAATTATCAGCAATTGTGAGGATAGATTGTTATAACTATCCAGGCTTATGATTAGTGATTTGTTGTTGTACTCTGATGGATGTATATATATTATAGTTTCTCTTTTATAAAGTTTATTAATATTATATATATTATGGTTAGACCGAGCATATTACAGATTTAGTTTGGATGCTTTGGAGCTTCAAGAGATGAACCGGAGGCCTATAAACGTATTCGCGTATATGGATATTTTTCCATTGCATTCATTATTGTATTTATCAGCAATTGTAAGGATAGGTTGTTATAATTGTCTGGGCTGAAATAGGTTAGTATACTCTGATTGATGTTTGTATATACATATGTTATAGTTTGTTTTTGTGTAAAGACTTGTTGTATATTGTAGATTATTCATTTTGCTGTGAGATTCTATGTTATTTAGTTTCTTCTTGTCTTCTTTATTCTTTCTTTTCACTAACTATCTGCCTTTCCATTCAATTTGAGTGGGTCATGTATGGTTGATTGTCGACTTAAACTGTACGGAAAAGTGGGTCGTTACAATGTGGTATCATAGCATAAGGTTAAGCAAAAACCTTGGCTTTGGTGGGGTAACTCATTAAGAGATAAGGAAATGGAATGCCATATATGAGTTTGAGTGCATTATATATATGAGTGCGTATTTGTTAGCGTATAAAAATGTTTTATATTATGTCGATTGATCTGTTGAGTGGCTTAAGAATTCTGGTTGATGCTTCTGGCCAACGTTATTGATAGAGATTTCCTAAACACTTGTACAAGGCCAAACTGACAAAATATCGATTTAAAAAGTGGAAAATGAAAATATTTTACCTAGGAATATATTATATATATAAAAGAATATTTTTTCAAAAATTTAATGTTATTCATGGTTGTGCTTGGGTGTTAGAAATGATAATATTCCATCATTATCATCTACAATTTGATCAGTCATGCTCGCCAAATTCTAGGCATTGACTATTATCTAATAATCTATGTAGAAACTTCCTTTTGAAACCTGGGTTGGATAGATAGAAAGTTTGGGAACATTGGAACGAATACCTTGTGAATTAAGTTTCACAATTTGAATATAAGGCATTCGGTGTTAATATAGGTTAAAAAAAATTATTTAATAAAAGATGTTTATAGAAAATCAGAATATTTTGAAATAAATATTTTAGAAATGATTTTATATAAAAGTTGATTTTATAAAAATGGGTTTTAATAAAAAGGGGTTTATTAAAAGGAAGTTAGAATATTTTTGAGATAAATACTTGAAAAATGGTTTTATAAAAGTTGATCTTATAAAATGGATTTATAACAAGGTGCCTTCAATTAAAAAGAATTTAAGTTAAAAATTTGAGGATTAAAATCCTGATGCTTTTGAGTAAAAAAAGTAATTTTCAAGGTTTGAAAAAAATAATAGTATTATTTGAAAATATTTTGGTCTAGGTATAAAAGCTTTGGGAGTGAAAATTGTAAGTAAGAAGTATTTTCTTTGGATTGGTTCGGGAAAATGAGTCTCGGTTTGTCTTGTGATGATCGAAATAATCTTCTAAATTACGATCAGATGTTTGCCTAAGTGAACGTTGTAGGGTACTTAGAAGATTATTCTCTTTATCATTGTATGATCAAAACAAGTTCAAACCTGAGTGAACCTAAAGCAAGTTGGTGATAAATGTTTTATTAGGAAAAATGTAGAGTATTGTTTATGAGATTTCAAAATAAAAGTAGTATTTTTTTAAGTTAACTAGTTCGAGTGGCTTGGAAATAACTTTAAATGCGAAAGAGGTGTTCGGATGGTAAATGCTTCTCTTAAGTATTACCTTTCTTTGTAAGGGATTATATAATGCTGTTTGGTAGTACCATGTTCCTTTGTATCATTTTAGAGCTACTCGGGTTATATAAATATATATGTTTACCAGGGTTAAAATATATCGTCATTTCAAAAAGTTTTTGAAATAAAACTTGGGTATTTGGATCTTGAGTTTTTCTTAGGGAGAAAAATGCAAAAGGAATAGTTGAATCAGATAAGGGTATATACTCTCAGGATATAGAAGAATATTATACCACCTGAGCCTAAGTTAGTTTGTGAAATGTTTCATAAATAGTTTAGGTGGAAGTAGAGTTGGTATTAGTGAGAACCAATTAAATAAGTGCATAAGGTGGACATAAATCATTTCTCTTCCATATAGTTTTGATATAAGAATCCAGTACATGGATTTGAGGTGTTTCACACCATTCCGAATAAGGATTATCACTTGATTTTGGACAACGAGCACTTGATGAGTGTTTTTGGTACGAGGCCAAAGTTTTCTATCATACTATATGACTATGCAAGGAGAGAAGAGGTTCCAAATTAAGGAGCCTGATCGAAATCTTCACTAGAGAATCGGGTGTGCGATACTAGTTCGGAAGTAAGGTTATGTATTCGAGTAGAGATAGAATCAGATTTTGTATATGAATGATCTATGAACATCATACAGACTTATGAATAGTCTTGGGTATCCTTGGGTGAAATTTTTGGGACGAAAATCATTTTAAGGGAGAGGAGAGTGTAACGACCCAGAATTTTATCACTTTGATTTTTGGAAATATTTAATTGATTTTAAATATTCAATTTGTGATTTTAATATAAAAGAAATAAGTTTGGAAATAAATTTGATTTCAAATAACGGATTTTTATTTGAATATATAGAATTTTCCTATAAATTTTATTTTAGAAAATATATAAATTTTCGGTTGACGTATTTTACACAAACGTCGGTATTTTCAAAATTTAACAGAATTCAATATCTAGTGTGTTTCAGTGTTGTTTTAAGATCGCATCATGGTGTTGTACGCGATCGTATTTTGTTTCCGATCGATTTGTGCCTCGTATGCGAACGCAATATTGTGTGATGGAGTACCGGAATCTATTGAAAATTCAAATCAAAACCAAATTAATATACATCCCTATTCCTCATTGTACTAACAAGTACAAAGCAAGCATACACAGCCTTTCCCCTACTCTCTTCCATGTTAGTGCACAGCAAGCATACACTGCCTTTCCCCTACTCTCTTCCATGTTTGCTGCCTTCAATGGAGGCACGTTTCTTGCATCTTTTCAAGGTCGAAATAGTGGGATCTTGCCTTAGACTGGATTTAGTTTGTGCCTATATATGTGGTTCATCTTTCTCCTTCTATGCTTGCTGGTCATGCCTTACTCCTCCATTTCAAATGTGTTCCAGTTAATGAAATCAAGAAATCATCTTCCACCTTCCACCTTCATCAACTTCAGAAATCAACACACTCTAATCCACTCACTTTCAACTCAATCATCAAAGAGGAAAGTCATTCGATATCTCACCTAGTATTTTTAAAAATTGGTCGCGCTCGATTTCGTTGAGTAACGATCAAGATATCTTCGATTATAGCAAGGAGAATATATTGTTCATAAACTTCAAAAATCGATATCTCATTATCCGAGAAGAGTTAGATGCCGCTGATAGCGCCTTTGTGATCGTATGGCAACGTAGTTATTTTGTGGAAGCTGCAGCGGAGTTCTGTGGTGGTCACCGACGATCGTCATGACCTAAGCTTGATGATAATCGGAGATGGAGGTGACGATGGACGAATTGAGCTTGGTTTGGGGTTCGTGGTGGAGAGGTGCTTTGGGCAGAAAATTTTGGTGGGGATCGAAGGCTAAAAGTGTCGCGCGTTTAAATAGCCTGGACACGTTTTTCAAGCTTCGGTCGGATTTTTGTGGAAGGAGGCAAAGGCCGAGGCGGTGGGTGCAGATGGATGATCATGCAAAGAGAGATGGGATGGTGGCCTCAGGGCATTGAATTTTGGAGCAAAGGGCTTGTGCACATGCATGGTGCGTAATGTGTACATGGTTTTACTGGAACTAAAAGAGGAGAGGAAGAGTTGGTGAAGAAGAAGGTTAGAGTGGGTTCGGTTATGCACGGTTGTGCTTTGGGCCCAATAGATCTGGGTGAGAAATTTTAAATTTAATTTGATTTTAAATAGCTTGAACTTTTAAAAGCTATATCTCGCTCATGTTTAATCCGATCGTCATAAGAATTTTTGCGTTGGAATCATATTGATGAGTAAACATCGTGGTATAACTTGTTGATAGCTTGGAAAAATACAAAATTTATGACAGGTTAAAATAGACTGGATTTAAATTACGTTACTTTAATTAATAACATCGTTTAAATTATTATAACTTAATTAGTGATATTTATTTGGCCAAATAAAATACTCTTGGGTTAAATTAAATTGAATTAAGTAATTTGGACATCTGTTTAGCAAAATAAGACGCTGTTCCACTAATTAAATTTTGTAACGACCCGGTATTTTCAACCATTCGCATCCATTATAATTGTATAGGTAGACACTCATGTCGGAATTGAATTGCTCAAAATACCGCGTTGTAAATAAAATTTGGCAAATCTCAGAATATACAGTAAATAGATATAATCACAGATCACAGACACAGAGTAAAATAATGCAGCGGAAGTAAAAGAAATAGTAGTTCATGAAGCTACTACATAAATATATCAGAGTTACATAAGATATAACAGAAGAAATAGAATACAACAAAAGTCTCAATATAATAACCAAGTACAAGCTGAGTAGAACAACGGAATTGAAATAGATAGGACATGACAAGCAGATAATCTCCAGCGATTCAAATCTCCAAGAGAGTGGAAATACAAATCTGTGAATAACTCAGGCTGACCCGAGCGTAAAGCAAAACACAAAACCCTCGAGTCAGGACAATATATACTTATATAATATAAACCAACTCAAGTGAACTGTAATAAAGGTACAAGTAACTTAGAAGATGCTTGGGACCGCCCATCCTCTAAGGATCCGTTAAAATATCTACTATGTAGTAATATTCGCTATTATAATAATGTCTAATAAGTAAAGTATAATCATATAGAAAATAGCGTTAAGGGGATGGAGAACCTTAACGCGGTCGGATCTTAAAATCATAATCGTAGTGGGTTCGATATGGTAGGTGACACGGCACACAAGGCAATGCCAGGGTAGATATACCAATTATGCACACGGACTGATGGATATGCATAGCAGCCACTACCGTTCCACCTCGAACAACACTCCCAAATCAAGGGTGGCCACCAAAATCACAAAGTAATAGAATGGTATCAAAGAAGTGTGTCCGATACGAGGTGCTACCTCACTGGCCCGAGATCGCTCCTGTTTTAGTCACCTTATGCCAACTCACGGGAGTTGGGTCCACGTATACACCTTAGGATCATCGCCACCATCCTACTTCATTCTGGAAACTCCACCGCGTACACAGTTGTCAAAGTGGTTTTCGGTATCGACAGAGAGTATGTCCATATCTGATCCCGGTCTCTTTAACAACCAATCGTTATTATAACCCGTGGTTATAACTTTTAAAACAATACTTTACTTCAAAATAAAATATCATTACAATATATCATATCTTTCCAAAACTTCATTTCAAATCATTTTAATATATCAAATATCAATCTTTCCAAATCTTCATTTCAAATCATTTAATATAATAAAATATCATATCCTTACAAAACTTCATTTCAAATCATTTTAATATAATAAAATATCATATCCTTACAAAACTTCATTTCAAATCATTTTAATATAATAAAATATCCTATCAGTTCAAATCCAAATATTCAACTTTAAATACCATTTAAATTCAAAGATATCGTTCATTTACTATCATTTCAAATCACCTTTAAATAGTTTATATTCCAATCAAAATAATTCATTTAAACCTTTTAAAAGTGTAATTATTATATTTTCAAATCAAGTATTCAATTTCCAAAGTTTCAAACCATTCTGAGTTCGTTTACTAAGTCAAAAACCCTAATTATTAAAATTTCAGCATTTCACAGCATTTAAAAACAACTTCTATAAGTTATATTTGAAAAAATTTTTAATTTAGCAAAGACAGCACATAAAATTGCTGTAAAAACTCAGTTTTAGTTGAATTATAGTTCAAAACAGAAAAGACAGCATTTCAGAAGTGCTGCGGTAGTTCAGATTTCAAAACAAGGGTTAAATTTGATTTCAACATAGACTGCAGACCATTACAGCATTTTCAGAGAATGCCATAATAGACCTGAGTTCAATATTAGCCTATAAGTTCAATTACAGCAACTACAGCATTTCAGAAATGCTGTAATAGCTCTTTTTACACAATTTAGTTCAATTTAGAAACTATAGCATTTCTGAATGCTTTTAAAAGTTAATTCCAGATTTTAGTGTATTTCCAGCAACTAAATAACTTCAATTTAAAACACATAAACATTTTAAAAAATAATATTTTAACATTTAAAATGTTCATTTACATATCATTTAACATATATCTTTTTCACAATAAATTTCTTATAATTAAATCCAATTTTCAACAATTTACTTAATAAATTTAAGTGTAAAAGTTTCCAATTCTTCACATTTCAACAAATAAACTTAACACTTCAAATTTAAATTACCATTTCACAAATTTAACTAAATTTCCAATTTTATTTAATTAACTTAAACCTTTAATTAAAACCAAATTTCAAATTTCCAAGTCAAGTTATATTTTAAAAGATCACTTTTAAACATTCATTTATTTAACCACTTAAATTCATAGAAAAATCAATAATACTTTAATAAATCACTTAAATTCAAATTTAATCAAATTATCATATTTTACCATTTTCCAAATATACTTAAATTTTCATTTTTATTTATATAACTTAAATATCATTTATAACCAAAATTCCAAATTCCAAACTTAAGTTATATTTCAATAATCCAATTTAACCATTCATTAATTTCATTTTTAACTCATAGAAAAATCATAATTTCTTTATTTTAAAACATTTCAAAAATCTATTTAAATCAAATTTCATAAATTTATATTTTTAAAAATACTTAAAAATATCCAAAACACTTTATAAAATAACCACGGGCCTGTATATAGTTTTCTAACCTAGGTCAAGTGATGCAGATATATATCATTTCAATCCGCAATTTACAAAGAAAAACCGGGTTCTATCATTGCAAACCTGGAATCCCAAGTTAAAATAAGTTAAATAAAAATCGTTCAGGCCTATCATTTCAGCCCATAACAATTTTTCCCTATTCTAAAGTCCGTTCGGGTATGTATCATTTCAACCCATAGTGATTCTAGTCTACAGGGAACTTGCAATGGTGATAACTGATATAAATAACAGAATAACATTAAATAATAGTAACATATGATATAACAGGAGTATAAACATCATATGATCATAATATAGTCAAGTATAACATGATAATATATTTCTACAGATTCACAGGGTGTCAATTTACTAGTTATATAGGTACATATTGTCTGGTGAGAATAACTCACCTGTTTGTGCTGGAGATATCAAAACCAATGACACAATGGAAACAAAAGCACGATGACAAGACTATGGACTTGAGTGGAGAGCGAATCCAACCTACAACTCTTGTGCAAACCCAAAACAAACAACCAAAACAACAAAATTCAATACGACTTTAAAATGAAATAACTTTGAAATGAAAAGAGATTTGAATGTCAAATCTTTTGCCTTGTTTTCTACAATGCTTTGCATGACCTAGGGGTTTATTTAGGTCGGGTTTGACATGACTTTGGCTCAGGGTTGATCATAGGAATGCATGGCATAAAGGCTAGAACATGTGGAGGAAGTTACAACACAAGAATATCAAGAGACTAGGCAACATAGTGGAGTTTGGTTCAACTTTTGGCTCGGTCTATGGGTCAAATGGCTCGGCCATCATCTGGTACAGGTCTGGACAGAGGTTTGGGTGATGAGTAGCAGCAGCCAAAGGTCATGTAGCAAGTGGTGGTGGTGGCTAAGGGGGTGGCCAAACCAAGATATGGAGGGTAGGTGATGATATGTGTGGTCTAGGCAATGTTTTGTGGAGTTTTGTGGTGATGGCTTCAAGTGGAAGGTCATGGCCTGTCTTGGTCAGAGGGAAGGGAGTGTTTGCTGTAGTAGATGGAGGAGGTGATGATGGGGATGAAGGTGGTAGAGGCTAGGCCAAGCAAACATGTGAAGTGATCAAGGCAAAATTGCATAGAAAAGTAAGAAAAAAAGTAGAAAGAAAAGAGGGAGATTACCATTTTTTTGCAAGATGGAGGCCATGATTTTTTTTAAGGTTTTTGAGCTCTGAAAATTGGTGAATAAGATGGGGGAGTCGGCTGAAAATGAATGAGGAAAAGAACGGCAAAAAATAAAATAAAAGATGTATTGATTGAAAAGAAACGGTAGAATTCAAAAGGCTAAGCACACAAAAGGTATCAAACTCTTCATATATCTTTATTTCCTTTTTATAACTTTATATTTCTGGAAAAAATAATAATCCCAGGTAAAATTTCGAAATTTTATCAAAATATAATAATTTATATAAATATTTATCAATTATATAAAGTTAAATTAAGAAAATAGCTAAAATAGTAAACTAGTCTAGAAAATTTGGAATTGAATAGAATAAATTTTTAGAAAATTCATATGAGCTTGAAATATATTTTTGAACATAAATAATAACATAAAATAAAAATATATTCACAAAATAAATATTAAAAATTTAATTTACATATAATTTTTAATGAAGAAAATAGCATAAAATAGGAAAACAGCCTTTAAAAATGAAAAATAAATACAGTAAATTTTGGAAAAATTCTATTATCATTTTAAAAATATAAAAAGACAAAACATACATAAAAAACAAAGTTTTTATATTTACAATAACAAAATTTATTCTTTTCATAAATAAAGCTTTTAAATCTGGAAAAATCAATTTAAAAATAATTGTAAAATACAGGGTTGTTACAAATTTATTGGACATCGTTTAGCAGAATAAATCGCCGTTCTACTATAATTAATTGGATAGGTTATAATTGGACATCTATTTAGCATTATCAAGCGCGGTTGTGCTTTACATTAGTGTAGATATCAATGTACATGCTAGTTGATTAGTATTGGTTAAGAGTTTTATTAATAATTGATTGTTAATTATGAATTTAATTTACGCATATGTCTATTTGTGTAAATGACGAGTAATATAGCATGGAAAGTTCAATTGAATGAAATAGTAACTTGTTAAGTACCATATTGGTCACTGAGCCTCTTTCTAATTTGAAAGTAATTATTGATCTAAAGTTATTTTTAAAGAGATAACAACTATATGTTTATAAGATTTATGTAACGACTCAGAATTTTAGTCGTTTGAATTTGAAATATTTAACTGATTTTAAATATTGAAAAGTTATTTTTATAAGTTAAATAACTTAAGTTTTAGATGTGGCGATTTATTTTATAATTAAATTGTTGAATTTAATAATTCAAATTGTTAAATAATTGAATCTTGGGTTTTAAGTTGGATAAAAATGAGTTCAAAGCTTATTTAAATTCTAATTAACAAGAATGAAGATAATAAAACTTTTGATATGGATTTAAAAGTTATTTATTTGGTTTTTAAAATAATTCTTTTTAATTAACGTGTAAAAATAGTCTTCCAAGGCACTGTCGCTAATTTCGACGAAACCAGTTTCATTAGATCCATAATAGTATATTATTGTATGATAACGAATTTCATGATGATTGGACGTATTGTTTGGACGTGCGACAACACGCGTAGAAATTAATTTTAGAAATTATATAATATAACAAGGTTTGAAAAACCATCTTCTGCATATGATCGAATTAGGTCTCGAAAAAAATTCTATTATGTTCGAAATTGGGTTATAACATATAAAACGCTAGGTGGCACGTCTCGTTTGGATTTTGAAATTTTCGAACATTTTATAGCTTGATAATTTAAATAATATATATACATAATATTATGTTGTCCATGCCTACCCTATACCCCTTCATTTCAGCCATACACAATCCCATACCCTCCCACGTCTCTGCCTTACATTCCTTCCTATAAATTTGCCTGAAAACCATTTGCAGCAAATTTTTAAATAATTTCGAAAGAAATCACCATTCAAACTTCAAAAATCAATCTCTCCCAAACTATCAAGAATTTTCCAAAATAATGTGATTGAAAGTTGTTCGTACCATTCCATAGCATTTTTAAAAATTGACAGATCGAGATTTCATTGAGAAACATTCGAGTTAACGCCTTAAAACAGCAAAAAGGAAAGTATGTTCACAAACTTCATAAACTAAATTCTCCCAATCCGTGAAGAATTACTTGGTGCCGTCAGCGCGGTTGAGTTCATATAGAGGAGTGTTATTTTTAGTGAAGTTTTGGCGAGTTTCTGCGACAAAAAATTTCGATGTTCAAAAGTAGGGTTGGCGATCCTCGGAGCATGGAACATCGATAGGCGAGTTGGAGCTTGGCGTTGTGATCAGGATGTGGTAGTGCTTCGATTTGCTAAATTTGGCGAGGAATGGCATCGAAAGATGTTGCATTTTTTTAGCTGTACACATTTTTGTTTTTTGGGGTTTGGGTCGGGTTTCGTCCAAGGCGGTCGGAGGTCAAGGAAGCAATGCCATTGCGATAAGGGCGTGAAGTGGGATAGAATGTTGGAGTCAGATGGTGGATTTGGGGATCGAGAGTCATGTGCACATGCACGTAGTGCATGTTAATGGTGGGGAGGGAATTGGAGAAGAAGAAGAAGAAAAGGGAAGGGGGGAGGAAGCGGGTTGGGTTTGTGATTGGGCATGGGCCATTGTTTAGGTGAGGGTAATTAATGTAATTTATTTATGTAAATTTAAATCAAGATCTTATAAACTTAATATTTTAATCATGCTTGGTCCAAATCAAACGCCATTTGTTGTGTTGGCTCATGTGGACGTTAGCTTCGCAATGAAACTAGTTTGGACAAATTTGGAGATAGCTGAAACATTGGAAGTCGTTCGATTTTAGTCCAAAACCGGAATGCCTCGGCGATAATAGAAACTTTCGATGAGTTAAAATCACCTTTTTGGTTAACTGGTATGAAGTATAGTGAATAAAAATTATTGATTGGATGTTTGGATGATATACTGTTTTATATTGTTGGTTTGGATATATTCCCGTCCCTAGAGCGGATGAGACCCTATTATGTTCCCGTGTAAGAGTGGATGACCATTCGTATACGAATTCCGCCTTGAAGCGGTTGATTTATATTATATAATTATATAACGTTTGTGGTGTAGGGAAACAAGTTGAAGGGATCCAACAACATTCCTCGTTATTGTTGAATTGTTTCAATAATATTTCTTTTATACGAATTATTGAATAATGAGCCGGATTGTGGACACTGTGGTTATAACATAGTTATATGTTTGAAAACTAAACACAGTAGTGATAGAAAAAATCAATATCGATATTGGTTAAGCATTGGGTAGCTATTGGTCCTAAGTTAGTAATTTGAAATATATAAAGTGTGATTGAGTTGGAATTGGTTTTGCGACGAGAAATGATTTTAAATCCAAAATTAGGCTTCAGAAAAATATTGTTTTAAAGTTATTTGATTATATCGGTATTGTTTTAAAGTTATATAATTATAGTAATATTATTTTAAAGCTATTTAATTATATTAGTATTGTTTTAAGGTTATCTGATTATATTAGTATTGTTTTAATTATTGGTTTATAGTTAATATCGTTTTAAAGAATTTATCAAAATGTTAATGTTAATATTTGGAAGGTTAATTATTTCAAGAATAATTATGGTTTGAAATTAATAATAAGGATTTAATAATAAGGTTTTGAAAATAAATTATTATTATTTATAAAAATGGTAAAGTTTAATTATTATTATTTATTTAGCAAAATTTTGAAATTATTAATTATTATTTTAAAGATGTTTTAAAGTTAATAATTTTCATTTATATATAATGTTCATCGTTAAAATTTTCTATTATATAATGGTGTTTTGAAGTAAAAGATTTTTCATTATGTATAAATGTTTTCGAAATCCATAAATAAAGTTGTAAGACTTGGATTTTATAAAGGAGTTTATAAAATGGATTGAAGACTTAAGCAATGATTATTTACAAGGTAAAAGAGTTTTATAAATAGTTAGATATTTATAAAAAGAGTTTAAGAAATGGGTTCATAGATTTGTAAGACAATGTTTTAAATGGTAACTTTCTATGTGACAGGTGTTTAGTTGATGGACTTCTTTGTTAAAAGATTTTTTTGGGATAATAAATGGTTTATGGATTATAAAGGATTTATAATTGATTTTAGAAAATGTATAAAAAGATTTTATAAGTGATTGAGTTTTATAGAAGAGTTTATAAATGATTTTCAGAGATTATAAAATGGTTTATAAATGGTTTGAGATAATTTAAGGAATTTAAATGATTTGAGAATCGAATAAAAAGAAAATATTTCCCAAGTTTGTAAATATACTTAAACCGTAGAGATATGTGTATGAATGCATTTTCTAAGATGAGAGGTGTAATGTGTATGAATATACTTATACCGTTGAGATAAGTATATGATTATTTTCTAAGTATTGAAAATATAGGGATTTGTGGATGTACCTTTGTAAAAGTATTTTTGTATAAGTAGTTTACAAAGTGATTTTAAATGAATGAAAGATTTATTAAAGGAGGCTAGTGGTTGCTTATGTGCTTAACCAATGTTGTTCTTCCCCATGGAATAAATCTTTGTTGAATGTGTTTGTTGATAGTTAAACAACCGACTATCAAGGTCTTGGCCTAAGTATGTAATCCTTCTTAATTTTGGTGGTACAGAAATATTCCCAACTTAACACTGAAGGATTTTAACTCGGGAAATATCTAGGAGAAACATGGGAACAATATGGTACAGTTACCGTCAGTGGTGCTATACTGTACGTATAAACTCGTTTTGTTCTTCTTGGACAAATGATGAGGAGATCCATCCACTTAAACAGTTAGGGGGTGATCCCCGCTCTTGTGTATTGTCTGATTATTTCCTAAAGAGTCGGTATTGAGCATTTCGAAAATTAGACGATTGGTTTTAGGAGCGCCACAGAAGTGGAAGAGTGTACTTATAAGAGATGGATCGAAAACCATAACCACTCCGAAACCATATATGGTTCTATGGAGGAGTTTCATGACATATGGAGATGTTGGGATCCATGTGTGGTTCCGAGACCCGTTGAGGGTATGGGAATCCCAGTGTGATTCCAAGGTCTATGTTAGATATGAGAATCCATGTGGGATTCCATGATCTATTTTACTGACGGAGAGTGAGCTGGAATGCCGAAAGTAGCCTCATCAGCGGTAATGACTAAAACAAGATATAAGAGGCATGGCCAATAGGGTTGGCAAACCCATAGGATGCAGTGGGCTCCACATAGATATTACTTATAGTTGTTATGCATAAATGGGGCGATGCACTTGGTCTTTGTGAGACCAGCTAAGTTTTTTCTATGGTACAACACTAGGGATGTATGCTGCTTCAGAAGGATATCTCTGATCCTTGTGTAGGAGGACTATTCTCGAAGTACTGAGGGCACCTCCATGGAATCCTACACAATTAGTGAACGAGCCTTATCGATTTTTGATTATATACCTAGTATTGTTGTGATGTACACTTACAAGCATCATAGCTATTTGATTATTATTATTTTCATCCTTAGACATTATTATAATATCAATGGATTTTCTATAGAAAAAGTTTTGGTTATCATAAGGTAAAAACCGGTCCGTGTTTATGTGCTATGTGGTTTTACGAGATACTTTTGATTTTCAAATTGTTTTCTATAACTTAAAAATCTAGTTAGATGTGTTTTCTCGCACTGGTTTTCTAGACTGACTTGAGTGTTATTTTATTATAATGCTCGGGTCAGACCGAGCATATTTACAGATTTTAGTTGGTTGCTTTGGAGATTCAGGAGATGTGTTGGAGGCCCAAAGACGTATGCACGTATATGGTTATTTTTTCGCTGTATTCATTGATTGTATTTATCAACAATTGTAAGGACATGCTGTTATAACTGTCCAGGCTAAATATGTTAGTATACTCTGATTGATGTGTGTGTGTGTATGACAATTTTGCTTTTGTGTAAAGATTTGTTGTATATTATAGATTATTCTTTCTGTTTTGAGATTCTTTGTTGTTTGTTTTCTTTCTTTCTTTCTTCCTTTTTATTTTCCTTAACTTTCGGGTTTTTCAGCATTCGATTGCTCGGCACGCAATACAGTGAACGTATTATTGTCGATTTTTGAGGGTCAAAAATTCCGGTCGTTACAATTTACAAGATAGTTATTATTTATGAATAATTTTTTTAGATAATTAATTAACTATTTTTTTAAATAATGATTTAAAATTTATTCTTTTATTAATATGATTCTTTAAAGTTATTTAGAGTATTTAATTTTTTGTTTTAAAGTTGTTTAGTTATTTATTTCAAATCTTTTAAGTTAGATTTTAATTATTAATTAATTTTATTTAATTATATTGATATAAGTTAATTTATTATATTTAAAAGTTAATTAATTACTTCATTTATATTGTTTTAAAAGTTTAATTAATTATTGTATTAATAATATTTTGAAATTAGTTGATTATTTTATCAAAGATGCTTTGAAATAAATTAATAATTAGATTAATATTGTTTGAGCTTAATTAATTAATTATTTTATTATATTGGTTTGAAGTTGAATTATTAGTATAATAATATTATTTAAAGTTAATTTAAAGAAAATTTAACGAAGAATGTTTCAAATAATAACTGGTTTGTTAACGGTGTTTTAAATAATCGTTATTGTTATCAAAAAGAACTTTATTAATTAAAGTTTATTAAAGAAGGTTTATTTTAAATAGAGAAAGATTATAAAAGGAGCTTATGATTTGGAAGGAGATTTTAGGATTGGGAAAAGAGTTTGATTTTTAAATGATTTCTGAAAGGAGATTTAGGAATGTGTTTTTAGAGGTCTAAAAAAGGGAAATTATAAATAGGGTTTGAGATTTATAAAAGAGTATTTTATAAAGAGATTAGAGATTTATAATAAAAATATAAATAGATTTGGAAATTTATAAAGGAGATCTTTATTTATAAAATAAAAAGAGATTATGGGAATGATTGGTGTTTTGGGATATCTTTGTTGTAATGACATTTGGGTTTGATCATTTCAATATAATTTTGGAATAGCAAACCATTCTAAATGGTTTGTAATTATACTTATACCATTTTATAAGTATGTGGAAAAGTTTTCTAAGTTTGAAAAAGAAACAGTTTGTGAATATACTTATGCTGGTGAGGTAAGCATATGAATATTTTAATAAATATTTGAAAAGTGATTCTCAATTAAGGAAAGACTAATTTTGATAGGCTTACTAATTTCCATGGGAAATGTATTAAAATCGTGGAATAAATTAATTCAAATATATGTTTAACATTTATTATAGTTCTATCTTTGAACTGATAAGAAATCATTTTAAAAAAAATTACCTTTTAATTGATAGGATTGATAATAGAGATGAAATGGAAAATAAAAATATGACAAGGCACCTATCTACTTGAATTAAATAAATGAATCATATGAAGAAAGATGAAGGGTTGAAATAAACATTTGAAATTTGAATTTTAACAGAGATGGAAAGTGATAAAAGAGTAGAGGCGATAAGTGCGAAAAGTTTACTCAAATGAATAGGAATTGAGTTTATGATTTTAAGGTGAATGAGAATCAGGATATGAAAGGTCGGTACTTAAATTCGTATACAATTGAATAGACTTAAATTAAAGAAAATTTATTGTAGTTAATACTCCAACTAAATTCAATTCAAATTCAATTGAATTAATAGTAACTGATTCCTTCTAATCAATTCCTTGGTTTTATTGTTATGCTCATTCGTATTTAAAATTATTTTACTATCAATTGATAAGATTTTATTGTATTCTATGGTTATGATTATTACCTTTTAATGAAATTTAATCTGGAGTTGGAAATGGTGAATAATTATATTAGAGGCAAGTAATAAAATTATCGCTCAGATTAAGGAGAGAAAATGATTATGAATGAGAAGCAAGAAAATAAATAGAAATATATTATCTTTGATGTATAATAAACAAATAGAATAAATATAGCAGATAAACTGATTAAATAATAAGTGGAAGAGATTTAGTAAGGAAACATTCAAACATTAATTAGAGAATTTATTTTGGAATAGTGAAACCTGAGAAGGAAAAGAATTAAGGGTTTAAGTGTAAAATATCACTTGAACTAAGAGGAGATCAACATTTCAATTTAAGACGGGATGACAAAAGAGGCAAAAATTGTGAGAGGTTGAATTATATACATATATATATACATACATAGATATATATATACACACACACGCACACATACATACATACATACACATATATATATACACACATACATACATTCAATTGCCAAATTGAAATCGTTGAATAACTTAATTCAAATATATTTCAACATTTCATTTATTTTTCTACTCAAAGGACATATATATAATGACTTTATAATTTTATATTTTAAGCATAGGCAATTGTGCTTCACAAATCTTCTTCCCATCATTAGGATCTTATTTTGTTGTTCGTTGTCAGTGCATAAATTTTAGCGAACCATTTTTCATAATGACAAATATATATAATAGAGGGAATTAGGGAAAAGGAAAAACTTTGAAAAAAATTTAGGCTGAAGGACACAAAGTTTCATTTTTAGGCTGAATGACGAATGCTAGTTATAAATAGCATTATATTCAACTTTTACACTATACAAAATGCTATTTATATCTAGCATTATATTCAATTTTACATTATACAAAATGCTAGTTATAACTAGCATTGTCCTTCAGCCTAAAAAAAACTTGTCGTCCTTCAGCCTAAATTTTTTTCTACGTTTGTCCTTATGCCTATTTTCCTGTATATAATAAATCAAACCGTATGATCGGATTTATCATAACCAAGAAAAATTAATTAACAAAACCTATCCAAATAAGAAAATATACTAACACTACAATTTCATGAACCAAAATCACCAGTCTAATATCATACCTCGATATGAAATGAAAATAAAATATTGAATTTATGCGATAATGGAGTTATTTACGCAATAATATTAGAAAAACCAAAACATAAATGAAAACAAGAACCATAGCTTAAAATCTACAGTAAAATCCAATTTTGATGGAGAAAATTATCTGGTTGAAAAGCTAGTGCAAATATACCTTCGGTGATGATAGATTAAATGAAATGCACATAGATTTTACTTGAGAAAATTTGTGATTCGAATGCATAACACAACAAAGAAGGCATATTAAACAATTGAGATATCGATTTCATTATTTGAAAAGGAAAAGGGATTATGGAGGCAATGGAGCGTAAAAGATGGCTAGAGTAGGCAGAATATCCAGTAAAGCATTGAAGTAAGGATATGGGAAAAATGGAATTAATTTCCTTAGAAACGGTAAAAATTGATGAGAAAACGAAGTAGTAAATTAATCCAAATAACTGAAGGGAAAATGTGACCTTTGATTTCCAAAATAGGTAGATAGTTATAATATTGATTGTCATATAAAATAAACTGGAGGATCTAATGATAAAAAAATTTCTCAAACCAAGTAGAGGTGAGTATATGATTTGAGATTGGTTGAGAAGACAAAATACTAATGGTCTCATATTCTCTGTTATATATAAATAAATAAATAGAATAGATAGTATAAGAATAGTATTCTTGTTGAAGGTCTACATTGTGAAGAATGAGGCAAATTAAGGAGAGAGCCGAGATTTGCTAATAAGGTATATAGTATAAGATAAGATAAGATAAGATATGCATAAAGAAAATGTAAGGTTTTTTTAAGAGTTTCATCAGCTTAGATGCTTAAAGATAATGCATTGCTTACAGTAAATTTTACCTTTGTTTTCATTGCGATTAATTTTCAATCTAAAATAATTGTTGCATATGTTGTGGTATGTATGTTAAAAGAAAGTAGTGAGCAACTCATTTTTCTTGCAAATTGGTTGGCTTTTTGGATGCATCATTACAGACTTATTTTTTAGTATAGCGGTAAAAAAATAGCAATAGATTTCAATGACGATAAACATTAAAGGTTTTGATAAAGAGAGTTATTAAGTCAATGTATTATATAAATAAAATATTATAAAGCCCGTACAATTCAATATGGAACAACTTAGGATGACCATTTACGAGAAAATACTAGAATTTTATTGGAATCATATGATAACTTAAGTCTTTGCAATTGTATAGTTTGGGACTTTCTAAAATCATGAATACTAACATGGGTTTTACAATGGCCAATTCCAATTTCAAACATTTGCACTCTCTAGATTCAATATATATATATATATGTGTTATATTTCAAGTTTCCAACAATGAATCTTTAAGATATGTCATTGTCTCAACTACGATTCATTGAAATTGTTCATGAACCTACACATAGTATTGAATATTGTTGTGCTATTTTTGTTTAAGCAGTATGTTTCTGATGTTGTTATTATGTTTATTTTTTTTACTAATTGCACCTACAATGTATGAACACATAGATTAAGTTTTTATAATATGGTATCACTTTATATTCAGGGAGCAATTAATTACTAACGTCACCTTTGGAATTTACTATCCCTTTATATATAGGGTAATTTAATTATTTGATGGTAAAAAATTTACAAAGTTATTAGAAGTTATGAATTCGAATTAATTTTAACCGTTATAGAAATAATTAAATTATTGGCTATAATGTAATTCCTAGGTTCATCGAAAAAGTAATATGTTCTCTTGGATTCTTCAATCTACATGCTATGTATATACATCATAAATGATACAAGCATTCAAGTGAGTAAATAACATCACCAGTTCAAGCAACAAATGCAAGGATATTCCTCTACATCATGAAAGTGAGTTCCTTGGTGGAAAGATGAGTTTATTCATAAGAAGAGATAAAGCGAGCCCCTATGTAGCGAGAATTTAAAGTGATATGAGATATAAAGCAAGCTCATCCATAAGAAGAGATAAAGTGAGTTCCTCTACTAAAGATAAAGATGAAAAAATAGTTCATCTCAATTGTTATGAGAGATATAAAGTGTCTTGGGGGTTGTAGCCTCTCTTGTATGCATCCAAAAGGGTGATTCCACCCTCCTTTGATTAGAGATTGTAATTGTATTTCCATTATTATCACCTGGTGGAGTTTTCCCTTGATTTGTACCTTATTTGTTTTCACTTTAAATTTGCCATCTTGAGTTTTTTCTTCTTCATATTTTCACACCTTTATTCCTAACATTTACAATCTAACGATGAAAGAAAATAAACTAATTTGCCTTTAAGAATTTTATAGTATACAAATTTTATTGGAATGTGGTTGGATAACTATGTGAGCGAAAATTTGGGTCTTGATTCGAATGTTAACATTTATTCATATGCTTCACTAAGTTGATAGTGCAACAATACCAAACTGCATGATCTCATATTCCGAATTACTAGGTCCATATCATGTTGGATATAAACAATATAGAAGTAAAATGTTGCTCGAGAAAATAAGGGCTCATTTGGTTTCATTTTAGTTTTGTGTTTTGTGTTTTCAACAGTCATAACAAAATATGAGGATAAATGAATAAAAAATTAAAATTTTAGGCCATTACGATGATGATTGAGGGACGGTGAAGGAGACGAAGGGATAGATGGACAACGGAAAAGATGGATTGTTTTCTATTTTTTGGTTATTTCTTAAAGCATGGAAAAAAATTATTTTCTATTTTTTATGTTGACTTCATTTTTTAAATTGGATGTTTTTCAAAAATACATGTGTCGGATGCACTTTTATTTGCATAGAAAAACAAAATAAAAAATGATAAACCAAACGAGGCCTAAATATTCGGATTGTTTCCGTCAAAACTATCCTAAATTACTTTTAAGTTTTAGAAACATTATAGTTCAATAAGAAAATTCACTTCCGATTAATGGGCAAGGACAATTATTCTATAATGTAGTAATATTCATCTTGAAAATGACATTTTATAGTTGATTATTATTTTTTCACAAATCTTTCTGCGAATGGAATCCAAAAATGTAATAAACATGAGCGTTGAATATTTGCGAGATCAAACTTCACTATTCAAGCAAGAAAGAATGACATTATCTTATAACCGAGCATATCATGGGACCAATATATAAATATTATAATTTTTATAAGTAGTTAGAGACAGACGATATGCATGTGTATTAGTATTAGTATTCATAAATACCAAGCAAACAACCAAATTATACTCATAACTTCTCTCTATTTACATAATAACATATCAAATATCTATTTCTACAAGTTAATATATTCATAACAAAATATCATGCTCCTATTGTTTGTACCAAAAATGGGCACAACACTCTTCGAGAGTTGTTTGAAGAGATAAAATGAAGATTATAAATGTAAAACAGAGATTATCTAACAAAAACTCCAACAAATAAGAATGTAAAGTGCACAGACAAGCAGTTTAGAGTGGTTCGGCGTATAACCTACGTCCACTATGAAGTTTTGATGATTTTATTGATTCTCTTTCAATGATTACAAGCGTTTACAGCGATGAACAGCGGATTACAGTTTAGAATTCGAAATTGACAGCAAAAGTATGATGCAAATCTCAATCCGGTAGAGTCTGGACGCTTCAGAGAAAAAAGATCCTTTTTCCGTTGATTCTGGGGCTCTATTTATAGGCGTAGAAGGCTTGGATTTCGCTCAAACTCCGGGAGACTTGGCCTGACACGTGAGGGGACCCATTCGACCACTTCCAGAGAGTTTCAAGCCAATCTGTGATCGATACGAAATCATTTCGTATCGATCAAGATTACTTCCAATTGAGCTCAAAATTGGTGGAGATGTTCCTTGTTATGTGTGCAACCTTCAGTTAAAATTTCATCGTGTTTGGATCAGTGGATTACGAGATATGGTCGATACGAACTGGAATTCCTCATAGGCTGTCTGGTTCGTATCCATGATTTCGACTCCATCCGTTCGCCTCGCTGGCTGCACGTGCTCTCGAAGTGAGGTGTCGCGCGCGCTTTGTTTCGATCCGGTCTTTGTGCCGCATTGACTGTTTCGACTCCACATATCTCGCCTCGTTTTACTTTGATGGAAGACACGTCATCCCTGGTCAGTTGACTCGTGGGTACGAACAAGTCATTAGGCATGGATTCGAAGTGAGGTCCTCTGATGGATACGAAGCAAGCACCGAGTGATGGATACGAAGTAAGCACCGAGTGATGGATACGAAGTAAGCACCGAGTGATGGATACGAAGTAGACGCTGAATGATGGATACGAAGTCCTTCAATTGCTGGTATGTGTGAAGTCCATCGATACGAGCTCGATGGATACGAATAAAGTTGAGCCGAACCTGGGTACCTCGATGGATCCGGAGCTGATCGGTACGAAGCTTGATGGATTCGAACCGGGGCTTCGGTGATGGATGCGAAATTGCCCAGAGTGATGGATACGAAATCTGGGCTTTTTCCCTCCAATTTGACTCGATCATAACTTGAGCGTATGAGTCCGGATTGACTTGGAATTTGAGGTGCTGATCTCTATGGCCTTTCTTGTCATGTCCTATCAATTGTAGTTCACTCTGGGCTCGGACAAAATTCAGTGATATCCATGGCGTGCTATCCTTGTTCTCTAGTCGGCTTCTTGGTGTCCTGGCCTTGCCAAAAGGCGGGATAACATTTGCCCCCCAAAGTACGTCTTGTGAAAACATGACGTGCTTTGAAAAGTTGTATGTCTTCTTTGGATAATTTTGAAAGTCGTACCCCTTAGCCATTCTCTCGTATCGGTCCTCTTACGAATCGATGCTCAAAGTCGAAAAGCCTTCTTTCGTATCGATGTGGGTTGACTTGACGGATACGAAAACAATCATTCGTATCGATGGTCACAAACCACGGTGAATTCTGGTTCGAATTGATGATATCTGGTGGATACGAAATGGATGTTCGCATCGATAGATACTGATGGATACGAAATTGACGCTCGTATTAACAGGTCTGCTCTGTTTCGAATCGATGGCTCAAAATTTGGATGTTTCGAAACGATGGTGTCTGGTGAACATTTCGCCTCGATGAATGCACAGCTTGATGGGTTCGAAGAGAGCGTTTGCATCGACCCATCGTATTCATGCGGCCTCCCTGTGCGCTTCGAACCGATAGAGTCTGGCGGGTTCGAAACGAGCCTTCGTTTCGATGCGCCGTCTGACTGGTTGTGACCGGTCAGATTGACTGGGAGTCGAATCGACTCGGTTCCGTCCTAGGCTTCATATAAATACCTGGGACTTAGCCCATTCTCACTTTTTTACCTTTCTACTTTTTACTGTTGCTCTCCATTCCTTCTTTTACTTTCGTATCGATAAACTGAGAGACAAGTGTTCGTCTTCGAGTCGAAGCAAACCTTCGTTTCTTTATTTCAAAATCGCTGAAATCAGGTAATGAATGGATAGAATCATGCCAATAACGTCGAATCACGAGTCTGCGCATTCATCTTTCCTGCCTTTTCGTCCAGCCTTCATGAATTTTCAGATCTGGACGAGAGAAAATGGTATTGGGGAATGACTCGTGGCCATGGAGCTGAGATCCCTTGGGGAAGAAGAAGATATGGAGGAAATCACCCTATCTTCGTCTCGTGTCGATCTGAAATTGGAATATTCGAATCGATCCAGTCAGCATACGTTCGTATCGGTAGGGAGATGAGAGCGGCAATTGCTGCGAAGCCATCGTTTTCAGATCGATGCGAAATTGGCGAATTCGATCGGTTCGAATTGATCTGCCTCCGATCGACACGACTCGTATCGATTCGAACCTGATTGATACGAAGCGCTCTCACCCCTGTCTGACCGATACGAATGTATTGAGTCGAACTCGATCGATACGAAGTACCTGCATTCCAGTGCGATCGACACGAACACATCTTCCAGTCTGAGACGATCGATACGAATGTATCGATTCGAACACAGCCGGGTTGCGATGCATGATCTTCATGACTTGATACGAAATGAAATGCAACGATCGATTCCAACCTAAATTTGAACGGACTTAAAGAAACTTTTAATATTCAAATACTTGACTCCGACGAGCTTCTGCCTTGCACAATTAGAACTTTGTCACAGAACTGCATATTTGACTGACTTTCGGAGCTCGTCGATGGAACTGCCATTTAACAGAAAAGTACAACGAACTCTTTAATCTTGAATCGATCGTTATCATCTGTATGGCGCAGTCATGACGGTCAGCGATGACGGTCATGTCTGTCTGACTTCCAGAATCTCGTCGCTTGCACATTTTCTTTAATTCTGCAGAATTTGCTCAAGTCACGCACAACACTCGCACTACACAACACATTCACGCACTTTACACTGGGGAATGCACGGGCTTTTTGTCACCTAATGATGGTTTCTCGTGAGTTAGCTAGTGATGGAACCGTCAAGTTCG
The DNA here is from genome assembly GCA_030737815.1 of Allium fistulosum. Classification (NCBI taxonomy): domain Eukaryota; kingdom Viridiplantae; phylum Streptophyta; class Magnoliopsida; order Asparagales; family Amaryllidaceae; genus Allium; species Allium fistulosum. The sequence continues at coordinate 1,036,540,688 of CM060902.1, read as the reverse complement.
CAGCAACAAGAAACTCAGAACCCTATCCTTCCCAGAATTGAGATTCCGGTCATCGAGACCGAAGCTATTGGCCCAGCTCCGGACGAGTTGCCCAACGCGTCCTTCATTAATAGTCCACCCGATTCCGTCTCATCCAATATCTCCGAAGACATGCTGGGGAGAATATGCTTAAGGCATGGTTTATCTTTGGATGAGGTATTGCTGCCTGGACCGGATGATAGGCCACATAATCCCCCGGAGGGGTATACTGCTTTTAACCGGCATGCGTGCGCAGCCGGCACACTTCCTCCATTCAACGACTATATAAGAGAAGTGTTGGCTTATCTGGACATCGCTCCGTCTCAATTGCATCCAAACGGATATGCCTCACTCAACAGCTTGTTCATTGTATTCATGGAGTACCTCCATCGTCCTCCCCGTATGACCGACATAAGATACTTGTTTAACTTCAAGAGTCGGACTGACAGCCCATCTTATACGTTCTTGGAGTCTGTAAGGAACTGCCAAGTTGTTGTGGGGTCGTGGACTAGGCTAAGCTATTTTAAGTCGGAGTGGTTCTATGTCCGATGTCCTCCAGGGTTTGCCAGAAGATGGTTATTCAGACGTGAGTATTGTCTTTTTTCCCAAGTAATTGACAGGGCAATTTTCGGAGTGAAATTAAACTTACGTCTTCTTCTCTTTTTCTTTCAACTATCATCCAGCGGCCTGAGGGTGGCTACTATAAAGAGATAGTTCGGGTCCTCCAAGAGATTCCTAGCGAAGAAAGGAATATTGAACTGTTATTGATAGATCGGAATCTCAGAGTCCTTGGGCTGATCGGTCGGAGGCAGAGCATAAGACTCGATGGTGCATTAAAGACCATCTCCAGGAAAAAGGTCAAGCGGATGAAGCCCAGGGTTGTGATAATCGAGGAGCCCGACTCCGAGAAAACCCACACTGACGAAGAACCGTTGGTCGGACCTGCTAATGCAACCCCAGAGTCCGATGCTAAGAGGAAAGGCAAAGCTGTGGCTTCGAAACAGCCTAAGTCTGGGAGGCGGAAGTCCGTGGTTTTGCAACGTCCCTTGCCAGGAGTTAAGATTACGGAGGCAGCCTCCCTGCAAGCTGAAGACCAACTCGAAGAGCCTGCTGACCCTCCAATCCCTGACATTGAGCCGGAGCAACACGATGTTGGGTCGGGTGGACCGCGACATACTGTCGATGTTAGCGAGTCTGAGCTTGCCGATGCGATTGACACTTCTGGTTGGTCCGGGGGGTTACACATTCACACACTCCTCATGGCACAACACACTTTTCTAACCATAAACAACACATCGCAAACGGTTACTGATTCTTTGTGGTTTTCTTTTCAGGTACGATGTCCGGGAAAGGTTCCGTGCTTGGTAGTTTGCGTAAGCGCCGTTATCACGAGCCACGCAGGAGAGAGGGCGAGAGGGATTATGACACGGGACACTCTGGTCAGGAGAAGTCTGACAGAGATAGGGGATATGTTCGCCGATCCCGATCTCGCTCTCCTCCCCCCAGGACCTCTGCACCTCCTACGGTCGCAGTTACTCGTCCTCCCGAAACTTCACGGCCTAGGCCGCCTTCCCAAGCTTTGAGGTCCGACCCTCCGCGCAGGACCGAAATAGCCACCTCTTCGGCTACTGTGCCGGTCCCGACCGAGGCGTCTAGCGAAGGAGCGCTCAAATTGGCACAGATGAGGAAGGAATTTCCTGACATCTGTTTTGATGGATATGTCTTCCCCCCGCACCTGAAGAGAATCCCGCCAACCGCGGAAACCACTATCCACGATTATGTCGTGGACATCTTTTTCCAGTATAGGGAGTGGGGACGGGCCGCGAGGAAGGCATCTAAAGTGGCATTTGAGCGGGGCGTCACCATCGAGAAACTCGAGAAGGAGCTGGGTCGCAACGACCAAATCATAAAAGCGCTCAACTCAGAGGCTGAGTCTTCTCGTAAGTCTGAAATGGAGGCTTTAAAGAAAGTTGATGAAGTGACCGCTGCCATGGCCAGGATGAAGCAAGAACATTACACCGCCATCGATGACATGGGTCACAGGAACACTTCTATTACTGCCGAGAGGGATGCCGCTCTCAAGGAGCTTAATGAGCTGAAGTCAAAGTTCTCAGAGATGGCTAAGGAAAAAGACGCAGCTAATGTCTCTGCGCAGGAGGCCTGTGATCAGGCGGTGACGCTTCGTAAGGAGAAGGAAGTGGCTATACAACAAGCCCGTGAGGCTGAGGCTGGGGTTGACGATAAGGTACGGCAGGCGGAGGCCAGGATTGAGGCCGAGGTGGAGGAGCTACTCGTCACTTACAACGCCAATGTGCTAAGGCACCGAGACTTGACATGGCTTGACGATTACCCCACACATCTCTATAACGCCTGGAACCTACTGGTTGATGAGGAGAGATCTGGGCACCCTGATGAAGCCCCTGATGAGTTCGAGCTGGAGAACCGCATCCTTAATGATGACGAAAAGAAGGTTCTTCATGACTCCATGATTTCCCATGACAAGGTGAGGCTCGGTGCCCAGATCCAGGAAGTCGGAGAGAGCTCTGGTGTTGAACACCATGCTACGAGTTCTGAGATAGTCGTGTCATCTCAGTCTGAGCCAACCTCGATGATCTACTCCCATCCTATCCCAGCGTATGACCCAGATCAACCGCATTTATCTCCTATTAAGGAACATCCTTCTGAAGTAGTTCAGACGACCTCGAGCCAAACCGAGGAAGGTACTTTGAACTAACTTCCAGTATATTTGGATTGAAGAACCCGTGTTGAAATGTTGCTAATGACATGTCTTTTCCTTTGATCAGTGACAGGAGTTGCACCAGCCGCGCCTCTTACCACCCAAGTATTAGGTCAAGCGCCAGGAGCCATCATTTCTGAGGCGACCTCCGTCGCAGCAATGGCACCAGTTGGAGTGACGGAGGGGAGCTCACTTTCTTTCGACGAGCAGATGATAAACGAGCTCCTTGGCCGTCAAAGTGATCCTTTTGCGGATTTGCCATTTGGCTTGGGTGGATTCACGGCTACTTCTGACACCTTGTCCCAAACTACTACGGCTCCTAGCGAGGCCAGGGCACGGCGGGAAGCGGCGATGTTAGCCGAGATCAATGCCGAGATGGCGGCTGCGGCGCACGGCGGTGAAGTAGATGGCGGAGCGGCAGTACAGTGCCCCATTCCTCTTATGACTGTGTCTCCTGGGGGCACACTTACTGATACTGATGTACCAGCCCCTCCTCCGGCTGCGGAGTCTGTTCCTCCCACTCCTCCCGCGGGAAGCATCCCTATAGAGTCCAGCTCAGGCGAGGACGTTGACATTATGCCTTCACCCGAAGGGAGCTTGCCTAGGGAGAAAGGCTCCAAGCGAAAGGGTACTGGCGGCTCCAGTAGTTCCTCGAAGAAGAAGAAGCTGAGGAAGCAGAAGGATTAGACATCCTTTTCATAGGCAGTTTAGGGACTTTTGTTTTTTTTTTTCTGTCTTTTCCCTTTTGTAGGTCGTGTTTAGATGCGGGTTCGGCCCCTGCTAGTAGGAACATTTTGGGAAAGAACTCATGTATGAAGCATTGTTTTTGAGTTTAGTTGGAATAAAATTTTGTCTTTTAGCTTCAGCTTGCGTTCCTTTCTATGCTTGAATATTGCGGTGTTCGGACTTTGGTCCAGTGTATTTGCATTATCTGATTGCTTCAAGAATAGCTCATTTTACTTGTTAAGTATGGAACTTTCGGACTCGAGTTGTGATATGGGATCGCATCGGAGCTGAGCACCGTATAGTTTCGGGCAATGACTAACATTCGCTTCTGCCCCCAGTTTCGAGGTCAAGTTGTGATGATCAGCTTGTGATGGCACCAAGCGAGGACCGAGTGGTCGAACTACGCTTGTTCTCTTATGAATCGTTCCATCCACACTCCGGGGATATGCGTCATCTCGTAAGCGGTTGTTCGCACTCTGGGAACATGGAGTTGACTGTTTATACTCCGCTTCGCACTCTGGGAATGCGGAGTCGAATGTTTATACTCCATTTCGCACTCTGGGAATATGGAGTTAAGTGTTTATACTCCGCTTCGCACTCTGGGAATACGGAGTTGGATGTTTATACTCCATTTCGCACTCTGGGAATATGGAGTTAAGTGTTTATACTCCGCTTCGCGCTCTGGGAATATGGAGTTAAGTGTTTATACTCCGCTTCGCGCTCTGGGAATACGGAGTTAAGTGTTTATACTCCGCTTCGCGCTCTGGGAATACGGAGTTAAATGTTTATACTCCGCTTCGCACTCTGGGAATACGGAGTTAGATGTTTATACTCCGCTTCGCACTCTGGGAATACAGAGTTGACTGTTTATACTCCGCTTCGCGCTCTGGGAATACGGAGTTGGATGTTTATACTCCATTTCGTACTCTGGGAATATGGAGTTAGATGTTTATACTCCATTTCGCACTCCGGGAACATGGAGTTAAGTGTTTATACTCCGCTTCGCACTCTGGGAATACGGAGTTGAATGTTTATACTCCGCTTCGCACTCTGGGAATACGGAGTTGATTGTAGGATTGTCGTGTGTCAATCCTATTAATATCGGTGTCATGGCTTGTCCCCGAGCTCGGGTTTCACCTAGTGAGTGGTCGGTCGTATCACAACCACTCTCCATTTGAATAAGTCCCATTGCGTGATGGGATTTAGCTCTTCGTGCATCGTGACGTTGTATATCGTACATAATGAATCACAGCTCTGGCTCGAAGAAGTGGCATTTTATTGCTGAAATAAGAAAATGCGGCAAAGTCAGTTGCCTTATTACAAAATTCAAATTTCGAAATGCAGAAACAAATTGCTAAACAGAATGAAATAAATAAAGCCTGTCATATGTAGTAGCGGCGGAGACTTTCGCTGTTCCAAGCCCTCGGTAAATCGAGACCGTCAACAGTCGACAGCTTGAATGTACCATCTCCGAGCTTTCGTGTAATTACATACGGCCCTCCCCAGTTCGGTTTCATGTGTGAAGGAACTGGGTAAATTCTCTTGAGCACGAGGTCGCCGAGTCCAAAGGTTCGAGGTCGAACTCTGGTGTTGTATAATCGGGCGACCCGGCTTCGATGTGCGGCTGCTCTCAAATCAGCCTCCTCCCGTTTTTCATCCAATAGATCCAAGGACTCGGCTAGGAGTATAGCGTTTGTTTTTGGATCATAATAAGTCACGCGATGAGAGAGCACCTCTGTCTCGACCGGAATAACGGCCTCTGAGCCATAAGATAGGGAAAACGGAGTGTGTCCGGTCGCGGTTTTGTGGGTCGTTCGATAGGCCCATAACGCCATAGGAAGTTCATCGACCCACTTGCCCCCAGCCTTCTCTAATCGTTTCTTCAGGATCGATTTTATAACTTTGTTGACAGCTTCAACCTGTCCATTTGCTTGGGGGTGTGCGACAGCCGAGAACTTTTTGCGGATATGAAACCGTTGACAGAAATTCTTGAATTCCGCACTCTCGAATTGGGCTCCGTTATCAGTGATGATAGTATGCGGGAGTCCAAATCGACAGATGATGTTGCGAACCACGAAATTTATCACCTTCTTTGTCGTAATGGTTGCTAGGGCTTCGGCCTCAGCCCACTTTGTGAAGTAATCAACTGCGACGATGGCGTATTTCGCACCGCCTTTTGCTAAAGGTAAAGCGCCGATGATGTCAATGCCCCACATTGCGAATGGCCAGGGACTGACCATTTGGGTTATTTCAGTTGGCGGAGCTCTCGGAATTCGGGCATGTATTTGGCATTTATCGCATTTCCGGGCATAGTTTGCCGCATCTCGGTTCACCGTCGGCCAGTAGTACCCATATCGGAGTATCTTTTTAGCGAGAGCTTGCCCGCCGGTATGATCACCACACTCTCCTTCGTGCACGTCATGTAGCACTCGCTTGATTTCCTCGTGGGCGATACATCTGAGGAGAGGAACGGAATAACCCCTCCTGTACATGACTCCGTTTTGGATGACGAACCGCGAGGCTTTTCGCTGAATTTGTCTCTTCTCGTTTCTAGGTTCAGGTAGCACCCCATTCTCAATGTAATTCCGATACGGAGTCATCCAGGATTCTCTACCGGGAGCGGTTTCAAATACAGAGTTCATTTCTATCCGATCGATGCTTGGAGTGGCCAAAGTTTCAACGGGGACAAGTCCCATTTGTTGCGCTTCGCCTGTGCTGGCTAACTTCGCCAGTGAATCGGCTTTCTGATTGCGTTCCCGAGGCACATAATAGATGGCATAATAATCAAACTGGTTTAGGATCTCCTGAACTCGTGCCAAGTAAGCGGCCAGTCTTCGGTCCCTCGCCTGGTATTCTCCTCGCACCTGGCATACCACTAACTGCGAATCGCAATAAATTTCTACAGCGATAATTCTCAAATCTCTGGCAAGCCTTAGGCCGGTCAGGAGGGCTTCATATTCGGCTTCATTATTAGTTGCACGAAAGTCGAATTTAAGAGCATAACATATGGATCGGCCCTCGGGAGTCTCAAGTACAACCCCAGCGCCTGAACACCGGTCATTTGACGCACCATCAGTATACAGCTTCCAGATGTATTCGGGAGATTCACTGGTTTCGGGTAAGTCTTCCGGAACGGTGAATTCGGCTATGAAATCAGCCAGGACTTGTCCTTGAATGGCCCTCCGCGGAGCGTATGCGATATCAAATTGGCTTAGCTCAATGTTCCACTTGAGTAACCTACCGGACGTCTCAGGCCGCGTAAGGACCTGTCGTAACGGCTGGTCGGTGTACACAGTAAGCGGATGAGTTTGGAAGTAGGGACGGAGCTTCCTCGAGGCAATGACCAAACAATAAGCCAGTTTCTCCAGCCTTGGATAATTTCTTTCAGCTCCTGTTAGTCGCTTACTAACATAGTAGACCGGGTTTTGCACTTTGTCTTCTTCCCGGACTAGAGCAGCACTGATCGCATGTTCTGATACTGCCAGGTAGAGATATAGTTGCTCGTGGTCAACCGGTTTTGACAAGATCGGAGGTGTGGAGAGATGTTGAACTAATGATCGGAACGCGCCTTCACACTCCGCGGTCCATTCAAAGTTTCGTTTGCCCTTCCGAATCAGGTCGAAGAAAGGAATGCACTTGTCGGTGGACTTTGAAATGAACCTGCTTAATGCTGCGACCTTCCCGTTAAGACTCTGGACTTGCTTTATAGTTTTAGGGGTTTGCAAATTTCTAATAGCCCAGATCTTCTCAGGATTCGCCTCTATTCCTCGAGCGTTGACAATGAACCCAAGGAATTTTCCGGATGCAACGCCAAAGTGACATTTGAGTGGGTTGAGCTTCATTCCGTACTCCCGGAGGATGCTGAACATTGAATTCAAATCTCTGACGTGATCGGTGGAGAATCAGGACTTCACCAGCATGTCATCCACGTAAACCTCCATGGTCTTCCCAATCTGACCAGCGAACATTCGGTTGACTAAGCGTTGGTATGTTGCTCCAGCGTTCTTCAGACCAAACGGCATGACTTTGTAACAATAGAGTCCCAGGTCGGTCACGAAGCTGGTATGTTCCTGATCAGGCAGATGCATGGGTATCTGATTGTAGCCGGAATAAGCGTCCATAAAGGATAGTAGTTCATGTCCGGCCGTCGAATCTACGAGCTGATCGATTCGTGGAAGTGGGAAGCTATCTTTTGGACAGGCCTTGTTTAGGTCAGAGTAATCAACACAGGTTCTCCACTTCCCGTTTGGTTTCCGAACTAGTACAGGGTTGGACACCCATTCTGGATACAAGGCATCTCGAATGAACCCATTCGATTGTAGTTTATCAACTTCCTCCTTAAGGGCGGCAGATCTCTCTGGATCCATACCGCGCCTTTTCTGTTTCACTGGGACATGTCGCGGATCTATATTCAGGGAGTGACTTGCAATGCTCGGCGAGATCCCGCACATGTCAGAGTGCGTCCAGGCGAAGACGTCGAGATTCGCCCGAAGAAATTCGACCAATTCCTGCTGTGTCTGCTTGTTTAGTTGGGACCCAACTTTCAGCATTTTTGAATCATCATCCTCACTGATTGGGACGTCCACAGTCAGTTCGGCTGGAGAGGCTTGACTCTCCGTTGATTCGTCTCTATCCTCGTTGTCCCTGGGGTCCAGGTCTTTCAGGAATTGGTCGTGGTGCCCGGGCCGAGGCCCAGGCGTCAATTGTCAATTATCGATAGAACGGACGCAGAGAGATTCCTCTACGCCCTTCCCCTTCTCTTTACGTTGCGCCCCGCGCAGCTCAGCAACATAACAGGCCCTTCCCGAGGCCTGATCTCCTTGAACAACTCCAATCCCATGATCAGTGGGAAATTTCAGAGTCAGACACCATGGGGCGATCGCCGCCCTGAACTCGGCTAAAGCTGGTCGACCCAGAAACGCATTGTATGGCGAATCTATTTCTAGCACAACAAATTGTAACATGCGGACCCTCCGGCGTTCTCCAACGCCTAACTCGACTGGGAGTTCAGTTATTCCGATGGGTATCGTGGCACTTCCGTTGAAACCATGGATTCTGGATAAACAGGGTTTCAAATCCTTTGTCTCCATCTTCATTAGATCGTAAGCCCGTTTGAGCAAGATGTTTACAGAGCTTCCACTGTCAACCAGGATCCTCTTCATCCAAGCAGGACCTACCTGGGCGGATATGACTAGTGGGTCAATAGTAGGGGCTTCGACTTTATCGGCGTCTCGGCTCCTGAACACGATATCATCGGACATTATCTTTTGTTGCTTTGCCGGGGTCCCATCCTCGCAATTACTATAACACTCGAAGTCCGCATGCCTGATAGAACTGGCATACGACTCCATTTCCCGCCAGCTTCTGTCTGCCGGATGGGGGCCACCACTTATTGTGTTGATAACTAATCTCCCGCCCGCACGAGCGGGTTCATCCTCTCTTTCCTGATTTTGTGAACGATTTTGATTCGAGGGGCCCGCTCCGCCAGGCTGCGGTGCCCGTACAAACTGATCTAGCTTCCTCTCTCTAATCAGCTTTTCGATGAGGTCCTGTAAGTGTCGACACTCGTTGGTATTATGTCCATAGCTCTCATGGAACCTACAGAATTTCCCTGTCTGAATCTGTCTCTCCGATGAGGGCTTCGGAGCAGGCTTCTTATACTGTACAGTGTTGCAAGTCTGTAAGTATACGTTTTCCAATGACGTGTTTAGCGGTGTATAACTGTCAAACATCTGAGCTCTACGTCGTGGACCTCGGTTTTCGTCCCTCTTCTTATTCTGGCCATTGTTTCCTCTCTGCTGGGTTTGCTTGTTTTGTATATTCAGCTGAACTTTCCCGGAACTCTCGCCGGACTGTTTAACTGCCACATTGCTCTGCATTCCCTCAATGCTGGGCCTCGCGTCGTCCTGTTTCCTAGACTGTTTTGCATCCTCCTGCCGCAGGAATTGAGCAGCCTTGGAGTAAAAACGGTCCAACGACGCGGGCGGTTTCCCAGCTAGCCAGTTCCCGAATTCAAAATCAGGATCAATCCCCTTGGTCAGGGCCATTAAGATTGAATTATCGTTGGGATTGGTGATCTCGACGCATGCTGCATGGAACCTCTCCAAGTAACGCCTGAGTGTTTCTCCAGGAGCTTGAGTGACGCTGGACAGGGTGTTGACGTCTTTTGGCCTAGCAACATGCATCCGGAATTGTTCCACAAACCTCTTGGCCAATTGATCGAACGAAGAAATTGATCTAGGTGGTAGGCGGGTAAACCACATTGTCGCGATTCCTCCCAGAGAGATGGGGAAACTCCGACACTTCACTGCGTCGTCGGCCCTCGCAGCACTCATCGACCATTCATACTTCAGAATATGCTGGTTGGGGTCACTATTCCCTTCATACATCAGGAGAGTCGGCATTCTGAATCGCCTAGGGGGTTCGGCATGTAACACTTCGTCTGTGAAAGGGGTATGACTACGGGAAATCCCCCAGTCATCATTAGTGAGCCCCTGACTCTCGCGGATCATTTGACGTATCATGGTTGATATATCCGAAACAGGCGGATTCGGAGCGTGATGAGCTAAGGCGTGGTCGGGTTCCACGGCGCGAGTAGGGATCGGGCGTTGTCGACGACCCGTATCTCGCCTCCTTGGCTCAACGTCTTCTGGGACATAAGGTTCAGGAGTATGTCCTCGCTGTTGATTGATCGGCTCAGATTGATTTCGGGTATCGACCCTTGTCTCTGCTGCGGCGGTTGTGGCGCGGTTATCGGTGGTGTACTGTGGGGCAGTACCTCCTCGTGTTGAGGGACCGGTTTGGAAACTGGTCGACGGTCCTACCCTCAGTTGTCCCACAGTTAAGGCAGGCTGATATTCAGCAGCTTGAGCGCGACCCCCCTCTAGTCGAGGACGGGTAGTTTGGCGGTGGTAATCAGATGAAGTTGAGCTTTCGGTAGACGCTCTGGAGACATCATCTCTCCTGGACCTTCTGTGCCCCCGGCGGTTTAACTGGTTGGTCAGCTCGATATTGGCGCGTAATTGTTCTGCCAACTGCTGACGGCTTTGGGTCAGCTCCTGGAGCAATACTTGAAACTCCTGTCGGGTGACTAGCCCCGTTGAGTCTGAATGAGTGGCATTGTCTTGGTTGGAAGAAGGCGGTTGTGTGGGATTTTGCCTGTCTCTGCCTTCTTGCTCTGTTGCGGTGGCGCCAGTTCTTGTGCTGACCATTGTCGGTGGTGGAGTCCTTTCCTAGATTTTGAGCAAATCTGAATAGAATGGAAGGATTCCGGACTGGATATCTGGATCTTCCTCTTGGATTTGTGCAATCCGGTATCGACGGCAGATCCAACGAGCAGGAGAAAAAGCTGGTTTTCTCAGTGAAAGCACCAAAGTGTTTGTACCAAAAATGGGCACAACACTCTTCGGGAGTTGTTTGAAGGATAAAATGAAGATTATAAATGTAAAACAGAGATTATCTAACAAAAACTCCAACAAATAAGAATGTAAAGTGCACAGACAAGCAGTTTAGAGTGGTTCGGCGTATAACCTACGTCCACTATGAAGTTTTGATGATTTTATTGATTCTCTTTCAATGATTACAAGCGTTTACAGCGATGAACAGCGGATTACAGTTTAGAATTCAAAATTGACAGCAAAAGTATGATGCAAATCTCAATCCGGCAGAGTCTGGACGCTTCAGAGAAAAAAGATCTTTTTTCCGTTGATTCTGGGGCTCTATTTATAGGCGTAGAAGGCTTGGATTTCGCTCAAACTCCGGGAGACTTGGCCTGACACGTGAGGGGACCCATTCGACCACTTCCAGAGAGTTTCAAGCCAATCTGTGATCGATACGAAATCATTTCGTATCGATCAAGATTACTTCCAATTGAGCTCAAAATTGGTGGAGATGTTCCTTGTTATGTGTGCAACCTTCAGTTAAAATTTCATCGTGTTTGGATCAGTGGATTACGAGATATGGTCGATACGAACTGGAATTCCTCATAGGCTGTCTGGTTCGTATCCATGATTTCGACTCCATCCGTTCGCCTCGCTGGCTGCACGTGCTCTCGAAGTGAGGTGTCGCGCGCGCTTCGTTTCGATCCGGTCTTTGTGCCGCATTGACTGTTTCGACTCCACATATCTTGCCTCGTTTTACTTTGATGGAAGACACGTCATCCCTGGTCAGTTGACTCGTGGGTACGAACAAGTCATTAGGCATGGATTCGAAGTGAGGTCCTCTGATGGATACGAAGCAAGCACCGAGTGATGGATACGAAGTAAGCACCGAGTGATGGATACGAAGTAGACGCTGAATGATGGATACGAAGTCCTTCAATTGCTGGTATGTGTGAAGTCCATCGATACGAGCTCGATGGATACGAAGAAAGTTGAGCCGAACCTGGGTACCTCGATGGATCCGGAGCTGATCGGTACGAAGCTTGATGGATTCGAACCGGGGCTTCGGTGATGGATGCGAAATTGCCCAGAGTGATGGATACGAAATCTGGGCTTTTTCCCTCCAATTTGACTCGATCATAACTTAAGCGTATGAGTCCGGATTGACTTGGAATTTGAGGTGCTGATCTCTATGGCCTTTCTTGTCATGTCCTATCAATTGTAGTTCACTCTGGGCTCGGACAAAATTCAGTGATATCCATGGCGTGCTATCCTTGTTCTCTAGTCGGCTTCTTGGTGTCCTGGCCTTGCCAAAAGGCGGGATAACACCTATCATGGGTCCAACAATCCTAACATATATGTAATGTATATAATAAATGACACCTGACAATCACTCAAATCCTACAAACTTTTATTACTAAAAACATATTTGACCACCATACAACAACATTATGAAACAACTTTTCTTAATAAACGATGTTAACAAACTTAGCTAAAAATATAAAGTTGGATTTGATGAAGGTATCTTTAGAAGAAAAACCTCTTCAGGGTTCCTTAACAAAAATATAGAATGCATAAATTCAATGACCTATTTCATGCTTTTGCTCTTATCCAAAAAAAATAGTTGTCATCTAAAATTATATAAAAATCATCCAGAAGTAAATATAAAGGAAGAGGCAAAATCTATAAGAACACAAATTGTTGCTACAATCTGTGATAGAGTAGATCTTAGCCTTTAAATATTATTTAAATATTAAATTTGATGAAGATTCGCTAAATGAATTCCATTGTTTCAATAATTGTGTCTAATTTTAAGTTTCAATAGTCACTTTCAATATTAAAATTATATAACTACAACAATGAAAAACACAAAATTTCATCCATCATCATATTTCAACTAGTTGCCCGTGTGCTAGCACGGGCCATACTTTAGTTCACCACTATATGAAAACATGCAACATATTAAAATATCTAATATGGAATCTAGCGCACCGGAGAGATACTATGATTTTCTCGTGAACAGCAAGAAAAAGAACCGCGTCTTAGAAGACGACACTCCTTTCATATTCCAACAGGCAGTGTAGAATAAAAACTTTGCACTTTGACTTGAAGATATGAAATCTGAGATGAATTCCATATATGAAAACAAAGTACAGTCTTTGACTGACATACTCGATGGGATAAAACCCATTGGTTGTAAATGGAATTTTAAGGAAAAGCTAAATGGGGATGGAGAGGTAGAGATCTATAAAGATAGGCTAGTTGCGAAGGGTATTTTTCAAATTCAAGGTGTTGATTATGATGAAACATTTTCTCCCATAGCCATGCACAAGTCCATACAGATAATGCTTGTTATCACCGCGTTCTATGAATATAAAATATGGCAGATGGATGTGAAAATGGCATTTCTAAATGCTGATTAAGAAGAGATCGTTTACAAGTCATAGCCCAAGGGTTTGGAGGCTAGTGGGATTGATGGAAAGGCATGCAAATTGTAACGAACCGAATTTTCGACCCTCGAAAATCGACACTAATACATCCACTGTATCACATGCCGAGCAATCGAGTGTCGGAAAACCCGATTGTTAGGGAAAACGAAAGAAGGAAGAAGGTAAGGAAAAAACTAAACACATAATCTCATAGTGGAACGAATAAACTATAATATACCACAAGTCTTTATACAAAAGAAAAACTGTAATATGTATATATACAAACATCAATCAGAGTATACTAACTTATTTCAGCCTGGACAGTTATAACAGTCTGTCCTCACAATTGCTGATAACACACCAATGAATACAGCGGAAAATATCCATCTACGTGAATACATCTCTGGGCCTCCAACTCGTCTCTTGAAGCTCCAAGCATCCAATCTAATCTATAATATGCTCGGTCTGACCTGAGCATTATAATAAAATAACACCGAGTCGGTTTGGAAAACCAGCGTGAGAAAATACACCCAATTGGATTTAAAGTTATATAATACCTTTGAAATCAAAGGTATCTCGTAAGACCACGCCACACATAAACATGGACGGGTTTGTACCTTACGATAACCAAAACATTTCTATAGAAAATCCATGATATTATAATAGTGTCTAGATACAAATACTTATTAATCATAGCCGAAATTGTTACATTATTAAATTCTAGCATAATAGGTATACAATCAAATCCATAGGCGCTTATTGGAGAATGGATTCCAACTATGAAAGGGTAAGGGTCTACCCACCGAATCTGTACACCTATAAATAAAATGTACGGGAGGTCGCAATCGCAACTCCACCTCAGCTACTCAGGACCGACACTACCGCTTGCTGGATAGCACCAAATATGATCACTCCATGGTTGATAAATAGCCATCATGGGCCCTGAAGCATACATAGAGATATCGACACTGGATCTTGGGATGAGCATACCCTAATGGGAGCGACCTACATAGCCCTGCTGCATGTCCCTGCTTTAGTCATTTTCTCGGCTGATGAGGCTTGAGGCAACGATTACCTTTATTTAGCATTTCCCACTTGGAATGCTAACACTGCCCTCCAAGCAACAATGCAATGCCAGCATTCATCCATACAAGTTCGTTCTAGGACTGAACGAAACACTTGAGAGCTTCGTCTCTGAATTTCCATCCTCTTCAGGATATCTTCACTTCGCAATGCTTAAGTTAGATCGAAGTGGTTTTCGATAACATATCCAATTCTGGTCTCTTCAAAACAACATTCGACAGTATCCGGTAGACTCAACCTCGGTTCTTTAGGAAATAAATAGTCAAAGATAAGAGCGAAGATCATCTCCTAACCGTTAGTGGATGGATTTCCTTATCATTATCCTAAGAGAACGAAATGAGATTTATACGCATAGTACGGCATCATCGGATATGACTATGCCATATAACTCACGTGTTTCCCCTAGATATTTCCAAAGTTACTTTTGGGTCCAAATTAGATAGTTGGTTATTTAACCATCGAATAAACAAAACATAGATTTCATAGGTGAAAACAACATGGGTTAAGCGCATAGCGACCACCGGCCTCCTTTTAATAAATCCTTCATAAATAAAACCCACTTCATAAATTACTTGTAAATTACAAAGATATACTCGCAAATCTCTATATTTTAATACTTAGAAATACACATATACTTATCTCAACGGTATAAGTATATCCACAAAATTTAGAAAGTTTCCTTTTATTCGATTCTCCAAAACCATTTATAAATCATTTTATAAACCTCTAAAAACCATTTATAATCCCTTTATAAAAATTTCATCCCTTATAAGCTTCTTATACATTTCAAAAATCACTTGTAAACCCTTTATGAATCCATACCCCATTTATAAACTTCTTTCATAAATCTATAAACCTATTTCTGAAATTCATTTATAAATACCTACTCATTTATAAACTCTTCACTTTTCAAATAACCTTTCCTTAATTCTTCAAACCCATTTTATAAATCCTTTATAAAATCTAAGTCTTTCAAATATATTCCCCAAGTCTCAAAAATAATTATGATTGATTTAAATTATTTTACTTCAAACACCACTATATAATAATGATTATTAACATTAAAATTTATAAATTTTAAAACATCCTAAAATGATAATTAATAACTTCAAAATATTGTTTAAGAACAATAATAATTAACCTTTACCATTTTCATAAATAATAATAATTTATTTTAAAACCTTATTAATAATCCTTAATATTAATTTCAAACCATAATTATTCTTGAGATAACTAACTTTCAACCTTTCAACTTTTTATAAATTCTTAAAACATATTAACTATAAACAAATAGCTTTTAATCAATATTAATAATTAAATAACTTTAAAATAATATTAACATAATTATATAACCTTAAAATAATATAAGTATGATTATATAGCTTTAAAAAAACAATATTATTATAATTAAATAACTTTAAATAATATTTATATAAAATAAATTAACTTAAAAATAATATTTATATATTTAATAAGATAATCCTTAAACCAAATATTTTCGAAATCCAATTTCGGATTTAAAAATAGTTTCTGGTCTGAAAAACCAATTCCGACCTAATCGGCAATTTATAGTATTTTTAAAATACTAATTTGAGGCCAATAGCCACCCAACGCTTAACCAATATTGATATTGATTTTTCTTATCACTACTGGGTTTTAATTTCAAACATATAATGATGTTATAACCACAGCATCCATAATCATATTTATTATTCAATAATTCATATAAAGGAAATATCATTGAAACAATATAATTCAAGAATAGCGAGGAATCCCGTTGGATCCTGCCAACCTGTTTTCCCCTACATAATAAATGTTAGATAATCATAAAATATAATCAACCACTTCGAGGCGGGATTCGTATACAAGGGTCATCCGCTCTTACACGGGAACGCAATAGGGTCTCATCCGCCCCAATAGGCGGGAATATATCCAAACCAACTAATAATAATTTATCCAAACAATCATTCAACAATTTTTATAAACTATAAATCATACTAGTTATCCAAAAAGGTGAGTTTAACTCACCAAAATTTTCTGTCGTTGCCAAGGCGTTCCGGTTTGGAATAAAATCGAACGACGTCCAATTTTAGCCCAAATTTCAACAGTCTCCAAATTCGTCCAAACCTGTTCCATTGTGAAGCTCTTGTCGATACGAGTGCAACGCAAAAGGATTCGTCTCGATCAGACCTCGTATGAAGGAGTTATGAATTTTATAAGTTATCGGATAAAATTAATTTAAAATTAAATAAGGGGTTTTTAGGCTCAAGGAAAAAGTTGAAGAAAACTTTAGTTTTAGGGACAAGAAGTTTGTTTTTTAGGCTGAAGGATACTTTCTAGTGTAAATCACAGGATGATAGCTGTAACTATCATTTTATGTTTACACTAAAACGTGTCCTTCGGACTAAAAAGCAAACTTGTTGTCCCTGAGATTATTTTTTTTGCAACTTCTTCTCTATGTCTATTTTCCTGATTAAATAACTTTAATTTATTTACAACATAATCCCCAATCCATCTTCCCCAAAACACTATATCCCCTCCTGTACATGAACCCAATGAACGGTCGTGCATCAACCAACTAAAACCAAGCTCCGGGCTTCTAAACCAAAATCAGACTTCATAAACAAACTTCTCTCTACGAACTCGACATGTCTGAACCGAAAATCACGAGCTTCCATCATCCATTCAAAATGCGACCTGACCATTTTCTCCTTGTCGATGCAAAAGGCGCGAGCCCCAAACCTTCATCGGACCTGACGAAACTCGGCGAGGTGATGTAAATCGACACATGAAACTTGAATCCGTCCTCCATTTCTCGAATCGTTGCCTATATTCTTCATAACGTCAAACCCTAGCCAACCAAGCAACGGCCATGGCCAATTCGAGCCTCACGAACAAAACCGCACCTCTCAAAAATCACACCAGAGGAAAGATCTATTCGAAACATGAATTTTAAAATTGGTTTGATGATTTTTAAATGAGTATAAATTGAAAAATAATTTTTTTTGAAGTTTCATTTTCTTATTTTTCTTCACTGTAAAACTGGAAAGGAGAAGGGAGGGAGAATGCGGCTTTTAAAATGGAAGGTGGGTACGATCATAGATAGGTAGGGTGTGTTCTGATGTGAAAGAACAACGGTTGTGGTCAAATCCAAATATAAATATATTATTATTTAATTCAAAATATCTCGCTATTTAATTCCGAACCTCGATCGAGGCGTGCCTCTGGTGTTCCTAATGTTATACCCATATTCCGAACGCAATGGAACTAGTCTCGAGCCCTAATTCGATCGTATGCAGAAGATAGCTGTTTAAACCCAATTATAATATTAAAATTTTCAATATTAATTTCAACGTGTTTCCATCCCGTACTACCAAACGATACGTTTGATCGCTACGAAATTTGACGGCCTATTATAATTTATTATTGCGAACCCAATGCCACTGGTTTCGTCGAAATCTAAGACTGTGCATCGGAAGGCTATTTTCACTCGTTAATTTAAACGAGTTAATTTCAAAATTAGCTAAATCACTTTCGAATCAATTTTAAAAGTTTTATTATGTTCATTCTTATTAATAGAATTTAAATAAGCTTTGAAATAATTTTTATTTAACTTAAAACTCAATATCTCATTATTTAACCAATTTCAACTATTAAATTCAACAATTAAACTATCCAATAAATCGCTATATTTGGAATTAAAGTTATTTAACCTATAAAATTAACATTTCAATATTTAAAATTAATTAAATATTCTAATTTCAAATAACTAAAATTCTGGGTCGTTACATTCTTCCCCCTTAAAAGAATTTCGTCCCCGAAATTGCCAAGGTAAGAAAAATGCCCAAGCCCATTCCTTTCTAAAACAATTTAGTCGAAATAATTCGCTAAATTAATTTAAGCCCTTAAATTTTTCCAAATTCAATTTGTTGAAATCTTGTTATTACTTTTACTAAGCTTCCAAATTCATTCATAGATTCCAACTAATATTATCCATTCAAGCATTTCAAGTTATAATTCAAAATCAAATTTTAGTTATCACAAATTTCTTCACTCATTAAATTTCGGAAAAATTTTACCAGCGTCTCCTTTGCGCGGCTCGATCAAAACAAACAAAAATCGCCACTACGGCCCAAACCAATAAAGAAACAAAGCCAAGTGGCTCAATCATAAAACCATCAAATTCAAACAACAATTTAAACATGTACTTTTTTGTTGGGCAACCCAGTTTTACTTATGAAACCAAAGGCATTAAATTAGCTCTTGCTTTTAAAAACCTGCATCTTATTTCCCAATGATATCCAATCATATAGTTCATATTTATTTTATTTTGTATTTTCCCTAATTTCAACATATTTTTTACTTAAGCCCGTACGATGTACATATATCATCTGTACGCAATATCATATCCGATCGCTCACTCTATCACACAATTTCTTTTCCGAACTAGAATCGTTCACGCGACCACTCTAGTGCGGACTCAGATTCGGTTCCTTGATTAGAAACCGTTATTCTCCTTGCATAGCCATATACTACGATAGAGAATTCCAGAATCAATAAAACATCCACATCCAGTGTTCGTCGTCGAGAATCGAGTGAAAAATTCCAACTCGGATCGATATAAATTACCTCGAAATTCTATGCTCGAATCAAGATCAAACCGTTATGCGAATAAAATAATATACGTACAACCCACGTATTTATTTCAATTGATTCTTAGCTATCCCAAATTCTATTACTCAAATTCATTTCATTTACAATCAATTATTCACAATCATTATTCACATTCATTATTTACTTAGTATATCCTTTCAATACTGATATCATTTAAGAATTTATTCCCTCAATTTTATGTTTAACCACATCTCACTCCATACTAATTCATTTATGAATCCTTTCCTAAAAAAATTCTTAAGTCTATAAACTTTTCATACAACGCTCCTTATGTTTATTACCACTTCACACTTAAGTCTATATCCATTTTAAACCAAATCCAATTTCAATTCCATTTGACTCAATCCATTTGTTTAAATTTCAATATTTCAACCATATTCCAAAATCATATTTAACTCACTAATTTATTCAATTAGTTTATTCCTTAATTCATTTCCAAAAATTATTTTATTCAACCTAATTTAGGCTAAATTTCTTTCCATAATTCATTTTATTCTTAACTTAAGTTAAGTTTAATTCCATAGTTCAATTCCAAATTTACTTTCCTTAACATTCACATGCAACAATTTTAAAGCTTTGTTTCACTTACAAATTCCCAAAATTTATTAGTTATCAACTTATTTTCTCATACTCTCAATAAAACATTTAAATGAAAATCCTAGAGTTTAAACACCTTGTTCTTAAATATTTCAAATTATTTTAGAGGTTATATATATACACAAATTCCCTTGGTATATCAAATCATTCTTTTGAATTTTCAAAATAAAAACGAGTTTTACCAAAACAAAAATTCCAATGGTAGCAATTCCTCTCTTGGAAACTCAAAAATGAATATCGATGATGCTGCATTCATCACTGAAATTATTTTCCAGCGATTGAAGTGAGTTCAGTGCTTTCTATTCCTTTTAAACCCTTTTTAAATATTTCTATTCAAAAGTATTTTCCAAATAATACTATTATTATTTTCCAAAATTTTGAAAAACATTTTCAAAACCAACGGGATTTAAATTCCCAAATTTCCATCTTTTAGATCCTTTATAAATCATTTTTATAACCCATATTTATATAATATACTTCTGAAATTTCATTTTAATTTATAAACCATATATTTACATGATCTAATCTTTGGTTATAATAAATATTTCTTACTTGTTAATCTTGCTTTCATTATAATATCAACTTTTATTCGATCACAACAACAAACAACAAATGATAATAGTTTAACATTATCATTTCCTAACAACTAAGCACACCATACATATCATAATAATTTCTAAAAAACTATTCCTTTATATATAGAAATAATTAGGATAAAATTATTTCATTTATCCAATTTCAAAATAATACCATGTCGAACTGCTCTGTTCAAGTGTTTAGAGATCCCTATCAATAACGTTAATTACTCGTATTGACCAGAATCCTTAAGCCACTCAATATATTAACCAACACAATATAAAACATTTTTATACCACTAACAAATACATGCTCATATATATACACTCAAACTCATTCTAGGGTGCTACTGACCCTATCTCTAATGTGTTGCCCCACCAAAGCCAAGGTTCTCGCTTAACCTTCAGCTCTGATACCAAATGTAACGAACCCAATTTTTTGACCCTCGAAAATCAACACTAATACATCCACTGTATCACATGCCGAGCAATCGAATGTCAAAAAACCCAATTGTTAAGGGAAAAAGAAAGAAGGAAGAAGATAAGATGAAAACTAAACAACACAGAATCTCATAGCGGAACGAATAAACTATAATATACCAAAAGTCTTTACACATACAATTACTTTGTAAATTACGTGTATATAAACATCTTTAAAAGAAATACTCGCCAATCCCTATATTTCAATACTTAGAAATATCCATATACTTATCTCAACGGTATAAGTATATCCATAAAATTTAGAAAGTTTCCTTTTGTTCGATTCTCTAAAACCATTTATAAATCATTTTATAAACCTTTAAAAACCATTTATAATCCCTTTATAAAAATTTCATCCCTTATAAGCTTCTTATACATTTCAAAAATCACTTATAAACCCTTTATGAATCCATACCCCGTTTATAAACTTCTTTTATAAATCTATAAACCAGTTTTTGAAATTCGTTTATAAATATCTACTCATTTATAAACTCTTCACTTTTCAAATAACCTTTCCTTAATTCTTCAAATCCATTTTATAAATCCCTTATAAAATCTAAGTCTTTCAAATATATTCCCGGGGTCTCGGAAATAATTATAATTAATTTAAAATATTTTACTTCAAATACCATTATATGATAATGATTATTAACATTAAAATTTATAAATTTTAAAACATCCTAAAAATGATAATTAATAACTTCAAAATATTATTTAAGAACAGTAATAATTAACCTTTACCATTTTCATAAATAATAATAATTTATTTTAAAACCTTATTAATAATCCTTAATATTAATTCCAAACCATAATTGTTCTTGAGATAACTAACTTTCAACTTTTCAACTTTTTATAAATTCTTAAAACATATTAACTATAAACAAATAGCTTTTAATCAATATTAATAATTAAATAACTTTAAAATAATATTAACATAATTATATAACCTTAAAATAATATAAGTATGATTAAATAACTTAAAAAAACAATATTATTATAATTAAATAACTTTAAAATAATATTTATATAAAATAAATTAACTTAAAAATAATATTTATATATTTAGTTAGATAATCCTTAAACCAAATATTTCTGAAACCCAATTTCGGATTTAAAAACAGTTTCTGGTCTCAAAAACCAATTCCGACCTAATCGGCAATTTATAGTATTTTTAAAATACTAATTTGAGGCCAATAGCCACCCAACCCTTAACCAATATCGATATTGATTTTTCTTATCACTACTGGGATTTAATTTCAAACATATAACAATGTTATAACCACAGCATCCACAATCATATTTATTATTCAATAATTCATGTAAAGGAAATATCATTGAAACAATATAATTCAATAATAGAGAGGAATCCTGTTGGATCCCTCCAACCTATTTTCCCCTACATCATAAATGTTAGATAATCATAAAATATAATCAACCGCTTCGAGGCGGGATTCATATACAAGAGTCATCTGCTCTTACACGGGAACGCAATATGGTCTCATCCGCTCTAATAGGTGGGAATATATCCAAACCAACTAATATAATAATTTATCCAAACAATCATTCAACAATTTTTATCAACTATAAATTATACTAGTTATCCAAAAAGGTGAGTTTAACTCACCAAAATTTTCTGTTGTTGCCGAGGCGTTCTGATTTGGAACTAAAATCGAACGACGTCCGATTTTAGCCCAAATTTCAACAGTCTCCAAATTTGTCCAAACCAGTTCCAGTGCAACCTCACGTCGATATGAGTGCAACGCAAAAAGTTTCATCTCGATCGGACCTCGTATGAAGGAGTTATGAATTTTATAAATTATCAGATAAAATTAATTTAAAACTAAATAACTTTAATTTATTTACAACATAACCCCCGATCCATCTTCCCCAAAAAACTATATCCCCTCCTGTCATGAACCCAATGCATGGCCGTGCATCAACCAACTGATACCAAGCTCCGGGCTTCTAAACCAAAATCAGACTTCACCACAAACTTCTCTCGATGAACTTGACATGTCCAAACCAAAAATCACGAGCTTCCATCATCCATTCAAAATGCGACCTGACCATTTTCTCCTCGTCGATGCAAAAGATGCGAGCCCCAAACCTTCATCGGACCTGACGAAACTCGGCGAGGTGATGTAAATCGACACGTGAAACTTGAATCTGTCCTCCGTTTCTCGAATCGTTGCCTATATTCTTTATAACGTCAAACCCTAGCCAACCAAGCAACGACCATGGCCAAGTCGAGCCTCACGAACCAAAACCGCACCTCTCAAAAAGCTCACCAGAGGAAAGATCTATTCGAAACATGAATTTGAAAATTGGTTTGACGATTTTTAAATGAATATAAATTGAAAAATAATTTTTTTGAAGTTTCATTTTCTTATTTTTCTTCACTGTAAAACTGGAAAGGAGAAGGGAGGGAGAATGCGGCTTTTAAAATGGAAGGTGGGTACGATCATAGATAGGTAGGGAGTGCTGATGTGAAAGAACAACGGCTGTGGTCAAATCCGAATATAAATATATTATTATTTAATTCAAAATATCTAGCTATTTAATTCTGAACCCCGATCGAGGCATGCCGCCTGGTGTTCCTAATGTTATACCCCTATTCCGAACACAATGGAACTAGTCTTGAGCTCTAATTCGATCGTATGTAGAAGATAGCTTTTTAAACCTAATTATAATATTAAATTTTTCAATATTAATTTCAACGCGTTTCTATCCCGTACTACCAAACGATACGTCTGATCGCTACGAAATTTGGCGGCGTATTATAATTCATTATTGATGACCTAATGCCACTTGTTTCGTCGAAATTCGAGGCTGTGCCACGGAAGGCTATTTTCACTCGTTAATTTAAACGAGTTAATTTCAAATTAGCTAAATCAATTTTGAATCAATTTTAAAAGTTTTATTATCTTCATTCTTATTAATAGAATTTAAATAAGCTTTGAAATAATTTTTACCTAAGTTAAAACTCAAGATCCCATTATTTAACCAATTTCAATTATTAAATTCAACAATTAAACTATCCAATAAATCGCTATATTTTGAATTAAAGTTATTTAACCTATAAATTAGCGTTTCAATATTTAAAATTAATTAAATATTCTAATTTCAAATAACTAAAATTCTGGGTCGTTACACAAATTGTTAAGTCCAATTTACGGTCTTAAACAAGTTTATAGGAGTTGGAATAAAAGCTTTGATAAAATATAAAATAGTTTGGTTTTCATCAGAGTATAGAGGAAGCATGCATATACTGAAAAAACAAGGAAGTGTATAGCATTCTTAGTCTTATATATTGACGATTTGCTTTTGATTGGCAACCATTTTGCGTGGTTGCAATCAGTGAAAGCATGGTGGTTTAATAACTAATTCATGAAGAAATTGGGAGAAGCAACCTTTATACTTAGTATTAGGATCTATAAAAAAAGATCCAAGAGGTTATTATGATTTTCCGAATCCCTGTACATTGATACCATGCTGAAAAGATTCAGTATGGAGAATTTCAAGCATGGAAATGTTTCAATACAACCTGGAGTCGTCCTTTCGAAGAAGGACGCTCCTCATATAAATGAGTAGAAAGAGCATATGAAAAGGATACCGTATGCATTCGCAGTCGGTTCCATTATGTACGTTATGCTATGTACTAGACTAAATGTAGCATATGCATTAAGATATGTAAGCCGATATCAGTCTAATGTTAGAGAAAAACATCGGATGGTAGTGAAATGTATCCTTTTGTATTTAAGAAATACTAAAGACTTATTTCTTACATATGGAATGAAGACCTCCTTATGATGGGATATACATATTCAAGCTTTCAGCGTGATATCAATGACAGTAAATCGGTGTATGGTTATGTATTCATATTGAATGGTGGAGCGGTCAGTTGGAAAAGTTCCAAGTAAGAGACGGTAGTTGTTTTCACGATCGAGACCGAATATATCTGTAACGACCTGTATTTTAGGTATCGGAGGATTGTAAAATATTGTTTTTAAATTCAAATGAGGTCATATGACTCTAGAATTTTGGGAAATTCCTATTAGTAACATTTTCTATCTTTAGAAATTTATCGGACGATTTTAATCCTAAAAACTTGTAACGGCTATAACTTTTGATGGAAGCCGAATTAGCATCCGAGACCACTCTCATTGGAAAGATATTATGGTTTCCCTTCCTATAGAGTGGTCATAATAGAGATTTGGACTTTTTGGCTAGGAGATATGGCCTTTTGAAGATTGGTAGTTTTTGAAGCAGCTTAGTGTGTAATTAGCGAGGTTTTGGGGGAATTTCTAGTTTGGAGGCTATAATAGATTGAACCATCATCCCAAAATCATTTTTACCGCTTCCTAAATAGATCCGAGCACCTATTAACCCATTCTACACCCAAAACTTTCTCCCTTTTCCTATAAATCAAGTGCAAATCATAAATTAATGGAAGATTAGCAAAGTGATTCATTAGAAATATTCAAATTTACAATTCTGGGGAATAAAACCTGGGGCTTGGCTGTTGATTTTCATATTTGCCTCGATTTGCATGAAAAACTTGGATTTTGGAGGATTTGATGAGTGATTTATCATCTCTCACCATAATATATATATATATAGGTTTTGGCATATTTTGAACTCAGTTTTAAAGTCAAAATCATGTTTTGGGACTGTTTTAAAGTGAAACCTGAAGTAAAAATGAATTTAAAATGTTTTGAAGTGTTCAAATCATGTTGATTTGAAGTATTGTTGCCTTAATACATGTTTGGCTATGTTAGAGATACACTATAGGATGATTTTTCATGACTTATTATATGTTTGGATGATTGGTTGTGTGAGTTGCATGCTTGAATGTTATTTAGTGCATGTATGGTGTTTGTTTGTATGCTTGTACGGTTGAAAACGATCATCGAAGCGAACTAGAGGTAGGAACCATGAAATCGAACTTCGACGGATAGGCTCTAAAGCATTTGGGGTTGTATCATTGCATAGGCAATGCATGAGGTTGAAGTGTTGCGTGTAGCGATGGAATCTGCATGAAGATGGTGCGTTGAAGGAGCTACAGGCTTTTGGTTCGGTAATGTCTATTTGGTAGTGGTCGGTTTGGTGGAAGCATGGTCATATCGAAGCTGGATGGTAGAAGGAGGCTAAACAAGGAAATCTTGTCCAGTAGTGCTTTGGTTCGACAAGGGAAGACCGGACAGGAAATCCTATCTGGTAGCTAGTTGGTTCAGCGGTGAAGGACCGGACAGGAAATCATGTCCGGTAGTTACTTGGTCCGGTGTTGGGGTGCCGGACAAGAATTATTGTCTGGTGTGGGATGCCTAGTGATGGTCGTCCAGTTATAGTTCTCCGATGGTAGTGGATGCCGAATAGAACAGGGGGTTTACTATTTGGGGCTTTGGCTTCGGGGCAAGACTTGGGGTCACTTTGATGGTTTTGGGAGCCGGTTTGGAGCAATGATGGATGACTCTAGGATGGCTCAAGATGACTTTAGGATTTCAACCAATGAAGTGCGATGACTTCGATGACTCAATGTGGCGAGTGACTATAACATCTGGTGATGGATCAAAAGGATGACTTCCGTGTGATAGCTCGTAGAGTAAAACATGAGGTTGTGATGCTCATGAGTGGGACATGGTAGCCCACGTGTACCTAGGGTATTCTTCGTGTACCCATATGTTTGGAGATCTGTGTGGGCATGAGTTGAGGATCTACGAGGTAGTTTTATATGCTAAGGTATTGATGGATGACTCTGTGGTTGTGATGCTTATTGTTGGGATAGGGTAGTCTGCGTGTACCCAGGATAGTCTGCGTGTACCCAAATATTTGGACGTCTGCGTGTGTCCAGTCGCTAGCCATCTGCGTGGGCAATGAGTTGAACATTCGTAGGAGTTATCGTATATCTGAAGCACTTAATTGAGAGATGCAAGGTTGTGTGATGGATGCTATGTTTATTGCATGCTTGATATGCTGTTTGATACCCCTATATCCCATACTTTCCAATTGTAATAGTAGTTTAGCATATACTATGTTTATGTGCTATTGATTTTATAGAATTT
The DNA here is from genome assembly GCA_030737815.1 of Allium fistulosum. Lineage (NCBI taxonomy): Eukaryota > Viridiplantae > Streptophyta > Magnoliopsida > Asparagales > Amaryllidaceae > Allium > Allium fistulosum. The sequence goes on along the minus strand of CM060902.1, from coordinate 1,036,513,928 downwards.
TGATATGATGTATCGCTCACACCAAACTGTAGTCTGGCCCGAGGTTTTATGATTTGCTTATTATTACCTTGGATACTTGTAAATGAGTAGATTAGGAATAATAGGTCTAGATAGCGCATGGAGCTCTGCGAAATACGAGAAGGAGGCTACGTTTTCATATTTCATACTTTGGGGCTTGCTATCGCTTATATTCAACTGTGCAGTACTATGGAGCTATGTCAGTACTTGTATTTTGAGAGACATTATAGAGTTTATTTGGAGATATGGGATGTATAAACTCTTTTATTTTAGTTTCTGTCTAATATATGAACCTGGTGCACTCTGATGTTCTTATTGTGGTTCATTTGATTATATTACTGTCTCGCATTATACATGTATATTGAGTAACGGAGGTGTAAGGCCTCGTCACATTTATTATCAGAGCTTAGGTTGCATATACGACCTAAGTTAATACTTGGATCCATTGGAGATAAGGAAGGAGCTATCGCCTTAGAATGAAACGAGTGATATATGAGAGAGCGTACTTGCTATATTTTGGCTTTTAGGACTATATAGTATATATATATAGTATATAAGTTGCATTGCATTCACAGGCACCTTTATTCCTTTTAAAGAGACTAATCATTCTTATTACAGCTTGTAAGAATGAGTCGGCTAACGAGGAATGCCGTTAGGAACTCCATTTCTAGAGTTGAGGAGAGGGCACGATTAGGGGCTCTTAATCCCGATTTGCAGAATATGTTCGTTGAGATGGTGCGAACCATGGTTCAAAATGCTCAAGTTGCTTATGCTACGGCTGTTGGTGGTGGTACTTCAATGCAAGCATCGAGGGCTGACTTTGCCAAACTAAGCAAGGACTACTCCACACTAGGTGGCAAACCATTTCTTGGAACGGAATCAGCCGTCGAAGTGCAGGATTGGTTGGACACCTGTGAACGCATCTTTGAGGATATGGATTTAGAGGATGCGATGAAGAGGATACTGGCCTCTACACAGCTTCAGGGACGAGCTATGGAGTGGTGGAACTGCATTAAGATTACTCTCCCGAGGATCAGATTACTTGGGAGTAGTTTAAGGAGAGGTTTGAAGAGAAGTATATATCGGTCGCTCAGAAGTTGGTACTCTTCTATAAAAAATTACTTAATTGAGACAGAGGGATATGTCTGTATCAGAGTACGTGGCCGAGTTCGACATGCTTTCAAAGTATGGTCTATCTTTTATCGATTCTCTGCTCAAGAAGAACGAGAAGTTTATCTTGGGCTTGGATGATTATCTCGGAGAGAAGCTAGTAGGGCATATCAATGAGACCTTTGAGAGGCTAGTAAAGAAGGCTCTTTGACATGAGAGTTTGTATCGTAAGCCCAAGTCAGTTGTTGTTCCCAAGGATAAGCCAAAACCGCAAGCCGGCGGGAGAGGCAAGAGGAAGTGGGACAATAACAAGAAGAAGAAGCTTCAGAAGGGGGGCCAGAAGAAGGGCAAGTGGGAGCCTACTTGCCATAATTATGGAGAGAGGGGCCATCTTAGAAAAGGTTGCAGAAACGAGAAGAAAGGATGTTTTAACTGCAACAAGCCGGGCATATAAAGAAGGATTACCCAGAGTCGTTGAGGAATTAACAGGTTGTGTCTTCTTAAGTTTTGAACGATGTTCTAGCTTCGTTGAGTTCTCCATCAAGGATGGAGAAGGGGAAGAGCATCGTGATACATGGTATGCTTTCTATTTCTGATACATCTGTATGTAGTTTATTCAATACTGGGGCTTCATATTTATTTATATATAGTAATTTGGTAGATAGACTGGAACTAAAACCTGAGACAGTTGACTGACCTTTGATTGTCACAAACCCTATTGGATGATCGATTAGCCTTTGTATGGTTTGTCAAGACTTAGCCTTATCGAGTCATGGAAGTTTGTTTGCTTGTGGCTGCTTTGTTTTGGATTTTGTGGGGTTTGGTATTATTCTAGGGATGAATTAGCTGCAGATGTACGGAGTAGCGGTGAATTGTGAAAGGCCGTTGGTGACAATATGGATGGAATATGGGCGTAAGTTGGAGATAGGTTGCCTACCTGACGATGAGGTAATGGTTATATTTTTGTACTCGCTCGAGATTCCATACGATGATTTGTCATTTGTTCCTATAGCAAGGGAGTATCTGGACATATTTAAGGAAGTAACCATATTACCACCACACAGGGAGATAGAGTTATGTATAGATTGGGTAAAGGATGCCAGACCGATTGTTATGCCATTGAGACATATGGCATCGAAAGAGTAGAAGAAACTAGAGGTGCAAGTGAATGATCTATTGGGATGAAAGTTCATTCGACTGAGTATATCTGAGTAGAGAGCACCTATAGTGTTTGCCACTAAGGCGGACGACTCTTTGAGATTGCGAAGGTGGCAGTAGTATAGGACTATGATTGACCCAACGCACCGGTCTTGAGGGTTGTTTATTTGGGTCACGTTGTTTTTGAGCAGGGCATTATTGTAGATCCTATGAAGGTGGTAGCAGTATAGGACTATGATTGACCCAAGACCGCTACAGATGTGAGAAGTTTTCTTAGGTTAGTGGGATACTATAGACGTTTTATCAAGGACTTCTTTAAGGTAGCAGCACCGTTAACCAACCTGACGAAGAATAATCAAACATTTATTCGGGATGTGAGGTGCGAGCACGTGTTCATAAATCTTTAATGAGAGGGTGACGAGCGCACCACTGTTGGTCATTCTGAATGAGAATAGGGAGTTGACTGTATACATAGAAACCAACGTTACTGGACTAACTGCGTTGTTAATGCAAAGGGGAAAGGTTGTCGCCTAGGCTAGTCCACAACTGAAACCACATGAGAAGATGTATCCAACTCAGGATTTGGAGTTGGCGGTGATAGTACTTGCTTTGAAGATATGAAGGCATTGTTTGCTTGTGGAGAGGTTTGAGTTGTATATGAACCACAGGTCGTTGAAGTATTTATTCTTCCAGAAGGACCTTAACCTTCGTCGGCACCAATGGTTAGAGTTCCTAGCCTCCTATGACTCTAACATTTCCTATACACCAGACAAGGGAAATGCAGTCGTTGATGCATTAAGTAAGAGACATGTCAGCTTGGGAGCGATGTTCCTAGAGTATAAGCAGTTAGAGTTATCGATGATTATGATTTTAGGCCTCGATGTGAGCTAGAGCCAGAAGTGTTGGCCAACCTGACGATCAGACCTACCTTCATTGAGAAGATGGGTACTAGGCAAAGACTAGCCGAGATCATGGCAAAGATAGAGGAAGGACTAGAGTCTGAGGAGATGAAGCAGTACATGCTCAACCGTAATGGTTGGCTCCGAATGGACTGGAGATTGTTTGTTCATGATGTCGATGGGTTGACAGAAGAGGTGCTATGAGAGTGTCATCATTCGAGATTGACTATACATCCTGAAGGCAATAAAATATATCACGATATGAGACAGACATTTATTGGGAAGGGATGAAGAAGGACATTGGGGAATTCATCTTGGGTGTTGAACTATCAGTTGGTATAGGCAGAGCAGAAGAAGCTGAGTGGTTTGCTACAACGCTCGAGATTCCCGAGTGGAAATAGGAACAAGTTTCGATAGACTTCATTGATGGATTGCCAAGGACTAAAGGAGGGTATGCTAGCATGTGGGTCATAGTTGATAGATTGACAAAGAGTGCCTGATTCATACCCATCAGGTCTAGTAGAACGACATTCAAATTGGCCGAGTTGTATGTAAAGTGGGTTGTGCGATTCCATGCTGTGTCAAAGAGCATTATAAGCAACCGAGACCCTTTGTTTAGTAGCAGGTTTTGAAAGAGCTTACAAGAGGCATTGGGGATAGAGTTGCATCTTAGTACATCTTATCACTCACAAAGTGATGGGCAGACCGGGAGGGTTAATCCTATCTTGGAGGATCTCTTGCGAGCTTGCATTCTCAATTTCGATGGCTCATGGGATGATCATTTGCACTTAGTAGAGTTCCCATACAGCAACGGTTATCAATCCAGCATCGGTATGGCAACATTTGAATGAAAGCTACTCAGGATAGATAGAAGAGTTGCGCTGATAAGAGAAGACATGAGTTAGTGTTATCCGTCGATGATATAATTTTGTCAAGATCTCTCTACTGAAGAATGTTATTCAATTCAGTACTAAGGGGAAGGCAGCGTTGAGTTTCGTTGGTCCTTTTTCGATACCTAAATGGATCGAAAACCGAGCTTACATAGTCTACTTACCTCGAAAGATGGTGAGCGTGCATGACGTGTTCAACGTCTCTCACTTTTGGAAGTTTCTGCATGGATTAGGCATGATAATTGAACCGAATCAGCTTGATGATATTGAGGTTAAACCAGAAGCATCAAGACCTTGTAGGCCTATTCGTATTGTCGGACATGATACGAAGCAGCTTAGGAGGAAGATAGTAGAGCTGGTGAAGGTTCAATGGAGTGAGAGCAAAGGCGGTTGTACTTAGGAGACCGTAGAGAGCGTGAGGACTGCTTATCTGAAGCTAATCTTTACTTGGTGAGACTTTTTTTATCGCATTTATTTTCACTTTCGATATCATATAGGGTAGTTTAGAATTCTGCATGCTAGGGTAGGCATAGACACCATTTTTTGCTTTTGTGTGCAAGTTTGTTTTTTGATATGTTGCTCGTGGATGTTAGGCATGCAAGGTAGCTATGCTTGATTTTATCTTGGTTGTGTTGGAGATTTCGAGAGGCAAAATTCCTAAATGAAGGAAGAGTACAACAACCCATATTTTACGTATCAGAGGATCGCAAAATATTATTTTTTAATTCATATGAGTTTGTATAACTCTATGACTTTAGGAATGCCTACTAGTGACATTTTCTATCTTTAGAAATTTTATTGGATGATTTTAACCTTGAAAATTTGTAACGACTATAACTTTTGATGGAAACCAAATTAGCATTAGAGACCGCTTCCATTTGTAAAGATATAATGTTTCCCTTTCCGTAGAGTAGTCATAATAGCAATCTGGACTTTTTGGATAGGGGATACGGCTATTTGAAGATTGACAGTTTTGGAGCAGCTTGGTGGGTAATTAGTAAGGTTTAGGGGCGAGCCCACTAACCCATTTCGGGTTTGGAGGCTATGATAGGCTGAACCATCGTCCCCAAATTATTTTTACCCCTTCTCAAACGAATCTAAACTCTTATTAACCCATTCTACATATAAAACCTTCACTTTTCTCCTCCAAATCAAGTCTAAATCATAGATTAAGGGTAGATTAGCAAGGGGATTCACTATAGATCTTCAAATCTATTTTTTAGTGGAAGAAAACTTGAGGCTTGGCAGATGATTTTTGCATTTGCCTTGATTTGCATGCAAAACTTAGATTTTTGAGGGTTTTGTAAGTGATTTATCATCTTTCACCTTATTATACATGTGTCTATAGGTTTTAGCATATTTTAAATTCATTTTTAAAGTCAAAATCATGTGTTGGGATTGTTTTAAAGTGAAACCTGAAGTAAAATGAATTTAAAATATTTTAAAGTGCTCTAATCATGTTGATTTGATGTATGATTGCCTTAATATATGTTTGGCTATGTTAGAGATACACTGTAGGATGATTTTTCATGACTTATTATATGTTTGCATGATTGGTTGTGTGATTTGCATACTTGAATGTTGTTTAGCAAGTATGATGCTCTTTCGTAGGCTTGTATGATTAAAAACGTTCATCGGAGCGAATTAGAGGTAAAAACCGTGAAATTGGACTTCGACGGATAGGCTCTAGAGCATTTAGAGTCGTAACGTTGCATAGGCAATGCATGAGGTCGAAGTTTTGAATGTAGCGATGGAATTGGCATGAAGATGGTGCACAGAAGGAGCTACAGGTTTTTTGTTCGACAATGTCTGTCTGGTAGTGGCTGGTTCGGTGGAAGCATGGTTCGGTGTTTGTCTTTCGGAAGGGGAAATGTTGGTGCAGATCAAAGTTGGCTCGGCAGTAAGAGGTCGGACAAGAAATCATGTTTGATAGTGCTTGGGTTCGACAAGGGAAGACCGGACAGGAAATCTTGTCTGATGGCTAGTTGGTTCGATGGTGAAGGATCGGACAGGAAATCATATCCACTAGTTACTTGGTCCGACAGTTGGGGTGCCGAACAAGAATTCATGTCTAGTGTGGGATACCCGGTGATGGTTGTCCGATGGTGGTGGATGCTGAATAGAACATGGGGTGAAGTTTTTGGGGTATTGGCTTTCGGGGCAAGACTTGGGGTCACTTTGATGGTTTTGGGAGCTGGTTTGGAGCAATGATGGATTACTCCAGGATGGCTCAAGACGACTTTGGAATTGCAACCAATGAAGTGCGACGACTTGGACGACTCGATGTGGTGAGTGACTATAACATCTGGTGATGGACTGAGAGGATGAGTTTTGTGTGATAGCTCATAGAGTAGAACATGAGATTGTGATGGTCATAAGTGGGACATGGTAGCCTACCTGTGTCCGGTCCTTGGCCATCTATGTGGGCATGAGTTGAGCATCCGTGGGGTAGTTCTACTATCGGTATGTGTGTTAAGGGATTGATAAATGACTCTATGGTTGTGATGCTCATTGTTGGGGCATGGTAGTCTGTGTGTACCCAGGATAGGCTATGTGTACCTATATATTTGGATGTCTGTGTGTGTCCAATCCCTTGCCATTTGCATGGGCAATGGTTGAGCATCTATAGAAGTTATCATATATCTGAAGCACTTGAATGAGAGATGCAAGACTGTATGATTTAGGATATGTTTGTTGCGTGCTTGATATGATGTGTGATACCCCTTTACCCCATATTTTTCACTTGTGGTAGTAGTTTAGCATATACTGTGTTTATGTGCTAACTCATTGAATGCATGGACAGGTCATCTATGGTTATTTATAGCCTATACCCTACTTACTATATATGATTTTATAGTATTTTGAGATGACATATCGCTCACACCAAATTGTTGTTTGACCCGAGATATTATGTTTTGCTTCTTATTATCTCGAGTACTCTTAAATAAGTAGATTATGGATAACAGGTCTGGATAGCGCATAGAGCTATATAGAGCACGAGGCTACGTTTTCATATATCATAATTTAGAGCTTGATATCTGCAACACCCCGCCTCTATTCCATAAGATATTAATTAGAAATCATTTCATTTTTTCTAGAATATTATAGGACTTTGGAATTATTAAGATTAAAAATCTAACTTCCTTTAATAACCAAATAATTAATAATATAATTAACATTAAATTTATATAAATCTTTCCTTCAAAATAATTCCTTTGCATTTCAAACCATCAAATATAATTCAGGACCTTCACAATATATTCAAAATCATTAATGACTATATTAAATTCAGTTATAACATTTAAAAGTCATTTTATAATTTTCCATAGTTACAAACTATTTTCAAATTAATATATAATCTGCAAAATAGATTGTTATTTATTCCAAACTATAGAATATTATCTAAAAACTCCTATATACATTTAAGATTATTGGTGATACTCTTTAAAATAAGTTAAATGCATTTTAGAAATCATTTCATATCTTTCAGATTATATATATAAATTTCTAAATAATGATTTGAAAACCATTCTCGGATTTTAAATATAATAATTATAATAGCAAAAGATTTTGTACAAGATCAAAAGAAAACTATATTTATAATTAAATAGATTTCTAAAATAGGACAAATTGGTTAAACTAAATAAATCTGTAGTAAATTATTTATAAAATACTTTTAAATCGATTTTAACACTTAACACAATTTTCCAAAATTTTCAGAAAAATCAATTAAAACGAGCAAAATAAATAAAACATCCACAGAAAGCACACATATCAATATTCAAATATATAATATTCAATTTGCAATCGGACAGAGTTCCATTTGCAATTTGACACTTCCAACCAACACAACATCGATCAATTTCAATACCAATATTCCTAACAATCTAAATAACAATCACAACTAATTAATCAAGCCAATCGATTCACCCAAATAATTCAACAATATGTGGGATGAATATCGAATATAAGTAGCTATAACGATATAGTTGTGAGCGTCGAAAACCCACCAGAATGACGCTAGAAGTTCACCAATCGATAATAGCCATCACGCACAGCCAAACTCAACCGCGAAGCACCACTTACCTCGCTCATCGCCTTCTCGAATGCGCAACAAAATCACTGTTTCACCTTGCAAACGCACCTCACCTCCCTCAGTTGATCGTCACCGTCCCCTTTAACCATGCGACCTCCAAACCACGCGCCTGATGCTGGAACAAATCACGACTCTCATTATCATTGATTACCAAGTCACACGTGCGCATAAGCTCTAGCCGCCTCGGCGTCACTACAAGCTCTGCTTGCCAAGTCATGGCCTTATGATGTCGACGTCGATCACTCGCGCACATCATCTCTCTTTTTTTCGATCACGAATTCCATTGGGTATTTTTGGAATTAGGCTAAATCAGATAAGAGGGGATTGGGTTTGAGCTTAACCAGGAAGCATCTTGAAGTATAGAGAGTAGGAAATGGGTTTTGGGTTGAGATTGCTTCGGGTCCGATTCCAAATCGATTTTAAATTCCAATTCAATAGTTTTTATTTCATTTGAATTTAAATTCTTGATATTTATTTATAAATATACCTTAATTTAATTACAAATTAATCTACACTTCAAAATATTTAATATTTATTAAAAACACTTTATTCAATTTAATATATTATTCAAAAAGAATTTATTGATTCAGTTCAATTTACTATAACAAAATCTTTTATTAAATAGAATTTAATTAACAAAAAATTAATTTTAAAATATTAATTATCATACCAAATTCAATGTTTTTTTAATTAAATTTATTTTAATTTATACAACATAGAAAGCAGGGTTGTTACACTATCGCTTATATTTCGATGTGCAAACCGTGGAGCAATGTCAGTCCTTGTATTTTAAGAGATGGTTATAGAGTTTATTTTGGAGACATGGGATGTACAAAACTCTTTTATTTCAGTTTTTGTATAATCTATGAACCTGGTGCACTTTGATGTTCTTATTGTGGTTCATTTAATTATATTACTGTCTCGCTTGTTTTACAACAATTTGATTGTTATATTTTTTGTATGAGCTGTGAGATGTTCTACGGGTTATGTGCTTAGATTTTTATTATTTTACACCCTTGGCTATCGTTCTACATTGACCGGGTACCTCTACAGCGCATTATACAAGTACACTGGGTACCGGAGGTGTAAGGTGGTGTTTGCATTAGAAATTGGCACAAACACCTAATAGAAACTTTTTGAAGAGAATTAAATGAAGAATAAAATGAAACAGTGGATAATAATGAAGAAACAACAATAAACTGAAAGAAAAAACACGCACGCACGATTTATAGTGGTTTGGCGTTGTTTGCCTACGTCCACTTTTTAATAGATTTCTTTATTAATTCCTTTATAATCTGAGTACAAGAGAGATAGGATCAAAATCCTTAGTTAACAAGAATATAAAGCAAACAGTGGCGTCCCAAAAAGTCCTGAGAATGACCCCTCAAGCCAGTATCTATAGATGAAGGTCGCCAATTATCTCCCTGGAAGCTCGATTGAAAAACCTCTACAACCATATGGGCCTACTAGAGGGATCACTAGGCCCAATTCCCAAAGATGAGGGATCGGTACCGATCCCTTTTTTGGTCAAATTTTGGGAAGCAATCCCTATGGTGGCTTCTCATGCAAAAATATGTTTAGTCTCCAAATTTCATGTCATTTGGATCAGCGGAGCTCGAGTTATTGCTTGATCTTTGATTCAACATAGCTTGCATGCATATTTCTACCGATCTCTTCTTAGGAATGTATACCGATCCCACCAACTTGGTCCTTTTGAGGTACGATCCCTAGGGTAGGTTCCTTAGGTTCCCTATATCTTGCTCTCCAAGTTTCATATGCATTGGACTTGTAGATCTCGAGATATTGATTATTTTCTATAAGAATGCTTTCATGCCTTGAAACATGTTGATCCCTCTTGTTGGAGCCAATTTATACCAATCCCTCCTATGCGTTGAACCATATTCCATACTTCGAACATTCTGTCTTGCACATCTATCAATTCCATCCAACCCTGACTCCATATTATCATTTGTAGTTGACTTATGGGCCCTACAATCATCACTCTGGAGTCATCGATCTTGATGGCAGTCGAATCTAACTCGTGTAATCATTTCAATATAGCCAGGCTAGAATGCCGGATAACACTTGCCCCCCAAAGTACGTCTTGTAATGAACATGACAAGCTTTGAATCGCAGCAAGTTAGAGTCATCGAAAAGAAATCCATCCAGCTTCCTGAATAGTTGTTATCCCTTTGTCAAATTATTTTTCCAACATGCTGAATTTCTTATTAATCGTCATGACGCTTGGTCAATTTCCAATGGTATAAATCCAGGGCTATATTCCATCGGTTAATAAATGTAAGTCCAATTCTGCAAGTCTAACTAGCTTTGGTTATTTGGTCTAGCTTCGACCTTGAAGGCTTCAGATTTGATTCCAATTTCTGTCAATTTTAAAAATTGATTTTTTTGGTCATATACATGCATGTTCATATGCGCGTCCTTGTTGTTGGCTCCCAGACGTGTTCGTACGTTCATGGGTCGTTGCCAACTTTCATTGCATTTTGTATGTTTATGCTTTTTATAATTTTCATGCTTATATTCATTTGCATATATGTTCATGGCCGATCCCTCACTCTCTATTCTCTCTCTTTCTTTTACATGTTTTTTAGGGATCGGCATATGCTTAGCCAACCCCTTTCTCTCTTTTCTTCATGCTTGCAGGGGTCGGTATGTTCTATGCCGAACTCTTTCCCTTTACTTCATCCCATATATCAATGTCGATCCCTTCATATTGCTAGCCGAACCCTCCTTCTCTCTTTATGTTTTAAGGCTCGGCGTTTTTTATGTCGAACCCACTTCCCTTGTTTTGCGTGTCGAACCCTCTTGCCTGATATAAGCTATCATTCTTTCTCCTCACTTTTCACTCATCCCTCTCCTTCCAATTTACCTTTCCATGACCGAACCCTCCTTTACCTTGAAAAAGAAAACCCGGTCCCTTCCTTTCTACTCGACCATCGCTTTTATCAATAAATTTGTCTTCCTTCTTAGTTTTAGATCATCACTCCACCTTCCATTCAAAACATAACCCAATATTTTTTCTTCTCATGGCTCGTCTTTGACATTTTAAGGTAAGCTTTCCATTTTCTGCTTTTGATTTTATGACGAGGTGATGGATCCTAATCCATCGACAATAATTTGGTGTGTGACGTGGTGGATGATTGATGACATAGGTTATTTGGGGAAGGTGAGACGTAGAATGGAGTAGGGCTCAGCAGGATGATAAGGAAGGAAGTAGAGAATAGCATATGGCATAGAGTTCGGTTTGAATATTTTGAAGGATAGTGCAAGAATTGTGGAAAGAAAGGGATCAGCAGTATTGTTGGATGAAGGAGGGATAGGTTGGAATGGCAAAGGATAGGGATCAGCAAAATTGTAGAAGGAAAGGGATCGGTGGAATGGGTTGGCGTGGTGGGATCGGCAAAATTGCAGAAGGAGAAGGATCGGTGGAATAGGTTTGGAGAGAGGGATCGGTCATAATGCTTTAGGGTAGGGGTCGGCAAGTAATTGGCTCGTTCTAAGATTTCGAATTTAATTTGAAAACTTGGAGCAATCAAGAACACTTCCAACTCAATGAACTTGAACATATGACAACTATAAACAAAAGTACTTGGAACTTGAACATATTCACTATTGAACTTGAGATTGAATAATCAAATCCTTGGAACTTTCAACATGAACTAAAACATAATACATGGACCTGAATAATAGATTTCACACTTTGATATGCCGATAGTCAATCCCAAAGCTTTTGCAACTGATCAATCTCTTCACCAGTTGAGATGGTCAGCGATGATGGTCACTCTGGTCGAAATCCAAAGTTCCGTCATTTAACTTCGTTTTCTTATTTAAAGCTGTTTATTTTTGTTATACACTACACTACACCGCACTAGCTTACACTTAGCACAAGGGGAACATGTAAACTTTTCTAATATCGATTGTCTATTAAGTATAGTTAACATGGATTTTAGACGCTCAGAGCGTTTAGCTGCAACGTCTTCTGGACCAGCCTCGCGGCATAGCAATCCTGAAGCAAAGTTGAGTTCCGTGACTATATCTTCTAGGCTTTCTTCTGGTCATCAGACTGAACAAATGAAAGTTTCTGGCCCGTCAGTTAACCTTTTTTATGATGTTCTTGTCCTCCCAGCGGAGGATGTAAGTCCTGCACCCGACGCAGTAGAAGGCGCCATTCTCTTAGATAACCCGATAGATTCTCAAGCCACCTGAATTGGTGAGGCCGCCTTTCGTAGGCTTTGAACACGGGATTCCATTCGAAGACGTTTTGGCTCCTTCGATAAATGACAGGGCTCGCTTGCCCCCGGAGGGGTACACAACATGCAACAAATTCATGTGATGGGCTGGATGCATGCCACCCTTCGATTCTTTTATTCGGGAAATGTTAAGATATCTTGGAATATCTCCCACTCAACTTCACCCAAGCAGCTACGCCTTTTTTCATGGAACTTTTCTACTATTCATGAGTGTTTTGTTTCGTCCATCGACTCATGTGGACATAAGGTTAATTTATAACTTTAAACCATGGTCAGGAAGTCCTTTCTATGTCTTTCTCGAGCCTTTACCTAACTGATAAGTCTTAACCGACACTTGGAACAAACTTGCCCTTTTCAAACACGAATGGTTTTACGTTTGATGTCCGTCTGGATTTACAAGGAGATGGTTGGAAGGACGTAAGTGTCGTCTTCACTTTATTTTCAAATTCTCTAATTAAAGTCATATTCTAGATCAAATAACATTCTGAATATCCATAGGTGTCCGCCCACGTCCAGAGGGCAGTAGTTTCTTAAGAGCGATCTCCGTAATTCGCACCATCCCTGTCGAAGACAGGGACATAAGACTTCTCATAACCGAAGAACTACAATCTCTATTTGGGCTGCTAGAAGAGGGTTGCAGCATCGAGCTCCCTAGAGGTGCTGCATCACCGAGAAATGTGATAGAGCAAGAAAGGGATGTTAACAGCCATGTCGTGCTCCTAGTCGAGGGGACTTAAGATGACACTGAAGAAGGCGAAATTAGGGGTGCTTAGATCAATGAGCCTGGCGACGCTGATGCAGGCCCAGGCAAGATGTCTGTGGTCGAATCGTCACATGACGTGCAATCACAAATGCCAAGTAAGAGAAGGAAGTACTGGCTTATAAACTTCGTAGAAGAAAAACTGCTAATGATCCGGAATTTGTTATCACTTCTGTTGATGAAGAGTCGTCTTTCCAACACTTAGAAAGTTCAATGAAAGGATTTTCAAATCTCCAGATCCCCGATGACATTATGACTTATGACTTCCCAAACATCAATATCGAGGGGATCAATTCTCCAGCAGGAAGGGTGATGGCATTCTTCCTATCGATAGAGGAGAGAAAATGCCTAAAAGCAAGGCTACAGCTACTACTTTGTAAGGAGGGTACACTAGGACACTTGCAATCATGTGCACTCCACTACATGCTCTTCCTCTATCTTTTTTATAATAGTTACTTTTACATTTTCGTTTGGTCTTTGCAGGTGCAATGACTCGATCTCAAGCTTTTGATCGTCTAAGAGGCTCTTCGATGCATTATGGATCTAGCCGCGGCTCAAAATCAGGCAGGCGTAGGGAAAGAGATGACGGCCAGGAAAAAAGTTGTCATTTAAGGGAATCTTCTTCTTCAAAGCATAAATCACAGTCTCAGTCATTCCACCAAGAAGATCAGCCTAACCTTCCTGTTTATAGTGAAGATTAGACTTCCTTCTGGTGACCTCAAATTGCTGTATCATACGAGCAGTACTCTGCTTCTTCCAGCTCCAGGCAATCTCATAACCGAAGATCGAGCAAGCGTCCAATTACCACTTTCAATCCATCTTTGTCGACTGTTGCTCCTAATACTTCCACGGTGGAGAAATTGGCCGAACTTAAGGCTACTTTCCCATAAATCTGTTTTGACAGACTTAAGTTCCTTCCCTCAATTCATATGATCCTGGGGCATGCCAAAGCAAGCCCTCTCGCATGTGTTAACAAAGTTTTCGTGCAGCATGAGTCATTCCAGCACATAGCGGAAAAAATCTCTGAGGTATCAATCGAGCGACAACATGAAATAGATTGTCTCAAGCTAGAGGTGATCCACGATAAAGATATAATTAAGCACCAAGATAATGAGATCTCGGAGTAGACAACAAAACGAACTGAGGCAGAAAAGAGTGCCAAGGAAACGTCTTAGGTAGTGTGTCATTTGGAAGCTGACCATAAGAAGGAACTTGATGTTGCCCTCAATCGCAGCGGCGCACTCGCTTTGGAAAAGGATTCTTTGCAAAAGGAGAAAGATATTGTGATGATCCACCTTTCTGACCCCTGAGAATGACACTTAATACATACATGGTATTCATGTGCCGTTGCCATGTATCTGAAAGAAGAGTTGTCATGGGGTAAAATATAGAACGGAACAATAATCTCACAACGAAACGGTTAAATATAACATAAAATTAAGACAATACATAAGGTTACTCCCCAGCATAGAGTTATCGGAGTTACAACAAAAGTACTACTATCAGTCTAGGTAGTTATAACAACCTTCTTTTAAATATACATACATAGAACCAACATCTCATAACAGCGGAAATAAATAGCTAGATAGATAAGGAGCCTCCTGCTCGTCCACCATCTTCAAAGGAGCCCAAAGAAACCTGTCATTTTCGGACTACTCAAATATAAATGAGTACCCGAAAGTTTAGGGAAAACAAACAATTCGGGTCAGACAACAAGTCCAGTACAAGAACTCCAAATAAAAAAATAAAACACACAAAATAACCGATGAGACCACATCGCAAAAACGCAGAACGGGTTTCCCCTCACAAGGACAACATCCAAGTATAAAAGAATGGACACAAATAATTAAACACCGCGAAGAGCACAAGACGCTTCCCGAAGCAATTAAGAAAGAACCAATCCAAAGATTTGAATCAACAATAAGGAAAAGGAATTTTTCCAACAATGACTAGGAGGGTGCACCCCCTTATCGAAACTATACCTCTAGAAAATATACTTGAGAACTATGATGGCTTTCGAAAACCTCCAAGCCAGACCCCGCAACCTTACCGAGTATCTTAGTATTTCACTTATCCATGCGCATACAAACGAAACCAATCTAGAGTAGATGTGACAATACCCTAATGGGAGCAACCCCACATAGCTTGGCCCCCACTCACTCTTTATTTAGTCATTTCCGATAAAGGATATCAATGCTCTAAGCGAGCAATAAATCATCTTAGATTGACGAAACAAAAACAAAAGGAAGAAGGGTATCGAAATCGATAGTTAAGATATCAACTATCGAGGATAACAAAACGATCGTATGTGGAAATTAAATCTTATACTCTTTCAATGCTTGGAAAATATCCATATACTTATCTCATCGGTATAAGTATATTCAAAAAACAATTAAGAGGATTTCATATTTCAAAAGCATACTTAAATGGGTTAAAAACATTTGTCTACAAGAAATGCGAATGTTTTCCATTATAATTATAAAGATCATTTATGGAAATCAAATCTCCTACACTTGTCATGTTTCCGATATTCTCAACTTACTCTATCCCTTACCTAGAAACAAAGCCAGGTAAGTCAGGGCACTGGTTGCTCCTAGCCTTCCCTAGACACTTCGGTTCCAGATCTCACAGATAGAGGATCAATTTACTCATCGGCTTTTAGTGCTAAGTATAGGACTACTTACTTTCCATAAATAACCCATTAAAATCATTATATAAATTTTAAAGCTCCTTTAAAATACTTTAAACAAAGATTTAAAATTTCCATTCAAATCATAACTTAAACCCATCATCTTTAAAGGAGAATACGACCAAAAGGGGTGAAGCTCCCTCTTAATCAAATGAGATAGCTAAAAGGGGTGTTATTTCCTTTTAACCAAAAAGTCACTAAATGTCAATCCTAAATTAAAAGGTGGTGTAAGTTCCCTTTAACTAAACATCAAAGTTATTGCTCATAAACTGGCCGAGCACAAATCAAACAACCAAACAAGAATAATAACAGACTCATTATTATCAACAATTTACAATCAATAGTTAACACAACATTTGTTAAAATGTGAATGAGTCAAAGGAAAGAGATTAAGATTACACTGACTGTAAAATAATTAAATTATACTCACAGAATAAGGTATACCCACTAAACTACGAAAACAAGGAATATACTCACATCCTATTTGCTTTGATGGAGACTTGGAATACTTCACCTTTGATAATGAATTTTATTTTTTTTCTTTAGTTTATGAATGGATTAAAATGAGATATGGACTTGGCTATTTATAGGTGAAGAGAAGGGTACTTTAGTCATTTCCTATAGCCTAACCAGATTCGACCAAATTTTGGTCCAATAGAAACCAGCCTTATGGCCTAATTTGATTCGACCACATTTTGGTCCAATAGAAAACATCTTGATCGCTTAATTTAATTCGACCACATTTTGGTCCAATAGAAATCCTCCTTATCAACTATGACATACCATGATTCGACCAGATTTTGGTCCAATGGCACCCATCTGCATGGTAGAACCTGATTCGACCAGATTTTGGTCCAATGGCAACCATCCACATGGAATATAATAATCATTATGTTATTTTGTTTCATTAGGCAAGTAATTATACTATTCTATTTTAATAGGCAAGTAATTATATTATTCTGTTTTATTAGGCAAGGTTAATAATTCTCTCTTGTTTTATTAGGCAAGTAATTATACTATTATGTTTTATTAGGCAGTGTTAATAATTCTTTCTTGTTTTATTAGACAAGTAATTATATTATTCTGTTTTTTTAGGCAAACTTATTCTTAAATAAATTGGTACCCCTAACCGCCTTATAACTCGAACCATCTTTAAACTAACATTTTACATCAGTTTAAAAAAATCCATTCAAGATGTTTATCCAAATTTTTATTCTACATATAAAATTCATTATTTAATCATTTAAAAACATACTGACTATTCAAGTTCAAAGTGATTAAACTATGGATCGTTACATCCTCCCCTCCTTAAAGGAAATTTCGTCCTCGAAATTAATCACATAAACTCAAGATATCAAAGAAACCCAAATGATATCATATATACCACACAAAGATACAAGGAAAGTGATCTCAACACAATTGGTGAGTACACTAAAAAGAAATAACTAAATACAAACAACAACTACATTAACTCGGGATAAGAATTCCTAATATAGTCCTCAGTTTCCCGAGTACAATCTCTAACATCTTCACTCCACTGAACCTTAACAATATTCACAACCTTCTTCCTTAATCGCTTTATGTCTCGAGCGACAATAGGAGTAGGCCGCCTAAGAATGGTTAGGTTAGGCCGAACCTCTAAATCAACTTGTTGTCCCGGTTCTACTATCATTGAAGGGTCGTGTACATACTTACATAAATGAGATACGTGAAATACGTTGTGCACATCTGATAGTCGATCTAGTAACTCCACCTTATATGCAAGTTTACCAATCCAGTTCAGTATGGGAAAAGGGCCAATATATCGAGGGGCTAACTTCCATGTCTTCCCAAACCTCACGACACTTCTCAGAGGAGAGACTTTTACAAATACCAAGTCCCCGACTAAGAACTCTATATCCCTACGCCTTTGATCTGCATAACACTTTTGCCAATGTTGCGCTTCCTTCATCTTTCTTCTAATATGAGCTACCTTCTCATTGGCTTCTAAGATTATGTCGGGTCCAAGAACAAGTCTATCTCCATATTCAACCCAAAACGAAGGAGAGTGACATGGACGACCATAAAGAGCTTCGAAAGGGGCCATACCAATGCTTGCTTGATAGCTGTTGTTGTAAGTGAATTCGACTAAGGGTAAATGATCTTCCCAAGAACCCCCGAAGTCTAGAATGCATGTTCGCAATAAATCTTCCAAGATCTAGTTCACTCTCCCCGTCTGCCCATCTGTTTGGGGATGGTAAGCTGTACTTAGACTTAGCTCAGTCTTTAAAGCAATCTGCAGTCCCTCCTAGAACCTACTAGTGAATATCGGGTCTCGGTCACTTACAATACTATGAGGAATCCTATGGAGTCTCACAATCTCCTTCACATACAAACTCGCCAGACTCGTAGCAGTCCTGGTCAGCTTAACATGAATGAAATGGGCACTCTTGGTCAGTCGATCGACTATAACCCAAAAGCCATCGTTGCCTCTTTTTAACCTAGGAAGCCCATCAAGAAGTCCATAGAGATATGTTCCCACTTCCACTTTGGGATCTCAAGTGGTTGAAGTAGTCCGGCTGTCTTCTACTAGTCACTCTTAATCTGCTGGCAGTTTGCACAACGACTCACAAAGATTGAAATATCTCGCTTCATCCCCTTCCACCAGAATAGCCTATTCATATCTTTGAACATCTTGGTCACTCCTGGATGAAAAGATAACTTTGAATGGTGGCACTCGGCTAACACTTCTTGCCTAAATCCATCACAGTCTGGAACACAAATATGCCCATTCATTTTCAATATGCATCGGAGATCAATATCAAAGCTAGAAACAAGACCTTCTTCAACATCCTTCTTAAGTCGAGCCAAAATAGGATCTGCCTCTTGACTGGATGCAATTCTCTCTAACAATACTAGCTTAACTTCTAGGTTTGCAACCATTGCTACATTCCTACTTAGTGCATCAACAACGACATTTGCTTTTTCAGGGGTATAAAGAATCTCTAGATCATAAGAAGTGAGAAACTCCAGTCATCTCTGATGCCTCAAATTCAAATCTTTCTGGGTAAAAAGGTATTTTAAGGATTTATGGTTCGTGTATAACTCGAACTTTTCACCCAAAAGATAATGCCTCCACATCTTTAGTACAAAGACAACGGCCAAAAGCTCCAAATCGTGCATAGCATAATTTTTCTCATGCGGCTTTAGCTGTCGACTCGCATAGGCAATAACTTTCCATTAGAACTACTCCCAATCCGGTTCCATAAGCATCTGTATACACGGTTAAACCTTCGCTCCCATTTGGAATGGTTAATAAAGGAGCGCTAGTCAACTTCTCTTTCAATTCATTGAATACTTGATCACACTTAGAAGTCCAAACGAACTTAACATCTTTCTTTGTTAACTTCGTCAGATGAGAAGCAATCTTCGAGAAGTCCTCTATAAACCTACGGTAAAAACCAGCCAATCCCAAGAAAATTCTAACTTCCGTCGCACTTTCAAGCTTCTTCCAATCTTGAACCGCCACAACTTTAGCTGGGTCCACCAATATGTCTTCTCCCGAAATAACATGCCCTAGAAACCTAACTTCGGATTTCCAAAATTAGCACTTGGAAGACTTAGCCTTCAACACATGGCTTCTTAAGGTATCGAGTACAACACGGAGATGATATTTGTGTTCCTCCTCTGTCTTGGAATAGATAAGAGTGTCATCAATAAAGACGAGAACAAATTTATTAAGAATATCTTGAAATACTCGATTCATTAAGTCCATAAAATAAGCGGGTGCGTTAGTCAATCCAAACGACATAACTAACCACTCGTAGAAATTTTCAAGAGTTCGAAAAGCTGTTAAAGGAACACTCTCCTCTGCCACTCTTAATTGGTGGAAACCGGTGGCAAGATCTAATTGAGAAAATATCTGAGCACTGTGGAGTTGATCAAGCATATCGTCGATTCTTGGCAAAGGATATTTATTCTTGATAGTCCTTTTGTTC
This sequence comes from Allium fistulosum, assembly GCA_030737815.1. Taxonomy (NCBI): domain Eukaryota; kingdom Viridiplantae; phylum Streptophyta; class Magnoliopsida; order Asparagales; family Amaryllidaceae; genus Allium; species Allium fistulosum. The sequence continues at coordinate 1,036,494,063 of CM060902.1, read as the reverse complement.
AACTCCTGATAGTCTACGCATAACCTTAGAGAACCGTCCTCCTTTGTAACAAAGACGACTGGCGATCCCCAACTCGAGGTACTACGTCGGATCAAGCCCTTCTGCAACAAATCATAAGTCTGCCTTTCTAACTCCCTCTTCTCTTTTGGAGCCATCCTTCGTAAGGGTTGTACAATAGGTCTAGTTCCCGGAACCAAATAAATATGGAACTCGACTTCACGATGAGGAGGTAAACCTTGCACCTCATCAAAAATATCTATGAAATCTCGAACAACTGGCACATCTCCTAGCTCCGCTTTAGCCACTTTGAGTGAATAGAGAAAACTGCTCATTAACTTCTTAGGTTCTTCACAACTAGTATCAACACCAACATCTCCTACATCACTAACTCTAATGAGCCTTCTACCACTATCCAAGATAGCTTTAAAATTAGATAACCAATCCATTCCCAGCAACACTTCAAAACCCATAAACCCAAGAACAAACAAGTCAAAAGGAAAGGGATGATTTTGCAAGAAATAGGTACATTTAGACACACAGTGTCAAGATTTGTCGGACCTCCAATTGGGTTTGACACACAAAGAGGATTCCGTATGATAACATATTTAAGGTTTAGTTTGTTCATTAGATCAAAAGAAATAAAACTATGGGAAGCTCCTGTATCAAATAGCACCCTTACAGGAATATCATAGATGGATAATGTACCTTGCAACACTTGCTTCCCTTTTTGATCTGAAGAAGTGAATGGTATCTCTTCAATGGTAAAAGTCTGTCCTTGAGATCCCTTTTTAGGAAAAGGGCACTCATTCTTCATATGTCCTAGCTGGCCACAATTAAAACATGTGGCAATTGGGCAATGATTTGCAAAGTGGCCCATCTTATTGCACTTGAAACAAAGAATGTTGGCCAAGTTGGTCTGCTTCTTTTGTGCTGGAGCGCCATCTTCGGGTTTCTTCCCTGCACCCTGCTTCTTTCCTTTAAACTTACGCTTGAAGTTTGGCTTTCCTTCAACTGGTATAACTGATAAAGGCTTGGCACTCACTGCTGATACTACACCCTTCTGGACTCCTTCCTTAATATCAAGAGCCTCAAACCTCAAAGCCATGCTAATAATGTTGGTGAATGTACTCATAAGATGATTGGTCATTTCACAATGGAACTCTGGTCGCATTCCATTCACAAGCATTTCATTTTTTGAGTGGTGTGTCTATCAATCCAAGTCCAAAACGGGACAAAGCATTGAACTTATGCTCATACTACGACACCGTCATATCACCCAGCTTTAAGTCAATGAAACTACTAAATAACTGAGTTCTTCCGGCTTCTGGAATAAACTGTGCTTCAAAAACTTCCGTTAACTGGGCCCAAGAAAACTCCCCCTCCGGTGTACTAGCTGTTTCTGAATCCCACCAATCGATCGCCGACTTTTGAAGTTGTCGCGATGCCAACAGTCGTTTCTCTGCATCTTACAACCGAAGATCTCCAAATATTCTTTCACAAGTTCGAAGCAACATCCGCACTCTAAGAATGTCTTCAGTCCCAAAGAATGGTTTCCCACCCAAAGTGGTAAAATTCTAACACAAAGCTGTAAAGTTCATAGGGGTTTGAACTTGCACTAACATTTCCTCTAACGGATCTACAGCTGACATAGTAGCATTTTTAGGTACCCTGCCATTGGTAGCCATGCTAGTTCCAAATCCTCTCCTTCCTTCTCTTCTTGTATTCATTTTCTATTATTTGAACAAATAACAGGTATCTTAAAATACAAAAATAGGATTAAAATGGTTTAAGGAAATAACACCAAAGGATCTAAAAGTTTACTTTAGAGGATAAATATTATTATTATAAAAATTACAAATACAATCTCTCAAGATTAACACATTCTAGGGCATCACTTACCTTATCTCTAGGGAGTTGTACCCCAATCAGGCCAAGGTGTTCGCTCAATCGAAGCTCTAATACCAACTGTGACGACCCACCTTTCTGACCCCTGAAAACGACACTTAATACATCTATGGTATTCATGTGTCGTTGCCAAGTATTTGAAAGACGAGTTGTCATGGGGTAAAATATAAGAACAGAACAATAATCTCACAATGGAACGGTTAAATATAACATAAAATTAAGACAGTACATAAGGTTACTCCCCAGCATAGAGTTATCAGAGTTACAACAAAAGTAATACTATCAGTCTAGGTAGTTATAACACTTTCTTTTAAATATACATACATAGAACCAACATCTCATAACAGCGGAAATAAATAGCTAGATAGATAAGGAGCCTCCTGCTCGTCCACCATCTTCAAAGGAGCCCAAAGAAACCTGTCATTTTCGGACTACTCAAATATAAATGAGTACCCGAAAGTTTAGGGAAAACAAACAATTCAGGTCAGACAATAAGTCCGATATAAGTAAACTCCAAATAAAAAAATAGAACACACAAAATAACCGGTGAGACCATGTCGCAAAAACGTAGAACGGGTTTCCCCTCACAAGGACAATATCCAAGTATAAAAGAATGGACACAAATAATTAAACATCGTGAAGAGCGCAAGACACTTCCCGATGCAATTAAGAAATAATCAATACAAAGATTTAAATCAAAAATAAGGAAAAAGAATTTTTCCAACAATGACTAGGAGGGTGTGCCCCCTTTATCGAAAGTATACCTCTAGAAAATATACTTAAGAACTACGATGGCTCTCGAAAACCTCCAAGTCGGACCCCGCTAACCTTACCGAGTATCCGAGTATTTCACATCTCCGTGCACATACAACCGAAACCAATCTAGAGTAGATGTGACAATACCCTAATGGGAGCAACCCCACATAGCTTGGCCCCCACTCGCTCTTTATTTAGTCATTTCCGATAAAGGATATCAATGCTCTAAGTGAGCAATAAATTGTCTTAGATTGACGAAACAAAAACAAAAGGAAGAAGGGTATCGAAATCGATAGTTAAGATATCAACTATCGGGGATAACAAAACGATCGTATGTGGAAATTAAATCTTATACCCTTTCAATGCTTGGAAAATATCCATATACTTATCTCATCGGTATAAGTATATTCAAAAAACAATTAAGAGGATTTCATATTTCAAAAGCATACTTAAATGGGTCAAAAACATTTGTCTACAAGAAATGCGAATGTTTTCCATTATAATTATAAAGATCATTTATGGAAATCAAATCCCCTACACTTGTCATGTTTCTGATATTCTCGACTTACACTACCCTTCGCCCAGAAACAAAGCCAGGTAAGTTAGGGCACTGGTTGCTCCTAGCCTTGCCTAGACACTTCGGTTCTAGATCTCACAGATAGAGGATCAATCTACTCAACGGCTTTTAGTGCCAAGTATAGGACTAATTACTTTCTATAAATAACCCATCTAAATCATTTTATAAATTTTGAAGCTCCTTTAAAATACTTTAGACAAATATTTAAAACTTCCATTCAAATCATAACTTAAACCCATCATCTTTAAAGGAGAATACGACCAAGAGGGGTGAAGCTCCCTCTTAATCAAATGAGATAACTAAAAGGGGTGTTATTTCCCTTTAATCAAAAAGTCACTAAATGTCAATCCTAAGTTAAAAGGTGGTGTAAGTTCCCTTTAACTAAACATCAAAGTTATTGCTTATAAACTGACCGAGCACAAATCAAACAACCAAACAAGAATAATAATAGACTCATTATTATTAACAATTTACAATCAATAGTTAACACAGCATTTGTTAAAATGTGAATGAGTCAAAGGAAAGAGATTAAGATTACACTGACTGTAAAATAATTAAATTATACTCACAGAATAAGCTATACCCACTAAACTATGAAAACAAGGAATATACTCACATCCTATTTTCTTTGATGGAGACTTGGAATACTTCACCTTTGATAATGAATTTTATTTTTTTTCTTTAGTTTGTGAATGAATTAAAAGGAGATATGGACTTGGCTATTTATAGGTGAAGAGAAGGGTACTTTAGTCATTTCCTATAGCCTAACCAGATTCGACCAAATTTTGGTCCAATAGAAACCAGCCTTATGGCCTAATTTGATTCGACCATATTTTGGTCCAATAGAAAACATCTTGATCGCTTAATTTGATTCGACCACATTTTGGTCCAATAGAAAACATCTTGATGGCTTAATTTGATTCGGCCATATTTTGGTCCAATAGGAATCCTCCTTATCAACTATGGCATACCATGATTCGACTAGATTTTGGTCCAATGGCAACCATCCGCATGGCAGAACCTGATTCGACCAGATTTTGGTCCAATAGCAACCATCTGCATGGAATATAATAATCATTATGCTATTTTGTTTCGTTAGGCAAGTAATTATACTGTTCTGTTTTATTAGGCAAGTAATTATACTATTCTGTTTTATTAGGCTAGGTTAATAATTCTCTCTTGTTTTATTAGGCAAGTATTATACTATTCTGTTTTATTAGGCAGGGTTAATAATTCTTTCTTGTTTTATTAGGCAAGTAATTATACTATTCTGTTTTATTAGGCAAACTTATTCTTAAATAAATTGGTACCCCTAACCACCTTATAACTCAAACCATCTTTAAACTAACATTTTACATCAGTTTAAAAAAAATCCATTCGAGACGTTTTATCCAATTTTTTATTCTAGATATAAAATCCTTTATCTAATCATTTAAAACCATACTGACTATTCAAGTTCAAAGTGATTAAATTATGGATCGTTACAGATATCTTGGCCCGCTGTGTTGAGGAGCTTGAAGAGCTTCTTAGAAAAGAAAGGGAAGGGAAGATCGAGGCATAAGAAGAAACACAGAGGTATTGTGTAATGGCCCTAATTTTGACGAACATTATTTAAGACATTTAATTAGATAAATTAAATGAAATAATGTAGTAGGTTAAGGGATTGAGATTTGTTAATTAAAAGGAGGTCGTGCCTTCATGAATGTATAAGCAAAAGAGAATTAAAATAAATAGGTAGGAGGAATATGGTAAGGGCAAAATAGGAATGGTCTTTAATCTTATACCCTAAACCCTTATATCCTTCATTTGTCATTCATTTTAACATTTACAAACAAAACCAAAAATCTAGTAAGCTCGGTCGGCCACCATTAAGAAGAATCAAAAGAAGATAAGCTATGAATCAAGTAGAAAGCTTGAAGAAAATAATCAAAGAGCAAATCTCAACCTTCTTAACATCAAGCTAAGGTGAATAATTTGATTTACATCTCATTTTTGTGAATGATTTCGGTTTCAAGGTTGGATCCGAATTATTTTACAAATAATATGTCATGTTATATTTGTTTAAATGGATATATATATATATATATATGCCTGTTGATGATTCATGTTGTTTCATATAGTTTTTATGATAAATTTTGACTGGAAAACCTATATAATGACCTCCAAATAATTTGCGTTTTTGATAAATGATCAAAAACTTTATTTTAGAAGTGGGTTTGAAGTTTCATAATTTTCTAAGTAGTTGTGGATTTATTATGAAATTTCTATAAAAGAAAATAGTTAATATTGGGTTTAAACTATCTAATGCAATTATATAACGATTTTGGGTCCGAAATTTAAATATGTTAGAAAACATATTAAAAGTGAATTATGGTGATTTTTGGGGAATTTTCCTATGTATTTTATTATGGTTATAAAATTATTTAAGTTGATGGACTTAAATGTTTCATATGTTTTAACCAAGGAGAAGGGCTTATTAGTTAAAATATTTTCATTAATAATTCTAAAATTCGACAGCACTTTTAGAAAAGGATTTTGATAAAGAAATGGAGACCAATTACATTTTGACAAATAAGGCAAGTTAGTTGAAAAGAAGTTACTTTGTAAGGCATAAAAATCTGTTTTGACATAATTTACCACTTCGCCACTTCCAATTGTTAGCTTCCGTCATCGTACCTCCGTTTATGAACCCTTTTGAAACCAATACACATGGTATCAAGCCATTGATATGTAGTCGCTTGCCTTTATTTTGTTAAGAAGCTTTCGAATGAGTTGCCGCTTGTTTTGTTTTAAAAGAAGCTTTCGAAAGGATAGCTGCTTTGAACCTATTCGAAACCCATGCTGCTGCATTCTTACCTTTTGAACTAGTTAAAGCCGTTTTACTTTATAGCCTTAAAGCAATATGTTCGAAAGGGTGCTTTCGCCTTTTAATTTTGAAGCCGCCTACTCCATGCTTTCTAAAGGGTCCTATAGCCGCTTTCAAAATGGTTTTGGAGGCAATGGTTTCGAAAGAGTGGGTTTCGAAACTATCCTCTTTCTTTTGGGGATAAATGCTTTCGAAAGCAATACATTCACCCAGTTTTTTATGACCCTATAATTATACTATACGTTAAACCCAAAGGTTTCGAAAAGAATGATTTTAAATGGTTTCGACGCAATGTTTCCATAAACTTTTACTTGAACTCGATACTTTCGAAAGTTACGTTTTAAGTGAAGGATTTCCAATGCTTTCGAAAGGTTATAAGAGTTTCAAAAAGGAAATCCCAACATTTTTGAAAGGTATATTTAAGCATACCAGAAGGTTTGTTTTAAGTTTTTTGAAAAGAAGGTTTCCAATGCTTTCGAAAGACAAGTTTAATGGTCTCGAAAGAGGATGTCTAAGGGTTAAGTAAGGATTTCCAAGGGGATATTTTCAATACATTTGAAAGGGATGTTTTGGCCTTTTGGCCTAGTGTTTTCTAGGATAAACTATTTATCTTATTTTGAAAGGGGTACTTTCAATTAATTTCGAAAGACATTGTTAAGGTTTTAAACAAAGGTTTCAAAGGTATTGTTTTGGCCTTATAGCATAGAGACATCTAAGTTAAAAGAGGTTTTAACTTATTTTAAAGTGATAGATAATCCCATTGATTAGATTTCATCAGCATTGTTTTGTGTAAATTATATATCATGGCATAAGTATTTTGAGTAAAGCAAAGAGTATGATTTCCTTGTTTTATAAAGTTATGATTTCAGGGGTAAATCATTTACAAAGATTGTTTAAAAGGAAATGAAATTTGAATATGGTAGTTAACCCTAAGTATATGACAGGAAATGAAATTTGAATAGGGTAAATAACCCTAAATTTATGACTCGGATATTAGAAGACCAGATGGGACTGGTGTAGGGCCGTGCCCTATACTTTAGCTAATAGCCCCTAGCTAATATAAGTCCAAAATTCTAGTGTGTAAGGCTTTGTCACAGATGGGAATAAAATAATATTACACACAGAACGGAATATACAGAGTAAAGATAGGTTATTGGTGAGCCCGCAAAACCATTAAGATCGGTTGGCCCTAGAAGAAGATAGTTAAGGGCAAATAGCCCAGTAAAGTGTCTAACATAAGTTAGATTATTGATTATGCATGTTGGGCCCCAGTCATCCAATGGTTAATAGTTAGCCAGGTAAACCAATGGTATGAATAGATAGTCCATTGATTTCCTGATCTTTATGCATATATGTATTTGCTTTAATTGTTATAATCAGTTTGATTGCAGGACTTAGATTTGCAAAATATATGCTTTTAAAAGGATATTAGTGAGAGAAAACCCGTTCCACTAAGAGGCGTGGTCTCACTTAATATCAGTAAATAGAAATGTAATAGTATTACTCACACCAGGCTTTATGTTTGACTCGAAGTTTACATTTTTCCCTTAACTCTCAGGTGCTCAAAATTTGATTTGAGTAGATTAAGAGCTAAGGACTTTTCAGGTTTAGTAGGTTGGACGAATAAACTTCCGAAGATGTGCAGGAGGCCAGGTTAGCTATGTAGGAGCTATTTAGTATTATTTCCACTGTGATGTATTTTGATTGATATGTCTATTTAGTATTCTGATCATCCAAGGGGGCATCTTCATATGTCGCTCTTGGCATAATTTATAATAATTATATTTGATCAAAACCTAAGAATCTTTTTGGGATTATGTATCTGAATATGAAATATTGAATTGAAATGTAATCAGAAAAGCTGTTGCGAAATCTGTGTTGATTTTATTTCATATTCATGTGTTTCTGATATTATGGATAACATTAACATTACCATATTTTGTCACCGGAAGTTAATATTATGGATGACTGCAGCATCTGTAGTGCTTTGCTTCGGGCCCCAAGATAGGGGATGTTACAACTTGGTATCAGAGCATAGGTTTATGAAAACTTAAATGAAATTTTAAACTTAAAATGAGTTTGAAAACATAATCCTAAAGAATTAGAGAAAAGATTGGGGTATGGATAACACTATAGTAATGTACTTATATTTTCTATATATAAGTATACACTTTATCTCTATTCTCCCATCTCTCTTAGGTTATTCTTCTGTATCTTACAAAGAATCGAATGTAGATTTTAAGGAAGTAAGATATGGATGCTTGGAGTGGAAGAGTTAACATTGGTGGAGGAAGCACCACTACCAATGGAGATGCCATACCAAACACTAGAAGGAATACAGGTCGGGCACAAGCTGTTAACGAGGGCGTTGGAGCACCGCAAGTTGATGTGGGAGCCATGTACCAAATCTTCATCAACATGATGCAAGCTAGAGCTGCTGCGAGGTTAGTTGGAGGAAATCAAGAAGCTCTGATGGTTGATAACTATGCAGTACTAAGTAGAGATTATGATAGGCTTGGAGGAAAGCCATTTATTGGGACTGAGGATGCAATTGAAGTGGAGAATTGGCTGCTTTATTGCGAAAGGATTTTTGTTGATTGGGACTCAATGATGAGCAGAAGAGGAGATTTGCTTCTAGGCAATTGCAAGGAGCGGCACTGTATTGGTGGAATAGTGTTACTGTAGGAGAAAATGAAGAGACCATGACTTGGGCAAAATTTAGAAGAAGGTTTGAGGAAAGATTCAAGTCGAAGATTGCTAAGTCGACTCTGCTCAGGAAGTATGCTGAGTTGGTGTAGGGAGCCATGATAGTGTTGGAGCATGATACCAGATTAAAGGAGCTATCGAGATACAGATATGCTACAGTTGATACAGTTATCTAAAGGAATGAGAAGTTCATCCACGGACTAAAACCCGAGCTTTCTAAAGCAACTCTGCCATATATTAGGGATCCGTGTGATGTAGTTGTTGAGATGGCATTGAGGCAGGAAGAGATGCTTGCTTTTCTTGATGGTAACAAAGTAGGGGAAGCTCAAGGTGGGCAAAACCAGAAGAGAAAGTTTTTACATAAGAAAGGCGCTTAGAAAAGAGGAGCAGCCAAGAAAAGGAAGGTTGATGTAGTTTGCTATAAGTGCAATAAGAAGGGACACTATGCTCATGAGTGCCGAATGGGCAAAGGAAAGAAACCTGCTGACAAGAAAGGAGTAAAATGTTTCAAGTTTGATCAGATTAGACATTATAAGAACTAGTGCAAGGAGCCAGTCAAGGATGGAAAGGGAAAAGTGTTTGCATTGGAACCAGCTACCTCAAGACCAACAGTAGAGGAAAAAGGATAAGCTGTGTTGGGAGGTACGCTTTTGATTCATAGTATGTCAGTTAGAGTTATATTTGATGCTGGTGCATCATATTCTTTTATATCTCATTATTTGGTATATAAGCTTAACCTAGAACCCTAATACCTAGTTACTTCCTTAGGATGAGATGTGACCACATAGAGTTTGAATTATTAGGTCATGTATTTGCTTGCAGTTTGCATGTGTATGATTTCATAGGGTTCAGAATTATTTTGGATGTGGATTGGTTAAGTAAGTATGATGCTAGGATATTTTGCCGTGATAGGAAAATATCACTTAGACACCCTGATTGCAGTGACCGGATTATATACTCCATAGAAAACCCTAGTTTTGAGGCTAATGCTTTGTTGAGTGTTATGGAAATAGAAGACAGGTTGAATCGAGTTTTCGTTGAGAATTTGCATATGTCTTTGAGCCCGTGCTAGGACTACCGCCGAAACAAGCCATTGAGTTTTGGATAGATTTAGTACCAGGAGCAGAACCGGTGAGTAGACCGCCAAGTAGAATGACACCTATCGAGATGAAGGAGTTAAAGGCGCAGTTGGTGGATTTAGAAGATAACAATTTTATAAGACCAAGCAGTTCGCCTTAGGGAGCAGCCGCCGTTTTTGCAAGAAAATCGGATGGATCGTTAAGGTTGTGTATCAATTATCGTAAGTTGAACGAGAAGACGATAAAGAACCGATATCCGTTACCTAGAATTGATGATTTGTTCGATCAGTTGAGTAGAGACAAGGTATTTTCCCAGTTGGATTTAGCAACAGGGTTCCATCAACTTAGAGTAGCAGAGGATAGTATTCCTTTGACGCCGTTTAGGACCAGATATGGATCGTACGAATGGTTAGTGATGCCATTCGAACTAACTAATGCGCCAACATTTTTTGTGGACTTGATGAATAGAATCTTTTGAGAACATTTGGACAGATTTGTGTTAGTATTCATAGACGACATTTTGATATACTCTAAGAATGAGAAAGAGCATGAAGTTCATCTTAGAGTGGTGCTTGAGACGTTGTGGCAGCATCAACTAAAAGCGAAATTTTCGAAGTGTCACTTTTGGAAGAAGGAGGTGAAGTTTCTTGGTCATGTAGTCTCAGAGAAAGGGTTGTCGGTAGATCTAGCTTAGATCGAAGCAGTGAATAGTTGGAAGAGACCCAAGACGGTGACTGATATAAAGAGTTTTCTTGGATTAGCTGGTTACTGCCGGAGATTCATTAAGGATTTTTCACGGATAGTGACACCGATGACTAAGCTAAATCGGAAAGATGTGAAGTTTGTCCGTACTGATAAGTGTGAGGAGGCATTCCAGAAATTGAAACACTTATTGACTAATGCACCTGTGTTAGTTGTTCCAGAGGGGAATCAGGACTTAGTGGTGTACACAGATGCATATGGAACAAGATTAGGAGATGTGTTAATGTAGAGGGGTAAAGTAATTGCCTATGCTTCTCAAAAGCTCAAACCACATGAAGTAAGATATCCAATTCATGATTTGGAATTAGCTACAGTAATTTTCACATTGAAGGTGTGGAGACATTACCTCTTGGGAGAGATATTCGAGTTTACGGATCATAAGTCGCTGAAATATTTATTCTCTCAGAAGGAGTTTAATATGAGACAGTAGAGGTGGTCAGAGTTTTTAGCCGATTATGACTTTGGAATTGAGTACACATTGGGAAAAGGCAATAAGGTTGCAGATGCACTTAGGAGGAAACATCAGAATGCAGTAATAGCAATGATAGCTGAGTTGAAATATTTAGAAGCATTGACTACATGCAAAATGCAATGGAGGTCTGAGGCTGGTTCTAGTAAAGAAACTGCTGTGTTGTCGTGTTTAGGAGTTTGACCGGTGATGATCGAAAGAATTTCTTCTAAGCAAGGAGAGGATCCATTATTAGCTGAACGGATCAGGAAGTTGAGGAATGGAACAGAGAGCGATGACTTGGAAGATTTCAGTCTTGACCAAAATGGGTGGTTAACGAAGAAAGGACAACTATGTGTTCCGAATGTGGGAAACATTAGGAAGGAAGTTCTTGGAGAATATCATCTTTCGAAGTTCACTATTCATCATGGAGGAACTAAGATGTATCAGGGGAAGGAGTTTCATCTGGAAAGGTATGAAGAGAGATGTAGGCTTATGGGTGAAGCAGTGTTTAAACTGTCAGCAGGTAAAAGCTGAACATCAGAAACCGAGTGGGTTACTTCAGCCTTTAGATGTTCCAGTCTGGAAATGGGATTCTATCTCAATGGATTTTATTGATGGGTTGCCAAGGTTGAATCGAGGAAATTAAAGTATATGGGTCATAGTGGACAGGTTGACCAAGAGTACCCATTTCATTCCAGTTAAGTCAACCAGGATGGCACTTAGTTTAGCTAAATTGTTTATGAACAACATAGTTAGACTACATGGAATCCCTAGTATTATAGTAAGTGATAGAGATTCCTTATTCACTAGTGAGTTCCGGAAGAGCCTACAGGAGACTTTAGATACTAAGCTCATGATGAGTACCGCTTACCATCCGCAGACAGATGGCAAACGGAGAGAGTTAACAAAGTCTTAGAAGATTTGTTAAGAGCTTATGTGCTAGATTTTAGAGAATCATGGGAAGACCATCTACACTTAGTCGAATTTTCATATAACAACATTTATCAGACTAGTATAGGGATGGCACCGTTTGAAGCTTTGTATGGAAGGCCATGCAAATCTCCCGTTTGTTGGTTAGAGATCGGGGATAGGTTAGTTCTTGGTCCATATTTAGTCAAAGAAGCTGCAGAAAAGATTGAGATAATTCGAGCTAGAATGAACGAAGCTCGGTCTAGGCCGAAGAGCTATGCTGATAAGAGATGGAAAGACTTAGAGTTCTCAGTTGGAGATCATGTCTTCGTCAAGGTGTCACTGATGAAAGGTGCAATCAGATTTGGAAAATCAGGAAAATTGGCACCAAGATTCGTTGGACCATTTCCTATTAAAGAAAGGATTGAGAAATTCGCGTACAGAGTAGAGATACCGAATAGTTGGGCAGGAGTCCATAATGTTTTTCATATTTCTCATTTAAGGAAGTGTATTCGGGATCCAGAAACTACTATTACATTGACTGTGTTAGATGGTCTAGTAGTGGAATAGTGGAACTGGATATGACCATAGTTAGAAAACCAGTTCATATAGTTGTGAGAAATGAGAAGAGACTAAGAAACAAGATAGTCAGATTAGTCAAAGCCCAGTGGAGCGACGACGAGAAAGACTGTACTTGGGAAACTGAGAGCAGAATTAGAGATGTTTATCCTGACTTGTTTCATGGTACGTTTTACCTTTATGTTTGATTGTTATGAGTACCTTATCGTAATTTCGAGGACGAAATTCATTAAGGAGGGGAGTCTATAATGACCCTAATTTTGACGAACATTATTTATGACATTTAATTTGATAAATTAAATGAAATAATGTAGAAGGTTAAGGGATTGATATTTGTTAATTAAAAGGGTTTCATGCGTTCATGAATGTATAAGCAAAAGAGAATTAAAATAAATAGGTAGGAGGAATATGGTAAGGGAAAAGTAGGAATAGTCTTTGTTCTTATACCCTAAATCCTTCTATCATTCATTTGTCATTCATTTTAACATTTACAAACAAAACCAAAACTCTAGTAAGCTCGGCCGGCCACCATTAAGAAGAATCAAAAGAAGATAAGCTAGGAATCAAATATAAGGCTTGAAGAAATTAATCGAAGAGAAAATCTCAACCTTCTTAACATCAAGCTAAGGTGAATAATTTGATTTACATCTCATTTTTTTAATGATTTCGATTTCAAGGTTGGATCCGAATTATTTTGCAAATAATATGCAGTGTTATCTTTGTTTAAATGGATATATATATATGCTTGTTGATGATTCATATTATTTCATATAGATTTTATGATAAGTTTAGATTGGAAAACCTATTAAATGACATCCAAATGATTTGCGTTTTTGATATATGATTAAAACTTTACTTTAGAAGTGGGTTTCAAGTTTCATCATTTTCTAAGTTGTTGTGATTTATTATGAAATTTCTGTGAAAGAAAATAGTTAATATTAGGTTTAAATTATTTAAAGCAATTATATAATGATTTTGGGTCCAAAATTTAAATATGTTAGAAAACATATTAAAAGTGAATTATGGTGATTTTTGGAGAATTTTCCTAAGTATTTTATTGTGGTTATAAAATTATTTAAGCTGTGGGAATTAAATGTTTCATATGTTTTAATCAAGGAGAATGGCTTATTAGTTTAAATGTTTTCATTGGTAATCTGAAATTCGGTAGCACTTTTAGAAAAGGATTTTTGATAAAGAAATGGCAACCAATTACATTTTGAAAAATAAGGCAAGTTAGTTGAAAAGAAGTTACTTTGTAAGGCATAAAAATCAGTTTTGACATAATTTACCACTTCGCCACTTCCAATTGTTAGCTTTCGTCACCATACCTCCGCTTATGAACCCTTTCGAAACCAATACACATGGTATCAAGCCATTGACACATAGTGGATTGGAGAAAGACGAAAGGAACAGTGTCGAAACTTTGCTTTCGAAGGGGTTGTTTTTAACTTGTCTTTGTTTTTAAAGAAGGAGCTTTCGAGCTAGTTGTCGCTTGCCTTTATTTTGATAAGAAGCTTTCGAATGAGTTGCCCCTTGTTTTTTTTCAAAAGAAGCTTTCGAAAGGATAGCCGCTTTGAACCTATTCGAAACCCATGCTGCCGCATTCTTACCTTTCGAACTAGTTAAAGCCGCTTTACTTAAGAGCCTTAAAGCAATGTATTCGAAAGGGTGCTTTTGCTTTTTTAATTTTGAAGCTGCCTACTCCATGCTTCCGAAAGGGTCCTATAGCCGCTTTGAAAATGGTTTTGGAGGCAATGGTTTAGAAAGAGTGGGTTTTGAAACTATCCTCTTTCTTCTTGGGATAAATGTTTTCGAGAGCCATACTTTCATCCTAGTTCTTTATGACCCTATAATTATACTATATGTTAAACCCAAAGGTTACGAAAAGAAGATTTTAAATGGTTTCGACGTGATGTTTCCACAAACTTTTACTTGAACCTAATACTTTCGAAAGTTACGTTTTAAGTGAAGGATTTCCAATACTTTCGAAAGGTTATAAGAGTTTCAAAGAGAAAACCCCAACGTTTTCGAAAGGTATATTTAAGCATACCAGAAGGTTTGTTTTAATTTTTTTGAAAAGAAGGTTTCCAATGCTTTCGAAAGACAAGTTTAATGGTCTCGAAAGAGGATGTCTAAGGGTTAAGTAATAATTTCAAAGGGCATATTTTCAATATATTCGAAAGGGATGTTTTAGCCTTTTAGCCTAGTGTTTTCAAGGATAAAGTAGTTATCTTATTTTGAAAGGGGTACTTTCAATGAATTCGAAAGAGATTGTTAAGGTTTTAAACAAAGGTTTCGAAGGTATTGTTTTGGCCTTATAGCCTAGAGACTTCTAAGTTAAAAGAGAGTTTAATTTATTTTAAAGGGATAGATAATCCCATTGATTAGATTTCATCAATATTGTTTTGTGTAAATTATATATCATGGCATAAGTATTTTGAGTAAAGCAAAGAGTACGATTTCCTTGTTTTATAAAGTTATGATTCTAGGGGTAAATCATTTACAAAGGTTGTTTACAAGGAAATGAAATTTAAATAGGGTAGTTAACCCTAAGTATATGACAAGAAATGAAATTTGAATAGGGTAGATAACCCTAAATTTATGACTCAGATATTAGAAGACCAGATGGGACTGGTGTAGGGTCGCGCCCTATACTTTAGCTAATAGCCTATAGCTAATATAAGTCCAAAATTCTAGTGTGTAGGGTTTTGTCACAGATGGGACTAAAACAATGTTACACACAGAAGGGAATATGCAGAGTAAAGATAGGTTATTGGTGAGCCCGCAAAACCATTAGGATCAGTTGGCCCTAGAAGAAGATAGTTAAGGGCAGATAGACCAGTAAAGTGTCTAACAGAAGTTAGATTATTGATTATGTGTGGTGGGCCCGAGTCAGCCAATGGTTAATAGTTAGCCAGGTAAAACTATAGTATGAATATATAGTCCATTGATTTCCTGATCTTTATGCATATATGTATTTGCTTTAATTTTTATAATCAGTTTGATTGCAGGACATTGATTTGCAAAAGATATGCTTTTAAAAGGATATTAATGAGAGGAAACCCGTTCCGCTAAGCTGCGTGGTCTCATTTAATATCAGTAAATCGAGATGCAATAGTATTATTCACACTAGGCTTTATGTCTAACTCGAAGTTTACGTTTTTCCCTTAAACTCTCGGGTGCTCAAAATTTGATTTGAGTAGATTGAGAGTTAAGGGCTTTTCAGGTTTAGTAAGTTGGACGAGTAAGCTTCTGAAGACATGCAGGAGCCTAGGATAGCTATGTAGGAGGTATTTAGTATTATTTCCACCATGATGTATTATGACTGATATATCTATTTAGTACTCTGATCATCCAAGGGGGGCATCTTCATATGTCGCTCTTGGCGTAATTTATAATAATTATATTTGATCAAAACCTGGAAATCGTTTTGGGATTATGTATCTGAATATGAAATATTGATTTGAAATGTAATCAGAAAAGCTGTTTTGAAATCTATGTTGATTTTATTTCGTATTCATGTGCTTCTGATATTATGGATACCATTAACATTACCTTATTTTGTCACCGGAAGTTAATACTATGGATGACTGCAACATCTATAGCGCTTATCGACGGGCCTCAAGGTAGGGGATGTTACATATTGTGAAGAGGCTGTTGAAGCCAGGAGTCTAAAAATCAAACTTGACTAGAAACTTGCTAAAATAGAAGCCCTCAATGAAAGGGCGAGAGAGTCAGGCTGCATGGAGATAATAGAACAAATCAAAGCCCAGGTGGAGGATGCTAAAGAGTCTAGTTGGAATGAAATTAAGGACATGTTGGATCCCCTAATCATTGAATACAATGCTAAAGTCCTTATCCACTGCGACTTGAGCTTTCTTGGTGAAGGTTATCTTGAGTCACTCGCCGAAGCCTGGGAGTATATTGTTGAGATGAAAAAGAGGGAGCTGGGCGAACCCGAGTTAGATGAAGAGGAATTAGTGCGGTAGATCCTCCGTGGAAATGAACCCCTAGACCTTGTCGTTGCAAGGCTTCGATAGTTTGACATTTTTGCGCCTTTCGGTAAAGGGAAAAATATTGTTGAATCCTCAGAGTCTGATCCTAAGGGCCCCTCTTCTTTCCAAGTGGCTGGAGCGTTGGTTTCTTTTGGCGAGGGGTAAGATTTGAGCTATGATCCGGATAAACCCGATTACCAATGTAAAGTGTTGATCCCTAATCTGAAGGGGCACTCCAGCGACAACCGAGAGCCAACCGGATGCAGGTATCTACTTTACTCTCCAATTTTCGAGAGGTTTCGTTCTTCATTCCCAATGGTTTTAGGCTTATCTCCTTGTTTTAGCAAATCAGCAAGTCTTTTGGGTCCTGGCTAACTCCTAAAAGTGACGCCGCTATGGAGTAACAAGCGATATCAACAGAGATAATGACGGCCACCGATGTTCCGGGGCCCGATGCTCAAGTCATCGGAGCACTCGACGATGATAAGGCTGAAGGTCCGCTGCCGATGGATGAATCTGTTGATGTTATGATTACCGGCGCCTCCAAACATACTAATGAGATCAGCTTGAAGGAGCGTATCGAGAAGGAGGGGTTGCTGAAGAGAAAAGCCAAAGCTGATCCTGCCGAGGTGGATATTGATGATCCAAATCTCGTCCCACTACAAGTCATTTCGCCGGATGGGTCGATTCCCAGAGAACTCCCTCCAAGCTTCGAATGCTCTCCCGCCAATGGCGGTAAAGGATCAAGGATAAGAATAAGCGGAAGTTCAGATAGCGCCACTCTCGAGAAATCCAAAAAGGAGAGAAGACAAATGAAATAGTCATCACTTTGGCTCGTTGTGTACATAGTTTGTACTACTTTTTTTTCTTTATTGGTCATGGTTGTACGAGTACGACCTCCAGTTTTTTGAATAAACTTGTACCACAATTTTAAAGCTTATCATGTGAATAAAAGTTTTTGTTTTCTGTTGTGCTCTCGTGTGAACTATTATTTAAGTAGTTGAACTATTACTTCCCATTTAATGTACTTGTAATTCATTGTTCGTTAATTCTGACTATGCAGTTAATGCCCTGTTATTATCTCGCTATAACCCTGCTATATCTCATAGCGAATTTCTACCACTACAATTTTTCCATATAGCCCCAAATATATCCTTTCCGCTTTAAGCACCGCTATTTCTGTTATATCATGTTATTCCCGCTATATTTCGCTATTTTTGCTATATCTTCTTTAAAAGAAATGAATTGAAAAATGACATTTATACATTATAAAAATTATGAAATTAATTTATTTAATTGAATTTCTAATATATTTTCAGAAATGAAAATACTTTAATATTCTACTAAATTCAATTATGTTATATAATAATTTTACGTTTACTTATAGTATATTCACACATGTTTTTATTTAAAATTATTTATGTATTAATTATAATTCAATTGAATGTTAATTTTTCATTTAATTACCATTTATATATTTGTAAAAACATTAAGTACAAATTTTATATGCTATTTTAGAGTCATCCGCTATATCCTCGCTGTATCCCCGTTATGACTTTTTGCACCTCTACCGCATTGAATCTGCCGAGCGCTTTAACTGCACAAAATTCTAATAATAATCCACTAACTCTATACGAAGGTCTCTATGTGGTCGTGGCCTTGAATCGCATCAAACACTGGGCTCGAGCCTTAGTGTTACACCGTTGAATTCAGCGGTTTGAGTAATTATACTCCTGCCCCTAGTCTCAGGCTAGGGGAGTTAGATAGTGGATGGTCGAACTCCATCCTAGCGAGTTTATACTCCTCCAATCGGTTTTAGGCCGGAGTTTATGGAATCGTGAGTGGTCGAACGACACTCATCTATTTGTTTATACTCATATCCACTCTATGGGGATAAGAGTTGGTTAGCGAGTGGTCGATTCACACCCGATTTATGTTTATACTCTAGTCCGGACTCTGGGGACTTAGAGTTAGTTTGTGGGTGGTCGATTCACACCCGATTTATGTTTATGCTCCAGTCCGCACTCTGGGGCCTTAGAGTTATTTTGGAGAGCGATTGTATCGTACTTTCCTTAATTGATTGATTTGCCCCCAAGGTTCAGGGTTTGATTTAGTGAGCAATTGGTCGTGTCATGATCTCTCTTATTTTATTTCAATCCCATCGTTCAACGGGATTTAGTTGATCATCAGATGGTCGAGCCATATCCATTCCTGGTTATGCATCTCGTCCATTAGGTTATGAACGAAAGATATCAAATGAACGATCTGACCATGCTCATCATGTTTAGTTCCATTGGGAACTAGTGTAATTGACTAGTTCCAAACTCTGGGAACCTGTTCGGACATATCGACATCAATCAGTTTCGTAATGTAACTAATACATAATGCTACAGCAAACATAAATATAATGGAAGTTCAAAACTTTATTTGCTAAACGGAAGGAAATAACATAATTCATTTTATTACATATCTGGAAAATAAAATACTAAAGCAAATTCTAAAAGTAAATATAATTGAATGAAGAAAGAAATAAACTAAGTGAAATAGCATCGTAAATGCTCACTATTCCACGCTCTTGGGAGTGTGATTCCATCAACAGTCGCCAACTTGAAAGTTCCCTCTCTAAGACTCTGTTCAATGACGGATGGTCCTACCTAAGTAGGGTTCATATGCAAAGGGGCAGGGAAAACCCATTTTAAGACGAGGTCACCAATTTCAAAGGTTCTAGGTCGAACTTTGATGTCGTAGTATTGGGCGACTCGGTACCAGTGCGCAGCTGCCCTCAAATCAGCTTCTTTGTGCTTCTCATCTACAAAGTCTAGAGATTCCAAAAGAAGATCTTTATTCATTCTAGGATCATAGTAGGTCACTCGATGAGAAGGAACTTCGAGCTTAATAGAAATAACGGCTTCGGAACCATAAGCAAGGGCGAATGGAGTATGGCCAGTCGCAAAATTATGGGTGGTTCAGTAAGCCCATAGTGTTGTCGGGAGTTCATCTACCCACTTGCCTCCAGCCTTTTCCAAACGCTTCTTTAGAATGGACTTTATAATTTTGTTCACAACTTCAACTTGCCCATTCGCTTGAGGGTGAGTGACTGCTGCAAATCTCTTTTCAATATGATACCTCCGACAGAAGTCTTTGAATTCAGCACTGTCAAGTTGAGTCCTATTGTTTGTTACAACAGTTCGTGGAAGACCAAAATGACAGATGATGTTCCGGACAATGAAGTTGATTACTTTCTTGGTTATGATCGTGGCTAAAGGTTCTGCTTTAGCCCACTTGGTGAAGTAATCAACTACGACGATAGCATACTTTGCACCACCATTAGAGATCTGTAAGGAACCGATAATGTCTATACCACACATAACAAACGACCATGGGCTGACCATTTGTGTTATTTCCATCAGCGAAGCTCTTGGAACTTTTACATATATCTAGCATTTATTGCATCACCTTACATAGTCAGCAACATCTCGATTGACGGTTGGCCAATAGTACCTGTAACGGAGTATTTTCTTTGCCAGAGTTTTCCCCCAATGTGATCACCACATTCCCCTTCATGAACTTCCTTTAGGACCCGTTTTATCTCATCATGAGCCATACACCGGAGTAGGGGAATAGAAAACCCTTTCGGTACATAACTCCTTCCTATATGATATATCGTGAAGCTTTACGAAGGACTTGTCGCTTTTCATTCAGTCTCTAATACCCGGTTGATTTCTTTCAGGTTTATAATCGGGGCAATTAATAATTCGACCAGAATCAAGCCCATCCGTTGTGCGTCCCCAGTGCTAGCAAACTTTGCCAATGAATCAGCCTCTCTGTTTTGATCCCCTTGGAATATGAGTAATGTCATAGTACTCAAAGTTAGTCAACAACTCTTAGACTTGGGTAAGGTATGGAGCAAGTCATTGTCCCTTAGCTTGGTAATCTCCCTTGACTTGGTATACTACCAATTGTGAATCGCAAAAGATTTCAAGATATTTTATTCCCAGTTCTCTGGCGAGTATAAGTCTAGAAATCAGAGTGTCATACTTGGCTTCGTTGTTTGTCGTTGGGAAATCAAGCTTTAAAGCATAATAGATCGACCGATCTTTGAGATTTACAAGCACAATTCCAGCTCCAAAACAATGACCATTGGATGCTCCATCAGTATACAATTTCCACCGTATGGTAGGGATTTCGCTGCTTTTCGAGAAATCATCCTACACGGTAGATTCTGCTATAAAATATGCCAGTGCCTAACCCTGGATAGCCCTCCGAGGAAGATAAGTGATATTGAATTGACTAAGCTCGATATTCCACTTGAGTAACCATCCAGATGTCTCAGGTCACTGCAGGACCTGTCGTAATGGCTGGTCGGTGTAAACATTGATCGGGTGTGCCTGGAAGTATGGGTAGAGCTTTCGTGATGCAATCAGTAAGAGTATGCCAATTTCTCTATTTTCGGATAGTTCCTTTCAGCTCCCGTCAATTGCTTGCTGACGTAATAAACCGGCCTCTGGATTCAACTCTCCTCGCGAAGCAATGCGCACTTATAGCATGTACCGATAGGGCTAAATAGATGTATAAATCTTTATGATATACTGGCTTCGATGAGACATAAGGCCTCTCTAAGTGGTCCACCAAGGCTTGAAATGCATCTTTACAATCCTGTGCCCATTCGAAGTTTCTTTTTCCATTCCTAATCAATTCAAAGAAAGGAATGCATTTATTAGTAGCTCTGGAAATAAATCGGCTTAAGGCAGCAACCTTCCCTTTCAGACCTGTACTTGTTTAATAATCTTTGGTGCTTGGATACCATGGATAGCTTGAATTTTCTCGGGATTACCTTTGATTCCGCGGGTGTTAACAATAAAATCCAAGAACTTCCCTGATGCTATGCCAAAAGAACATTTCAAAGGATTAATTTTCTTCTTGTAATGTCGGAGGATGCCGAACATTTCTGCCAGGTCTCTAATGTAGTGACTTGACCGTCGTGACTTTACGCGCATATCATCCACATATACTTCCATCTTTTTTCCAATCTAATCTTTAAACATCTTGTTGACTAACCACTTGTAAGTCTCTCCTACATTCTTTAGTCCAAACGGCATCACCATATAGCAATATAATCCAACATCGATAATGAAACTGGTGTGCTCTTGATCGGGAATGTGCATCGGGATTTGGTTACATTCTGAGTACGCATCCATAAAAGATAGCAATTTGTGTCCCACTGTTGAGTCCACCAACTGGTCGATCCTTGGAAGGGAAAAACTATCTTTAGGACATGCCTTGTTCAAGTCTGAGTAATCAATGCGCGTTCTCCATTTCCCGTTCGCCTTTTTCACAAGCACAGGATTAGATACCCACTTAGGGTAGAGGGCATCGCAAATAAACCCATTGTCTTTAAATCTATCCACCTCCTCTTTAAGACCGACAAATCTCTTTGGATCCATGCAGCATCTTTTTTGTTTCACCGGGACATGCCTCGGGTCGATATTCAATGCATGGCTCGCAATGGCAGGTGAGATTCCACACATGTCAGAGTGAGTCCAAGCGAAAACATCTAGATTCGCTTGGAGAAATCTAGAAAGCTCTTTCATCATCGGGGGGTTGAGCTGTGATTCGATCTTTAGGACCTGTGATGGGTCGTCGTTGCTAACTGTGATGTCAATCGTCAGCTTAACCGGTGCAGCCTTGGTCTCTTTGGGCTCCTCCTCATCATCTATCAGATCTATATCTCTATAGAACCGACTGTGGCGCCCGAGCCAAGGCTCAGGCACTAGTTATCAATCTTCAGTAGCTTGGATGTGGACAGTCTTGTCCACACCCTTACCTTTCTCTTTGCGTTGAGCATCCCTCAACTCAGCTACATAACAGGCACGTGTGGTCGCCTGATCACCGTGAACAACTCCAACACCATTATCTGTTAGAAACTTCATAGTCAAACATTATAGGGCAAGGGCTTCTCGAAATTCGGCTAGGGTCGGTCGGTCCACAAAAATGTTGTAAGGAGAGTCGACATCCAAAACAACGAACGGAAAGGTCCGCACTCTCCTACGATCACCTTCTCCCAACTCTAAAGGTAATTCAACATAACCAACGGCTTCAGTTGCAACACCATTAAAACCATGTATGCGAGCTTTAGATGGCTTTAAGTCATTGGCTTCCATTTTCATCTGATCATAGGCTTTTTTGAAAATTATATTTACTGAACTTCCATAATCAATCAATATTCTTCTCACGAAAGTGGGGCCGATCATGGCCGAAATGACCATTGGGCCGATCATTGGAGCCTTCACCTTGTTTGCATATCTATTTCTAAAAACGATATCATCTACCATCTACGTTGATGTTTTGCTGGAGCTCCATCTTCTATATTTGAACAATATTCAAAATCCACATGCTGAATCACGCTAGCATAGCACTCCATCTCATGCCAACTCTTATCTTTCGAGTGCAGTCCTCCGACTACTGTATTTATTACCAATCTTCCACCAGCTCGTGCGGGCTCCTCAGCCTTGCACGGTGTTTGTCCTCGGTTAGGATCGGATGTCCCATGTCCACCATCCTGTAGGGTTTTTACAAATTGCTTTCTCAAATCAGCTTGTCAATAATATCATGGAGATACCTGCATTCATTCGTGCCATGTCCATAGCATTCGTGGAACAGACAATATTTTCGATTTGTTTCTGCTTCTCTGTTGATTTTTTTAGAGGCAGCTTCCTGTACTACATGGTATTGCGGGTAGACAAATATATATTCTCCAAGGATGTATTCAACAACATGTAAGTATCGTACGTCGGAATCCACGCTTCCCTCTTTCATTCTCGACCCTTATCTCCGCCTTTCTTTTGTTGATTCGGCTTGTTTTGGACATTCACTTGAACTTTTCCAGAGCTATAATCAGACTGCTTTACTGCAATATTACTTTGTACTCCCTCTTCACTCGGTCCCGCAATATTCTTCTTCCTGGAGGACCCGGCTTCCTTCTTTCTTAAATACTGGGCCACTTTTGTGTAAAAGCGTTCCAACGTTGCGAGTGGCTTGCTAGCTAACCAATCGCCGAAATCAGATTCTGAATCTATCCCTCTCGTCACGGCCATCAATATTGCATGGTCATTTGGATTACTAATTTCCATAACAGCTGTATGAAATCTCTCCAACCAATCTTTCAATGATTCTCCTAGAGCCTGGATCACGCTAGACAGGGAGATTACATCCTTGGGGCGAGTTGCGTGCATTCGAAACTGCTCCACAAACCTTGTTGCCAAATCATCGAATCTAAAAACTGATCGTGGGGGTAACCTTGTGAACTACATCTTTGCTATTCTAGAGAGATTTATGGGAAAGCATCTACACTTGGTTGCATCATCTACTCGCGTGGAATCCACTAGCCATTCATATCTTATGGTGTGCTACCTAGGGTCGGTTTTTCCCTCATAGGCGGGCATCGACGGCATGTTGAACCTCCTTGTATACTCCGCATGTAGAACATTATTAGCGAACGGGGTATGGCTTCTCGAGATTTTCCAGTCATCATTGGTCAGGTCCTAGCTCTCTCTCACTAACTATATGACCATAGCCGATAAGTCCGACGTTTGGATAGTTGGTGCTAAGCGGTGTCATGTCCCACCTTACGTGAATGGTCTGGTCGATGTCTATGGGCCGTTCCATGCCTTCTTGGTTCACCATCTTCCCAATGTATATCTCGTAATTTCACTTCATCGTCATTCTGGGGAAGCATTTGGTCAACATTTAATTGAACTTCATCATCCAAACCAACTGAAGCAGCTCCAGCTTGATTCCCAGTATGCATAGGTTGGTTCCCTCCTCTAGGGGAGGGATCGATACCGATCCCTATGAAGGGATCGACACCGATTGGTCTTGGTAGACCACGATGGTCTGCTAGTTGATGCTCCAAAGTTTCTACACGATATTCGTCTATTCTGCGACGCTTATGCCTATGATACTCATATGAAGAGCTAGAACTCTACGATGCCGAGTAAGGAGTGGGTCCCTCTTAGCTTTTCCTCGCTGCTGCTGATTGAGTTGGTTCTTTAAGTTGATATTAGTCTAAATCTATTGATTTAATTGTCGACAGCTCTCCATCAGCTCTCTCATTAGATTTTTAAATTCAGCTCTTGTAATAGAATCAGTGGGATTCTAGACTTCAACCGGTTCAGCTTCACATCCATTGGTTGATTGCCTGGGCCTCCTTGCTGGATGCTAGCGTTCTCATTTCCTTCCACTTTATGAGAAGTAGATCTAGTGTTCCTCACCATTGTTGATAGCTTCATTTAGATTTTTGCAAATCTGAGTAGAACGAGCAAACTTCCTGAAGATAACTATGGATCTCCTTTGGGAGATTTATGCAATCCAGTAGCAACAGAGGGATCCTAATAGGCCGAGAATCACGATTCTCAGTGAAAGCACCAAAATGTTTACACTAGAAATTGGTACAAACACCCAATAGAAACTTTTTGAAGAGAATTAAATGAAGAATAAAATGGAAATGGTGGATAATAACGAAGAAACAGCAATAAACTGAAAGAAAAAACACGCGCACACGATTTATAGTGGTTCGGTGTTGTTTGCCTACGTCGCCAATTATCTCTTTGGAAGTTCGGCTAAAAAACCCTTACAACCATATGCACCCACTAGTGGGATCGCTAGGCCCAATTCCCAAAGAGGAGGGATCGGTAGCGATCCTTTTTTTGGTCAAATTTTGGGAAGTGATCCCTATGGTGGCTCCCTCATGCAAAAATGTTTAGTCTCCAAATTTCATGTCATTTGGATCAGCGGAACTCAATTTATTACTTGATCTTTAATTCAACAAGGCTTGCATGCAACTTTCAGCCGATCCCTTCTTAGGAATGTATACCAATCGCTCCAACTTGGTTCTTTTAAGGTGCGATCCCTAGGGTAGAATCCTTAGGTTCCCTATGTCTTGCTTTCTAAGTTTTATATGCATTAGACTTGTAGATCTCGAGATATTGATTGTTTTCTATAAGAATGCTCTCATGCCTTGAAACATGTCGATCCCTCTTGTTGGAGCCAATTTATACCGATGCCTCATATGTGTTGAACCATATTCCATACTTCGAACATTTTGTCTTGCACGCCTATCAATTCCATCCAACCTTGACTCCATATTATTATATGTGCTTGACTTCTGGGCCCCGCAATCATCATTCTGAGTCATCGAATTTGATGGAAGTTGAATCTAACTCGTATAATTAGTTCAATATAGCCGAGCTAGAATGCCGAATAACAGGTGGTCGTCACAACATCGCTCTCAACGAAGCAACTAAAGAAACATTCTGGATGCACAAGTTTATGGCCGAGCTAGGAATGTTTCCAAACACTGTGAAACTCATAACATCATTATGTGATAACAATGCAACGATGCAAATCGCAAAGGAACCTAGATCTCATAAGAAGCCAATGTACATTCTTCAAAAATTCCACTCGATAAGAGAATTTATCAGTAATCGTGATTGAAAGAATAGCTACTAAGGACAACATGGCAGATTTATTCATGAAGGGACTGACTCAACGATTCTAAGCAAATTGATCAAAGAGACAAGTTCGAGATTCCATAATTGGCCCCAAGTGAAAGTGGGAGGTTGATAGAGTTAGAGATATGCCCAGGGGGCAATGTTGTAATTTATTGTATATTATCAATTCTGTAATAAAATCTTGTTCAAAATAAAAGGTGTATATTTTCTATTATATATTTGTTATATTATGATATACTAATCAAATAATTAATTTAAATATATTTAATAGAAAATGCTTAAATAATATGTTATGTGATAACAATTAGAAAGTTAGTTGTAATAATGAGAAAATTACCGCAGTATTAAATAATATACTATATTAAATATTCCTAGTCAAGATGTTTTGAGAAAGATATCGATACATCTGTTGAGACCATAGTATGTAACGCTCTTCAAATATTGGGCAGTTTATTACTCATGGTTGCTATAGGCACCAAGAGATTACGTACTGATAGTTATTGGATAACTATGGAATGACTAGTCTGTGAGTTTTCTGTTGGTTAATAACAACTAGGTCAAACTGGAAATCTTGAAGTGATGATATTGCACGATTCTCTCGAATTTAGAATACTGTTAAACTTCAATATGGAAACCTCACTTTGATTATAGTTAAATCGTGGCATGGTGTCCATCGGATGACTATTGTTGGGTTTGAGTTGAAGCATCAGAAGTGAAACACTATTCAATAGAGAATTCGTCTCATAAGTTATATGAGGTTAGTATCATGGTCAGCTGCAGTCAAGTCAAAGTCAAAATCTCTGGGTAGAGTAGTATTGTCAGTATATGTTATTGTTGAACCAAGGACTTTATTTATATACTAACCGATTTGAATATGGATGATATTAGAATTTTGACCAAAATCAAATTCCATAAGTCCTAAAGTGATATAGTGTTGACGAAGAGAACTGGTATAAATAATCATTACTAAAAGGTATCGCTTAAATTTATGAAGCTGGATTTTATCAATGAGATTTATACACGGTGAATTAAGTCAAACTGTCATACTACTAGTTAAGACGATGTGTGAACATTAATATTTAAATTATTTAGATATTATCGCTGACTAAATTCACACCTTTGAGTCGCATAACTGAATCTATTCAACCTTTGAACCACCGCTTGATTTAGTTAATTTATAATAGCTATAAATAAATTAAATTAATTAATATTTTTGAAATACTAAATATTATTGTATTTATTGTATGGGGTGTATTTAGTAAAGTTGGGTTACCCCTAGAATTGTTCGAGGTGCTATTAGTAATTTATTAAGTGTGTTTGGAAAAGTTATATATGTGCGTATTGATATACGATATTAATAACGATTTAAATGGGATTAAATTGAATAAATTATAATGGGTTAAATGAATGTTTTGGTCCATAATAGACCATGATCCACTAGCTAAAAGGAGAGCAAAGAAGTGGTCATGAGGCTTTGAATTGGTTAGAGAAAAATATATGAATATTTTGTCTCTATCTTCCATTATAAATTCAAAGCCAAGGCACCTCTTTTCTTTTTAATCTTTTGTTATACTCTTCCTAGGTTTGGCCACAAGTTCCCATCCCCCCTAACCATAACCCACTCATATCCTTACTCCTTTCAACACCATTCAATCAAACATAATTAAATCCGTTATTTGCATGCCTGTCTCTTGCAAAGTAGGGTACATATCTGAGAGATCAAAGGAAACTGCTTGGATCAAAGTGTGAATTATATACCACATCATATTATGTACATTTCTGATTACAATTATATATATATATATATATGATATGGTTCTGTATAATGTTGATCATATATCCATTCTTCATTATCACCACTTGTATACACACTGTTTGCAACCAAATTGGTCACAAACACCCAAGAATAGATTTATGTAGAGAAGTAAATGAAGAAAGTAAAATGAAAACAGAGGAATAGAATAAACTAACAAGCAAATCAAAGCAATAATCAAGGACACAAAAATTTATAGTGGTTCGGCATTGTATGCCTACGTCCACTTTGAAGATTATCTTTATTGATTCACTAATAGTTTGATTACAGCAGCAAACAGCAAGAAATAAGGGGAAAACTCGATTACAATAAAGACTAATGTAACCAGCAGCGTAAAAATCCTCAGAATGACCCTCTAGGCCAGTATTTATAGGCGAAGGCGACCACCAATCTCTCTGAAACTTTGGCTACAGGACCTTCTAATACATATGGGTCCACCAGAGGGGTTGCTGGGCCCAAATACCAATGAATAAGGATCGGTACCGATCCCTTCATTGGTCGATTCTGGGGCAGCGATCTCTATGGTGTCTTCCTCGTACTTAGATATGTTGGCTCTTCAAATATCATGTTGATTGGACTAGGGGAGCTCATGCAACTGATGGATCTTTGACTCGACTCCACTTGCAAGTTACCTTCTACCGAACCCTCTAAATGGATTATGTCAATCCCTCATCCTTTAGTTATTTTGACATGTGATCCCTAGTGTATGATCCATATGGTCCATATATCTTGCTTTCCAAATTCCATTTGCTTTGAACTGTGGGATCTCAAGATATTGATTGTTGAATGCTAGAATGCACTTGGTTTGTAACATGTGTCGATCCCTCCTTGGTTTACTCAGATTTGCCGACCCATTACTAACTATCAATCTTTGTCGACCCCTCTTATGCTTTGTCGATCCCTAGCTTATGAGTTGAAACATGGCTTTTCAAACCAATAAACTATGCTGATCCATACACCTCTATTCATACCGATCCCTCGACTGTTCATTCATGCTGATCCCTTGAGTTCCACCATGTCATGTCGATCCCTGGAGTTTTACCATGTCATGTCGATCCCTCTGATACTACTAAGCTATGCCGATCCATTGCTTTTCCAAGCTAATTTCCATATTTCCAGCATCTTGCATCATCTATCTACCAACTCCGTTCAGTCCTGGCTTCATATAACCATATGAACTCTACTTCTGGGTCCTACAATCATTGCTCCATGGCCATTGTGCTTGATAACAGTCGAATCTATCTTGCGTAATCAGTTCAATATAGCCGGGTCAGGATACCGGGTAACACTTGCCCCCTAAAGTACGTCTTGTGAGTGACACGACGTGCTTTGAATCGAAACAAGTCTGAATTGTCGGAAAGAAGTCTATCTAGCTTCCTGATTGATTGCTATTCCATTGTCGAATCGTTTTCCAAGGCATTGGATCCTCCATTGGTTGTCATGACGCTTGGTCGATTTCCAATAGTATAAGTCCAGTGCCATATTCTGTTAGCATATACAAATCTGGTTATGCAAGACTTATAAACTTTTTCTATTATCCGGTCTAGCCTTGAACTTGAAGGTTTCAGGTTTGATTTCAATTTCTGTTGATTTAAGAAAGTTGAACTTTTAAACCATTTTCATGTATATTCTTATACACGTTTCTATCGTTAGCTCCCGGACGTGTTTGAATGCCCACGGGTCATTGCCAAATTTTACAATATTTTGTATGTTCATGTTTACAGTTAAAGCTTCATGATCACTATCATCATTCATTTCATCATCATTTTTCATCAATTTTTTTTATCCAAGGGGATCGGCATTCATTATGCCGATCCATCTTCGTAGCTATGCAAATAGGGATCGGCAGGTTCCAATGCCGAGCCCTCTCCACCTATGACTCATTCAATTCTCTTGTGGTCGATCCCTCTCATACACTCATATATATAAGCCATTATTTTCTTCCTTACTTACTTTTTCATTCTACCTGCCTTTGCATAAAACTTCCCTTCCGAACCCAGGCTCCCCGAACTTTGACCTCAAATCCAACTACGATTCTAGCCATCCCACAAACTTGCCTTCCTTTTGTTTACGATTCGATAATCCTCAAACTCTCATTCCTATTTAAATTCTCATCTCCACGTCTTCATATAGGTACGAATTTGTAATCCTCTTTTAATTACACGATAAAGTCCTTAGCCCTGAGGTGTTAGTGAGTGTTTGAGGTAGCGATGGCGAGCGTTCTTAGGTAGATGGTCTGATGGGTCAAGTTAGGATACGACAGAGGGAAAGAAGAAGAAGGAGGAGGAGGGTTTGGCTAGAGATCCTGATGGTAGAAAAACCAACAATGGAGGAATGTAGGGATCGGTATGTTATAATATGGTTGTGGCAGGGATCAGCTGGGAAAGGGGGTCGGTTGTTTAGTTAGATTAGTTGAGAGAAGAAAAGGATAAGAGAAGTGAGGGTTCAGTTGGTTTAGCTATGGAGAGGGATCGGTGAGGATGGTTTAGGAAAGGGATCGGTATTAGGCAGTGATATAGGGATCGACATTCCTTACTATGGGATAGGGTTCGGTATAAAAGCCTTTGGTGGAGGGATCGGTGGTTGTGGTCAATTGAAGGGATCAGTATGAGTGCTCTTGGTAAAGGAATCGGTAGTGGACACTAGGGATCGGCACATATCCTATAAACCAATCCCACTTAGTTTGTTCGAAAAATCACCACTAGTTGCCTTCTTGACCTTGAACATATGATGACAATGGACAATCCAACATGCATACTTAAACTTTTGAACTTGAGATTGAATAATCAACTTTCTGGGACTTTCAATATGAATTAAGTGACAAACTTGCAAATGAACTTAAGTAACATACTTCATAATTCGATGTGCTGTTAGTCGATCCCAAAATTTTTGTTGCCGATCAATTTTCTTGCCAATTGAGACGGTTAGCGATGACGATCTCTCTGGACAAAACTCCAAAGTCTCGTCATTTTATTTTGCTCTTCTTATTTCAAACTATTTATGTCTATTACATACTGCACTACACTACACTAGTTCACACTTAGCATGGGGAAACAGGTTATTTTTCTAATCTCGATTATCTATTCAGTATAGCTGATATAGATCCCAAACACTCGAAGCATTCAGTTGACATGTCTTCTGATTCGGCGATGCGACACATTGGTTCTGAAGCGAAGTCAAGTTCCGCAACTATATCTGGAAGGCCTTCTCCAAACCACCATGTGGAACAAACAGAAACTTCTAACCCACAAGCCGACCTTTTCTCTGATTTCCAGTCCTTCCAACAGAAGACATAAGCCCTGCTCCCGATGCTGTAGAGGGCGTTATTCTTCTAGGTAATCCAGTGGACTCACAGGCTTCTCGAATTGCCGAGGCTACTCTCCACCAGCTATGCTCCATTCACGGAACTCCATTTGGTGACGTCTTGGTTCCCTCAAGACAAGATAGACCTCACTTGCCCCAGCAGGGTATACAACTTGCAATAAGTTTGTGTTGGGATGGATGCGTACCGCCCTTCAATTCGTTTGTCCAAGAAATGTTGAGATATCTTGGGACCGCCCCTACCCCACTTCATCCTGACAGTTATGATTTTATTCATGGAACCTTCTTACTGTTCACGAACGTTCTATTTCGTCCGCCTACTCCTAAAGGCATAAGATTTATCTATAACTTCAAACGACGATCGGAAAGCCCTTCTTATGTCTTTCTTGAACCTTCGTCAAATTGCCAAGTTTTAATGGGCACTTGGAACAAACTCTCACTATTTAAGCATGAATGGTTCTACGTACGATGCCCTCCTAGATTTGCAAGACGATGGTTAGAAGGACGTAAGTATTACTTTCACCTTTCTCTCAAGTTCACCGATCCAAGTCAAAACTTTTCCTTTGAATCCACTAACATCCGGAGTTCTTTCAGGTGTTCACCCATGTCCTAAAGGCGCTGATCTTTCTAAAGCCGTCACTGCCATCCGTGCTACTCTCGTTGAGGATAGGGACATCAAACTTCTCGTAATCGATGAACTGCTATCCTTTTTTGGGTTATTGGAAGATGGTCGTAGTATTGGACTTCCTGGAAGTGCGGCATTATTAAGTAATGTTGTAGAACAAAAGAGGGATACTGTCAACCCTGTCATGCCCCCTACCGAGGGGACTCGGGATGATACTGAGGAGGGCGAGATTAAGGATTCTCAAGCTAAGAAGCCGGGAGATGTTGATGCAGGCCTCGAAAAAGCGCCAGTGGTTGAACCGTCGCAAGTAGGACAATCCCAAACACCTACAAAGAGAAAGAAGAGGTTGTCGTACAGGCTACGTAGAAGGAAAACTACCTTGGACCCAGAGTTTGTTATTACTCCGGTTGAAGAGGAATCGTCCTCCCAGCACTTGGAAAGCTCGTTAAAGGGATTTTTTTAATCTTCAAATTCCGAACGACGTCATGTCCTTTGACTTTCCAAACATTAACATTGAAGGACTCAACTCTCCCACCGGAAGTGGTGAAGGCATTCGACCTTCTGATAAAGGAGATAAAACACCGATGAGCAAAGCTACCGTTACTGGTCTGTTGGGGGGAACACTAGGACACTCACATCCACATGCACTTCACTGTACACTTTTTGTTGATTTTTCATGTGACACTTACTAATACGCTCCCATTTGGTCTTTACGGGTGCAATGTCTCAATCAAGAGCCTTCGATCGCCTTAGAAGTTCTTCTGCATACCATCAATCAAGCCAAGATTCAGAGTCTACTCGGCACAGGGAAAAGGAAGAGGGATGAGATAAGAATTATCATTCAAGGAAATATTCTTCCTCTTCCAAGCGCAAATCCCAATCCCAAACATCTCGACAAGGCAAACAGTCTGACTTTCCTACCCAAAGTAGAGACCAGCCTTCCTATCGTGTTCCTCATATCGTCGCGTCTCACAAGCAACGTTCCGGATCTTCAAGCTCCAGACAATTTCGTGAGCGCAGATCAGGCAAACATCCTCTTGCTACCTCTGAACTGCCTTTGCCGGCCACTACTCCTGGCGTTTCCACGGCAGAGAAGTTGGCCAAGCTCAAGGCCACTTTTCCAATGATTTGCTTTGATGGTCTCAAATTCCTTCCTTCTATTTATATAATCCTAGGTCATGCTTAGGAAAGTTCTCTCGCGTGCGTGAATGACGTATTTGTGCACCACAAATCATTATAAACTTGGTAGAGAAAGTCTCTGAAGTTTCTATTGAGCGACAACACGAGATAGACCGCCTCAAGTTGGAAGCTATACATGACAAGGATATAAGTAAGCACCAGGACGTTGAATTGTTAGAATTTAAAACCCAACTTGCTGAAGCAGAGAAGAATGCCAAGGAAACGACAGAGGCAGTAAGCCGTTTGGAAGCTACTCACAAAAAGGAACTCGATGCGGCACTTCATCTTAGCGGGGCACTTGCTTTAAAAAAAGGATTCCTTGCATAAGGAGAAAGATGCTCTGGCTCGCCGCATTAAGGAACTTGAAGAAATTTTAAAGAAAGAAAGGGAAGTAAAACTCAAGGCTCAAGAGGAATCATAGAAATACTGCGAGGAAGTTGTTGAGCTAGGAGCTTAAAGGCAAAACTCGATGAGCAATTCGCCAAAATTGAAGCTCTCAAAGAAGAGGCTCAAGAAGAGGGCCGGAAAGAGATGATCGAACAAGCTAACTCTCAGGTGGAAGCTGCCATGGAGGCCGATAGGAACGAGATTAAGGACTTATTCGATCCGTTGATTATTGAATACAATGCCAAAGTCCTGATCCATCGCGACTTAAGCTTTCTCGATGAGGGCTACCTTGAATCGCTCCCTGAAGCTGGGAGCACATTGTCCAGATGAAGAAGAAAGAGCTGGGCGAAGCTGAACTCAACGAGGAAGAATTAGTGAGGGAAATTCTTCGCGGGAACGAGCCTTCGATCTAGCTGCCGCAAAGCTTTGATTTTTCAATGTTTTTGCACCTACTGAAGGAGGAGAAGATATTGTCGGGTCATCAGGGACAGATCCTAAAGGTCCTTCTCCATCCCAAGTAGTCAGAACATCAATTTCTCTTGATATCGAGCAAGATCTTGGTTATGATCCGGACAGGCCCGGTTTCGAATCCGAGATGTTATCTCCCATTTTAGAAGGAGGCACCCAGGCAACGACAGAGAGTCAACCAAATGCTGGTATTTTGGTTTACCCCTTAGTATATGAAAAGTTTTCGTTCTTCACGCGCAATGGCTTTAAGCTAATCTCCCTATTTTATCAAATTTTGTAGGTCTTCGGGGTCCCAGTCAAACTCCCATAAGTGGTGCTGTTGTAGAAAAACACAAGGAAACGGCTGAAGACCCGGCTGCTGCTAATGTTCCGAGACCCGATGCTCAAGTCATCGGTGCCCTTGATGAAGATAAGATCGAGGATCCACTCCCGGCCGACGAATCTGATGATGTGATAATTCTCGGTGACTCGGAACACACTGATAAGACCAACATGAGGGAGTAGATCGAAAAGGAGGAACTGTTGAAAAGAAAGGTTAAAATTGAACCCGCTGAGGTGGACGTCGATGATCCTCATCTCGTGCCATTGTAAATTATTCCACCGGGTAGGTCGATCCCTGATGAACTTCCTCCTACCTCCTCAAGTTATCCGACCAAAGGCGGCAAAGGGTCCCGAAAGAGAAGCATAAGCGGCTCTACCCTCGAGAAATCCAAAAGAAAAAGAAAATCAAAGAAGTAGTTACTACTCCAGCTCAATGTACATAGCTTGCATAATCGTCTCTTTCACTAGTTGTAGTTGTACGGGTAGGAATCTCGATTTTTTGAAATAACATGTGCTGAAATTTCGGCACCTGTCATGTAAATAAAAGCTTTTGTTTTCTGCTATTGTTCGTGTGAATTGTTATTTAAGTAGTTGAACTATTACTTTCCATTCAATGTACTTGTAATTCGTTGCTTGTGAATTATGTTAACAATTCACCATCTCCATCCCAAGTCCTCCATGTGGTCGTGGCCTCGAGTCGTATCAAACACCAGGCTCGGGCCTTAGTGTTACACTGTCTTATTCAGCGGTCCTTTGAATAACGGTGCTTCTGTCCCCAGCATTGATTTGGCAAGGCAAATAAAAAGAAAATTATAAACAAGCAAGCAGTTATTTTTTTTGGCAATCTCAGCAAAGCAAGCTATTTATTTTAGCAAGCACTTCTGTTCCTTCTGCAATTCTGTTTTAGCAACCTGAAATAAAAATAAGATATATATAATTATTTTTATATATCAAAGAAGAAACTAAAATAATTGAAAAACAAAACAATTGAAATCAAATGAAACCATGCAAAACAAATGAAACCACAAACTTGTTTTTTTTTTTGGGTACCAAATGAAAATTAGAATAAATTCTTTTTTTTTTAAGAAAACAAAACCCTAAACAAAGAAAATTCTCTTTTTTTTAAGATATGAAAGGTTAAAAGGTTTTAAAACAAAATAAATTAAAATAACTCAAAACAAATTCACACTTGCACTTTTGAACCAAAATTCACAAACAAACCAAGTCCGACCCAATAAATATAATTCACAGTTCTCCCTAATTCACGAACAAATCCAACTCAACTTCTCATAAATCCCGTTCACAAATCATTCAAAATCACAACTAAAATTTCAAATTTGCAAACCAACTTTCCACAATCTAGATTGAAATCAAATCAAATAGAAATGGTAGAGGGTCGAAGTGGATGAATTGGGAGTACTGGAGATGAGGTTTGGCTGCGGTTGAGGGTGGTCGCGGTTTGAATTGAGGGGGTTTGAGGTGGTGGTAGGTCGCGAAGGCAGTGTTTGATGATTACGGTGGTGGTTGATTTGGTTGGCGAGGCTGTTTGGTCTAAGAGTGGTTCGAAGTTTGGTAATGTAACTGTGTTTTGGAACTCGCGATTTGGTCGAGGTGATTATTGAAGGGAGTACAGGCGTTCGATTTGGATGGTCGCGGTGATGTTAAGAAGATGGTGGCAGTTTTGGGATGAATGTTGAGGAGGAACGTGGGTGATTCTATATGAGGAGATGGGTGGTAGTGGACAGTGGAAGTATTGAGTTCGTGGAATGGTATGCTCTATTGGTGCTACTGTTTCGGGGAGTGTTGATCGACACAGTGGTTCAGTGATGAAACAGATAGGTTGATTTGATCTTTGAAGTAGAAAGCAGTAGTGATATGGTGATAGATGGATGTGTGCACAGTTTTTGCTGATGGTTCAAGGGGACAGGTTGGTTGAGGGCTGGAATTTCTGCTGTGTGGTGAAGTATGGTAGACGAGTTGATGGCAGAAATTGGTGGTCAGGAAGTTGTAGGAATAGAGATATGTGGTGATGAATGGGTAAAGACAGGCAGAAGTATGAGGGGAGAGCAGTAGGGTTGTGGTGATTTTGAAGCTGAAGTGTAAGTTATTGTTCTAATGTATGGAGAAAAGGAAAGGGTGATGATGTGACTTGTGATGAGGCAGGCAGGGGAGGTTTGTAGTGAAGAGGCTGGTTGTGGTGTAAACAGTTGTGAATTTTGTGGAAGTTCTATGGTCAGAAATATGCGAATTTGATGGCTTGGGCTGTTGTTTGACTGCTGGTCACGTTGGTTGAATGGAGCGACTGTGGGTTTGGGAATGATGGGTTCGATCATGGGGATTTTGATGGGAAGTGATTCGAGGCTTGAGTAGATGTCGCGATTGGGCTGGCGAGTTGGTCTGAGTTAGTTCGTCGGCGATTGTTTAGTGTTTTGGGATGCATGGGTAGGCAGTGGAATTCACGACGGTGGTTTGAGTCTGGAGTGCAAATTACTTGTTGCAGTTTGGTATTGGTAGTGATGTTAGATGTGGGGTTTCGATGGGAAGTGGCGGAGGATGTTGGAACTTTGGCGAATTGCTTGTGGTTGAACAGGGGAGGGGTTGGCAGTGGGATGAGTATTGTCTGAAGTTTTTTTTTAATGGTTACATAGGGGTTTATGAAGTGTAGTGGGGATTGTATGTCTGGAATGGAGTGACTGTTTTGGACAACAGTATGTTGGTTGATGGCGAAGTATGACGTTGGTTATCAATGATGACAGTGGTGAAGAAGTTGAAACGAAATGCAGAAGGCAATTGTGTTCTGTGATACGGTTTGGTGGGTAGCTCAGTTTTTTGTGATGAATGGGAACGTGAATGGCCAGAGAAGCACTGAAGTGATGTCTGGAGTGTTGATGATTTGTGGGGTTCGGCGATGGATTGGAGTTGAGTTTTAGGATGTAGTGTAGTTGAGATTGTGTGGTGA
Organism: Allium fistulosum; assembly: GCA_030737815.1. Lineage (NCBI taxonomy): Eukaryota > Viridiplantae > Streptophyta > Magnoliopsida > Asparagales > Amaryllidaceae > Allium > Allium fistulosum. The sequence goes on along the minus strand of CM060902.1, from coordinate 1,036,456,896 downwards.
CGGTTTTTGTATGGAGCAGTGGTAGGAAAAACAATTTGTAGTTGGTCAATTAGGAAGTGAAGTGGCAGTCGTGTGATAGACAGCAGGATGATGAAGTGAAGTAGAGGAATGACTGGTGAAATGTGGTGGAGGCGGGTTGGAGTTGCGGTGACTGGGTTGATGGTTGAGCAAGTTTCGTGCAACTGTGATGAAGCAAGGTGGGAGAAGTTTTTGTTTGGAACTATTATATGCGGTAATATGATGGTTTGGTGGTTGACGCTTTCAGGTGGGAAGTGGTATGCACTGTCGATAATGGTAATGTCGAGCAGTGGTATATGTGCTGAGGAAGTGAAGTATGGCAGTGGTGATATCGTTTGTTTTGAAGAGCAGGTTTTGTGATGTTTAGGGGAGTGGAATGGTTGTGGTGAAGGTGAATGCAAGGGTAGAATGAAGGGAAGAATTGACAGGCAGTAGTAAGAGTTGTGGGCAGGGGAGGATTAGCAGCAATATCAAGACAGTGCACAGGTTGCACTGTGTATATGTGCACAGTATTGCTGGTAAAAGTTGTAAACAGAGAACAGTGAAATGGAAACAAAAATTTGTAACAAAAATTGTAAGTGAAAATCAAAAAGGAAATAAAATATTTTTTCTTTTGTTTTGAAATTGTATGTTTTATATATATATATATATATATATGCAAATGAAAAAACGAAAAGCAACAAACACACAATGAAAATGCAAACAAAAATTACCAAAATACACAACACAACAATTTTTTTTAAATGCAAACAAACACACAAAAATCAAACAAAAATAATTTGAAGAATAGAAAATTAAAATCAAAGCAATTCCCCGGCAACGACGCCAAAAACTTTTTAATTGGCTAAATTTCTATCGGTTTAGAAAATAATCGAAAATTTTCAAATTAAAATAACCGCAAGCGCACGGCGTACACTTGTAGTACGTGGCGAATACGGATCGATCCGCAGGGAATTAATGATTTTAAAAATTCAATTCAATCAAATTATACCAATTTCAAGTGAAAGTTAAGCTAGATAATTAGAGAATTAACTAACTAACTAAAAGAAAAGAGAAGCAAATATAAGAGTTAAGTGACAGTTTAGAGAATAAATCCATTCTCTAGATCATGTAGTTCAACACATATGAAATCATGATCTCTCTTTTATGGTCATTAGTGCTTTAATTGATGTGCTTATCATAAGTATGGCATATTTGTGCTATTGATTAGCCAACATAAGCCATCAAACTATAACACACCCCTTAAACCACTTACTAACTTTCATGAAACTTGACAATGAAAATGAAAATGAAATCCATTTTAAGTATGGCCTATTAACTATTGATTAGAAATATAAACCATCAAATTTTAATTTCAAATCACTTTCTTTTGCCATAATCATATTTTGATGAAGAGGCAATTAGTGTTAGTGATTGTTTAAGCATAGCCTATTTGGTGTCAACAATATAGGCTATCAAATTCAAAGCAAAAATAACTAATAAACCATTTCTATCATCATCATTAAGCACAAAAAGAGAGCATGAATTAACAAATAGTTGAAGCTACATAATTAGAGAGCTTCATTACCCCTAAATTGAAGGGGTTTAGCCTCTCATATTTGTCATTTGATTAACAAATTGATTAACAAATGTAGCTAACAACATGAAAGCAAAATGAAAGGAAAATGAAAGGTTAATGAAAAAGAGAGCTAATTAACAAGAATTAGAACTATTCTACTTACATGAAAGTAAATCTACACTACAAACATTAAAGTAAATAAGCATGAAAAGGAAAGAGCATGTATTAAATTGCAATAAAAAGAAAATTACATGAAAATAACAATGAATGGCCAAGTAGCCATGAAAAGAAATAAAAGAGAACTAAGCTAATTAAAGAGAAGAGATGGCCTCCATGAGAGGGCTTAAGAGGGTAGAAGAGGTTACACGAACATAATGGGTTATCTATACAAGCATGAAACCCTAATCCATAATTTGGGGAATGCCCAAACTACCCTTGAGAAAGTGTGGAGGCAAAGTAATCATTAGCTTCTACTAATCATCATTTAAGTGTACATGAAGCCATTAATTCCATAAGCATGTGCATTAGCCTCTAATTTGTACATTAAGGCAGGTGGGTAGGTAGGGTCCTCCATGTTCTTCACTTTGAATTATTTCCATCTTCATTCCTTTGTATTCATTTTGTGCATGCATGTATCTTCATGAAACCCTTCCTATTTGAGATCATATTCCTACACAAATATATATAAATTTCCAATTAATTTTTCTCAAAGAAATATATGCACACAAATGATCGTTTTGTCTCTATATGAAGATGGATATGTGACAATTTGGAATTAATATGGATTTTGGTTAAAAGAAGTTAAAATACCCAATATGATCATTTATTTAATTTAAATAGAATAAATATGGTGGTAAACATATGCACATTTACGTGCACATCAGAGCTTCAGATGGTTTTAAGTCTTTGGCCTCCATTCTCATCTGATCATATGCTTTTTTGAAGATTATATTCACTGAACTTCCACAGTCAATCAAAACCTTCTTACCAACGCAGGACCAATCATAGCTGAAATGACCATTGGGTCAATTGTTGGAGCCTCTACTTTGTCTGTGTCCCTGAATCTAAACACAATATCATCTGGCATGGTGCGATGTTGTTTTGGCGGAGTTCTGTCTTCTGTATTCGAGCAGCATTCAAAATCCATATGCCTTACCATGCAAGCATAGCATTGCATCTCTTGCCAACTCCTGTCCGTAGGGTGCAGTCCCCCAACTATCGTATTTATCACCAGTCTTCCACTGGTCCGTTCATGCTCCTCAGTCCTACGCGGAACTTGTCCTCGATTGGGGTCAGATGTCCCCTGTCTGCCATCCTGCGGAGTTTTCACAAACTGTTGCAGCTTCTTTTCCCGAATCAATTTCTCTACAACATCATGGAGATGCCTACATTCATTTGTATTGTGCTGTAACATTCGTGAAACCGACAATATTTCCCCGTCTGCTTCTGTCTCTCTGATGACTCTTTTGGTGGCGGCTTCCTGTACTACATGGTATTACAAGTAGATAGATAAATGTTCTCCAGGGACGTGTTTAGCGACGTGTAATTATCATACATTGGAATCCTAGGCTTTGGTCTCCTAAAATCCTTCTTCCGCCCTCGATTCTTGCCTCCGTCTTTCTTTTGTTGGGCTTATTCTGAACATTCACCTGAACTTTCCCGGAACTATCTTCAGACTGTTTTACTACAATATTACTCTGTACCGCTTCTCCACTCGGTCCTACAACACTCTTTTTCCTGGAGCACCTAGCCTCCTCCTTCCTCAAAAACTGAGCTACCGTTGAATAGAAGCGCTCCAACGTGGCAGGCGGTTTTCCGGCCGGCCAGTCGCTAAAGGTTCCGGATCAGTCCCTCTCATCACAGCCATAAGTATAGCATGATCATTCAGGTTACTAACCTTTGAGGCGGCAGTATGAAATCTCTCAAAGTAATCTTTCAACGATTCCCCTGGGGCCTGGATCACACTGGAAAGGGACATCGCGTCTTTAGGACGAATCACGTGCATTCAGAATTGCTCTACAAACTTGGTTGCGAACTCATCGAATCTCGAAATTGACCATGGTGGTAGTCTCATGAACCACATTGTTTCTATCCGGAAAAGGGTTATGGGAAAGCATCTGCACTTGGTTGCGTCGTTAGCTCTTACAGAATCCATCAACCATTCGTATCTCATGATATGTTGCTTGGGGTTGGTTTTTTCCTCGTAGGCAGGCATTGATGGCATGTTGAACCTTCTCGGGAATTCCGCATGCAGAACATTGTCAGTAAACGGGGTATGGCTTCTCGAGATTCCCCAGTCATCATTAGTCAATCCTTGGTTTTCTCTCACCAACTATCTGACCATTGCTTATAAGTCCGACGTCTGGATGGGTGGTGCCAAGCAGTGGTCGCACTCCACCTCACGTGAATGGTCCGGCCGACGTCTACGGGCCGGTTCACACCTTCTTGGTTCACCATCCTCTTGATGTGCATCTTGAACATTTATCGCGTTGTCATACCTGCAGGGTACCTGGTCAGCATTCGATCGAACTCCAACATCCAGGCTTCCGGGAAGAACTCCAGCGCGATTCCCTAAGTGCAGTGGGGGAATCCCTCCTCTGGAGGAGGGATCTGCATCGATCCCTAGGGAGGGATCGGCATTGATCGGTCTTGGAAGACCATATTGGTCTGCCAAGTGGCGCTCCGATGTTTCTGCGTGATCTCCTTCAAGCCTGCGACGTCTAAGCCTCTGGTATTCATCTGACGAGCTTGAACTTTTCGATGCCGAGTAAGGAGTAGGATCCCTTCTGGCCTTCCCACGCTGTTGTTGGGTAATCTGGTTCATAAGGCCAATATTGGTATGAATCTTCTCATTTAATTGTCGTCGGCTTTCCATCAACTCTCTCATCAAATTATGAAATTCAGCTCGGGTTATAGAATCAACAGGGTTCTATACTTCAACCGGACCAGCATTCAAATTTGCAGGTTGGTTGCTTGGGCCTCCTTGTTGAATGCTAGCAGTCTTGTTTCCATCAACATTCTGAGAAGTAGATCTGGTATGTCTCGCCATTGTCAATCTCCTTGTTTAGATTTTTGCAAATCTGAGTAGTGTGAGTAACTTTATGAAGATAGCTATGGATCTCCTTCGGGGGATTTGCCCAATCCAGTAGCAATAAAGGGGACCCTAACAGGCTGAGAATCAGTCTCTTAGTGAAAGCACCAAAATGTTTGCAACCAAATTGGTGACAAACACCCAAGAATAGATTTATGTAGAGAAGTAAATGAAGAAAGTAAAATGAAAACAGAGGAATATAATAAACTAACAAACAAATCAAAGCAATAATCAAGGACACAAGAATTTATAGTGATTCAGCATTTTATGCCAATGTTCACTTTGAAGATTATCTTTATTGATTCACTAATAATTTTATTGCAGTAGCAAACAGCAAGAAATAAGGGGAAAACTCGATTATAATAAAGACTAATGTAACCAGCAGCGTAAAAATCCTCAGAATGACCCCCTAGACCAGTATTTATAGGCGAAGGCGACCACCAATCTCTTTGAAACTTTGGCTACAGGACCTTCTAATCCATATGGGCCCACCAAAGGGGTCGCTGGGCCCAAATCCCAATGAATAGGGATCGGTATCGATCCCTTCATTGGTCGATTCTGGGGCAGCGATCCTGATGTGCACGTAAAAATATTTTTTTTTACTCACACACTTAATCTCATTTTAGCAAAATAAATGTCATAATTGGGTGTTTTTACATGTTTAAAACCAAATTTCAAAAATGCTTTCAGGTCATCATTGATGCATCTACATGGGGGCAAAACGGTAATTTTCGTGTGTGAATTAATTTGGAAAAAAATTACTTGCACATTTTAATTTGTTTTGTAGGAATTTGGATTCAACTTGGAAGTGGCTTCATGGAAATATGCATATACAAGAGTTGGAAGCCAAAGAAATGAAGAAATAAAAGAATTCATGTAATTATGGAGGATCCCACCTACCCACTAACCATTGAACCACAATTAAGAGCTAATGCACATGTTAGTGGGGATTAAAAGAATATGCACATTTAATGGATGATTAATTTCATGCTAATGATAACTTGAAGGTCACACTACCTCAAGAGCATTATAGGGAGTTCCCTAAAAATGGATTAGGGTTTTAGTCATGTATAAATAACCCTTTTATGTTCATGTAATGGAGTTTTATGATCTCATCATATTATGCAAGTTGTAGCCACAAAATTAATGAGAAATAAAATGGCTTCCTAAGCATCTTCTTCTCCTTTGTTCTTTACGTGCTTTTATTTTATTTTATGCTCATTTTTATTTACATGCTCTCTTTCCTTTTCTGTTAGTAGATTAGATTTCCATTTATGCACTTAGTTTAGTTTTATTTTTAAGCAAGTAGTTAGTTCTTTTTATTTTAATTAGCTTGCACTTTCCTTTTTTGTTCTATGTTGCAATCTACATGTGTTTAAATGATAACAAAAATGAGAAGCTAAACCCCTTTAATTTAGGGGCAATAAAGCTCTCTTAAATCATGTAGATTCAACATATTTGCTAATTTATGATCTCTTTTTATGCTTCATGGATAGTTAGATGTTGATGTAAGTTTATTAGTGAATTTGATAGCATATGTTGTTTATCACAAACAGGCTATTCTTACTCAAATATAAACACAATTTACATGAACATCTAACTAAGTGATTTTGATCATGGAATTAAAATAGAATCAAAATTTGACGATCTATGTTACTAATCAAAAATAGTAAATAGATCATGCTTAAAATAGATTTTGTTTTAGTTTCATATTCATTTTCATGACATTTAACAATGTGGTTTTAGTGTTGTATTAAAGTTTGATTATTTAAGTTGTCTTAATTAATAATACAAATAGATCGTACTTATGATAAATACATCACTAATACTACTAGATTAAAATGAGAGATCATAGATTAAATTTTATGTTGATTTATGTGAGAGTATGAGAGTGGATTTGCCTCTAAATTGTCTCTTAATCTCATATTTCTATTCACTTTTGTTTTAGTTAGTTTTTACATTTTTTTAGCCTTAAACAATATCAAACTCTTTGGGTTAATTTGATTGAGTAGAATTTAAATTTATTTCATTTCCCTGCGGATCGACCCATACTCGCATACGTACTACAATTATACACCGTGCGCTTGTAGTATTTTAACGATTATATTTTCAACGAAGGTTTTCTAATTGATAGAGAATTCGTCGTTATCAACAAGTTTTTGGCGCCGTTGCCGAGGATTTGCAATTTGATTTTTATTTACTCTTTGAATTATTTTTTTGTTTGATTTTATTGTGTGTTCATTTTGTGCATTGATTTGCATTTAAAAAAAGGGAATATTTTGTGTTGTGTGTGATTTTTGCTTTTATTTGATTTATGTGTTTTTTGTTTTTCTATATGCATTTGCATTTCTAAAAAAATTATATACACAATTTCATTTCAAACATTGCATTTCTAAAAAAAATTACATTTCATTTCTATCTCTGCGCACTTCTAACGTTGCATTACATTTCATTTCTAACATTGCACTTCTCTATAACATTTTTTTGTGCCATTGCAACTGACATACTACTTATGTGCCTTCACTTTCCTGCAACTACTCCCTGAAGCACAAACCTCACTTCACCTCTCCGAACAACTGCTCCAGCAATCACCAACCACATTGACAGTGAATGGTTGATTGCTGTCATCAACCTATACCGCACTACCTTCTCCTTCTCCCCCTTGAAGAACATCACAGCACATACTTAAAACCTCACCTACCATTAACTTCTCCAAACCAACCATATACTTGCACAATCCACATACAACCATTCACCACCTCTGTCATCATCCACATACATCCACTGCAATTCCCTTTGTCATCATCCTCACTTCTGCTATAACAGACACTCCACCTCCACATACAACCATTCACGATGCACTTTAACAGCCACTCCACCTCCACTGCCTACTAAATACCTCACTGCTTCAAACAAACTTCACCAATCAAAAACCATTCACAAACTTCACCAAACCCAACTGCTACACCTCTCAGCCACCACTTCACTGTCACATTTCCTTCAACCATAACCTTAAACACCCACATAAAGCAACTGACAGCATCCTTCCCTACATACATCCACCAAATACCAAACTGCTACAAACTTCGCGCAACAATCATTTCAACCTGTCAGCATCACTTCCTCATTACCTCCTACACATTTCCAAACACTCCACAGCACATCAAAGACCATTTCATCCACCTTACTGTCACAACCTCATTGCCACTTCACATTCACTTATGTTCATCTCTATCTATCACTACTGCTTACCACCATCCCCACTCCACCAATACCTCCTCCTAACTGAACACCCTTGAACCATCTGCACTTCACCTACAACATCTCACTGCCACCTCCAAGCACATCAACAAACTGTTCCACTGTGCACTTCACATATCATCAACCACTGCACACCTCCCCTATCCCCAAACTTCAAACTTCAACTTGCATACATACACAAACTTCAATCACTACAACTTGAACTGCAACAAACTTCAACTACGACTGTAACTTGAAGCCTCTACAATCCCCAAACTCACTTCAATCACTACACCTCCCCTATCCATACATAATCCCATACAAACAACAACTCCATAACCAACTGCTCCTCCTCCCTAAACAACCATGACCTCATCTCAATCCATGACCTTATCTCAATAAACCCACTGCAACGAATTACCAAAGCATCGCCGATCGCTTCCCTACTTTCAACCGCGACCCAAAGCGCCTTCAAAATAGCCGCAAACCATTACCGAACACCATAACCACCAAATCTCAACCATCCGCAACCAACGCCAGAATCGCAATCGCCTGAAACAAATCGACTTCCAATCACCCAGTAACCCGAATGCCAAATACCCAAATCCCATTTTGTTTTGAATTGTTTCAATTTTGGTTTTTAGGTATAAGCCGATCTGAGAATTTTTGGGTATAAGTTTATGTTCTGTCTTGCTTTAAATTTTTGGGTATAAGTTTATGTTCTATCTTGCTTTGGTTTGAATTAAGGCTTATAGGGTTTTCACTTGTTTGGGCCGAGTTAATAATTTTTTGGTTTGAAGTCTTTCTTTCTTCCATTACTTTTTTTACTATATATATATATAACAAAAAACAAACAAAAAAAGGAAAAAAATTGCTTTCATTTGTGTGTGTTTTTGTTCTCATTTTCAGGTTGCAAAAGCAAAAGGAGACAAATTGCCCTGCTCTGCTTGCTTGCTTATAAAAAAACTGCCGCTTTAAAATAAATTGCTAATAATTCTGCATGCTCTGGTATCGTGCTCTCATCTCTTGTTTTTATTTGCTTTACATTGTTGGTTGCTTGCATTTTAAAAAAAATTCAAAAACAAAAACAAAAACAAATTTCATTCGTAGTTGCATCGTTAATTCACGTTTAATTCTGTTTTGCATTCATCTCATCTTGTTTTTATTTTTTCTAAGGGCAACACCCAAATCCACATAAGATGGGGGATTTCATCACCCCTTTCTTGGCCCACAAATTGCGTATCATCCTAGAAATTGACTAATAATAACGGTTAAACTTTGGACTTAAGTGTGTCATGAGCTCACCTAGGGCTTAATTGTATCTTGACAAGTTGTCTTCTTTCGACGATTTATTTTCATGGTGTCTAGGCTACGGCAGAGCAATAATCATATATAAATATTACGATGATTCGTAAATATTATAGTGATTGTTTCTCCGAATGTACTTAAACCTTCAGTTGCATTGCTACGGTGATTCATGGTGCACCGATAACTCCTGCCCGTTACCCGGCTAAGAACTATTTTGTTGGATTAAGACAAAGTATGATAACACAATTTTGGGTTAGGAGCTACTAAGGACAGAAAATTTGTAATTAAGTCTTGCATTCATTTAGTTGCATTAGTTCATGCATATTTAAAAAAACAACAAAATCCAAAACAAAACAAAATTGTACATTTTACTTAACTTAGTTTTTTTTAATCTAAAAGAAAAAAATCATTTTAAATCTTTTCCTTTGAAAAAAAGAAAGAAAATTTTCTTTTAAACAAAATCAAAAATCCAAAAAAAAATCAAAAACAATAAACTAAAAAAAAGCAAAAACATATAAAAAAAATTGAAAATCCAAAATCCAAAAATCAAATCTCCCTTTTGAAAAATAAATTCCTTTTGGTAAATATTTTTCCTTTATAAAAAACAATTTTTCACTTCAGTTTCCAAACCTTGTTTCATTTTCTTAAAGTCGATTCTCACTTCTTTCTCTCCTTGACTTTTTCTTGTGCATGAGTATTTGGACTCATGACACAACAACTAATTGTTTAACTCGAACAAACGATCCTCCAACAATGGCAAACAAGAATGCCCCGCGAATTCTCATGGATAGAATCTTTCCCAATAAAGTTTCTATTCCTTCTTGCATCACGTTACCCGCCCCAACGGGTAACCATTTTGAAATTCATTCCAATCATATTGCCACGCTTCCAAAATTTGGCAACTTTGAACATGATGACCCATACATCTTCTTAACGAAATTCGAACAAGTTTGCGCAACCATTAAACTTCAACAACTTTGTGATGATGGAATCAAACTCCGATTAATTCCATTCGCCCTTATCGATTATGCTAAAAAATGGTTGTACAGCTTACCATCGAAGTCGATTAAAACTTGGGAAGAATTCGTTAAAGTCTTCTTGAAAAAGTTCTACCCTTGGAAAAAACAACTAAAATCTGAAACGAAATTGTTGATTTTCATCAATTCAAGGGTGAACCTTTTGAAAAATATCTTGAAAGATTCAAAGAGTTTTTGATAAAATGTCCACACCATAATTTCGAAAAATGGATCCTTTGCCAAATCTTATACGATGGACTTGAAAACAGCTCACGAACCATGCTTAAATCGATGTGCCAAGGCAATTTTCTCGCCCAACATCACGATGATGCTTAGCAATTTCTTGAAAACTTGGCCAAAAAATCACCCCAATGTGAACGTTCTAACAAAAAATCAATTTACTCACGATCGAGTGCACACTCGATAGGGAATTCTTTGGCTTTGGAAGCTAAAATCAATGCAATGATCAACAAATTCGACAACGTTTTCTCATCCAACCAAATGAACCAAGCTTCCCAACCAATGTGCTATGCAACGATCCAAATCGCATAGCCAATCAGTGTCCTAATTCGATAAAACAACTCAATGCTTTCAATAAAGTTAAGAATGACCCGTTTTCTCCAACATACAATTCCAACACGAATTTTGCATGGAACTAAAACAATTCCAACACAAATTTGGTTCGTCCCAATTTTCAAGCATTTCTGAATAATGCTTTGAATCCTCTCGTTCAACCCAATCATTTTCAACAAAATTTTGCGGGTCCGTCTCAAAATCAACCGCAACAATCTTGTGCTCCCCAATCAAATAGTCTTAAAACTTTGGCTAAAGCAACCACTCAAAGCCTCCAATCAAATAGCAATTTGCAAAATTTGTTAACCTCGTACATGTAGAATACGAGTCAATCATTGTTAAACTTGAAATGCAAATGAGTCAATTAGCCACGTCTGTGAGTGAACGTGAACGAGGCACATTCCCAAGTCAACCAGTTCCTAATCCCAGAAATCAAAACACGAATTTGAATCAAGCTCATGTTGTTCAAGATAGCAACGTAACCCAAATGAATGTTATCACGACTTTGCGTTCCGGTAAACAAATCGATAATCAAGTTATTAATCCAAACGATTTACCAGAAACCCCTCTCGACACTTCTAAAACAGCAAACGAATTTGAACAAAACATTGAGCCAAACATTGAATCAAATGCCAATCCAAATCATTCTTCTACTCTAGTAGACCCACCTACTGAGTATCGTGTTCCATTTCCACATTGTCTTCGACCCAAGAAACGCTCTAACCAAATGGAAAAGATGTTGGAAATTTTCAAACAAGGAAAAGTTAACATCCCGCTTCTTGATATCGTTCAACAAGTCCCAACTTACACTAAGTTTCTCAAGGACTTGTGTACCCAAAAATGACACACTCATGTACCCAAGAAAGTTTTCTTAGCCGTCCGACTTAGCGAAGTCTTGTCCCAGTCAATTCCTGTTAAATACAAAGATCCTGGATGTCCGACGATCTCGTGCATGATAGGAGACAAAACGATTAATAAGTGCTTACTCGGTTTGGGTGCAAGTGTCAATTTGATTCCTTATTCGATTACCAGCAACTTGGCATGGGTGAACTAAAACCGACAAAAGTAACTCTTCAATTTGCCGATCGTTCGATAAAGAAAACCGAGGGAGAAATCGAGGACGTACTCATCAAAATCGGTCAATTCTTATTCCCCATCAATTTCGTCGTTTTGGAAACTCAACCTGTGAATAATCCAATGAGTCAAATTCCAATGATTTTAGGCCGACCCTTCTTGGCTACTTCAAATGCTTTAATCAATTGTCGAAACGGTTCGATGAAAATTTCTTTTGGAAACATCACTTTGCATCTTAACATTTTTAATCTTGAAAATCAATCGAATGAATCATGTGACCAAACACTGGAAGTTAGATTCATTCAAGAAAATTTTGATAATGAAACAGTTGACCTTAACAACGAACGCAAAACTAAATACGAACAACTGTTTCAAGACGAGCCTAACGAAATGGAAATTGCGCTTCTGTTTGAACCCCTCGTCGTTGAATCAGAACTTCAATTAAATTCTTTGATTGAGCAACCCTCGAGGATAGACCTTAAACCCTTCACGTTCATCTTAAGTACGCATACTTAGGTGACAACAAAATATTTCCCATCATAATCTCTTCAACTCTCTCTCTCTCTCTTGATCAAGAAGTTTCCCTTCTTTCAATTTTATTGAAAAACAAAGAAGCAATTGGATTGTCAATCACTGATATAAAGGGGATTAGTCCTGCTCTTGTTCAATATCGTATCTATTTAGTTGACAATGCCAAGCCCGTTCTTGACGTGCAACTAAGACTTAACTCAAAAATGAAGATGAGACTCCCCCTACTCTTAATTTTGACTGTGTCCCCACAGTCAATGCATGATATAATGAGTGTAACGGGGAAAAATATGTACATATTTACAAAAGAGGGTTAACATTTCTTACTAGATGTAGTATGGCTCATGAAGAGTCATGAGCTTCTCCTCTCGATCATACGGTACCTCAAAGTAAGGTTTCAAACGATGACCATTGACTTTAAAAATTAATTAATCCCTAGAGTTTTCTATTTCTATGGCACCATATGGAAAAACAGTACGTACAATGTACGGTCCTGTCCACCTTGATTTTAACTCCCCAGGGAACAAATGAAGTTGAGGGTCATACAAAAAAACTTTTTGATTTGGTGAAAATGTTTTCCTTGGGATTGACTTGTCATGAAAAACTTTTGTTCTTTCTTTGTAAAAAAATTTCATTTTCATACGTGTCATTCCTAATCTCCTCTAACTCGTTGAGTTGCAATTTTTTGTTTTCACTAGCTTTCTCAAGATCAAAATTTAAGTTCTTCAATGCCCATAATGCTTTGTGTTCGATTTCAACTGGTAAATGGCACGCTTTCTCGTAAACTAAACGAAATGGGGACATCCCAAGGTTAGTTTTTAAAGCGGTACGGTAAGCCCAAAGCGCATCTGTTAATTTTTAAGACCAATCTTTTCGATTTTTATTCACAGTTTTTTCCAAGGTTTGTTTGGTTTGACGATTTGAAACTTCAACATGGCCATAAGTTTGAGGATGATAAGGAGTGGATAACTTGTGGGTTATCAGTATTTCTTCATTAGAGTTTCAAATGAACGATTACAGAAATGGGTTCCATTATCGCTTATTATTGTGCGAGGTGTTCCAAACCTCGAAAATATGTTTTCTTTTATGAATTTCATTATACTTTATGGTCTGTTTTACAAGGAATGGCTTCAACCCATTTAGAGACGCAATCAACGGCAAGAAGAATATACAAATTTCCAAAAGAATTGGGAAACGGTCCCATAAAGTCTACCCTAAACATCAAAGATTTCAATCATAAGAATGGGGTTCAAAGGCATCATGTTTTGTCGAGAGATTCTTCCTAAATTTGGCGGCGATCATAAGTTTTACAAAACTCAAATGCATTTTAAAAAGCATAGGCCGGTAAAAACCACATTGAAGCACCTTTTCCACAGTTTTCCGAGGACCGAAATGTCCACCGCACACTTGATCGTGACAAAATGAGAGAACACTCCTTATTTCATTATCCGGGATGCAACGTTGAATGATTTGGTCTGGACAATACTTGAACAAGTATGGATCGTCCCAATAGAAATATTTCTCTTGAGACGGGAATTTTTATTTGTCCTGTTTGGACCAAGATGACGGAGTTTCCTTAGTGACTAAGTAGTTCACTATATCAGCATACCATGGATCGATAGAAATTGCAAGGAGTTGTTCATTAGGGAAGTTTTCATTGGTAGGCGATGGTCTGTTGGGAATACGAGGCAAGTGATCGGCTATGACATTGTCGGATACATATAGGCCCACCAGAGGGGTCGTTGGGCCCAAATCCCAATGAATAGGGATCGGTACCGATCCCTTCATTGGTCGATTATGGGGCAGCGATCCCTATGTTGTCTTCCTCGTACTTGATATGTTGGCTCTTCAAATATCATGTTGATTGGACTAGTGGAGCTCATGCAACTGATGGATCTTTGATTCGACTCCACTTGCAAGTTACCTTCTACCAAACCCTCCAAATGGATTATGTCGATCCCTCATCCTTTAGCCATTTTGACATGCGATCCCTAGGGTATGATCCCTATGGTCCATATACCATGCTCTCCAAATTCCATTTTCTTTGAAATGTGGGATCTCAAGATATTGATTGTTGAATGATAGAATGCACTTGGTTTGTAACATGTGCTGATCCCTCCTTGGTTTACTCAGATATGCCGACCCATTACTAACTATCAATCTTTGCCGACCCCTCTTATGCTTTGTTGATCCCTAGCTTATGAGTTGAAACATGGCTTTTCAAACCAATAAACTATGCCGATCCATACACCTCTATTCATACTGATCCCTCGATTGCTTCATTCATGCCGATCGCTTGAGTTCCACCATGTCATGCCGATCCCTGGAGTTCCACCATGTCATGTTGATCCCTATGATACTACTAACCTATGCCGGTCCCTTGCCTGTCCAAGCTAATTTCCATATTTCCAACATCCTGCATCGTCTATCTACCAACTTCATTCAATCCTGGCTTCATATAACCATCTGAACTCTACTTTCGAGTCCTATAACCATTGCTCTATGGTCATCGTTCTTGATAACGGTCGAATCTATCTTGCGTAATCAGTTCAATATAGCTGGGTCAGGATACCGGGTAACACACACATACACACATATATACATATATATACATATATATATATGTGTGTGTGTGTGTGTGTGTGTGTGTGTGTGTGTGTATCAAATACATTCAACCTGTATATATTAAATTACATTTAAATATAAATGAATTTAAATTGCAAAACATATTTCAAAAATAATGTTTTAATTAACTCATTTAAATGTATATACATTTTAAATTGAATTAGTTAAAATTAATAATATTTTATAAGATTTTATTTTCGGCAAAAAATTATCTGTATTATTTTATAATTGTTTTTAAATATTTTAATAATATTATATAATTAGTTTTATATTTAAATATAATTATATTTAATATATATATATATATATTCAATAATATGTTTTTGGATTTAAAAAAAATATTTTGGCCGAAATGATTTTATAAACATATATATTTTATAATATTTAATAACTTATTAAAATATTTTAACATTATAATATTGTATGTTTATTATTATAATAATTTTTGGAATATATATATATATTCTATTATTATAATAATATTTGGAATATATATATATTCTATTATTATTACAATAAATGAAGTCAACATTAAGATATTTAAAATATATAAATATGAATCTCACATCTAGTTTCAAATTTGAATTATGCTTATTTATTCAAAGTTAATTGTTTGATTAAAAATTTAAATTTAAAATTTAAACTTATTCAAAATTTGTAAGATATATTCTAAATGATATTTTATATCTAAAACTATATTTTCGAATTATATACATACGTATATCTTATATACAAAATAATAATTTTGGCGAATGACATACACACACTGTCAAGTATATGCATAGTAGATGTAAATCCCAACATCTATCTATGTATACATTTAACCATGCACACCCTATACTACGCTACATGTGCACATTATACACAAACAAGTATATAATGATGTACTTATAAATTATATAAAATCCTTTTAATTATATTCATTAATTAATTAAATTGGAAATAATTAAATAAAATACAATTTTATTTAGATTAATTAAAGTTGATCTAATTCAACTTTGGACTTTATGGGCCTATTCAAAATATGATTTTTTTTTTCAAATCTACCTATTTCACCCGTTTCCAATAAGCCCAGATCCAACAAAATATATCTAAATAACTATAGAGGTCGGTTAAGCAAAACAATCAAAAGAAGGGCAGTTCAATTAGTATTAAGGCATGAGGACCCTAACGCTTACAACAAAATCATACCACGCCTATCCTACTAACCCTAGTAGGGGTGGTTTAGTGATTTAGTGGATGGAAAAGGTATTTCATTAATTGATACAAAGGTCACATGAAGCATGTAACAATTGCGTGTACAACAAAAACAGTGACCTAAGACCTCAGCAATATAAAGTCGAAATGTTCAAGTGACGTCAATAATGTAATGAGCAAGCAATGTTCACAAGAAAAAGTTAACTACAGTAATGTTGTGAATTTTTTCTCCATCCATTTATCTTATGGTGATTAAGGTAAACTTAGCATACAAAATTAGTTGCTAACAGCAAGAAGAATCTATATTCCTAAAAGTTTTGACAACGCTTCAGTTATTTAATGGATAATAAACAATAATCAATTTGCAATTTTATTTTAGACCCAAACGAGAGCAATGAAGCAATCATTGAAACTTAGTAGAAATGCAAAAGAAATCGTTAAAGCACTTACCTTGATTGGTTTTGAAAAATGATAGAAAAATGAGAGGTTGGAAATTCGAATGGCTATTTAAAGCTTTAAATCGATTATTATAGAGGAAAAGGGAAGAAGGAGAAAATAATGATACACTAAACTTTAATTGGTAATAGGTGTGGTTATAGTAGAGAAGAAGTCGATCTTATTCATTCAAATTTACTAAAGCACTGACCAAATAAAATGAAACCCATACAAAAGGGCACTTTAGAAAAATAAAATTTCTCCTTTTAAATGTCGCAAATGTGTTAAGTTTCTATCCCATAGGAAATTTGGACGCAAACAGGCAGGTCAAGATTTGAGTTCGGGCAACTTTCAAACGAGCCGAATGGACGGACTAAAGAAAAATTATCGAATAGCTTGGACGAATATGATTTCATATATTCTTTTCCTTGTCCTAAATGAAAATTAAAAGGACATGGATGTACATTTTTTGGCCTTGGACATGAGAAGGTATCAGACAGTCGTACAAAATTTATAGTCCTAACCCTAACATTTAGTGCTCCAAACCACGTATCTTCGAACAGGACAAAAGGTGTGCTCTTACGCATACACAAAAACAGATTTAGGGGGGCAAATGGTCTTTATCTTTAGTCTCATAAAATAAAACTAGCCTCTATGGTATTACATGATTCAGAGCTAATTCCGTTACCAACTCCGTCGGCAAGTGCTGTACAAAGTAGTCTACATCTAAGATAAGAGGTTAGTTGCTTCAACCAAATAGTCTCATAACTTATAAGTCCCTAATTGATCAATTCCGACCTCTCAACAAGATCCACCTTCATTGAAAGCTCAAGTTGTTCCAACCCTAATTATCCTTATACCATCGACAACATATGCTCATCTAAAGTATAATTTCCCTACAATAGCCTTCAAATCATTTGAGTAGTACTTGTCTCTCGAGATTTAGCCCCTCACTCATTACCTTGGACTAACTCGGTAACCGCTACATATTCTCTTAAAATTATGCCAAAGTGATTAGTGTTACACCTCTCCTCATCAATTCCATTACGGCTTACTCCACAGATGTAAGGTTACGGTTCTTAAATAACAAATGAATATTAGGAGGATAATCAATATCTGCACAGACACACCATAGCTTCCACATCATACATAATTTAGTCCATAAACTTCCTCTAAGTATCTCTCTTCTCGTATAGGAAATAAACCAAGTATTTTGTAATAATCACACATATTGGCTTGCAAAACATCATTGTTATGCAACGATAAAATATCATATTATCACAATGAACATAGGTATGTAGATCAAATCACTTAAATAGGTGTGTTCGCTAATTTATTGCATTTTATCAGTTACATTTTCACACAAACAACACCACTTTGAAATGAGGCGGGAAAGATTCGATTTTCTATTTATTGGAGCACCTTATAGGCAAAATGGATCGAGTAAAAAAATCTATTAAATATTAGAAAAGAAGAAGAATTTCTTGTCCTCAAATTAATTATAGGTACTCTCGTTAATTTCCTTCAAGTAGTTTATTTTCAAACCCTCGGCTTATTATAATTATTACAATTTATACTAATTTTTTCTTGGAATATTTTACATTTAAATACCAAAATTAATAACTTTTACAATTATTTACAAATATTCTTGAAGGTTTTCTTTTATTATACATTTAAGTCCATATATTTATATTAATTAGAATTTATAAATAAATTCAATTAACAAATATTTATTAGTTGATCTAATAAACCCTATAAATGACAATTCAATGTATTACTACGTTCATATTAACTAAAATGGTAAAAATTATTTTTTATTAAAGTCCATATAGTTTATACACCCCATAATTTTACGAGATTAAATAATTAAATTAAAAAGGGTAAAACTGTAATTTCACATAAAGGGTAAAATAGTAAATTTCTATAAGAGGTGGAATTGGGCTTCAGGGCCAATCCCCTTGCATTCAAAATGCCATTTACAGTCAAAAAACATATATGATTTATTAAATTTTGTTAAATGGGCTAGAAATTAGAATAAGTCAAACCTAGTGGTATTTTCGTAATACATTAATTTCAAGATTTTAGCCTGGATATTATATTTTCATCATATAAATAGGTCTCTAACATTATTCCTTTTTCTTAATAATCTTACCTCCACTTATAAATCCCTAAATTAATTACAAATCCACCAAATGAATCCAAATTTAACAAATTTATACACACACACACACACATATATATATATATATATAACTGATCACCGCAGAGAGAGCTATGCAAATAAATCAATGCTATCAAGAAATTTTGCATTTTCAAGGTTAGAAAATTTTGAACAACGAAGAAGGAGAAGGATTCACCTCGGATTGGAGAAGATGCACGGCTAATCGATGAGTGAGATTTACCATATTTGTATATATATTAGTAAGATATAGTAATTCATCCCTTATGGTTGTAAATCACATTATAGATGATGTAAATGAAGAAAAAAAATGCCTTTTTTATATATACACCTGATTAGGATGTAGTATGCCATGACTATATGATTAAAAAAGTAAATTTTTATTGACTGTGATTAACGAAGTTAATCGTTCTCTAATTAAAAGTGTAAATTGCAAAGTTGTTCTAAATTATACATAATATATATCAAAATTTTAGTTCTCGACAAACAACAAAAAATCCACTGTTCATGTTTGTTTGTCGATTGGTTGTACGGATTGATTAGAAAACACATCAGAAAGTTAAGTAAATATGGATCGTCCTTTTTGATCCAATGGTGAAACAACGATGATACGTCGATCGACCCGAGGGACATGGGTGTGTAGAGGAGGTTGAATAGATGCTCATGGTGGTCCACGCCTCAAATTTGGCAGTGGCAGTCGGAATTTGCCATGGAAGATCCAACGGCAGAGTAGGGTTTTGATTCGACATAGGTGGCCACGTCTTGGTGACGTGGATAGATTATAATGGAGATCGCGGTGGTTATGTTAGATTAGGTTATTTTGCTTGAGGTAGCATTGGTGACGATGAGAAGGGGTTGGCTGATTTTATGAAGGAAGCGATGTTGAGTATCTTTGTTTACTATAGAGGAAACAAATAATAACAACAACAAAATAAATAAATAAATATAAAATAAATAATTACGAAAATGCTCTTAACTTCAAACACTCATAACCCTCACATGCAGACTCCATTTCATGCGCAGCTCACGACATTGGGATCGTGGCAAGAGAGGAATGCTTTTCCATGTTGTTTTCTATGTTTTACCTATTTGAAAATAATGTCTTATTTTAGTAGATTTTGTTATATGAGGGTTCTACTATGACGTTTTGGGTTCATGTATGGGGAAAATAGTCCTCGGTTGTACTGGTGACGTTTGGCAAATGTGAGCTGGGGATTGTCTAGTAGCTTCGTAAATGGTGGGATGATGATGAGTTTTGGGCTGGATCCTAATATTATCATTGACCATTAGGCGAATATCTAGCATGGACTTGACCTCAACAATTATGTACATTTTTGGCATTCGAGTTGTGACGTTGGACTCGGGTAATTTGCATACATTTTCAGCATTCGAGCTAGGAATTTGGGCCCGATAATTTGCATACATTCTCAGCATTTGAGATGGGACTTTGGGTTTGGTCATTTACATATGTTTTTGGCATTCGATCTGGGACTTTGGGCTTGGTCGTTTGCATACATTTTCGACATTCGAGCTAGGATTTTGGCTCGGTTATTTGCATACGTTTTCGGCATACGAGCTGGAACTTTGGGCTCGGTCTTGTGCATACATTTTTGATATACGAGCTGTGACTTTAGGCTTGGTCATGTGCATATATAATGATGAGTTTGGATTTTAGGCTTAATCGTATCATAGTTTTTTCAGCGTATGATTAGACTTAGTAGAGGTTTAGTGAGACCTTAGCATATGTTGTCACTATTGTTTTATATTGTGTTCGGTTGGGTGCAGGACATATGTTAAGGTATGGTTTTCATGCATAACTGTTGTTTTACTAGCCTATCAGTGCTATAAAATTATATGATGTGTTTCACTCACCAGACGTGCATTTGAACCCCTCAATCATTTTCTTCTTTTTACTTATACTCTTATAGGTCGATAGAGAGGACTGGTGGTGACTTCGAGGCATGATAGTACGATGGAGGCACGTGCATTTATTTATTAGCTATCTACTATTGTATTTAATTTATTCCCAGACATTATATTGTGTCTATTATCAGTAGGGAGATGTTGTGTTGGATTTATTTGATACCATATCATTTTGGTTGTCTGGGATTAGACTATTAATGGCTATTATATTTTATTCCTTCTGATGTGAGTTTCATAAAATGTAGAGTATCACAAATAGCTCTGTTACATGTTTTATATTTTACCTAAAATGATCCACCATATGCGAGGTTGGTGATGTCAGCGTCTTTTATGCGTGAATCGGGGTTTCGTAGATGGCGTGTTATTGCATTGGTCCAAAGCTTAGGTTAGGCGATTCCTACTAAATTAGGACGTATGAGAGAGCGTATTTGTAAATGTTATTATTTGTATTATATATATAATTTATACGCCACACCTTATGTATTTTGACTACAAGAGGTGGTTGTTGGCTTATCCCTTATAGAAGTAAACAACTACAAGTTAAATAAATATTGACAATTATAATGGTTTTAGGGTGTAAAATAATCCATCGCGTTTTTTATAATTTACTCCATAAGAAATTGCTAGTAGAGGGTCCTATACCAATTATCAGTAGAGTAAATAGAGGGACTAAGAATGAATAAGAAGAAGAAGAAGTACCCTTAACTCCATATAATATAGTATGATGTTGATGAGGCGTAATAAAGGTACTTAAGCATTTTTTTTAGATTATAGTTAGGCTTTTGTAAGTTATGATCTATGCCAATTAGAGTAATTAAATTAATTTAAATTGACTTAAATGTTTTCCCTAAAAAGTTAGAAATAATAATATTTGAGATCATAAGGAAAAATATAGAAGTTGAAATTTGACTATTGAACTAAAAGAATAAAGCACATTTAAGCTTCGAATATAGGAAATTTCATAAGAGGGAACTTTTCATGAATATTTCAAGGTTTAATTTTTAATTTTTCATGAATATTTTATAGGTTTTATTTTTGTAAAAGGATTTTAACATTACATTTTCTTCACACTTTTACGAACATTTATTATTTATTAAAGCAAAATTTAAAAAGATATGTTTTACATGCCTATTTTTCTAAGTTAAATTAAACCATCTTAGATAGAATTTATATTAAAAAAAGATTTATAAATTATTATTTTAAAACTGTGGAATTTCTCTATTTTAATACACATGTATTTTCTAATGGAAATCGAAATGTTTATGATATATACTCTTGAAATTTATGCATCAATAAATGGTTTAAAATTTTGAAAATTGTTTTCGAAACTGATGTGAATGTACTTAGTAGAAAAAAATGAATTTCAAAAATATATTTTTATGTATATATACAACGTATTTTTTAAAGGTGTTTGAAATTGGTTAACTATAAAATAAAATGATATATATTTATATATATAAATGGTTATAAATTATGTGAAATAAGGTTATAAACGAGAAGTACGAGCATTTTAGAAAATTGAAGTTATTCTGAAATTAATTTTTAGTAATTAATATCAAATTTGGTTAAACTATAAATAATTGAGTTTTGAAATTTATATGTTTTTAGGTAATGAAACTTTTAAGAATTATGGAAAAAAGTTTAAATTTGCTTTGAAAATTGGAAGTACAATAATTGATAATTTAAGGACATACGAATGGACATGAAGTGATTAAATTGAAATGAATATGAGTTATGATCTTTTATGAAATAATTTAATATGAAACATCTAATGTAAGAAAATTTGAAAATTTCTTAAAATAGAACTGAAAGAATTTATTTTGAAAAAATGTAATGATGTAAATTAACGTTAGTTAAAGTTAATTGTGAGTTTCATGGTTTTCAAATCACACTAGTTTTATAAAGAATAAGTTTTGAGATCAGCGATTCTGATTAAAAACTAAATTGAAAAATTATTGATATTTTCAACTAGAAATTTGATTGGAACTAGAGAAGAATTACACAGCCTATAAAGCTTGAACTGTATGGGGACTAGCTAAGATAGTCAATATGTAATGTGTTGAGGATTTGATAGAGACATACGTTATAGGTTTATGATTTAAGGATTTGTAGATAAAATTAATGAGGATATTATTTATGAATTTCCGAAAATTCTAAAATGGTAACAAAAAATCTATTTTGAATCAAAAATTTACTATTATTTATAAAGTGAGGTTGAATTTAAATAAACGATAATTTGATTTTTGGAAGATTATCTAAATTTGAGCAAATAATAATATAATTGTTTTACGAAGTTTATGAAAAAATTTATTATTATTATTATTTAAGTAATAAGAATAAAAGGTATTATGAGAATAATAATAATAATATAGAGATATTTTCCATGAGTATTTTTAGGATAGATTTTACTATTTTTGATGTGAATAACACTAAAAGGAATTTTTGGGATTTAATACACAATGTTGTTAGTTTTGAATTAGATAATAATAAAGTTGTGAAAAAAGCAATTTAGATAAATATTATTTTTTGATGTAAAGTGATGATAACATTACTTTTTGAAGTTGATGGAAATTATTATTTTTGGATCAAATAATGATGTTTTAGATATTTAACTAATATTTAGAAAAAATCATTTTTGAAGCATATTATCGATTTGAAAAAATATATTATTTTAAGTTGATAGATAAAAAGTATTCTTATAATAAATAATACTGAGATGATTTATACTTAAGAAGAAAATAACATGTTTAAATTTATTTTGTATTGTTAAGACATATGTGACTAAATGTTGTTTGAAATTAACATAAATGTTTACGTTAAGGGTTGGGATACACTTATATAAGAGTGATAAGCATGAGAGTGAGGTTAAGTGAAAAGGTTCCCAAAAGGATGAATAATACAAGATTGGTTGTATGAGACACTAGCCGATAGAAGATGCTTATACTTGTCCATGTAAAGTGTTTTTAAAGTACAACGAGGTACATAAGGGTACTCTAGTTATATGTTAGTTTATTGTAACGAACCAGAATTTTCGACCTTCGAAAATCGACATCAATACGTTCAATGTATAGCATGCCGAGCAATCGAGTGCCGAAAATGCCAGATCATTAGGGATAAAGAAGAAAAGATAGAAGAAAATATAAACAATAGCATAGAATCTCACAATCGCAGCGGAACAAAATATAATATGTAAAACATATTTTCATACAAGGAAACTGTAACTGTTAATATACATACAATTATCAGAGTACATTAATCAGCAATCAATCTGGACAGTTATAATAACTTGTCCTCACTCAGCGGAAATATAAATCAAGTACGGGAATACGTCTCTGACATCCAGCACGTCTCCTAAGCTCCATAGCATCCTATCCTGAATCTGTAATACTCGGTCTGACCCGAGCATTATAATAAAATAACACCCGAGTTAGTCAGGAAAACCAGCATGAGAAAACACACTCAATTTGAATTATTACTATTTCAAAAATCCTTTGAAAACAAAGGTATCTTGAAGACCACGTCACACATAAACACGACTGGTTTTTACCTTACGATAACTAAAACATTTTATATCAAAATCTTTTGATATTATAATAGTGTCTATAGAAAGTACATTAGAAAATAGTTGAAATGCTTGCATCTCACGTTTCAGCATAGTTGGGTACAATCAAAACCGTACAGGCTCGTAGTGGATATTGGATTCCAAACAATGACTGGGCTACTGGGATACTGCCCATCACAGTACACCTCTAGAAAAATGTACCGAGGACCTCGCCCGGATCCCCTGCCAACACAAGACCGGCCTACCCCTAACCTGGATAGTACCGAATATGTTATCACCTCGGATGTTCCCACCCTTAAATCGAGCGCTCACTTTTCCATGCACAACCATATCCATAATTTATAATATATTTCTAAGGGTATCTAGAAAGGTGATAACATACCCTAATTGGGTGAGCCTTGTTGCATCTCCCCTGTTTTAGACATTCCCGATTGATGAGGCTTGAGGCTACGTTTACCTTTCAAGAATAATTCCACTTAGAATGCTCATCGTCCTCCAATGACGATGTTCTGATAGCATTCGTCCATACAAGTTGTCCTGGGTCTGGACAAACCAAGTCGCCGTCTTCACCATCTTCACGATATCACCATTCGTAACGTTCAAACTGGATCGAAGTGGTTTTCGGATAATTAAACCCGATCCCGGTCTCTTCGAAACGATCAGCGGATTTGGACAAATTTGATAGTCGGTTATTTAACAATCAAATAACATTCATAAGCAGTCACTAGGCCATATATAAATTTTCCAAAATATTTATTTTCAAAATATCTTTATAAGATTTATATATTCAAATCTCTTTCAGTATTTCAATATTTGAAACAAATTCAACACTTATCCATAACAAGACGTTTCAATCCGTATCTCACCTCTACACTTAGAGAAATATTTCCAACTTCGATTTATAATCCCTTACTTAGAAAAATATCTTGATATAAATCCTTCGTTGCTAATATTTCCAAAAACCTTTCATTTCCACACTTAGAAAAATATTTTAAGTCCATTTTCCCAAAATCATTTCAAATATCAATACTTAGGGATTCCTTATCTTATCTCCTACATCTTTTGGAATTTTTATTAAATTCTTTTACATCTTCCAAAATCGATTATACACACTGATAATCTGGTTTATTCATTGGCAACTTCTAAAAATCATATATGTTTCCACATCTCGAGAGAGTTTATAAATAATTTTAAATCATTTCCAAAACTCTATATATGTATAGTAAATATTTTTAAAGAATGATAATTTATTTTTAAAACACGTTTAAATAATTATTTAAAATATCAAAACATTTTTAATAAAACATCAACAAATCAATTCCAACTCATTTTTAAATAAAACTAATCAATTTCCAAAGCTGATTATAAAATTTAGAATTTATTTCAATTAATATTTAATATTTGAAAAATTCACTTCTGAAGTATTTCAATACGAACTAACTTTAAATTACATAGTTTAATAAATAAAACTTTCCTTTTTAAAATAAAACTTAACTTTTTAATAAAAATATATTTTTAAATCTCAATAACTAAATTTCAATTTATAAATCCCTCTTGATTATCAACACATCGATTTCATTCTGATTCCTTAACCATTTTCACTTTTCAAAATAGAATTCACTATTTTTCCCAAAACATATTCCCATATCTCGATATAAATTCACATTACGAATTTATATTCCCGATTTATCAACTAATTTCATTTTCTCTTATTTATAAACATCGTTTATAAATTTATTACTCCTTTGAGTTTCCACTTGTTTATAAAACTAATCTCATTTTATAAATCCATTTCTTAATAAATTCCATGTATCTCATAAATCTATTTAAAATATCGATTTCAACTCCTTTTCATATTTTCCAAAAATATAATTTAAAAATCCGACGTTTAAAAATCCTCTATATAGATTATTTTAAAATCTCTATTTAAAATATTTTACGAATAGTTAAATACAACCCGAAATCAATTATTGTTTTTATTCAAATCAATTTCTTTAAAAATAATCCAAATTTCGATATAAATATTTTTATATTCAAAATTTCCTTTAAAATCCTTTCAAATTCCAAAAATAATATTTATGGTATTTAAAATACAAAAATTTAGTCTAGTGCTACTATAGCATCCAAATATTCAAATCACACAACAATCTATAACAGATTATTCAATACATCATATATCACTATATATGAATGTAAAACCAACATTTTTGAGGAATCCAGTAGGATCCCTCCAACCTGTTTCCCTGCATCCACAGATGTTAGATAACATAAAAATACCAATCCCACTTCAAGGGGGATATCGCGGTAATATAGGGTCATCCGCTATTACGCGGGGTGCACAAGGTCTCATCCGCTTCAATCGGCGGGTATATATATCCAACTTCTAATATATATACTACTATGACATCCAAACCAATAATAATTTATAAATTCAACTAGGCATCCAAGAATTAATTTTAATTATTATCAATTTAATCCAGCAATCCAAAAAGAGTGAGATTTACTCACCTTGATTTTTATTTTGCTAATCGTTCTAATTTAAATCCTTTTGCACAGATTCCGTAGCTTCGAACCCCACACGACTGATTCCGTTTGATTTAAACCTCATATAAGCCAATTTCAAATTATATAAATTAATGGTTTTAAATTTTAATTATAATTAAATTTACTAATTACTTAACTAAATTAAATTCAAAATCAAAATTTCCCTCACTTACCCCTCGCCACACGACGCTCGCTTAACCAATCCAGCAATAACTATCATATGGGCTTCAGCCTTCAACTCAGTGCACCAACCACGACTATACCATCCACCAAATGTTGCCTCCAACCCACGTCATTCATCGCCTATCCCAGCCCCTCGGTCGCTCACCTTCAGCCATCACGCTTGCGGCCACGACCTCCATCACCATTCCATCCCACCTGAGACCATCCTAAAGTCGCGACAACCCAGCTACCGCAGCCGTGAACCCACGCGACCCACCATACTCCTCCTCTGCCGTGCTAGCCTGCCTTGGCCCACACATGCACGAATTTGAGATCTCCCAAACCATATGTCGACCACGACAGCCCCCCTCATCATCGTGCTCCAAACGAGCCGCTGGCTCACCACTTTCGCGAAATCGTGATTAGATCGCGAACTTCCTTCTTTTTCAATTCGAGATGATTTCGATTTTATTTTTCAAATTCGATTTTCGTGAATTCGAACCTGAAGAGGAAGAAAAGGGTAACACGATTTTAAATGTGGGAGAGGTGGCTGTGTTCAGATAGTAGGTCGACGAGAATCAGATGCTAGGGTGGCTGATGTTTGACCTTTAATTATATTTATATATATATTATATTCAAAATATCTCGTATGCATATCTCGAAATTTGGAACCCTTATTGAGGTGTGCCGCCTGGCGTTCCTAATGTTATACCGCTATTCCAAACCCAATAGAATAAGTTTCAAAACCTAATTCGATCGTATGCGGAAGATAGCTTTTTAAATCAACTATTTAAATTAAATTCCTTTAAATAATTTCTAGGCGTTTTCAGTTCGCACGACCAAACGGTAACTTTAAACGCTATGAAAATTGAAATCCGATAATAATACACTATTATGGATCCAATGGAACTAGTTTCGTCGAAATCCGAGACTGTGCCCCGGATTGCTATTTTAACGCGTCAATTAAATCGACGATTTCAAAAATTTGCGAAATCACTTGAAATTCTAGTTTTAAAAACTTAGTAACTAAATTCTAATTCAAATAGAATTTATATCAACATTAGAAATCGTTCGATTCATATTCATCTCAAATTCCAATTATTCACCATTTCCGTATTACGATAAATCGCTATATTTGAAATTTAAATTCATTCTATAAATTTCAACCAAAACCTTCATATTCAAAAATCAATTTATATTCCAAATAAATATTTAAAACCATTTAAATATTCATAATAAAATGTCAAAAAATTCGGGTCGTTACATTCCTCCCCCCTTAGAAGAATTTCGTCCTCGAAATTGCTAAGGTAAGAAAAATGCTCTAAACCCATTTACTTATCAAAACCCACTTAGTTAACTTGCTATTTCACTTTCCTAATTCCTTTAGTTCCATAAAAAACAATTAGTTTTTGTTGCTAAATCAAAATCTCTTATTCCAATTTCAAATTTGAAATCAAATTTTGGTTTCCAAAAATTTTCAAAATTTTTCTAACACCTAAATTTCCGAATTTTTTTAGCAGACTCTCCCTTGTACGGAGAGCCTTTTGCAATATGACAAGAGATCAGATGAAAATATATACATTGACCCACACGGTCGGAAAACACAATATATATCAATATTTATATTTTTTGCGGTATTTAATCTGAAAACGTACCTTATTTAGCGTTTTTTAGCGAGCGGCTTATTTTGTATGCAATTTGCGCGACCAAAATCTAGTCAAATGGTCTTCTGGTACCTGTACTTACTTAATTTAAACATGCAAGTCCCAAAATATAAAATTCACTAACATTTCATTCATTTAACTAATTACACACATGAATTTCATAAACCACATGCCAAACATATATTTAGAAGCAATTATAAGGTTCTAACACTAATTTAATTACTTCCCATCGATCCATATATCATTTCATTTAATTCGAAATGATTTACAACTCAATTTACTTGCATTCACTTCATAATTACACACATTATAATTATATCCATTCCAAATTGATTCCAAGTCAATTTATTTACTTACCATTGATTAACAAAAAATTTATTTACTTCCGTTTACGACACACGACAATATTTCCTTGCAAATTTGGTGATGTTCATTTAATAAAATAGCCATTTCAGTTTATAGCTATTTTAAATTGATTTCAAATCAATTTATATTCAATTCTATTCCATTTCAAATTGATTCTCAATCAATTTATTTACATTCCATTCATATCCATGTTCATTATATTCAAATCCATTTCATTTGGCTCGGAATCATTCCATGCTAATTATTAAATAGCCATTTCACAAATTTATTTGAGCCTAGCTTCCATCCAAAATTATTAACTTAAGTTAATTTATTTATTTCCAATTAATTCAACTCTATAACTTAAGTTTATTTCCCTTGCCATCAAATTCCAATTCAAATTTTAGATTGATTCTCATTCAATCAAATTACATTCCATTTACCAATTAATTTAATTAGTTCATTCACTCAATCAACTTCAAAACTAGAGTTCATACTCGAATTCATTTGAATACAATTTATTCACACTTAAATTGAATTTATTTATAACTTAAGTTATCGCCATTGCAAATCCATTTCCATTTTTATTCGACAACATTTTAAAATATATTTAATTTGCTTATATTTAAATCGAATTTCATTTATAACTAAAGTTCTACATTAAATTTCAATTTATTCAATCCTATTCAACTCAAGTCCCATTTCAATATCTGATTCTCTATTTAATTTTTCTAATTGGTTTGCTTTCATTTTATATCTCACAATTGGATTTTTATTTCAAAAAACATTCCATTTCATTCACTTGAGTTCACATTTTATTTTTAACTCAAGCTTATACATCACTTTTATAGCTTAATATATATTTATTCCATTAATTCCAGTTTTATAAGCTCTTCAAACTTATTTATTCACAATTCCAAAATTTTCACTTAAATTTTTATGCCATTCAAAATTTATAACTTATGGTTATACAGTCGCTTTATAATTCAAACTCTATATTCAATTTAGTTCGACAGAATTTCTAATTCCAATTTAATTCAATTTATTTATTTAACTTACCCAAGTTGAATTTAAATATTCCAAACTTCAATGCTCCACATCTTCCTTTCTTGTTTACCATTTTCACAATTGTAGGTTCAAACTTATATTTAACTTAGCCTAAGTTGGTTTTCAATCCGTTCAATCCATTTAAACTTGCTCAATTTTAATTTTTAATTCAAAAATTCAATTTTTCACACTTCTTTCCTTATTAATATCATCCTCCACTTATAAGATCAAAAACTTATTTTCTGATATTCCTAAAACATTTAAATAAGGGTTCCATAATTTTTTTAAACACCCGGTATTTATTTCAAATCAGTTTGAATATATATATATATATATGTATGTATGTATGTATGTATGTATGTATGTATGTATGTGTATGTATGTATGTATGTATGTATGTATGTATATACACTCTCTTTAGTTTAACAAACCACTTCCTTGAAATTTCAAAGTCAACCTGATTTTATCCAAAACAATTCTTTTAGGAATTTCTAAAAACAACACTTGTTTACCAAAACAAAAATTCCAACATTAATTTACTACGGTAGCAATCCGTCACTTAAAAACTCGAAAATGAACACCGATGATGCCGCGATCATCATCGGAATTATTTTCCAGTGACTGTAGTGAGTTCAGTGCTATAGTACTTCCAAAATACATTTTTAAACATTTTCTATTCCAAAAATAACAGCACTATCATTTCTTTCAAAACACTTGGAAAACATTTCCTGAAATTTCCGGGGTTGAATTTCCAGTTCCTAGTTTGAATCAAATTTTAGTTTTAACTCATTTGTATAATTCATACTTATACAATTTAGTTTTGGTTTTTATAAACCATTCCAATTTTATAATATTGTTAGATTATAATATTATCAACCAAACACTCCAATATACTATAATAATTTTAGAAAATTATTTCCTATATATCAAAATATAATTTGGGTAAAATTATTTCATTTACCTCATTCCAAAATGATACCGTGTCGAATTGCTCTATTCAAGTGTTTAGAAACCCTTATCGATATAGCTGTACGGACTGTGCCGACCAGAATTTATATGCCACTCAATAAATCAACCAACACAATATAAAACAATTTTTATTCACTAACAAATACGCACTCATATCTATTAATACACTCAAACTCATTCTAGGGTACCACTAACCCTATCTCTAATGAGTAATCCCCACCAAAGCCAAGGTTCTCGCTTAACCTTCAGCTATGATACAAAGTGTAACGAACCGGAATTTTCGACCTTCGAAAATCGACATCAATACGTTCACTGTATAGCATGCCGAGCAATCGAGTGTCGGAAATGCCAGTTCATTAGGGATAAAGAAGAAAAGATAGAAGAAAATATAAACAACAACACAGAATCTCACAATCGCAGCGGAACAAAATATAATACGTAAAACAGATTTTCATACAAGGAAACTGTAACTGTTAATATACATACAATTATCAGAGTACATCAATCAGCAATCAATCTAGACAGTTATAAAAATTTGTCCTCACTCAGCGGAAAAATATAAATCAAGTACGGGAATACGTCTCTGTCATCCAGCTCATCTCCTGAGCTCCATAGCATCCTATCTTGAATCTGTAATACTCGGTCTGACCTGAGCATTATAATAAAATAACACCCGAGTCAGTCTAGAAAACCAGCGTGAGAAAACACACTCGGTTTGAATTATTACTATTTCAAAAATCCTTTGAAAACAAAGGTATCTCGTAAGACCACGTCACACATAAATACGACGGGTTTTTATCTTACGATAACCAAAACATTTTATATCGAAATCTTCTGATATTATAATAGTGTCTATAGAAAGTAAATTAGAAAATAGCTGAAATGTTGGAATCTCACGTTTCAGCATAGTTGGGCACAATCAAAACCATACAGCCTCGTAGTGGATATTGGATTCCATACAATGACTAGGCTACTGAGGTACCGCCCATCACAGTACACCTCTAGAAAAATGTACCGAGGACCTCGTCGGGATCCCCTGCCAACACAAGACCGGCCTACCCCTAACCTGGATAATATCGAATATGTTATCACCCCGAGTGTTCCCACCCTTAAATCGAGCGCTCAATTTTCCATGCACAACCAGATCCATAATTTATAATATATTTCTGAGGGTATCTAGAAAGGTGATAACATACCCTAATTGGATGCGATCCACTTAGCCTTGCTGCATCTCCTCTGTTTTAGTTATTCCCGGTTGATGAGGCTTGAGGCTACGTTTACCTTCTAAGAACAATTCCACTTAGAATGATCATCGTCCTCCAATGATGATGTTCTGATAGCATTCGTTCATAGAAGTTGTCCTGGGTCTAGACAAACTGAGTCGCCGTCTTCACCATCTTCACGATATCACCATTCGTAACATTCAAACCGGATCGAAGTGGTTTTCGAATAATTAAACCCGATCGTGGTCTCTTCGAAACGATCAGCGGATTTGGCCAAATTTGATAGTCGGCTTAACTATCAAATAACATCCATAAGCAGTCACCAGGCCCTATATAAATTTTCCAAAATAATTATTTTCAAAATATCTTTATAAGATTTATATATACAAATCTCTTTCAGTATTTCAATATTTGAAACAAATTCAACACTTATCCATAACAGGACCTTTCAATCCGTATCTCATCTCTACACTTAGTGAAATATTTCCAACTTCGATTTATAATCCCTTAGAAAAATATCTCGATATAAATCCTTTGTCGCTAATATTTCCAAAAACCTTTCATTTCAACGCTTAGGAAAATATTTTAAGTCCATTTTCCCAAAATCATTTCAAATATCAATACTTAGGGATTTCTTATCTTATCTCCTGCATTTTCCGGAATTTATATTAAATTCTTTTACATCTTCCAAAATCGATTATACTCACTTATAATCTCGTTTATTCATTGACAACATCTAAAAATCATATCCGTTTCCACATCTCGAGAGAGTTTATAAATAATTTTAAATCATTTCCAAAACTCTATATATGTATAGTAAGTATTTTTAAAGAATGATAAATTATTTTTAAAACACGTTTAAGTAATTATTTAAAATATCAAAACATTTTAAATAAAACATCAATAAATCAATTCCAACTCATTTTTAAATAAAACTAATCAATTTCCAAAGTTGATTATAAAATTTAGAATTTATTTCAATTAATATTAAATATTTGAAAAATTCACTTCTGAAGTATTTCAATACTAACTAACTTTAAATTACATAGTTTAATAAATAAAAATTTCCTTTTTAAAATAAAACCTAACTTCTTAATAAAAATATATTTTTAAATCTCAATAACCAAATTTCAATTTATAAATCTCTCTCGATTCACAACACATCAATTTCATTCCGATTCCTTAACCATTTTCACTTTCAAAATAGAATTCACTATTTTTCCCAAAACCTATTCACATATCTCGATATAAATTCACATTAGGAATTTATATTCTCAATTTATCAACTGATTTCATTTTCCCTTATTTATAAACATCCTTTATAAATTTATAACTCCTTTGAGTTTCCACTTGTTTATAAAACTAATCTCATTTATAAAATCTTATTTTATAAATCCATTTCTTAATAAATTCCATTTATCTCATAAATCTATTTAAAATATCGATTTCAACTCCTTTTCATATTTTCCAAAAATATCATTTAAAAATCCATCGTCTAAATACCCTCTATATAAATTATTTTAAATCTATGTTTAAAATATTTTTACGAATATTTAAATACAATCCAAAATCAATTATAGTTTTTATCCAAATCAATTTCTTTAGAAATAATCCAAATTTTGATATAAATATTTTTATATTCAAAATTTCCTTTTAAATCCTTTCAAATTCCAAAAATAATATTTATGGTATTTAAAATACCAAAATTTAGGCCAATGCTACTATAGCATCCAAATATTCAAATTACGCAACAATCTATATCAGATTATTCTATACATCATATATCACTATGTATGAATGTAAAACCAACATTTTTGAGGAATCCAGTTGGATCCCTCCAACCTGTTTCCTTGCATCCACGGATGTTAGATAACATAAAAATACCAATCCCACTTCGAGGGGAATATCACGGTAATATAAGGTCATCCGCTATTACGCGGGACGCATAGGCTCTCATCTGCTCCAATCGGCGGGTATATATATCCAACTGCTAATATATATACTACTATAACATCCAAACCGATAATAATTTATAAATTCAACCAGGAATCCAAGAATTAATTTTAATTATTATCAATTTAATCCAGCAATCCAAAAAGAGTGAGATTTACTCACCTTGATTTTTATTTTGCTAATCGTTCCAATTTAAATCCATTTGCATAGATTCCGTAGCTTCGAACCCTACACGACTGATTCCGTTTGATTTAAACCTCGTATAAGCAAATTTCAAATTATATAAATTAACGGTTTTAAATTTTAATTATAATTAAATTTACTAATTACTTAACTAAATTAAATTCAAAATCAAATTTTCCCTCACTTACCCCTCGCCACACGACGCTCGCTCAACTAATCCAACAATAACTATCATATAGGCTTTAGCCTTCAACTCAGTGCACCAACCACGACCGTACCATCCACCAAACATTGCCTCCAACCCACGTCGTTCATCGCCTATCCCAGTCCCTCGGTCGCTCACCTTCAGTCATCACTCTTGTGGCCACGACCTCCATCACCATTCCATCCTACCGGAGACCATCCTCAAGTCGCGACAACCCACCTGCCGCAGCCGTGAACCCACGCGACCCACCATACTCCTCCTCTGCCGCGCTAGCCTGCCCGGGTCCACACGCGCACGAATTTGGGATCGCCCAAACCCTATGTTGACCACGACAACCCCCCTCGTCGTCGCGCTCCATGCGAGCCGCTGCCTCGCCACTTTCGTGAAATCGTGATTAGATCGCGAACTTCCTTCTTTTTCAATTCGAGATGATTTGGATTATTTTTCAAATCTGATTTTCGTGAATTCGAACCTGAAGAGGAAGAAAAGGGTAACGCGATTTTAAATGTGGGAGAGGTGGTTGTGTTCAGATAGTAGGTCGACGAGAATCAGATGCTAGGGTGGCTGATGTTTGACCTTTAATTATATTTATATATATATTATATTCAAAATATCTCATATGCATATCTCGAAATTTCGAACCCTTATTTAGGCGTGCCACCTGGCGTTCCTAATGTTATACCGCTATTCTGAACCCAATGGAATAAGTTTCGGAACCTAATTCGACCGTATGTGGAAGATAGCTTTTTAAATCGACTATTTAAATTAAATTCCTTTAAATAATTTCTAGGCGTTTTCAGTTTGCACGACCAAACGGTAACTTTAAATGCTATGAGAATTGAAATCCGATAATAATACACTATTACGGATCCAATGGAACTAGTTTCGTCGAAATCCGAGACTGTGCCCCGGATTGCTATTTTAACGCGTCGGTTAAATCGACGATTTCAAAATTTTGCGAAATCACTTGAAATTCCATGTTTAAAAACTTAGTAACTAAATTCTAATTCAAATAGAATTTATATCAACATTAGAAATTGTTTGATTCCTATTCATCTCAAATTCCAATTATTCACCATTTCCGTATTACGATAAATCGCTATATTTGAAATTTAAATTCATTATATAAATTTCAACCAAAACCTTCATATTCAAAAATCAATTTATATTCCAAATCAATATTTAAAACCATTTAAATATTCAAAATAAAATGTTGGAAAATCTGGGTCGTTATATTTATAGTACTTCACAAGCTGGTGGAGTTAATATTATTTTTGAAATATCCAATGTTATATGATTTCAAGATATGAAGTAAATGTCTTGACTTGCATGTACTAAGGTACAAAGGTGATTTTAAGGAAGGCGTAATTTGGCGCTTTGGAAGAAAATAGTCTAAGAGGTAGTTAATTCTTTTTAGTCATCACTTGGATTGAAATAACTATCTTACTAAGCCAATTTTATGAAATAGTGATTTTTTTATGCATAACCTATTTTCAGTACCAAACACACATGAAAAGCAAGTGAAAAGTGCACAACCTAGGCTATGAGTTCATTATAGTAATATTGTAATGACCCGGATTTTTCGTTGTTCGATTTTGAATATTTAAATGGTTTTAAATATTGAATTTGAATTATAGATTGATATTGAATATGAAAATTTGGGTTTATTTATAAAATAAATTCAGAATTAAATATAGCAATTTATTGGATAATTTAATTATTGAAGTTTATAATTGAATATTGGTTAAAATAGTGAATCTGGAGTTTTATGCTTGATAAAAATAATTTAAAGGCTTGTAAAATTTATATTAATAATAATGGAGAAAATAAAAGTTTTAAAATTGAATTTAAAAGTGATTTGTTCAATTTTAAAAATGGTTTGTTTAAATTGACATTTAAAAATAGCATTCTAGGGAACAGTCTCGGAATTCGACGAAACAAGTTCCATTGGATCCGTAATAGTGTATTATTATCGGATTTCAAATTTTGTAGCGTTTGGAATTATCGTTTGATCGTACGGAATATAAACGCGCTGAAATTTATATCGAAAATTCAATATAATAGTTGGGTCCAAAAAGCTATCTTCTCCATACGATCGAATTAGGACTCAAAACCTCTTCTATTGCGTTCGGAATGGGGTATAACATTATAAACGCCTAGCGCCATGCCTCGATAGGGGTCTGAGATTTTTAGTTGCATAAATCGAGACGTTTGGAATTTAAATAAAAATATTGTCTAGTCAACCTACTTTTCAGCCGCATATTCCATCACAGCATCATCCTATTGCGTCCCATATATGTTTCCTTTGTCTCCAATAGCACGTTTCCTCTTCTTTCAAAAGCACGGTCGAGCAGACATTCGTTTCAAAGCAGAAAGCAAGGCCGCGAGTTAAAAAAAAGAGGAAGGGGAAAACGAGAACGGAATTGAACCAGATCAAAATGAAATCCACTCCTACCTCATTTCAAAATCCACGCACTCTTTTCTATTCAGTTCGAACGAAGATATTCAACAAATAATAAATAAATAAGGGCGCGCGAACGAATCGCGATTGGAGGAAGGGGAGCTCGGCGAATCGCTCTGGGTTGGAGCTCGGCTTGTTCGATTGGAAGGTGATGGCAGCGAAGCTAAAGCAAGCACATAGGCGACGTACAAGGGGAGGTGTGTCGCACGTAAGCGACTGAGGAAGATGGCGCGAGGCTGTGGATTAGGATTGTGGGCGGCAGCGGCGTGTAGACGTTTGGGCGAAGTCGTGATGGATTGGAGGCCGCATCGTTCGTGGCTGAGGGACGGCGACAGTTGAGTAACGCGACGACGTCGTTGGGTGTGGAGTTATGGGCAGCGACTGTGATTTTGGAAGAAGCAACTTCGATTTTGTGAGTATTACCTACTCACACCCATACCTAACTCCTTTTACATTTATCTGATACAATATTATCCTGATTAATTCATGATTATTTGAATGGATTGATTGAATATGCTTGGTTAAATAGTTATGAATAATTATAAAATTGTTTGGATTTACGGTGACAAAATAAAATACACAACGGATTTATCGGAAATTGGAACGTTAAGCAAAATAAAATCAAGGTGAGAATTTTTTACTCATTTGGATTACCATTTTCAAATTTAAATGTTTAAATTTAAATTATTGGATGCTTGATAGATTTATAAATTTATAATTATCTGTTGAATGACTATATATATAATAGTATATATATTAGTAATTGGAATGATATTCCCGCACATTATAGCGGATGAGATCCTATGCGCCCCGCATAATAGCGGATGACCCTATATACCGTGATATCCCCCTCGAAGTGGGATTGGTATTTTTATTGTTGTCTAACATATGTGGATGTAGGGAAAATAGGTTGGAGGGATCCAACTGGATTCCTCAAATATATTGGTATTTTGCAAATATGTAAAATGCTAGAATTATTGTGTATTGTAAATTTTTAATGTTATAATGACATGGAAATTAATTTTGGGTATATTAAATACCATAAACATTATTTGAAATTTTTAAGGAATTAAAAGAGATTGGTTTGAATAAGAAATGGTGAATTTTTTATCGTACTAATTAATGCGGGAAAAATATTTTAAACAGGGATTTCAAAATAAATTATAAAAAGGAAATTCTAAAGACTAGATTTTTTTAATGATAATTCTGAAATATAGAAAGAAGTTGAAATTGATATTAAAAGTAGATTAGCAAAAAAAAATGAAATTTATAAGAAATTGAATTTATAGAAATGGGATTTTATAAATGGGAATATTTTAGGGAAACTCACAGGAGTTATAATAATTATAAACGATGTTTATAAATATAGGAAATATAAATTTGTAGAAAGAATTTATATTGAGTATGGAAATAGGATGAGAGAGAAATAGTGGATATTATTTTTGAAGTAGAAATGGTTAAGGAGATCGAAATGGAAGTGATGTGATAGAAATCGAGAGGGGTTATAAATTGAAATTTGGTTATTGAGATTTAAAAATATATTTTATTAATAAATTAAGTTTTATTTTAAAAAGGAAAATTTTATTTATTAAACTATGTAATTTAAAGTTAGTTAGTGCTGAAATACTTCGGAAGTGAATTTTCAAATACTTAATATTTATCTTAATAAATCCTAGATTTTAAAACCAGCTTGAAAAGTGATGTTATAAAAGTGTTTCAATATTAGATAATTATTTGAACATGTTTTAAAAATAAATAATTATTATTTTTCTTTAAATACTTATTTTTATTTACATATGTATATATATATAAAGTTTTGAAAATGGTTTAAATGTATTTATAAACCTTCTCGAGAGTTGGAAAATGGTTATTTAGTAGATGGACTTATAAGAGAATTCTCAAAACGAAATTTTGGAAAAGTATGGAAATTTACGAAGAAGTTAGATAAAAGTGAACTTCGAAAATGAAATAGAATTCATAAAAGAAGTAGAAAGGGAAATTGGAATTATAAATAAGTATATTTGACTTTGGAAATATTAAGGGAATTAATTAGGGAATTTCGGAATTTATAGAATTCGTTGTAAACTAGTCAAGAAATTTACAAATAAAATTGTAAATGATTTTGAGAAAAAGAAATAGGAAGTAAAAGGAATACTTTCTAAGTGTTGAATATAAAATGAGGTGGGAAAAATATTCTAAGTAATGGGAAGGGTTGGAAATGTTCTGTTGGAAATATAAGTATTTGAAAAACTGTTTTCAAATGTTGAAGTATTGGGAATATATATCTTACAAAGATATTTTGGAATAAATTTGGGAAAATTTATCCCGATGATTGTTTATGGTGTGTATTGATAGTTAAATAACCAACTATCAATTTTAACCAATTTCGTTAATCGTTTCGAAGAGACCGGTATCGAATTTAATTATCCAAAAACCACTTCGATCCGGTTTGAACGTTATAAATGAATATCGTGAAGATGATGAAGACGGTGATTCGGTTTGTCCAGACCCAGGTCAACTTGTATGGATGAATGCTATCAGAACATCGTCATTGGAGGACGATGAGCATTCTAAGAAAAATTGTTCTTGAAGGGTAACGCTTAGCCTCGAACCTCATCAATCGGAAATGACTAAAACATGGAAGATGCAGCAAGGCTAAGTGGGTTGCACCCAAGTAGGGTATGTTATCACTTTTCTAGATGTCCTCGGAACCCTATTTATCTTAGATATGGGTATATATGAAAGAAGAAGCGCTCGATGGTAAGGGTGGGAACACCCGGGGTGATAACATATTCGGGCTATCCAAGTTAGGGGTAGGTCGGTCTTGTGTAGCAGGGGATCTCGGCGTGGTCCTCGGTACATTGTTCTAGAGGTGTACTATGGTGGGCGGTACCCCAGTGGCCCAGTCATTCGATGGAATCAATTCTCCAGTAAGCGTTGTACGGTTTTGATTGTGCCCAACTATGCTGGAATGTGAGATGCAAGCATTTCAGCTATTTTCTATTTACTTTCTATAGACGCTAATGTAATATCAGATGATTTTGATAAAAATCGTTTTGGTTATCGTAAGGTAAAAACCCGTCGTGTTTATTTGTGACGTGGTCTTAAGAGATACCTTTGTTTTTCACAGGATTTTGAAGAGTTAGTAATTCAAATTGAATGTGTTTTCTCACGCTGGTTTTCCAGACTGACTCGGGTGTTATTTTATTATAATGCGCGGGTCAGACTGAGTATTACAGGTTCAGGTTAAAATGCTACGGAGCTCAGGAGACGAGCTGGAGGAGTTTAGACGTATATCGCGTACTTGGTTATTTCCGCTGTGTGAGTTATGTATGTCAGGACAAGTTATTAAACTGTCCTAATTTGATGTGTTGAATTGTTGTACTCTGATAGTGGTATGTATATTAACAGTACAGTTCTTGTATTTAAAAATCTGTTATTATATATTATACTTTGTTCCGCTGCGATTGTGAGACCCTGTGTTGGTCTGTTTCTTTTCTTCTACTTTTTTTCTTCTTCACCCCTAATTAACTGGTATTTCCGGCACTCGACTGCTCAGCATTTTATACAGTGGATGTATTGATGTCGATTTTCGAGGGTCGAAAATCCTCGTCTGTTACAGTTGGTATCAGAGCTGAAGGTTAAGCGAGAACCTTGGCTCTGGCGGGGATTACTCATTAGAGATAGAGTCAGTAGTACTCTAAAATGATTTTGCATGTATTAATAGATATGAGCGCGTATTTGTTAGTGAATATAAATTATTTTATATTGTGTTGATTTATCGGTTGAGTGTTTATAAATTATGGTCGGTACAGTCTGGACAACTATATCGATAGGGATTTCTAAACTCTTAAACTAAGCAAACCGACACAGTATTGTTTTAAAAAGTGGGTAAATGAAATAATTTTACCCAAACCATATTTTGATATAAAAGAAATAATTTTCTGAAATTATTATATATATTTGGAGTGTTTGGATGATAATATTATAATCAAATAAGATTATAAAATTTGAAAATGATTTATATAACCAAATGAAAATTTTGTATAAGTATAACTTATACAAATGGATTATAATTAAAATTGGATTTAAACCGGAATCTGGAAATTTAAATCCCGGGAAGTTTGAAAAAAATATTTTGTCAAAGTGGTGTGGAAAATAATAATAAGAGTGTTATTTTTGAATATTTTCGAAAGGAAATTGTTTTAAAATGGATTTTGGAAGAGATATAGCACTGAACTCACTTCAGTCGTTGGAAAATAATTCTGGTGATGACTGCAGCATCACCAGTATTCATTTTCGAGTTTCTAAGTGACGGATTGCTACCGTAATTGATTTGTTTAGATTTGTTGGGCAAACCAGTTTTGTTTTGGAAATTCCAAAGGGAATTTGTTTTGGATAAAAACCAAGTTTGCTTTAAAATGTAAAAGTGTGATTTCGAGATATTTGAGATTTCAAGATGATTTGGAAAAAAATGTCGGGTGTTTGAATCCTGGAATCCTTATTTAAATATTTAAATAATTTAGAGATCATAGGAAGATAAGTTATAAACTTAAAAATTGAAAATGATTCTAAATAAGGAAAGTATGGAAATTGGATTTCAGAATTAAATTTTAACTTGAGTAAAGTTAAAATTGATAAAATTAAACTTAAGCAAAGCAAATGGAATAAATAAATGAAGTGATGGCAATAATAAAGAGGAATTAGTGAATTAATTAAAAATGGATTGTATAAATAGAATTTAACTTGTGAAAGTAAATAAATCGAATGGGTAAAAGAAAATTTATAGGGATTTGAATTTAACACGAGCTAAGTTAAATGAAATTGGAATGGATAGAAAAGAATATCAAATAGATTTTAATATTTAATATGGATTCGAGCTAACAATAGAATTCGACTTAAGAGAAAAACGAATTAAATATGGATTGTAATGAAATAAATGGTGGGATTAAATTGAATAAAGCAAAAATGAAATAGTTTGGAGTGAAATTTAATTTAAGTAAGAATAATTCGAATATGGTTTTGAAATGTTGGTTAGAAGGAATTGAAATTTAAATTAAAAGGTGAATTGAATTTGAATTATATGGAATTGGGTTAAATATATAAATGTGAATTATAAAGTGACTATATAACTATAAATTATAAAAGTTGGATTGAATTGGAATAATGTTGAATTGAGGTAAATATAAATTTTGAGTTGTGAAATGTTATATAACCATAAGGTATAATTCTTGAATGAAATAAAATTTGAGTGAACACCTAGAATTGTTAATAAATAAATTGGAATAGCTTATAAAAATTGAAAATAAATTGAATAAAAAAATATATTTAGGCTATAAATAAATGTATGATCTCGAGTTAAAAATAAAATGGGAATATACTCGAGTATAGAATTGATGGAAATACGAAAAAAATAAGTTGTGTGACTTATAAAAAATTGAAAAGTGAAATAGAAAACCCAAAATAAAATTATTGACATTTTGGTAAAGGAAATTAAATCCAAACTTGAATCATAAAAAGGAATTTGAACTCAAGAAAAAATCAGAAGAAGTGATTTTTGAGAAGAAAAAAAATCCAGATATTGAATTATAAATTGGAAGTGAACTAATTAGATAATTAATTAGTTAATTGAATATATAACGGATATTAAACTGGTTGAACAAAATTGGGTTGTGGACTAAAAATGGATTTTGGAATTGGAGCTTGAGTTATAAATAAAATTCAACTTAGATGGTAAGCAGATTAAATAAAAATTGGAAATGTGTCGAGTAAAATGGAAATAGTTTGAAATGATGATAACTCAAGTTATAAATAAATTCAATTGAAGCGTAAATTAATTGATATGGCTTGGGGTATTAAATAAATGAATTGAGTATGGAATTAAAATTGAAGTGGATTAAATGAATGAACTAATTAATTAATTAGTAATTGAATTGGAATAAAATTAAATATAAATTGATTTGGAATCAATTTAAAATGGCTAGAAGCTAAAATGATTATTTTATTGAATGAAAGCGACAAATTTGCATAGGAAATTTGTTGTTTGGTGTAGACGGGAAGTAAATAAAATTCTATAGATCAATAGAAGTGAATAAATTTGATTTTTAAATCAA
Source organism: Allium fistulosum (assembly GCA_030737815.1). Classification (NCBI taxonomy): domain Eukaryota; kingdom Viridiplantae; phylum Streptophyta; class Magnoliopsida; order Asparagales; family Amaryllidaceae; genus Allium; species Allium fistulosum. The sequence goes on along the minus strand of CM060902.1, from coordinate 1,036,413,700 downwards.
TTTGAAATGGATATGAGTTGTTTGGTATAAAAACAAAGTGAAGCAAGAAAATGGATTTGTAAATCATTTGGATCGAATTAAATGCTATATAAATCGATTGAAAATAAATAATCGAATGATGGAAGCCTTGTAATTGCTATAAAAACATGCTATAACAAGTTTGTTTATGAATCTATGTGTTTATCCATTTAAATAAGTGAAATTTTATTGAATTTGATGTTTCTGGAACTTACGTGTTTAAATTAAGTAAGTACAGATACCCGGAGGCCATTTGGTTAGATTTTGATCGCGCTAATCTCATATAAAATAAGTCGCTTGCTTAAAAATGCTAAAATAAGGTACGTTTTCGGATTAAATATAGCAAATATATAAATATTGATATATATTTTTGTTTTTCGACCATGTGGGTCGATGTATATATATTTATCTCTCTTGTCATATTGCAAAAGGCTCTCCGTACAAGAGGGACTCTGCCAAAAAAATTCGAAAATTTAGGGTGTTAGAAAAATTTTGTTAACGAAAATTTGATTTCATATTTGTAATCGAAATAAAGAATTTTGGTTTAGGATGGAAAACTAATTGTTTGATTGAAAACTAAGAGATTAGAAAAGTGAAATGTCAAGTTATCTAAGTGGGTTTTGGATAAGTAATGGGTTTGAAGCAATTTTCCCACCTTAGCAATTTCGGGGACGAAATTATTTTAGGGTGGAGGAATGTAACGACCCGAATTTTTCGTTATTTGATTTTGAATATTTAAATGGTTTTAAATATTGAATTTGAATTATAGATTAATTTTGAATATGAAAATTTGGATTTATTTATAAAATAAATTCGGAATTAAATATAGCAGTTTATTGGATAATTTAATTATTGAAGTTTATAATTGAATATTGGTTAAAATAGTGAATCTGGAGTTTTAAGCTTGGTAAAAATAATTTAAAGGCTTGTAAAATTTATATTAATAATAATGGAGATAATAAAAGTTTTAAAATTGAATTTAAAGATGATTTGTTCAATTTTAAAAATGGTTTGTTTAAATTGACATTTAAAAATAGCCTTCCAGGGCACAGTCTTGGAATTCGACGAAACTAGTTCCATTAGATCCATAATAGTGTATTATTATCGGATTTCAAATTTCATAGCGTTTGAAATTATCGTTTAGTCATACAGAATATAAACGCGTTGAAATATATATCGAAAATTCAATATAATAGTTGGGTCCAAAAAGCTACCTTCTCCATACGATCGAATTAGGACTTGAAACCTTTTCCATTGCATTCGGAATGAAGGTATAACATTATAAACGCCTAGCGACACGCCTCGATAGGGGTTCGAGATTTTTAGTTGCGTAAATCGAGACGTTTGGAATTTAAATAAAAATATTGTCTAGTCAACCTACTTTTCAGCCCCATATTCCACCACATCATTGTCCTATTGCATCCCATATACGTTTTCTTTGCCTCCAATAGCACGTTTCCTCTTCTTTCAAAAGCACGGTCGAGCAGAGATTCGTTTCAAAGCAGAAAGCATGGCCGCGAGTTAAAGAAAAAAAAAGAGGAGGGGGAAAACGAGAACGGAATCGAACCAGATCAAAACGAAATCCTCTCCCCCCCTCATTTCAAAATCCACGCACTCTTTTTCTATTCAGTTCGAACGAAGATATTCAGCAAATAAAAAAATAAACAAATAAGGGCGCTCGAACGAATCACGATTGGAGGAAGGGGAGCTCGGCGAATCGCTCTGGGTTGGAGCTCGGCTTGTTCGATTGGAAGGTGATGGCGGCGAAGCTAGAGCGAGCATGTAGGCGGCGTACAAGGGGAGGTGTGTCGCACGTAAGCGACTGAGGAAGAAGGCGAGAGGCTAGGGATTAGGATTGTGGGCAACAACGGCGTGCAGACGTTTGGGCGAAGTTGTGATGGATTGGAGGCCGCGTCGTTCGTGGCTGAGGGACGGCGACAGTCGAGTAAGGCGACGACGTCGTTAGGTGTGGAGTTATGGGCAGCGACTGTGATTTTGGAAGGAGCAACTTCGATTTTTTGAGTATTACCTACTCACATCCATACCTGACTCCTTTTACATTTATCTGATACAATATTATCCTGATTAATTCATGATTATTTGAATGAATTGATTGAATATGCTTGGTTAAATAGTTATGAATAATTATAAAATTGTTTGGATTTACGGTGACAAAATAAAATACACAACGGATTTATCGGAAATTGGAACATTAAGCAAAATAAAATCAAGGTGAGAATTTTTCACTCATTTGGATTACCATTTTCAAATTTAAATGTTTAAATTTAAATTATTGGATGCTTGATTGATTTATAAATTTATAACTATATGTTGGATGACTATATATATAGTAGTATATATATTAGTAATTGGAGTGATATTCCCTCACATTATAGCGGATGAGACCTATGCGCCCCGCATAATAGCGGATGACCCTATATACCGCGATATCCCCCTCGAAGTGGGATTGGTATTTTTATTGTTGTCTAACATCTATGGATGTAGGGAAAACAGGTTGAAGGGATCTAACTGGATTCCTCAAATATATTAGTATTTTTCAAATATGTAAAATGCTGGAATTATTGTGTGTTGTAAATTTTTAATGTTATAATGACATGGAAATTAATTTTGGGTATATTAAATACCATAAAAATTATTTGAAATTTTTAAGGAATTAAAAGAGATTGGTTTGAATAAGAAATGGTGAATTTTTGATCGTATTAAATAATGTGGGAAAAATATTTTAAATAGGGATTTTAAAATAAATTATATAAAGGAAATTCTAAAGACTGGATTTTTTTAATGATAATTCTGAAAATATAGAAAGAAGTTGAAATTGATATTAAAAGTAGATTAGCAAAAAAATAAATGAAATTTATAAGAAATTGAATTTATATAAATGGGATTTTATAAATGGGAATATTTTAGGGAAACTCACAGGAGTTATAACAATTTATAAACGATGTTTATAAATAAAGGAAATTGATATCAGATGATAAATTGGAAATATAAATTTGCAGGAAGAATTTATATTGAATATGGAAATAGGATGAGAGAAAAATAGTGGATACTATTTTTGAAGTAGAAATGGTTAAGGAGACAGAAATGGAAGTGATGTGATAAAAATCGAGAGGGGTTATAAATTGAAATTTGGTTATTGAGATTTAAAAATATATTTTATTAATAAATTAAGTTTTTATTTTAAAAAGGAAAATTTTATTTATTAAACTATGTAATTTAAAGTTAGTTAGTACTGAAATACTTCAGAAGTGAATTTTCAAATACTTAACATTTATCTTAATAAATCCAAGATTTTAAAACCAGCTTGAAAAGTGATGTTATAAAAGTGTTTCAATATTAGATAATTGTTTGAACATGTTTTAAAAATAAATAATTATTATTTTTCTTTAAATACTTATTTTTATTTACATATGTATATATATATATATATATAAAGTTTTGAAAATGGTTTAAATGTATTTATAAACCTTCTCGAGAGTTGGAAAATGGTTATTTAGTAGATGGACTTATCAGAGAATTCTCAAAACGAAATTGGGAAAAGTAAGGAAATTTCCGAAGAAGTTAGATAAAAGTGAACTTCGAAAATGAAATAGAATTCATAAAAGAAGTAGAAAGGGAAATTGGAATTATAAATAAGTATATTTGACTTTGGAAATATTAAGGGAATTAATTAGGGAATTCCAGAATTTGTAGAATCCGTTATAAACTAGTCAAGAAATTTACAAATAAAATTGTAAATGATTTTGAGAAAAAGAAATAGGAAGTAAAAGGAATACTTTCTAAGTGTTGAATATAAAATGAGGTGGGGAAAATATTCTAAGTATTGGGAAGGGTTGGAAATGTTCCGTTGGAAATATAAGTATTTGAAAAACTGTTTTCAAATGTTGAAGTATTGGGAATATATATCTTATAAATATATTTTCAAATAAATCTGGGAAAATTTACAATAAGGCCTGATGATTGTTTATGGATGTGTATTAATAGTTAAATAACCAACTAATTTTGGCCAATTTCGTTAATCGTTTCGAAGAGACCGGTATCGAATTTAATTATCCAAAAACCACTTCGATCCGGTTTGAACGTTATAAATGAATATCGTGAAGATGATGAAGACGGTGATTCGGTTTATCCAGACCCAGGTCAACTTGTATGGATGAATGCTATCAGAACATCGTCATTGGAGGACGATGAGCATTCTAAGAAAAATTGTTCTTGAAGGGTAACGCTTAGCCTCGAACCTCATCAATCGGGAATGACTAAAACATGGAAGATGCAGCAAGGCTAAGTGGGTTGCACCTAAGTAGGGTATGTTATCACTTTTCTAGATGTCCTCGGAACCCTATTTATCTTAGATATGGGTATATATGAAAGAAGAAGCGCTCGATGGTAAGGGTGGGAACACCCGGGGTGATAACATATTCGGTCTATCCAGGTTAGGGGTAGGCCGATCTTGTGTAGCAGGGGATTCCGGCGTGGTCCTCGGTACATTGTTCTAGAGGTGTACTGTGGTAAGCGGTACCCCAGTGGCCCAGTCATTTGATGGAATCCATTCTCCAATAAGCGTCGTACGGTTTTGATTGTGCCCAACTATGCTGGAATGTGAGATGCAAGCATTTCAGCTATTTTCTATTTACTTTCTATAGACACTAATGTAATATCAGATGATTTTGATAAAAATCGTTTTGGTTATCATAAGGTAAAAACCCGTCGTGTTTATTTGCGACGTGATCTTACGAGATACCTTTGTTTTTCAAAGGATTTTGAAGAGTTAATCATTCAAATTGAGTGTGTTTTCTCACACTGGTTTTCCAGACTGACTCGGGCGTTATTTTATTATAATGCTCGGGTCAGACCGAGTATTACAGGTTTAGGTTAAAATGCTATAGAGCTTAGGAGACGAGCTGGAGGAGTTTAGACGTATATCGCGTACTTGGTTATTTCCGCTGTGTGAGTTATGTATGTCAGGACAAGTTATTAAACTGTCCAGATTTGATGTATTGAATTGTTGTACTCTGATAGTGGTATGTATATTAACAGTACAGTTCTTGTATTTAAAAATCTATTATTATATATTATACTTTGTTCCACTGCGATTGTGAGACTCTGTGTTGATCTGTTTCATTTCCTCTACTTTTTTTCTTATTCGCCCCTAATGAACTGATATTTTCGGCACTCGACTGCTCGGCATTTTATAAAGTGGACGTATTGATGTCGATTTTTGAGGGTCGAAAATCCCCGTCCGTTACAAATATTGTGTTTACTGAAATTAAGGCATCATCCATTTGTGAAATTTACAAATTAAATGGTGATGGAGTATGGGGTTCATCTGTGAATCCTAAATGTTAGTCCATCCAAGTGTAACATCCCTCCTTTTTGTACGCTTTAAGCAGACACCCATGCCGACTCAAACCATACAGAATGGCGGATTGTTATTGGGGTGAATAAGAAAAAGCAGAGAAAGAAAAAAAACTAAACAGAATCTCGCAGCGGAATGACAAAATATAATAATCAAATAACAGTTCATGAAGCTGTATACAAAACATTTGATTATACTTATACAATACAAAATCAGAGTTACACATATCAGAGATAAACAAATGATAATGCAGCGGAACAGTATGAATATAGTGGAATAAATATAGTAAATAATAGTAGTACAAATCTTCGTCTTCGTCCTCCAGAAATAAGGTATTCAAATCCTGAAATGCTCAGGCTGACCCGAGTGAATTGAAAAGACAAAACACTCGAGTCAGAACTAAAAGATCTTATGTGAGTTAAATCAACGGTAAATAACTATGAGTGGAACGGCATCATAGATGTTTATGGGGTTTGACATCTCCTATCCAGTGTCTAACATGAGTGCAGTAACTTAAGAGATGTTCGAGATTCACATCTCTTAAGGATCCGTTAAACTATCTACTATGTAGTACAATACGCTATTATAATATGTCTACAGTAAAGTAAAAGTATTAAAATAGCATTAAGGCGTTACCCATATCCCCCTTAACACATTTTTATAATGCCAATAGTCTATACAGTACCGTAACTCCCCATAAACTAGGGCCGCCAGAGGATACCCCATAGGTACGACAAAAAACAAACTCGTAGAAGGCGCGCTAGGGTAGGTGACATGGCACAACTAGGCAATGCCAGGGTAGATATACCAATTACACTTCCGGACTGTTGGTAACGCATAGCCGCAACTACCGCCCAACTCGGAACACACTTCCGAATCAAAAAAAATTGAGGGTGGCCACCAAATAAATCGCAAAGTCAGAATATAGTATCGATGGAATGTGCCCGAGCGGAGGAATGATCTCACTTAGCCCGTCAATTGCTCCCGTTTTAGCCACCTTAAGCTAACTCATGGGAGTCAGGTCCATGTATATACCTTTAGGATCGTCGCCACCATCCTACTTCATTATGGAATCTCCACCGCGTACACAGTTGTCAATGTGGTTTTCGGTATCGACAGAGAGTATGCTCATATCCGATCCCGGTCTCTTTAACAACCAAACGCTTATTTCATACCGGATGGTTCTTTTACATTTCAAAAGTCAATTCACACTTTATATCAAAATATCATATTCTCAAAACCATCACTTTCGAAATCATATTCACTTGAAATCATATTCTCTTTCATATCATATCGTTTCCAAAATCAAAATTTCCTCTAAAATCATCTTCCCAAATAGGCTTAATCCTTACTTTAAAATCATCGTATTCAATTAATTATGTCATTTAAGTCTCAACTTAAATTATAACATCATTTGGCCATATTCGCTTTTAACCAGTGAATTGAATATAACACTTCTCCTTTTCCGTAGTTTGAAAATTTAGAAAATAGTTTAAATAGTTATAAATAGTTAAAATACTCTAAAATAGTTTAATACAGATTTAAAAATGTTTTCTTGCTTTAAGATAGTTATATAGATTTTAAAAATAGATTAAATATAATTAAAATAGATCAAATAACTTTAAAATAGATTAATTAGATTTAAATTAAGTCAAATGGTCTAGTTAGTTTAAAATTTTGAAAATCTTAATAATTAAAGTCTTTTAAAATAATATATTTAAAACAGTTTATATGAAAAATATAAATTTGAAATATATATCAGTTTAAACTATTTATTTCATTCCAACACATTTGACCATTACAATGTCCCAAAACCCAATTTCAAATTTTCCGATTCAGAATTCCAAATAAATATTAAATTCAATATCGCTTAAATCCATGTTAAAACATCGATTTAATTACTCCAATTTCAATATATTTCAAAGTTATACTTCGACGATTTTAATAATTCAATTTCGATAAACTTCACTTATATTTCAAATTCACTATAAAATTTCAATTTTATTCCTTTAACAAATCTTTCAAAACAATTTGATTTTAATATAAACTCGAAATTCGATTTATATAACCCAAATTTTATTTCAAAAAATATCATTTAACTCAATGCAAAATTTAAGGATTCAAAATCATTTAAATTTAACCAATCCGGTGTCCGTATATAATTCTCTACCTTAGGGTCAAGTGATACAGATATTTATCATTTCAATCCGCGATTTAAAATTTTATATTTATGGATATATATCATTTCAATCCGCAATCCCGAAAATATTAAATCCATAAAATTGCTTGAGTCTATCATTTTAACCCATAATGATTTTTCCTTAATCTAAAGATCGTTCGGGTAATACTCTTATGGAATTGTTTTAAAATTGATAAACTTGAATATTTGGGTTTTAATGGTTTCCAGATCTAGATCTGGAGATTAGGGTTTCTCCCTTTTTCTTTCGATTTTTCCAAGTAATCTTGTTTTCCTCTGCTTAATTCTATTTTCTGTCTTCACTTCTTTCTCCTCAAACCTGGACGTCATAGCTAAATCATGGGATCTTTGCGGGATGATGAAGGCTGGGAGGAGGTGAGAAGGAAAAGGGGCAAGGCTCCAGCTTCTTTAGGACCTGAACAAAGGCTCAACCTGGGAGGGCAAAGACCGAGCAGACCTGGGGCTATTCCAGATCGGAACACGGGGAGGAGGGTGCAGGCGGATCATGCTGGGCGGACATCAACAAAATTTTCGAAAACAACAAAGCAGAACGCCTTTCAGCCAGGAAGCAACCCGAAAATCAAATTCACTGTCTCAGAGAACGCTAAATTTTTTTCATACAGTGAGGCAGTGAAAGCAGGAGCGGTAGGAGATCTAGGAAACCTAGATCTTGAATTTATTGAGCCTAAAGTAGCTGATGGTAAAAGGATCGGTACCCTATCTTCTGAAGCTATCAAAGAAGCGGAGGGAGGCTGGGATTTATGTATATTATTGTATGTGGTTGGTTATAAACCATGGCTTAGAACTTTTGAGGGATATGCCAACAGGGTATGGTCTATAAAGAAGCCGTTTTCTGTTCACTCAAGGAATAATGGATTTTTTGTAGTGAGATTTGGTTCTGAGGAGGATTGCAACAAGATTTTGAAATCAGGTCCTTGGTTCATGGACCGGAACCTGATCATTATGAAGCGTCTGTCCCCAGACATGAGAGCAGATAGAGATTTACTCACATCCTTGCCTATGTGGGTCAGACTTCCTGGTTTAAGTTTTAAGTTATGGGGCAATAAGGCAATTAGTGCTCTAACAAGTATCATTGGAGTTCCCATAAAGATGGACGAGGCCACGAAAAATAAATCTAGATTAGCCTACGCCAGAGTTTTGGTTGAGGTTAACGCTACCTATGGTATGCCTAACACCATTGAAGGTATGGACGACAATGGGAGGAGTTTCATTCAGGAAGTGGAATATGAGAACCCTCCTCCCATATGTGGCAAGTGCGTGTGTTTCGGACACGTAACTGACGAATGCCCAATGACCAAGTCTTGGGTTCCTAAACTGAGCCAAGCTGTCAACTCTGATAAGGAAAGCCCTGTGGATCCAAGGCTTGTTGGTTGTTTGGAAATAGTAAGGGAGGAAGGCGGAAATGAGATTACTAATGATCTGGAAAAACAGTTGAATGATGGCTATCCCACTGGTTCCCTTAATTCTGAGTTATTGCTTGATGGTCATTTGTCTAATGGAGAAACCAGGAATAATGTGGCGGAGGTTTCATGTGGTGATGGTTTGACTGATATCTTACAACCAGAAGTGTATCAAGAAAAACAAAACCTAAATGTTGACTGCCCACCTATTGATGGGCCTCGGGTTAGATATCAGATGCTTCTAATGAGCTGAAGACAGAAATTAGGGGAAAGTCCATTACAAAAAAAAAGCAAACAGAAGTTTCACCCTCGGATCAGATTTTAAAAGGAGCTGCATCCTCAGAAAAGCGCGGTGAGGAGGCAATCTCAGAAGCACCAGTGTCAGAACCTGTTACTCTTACCAAAGTAGGAGTCAGTGAAGATTGCATCACTGTTCCTCTGGCCAGGTCAGATGTCCCTCCTGATCAAGGAATCAGTGATCCGTTCATTCCTGTGTCTACAACTACCCCGGGAGCCAGAGATCCGAGTTCATCACCTCCGAAGTCACCTTCGACCCACATAACTATTCTCAAATGCCCTTCGTCATCATCGGATACTCCTTCTTTTCCAAATACTTTATTTTCTAATGAAATTTTTATCGATGATTGTATAATTAATAATGTTAATTTTAGGAGAGGCATTGAACCTTGTATTGATATAAAGGTGCAAGAAAATCTGTATCAGGATATAGGAACGACAGAAGTGGTAGAGGAACAGAATACTTATGATAATGCAGACCCAGCTTAGGAGGTATTTGTGGAGCAACTTCTTCCTAAGCCTCAAGATATAGAGTTTGAGAAAATTCAGAAGGAAAAGCTTGTTCGTAAGAATCCCAAGTGGGTTCAGATGCTAGGCATTCCTACGGAAGACAAAGGGGAGTCCTCCAGCAGTAGATCGCTGAGGACTCGCAATAACAAGGTTATTTAATGTCAGTAGCATGCTGGAACGTTAGAGGGTTTCATAACCCCAAAAGAATGGGAGAAGTGAGAAAACTCATTGACAAGTATAAAATAAGTTGTTTCGGTGTTTTGGAAAATAAGCTGTTGTTTTCGGATATACTGAAGCTGGAAAGAGCATTGGATGACAGATGGAAAATAATAAGTAATGTCTCTTGTTATTTTAAATGCAGGATTTTCGTCCTCATTGACGGAGATTCTTGGGATTTCAACTATATTAGTATGAGCGATTAACATATTACCATTGAATTGATCAATACCTCGAAATTCAAATGTAATCTAACCTTTGTCTACGCTCATAACTATGTTGAAATCAAGAAAAGATTATGGAAGAATTTACAGGAGGATGCTATCAATATTTACAGACCATGGCTGGTTCTTGGGGACTTCAATTGCATTCGTAGTCCCTCTGAAAGAAAGGGAGGTAACCCAATGACATTTGGTAACTTGTTTGAACTAGATGATATGTCTAACTACACATGTCTTAATGAGATCAATATTAAAGGTTACGAATTTTCTTGGTGGTCCGGTCCCAGTCGCAACATATTTTCTAAGATTGACAGGGTTTTTGCAAACCTAGACTGGATCAACTTATTTACAAACTTATCGGATGAATATTTGCCTCCTTCTGTGAGTGATCATAATGCCGTCCTCGTCTCGATGTTCCCTAAGCCTAGGGAAAAGAACAGACCTTTCAGATATATGAACCATTGGTCTTTATGTGATCAATACTTTCCTCTGATCGAGAAACACTGGATTTCTAATCATGCAGATCGACCTCTATATCAAATCATTAATATTCTCAAGAATATCAAGAGAGAGCTTAAGATTTGGAGTGTTAAATCACGTAATACCAAACAAGAGGTTAACGTTTAGAGAGAGAATTGTTCTAGACTCCAGAAACTACTGGAAAAATCACATGATCACAATTTAGCAATGGAATTTCAAAATGCCAAGATTAATCTGAATTTAGCACTTAAAAAAGAATTTATGGATACCAAACAAAAGGCTAAATGTGACTGGTTGATGATGGGTGACGAGGCTTCTTCTTTTTTTTACGCTAAAATGTCTAGTAAAAGAAGTAGAAAGCGTTTGACCAACGTTGTAGTCGATGGAAAGGCGGTTTCGGAAGATATGTTTGTTGAATCGGCCATTGATTTCTACAAACGAATCTTTAACCTTCCCTTATGTGATCATTTCCCAGAAGTTATTTGTAAATCGATTATTACTGATTACGGTGCAAATTTTTTGAACGATGATATATCTTTGGAAGAAATTAAATTTGCACTGTGGGATATTAAAGATACTATTTCTCCAGGTCCGGACGGTTTTAACTCGAAGTTTTTCAAAACTCATTGGAATCTTTCAAAAGACTTAATTTTCAAAGCTTTGAATGATATTTTTCAGAAGGGTCTTATAATCAATGAGTGGAACCATACGTTCATGCACTTGATTCCAAAAAAAAACCATTCCACTTGTATTCAAGATTTTAGACCCATTGCCTGTTGTAATACTTTATATAAGGTTTTCACCAAAATCCTGTGTAACAGACTGGGTCCTTTTTTGGATAAGTTGGTGTCCCCGAATTAGACGGCATTTATCAAAGGTAGATCAATAAGGGATGGAATTTTGTTTGCTCATGAAATTATCAGGGGTCTCAGAAGAAAGGATAATAAATATGTGTATCAAAGTCGATTTAAAGAAAGCATATGATTCGATTAATCGATCTTTTGTTATACATATGTTAATAAGCTTGGGTTTCCCAAACAAATGGGTGAAAATTATTGAAAACATTATTAAGACTCCTGTGTTTTCTATCATTGCAAACGGGGAAGCGCACGGTTATTTCAAGAGTTCTAATGGTCTTAGACAAGGCGACCCACTTTCCCCTATTCTTTTCACCTTGGTCATGGAATATTTTACGTTATTGATGGATGAAAAAGTCAGGGTTGGTCTTATTTCCCCAGTTACAAATTTTGATAATAAGTTGACTCACCTTATTTACACTGACGACATTATTGTTTTTACTAAAGCCAATGCCCAAACTGCAAATGCTATTGGTGATGTTTTTAAGACCATGAAGAGAGTTACTGGCTTGGAATTAAGTTGTGAGAAATCTAACGTTTTCTTTGGGAAAGGGGTGGATTGTTGCACTGATATTAGTATGATCCTCAATATTCAACAATCGGATCTCCCAATAAGGTATTTGGGTATTCCCTTGTCTAGTGCTAATTTGAGGGATAAGGATTGTTCTCCTTTGATAGAGAAGATCAGGTTAAGAATTGGAGGATGGGAAACAAGAATGCTTAGCTTAGCTGGGAGACTTGAACTCATTAAATCTACCATTTACCCCATAATACAATTCTGGATGCAATGCTTTTGTCTCCCAGCCTCTACTGTTCAAAAAATTAAACATTTGATTCTTAACTTTCTTTGGAAAAGTCATAGCAGTAAGATTCCTTGGGAGATTTTGTGCAGGCAAAAAGAAGAAGGAGGAATGGGATTGAGAAATCTAGAAGAGATGAACCGAGCGTTATTGACCAAATTGATATGGAAAGTAATTAATTCAGAAGGAATTTGGGCGGAACTCATGCATTGTAAATATATTGGTCATAAAAGTTTTTGGGAAATTAACCAGCGGTCGGACGACTCGGGAGTGTGGAAATTCATTTTGAAGAATAGACATGTAGCTTTGAAATGCCTTTCTCTCAACATTGCTGATGGTAAAACTATTTCTCTATGGTATGACCCATGGCTAAATGGAAGTTCTATTATGGAACGTATTGGTAGAGACACAGCTTTCAGAACTGGTATGGAAAATTTGTCTCTTAGCAGGATTTTAAGGAATGGTGAGTGGAAGTGGGACTTGTATAGTTTTTTATTTCAAATACATGCAAAAATTGAAGGTGTCAAGATTCACAAGGATATGGAGAGGGATTTCTGGTCTTGGAAGTGCTCTAAGGATGGTTTGTATCAGTTCAAAAAAATTTGGAACACGGTTAGATCCAGTTTTGAAATTAAGTACTGGACGTCTCTGGTCTGGAATAAAATACACGTTCCAAAAATGGCGGTATGCCTGTTTAAAGCCATTAATGCTATCAGAAAGATTACTTCAGAGGCAGATAGTCGTGGACCATAACTGTGTTTTTTTTGTAATAACCACATTGAAACCATAGACCGTCTATTTTTTAATGTAATTTTACAGAAAACGTTTGGCTTTGGAGCTGTAATTTTTTTTTAATTCGCCGAAAAGTTTATTCTCTTTTTCTCTAAAAGATGATTTACAGAAAATCGTTTCTATCTCAAGCTTAAAAAGTCTCAATTCAGATTTGTTCCAACTCTCTCTCTCTGTTTGTGCTTGGCATATTTGGAAAGAAAGGAACGATAGGATTTTTCAGAATCGTTTTACTGAAAGGTCGCAGATTTGTACCAAAATTTTCCAGACAATGAATATCAGAATGGCAAAATCTAAACATTTTAAGAACATTACTGGCATGAATGAAGCATTAGCACTGAAATGGGGATATACCTCCCAACGCTGAATTGGGGCATCATCTCCTTTATCATAAGTTTCGTTCTTCTGCCATCTTCTTGTTTCTCTGTCTCTTGGCTCTGGTTCTCGCGCACCTGTATTATTTACATTGTCCTCACCTTCTCTCCTTTAATTTACATAATAATTTACAATTAACAATAATTATTGATTTAGTTTATAAGGGTGCAGTTTGCAGGTTGCTCCGAGTGCTCGTAATCACGTCCTGGTCACAAAAGAATTTTTAGTTTGGAATTATGAGCTTTATTTCGAAGGTTTTCTCATATCTTATACCTGTCAGCTCTGGCTGGATTTAAGATCTTTTGTTTGTTATCGTCCTCCGATTCCTTGTTGCAGTCTCGATCTCTCTAGTTTCAAAGGAAATTTTGTCAGTTTTTCATATAAAGCTTAAAGACTTCTCCGTTTTGGGTGTTAGAGACTTATCTAGCTAAGATCTTCATTGTTTTTCATGAGGAGGTGTTGGTTTCTGGATTTGCTTTCATTGGTTTGATAGTTGCTCCGATTTGGAAGTAGAAGATGATGTTTCGAGTAACAGTCGATCTTCGATAGTTGCTCCGATCTTGTAGTGATTTATGTTGTGATTTTCATTCTACCTCTCTCACCGCCATTATCATTCTTTTTTATTTTTTCTTCCGAGATGAGTTAATGAAGTAGATGAAAGTGTCGTATTGCTTTATTTGCTTTGAGAGTAGTCTCGAAGTTTCTGGCAATTGGGCTCTCTTTTTCTTTGCTTGGAGGGCTTCGGGCCTATAGTGTTGACCGAGAAGTTTGGGTATGTTTTGTTTGTTTTGTAGTTGGCTTAGCTTTGCTTTGGTCTTGCCTTTTGGCACTTGTAAATATTTTGCTTATAGTTTTTTTTAATAGAAAAGTTTGAACCCATATTAAAAAAAAAGATCGTTCGGGTATGTATCATTTCACCCCATAGTGAACTTGCAGTTTATAACGATATAAAATACAACATCCATTCATCTAATATCAACAATCAACATCCATTACAAACATCGTCCAAATCAATCAATAAATATCAATATAGAACTAATAATCAATCACATGTATTTAACTGGCAATTTATATTCAATAATAAATTAAATAACGATTTAATTCAAATAAATTCAAATTAACTGAGATGATGATTTAAAATATACCAAACAGTCATAAATAAATTTCTAATCACATTATAAATTTTATTTAACAAAGATAAGAAATTTTAAAAGTTGTGAGTGGGTTAAAACACTCACCTTTGAATTTAAATTCGAAATAAGCCCAAAATTTGAACTATCTCAGAATTCATCCAAACCAGCGTCAAAATATCTAGATTTTCGATACGATCCCAGCGGAAGAAACCGCGCGTCAATCGGAGCTCGTATGCAAAAGTTATTCAAGTTACAATAAATATTATTAAAATAATCATTTGGTACACATTTAATATTATAATAATCAACATTTAACTTACTGTTTTGCGCATCCAAATGCACGTAACAGCCCACGCAAAAGCACCAACGCTTGCAACTTTGATCGCACATTACTCTAAGCCTAGACCACCTGAAGCCGTGTAACCACTTGCAATCGGAAGATCATCATCTCCTCCACTAACGTCTACCAACGCCGCCACCTAATTCGATGTCAGTCGCCAGAATTTGTGCCCCAAAGTTAACACAGCTGTGACCTTTCGGGCCAATTCCCACTGCATCGCTGCTCCGATCGTCAAATCGAAACTAGATCTAGAATCCACTCGTCGAGCTCTACAATACCCAGAAGTCGATTTCGCCAATTGATGCTCCGATCAAAAACCCCCAAATTACCCCCTTTGACTTCGCCGCCAGTACCTTTGACCACGATTTCTGGTTGATACGAGCGTTGTTTCCAAAAATGAACACCACACGCTGAATTCATTCGTCGAGAGCTTCGAAACGGTATATTATATGATATGATTTGAAGAGTTTGAATTTTAACCACTTTATTTGATTTGCTAATTGTCATTAGAATGCAATTAGGGTTGATTTCGGGATTAGGGATGAGAAAATGAAGTGGAGGTTGCTGCTAGGGTTTCAGAAAAAAAATATAGGTAGCAAAATGCCTAGCGTAGATTATTGGCCAAATCTAATTACAAAGCCCGAAAACCCCAATTTCTGCACTGACATATAAATAGGTTGTATAATATATCAATTTGTACATTTTAGATGTTTTTGAATTCAATAAACTAAGTTTCAGAACCTAATTCCACTGTATAAAGAAGTTAATTTCAAAATCAAATTATATTCGTTTAAATTACATATATCGATTTCTACGCGTTTCGAACTCGCACGATCAAACGATAAGTCCGATCGCTACGAAACTTGAAATCCTACAGTAATTTACTGTTACGGATCCGATGAAACTGGTTTCGTGAAAATCCAAGACAGTAGCCAAATGGCTATTTTCACATTAATTAAATAAATAAATATTAAATCAATCAAATCACTTTTTAATTCAATATTTGTACTTTACAAATTTCTATCACTTTAGATTACTAGTAATTTATAATCCTTTAAAACAAATTTCTATATCGATTCAACATTCAATATTGCACAAATTACAATATTTGATTTCAATTTCAATAAATTCAGTAATTATAAATTTAATTTCCAATAAATCCATTTGTTTGATTTTTCAATCTTGTTATTAAATCAATTATTACCCTATGGATAGCCAAATGGCTATTTTCACATTAATTAAATAAATAAATATTAAATCAATCAAATCACTTTTTAATTCAATATTTGTACTTTACAAATTTCTATCACTTTAGATTACTAGTAATTTATAATCCTTTAAAACAAATTTCTATATCGATTCAACATTCAATATTGCACAAATTACAATATTTGATTTCAATTTCAATAAATTCAGTAATTATAAATTTAATTTCCAATAAATCCATTTGTTTGATTTTTCAATCTTGTTATTAAATCAATTATTACCCTATGGATATAATTAACATTAGTTTATCTCTTACTACATTAACATTTTACAATTTCATCTTAATTTCCATTAACGTAATAATTAAATATTAAATTTCATTTAATTGCAATTAATCCAATTATCATAATTTAAATTCCAATAAATTGATAAATCTTGGTTTCCATTCTTTTTATCCAACCAATTGTCGTATTATGAAATAAATTAACATAATTTCTAATTGTTACCTTAATTTACATTCACGTAATATTCAATTAAATTTTATTGCAATTGGTTTCAAATTTAATAGACTAAATAAATAGGTAGCATAAATAATTGTTACCATTTACTTTTAATTACACTTATAAGTTATTATTAACAAACAAATGTTACAATTGCTTACATAACACTGTTTTTATCCAATTATCATTAATTATATACTAATTCATCAATTAGTTCAATATCTACACTTGTTTCCTTATATTCAATTTATAGCCAAGTATAACATTTAAATTTATTTTCATTAATTGGCACTTCATTCAATTCATTAATTATTAACTTTAATTAACCTCGTTGTTACATTTCATCTTAGTTATTATTTCATTATTAATTTACAAATTTTATTTCTTTCAATATTAAATTACCAAAATCTCATTATATTAACCATTTTAATTATCGAAAATTTATGGGTCATTACACCAAGAGTAAGACACCATCCATTATCATGTTGGTATGCCTATGGACGTAAGAAAGGAGTTTAGTAAGATATGTCAAAGGATACAAAGAGAGTTTCAATTGGTCGAGAACGAAGAAGCAAGTGGCGTAGTACGTTGCAAGGTATTTAACGATGGAGATATGCTAACAGTGCAATCTATTTAAATTTAAGCTATGCTCGGACATTTTATGATTAGAGGTACCTTAATGATAAGCAAAGAAATGGAAATTGCATAGGATAGACATGCATAGAGGGTCTGCAATGGGTAGCTAGGTAGGTAAAGGACTCGCTTTTGAGATATGTTATATGGGAAAGCTAGCACCATAAGTTGTTGGGCCTTTCCTGGTTGTATAGAGGGTAGAGAAGTCAACATGTTGAATGGGCTTCTTGAAAAGTTGGTGGGTGTCCACACATTTTCAATTTATCCCATCTTCGAACGTACGTCGATGATTTAGCAGTTATGGTAGAACCTAGTCAGCTTAGGAGGTGAAGGTAGAGAGGGAGTCTTGAATACTCTGTAGTTGTATTCACATCTTAGGACTTGATGTGATATAACAGAAAAATAAGAAAACGAAGTTGGTCCACATATGGTAAGGAAAAGGTTTGGATGGTTGTATGTGGGAACTCGATGAGATAATCCGAGTTTCCCCATCATGAGTTTTCTTCCAATAGTTCTTTTAGTTAGTTTGTCGTTAGGTCGTCTTTATGTTTGCATGGTTGCTTTAGCTAGCTAGTTGACATAGGCATGGATGTATGGATGCTAGAATTGGTTACATACACATCCTTATGATGTGTTTTGGTTGCCATGGTTGCTTTGTTTGGATTATACCTATTTAGTTTATAACATGTTGACTCGTATGTATATACATTCCAACCTAGGGTATATTTCCATAGCTAAGTGTTCTAACTTATGCTAGATAATTTTATATATGCTATTTGTTGTACCTTTATATACGCATTTACTGGTTGTGTTTGTGAACATGGTTGTTTAATTGCACTTTAATATGGATGTTGCATATACATTTTGCATATATTAGGATGTTTGCATATACATTGGTTGCACTACATGTGCATTCATATTGGAGGCCGATTTAGTTGCATTTGCACTCATCTCATATCATATCATCCTATTTTATGTATTATTACTCTTGGTTGTATTTGTGTTGTATAACGGATGCTAGATGGATTGTCGCTAAGTTTGTTTTGTATGTTTGTATGTTGTAAGCGAGTTACATTGTTCATATCTTGAAATTTCAGAAACGAAATTCTTTTAAGAGGGGAGAATGTAGCATCCCATAATTTTACGAGATTAAATAATTAAATTAAAAAGGATAAATCATAATTTCACATAACTAGTGAAATATAAATTTCTATAGGAGCTGGAGTTAGGCTTCGGGGCCTATCCCATTACGTCCGGAATGCCATTTATAGTTAGAAAACATATATAATTTATTGAATTTGGTTAAACGGACTAAAAATGAGAAGAAGTCAAACCTAATAGCATTTTCATAATAAATTTCGAGATTTCAGCCTAGATATTATATTTTTCAGCCTATAAATAAATCTCTAACATTATTCCTTTTGCTCTAATAATCTTGCCTCCACTTATAAATCCCTAGTCAGTAAATTAATTTTAAGTACACCAAATCAAATCCAAATTTAACAAATTTATTTATAAAACCAATCACTATAGAGAGATTTACGCAAATAAATCAATGCCATCAGAAAATTTGGCATTTTCAAGGCAAGGAATTTCTGGACAACGAAGGAGGAGGAGGATTTACCTCGGATTGGAGAAGATGCATGACTAATCGGTGAGTGGGATTTATCATATTTGTGTATATATTAATAAGATATAGTAATTCACCCTTTATGGTTGTAAATCGCATATTAGACGATGTAAATGAAGAAAAAAATGATTTTTTTCAATACACCTTATTAGGATGTAGTATGCCATGGCTGTATAATTAAAAAAGTGAATTTTTATTGATTGTAATTAACGAAGTTAACCGCTCTCTAATTAAAAATGTTAAACGCAACGTTTGTTTTGAATTAACATATCATATATCAAAACTGTATTTCTCGACGTGAATCCATTAGTGGTGTTCATTCGTCGATTGGGTGTATGCTTGATCAGAAAATGCGTCAGAAATTTCAGTAAACATGAACCGTCCATTTTGATCCAACAATGAAACAACGACGATAGGCTGATTAAGGGATATGGGTGTGTAGAGGAGATCGAGTAGATGCTCACGATGGCCCCCGATTACCTTAGATTAGGTCGTGACAGTTAGAAATTGATAGGGTTAAGGGTATGCCCTAGGGGGAAATTATGTAATTTGTTACATATATCTAACTCGTTGACCAATCTTGTTCGAAATAAAGATATTTTCTTTCTATTATATACTTGATATAATATGGTTATATTAATTAATTAATTTAATTAAAAGTATATTTAATAGAAATTCATAAATGGTACGTTTTGTGATAGTAGCTACAAAGTGTTGTAACCGTGAGTAATTTACCACAATGAAACAAATATATCATTTTAAATGTTCCTAGTCAAGATGCATCGAGACTGGATATCGATGTATCTGTTGAGACTAGAGTACGTAACGCTCTCTAAATGTTGGGCAGTGTATTACTCATGACTGCTGGGGGCACCTAGGGGTTGCGTACTAATAATTATTGGTTAACTATGGAACGACTCACTTGGTAGTTTTTTGTTGGTTAATATAACTAAGGTCAAATAGAAAATATCGATGTGACTAATTTATACGGTTCTTTCGACTTGAGAATACTGTGAACCTTCAATATGAAAGCTCTGCTTTGATTATAGTCAAATCATGGCATAACATTTATCGAGTGACTATAGTCGGGTCGAGTGGAAGTATTGGAAGTGAAGCACTATTCAAGAGAGGATTTGTCTCCTCGGTTATATGGGGTTAGTATCACGGTCAATTCAAGTCAACCTAAAGTCAAAATCTCTGGCCAGAGTAGTTCGGGTGATAATAATTGTTATTATTGAACCAAGGACTTTGTGTTAGGATTACAGAGTTGAACGTGGATGATGTTGGAATTTTGACCATTACCAAATTCAGCAAGTCCAAAGTGATATAGTTTTGACGAAGAGAATTGGTGTAAATAATTGTCACAACTGGGCAGCGCTTATTAAATTAAATTGAGAGTTTACCAAAAATGAGTAAGCGATAAACTTGGCCATAATATCACACCACCTACTAAGTGAAGTGTGAATGTTAACGTTCGAATAGTTCGACGTTAACCGCTGACCGAATTTACACCTAAGAGTCACACACCCAAAATGATGAATTCTCTTTAGACCAAACAATTTAATAAGTTTATAATTATTATAAATTAATTAAATAAATTAATATTTATGAAATATTAATTTTTAATCTGATTCGAGAAATAAAATTGCATATATTTATAAAAGTTATGAATATATTGATCTATATGAGATATCAATAACAAAATATGTTAAATATGATTGTGCATATTTAATTTGGGTTAAATGGGCTCACAACCCATGAGATTTGGAGAGGATGGGCATTGGTTTAGAGAAAGACAGGAGGTGGTTACAATATGTGTGATTTGGTTTTGAGATGTGTGGTTGAGATCATTATTTGTTCTCTTGTCCTATCCATATAAAGCCAATCTCAAAACCCTAATTACAAGCTAATTCATTTTTTGAGCCGCCTCTTTCTTTTTCTTCTTCTTCCTCATTTTAGTGGTAGCAACTATCCTCTAAAGTCATCCCAAAAATTCTCAAATCCAACTCAAATTAAAAATACTAATTTGTAGTAGAAGGTCTCTAATCCCGGATTACCAACATGATGGATTGGGAATTGTTCTAAAAAGAGAAATCATTCTTCAACGTGGACTCAAAGGCTTCATTAGGAGGTAAACTTTCATCTAGTATTAGTTTTTTGGTTTCAAGTTCATCATATAAGTTGATTTACATCCAAATCATCTATTTATATTCAGATATGTTTATTGTTTAGATTATGTGAGATTTTTGTAGGTACATGGGTTCGTTACAATTAGATTGGTTATATGCTTGTTGTAATATATTGTATATTGATTTATTGTTGAATTAATTTTCTAAAAATAAAATAATATATATATATATATATATATATATATTAAATGTATACAGATCGACAAATTATCAATATGTATAATTGTATATACGATTATATTTCATATATATTTAATCTTTAAATTTTCTTATGATGATTTATACTTCTTATGAATCATAAAATATAAAAATGTTTTATTAAATATGTATATACATATTTTATTATTATTTAATGATTTTGTGAATTTTTATTATGTATAAAATAATTAATTGGTCAAGTTTTTGATTTTATATTTTTTATATTTGGTACATCATGCAAGAAGTTTTTTGTAAAAATTTTAGATTTTATAAACTTAAATTAATATTTTAAAAAATTAATTTACTTTCGTCCTGCAATCAATCATTTGATTAAAAATATAATTTCAGTTAAGAAAATTCTAGAATTTTTTTAAGCCTTAACCGTGTCTCAGGCACCTTTAGAAAAAGTTTAGGATTTTTATAACTTAGTTTAATAATTATTTTGAATTAATTTATTTTCGAACGGCAATTAATTATTTAATTAAAAATATACTTCCAATTGATACAATTCCAGAAATTTTTACTAAGCCTTAAATATATCTTAGGTACCTCTAGAAAAGTTCTAGAATTTTCAACTTGATTTCATATTTTTAAGAATTAATTTGATTATGAGCTATTATCAATTATTTAATAATAAATATTGTTTTAATTGAGAAAATTTTATAAATTAATCTTAAGCCCAAAATGTATTTCAGATTTTAAAAATTATAAAACTTAAAAAAAAATTCATATAATTATTTTATATTAATTTATTATGGCAGAAACTATTTCATTCAATAAAATTTATATACAACACATACATATACATATATATTAATATCTTGCTTTAATATATTATACAAGCAAATATTTGGACAAATTACAGTACACACAAAATGAGCTAATGTGTCTGTTGCAATGTAAATCCCAACATCTATATACGGGCATATTATACCCTTCACGGATTATGATGTTACACATGCACACACACATATATGTATATATATACGTATATGATACATACATATATATATACTTATATAAATACATAAAACAAAAATCAATTAAATGTCAAACTACAATTTGTACAGTTAGAATACATATGGACACAGTAATAAATTTTTCCATGA
The DNA here is from genome assembly GCA_030737815.1 of Allium fistulosum. NCBI lineage: Eukaryota > Viridiplantae > Streptophyta > Magnoliopsida > Asparagales > Amaryllidaceae > Allium > Allium fistulosum. The sequence continues at coordinate 1,036,391,204 of CM060902.1, read as the reverse complement.
ATAAATTATTAATTAATTACATTTTATGAATTAATCAACTCAAATTAAAGAGAGAATGAAAGGTTCATCTCTCCATTTAATGCAATTAATACTCTCAATTAATTAATTGTTTTAGGGAAAGAAATGAAAGGTTTCTTTCCCTATAACATTAAATCTTATTAACGCTTTCAATTAATTACTTGTTTTATGGAAAGAAATGAAAGGTTTTCTTCCCTACACACACACACATTAACTCTTATTAATAAATGTTAAGTGTATTTGATACACTATACATTTAAAATTAAATTTATTTAAAGTTCCCTTTAAGTAATTTAACTAAATACATGATTTAATTTAAAACAAATTTAGAAATGTTCTAATTAAATTAGGCTTCATAGGCTCAACTAAGATCCAATAGGGTAATTTTTTTTGAAATTCACTCATTTCTTCTACTACGGGCTGGCCCGGTTCCTTTAGAAATTGCCATGGAATATCCGACGGTAGAGTTGGGTTCTGGTGCGGCGTAGGTGGCCGCGAATTGACATGGATAGATTATGATGAAGATCGCGATGGTGGTGTCGGATTAGGGTTGTCTTGCTTGAGATATTGACGGCGATAATGAGAAGGGGTCGGTTGATTTGGTGGGGGAAGCGATGTCGAGTACCATAAGTTACCATAGAGGAAACAAATAATAATAATAAAATAAAATAAGTAAAATATATAACATTAAATAATTACAAAAATGCCCTTAACTTTAAACACTCATAACTCTCGCATACAGACTCCATTTTCACATTCGTTTGCGGTATCGGGATCGCAGCGAGACGAGGAACGCTTTGGTATATTGTTTGCTGTGTTTTGAGCTACTTAAAAGGTGCTTTATTTTAGTAGATTTTGTTGTATATGAGTTCAACCTGGATGTTTTGGGTACACGTATGGGAAAATTGGTCCTCGGTGTACTAGTGACATTTGGGGATGACGAGTTGGGGCTTGATCCAGTAGCTTCGCAAACGATTAGGTGATGACGAGTTTTGGGCTTGATCCAAATATTGTCGTTGACTGATAAGCAAATGTCTAGCATGTACTTGACCTCAATAGTCATGTACGTTTTCGGCATTTGAGCTGGGACTTTGGACCGAGTCGTTTGCATACGTTTTCGGCATTTGAGCTGGGACTTTGGACTGAGTCGTTTGCATACGTTTTCGATATTCAAGGTAGGACTTTAGGCTCGGTCATTTCATATGTTTCCGCATTCGAGCTGGGACTTTGGGCCTAGTCATTTGCATACGTTTTCGGCATACGAGCTGGGACTTTGAGCTCGGTTGTGTGCATACATTTTCAGCATACGAGCTGAGACTTTGAGCTTGACCGTGTGGATATGTTTACGGCGATGGTGAGTTGGGACTTTGGGCTCAATCATGTCATAGTTGTTTCAGTGTATGATTAGACTCGGTAGAGATTTGGTGAGACCTTAGCATATGTTGTCGCTATTTTTTATATTATGTTTGACTGACTTGTTGGATGCAAGTGACACGGGTTAAGGTATGATTTTCGTGCATAAGTGCTGTTTTACTAGCTTATTAGTACTATATACTTATATGACGCGTTTCACTCACCAGACGTATGTCTAACCCCCTCTATTATTTTCTTCTTTTTAGTTATACTTTGATAGGTCGATAGAGAGGACATAAGGTGACTTGGAGGCGTGATGGTACGATAGAGACACGTTGATTTATTTATTAGCTATCTACTATTGTATTCAGTTTATTTCCAGACTATCAGTAGAGAGATGTTGTGGTTGGATTTATTTGATACAATATTGTTTTATTAGTTTGGATTGTACTATGGGTTACTATTATATTTTATTTCTTCCGTTGTAAGTTTCAGAAAATGTAAAGTATAGCAAATAGCTCTGTTACATGCTTTATATTTTACCTTAAAAACGATCCGCCGTCCGTCAGGTCCGCGATGTCAGTGTGTTTTTTATGCATGAATTGGGGTTTCGTAGATGGCAGGTTGTTACATTTTCAACAATCATATATAAAATTATCTCTTCCATTATTTTACATTCAAGTTCATAAAATTTATTTCTTTCTAAAATTACCATTTATTATGAAGAGATATTTTCTTTTTAAAGTTGGAATTTCATTAAAGCAAACATATATGCAATTTCTTTTTTCCAAAATTGGTATATCATTAATAAATCGCGTACGTTAAATGGATTGTTTAATCAGTAATAAATTTTACTTTTGTTAAGAACAACGGTAAAGGTAACGGCAAGTGATGAATGTTTGTATTCTATAATTTTGAAAAGTAAAAAATATTTTGAGTTATATTCTAAAACTATATTTTCAACTAATATGTTTTTGCCAAAATATTAGGCCCCGTTTGGCTTGTCGTTTTCAGTTTTGTGGTTTCGTCTATACAAAAATGCGTCCGTTGTATGTATTGTTGAAAAACAAGCAATTTTGAAAAATGAAATTAACATGTAAAATAGAAAACAAGTTTATTTTGTTTTTCGTGTTTCGAGAGAAAACAAAAGCACGGAAACAATCCAACTCCTTCGTTCCGTTGGTGGTTGCAATGACTAAGAATTATAAATCTTCTTCTTTTATTTCTTGCTATTTCTTAGTGCAAGTTGAAAACACAAAACTCAAAATACAAAATGAAACCAAACGAGCCCTTAAGTTTTGGTTATTTATATTCGTAATTTACATTAACTAATGGATAAAAATATACAACTTTTGATTTGAAATAATTTTCTTTTGTATTTTGTTATATTTTCGAGGAAAATGTTAATTATGTTTGAATTTTTTTAATCATAAACTAAAATAATCGAGGTATGAAATAGTGAATTAAAAAATGCAATTTTTTTCATAACTAAACTGACATTGTGACTTATAACGTTTCATGTCTATTTTCACTTAAAACTTTTTTAGTAGTTAAACAAATATTTGCTTTTCACTTTGGTAATATAATATAATTATTTTTAACAAAATATTTTAATATTTGCTACAAGAACTTTTCCTGCATAAAAATATTGGTTTATTACCATCATACTTCAATTTCTAGCTTTCGTCAATTCAATCTATATATCACATTTATCTTTTAAACAAATATACCAAAAAGCTAGATATTAATTTCAAAATCTATATACATAAACATCTACGTGTAAAAATCTATAAAGACATTAACTTCAAAACTAATTAAGAATACTAACATTGATTTATTTGCTTAGTAAAGATTAAATTGCTAAAAATAAAAAAGATCAATGCATGACTCATTTTTATAAACAAAAAGGATAATTTAAATTTTATTCAAATACAAAAAGTATACAAATCATGTAAAAAATTACATACCTTTTAAAATAATAAGTTCCATTTATAATTCACATTTACAAATTTGCACATATTTTTTAGGACCGACTATTTGAACAAAAAATTAAATACAAATCATGACACAAAAGATCTAAACCATTGGATTTTTTTGTCTTTACGAAGAAAGTAGAATTCAATGGGCAATTCAATGATGGAGATTGTTTGTATCACTAACTGTGCCTATATTTTGTCTACATAGACTTTTCCATATTTTTTTGCATACTAAATTCTATTTTTAAAAGTATTTATAAAATTATTTTTCAACATCATGCAACGCACTGTAGTTATATGGATAGACAAAAGATCGAGTACAGTACATGAACAAGTCTCGTAATTATTGTTTAATGGACTAATAAATTTAGGCCCAATTAATTAATTAAATACCTGCAGTTTGACACGGTGCAGATAACAAATGGCAATGGCACCATCAGTTATCAGAACCCCATTTCTCAATCAAATTCCCAATATCAACGTTAAATTTTGCTCCAAATACTTCAACTTTCAGAAAAATCAGTTTAAAAGGTGCTGTCGTCTGTCTTCATTTCGTAAGCCAATAATAGCATGCAACTCTCAAGAAGGAGAGGATAATAATAACCAAAAAGAGAACGCGTCAGCTTACTCAATCATTGCCGCCATGAAAAGCATACATAATGATATCGTGGTTGTAGATACTCCAGACTCAAGGGTTTTGCTTCTTGATTCTACGCGTATGCATTTCGTTACCGTAATGCATTGTTGTGGTTACTTAGTTTGTATTAATGATGACTTTTGCCAAGTATAAATTGTGGTTTAATGATTATTGGATTACTTTAGTTATGTAGTAAAGTTGAAGTAAGTGTCACGAACTTGACACATCTTTGTCTGGCTTGTTCTTGAAAAAATGCTATTGTCGGATAGAATTTATACATATATGAGCATGAGCAATTCAGTTTCTTTTTAAAAAAGCTAATGTGTTTTTTCTTAGCACATTCACTGTTAGAACTTAGAACATGAATGATACTGTTAATTAAATGGTTAACAAACGTTGTTTTTGGCTTCTGCAGATAATGTTCATAGCATGATAAACAAGGATCACAAATGGACAGGTTCATACTGGGTATGCAGTTCTTGTTTCAGTTTGGTATTTGAATGTCATGAATCCTTTATACTGTTGACATCTTATACTGATTGCAAATATACTGATTATTGATGCTATGGAAGAACTTGTATTTTAATAGGAATTTTAGTCGAAGTAGTCAACTAATTGCTGGATTCAACCTCCCAGGTGTATAAACATTATATCGATCTTTTAACATTCCCAGATTAGTTGAAATCTTAGTAGCTGTTAAAATTAGGCTATAGTAAACTGAATAGCTGTATGCGGCATTATTGTTAATTTAGAAAGGGTAAGTGTTGAATTTTAGGTACGACAAGTTAGTTTATTTTATTTTTTTTGTTGATTAATATGTAGAAGCTAGAATGGTAAATGTCATATCTGGACTTAAACTAAATCATCAGCTAGTGAAATGTATGTGGATTTGTTATAATTATCAACTAAATCAAGGAACCTTACACTCTTAATCAATCGGAGAGAGTGTTAATCCTCCCGCTATTTAAGTGGAGTATGAGAATAGCCTTTACCTTGTTTATTACGCTTATTGTAAGGGCACACATCTTCCTTTCCCAAGTTTGGTTAAATTAATTATATATAAATATTAAAACCTAGCTATTCACTTCGAAAACTAAAGAAAATGTTCGACTCTTCCATATGTGCAGATCAGTGGCGTAGGCAGGATGTAACGTTGGGGTGGGCACAAAGTGAAACGGGTTTCGACTGTGACAACCTCCGTTGCAATTTTTAATTTTTTTTAATGGCATTGATATTTAACAAAATTTACACAAGAAACTTATATGACTAAATTAAGATAAATAACACCTTGAGCATTTATATACTTTGGGTTTCATTGCAAAATGATCAGTAATTGATCTTTCGAAATATGCGCTTCATAAGAAACCGAATGAAAAACAAAAAAGTTGCGTATTTTACAAATTTTCTGAGTTCCATGAGAGATAACTCAATTGAAGTTTCCGAAAGGGAAAAGGTACCGCACTAGATGGTTTGGTGAAAAGCACTAGATGGTTTGGTGAAAAGCATGTGAGATTGTCTGATGGAGAAGGAAAAAAGGCCAACGTCTCGAAAGACCGGAACACTAAAAAGGGGGGACAAATTCTTTTATTTTCTGCAACAAAGAATCTGCTGCCCATTTTTTTTATTTTTTTTTCTGGGGTAGGCACGTGCCTACCCCATTTGCAATGGGGCTCCGCCCCTGGTGCAGATGGATTGGTTTGTAATATGAATTTGGTAAAACACAAATGCTTGATATTTAAACTTGTCCTAAGATTGGTCCATGAGAGGAACTCTAAGAAAATACTTCTTTATTGTAACCCCCTATTTATGTTGTATATGGAAAGTTTGATCCCTCACTTAATTAAGTGAATGTGTCTACAACCTAAAATTAAATCTGTATCATTGTTATTGTAGGACGAATTTGCATGTCTTCCTGCTATTGTTCCACAAGGTCCTATTGCTCTGTTAGGTTTGGTAATTTTTCTCTTTTGAAACATTAAAAACAATTTATTGTAATTTTTATGTTGTTTTTAGTATCTAATTGGAATTTATGATTGTTAGTGTTTATAACCTCCAGGGAGCAGGAACAGCTGCACATTTAATGCTTGACGTGTGGCCTTCATTGCAATTAGAAGGTTGGGAGATTGATGAGATAGTAAGATGCAATTTCAGCTGTACTTCTTTTTTCTTCATTTTTTTAGAATCGGTTTTTCCATATTTGTGATTTATGTAAAGGATCCTTCATACTCATTCATATGGTTTGGATTAAATTCCATTGCATCTGTTATATGCTTTTAAGATGTCTGTATTAAATGTAGTGCAGAAAATTAAACTGTACAAACTTGGTCTTATATACCCGTATGATTTGGTGTGCGGATATATATTTGAAATCATTTATATACCTGAACCTACTTCAATCAGGTAGCTTAGCTCACTTCCTATTATTGATTCATAATAGAATTATCTTACCGATATATAATATAATTCCGCTAAATAATATATGTCTCATATGTATCTTATGTACCTGCTTGTTTAAAATAACTCTGTCATGTTCTTACAGTTGATTGACTTGGCAAGAAATTATTTTGGTTTATCGGTTTTGGAAAAACCTACACAAGATGGCGGTTCACTTTCCATACACGTTGGTGATGCACTTTCTCCATCAGTTGCAGTTGAAGGAGGCTTTGCAGGTAACCTTTTTATGCATTTCAAGGGATGTATATATCATGATTTTTTGTATGTATGTCTATTTTTTTTCTTACATTCATTGGATATTTGGATGTTCATTTTGAATTAAACTAATCCATATTGGGAGACCATATGTTTTGTCTGCTGTCTTTGGGATCCTGTATATTTCTTGTTCAAGATGAGCGCCTAATTCATGCAGTTTTGAGGTAAATCACTTTATATCAATTTGAAGGAGGCGTGTGGAAATAGTTGATTACATTATAGTATTTTAAAGCATGTTAGTTAGTGCTAGTTTTGACATCTATTATGAAGTTAAATCTGTTTGCATTCAAATAAACTACCCAAATTCCAAATATCAATTTTGTTGCTAATATCATGCTTATTGCTTAGATTTGTAACGGATAGTTATGCTGTTTGAAGTTAGATATGTCGTAGAGAAATTATTCTTATAGAACCAATGTCATAATAAATTTGTGATTTAACAAACATATATTCATTTTCCAAATCTTGTTCATATTTAACACTTCAACATTGTTCATATTTGGATGCTAGAAATGAACCTTTTTAGTTGTCTTTTAACTGTTACTTAGTATGTAATTTTTTTTGCAGGAATTATCGTTGATTTATTTTCGGATGGGAAAATATTGCCTCAATTGCACGAGGTATGTGCTAACAAATTTTCATTTCTCGTCAGCTTTCATGTTTACTTAAGTCTTCTTAAAGTGTTCGAATATTTAGAGCAAATATTATTTGCATTGATACATTTTGACTGATACGTTGTATTTTCACTGATTTATGGTCGAGCATCAGATATAGCCTCTTGGAATAAGTATTTATTCCAAAGGAATGCTAGGTACGGTATTTAAATGATTCGACTTATTTGTAAAAACATTATTTTATGGTTTAATACGTATATATAAATTTTACTGACCTTCCTATAGTAATAATGGGATAGTCGATCAAAAAGTAGATATGCAAAAAAGGGCTCCCAGATTCGAGTGTATGCTGTTAAGACAAAAAAGTGGTTAGTTAGGTACATGGCAGTACTAGCCTAATTTTATGTATAGATTATCTATGCAGTAATATAAAATAAACATATATGGTAATATAGTTAAAAACAAAGCTTGATTCGCGTATGCACGTGCGCACACATACATGTACAAACACACAAATATTTTTGTGCATGCAAATCAATTTTGGATATAACATATACTTCATGATAATCCTGAGATGGACTTTAGCTTCTGAGATGTAAATCTGAGATGAACGTTCGAGATGTATTTGTGTCATTTGAGATCTCCTCTGATACAAGGTCAAGTCTCTAAATCTTCAAGACGAAACGTCATCGAAATCCGAGTTTTAAAATCTTGCATACCGCAAGTTACCAAAATATAGCATGAAAGTGAAACATTTTTAACAAACATTTTAGATCCAACTACTATTTCAAATCTCCGTCATCTCAAGTGATATATCAGGGAGAAGTTCTAGCGAAAAGAAACAAAGAATTTCGACGGAAATATCCTTTTCAATATATCATCCGAGATCTCGCTACCTCAACCGATATCTTGACATAGTCAAATTTCAATATCTCGACCAATAATAGGATATTTTTAGTGTGCTACTATCGACACATTGGAAAATGTTTTTGGCTACCATTGAAATTTTATCATCATCAATTATTTTCATATAGCATATGACCGCCAAAATATATTTTCTCATTGAGTCCTAAACAACCGTAGCATTTTCTTATCTCTTAGAAAAATTCACGTACAACTGTCCCAAAACATCATCAGAAAATAAAATTTTCAAACCTTAAAGCAAAAAAAAAAATTGTCTGACAGATGAAGCCAAACGAAGATTTAGTGGACGATTCTAATTTTGAAATACAAAGGGTTTGGTTTACTTTTTATTTGTAATTAAATTCTGTTTTTCTTTTGTATATCGATTTTAGATTTTTTTTTGTTCAGGGTTTTTTATTGTTATTTTAGGATGAGTTTAATGATCCTGTGATCAATACAAATTCGAACGATATAATGGTTAATGATGTTGTAATTAAAAATCTTTTTTGATAGTAATAGTGATACTTATTTAAGCAGAACACTCTTTGATGTCTTAAGAGTTCAAACTCATGACATTTAGAACCTTTGTTTAGAGCGGCATACCACTAACCAGTTGAGCTAGTGGTTCTTGACGATGTTGTAATTGAAAATCTCAATGTAAGTTATTGACTTGTAATGTTTTATCATACAACATTTATGACATTTTCCCCTTATATATATATTTTGTTTATTAGATTGAGGATTCCAATAACAATAAAATTGAGAATGCACTTGTCATTTCGACTAAAATTTGTTTGATGGTGAAAATATGAATGAAGATGGTCAATCAAATGTCAAGACATATAAGTTGATTTGACAAACCATTTTTAACCGATTAAGTATTTATTTAAAATTTCATCATCCTAAATATGCTCAAAACATAAATTTTATTATTTTATTTTTGATTTTTTGTGTACATTATATGATTTTTGTTGTGTTTTGAAAAGAGTTGAATTTGGTTTATGAAATAAGAGAGAACCATTGTGTTTTGAAGTACTTGGATGTCTGTTTACATAAAATAAAATAATAGTTAGTATTGGAAAGCATGAAATCAAACTTTATATGGTGGCATTTAGTTTTGAGAGCCAAAAACATTTTTCTTGATGCCAATAGCAACACATTATTTCTATGGTCACTTGAATTTCAATGAAAACTAAAATCATGTGATAAATTGCATACCAAATATTTATATATGCATGTGATCAGTCAAAATAGAGGTTTTTGGCATCAATAAAAGCAACGGTGCAAGTCAAGTCGCGTTCGAATGCACATAACTTGTAATATGGCATATTGCACAAAAACTAATAAATTGGAGATTTACACAAATTTGTTCGGTTACATCTCAATATAAGGAAGGTCAGTAAATATTTTGAGGGGAATTGGTTTTTGTTTCGACGGGATTCAAAAGTTCAACTTTGGTGTCAAAATTTAATGAGCCATAAATACCTCGTTCTCTTAATTTCTGTCTTATTTATCATTTGACTGGAGAACATTGTAGTAGGATAAAAAATCATTTAAGGAGAAAAAGATGAAAAAAGAGAAATCAAATATGATATTAATTAAGAAAAATCGATGAGTAGATCCCTTACTCTATCTCTCTCGTCCATGATTTTATTTTATTTTTCTATCATATTTAAGTATGGTAATAATTAGTGTCTAGTTGATTCTAGACTAGGAGATGACTAGATTCAATCAGGAGATAGATGAATAGATTCAATTAGGAAGATGTTTGATTGTGATTTTATGTCGATTTGATTTGTTAGAGAATTAAGGAAACTTTATTATATGTAATATGATCGAATTTGGTAAGAGGTCCAGTTTATAAAAAATATCAATTTTATGCGTTTATTTTGATTTTGAAGCACGAGATGATTTAAATCAATTAGAAGTGGAATTTAACAATTTGGGGTAGAAATAATGAAAAAGTAAATCAAATGAAAATTATTATTTTTATAGTAGTATTTATAAATATTATTGTGCTTGCAAATCAAATTTAGAGATAACTTATACATAAAGATGTTTTCGAAATGAACTTTATGATCCGAGATGTAAATCCTTTATGAACGCTCGAGATATACTCATATTGTCTAAGATCTTACTCGATACGACATTAGGTTACAATTCCGGAGACGAAACACGATCGAAACCCAAGGTTTAAAACCTTGGATTTAACATTAAAAATAAGATTAAATCTAATTAAATAAATAGAATTTAAAAAAATTCATCAATAGTCATATCCAGTACTTAACAAGCTATCAATATTCACATAATTAAATTATTTCCTACTAATATATGAACCGACAATATCCCACAACTTGTAGTATTAACTAACCGGTTTCAAATTATATATCAGGAAAAAAATATTAACTTGTTTTGAAGTACAATAGGGCAACATCCAAATATGATTGAAACAAGTTTTTGATGGAACTAGTGTTTCAGTTGATGGTTTTGCTATAGACTGATAATAATATTTGTTTTAATTCACTATAATCCTAAAAGTTGTAGAAAACTATGGTTTACAAATTATTCTTGTCAAAAAAATGTGATGAAGCTGATGATAGACTCAAGCCTTCTTATTGTATTCCTATCTCAGTTTGAACGCCATGTTGGTAGTAGCAAAAAAAATTAGTTGCATTCATGACTTTATTCAACTTGTATGAAACAACATTCATCCGCGTAAGCAATCTCATTGACATTATGTTTTTATATAAATGACATGCTTTGATATTCATGAAAAATTGACAATATAAAACATATAAATCTGTATCCTTCATATGAGGAAAAAATTTCACCGTAGAAATATATTTTTCTAACATTTAACCATTCTTTTCATAATTTACTGGGACAAATAGTAATATTATTCGACCCGTATGAGGAGTTAAAAACATAAACAAATAATAAGAAAAGAAAAGAATAAAGAGAAGTATTCTCACATTAGTAAAGAATTCATGGAAATCAAGCATCTATAATTTAAAGAAATAGGTTTTTCATCTAAATGCTAAAAGACAAAACAATGAAAGAGGATATGATTTCAATAAAAAAAAGCGTACAGACGTTGGATCCATTAATTAATTCACCATAATTTGTCACACTATAATAAAAACAAATAGTAAGGGTTAAAAGGGTTATGTTACATTACTATTAATTTCACGAATAAAAATAACGGCCGATATTTAAAAAAATTATTCGATATATTACACTAATTAAACGCCAATTCATTGCTAGTGATATTTAAGCGATATTTTGAGTAAAAATTGCTGAAGCCTTTTATACAATGTATCATCGTTATATCAGTGATATCATCCGGTGTTAACTGCATAGCTCTTGGATAACCTGTAAACAAACATACTTCTGTCATATTTCAACTTCTTTACATTCTCATTCAGCACATGTGCTCCTAACATATTTCAAAGTATGCTTACGTCAGATCCTCATCTTTATGAGTGTAATAGTCACCAAGAATGTACCAAGTCGAGAATACTAGCTGCAGTTTCTAAGGCATATCACAAAAATGAATTTGGTAAATCTGAATAACTTATCATCGATTTAACCATCTCCATAAGAGTCATATTTCTTTGTTATACCATACCATTTTCTTCGAAGTTCCAAGTGCAGTCCAAGCCTCTTACAAATATCCCTAAACTCTTTAACGAGATCTAATCATAATGGCTTTATAAATTTCCTTTAGTGTTTCTCCTTCTCCATCTTCTATTCTTTGAATTTTTCAAAACACTCGGATTTACAATGCATCAAATATGTCTTAACCTTGAATGGTCACCCATAAATGTCATGAAATATTCCAAACCATCTTTAATGTTGATTGATATAGTCCACACAAATCATAATGAACTGATTCCAACTTATCTTTGACCCCATATCCCTATTCATAAACGACCTTTTGGTCATTTAAGTATGATTCATAGAGGGGAAGTGTCTCCATTTTCAATGAACTCAAACGTCTATTTTCAACAAGTTTTTGAATCCCTTCTTGGTTAATATGACCCAAATGTAAGGGTCAAAGATATGTTTGTTTCCTATGAGAATGCACGTATCTCTTATTGAAGTAAGAATGTGCATTATACATTTCCATAAGTTGCGCTATGAGTGGATGACTAATGACATATGAGTTATCCACTAATGTGCTAGAATAGATAATATGCTTGATTTTCTTTGTAAAAATACTTCTATTTAAATAAATTAAATATCCATTCAGAACTATCATAGAAACAAATATCAAATTCTTTCTTGGTGAAGAAGCATAAAGATTTTTTCTTTTTGTCAAAGGGTTACTTGTACTAGAAGATAGACATTTCCTACAGCAATGGCTGCTACTTTTGTAGTCTCACTCATGAAGAAATATATCTCTCCCTCACTAAACCGTTTGGTTTTCTGGAACCCTTAAAATGAGCAACAAACATGATTAGTGAATTTTTTTTAGAATAAGAGTGGTACTTGAATCAAGCAGAGCACTCATTTTGATGTCTCAAAAGTTCGAATACATGACCTCTAGAACCTCTGTCTAAAACGGCATACCACTTGCACTTGAGCTAGTGACTCTTGTATCTGCACATCAGCTACTTATAGGTAACACCAGTAAGCATGTTTCAATTATTAGCGATTGAAATATATCTTCGTCATTTCCTTATTTTAGAAGTAACAATTGCTCTTCTAATGTCTTGATTTATTTGCACTTGAAACGCTTGGTTTTTGACTTTTTCTATAGTAATACTGTGTCATGTATTTTTTAACCATTGTACAATTTACAAGTAGAAATCCTTTTAGTCTAATTGATTAAAACATGCTGACTAGAAAGATTTCAGCATCAAAAAATAAACCTTTTAAATTGCTTAAAATTTCTAAGCATAGATTGGATAATGGTAATGACCATGACATCTTCATTGATTTTAGCTCCAACGACCCAAATCTCATTTAGATGTGTCATCATCTTGAGAACATGACCCCTAACTGGTATTTGTATAGCCATGGGTGATGTCATCAAATATCTCATCGTAATATGCATAATTACTCTATTCTGATGCCAAAGAGTTCCTTCAGGTTCTCATCATATAATAAGCATGGGCATAACCTAATGATGAGATTATAATGTATCTAATGATTCTAAGCAGTTAATATCAGATGGCTTATAATTGATATATCAAACGTCGAATTTTAAACAATATTTGTTTAAAATATTAATTAAAACATTGGTCAGCTATATTTTTGTAAAATCTTAAAAATATTTGCTTATATATCGGTGGTACGGATATCATCATCTTGTAGAGAAAGTAAATATAAATGTCATGTTACAAGTAAACTCTTGAACATATATGCAAATATCTTTATATAGATATATATATATATATTAAGAAAAAAGAGCATTTACATCTTTTATTACCACCATAAATTACATAGCTTGCTAACAAGTATATCAATATAACACCAATATCACCCAATATTATCCCGATATAATCTAGTATTACATATTGGTTGGTTATCAATATTTTACCGATATCGATATTAACTGCTTAGTCTAATAGCACACCATCTCTTCTACCCTATTCCACATTTAACGAGCCTCATAATCCTCTTTATTGTAATTGCACTTAGGTTTTGATGGATATTCCTCGATGAGAGCATCCAAAATAATATTCGAGTTATGCTTCCTTTTTATGTAGTTATGACCACTCTTTGTTTTCTTCAAGTATTGTAACAAGTGGTTTTGAGGACATTTATAATCCTATGGATCAGATAAGTAGAAAACGTTTAAGGGAAATTATCTTTTTGAATAAATGAATATTGATTTTCACAAACAGCAACTTAAGAACTCATTATCTCAAATGCCATGAATTTCATATGTCGCGACATTGTGAATTATTTCAATTCAACATTTATCCAAGAAGGTTTTTCCTATTAATTTATAACCATTACAACATAACCTAGTGAAAAATAAAATTTGTTGGTCTTACTTTGATCCTATAAGCAATAGCAGTGATTTCGGTAGAGTTGATATCATTGCTTGTATTTAATGTATACCATCACTGAATAATAATCTATCACTTCTTCACGAGTTCCTTCGTATGGAGAAATAAACTACCATAGTAAATCTTTGTTATCCATAAGAAAATATGTAATGGTGATTCATATTTTACATTTATGTGATACGAAGGGAGACGCTAAAACCAGCTCTTAAGCTTTATTATATCACATACAAACAAGTTATGGAAATCATGAGGATTATATGAAATTAAATCAATCTTTCACTTAGTTATTTAAAATGAGGTTTTCTATAAGTCTGTGTTGTCCATCAACTAGCCTTAATTTTCGATAAACATCTACAAAAAACATGCAATACAGAACATGAATTCATCATAGAATAGGAAAATAGCAATAAACATGAAAACATAACTGTCCAACTATTATGACAACGTCACCACATTTTGAAATTTGAATGTTGCCTTCTGCAGAGATTGTAAGGGTTGATGTATCCGACTAGATCAGGCCGTTTTTAAAGGTTTTTGGCTTGTAATTTTCTTTTTTTAAATCCACTTGAATGGATGATTTTGTTTCTAGATTGAAAGAAACAACTCGTTCAACAACATTAAAACCACAACCACCATTACGATAGATCAAACCTAACTATAATTTATAGAGATCTTATGACTCTCAAAAGAGTTTAACATATTTTTGATCTGAATTTTGATTAAAATATAATCATGCAATTTTGATTTTTTTTACATCCATTATATCATTCTCGAAGGAGTGTATATTCCTCGGATCGGCAAATAAATGACATTAAATAACACAAGCTATCCTCGTGATTAATAATTACATTCAAAATATCCACAACATAATTGTGTGATCTAATCGTAGAAAAACATAAATAAACAAATCATAATAATTGGATCTAAGATGCTTGAAAAAACAATTTAGAACAACATCTACCATTATCATTTAAATAGAATTATGTTGAACAACATGGATGTATCAATCAATATGCAAATCCGAGACACTCTTATATAGTTTATGGAATCAGTGTTCCAATTAATTGCAAATTGGCTTTGCGTATAAGTTGATAAAAATAATAATTTTTGAAATTCTATAGGATATAATGTAATATGAATTAATTCTAACTATATATATATGCAGATAAACAAGTAAAATACGATCACACCAGGATATTTTTATACTGGTTCAGACCTCTCGTTCTACGTCCAGTTTCTAAGCTTCTCTTAGAAATTTCACTAGCAACAAACCTTACTTCACACAGACATAAATAGTTACTATTAGATCAACACCTTATCCTTTCATGTGTTAAGCATAAGGCCAGCGTTAGAAAGATTTTCAAATTGAAAAAGTCCAGGACCGTTGAATGGAATAAAACTGCCATTTGTAAAAATTACGTATTATTATAAATTCATGAAAATTCTTTTTGACATGATTTAAGCGAAAAGTTTACGCCAGCTAGTGGCAAAAGTACAAGGACGTTCTAGTGCGTTGTAGATTCTTATTCAAGACTTGTACCATTTGATGATACCATGTGAATCACTAGAAACATGCGAAGTGTATCGCTAACCCAATAACGAAAGTTTCGTAAGGGGACTCGAGCAGGCTACCATGAGACAAAAGATCTTCTTTCTGAAGGAGATTCAATTCGGAACTATTATATGTCCAAGGTCCAATATTGAAATCATTTCAGATATTTTCCCTTACTTTGCCCGTCTCAACAAACAATTCGAAATACCTCGACTTTTTCAGGATTAGGTTTACAATTGCCTGAACGTTCGAACAAAACTTCACATCGCTTCAAAGCAATGACTTTGCTTTTTGACTTCAAAGTGTTCTCAACAAAACAGATAAGTCAAGTTTGAGTACACCCTTTCTATAATATTCTTTGATGATTTATGAATTGAATGTGCAGAGATATATGAAGTAGAGAATGGTTAAAAAGCAAATTTTATTTAAAAGAGTAATAGAGAGAATTAGAATTTTAGAGCAAGAGAATTGATTTTCAATAAATAGATCTTGTCTATATTCATAGTATTGAAAAGTTACGTTGAAGGATTATGATTGATCAAAGAATCGTATCTTTTAATCAACAGATGTAACTTTTTAGAAATAGATGTCCGTTCAAAATATAGATGTTTATACCATTTCAGACATCTGAGCTATGTGGTCAGACGTCTGACTCTATTATATAAAAAAATATTTTAAAACAAGGGTAGATGTCTAAATAATGAGATCAGACGTTGGAACACATTCCAGAAAAGAATACGCTCATTTTTGATTTAGTTCAAATGACTAGGCTTTGGATTCAGACGCCTAGTCTTTGTTATATAAAAAGTGTTTTAAACAAGGTCAGACGTCTAAATGGTTCGAAAGTTCGGTCAATTTCCAAAAAAGATTTAGTTGTAATAAGACTTGATTCAGACGTCTGGTTGGTTCGAATAAACGTTTGATGCCCTCATCAGACGTCCAAAAAGTAAAAATTTAATACCTCAGACGTTTGAAAAAACAGTCCATACGTTCAACTTTTTACAAAGTCTTATCCCGAAAGTTTATAGGATAATTTTGATTTATTCAAACATTTGAGAAATTCACTTAGATTTGACTTTGAGGATTTATAACTATATTAGAGTTATTTAGATGTATGAGAAAAATGACTCAGACGTCTAGCTTTTGTTAATTTCCAAAAATAATTTTGAGTTTGAAAAGTTTATTTTGATCGTTGATAAAAGATTTTCAAAGTGTGTAAATCATCAAAGAATATTGTACAGTATTTTCTAGACTTCCTACGATGGTGATTCTTGATAGTTGATCTTCAATGCCTTGATCACAACAGCTAGTCGTCCTTTGTTTTGAAATATCCTGCAAAGAATATAATTATACAAGATCTATAGAAATATATGGTTGTGTCATCAAAACTCAAAAATGCAGGATTCAACAATTTAAACTCGTTCTAACCTTAGATGATGATAATCTCAAGCCTTCTTTATATTTATACCTCGGACTTGATGTTGTGATCGATGATCTTTCAATCTATTTCTTCATTGTCTTCCTTTTACTAGTTCTATACATATACCTTTCAAATTTAGCGTTTTGAATCTAGGTTTCAAATTTTAAGTTATGCGGAATTTATGCTATACGCAGCTACATGAGAGATCATATGAGAAACCAAGATTAGCTCTCCTAACTGATACGGGTGTCCAATTTCCCATTAAAGCATAATCTAAGCTCATTTAACAATACCTCCATTTTATGAAAGGATATTGTTGCACTACCTTTATAATTCCAAACTGTATTACGGACTTCTTATTACATGTGTGTTCGCCTACTAAAAGGCTATCAATGTCTTTGTCTATGAGTAGTACCACTCAACTACATTTTCATGTTGAGTACAATCCACTTGCAGGTTTACATGACAATCTTTATATGCTCCTTAAGTGGACATCATCTATCCGAAAATGTATTTGATTCCTTATGTAATCAATAGTCAATCATACAACGCAGTCACTCAATTCATAAAATTTGTTGATTTAAGAATAAATCTTATTCCATCATAAGTCAAAGCGACGCACACCTTATTTGTGTGTGTATTACCATATTTGGATTAAAAACCCCAATCATAATAGCAGATATACTTGTTTCGTATGTAGTCTGTGCAATGTGATCATCCTCTAACGTTCATGTTCAATACTCATTGTATACTAGTGTGAACTTGTATTCAAGATAGACTAATACCAAACCATGTCACAGTTTACAACCATACGAATGGTTTTTCCAGATCCACTTAGATTGTAAATCATTTAAGTACATTGCACATCATATTATCTATGATGTAGGATATAAGATACACACATTAATAATGAACAAATTATGTCAACGAAATATTTGCCACACGATTCTCATTCAAACACAAAAAGAACCGTAGTTAATATGTAAAATAATGCTTTTAGTATATAACTCTAACAATTTTAAGTTACAACCTATGACTAATCTCTACTATTGATAAAGATAATTCAATGAATATGATTTTCATTATGTCCTTTTGAAATTTTAAAAATATCCTACATGGAATCTCACCGTCTCCTCCACCACCATCCCTTTTCCGATAATCCGACAACGGAATTTCACTATCAACTTGCAACCAATATCATCAACAAACTATTTGAAATAAGTTTGTGACCACCAAATATTTTGCATTTATAACACGTCCATCAATTTTTTATGAAATAAAAAGTAAATATATCTAAATATTAGATGCACGTATATGCGATTTATACTAGTGTGCAATAATATAAATTGCCGTCTCTCTCTCATAATAACACCTTCATTCAATGATTTTTTGGAGTGTACCATTGCAATAATATCAAAGTTCATTCAAAACACATTATTACACTTTACAGCTACATCTTGTTAACATCAGAATGATGATGTCCAAATGTTAGCGACATAGAAGATTTATTTACCATGTAAAAAGTCAAACATATATACAATGAATAAAGTTATGAAAGGTATTTATCATGGTTTGAGGTTTCGGACGGTACCCCGAAATTTCGGTGGTACCGTACCGGTGCCGAAGGTGAGTGAACCGAAATCGATCAAAAAAATCGTTTCGGTTACGCTGTAAAAAAAAATTTGAACCCTAGCGAAATCATTCGACTTGCAGAAAAATAGGAGATACGAAAGGAAAAAATTCCAAATACCCGAGCAAGATCGGCCTCGATTTAGCATCAGTCTTCGTCTTCAGCGATGTCGACCTCCACAACTTGTGCAACAGTGAGATCGATGACTCAAAGTGAGCCACTTTTTAGTCGGCAGTGAAGATGGTTGATCGACTTTTATTTTATTTTATTTTTTTTTCGTTTCAGCGTTTTTTATTTTGCCCTAGCTTTCGATGAAAGGGAATTTTGGTGGGTGCGTGCAAATTTTTTTAGTGGAGAGAGAGAGCAGCAGAATGAATATTTGGTTGTGTTAGATTTTATGTTATTATGGGCTGAAGTTGGGCTGCGTTGTGTATTAGTCTTGGGCTGAAATTGTTCAATTTAGATTAGTAAATTATTATTGTTAGGTTAAATTTGGGGTTGATTTGGTTATATATTATATAATATTAAGTTTAATATTGTTATGTAACTAAACATTGAAAAATTGAAGTCGGGACCGAAACCGAAACCAAAACCGAAACTTTCGAAATTTCCGAAATCGTCCGAAACTAACAAAATTTGAAATGACCGAAACCGAGTTCGAAACCGAGTTCTCGAACCTTGGTATTTATAATACACATGCAGTTACATACATATATGCACACACACATATATACATATACATATACAAACACACACATATATGTATGAGTAGTAATTTGATCAAATGTGATAAAAACACATTTCAAGAGAAAGATTGCAGGTTATTTTTCATTGAAATGCCTAACCTTTAAATCGGCAATTGATTTTTTATTTGAACATTGGTTAACTGATTTTAATTGGAGTTGATTCCAAGAGTTTTAGACATACAATGTGAAGGCATACCACTTTCCCATAAAAGGCATCCACTGAGTTATTCTTCAGAACCTTTGATCCCAGTAATATTGCACCAAATCAAAATCATAACTTGAGAAACTAAATAAATTTGATGCAAAGAGTTGATTTGAGGATTTTGGAGAAGTAGTGAGTAGAAATTAATTGAAGTGAAAAGAAATGGATCCGACAAAACTGAACAAGGGTAATATCAAAACAATGTTTCAGCAATTTATTGCATGAAAAACAATTTCCTTATACTCTGCAAGTGTTGTTTTATAACAATATTTTTCTTTCTATGTATATTACTTGCAACGAATTTTTGTTATATAAATGCATGTGTATAACTGTATAGATATTACACACACAAGCGGATGTACATGGGACAAACTCTAATTGAAATTTTAGATTAAAATTATATTTACTCTTAATCCTACTATTTATTACAATATTTTCAACCTCAACTACTTGTTATCATGTCCACTTATTCTATGCCACCACCCAAATTTTGCTTTTTTCCCCTATTGGTCAAATAAAAGTCACTTTTGCTACTTCATCCGTGTCATTCCTCACTATCATGATGCCTTGTATGCTCTCTAATTATTCAAAGGTTAATCCAGTGCATATGATGTTGCGATCATTGCGGTTTTTGCAGTCATTTGATATTGTGCTCGCTTGCTATTCTCCTTCTAGACCAAATGTGGATGCTTCTAAGCTTATTGAGTCTACTTCCTTTAGTGCATTCTTGATTTCCATTTTAATCTCTACGATCGCAAGTTATAAGTAACTAGAGTTCAATAAATCTTGGATGAGCGACTTTGATATGTGCAAGATCATTAAGAGATAAGTTTCAGCTAAAATTAGTGAGTCTATCATATATTTGAAATATTCAAAATCGATTAACTAACTTTGGCAGTTGAATCTATAACTTGTTCGAGCGCATTTTTGAAATGAAGATTGTAAATTATTGTCTTTCCAACCAAAGATTAATTAATGATTTATATTAAAGCGCCGTTAAAACTTATGTGCAATGGAAAAATACAGTCAGTGGGAAATTTGGGGAACTGAATTGAAAACTAGCAATGGCCGTGTAAGTCATATTAGAAACTAGCATGAATATCAACCTTTGATTTTATTCTTATATTGGTAGATATCTTGTTTTTCAAATGATTGTCTCCACTGGATGAAAGTCCTAAACCCGCTATTGTGTGTGTGTGTGAGTGTGCGTGTGAATGCATGCGTGCGTGTGTGAGTGTGCGCGCGCGCAGCATGCGTGCGTTTATACGTATATCTTCAATAATATTTGTAATACGTTTAATGCCACACTTTTTGGTGTAAATGTAAATTATCCACAATGCTCTAATGTTTTTAGTTAGGAATATGAAAAGATTATGGGTTCGAGTCCCCGAGTTTACAGAAATATATCTTTGATTTCTACTAGAAAATTTGATTTGTAAATAAGATCATGAGCTCGAGTCCGAGCTTTGACAAAAAAAAATTCCTATACTTTCAGCTAATTAATGATTTTTATATTTCAAATATGTATGGAAAGGATCAAGATCCCTCTCTCATCTCCTCCATCTTTTTGTGCAAAAAAGTTTTGGATCGAAGTGAAATTTTGTAGATAAGTTTTATATGTTACCAAAATCATCTGTAAAAAAATAAATCATTTCAAAACTTTTAACTCATTCAAAATCACAAGTCTATATAAACCATAAAAAATATTTATATTAACGTTTATTTGAAACGTAATTTTAAAAGGGAAAAAAGTTTTGTAATGAGTTAAATTTTTATATTGATGATCTTACTGACAAATAAACATACCTCAAAAAATTTACATCGATCGGAAACTTTTTTGCACAAAAAGACGAGGGGAATGAAAGAAGGATACAATTTTAGTTTGAATTAGATCATTTTTTACAATCTTTTCTTACATTATATAAGTATATCTAAACCTTTAAATAATAGCATTAAATACATGGTTTAGTAATGAAAACAAATCTTCGGTTTGACATACGAAAAAGGGATTGTATTCAAGGACCTCCAGCTTAAGTGGTTAGAGGTATAACGTTTTAGACAGAGGATCTAGATGTCATGGGTTCGAGCCCCTGAGACATCAAAAAAGTGCTCTGCTTAAATAAAATATCACTCATATTACTAAAAAAGGATTGTATTTCAAATATTATTATTAAAGCGGAAATATTTTATGCAAAATTGAGTTTTATTTGATATTACATATTAAAATAATTTATTTATAGTGGATTCTACTAGTCTATTCTTTTTATACACTCGCAACTTATAGACTATTGAAATTTAATACATTTCCTATAATGTTTGAAAATTAACCAAACTCTTAATATTCAATCTTTGTCATTTTGAATTTGAAAATTTGCTAACTCTTCGGATTTGATCTTTATCATTCTGTGTTTGTAAAATTAATCGGTAGATGTGAATCATACATTAAATCTCAACTCTCTCGTACTTGAAAAATTAGTCATTGAATGTAAATCTTTATTAAAAATAAAAATCTTGACTGTTAATTATATGATCATCTTCATCGTTATCCTCGTCTTTTTCCCAACTGCTTAGGGTCGGCCACATCAATCCTCAATTTTCATTATTTTCTATCTTGAGTCATACTACTAGTTAGATTTAGCATTTGTAGATTATTTTTGATATTTTCTTTAATTTAGATCGTCTCTTTTGTCTTTTTATTATATCCTCTTTTTACATGCTCATTATCTTGTTTTTTTAGTACATGTATATACTATCTAAGCCTACTGTTAATCATTTGGTATAACAATGAAATTGATTCTTTAATCATATTTTTCCTAGAAAGACATATTACATATTTAATATTGGATTTATAAGATAAAATACATTGAAATAAGAGGGATAAGAAAGAGATGTCTACATTCCCTACTAAATTTGCCGTATCCTATAGAATAAGACAACTATTATTACTTAGTCTAATTACACATGTCCCTCTAGATTCCCTCCCTAAACTCATGTTACAAACATTCAATTTAAAGAACATCTTTCATATTTGAAAAGTTGGGGTGTCAAGGATCGAATATGACCAAATGTATATAATTAGAGAATATAATTGAAAAAGCAGCAAAATAAGTAAAATAATCACACAGTCGATTTATACTGGTTCGGACCTCCCGCCCTACATTCAATCCAAGAATTCTTTCTGAATTTTCACTACCAAAATCCCATCACAGGAGGAATAAGTTTACAACTACACTGCCTGAAGACACCGGTTACATGACTTCACTCTACCTACTTTTCCCAAACCGGACTTCGACAACTTGAATAAGAACTCTTCTTTTTGACAAGCATGTGCCTTGATAAATTGATTTTGCCACTTAATTACAATATCCTATAACTACTCAAATAATCTAAAGTTGAATGGATAGAGTTTGGGTATAGGATTTTGTTTCAATTGATATGAATTTGATTGCTTGAGGTTAGCACTAGGGTTTTGATCAAAACATTGTATAATAGAGTATGAAAATAAAGAGCATGTTATAGTTTGTTCTAATCAAGTAATTATGGTATTTATAGTTGATGAGGAGATGCATTAAAAGATTATGATTTTTCAATGGAAATCAATGGAGAAATGATGCGATTGAAAGTGACGGTCAGCGGTGCAGGGATGCGACCTCCGAAGCCAAAAAAACAGCATGCCCAGGCCTCCCACTAGTGGATCAGTGGCTTCCCCACCGGTGGACCAGTGGGACCACCAGTGGATCATTGGCACCGATAGTGTCTTTTTGTGCATCGTTTTCTTGTATTAATTTTCTACATTGTTTTCTTTGTTTCCGTTGCGCTTTCACCCCCTTCCTCGGCTCAGAAGAATCCAAAAAATTCACTAAAGGTTAATGTGTCAAGAAGCTTTAGAAAAAAAATTCAGATAAATTTTTTTTTCAAAACAAACTGTATTTTTATGTAAATGAGTATTTAAAAAATTCTTAAAGAATCTGGAAAATTCTCAAATAATAATTTGGGATGTCTAGAAGGTTTTGTCAAAATTTGGAGTGATTTGAAGATCATTTAAGTGGTTTTAACAAGTATTGACTTCCACAACTCGATAAACCAATAAAATAATACATACTTTGCTTTTTTTTCTTGGAAGTTCGTTTCGGGTGTTGCTGCGGATCTCCAATGATTTGTTACCAACACCATAACTTGTCCAAGCTCTTGTCTTTACTCCATAAGCCTTCTAGTGTAATAGTATTTGATATTTCTCCAATATAACTTGTATTGACATTAAATAAGCTTTATCCTCCACTATATAACTACTTGACCCAAAGTTACTCAATATTCACATTAGTAACATCGTCATATGAAATTATTAACTCCTTCCATGGTCCGCTCCCTTAAGTAATGGTACTTCACATTTATATGTTTGCTTCTACCACGAAGAAAAGGATTTTTAAAGAGCTTAATCAGAGTTGTTATCAAGTGGCCTCATTTGCTTGAAATACAGCTCTTCAAGAATCTTTCTCAGCCAAATAGCTTGACATGCACCATTTGTTGCTGCGACGAATTGAACTTCTGTTGATGACAATATAACCATCGGTTGCTTCTTTGATGGCCACGGAACAACAGTTGAACCCATCGTAAAGACATATCCAGATGTGTTTTTTCTATCATTTACATCTTCTGCATAACGCTATCAGCAAAGCCAATTAAATCCGACTTTTCTCCCTCTTTGTAAAACAGTCCAAAATTTGTAGTGCCACGCAAGTATCAAAAAATCCTCTTGACTGCAAGAAGGTGCATCTCTTTTGGTTGTTCCATTTACCCGCTGATTGGACTGATAACATACATTAAATCAGGTTGTGTTACTATCAAATACATTAAACTTCCAACCATCTGCTTGTAAAGACTGCTGTCGACCTTTTTTCCTGCTGAAATCTTCATAAGTTTCAAGCCTATCACAACCGGAGTTCTGGTTGGGTTGCCCTTTTTCATATGAAACTTGTCTAAAACTTCTTCAGCATACTTGTTTTGATACACAAAAATTCCAGCATTAGATTGAATTACTTCTATGCAAAGAAAATAATCCATCAACCCAAGATCTGACATTTCAAATTCGACCATCGATATTTTTTTTTTTAAATTTCAAACGTTGAATTATCATTTCTGGTATATATAAGATCATTCACATATAAGCAGACTATAAGCATCTTTCCTCCATCTCCAATTTCGATAAAAAGCGTGCTCATGTGGACATTATTTAAATCTCCCCTTAGTAAAATAAGCATCTATGCGACTATACCAAGCTTTCGGGACTTGTTTTAGCCCATACAATATCTTTTTTAATCTATGTACTCTATGTTTTCCAATTTTAACATAAGTAGGAGGTTGATCAACAAATACATATTCATCCAAATTGCCAAGTAGAAATGTTGATTTAACATCCAAATGGAAGATAGACCATGAGTTTTGAACAGCCAATGCGATCACCAATTGGTTTGTATCGTGTCTTGCCACTGGTGCGAAAATTTCTTTGTAGTCGATACCAACTCTTGCTTATAACCCTTGGCTACCAAACATGCTTTGTGCTTGTCAATTTCTCCATTCTCCTTTAGTTTTGTCTTGTAAACCGACTTCACACTAATGCCGTTTTGGCCTTCTGGAAGCCCCGTCAACTCACATGTGTTGTTTCTTTCAAATTCTGCTATTAAGCATCCATAGCCTCTCGCCATATGGACTCCTTGATGGCATCTTCGAAAGCTACATGATCGTAATCTGAAAATAACACATAATGCATAAGTGGATCATCAATATTACTTATTTTTGATACATCATAGTCATACATCTATGTTGGTGGTCTTCTAACACGCTGAGAAAAGAGCCTATTGTAGCATCAGCTTGTTCATCCATTTCTATTGCTGCTGGTGGAGTTTCAGAGGCTATAGGAACACCATTTTGGATATTCTGAAGCTCTGGTGCTGCTGAAACATTTTATTGCAGCTGTTGCCATGTTCCGACTGCATTTTCACCATCAAAACCTGCTGAAAGTAGCTGTGCACTTGCGTTGTTGCTCCATATCCATGTTTTTTTCTTCGTCAAAAATGACATCTCGACTAATAATAACTTTCTTGGCGATAGAATTATACAACTCATGGGCTCTGGAATGATCGCTAACAGCTAGAAAAATGCAATTTTCTCCCTTGTTATCTAGCTTTCTCCTCTTCTCATCTGGAATATGAGCATAGAAAATACACCCAAAGATTTGAAAGTGGTCTACTGTAGGTTTTCTTCAACTCCATGCTTCCTCTTGTGTCTTATTTTTAATAGCAAGCGTGGGACTTCTATTCAACATGTAGTTGCTCCAATTAGCTGCTGCAGTTTTTTCTTTTTTGGAATACCACTTGTTGTCGAAAAGCATTGCACCATATTCAAAAGTATGTGGTTCTTCCTCTCACATATGCCATTTATTTGGGGTGTATAAACTGTTGGAAGTTGTCTCCTGATACCATGGGCCTCACAAAAGTTTGCAAATCATATGAGCTGTATTCTCCACCTCGATCGGTGCGAAGAACTTTGATTGGCCTGCCAATTTCTTTTTCAACAAGTACTTTATAACTTTTAAATGCAGCAACGACTTCAAAAGTTTCCTATTTTTCCTATGAAAAATAAATCCATGTCTTCCGACTAAAATCATCATTGAAGGTAATTATGTGCCTTTTACTTCCATTTGAAAATGGAGTTATTGGTCCACAAAGGTCAAAGTGCACCAACTCTAATGCTTTTTCTGCTGTCCATGATTTTCTTTTCGAAAAAGGTTTACAATGCTGTTCGCTAACAACAGAATCTTCACAAAAATCTAGGGGCAATAAAATTGTGGAAGATCGGCTACCATTTGCTTTTGTTGTAACTTTTTCAAGCCATTAAAGTTAAGATGACCATATCGAAGATGCCAAAGCCAAGCCAAATTCTTTAATTTGCCGAGAAGCATGTATGATTGGTGTTGTGGAGAGAAAGCAGAAACATTTGATTAGCCGTCATAATGACTTGAGCTACCAAGCCCAATAAATCATCTCGAATTCGATATGCCCCATTTTTATGGAGAACTCTTACCTTTTCTCTTGTAGTTGTGCCGCACTAGGTAGATTGGTTTTAATTCTGGTACAAAAAGAACATTAGAAATAGTTTGTGTGGAGCCTTTCTTGGTTTGGAAGTTAACCTTTCCTTTGCCCATTACAGAGACCATTCGATTATCTCCAAACTTCACTATATCATGATAGGATTCATCCAAATGAGAGACTGCAGATTTATTTCCACTCATGATTACTGTAGTCAGTATCTAAGTACCAACATTATGCTGAGTTTGCTTCTTTGCATGACACGCCATGAGAAGGGATATTTCTTCTTTTTCCTTCAAAATTAGTTTTTTCTCCATGATTCTTATTTAAATTAGTACAACATTCAAATTAATAATGGCCATACCTATGACATCGATAGCACTCGATTTTTGACTTGTCTACTGACTTTGGCTTGTAGTTTGTTGAGCAATTGCTACCTTTTCCTCTCCCTTGAGAATAATGAGATTGATTGTTTTCTGATTGTTGGTGTAGCTTCCTATGAGCTTTGTTTCCTTTACCTTCCCCTTTTGCTTGTGTTCCTTTCCTTGGTGATGAAAATTGATTATTGGTTGGGACTTGTGAGTTGTGAAGCTTACTCCTCGTATTCTTGCTAGTTCATCTTTTGTACATGAATTCGAAATGAACTCTGCGGTTCATCAATTGAAAGAGAGTTAATGTCTTTAGATTCTTTAATGGAGCAAACAACTTAATTGAATTTTGGTGTCATTGATCGAAGAATTTTCTCCAGAATCGTTGTATCATCCATCTTTTCGCCATTGACCCACATCTTATTGGCAATTGACATCGTTCTTGAAAATAAATCTGAGATTTACTCTTCAACTTTTATCCTCAACGTCTCAAATTCAGTACAAAGTGTTTGAAGTTGTGCTGGTTTCACCTTTGCATTCCCTGCATATTTTTTTCCAGAGTCCCAATGTGGATGCATCTTTGCAAAGAATTGTCTCCAAGATTGACCTGCTAATGGCTTGGAAAGGGTAATTTTTGGCGTTGAGATCCTTCAGCTTCATTGTATACAACTCGGCTTTCTGTGCATCCACCAGTGTCACTCCAGCAGCTGGTTCTACTACTCCAGAGTCAACAACCTGCCAATACTCTTTTGATCTCAAGAAGTTTTCCATTAGCATGCTCCAATGGTCACAGTAACCATTGAAATGTGGAATGGATGGTTGAACAAAATTCTCAGACGCCATGTACAACTGCTACTGCAAAAGAAAAGAAAACTGTTGTTCTTTTTTTGAAAATAATTTTCACTCGCTTTCCAGACCACTACTCTAGTCATTTGGCTCTGATAGCACTGTTATAAATAAAACAAGAACACAAAGGAGAAGGCAAATGAACAACTGAATATTTCATTGTCTTCTACTCATCCGGACTACAATCTGCTCATTATATAGACCAAATATCACTAAAAACTAGGATCACTAACTACAACAGAAGATATAAAATAAGAAATGACTTGCATAAACACTTCTTCGATCACCACTAAATTTGTCCTATAGAATAGGACGACTATTATTACTTAGTCTAATAACATTTGTCTCTGCATTTTTATCCTCCGTCTTGATATACACATACATATGTACGTATGTACATACATAGAATATGCATATATACATATACATATAGATATATGCATACATGCATACATGCATATATCTATATGTATATGTATATATGCCTGTTTTGTGTATGTTCTCTTATACAACTTAATCAAAATAATGGTTTTTCATGTATCAGTTAGCCTATGATTTTTTAGGTAATAGAGAAAATAAGTCATTTGAATGAAAAATGAGACAATTTTTAATTGCTCCAAATTGATTGCTTCTAAAATTTGAATGCATACTCTTAACAATAGAAATGTTGGAACATGATAGAGAGTATCTTAAGAAATCCCACCAGATTTGATCCATCAAATATAATGAACCAATTAGTATTTTTTTTTGTAACTTAAATAGGTAAATTAATATAACTTTAACTTAAATGTATTGTTCAAGGAACAATTTTTTAGTACATAACAAAGAGAAAAGTAGACGCATAAAATTGCATTTGGATTATATAAAAGTATTTACATCTAATATGTAGTCATACAATCTTACCTATGATTTTCTTAAGTACGCAGAATTGCAGATGAACAAATTCAGTGTTTTTACTTTTTAGTACACAATTTATACCATTTCCTTTCACATCTATTGTTATGCATGAATGAAAACTTGCATTTCTCTATTATTGTACGCAACTTTTTCTAGTAAATTTTTTCCTACTGAATATTATTTATCTTGCAAACAGGATGCAACTTGGCTCGAAATTGAGAAAAAGCTGATGCCAAATGGCCGTATAATGGTTAACTGTGGTGGTGCCCATGCGGAGTTATCTGGCAGTCAACATCAAATTGATTCCTTGAAAGGCTCTTGGCTACAAAACTCTACTATCAAGGCACTCTGCAGAGTATTCCCTGGGAAGGTGTTAATTGTCTCTATGCAGTATCGCTTTGTTTATATTTTGTATATGTGCTCGTCACTTTGTTTAGTTGTTCATGAAATACTTTAACATCCACACCACAAACTTGATCCCATAAGGTTGTTTGGAGTTGTACGCTAGATAGGCTGGGCCAACCCATGGGCTATGCAGCTCAGGCTCAGGCAGAGAGCCCAAGTTTCCTGTAAATTAAGTCCAACTTTTTCGCTTGAGTTGAAAGAAAAATGCCAAAATAATACTTGACCCAAAACCAAATAATAGAGCCCAAAAAAGAAAGAGAGTGGGGGGGGGGGGGGGGGGGTTGGGAAACGAAAGGAGGAGGAAGAAGAAAAAACCCCTTTAAGTTATATTTCTTAGTAACAAAGTCCAAACTGATGCAAAATCAACTGGGCATAAACTGACCATAAACTGTCGAGGCAGCCATCATAGACCCATGGTAGTCGAATTAAGGAAGGCGACAGCAGCAACTATCAGCGACGGTGAACTCTAATAAATAGGGCTGTAAATTTTGTTCGACTGTCCGATGTCCGTTCGCGTCCGTGGCCGAAATACGTCCGTCCGAGCTCGTTCGATTTTCATTTAGGACATGAATTAGGACAACAAAATTTGTATGAGAAAAAACCTTGTTCGACCGATGTTCGTTCGAATTCGTCCGAATTCGTTCGAATTTCTTATAAGTCGGTATATCCATTATGTTCTTCAAAATATTTATGACAACTGTTTGGTTGGTTGATTAAGTAAAGATCATTAAAATGCTTTTTCTTCCGTATATATACTGATAAAAATAATATAATTGATAGAAACTATATTAAAAATATAAAATATGAAGTAAATAGCACTGTTCGTCTGTGTCCGTCCGAGTCCGTGATCGAAAAACGTCCGTCCGTGTCCGTCCGATTTTATTTAGGGCATGAATTAGGACAACAAAATTTGTCCGATCATAAATCTCGTTCGGTCCGTGTCCGGTCCGATTTCATTTAGGACAGAAACTGAACACACCTCCGTCTGGTCCGGTCCGACCGATTTACACCCCTACTAATAAAGTGATTTATCACTCATTTTCAATTTTCAATTTTTAATTAAGGTTTTTGATTGAATTCGGGGTTAATCAACATGGTGCCTAAAACCGCTGAAGTGGGTTAACCATGTTACCTTAAATGAATTATGCTCTTCGTTTGAATTCTGTTTATGAATATTTTGAAGTTAATCGTAGTATGTTATTATATATTTTAAATTCTATTTCAGTTTATCATCATCATCATTATTAAAATTATTATTATTATTATTATCATTAAGAATTTAAAGTTTTTTAAGTTTGATTTTGTTGATTTTATATTTCGGTTGGTTTTTTTTAAGCAATATACACAGAATTACAAAGCAAATCACCACGTGATAGCATACCTGCTACATACAAAACGCCATGTGACATACACAGATTACAAAGCAAAAATATGCAACACTATAACTGAAACAAAATAAACGCATACTGCAGCAGCAACATTTAAAGTCTATTTCCAGAGGCAGCACACCACCAAAATGCCGCCTCCTATTAACATGACTGACTATAGTATTTGAATTCTCACTCAACCTCTTCAGCAAAGCTTCATATTGAGCTTTCCAGTCAACCTTTTTTTTTCTTTTTTTCGAGCACTTGCCTAAAAGCAAGTATGCATGATTATGTTTCTAATTAATCAGCAGGCTTGATTTTGTCACTAAAGCATCTTTGGTTCTGCTCTATCCATACAATCCAAATGACTGTACGTGTTCACTGTATCGAGAGCTTTCTTCTATCTAATTCTTTTCCTGTCTTCTTCCCAGTACCAATAATTGATTACTGAAGTCCAAAACATTATTCAACTCAAAATTGCACAGACAAGTATTCCAGATATAAAAAGTAATAGAGCACTGGGAAGACAAATGGGAACAGTCTCCTCTCAACTCCACAATAAAAACAAAAATGATAAATCTGCATTACTTAATGCTTTAAAAGCGCTACTGTGAGTTCAACTTCTCATGCACTGTTAGCAACCTGCCATAAAGATTTTCTATTAGGTTTAACTTTGCAATTTGGTGCTGCAACTGTTTGTGGTTGACGGTGTGGGTGAATAAATGAAAGTCCATTTTACAAGCTTGCATCTGGTCCGAGTTAATGCTGGCCCGGCCCTGCAGATAGGATTCATGCCATCGTCATTAGGAAAAATAAAATAAAAGTGAAAATTAATGTAGAAAAAGTCAACTTCTCTATAGGATTTCTATTTTACTTCAACTCTTAATAAATGGTTCGTTGGTTATATGTTCTAAACCATGTTTGTTTACCATCTGATCGAAAAGCTTCTATAATATGGGTAGAAAACGCCACTATCGAACTTTCACATCATAGCATCTAAACCCTGTCAAACGTAACTCTTTGCTATCCTATACCTTGTAACTAAAAATTTATTTGTCAAGGAGAAGGATTGATCCACATATAATGTTGTTTTCCAATAATTTAGCATCTTTTTTTTTCTTTTGAGACACAATAATTTAGCATCATAAATGTTTTTTTTTTGGTTAGTTCCTCGACCTTTAATTGATAGGCACAACTTTGCTAATGTAATGATACCTTTGATAAATATAACTTGCTTTAGTTTGTTTCTTGTTATTAATGTAGCTAGTAAACGCCATACAGATTTGTTTTTGAGGTGGAATCAACAAACTTACCATCCCAAGTTGTAAGTTGATATATATATAAAAAAAAAAGTTAAAACAAATATATTATGGCATTTCATTGTTCATATTTTTAGTTTATGGAAGCAGTCCTGTTTTATTGCAAGTCATTTGTCTTTGGGATTTTCTGTATTAAGTATTGTTCACAAAATTGCAGCTAAGTTGGAAGAGAATGGAAGAAAAAGACAGCGACAACTATCTAGCTCTAACCGGACCTCAACCAGATTTTGATGCATGGTCTGCTTTGTTACCAACTGCATTGAGTTCAAATGTGAAGCTCTGGAAACCATGTGAGCTTGTTTGTTGATTCATTTACAGATACTTCAAAGCTGAGGTTTGAAACCAATTTACATAGTTTTGATTTGATTACTTTGTTACTCAACAAAATTGTAAGATATATTGTAATCTGTCAACCGAACTGCATACTTCAACCAAAAATTGTGTAAAACTTGGATATTCACTAAGTAGTTGTGGTTCAAGCTGTAACCTTGAGTTAAACTTAAGACTGTAACTTTGACGCTTCATGATTGCAATGAGAAGCAAACATGCAGTATTTTAATTCAATTTTAGATGTGTTATACTTTATATTGCCTCGGCTTAAGTCGAATTGGTTATGCTTAGTCTTTCACAAGTGACAACTTATTGACAAGCAATCCACTGGTAAATATGCTTCTACACTTATTCAAAAGGACAAATTTTATTTATAGGCATGAGAAAAAACTTATTTCAACTTACAATAATATGTCTCTTTCTCACTGTATCACCATTTTATATTTGCGCAATTTGAAATTGCGCAAGCACAATTTTTTTTTTTGCATGTGCAATTTCAAAGTGCGCAAATATAAATTGTAAATTCGTGCTTGCACACTTTAAAATTGCATAAATACAAATCTCGATTCAGTGAAAACCAGACTTATTTTTGTAATAAGTTTGTAAGAAGGCCTAAACTTGAGATAGGTTTTTCCTCGGGCCTATAAATAAATTTGTCAATTATTTGAGTTATTTGAGTTAATTACATTAAATAATTAATCAAGGGATTAATTAAAAGATAATTAATTAATGAGTAATTAATTTATGGAAGAGTAATTAAGGGTAGTTAATTACTAGATGAGATTAATCAAAGGTGATTAATAAATGTGACTAATTAATTATTAAATTAATTTAATTTAAATAAGATAATTAATTAAGAGTAATTAAGAATCATTAATTAATATAATTAATGATGTAATTAGGAATTGATTAATTAAGATTAATTAATATAAAATTTGTGATTAAAGTAATTAATTAATTGTAATTAATTAAGGATTAATGTAATTAAATACAGTTAATTAATAGATGAAGTAATTAAAGATAAATTACTAAATGATTTAAGTTAATTAACTTGTGAAATAAATTAAGAGTTAATTACTTAAGGTAATTAAAGTATAATTAATCAGGATTGATTAATTAAGATGATACTAGAGTATGATTAATTAATTTGTTTAATTAATGATTAAGTAAGAAGGATTTATAAAATAAGTAATTAATTTAATTTACTTTAAATTAATTAGAGATGATAAATCATTACTTAAGAATGGATGAATGATATTGAATGCTTTGCATTGTTAATATCTCTGATAAGAGATGTGTTGATCTATGATATAGATGTTTGGTTGAATTGAAATGATAATATGGATTATCTGTTTGTGATAATGTAGATTATCTGTTGTGAATTATCTATCCGTGTAGTATAGATAACTGAAATGAATTGTTTTAACCTTAAAACAACTTGGCCTTAAAGACACGCTTTGGATTTCGATGAGACCGGGATCGGGTTTCCGTATACCGGAATTCCAGGTCTGGAGACCCGAATACCACATCGATCCAAATTAACGATAGGTCGTGAATCTCAAGTGAAGATGAAGATTCAAAGTGCAAGGGTTATTGTCGTTAACTCTGAGGGTGATTCCAACACGAGTGTAACGAGATAATGCCTTCGGTTTCGTTCGAACCCGGAACGAACTTGTATGGATCGAATGCTTTCAAAACATCGTCAGGTGGACGATGAGCATTCTAAGTGATGTGTTCTGATTTAAAGGTAAATCGTGACCTCAAGCCTCATCAACCGGGAATGGCTAAAACAGGGGAGGTGCAGCAAGGCTTCGTGGGTAGCACCCACTGAGAGTAAGGTCATCCCTGTCTAGAAAGTTCCTTCTTTTATTTCGGCTTAGTGGTGCAGTTGGCGACGGCCATCTGTGGGGTGATTTTATTCGGAATTATCCAGTAAGGGATGGTTCCGGCTTTGTGTTGCAGGGGATTGGGAGTGATCCTCGGTACGGTGATCTAGGCCCCGTACTGTGATGAGCGGTACCCCGGTAGCTCTGCCATTGTATGGAAATCCAAATTCCAATAAGTGATAACGGACTTGATTGTATACTTATGTATGCTGGAATTTAATAATGTAACAATTTCGGCTATTTCATATTTATTTGAAAACCCTAGACCCTATTATAATACAATCGAATTTCCTATCAAATGTTTTGGTTATCGTAAGGTAAAAACTTTTCCGTGTTTATGTGCGGGAAGTCTTACGAGATACCTTTTCTTTCCAAATGGTTTTGAAGTTAAACAAGTTTAACCTGTTACTCACACCAGACCCATGTCTGACCCAAGTTGTTTATTTCTGTTTTATAAACTCTTGGGTACTCAAATTTTTACGAGTAGCCAAGGGATTCAGGTTTAGCTTTGACGAATTGTGGAGGAGCAATGGAGCAGGAGGCTTCGGCGTTCGTAGATATAGTATTCCGCTGTGTTGATATCTGTGTTAGAGTCTTGTATTGTATTTGAGTTGTAATATCTAGACAGATGTTTATAACTGTCTAGTATGTGTTGTATAGTTGTGTAAACTCTGATAAGTGTTGTATACTATGTAATAGTTTCTTTATGTTATTAATATAATTTATTCGTTCCGCTGTGAGATCGTTGTTGTTGTTTCTTCTTTCTTCTCTTCTTTTCTATTTTCTACCTCTTTCTTTCTTATTAACGATGCGTCATTCTGTGGAATGAATGGCGGATCGTTACAGTTTTTCTGTGAACCCGTCTATTTTTTGTA
Source organism: Allium fistulosum (assembly GCA_030737815.1). NCBI lineage: Eukaryota > Viridiplantae > Streptophyta > Magnoliopsida > Asparagales > Amaryllidaceae > Allium > Allium fistulosum. Next base: position 1,036,356,046 of record CM060902.1, on the reverse strand, counting down.
AACATGTAACCGTGGTAAAAAAAATCTGCTATGTTACATTTGACTAGGTAGTCATGTTTTATTTCCACCAATAATACAGATACACTATCCGTATCATTCGTTGTTCTAGTTTTATAATATTAAAGATGATTTATCTTTTGTAAATCATGTGAAGGTAAATATAGGGTTGTTTGTATGCCTACACTCAGCGTTTTAGCCTCAATGACAGAACTGAAGAACAACTTTCTTTAGGTATCAGTTTTTAGTTATTGATAGCAGTTTTTAGTTATCGGTAGCAGTTTTTAGGTATAAGTTTTTAGTTTAGTAGCAGTTTTGAAATAATGTTTGTCTTTATGAATAATTTTGGAATAATGTTTGTCCTTATGAATAATTTTGGAAGAATGTTTGTCCTTGTGGTTAAAAGATTGAGGTCGTGTCCTTGAGGCTAAAAATATACAAATTTTTGTCCCTTAAATTAATTCTCCCATTTCAAAATAAGCATTGTAAAAATTACATGGACAAATATAATTAATCAGACATTTTTCTGTGGACCCGTCTATTTTTTGTGAACATGTAACCGTGGTAAAATAAATCTGCTATGTTACATTTGACTAGGTAGTCATGTTTTATTTCCACCAATAATACAAATACACTATCCGTATCATTCGCTGTTCTAGTTTTATAATATTAAAGATGATTTATCTTTTGTAAATCATGTGAAGGTAAATATAGGGTTGTTTGTATGCCTACACTGCGTGACACTGAATAGCATACCTTAATTCATATGGTTGAATGGATGTAAAGCATAAAGACGATCTAAACCATTTACTAGCCTGATATTGGAAAGCAGCATTATTTGGAAACTTGCATCAATTGTTACTGGAGAAAGATTGTATAACACTCTTCTCGATAAAGGTTTGAAGATATGCGGCCGATACCCAATTTGGTTGCAAAATGTGTATACCTGTATCATATTTTTCATATTTTGGATATACTAAATTCCTAATACATCACTATCTTTTTATAGCAATTAGAAAATGTTTGCTTCTCTAGGAGATTAGTAAAATAGGAACAATGATATCTTATGTTCTAGCAACTGGATACGTCTAGTTCCGTACATTTCTAGAATATATTTCTGTCAAATTCACAGAGTTGAACTTTGAACTTCTGTAGAAATCTCTATCCGACTCTATCTGCTTTATACTTAAGTCTAGGGCTGTAATACTGCAAAAGTACGGTATACTATAAAACTAGTCAATTCAAATTGTTGAACGTTTACTGGACAAAAAGCTCTTCAGCAGTGTAAGATATTTTGCACTTGCGACCCATTGCATGTATCTCTGCAGATTTGGATCAATGAGTCAATAAACACGGACAAAACACAAAAGAATTATAAACAAAAGGGATTTTTCATGTTTAGCCAACACTATATAGTTTTTTTTTCTTTAAAGGAACATAGTCAATGAAAACAATGTGGAATAAAAGAAGCTATGAAGCGAATTTATTTGGATTAGAATTAGAGAAAAAGTAAGTATTCGCTTTTTTCTTAGGTCGTAGCACACAAACTTCAGTTTAACCAATTTTAGGCAACACTATATTATTTTCTATGAATTTTACAAATGGAAGAAAGTATTGCACTACAAAACAGAATAAATGGCCACTGCCATAGATTTATTAGGTGGCAGCATGGACAAGAGGAGAATGTGGAGACATGCAGAAATGAGGACTCATTATGCTGATGTCCTCAAATCTTCTAGATCTCGATAAGCTCAACCTCAATCCAGATGCTTGCCAACTCTTCTTCTTCTTAGCCTGAATTCTTGCGAAATTAACCCTGTCCACAAACAATTTGATCCTATTCAATGCAATTTCCATTGTCTGGTCATCTATGTTCGCAAAGCAAACTCTGAACCAACCTGGTTCACTGCAATGAAATGATGAACCAGGCGACACATTGAGTTTCACTTCATTGATTATCATTTTCCACAGGTCAAGCTCTCCTTCAACTGTTGTTTCTTTAAGCATTGATCTTAAGTTCATCCAACAAAATAAACCTGCATTACTTTCTAAGCAGTCTATGCCTACTTGTGCCAGACCCAATGTGAAAGTTCTATGTCTTTCGTATAGCCTGCTTGTGCTTTCACTCAGAAATTTTGTTGTGAAATCTTCATCAGACAACAGTGATGCTAAAAAGTGTTGTGTCTGTGTTGATACAAGTCCAAAACTAGACATTTTGCGCCCACAGTTAACGACCTCATCATTATATGAGTAGACTACCCCAACTCTAAATCCAGGGAGGCCTAGTACTTTGGATAGACTGTAGACTATGTGAACGAGGTTTTTGTTGCATTCAAAACTTTCATCTGCTATTATTTCTGATACGCTGATGAATTTTGGATCTGTAAAATTAGTGCCAGCAAATATTTCATCACAGACAAGGTGGATTTGCTTTGAATTGATGAACGAGATGACATTTTTGAGTGTTTCACGGTCCATGGAGGTTCCAAGTGGATTTGATGGATTTGTCACGAGTATGCCTTTTACTCTGATATTTCGGTCTTGGGCATTTTGATAGGCTGATTCAAGTGCATCAGTTGTGACCTTGAAATCATTTGAGCTATCACAGTGGATAGGTAGGAGTTGTACTCCTGTTCTCCATCGGAAATCTCGATCAAATCTGATTACCACAAGTGAAAATTTGTTATCTTTATGCGGAAATATTAAAGTACTTGAATGAATCCTCTTTGTAGAATACTGTATGTTATTTGGTTCCTTGTACTTTCTTTAATATGCCAGCACACATTCCTTTATATCAATATATGTATATATCACTCATATCTGTTGCTTAGCTTAGTATGCGGCATACTGCCTCATATAAAAAATTACTTATTCCGCACACTTAGCTTGATTGAATATTCTAATCATTCGCACTTGTTGGTTGAGTTTCTATTATGTGATTTTGGTGCTAGGGAAATGAGCAAGTGTACATATTCTTTGTGCTGGCCGTATACAATAGAGAATATTACATATTTGTCCTCTTCTTGATTGCAACAAATGTGTTATCCCTTGTTGTACACCATAAAGACAGGAATATGTACACATACCCTTTTTCCTTTTCAATACTCTAGATGAACAGCAAATCGTTTGATCGTGAGGTGTTAACCACTGTACATAACCATGAGAGTGATGGTTTTGCAACATTATTGAGGTTAAGTCAAATGCTCAACTTATTATTATCAACTCTCACAGAGCAGAAAATCCTAATAGATTTCTTGCCCCCAAACTCTCCACCCCCCAACTTTTTTTTTACACTAAAAGTTATTTTCTAATTGCAGCTGTAAATTCAAACAGGCAATAAACTTGTGATGAACGCTGTCTCCATGTTTTTTTTACTCTTACGTTTTTCACGGATCTATGGAGACATACCATGTAAATGTAAAATGTAAATTTTGTAGTACTAACCCAGGGTAATATGGAGTAGGGATGAGAAATGCATCTCCAGGATCAGCAAGACAAAAAGCAATCAATTCTTGTGCACCTGTTGCTCCACCACTCATTACTATTCTATCAGGTTCGAATCTGACGCGATTACCTCTCACTTTCTCCATGAATCTGGCCACTGCCTGCAGACACATCACATCTCAATTAATTTTTAGTGACGTTTTTTTTCCTTTCAAATGAACATAACTGACCTGTCACTGACTGAAATTGTTTTGTTTTTCAAGTGCTTATTAAAAAAATACATTTTCACCATACATCTACTATTTTGCAAAACTGAAACAATATCTTTATAAACTGCAGTTAACTCTGTCAATATTCTGATCAGTAACTCAAGTTAGTTTCATTTTAGCAAAGATGAAGTGCATATTCTACTTTTTTTTTTGTTACGACTCTAGCTAGGAATTTCTTGAAGATGATCATATTAAATTGAGCAGCATAACTTATGATTCTTACTGTTCTAAATGCTGGAAGGCCATGATAATCCTGAAAATTAGCGATAATCTTGAACTCAGACACGCCCTCTGGTGTGCAAATTGAAGCTTGGGGATGTTCTCTAATCCATTTTTGTATCAAATCATGACAAAGCTACACATTATAAAAGAGCTTACTAGTCAGCAGCTGAATTTGCCTACATATCTGCTGGTATGTATAATAATCATACATACAAAATGAAGCAAGCTAGTTTAGAATATTTACTTGATTCTCAGCTAGACCCATCTGTATAACTCCATCTTGATTGTCAGTTAAATGGAAAGGATCCTTTTCATAAGCTTTCCATCCATCGAAATAACTTGAATTTTCTCCATGACCATCGTTTGTTGCAATTTTGGAAAGAAGTTGACGGTTGATGGTCTGATATATTGCAGGAAGTGCCATGTCAGGTATATAGTGTTATACTTTTTTCTTTCTTGTGTGTGGTTATATTTGTTTTTTATTTTTTTTTATTTTGATGATGTTGGTATGAGAAGTTTGAAAAGAGTATAGTGCTTTTATAGCCTTGAAAAGATGTTCCTTTGTTGACTTTGAAATATTTCACAAAAAAAGCCTTTTTGGAAATGAATGCGTATAATTAAAACAATGTTACAAAATGTGGTTGATTGAAAAAGAAATGAGATGGAAAGTTCGCCACAAGTGGGTAGCTGCGTTGGGTCTGACGATAGAAAGACCATGACAGAGTTGGTCTACTCTGTGCATTTTCTAATTAATTCAGTTAGGTAAAACAAGTGAAAAGAACAAAAACTTTATTTAAACTCTTATGTTTTACATCACAGATAAATGGTTCTTCAAGGGATCTTTAAAATTACTACTGTCATGTATTATCCAGTTTAATTCTCAATATTTATCATTAATATTTTCTAAAAGGAATGACTATTTGAGCACAAAATTAAATAGACAAGGTATATGTTGGCCATTGTAATTTACATATAAGGTTGAGATCTATTATGTCATATGTTGTATTTTCTATGTATATTCAGATATACTTTTCCTTTCTTAGTATATTTAATCAATTGAACAAGAAATGTGTTATATAAAGCCCTCACATTTTGGACAATTAATCAGAAAATTTATGGCAATCCTTGGAATTCGATCATTACATTTTTAATTAGCTTTTCGTAGATTAGATGATTTACCAGACGGATTTTTAGCAGCATGTTAAGTTTATTTATTATATGTATATTAGGATTTAAATTTGTTCATGGAATGTATTTCAGGTTGATGTAAATAACCAAATATGATAAGGAATCGTCCAACATATCTTTGTATTTTGGTGGCTAACAATGCAAAAGACGTTCCATCTACTATTTGCCTTATTCAACATGAGATTCTATTTAAAAATTAATGAAAGAAACTGTGGGCACAGAGTAGTTGCAAGTAATATCATATAGTAATATCCGTATAAGACGCTAGCTAGCCTAGGGTGCGAAAAATTAGCTGGTTTGTGAATTACGGCTTTAATAAATAATTGACTATATATACAATTGTATACGACGTAAGCTTGTTAGGTTAAGGTGGTTAATGTTAACAATTACTATTTGTAGAAATATATGGATCGGATAAGAGAGAGAGAGAGAGGGGTCAATGGTATTAGTATAACAGCATCATACAAGTGTGTAGTTGACGCAAAAAGTGTTCATTTGCTTTTAGATTTGTGAAGATGATCATTCTATGATTTGACACAGAGCATCATTAGTCAGTGGCGTGGCCTGTTAAAGAACACGGCTAATTAAAGAAACTCAATCCGTGTTGCTACCTACTGTTCATTAATGCAGTATAAAGTCTCTTTACTTCTCACGAGAGCTAGCTAACTTAGCATTAGATTAACAATGTTAGATTGGTAAAGATTAGACAAGAATCTGTTTGATTTTAGAAACCGTTTCATTTCAGATAATGGTTTAGGAATCGGCTTACATTGAACTGTTAATGACCGTTTTCCGTTTTTGTGCTTTAGTAATCAAACGCGTTCATCAAATATCTTTACACTGTTAGTTTTAGTTAAGGAAGCAAAAGAAAGATATTCTTGATAATGCCTATTATTTGATGCTAGCTCAAGGATGTTCTTAGTGTGAAATGTGAATTCACAGGCATATATTACTGGTACATGGAATGTTTGTTTGGAGGTAGAATAGTTTGGAATTCCGATCATTCAATTCAAAATGCATTTTCCGGGTAATAAATGCTCAATGATGTTCTTGTCCTTTTCATATTTGTTTCTAGAGTTGCAATAGTATAATAAATGGTCTCATAAACATTTTAGTTGTTTTGTTCACAACCAGTGAAGTTTCAAATAAATCCATTGCGTGTTATCGGGAGTGATATATTACAAATTGAATATAAGTTTAATTATAGTGGTTACAGTAGTAGCATCCAATGTATGTGTATTTATATGTTGTTAAGCTTCAATCAAGGCAACAATAATGTATCAATAAAATATGTGAATCTTCGTTATACTTATGCGCGACAAAAGGTACAAGATAGATCGATATTGTTTTAAATGGTATAACAAATATTTGTTAAACGAAACATACACAAACTCTTATTTTACGTCTGATATCATATCGAACTATAGCTGGATTCAAGTACGTACAATTTTCGATAGTTGTTGATTAAATTTAAAGAAATACAAGTATTCATGCCCAAGCTATCAACAATTATTATTTCGTTACGAGGTCAAATGTATATTTCCGAACATTAAGGATTTTTTTTTCAGTATAGCCCCCTTTTAAAACTAATTATCGCAAACAGCCCACTTTTAAAACTATTATCAAACTTAGCCCTATTTTGATCAGCTCAGCCGCGAGCTGGACGAAACATACTGGCGACTTTTCAAAAGTCGTCGGTACAATTTTTTTTGCCTGAAACATACATATTTAGTATTTTGTTCAACAAATTAGAAGATGGCAAGCTTTTCAATGCGGGATGGGCCTCTAGGTATGGATAAATCAAAATTCTTTCAATTTAGGGTTTGAAGAAAATTGCAAAATATTGATTTTTAGGAATTGTAAGCAATCATTGATTGTTGAGATATCTTAGTATGGATGAAATCATTGTTAAATTGTTGAAAAACAATGCGTAAATTCCTAGTGTTGATGTTGGAAAATAAATTTGAAAATCTTGTTGACTTGTATATGTGTAGATTACTCTGAGATGCTACCTGGACCTATTGATGGATCTGTCCTATATTTGCAACAACGACATCGAACGAATAATCCGGAATTTGTCGCGGTAAAATTCTTAGTGTTCGAAATGTACAAATATTGAATGGTATTGTATGTTACATGTTGTAATATTTTGTGATATTTTGACAGAGCAATACTGCAAACGGAACCATAGATCGTTCGTCTAAAATGAATAGAGTAACATCTGCTCATTCAAGCGTTATATAGTTGATAGACCAAGCCGGATTTGGACTGGTTTTTAGTGTGTGGCACATCCAGTTGGATCATCATCTTATCACCGCTTTGGTGGATAGATGGAGGCCAGAGACATCTACATTTCACCTACGTGTAGGGAGATGACTATCACGTTGGGTGATGTTGCGTGCTTACTTGGCATACCCATAGACGGTGCTCCGTTGATCAACCCCGATCCCGTTGATTACCTTAGTTTATGCCAAGAGCTTCTAGGTTTAACTCCTCCAGCAGTGGAGTGGTGGGGAAACGAAATGATACGGACAAGATGGTTTAGGCAACAATTTGCGGATGACATACCAGCAGACACCACGGATATTCAGATTCAGCAACGAGCCAGAGTCATTATAGTGCATATTATATGCTCGAAGTTGATATGCGATCATTCGAAGATACGGATATGGCTTAGAGCTTCAATTTTTAGAAAACTTTGATGTTTGCCGTCAGTATTCGTGGAGCAATGCAGTTCTAGCGTATACGTACCGCGAGTTTACGAGGCTTGCTTTGCAAGAGAGCGCAAGCATTGATGGTTGTGTGAGTCTAGTACAAGTATGCCCATTATTTACTTTCGTCGACAGTTATTTCATATTCTCTTATCCAACTGAAATCATGCGTCTAATATTATTTGCAGCTTTGGTGTTGGACTTATCTACCCGTAGGTAGAATAACGATGAGGAGGACGACAATTGATTTATCATTGTCATACGGTGCTATCTATAATTAATTCTGTAGTATACTACGTATGGGTGTTCGGATTTGAGAAGTTACAATTTTATATTTCTACGGGTGGGTAGGACCTAAAAGCACCGTTTCATCGTCGAGGCGTCATGTTCCCTTCTACCGTAATGAGTTCAATGTGCTAGACTATCATTCTGTGACTTGGACCCCATACGCAGATGTGCTTGGAGATCTGCCAAACTTATGTACCACTTCCATTCGGTTGTGGACTGCTCGTGTTCCTCTCATTTGCTTTAATGATGTCGCCTATCGTCTTTCTGATCGAGTGATGAGGCAGTTTGGTATGGCCCAGCATTTACCGGAACAACCACCGCATTACAGGATTGATATTGCAGCTGGGGAGTATGCTATGGCGATTGAGACATGGACCGAGCGTTACATGCACACGCAACAGGAACGCAAGTTCACATTGTCCGAACAAGAATATCTGTCTTAGTACTGGAACATCATGCGTCGATATGTTCTTCGTGTCATCGATCCACCTACAGCGCCTCCCGTTGTTGTAGACTCTTACACTCCCAGAGCACCCCTCGAAAGGAATGTGGTATGTAGTACATACCGTCTTTATTCCAATATTTGAAAGAAATCAGGGAAGTTTTGTCACTTTCATGAGACTCATGGGCACAACACAAAAGAATGTCGGTATTTGAAGGACTTATATTTTTTCTTGAACTTTATGTTATGGCAGGCGGACGACATTTACCGTGCGATCGAGATTGTGGACGAGCTTGCACAAGGGGTTCCTGAAAGGTCGCAGGGGAAATGCTTTAGTGTAAAACGCATCTTAGAATCTATTTTGGGGAGAAACAAGTTAACAAGACTAAGACCACCTCCACCGCCTCCTCCACCTCCACCACAGGCGCTCATCGAACATGCCATAGAAGCCCACAGCGTTCCTCCTACTACTCGTACATATCAGCGACGGAGACATCGAAAAAACGCTTCTTCATCTCAAGAAACATAGTTTGAAGTTCCTCCCGGCCCTTCACAGCCTATAGATCCTACGCAAGCAAGTGAAGAGGAGGATTCGTCGGATGAAATTCCACTGTCTATGAGGAAACCAAGACGAACTCCACTATAACTTCGTAGGTTGAAGTAGTGAGGACGGTATAAGTTGTTGATATGCTTTTTCCGGTTTTGTTTTGTTTAATGAATTGTTGAAATATTGGGATTAGTTGTTTTGTTGAATTGTTGGATGTCGGAATTGGAATGCAATTGTTGAATTGTAGGATGTTGGATTTTGAATTCAATTGTTGAATTGGTGGATGTTGTAATTTGAGTTGTTGGATGTTTGAATTTGACTGAAATGTTGAATTTTGATTGTAGTGAAGTTTAATGTATTGTTGTAAATGGTGATGCATGGTTTCTGTTTTGAAATTCTGCACACACAATTGGGGCGACCGATCTTCTTTTTTCCAAATAAACAACTCAACAGATTTGGTCGAAGCAGCAAACATTAATTCAACATCGTCGTCAACAATTTTGATTGCTTTTGATCCGGAATCTGTTGGCCAATTGCAAACTATATCAATATCGTACTCTTCATGTTTTATTTTTGTTGCTTTGTAAACCGACTCTTTCAATTGCTCAAAAGTAGAACCTCTTCGAACTTTAGCCGGTTTGTAAGATCCACCAAGATATTTCCCACACGTTAAATCGTCAATAATCAATTCACCATTAAAATAGCATATGGTTGGAATAAAACTAGGAGTCATTCTACATCAACCAAAATAAAATTTAGTTTGCAAACTAATTTCAAAACTTAGGATTTCTACTGCCTTGATTGGATTCGACCATACGACGGTTTGCTATGATTGAGGTAGATCTTCGAAATCTAATAATTTTAAGGAGATTAAATGAAATTTAATCAGGTTTTACAAAAAAAATTGAGGTAGAGGGTATTGGAGGGTTTTTGAAGATGTAGAGAAAATGGATAAAGCGAAGGAAGAAGAAAGTGGGGTTCTGGTTTTGTAACAGAACCCCGTTTGAATGACTTTTGAGAAGTCGTCCAAATTGTTTAAAACATATAGGCGACTTCCCAAAGGCCGCCTGCATGTTTTAGGCAAAAAGAAATTGTACTGGCGACTTTGAAAAATCGTCAATACGTTTTGACCAGCTCGCGGCTGAGCTGGCAAAAAAGGCTAAGTTTGATAATAGTTTTGAAAGTGTGCTGTTTGCGATAATTAGTTTTAAAAGGAGGCTAAATTGAAGAAGAAAATCCGAACATTAAACGAGATATATTAGAAAAATATGGATATTAGAAACCAGTAACTTTTACTTTTATCTTTCCAGTGTACAAAGCTGACCCCTAATCAATAAAAGTAGGTCGGAAGTAGCAACGCACACAGTATTAGTAAGAAACAAAAGGAAACACCGAATGAAATGCTTCTTGTTTTGGTTGCTCTGTACTGACTAATTAGTGATAGCTGATGAAATCTTGTACTGGCGAAGTCAAAAGCACATAGCGTTCGTTCAAAACAAGTCCAATGTTCTCAAAAGCTTTGTTACTGTAGGACGTTTAAAATGAATGTTTACCAGCAGAGAATGTTGAATAAATTGATGAATCCGCATTTTAGTTTCAACCACCATATAACACGCCCATCACTGTCCGATGATATCTGTCGATGTCTATTATAAGTCTTACCATCCTTATCTAGAATTTACATTTTCGATAGCGAGATTCAATTATATGATATCCCTACGTTAACTGAAGCCAGTTCATCCCAACAGTTGTCATGCTTTTCTTTGAATTTCTTAATTAGTGGTTTGAATTTGACTGATCTATGATTCTATATTGTTGCCTCTTAGTAGATCCACAAGGCCTCTTACTAACCACAAACGATATACCTATCTTTATTATTTATTGCGAGATATTGATAATTGATACAACATTGGAAAGGTACTGCTACTTATTTTAAAATGCATACTCGTTTGACTTTAGTGTATATAACTATTATGTAGATATTTATGTGAAAGGTTACATTTACTCTTATCTTCTAAACGAAAAAGGCACACGTATTGAGCTAACGAGCTTTTTAATGCTTTCCCACGATGGAGATTGGACATATTTTTTGAACTGTTTACAATTTGGTTGAAATGATTGTTTCCAATTGAACGGTTTTCTGGATTGATTGTTTATTTAATGATAAATGACCTGTATAACACTATGAAGCAATTTTCGTTAGAAGTCATTCAATTCAACGATTTGGTTTTCAGCTGAATATATGATCAAAACAAAGATATTCAAACCACCGCTTTCAAGCGGCAAAATTCAAACACAAGTTGTATCTTCTTATTCTTGCGCGACTTTAAAATTCAAACTAGTACGTTTTACGTCTAGTTCACTACCGAAGACTGTTTGAATATCGCTGCGTAAAAGACATATTGTAAAAATAATCAGTAATTAGTTTAAACACATGAAGCGCAGCTTGTATATAAGCTGGTTACTTAGCCCACTTCTATTAAAGCTAAAACTGTGTACATGACCTCTCGTTAATTAAAGGGGTATCTAAACATGAAATATCGGACCTCTGTCGGGCACTATTAATGGCCGGCTAACAAAACGTAGTCGATTTATCCCTTGTGTAACTTTGTCTCTAGTTTAGACTATGGTCTTTAGGTTTGTTATGACCGTTACCAATACGATAATACCGTATATATCGATATTATTGATAAATCAAAAATGATTATCGATGTTTTACTGTTACAGTTGATAAAACGATATTTGATATATCAATAAACTCGTAAACCATTGATTTATAATGATAATTTTTTTAATGATAAATTTAGCAATGCTCAAGGATAGTAAAATTTTATCACATTAAGGTTTTAGTAATGATAAAATGATAATTACCTTGTTACTTATTATAACTTCATCAAAGAATGATATCAACATTTTAAATTATTTTAGTTGATATAGGAAATTTTCTTGATAAATTATTTGCCATAGTATGAAACAATAACATTGCTAATATCAAATTTCGAAGTTAATTTTTAAAAAAAAATGAACATTATCATAAATAATACTTAAATAATACTAGAAATATCTTTTTAAATCAAGTGTACCTTCAAAATTGTTCATGGTTAAGATTAACTAAAATAGTGAAAAAACAAAGTTAATATGATTGGTAAAATTAATGTTACAATTAGTTTTGATATTTTTTTACCGTTAACAATAGTAATTTACCGTTATTGTACCGATAGCATTGGTATGCTGATTTAACTTAATATTGTTCAATACTAGTCACCAATTGTTTAGTATGTTCTCGTCTTTAAGTCTAGGTTTTTGTATATATTATAAAAACTTCTGTCTTTTTTGTTTTCGCATTTATAAAAAACAATACAAATCAAAACATTTACAGTTTTGCTAGTTCAACCAATTCTGAATCATGAATTAATTTGACTCCTCCTTACATTCACCTTCCACGTTTTTTAACTCCAGTTCTAGCATCCACCAAATGCTTATTACCTCTTTGTTGGGAAAAATCCCTCAAGATCGTCTTAGGGACAAAAAAGCCAGCCTTGCAGAAAAAAAATAGGACCGAATTGATGGTGAAGCAAAACAAACAACAAATAATCACCAGCTAAAAGCAATCACAGATCAAGCAACAAAAGAAAATAACATACGTGATTTATAGTAGTTCCACTATCGAAAGTAGTGTACATCCACTTATGGAGAGAAGATTTTATTACTTTCTAAGAGGAGAATTTTTACAAGATTGATAATGGAGAACAAGAATAAGATATACAACTAAGAGAGATAATTCTACTCATTCTAATCTCTGCTTTTATATGGAGATTATTACTTGGGGTTCAAGTAATTGATTTATGGTCATAAATCAATGCCTCATTAATTCTCCTATTCATACAGGAAAAGTTTATCCATTTGATTTTTCAGTTTCCCCAATTTACATGCGCCTGATAAGATTACTCCTTTAATCGGCTAATTAGGGAATTAATTGACTACCTCAATCTTCCAAAATAATTCTTCTCCTCACGTAGCTAATTTATTACTCTCTTTATTGTTGTAAAAGAGGCAATATATATTTAAGTAATTATCTCAAATATCTTTCAAATCTTCTGCAATTGGAAATATTGTATCACTAAAATCAACATTATCTTCCAATATTCTCCAATTGGAAATATTGTATCACTGAAATCAACAATATCTTCCAAATCTTCTGCAATTGGAAATATTGTATCGTCAAATCTTACAATCTCCAATACTATATTTCCTCGCAAGCCTATCAACTCCACCTACATCCTCTTACACCAAGTAGCTCTCGGACAAGACACCACAAATACTTTCTCAATGAGTTTCGACATAGCCATCACCCGTTGCACTTTGTCAACGAACTCCCGCAAGGCCACTGCCCGCCCACAAAATGTTGAAAGTACCCTCTCCAAGTAGGACCTATCAATCTCCATAATGAAAACAAATGTCTCCATCTACCAACTCACTCTCCCCCATGCCACCTTGTGGCACTTAGCACTTCATCAAGTGAATCAAGTTATTGCTCGAACTTTGCAACGGGTAACGACTTGGTAAACATATATGCTGCATTCTCATCTGTGTGAATCTTTTGAAGATGTACAAACTTCTTTTCATCCATACAGACAAGAAATGACTCTCTCACCTCAATATGCTTTGTCCTTGAGCTGAAAGCCAGATTTTCAGCTAAGTGAATTGCACTTTGGCTATCACAATTCACTTCTGTACCTTCATAGCCCAAGTCACACAACAAATGCTTCAAATGAAGCGCCTCCTTAGCCGCTTCAACCGCAGCTACATGCTCTGCCTTTGTAATAGACAAAGCCACAATTATCTGCAACCTCGCTCTCCAACTAATAGTTGTCCCACCAATGGTGAACACGTAACCTGAAATTGACTTCCTTCGATCTCTATCACTGGCATAGTCAGAATCATAAAATCCAACCAAGTTGAAATCTCTATCTCTACCGCCAAAGACAAGCCTATGCTCTGGAGTCCTTCTAAGATATCTGAAAATTTACTTCACTGCCTCCCAATGCATCTTTCCTGGATTTTACATGAATCTACTCACCAATCCAACTCCTGTGCAATGTCAGGCCTAGTGCAAACCATGGCATACATCAGACTACCAACTGCACTCGCATAGGGAACCTTCTCTGTAACAACCCAAGTTTTTGTAAATTTTAATTATCGACAAAATGACGATTTAATCTAGTTGACAATTGATATTGAGTTTTAAATCGTATTTAAAATTCTTTAATAAAATTGTTAATCGTTGTTTGGGATTTTAAATCAAATTTGAAATTTCGTTTATAAAAAAATGTCGACCGGGCTTTACAATTTGAATCTTGGCCCATGTTTCTTGGCTTTGCCGAGATGATATCAGGGACAAACCCGATCCCCTCTCTTTCATTCTTCCATTTCGTAACCCTAAAACTAAACCAAACGAGAGAATAAAAATGGCGTCTGCGTGCGATTGCTTCGTTCGTTCGTTTTCAAATGGTGGCGGCATTCTTTTCGTCTCGTTCAGTCCTCTTCGAGCAAATTAGGGTTCGCGCACTACGGCGATCTGAAGGGGGAAAGGGGAGGGCTTCAGCTGCTCAATCGAGTTCAAGCGCTGGCTTCGCTCGATTGCAAGTGTGTTCGAATTCGAATCCATTTCGTGATCTTTGACATAGGTGAGTAATGACTTACTCACATCTAATTCGTACTCATTTCTGCTCGTTTTAAATTGTTTGCTAAAATTGATTACTCCTGCTTGGCCTCTGTAATAATGGTTTGGGGTTGTTTATTTAGTCGTATGGTTTTGATTTCCATGGCTTCATCCCTGATCGATTTTCGGTTGACTTTGATTGTGATAATGGTTTGTTAATTGGTGAATTCTTTGGTACTTCGACCTCGGTCGCTTTGACTTTGTGAAAATATGTGAGTTCACTCTCACAATTACTATCTCGAAATCCAATTACATGTCTATAAGGTTGAGTTTCATTGCTATATTCTTTACTTCAGGTTGCGTGTTCTGCTCCTTTATAGTTATGCATGATATACTTAACAATATATTGATTCAAGTTCTGACTATATATATTAGTATTGATATTATACCAGTTTTCGTATTGTAGCCTGGCACTATGCCTTGTACTTGTTATTTAATTAGCCTGGCTTCACTTAAATACAAATAGGAGGAATCCTGTTCATGTCCACTATTCTATATTTAAGCAGTTGTGCAAATTGATGGCCAAGCACATTTGCTTTTGAAATGGTAGCCTTGCCAATGCATATTCATATGCAGTTTAGAACATGGTTAAACATATGCATATTCAAGCTCTAGGCCTAGGCATTTAGTGATTTCGCCCATATGGTTTAGCAGTTTTGAAAAGTGATCACCTATTTATAGTTTATTATTGTAATTTTGCAAAGTTCTGTAGCTTTGTTAGTTGCCTTCTTTGCTTTTGCCTTATGCATGGAAATAACTTTAATAATGGGTTGTATTTTACAAAACAAGGTCTCAGATTAGCTAGTCTATGCACTAAAAATAAGTGACAGGCTACACAAACATGTAAATTACTTTTAGAACAATGTAGCTTAAAGTGGTCACATATATTTGCTTATATTTTCTTTTACATTAAGACATACGTCCCTGACAATTCCTATGTGAATAGTAGCAACTTTTGTAGGCTACTTTCATGTCTTGTTTAGTCCTATACCTTAAAGTTAATTCTTGTCTGGTCGATAATTTTTCTATCACTGCACTGTCCTATTCGATCATATGTGAGCTTGCATCACTGTAGAGGTTGTAGTGCACTTCATATAATCTGATTACTGTGGCCTTCTTGTGTCCACCTTGTAGTTACACTTGTAACTGTTGTGTTCACCTGATCACTTCCAGTTGTACTGCTATTTGAATTGCAGTGCTTCATGTTGTAGCTTCTCTCGTATCTCTTGTGATATCTGTTGAGTCTGTTTTGTTGTCCAGTTGCACTGACACTTGTGATATTTGTATCAACTCGAATTGTTTACTTGATGCATTTGCTTACATACCTATCACTGAACTGAAATACATTTGGAATTATTTTTCTAATGACACTTGAGTTTGTTGGTACTGTCACTTGATCTTGCTGTGACATTGTGACTTGGTTCACTTTGTCACTGCATATCTATATATGCTTGACCTATTTCTATTTTAGTTGTACTTGGGTATACACTGCATATTCATGTGTCATTTTCACTTGCATATGTTCATCCCTGAGCACTTGCTGACCTGCTGCATACTTGTAGCTTGTAGTTGATTCTGGTGTAGTTGCACATTTGAGCTTCTGTTCATCACTGGTCACTGATTAGTTGCTTTTGAGTTCCCTGTATTACTTTGTTCACTCGACCTTCACTTCCATACTTGTTGGTATTGTTTGAGTTCCCTGGGTCACTTTGTTTACTGGTCGAGTTCTTTACTTGATGTCATTAGATCTGTTTCATCGTTATACCCTGATTCATTTGCCATGTGCAGTTTTTTATATACCATCACTTGTGTCCACATTTCGTATTCTCTTAGTTGAAGTTTTTCGCTGCTGCACTGCCTTGTTCTCGAACCTGATACATTGCATTGATGCCTTGTATCATTTGCATTTTTGTCATTTTGCTTCACTGATGACCTTATCTTCTTATGAGGCTGATTTGCGTCTTTTCTGTTGAGTGTTGGAGTGCCATATCTTTGGTGCTCTCGCCTTCAGTTTGCTATTTCCCTGTGCCTTGCTTTGCGACATGTTGAACTTGTTTCACTTGTTGTCTCTTTCACTGGGTACACTGTTTCATTCCACTGATGCAGCCTTGCCCTTAAATACAAGTGGTGGCTGCATTTTCGTAGCAGTTTTACCCTCGTCCCTTGTGGTGACTTTATATTCTGTTGTGGCGAGGCGGTGCACGCGTGCGTGCACTGCAGCCACACTGAATTGACAGATTTGAATCGATATTTCTTTTGTTCTTGATTCATCGACCTGTTGCGTAATTCGTAGGCTGTATTGGCGAGGCAGTACACGTTAGCGTGTACTGCAGCCAATTAGCATTGATGTTTGTAAATTGGCATTTCAATTGTTTAAACTGCTTTGGATTTCTGATTTGTGGATTAACACTATTTAGTGTTATATCTGCCGTTATCCGGTTCTCTTATCGAGAAGTTGGGTATACGAGATTTCTGTGACTGTCGTCCATTTGATATTTGATTATTATTGCTTCCGTGCATTAATAACTGAGTTTGAATTAGACTGACCCGGGTATTATTTTCTTTTGAATTTAATACTCGGGTCAGACCGAGTATTTACAGGTTGTAGATTTTTAGCTTTGGGTTGCTGCTAGAGCTATGAAGACTTTTTATATCATTTGAAGTGGTCTTCGTCTTGTTGTAGTAGTCAGTGTGTCTGTTTTAAGATGATAATGTATTCATGTATATTAGTCGATAATGTACTTGTATATATAACTTCTTGAGTCGACAGTTGTAGTTGTATCATTTGTATTGTGTCAAATGTATTGTAACTGATATCAGTTATTATATATATGAGACTTTTCATTCCATCTGTATTCCGCATTTATGTTATCTGTGTTATTTTTATATCTATTGTCCTAAACTATTATAGCCACTGTGTAGTAGCTTTGAGTTTGTATTGGTATGTCGGATTTCCTCTAAAAAAATGAAATGCATGTTTTATTATCTGACATATCGGTGCTCGCACAAAGCAATTACATGGATGGTCGCTCCTCAACAGCCTTATTCTCCGTGCTAGTTGATAGCACTACTCCGTAGTGTTCTTGGCTAGTGTGGGTATAGAGGTGGGGCGTCACATTCTCCATATATGCCTTGTCCTTCTCCGAGATCGAAGAGCCTCTACAAGAAAGCTGTATGTGCAAAGGCATGGGTATGCTAATTGCCTTTGCTCTTTCCATGCTAAACCGAGCAAGCACTTTTAGAATATATTCTTTTTGAGTGAGCCTCAAAAGTCCAAGCTTTCTATCCCTTTGGATTTCCATACCCAAAATCTTCCTTGCTTTTCCAAGGTCTTTCATCTCGAATTCCGCCTTAAGCTTCAACTTCAAACTATCAATTTCAGCTTTATCTTTGGAAGCAATCAACATATCATCCACATACAATGAGTAAATACACTCAATAACCATTCTTCAAATGCTTGAAGTACACACAAGCGTCTTTGATGCTACAATCAAATCCAAGTGAAAGCATGAAAGAATCAAACCACTTGTACCACTATCTAGACGATTGCTTAAGTCCATATAGTGACTTCTTTAGCTTGCAAACTTGATTCTTTTTTCCATTATGACGTATCTTTCTGGATACTTCATGTAAATGGTCTCATCCAAGTCTCATGTAAGAAAGCGGTCTTCACATCAAGTTGCTCCAACTCCAAGTCATGAGCGTCAACTATAGCAAGCAAAATACGGATGGAGGTGTGTCTCACTACAGGAGAAAAAATCTCATCATACTCCAATCCCTTCCTCTGTGAAAACCCTTTAGCAACAAGTATATCCTTGTATCTTCCATCGTCCTTCATCTTGAACAACCACATGCAACCTATGGCTCGGCTTCCTTGAGGAGGAGGTACCAAATCCCAAGTCTTGTTCTTCTTCAAAGACACTAGCTCCTCTTCCATAGCGCACATCCACTTCGAACTGTCACATGACTTCAAAGCTTCAACAAGGTTAAACGGCTCCTTATGAACCACATGTAGGGCATAATCAAACAGATCACTAAGGCTAAGATTTTCATAATGCTAATCACCATACCTCTCAGATGGTCTAATAGTCCTACGACTGGCCCGAGTATGTACAACTTCGCCTAAACTTCTTTCAGCTCCACCTTGAATTGAACTTCCTATAGTCTCATGCACATCACCAACACTACTAGAAGGCACCTGTGGACTACTCTGTGATGTCACATCAACTACATCTACCTCACTCTCAACAGCATCAACAACTCTACTACTAGGCTGTAAAATAGGAACCTCTTTCATCTCCTTAGGCCTATCAGAAACATCTGATGTGGTAGGTAAGTCTTTCTTAGGATTGAACATTACTGACTCATCAAAAGTAACATGTCTGAAATGAACAATCTTTGTAACGACCCACTATTTTGGACCATTCAAATCGACAATAAATCCACACATGTCGGACTTGAATAATTCAAAATACCGAATTGTTAATTTAAATTTGGCAAAACTGAGCATATACAG
Source organism: Allium fistulosum (assembly GCA_030737815.1). Taxonomy (NCBI): domain Eukaryota; kingdom Viridiplantae; phylum Streptophyta; class Magnoliopsida; order Asparagales; family Amaryllidaceae; genus Allium; species Allium fistulosum. Next base: position 1,036,336,700 of record CM060902.1, on the reverse strand, counting down.
TAAATAAATAGAACACAGATCACAGACACAGAGTAATAATATGCAGCGGAAATAAAAGAGATAGTAGTTCATGAAGCTACTATATAAATATATAAGTTACATCAGAGTTAAACCAGATACAACGGAAGAGTAATACGATACATCAGATACAAATCAGAATACATCACTGGAATCATCGAATACTGAAAGCAGAATAGATGGCTGGATCTTCAAGCAAAGCTCCAACTTCAAAGGTGAGTCTCGAATACTGGTACACTCAGTCTGACCCGAGCGTAAAGCAAAACACAAAACACTCGAGTCAGGATTAATATTCTTATATCAATAAATCCAACTCAAGTGAAATAGCAATTGAAATACAAGTAACTCAAAGGATGTTTGGAATAACCATCCTTTAAGGATCCGTTAAACTATCTACTATGTAGTAGTGTACGATAAGTAGATAATGCCTATCAGTAAGATAAAATATCAAAATAGTGTTAAGGCGTTACCATTATCCCCCTTAACACATTTTATATAAACGTTATAGTCTATGCAGCACTGTAAACTCCACCGTAAACTAGTGGGATATCAGGGAGTACCCCATAGGTATAACGCAAAACAAATCGTAGTGGTCGCGTATATAGGGATCCAAGTATGACAAGGCACATGAGGCAATACCCAAGGTAGTGAAACTACCGTTTGCCTGATCCGGACTGGTGAGAACGCATCGCCGCAGCGATCGCAACACCGCGAAACAACACTCCCAAATCAAGGGTGCACCAATCGACAACAAGTAATGAGTAGTTTTTGAAGAAGTGTGTTCGCTCGAGGTAGCTAGCCCCCATTTGGCCCGGCACGGCTCCTGTTTTAGTCATTTCCAATTTGACACAAGTGTCAAGGCTATCCATTATCGTTCTCTTTCTTCAGTCATCACGTACATCATTCCAACCACTTCATTCTGGATCACACTCCGCGTATAGTTATTAAAGTGGTTTTCGGTTTAGACAATGAGTATGTCCCTAACCGATTCCGGTCTCTTTAATAACTTCCGAAATTATTACACCGATTGGTCATTTATATATATTTCAAAACCAAATCAATTTCAATTTCAGTTAGAATTTATAAACCAACATTTCATTTGACTTTCTAAATCAATTTCCAAAATTTACGTTTCAAAACTTTCAAATTACCATTTCGAAATCTTATAATTCAATTCCAATTTATATTTAAACCATTCCAATATTCATTTAAATTCGTATATAAGTTTCATTTCGAAATCATTTAAAATGATTTAATCTACATTCAAAACCATTTAAATCCATTAATCGATTTCATTCAATATTCGTTAATTAAATTTATCATTCAAATAAATTCTATTTAATTTCCAATTCACTAAAACAATTACTTGAGTTCAACTTCATTATATCAAAACTTCAAATTGAATTAAATTAGATTCATCAAATCAAAGTCTTTACATTTCGAGTCTTACATTAATTTCAACAAATCACATTTTATTTCTTGTTAAAGAAATTCAATTTCACTTATTAATTTACTTAGTTACAATATCAAAACTCAATTAATAAAGAAACTTAATTTCGCTTATTCAAGAAGTTCAATTTTACTTAATAAAGAATTCAATTTTATTTAATTATTAAATAATTCAATCTTATTTAATTATTAAATAATTTCAAAACTTAATTATTAACTAATTTCCAAACTTAATTATTAATAATTCCAAATTTAATTTTTAATAATTCCCAATTTAAAACAACGTTCTTTCATCAACCACTATGTTAATATTTTGATTCAGATTATTAAATATTAACCTTCCCTTTCATTTAAATTCAAATTCCAACTTTGTTTAAAACCTCATTATTTAATCAAATAAAATCTTTATTTTATTTTTAAATCAAATTATTGACCAATCGATTTTTATTTAATTCTCTATCCTAAGTCAAAGTTTAATTTGGGTATTTATCATTTCAACCCGATTCCAATTCAATTCAAAATCAAAGCATAGCAAAGGGAACTTGCAGTGTGATAACTGGGATGGTGTCAAAGTAAATAAACAAGCAATAACAACAATCAATAACAATCCAATAATCAATTCAAATAATCCCGAAATAACCGTATTAATTCGCATTGTTATTTGTACGAATTAATATAATTATTTCTAGAATCTACACTATCATTTCATGTAGATTAAAGATTATTCCACTAATATTAATACGGTTCTTCATTTGATATCAATTATTCAATTTCATACAACATCAATTTTTATACAACATACATTCAATGGTTCAAGGTGAAGTTAACCATATTACTACGTGTCGAGTAATTAAACATTTAAAGGGGGTCATATTATACAAATTTAACAAATCAAATTCAACATATAGATCCAATTTAAATTGTTGACTATCCTATATCAATTCGATTGCATATTATTTATCACTTTAACATTTACAATTTAACGTCCAATATAAACATCAACAATCAATCATTTATCAACTAAACTGGTTTATCATTGTATAAATAGCAGATAATAGTGTCAGATGTCACAGGTGAACTGATTCAGGTAATAACAGATATAATAGTGTAAATAACTAACAGTTGCATATTTCAATTGTCGTTTCAATTGAAATCAGATTTAATAAATAAAGAACGTTAATCGTGAGTGATTGCTCACCTTTCGAGGCTAGAGGAGTTTGATACACAACAAGCTACAAATTGGATCACGATCTAGACAATCGAACAAATCCAAACAACAATCTCAAGCGAAGTAAGCTGAAAGTGGATTTGATGGGCAAGCTGAAAGATAGGGATTGATGGAAACGAATCAGAATCATCTTGATATAAACGAAACAAAATATATGTTATAACTTCTCAAAAATCAAAATTTTAAACATAAATTTAAAATAAGATATATATTTTTTTCTCAATTTACTAATTTAACTTTAATGCAAATAAAACAAAAATCTATATACATATTTAGAATCCAAACTCGGGTGAACTTATATATATATAAACACTATATATCAAAATCATATTTTAATCCAAACTTCCCGGGATTTAAATTTCCAAATTCTGGTTTGAATCAATCTTCAGTTTTTATTTATTTGTATACTTCATACTTATACAATCTCTATTTGGTTATATAAACCATTTCCAATTTTATAATCTTATTCTGATTATATAATAACAACCAAACACACCACTATAATAATTTTCAGAAAATTATTCTCTTTTATATCAAAATATAGTTTGGGTAAAATTATTTCATTTACCCGCTTCAAAACCATACTGTGTCAGTTCATTGTGTTCAGGTGTTTAGAAACTCCTATCGAGTTTGTGGCGTCCCACTATTCGATCAGAATTTATATGCCACTCGACCAATAAATCAACACAATATAAACCATTTTATATTCACTAACAAATACGCGCTTATATCTATTAATACACTCAAACTCATTCTAGAGTACTACTGACTCTATCTCTAATAAGTAATCCCTACCAGAGCCAAGGTTCTCGCTTAACCTTCAGCTCTGATACCAAATGTAGCGAACCACAGTTCTGTACCCTTTGAGTTGATAATAATTCACTCCTGTTCAACCCAAATTGTACGAAAGCGCGAATAACTAGGGTAAAGAAGAAGAAAGAGATAGAAGAAAATAGAACAACAACATAGAATCTCACAGTCACAACGGCACAAAATATAAAATAAAAAAATAGATTTTTATACGAAAGAATCTGTAATAGTTTTATACTTACAATCATCGGGGTACAATAATCAATACATCAATCTGGACAGTTATAATCACCCGTCCTGATATACATAACTCACACACAGCAGAAATAACCAAGTACGTGATATACGTCTGAACTCCTCCAGCTTGTCTCCTAAACTCCATAGCATTTAAACCGGAATCTGTAATACTCGGTCTGACCCGAGTTTTATAATGAAATAACACCCGAGTCAGTCTGGAAAACCAGCGTGAGAAAACACACTTAATTTGAATTATTAGAGTTATCAAATCCTTTGAAAAACAAAGGTATCTTGTAAGACCGCGTCACACATAAACACAACGGGTTTTTCCCTTACTATAACCAAAACAATTTATAGAAAATTCTCTGATATTATAGTAGTGTCTAAACACAAATACTTATTCAAATAGCCGAAATTGTTATATTAATTAAATTCCAGCATACTAGGCTCTACAAACAAAACGCAAGGCTCCTATTGGAGAATGGATTCCATACAATGACTGGGCCACTAGGGTACCGCCCATCATAGTACACCTCTAGAACAATGTACCGAGGACCTCGCCGGGATCCTCTGCTACACAAGACCGGCCTACCCCTAACCTGGATAAACTGAATATGTTATCACCCCGGGTGTTCCCACCCTTACAATCGAGCGCTCCTTCTTTCATGCACAACCATATCCATAATATATAGGTTTCTGAGGATATCTAGAAAAGTGATAACATACCCTAATTGGGTGCAACCTACTTAGCCTTGCTGCATTTCCCCTGTTTTAATCATTCCCGGCTGATAAGGCTTGAGGCTAAGCATTACCTTTCAAGAAACAATTCTACTTAGAATGCTCATCGTCCTCCAATGACGATGTTTTGATAGCATTCGTCCATACAAGTTGTCATGGGTCTGGAAAAACCGAATCACCGTCTTCATCATCTTCATGGTATTCGTTCGTAACGTTCAAACCGGATCGAAGTGGTTTTCGGATAATTTAATCCGATCCCGGTCTCTTCGAAACGATTAACGAAATTGGCCAATATTGGTAGTCGGTTATTTAACTATAAATAAAACATCTATAAGTAGTCACTAGGCCAATTTTATTAAATCCTTCCAACATTTATTTAAATATCTTTCGAAGATATATATTCAAAATTTCCTTCAATATTGCAATATTTGGCAACAATTTTAACACTTAAATCCATAACCAGATATTCCACCATATCAATACTTAGAAGTATTTCCAATTACCATTTTTATAAAACTTAGAAAAAATATTTCTATCCCAATCATTTCCAATTAAAAATATTTCCAAAACCTCCCTTTCAATACTTAGGAGATTATTTATATGTATATTTTTCCAAAATCATTTTAATATTAAACTTGGAAATAATTCATAACTCATCTTATAAATCTCTGGAATTATTAATAAATTTCTTCTTACAATTTCTAAATCGATTATACTTATTTACAATCCATCCAACCATTTATACTTCTTTAATGAATTCAAATTCTTTTCGAAGTTATCGCATTTAAACATTTGGAAATTTTCTTAAGTCTCTAGGATTCCATTTATAAGATTTCTCTTATAACATCTCATCCTTTAAATAAAACCCGTCTACCCATCTCGAGAGAATTTATAAATAAATTTTCAATCATTTCAAAACTATATATATATATAATGAGTATTTTTTAAGAATAGTAATTTATTTTTAAAATATGTTTAAGTTATTATTTAAAATATCAAACATCTTTAAAATAAATGACGATACTAATTTCTAAATCATTTATAAGAAATAATAGTTTATTCACAAGTCTTATTATTAAAATTCCATTTCAACCAATATTTAATATTTAAATAACCCACCTCCGAAAAATTCAATCCAAATGATAGTTTTTACTACATAGTCAAATAAATAAAGTCCCATTTAAAAACAACTTAACTTCTCAAATAAACTCTATTTTTAAAGTTCAATCTAACCACTTTTATATTCAGAAATTCTCTCTCGATTTATCACAAATCGTTTTGCATTTCCAATTCCACAACTATTTCCAATTCCAAAATAATTTCCACTATATTTTCTTTCAAAAACATTTCCATGGCTCGATATAATTTCACATTATAAATTTATATTCGCAATTCATCAACTAACACAATCTCCCTTATTTATAGCATAGTTTATAAATTTACAACTCATATGGGGTTTTTCTTGTTTACAAATAAAATTTTATTTATAAAATCTCATTTTATAAATCCATTCCTTACTAAATCCCATTTATAACTTCCAATCTACTTTTAATATCGGCTTCAACTCTTTTTTTTATATTTCCAGAATACCATTTATAAATTCTTTTGTATAATTCATTTTTAAAATCTCCATTTAATAATTCACAATAGTTAAGTATAACCAAAATCAAATATATTTCTCTAACGCAATTTCTTTAAAATAACCCTAATTCCAATATAAATATTTTTATATAAAAAATTCCCTTTTATTCCTCAAATTTTGAAAATATATTTATGGTATTTAAAATATCAAAATTCAGGCCAGTGCTACAATAGCGTCCAATAATTCCAATCACTACAATAATCTATAATAGATTATTCCACACAATCCATATATCACAATATATGAAATTAAATTCAACATTTTGAGGAATCCAGTTGGATCCCTCCAACCTATTTTCTTGCATCGACAGATGTTAATACAACATAAAAATACCAATCCCACTTCGAAGGGGATATCATGGTATATAGGGTCATCCGCTATCATGCGGGCGCATAGGGTCTTATCTGCTATAATATGCGGGAATATCACTCCAAATACTAGTATATATATACTACTATATATATAATATCATATCATTCAACAGGTAAAAATTTCTAATTTCAACCAAGCAACCAATAATTAATTTTAACTATTTAAAATTTAATTGGCGATCCAAATGAGTGGGAGTTTTGATTTTTATTTGCAATCCATTCAAATTTTAAATTTTTCCCATTGCGTAGTATTTGCCCCTGCGAATCCAATGGATTTTGAACCTCGTATGAATAAATTCGAATTTTAATATAACGATTTATGATTAAAGTTTAATTGATAGATTTAATTAACCAAATAAATTAACCTAAATGAATACCTTCATGAAAGAAAATACCAATCTCTAGATTTTCAGGATTCAGACATGAGCGAATCAAAGCTTTAAGCATCCAGTCAGATCCCGATTTTACTTCTCAGTCAAAGGTAAAAACTCCAAGCCAACGACAGTAAGTCTAACTCCATCTCGTCCCCGCACTCCTTTGGATTTTTCCGGAGCACCACCGCCAACACCTTGACACTACTATCGCATTTCCCAGTCTACACAATTTCCCCTAAAATGAGATCGAACTCCAGCCAAGCACCATGACTCGAAGCGCCTCACAATCCCTCCAACAGCCACGAACGTCGATCAACCTTAATCGCAACAAGCACGCATCTGCCCATCGCGCGTAACTCTCTAAGCCGTCCCCCAATCAATACTTCATCGATCCAATGTCACGACCCCAACTATCTCTCCCCTACATCTCGACCTACGACACACGGTCACCTGACCTTGCGGCAACTGTACCCTATTGCGTTGAAGCATTCGGCTGATGCGCGACATTTTTTTTCTTATCTAAATCAATTTCGATTTGTTTATTTTTTTAGAGACGGGGTGATTTTTGTTTTCAATTCTCGATTTAAAGATGTAGAGAATGGCATGTTCCCTTTTTTTCCTTCTATAATTTTTGGTTTGAACGAAGGAGGTAGACGCGATTTAATGAAGGGAGATGGTGGCTTTGAATGTGATAGGTGGCGTGTTTGAATGGAGAAGGGGCTGATTTGATTTTGATCTGATTATATATATATATATATATATATATATATAATTTTATTCCAATATCTCACATTACATATCTCGAAATTTTGAACCCCTATGGAGGTGTGCCGCTAGGCGTTTATAATGTTATACCCCTATTCCGAACGCAATGGAAAAGATTTCGAGTCCTAATTCGATCATATGGAGAAGATAGCTTTTTGGATCCAATTATTATATTGAATTTTCGATATTGATTTCAGCGCGTTTCTATCCCGTACGATCAAACGATAATTCCAAATACTACGAAATTTGAAATTAGATAACATATGTTATTACGGATCCAATGAACCTGGTTTCGTTGAATTCCAAGACTGTGCCCCGGATTGCTATTTTAACGCGTCAAATAAATATACGATTTCAAAAATTTACGAAATCGCTTGAAAATCCAGTTTTAAAATCTTACTAACTAAATTATAATTCCAAATCAAATATTTAAACCATTTAAAAATTTACAATTAACCATCGAAAAATCCGGGTCGTTACATTCCTTCCCCCTTAAAAGAATTTCATCCCCGAAATTGCTAAGACAGAAAAAACGCTCCAAACCCATTAGCTTTTCCAAAACCCACTTAGTTAAAACTCGACATTCACTTTTCTAAACTCTTTAGTTCCAACCAAAACAATCAGTCCTCAATTTTTAGTTTCAAAATCCTCTATTCCAACTACAATTCGAAATCAAATTGTCGTTAACAAAAATTTTCCAAAAATTTTCAAAAATTTTCTAACATCCTAAATTTCTGAAATTTTTTGGCAGAGTCTCCTTTGTACAGAGGACCTTTTGCAATATGACAAGAGAGATAAATATATATACATCGACCTACACGGTTGGAAAACAAAAAATATATATATATATCAATATTTATGTTTTGCGGTATTTAATCCGAAAACGTACCTTATTTTAGTGTTTTTAAGCATTATTAAGCGAGCATTTACTTCAAAAGCAATTTCGCAACCCAAATTTAGCCAAATATTCCCTCTGGGTACCTGTACTTACTCAATTTAAATATGTAAGTTCCAAAACATGCAAATTTAATAACATTTCATTACTTTAACAACTAAAACAAATTTTTTTTCACTAACAACCTATGGCATAGCATAAATTTATTTATAGCCACAAGTTTCCAACATTCGATTATTCATTTCAATTGATTTATCTATCATTCCATTCAATCTGAAATGATTTACAACCAAATTTATTTGCATTCAATTCATATTTATACCAAAAACTCATATCCGTTCCAAATTGATTTAAAAAACAACTTTACTCACTTCTATTTATTCATAGAATTTTGTTTACTTCCGTCTTCGTCAAACGACAATTTTTTATGCAAATTCGGCACTATTCATTTAATAAAATAACCATTTAAGCTTACAGCTTTTTAAATTGATTTCAAATCAATTTATATTCGATTTTATTCCATTTCAAATTTATTCTCAATCAATTCAATTGCCTTCCATTCATATCCACATTCATTTCTTTCAAATCTATTCTATTAAGCTCGAAACCATTCCATACTATTTTATTAAATAACCATTTCACAATTTAGTTGAGTTAAACTTCCATTCAAAATATTTATTTAAGTTAAGCCGTTATTTTACATTATTCCTACCTTATAACTTAAGTTTATTTCATTTCAACCAACTTCCGTTTCATTTACTAATTAATTAATTAGTTCATTCATTTAATCCACTTCAATTTTAATTCCATACTCGAATTCATTCTCGAATTTATTTAATTCGTATCCAGGGCCACATTCAATTTATTTATACTTTAAACTGAATTTATTTATAACTTAAGTCATCACTATTTCAAACTATTTCCATTTTATTCGACACATTTCCGATTTTATTTCATTCAAGATTTATACCCTATGGTTATATAATATTTCACAACTCAAAATTTATATTTACTTCAATTCGATATTATTTCTAATCCAATTCAAATTTTATAACTTATAGTTATATAGTCACTTTATAATTCACATTTTCATATTTAATTCAATTTCCATATGATTCAAATCCAATTCACCTTTTTATTTAAATTTAAATTCCTTTTAACCAACATTTCAAAACCATATTCGAGTTATTTATACTTAAGTTAAATTTTACTCGAAACAAATTTATTTTTAATTCATTCAATTTAAATCAAGTAAGAATTCAATTCCAATTTCAAATTTCTTTTCACTTCCTTACTTACATTCATATAGCAATTTCACCATTCGAATTTATTATTGTCTCAGTTCCCAATAAATTTATTTTAACTTTCCTTAAGTTAAATTCAATTCACACAATCTATTTTAACTTACTTAAGTTAAAATTTATTTCCCAAAACTCAAATTCCATACTTTCCTTCCTTATTGAAATCATCCTCACTTTATAAGTTCATAACTTATTTTCGGGGTTTTTCCCAACATTTATATTAAATTCCAGAATTCAAATACCCGGTATATATCTCAAATCACTTTAAAATCAAATATATACATATATACTCTTTTTGGTTTAACAAACCACTTTCTTGGATTTTCAAAATTCACTTGGTTCCATTCCAAAACAATTTCCCTTCGGAATTTTCAAACAACACTTGTTTTCATAGAAAAATCTCCATATCAATTTACTATGGTAGCAATTCGTCGCTTAGAAACTCGAAAATGAATACTGATGATGCTGCAGTCGCCACCAGGATTATTTTCCAGCAACTGAAGTGAGTTCAGTGCTATATCACTTCCAAAATCCATTAAACCCATTTTTATTTCAAAAATATTTTCAAAATAATACTATTAACCTTCACAATACTTTGGAAAATATTTTCCAAACTTCCCGGGATTTAAATTTCCAAATTCTGGTTTGAATCAATCTTTAGTTTTTATTTATTTGTATACTTCATACTTATACAATCTCTATTTGGTTATATAAACCATTTCCAATTTTATAATCTTATTCTGATTATATAATAACAACCAAACACACCACTATAATAATTTTCAGAAAATTATTCTCTTTTATATCAAAATATAGTTTGGGTAAAATTATTTCATTTACCCGCTTCAAAACCATACTGTGTCAGTTCATTGTGTTCAGGTGTTTAGAAACTCCTATCGAGTTAGTGGCGTCCCACTATTCGATCAGAATTTATATGCCACTCGACCAATAAATCAACACAATATAAACCATTTTATATTCACTAACAAATACGCGCTTATATCTATTAATACACTCAAACTCATTCTAGAGTACTACTGACTCTATCTCTAATAAGTAATCCCTACCAGAGCCAAGGTTCTCGCTTAACCTTCAGCTCTGATACCAAATGTAGCGAACCACAGTTCCGTACCCTTTGAGTTGATAATAATTCACTCCTGTTCAACCCAAATTGTACGAAAGCACGAATAACTAGGGTAAAGAAGAAGAAAGAGATAGAAGAAAATAGAACAACAACATAGAATCTCACAGTTACAACGGCACAAAATATAAAATAAAAAAATAGATTTTTATACGAAAGAATCTGTAATAGTTTTATACTTACAATCATCGGGGTACAATAATCAATACATCAATCTGGACAGTTATAATCACCCGTCCTGATATACATAACTCACACACAGCAGAAATAACCAAGTACGTGATATACGTCTGAACTCCTCCAGCTTGTCTCCTAAACTCCATAGCATTTAAACCGGAATCTGTAATACTCGGTCTGACCCGAGTTTTATAATGAAATAACACCCGAGTCAGTCTGAAAAACCAGCGTGAGAAAACACACTTAATTTGAATTATTAGAGTTATCAAATCCTTTGAAAAATAAAGGTATCTTGTAAGACCGCGTCACACATAAACACAACGGGTTTTTCCCTTACTATAACCAAAACAATTTATATAAAATTCTCTGATATTATAGTAGTGTCTAAACACAAATACTTATTCAAATAGCCGAAATTGTTATATTAATTAAATTCCAGCATACTAGGCTCTACAAACAAAACGCAAGGCTCCTATTGGAGAATGGATTCCATACAATGACTGGGCCACTGGGGTACCGCCCATCATAGTACACCTCTAGAACAATGTACCGAGGACCTCGCCGGGATCCTCTGCTACACAAGACCGGCCTACCCCTAACCTGGATAAACTGAATATGTTATCACCCCGGGTGTTCCCACCCTTACAATCGAGCGCTCCTTCTTTCATGCACAACCATATCCATAATATATAGGTTTCCGAGGATATCTAGAAAAGTGATAACATACCCTAATTGGGTGCAACCTACTTAGCCTTGCTGCATTTCCCCTGTTTTAATCATTCCCGGCTGATAAGGCTTGAGGCTAAGCATTACCTTTCAAGAAACAATTCTACTTAGAATGCTCATCGTCCTCCAATGACGATGTTCTGATAGCATTCGTCCATACAAGTTGTCCTGGGTCTGGAAAAACCGAATCACCATCTTCATCATCTTCACGGTATTCGTTCGTAACGTTCAAACCAGATCGAAGTGATTTTCGGATAATTTAATCCGATCCCGGTCTCTTCGAAACGATTAACGAAATTGGCCAATATTGGTAGTCGGTTATTTAACTATAAATAAAACATCTATAAGTAGTCACTAGGCCAATTTTATTAAATCCTTCCGACATTTATTTCAAATATCTTTCGAAGATATATATTCAAAATTTCCTTCAATATTGCAATATTTGGCAACAATTTTAACACTTAAATCCATAACCAGATATTCCACCATATCAATACTTAGAAGTATTTCCAATTACCATTTTTATAAAACTTAGAAAAAATATTTCTATCCCAATCATTTCCAATTAAAAATATTTCCAAAACCTCCCTTTCAATACTTAGGAGATTATTTATATGTATATTTTTCCAAAATCATTTTAATATTAAACTTGGAAATAATTCATAACTCATCTCATAAATCCCTAGAATTATTAATAAATTTCTTCTTACAATTTTGAAATCGATTATACTTATTTATAATCCATCTAACCATTTATACTTCTTTAATGAATTCAAATTCTTTTCGAAGTTATCGCATTTAAATATTTGGAAATTTTCTTAAGTCTCTAGGATTCCATTTATAGGATTTCTCTTATAACATCTCATCCTTTAAATAGAAACCGTCTACACATCTCGAGAGAATTAATAAATAAATTTTCAATCATTTCAAAACTATATATATATAATGAGTATTTTCTTTTAAGAATGGTAATTTATTTTTAAAATAGGTTTAAGTTATTATTTAAAATATCAAACACCTTTAAAATAAACGACGATACTAATTTCTAAATATTTTATAATAAATAATAGTCAATTCACAAGTCTTATTATTAAAATTCCATTTCAACCAATATTTAAATAACCCACCTCCGAAAAATTCGATCCAAATGATAGTTTTTACTACATAGTCAAATAAATAAAGTCCCATTTAAAAACAACTTAACTTCTCAAATAAACTCTATTTTTAAAGTTCAATCTAACCACTTTTATATTCAGAAATTCTCTCTTGATTTATCATAAATCGTTTTGCATTTTTAATTCTACAACTATTTCCAATTCCAAAATAATTTCCACTATATTTTCTTTCAAAAAAATTTACATGGCTCGATATAATCTCACATTATAAATTTATATTCGCAATTCATCAACTAACACCATCTCCCTTATTTATAGCATAGTTTGTAAATTTACAACTCGTATGGGGTTTTCTTGTTTATAAATAAAATTTTATTTATAAAACTCATTTTATAAATCCATTCCTTACTAAATCCCATTTATAACTTCCAATCTATTTTTAATATTGACTTCAACTCTTTTATTTATTTATATATTTCCAAAATACCATTTATAAATTCTTTTATATAATTCATTTTTAAAATCTTCATTTAACAATTCACAATAGTTAAGTATAACCAAAATCAAATATATTTCTCTAACTCAATTTCTTTAAAATAACCCTAATTCCAATATAAATATTTTTATATCAAAAATTCCCTTTTATTCCTCAAATTTTGGAAATATATTTATGGTATTTAAAATATCAAAATTCAGGCTAGTGCTACAATAGCGTCCAATAATTCAATCACTACAATAATCTATGATAGATTATTCTACACAATCCATATATCACAATATATGAAATTGAATTCAACATTTTGAGGAATCCAATTGGATCCCTCCAACTTATTTTCCTGCATCGACAGATGTTAATACAACATAAAAATACCAATCCCACTTCGAGGGGGATATCGCGGTATATAGGGTCATCCGGTATCATGCGGGCGCATAGGGTCTCATCCGCTATAATATGCGGGAATATCATTCCAAATACTAGTATATGTATACTACTATATATATAATATCATATCATTCAACAGATAAAAATTTCTAATTTCAACCAAGCAACCAATACTTAATTTTACCTATATAAAATTTAATTGGCGATCCAAATGAGTGAGAATTTTCTCACCTTGATTTTTTTTTGCAATCCATTCAAATTTTAATTTTATCCCATTGTTTAGCATTTGCCCCTGTTAATCCAATGTGATTTTGGACCTCGTATGAATAAATACGATTTTTAATATAACGATTTATGGTTAAAGTTTAATTGATAGATTTAATTAACCAAATAAATTAACCTAAATGAATACCTTCATGAAAGCAAATACCAATCTCTAGATTTTCAGGATTCAGACATGAGCGAATCAAAGCTTTAAGCATCCAGTCAGATCCCGATTTTACTTCTCAGTCAAAGGTAAAAACTCCAAGCCAACGACAGTAAGTCTAACTCCATCTCGTCGCCGCACTCATTTGGATTTTGCCGGAGCACCACCGCCAACACCTTGTCACTGCTGCCACATTTCCCAGTCTACGTGATTTCCCCCAAAATGAGATCGAACTCCGGCCAAGCACCATGACTTGTTGCGCCTTGCGATCCCTCCAGCAGCCACGAACGTCGATCAACCTTAATCGCAACAAGCACGCATCTGCCCTTCGCGCATAACTCTCCAGGTCGTCCCCCAATCAATACTTCATCGATCCAATGTTGCGACCCCAACAATCTCTCCCCTACATCTTGACCTACGACACACGGTTGCCTGACCTCGCGGTAACTCTCCACCTTGCGTTGAAGCCTTCGACTGATGCGTGGCATTTTTTTTCTTATCTAAATCGATTTCGATTTGTTTATTTTTTTAGAGACGGGGTGATTTTTGTTTTCAATTCTCGATTTAAAGGTGTAGAGAATGGCGTGTTCCCTTTTATTCCTTCTGTAATTTTTGGTTTGAACAAAGGAGGCAGACGCGATTTAATGAAGGGAGATGGCGGCTTTGAATGTGATAGGTGGCATGTTTGAATGGAGAAGGGGCTGATTTGATTTTGATCTGATTATATATATATATATATATATTATTTTATTCCAATATCTCACATTACATATCTCGAAATTTTGAACCCCTATGGAGGCGTGTCGCTAGGTGTTTATGATGTTATACCCTTATCCCAAACGCAATGGAAAAGGTTTCGAGTCCTAATTCGATCGTATGGAGAAGATAGGTTTTTGGACCCAATTATTATATTGAATTTTCG
Source organism: Allium fistulosum (assembly GCA_030737815.1). Lineage (NCBI taxonomy): Eukaryota > Viridiplantae > Streptophyta > Magnoliopsida > Asparagales > Amaryllidaceae > Allium > Allium fistulosum. Next base: position 1,036,321,481 of record CM060902.1, on the reverse strand, counting down.
ATATTATTTTAACGCGTTTATATCCCGTATGATCAAATGATAACTCCAAACATTATGAAATTTGAAAACCGATAATAACATGTTATTACGGATCCAAAGGAACTGGTTTCATCGAATTTCGAGACCGTGCCCCGGATCGCTATTTTAACGCGTCGATTAAATCGATGATTTCAAAATTTTACGAAATCGCTTAAAAAACCAGTTTTAAAATCTTACTAACTAAATTATAATTCCAAATCCAATATTTAAACCATTTAAAAAATTACAATTAGCCGTCGAAAAATCCATGTCGTTACAATTTCTTTTGCTAAAATGGGTGAATTCTTCACTCTCGAACCAAGTCTCATTATAAGAGATAATCTTGGTTTTGTGTCCGAATCCGGTGATTATATTCTTGATGATAAAGTTCAAGACGTTTCCAGCGGTGATATTTGGTAAAGGTTCTATTTCTACCCATTTGGTAACGTAATCAATAGCTATTATGACAAATTTGGCTCCTTTGATACCGAAATAGGTCCAATTAAGTCAATTTTCCTCGTACGTCAAATGGCCATAGGCTTGTGACGGGAATTAACTCATTTGGAGGAAACCATGGAATTCTAGAAATTTTTTGGAACCTATCACATTGTTAACCCAGAAAATGGATCAACGCCCAGAAATCAGATGAAAGTACCGGTTCTTTTATAATAGATGCAAAACCAGTAGAAATCCCAGATCAAGTAATTCATAAAAGCAGAAAAGTAAAGAACACACAGGAATTTTTATAGTGTTTCAGCGTAACCTCCAGCCTACGTCCACTTCAATCTTTTTATTTGTTTTCCTCTCTCTGGATTACAACTAATTATATCAGATCTAACCACATTCTCATGGATATCATATTTACAATGATGTTTCTAAAGAGTTTGAGATGTAGAGGATAGGAGTGAAGAAGAGAGAGAAGTCTCTAATGGCAAAGATATCAGATACAGAGAGAAGAGCTGAATGTCAGGGCAGAGATATCAAGTAGAAAAGATTCCTCCTTGGTTGCAGGTATGGTGGTATTATAGAGAAACAATCATGTTAGGTCAGAAGTTCACTTAGAGCAGAGTCCAGAGATCGGCCCGAAGTCACGTGCTAAATTGCAGGAGCTCACGAATTAACTAAACATGTCGGTACTGACCTAAACATGCCGGTGCCAACATGTTTCCTTTGTTCGAAATACTTCAAATTCTCTTGCACTCTTCTTCTTACTTCATTTTGTGGCATCCCATGTTGTTTTCATCGATTGCTGGTTGATTTTGATGATCGTTTTATCATTGCTTGATTCATTCTGTTAATCTAACTGCTCACTCTTCAATTCTTGGAATTGGTCATCCAAAACTCTTGGAAATCACCTTGACAATTATTAAAGAGGCAAGTAATTACTTGTATGGAGTTGGAATGGAGGAAAAGGTGAGTCAAACAAGTCAGCACCGACTTATTCAACTCGCCGCTGACATGAACAAGTCAGTGCCGACTTGTTTACTTTGATTATTTTGGGTTGAAACTTCTCCCGGTTGTCTCCTTTCTTCATCTAAGTGTGTTTGTCAATTTTCAAGTCGTTTCGTCCTTGTTTTAATCTTTTAAGTCCGGTTGAAATCTACTTTGGCTCAAAAGTGGGTTAGCATTTGCACCCACAAAGTACGCCTTTGAAATGTAAGGTGTGCTTTGCTCAAAAACAAGTTCCAGTAATCAGTTTTCAATAGTCGAGTTCTTCGGCTATCCTTTGATCTTAATCTTGGTGAATCATCCAGTTTCTTTGGATTCTCTTGCAAATCACAGGTCGTTCCGAACCCATTATAGCTAAGGACTCTAGCTCTTGCTTATTCGTTATTCATACATCATAATCATTTTGATTTCATTCGGATTTATTACATCACAAATCAAAATAGTCCCTAATTCATCCGGGATTTATCTATTTTACTCTAATTACAAGGCGTTCAAATCCTTTTATTAAATTTGTTTCCTTTTAAGGTTTGATCTCTCTAGATCATTTTACATTGAATTTAATGTGCGATCTCCGCGAATCATTCATGATCCGATCTAGGATTCGATCTCTCATAACCGTTTAACTTTCAATCTTGGATTCGATCTCTCCGGACCGTTTATCATCCAATCTAAGGTTTTGATCTCTCCGGATCCTTGCTGAATTCGCTTGCTCTTCGGCAAAAGAACTCAGTGACGAAGCAAACCCATCTGCTCACTCTTCGGTGAAGGGACTTGCTTTTCATACAAACCCATCCACTCGCTCTCTGGTAAGGGAGCTTGCACCATGCACTTCGGTTCCGCATTTCTGGACGGAACTTAAAGCGATCAATATCGTACAAGTCTATCCACTCGCTCTTTGGCGAGGGGACTTGCACTCTACACTCCAGTCCCGTCTCTCCGAACGAGACTTAAAGTGATCAATATCGGTTATCACATTCAATGTTAGTTTTTCGAAAGTCAAATATTCAAATCAAAGCAAACAAGTAGAAGTCCTAATTATCCATCCCAAACATCCGACTCAGAGTGTGCCTGGGGACCAATCTAGGTCCCGTTCACATTTTAAGCGTTCAAGGTTATTATCATCCTAAATAGTCATCCCAGATATCCGACTCAGAGCATTCTTAGAGACCAATCTGACCTCATACACGTGTAAGCGTTCTAAGGTTATTATTATCCTAATTATTTGAAGCAAGAAAAAGCAAAGCAAGGGAGCCGAACCAGACTCCCGATCATCCCGATCATGGGATTTCGAGTCTCGGACCAGATCCCTGGTTGTTCCTTGATGTGTTCATTGCAGATGGTGGTTGCTTCGGTTGCACCATTACTATTCGGTTCCTCATGTATTGCTGCAGCTGGTTGCTCCGAACTGGTTCTTCTATCATATCATGGAGGTGTTGACGCTCGTTCGTTTCATGTCCCTCTAGCTCATGGAAGGTGCAAAATTTTCCAGATTTTTCTCCAGATCGATAAGCTCCCTCCTGGCTAGCTTTCAATAAGAGATCGGTCCCCCAGTGTTCTGATATATCCTATCCGGGTCTTTGTTAAATCAGTGTAGTAAGAGAATTTCAACTCCCTCCTTTGTCGTTTCGGTTCCTCAAAGCATCAACGGCTCTTCTTTTTTCCTTTGTCGTTTTCGTTTCCTGTTCCGGATAGTCCCCTATCATCCACAGCATTAATTTTAGCATCCTCAACTTCGGCGTCTTCTTGACGCAAATATCTCTCAGCTTCCTGATAGAATCCACAAGATCCATGGGCGGATCCCTCTCCAATGCAACTTTGAAGTCTGTCTTGCTTGCGACTCCAGATATTACTGCCATCAATATTATAGATGGATCTGGTTTATCGACTGTGGTTGATGCTGCACTAAATCTTGTCAAATAGCAGCTTAAGGTCTCTCTGGGCCTTTTGTTTCATGCTCGATAGCGTCATTACATTCTTCGGTCCTGAGACATGAACTCCGAACTATCTCAAGAATTTATTCGCCAAGTCGGTCCACGTGCTTATTGACCCATTCTCTAGTTGTATGAACCACATCGCCACCAAGTGGGACAAGTATAATAGGAAGCATCACCCTATTACGTCCTCAAAAGGACCCAACACCTCCATATGTCGAATGTATCTCATCGAATGAATCATCGGGACCGACTTCTTGTTGTACATTTCTAGCATAGGAAGCTTGAAATCGGGATGATTTCTCGCGTTTTGGATATTAGAAGTGAATGGATTTCTATTTACATCCTCCGAACTCTGGTCTGAAGGTCCACCTATAAATGTTGGGATTTACATCTCAACGGACATGTTAACCCCTTACGTATACAAATGAATTGTTAAATGTGTGCGTGTGCGCGCGCATTAAAATATTGTATAAATAAAAATATGTGTGTAAAAATATAATTATATATTTCTTATAAAACACTAGTTATACATTATTTATACAAAGTATCTATAAAACATGCATATTCATATATATATATATATATATATTTATATAATTAAAATAAAAAATTATTTCGACCATTAGGTTTTTTAATATATGAAATTTGAATGGAAGTTATTTATTTATAATTTTTTTAAATTAATTTGCATATATTTTACATATAAACATATCCAGGAAAAATTATTATTTTTTATTTTCTTCTCGGTTTTAAGTAATTAATTAATAAATACATATATTTAATTAAAATCCATACATAATTAATTAAAAAAATTATTAAAATTCTTTTTCTAAAATATAATGTATATTTTATATTACATAGATTTTTTATAGAATTTTATATTATATATAAATGTGTATACATTTATTTAGCCAATTTTTAGTTAAGTAAAAAATTAAACTATATATAATATATATACACTAAAATGATTTTTTTGCCGAAAGCCCTTCAGGTATGAACAAAATTTTCCTAAAATTTAAAATCTACTTATTACATGATTTAATATTTTGTGCTTAGATTTAATTCGTAAAATTATTTAATAATATTATTTTAATAAAAAAAATTAGGCCGTGAGCATCATACAAGTATACATATTTTTTAATATATATATATATATGCATTTATATATACAACCATCAGTATGTGACAATCCATCGATATACCAATTTATGATATTTCTAACTAAGAAACATATTGAATAATGAATATATAAACATTATTATACAATAATAGACCAGCAAAGTTCCTTCACCAAGGCCCAAATTTCACACGATGAAATGAAGAAATAGACTTCTTGATTCCAATCCCAATTTCGAAGTTGCTAGTTTCTGAATTGCCTTACCACCGATGATTGAATCGAAGCAAATTGATGTGAATTAGTGCTTGGATTTTTAAAGTTTTTATAAGGTGATGGAGGCCTGATATGAGCAGCGAAGGAAGAGTGCAAAAGTATTTGCAAAGTGTGGGCTAGAGGGATTATATAAGAGAAACACCATGGAGTGAAATGAGGATCAAGATCCACTTATTTCTCTTGCCATTTCTCTATCTTTTGAACTCGAAATTCCTTCCCTCTCCACCATCATATGGTCGACCCTAATATGCTTCCCTATAGGAACCTATACCAAGCCCTTCATGGGCTTCAAGACCAATCTAAGCCCAAACAATAATTTCCACAATTTAATCCAATTTAAACACGTACCAATATCGTATATCAATCAGTATATTTATAACTATTTTATATACATTATTTAATATTGTTCAACACACCAAATAACGTTTTATAATTAATATTTCATAAATATTAATTAATGTAATTAATTCATAACATTTACAAATTAATTAAATCGGATGGTAAAAGGAGTATTCAATATTTCGATTGTGTGACTCTTATGTTTGAATTTGGTTAGTGATTAATATCAAACAATTCAAATACTAATGTTCACACTTCATTTAGAAGACGTGTGACATTATGGCTAAGTTTATCGCTTACTTGGTATAGGTAAAATCCAACTTTACCTTATTAAGTGTTACCATATAATGATAATTATTTACATTAATTATATTCATCTAAATTATATCACATTAGACTTATGGAAATTGGTAATGGTCAAAATTCCAACATCATCCTGATTCAACTCTATAGTCCAAACACGAAGTCCTTGGTTCAATAATAATAATTACCATTAAGAACTGCTTTGACTAAAGATTTTGACTTTGAGTTGACTTTAGTTGACCGTGATATAACCTCGTATAACTGAAAAGACGAATCCTCACTTGAATAGTGTTCCCCTTCCATTGCTTCTGCTCGACCCAATTATAATCGTTTGATGTATATTGTGCCACGGTTTAAGTATAGTCAAAGCGGAGCTTCCACATTGAAAATCAACAGTATTCTCAAGTCAAGTGAATTGTGTAATTTTGTCACATCAATATTTTTGTTTGACCTTAATTATTGTTATTCATCCTTTTGACCAGGCAATATTCAATAGACTGGATGAATCAAACTTGGACAAACAGGAAGCCCAGAGAGATGGCCCGAAAGTCTAGAACTCAAATATAAACAGAGCCAAGAGGCAAATACCAAACCATCCAAAGGATAATGAGGGAAAATCCAACAAGAAGTTGGATCGGTACCGATCCACAAACTTTAGTCCAAAGTTGCCCCCAACTCCTTCTGCATGCTAATAATGATCCCAAAAGCCTATTTCAAGTGTTATTTTGTTGATCCCATGCAATTATCTATCGACCGACCTTCATGAGCAATCAAAATCAGCAATTCTATTTTTTCATAGATCAATCATCTGGACTTAGAAACATGCTAATAATGGTGCAAACAAGTATGGAATCACGAAGCTAACTACAAATCGAGCCAACACAAAGAGTTCAAGATAACTATTTTGGAAACCTTATGGATTAATACTGATACAAGCCTATGGATCGGTACCGATCCATCTATTTTGCTGAGGTGTCCGCCAATTTCTTAGAGAATTTGTCTATGGCATAGAAAACAAGGTGCATGGGGGTGAGATTTTAGGCTTTTACGTCTATAAATAGAGGGGCATGACTCATTTTTAAGGATCTTTTTGGCTCTTGCTCTTTCTACTCTAATTTCTTGTAATCACCCATGGATTTATACTGATCCGTAAGAACAACTGCTTGTAATCCAATGATCTAACCAATAAAATCACTAAGTGGACATAGGCCAAGGTTGGAAGAACCACTATAAACGCCGTATATTCTTTTCTTGCTTATTTTTATTTATTTTTTTCACTTTTTATTCTCTACACAATCTTTCGGGTGTTTGTGCCATTTTTGTTCAAACATTTTGGTGCTTTCACTAAGAGTCTATATTCTCAGGCTACATGGATCCATCATTTACTATTAAATTTCTTAGATTCAAGAGATAGATCCAATCTTCCAACCTTACTGTTCTACTATTCAGACTTTCAACAATCTAAGAGAAGTTATTCGCCATGGCCCCATCAAAGAGAGAACATGCTACAACTTCTAGAGCTATTAATGATGCTAAGAACCAAGACACTCACCGTGTGGATGGAGTTGCCTAACCAGAACAATTTGAGACCCAAAATCCAACTGAAATTGTGACCAAAATGGAGATGGATCGTATGATGAAGCAGATGGAGGATAAATTCTAGGAGATTCGCAATGAGATGAACCAGTAGATGCAGCAAAGCTTAAGGCTACTGAATGAATTAACTCAGAACAGCCGTATGAGGAGTAGGAAGGTCTTAGTTCATTTAAGTTCATAATTTGAAAGTTCCTCATCATCGAAGCAAAGATGGTGGGATAGAAAGTAAAAGAAGATGCAAAATGCAACTGGGACCTCAAATCAAGGGACGAGACAAACTCGTGGCTCGAGTTTGTGGATCGGTACTGATCCAAGAGGATGGATCAGTACCGATCCAACCTATGTTGGAACTGGGCCTCGCCCTCTGGACGGTGGCGTGGATGTGAACTCTGGACATGCTGTAGATGAACAAAATCTATAATATCAAGCTACTGCTAATGATGCAACGCACGGGAATCAAACATGGGGACTGTTGGATGAATGGATCTCCTGGAGTGGAGAGTCTAGGAACCGAGAGCCTACTTAAGAGTGTTCATCGGGCCGAACATTTAGGGAAGACCTCGATCATCGCCATTTAGTCAAACCTATAGATCCGAAGTACTGGGAAGATATGGTCAGGAGACTTGTAAGTGAAAACCGATTCAAAAGAAATGATGAATGAGGTAGTTCACCTAGTCAGAATCCGTTTACTGAGAACATTCTACGTACAAAGTATCTATGGAGGTTTGTAATGCCAGGAATATCACTATACGATGGAAAGATAGATCCAAGGCAGTACTTGATAAAGTATGAATGGCATATGGACTCAGCTAAAGTATCTGATGCCATGAGATGTCGTTGCTTTCCAATTTTCCTGGAGGGAATAGCGACGATGTGGTACACTTAGCTCGCACTGAGATCCATATCGTCTTTCACTGAGTTGTCGTGAAAATTTCTGGAGCAATCCTGTTTACACGGTTCATGTTCGAAAGATGTGATGTCATTATCAAACCTCTTCCAAGGAGCGAGAGAGTCGTTAAAGCATTTCTTAAACCGGTTCCATATAGGTGTGACGGAAGTAACAAATCCCAATGATGACATAGTTTTGATGGCATTGATTAAGGGGATTCAAACCGAGGCCGACTTAAGGAGATTGTTGGAAATGAAGCCCCCATCGACGATGGATATTTTCTACAGGAAGGCTAATTAGTTACTGGGTTTGGAGAAGGCACATAATCGTCCCTGAAGAAGTGAGGATGGGAGTTAAGCTGAAGTGATACAGAGCAACATTACTATTAAACAGTTCGGAGGGAGTTCCGGGAATGTGGATGTCAACATTGGCAACAAGAGCAGTGGTCAAAAATAGAATGACAATGGGGCCAGAAAGTGAAAGCCTGATGGTATGAATCATCCTAGGATCCCTAAGTATGATAATTATACTGAATAACTCAATTGAGAATATCTATCCGACAACTCATGGTATTGAGCAGTACAGGAAGCTGGCTTCAAAGGAGTCAACTGAGAAAGAAAAGAGATCTAGCAAGTTCTGCAGGTTTTATGAGACACACGGTCATAACACCAATGAATGCAGGCACTTACGCGGTATGATTGAGGAGCCGATTCGAAAGAAGAAACTGCAACAATTTGTGAAAGCCCAGCGGAATGACTGGCAAGGAAACTCTAACCCCCCTGGGTTGACATCCCAGCGGGGGCAAGCTGGTCCTAGTTGTGAGGAGCCTAAGTGGCTTGAAAAGTGTTTGGTGATAAATACAGCCCTTGGTGGACCACATCCAACCGATAAGAGTTTGAATGAGATGGATATGTATGTTGGTGCTTTTAAGTATACCGAGAATGAGAGTTGTTTGGTAATAGAGGATGGAACTCTGGTGAAATAATTCAAAACCATGACAAATGACATTGTTTTTTCCAAAACAAAGATGCTGATAGGGTGGAAGCCTCGATGATTGACCTGTTGGTTATAACGACCACGATTGGCCCTACTATTGTAGGAAATGTGATGGTTGATTGTAGGAGTTCGGTCAACTTTCTATTCAAAAAATCCTATGACGAGATGCTTTTGGAGCGTAAGGACTTGAAACCATGTAAATCTCGGATTCAGGGATTTAACGGAACAGTGCAGAGCCAGTCAGATATGTGGAACTACTAGTGGTGCTTGGTGAGGGCGATCGAAGCGATTGCAGGTCGTGCCTTTTGTGGTATTAGATATTTACTCTGTTTACAATGCATTTTTGGGCTGACCAACCCTGGCTGAGTTCAGAGCGGCTATAGCTCCCTCGTGTTTGGTTCTTAAATTTTCTACAGAGAATGGTGTGGGAGTAGTGCACGGAGATCAAGGGCTTGACCGTGAATGTTATGTCACCGAGTTAAGGGATGCGAGGAGAGAGAAAGAAAAAGGTGTAGAAGGGACTCTCTGCATCACAGCTTTAGACGCATAGCAATCAATACCCGAGCCTTAGCCCGGGCAGCAAAGCAGGTTCCATAAGGATATGGATCCATGAAAAAAGCCACTAGATGGAAGAGCAGCTCCTGCCAAATTGATGATCAATGTTTCGATCGGCCAGAATGATCCGACACGGGTCCTGAAGGTCGGTTCACAACTTGACGTGAGAATGATGAAGGAGCTGGTTGGTTTTCTCAGGCAAACCTGGATTTGTTCGCCTAGACACCTTGACATGTGTGGGATCTCGTTGGATATAGCAAGCCATGCATTGAACATAAATTCCAAATCCGCTCTTGCCAAACAAAAATGCCACAGCCTGAGTCTGGAGAGATCCGTTGCACTCAAAGAAGTTGGAAAGCTAAAGGACAATGGCTTCATCCATGATGTTTTGTACCCAAAATGGGTATCAAATCCAGTCCTGGTGAAAAAGTTGAGCGGGAAGTGGAGTACATGCATATACTATTCTGATCTAAATAAGGCATGCCCGAAGGACAATTTTCCACTTTCGAGGATTGATCAGCTGGTGGATTCGACAACTGGACACAAACTACTATCATTCATGGATGCATATGTTGGATACAATCAGATTCCAATGCACGTCCCGAATCGGGAATACACCAACTTCATAATCGATCTAGGACTGTACTGCTATCTGGTCATGCCTTTTGGACTAAAGAATGCTGTAGCAACTTACCAAAGGCTGGTAAACAGGATGTTCAAAGACCGGATCGTATGCTCGATGGAAGTCTATGTGGACGACATGCTTATGAAGTCACGGCGATCGGGAAACCACGTTGATGATTTGGCTGAGATGTTTAATGTTCTCCAGAAATATGGGATGAAGATAAACTCTTTGAAATGCTTATTCGACGTTGTCAGGAAAATTCTTGAGATTCATTATGAACTCCCACGGGATCGAAGCTAATCTAGAAAAGGTCCCGGCCTTGAGAAACGTCGAGGCCCCCAAGACGATCAAGGAGGTTTAGAGCTTGAATGGGAAGGTCGCCGCCTTGAGTCGATTCATCTCCAAAGCCACCAACAAATGCATCTCTTTTTTGACACAATTAAGAAGGGACAAATTCCAAAGGGAAAAAGGAATTTTGCTTAGAATCGGTAATGTAAGGATGCATTATAGGCTCTAATCGACCAATTGGAGAGACCCTCCGTTCTCTCGAAGCCGATGGATGACGAGGACTTGTTTATATACCTGACAGTGTCGGCGCATGCATTGAGCGCCGCACTCATTCGAGAGGAATCCCGCATCCAACGACCAGTCTATTACATCAGTAAACGATTGATTGGAGCAAAAAGAAATTAATCGAAGCTAGAAAAGCTCGCATACTTCTTGTCGATTGCATCAAGTAAGCTCCACTCCTACTTTCAGGCTTATCTGATCAAAGTTCTTACCAATCAGCCTTTCTGACGAGTCTTGCAACGACCTGAGACTTCTGGATGGCTATTGAAATGGAATATTGAATCCAATATGATATAACGTATCACCCTTGGAGAACTATTCAAGGTCAAGCTTTGGCGGATTTCATAGCTGAATACACTGCTTGAGACGATATTTCGGAGAGCAGTGGTAAGCAAAATGCTAGGTGGAAGATGTACATGGATGATGCATCAAACGAATGTTGTTCTGGTACTAGAGTTGTGCTTGTCACTCCAGAGAAATGTTCAATTTGTTATGCCCTGAGAGTCGACTTTCTTGCAACAAACAACAAAGCGGAGTTTGAAGCATTGATTGCGGGACTCAAAATTGCCAAGGAATTGGGAGTTAAAACTTTACAAATCTTTTGTGATTCCAACTGGTGGTGTGTCAAGTTAGGAAGGAGTTCCAGGCCAAAGGACCAAGGCTGGCTCCTTATCTAAGCCGGACACTTGAGCTGCTCGGTGACATTGAATACTACACAATAACGCATGTTCCCAGAGAGGAAAATGCGAAGGCCAACTCACTGGCCAAACTGGCATGTTCAGGAAATGCACAACTTATAGGCCTGGTTCTGATGAAGGTATTGTCGACTCTGAGCATCAAGCATATAGATGTCGACTGGATCATGGAGGCCAAGCATGAGAAGGAATCATGGATGACTTCCATAAAGAAGTATTTGCAGAGGGGGATCCTTTCGGACAGGAAGAGCGAATGACGGAAGCTCCTTCGTCAAGTTTTGAGATACATCTTCCAACAAGGAGCAATTTACAGAAAATGAGTCTCAGTCCCACTACTACGATGTGTCGCAAATGATGAGGCCAAACAAGTCCTGAGGGAAGTACACGAAGGGGCTTGTGGCGACCGCATTGGGGGGCAAACCTGGACAAAGAAGATTCTCCGCTATGGGTACTTCTGGCCAACTGTCAACCAAGACACAGCTGATTACACTAGAAAGTGTGACAAATGCTAGAGGTTTGCTAAGATTCCGAAAGCACTATCGATGGAGATTACTCAAATGATCAGTCCCTGGTCATTTTCAGTCCAGGGAATTGATATTATCGATGTATTACCGATATCTAAAGGTGGTGCAAAGTACGTCATCGTTGCAGTTGATTACTTCACCAAATGGGTTGAGGTGGAGCCATTAGCAACAATTACCACAAAGAAAGTAATCAATTTCATGGTCTGGAATATCGTCTGTCATTGGAGTTTCGCAAGCAATCATTACCGACAATGGAACCCAATTCGATAGCACCGAGTTTAAGGGTTTCTGCCTTCGACATCACATAGAGAAAATATTTGCTGCGAAGGCACACCCCCTGTAACGACCCGTATTTTTAACGGATCGACAAGTTCGACAGAATTTGGAATTTTAGAGTTTTTGAGCCATTTCAGATTTTAGGCGAAAATGGCTAAGTCCTGAGTCGTGAACGACTTAGTGTAAGTCGTGAGTCGTATACGACTTAGGGGATAGGAGCGACTCAGGGATTTGGCTAGTTAAGGGTGTAAGGATAAGTCGTTTGAACGACTTAAGGGGTAGGCGCGACTTAAGGACTGGGCGAGATAAGGCTTAAGTTGTAACAGTTAAGTCGTGACCGAGTTAAGGTGATGAGTCGTACCCAAGTTATCTGATGAGTCGTATCCAAGTCATCTGATGAGTCATACCCAAGTTATCTGATGAGTCGTACCCAAGTTATCTGATGAGTCGTACCCAAGTTATCTGATGAGTCGTATCCAAGTCATCTGATGAGTCGTACCCAAGTTATCTGATGAGTCGTATCTAAGTTATCTGATGAGTCGTATCCCTGTTGTTTGATGAGTCGTAGAATGGGTTATCTCGTCTAACTAGTTAAGTCGTGGACGAGTTAAGGGATGAGTCGTAAGTTGTTGAGTCGCGCGTAGGTGATAACTCGCGTAAGTGGATGAGTCGTAGCCTTTGTGATAAGTCGTATACGAGTTAGTAGTTGAGTCGTCTAACCAAGTAAGGCGTGCGCATTTAAGTCGTAGACGGGGGGTCTGGTGAGTCGTAGGCGCATGCTATAAGTCGGAGACGACTTAGGAGATAACTATTTTGTCGTGAGTCATAGGCAGAAGTGTGTTAAGTCGTTGAGTCGTAGGGCTTTGAGTCGTGAGTCGTAAACGACTCATGGAGGCAGACGAGATAGGGATTTCAGCTATAAATAGGAGAGTTTCTCTTCATTTTTGGGATCCGGATTTTGAAGCGACGAAGTGCTGCCATTTTGAGAGCTCGACTTCTACACTTCTTCACTTCTTTTCTCCACTCTAATCTAGTGCTTCCTTCCATCCAAATCAAAGATCAAGATTGAAGATTCAAGAGCTAAAGTTGAAGATCTTCATCTTTTCAAGAGAGATTTCTTCGTTTGAAGCGGATTCGTGATAGATCAAGCTTGATCCTTCGCTGTCCAGATCTGAAGCGTGTTGATTTGAGGTTGTTTAGGTGATTTGGTGAGTGGTGATTATCTCTCACACGGATCCAAAGGAGTATATCGGATTGTTGGCTCGATTTGGTGTTAAAATAGAGATTTCCATGCATTTTCTTCATCCAAAGTGTAGATCCATATAGATCCATTGTTCATGATGATGTTACATCCATTTTATCATATGATAACCTATGCAAGTTCATTCATCAAGTTTGTAGAGATATAATCCATGTTTTCATGCTTATTGGACTTTCAACTCTTTAATTACGAAAATGCCATTATTGTTATAATTGTCTACTTAGATCATTTTTGAATGCTTGATTTCTTGGATTGATGTTTGATTTGATTGATTGTTATGAACTAGATGATTGATGATTAGATTTAGATCGAAGGTGATTCAAAAGCTAAGGGAAAGGCTCTTGAATCGGGAAAGCTGCTCGTGGCATATGTAGCGGGATGATGAAGCTCTTATGCATAGATTTGATGATGTGATGATGAGATGAGGCTTTGCGAGGATGTAATGAAGCGAGGCAATCATGTGATGAAGACTTGGTCTAATCCAGACGGGATCATTCCAAGCATGTTGATAACTCGGTGATATGATTCGAGTTGAGGATAATGAATGGATGTGAAAATAGTCATCGAGGAGAATGACTAGGAGGCTTGGATAGCATCGTTGTTGAAGGTTCTAGCATGCTCTAAGCAAGAGTACGTTTGGGCAGATTCGATAGTCCCAACGACTAACTGTTGATGGTCGAGTACTCTGGGCAGATTCGATAGTCCTAGGCACGGGTTACGACGATGTGCGGGAGTTATGTCTAGAACCGGGGTTTCCATTAGCCCTTGACGGACGGCTGAAAGAATGTGCCGGTCATTCAATTAACGGTGATATCGAAGCAATGATAACAGTGATAGCCAGAGTCATGGATGTTTGGTTGTATCGTCATTCGGACTCAAGAGCGGTATTTTCTGGGTGCTTATCTGATTTAGGCCTTGGTACTTGGAAAACATCGCCCTTGACTCGAGTGATAGTAGCTTTACTTTAAATTGTATGCTCTGCTATGTTTGCTTCTGCTTAGTGTGTGTCTGGGGGCTATCACTGTAGAATGAGGTTGGAGTGGGAGGGTTGTATTCCTATTCCTTTTCCTTTATGCTCTTTTGGTATGTTGTTAGTTAATTTACTGCTCACTAAGACTGTTGTCTGACTCAAGGCTTTATGTTTTAATTCTTATTGCCTTGGGCTGTTCGTCCATTTTGGGACGGGCAGACTAGGTAGCAGGTGACAGGTGCTGTTCTCTTCTCCCGATGCTGATATCGAAGACGAGCTTGAGGGTTGCATATTATCTTCTTATTATATGTACTGGATATTCCGCTGTTTTGTATTCTCTGAGAGATATGTAGTGAGGCTTGATGTATTGACTATGGGGATGCTTGTACTCAACTATTATGGAGTTTTATATGATGTCATTTTGTTCTGTAAAGCTTCACTATACATATGTTCTATTGTATTTTGTCCATGCGCTGTGAGTAATACGATAGATTCTGTTGTTTTATTTTACCCTGACAATCGTCCATGGTCGCCTGGCACACTTCACAGCGCACTACCTCTAGATTCGATGTAGGGGTCATGGGCGGTCGTCACATTTGGTATCAGAGCATTGGTTAATCGATTTTACCCAACGCTCGCCGTCGTAACTACGTATGAGAGACGTAATTGTATTTTGATGGATGATTACTATATATAATATAGTAGCTTAGTAGAGTTTGAGTCCTTTATGCAGTTGTTTCTCTAGATGTTCTAATCATTCCTTTTTATAGATATTGAGAATGAGTCGAAGAGGGAGACCAGCTGCTAGGGAAGGCCGTGCTACTGAAGAGACTACTGATTATGCAGCCATGTTCGAAGCTATGATGACTTCGATCATGAGAAGGATACCAGTTCCGGGGGCAGCAGTAGATGTTGGAGTTCAAGTCCAAACTCCGAAACTAGTGGATTTTGCTAAATTGTGCAAGGATTATACTGCCCTTGGAGGGAAGGTTTTCTTGGGAACAGAATCAACTATCGAAGTCCAGAGATGGATAGATGCTTGTAGAAGGATCTTTGGTGATTTGGGAATTGATGATGCAACTAAGAGGAAGTTGGCATCAAGGCAGCTTCAAGGGAGAGCCTCTGATTGGTGGAACTCTATTACCATCGATACTCCAGAGGAAGAGATTACTTGGGAGCAATTCCAAGTCAGATTTGAAGCTAAGTTCATTTCTACAGCTCAGAAGTCTGTTCTGTTCAAGAGGTTTGTGGAGCTCAAGCAAGATGGAAGATCAGTTCTTGAGTATGTTTCTGAGTTTGAAGCTTTGTCCAAGTATGCTCGGTCATATATTGAGTCTGCATATCAGAAGAATGAGAAGTTTGTGACCGGCTTGGATAGTTATCTGGGGAGACAGTTGGTGGATCATTTGGACGATTCATTTGAGAAGCTTGTGGAGAAAGCTCTTAGGCATGAGAGTTTGTTTCCTAAGGAAGGACCTGTTGTTGCTATTACCAAGGGAGAGTCTAAACCACAGCAGGGTGGAAACCAGAAGAGGAAGCAGCAGCAGCAGAAGGGTAAGGATGGCCAGAAGAAGCCGAAAGGCGAGGTGACTTGCTACAATTGTCAGCAGAAGGGCCATTTCTCGAAGGATTGTAAGAATCCTAAGGTGCCGATGAAGTGTCACAACTGTGACAAGCCGGGGCATTTCAGGAAGAATTGTCCAGAATTGAGGAAGGACAAGCAGATTGTGCAAGCTTATGCTTTGGGAGCTGTTCCGTCGTCTTCAAAAGCTCCTACTGCTGAAGAGAAGGGAAAGAGTGTGGTTGTTCAAGGTACTCTTTTCCTATGTGGTGTTCCGGTTAGAGTTCTGTTTGATATTGGAGCGTCGCATTCGTTTGTTTGTAATGAACTAGTAGGCCGGTTAGGTTTGGCACCGGATATTGTTGATAGGCCATTGGTTGTGACTAATCCAGTTGGGGGTTCGTCTTGTTTGTGTATGTTATGCCGTGGTCTAGTTGTGTCGAGTCATGGTTGCTCTTTTGTTTGTGATTGCTTTGTTCTGAACTTTGCGGGGTTCGGAATTATCTTGGGTATGGACTGGCTTAGGAAGTATGCGACTAAGGTTGATTGTGAGAGGCTGGAGGTGACAGTCGAGAATGTGGAGGGGCGAAAGATTGTGATACGATGTAAGCATGAGGAAGGCGTCTTCATGAGCTTCATGTATTCGCTAGTTGTTCCACGGGATGGACTGTCTTTAGTGCCAATCGCAAATGGATTCGAGGATGTCTTTGACGAAGTCAAAGGGTTGCCGCCGCATAGAGAGATCGAGTTTCGTATAGATCTAGTTGAAGGAGCCAGACCTGTTGTGATGCCTCTTAGGCGGATGGCGCCTAGGGAACAGCAGGAGTTGAGGGTGCAAGTTGATGACCTTTTACAGAAAGGATTCATTCGGCGTAGTGTGTCCGAGTGGGGTGCACCAGTTGTGTTTGCAACCAAGGCAGATGGGTCGTTGAGATTGTGCGTCGATTATCGTGAGCTGAATAAGGTGACTAAGAAGAACAAGTATCCATTGCCGAGAATAGATGACTTGTTTGATCAGCTTCACGAAGCTAAGGTGTTTTCTCAGATGGATTTGGCAACGGGATTTCACCAGTTGAGAGTGGCTAAGGATAGTGTGCCGAAGACTGCTTTTAGGACACCATCCGGTTTCTTTGAGTGGCTGGTAATGCCGTTTGGATTGACTAACACGCCAGCATATTTTGTGGATCTTATGAATAGAGTGTTCAGAGATCAGTTGAACAAGTTTGTACTTGTGTTCGTGGATGATATCCTGATTTATTCCAGAACGGAGGAAGAGCACAAGACGCACTTGCGTATGGTTTTGGAAATCTTGCGGAAACATCAGCTGAAGGCTAAGTTTTCGAAGTGTCACTTCTGGAAGAGTGAAGTGAGGTTCTTAGGCCATGTGATTTCTGGAAATGGAATAGCGGTTGATCCCGCTAAGGTGGCAACAATCCAGGATTGGGTTAGACCTAAGAATGCATCTGATGTGAGAAGTTTTCTTGGATTAGCAGGATATTATCGACGGTTTATCAAAGACTTCTCCAAGATAGCTGCACCATTAACAGGATTGACGAAAAAGAACCAAGTGTTCAGTTGGGATGCTAAGTGCGAGCAAGCTTTCGGAATCCTGAAAGAGAGATTGACGAGTGCTCCTGTTTTGACTATTCCTAGTGGGAATGATGAGATGGTGGTTTACACCGACGCATGTGGTACTGGACTTGGAGCAGTGCTGATGCAGAAGGATAAAGTTGTTGCGTATGCCAGTCGACAACTGAAGCCGCATGAAAGGAATTACCCAACTCATGATTTGGAATTAGCGGCGATTGTATTTGCTCTGAATATGTGGAGGCATTATCTGTTGGGAGTTCGATTCGAGTTGTTTACGGATCACAAGTCGTTGAAGTATCTTTTCTCCCAAAAGGATTTGAATCTTCGGCAGCAACGTTGGCTAGAGTTTTTGGAATCATATGATTTTGGTATAGCTTATACTCCGGGAAAAGGTAACGCAGTGGCAGATGCGTTAAGTCGAAGACATGCAGGATTGGGAGCCATGTTTTCTGAATGGAAGAATCTCGAGTATTTAGCTGGATTTGACTTCAGGCCTAGATGCGAATTGGAACCTGAGATGTTGGCAAACTTATCGATAAGACCCACTCTTGTGGAAAGGATTGGCGAGGGCCAAAAGCGAGATGATAAGCTTGTCAAGATTATCCGTGAATTGGAATCTGGGTTGGATCCAGAAAAGGATAAAGGATTCGAGGTCGATCGAGAGGGTTGGCTTCGGAAGCAGGGACGACTAGTTGTTTCCGATATAGATGAATTGAGGAGTGAAGTTCTGAAGGAAAGTCATCACTCGAAGTTGACAATTCATCCAGGTGGAAATAAGATGTATCGGGATATGAAGAGAACCTACTACTGGGAAGGTATGAAGAAGGATGTTGGAAATTTTATTTCCAAATGTATGAACTGCCAGTTGGTAAAAGCCGAACAGAAGAAGCCAAGTGGATTGCTTCAGCCATTAGAAGTTCCTACATGGAAGTGGGAACAAGTATCGATGGATTTTATTGATGGATTGCCTAGAACCAGAACGGGAAATGAAGGGATTTGGGTTATCATTGATCGTTTGACTAAGAGTGCACGATTCATTCCTGTTCGATCGACTAGGACTGCATCAAAGTTGGCTGAGTTGTATGTTAAGTGGATAGTTCGTTTCCATGGTATTCCGAAGAGTATAGTGAGCGATCGAGACCCATTGTTCACTAGTGGATTTTGGAAGAGCTTCCAGGAAGTTTTGGGAACCGAGTTGTGTTTGAGTAAGCTTATCACCCTCAAACAGATGGTCAGACCGAGAGAGTCAACCGAGTTTTGGAAGATCTTCTTAGAGCTTGTGTTTTGGACTTCGGAGGATCATGGGAGGATCACCTTCATTTGGTGGAGTTTGCGTACAACAACAGTTACCAGTCAAGCATTGGTATGGCACCGTATGAGGCATTGTATGGAAGACCGTGTAACTCTCCAACATGTTGGTTGGAAACTGGAGAAAAGCTGATGCTTGGGCCAGAGATGATTCGTCAGACTTCAGATTGTATAGAGATCATTCGGCAACGAATGAAGGCAGCCCAAGACCGTCAGAAAAGTTATGCCGATAAACGTCGAAAGGATTTGGAATTCGACATAGGAGATATGGTTTTTGTAAAGATTTCTCCACTGAAGAATGTTATTCGATTCGGGAAGAAAGGAAAATTGACTCCGAGATTTGTTGGACCATTCTCGATCATCGAGCGTATTGGAAAGCTCGCCTATAGGTTGGAGTTACCTGAGAAGATGTCGGGTGTGAACAATGTTTTTCATGTATCATATCTACGGAAGTATGTGCACGACTCGAATACAGTGGTTTCTGCTGATAGCTGTGAAGACTTCGAAGTTGATCCAGTCGATAGAAGGCCTCGTAAGCCGCTTCGGGTTGTTGAAACCGACACGAAACAGCTTAGGAGGAAGGTAGTTAAGTTGCTCAAGATACAATGGAGTGACGATGATAACGACTGTACGTGGGAGGTGGAAGAGAGGATGAAGGCAGCTCATCCTGAACTCTTCAAGGTATGGCCCTAAGGTGTCGTATCATCTAACAACACTGTAACTTGTTCTAAGTCTTAGAATTCTGTACGCTAAGCTAGAATTGGATGCATGGTTTGCTGATTGTTATGGTTGGTAGGCGTACAGAATAGTCTTCGATTGCTTTGTTTGTTTGGAATTTCGGGGGCGAAATTCCTAAGGGGGAGAGAATGTAACGACCCGTATTTTTAACGGATCGACAAGTTCGACAGAATTTGGAATTTTAGAGTTTTTGAGCCATTTCAAATTTTAGGCGAAAATGGCTAAGTCCTGAGTCGTGAACGACTTAGTGTAAGTCGTGAGTCGTATACGACTTAGGGGATAGGAGCGACTCAGGGATTTGGCTAGTTAAGGGTGTAAGGATAAGTCGTTTGAACGACTTAAGGGGTAGGCGCGACTTAAGGACTGGGCGAGATAAGGCTTAAGTTGTAACAGTTAAGTCGTGACCGAGTTAAGGTGATGAGTCGTACCCAAGTTATCTGATGAGTCGTATCCAAGTCATCTGATGAGTCGTACCCAAGTTATCTGATGAGTCGTACCCAAGTTATCTGATGAGTCGTACCCAAGTTATCTGATGAGTCGTATCCAAGTCATCTGATGAGTCGTACCCAAGTTATCTGATGAGTCGTATCTAAGTTATCTGATGAGTCGTATCCCTGTTGTTTGATGAGTCGTAGAATGGGTTATCTCGTCTAACCAGTTAAGTCGTGGACGAGTTAAGGGATGAGTCGTAAGCTGTTGAGTCGCGCGTAGGTGATAACTCGCGCAAGTGGATGAGTCGTAGCCTTTGTGATAAGTCGTATACGAGTTAGTAGTTGAGTCGTCTAACCAAGTAAGGCGTGCGCATTTAAGTCGTAGACGGGGGGTCTGGTGAGTCGTAGGCGCATGCTATAAGTCGGAGACGACTTAGGAGATAACTGTTTTGTCGTGAGTCATAGGCAGAAGTGTGTTAAGTCGTTGAGTCGTGAGTCGTAAACGACTCATGGAGGCAGACGAGATAGGGATTTCAGCTATAAATAGGAGAGTTTCTCTTCATTTTTGGGATCCGGATTTTGAAGCGACGAAGTGCTGCCATTTTGAGAGCTCGACTTCTACACTTCTTCACTTCTTTTCTCCACTCTAATCTAGTGCTTCCTTCCATCCAAATCAAAGATCAAGATTGAAGATTCAAGAGCTAAAGTTGAAGATCTTCATCTTTTCAAGAGAGATTTCTTCGTTTGAAGCGGATTCGTGATAGATCAAGCTTGATCCTTCGCTGTCCAGATCTGAAGCGTGTTGATTTGAGGTTGTTTAGGTGATTTGGTGAGTGGTGATTATCTCTCACACGGATCCAAAGGAGTATATCGGATTGTTGGCTCGATTTGGTGTTAAAATAGAGATTTCCATGCATTTTCTTCATCCAAAGTGTAGATCCATTGTTCATGATGATGTTACATCCATTTTATCATATGATAACCTATGCAAGTTCATTCATCAAGTTTGTAGAGATATAATCCATGTTTTCATGCTTATTGGACTTTCAACTCTTTAATTACGAAAATGCCATTATTGTTATAATTGTCTACTTAGATCATTTTTGAATGCTTGATTTCTTGGATTGATGTTTGATTTGATTGATTGTTATGAACTAGATGATTGATGATTAGATTTAGATCGAAGGTGATTCAAAAGCTAAGGGAAAGGCTCTTGAATTGGGAAAGCTGCTCGTGGCATATGTAGCGGGATGATGAAGCTCTTATGCATAGATTTGATGATGTGATGATGAGATGAGGCTTTGCGAGGATGTAATGAAGCGAGGCAATCATGTGATGAAGACTTGGTCTAATCCAGACGGGATCATTCCAAGCATGTTGATAACTCGGTGATATGATTCGAGTTGAGGATAATGAATGGATATGAGAATAGTCGTCGAGGAGAATGACTAGGAGGCTTGGATAGCATCGTTGTTGAAGGTTCTAGCATGCTCTAAGCAAGAGTACGTTTGGGCAGATTCGATAGTCCCAACGACTAACTGTTGATGGTCGAGTACTCTGGGCAGATTCGATAGTCCTAGGCACGGGTTGCGACGACGTGCGGGAGTTATGTCTAGAACCGGGGTTTCCATTAGCCCTTGACGGACGGCTGAAAGAATGTGCCGGTCATTCAATTAACGGTGATATCGAAGCAATGATAACAGTGATAGCCAGAGTCATGGATGTTTGGTTGTATCGTCATTCGGACTCAAGAGCGGTATTTTCTGGGTGCTTATCTGATTTAGGCCTTGGTACTTGGAAAACATCGCCCTTGACTCGAGTGATAGTAGCTTTACTTTAAATTGTATGCTCTGCTATGTTTGCTTCTGCTTAGTGTGTGTCTGGGGGCTATCACTGTAGAATGAGGTTGGAGTGGGAGGGTTGTATTCCTATTCCTTTTCCTTTATGCTCTTTTGGTATGTTGTTAGTTAATTTACTGCTCACTAAGACTGTTGTCTGACTCAAGGCTTTATGTTTTAATTCTTATTGCCTTGGGCTGTTCGTCCATTTTGGGACGGGCAGACTAGGTAGCAGGTGACAGGTGCTGTTCTCTTCTCCCGATGCTGATATCGAAGACGGGCTTGAGGGTTGCATATTATCTTCTTATTATATGTACTGGATATTCCGCTGTTTTGTATTCTCTGAGAGATATGTAGTGAGGCTTGATGTATTGACTATGGGGATGCTTGTACTCAACTATTATGGAGTTTTATATGATGTCATTTTGTTCTGTAAAGCTTCACTATACATATGTTCTATTGTATTTTGTCCATGCGTTGTGAGTAATACGATAGATTCTGTTGTTTTATTTTACCCTGACAATCGTCCATGGTCGCTTGGCACACTTCACAGCGCACTACCTCTAGATTCGATGCAGGGGTCATGGACGGTCGTCACACCCCCCCAATGAATGGACAAGTTGGAGCTGTAAACAAGATTATCAAGTCCGTTTATAAGAAGCGATTGGAAAAGTCTAAGGGCAAGTGGGTTCCATTAGCACTTTAGGCTTATCGGATGACCCACAAGTCAGCAACTGGCCATTCTCCATTCGCCTTAGCCTATGGATCAGAGGCTATGGTTTCAATTGAACTGGAAGTACCTTCTCATCAAGTGATTCGCTCAATCCACGGACGAATGAACGACTCCTTCTGAAATCTCTTGACATGATCAATGAAAAGTGAGACAAAGCTGACTTGAGAGCAGCTATGCACCAAAACCGAGTCGCCCGATATTACAATGCCAAGGTCAGGAATTGAGCCTTTGAGATTGGCAACCTGGTTCTCAAATGAATCTCCTCAAGCCCTGGGAACTTAAGCCTAACATGGGAAGGTCCGTGTGCAATAGAGCAAAAGCTTAAAGATGGCACTTTTAGGCTAGCTATGGTTGATGGGACCTCACTCTCGAGTGCATGGAACAGCGAGCACTTACGATGCTATTTCACTTAGAAATAAATTCGCACATAGTTGAATAAAGCCATGTAATAAGATATAACTTGTCATTTCCCATCTTCAATAAATGGCTTTCCGGATCCATGTCTTTGTCCTTACATAGCTTAAAAGTTGTGAAATATGACAGACTCGAATGAATCTGCATGTGTATAATGCAGGTATGCTGGTACCCAAAGTTAGGTGCCAATTAAACTATGTGGTCCATGATCAAACCCTTGACAGTTCTTGGCACCCAAAGATGAATGTTAGCTAACTCTTGTCCTTGATGTGATAGTAGGAGTATAAACCTAAAAAGGATGTGATTTGACCATCTGTCGACTAACTCTTATCCTTGATGCAGGGGCAGGAGTATAAACCAAATAGGACGTGATTTGACCGTCCGCTAACTAACTCCTATCCTTGATGTAGGGGCAGGATTATAAACCAAATAGGACATGATTTGATCATTCATTAGCTAACTCTTGCCCTCGATGTAAGGGCAGGAGTGTAATTCAAAGTGGACGTGACATGACCATCCAATCACTAACAGATTTCCTGGAGTAGGCAAGACGAAAGATCCATGCCCAGTGTAAGATTGGATCTTACTAATAACTTTGACCAATGCCCAGAGTTAGGTGTGATTGAAGGTAAACATCCTGGATGAGAATGTGCAAACTATGATCTTAAGCGGTTAGTTCAAACCAGCGTCCGGAACTTAGTGCGATTGGATGTCATTATCCTAGAAAAGGATACTTGAACCGTTATACTAAACGGTTTACCCTGATCGATGCCTAGAGCTTAGCACTTCAACGATTACTCTGCGTTTACTAGAACGATAAAAGGCCGACAAATCACGGAACAGACTAATGACTTAGTCCGACAATGATCATGAAAAGGAATAGATCGCGAGTACATATAATGGAAAGTGCATTTCTTAAGTACTTAGACAAATTTACACAAATAATTGGTAAAACAAAAGTCTTTATTATTCACAGTTAAAATAAGACTTAGAAGAAAAAGTACAAGTTTTATTTACATCTAAGTTGGAAAGCAAAAATGGAGGCCGAATTCGTGCAACACGGGTCGAAAAACAAAAAACAGAATGCTAGAAAGTGCCTAATTGTACAACCAAAAAAACACTGATAGTCACTTTTTATGCTTCCGCTTCTTGGACTTTTTCTTCTCCTCCCCAGAAGGAGGTGTTACTTTATCAGGTTTCCTCCTACCTCCTCCCGAACCCTTAGATGGAGTGCTTTGCGATGATCTAGCAGGCACGCTCTAGGTTCTTTCGGGTGGAGGAAGAGTGAAGGAACAAAGATAGTATGACTAGGCGGAGCTATGGATATAAGAGGAGGAAAGGTCTCTATTTCACTAACTTGACCTCTTTCGTTTGGAAACGTTCCTGCTCAAGCATACTCATGGTGGGACCCTACAGGGACTCGGAGGATCCAGTGATAACAACATCAACGTCGGTATGAGCTCCCTGAAGCTCACCAGTTCCTCCATCCTATAGAGCATCTATCATCGCTCACCAGGCCTAGGAGTCTGACCAGTCGGGATACTCAACATCGTCGTTAAAGTGGTCATGGTCATCGATTCTGTTGTAGACGCTTATTGTCTCGACTTGAGACCTTTGTTGGGAAGTGGGATGACCTAGGGCTGACCTGAAACTTGAGAGATATAAACATGGAGATTAGCGACGTGAACTAGCGATGTATGGACTCTATGAAATATAGGTGAGGTCAACGAGATACCTCCTTCAGTTTAGGATTCAGTATGGGCCGGAGTGCTGACGGAATTTACTTCCAAGATGAGAGAAAGGATGGCGGACTCTAGCATTTGGGGTTGATCTGGATTATACCTGTAACGACCTGCCTTTTTGGACATTTTAAGCAGACACACATGTTAGACTCAAAGCATTCAAAAGGGTAGATTGTTATGGGGTAAATAAGAAAAAGCAGAGAAAGAAAGAAAACAAATACAGAATCTCACAACGGAAGGACAAAATATAATAATCAAATAAACAGTTCATGAAGCTGTTTACAAATAACATTGATTAAACTTTTATAATACAGATCAGAGTTACATATAACAAGAATAAATAATAAATAAATGCAGCGGAACAACATGATGCAGTGGAATAAATATGATACATAATAATAGTACAAAAGCTTCGTCGTCATCCTCCAGAAAGCAGTCTTCGATAAACTGAAAAGCTCAGACTGACCCGAGCGTAATGAAAAGACAAAACACTCGAGTCAGAACTAAAAGATCTTATGTAAGTTAAATCAACAGTAAATAAATATGAGTGTAACGGCGTCGGAGATGTTTACGGGGTTTGACATCTCCTATCCAGTGTCAACGTGGGTACAATAACTTAAGAGATGTTCGAGATTACCATCTCCTAAGGATCCGTTAAACTATCTACTATGTAATACAATACACTATTATAGTAGTGTCTACAGTAAAGTAAAGTATTAAAATAGTGTTAAGGCGTTACCCATATCCCCCTTAACACATTTTATATAATGTCGTAGTCTATATAGATACTGTAAACTTCACCCGCAGGTGGGCTATCGGGGAGCACTCCATAGGTACGAGACAAAACAAACTCATAGAAGGCGCGATAGGACATGTGAACACGGCACTCGAGGCAATGCCAGGGTAGATATATCAATTGCGGATCCGGACTGGTGGTAACGCATAGCAGCTACTACCGCCTACCTCGGAACACACTCATATAATCAAAATCAAGGGGTGGCCACCAAATCAATCACAAAGTAATAAATATGGTACCGAGAAATGTGTTCGATGGGAGGAATGACCTCATTTGGCCCGACATGGCTCCTGTTTTAGTCACATCTAAGCTGACTCACGGGAGTCAGGGTCACGTAAATACCTCATACAGAATCGTTCGCCAAACCATCCTACTTCATTTCTGGAATCTCCACCACGTACACAGTTGTTAAAGTGGTTTTCGGTGTTGGCAGAGAGTGACAATATCTGATCCCGGTCTCTTTAATAACCAAACGCTTATTTCACACCGGATGGTTCTTTTACATTTCAAAAAGTCAATTCACAATTGATATCAAAATATCATATTCTCAAAACCATATCATTTTCAAATCACGTTCACTTTCAAAATCACATTCACTTCCAAAATCATATTCACCTTCAAAATCATATTTACTCAGATATGTCATTTCACAAAAAAGGATATCAATTCCAAATTCCAACTTAGATTGTCTCATCATCAAGGATTTAAATATAAATACTTCCACTTTACAGAGCTTGAAATTTTAGAAAATAGTTTAGATAGTCATAAATAGTTTAAATAGTTTAAAAATAGTTTAAAATAGTTTAAAATAGTTTAAATAGTAGAAATAGATTAAAATAGATTTAAATTTGATTTAATTAGATTTTAAAATGATTTATATAGATTTAAATTAGGTTAAATAGATTTAAATTATCTTAAATAGATTTTTAATAGATTAAATAAATTTAATTAGTTTAAAATAGATAAAATTGGATTAAATAGACTATAATAGATTAAATTAAATTAAAATAGTTTTAAATTGATTAAAATTGTTAATTTAATTAAAATTGTTTAAATTAGTTTAAAATAGATTTCAAAGTTATATCCAAACATTTTCAATAACTCAATTCCGATAAATTTATTTATATTTGACACTTCAACTTTGAAATTCCAATTTAAATCCTTTGAACAATTCATTAAATCAATTCCAATTTCAACCTTAACGCTTGGATCATCGAAAATAATTCAGTTTACATAAATCAATTTCTATTTCAAAATGCCAGTTAACTGAATACAGAATTTTAAAGATTTACAAATTATTTAATTTAACCAAATCCGGTGTCCGTATATAATTTTCTACCCTATGGTCAAGTGATACGGATATTTATCATTCCAATCCACAATTTAAAATCTTACGGTTATATCATTTCAAACCGCAATCTCGAATTAAATAAAATCCATAAAATCGCTCGAGTCTATCATTTCAACCCATAATGATATTTCCCTAATCTATAGATCGTTCGGGTATGTATCATTTCAACCCATAGGGAACTTGAAGTGTGATAACAATATAAAGATACAACATCCATTCATCCAATATCAACAATCAAACATCTATCACAATTATCATCCAAATCAACCAATAAACATCAATGGATAACTGATTATCATTAATAGGTATTAAATTTGACCATTTAATTCAATATTAAATTAAACAATAATTAAATGCAATAAAAGTCAAATTAACTGGAATGACAATTTAAACACACCAACCATTAATCAATTAATTTCTAATCACATCATAAATTTAATTTAACTAACATAAGATAATTTAGTAATTGTGTGTGGGTTAAAACACTCACTTTTGATTTCAAATCGATTTGAAATCCAAATAAAGGTCCAAATTTGAACAGTCTCAGAATTTGTCCAAAGCAGCGTCAAACTGTCCAGAATTTCGATACGATCCCCGCGGAGAAAACTGCGCGTAATTTCGATCTCGTACACAAAAGTTATGATGATTAGAATAATTGAATTCGGAATTAAAATTAAAATAAAATAAGAAAAAAAACAACTCACCACTGTACACGTCACCTACAGGCTCAAGATGAAACCCTAACCATTCGCCCGATGCTCGATCGAACCCAACGACGCACGCCGCCCATCCAAATATCGACTACGTCGCCATCAAACCGCCTGAACTCACGCCGCGACCCAGCCTCGTCTTTGCGCCGCCTTCCAGACCTCTGAGCCCCCTCGCAATGATCGATCACCCACCCACCCAAAAGACAGCCGCCGCCATGTGAGTTTGAACCCTAGCTGGAATTTCCACTATGATCTAGCCAATGAAACAATGAACAAGCCACGCCGATGAACTCCACTCGCAAATCTCTATGCATCCATATTATCGATTCGACGATCGGTCGAAGTTGATCGACGCGTGATGAACGGCCGAGAATGATTTGGTCAATACCGAACAAACCAAAACCCGATTGCAAAAAAGAACCGTAGATTTGAGTTGCGCTCGTCGAGAGCTTCGAATCGATATATAATATGATAGGGTTTGAGTGATTTTAATTTTTCGATTTGATTTTGATTTGCAAATGAAATTGGAATTGGGAATTAGGTTTTGGTTTGTGTGCCATTGGAAAGAGGGAAGCAGATATAATTGTACGTATAGTGAGAACTGAAAGACTGCTAGGGTTTGAGAAACAAAGCTATTAAGGAACAAGGCCCGATAAGAAAGAATAGCACCCGAATTGATAATAATGACCCGAAAAGCCCATTCTGCCTTCGAAACGAAAAATAGGACATCCCATATATCAAAATAGATGTTTTCGATATTTTTAAACTCAATGGAACAGGTTTCAAGTCCTAATTTCATCGTATGAATAAGTTGCTTTAAAATCAACTTATTTCAAATTGATTTCAATTAAATTGATTTTTACGCGTTTCAAGCCCGCACGATCCAACGACAAGTCCGATCGTTACGAACCTTGAAATCTTACAATAATTCACTGTTACGGATCCAATGAAATTGGTTTCGTTGAAATCCGAGACAGTGGCCAGAATGGCTATTTTCATGTTAATTTAATACATTAATATTAAATAAATTAAATCATTTTTTCCATTAAAATTTGGTAATTAACAAATTTCATCATTTTTGATCACTTAGACATTTACAATATTTAATACAAATTTACATATAAATTCAGTGTTAAATATTACACTAGTTACAGTGTTCAATTTCAACTGAAATTAAATCCAATTAATTATAATTTAATTCCAATAAATTGATTTAATTTGATTTCAATCCTTTTATTCATCAATTATTACTCCATGGGGCATAGTTAACATTGGTTTATATTTTATTACATTAATATTCTCAAATTTTATCTTTTACCATGTTGGTTGCAATATTTCAATAATTTTGAATCTTTGTCGATTTTCACACAAATTGTAGTTAAAGTCTCAATAATTAATTTATCTTGGTCTCATTCCTTTCATTAAATATATTATTGCTTTATGAATGTTATTAACATTTCTGTGCATTTTATTGCATTCAACTTTTACAGCTATCGTCTTAACTCATTTTACGTAACATTAATTTCATTTAATTATAATAGATTAAAGAAATTGGTAACAAATAACAATTGTCACCATTAACTTTTAATCACATTTATAAGTTTATTATTTACAAATAAATGTTATAACAACTTACAACACTAATTTATCTAATTACAATTTATTACACATTATTTCATTAATTAATACAACATTTAAATTATCAATTACCCTTTTAATTCAATTATCAATTAGTACACACACTATTACAATAAATTTACTACTTCAGCGTTGAGATTAGCAACGATCCTTTTATATTGCGCCTCTAAAAGTCTCAGATTTTTAATTTCGAGCTTCCTTTCCCTCGAGACTGCAGAGATCTTCATGGTTATCTACTTCCATTTACTATATTGATCAGAAGCATCTGATACAAAAGCAATCTTCGTTTCCATTACCCCTGATGGAATGTCCTTCGGATTAGGCACAAACATAAGTTCGTCAAAGCATACATCCGAAAACTGTTCCCTTAGTTCAGCCATTCGAGCATCGGCGGCAAGTTATTGCTCCGCCATGACGACCAGAGCTTCAATCTTCTTTTTGCCAACCTTGTGATGAGAAGTCTCAGAACTTCTCTTATGGTGTCGGCAATCAGAAGATTGACTGGAATGGGATGGTGCCAAATGCTGCACAGGAATGGAAGCCGGAGGGGTGCACGAGAAGCGTCAACTGGTGACAAGTCATCGTGGCGGTCAAAGTGATTATCCAAGCCTCTGGACGAAGGTGATCTAGACTTGGAACGATGTCCAAAATCAGAGTCCTGCGACAGGTAATCTCTATCATGAAAACCTTGTTCCTGACTGCCCCTATCGTGGCTAGACCGCTGGCTAGATTCAGATACTCGACTACTGCCTTGATGGTACGTTCTAGGACTATGCCTATGTGGTGGGGATACGTTTTCCTTCAGAAATTGTATATGTACCTGTAAAAGAAACGGAAACAAGTTAGATTCAATGAGTAAGGACACAAGTCAAGTGCAATGTAGTGCCGTGAAGTGCACATATGCGCGAGTGTCCTAGCGTCCCCTCGACAAACCATATTATGGAGCTTTTCTCATGGGAGTGATCTCTCCCGCACTGGTAGGAATAATGACATCATCAAAGCGAAGGGGAAAATCGAAACCCTCGAGGCTCTTGTTCCCAATACCGAAGGAGCCAAACTCAGTAGGAATTGGCCCTAAGTTAGCAAATGTATCTGTTGAAGGAAGGGAAGAATTTTTCTCCGTGTTTGTGACCGGTGGAGGCTGTGTAAAAGTCTATGGTTTGGTAATCTTCACAATATCCTCTTCTTTAGAACGAATTGTTGGTCGTCCTTGGACTACTCAACTGAAGGCTAGTAGCCTACATTAAAATCATTATGGCCAACTTCACCACCTTCACCTATTATTTCACCTTCTTCGGTGGGTTCTTGCTTTCTTTCAACTTTAGCCCCTGGACTTGGGACTGGGGGCACATCAGGATTTACATCGCTACCTATAGACAAGCCATTGTCATCATCGTTATCATTATCGTTGTCAGAAGCCACTTGGACTAAACTAGTGCTACGACGTGCTTCTAGCAAATTATAAGCTAGAAGATTCTTATCGGAAAGAAGAACTCCAATATCTCTATCCCTATCCGAAAGTGCCATAAAAACTCGAACGACATCTACAAGAGCTACGCTACTGGGTCTTTCCAGAACATCTGAATGACAGAAAGAATATGAGTTAAGATTGTGAATTTACAAGGCGAATTCACATCAAACAGATAAAGTACAACCTATGTCCAGATAGCTATCTTCGCTCAAAGCCAGGTGGACAGTAGACATAGAACCATTCACCCTTGAAGCAGCTAAACTTATTCCATGTACATGGAATAACTCTACAACTCTTTGCCGATTCCGAATAAATTAGAGAAGGGCTTCCTTTTCAGCTCTTGAAACTATATATATATACCAAATTTCCTCATCACTAGGCACTCGATGCAAATGTTGATCAAAGCTAATATACGTGCCATTAAGGAAGGCTTAGCTATTTGGATATAGTTGCATCAGAGTTAATCTCATGAAGTTTAGGGCTCGATGAATAAATTGGTTGAATTGTGGGGCGCATCCCGCCAGGCACATGTATCTATTGCACATAGTATAACCCTTTGGGGGATTGTGAGCTCTCTAGTGGAGAGAAGGGACTAGTATGTCCTTGAATGGAATTCCATGCTTGTTGCAGATTTTGTGGAGCGATCCCTCTTCTATCTTTGAAGCAATGGAATCGACGGGAACGTCTAAAATGATGACATCCTCAAGAGCATTAGGAGCAAATTCTACTCTGGTTCTACTGCAAGCTCTATTGGATTTTTTGGAATCTGTTGCTCTATTTATGGATTTTATGGCTGAGGTATCAACTGCACCAGAGTTTGTTGTGCATGTGGAACTGTAGTTGAGCTCGAC
Source organism: Allium fistulosum (assembly GCA_030737815.1). NCBI lineage: Eukaryota > Viridiplantae > Streptophyta > Magnoliopsida > Asparagales > Amaryllidaceae > Allium > Allium fistulosum. The sequence continues at coordinate 1,036,289,919 of CM060902.1, read as the reverse complement.
TCGGTATCAGAGTCATCTTTTTTGGAAGTAGATGGACCTGCAGCTTAAGTGGCAAGACGCTTGGAACGTCTGTACTCCATTTCTACATATACTCAAGAAACAATCAACGTCGGATTAATTATAAGCCGTATCCCTCATGCTGAAGTGAAACCTAGTGCAGTATCATGCAATGCCGTGTAGTGTTGTGCAGTGCAGATTTCCAATATTATACAACAGTCATTTTAGATTTTGGATATTGCTTGAAATGACCATCATTACTGACCGTCTTAGCGGAATTCAAGTCAATGAACAAGCATTTGATATGATTTGAGGTTCAGAAGAAAGTGTTTGGCATGGTTCAAATGTTCAGAAGTGAAGCTTGGTGAGGAGTTCAAAAACCAAAAATCCACCAAGGGTTGGATCGGCACCGATCCAAAACTCTTAGATGGATTTTGGTTCTTCCTCCATCTTCTTCCTTGCTCTGACACACGGCCATCAACGGCGAACCCATCCATGTCCATGGCCAACTCTGCCACCTACCTAATTCGGCAAGGTTATAAGAATGATTCAAGTGCATGGGTTTTTGGACCTTGATGGAATCTATTTCTTGGGAGTGATTCGGGCTTGGGTCGATGAACTAAGCTCGAACAAGATAAGGCGGTTAGCATAGGGCTTAGGCGAATGTGCAGCGGCGACAGTCCTGGAGTTGAGCAAAGGTAGAATTTGATTTGGGTATAAAAGGTTATAATGGCAGAAAGCAAGCTTGGTTCCATAGAGGTAACAAAAGTGAGGAGAAAGAGGAAATGAATCGGGTTATATAAACCAGCATACCCTATTTTTCAGGCAAAAAAATTAGAGAACTTCTCCAACTCTTGGATCGATCTGAGTCGTGGTGCTAAAAAAAAGAGAGGAAAGACCTATGATGATGGTTGAACAATACATGCCTACATAAGTATGTCCATATGCTTGGGATTCAACAAGGATGTGCACGTGTACATAAGTGTGTGTGCGTATCTAACCCCGATGACTAGAGTCAAATAAAATCAAATTCAAACCTGGAAAGTCCATGAATGGAATTAGTTCAAAATTACAGAGTTTGAAGTGATAAATCATGAGAGCATACTCCGAATTTTAGATGTTAGTAAAGTATCATCACGAATAGTTATGGACATAACTCTTCACAGATACGATCCATAAGAAGAATAATGATTATTCAGAGCATAGAGTGGAGTCCTTCATAGCAATCCCAACTTGTCTCAATTCAAAGCACATCATGTTTGAAACAAGATGTACTTTGGGGGGCAGGTGTTATCCAGTCTTTTGACCAGGCGATATTCGGATAGACTGGATGAATCGAACTTGAAAACTATCAAGGCAGCAAGCCTAAAGAGATAGCCATAAAGTCCAAAAATCAAATACAAAGAGAGCCAAAAGGAAAATACCAAACCATCCAAAGAATCGAGGAGGGAAAATCCAACGAGAATTTGGATCGGTATCGATCCATGAACTTTAGTCCGAAGTTGCCTCCACTTTTTCTACATGCTAATGATGATCCCTGAAGCCTATTTCAAGTGTTATTTTGTTGATCCCATGCAATTCTCTATCGATCTTCACGAGCACCCAAAATCAACAATATTCTTCCATAGATCCATCATTTGGACTTAGAAACAAGCTAATAATGGTGCGAACAACTATGGAATCACGAAGCTAATCACAAATTGAGCCAACACAAAGAGTTCAAGACAACCATTTTGGGAACCTTATGGATCGGTACCGATCCAAGCCCATGGATTTGTACCGATCCACATATTTTGCTTAGGTGTCCACCTATTTCTTAGAGAATTGGTCTATGGCATGGAAAACGAGGTGGAGATCATGGAGGGAGATTTTAGGCCTTCTACATCTATAAATAGAGGGGCATGACTCATTTTTAAGGATCTTTCAAGCTCTTGCTCTCTCTACTGTAATTTCTTGTAATCACCCACGTATATATATCGATCCATAAGAACAACTACTTATAATCCAATGATCTAAGAAATAAAATCACTAAGTGGACGCAGGCCAAGATTAGCCAAACCACTATAAATGATGTGTGTTCTTTTCTAGCTCATTTTCATTTATTTTCTACACTTTTTATTCTATACATAATCTTTCAGGTGTTTTGGCCATTTTTGGTTCAAACGATTATATTAACCAGTAAAAAACTATTAAGTGGGTTATTCCATAGTTGTCCAATAACTATCAGTACTTAACCCCGTAATTCGTTCAGTAATCATGAGTAATACATTGCCTAACATTTGGAGAGAATTACGTACTATAGTCTAAACGGATGAATCAATATCCGATCTCAATACATCTTGACTATGAATATTTAAAAGGGCATGTTTAATTTCATTGTGATAAATTACTCCTACTTACAACACTTTGTAACTACTATTACAAGACATCTATGGATTTTCTATTAAATATACTTTTAATTAATTAATATGACACATTATATCAAGTATATAATAAAAAGAAATCACCTTTTATTTCTAACAAGATTGATTATTGAGTTAGATATATGTAACAATTTCATAATTGCCCCTAGGGCATACCGTTCACTACATCAAAAAAGCCATAATGTAATGGCTTTGGACCATTGCTAAAGAATTTTGAAATGGCTCAAAACCGTTGTGAAATGAGGAGTGGCTAAAATTTAGCAACAACTCCGAAACAGTTTGGAATTTGTATTTCGCAACGGCCTAGAGCCATTGCTAATTTACAAATTGCAACGGCTATTGGCTGTTGCTAATTTGTAAATTACAATGGCTTTTAACCGTTGCAAAATAATACTAGAAAGCAAATAAATTCATAACAGGGCTCAATTCAATAGTCTCCTTCAGATTTCTATATAACTAAACAAATTACATCATTGTAGCAAGCTCTCAGTTCAGTTATAAGCAAAACAAATTTTCCCATACACTAGGCAGGCAAAACAAATCTTTAGAAGCACCAATATCTTGACATGACATTGGTAACACTGGTAACATTGATGTAAAAACAATAATTACATATTTCATTAATCATAACTTCATAAGCAAACAATTTCTACAAGATCGACAAATGTAATACAGTATACACATTAATTTTGTGGTCACAACCATAACCTAGATCATTATGCCTACAGAATATTCAAATTATAGATATACACATACAAAAAATTTCAATACATCACATGCTAGAAATATGATCAGATCCAGCACTTAGCTTTAGAGATATGAAGTAAAAGACTCAACCAATCGAGTAGCATCGTTAACCCTAAGCCGAGTACATTATTGACAAACTAGAGTAGTAGCAACCCCAGAAGCTAGCAGACCCATGCTTTTCAAATCAAAATGACCTTTCACAATACCATATAAAATACCTAACATGTATGCATCGCTAGCCCTACATGTATTTATAGGTGTACATGGAGGAGACGACACATATATAGCTTCGGCTTTTACGCCGATGTAAGAGCCCAATGGCCCATCGGTTACTGACACGAGAGGCACGAAATGGCCTAAGTGGCTTTGCAGTTGATCTCTTGATAGCCTCTACATACGTCCTATGCTGATAGGTCAATGTCGATCCAAAAGGTCCCGTAGAGAGGTTTTTTGGTTCCTCCCTACAGAAATATTATTCGGGTCATATGTACCCTACTGTCACTATAAAAAAAAGTGAAGTATGCATTTCATATGAAACATAAATATGAATGCTTACCAAGTTGTCTGTAAATTATGGTCATGTCAGGGATTCTCTTATCATTATTGTCATGGCCTACTCCATAGAACTCTGAGAACTCACGTCCTGTTGTTGGACTATCGAGTGTTGGCTCTCCAAAATCCTTATAGTAAACCTACATAGCCAAATGATCAAAATATATAATTCATCTATCTTCCTATAAAAAAACAGCGTGAGCCAAACAAAAAAGAAAAAAAAATTAGATGCCTCAATCATCATTTGTGCTAGTTGTTTCACAGTGGCTTCATTGCTGGGATATCCAATATTGAAATTCACCACACCTGAACAGAGTGTAAAAATTCTTAATCCTAAATGTTTCGCTTAATAAACCAACAAACTATAGTCAGTTCAAGTGCGTACACTATAATCTAAGCATTATCCTACATGTACACTGCAAATCAGTCAAAAACAAAACTGACATAGTTCCAAGTTTATTGCATAAATTTTGTCGTTTTTAAGTGAAGCAGCATAATAACTTATGTGAAGAATCGTATATTTTTACGATTAGTACTCAAAATCAATGGTAATCCAAACGGCATTCTTCATCTTATAGATCCCACCTAAAAATGTAAAAAACATTTAACAAAAATAATTTAGTTAATAACATTTGCATTCCTTCCCACTTAAAAATCTATACAATGGATAAAATTCGATATAATAATTCACCTAAATCAGCCTGCAACAAAATGTCGCAGTGAAACTATCTGGCCATTGCAACCATATCCAAACCTAATTGCAACCTTAAAATTCAGTTTTTAGAATTATCTTAGAAGTTCTATATTGCGTTTTTATTATGTAGTTCAAGCATCAAACTTTAGCAAAAAATTGTCAAACACTATTTTTTGATTAGCAATAATTTTAAGAAGTCAAAAGTGTGGGAAACTTGAAAGTTATTTTCGGCAGAAATTCTAGAAGTATGACATTATTTGTTAAATACATACATTAGCTATATGACCATGATTTTGCTCACTTTCCCATAATTTGGAATGTCTATAATTGTCCATTATTTTACTAGATAAAATTCCAAGCTAGTGGAATTAGGGTTATTGGATTTCTCCCATGCCTTATTGATGCAGCGCGAGCTACAAAAGTACAAGACGTAAGTCGCTCACGACTTAACAGAGAAGCTATAGGTCGCTCACGACCTAACGAGGGGGAATCTAAAGCATCCAAACGACCTAGCACCTCCAATCTCTTAAGTCGCTCGGTAAATTTAGGTCGCTCACGACCTAACAACAATTTAGGTCACTCACGACCTATGGAGGATCGCTCCCGAGTCAACAAGGTACTGGATCAAGGCGGTGGAGCAACTTATGCCGAAGAAGGAGACCAACGACCTATGTTAGGTCGCATACGATCTAACGAAGGAGGTATGCCGAGTTGTTCAGAGGGAGTTTTAGGTCGCTCACGACCTAAGTTAAGTCGCTCCACGACTTACGACCTAGTTAGGTCGCGGGAAGAAATGGGAGATAAGTCGTTCACCATAAGTCGCGATACTTTAGGTCGTGAAGCCATAGGTCGTGAAGACTTAAGTCGCAATGATTTCTGAAGCCGCTTCTTTTAGGTCGCTGAAATTTGAAGCCATAGATTCTTTATGCCGCTTTACTCTCTGCCGTTGATTCCTTAAGTCACTGATGGATACTGATGATAAGTCGTAAAGTCTTAGGTCGTTATCAACCTATGTCATGTAAAGCGTTGTGTTGTAGATCGGTCAAGAGTTAAGTCGTGATGGTTTGTAACAGGATGTGTTGTATTTTCTTATGTTGTAATCTTTTAAGTCGTGTTGTTTTAGGTCGACTACTTTAAGTCGACTACTTTTCTTAGGTCGCACTATGTTAGGTCGTAGGTCATTCACGACCTAAGTGTTGTACTGTTTTCAGTGTTGAGTTGTAAAATGCTATAAATAGGCGTGAGTTGTACATTTGAAAGTTTAGTTGATTGAAAATAAAAATTTGTTTTGTTAGCTTTGTGCTTTCACCAAATTGGTAGTCGAGTGTAATCTCCTATCTCCACTCTTGGATAATCGAGTGCGCTCGATTCAACGACAGCTGAAGTCGATTCACGGAATCTAGTGCGCTAGATCAACGTGTGAAGAATCGTAGATCTTTGAACCCGGTATCGTGCGCGATCAACGAGTTCGGGATAGCTAGAATTCGATATCTTCGGATCAACGAATTCGGGCATTTCAGTATTCATCAATCCATCGATTGCTACTTTCATCGATTTACATTGTTTTGATTAATCCGCTGCGTCAGTTTGGTATCAGAGCTTGTTTTAGCCAATCATAGCTAAATCGAGTCTTGGAGCCAATTCTTTTGAAGAAGTTTGAAGAGATCAAGTCGAGCCGAGCTATAACATTCACGGCCGAGAGCTTGTTGTTCATCGTGTTCATCACAAATTGCAACGAAGTTGGAGCTTTCGATCCATTTCATTTTGGATCAAAGTTCACAAGGTGTTTGAAATTTGAAGTGTTAGCCGAGAATAGATTGAAAGGGTATCATTTGATCATTTGTTTGTTCAAGGCCGAAAGTCAAAGTTTTGAAGAATCAACCATGCCGCCGAGAAGAGCTAATCGTCACCAAAACGTAGAAGCTTTGTATCGAAGAGAAGAAGCTGATGAGATGGAGCAAATAATTAACGAAAATTTTAGTGAGAAGCTCAATGAAGGAATTGGTCGATTAGAGAAGATGATGTTGGAGATGAATCAAAATCAGAGAAGGGTTTCACCTGAATCTAATCATGGGAGAAGTAGAGTTTCGCCACATTCCAATCGAGAGAGAAGTAATGATAATGATCATCGAAGTATGAGCCGAGACAGTTATAGAAATGTTGATGATCGGGAACGTGATCGGAGGAATGCTAGTAGAAGGGATGGTGGTGGTAGACGTGATGGTAGTAGAGATGTTGGTGGTCAGGATCGACGTCGATATACATCTGATTTTGAAGAGGAGTATGATGGTGGTAGTGTTCATGGGCGAGGCCAAGGAAGAAATCAATCAGAATATGATCACAAGTGGGAGTCTGGGATGAAGACTGAAATACCAGAGTTCAAGGGTGGTATGCAAGCTGAGGAGTTTTTAGATTGGTTGTCTAATGTGGAGGATATTCTTGACTTTAAGGAAGTTCCCGCACAACGTAGAGTGAAGTTGGTTGCTACAAGGCTGAGGGGTAGAGCTATGGCATGGTGGCAGCAGACTAAACTAACATGGGAGAGAATGGGGAAGTCAAAGATTGAATCTTGGGATAAGATGAAGAAACTAATGAAAGCTACATTCTTACCTTATAACTATCAGTCGCTTATGTATCAGAGATTGCAAAACTTGAGATAGGGGACGAAATCTGTGAATGACTATGCTGACGAATTTTATCAACTGATTGCAAGGAATGATATTATGGAGACAGAGGAACAATTGACAGCTAGATTTGTTGGGGGGTTGCGAATGCAGATACAGGATATGGTTAACATGTTTGATCCCAGATCAGTTGCTGAAGCACACCAGAAGGTGTTAGCTTGGGAGAAACAGGGAAGACGAGGAGGTGGTATGTTTACAAATTCCAACAATCCAGTGAAGGGTGTTAGTGGAAGTTCTAATGTTTCAAAATCTATTGCAAAACCAGTTGTGAATGAGGTTGGGAAGGCGAAGGTCAATAATGGTTTCAAGTGTTATAATTGCCAGGAAATGGGTCACAAAAGTAGCGAATGTCCAAAGCCAAAGAAGAGAGCTATGATAGCGGAGGTTGAGGATGAGGATGAAGAAGCTGAATGTTCCAATTCACCACCTGATGAGGAGGAAGAAGAAGTGCCAGGAGACGAAGGTTATAATCTAATGATGAGGAGGTCCTGTTTAACGCCAAAGCTAGAAGAGGATTGTAGTTGGTTGAGGAGCAATATTTTTCAGTCGATATGTACTATTCTAGGGAAAGTTTGCAAATTTGTTATTGATGCTGGAAGCTGTGATAATATAATTTCTTCAGAAGCGGTGAGCAAATTGGCATTGAAGACTGAGAAACATCCGAAACCGTACAAATTGGCTTGGTTGAGAAAAGGCGGGGAGGTGAAGGTTGGACGAAGGGCTTGTGTGAATTTTTCAATTGGGAAGAAATACAAAGACGAAATCTGGTGCGATGTAGTAGATATGGATGTTTGTCATTTGTTGCTGGGGAGACCGTGGCAGTACGATAGGGCGGTGCAACATGACGGACGTACCAACAGTTATAGCTTTATGTTTGAAGGCACGAAGATTACTCTAGTACCAAAGAAGCGACAAAAAGAAGAAAACAAACTGGAGGAGATTGAAGAGCTGAAAACTGTATTATCCTTGAAGGAGTTTGTTAAGGAGGTAGAAGAGGAGCCTGAGGTGTTTTTGTTGATTGGACGTGAGAGTCATGAAGTGGTGGAAATACCAGAAGAAGTAAAATCAGTACTGAAAGAGTTTGACGATGTATTTCCAAAGGAGTTGCCAATGGAGTTACCGCCGTTGAGGGACATTCAACATCAAATTGATCTTGTTCCAGGAGATGTATTACCTCACAGACCACACTACAGAATGAGCCCAAAAGAGCATGAGGAGTTGCAAAGGCAAGTAGAAGAATTGCTTGAACAGGGGCGTGTGCAGGAGAGTTTGAGTCCTTGTGCTGTACCAGCTTTATTAGAACCCAAAAAGGATGGAACGTGGAGGATGTGCACAGATAGTAGAGCATTGAATAAGATCACAGTCAGATACAGATTTCCAATGCCGAGGCTTGATGATTTATTGGATCAAATCAGTGGGTCCGTAATCTTTTCTAAGATTGACTTGAAGAGCGGTTATCATCAGATTCGCATTAGACCAGGGGACGAATGGAAGACAGCATTTAAGACGAGGGAAGGATTGTATGAATGACCGGTAATGCCGTTTGGTCTATCGAATGCACCGAGTACATTCATGAGGGTGATGAACCAAATTTTCAGGCCGTACATTGGGAAATTTGTGGTGGTTTACTTTGATGATATTCTGATCTACAGTGCTAGTACAGAAGAGCATGTTCAGCATTTGAAGAAAGTGTTAATCATCCTTCGTGAAGAACAATTCTACGCTGCTACGAAGAAGTGTGTTTTTATGGCGAGGAGTGTTTTATTTCTGGGGTATGTTGTATCAAAGGAAGGAATACAGGTAGACCAGAGTAAAGTTAAAGCTATCAGAGATTGGCCGCAGCCCAAGACGATAACGGAAGTTCGTAGTTTCCACGGGTTGGCTTCATTCTATCAAAGATTCATTCCACACTTTAGTAGTGTGATGGCGCCTGTTACAGATTGTATGAAGGGTAAACAATTTTCATGGTCAGAGGAAGCAGGGGATGCTTTTGGGAAGATCAAGGAGTTGCTGACGTCTGCACCAATTCTAGTATTACCAGATTTTCAGTTGTTGTTTGAGCTACACACTGATGCGTCAAAGGTTGGGATTGGAGGAGTGTTGAGTCAGAGGGGACGTCCAATTGCATACTTTAGCGAGAAGTTATCAGGAGCAAAGACGAGATACAATACATATGATGTGGAATTTTGTGTTGTTGTGCAAGCTATTAAACACTGGAGACATTATCTATTTCAGAAAGAGTTTGTTCTTTACACTGATCATGAGGAATTGAAGCATTTACAAGGGTAAGACAAGATTTCAGCGAGACATGCATCATGGATTGCATATCTGCAACAGTTTACTTTTGTTGTTAAACACAAGTCAGGAGTGACGAATCGTGTGGTTGATGCTTTGAGTAGAAGGAATCATTTGTTAACAACGATGAAGGTTGAAGTGACGGGGTTTGATATGTTGCCAGAATTATTTGTCGATGATCCTTACTTTGCAAAGTTTGTTGATAAATTCAAGGAGGGAGAGTCGGATGAGTTTATGATGATAGATGGTTTTCTGTTCAAAGGAAATCGATTGTGCATACCTGATTGTATTTTGAGAATGAAGATTGTAAAAGAGCTACATGAACAAGGACATGTTGGGAGAGATCGTACATTGCAGTTGATTTCACAGTCTTACTTTTGGCCATCAATGAGGAAAGAAGTGGAAAGGTTTGTAGAGCGATGTCATATCTGTCAGGTTTCGAAAGGAACTGCGACTAATGCTGGATTATATATGCCGTTACCTGTACCAACTAAACCATGGGTTGATGTGAGCATGGACTTTATGTTGGGGTTGCCGAGAACACAGCGTGGAAACGATTCCATCTATGTGGTGGTTGACCGATTTTCGAAAATGGCACATTTTATTGCTTGTAAAAAGACGGCGGATGCTGTTCATGTTGCTCAGTTATTTTTCAAAGAGATATATCGACCTCATGGATTGCCAAAATCTATTGTGTCGGATAGGGATACTCGTTTTCTGAGTCATTTTTGGCTAAGTTTGTGGAAGATGGTGGGAACGAAATTGAACTTTAGTAGCGCTTATCATCCACAGACAGATGGACAGACCGAGGTTGTGAACAGATTATTGGGAAATTTATTGCGATGTCTGGTAAAAGATAATCTGAAAAGCTGGGATGTGAAGTTATGCCAAGCAGAGTTCGCTCATAATCATGCCGTAAATCGTAGCATAGGTTTTAGTCCATTCCAGGTCGTGTATTCCAATTTGCCAAAGGGACCGTTGGACTTAACGGTAATACCACATTCGAAGGGGACCGTTAAGAAAGCTGCTGATTTTGTTGAAGGGTTGACGGAATGTCATAAAGTCGTTCAGGAACGATTGGAGAAAGCGAATGAGAGGTATAAAAAGTCCGCAGATTTGAAGCGAAGAAGTGTTGAGTTTAATGAAGGAGATTTGGTATATGCTGTGTTAACTAAAGATCGTTTTCCAATGGGCGCTTATAACAAGTTAAAAGCCAGAAAAATTGGTCCTGTAGAAGTCGTGAAATGAATTAATGAAAATGCTTATAAGTTGAAGCTGCCGGAGGATGTGTACACTTCTGATGTGTTCAATGTTAAGCATCTCGTACCATATTATGGGGATGAACGATCCGATGTGGAAAAATTTACAAATTCGAGGACGAATTTTTCTCAACCTGGGAGGGATGATGCAGCGCGAGCTACAAAAGTACAAGACGTAAGTTGCTCACGACTTAACAGAGAAGCTATAGGTCGCTCACGACCTAACGAGGGGGAAGCATCCAAACGACCTAGCACCTCCAATCTCTTAAGTCGCTCGGTAAATTTAGGTCGCTCACGACCTAACAACAATTTAGGTCACTCACGACCTATGGAGGATCGCTCCCGAGTCAACAAGGTACTGGAGCAAGGCGGTGGAGCAACTTATGCCGAAGAAGGAGACCAACGACCTATGTTAGGTCGCATACGATCTAACGAAGGAGGTACGCCGAGTTGTTCAGAGGGAGTTTTAGGTCGCTCACGACCTAAGTTAAGTCGCTCCACGACTTACGACCTAGTTAGATCGCGGGAAGAAATGGGAGATAAGTCATTCACCATAAGTCGCGATACTTTAGGTCGTGAAGACTTAAGTCGCAATGATTTCTGAAGCCGCTTCTTTTAGGTCGCTGAAATTTGAAGCCATAGATTCTTTATGCCGCTTTACTCTCTGCCGTTGATTCCTTAAGTCGCTGATGGATACTGATGATAAGTCGTAAAGTCTTAGGTCGTTATCAACCTATGTCATGTAAAGCGTTGTGTTGTAGATCGGTCAAGAGTTAAGTCGTGATGGTTTGTAACAGGATGTGTTGTATTTTCTTATGTTGTAATCTTTTAAGTCGTGTTGTTTTAGGTCGACTACTTTAAGTCGACTACTTTTCTTAGGTCGCACTATGTTAGGTCGTAGGTCGTTCACGACCTAAGTGTTGTACTGTTTTCAGTGTTGAGTTGTAAAATGCTATAAATAGGCGTGAGTTGTACATTTGAAAGTTTAGTTGATTGAAAATAAAAACTTTGTTTTGTTAGCTTTGTGCTTTCACCAAATTGGTAGTCGAGTGTAATCTCCTATCTCCACTCTCGGATAATCGAGTGCGCTCGATTCAACGACAGCTGAAGCCGATTCACGAAATCTAGTGCGCTAGATCAACGTGTGAAGAATCGCAGATCTTTGAACCCGGTATCGTGCGCGATCAACGAGTTCGGGATAGCTAGAATTCGGTATCTTCGGATCAACGAATTCGGGCATTTCAGTATTCATCGATCCATCGATTGCTACTTTCATCGATCTACATTGTTTTGATTAATCCGCTGCGTCACTTATGCACATAATGCTATTGCCGTTAATGAGTATGCAACCACAGTAAACGTAGTTATAACTAAAACTCAATATTTTACCAACTTACTTGTTGTTGTACAAGCTAAAAACACCATAAGCATAGATAAGTTTGTTGTTCCTTGGGTAGTGGAAGTATGCTGATGTAGAAAAACAAACAGATTTGATTTTTGAAATCTGACTAATACATATGAAAATGGAACATATAATATATGGTATGAATTTAACACCATGTTATATATGGCTTTCATTGTAAATAGAGTGGGTGCATAGATTGAATGGGTTAAAGTCCCGCATCGCATGATATTTGAAATAATCGTGATATATATATAAGATTGTTAGCACATAACATTAGGGATTCCTTTTGTTACAAAGTGTTGCCAAGACCAGATTATATGCTCGATGGAAGACGATGAAGGGATGTTCAATCGGGACACCGGCGTTTGAGACTTCGAAAGTTGATGCAGCCTAGAAACTGTGAAGCATACGCATACGGAACACGGAAATGCCCTAAACTCGACACACCATACCTAAATTCTTAAAAAATACATCTCTACATTTGATTGAAACATATATGAGCTAACTTATATTTGAATGATAGGATATGCTTTGGATTGGCAAAAGTTCTAATGATAGGAACTAGCGTCTAATTAGGCCACTTCAGTAACTAGTCATCACCACGTGCGTATGCAGTAAACCTAGAGTATTTGCAGTATCTAGTGTTCTTTCTTTGTTTACAGTATTTCTTGGGATTGGACTTTATATTAATGCTCTAAAAACTCAAAATTTGCAGCTCCAAGTGCTAAACTGACATCATTGCCTTCCACTAAGCACGCTAGCTCACATCCTTTGGTCATGGCAAAATGAAATTGAGTCAAAGCAGATATGTAGCCAGTAGAGCATAAGAATGAGTTTGAACTATAATGAAAATAACAAGAAACTTAAAGCTAAAGTTGAGAATGAAGGAACACGTCACAGAGAAGTAATATAAGTTGAAGGCATGGTGTTGGTTGCATGTCAAACAGTAGCAAAACATCAACGAGACAAAAAATAGAATTAAGCCAGAAGGTTGCAGATTTTGCTGTGCACTAAGGACGTGAAACTAAAGCTCAGGTTTGAGAAATGTTTACAATTAACAATGGGACAATTTTTTGATCAAGGCCCTCTAGGAAAACTAATAACACAAATAAGCATCTTCAAAAACTAATTACAAAGTAGGCCTCGTTTAGTTTTGTACTTGCGCAAATATGGAATGCGCAAGTATATTTTTTTTATACGTAGAGCTTACGCATTCCATATTTGCGCAAGCTATATTTTTAAGCTTGCGCAATTATGGAATGCGCAAGGTCATTTTCGGACATCAAAAAGACAGAGAGCTGAATCTGGATTCATTTATCAAACAACCTATCACATTTCTTTCCAAAACCCTCACATTTCCAACTTCAAACCCATTTCAAATCCAAATATCTTAATTCAAAATCATTTTTCCTCATCTATTTCTTCAAACAAACACTCTATTGCGCATAAAATGGAAGCTAGCTCTTCATCTACGTTGATTAGAGGTAATTATAATTCAGATTTTGGAAAATTAAGATGTAATTTTGCTATTGTTGATGTTGTTGAAAATGAAGAGTTTTTGGTGGTGGTGGTGTTAATTATTAGACAATGGTGTTGTTGTTGAATTAGTTGTTAGTGTTTGATGAACTGGTAAACCCTATTTAAATAGTAGTAAATTAAAAACCCTAATTTACACCTTAATTGTTTATTGTTTATTATGACGGTAGACATTAATGATTGGGAGATAGACGACTAAACATTGATGAAACATTTTGATGAGGTTGAAGGGAAAATCGAAGTTGCAAGTTCAAGTCATATTGACTTTGATGTCGATCATGTTCTGGAAACACAGTTCGAACCAGTACCGCGTAAATTCCATTCAGGATCATCAACCTTACACGCTCATTTATGTGAAGTTGTTTCTGCGGAAATGCCCGGTCATCAACATACAGTTGGCGGAAATTTGCTGACGCCTATACATCCTGTTGTTCCATCCGTGCCAAGGGGACAACGACCATATCCAAATTGTTATTGCGGAGATATGTGTGTAGTGGTTGTTTGCAGAAAGGAAAAGAATGTTGGACGAAGATTTTTCGGATGTAGTTCGTACAACGAACATAGATTGAATCCTCGTGAATATGATTGTTGCAATTATTTTAAATGGATTAATCAACCCATGTGCGAAAGGAGACTTGAGTATGCCCACGAATTGCAGGCCGAAATAAGTCGTTTGAAAAGTGTGAATGAAGAACTAAGGACGAACAGTGGAAGGCCTAGAATGTGGTAGATGTTTGGGACTTGGTTAAGTTGTCATATTTGGATTTTATGTTGGACCGTTGGATTTGTATTTTGTTGTTGCGAAAATGTTTGTATTTGTTGTAACCCGTATTGTGAGCATGGTGGATAATTTATTATTTTTTTGAAATTCATTTGATAGTGTTGACTTTAATGATGAAATATATTGGTTACATTATTATATTGATTTGCTTGTTTCGGTTTTTTTAAAGATTGAGTTGACTGTTTTTGGTTGAAGATTGTATGCGGAAGCAAAACCTACTTAGAAAAAATAGGTAATAATTCATCAAATTGATGTTTATAGTTATGTCGGTGACCAAAAAATATGAATGAGGTATTGGAACTTATTTTGCAGATAATGTCAAAGGTTCCGACTATATTTTACTTTGATGGCGAATTGTTGGTTGATGATGAAGGTAAACCTAGATATGTGGGCGGGAGGCGAAAATGATCGACAATAAAAAATCATTGTAGTTTCGAAGAGCTTAAACAAAGGGCATTTGAAGTGACAAAAGCAAATCCTGTGATATATGATTTAAAATTAGCGGTGAAATGGGTTCGGGATGATGGTGCATCCGCTATTGATTTGGAAGATGACGACGATTTGAACTCCACCTTTTCAGTTGGAATTAGAGTGGTAGAAATCTACGTTGTGAGAGTGGAACATGAAAATGTGGTTGAAACACAAGCGGCAATATTCTCTGGGGATGAGTATATGCACACCACATAGTTACAAGAAACACAATGTTGGGCATATCCGTCGTATCTTTCAAGCCATCAAGGTGGAGAGTTTACAAACTTACTTCATAGGTACAGCGGAATGGTTGGAGTCTCTTCTAGTCAGGAACAACATATGATGCAGAACGCTATAAATCCAAATCAGTCACAGGTGTTTGAAAAGTGAGTACTATTATACGTTTGCACTTTTATTTTGACTTACGTTAATGCAAAATATATGACCTTTGTTTTTTGTATTCCTAGTGTCGAAGATGCATTTACTGGTTATGATGACGATGATGCCGATGATCATGTTCTTACTCCACATGGGAGTTGTGGACAATTGGATAGCATGCAAGTAGCTTGTGCGGATGATGAGGATAGAACTTGGATCCATCAAATGGAAGTTAACAATGATGCAACCATATATGCAGACATTGAGGAGGCTGATGATGTAAATGCGGAAGAAGAACAAATCACATATGAAGAGGCTCTAGCCGATGATTTATGCACGGCATCAATGATGGTGAAATCGATAATGCACAATTGTCATCAAGACGTGGAAGTTTTTGGAAGAGAATGTGCGGAGAACGGTCCACGAGTTGGGTTAATTTTTGAAAGTAAGCAGAAGCTTGTTGAACAGTTATGTGAATGGTCGATTAAATGTTTAGTTTCGTTTCAAGTTCTGAAATCGCGTGCAAATCAATACACGGTCCGTTGTGCTGTGGAAGAAACATGCCCTTGGCGAGTTCATGCAAGCCTTTCGGTAAGAAAAAATTCAAACTAGTGGAAGATAACTACATACGGCGGCGATCGCACTTGTTTAAATGCAACCATAAACTCAAACCATCGACAGGAAACTGCTAAGTTTATATGCAGCAAAATACTTTCGTTGATTAAAGCTGAAACAAACATGACTGCAAGAACTGTTCAAGAGAGAATGTCCAACATGTTTCATATTAAAGTGAGTTATTTTTGAGTCTGGCACAGACTGCAGAAAGCTGTTGCAATGATTTATGGCGATTGGGAATCGTCGTACGCGGAATTGCCGAAATATCTTAGAGCCCTACAACATACCAACCCCGGAATCGTATATGATGTTATTCATAGTCATGGTGTTTTTGGTGGTGCTTTTTGGGCTTTCGGGCCTTCTATTCAAGGCTTCGACCACTGTCGACCCATATTGTCTATTGATGGCACTCATTTATACGGGAAGTATCTGGGTACGTTACTAGTAGCAACTGGGGTGGATGCAAATCAAGGGCTATTTCCTTTAGCTTTTGCTATTGTACAAACAGAGTCGTGGCAAACGTGGAGTTGGTTTGTTCGTTGCATATGGAATTATATTCCATCCATACGTACTAGATGTATCACCTTTATCTCGGATCGTATGAAAGGAATTCCACGTGCGCTTAAAGAAGGTTGGCCAGTTGAACATCACCATCGCTTTTGTATCCGTCATATTAAAGCAAATTTCAAGAAAGCGGGGTTTGGCACGGATGAGCTACAAAATTTAGTACACGCATGTGCCACGACATCGGATGTCGTAAAATATAACGATCTTCGAAAACAGTTGAAGGATGTAAATCGAGATGTCGATGCGTGGATTGAAAGAAGTTTGAAAGACCAGGAATCAAGCTGGACTCTTTGTCACGACGGCGGAGTAAGATTCAATATGATGACGACCAACGTTTTCGAAAGCTTTAACGGTGTGCTCAAAGGAACTAAGAATTTACCTGTTAGATCATTGGTTGCACGTACGTTTCATCGACTGAACCATTACTTCGTCGAACGACGTACTCAAGGGGAAGAGTGGACGTCGCAGCTCGCACCTAGGTGGGAAGCATTAGCGCGGAGAAGAATGGAAGAATCGAGGCTCATGTCTATAGAGAGATATAGCTTCGTTGAATGGCAGGTGAAAGATGTGCATATGTTTGATTATACGGTGAATATCGAAGATAATGTTGCCAAATGTTCGTGCAACATGCCAACGTTAGATCATTTTCCGTGCTCCCATGTATTAGCGGCTTGTTCACATGGTTCGGGTGGTGCTAATAGAGCGTATTTTGACTTAATCTCTATGTGATACACGAAGGTTATGTATTCCGCAGCTTATGCTCCTTTATTCCACCCTGTACCGGATAGTCGACATTGGAACGTCTACGATGGTCCAATTATACAACCGCCGCCTGTGCGCAGAAATTCAGGTCGTCCTCGGTCTATTAGAATAAAAGTTTTTATGGATCCGCCATCTTCATCCGGCCATAATAGATGTAGCAACTGTGGTTCTATTGGCCACAAGAAAAATACTCACTACTGGAAAATACTTCAATTTCCTACGCAAAGTTTCCGACGTCTTTCCTACGCCAAAAGGTGGGGCGTAGGGAAGGCGTAGGAAACATGTAGAAAGAGGTAAAGGCGTAGGGAAGACGTAAGGAAATTTCCTACGTCTTTCCTACGTCAACTTCAATATGTAGAAAAAAAATCGAGCCGTAGGAAAGATGTAGAAAATTCCCTACACCAAAATTATACCGTAGAAAAGACATAGATAATCTTCTACGCCATTTTCACGCCTCTGTTAATTTTCTACATTTCCAAATCGACGTATGAAAGGCGTATGAATTTCCTTACGCCAAAAGTATGCCGTAGGAAGGCGTAGAAATTTCCCACGCCATCCCTACACCCGCAGTAGGGCAAAAATAGTTTTTTTATTTTTACTTTAATCACCGTATGTTTCCAAGCCATTCTTCTTATTCTCCTAACCCTAGTTTTTCACTAACGAACGAAAAAACAGATCGTTTTCGTCTCTGAAATTCGATCCAGGTAAAATATGTCCTCAAAATCAACTGCCAAGTACCAAATTTTTTTCTCTTTTGATTTACAAAATGAACGGTTCTCAATCTCCCCAATTTTCAATTCGCGAATTCTCAATTCCACGACTTTTGTAACAGTGAGATTTAATTGCGATTTGGTTTTCAAAAGGAGTGATGAAGGTTGGGCTTTTATTCGGGGCGATCGGAAAAGGTGGAAGCGGTCGATGGTCGCGAGGTGGTAGGTCGCGGTTGAAGTACAATTGCAGGCGATGGTTGCTCAAGTGATTGCAGCAGAAGCAAGGAAGGAAAGTATATTCAAGAACTACCAAAAAGGGTAAGTATAACTCAATGTTTCCAGCCGTGAAAAGGAAATATATAGTTCAATACTAAAATAAGAAGGAAATGAAATACCAGGACTAATGAGAACGTTCCCAACTCTAGATAAGCCGCAACAAAGGTGATTCAATCAAGTACTGTTATTTACTTGCTTTTAAAAAAAATATCTTGCCTATGTGCATTCTAACCAAAATAGATATGTACTAATTCCAGTTTTTCTCCGGTGCAACATGAGATTTGTTAATTTATCACTTTTTATTTCAAATATACTTAATGTACTTAGTTCTGTTTTGTTTACTATTTCTACACATAGCTTTTCATGTTCACAAGAATTTGATAGACCTTGAAATTGAAATTTGTTGACACTAAAATATAAATTATGATATTGATACTATGATAAGTTAGGTCTATCAACTGCAGTTATTTGTATCTTTTATTGTGTTACAGTTTTATTTTGTTGATAATGGGAATTAGTCTCATTATCATTCACCCAGTTCATCATTTTGTCAAAGTTATGAAAATGGCCTTTCCTTCATTTCATATTTTCTCCCACCTCTATGCAACATAAAAAGACACCCGAGTTTCGATGTCAAAATGAATCTTATGCTTAATAAAGTTTTACCTTTCAGTTGAACAAAACTGCATGCAATTTGACATTTCAGATAGAAGTTAAACATTTGATGTAGTTATGGTAAAACAATTTTAATGACTTAAGGATAGTTTTTTAACAATGTTAGGTTTAACGGAGAATCAGATATTGGCAAAAATGTACAAGTAGTTATATTTTGAATTACATTCAATGGATCACGATCTCTGAAGCACCTTATCCAAGTTGTTAGTTTTTTTTCCTTTTATTTATATTTTATTCTAATTGCAACAAATATTTTTTTCCATACCCGTGTGCTAAGCACAGTCTCACACTAGTAAAAAGGTATGGCTCGGGTATGAGCACAACGCCTGTACGCTTCCACTATGTGCACACACCATCCCTCTGTCAAATATGAACACCGAACATTGCCTAGCTCCACTACACCCCGCATCCATTATCAAACCTGCCTCCGCCTGCACCCAGAATCAACCTCTGTCAGCTCGAGCACCAACAGCCAAGTCCGCCTGCCTCGTCTCCATGTCCGCCTGCTCACGAACCTCCTCGTCTCTAGAACCAAAGAAATCTTCTCCATCATGGTACTCCCTCCTCGGACAACGAAATAAGTAGCCGTCTTCGCCATTGAACTCAGCGTTGGGAGATGCATCACCCGATACTTCCGATTCCAACCACCCGATTTACCGCCGACGGGACCTCCTCCACGGCGCAGCAATCTCGAGTACAACGTGAATGAAAATTGTAGCTTGCTTCATGCTCTAAAACTTTCGTGTAGGTTGTTTTGGCTAAATTTCAGTGTGGAGGGAGTAATGGAAATTATTAAAATGGAAGGAAGTGAAAATATAGTTTTTTTTTACGTGAAAAATGTTGGTGTGGATATAATTAGTTTTTGCATACTTGGTTCTCTCCCTTAATTTTGTCCCCTTTTTTTCTAAACTGAAGTACCATATTTAGCTAACAAACCTTCAGCAAACAAATGGTTGCGAACTAGCAGTTGATGAGCAGTTGCGAGCAGAAGTTTGACAGGGTTTGTGGATGGTGGACTGTTGTATGAGAGGCAATGGATGGTAGTTGGAATGGTGATGTAATGGGGTTTGGGCTGTGAATTGAAGGAGGGTTTAGAGGAGTTTTGATGTGCAGCAGTAATGACAGGGTTTTGCTCAAGTGATTGCAGCAGATTGGAGGAGCGGTGGAGGTTGGGTTTCGGCAATTTGCGGTGGTTCGATCGAGTTTTGGTGGGCATTGCTGTGGTTGATGAATTGGGATGTTGCGGTTTGGTAAGTAGTGGTGGTCAATGAGTTGTTGGTTCGTCGTTATGTCCGATAGGTATTAAAGTAGTTCGACTTGTTTAGAGGTTTGGGGTGAAATATCTATGTTAAGTTTGAAATTGAATAATTATGAGCTAAATGTCTATGCTGAGATTGGAAATCCATTTTCTTTTGAACTTGTATTATTAGACATTTATTATCATAAGTCATTCATTTGAATTCAAATGACAGGTAAATACTAGTGGCCAGTTTTGTGGAGTAGCTGAAATGCTTGATCGTGTGGATTTCAACAAAAGCATGAAATTTTGGCAGCAGGATAAGTGGAATGGTTTCTTCCCAGTAAAGTGGCATATAATTAAAGATGTCCCGAACCCACAATTTCGTCACATACTGCTGCAAAATAACGAAAACAAACCTGTCACAAACAGCAGAGACACACAGAAGGTAACAATCAGCTAAATTCAGTCAACCGCTATAATTCTTCTTAATATATATTTTTTGTAGTTTTTAGGTCATAATTATCCATATCTTATGTGTAACATCTATTACTTTATCAGTTGAAATTTCCTCAAGGGAGCGAGATGTTGAACATTTTCAAAAAGTACTCTTCCAAAACATCAATATTGGACGACTTTGATTTTTACGAGAACCGCCAAAAAGTGATGCAACACAAAAGGACCAAGAACCCTGTGCTGACTTTTGGAAGTTACCAATTGGTAAGATGTCTTGTATTTTATGATTAAGTAGTACAGTTAGAGTGCTGCTATTAACACCCATCAAATATCTTTCGAAACACTACTTTAAAAATGAATGTACTTCCTATTAGAGAATCAAAGTAAAATTGGATTCGCCTTCTGATTTAATCAGAAAAGTTGGAATTCAAGTTAAATCGAATCTTAGCAACTATGGTGTATGTAGTGGGTGTAGTGAGATTAAATGTGGGTGTATGTAGTTGCATTCTAGAATTTTTACTCAAAACGTTAGCAATTAATAGATAATCATGTTGTGATATCCTACAGCCTAAAATTGAAGAATTGGCTTACATGGTGAAGCAAGAAGCAGTGAAATCAGTTGCAGGCATCCAGCCTTTGGATGTAGAAGCTGAAAAAGTTAATGTAGGAGGATTAGTTGCTGTTGATATGAAATAAGTAGAGGGTGTTTCTGGCATCCATATTTTGGAATACGTTTCTGACAAGCTCGATTTGCCTTCAGAACCTAGTTGTACCCTTCAGTAGAGATTATTTTCCCTTGTTAATCGAACAACATCAATTTTACAAGATCGGGCTTTCACTGCTATTGCAATGTTAATTTACCACGTATGGCTAGAGAGAAACCGGAGGCGTATGGAGAGGAAGTTGTGCTTTGAAAAGCAGCGATTTAAACTCAAAGAGATTGACGTATGCCTGCAATTTTTCAGGCATTGTAGGCAAGCTATCAGAGAAGATCAACTAGTGTTGAGCCTATATATTATTTGACAAAGCCATGGAGATTGCTCGATTACCAGATATAAATACTGGATTTAAAACATCCAAACATACTATTACCAAGGTGACTACTCTCTCTATCAGAACTTATTTGCAGAGAATTTATTTTTAAATTTCTCGTGATTATTGTCAATTTTTCTTCTTCTATTAATTAATACAAGTCTCCAACATAGTAAACTAGAAATTTGAGTAGTGCAACTGCACTTCGATAATTAGGCGAGACACATAAAGCATTGTTAGTTTTTCCAGTATACTTGGGCAGTTTGGCTATTTTCTAAGGTCCAAATATTTTCTTTTTCTTCTTTAGATAGTTGGTTAGGGTTTTTTAAAAGCTTATGAGTCGTGGTGGCTTTTCATTGCCTATGGCTTTATATGTTGATATGTACTCATACATGTATCCAAACATCCATTAAGAATGATATAACTTTAGAACTTGTATCTACAAATGTGAATGATAGCTTCATTCTATGCTAATAGGACTAAATGGGTAAATGCCTTGCTACGCGAGTGGACTAGTAACCTGGTTACGTCTCTCAATGACTTCCAAATTTAAATGATTAAACCTCTATTATGAGATTCAAAGGTCTGTGTTCCTGTTTGCAGTGGGTTGCAGGGTTGATGTTGTTTGACAGCAAGTTTTTCAATACATCAATATTATGTATTGAACTAGTATGCAAATCTCACACAATATAACGGTTACTAAAAGTTTGATTTTAAGATAATAAACAACTTGCGATAAAGAGTGAAATAATTTCTAGGATTTCAATCTATTAGATTTTCAGCCTTAAACTTTTCCAAGTAACTAGAACTACCAGTCAATTTGTCTATAAATAGAAAAAATTACGTTCCAACTACAATAAGTTGACTAATTTGGTTTTTCAGCGTCTGTTGGTTAATGAACATTTGATTTGAAATCATACTACAATAAATCGACTTAAAGTTCCATAGGGTTTGTGGATGGTGGACTGTTGTATGAGAGGCAATGGATGGTAGTTGGAATGGTGATGTAATGGGGTTTGGGCTGTGAATTGAAGGAGGGTTTAGAGGAGTTTTGATGTGCAACAGTAATGAACAGAGAGGCACCCAACAGGAAGTACCAGCAGAGATTGAAGCAGCAATTGAAAAATAAAAGAGATTGGGAATGAACACTAATTGTAAAATGAAAACAGAGATTGTAAAATGATGTGGATGAAGAAGAAGAAGACAAAGTGCCTTCTGAGGCCTTTAATTTCGTCCGCTGCTCTTCTTGCCCTTATCGACGTTGCCATTGCTGCCATCGCTTTCATTCAGGTCTGTTTTTCTTTTTTGTATTTATTATTGACCTGGGCCGTGTTTGATTAGCATGTGAAGTATCATTATGTCCAAAAATCTGACATATCGAGCAAGAGGGAGTAATGTCTTCATATTGTACTCTTATTTCTTCTGTAGTTTCATTGTGCAGTAATATTGGAATATCAGGTAAACAATAAAAAGTACATAAAATAAATATTGTTATAATCTAGTTGGTTATCTAAATTATTGAAGAAACAATAAAGCAGAAATACAAAGACGCCACTTATAGCATCAATAAGGGAGAAGTACAGACTAAGCCAAACTAGAGGAAAAAGCGGAGCGTCAAGAAGAGAAGATTCAAATGCTAAAGATGCAGTATGAACAATCCATTGAGGTTCTTCAATGGCAATTTGATGGGGAGTTGAATGATCTCGTGAGGGATGAGGGTATTTTTTATTTTTAATTGTAACTGTATGATGTCATGTATCATGAACATATTATCGTATTTTTTTGACATATAAAGACTTGATTAATATTGTTTGACTTTGTAATATGAATGAGATATTTGTTTTTTGAATTAAAGATGAATGATTTGATGTTAATCTTTTTGTTGGAATGTGTATATATGTGTAACAAGTTGGTTTTAGTTTCTATTTAATATGGTGAAATGAAACACAATAGTAATATATCAAAATTGCTTTAGAAAAGGCATAGGTAAAGGGAATATTGATGCAGCCGTAGATGAATGAATGGCGTAGATAAAACGTAGGAAATGTAATATGTAAGAATGGCGTAGGGAAAGCGTAGGGAAACAAGGCGTAGGGAAGCCGTAGGTAAACGGATGACGTAGGAAAGACGTGGGTAACGAAAGAAGTAAAAATGTCGTAGCAAAATCGTAGGAATAATGAGGCGTAGGAAAGACGTAGAAAGATCATGGCGTAGGAAAGACGTAGGGAACAACCCAACGGATGGCGTAGGTAAAGCGTAGGTATTTTATTAGCTACGCAAGTTTTACCCACGCCAAAATTGGCGTAAGGGTTACATAGTTAATGCATTTACCTACGTCCCGCCTACGTCATTTTGGCGTAGGTAAACCGCAGTTTTCTTGTAGTGACTTGTCTACGTTGAATTGTAATAGAACTAGAACGTCTATGTTACTGTACGCCTTGTTGAAACTTTTTCGGATGCTGTGGACTTTGTTATGTAATGGTGTTGTAATTTGAATGGTGTTTGCATGTTATATAGAATGTTGTTCAGACTTTTTTTGTGAAATTGTGTGATTTATGGTGTTGAAACATCTCTCTGTCTCGGACAGGGACAAATATATGCTTGCGCATATATGGAATGCGCAAGTAGCTTGCGCATATGTGGAATGCGCAAGCAATATTTTGGGTCAGTTCCAAACAGAGAGCTGCTCTGCCACACAAAACAAAACAAATAACACGTCATTTCATTAAAAATACCATCACAAAACAAAATAAATAACACGATCCAACTGGTAATTTAAAATCATCCAAAAAAGGTTGAACATGTCGTACAATAACATAGAAACATACAAGTCAACAACCCCTAACCTAACCCAACCAAAGAAACAACAACAATAAGACCAACACCGTCAATCACGAATCCTTCTTAGCTCAAGTGGGGTGTCTCTTTTCTTCTTCTTCCGTTTGTATACGATGGGAGCCGATCCTTGGCCTTCTTCGAATGTTGGAGCGGGTGTAGGCAGCGGAATTTCTTGTTGTTGACTTGGCCCAAAAAAGAGTTCTTCTTGTTGAATTTCCCACTGCGGTGGCTCTTGCGTATGCTCGTATGTCGACTGACCAACATATCTGAATTGTTGTTCTCCTTCATGCCAAACCGGCCATTCAGCGTGAGTTTCTCGTCGGTGTATTGATGCTCTACCTCGGGCCAAGCGGGCCATCTAGCTGTAGTTTCGCCACCGGGATGTTGTGAAGCCTCCCCCTCTGCATGTGCCTCCTCCCATTGGCCTTGTCCACCCGCTACTGTGGTATGTGTCACCTCTGTACAACGTGGTGGCTCTTCTACAATGCGCAGCGGCTTGGCCGGCCTTCTTAGCTTGTTCCGACCCAAAATCGTGTCAAGTATTCATCGTAGGTCAATGCACTTGCTTTTGACCTTGTCCGGCTCCATATGACTTTCTTCTATTTCGCCCACCACATCCAAAGCGTTGTATATTCCGCTTACCTAAACCATAAATCATAACAATGCATCAATATGACATAAAAATTGAACTATACAAAATTTGAAAATACAACACTTACCACATCACGTTCTAGAGGAGCACGGGGAGTGTACGCAACCAACTTCCTTGCCGACTTTTTAAGGATATAACGACGAGTAATTCGCCAATACCAATACTCGTACTCGCTCAAAGGTGTCGGAGGCTCGCGTACTTGTTCGGCACGATCAATTCTTGATTCCCAAATAGCAATACCTTCCTCCAAAAATGCCATCCAGCTAGTGGGTTCTGAGTCAAGGGGGACGACAGGATCGGGAATGTGCTGATAATCAAAGGAAAACTGTCTCATAACCCGATCGGGTGCATACAACTCAAAGTCTAAAAATAGAATCAGTCGGCTCTTAGCAATCCAACCGGCGAACGAATACTCAATTTCCGGATGTCCAAATTTATACACGAATGAATATGGTTCCCATGTAACCGCATCATCCACCAACAAATCCAACTCATTACGGTAAAACTGTACATTTCTTGGCTTCTCACGCCAACTCCTAGCACAGTTCCACCTAGCCTCGAATGGAAGATATGGATCTAAGTCGGTAGGAATTCTAATAGACGGCCGTCCAATGGCAATATGTGACCACGACCATAGTTGCAACAACGTTGCAGAACCCCCTAAAAATTTTCGACGTTGCAAGGCAACGTTCGATAACTCACTATACAAATAGCAGAGAACAGCACTACCCCAAGAATGATAACCACGGTCAGCCAAATCATCCAAAAAAGGTAAAAATTTCAAACTTAATCTCCCTTTCGAATGATCGGGAAATAATCGGCAACTCAAAAAATACAATATCACGGCACGAGTGCAGCAAAGTATATCTAAATCGGTTGCCCCTTCGGGTAGTGGTTCAGAAAATTCACTTTTAAACCAAGTCATTGATAAATAACTTTTAGACTTAACCGCCTCTCTAGACGGAAAAATACCAAGCAAGTCATGAACCAATTCGATGTAATCGATATCTAAATTTTGCAAACATACCGGACGATCGTCTCCTTTAAGACCGAAAAGAAAATGCACATCCGCTAGAGTCACTGTCATCTCCCCGACTCTCATATGAAATGTATTTGTTTCCGGTCTCCATCTATCGCATAAAGCGGTAAGAAGGTGATGATCGAGCCAAATGTAGTCGATTTGCATAGCTTTCCAAAATCTGGAGATTCGTAGATTCGGCTCCAATCTTGGATCTTTAAAATCGATCTCCTTGAGCTTGCTCGAATGATCGCATATCTTCATAGTTTCAACACCCTGCAATATATAAAATAATAATAATTAGGACTTCATATTTGAATTCCCCGATTTACCAATATCGAACATTTACCTCCATTAATGTGTCGTTTTGGCTCCTATGGTGTTCTTGAAGATAGAGAACACTTCTATCTTCGGGCCCAGGAGACAATTCTACAAACAACAACAACCGTTTATCAATACAAAAACTATATACAAAGTTAGGGTTTTTGCCATATGAATACTTCAAATCCTTTTGCATTTTCAACAAAGAAACCAACAATGTGAGTACATTCACATCGACATCATCAACACTACCTCTTCCGCTAACAACAACAATCATTTCTAAAGTAGTATTCAAATTAAAAACATGAATTATAATTACCTCTAATCAACGTAGATGAAGAGCTAGCTTCCATTTTATGCGCAATAGAGTGTTTGTTTGAAGAAATAGATGAGGAAAAATGATTTTGAATTAAGATATTTGGATTTGAAATGGGTTTGAAGTTGGAAATGGGAGGGTTTTGGGAAGAAAGGGGATAGGTTTGATAAATGAATCCAGATTTAGCTCTCTGTCTTTTTGATGCCCGAAAATGACCTTGCTCATTCCATAATTCCGCAAGCTTAAAAATATAGCTTGCGCAAATATGGAATGCGCAAGCTCTACGTATAAAAAAAATATACTTGCGCATTCCATATTTGCGCAAGTACAAAACTAAACGAGGCCTACTTTGGCAATTAGTTTTTGAAAATGCTTATTTGTGTTATTAGTTTTCCTGGAGGACCTTGATCAAAAAATTGTCCTTAACAATGATGTTTTTTCCCTTGCTTAAGTAATATTTCATGACTTGTAGAACTCTAAATATAATAGTAGTGTTGTAAAAGCTGTTAATATATATAAACGATGTATTCTAATTACTATATATATTTACAACATTTTAATATGTTAACATCAAAACTCACACACACACAGAGACGTGTGTGTATGTGTGTGTAAACAAGGGATACCTTATAAAGGTGTCAAGGCCTCGACTTCTAGCAACCAAAGAGTCAAGTTTCAGATCCTCCAATGCATCACACAGGTTTTCTCTCCGGACACCTCTTTATTCATATTCACTACATGTATATAATTAAAATTTTGACTTTAGTTGACGTAGAATATGTCTATTTATACATTGACTTGAGGTTGCATGCATGGTCAGAAATAAGTAAAGTTAGCATAGTAAAAAGCTTATGTCCTAACTCTTAACAATACATAAAGCATCCAAAAAGAGCTAGCAAGGAAAGAGATGAATAAGAGATTAAAAGGCATGAACTCCACGTCGTTTTGTCCTTATTACCACTCTCTACAAGAAAATAATTCAAATTTATAATTCGTTTCATATTCATATTTATATTTAAATATATGTGGATTAGTTATATAGAATCAACTATATAGCATAATACCATAGCTACAAGTGGGAAAGTGTACATGGATATAGAAGCTACCAACCCCACACTTCCCATAAATGCTTTCTACCTGGATGGTCATGCAACACAAAACTTGACACAGTTGTTGTTGCTCAAAATATGACCATCGTTGATACCCCATTATTATTGCTTTTATATGCATAATATATAATTCTTCAATGAACACATTATCTTTAACTAATATACATCATCATAATATGAATAGGACAAGATTTATATATGAGTCCAATGAAAAAACAGTTGCAACAATTATCATTCCAAATTTATTGCATAGATATGATTTTCACTAGGACAAAATGTAAAACTAAAAGTACACAAACACATATTTGTGAAATGTATATGCACACTTTAAAAATGCGAGCATAAATTTGTGCCTAAGTTCATTTTCTAAGAGGCGAATACCATGTTGGTTTCTGCAATAAGTTTTAAGTGCCTACTATAATTGATTTTTTTTCCAAGCTCATATGTAAAATTTGTTTTATAAGTAACTAATTAACATATATGGATCAATTGCAATGTTTGGGGATGTAAAAAATATGTATATAAGTATGAAGGAGGCTTCAAGCAATATCTGAACTCCATTGATGGTGGCAACTGTGAAAATTTCCAAGTCTTTACTCGGTACAGGCAAACCAAACAATGTATATACAAGGCAATTCAATAATGCTATTATGTATGGCAGGAATGAGAATTCTTCCCTACTTCCTTTTCTTATTACTCTTTTAGACGTTAATCTAAAAATAATCCTTTTTAAATAGCTTGGGTCATAAATTAATATGACCCATATATGCATGTAGTGAATATGCATACATGGGTTCAGTGTACATTTACACATGTATTACACTAAATCATATCCTTCTTTATCCTTGTTAGCAACTTAACAAGATGTTTTGAATTTTATCATTTTTTGCCTATGTAATACATGTTTTTCATGAATATATCTTCTCTATGGAGTAATACATGCACAAATATATTTTTTCAAAAAAGAAACCGAACAAAGTATAAATAGTGAATATGGTTTTCCCTTTGTAAAAATTAACACTCAAACTATTATGAAAATTGAACCATCTAGTCAAAATGTTGAACTAAAATCCTAAAGTAAAACATACGAAAAATCACAAAACTCATTGTCTAACACCATAAAGTACAAATTTAAAAGTTCGGTACTCCAATTAATTATCGGATCCAACCCAAAACTGCCAAACCCCCAAACATCCTCTACAAACCCATAACCGATCATCATCTCCTCTTCCTGCGACAATCGACCTCACTCTGCTCAAATGTCCATCTAACATGCGAAGAAAACCATACCCCTCCCTAACCCTCAAATAATCCCAGAATAACAATCAAATAATCAGATAACCTAAGAACCGTAAATTTTCAACTATAAAAACCAAATTTTATTATAAAATAAACCGGGGTTCGAATTCTTTCATCCTCATCGTGTAATATCCCTTTTCCCAAGAAGCCTCTTGTGTTCATCATCTTCAAACTGCTCGATTTAGAAACAAAAACCCTAAGGGAGGAGTTTGATTTTTCTAGAGAAGTTTATCGTGTGGGAGATGAAAGAATCTAGGAAGGAAGCATTTTTTTAGCTGAGTGTATTTGTTTGGGCAAGTCGGGTGCATGCATCATCACACACATTTTCAACTTTTTAACTAAAACCTAGAATGATTGCAATGGTCCAAGGGTTGTTGCAAAATTATAACAGCTTTAAGCCATTACTAAAGCAATGTCTCTAGGTCGTTGCAAAATTGTAACGGTTCAGAGCCATTGCAAATTGATCGCATCGCTACGTTGTAAAATTACCAATATGTTGTAGTGCCTAACTCTATCATAATCAAGCACATTGAATACATGATCTCATACAATGGTTTACTTACTTATTTTGACCGAATTAATTTCATCAAGGTTTCGTACATTAAGAATTATGACCATTCACCATATAACATTTATATATGATCGTATATGGATTAAATATTCTTATTCTTGAATTTTTTTTAGAATTCAAAACTCATAAAAGGTAATACACGGTCTTGGCAAATAAATATGTAAGTGGCCAAGTAATGAATGTATTTAGTGGTTGTATATAAATAAGGCACTTGCATGGGACTTAAATTAACAAGATACAAAAAAATTAATAGTAAGTACATTTTATATTTCTATTAGTGAATCTTAATTCAGTTCATTTGTATATTTTAATTGGTAAACATTTTATTAATTATATATAATGCATAAATTTATCGATGCAGATTAGTTTCATTTATACGTAAAAGATGTTATTACAATATTAGAAAGGTTAAATATTACCATTTTATTTTCTAATAAGGTTCCCACTAGATTTTTATGTTTCTCAAAACCCTAAAAGAAACATAGAAATTTTTTAATTTCCCTGGTGGGTGTTAGGACTTGTCTGCTTTAGGCTTTTGATCTTGAGGACTATCAACAAATCATAGGCCCACAAGACGCAAGTGATGGATAATACTTTATCAGTTGTATCATATACAACTCCTAACCCATGGTTCATTGTCCTAATCTCATTCGACCTTAAGGAATATCAACGATCCAAAGAGATTATTCAGTCATGCCTACTATTTGACGATGGCCTGAGTATAAATGTATGTACCTTAGGGAATACTAACAAATAAATACATATATCTTACCTCATCTGTTCAATATATTAATAGTACTACACATAACATCTTTAGCTTAAAGAATCTCAACAACCAAGGAGTATACAAGTTATTTTTAATATATAAATAGTAGCGGTCAACTTTATACTAAAGATTCATAATATTTGATATATTTAATTAAGTGGTATCGACTTATGAAATAATGAATTTCTTATGAAATACTCACGTGATTCAAGTGTCAGAAACATCTGAAATCACAATATACGTACTATACGTATGTACTTATTCCTTAAATCTAATTAGG
Source organism: Allium fistulosum (assembly GCA_030737815.1). Classification (NCBI taxonomy): domain Eukaryota; kingdom Viridiplantae; phylum Streptophyta; class Magnoliopsida; order Asparagales; family Amaryllidaceae; genus Allium; species Allium fistulosum. The sequence goes on along the minus strand of CM060902.1, from coordinate 1,036,259,197 downwards.
GTTTCTTACAGTTCCACCCTTTATTATACATTTATATATTATATAAGTTTAATTCTTGTATAACATTTTATAATTTAATTAACTTATATAAAAATCCCATGTACAGTCTTATATTAAATTAATTAATTAATTAACACTTGAATTAATTGTATTTTATTCATTTTGATGTAATGTATTTTATTCATTTTAAATTGAATATGTAACATTTATAATCATATACATGTATCTTATATATGTATTATATTACTTACTAAATTAACATATAGTTAATTTATTCAATTAAAACAATTTAAGATAATGTTACATATATCGATATATATTTAATTTAATTACTCAACTTTTTATTAATTATTCATTTAATTAATTTAACTAATTATTAATTATTTTTGAAATAATTATTTTATTTTTAAAATAATTTTGAAAATAATTTTATAACATTTATAAAATCATAACCACTTTTAAATTCAAAATATTATTTTATTTATTTCAAAATTAACCTTTTAAATTTAAAATTTCAATTTAATTTCAAAATAGATTTTGAAAATTAGCCCAAAGCCCAAATTAATTTGTGCCTTTATATTAGGGATAACCTTTGGGCTTACTCCTTTAAGGCAAGACCAATAAGCAGGTAGGGCAGAGTACTTGATTAACCAAACTCAATCTTAGACATTACTATTCTAGATACCCTACAAAATGGGTAGGTTTTACTAAGTTTGCCAAAATACTGCTAATTTGGACCACATAGGCTATTGGACTTTTAACAACCCAAAAATTTTAACAAATAGTTTAAATTTAAGTTATTTGAAACTTCGATTTTTAAATCATTTTTAAATTTATTGTTGGGATTTTCCAAGGAAATTTGGATTTTGTTTATACTTTATTTTCCAAATATAATAAAATAATGATTTTCTGAAAATTTTATATTTTGGTCAACTTTGGTCAAACTTTGACTTTCAGTTGAAATTTTTAAATTTGAATTTTTTTTTTCTAATCTTTTTCTTTGAAACTGTATTTGATTCTGATATTCGTCCTGCTTTTCGTTTCGTCAAATTCTGTTTTTAAACTTTTTAAAAATGATAAAAATTCAGCGTTTATACGCAATTTTCCTCTGTATTTTCATTGTTCATTTTTCTGTTTATTTTCCATCTTTTATTTTGTTTGGGCTTTGTTTATTTTATTTGTGTAGAATTTGTTTGAATTGGGCTTGTGATAGTGGGCTTTGGAAATTCAAGAGGCATAGGTTGCATTGTTGCCTTTACATTTTCCTAACCTCTTCATTTTCTAGCCTTTTCATTTCTTTAGCCGTTCATTCCACTTCTTAGCCGTGTATTTTTCTTTCCCTATAGTCATACATCTCATTTCCATTTTCATTTCTAACAAAAACAAAAGGATTGAAGTAAGTTTTTCCCATGGCTTCCTCTCTTCTTTTCTTTTTCTATTTTCCTTTTCTTCTCTTAAACATGTTCGGCCATCACCATTCCATCCTATTGCCGACCATCTCACCACTTCACCACCACCCATGACCGGCCTCCATCACCATCCCCACCATCCCCTTGCTGCCGTGACCATAGATCCAAACCCACCTCCTATTTGCCTTGCAAACCATAGTCGAACTCCACTTACATCACCTTCCTTTTAGCCTCGGCCACCATCATTGCCACCACCTCCTTGCCTTGCTTTGCCATGACCAGAACCCATTCTAGGCCGTGACCAGACCTGACCTAAACCATGAACCCAGGCCGAGCACACTAGCCTAGGGCCAAACCCAAATGCACATGACTTTTCATCTTGCCTTGCCTCTTTACCTTCCATGACCTTTTGCCTTCATGTAACTCCTATCTCTTTATATTCTAGCCCATAGCCATGCATTATGGTGACCATGGCCGAGCCTAGATGCCTCAAACCAAGTATGGCCGAGCATGTTTGGTGATGGTTGAGTCTATTTGTGATGTGGCCGAGCCTACTTTATTGAATCAAGTCATTTGTTCCACTTGTTCTTTCATTTTGCTTTGTTCAATTATATATTCTTGTGAATTAATATATTCTTATATTGTTTTATTTTAATTGTTGTTGTAAGATCTGAATATTGGCTCATCATCTTCTCCTCGAATCTAGTCGTGCTTTTCATGCTTTGCGGAGTTTAGATTGTGTTTTGAATCGTCATCTCTAGCTTTAAAAAGGTGAGTTTATCACTCTCGACAAATCGTACTTATATAAATGTGAAACAATGTCACTTGAATTGTAGTAGTTGATATGTTATGTTATATGCTCACATCTGCCTGTTATCTGACATTATATGATGATATTACCTGATTATATACCTGTTGCATCACCTGACATCATATGATATGTTTTACTGTTTATTTATTTTCTGTTTCTCACACTGCAAGTTCCCTGTTAGTATAGAATCACTATGGGTTGAAATGATACATACCCGAACGGACTTTAGAATAGGGAAAAGTCGTTACGAGCTGAAATGATAGGCTCGAGCGATTTTTATTTGACTTGGGATTGCGGGTTGGAATTGATAAAACCCGGAATTTTAATTTATTACGAATTCAAATGATATATTATCCGTATCACTGGACCTAGGTTAGAAAATATTATACAGACCCGTGGTTAAATTTTAAAATGATTTTTCTAAAATTTTTAAGTATTTTAAATTATAAAAATATGGATTTTTAACTTAAATTGGATTTAAATGATTTAAATAGTGATTTTCTATAAGTTAAAATTTTATAAGTTGATAAATGGTTTAAATTGTAATTCAAAATTTTGATTTAACTTAATAATTGAAATTTGATCAAAAATGGGATTTTAGAAATTATTAAGTATTTTTAAATGTAAAAAATGTGAAATTTTGACTTAAATTGGATTTAAATGATTTAAACAGTGACTCCCTAAAAGTTAAATTTTACAAGTTGATAAATGGTTTAAAATTGTAATTTAAAATTTGATTTAACTTAATAATTGAAATTTGAGTTAAAATGGAAATTTTAAGCTTAACTTAGTAATTAAAATATTTATTTATGATATGGATACCTTTTTAAAGTAAAAGAAAATATCAAGTTATTTGTTAAATAAAAGTTAAGCAACTTATAGTGAATTTTGACTTGATGTAAATGAATTATAATTTAATTGGATATTTATTAATAAAATGTTATTTTATTAAATTTATAAGTTAAATGATATCCTGATAAATAATTTTGAAAAGTGGAATAAGTTTGATAAGTTAAAAATGATAAAAGTGGAAGATATATTGTTTAAAAATGTCATAGTACAACTTATAACAGAAATTGTAGCATTCCAGAAATGCTGTGGTTTCAGTGTATTGTTTTTCAAATCTACTACTGTCTCTACAGCAGCAGTTTATAAGTGCTGATGTTTCCAACAATGAACTGTTTTCAAATTACCACTGTATCTACAGCAGCAGTTTATAAGTGCTACTGTTTCTAAATTGTGTTGTTTCCAATTTTACCACTATACTTACAGCAGCATTTTCTAAGTGCTGCGAATGCTGAAAATATAATGTTTTGGATTATTACAATTGAATAAACGAGCTCGGAAAATGTTAAAATTTTGGGAATTGAATATTTGATTTGAAAGTATAATGACTTCATTTTAAATGGTTTAAATGAATTGTTTTGATTTGAAATATAAACCATTTTGAAATTTATAGCCACGGGTTATAATAACGGTTGGATGTTATAAAGTGTGGCTAGAGGTGGGCAATTGCTGCAGCTTTGCGCTACCCCAGTCACATTATCACTATTATTTTGCATAGTTTGCTTTACTTTAGACATTACTATGATAGCGTTCATTACTACATAGTAGATGGTTTAACAGATCCTTAAAGGGTGAGTGATCCCAGGCATCCTTTAAGTTACTTGTGCATCTCTATTACAGTTCACTTGAGTTGGTTTACATTGTAGAAGTATGTATGTCCTGACTCGAGTGTTTTGTGTTCTACTTTACGCTCAGGTCAGCCTGAGTATCACAGCTCTGATTCACCTTCTGGAGCTAGAGATTTGCTGGAGCTTTTTTATATATCTGTCATCCATTTCCATTTCGGTTATTTCCTATTCAGTTGTGTTTATGTATTAGTGACTTATGTATTTAGACTTCTGTTGTATTTGCTTTTCAGACTATGATATTTTGTATCTGTTTTGAGATTATTTATGTAGTAGCTTCATGAACTACTATGGTATTTTATTTCCGCTGCGAGTTATTCTGATATTCTGTGTCTGTAATTCTCTGTTTGATTTTATTTGCTCCAAATTTTCTTAACAATCCACTGTTTTGAAGTATTCGAGTCCGACATGTGTGGATTTATTGTCGATTTGAATGGTCCAAAATAGTGGGATGTTACATTTGGTATCAGAGCTTTGGTTTTAGGCAAACCTTAGCCTGCGGAGCAAAAACTCATTAGAGATAGGGTAGAAATACCCTAGAATGAGTGAAATCAATCTCAGAATCATTTCTTTGTGAGAGAACGTATTTTCAAAGTATAAAATGATTTTCAATTGATTTTCAAAGGATTTTTCAAAGATTATTTTGATATAAATTTTCTTGTTTTGAAAGCAAAATTTTTCTAGACCTTATTCCTTTCCTTGTCCACCTTGTTGGTAATTTCTTGGTTAGGATTCTCATCGATTAGGATTCCTTTGAATTTTGGAACACTTCCACTTGCTTTGAAATCCATTCTTATCTTACCATATTTGTATTCTTTTGATTTTGGAGCATTCCATAACCCCACTTCAAATGACCTCTATAAAACTCGGCGATCCCGCCAATCTTTGAATGATTTGTAAAGGGGTGAAACTCCCTTACAATTGGCATTGATTCACCGGAGATTTTTATACTCTCGGTTTAGATGCTTCTATCTTTTGCTATGCCGAATTCTATCTCTGGCGATCGAATGTCGATTTGCCTTAGAATCCTGCATCGATCATATTCCTGAAGTCACGGTTGACCCGGTTAAGGTCGCCCGTGATTTATATAAGTATGTCCATCTACTATTTTGTAATTAATTATCTCATCTTCGTTCGAGCCTATCTTCGAATCAGAATTCTATTTGATTAGAGTTCCTCTAATTTGAATCTCTATCTTTGTTTTGAAATCCATTCTGGAATCATCCCTTGAAAAATTTATGTTTGTTTGTATTTTAGAAATTGTTTATATATCGAAATTATAATTTTGATAAGAATGATTATATTTTATATATAAGAGTGAAATGTTTCAAAAAAGAATTATATACCTTTTAAAAACGAGAATTTGAAGTTTCGAAGGGATTTGAAATTTTGGAAATTATATAAGAAATTGATTTATATAAAAATGATTTATAACTGAAGGGTTTTGAATTTGAAATTTGAGAGATTGAACTCCGGCATTTTGAAACTGGTTTTAAGATTTTTGAAAATATATAATAATACGATTTGAAAGTATTTTCCGAATAAGAAATGTTTCCAATGACTTTAAATGAGTTCCAATGATTTCAAAGAAATTTCAAAGAAGTTCTCAAGAAAATAGAAGTCCAAAACCCACATATGTCACTGGAGAATGATTTCGGTGATGAGTGCACGCATCATCGACATTGATTTTCGAGTTTTAGAGTGGGGGAGAGGCCACTTTAGTAGCTTTGTTATGCGATTGATTTTGTGAAACCAATTTTGATTTCGAATTTCGAAGTATGATTTGATATTCGAAAGATATATGTATATATATTTGAAACAGTTTGAATGAGCCCGGCGTTCAATCCTCGAGTTTTGGATTTGATTTGGTATAACCCTATCTTTTGAAATTGATTTACTGATTTGTTGCTGACTTCCAACTCTTGGATTGGAAATTTGATTTCTCTGACTATTTTGAATGTTCGAACACTTCCAAATCGAGGTTTAATTTTTAAAGCTAAGAAATTTCGGAAGTATAAATTATTTGATAAAGTATATAAGTTTAGTTTTGTATGTTTACATATGAAGTAATAAGATTTAAACAAGTTTGAAACTGTTTTGTTAAGTAAATAAATAAGACTATTTTGAATTATACTAATATGAAATTTAGTTTTAAAATATTTGAATAAAATTTAGTTTTAAATGTTTTAACTTAGTAACATCTTTTATAAAACTATTTATATATATAATAATAATAATTTTCAAAGGGTAAAGTGGATCTTTCAAATAAAAATAAATAGTTTAAAGGATTTAAAGGGATAGTTATAAACATGGTAATCATTTTTGGGGTATAATTGATTTTGAGAAAAAGATTTGATTTTGAAAATAGATTGGGTTTTAAAACCCAGTATTTATTTGATATCTATATATTTTCAAATATAGAGTTATAATTATTCAGGTTGGAAAGATAAATTTGAGATTGATTTGAAATTATATTTATTTAAGAATTATACTTAAATAAGTTTGATCTGAAATTTATTAAAAATTGAAATTTCAAAGATATGATTTTTATAACTTGGATTTGATTAAAAGTGACTTAAATGCATATTTCAAATTTATATAAATTTGAATGGGATATTTTGTTTATTAAAATTTGAAAATTGAGGTTGTATTTAGATGTTATTGAAATGATTTAAGTAAATATTTCAAACTAAATAATAGTAAAGTGAATTTGAGATAGAAATGAAATTATCAAATTTAGTTTTGAAATATTGAATATATAAAGCTTTGGAATATATTGAAATTGAAATGGTTTATTTTGTGGTTCACATATGTATTTGAAATCGATAAAATTTGAAATGGTTTATTGAGAAACTGAATTGAATTGAAATTTGAGGATTTGAGATTGGATTAAATTTGAATTTTGGAATCTGAGTTGAGTTGAATCGATTTGTGGAATTTGAAGAAACTATTGTATTATATAAAGTATTTTAAAACTATTTTATATTATTTTATAAACTATTTTTAATATAAACTATTTTAAATATAAACTATTTTTAATATAAACTATTTTTAATATAACTATTTTTTTTATATAAACTATTTTTAATATAACTATTTCTAATATAAACTATTTTAAAAATACTAATTATTTAATATAAATTGTTTTAACTTATTACTATTTTGTTTAAATATTTTATTTTACAAACTATTTTATTTTATATACTATTATTAATATCTAAATTGTTTGAAGGAAAGCGTTATGATTTCAAGTGTTATGATTTCCAAAGTTTGAATTTCAAAGTATTATGATTTCCAAAGTATTATTATTTCAAATTGTTTGGGTTCGAAAGTATTATATCCTTGAAAGTACTATGATTTTGGAAATGAATTTGTCTGACATAAAATATGTTGATTTGGAAACAACCTTGGATTATTTTCTAAACTTATTACCTTGGAAACTTTGAAACTGAAGATATTTAGTTTGGAAGAAATAATTTGGTTAAATCGTATATGATTTTGAAACTGAACTGATATTGAAACGAATTGAAATTGAGAACCTTATTTTACTAAACACTTGATTTGGGAGTTATCGAACCTATATAAAATTGATTTGTATAAGTATGAAGTTGATTCAAAAACTATTAATTAGGAAAGGTACTCAATTTGAAAAGCGAAATCTTATATAATCAAAGTCTATGTAAGTGTGATTTAATATACTTTTGATTTTGGAAAGTATTTGATTTGAAAATGAAATCTTATATATAATGGACTTATATAAGTATGATATTTGAAATTGATTTGAAAAGGTACTATATGATACATATTTTCGAAGTAAAGATATGAAAAGTGCCTTCTGCTTGATATCCTATTTGTGGCCACATTTAGGATTCATTCTATCGATATTATTCTCTCTGATTTGGGTTTTCCAGATATGATACTCGAGTGTCCATCGAATTCCATGGCGTTACCCATGGTCTTATGAACTCGACTGCATAGCGTAATTCGCAGGGGCTGTGATGGCCTACGGGTACGGATGTTTCCTGGGGGATCCAGGCGTAACCATTATGTATCTGCGATCTATGGTCGTTTTGTAGCGTAATCCGCATGGGCTGTGATGGCCTACGGGTACGGATGTTTCCTGGGGGATCCAGACGTAATCATTGTGTATCTGCGGTCTACAGTTGTTATCATGGCGTAATTCGCAAGGGCTGTGACGGCCTACGGGTACGGATGTTTCCTGGGGGATCCAAGCGTAACCATTGTGTATCTGCGATCCATGTTTCGGTTTGATTCGGTTGATTTGTTTTGATTGTACTTTCCATATCGGTTTTGAAAGTTTTTCCAGTATTTTCACTAGATGTTGAAACAAGTCTAATAAATACTTGGAGAATTCTAGCTTTGCGCCTGATCAACGCATGGCCAGAGTCTGCAAGAATGAGGATAAACTTGTTGAGACATCGAGTTATAAAAGTATTTTCAAAAAGGAAAATTTGTTTCGATATAAAAGTATTTTGATAAAGTATTATATAAAGGATATTTTGATCAATTCTCTTTCTAAATAATTTAAAATGTTTAAAATATTGTTTATTTATATAATACATGGTTTAATAGTAAATTATTAGTGTTGTAAATATTTTAGAAGTTATTAATTAAATACAATATATTTAAAGAAAATGATTATTGATTTATTAATAATATTGAAATGTATCTTGAGATAAATTAATAAATTTATGAATTATGGACTTAATGTTTTCATTAGCTTCTTTGTAAATATAAGTAATGATATAAATAATTGTATTCAAATAAGTTTCCATATATTTATAGAGGTGTTATTTAAACATATAAATGGTATTTATAAAGGAAGCAAGAAATTTTACAAATGGGTTTAACCAAATTATTAAATATTAAATAATTCTAATTGGAATTTATATAGTTTTAAATTAATTGTTTATCCTTGTCGTTCAACCTACATTTCTTTCTAGTTGTTTATATTCTCCTACCTTCTTCCTTTTCGAGGACGAAAAGTTTTGAGTGGGGGAGAGCGTAACAACCCAAAATTTTTAACAAATAGTTTAAATTTAAGTTATTTAAAACTTTGATTTTTGAATCATTTTTAAATTTAATGTTGGGATTTTCCAATGCAATTTTGGATTTTGTTTATACTTTATTTTCCAAATATAATAAAATAATGATTTTCTGAAAATTTTATATTTTGGTCAACATTGGTCAAACTTTGACTTTCAGTTGTAATTTTTAAATTTGAATTTTTTATTTTTCTAATCTTTTTCTTTGAAACTGTATTTGATTCTGATATTCGTCCTGATTTTCGTTTCGTCAAATTCTGTTTTCAAACTTTTTAAAATTGATAAAAATTCAGCGTTTATACGCAATTTTCCTCTGTATTTTCATTATTCATTTTTCTGTTTATTTTCCATCTTTTATTTTGTTTGGGCTTTGTTTATTTTATTTGGGTAGAATTTGTTTGAATTGGGCTTGTGATAGTGGGCTTTGGAAATTCAAGAGGCATATGTTGCATTGTTGCCTTTACATTTTCCTAACCTCTTCATTTTCTAGCCTTTTCATTTCTTTAGCCGTTCATTCCACTTCTTAGCCGTGTATTTTTCTTTCCCTATAGCCATACATCTCATTTCCATTTTCATTTCTAACAAAAACAAAAGGATTGAAGTAATTTTTTCCCATGGCTTCCTCTCTTCTTTTCTTTTTCTATTTTCCTTTTCTTCTCTTAAACATGTTCGGCCATCACCATTCCATCCTATTGCCGACCATCTCACCACTTCACCACCACCCATGACCGGCCTCCATCACCATCCCCACCATCCCCTTGCTGCCGTGACCATAGATCCAAACCCACCTCCTATTTGCCTTGCAAACCATAGCCGAACTCCACTTACATCACCTTCCTTTTAGCCTCGGCCACCATCATTGCCACCACCTCCTTGCCTTGCTTTGCCATGACCAAAACCCACTCTAGGCCGTGACCAGACCTAACCCAAACCATGAACCCAGGCCGAGCACACTAGCCTAGGGCCGAACCCAAATGCACATGACTTTTCATCTTGCCTTGCCTCTTTACCTCCCATGACCTTTTGCCTTCATGTAACTCCTATCTCTTTATATTCTAGCCCATAGCCATGCATTATGGTGACCATGGCCGAGCCTAGATGCCTCAAACTAAGTATGGCCGAGCATGTTTGGTGATGGTTGAGTTTATTTGTGATGTGGCCGAGCCCACTTTATTGAATCAAGTCATTTGTTCCACTTGTTCTTTCATTTTGCTTTGTTCAATTATATATTCTTGTGAATTAATATATTCTTATATTGTTTTATTTTAATTGTTGTTGCAAGATCTGAATATTGGCTCATCATCTTCTCCTCGAATCTAGTCGTGCTTTTCATGCTTTGCGGAGTTTAGATTGTGTTTTGAATCGTCATCTCTAGCTTTAAAAAGGTGAGTTTATCACTCTCGACAAATCGTACTTATATAAATGTGAAACAATGTCACTTGAATTGTAGTAATTGATATGCTATGTTATAAGCTCACATCTGCCTATTATCTGACATTATATGATGATATTACCTGATTATATACCTGTTGCATCACCTGACATCATATGATATGTTTTACTGTTTATTTATTTTCTGTTTCTCACACTGCAAGTTCCTTGTTAGTATTGAATCACTATGGGTTGAAATGATACATACCCAAACGGACTTTAGAATAGGGAAAAGTCGCTACGAGCTGAAATGATAGGCTCGAGCGATTTTTATTTGACTTGGGATTGCGGGTTGGAAATGATAAAACCCGGAATTTTAATTTATTATGGATTGAAATGATATATTATCCGTATCACTTGACCTAGGTTAGAAAATATTATACAGACCCGTGGTTAAATTTTAAACTGATTTTTCTAAAAAATTTAAGTATTTTAAATTATAAAAATATGGATTTTTAACTTAAATTGGATTTAAATGATTTAAATAGTGATTTTCTTTAAGTTAAAATTTTATAAGTTGATAAATGGTTTAAATTGTAATTCAAAAATTTGATTTAACTTAATAATTGAAATTTGATTAAAAATGGGATTTTATAAATTATTAAGTATTTTTAAATGTAAAAAATATGAAATTTTGACTTAAATTGGATTTAAGTGATTTAAACAGCGACTTCCTAAAAGTTAAAATTTTATAAGTTGAAATTTGAGTTAAAATGGAAATTTTAAGCTTAACTTAGTAATTAAAATATTTATTTATGATATGGATACCTTTTTAAAGTAAAAGAAAATATCAAGTTATTTGTTAAATAAAAGTTAAGCAACTTATAGTGAATTTTGACTTGATGTAAATGAATTATAATTTAATTGGATATTTATTAATAAAATGTTATTTTATTAAATTTATAAGTTAAATGATATCGTGATAAATAATTTTGAAAAGTGGAATAAGTTTGATAAGTTATAAATGATAAAAGTGGAAGATATATTGTTTAAAAATGTCATAGTACAACTTATAACAAAAATTGTAGCATTCCAGAAATGATGTGGTTTCAGTGTATTGTTTTTCAAATCTACTACTGTCTCTATAGCAGCAGTTTATAAGTGCTGCTGTTTCCAACAATGAACTGTTTTCAAATTACCATTGTATCTACAGCAGCAGTTTATAAGTGCTACTGTTTCTGAATTGTGTTGTTTTCCAATTTTACCACTATACTTACAGCAGCATTTTCTAAGTGCTGCGAATGCTGAAAATATAATGTTTTGGATTATTACAATTGAATAAACGAGCTTCGGAAAATGTTGAAATTTTGGGAATTGAATATTTGATTTGAAAGTATAATGACTTCATTTTAAATGGTTTAAATGAATTGTTTTGATTTGAAATATAAACCATTTTGAAATTTATAACCACGGGTTATAATAACGGTTGGATGTTATAAAGTGTGGCTAGAGGTGGGCAATTGCTGCAGCTTTGCGCTACCCCAGTCACATTATCACTATTATTTTGCATAGTTTGCTTTACTTTAGACATTACTATGATAGCGTTCATTACTACATAGTAGATGGTTTAAAGGATCCTTAAAGGATGGGCGATCCCAGGCATCCTTTAAGTTACTTATGCATCTCTATTACAGTTCACTTGAGTTGGTTTACATTGTATAAGTATGTATGTCCTGACTCGAGTGTTTTGTGTTCTGCTTTACGCTCGGGTCAGCCTGAGTATCACAGCTATGCTGGAGCTTTTTTATCTATCCGTCATCCATTTCCATTTTGGTTATTTTCTATTCAACTGTGTTTATGTATTAGTGACTTATGTATTCAGACTTCTGTTGTATTTGCTTTTCAGACTATGATATTTTGTATTTGTTTTGAGATTATTTATGTAGTAGCTTCATGAACTACTATGGTATTTTATTTCCGCTGCGAGTTATTCTGATATGTTGTGTCTGTGATTATGTGTTTGATTTTATTTGCTCCAAATTTTCTTAACAATCCACTGTTTTGAAGTATTCGAGTCCGACATGTGTGGATTTATTGTCGATTTGAATGGTTCAAAATAGTGGGATGTTATAGGACTGCGATATCAATGTTGGATCTAGGCTAGCACACAACGGATTAAACGGGTAATTTCAACCTTTTTGCCATTTTGTATCTTATTGGGCCTACGAAGTCTAAATTTATGTGGATCCGATCTAAATTAATTTGAAATAAAGTCATTATTTTATTATTTGTAAATAAAGTTTTATTTCGATATTATATTTATGTTATATAATATGAACATACATATCATATACACATGTGTATGTGTACACATGTGCAACATGTATAGTGTACATAGTTTAACATGCCCGTATATAAGTGCTGTGATATATACCGCAACAGACATGTTAGCCCCTCCGTATTCACTATAATTTATAACATATATATATATATATATAATTCAATGTGATATAAAATAATATTTATAATAGTATATATATGATATTGTAAAAGGTAATATTTGTAAATATAAATATAAATGATTTAAATTTTAAATTTAAATTCTCTAATTTAAAATTTAAATCAATAAATTATATTTTAATAAAATACACACATATATATAAGAATTTTTTCTAGAAATATACATACGTGTGTGTGTATAAACTAACATTTAAATTCAAACATAAAAATAACAATACATATTTAAATTCAAATGAATAAAGTCATATATATACGTATTCAAATATTTTCAATCGAAAAATATCTTGACAAAATCTATTTTTTTTAAAACCATAAGGTTTAAATTTTTGTTTTTTTATTTGTTTAAATCATTCCGTATAAAAATTAATTTTTCTCGAAAATCAATTCAACAATCATATTTTTAATTAGTGTATGTTAATTGTGTGTGTATATATTATAATGTATATATTATATTAAAGTAATATATATTTTTTGAATAATAATATGCATATATATATATATATTCAGATTTTAAAATAATATATATACATGTAAAAAATTCTTTATTTTTGAAATGCTAACATGTGTATGATTTAACAAATACACACATACATATTATATATTTATATATATGCTAAAATCAATTTTGTTTTTAAATGGCCTTTTTAAATTATTATTAAATTTTGAAAATTAATAAAAAAAATTAATTTTCTGGCTGAAACTATATGTGTATATATTTACATAGAAAAAACTAGTTTTTTAAATCACATTACATACATACATACATATGTATATATGTATATATGTATGTATTCACATCCAATGTTGACAACATGCATATATAGGGATTCATGATATCATGATCTAATCTAAGCATATATAATTCAAGATAATCTCAAATAGTTATATAAAATTGTAAATAGATTGGTTATCTTGACTATATCCTAATTAGTGCAGGTTGGATGCTGAATTGATCGACTCCGCTGAATCTAAATACAGATCCTTTCAGAAAGAACTGCCAAACTGAAAACATTACACACCGATGTCCTGATTTTATTTGAATTTTTATTTTTGATGCTTGAATCAATGGAGCAGGCAAGGGGGTATATGCGGCCAGAAATAAGAGAGGTCAGAGTTAAAGAGAACTCAAATGAAAGGTTAAGACGGTTTAAATAGTAGAGAAAGACATGAGCTAAAAGTGAATCCGGAGCCACAAATATCTCTACTAATTCAAACCCCTTTTGAATCAAATCCAACCCCTATATTCTCATACCTATGGCGGTCATTCTTGCCCTTTTATGGGCCTCCCTATCGCTTCAAGATCGATCGGATAATATGCATCTAAATCTAATTTAAATGCACAGCGATATCGCATATTGATGTGTGTGTATACATCTTTCATATACACACTATTTTCAATACAGATCACCATAAATCAAATAAAATTTTATAATTAACATTTCATAAATATTAATTAATTTAATCAAATTATAACAATTATAATTAATTAAATCAGGTGGTAGTCTGAGTATTCAACATTTTGGTTATGCGACTCTTAAATGTAGATTCGTCAGCGATTAATATTAAACAATTCGAATATTAACGTTCACGCCTCATCTTAGCTAGTCGTGTGCAATTATGGCCTAATTTATCGCTTACACAACTTCGGTAAAATTCAATTTTACTTATTTTAAGCGTTACCCAGTAGTGATAATTAATTACATCAATTCTCTTCATCAAAACTATATCACATTAGGACTTATGGAATTTGGTAATGGTCAGAATTCCAATATTGTCTATATTAAAATTTACAGTCTTTGCTTCAATAATAACAATTACTATTAACCGAACTGCTTTGGACAGAGACTTTGGCTTCGAAATTAACTTCAGTTGATTGTGATACCAACCTCATATACCTGAGAAGATGAATTTTCTATTGAATTATGTTTCATTTCTAATACTTCTACTCGACCCAACTATAGTCGTTCAATGGATGACGTGTCATGATTTAACTATAATCATAGTGGACTTTCCACATTGAAGCTTGACAGTATTCTCTAGTCAAGAGAATTGTATAATATTGTCACATCAATATATTTTTTTGACCTTAGTTATATTAATTGACAGAAAACTATCGAGTGAGTCATTCTACAGTTATCCAATAACTATCAATACGTAACCCCTTGGTGCCCCCGACATCCATGAGTAGACTGTATAATATTTGAAGAGCGTAACGTGCTCTAGTCTCAACCAGGGAAGGAGCCAGGATTCTATTGTGACCTTGGCTACGTAAAAGAGATGAAAGAAATAAAAAATAAAGCTAAATAATATAAAAAATTGCAACAAGTAGTTTTAATTATGTTTGGTGAAAGCTTACAAAAACATGACGTATTTATGTATATCTCATGCGTGACTTAGATAAATACAAAAGGTAGACACGCTAATCTAGATAAGTTGTACTCTACGCTCTTTACGTGAGTTGAAATCACAAACTACTGAATCCAATTCAATATCTTTAGCAAGTTCCCTTTCTATGTTGATAATCATGCAATCATCAAGAAAATCATCACCCATTTTGTAACGTGGAGTAGTTTTAACATTTTTCATAGCTGAAAAAGCTCGCTCCGTCGTTACAGTGGAGATAGGAAGAGTAAAAATAAGTTGAATCAATCGATCGACCAAATAATAAATATCTTTCTTTCTTGTCTCAAATAATTGTTTGCACAACTCAGAGATAGTTAATAGATTTTGGAAACTTGGATGAGATGGAATATCAAGCTCATAATGTTGTAGTTAACACTTTAATATTGTTGAAATTGATACCGAGATCCCCAAATTGAGAAGCCCTAACCATCGGAGATGAAGAAGAATGAGTTGCGGAGGAAGAGACGCAAGCGAAACCCTAGAGCAGAAAATAAAATCATGTTGTGGTAGAGGAAGAAGAAGTGTTCGGTGATGATTTTGGAAGCTATGGCTTCGTTTGTTCGGTGAAGTAGTTTGGAGCAGTTGTCGCTCTAAATTGTCGAGCGATGGAGGAAGACCGAACAAGATTTCTCGTTCGGTGGTGAGTTCGTTCGGAGGAAGTACTTCAATTTGGAGCGGTGAAGAAGACCCGGCGTTGGAGCAATGAAGAAGACCGAACGAAATATTTCGTTCGGTAATTTGGTACTACCGAACGAAATATTTCATTCGGTATTTGCCGATCCAATTAGGAAGATGTAGATGCCGGTCCAAATTTTCCGCTTAGCGTTTTGCCGAACCAAATGGCACCGAATCAGATGCATACTGAACCAAACCCCAGGGCTGCTATATAGCAGCTACCCCTCCTCATATCTTCACTCTATAAATAGAGGAGCTTCTGGACAACAATGGTAGCCGAAATTGAGAGCTAATTTCAGCCAATTTCAGAGCATCCTAGAGAGCTGAAACTCTGTAGAATTTCGTCTGTACTGTAAATTCTTTTTATGTATAGCCTCCAAAAGTAAATCAATCTTGTAACTCTAATCTTTCAGTGATTAATAAAATCTCCTCTCCCCAAGTGGACTTACACTGCTTAGCATTAGTGGAACCACTATAAATACTGGTGTTATTTATTTTTCTGCATTGCATTGATCTATAACTGTCTATTCTAGTGTTCATCATTTATTTGTTCCGTCTCACTACAATCACAATCCAGTTGTTTTCCACTGCGTTGGGCTTTTATTCCCTTATACTGATCATCTGAAGGGATTTTTCCCAACAGTTTGGTATCAGAGCTACAAGGTTGATTGAGGAGTGTTAGACGCTATGGCAGGAGATGAAGCAACTCCGGTTGTTACAAGACCCTATACTAGAGGGATGCATATCGCATCATAATCGTAGTTGGAAATTGAGAAATGGAATGGGGATAAAGACTTCGAGAAGTGGCAATGGAGGATGAAGGCTGTTCTAATGAGGAATGAAGTCCATCCAGTAGTGTTTGCCCCTGAGGAGTTGACGGTTGACATCTCAATCGCGGAAAGGAAGGAGATGGAGAAATGGGCGTTTACTACTTTACAGC
The DNA here is from genome assembly GCA_030737815.1 of Allium fistulosum. Taxonomy (NCBI): domain Eukaryota; kingdom Viridiplantae; phylum Streptophyta; class Magnoliopsida; order Asparagales; family Amaryllidaceae; genus Allium; species Allium fistulosum. Next base: position 1,036,242,311 of record CM060902.1, on the reverse strand, counting down.
TAGCTATGGGAGAGAATGTTATCTCAAAGATTAGCAGTGAGACCACTGCTTGGGGCATCTGGACCAAGCTAGAAATCTCTACTTTAAGAAATCTCTGACTAACCGTCTGATATTGCTGAAGACATTTTTCACCATGCGGATGAGAGAGGGTACTTCAGTGAAGGAACATCTTAATTTCTTTGATGATCTCGTGATGAAGATGAAAACTGTTGACTTGAAGATGGATGAGGAGCAAATGGCAATGATTCTTTTGTGTTCTCTTCCGGAGCGTTACACAGGTTTCGCTAACAGCCTTATCTTCTCTAGAGACACATTGACAGTGGAAGATGTGAAGTCAGACCTTCTATCCGAGGGCTTGAGAGATCAGATGAAGGAGATAAGTGAAGGAAGTAGAGGTGGAAGTAGTAGTCACAGCCCGTTTGTTGAAAGAGGTAGAGAAGATAAGAAGAATTGGCACTCTATAGGGCGTTCCAAGTCTAGGAAGCCCGGTAATGGCAGGAGAGGAAAGTCTAAGGACGGAAAGTGCTTTATCTGCAAGAAACCCGGTCATTGGAAAAAGGTTTGTCCAGATTTGAAGAAGAAGGAAGAAGACGGATCTTCATCATTTGCGGTGAAGAAGTCTGTATATGACAACGTGTTGTCTGCAGTAGTATCGGATGTCTCAGACCATTGGGTGCTGGACTCAGGGGCGTCTTTCCATATGACGCCTAATAAGGATTACTTCAGTTCTTTCGTTGGACGAGAGGGAAGCTCTATTCTTATGGGCAATGATGCTAGCTGTAGAGCAATGGGTGAAGGTACAGTGAGGATCAGGATGTTTGACGGAGTGATACGCACTTTGATAGGTGTCCGGTATGTTCCAGGTCTTCGGAAGTCCTTAATTTCTTTAGGACAATTGACATGGGATGCAAGGTAACTATCAAGAAGGATAGTCTGAAGGTTTCAAGAGGTGCATTAGTTCTTATGAAAGGAGATGTGTTCCGAAATCTGTATTTGCTGAAACGAACCACAGTTCTAAGAGAGTCGTGTGTTGGAGTAGATAGTTCTCGTGCATTGGATGCCACAAAGCTTTGGCATCTCAGGTTGGGTCATATTTTAGAGAAGGGCTTAGAGTTGCTTTGGAGACGGAAGATGATCAAAGGAGAAAGCTTCGACAAGATGGACTTTTGCCAGGAGTGTGTGTTAGGCAAGCAACCTAAAGTATCTTTTGGAGTTAGACTCCATAGATCGAGGCGAGTACTTGAGTACGTACATACAGATGTTTGGGGATCGGTTGCTACTCCTTCTATTGGAGAAGCAAAGTATTTTATCTTTTTTATTGATGACTTTTCTCGAAAAGTATGGGTGTATGTGATAAAGGCCAAATCAAAAAGTTTTGAGAAGTTCAAAGATTGGAAAGCGCTTGTTGAGAACCAATCTGGTTCTAGGTTGAAGGTGCTGAGATCTGATAATGGCGGTGAATTTGTCTCCAGGGAGTTCCTCGACTTTTGTAGACAGCATGGCATTCGGAGACATTTCACTACACCCGGAGATCCGCAATCCAATAGGGTTGTAGAAAGAATGAATGGGACTCTACTGGAGAAGGCTCGTTGCTTGAGATTGACGGCAGGCTTGTCTAGAGGTTTTTGGGCTGAGGCATTATCAACTACGGCGCATATCATAAATCGAATTCTGTGCTCAGCTATAGATGGGAAGATTCCAGAGGAGAAGTGGAGAAGTAAAGCAGTGTATCTTGGTTACTTCCGAATTTTTGGTTGTCCTGTGTACGTTCACCATACAGGTGATGACAAGTTGAAGGCTAAAGCATACAAGGGCATACTGATGGGATACACCGATGGTATCGAATTTGGAACCCTGTTGATCGGAAGATTGTTCATTTCAAACATGTTACTTTTGATGAGTCTGCTATCTTCAATCCAAAGGAGAAGCTACCTACCACATCAGAAGATTCTAATAGACCTAAGGAGATGGAAGAAGTTCCCGTGTTCTAGCAAAAGAGTAGAGTTGTTGTTGATGCTGTCAAGGAAAATGTAGTTGATGAAACATCACAGGATAGTCCACAGGTACCTTCTAGTAGTGCTGGTGATGTGCATGAATCTAGAGGAAGTTCAGTTCAAGGTGGAGCTGAAAGGAGTTTAGGCAAAGCTGTACCTACCACGGTCAGTCGTAGGACTATTAGGCCGCCCGAAAGGTATAGTGATTGGCGGTTTGCGAACCTTGGCCTTGGTGATCAGTTTGACTATGCCCTATATGTGGTTCTTGAGGAGCCGCTTGACCTTGATGAAGCTTTGAAGTCATGTGACAGTTCGAAGTGGATGTGCGCTATGGAAGAGGAGTTAGAGTCGTTGAAGAAGAACAAGACTTGGGATTTGGTACCACCTCCTCAAGGAAGCCGAGCCATAGGTTGCAAATGGGTATTCAAGGTGAAGGATGATGGGAGATACAAGGCTAGACTAGTTGGTAAAGGGTTTTAACAAAAAAAGGGATTGGAGTATGATGAGATATTCTCTCCAATAGTGAGGCATACGTCCATCCGCATTTTTCTCGCGATCGTCGCAGCCCATGATTTGGAGCTGGAGCAACTGGACGTGAAAACCGCTTTCTTGGACGGAGACTTGGATGAGACCATCTACATGAAGCAGCCAGAAGGATTTGTTGTAGATGGGAAAGAAAATTGGGTTTGCAAATTGAAGAAGTCATTGTATGGACTTAAGCAGTCGCCTAGACAATGGTACAAGAAGTTTGACTCTTTTATGCTTTGTTTTGATCGTAGCATCAAAGATGCTTGTGTGTACTTCAAGCATTTAAAGAATGGTAAATCGGTGTACCTACTCTTGTACGTGGATGATATATTGATTGCTTCCAAGGATAAGGCTGAAATCGATAGTTTAAAGCGAAAGCAAAAGGCGGAATTCGAAATGAAGGACCTTGAAGAAGCAAAGAAAATTTTGGGTATGGAAATCCAAAGGGATAGAAAGCTAGGACTTTTGAGCCTCACTCAAAAGGAGTACATTCGAAAGGTGCTTTCTCGGTTTAGCATGGAAGGGGCAAAGGCAATTAGCACATCCATGCCTTTGCACATACAGCTTTCTAGTAAAGGCTCTCCGATCTCGGAAAAGGACAAGGCTTATATGATGAAAGTCTCATATGCAAGTGCAGTTGGCAGCTTGATGTATGCCATGGTCTGCACTAGGCCTGACATTGCACAGGCGGTTGGATTGGTGAGTAGGTTCATGGAAAATCCAGAAAAGATGCATTGGGAAGCAGTGAAGTGTATCATCAGATACCTTAGAGGAACTCCAAACCATGGACTTGTATTTGGCGGCAGAGGAAGAGATTTCAGCTTGGTTGGATTTTGTGATTCTCACTATGTCGGTGATAGAGATCAAAGGAAGTCAACCTCTGGATATGTGTTCACCATTGGTGGGACAACGATTAGTTGGAGAGCGAGGCTGCAGACGATTGTGGCTTTGTCTACTACAGAGGCAGAGCTCATAGCTGCGATTGAAGCAGCTAATAAGGCGCTTTATTTGAGGTGACTGTTGTGTGATTTGGGCTTCATATACGAAGGAGTGAATGTGTACTGTGATAGTCAGAGTGCAATTCATTTAGCCAAAATCTGGCATTCAGCTCGAGGACGAAGCATATTAAGGTGAGAGAGTCGTTCCTTGTCTCGATGAGTGAAGAGAAGCTAGTTCGTCTTTAGAAAGTTCACACAAAGGAGAATGCAGCGGACATGTTTACCAAGTCGTTGCCTGTTGCTAAGTTCGAGCATTGCTCGGACTTGATTCGCTTAATGAAGTGCTAGGTGCAATGGGGTGGCACGGGGGGAGAGTTGAGACGGTTCATGGAGACGTTTGTTTTCATGGTGGAGATTGATAGGTTATACACGGACTGGGTACTTCGAACACCTTGTTGACGGGCGGTGGCCTTGCCTGGGTTCGTTGACAGAGTGTAACGGGTGATGGCATTGCCGAAGCTTATTGGGTAAGTATCTATTGCTTGGAGCATAAAGGTGTAGATGGAGTTGGAAGGCTTGTATGGAATTCGGTATCAAGGTGGAGATTGTTGAAATTGACACCGAGATACCCAAATTGAGAAGCCCTAACCATCGGAGATGAAGAAGAAGGAGTTGCCAAGGAAGAGACGTAGGCGAAACCCTAGAGCAGAAAATAAAATCATGTTGCGATAGAGGAAGAAAAAGTGTTCGGTGATGATTTTGGAAGCTAGGGCTTCGTTGTTCGGTGAAGTAGTTTGGAGTAGCTGCCGCTCTAAATTGCCGAGCAATGGAGGAAGACCGAACGAGATTTCTCGTTCGGAGGAAGTACTTCAATTTGGGGCGGTGAAGAAGACCGAACGAAAGCATGGCGTTGGAGCAGTGAAGAAAACCGAACGAAATATTTCGTTCGGTAATTTGGTACTGTCAAACGAAATATTTTGTTCGCTATTTGCCGATCCAATTAGGAAGATGTCGATCCAAATTTTTCGTTCGGTGTTTTGCCGAACCAAATGGCGCCGAATCAGATGCATGCCGAACCAAACCCCAGGGCTGCTATATAGCAGCTACCCCTCTTCATATCTTCACTCTATAAATAGAGGAGCTTCTGGACAACAATGGTAGCCGAAATTGAGAGCTAATTTCAGCCAATTTCAGAGTCATCCTAGAGAGCTGAAACTCTGCAGAATTTCGTCTGTATTGTAAATTCTTCTTATGTATGGCCTCCAAAAGTAAATCAATCTTGTAACTCTAATCTTTCAGCGATTAATAAAATCTCCTCTTCCCAAATGGAGGTACACTGCCTAGCGTTAGTGGAACCACTATAAATACTGATGTTATTTATTTTCTGCAATGCATTGATCTATGATTGTCTGTTCTGGTGTTCATCTATTGTTTGTTCTGTCTCACTACAATCACGATCCAATTGTTTTCCACTGTGTTAGGTGTAACGACCCGGTATTTCGAACTATTCGCATCTGCACATGTCGGACTTGAATTGCTCGAAACAACAGGTTGTTAATTTATATTTGGCAAAACTCAGCATATACGGTAAATAAATCAATCACAGAATCACAAAAACAGAGTAATATAACAATAAGCAGCAGAATAGATAAACAGTAGTTCATGAAGCAACTATAAAACATCAGAGTCTGAAACAAAATACATGTGTAAAATCTAATTTTATACATGTTTGAAAATAATGAAATTTAATAATAAGATTTAATTTATAATTTCAAAACTAACTTATAAATTAAACTTTCCAAACATACTATTTTTAAAAATCTAAAATTTAGACATATATAAAAATAGCATTTATATATTATATTTTAAAAACCAATATCTGTTAAAAACCATATATTTCCTTTCAAAACTTTGGAAATCATTTTCAAAAATATAGACCAACGGTGTCCGTATATAATTTTCTATCCTATGGTCAAGTGATACGAATATTTATCTTTTCAATCTGCAATTTAATTATCTACGGGTATATATCATTTCAACCCGCAATCCCAAATTCAAAGTCAATGAAAATCGCTTGGGTTTATCATTTCAACCCATAACGATTTTCTCCTATTCTACAAGGTCGTTCGGGTATGTATCATTTCAACCCATAGGGAATTCTAAATTAACAGGGAACTTGTAGAGTGAGAACAGTAATGATAATAATATAACATATCAACAACAGACATATATCATCAATAACAGATAAAATATAAATAACAGATCATGGTGTCAGATGTCACAGGTAAACAATTACCGAAAATGGAATATTATATATAGCAATTAAACAACTAGCAACAGCATATTTCAATTGTCGTTTCAAATGAAATCAAATTTAATAAATATAAGAATATTAATCGTGAGTGATTGCTCACCTCGAGGCTAGAGAGATGAACGAGAATGAAAGCGAATAGACACAAACAAGCATACAGATCAAGCGAGCGGGACAGCGACAAGTTAGGAGTTTGCTGCGATAAATTTGATATTGAGAAGGTAAGTCAAAATGGACAAGAGATCGATTGAAACAAGATATATGTTAAATATATTTATTTGTTTTCTAAAATAAATTCCAAAACATATATTTTCAAACCCATATTTAGTTCGAACACATATAAAATAAATTCCTATATATATATATACACTTATTTAAGAATGCGAAATACTTATACATATTATATATTATTTCTTCAAAATATCAACATAACATATCATATAAATATATATATTTCAAAATATTAACGTAACCTATATATATACGAACAAATAAATTTTTATGTAACTCATAAGTTTTACATATATGAGAAATAAGTTATATATTACATATATAAGCATATATATAAAATAATCTATTATAAATCTATACATTAAAACTCAACAGTATTATATAAACTGATGTGTATATATAAAACTTATTATAAAACTGCCAAAACTTCCCATGTATATGCAGATAACTCATATATGAAAATAAATGTAAGTACATAGAAAATATGCAGACTATTCATATATGGACCAAATGTACGTACATAAAATATGCAGACTGCCTTCAATATATGCATGTTCCAACATAATATGCAGACCGGGTAAAAATATATCAATATATCAATATATATTTAAGAATCAAGATAACTAACTATATATGTACATTGAAACTGAGATGATATATATAAATACTTAACCTGCAGTTTGAAATATATGTGTATATTACATTTAAAAACAAATACTTGAAATCAATACTTCAAACACGGATAATAAACACATATTAAATTTTTAAAACAAAACCCATAATGCAAGCTATGCTTTAACATGAATACAAACAAAACATATATATATATATATATATATATACTGACATATATTTATTAGCAGATAACTAGGACAGAAAGCAACACATACCAAAATAATACACATACAACACACACACACACATATATATATACTCAAATCATAAAAATAAAACAAGCTGGGTGGTGATTCTAACATACATATGCAAAAATCAATACAAACAACTATATGTGCATATATAGAAATATTCTTACTTTTATATATATATATATATAAACTATAAACATGTATTATACTTTCTAAAATATAATATACTATAACACACATATAATATACCTTATACAAAAAGAGGCGTGAAGTATGGCATGTATGCTCGGCAAGAAGGGAAGTGGGTTGCTTAGTGAGGCTCGGCTGAGCTCGGCTGCATGTAAGGAGGTAGGTGGCTCGGATTGGGTGAGCTTGGGCTGCGCGAGCTGGGTTGGGAAGAGGGACAAGGTGGCGGCGGTGAGAGGGTGAGCCTGGAAAGAGATGGCGGACAAGGTCTTGGGCGTTGCAAGGGCAGGGCTAAGGTGGGGATAGGCGAAGGTTGCTTACTGGGTGGAGGCCGAATATAGGAGGAGGGAAGTTGATGAGGAAAAAGTTGAGGATGAAGGAACGCAAGCATAAATTTTAGTTTATTTTTGAAAGGCATGAACGAGAATAATGCATAGGAAGGAATAGAAGGAGAAGAGACAGAGGCACAAGAACCGAACTAGTATATATTTAAAACAATGAGAAATTAAAAAGTCAGGGTTAAATATCTGGGAATAATAAAGGTTATAGCTGTTGGTAATATACGGTGGATAATAAGGGATGCGAACCAAAGGCTCGAATACAGGACCGATACGGCTTACCGTATCGTGGTTTCGCCGCGTACCGGACACCGAAACACACAAACGAATATACTGCAAAGATCGGCACGACGAGACGATCCAAATGGTACACAGATATCAGTGATACGACCATCTTATCAAAAGTCGATATTCGGTACCAAAAATGCTGCTAAAACGCCGAAAATAAGATATGTAGAGCAATAGCAGTCCAAATTTAGCAAAACGAAATATGGCGTCTCACTCAGAAGATGATTTACAAATTTATTATATAAAAATATTCAGGTTTGGGAAATAATTTATTATCATCTAATATTAACTGATTTAAATTTAAATAAAACTACACAATAAAATAACTTCCATATTTTCTGATGAAAATTTACCATTTGCTATGTTTATATAGACGTATTCCAAATATCAAATTTTTATTTCCAAATTCAATTATTTAAAAGTTCACAAAAATTCAGTTAATTACGTTATTAAAATCGTAAAAAATTACGGGTCGTTACACTCTCCCCCACTCAAAACTTTTCGTTCCCGAAAAGGAAGGAGGTAGGAGAATAAAACAACTAGAAAGAAAAATGGATTAAAATACAAAATAAAACAATTAATTCTAACCATATAAATTTCATTTATTTTTAAATTGGTTTATATTCAACTAATTGATTTCAATTCAAGATATTTTCATTTAGTTGATTTAATTTCAATTTATAAATGTTTGTTACAAAAAGGTTTCTTTCAAAACAAAATTTATTTTATTTATCTCATTTATTTAATCCATTTGATTTCACTTAAGTTAATTTCACTTAAACTTCAATCTTAACTACCTAAATTCATATTTATTTATTCATTATCTTATTATTCAATTTATCTCAATTAATAAATTTCCATAACCATAAATTAAGTGTATAAACATTTATTAGAATCATATTTTATTCAACAAAGTAATTCTTTCTTTTTCCAAATTATTATTTAATTTATTCGACTTATCATATCTTATCACATAGATTAAGTATACTGACACTTATTATAACCACTCAAATTTATTAAATTCCTTTAACATCATTTTATATTGTATACTATTCAATTACATTTTCAACTTATGAATAATTTGGGTAAGTTATATATCCTGGAATGCAATTGAGTATTATACAAGTAAAATTTTCCAAATTCAATTATTTCGAGTTTTAAATATTTATTCAAAAATTTTGGCTTCGTTTTATAGTTGAAATCATCCCTTAACATAAAATTTAAGAGTTAAATTTCCATTTCTCTTCAAACCATTTAGAGATAAATGTATACATACATACATACATACATACATATATATATATATAGGTATATGATTATAGATTTGATTTGATATATATTATATATATGTATACATTAAATCATACTTAAGAAATTCAAATCAAATTCATTTTCCAAAACAAAAGTGTAGCAAAGCTACTAATGGTCTCTCCCCTTTGAAACTCGAAAATGAATGTCGATAATGCTGCAGTCATCACCGAAATTATTTTCCAGCGACAAAGGAGAAGAGTATTGATTTAAAACTTTTAAAATTCTTTGAAAACAATTTCTATTTCGAAAATACCTTAAATAATATACTCTAAAATTAAAAAAAAAATCAAATTTTCTAAAAATACTGGAAATTTAATTCTCAAATTCTTAATTTAAATTCATTTAAATTCCAAATCAATTTATAACCATGTTTTAATAATTTAATTTATTTATATCATGATGCAATAGTCAATGGTTTAATAAATGAAAATCAAATATTATCATTTCTAACAACCAATTTATTTAACTATTAAATTTTCAGAAAATTTATACTTATATATATAATATAATCAAAATTTATTTCATTTACCCAAATTTGAAAATAATATTGTGTCAGTTTGCTATGTTCAAGTGTTTTGGATTCCTATCGATTGCGTTGACCAGACGAATCGATCAAAACCTCAAATCAACCTTAACAACTCAAACGACACACTATAAAATATTTTTACTATTAATTACAAATACACTCCCTTACATGATGATTCAAGAATGAATCATAGAGCGAGGATAGAGATTCAAATTTAGATGAACCCTAGTCGAAGAGAATTCTAACAACGAAAATAGACTCGAAAGGAAGGTAAAATAATTAAATTACAAAAGAAGAAAGATGGATAGACTTAATTAATAGCGGGCGACCTTAACCGGGTCAACCGAGATTCCAGGAATAAGATCGATGCAGAAATTAAATTTCCCACTTGAAGGGAAGAGAAGTGACTTCACCCAATATCAAGATAATCTCTGATTATCGAGTGGAGTCAAGATCACAAGGGAATTACCCCGATCGTCTACTAGAGACAGTTCGGGCTTTGCAAGAGATAATAGCATCATACCCGAGGACGTAGAGATTTCCGGTGAATCGATGCCTGCTGTAAAGGAGTTTCACCCCTTTACAAATCATACCAAGATTGGCAGGACCGCCGATGGAATGAGTCACACAAGGATGAAGTTTCCAATTGAGGTTGAAGTTATGGGACGCTCCAGTATCAAGAAGAACATGAATAGGGAGATACAAGAATATATTTCAGAACAAAGGGGAGAGTTCCAAGATCCGAAAGAAATCTGAATCAAAGAGGAAGGGACTCAAGCTTGAACGAAGGTGATTCTGTAATTAAATTTACTCTATATGCTAAGTTTTGCCTAAACCAGAGCTCTGATACCACTTGTAACGACCCAGTATTTCAAACTATTCGCATCCGCACATGTCGGACTTGAATTGCTCAAAAAAACATATTGTTAATTTATATTTGGCAAAACTCAGCATATACGGTAAATAAATCAATCACAGAATCACAAACACAGACACGGAGTAATATAACAATAAGCAGCGGAATAGATAAACAGTAGTTCATGAAGCTACTATAAAACATCAAAGTTTGAAACAAAATACAACAAAATCTCAAATACAATCAAATCTCAAATACAATCAAATCTCAAATACAATCAAATCTCAAATACATAAGCAACTGACGAGTCTGAACATAGACGATTGGAATAACTGAAAGCTGAATAGATAGATCTTCAAACAAAACTGCAATCTCCAAAGGTGAGTCTCAAATGTTGTGACACTCAGTCTGACCCGAGCGTAAAGAAAAACACAAAAACACTCGAGTCAGGATTAACATTCTCATATTAATAAATTTAACTCGAGTGAAATGTCAACTGAAATACAAGTAACTTAAAGGATAGTTGGGATTTCCATCCTCTAAGGATCCGTGGAACTATCTACTATGTAATAATATACGCTATTATAATATGTCTATAGTAAAGTAAACTATTAAAATAGCGTTAAGGCGTTACCCATATCCTCTTTAACACATTTTTATATATTCCCATAGTCTATACACTATCGTAATTCCTCCGTAAACTGGAGGGCTATTAGAGGGCACTCCATAGATATGGTACAAACCAAACTCGTAGAAGGCGCGATAAGGCATATGACACGACACTCAAGGCAATGCCAGGGTAGATATACCATTTGCACTCCCGGACTGGTGGTAACGCATAGTAGCTACTACCGCCCACCTCATGAAACACTCCCAAATCAAAGGGTGCCCCAATCAAATCACAAAAGCAATATAATGGTATCGAAGAAATGTGCTCGATCGGAGGAATGACCTCACTTGGCCCGGTATAGCTCCTGTTTTAGCCACATCAAGCTGACTCACGGGAGTCAGGGCTACGTAAATACCATATAGAATCGTCGCCAAACCATCCTACTTCGTTCTAGAATCTCCATCACGTACACAGTTGTTAAAGTGGTTTTCGGTATTGGCAGAGAGTATGACAATATCCGATCCCGGTCTCTTTTTGACAACCAAACGCTTATTTCACACCGTGGTCATTTCATTTCAAATAATTCATACTTCATATCAAATATCATATTCATTTCAAACCCATATCAATTCAATATCATTATTCACTTTAAATAATATTCATTTCCAGAATCGTAACACTAATTTATAGCACTTTCGAAATCACACTTTGGAAATCATAACACTTTTGAAATTATAACAGTTCCAACTTAAACAGTTTAGATATTGAAAATAGTATATATATTAAAATAGTTATAATTTAAAATAGTTTATATATATTGAAATAATTTATATATTAAAATGGTATATATATATTAAAAATAGTATATATATTAAAAATAGTATATATATCAAAAATGCTTTATAATAAAATAGTTTCCTCCTATTTCGCAAATCGATTCAAATCATCTTAAATTCCAAAATTCAACTTAAATCAATTCCAGTTTAACTATTTCAATTTAAAGTTCAAAGATTCAAGTTTAAATATTCAAACATTCACAATATAAATTTCATTTATATTTCAACATTTAACTTTAATTTTATTCAAATTGGAAAATATTCACTTAACCATTTTAATAACAATTAAATAAAATCTCAATTTATAAATTTAAACCAATATTAAATATTCAGTCTCAATTTTATTTAAGGTTGAGAATATTCATTTAATCACTTTTTATCAAATCAAGTTATAACCAAGTTATAATCATATCTTGTCAAAATCTCAAAACTAATAAGTTTAAATTAATTCTTTCTTAAATTCAATTATTAACCAATTTAAATTCCAAGTCAACATTAATTTATCTTTCCAACCTTTATTATTAAAGTTATAAATCTATTTTAAAATATTAATATAACTTTTAAATAAATATTTTAAAACATATTATATACTAATTAAATTAAATTTTATTAAATTAAATCTTATTATTAAATTTATTTGTGTAAAATCTTATTTTATACATGTTTGAAAATAATGAAATTTAAGTAAAATTTAATAATAAGATTTAATTTATAATTTCAAAACTAACTTATAAATTAAACTTTCCAAACATACTATTTTTAAAAATCTAAAATTTAGACATATATAAAATAACATTTATATATTATATTTTAAAAATCAATATCTATTAAAAACCATATATTTCCTTTCAAAACTTTGGAAATCATTTTCAAAAATATAGACCAACGGTGTCCGTATATAATTTTCTATCCTATGGTCAAGTGATACAGATATTTATCTTTTCAATCCGCAATTTAATTATCTACGAGTATATATCATTTCAACCCGCAATCCCAAATTCAAAGTCAATGAAAATCGCTTGGGTTTATCATTTCAACACATAACGATTTTCTCCTATTCTACCAGATCGTTCGGATATGTATCATTTCAACCCATAGGGAATTCTAAATTAGCAGGGAACTTGTAGAGTGAGAACAGTGATGATAATAATATAACATATCAACAACATACATATATCATCAATAATAGATAAAATATAAATAACAGATCATGGTGTCAGATGTCACAGGTAAACAGTTACCAAAAATGGCATATCATATATAGCAATTAAACAACTAGCAACAACATATTTCAATTTTCGTTTCAAATGAAATCAAATTTAATAAATATAAGAATGTTAATCGTGAGTGATTGCTCACCTCGAGGCTAGAGAGATGAACGAGAATGGAAGCGAATAGACACGAATAAGCATACAGATCAAGTGAGTGGGACAGCGATAAGTTAGGAGTTTGCTGCGATAAATTTGATATTGAGAAGGTAAGTCAAAATGGACAAGAGATCGATTGAAACAAGATATATGTTAAATATATTTATTTTTTTTCTAAAATAAATTCCAAAACATATATTTTCAAATCCATATTTAGTTCGAACACATATAAAATAAATTCCTATATATATATATACTTATTTAAGAATGCGAAATACTTATACATATTATATATTATTTCTTCAAAATATCAACATAACATATCATATAAATATATATATTTCAAAAATTAACGTAACCTATATATATACGAACAAACAAATTTTTAAATAACTCATAAGTTTTACATATATGAGAAATAAGTTATATATATTACATATATAACAGCAGCATATATATAAAATAATCTATTATAAATCTATACATTAAAACTCAACAGTTTTATATAAACTGATGTGTATATATAAAACTTATTATAAAACTGCCAAAACTTCCCATATATATGCAGACAACTCATATATGAAAATAAATGTAAGTACATAGAAAATATGCAGACTATTCATATATGGACCAAATGTACGTACATAAAATATGCAGTCTGCCTTCAATATATGCATGTTCCAACATAATATGCAGACCGGGTAAATATATATCAATATATATTAAAAAATCGAGATAACTAACTATATATGTACATTGAAACTGATATGATATATGTAAATACTTAACCTGCAGTTTGAAATATATGTGTATATTACATTTAAAAACAAATACTTGAAATCAGTACTTCAAACACGGATAATAAACACATATTAAAATTTTAAAACAAAACCCATAATGCAAGCTATGCTTTAACATGAATACAAACAAAACATACATACATACATACATACATATACATACATACATACATACACACACACACACACACATATATATATATATACACACTGACATATATTTATTAGCAGATAACTAGGACAGAAAGCAACACATATCAAAATAATACACATACAACACATATATAATACTACATATATATATATACTCAAATCATAAAAATAAAACAAGCTGGGTGGTGATGCTAACATACATATGCAAAAATCAATACAAACAACTATATGTGCATATATAGAAATATTCTTACTTATATATATATAAATTGTAAACATGTATTATACTTTCTATAATATAATATACTATAACACACATATAATATACCTTATACAAAAAGAGGCGTGAAGTATGGCATGTATGCTCGACAAGAAGGGAAGTGGGTTGCTTGGTGAGGCTCGGCTGAGCTCGGCTGCATGTAAGGAGGTAGGTGGCTCGGATTGGGTGAGCTTGGGCTGCGCGAGTTGGGTTGGGAAGAGGGACAAGGTGGCGGCGGTGAGAGGGTGAGCCTGGAAAGAGATGGCGGACAAGGTCTTGGGCGTTGCAAGGGCATGGCTAAGGTGGGGATAGGCGAAGGTTGCTTGCTAGGTGGAGGCCGAATATAGGAGGAGGGAAGTTGATGGGGAAAAAGTTGAGGATGAAGGAACGCAAGCATAAATTTTAGTTTATTTTTGAAAGGCATGAACGGGAATAATGCATAAGAAGGAATAGAAGGAGAAGAGACAGAGGCACAAGAACCGAACTAGTATATATTTAAAACAATGAGAAATTAAAAAGTCAGGGTTGAATATCTGGGAATAATAAAGGTTATAGCTGTTGGTAATATACGGTGGATAACGAAGGGACGGTAACCAAAGGCTCGAAATACGGGACCGATACGGCTAACCGTATCGTGGTTTCGCCGCGTACCGGACACTGAAACACACAAACGAATATACTGCAAAGATCGGCACGACGAGATGATCCAAACGGTACACAGATATCAGTGATACAATCATCCTATCAAAAGTCGATATTCGGTACCAAAAATGTTGCTATACGCCGAAAATAAGATAAGTAGAGCAATAGTAGTCCAAATTTGGCGAAACGAAATATGACGTCTCACTCAGAAGATGATTTACAAATTTATTATATAAAAATATCTAGGTTTGGGAAATAATTTATTATCATCTAATATTAACTGATTTAAATTTAAATAAAACTACACAATAAAGCAACTTTCATATTTTCTGATGAAAATTTACCATTTGCTATGTTTATATAGACGTATTCCAAATATCAAATTTTTATTTCCAAATTTAATTATTTAAATTTTCACAAAAATTCAGTTAATTACGTTATTAAAACCGTTAAAATTTACTGGTCGTTACATTGAGTTTTTTATTCCCTTAGACTGATCATCTGAAGGGATTTTCCCCAACAAATATATATCTCTTGGAATGTGAAATCTTGTGGGTAATACTTCTCCGCTAGAATGCAAATGTCATCAACTTTTAACGATCTATAAGCATCTCTTGGATCCAAAGCGGTGCTGAGGATTAGTTGCTCCATTGCTCCTTCAGAGAATCTAGTGTTCAACTCAACTATTTGAAAATCAATAGTAGCATTAAAGATGTCAATATGATAATGATGGAGAACATTAATATCATCATGTTGTTGACAAGAGCGAGATGTGCCAATTTTGTAAGACATATTCATATCGGGTATGTTAATGAAACATTTCTTACAAATTTTTTCCACTTTCTTGAAGAAAGCAAATCAACCTTTATCTCTTAGCTTTTAAAGGAGTGTTTTTGTAGCGGTAACAAGATCCATAACATTTACAATATCTTGTGCTTTTAGTTGAAGAGATCTACAAAGCACATCCGTGATACTTAATATCTCATTCAATAAATGAAGAATGAAAACAAACTAAAATGAAGTCATAGCGAGGTAGGCACCTTTTGCTTCAGCACGTTTATTTGGCTTCATGTCTCGACTTTGCCATATGTTCTTAATTATATCACACGAAGGAGAAAAGAGATCAATTAAACTACTTACGGAACTCAAATGAGAGCTCTAACGGGTGCCTCCAGCTCGTTGTAATGTCTTAAGTTGGTTAGCTCCACGGCCTGTTTCAATTTCACCAAGTGCTACTTTATTGGCAATCTCTGCTACTTGACTTGATTGTAATTCAGTATGATGCTTAGGAGAAGCATCGACAAGGTTAACAATAATACCCAATTTTGAAAAGAATAACCAAATATCTTGAACATCTTTTGAAGCAGAAACCAATGCAAGTTGTAGTTGATGGGCAAAACAATGTACATAATATGCATATGGGCATTCATTAAGGAATAATGCTTGCAACCCATTCCATGATCCTCTCATGTTGCTTGCGCCATCATATCCTTGTCCTCTTATTTTATTAATTCCAAGATTATAAAGAGCAAGAACTTTTGATATTTCATTTTTTAAAGTCAATGATGTGGTGCCTTCGACACTAACAATCCCAAAAAAACGTTCTTGAACTAAACCACCATTATTAACAAATCTTAGGACAATAGCCATTTGCTCTTTGGTAGAAGTGTCTTGTGCTTCATCAACCAAAATACAAAAATTTCCATCTCCAACTTCTTCTCGAATTTTATTTCTTATTTTATCACCTAAAATAGTTAAAATTTCCTTTTGAATAGTAGGCGAAGTATACTTTGCATTTCCCGGAGCATTTTCCAAAACCACTTTAGATATATCTTCATTACATTTTGCCGAGTGCTTTATCATCTCAATAAAGTTTCCACTATTTTTAGATTCAAGAGATTCATCACCTCTAAAAGAGCATGATTGCAAAGCAAGCCATCGGGCGCATTCAATAGATGTTTTAAGACGTAATTGATTTCTCTCAACCATTTCTTTCGATTGTGCATCAAATACTCTTTTGATATGCAATGAAGGATTCATCAAATCATCCGCGGCCTTAACGGCACACAAATGGGATGAACCCAACCCTCCTACATGTTGCAAAAATGCACAATTAACTCCTCCCACTCTTTTCCAACTTTGAAACCCATCAACTGTAAATGATGCACGTGTTGGCGGATTACGTTCAAACAAGAAACAATATAAACAAAAGACCATATTGCACTCAATCGAATACCCAATCCATGGATATTTTTTAAACCAACTACTTTGAAACGGGCGGAGTTGTTTTCCATCTTTTGTTGGTGGATAAATGTCAAGAAGTGGTTGAAATGGTCCCAATCTAAGATATTTTCTCCGAATTTCATCTCTACCATTTACATGTTCTTTCCATATTTGTTGACGCCTCCCTGCATCTCTTGTAAAATGATCTCCGCCATTATCAACTATGATTCTTTGCATTTTGCAAGGACGTTGTTTGGTGGAGCTTGAAGAAGTTTCATTTTTTGGATCCAAAGAGTTATCTCCTTTTGACTTGTAAAATGATAACAAAGTTTTGCTAGACTTTGAGTTTGACATTACCTAAAAAAATATACCTAAATTACATATTTTTTTAAAATAAAATCAAAAATAAACGAAACGCATTAATTTTTGGTTTCTAACAATTGACATGAACATAAAATGAAATCACAACAACAATAATGATAATAAAAAATTAGGGTTTTATATTTAAGTTCTCTAATAGCAATTTTGACTCACATCAAGAGAAAGGTATTACATTCAACTAATTGATTCAATCGAATAGACTAAAAAAATGATCAATGAGCAAACTAGGGTACCAATTGATTACAATATGACAAATAATTTGAAGTTTGCAACAATTTTATGAACATAAGATGAGACATTAATGATCAAAAAGGATTTAGAACACACAAAAAATGAGAAATTTACCTAATTTTTAGGCCGTGAACGGATCAAAGGTAGAGCAGCTTGAATAGTTGAATAGCATTTTCTGTTGCCTGCTGAGAAGAAAAGTAGAAAGTATCGTGTAATTAATTATCTGTTGAGTAGCCTGAGTTTGGTATCAATTGAATACATGGGTAAATGGTAAGTGGGTTCTAATTATATTGGGCTATTGGGCTGGATAATACCCAGTATTTTTTTTAAGAAAAGAGCACCCGAGCTGTAGCTCAGGTACTAATATGCATACATCTGTCCCTGGTCTCAACAGATGCATCGATATCCGGTTTCGATACATCTTGACTAGAAATATTTAAAGCAATGTATTTATTATATTGTGACAAATTGTTTATTATTACAACACATTGTAATTACTATTATAAAACCCACTATCTATGAATATTTCTATTAAATATACTTTTGATTAAATAAATAAATAATATAATATATCAAGTCTATAACAGGAAGAAAAATACATTTATTTCAAATGAGATTTTATGATAGAGTTAATAATTTACAGTAAAATTACATAATTGCTTTTAGGGTACACTTCTAACTCTATCAAAGTGAACAATTGTCCTAACCAACTAACTTTGCCACAAAAAAATTGTATGCAATTTCGACACTATAAATTTCAAGAGTTCAATTTACAATATAAAGAGGAAGAGTTTTTTATAAGCATGATAAATGATAAAGGTATTTTTCAAAATTTTCCTCATCAAAAGAAAAAACAAAGAGTGCAGATGCCATTTTTTGATTTCAACCAAATATGCAGGTGCATCCAAGTAAAAAAAAAGATCATTTGGAACGAGGACCTAAATGGGTAATAAGCCCAGGGAATTTGCAAAAATCAAAACTCCCCTTGTAGCACAGCAATGCAATGCGCACACGGTGACCAAGGGGGAATTAATTTAAAGAACAAAAATTTGTATATTTTTAGTCTCAAGGACACGAGCTCAATATTTTAACCACAAGGACAAACATTTTTCTAAAAATTATTCATAAGAACAAACATTCTTTCAAAATTATTCACAAGGACAAACATTCTTATCAAAACTGCTCACAAGGACAAACATTTTTTCAAAACTGCTACCGAACTAAAAACTGATACCTAAAAACTTAAAAACTGATACCTAAAAAAGTTGTCCTTCACGCTAAAATACTGAAGGTCTGTCCTTGAGGCTAAAATGTTAAAAAATTTGTCCTTGGCAATAATTTCCTGCGGTGACCAATTACAAACAAGTTTAGTCACTACCCTTGTACTCAAAAAGAAAAAAAAAGGCCAAACAGTAACGGCGGAGAAAAATTTTTAGTCCCAAAACCCTTGACATAATCTGACATCAACTCCGATGGCTCTGCCGTATTTAGAAGCGGTTTTGGGTATTTTCATTCTTCATTTCCAGTTTGTCTTGTGTTATTTCTATCAATTTATTCATTCATTTGTTACCACTGAGAAAAATGCTATGTTATGGTAGTTTGATTCCGTTTTATGTGGATATAATTCAAATTTCCAATTTATTTTCAGCGACTGCTCCAACCTTTTTATTTAATTAGGTTAAAAGATCCGTATTTTTCTTCAGTTAATTGGCATAAGCCGGTTTGATCAGAAAAGGTTTGCAGTATTTCGAGAGTTGAATCAAGAGCATATTTGACAACAGCTTATTTTGAAACTGATTAAAAGGAGATTTGAATAGTAACTTCCAAGTAATTTTAAATAGTGGTTTATAAGTAGAAGTGTTTGGATGCAATTTGAGTTTTAAGTTAAAATAACTAAAATAATTTGTCGAAACTAGTTATAAAATATGTCCATAAGTCATAAGCAACAAATTGTTGATTATCATATTTTGACTTGTTAGTTACTTTTGTAAGCTAGTTATAAGGAGTTGTCAAACACCTGAATTTCAATAAGTGACTTATAAGTAGTTCTGGCTACTTATAAGTGGTTGCCAAATGTGTTCTAAGTCAAATGAGTTGGGCTATCAACACCTCTGCCTTTCTTTTCCCACCCATTAAGTGTTAAAAAGTTTAAACACTCCATATATTTCCTTTTGCCCGTCCATTTTATTTCATACTTACCCTTACATATTGTTTAATTCATTCTTGGTGTTGGATTATTCCAGGTTCACTTTCAATGTGATCTTCTCTCTTTCCATCATCAATTCCTAATTTTCCTTTCTTTTCCTTCATTTTATATGAGTATTATTATATCTTTTGACCAGTGCAACAATTACCTTTATAATTTTCTAGTGGATGTTACATTGGATTTCGATCATTTCCTAATGCACGACGCACTAGATATTGATTGAATCCTAGTGCATAGCACACTAGGTTTTGATCGAATCCTAGTGCATGGTACACTTAGTTTCGATTGAATCCTAAGGCGTAACAAATTAAGTTTCAAAAGAATCCTGTAACACATTTAGTATTTTAATTTTTGTTATTGTAAAAAGGCATTTATTGTAGAAAAAATTGATAATAATCAAGTCGCCATGTCAATATACCGATCATCATTTTGATAACCATAAGAATAAGATTGTTGATTATTATTTATATTTTTTTAAACAAAAAATGAAAAGAAGATGTATACTTAATCCTAGAGGGGTATAATTGTAATTAATATTTTAGTATATTTACTGGGGTATGTAAAGAACATAATTGGTAGTAATAGAACTACTGAGGTATGTAAAGAAAATAATCGGTACTAATAGAACTAGCCAATGAGATATATATATATATATATATATATATAATAGGATCAACAACGTCCTTTATTTAGCATCATTTTGTAGCCCCCGATATATCAGAACACAAGTTTCTATATAAATATTTGTTCTTTCTCTCTTCTGTCACATGTATCAAATATCTTAAATATTTGTTTTTTCTCTCTCCTGTCACATGTATCAAATATCTAAATATAAACTTGTGGTCGATACCGGAGGTAACAAATGGTGCTAAGTAAATGATGCTATTGATCCCAGCTCTCATATATATAGATATACATACATATACATATACATACATATATATATACATATACATATTTATACGTATACATATACATACATATATACATATACATACATATATACATATACATATTTATACGTATACATATACATACATATATACATATACATATATACATATACATATTTATACGTATACATATACATACATATATACATATACATACATATATACATAACATATACACACACACACACATATATATATATACAAATATATATATATATATATATATATATATATATATATATATATACATATATACAAGCGTCACGGCACGCGCTTCGCGCGTGATGATGACGTTTATTATTTTATAGCATTTATTATTTGTTAGATCTTATTTTTAAGTAATAATGCTTGATAATATTTGTAGAGGGGCGTTTTGAATTTGTAAAGAAAGTTTATTTATTAGATTCTATTTTTAAGGGATGAGATTTTGAAATATTTGAAGTTAGTTCCACTTTTTAAGTGATATTAAAATAGAGGGGCATTTTTGATAATTTGTGCTGACACCAAAAAAGTGAGATACCAAAGATATTACAACTATTATTAAAGATGTGTGTATATATATGTGTGTGTATGTGTGTCTATATATGTGTGTGTGTATAACTCCCGCTTCAAACAAGGCAGAATATGTAAAACTCTAATTAAGATTTGTCAATTGTGATTCAGGTCAATATACTTTATTGATGGAATGAATGAATCACCTGTAAACTACACACATGAACGTGTTTCCCTTGGTGTAAGATCATCAGTTAACTGAATTTGGTGGATTAGTGATTTTTCTTTGACAGGCCAAATATGATTGGCCTGAAGAAGAAAGGTTGTATCCTGAAAGAAGACGGGATTACTTATTTATTTGTTTACATTTTTTATCGAGGCGAAAGGGAAAAAGAGTAGGCGTAAATAATGTAATAAAATGACAGTCCAGCTTTGATACCCAACTTACCTTCTTGTGTTTTTCTACGTGAAAACATGTAGGTGGTGGTTAATATAGGTGGTTGTTAGTGGATTTTGGTTACTATACCTATCATAGTTTTCAAAAAGAATTTGGAGGATCCTAGAATTATAGGCTTCGTATTGTAATGTTTATTTGTGTGTTAATGATTTGCTCTATGTTGATTACTAATTACATTTAAGTCCAATAAAATATATATTTTCTTTCTATAGCAATGATATATATTATTGAAATTGATCTTGGTGTTTGATTGTTTCATTTCTGAACTAAAAACTTGATGTTTTTTCTTCTATTCCATTTGAATCAAGTGTTGAATTAGAATGTTAGAGTCAAATTTAAATTGGAGAGAATCCATTCAAAACAGGTTGTATACGATTTTCAGTCATTCGTTATTTATTTATTAAAAAAAACCATGATACTTATATAATATGCGAACCATATATGTATAAGTAACATCTTTGACATAGTACGCATTACTAAAGCTTGACCCAAGTGATAAAGGGCATACAGTGTGCCCGAGCGTGCGCACACACACACTTCAGATCACCTTTGTTTACTCAACCATATTGCATAAACCTGATAATATCTTTTATTAGTTATATGAGGATCAGTCTATACATTTGTTATCTATTTTGTACCTTTGAGGACAACCAAATACAGTTTAATAATCTGTTAAGTAAGATTGCTTAGTAAAACATGTCTTAAATAATTAATTTATGCTACAGTAGTTTAATCTTATCTTTCAGAAGTTTTTTTCTGCCAATGTTATAGTTTTCACCCTGACATGAAAGTGTTCTGACTTTGGAGATGGTGGAACGGAAACCTATGTCATCACAACTTATTTCATAGATCTCATTGTTGGTACTACTTGGTATTCTAACTTCATACACAAATAAATATATTGATGTCTGATTTTTAAAGCTTAGGTTCGTTACTGTCTGTGGCCAGGAGGCTTGACTCAGTAATCATCGGTTCAAGTATTAAAAAAATCTCTTGAAATATTTATTAGTTCAAGAAAAGGCTGATTCTTGATTTTTTTTCCTGGGGTTACAGTCTCATAGTAGATAATTTCGTGCTCATAGTGTCACTCTTTTCTTGACATATGACCTAGGTCCAAGAATTTAGTTTCTTTGATAATTTGGTTACTATTTAGTTTTTTCGTAATAAACTTGCCGTCAGCTGTTCATTTATTTTGTCCGTTTATGCCCTGGATGTTTAACAATATACATATGTTTGTGTGTGTGTGTGGGGTTTGGGGGCGGTTATTCCTTAGCCATGTGAAGAATAATTTAGCAATGAAGTCTTAATAACAATATTATGTAATACATGCTTACGTGAGCGCACATACATATGTTTTTGTGTGTCTGTGTGTTGGGTTTTGTTGTTGGGGGGGGGGGTGGGGGTGGTTTATTCCGTAGCCTATATCGTTGCATATTTGACTTGAAGAATAATTTAGCAATGATATATTATAACAATATTATATGATACATACTTTGTTCCTCGTTAAAATGGGTGAAGGTACCGAAGAAATTTACATTGTAGATCTGAAATTACTTGATGTTTCGTTTTTCTCTCCTTACCGTTGCAAGTGAAGCATTACAAGTTAATATATGGGTATAATATGATGAAATAAAGTTGAAATGATACAGTATCACAAATGATGATGATATAATTTATCCTTTCGCATTTCAAATTGATAAATAGAGCACATTATTGATAACATCATCCCCTAGATGGAAGGTTTTCTGCTTTCATGTTTATCCTAGGGCCTGTTTCAGGTACTTTGGTTATGGATCATGTTAATTTCATACTATTATGTGGTTTCTCCAGGAAAATCATTTTGACTATTGTGTTTTCAGCAGCTAATCTGATTGTGATTTCATGGTTGTATTTTCATTGTAGGTTTCATGGTTACAGTGTATATTTTTGAAAGTTATCTTGACATCCGACAACATAGAGCTCTCAAGCTGCCTACCCTTCCTAAACCATTAGTTGGGGTGGTCAGTCAAGAAAAATTTGAGAAGTCTAGAGCTTATAGCATCGACAAAAGGTTTGCTTCTTTCTCGGCCTTCTTTATATACATAAAACTACCGAGCACTGTAATGCTACAATTATTTGTCTTCTTTTCTTGTCTCAGCCATTTTCACTTTCTTCGTGAAGCTGTAACCATTCTAATGGACACTTTCATTTTGTATTTCGGCATATTGCCTTGGTTTTGGAAGGTAAGTCATCTGTTATTGTTGTTGTAGTACACATCTCGAACCATTCATAAGTTCTGCTTTCATGGTTGCAGAAATCAGGGGAGTTTGCCGTTTATCTAGGCCTAAATGCAGAGAACGAAATAATATACACCCTTTCCTTCTTAGCTGGAGTCATGATCTGGTCACAGGTATAAAAGGCCTGTTCCTTGTAATTCTGTTTGCGTTGAACAAAAATATTTTAGTCATGTTTTCAAGCTTTGCGATGTTTCAAGCTTGATTTTAGTCAAATCATTTCAATTATGATCACTTTATTTTTTTACTTTGGATATTTCATGTCTCATTAAGTTGAGGTTTAGCTAAACTTAAAATTGACATGATGATTTCCTATTTGTGTGCAGTTCACCGACTTGCCATTTTCGCTGTACTCAACATTTGTGATTGAAGCTCGACATGGCTTTAATAAAGTTGGTTTACTTCGTCATCCGTTTTTCAGATTTCATTTTCCTCCAATCTTTCCTGCACCATTTTGTGAATTAGAAACTCAATCTTTGCATGTTATTTAAGTTCTATTGAGCACTGACTGCTGTCCTACTTTTTGAATTTTGCAGCAAACTGTTTGGCTATTCTTCTGGGATCATATTAAAGGAATATTTCTTTCAATTGTTATTGGACCACCAATTGTTGCTGCAATTATTTTCATTGTGCAGGTAACCAATTAGTTATGTGCCAGCTACTGTGTGTTAAAAAAACTTTTACAAAACTTGTTTGTAATTCATATTTGAATTTGTAATTTGCAGAAAGGAGGTCCATACCTGGCGATATACCTTTGGGCTTTTATGTTTGTGCTATCTATTGTAATGATGACAATATATCCTATACTTATCGCTCCACTTTTCAATAAGTTTACTCCTGTGAGTATGAACTTTGTTTTCTTTGTTTGTTTGCCTATGGGATTTTAAAACTCTTAGTTCAATTGATATCTCACAGTAGTGTTAGCACATAAGAAATGATAGAGAACACAGTATTATTTTCTTCTAACAAATTTATATTTTGAAGTTCTGTGCTTTCAGTTTTCCATGTATGATTTAACACAGTATTATTTTCTTTTCACAAATTTATATTTTGAAGTTCTGTGCTAATAGCTTCCTGAAGGAGAACTTAGAGAGAAGATAGAGAAACTTGCAGCATCCCTTAAATTTCCATTAAAGAAGCTTTTTGTTGTTGATGGATCTAGAAGATCAAGTCATAGCAATGTGAGTTTTCATCCTCAAGTGCTGCACAATTTTATTAAGCTTATGGTTACATAATGAAAGTATTTTTGGCGCTTCATTTGCTAACTAATAACTGTAATGTTCTTTATCTCTAGTTTGTTTTTCTTTTCAAAGTTGCTTTTTTATTATGTCGATCTGCTGGACAGGTATTACATCAATTTCTGAACATCTCCAATATAAGATCACGGTATTTGTACAAGAGAAATAGATGTTCAATATGCATATTAAATTTTGTAGTATTCATTCGTCTGAACGATAGAAACTGTCCTATTCATAATATACGATACGATGATAACTGTTATGGTGTTAAGTTGCGTTCTGATGGTTGTTTAATGTTGGTTTAGTTGGTAAACATTACCGTTGAGGAAAAAAATGTTCAGCTTGCATATATCTTTTTTTCTTTCTGAAATGTAATTTTATGATCCAAACAAAAATTCTTTTGCACTGCTTAACCAAACAAAAGTTTTTAACTCTTTTTTTATAATTCCTTTTAACAAATCAAATAAATAAAACTGGAAAAAATATCTGTATACTTCCATTAAATTTACTTGCTACTTTCTCATTTTCTTCCTTTTTAACTTATTGTGGAAAACAAGGGTGAATGCAGGACGCCCTTGATTTTGAGAATTTGTAAGGCAATTATGTTTTATTTGTTATGACCACCATGACTAAATAAATGTCCATCCTCACCTTAGCTCACTCAATGTCGGCTCATCCATCCTAACCTAATCTCCTTAATCCGTCATTTTCTTGTGATACTTGATTTGACTATTTCATTTTCCGGCAATCTTACTGTTCAGTGGAAATATACGGTCCGAAGGTAACTTAATGTAGTCAACAGTCCGACAAATTTGAATTTGACATGTTAGCATCCACTAGACATTTTGGATGTACATGATCCATAAGTTCCTACTTCCTAGAACATAGACTACCCTATATAGAAAGGTATAACTTTTAAATCAAATTTGATGTAATAGATAATTTATTTTTCACAATTTTTGATGTTTTAATGTTGTATTTGTATTTGAATTGGATTGGCAGGCATATATGTATGGTTTTTTCAACAACAAGCGCATTGTTCTGTACGATACTCTCATCCAGCAGGTGTGTTAAACCGAAACTTGCCATTTGATTTTTGATTTTTGATTTCTTAATTTAATCAGCATTGATTCAATAATTGAAGAATTAATTTACAAATACTTGTTTAGTTTGTTCGTTTGATAAAATTGGACACTGTACTTAATTCTATGCCAACAGTAAGTAAACTTGTACATAAACAAAATACTGCTATTTAAGCAACCTATGCAATCATTATATACAACCAATGCAATGTAGTGTATGGGTTTGATTGAGAAATTGAATTTTGAAGAGACAAAGAAGCGAAGTATATCTTTAAAGAACCATCTAGATTACAAGTTTTGTGGAGAACTATTTAACACTGAAGAATTTTGTTTCATAGAGTATTGGATGAGACCACATAAGCATCCCTTTGATATAGCTTGGAACAAGTTATAAAAGATTGCACTTCAAAATAAACTTATCAAAAGGCGCAGACAACACTTACAAGTTTGTGTTTGACACAATGGATTTATTAGTTTGCAAATTATATTCCAGTATGATTTAACTTATAGAATGTCATCTGACAAGGGAATCTTTCATATACTTATTTACATTAACTGTTAACTCACAGATTGTCTTTTCTTTTTCAGTAAACACAACACTAGCTTGTCAAGAAACAAGTATATGTTCAAACAATCATAACGATTTGTATTTCTTTCTTGCACACAAAAATTTCCAATACATCAACGGTTACTATTTTTCATGCTGTATATTGTACTTCAACCATGAACGCTTACATATCAGTATCATGGCTTTCTGGGCTTTTAATTTAAGGGCACATTTTGCAGTGCAAGAATGAGGATGAAGTTGTTGCCGTCATTGCACATGAGCTTGGGCACTGGAAATTGAAGCATACTATGTATACCTTCATTGCTGTCCAGGTACATACACGCTTTTTCTAGAACCCATTTCAAGCTGCATCAAATCTGTGTAGTAAATATTGCAAGTGTTTCCTTTTGACTTTTGGGAAAATGGATTATTATCAAAGGTAGAATTTATAATATGTTTTGGTAGGTCCGCTTTTAAATAATAGCAAATGGAGAAAGAGAGGAGAATGTGTTTATCAGTCCCCATATGTTATCATTTCAAGGATCTACGAATAAACTGGGTAATGGTTGGTACTCAGGCATCAATTGGCTACCGACAAAAGCCTAATAAGTTGTGGACATTGGCGTTGGGTTAACCTATACATTGATTCCTCGCAGTTGGAATTTAGGTGTCCATTTGTTCTTGTCCAATATAATTGTTGTAAAGAATGTAATATATGTGACATGCTCATGATATCCATCCATTTAAAAAGTATTCGTACATAAAAGGTATATCATAACATTATTTGAGTTTGGTTTGAATTCACATATAATCTACTCCGGTTTGACTGTCCAAATTGTTTGCTTTTGTCTCTACGGTGATAAATTTTTAGCAGTATATATGCGTGTATGAACATCAAACAACAACAACAACTAAGTCATTATTCCCAAACAAGTTGGGGTCGGCTATTGATGGAACCCAAAACTAAATGATAGTCAATTTAAAAGTCATAATAATAACAATAACAATAATAAAATAAAGTCAATTAAGTAAATTAATAACAATAATAACTAAGTAAAATAAAAATAAAGATATGTATATGTATGTATGTATGTATGTATAAAAAAATGATAATAATAATACTAATAGTGATAATGGTACTAATAGTAATATTGGTCAAAGACTAAACACTATGTTTTAGGTTCATGTTTCCTAGTTCTATAATCTAAAACTTTAAAAAAACTCATAGCTCATGGTTCCGGTACGTGGATAGCTAACTTTCACGCGCTCCTGTCCGACACTAGCTTTTCGGATATACTCAAAATCTTCAAATCCCTTTTTACTACTTCCTCCCATGTCAACCTTGGTCGACCTCTACCTCTCTTTGAGCATTCGACGCGGCCTATAATTCCAAAGCGCACAGGTGTCTCAGGCGGCTTCCGTTGAAGATGTCCAAACCATCTTAAACGATGTTGAATTAGTTTTTCCTCAATTGGTGCTACTCCAAGTTTATCATGTATATCATCATTTCCAATTCGGTCTCTTCTTGTATGACCGCAGCATACGCATCTCTGCTACGCTTATCTTTTGGACGTGTTGGCTTTTAGTAGGCCAACCTTCTGCACCATACAACATCGTAGGCCTGATTGCCGTTCTGTAGAATTTTCCTTTAAGCTTCTGTGGGACTTTCCTGTCACAGAGAATGTCAGACGCTTGTCGCCATTTCACCCATCCCGCTCGAATTCTAAAACTAACATCTTCATCAATCTCACCATGTATCAAACCCATACCACATACTTTAGGTAAATCACATGTGTATGAACATCAGACAGGATATTATATTTATTTAGACTTAGAGGACCAAACTTTAAATTCAGAAGAAGTATGTATCAAACCCATACCACATACTTTAGGTAAATCACATGTTATGCTAAATATTATATATTGGTTCTTTTGAGGATCTGGAGGTGCAAAGATGGTTGATAAGTTTTTGTCTTCTTCTTTGAACATGTTTACTTTTTGCTATGTTCTTACATATTTTAACATTAGAACTTGCAACAAGAAATCTAATTATTCATTTATGTCCATTTGTTAGTGTATGTTCAAAATAATAAGTTTTGTGTTTATCAAATGTTTTCAAGTAATAAGAATTTCAAAAAGCATGAAAAGGCGATTACTTGTTGGTTGATTTATCAGGATAATCGAAGAATCCCTACATAATATTTTAGAAGAGAAGAATAAATTACATGAATAATTCCTCCAAACTTCATTTTATTTAAAATTCCAAAGCAAGTCACAAGACAAACCCCTGATCGCTAATTTCTCTTAACCTTAAAAGGGAAGAT
Organism: Allium fistulosum; assembly: GCA_030737815.1. Taxonomy (NCBI): domain Eukaryota; kingdom Viridiplantae; phylum Streptophyta; class Magnoliopsida; order Asparagales; family Amaryllidaceae; genus Allium; species Allium fistulosum. Next base: position 1,036,212,864 of record CM060902.1, on the reverse strand, counting down.
ACATGATGTTTATATAGACTTTAGAACACATCTAAACCATTCAAAATAACTTTGAAAAGATCTAATTATCATAATAGGAAAATCACAAACTTTGAGCCAATATACCAAAAATACTCTCCGTCACAACTGCTGCTGAAACAAGTAGGCAATCGTTTTGGGACTCAACAGTTGACCGCTGGGGGCCTCAGTGGCCGATCACTATGGGCCTCAGAGGTCGATCGTGGAAACATGTAGTTCCACCGGTTGATGGTAATATGGTAGATTGGTCCATTGGTTCTGTGTGTGAAGCGCACTCAACCTTGCACCATTCTCCAATCAACTTTAAACCTCCATGTCTTTTGTTCTGTGACTCGGATTGACCTATAGGTTTTTTCTGTTGCAAAGCCCGATCTCCTCTTTGAAGAGACACTCCACATTTATACGATTTATCATCCAATTAACGTCTAAATTAACTCTACCTTCAAGCAAACCACCTAATTTTACATGTCACTCCATAAAACGTGCATCTTTCAACCATTCAAAATTGTTTGTAGTACCACAAAGGCCTCTGTGTGGGCTGTATGGTTTTCTTTGCATGCTCCACCTTGATTTTGATAGATTTGCTTTTCCAACTCTAATTTGGGAACTCTTACATCCTTCGTTGTTTTTTCAAGCAATTCATGTCAATTATTGTTTTCTCGTTCTGTGCAGAACCACGCTATTTGCTTTTCATATCCTTGTAACTTCAACTTAGAGTTGAAAATTTGCAGCCTCGTTTTTTTTTCAGCTGTCATACCGAAATAAAATTCTTAATTTACGGGATATGCCAACTCTTGTGAATCTCACAATCTTCCCATCCAACATCTTCAGCATAACTGAACCTATGTCATCAACTTGCATGTCGTAACTAGTAGCAGATTCCACCTTGCTCTTTGCTCCTTATAATTAGTGAATGCCTCATTGTACTTGCATGTACAGAAACATGCACCCGAATCATGCGTCTAATCCTTGTCTTTGCGTTCATCAATACATAGCATGTTGTCATCAATTTCATGATTAAAGTTTACCTCATTATTGCTACTTTCATGGTTTGACTTTCTTCCAATCCCTTTACTCCTTCCTTATCTTTTTGCAGCTTGTTGCGGAATTTCAGTACATAGCTTGACTTTTCACAGATATAGTAAATGACTCTCTTTTCCATATTGGATCACCATTCTCTAAATTCATATCATCAATCAGGTTTTATTTTCCTTTCTTTCTGATCTTTTTCCTCCATTAAGTTCCATCCGCTTCTCATTAAAAAGGCAATAATCACCAAACCTATTGAATCAATTTCATCAGAATTTGAGTTCAATACAATCACAAGTATTTCTCAATTTTTCGGCAATGGACTCATTAGCATCGGAGCTTGTCTCATCATCAATATTGTAGTTCACGACTTTTAATTTAAATCAGTTGAAAATTGTTAAGATGTTTTCCTCCCAATCATCAATTTTCCTTATGCTTTAAATTTACCAACCATCTCATGAGCCAAGTCTTGTTAGTTGATGAGTTTTGTGCGTAAATTCCCTCCGATTTCTTCCGATTTGCATAAATGATGTTTCATAGCTGACAATATAAAACACTGTATTTTGCAAGAAGCATCAAACATCAGCTGTTGTCTTCTTATCCATAAGTGTTCCTTTTCTTTTGCTACACAATTAGGCATCTATTCTTTCATTTCCAATGGTTGATGAAAATCATTAAGATACAAAAAATCTCTCATCTTGTTTTCCATATTCCTTAATTTCTTCCCTTACGTTTTTTCAACCTCTATCTTCTCCATAAATAAACTCTATGCTGAAAAATTTATGTAGTGGGTTCCAATACCCATCGTTAGGGTTAGGGTTATCCAAAAATCCCTACACAATTATATTGAAGAACAGAAGGAGGAGGCGAAGAATAAAATCACACAGACAATTACTCTGAACCTCACTTTATTCAATGTTCCAAAGAAAATTACAAAACCCAAAAATTGAGTACCAAACTCGGTACAAATCCTAATCCCCAATTTCCCTTCACGCTAAAAGAGAAGATACACGATGCTTATTTAGACTTTATAAGTCTCAACCATTTGAATTAACGTAGAAAAGATAAAAGTTCAAACACTTTGAGCCAAAAACCCCCCACAGCTGCTGCTGAAGTTCCAGTGGTCGAGCACAGGGGCCCTCAGCGTCAACCACTGAAGCTCTCACATGCTGCAGGTTGAAACCTGTAGCTCCACCAGTCGATCTCTATAGGGTAGATAGATTGGTCGATCAGTTGTGTATGCACAGCACGCTGAACCTTACACCCTTCTCCATCCAACCTCCATATCTTTTGATCCATGATTCTGAGTGACCTACCGTTTCTTCTGTTGTGAAGCTCTTGACCTTCTCTATGAAATAATCTCTCGTACCACAAACTTCAATAGTTCATCTAAATCACTTACTGTAGCAATTATTTAGTATTTTTATTCTATTGCAGAATATATTTACAGAATTTGTGATAAAGAATTTAATTTGACATTTGTTGAGCAGTTGCTTACATTTCTGCAATTTGGAGGATATACTCTTGTGAGGAACTCAAAGGACCTTTTTGAGAGTTTTGGTTTTGATACCCAGCCTGTACTTATCGGCCTCATCATTTTTCAGGTAAACAATTGATTTTGGCCAAAGTGGAAATTATTCTAGGCTTTGTTTATACTTTGCACCTGCTTGATTATTTCCCTTCTCTCTCACTCTTATATATATATATATATATATATATATATATATATATATATATATATATGCTATATGCTGGTGATATCTTATTCCATGTTCTTGAATCACAGCATACTATCCTACCTCTTCAGCACGTAGTAAACTTTGGTTTTAATCTGGTTACCAGAGCATTCGAGTTTCAGGTGATATATGTGATATTTATTTATTTATAATGGTCTTGCAAAATAGACACTAATCTGTTGCCTTTTTTTTATCTTCAGGCTGATGCCTTTGCGAAGAACCTTGGTTATACCAAAGAACTTCGTTCAGGCCTGGTTAAACTGCAGGTAAATATATATGTTTTTTAAACCTTTTCATTTGAAATCAAACAGATACTCAATTTGATACATAGTTTTGGCAAACGTGTATTGTATTGTATCAGTTACATTTACATCACTTTGAAGTTTGAGCTGTTCCTTTCCGACTGTTGACCTATTGTTTTCTCATGTTTATAGGAGGAGAACTTATCTGCTATGAATACAGATCCATTGTATTCAGCTTACCACTACTCACACCCTCCGTTAGTTGAACGACTTGCTGCTCTTGATGATTCTGACTCTACTAAGCAAGATTAAACTGCATATCTACATTGCTTTTATCATACAATTTTCATTTTATGTTTGAGTGTACCATACAACATATGCCTTTAGTTATGTCAAGTTGAAATTTACAAAATTTAGGATTTTGTAGCATGAATACAGATTTGTGTGTCATTAAACGTTAGCGGAAGTTGTGGTGATTTTCATTTTATTTTATGATATGCTCCAAGAGGTAGTTAAGAATTTGTTTGTAAGTTGCTTGGGCGTTTTCAGTCGGCAACTTGAATTTCTTCTTGTTTATAGCTTGCCAACGTAAATATGCTTTAAATTGATCAGGTCAATGATCTTCCTCGAAGAGCTGTTATAGCTTATAATTATACATTTTATGTATATGAGCCATAGCAAGTTCACATTTAAAAAATAAAGTATATTCAATATAAATTGTAACTTGCGAAATGGAGAACGATGAATCAACCAATCAGTATGTGTGAAAGTAGTTGTAGTTTTAGGTTAAGAGCGGGCCATGTTTACTTTGCATGACAGGATCCATTTGTTTTGTTTCTGCTAATTTGTTTTCTACTTGTTAGTTCTGAATTTAGGTTTCTTTGCCACTAAACTGTGAAGTAAACTAATCAAAACGAGCTCTAATGTCTTTTTTGTCACACGCAGAGCACGCAAATCTGATTTTCTTTTCGTAGCGTTTCAGTAATTTAACAAAAAACGTAATATTATTATCCAAGTGGCCTAACTATATTCGCTGGTTACTTTGTATGTACACAAAAGTTACACAGTAAATCAAAGAAAAGAAAGCCAGTACAGATACACTGTGAACTAAGATTGCATTCTTGTGTCGAAAACAGGGCATTGGCTAATTTAAACGGGCATGAACGGAGAGAGTTAAGCGAAATAAGAATGCCTTTTTTGGTGCGAACGGGACATCAGAAGGTGAATTATTGCTAAGTTGCTAATAATGGTTAATTTGTAATATAAGCATTAGGCAATTCAATAACAAAAACTAAACATTTTATAACAAAAAAAAAGGAACAAATAAAAAAAATTTAGAAATATAAATACTCATACATAGATACAGTAATACAAATTAAAAAATATATTTAGCAGTCTTGTAGCAATTATTTCATTCTTTATCCTAACTCAAACCAAAACCATTTTCGACACTTCTTTCGACTGTTTCATATTCTTTTTCGTCCATTAATGAAATATTGTAGTATTCTTCTGGAATAATATCATATGGCATAAAGTTTGCATTCTTGCTGTTGTATTTCCGTATGAAATTGAATAGCCATATTGTAGTGACAACCAGTTTAACTTAAATTGAAAATAGGTAATTTGGCATATATCTTAAGATCACAAATTCTCTTTCATATTTCAAATGTTCTTTCGATTACAACCGTAAACTTAAATGGTAGAAATTGAAAATTTCATTATTTGATTTTGCTTCATTTTGACTTTCATGAAAATTGGGGATATGATATTTCACATTTCTATAGGGAGGCATATAACCATCTATTAGCGTATTTTCTGAATCAGCTAAATAATACCGACCCGATTTTGAGAATGTAGAAAGTTTGAGTTTCGATCGTTTATTACAAAATTGAGTACTCTGAAGTCATGTGATATTCCTTTCTAACCAGCCATGACATATGTAAAGGTCATATCAAATGAACATACTATCATGACATTTTGTGTGGCATATCATTTTCAGCCAATAAATGGTTGTGCACCGCTACCGGATAAGTGTGCATACCATCTATTGCTTGATACAATTTTTGAAAAGGGGATAAAATCGGTTAGAGCTTATAATTTGTTTCGGTACACTATTAAATTTTGGATTATCCGTATTAGTTATATATTTGGACATTAACGTAACAGATTTTAGTACAACATTAAATAAACATGAATAGAGCTATCTAATTTTTGAAATAATTCCGTAAGCCAATGTGTTGGAAGAGACATGATGATGAGGTATGGAAATATCGCAACCATTTCTTTCACGCAAACTCCCTTTGGATTGCAAACCGTAAGATTTCAAACGATCACAAAACGTAATGAAGCACAATTTTTTCATTTTGGAGTTTCTTTGACAACACTCTTGATGTGTAGAAAGTATATTGCTAATTCAATGCATGCCGGTGAAAGTTGAAGTGTGAATCAATGTATATCTATGTTTTCATTCATTTAATAATTCTCATTCGTTTATTGCAATCAAGTTTTCAAGATATTAATAGTTAGAATCACTATCTATTATTGATCTTTTTTTCTTAAGTACGGGAAGAGGAAGATGTGAATTGTAGTTAAGAAAATGAATTATGTTAAATTATATCTAGAAGAAGAAATTAGACAATTTGAACTTAACGCGTTGGACCTTTGAATTAAGCAGTTTCATGTCTGCGAACGCGGCCTAATAATACACGTCATCTAGTCCAATTGTTATGTGTTATACACACCATCCAACTGCTATTGCAGTTTTGATATTTTTTTTGAGATCATGGGGAACCTTAAGATCATGGTATTCATTGATACTCACTTAAGTAAACCCCACGCCGTGTGTCTACCCCGCTTTTATTTAGTCGTCGCACACAGATGCTTAACGTTGAAACTCCCACTGATGGTTTGGCGCTGGGATTCGAACCTGCCCGGACACAGTCCTTTGGTTCCCATCTCCCAGCTCCCAAACCAACCGAGCTACGAACGGCGGGTTATTGCAGTTTTGATATTATCTGAAATTTAATATCTAATATGATACTTAACTCATCCCATATGAATTATTGGTACAAAATGTACACATTATTGTACTAAAAATAATATTTAGGGTTGCAATTTTTCTCCCTTCCATTCAACCTACTCTGACAACATCCAATTTATTTTTCACAAGTGTTACGGCATGCATTTTGTAACGACCTCAAATTTATGACTTTGATAAATTATATTTATATTTGAAATATCAAAATACATGATTTTATAATACAAATTATAATGTTTTGAATCATAAATAATAATGGTAAACTTGTTTTAAAGGTATATTAATAAATATGATATTTGGGTGTTTTCATTGGAAAAACAACGAAAATCAGTTTTCAAAAAAATTGAGATTTTCTCAATATTAAAGCGAATGGAACTGGATACATATACTTATTTATTCATTTAAGCAAGATTACGAAATAAAAATTATTTATTCTATTTTTGAAAATAAAATATATTTATGACATCATCAACGATATCATCACTTTTTTATATTTTTTGGAATTTTAAATTAAGTTTAAATAATCAAATAATTGTTTTAAAATGATAATAATTCATTTTGATAAGTTATATAGTGATAATAAATCATTTATAATAGTTTTATAAAGATATATACTTGTTTTAAAAATATAAGAAATTTCATAACGTTTTGTCGATACGACAACACTTTTTGTAAACATTTGTTTAATATTGATTTATATGGTTTTATAGTTCAAATGTGATCATTTTAATTTATTACTAATGATAAGAAATTAGTTTTCAAATTTTGTTTACATTTATATGTAATTTAATTAATAAGTGAAAATATGATTGGGAATCTGGCTTCCCAGATTTTCAACAGGTTTAACGAACGGAAGTTGTTTAAAGTTGTTACAACGTTGTTTATATGTCTTGTGCACATATATAATACACACATACATACACTATACATATACACATACATACATACATAAACACACACGCACACACACACACACACACTTATATATAAGATATTTCCACTTTCTTCATCCTTAAGCATCCTAAAAGCAAACTAACCATCGACCATCACCTCCTTCCACACCATCATCACTCAAGCACATGGAGAGGAGGACAACGGGGGAGCGGGCTGTGCGTGTGGAGGGGAGTAGGCAATGGGTAGTTAGGTAATTTTGTACTTAGATATTTTTACACATTTTTTCCTATAAATGCATGCCTCCTCCTTTTATAATTTTCACACCTTCCTCCTCTTGCATTTCTTAAGCTTCTTCATCTTCTTCCTCCTCTATATTAATGGCTTCCATAGCCTCTTAGGAAAATTTAAAAATAGTGTCGAAGTTCTATCAAAAGAAGTCATAAAATATAGAGAGATATACCACTTCGAGTTCAAGATCGAGTTAGTGATCTTCCCCTTCTTCTCCTACCAAGGCCGTACCGATCTAAGCATCCCACCACCCTTGCAAGCCCAAGGCCGAACCCCTAGGAGTCTTAGTGCAAGATTTGTGAGCTCCGATTCCGAAATAGCGGAGCTATAGTCAAATTTAGCATATCTAGAAACCAATGGAGGTGAAAATTACTCCGCTGATTTATTATAAATTATGTGATGATATAATATATTTGCTATGATTGTTTTTTATGTTTGATCATAATGTTTTGGATGCAATAATATATTTGTTTGGTTGTGAAAATAATTCACGTTTAATACACGTCAAATTTACACAAAGGAAATCACTTTCCTATATGAATTATAAAAGTGTTACAGAATAGTTAAACCTCTTTAAACATGAATAAAATGGTTTAAAATGGGTTGTAAATGTTTTATAAACATTAAAACTCATTTCGGTAAAGTTTGAAAAAGATTTGAAAATAGAGTCAAAATGAGCGCGTCGCGTAACGGCACTTCGCGATTTCGCGCCATAAAAGTTAAATCAATTTATAAAATGAAATAAGTTCGGAATTATTCGAAATAAGAATTTAACGAACTCTTATAACTATAGTTTTCAAATGAAAAAAGAATAATCAAGATTTCATTGAATATAATTCAAGTTATGTCCAAATCAAGTATTTTAAAACATCGCGGTTTGACAGTTTCGGGAACCAAAGTGCAAATGTTTTTAAATTGATATTTTTTTATCTTTAAAAATATGAAATAAATTTTACAAATATGTTAAAATGTTTTTGAGTTATAAAAATGCACATATATGAAATAGAATTAGTGTTTTGAACAAAGAAGCTTTAAAAACACTATTCACAGCGGTTTCGGTAACTTTTGCAAATTATGGTTTTATCTTAATTATTCTTTCTCAATCTTTTTAGCAATCTTTTCAAATGAATAATTAAGTATTTTGAAGATGATTTGGAAGTTCTATAATTATTTTAAAGGAGTTTTAAATAAATGATTAGAGGAAAATTGTTTTAAACAATATTTGGAATGTGGAAATTAGCCACAAGGGCCTCTTTAATAAGTGGAATTAGTTTCTAGGACACACAACTGAAATAATTACTTTCAAGGACAAAACGTAAAAATAATTAGTTTCTAGGGCCTAAAAACCTATGAAATTATGTCCTTGAAAATAATTGGACTGCTGACTTTGTCCTTAAAAGTAATTATTTTGCTGACTTTGGCCTTAAAAGTAATTTCTTTGAATGTGTGTCCTAGAAACTAATTGGACTGCAAAGTTTGTCCTTCTGGTGAAATGCCTCATTTGGAATTGTGTTAAGTAAATGAAAATCATCTCTAAAAGATTATATAAAAGAGTTTTGATCAAATAACTTAACCGCCTTATGGGCGATAGAGAGATAGTCTCTAGACCCGAGATTGGACAACCAGTGTCTGGGTTTCGCTCTAGCTATCCGAACTGGCCCAACGGAGGAGATAATAAATTTGATTTACTCGGACCACATATTCCTAAGATAAAAAGAGATTTGGAGCTTTCCAAAAGTTAAATAAGATCTAAAATAGGATTTTGGTTATTAAATAAAACATTCTAGTTAAATTTCGTATTAAATTTCGAAGAGAGAACTCGTATTATCCGTATGAATTTAAAAGGTGATTTCACCGTTATTCGATGAATAGTACAAGTTGAATACGAACTTTAGTATTGGGAATAATCAGTCTAAAATTTATGAATTCCTTTTATTCAATACTAACTGGTTTGGGTTTACAGTAAACGATGTCTTAAATAACATTGTTTTTGATTCATTAAAGATATGTTTTGGAAATGTGAAATCTTCGTTAAGTTGAATTATACTTTTCCTAAGAAATTAAAGATGAAATGTTTTGGTATTTTCAAAGTTAAGAAGGAGTTTTAATTAACCAAAGGATTTGATAAAAGAGGTTTAATTATCCCATATATACTGAAACAGAATATGATTTAAAGATGTATATCTCTAAAGAGATATTTTACTTGGAGAAAAGACATTGATTAATTGAATAATAATCACATATATACTTGACATCTTTTTATCGATAATTGGTTCGGAGAAACCGGGGTCGGATTTGGATGATTCCTATCCAAAACCACTTCGAACCTATAATACATTCGAAAATGAAAATATGTTGAATGCAATGATTTTGAAGACGGAGATCTTCATAATGTAGGGCTGTTTGCCATTAACCTCGGGGGTAATTCCCTTATGATATATATAGTGGTAGTGGTTCCTTAAATTTGAAACCTTTGATGCAAGGACTACTCGCTACTAATCCAATATATGATTCCTAACAGGATGTAGTAGGAGATGTGCCTTCGATTTATCTTATGCCTGGACAACTTGAATGGACGAGTGTTTGACATTACATTTCTAAGACCACGTATATTGGTTTTTACAAACGTACATCTGTTTGGTGGTGTAGGAGGTAACCCCTCTTATACTTAACACGGTTCCCTAAGTCGTATGAACTCGGGAGTTGTACTTTTATGAAAATCAATTAGTGTGTTGTTGAAAATGGAAATGTGGCATTCAAAGTGGGATTTGTCATATGAAAGGTAAAACGTTACCTTAAGCCTCACACATCGATAATGACAAAAACATGGTAGATGTGGCAGGGCTAAGTGGGTCGCTCCCATTAGGAGATGTTCATCACCTTTCTAGATTACCCTCTATATTTTGGGTTTGTTGTTTATGCTGTGGCCGTGGATAGGTCGGGAACGACCAGGGTGATGTCATATTCGGTACTATCTATGGTAATGGTAGGTCGGTTCTATGTTGGTAGAGATTGGAGCCTCAGGTGCATCCCTCTAGAGATGTACTGTCGGAAGGTTGTCCCTTACCTTGTCACTGTATGGAATCCATTTTCCGATACGAGCCTTTACGATTTTAGTTGTAAAGCTATTATACTGAAATTTAATAAATGTAACAATTTCGGCTAAGATTATATATATTTATTTGAAAGAGTTTTCAAAGAATGTCATTAAAAGTAATATCTCTGATTTAGCAAATAGTTTGGTTATCGTAAGGTAAAAACTCGTCCACGTTTATGTGCGGCCTGGTCTTATGTGATTCCTTTTGTTTAAAAAATATCCATGTTTTGAGTTTTCTCACACCAGTTCCATGACTGATCCGGAGTTTATTTTCTTTTTCCTTAAACTTTGGGTGCCCCTTTTTTCGGGCAGCAAAGTAGTTCAGGTCTAGCTTGGAACATTTTGAAGGAGCTTGGAGAGGGGCTAGAGTTATTTCTGTAGATGGTTATCCATTTCCATTTCCTCTGCATTTGTTTACTGTTTGTACTCAACATTAGTAGGGACTGAGATTTATAACTGTCCAGGCTAATATTAGGATAGACTTTGATGTATGTATTTAAAATTTCCACTGTAAAGATTATATATTGAAATAATATATGTATTCCATCCGTGTAAGATTCTGTTCTGTCTTTATTATTCTTTTTTACCCTTGATCAGTTTATCTTTTCGGCATTTGGATATTCGACATGTGAAAACCGTGGATGTATTAGTGTCGATTTCTAAGAGTAAAAAATATGGGTCATCACATTTGGTATCAGAGCTTAGGTTGAGCGAACACCTGAGCCTGATAGGGGTAAAGTCTCATCAGAGATAGGGTTAGTAACACCCTAGGATGAGTAACTCATTAGAGATAGGATAAGTGACATCCTATATGAGTTGAGAGTATTATATAAGAGCGCGCATTTGTTAATGCTATATATAAATAATTTGTTTTGACATTATGGTAAATGAAATAATTTTACCTAAGGTTATAATTTTTATATAAAGAATATATTTTGAAAAATAGTTAGTTATGTTCTTAAGTTATAAATTAGATAATTGTTTAAAATCAGGTTAGTTATATCTAAGTATGAACATCTTGTGATTAGAATTTCACAGTTTGACTATAGGATATTTAATAATAATGCCGAAAGGATTAAGAATAATAAGAGATATAAATAAAACATGAGGAGTTGGATAATGAGAACTTTTATCTAAGAGGTTTTTGAAAAAGTGTTTTCAAAGGATTTTGAAAGGTGATAATAACAATGTTTGGGAAATATTTTGGCAAAGATTTCAAAGGATTTTTGGAAAAGATAAAAGATTTGGACATGGATATAATAGGAAGAGATCTAAGTCAAAAAAACTATCTTTAATAATCGATTGAACAAAGATCTCGATTTGTTTTTGAAGTATTGATCGAATATCGGTTTGGATGAAAATGATAATGTCATTTGGCATGAAGAATCGTCAAGTTCATACATCAATTGGGATGATATGAAAGAGTATGAGGAAGAAGCTGAGAATCCCTGGGAAGACGGAGTTCAAGGTTTAGAAGAGTTAGCTGAAGGAGAAGTTTTACCCGAAGTACCAGTTGGATTAGGATATATTCCATGGTTTCCCCAAGGACAGCCTTGGCAACCAATGGGATGGGATTTACTGCATTAAGAAGAGGATGGAAATGAAGCGGATGATGAGCAAGAAAGTGATAGTGAAGACAATATGGAGGAAGTTCTATTTGAGTTTGGAAATTGGGATGGACCATCGGCATAAGAATCAAAAGAATAGTTGGGTATTGTGATATGATTTGAAGATTGGTGATATATATCTAATATAGTATTTAAGTAGTAGTATGATGGCTTTGTATTATGCTTGTGTATTTTTAGTATGATAAAGTTTGGCTAGGATGACCTATGTAAGATATGATGACCTATGTAAGGATAACTTGTGGATGATGGGTGTAAGTTAAGGATTGACCTATGTTCTAAGACTTATATAATATTAAGATGATCTTTTGTTATAACTTCTCTCATTTGCAATTTCATAAATCACATTATGAGAATTCTTGATAAGGGAAACAAAATTTAAAAGGAGAATTTTCTTTGTAAAATAAAATGTATTCTTATGAAATATTTAAGAAGTTGAACCAAAATTTTGCAAGGAGAATAAAAGCTTCTGAGCTTGATCAAAGTCTGCACTAGAGAATCGGAAGATCAATACTAATTCAAAAGCAAAGTGGTATATTCAAATTTAAGATCGAATTAGATAGTGCATACAGATAATCCATGAGCATAACAGAGTTTGTATTTGAAATTTAAAATAATGTTTTTACCGGATTTTTGGTTAGGTATAATTTCGGGGATGAAATTCTTTTAATGAGGGAAGCCTGTAACGATCCGCAAATTTATCACTTTGATAATATTTATATTCGAAATATTCAAATACAAGATTTTATAGTACAAATTATAATGTTTTGAACCATAAATAATGATGGTAAACTTGTTTTAAAGGTATATTAACAAATATGGATATTTGAGGGTTTTCATCAAAAAAACGACGAAAATCAGTTTTTTGAAAAATTGAGATTTTCTCAATATTAAAGTGAATGGAACTGGATACATACACTTATTTATCCATTTAAGAAAGAATATAAAATAAAAAATTATTTATTTTATTTTTAAAAATAAAATATATTTATGACATCATCAGAGATATCATCAGTTTTATATATTTTCTGGAATTTTAAATTAAGTTTAAATAATCAAATAATTGTTTTAAAATGATAATAATTCATCTTAATAAGTTATGTAGTGATAATAAATCATTTATAATAGTTTTATAAAGATATATACTTGTTCTAAAAATATAAGAAAATTCATAACGCTTTGTCGATACGACAACACTTTTTGTAAACACTTATTTAATATTGATTTATAATTCAAATGTGATCGTTTTAATTTATTACTAGAAATTATTTTTCAAAATTTTTATATATTTATATGTAATTTAATTAATAAGTGAAAATGTAACTGAAAATCGGCTTTCCAGATTTTCAATAGTTTACCGAACGGAAGTTGTTTAAAGTCGTTACAACGTTGTTTATATGTCATGTGCACATATATAACATATACATACATGCACTAACATATACATATACATATACATATACACATATATAACGTATGTGTGCGTGTATAAACACACACACACATATGCACTTAATAAAGAAAATATCGAAGATATTTCTATTTTCTTCATCCTTAAGCATCTTAAAAGCAAACTAACCATCAAACATCACCTCCTTACACACCATCATCACTCAAGCACATGGAGAGGAGGACAATAAGGGATTGGGCCATGCATGTGGAGGGGAATATGCAAGGGGTATTTAGGTAATTTTGCATTTAGATATTTTTACACATTTTTTTCTATAAATACATGCCTCTTCCTCTCATAATTTTCACACCTTCCTCCTCTTTCATTTCTTAAGCTTCTCCATCTTCTCCCTCTTTTACATTAATGGCTTCCACAGCCTCTTAGAAAAATTCAAAAATAGCACAGAAGTTCTGTCGAAATAAGTCGTAAAATATAGAAAGATATACCACTTTGAGTTCGAGATTGAGTTAGTGATCTTCCCCTTCTTCTCCTATCAAGGCCGTACCCATCTAAGCATCCCACTACCCTTGCAAGCCCAAGGCTGAACCCCTACGAGTCTTAGTGCAATTCATGAACTCCGGTTTCGGAATAGCGAAGCTATAGTCAAATTTAGTAAATCTAGAAACCAATGAAGGTGAGAGTTACTCCGCTAATTTATTATAAATTATGCGATGATATAATATTTTCTATGATTATTTTCTATGTTTGATCATCATATTTTGGATGCGATAATATGTTTGTTTGATTGTGGAAATAATTCACGTTAAATACATGTCAAATTTGCACAAAGGAAATCACTTTCCTATACGAATTTTAAAAGTGTCACGGAATAGTTAAATCTCTTTAAACATGAATAAAATGGTTTAAAATAATTTATAAATGTTTTATAAACATTAAAACTCATTTCGGTAAAGTTTGGAAAAGATTTGAAAATAGAGTTAAAATAAGCGCGTCACGTAACGACAGTTCGCGATTTCGCGCCATAAAAGTTAAATCAATATGTAGAATGGAACATAGTTCAGAATTATTCGAAATAAGAATTTTTCGAACTTTTATAGCTGTAGTTTTCAAATGAAGAAGAAAAATCAAGATTCCAATGAATATAATTTGAGTTATATCCAAATCAAGTTTTTAAAAACATCGCGGTTTGGCAGTTTTGGAAACCAAAGTAGCGACTGCTTTAAAATTGATATTTTTAAATCTTTAAAAATATGAAATAAATTTTATAAATATGTTAAAATGTTTTTGAGTTATAAAAATGGATATATATGAAATAAAATTAGTGTTTTGAACAAATAGGCTTTAAAAACACTATTTGTAGCGATTTCGGTAACTTTTGCAAATTATGGTTTTCACTTAATTATTCTTTCCCAATCTTTTTAGTAATCTTTTCAAATGAATACTTAAGTATTTTGAAGATGATTTGGAAGTTTTATAATTATTTTAAAGGAGTTTTAAATAAATGGTTAGAGGAAAATTGTTTTAAATAATTGAAATTGTGTTAAGTAAATGAAAATCATCTCTAAAAGATCATATAAAAGAGTTTAGAGTTGATCAAATAACTTGAGCGCCTTATGGGTGATAGGGAGATAGTCTCTAGACCCGAGTTTGGACAACCAGTGTATGGGTTCCGCTCTAGCTATCCGCACTGGCCCAACGGAGGGATGGTAAATTTGATTTACTCGAACCACATCATCCTAAGATAAAAAGATATTTGAAGCTTCCAAAAGTTAAACATGATTTAAAATTGAATTTTGGTTGTTAAAGAAACATCTAGTTAAACTCCGTATTAAATTCCGAAGAGGGAACTTGTACTATCCGTATGAATTTAAAAGATGATTTCACCGTTATTCGATGAACAATACAGGTTGAATATAGAAATTAGTATTGGGTATAATCAGTCTAAAATTTATGGATCCTTTCTATTCAATACTAACTGGTTTGGGTTTACAGTAAACGATGTCTTAAATAACATTGTTTTTGACTCATTAAAGATATGTTTTGGAAATGTGGAATCTTCATTAAGATTTGAATTATACTTTTCCTAAGAAATTAAAGATGAAATGTTTTGGTCTTTCCAAAGTTAAAATTGGGTTTTAATTAACCAAAGGATTTGACAAAAGATGTTTAATTATCCCGTATATACTAAAACCGAATATGATTTAAAGATGTATATCTTTAAAGAGATATTTTACTTGGATAAAATATATTGATTAATTGAATAATAATCACCTATATACTTGACATCTTTTATCGATAATTGGTTCGGAGAAACCGATGTCGAATTTGGATGATTCCTATCTGAAAACCACTTCGAACCAATATATGTTAGAAAGTGAAAATATGTTGAAGACAATGATTTTGAAGACGGAGATCTTCATAATGTAGGGCTGCTTGCCATTAACCTCGGAGGTAATTTCCTTATAAAATATATGGCGGTAATGGTTCCTTCAATTTGAAATCTTCGATGCAAGGACTACCCGCTACTAATCCTAGGAGTGATTCCCAACAGAATGTAGTAGGAGAAGTCCTTCGGTTTGTCCTGTGCTTGGACAACTTGTATGGACGAGTGTTTGACATTGCATTTCTATGACCACGTACATTGGTTTTTATATACGTACATCTATTTGGTGGCGTAAGGGGTAACTCCTCTTATACTTAACGCTCTTCTCTGAGACGTGTTGTGACGCCCCACCTCTATACTCACACTAGCCAAGGACACTACGGGGTAATGCCGTCGACTAGCACGAAGAATAAGGCTGTTGAGGAGCGACCTTCTGTGTAATTGCTTTGTGCGAGTACCGATATGTCAGATAATATGACTTGCATTTCATTTCAAGAGGAAATCCGATATATCAAATACAAACTCAAAGCTACTACACAGTGGCTATGTGGGCTTCAGAAACAAATATAGAAATAAGCATAACACAAATCAGTCACAGATATTCATATCACAAAGGCGGAAATAGATATGAATATAACACATAGAAGTGTACATCAAAGTAGTGGTCATACAAGATCCACTACATCACAAAAGAATAGGTACAAGTGCTAGACAAAAGAATAATTATACATCAGGGAGTCTCTATCTCGAATGTATAATAACAAAAACTACTAAGCTAAAGTAGTTAGCCAAAAGTCAGGTGATGGACCCTGATAAGAAGTCAAGCAGAAGCACCTGAAATACCTCGGTCTGACCCGAGTATTATTTAAGAAGAAAATAATAAACGGATCAGTCTAGCTATAAATATCAGCTAAAATGAGATAGGATAAGAGATATCACAAAAACGTATGATAACAATAATGCCATACTGTGACAAGTACACATCAGATAACAACAAAAATCATACAATATCTCCAATATTCTCAAACACTAAAAAGAATGTCATATTCTTTAAATTATTCACCAAAACACAAATATTGATAGAGCTTATCAATGCAAACCACAAAAATTGGTGAAACACAAATTCTAGAAATCAACAACCAGAAATCCAGAAAACACAAAGGGGGGGGCCTATCACAAATGGGAGCATGAAAACTCACCAACACGTGTGTCACAAACAGAATGCTATTCCATGGTCGCTAACCACCAAGTTTGAGCCGAAGCTCCACAAACAGTCCGAAGACCATGGGTCGCTACCCCAACAATTTGAACCGAAGCTCCACAAACGGGGTTTTTAGTCCCTACACAAACAAAGAGACATCGCACATCGCTAGTCTAAATCACAAAATGATCACCATTGATCAATAGGAAGTGTGAATCACACCAAGCTACTAAATATAAGAGTTTAGCTTCATGTCCCATAACCACTAGCTTAACTTAAATATTACGAACAAATTGTAGATTTCCACTCGAAATTGTCACAAGAGTTCAATCGAACAAGTCCAAGAATTAACCGATGAAGCGAACGCAAGCGTTTCATACAACTTGTTTTTCTAAGCCATTTGATTAGATTTCTCATACGAATGAGGTAAAGGTTTGTATATACTAATAGATTTGGAAATCGGTTTTAAAAACGAGCTTTGTATTTAAAAGTACTGTTGAAATCGTTTTTGTGAAAGAGTTTGAGTATCTACTACTAGTATAGAAACATTTGTATTTTAAAGTGACAAACCACAAAAATGATTGTAGAAACAATCAATCACCAAAAATTCACATACGAGAATGTGAATTAAATCCATAAAAATTGATATCAAATCCATCAAATGGATATTCCCAAAAATCCAAAGAAAGAAGTCATCAAAGTCGATAATAAGTGATAACAACTAACCGGATCAACAAAAATCGATTAAAATTGGACGTTCACTCAAATAATAGGCAAATAGGCAAAACTGAACAGTTCTAGACGACTGGTTTAGAATGCAGGCGTCTGGATTTGTTTTTTGGAAATTTTCAGAAAACCTCCCAGACGTCTGAAATTTCGAAGCAGACGTCTGAGCCCTAATCAGACGTCTGAACCTATATTTCAGATGTCTGGAATTAGTCTCTGCCATTTTATTTTTTTCTGCCATGTATATTTTTTCCTTCAGGTCTATAACCAGACGTCTAGATTTGATAACCAGACGTCTGGTCACCTGGTCTGGGCAATAATTTGCCTAGGCCAAGGTGGCCAAAACATTTCGGGAGCAATCGGACGAGCAACGAAGACTAGGGATTTATGCCAAGCGACAACCCAGCCTTATAGGCTCTTCAATACACCCCAAATATCATGTCCAAACATCCATTGTAAGATTTTCATAAAATTGGACCAAAACACCAAAATTTTGAAAATTCACCAAATCAATTCAAATCAAAAGCAAATGAACATGCACAAATGTTAGGAATTCATACCTAACAACAATGAAAGTTATAGACATAGATGTGAGTTAAAGAACTCACCTTTAAAACTCAAAGACAACGAATGAGAAGCTTTAAAACAAAGCAAGACCAATTCCTCTTCAATATACCTCTAGAATCTTCAATCTATTATCAAAGGTGATGTTTTTCCTAAGTTAGGTTATAAGAATTTCTGTAAATTGAAGAGAGATAGAGATGGATAAGATGAAGAGGATGCTTACCTAAGCTTCTCCTTGATTTTGGATCAAGAACTTGAATTTCCTAAACAAACTAGGGTTTAGGAATTTCTATTTCCCATTCTTCCCCCATTTTTCTCTTAGCTTGAGTGTTAGGAAATAGAATGAGTGAATGGATGAAGAGTAGAGGAGTTAGGGTATAATGATGGGTTAGTGGGCTGAAACCCAAACCCAAAGCCCAAAATAGAAAAATAGCAAAATTCTACTCAACTCCAAACATATCGATGTTTATACTAAAAAAAGTTGTAAACGCCATTTTGGACTCAATAGAAGTGGTCTCGAGTCCCAATTCGACTGTTTACAAAAAGTAATATTTCGGACTTTAATCCGATTAACGATGTTATATTTAAAAAAAACATTTAAATATACAATCGTAAAATATGCGGGTTGTTACAGACTCCCCTCCTTAAAGAAATTGCGTCCATGCAATTCTTAAGAAGAAAAAATAAAAAGTAACAACCAACTAAGGCATAACAACACAAAAGAAGAAATTTTGAAATGAGAAGTTCACCTTAAGGAGCACGAGAGAGTAAGTCCGGATGTGTTCGCTCGATGAATTCTCTGGATTCTCAAGAGCAATCCTTAGGATTTGAGGACCATTGAACTTTCACAAGCGGAACATCTTTATTTCGAAGGCGTTTAATCTTTGAAGCAATGATATGAATAGGATGTTGCTCATAAGTCAAATTAGGTGAAACTTCAATTTCTTCAATAACACCGGACTCAAAAATAGAATCGGAATCCCTAAGGCATTTCCGAAGTTGAGAAACGTGGAATACGTCATGAATATCATAAAATTGAGCCGGTAATAAAAGGCGATAAGCCATGGATCCAATACGTTCGGTGATGGGAAATGGACCAATATATTGAGATGCTAATTTTTTACCGATCGACTGAAACGCACACCACCCTTCATAGATGAAACACGAATGAACACCAAATCTCCCACAGAAAATTCTAATTTCCTTCTTCGGTTATCGACATAGGATTTTTGTCTACTTTGAGCTTCTTTCATCCTATGACGAATAAGGTCAATCTTTTCTGTGGCATCACGAATAAAATCTGGACCTAAAACCAACCTGTCACCGTCTTCAAGCCAACACGAAGGAGATCGACATGGCCTTCCGTAGAGTGCCTCGAAAGGAGCCATACCAATACTAGATTGGAAGCTATTATTATAGGAAAACTCAACAAGAGAAATATGATCTTCCCAACTTCCACCAAAATTAAGAACACATGCACGAAGAAGATCTTCAAGAGTTTGATTCACATGCTCGGTTTGTCCATCAGACTGAGAATGATAAGCGGTGCTAAAATTAAGCTTTGTTCTCAAAGCTTTTTGAAGACCTTTCCAAAATCCACTAGTAAATAATGGATCGCGATCGCTAACGATAGAAGTAGGAACTCCATGCAATTTAACAATTTCTTTGACATAGAGTTTAGCCAAAAGAGATACGGTCCGATTGGACCGAACGGGAATAAAATGAGCGGATTTTGTAAGTCTATCTACTATCACCCATAGGCTATCATGACCCGAACGAGAACGGGGAAGACCGTCAATAAAGTCCATGGAGACTTGATACCACTTCCATATTGGAATGTCCAAAGGTTGCAATAACCCACCGGGCCTTTGATGCTCGGCCTTCACGAGTTGGCAAGTCATGCAACGCTTAATAAAGTTAGCAATATCAGATTTCATTCCATCCCAATAATAGAGTCGCTTTATGTCCGCGTACATTTTACTACTATCGGGATGAATGGTAAATTTAGAACAATGAGAATCTTCTAAAATGTCTTTACGAAGATCACAAATATTTGGCACAATAAGTCTACCAAATTTTCGAATACCGCCACGAGTATCAATATCAAAGTCTTTCAAACCTTCAATATCAACTTTATCCCTACAACTTTGGCTAAGAAGAACCAATTCGGGATCATGCTTTTGAGCTTCAAGAATGCGGTCTAAAAGAGAAGGGTGAGCCTCAAGGCTACATAAAACAAGAGATGAACATGAATTGGATTCACGATCTCAAATCTCACAAGTGGATAAAGTTTCAAGATCATTCCATTCGGATATCATCATGGAAACAACCGTCTGTTGCTTACGACTAAGGGCATCGGCAACTCGATTATCCTTACCGGGAGTATAAAGAATATCAAGATCATAAGATGCAAGGAACTCGAGCCAATGTTGTTGACGCAAATTAAGTTACTTTTGAGAAAATAAATACTTCAAAGATTTATGATCGGTGTAGAGAACAAATTTCTCTCCCAAAAGATAATGACGCCAAATTCTAAGGGCGAAAACAATAGCTGCGAGCTCTAAATCATGAGTGGCATATCTAGTCTCGGAAGGCTTTAATTGCCTAGAAGCATAAGCGATAACACGTTCCCTTTGCATGAGAACGGCTCCCAAACCAACACGACTAGCATCGGTATAAACAATAAAGTCTTGGTTCCCTTCGGAAATCACAAGAATAGGAGCATCGGAAATGAGTTCTTTTAATTTTTGAAAAGCAGCTTCACATTTGTCTGACCAAATGTATTTAACTCCCTTATTTGTCAAACTAGTAAGAGGCATGGAAATTTTAGAAAAGTCTTTTATGAAACGACGGTAATATCCCGCCAATCCAAGAAAACTACGGATTTCCATCACACTCTCCGGTCTCTTCCAATTTTGAATCGCTTCAATCTTTGAAGGATCCACGGAAATTCCAAATTCAGAAATAATATGTCCTAAAAATTTAACACGAGATTGCCAAAAGTGGCACTTGGAAAATTTTGCTTTCAATTGGTTGCTCCTAAGAGTTTCCAACACAATCTGAAGATGTTTTTCATGCTCTTCCTCGGTTTTAGAATAAACAAAAATATCATCGATAAAGATGAGAACAAATCGATCGAGGAAGTCTTTGAAAACTCGATTCATAAGGTCAACGAAATAAGCTGGAGCATTCGTCAAACCAAATGGCATAACAAGCCATTCATAAGATCCATAACGAGTACGGAACGATGTCAAAGGAATGTTATCCTCTGCAATACGGAGCTGATGAAAACCGGTTGCTAAGTCTAACTGTGAAAAGACTCTAGCACCACTAATTTGATCGAATAAATCATCAATCCGAGGTAAGAGATATTTATTCTTGATGGTGAGATCATTAAGCTTGCGGTAGTCAACGGAAAACCTAAGTGTACCATCGGATTTCTTCACAAAAATAGCTGAAGCTCCCCAAGGAGAGGAACTAGAACAAATAAACTCTTTGGCTTCCAATTCAGATAATTGTTTACGCATCTCCTCATTTTCCTTATTGGACATACGATAAGGAGGACGAGTAATAGGTAGAGCTCTAGGGATTAGATTAATTCTGAACTCAATTGCTCGCTTAGGTGGTAATTCTAAAACGGGCTCAAATATGTCGGGAAATTCACGAACAATGTGAATGAGGGAAATGACATCTTCCTCATCATCATGAGGATTTAGAGAATACAGGGATGCTACCGAACTAGAATCTGAATCTTTAAGAACAACAGAAATCTGCTTAACAGATTGAGGATGTCAAAGATAAATAGTCCTCTCGGGACATAGGATATGGGCTTCATAACGGTTAAGCCAATCCATCCACAAAATCATTCCGAAACCTAGGTAACACATAACATGCAAATCGGCTCGGAAAGAATAATCACATAAAATAATCTTGACATCTTTACAAAGTAAACTGAGTGTTGCGAATCCACCAACCGGATTCACAATTCTCAATGAAGTCATCAAGCCAATAACATTCAAAGACAAAGCATCAACAAGTTCTTTTGATATAAAAGAGTGAGATGCACCCGTATCAAAAAGAACTCGAATAGGAAGATCATGAAATATAATAATGCCATCAAGCATAGAATGAGAAATACCTTGACCAAGAGAAGTATTACTAGGGGCTTGCACAACATTTAGCTTCCATTTCTTCTTGCTTTGAAGTTTTGGACATGAAGATATAGTATGACCCGAACTTTTGCAATAGCGACAAGTAAGGGGCTTCAGACACTTGTTTGCATAATGGTCCTTGGAACCACAATTGTAACATTCTCCACGACTAGAGGTATGAGTCTTTGCTACCGAAGTTGCTTGCTTCCCTTTCTTGTTGGGATAAGGCTTGAACTTAAAAGGCCTATTCTTATTGATGTTTTGTTTGGCCCCCACAACTTCAACATCGCTTTCTTTATCGGCCTCTTCGAGTCGAAGAGCGATATCAACAAGCTGATTGAAAGAAACTTCTAGTTTCAGAAGTAATGGCTTTTTGAGGTTCTTATTCAACCCATAGACAAACCTCTGATTTTTCTTCAATGGGGTATTAATATACTCGACCCCGTATTTAGAGAGAGATTCAAAAGATGCGACGTAATCCGTCACAGAAGATTCACCTTAAACAAGGTCAATAAAGCGTCGAGCTAAAGATACTTTTTTAGCTTCCGGCACAAACTTTAACTCGAACCTTTCCCGGAATTTCTCCCAAGTAAGATCCGCTTCAACAATTTCAGAAATCAAAATCTCATACCAATCTAATGCTCTCTCCTGGAGCATGCTAGAAGCCACTTGGACTCGATGTAGATCAATAAGATTCATGCGGGAAAAGATGCGATCGCATGTTCTAAGCCAAGCTTGGACTTCTATAACGCTTTCGGAACCCCTGAAAGGACTTTCACCCAAGTTGGTGTAATCACTGCACAAGCGTGCAAACCCAGATTTAGGATGAGTAGGCTCCGAAATGGGTCTGATAGCTTGAGCATTCTTTACAAGATCTAAGAGCTGCTGGGCAGACATAAATACTCCATCCTGAGGAGTAGCACTGGATTGACCAGCACTAGGACGGCCTGGTCTAACCATTTCTCTTCTTTAAGAAAGAAAGAAAGAAGAGGAAAAAGGTTATTCATAGAATTAATATCAAACAAACTTGATTGATAAAAACAAGGCATCACGAAAGAAAATAGGATAGTACGGGTCCAATGACTCGAATTAAATCCTAAGGCAGGACTCCTAAGGAAGACTTAGGAAAATGATCCTTGCTAGATTATTCTACATTGTTCCGAAGTTTGGCTCTGATACCAAGCTGTGACGCCCCACCTCTATACTCACACTAGCCAAGGACACTACGGGATAATGCCGTCGACTAGCACGAAGAATAAGGCTGTTGAGGAGCGACCTTCTGTGTAATTGCTTTGTGCGAGTACCGATATGTCAGATAATATGAATTGCATTTCATTTCAAGAGGAAATCTGACATATCAAATACAAACTCAAAGCTACTACACAGTGGCTATGTGGGCTTCAGAAACAAATATAGAAATAAGCATAACACAAATCAGTCACATATATTCATATCAAAAAGGCGGAAACAGATATGAATATAACACATAGAAGTGTACATCAAAGTAGTGGTCATACATGATCCACTACATCACAAAAGAATAGGTACAAGTGCTAGACAAAAGAATAATTATACATCAGGGAGTCTCTATCTCGAATGTATAATAACAAAAACTACTAAGCTAAAGTAGTTAGCCAAAAGTCAGCCAAAAGTCAGGTGACGGACCCTGATAAGAAGTCAAGAAGAAGCACCTGAAATACCTCGGTCTGACCCGAGTATTATTTAAGAAGAAAATAATAAACGGATCAGTCTAGCTATAAATATCAGATAAAATGAGATAGAATAAGAGATATCACAAAAACGTATGATAACAATAATGTCATATTGTGACAAGTATACATCAGATAACAACAAAAATCATACAATATCTCTAATATTCTCAAACACTAAAAAGAATGTCATATTCTTTAAATTATTCACCAAAACACAAATATTGATAGAGCTTATCAATGCAAACCACGAAAATTGGTGAAACACAAATTCTAGAAATCAACAACCAGAAATCCAGAAAACACAAAGGGGGAGGCCTATCACAAACGAGAGCATGAAAACTCACCAACATGTGTGTCACAAACAGAACGCTATTCCATGGTCGCTAACCATCAAGTTTGAGCCGAAGCTCTACAAACGGCCCGAAGACCATGGGTCGCTACCCCACCAATTTGAACCGAAGCTCCACAAACAGAGTTTTTAGTCCCCACACAAACAAAGAGACATCGCACATCGCTAGTCTAAATCACAAAATGATCACCATTGATCAATAAGAAGTGTGAATCACACCAAGCTAGTAAATATAAGAGTTTAACTTCATGTCCCATAACCACTAGCTTAACTTAAATATTTACGAACAAATTGTAGATTTCCACTCGAAAATTGTCACAAGAGTTCAATCGAACAAGTCCAAGAATTAACCGACGAAGCAAACGCAAGCGTTCCATACCACTTGTTTTTCTAAGCCGTTTAATTAGATTTCTCATACGAATGAGGTAAAAGTTTGTATATACTAATAGATTTGGAAATTGGTTTTAAAAACGAGCTTTGTATTTAAAAGTAGTGTTGAACTCTTTTTGGAAAGAGTTTGAGTATCTACTACTAGTATAGAAACCTTTGTATTTTAAAGTGAAAAACCACAGAAATGATTGTAGAAACAATCAATCACCAAAAATTCACATACGAGAATGTGAATTAAATCCATAAAAATCGATATCAAATCCATCAAATGGATATTCCCAAAAATCCAAAGAAAGAAGTCATCAAAGTCAATAATAAGTGATAACAACTAACCGGATCAACAAAAATCGATTAAAATTGAAAGTTCACTCAAATAATAGGCAAATAGGCAAAACTGAACAGTTCCAAACGTCTGGTTTAGAATCCAAACGTCTGGATTTGTTTTCTGGAAATTTTTAGAAAACCTCCCAGACGTCTGAAATTTCGAAGCAGACGTCTGAGGCCTAATCAGACGTCTGAACCTATATTTCAGACGTCTGGAATTAGTCTCTGCCATTTTATTTTTTTCTGCCGTGTATATTTTTTCCTCCAGGTCTATAACTAGACGTCTGGACTTGATAACCAGACGTCTGGTCACCTGGTCTGGGCAACAATTTGCCTAGGCCAAGATAGCCAAAACGTTTCGGGAGCGATCGGACGAGCAACGAAGACTAGGGATTTATGCCAAGCGCCAACCCAGCCTTATAGGCTCTTCGATACACCCCAAATATCATGTCCAAACATCCATTCTAAGATTTTCATAAAATTGGACCAAAACACCAAAATTTGAAAAATTCACCAAATCAATTCAAATCAAAAGCAAATGAACATGCACAAATGTTAGAAATTCATACCTAACAACAATGAAAGTTATAGACGTAGATGTGAGTTAAAGAACTCACCTTTAAAACTCAAGGACAACGAATGAGAAGTTTTAAAACAAAGCAAGACCAATTCATCTTCAATATACCTCTAGACTCTTCAATCTATTATCAAAGGTGATGTTTTTCCTAAGTTATGTTATAGGAATTTTTGTAAATTGAAGAGATATAGAGATGGAGAAGATGAAGAGAATGCTTACCTAAGCTTCTCCTTGATTTTGAAGCAAGAACTTGAATTTCCTAAACAAACTAGGGTTTAGGAATTTCTATTTCCCATTCTTTCCCCCATTTTTCTCTTAGCTTGAGTGTTAGGAAATAGAATGAGTGAATGGATGAAGAGTAGAGGAGTTAGAGTATAATGATGGGTTAGTGGGCTGAAACCCAAACCCAAAGCCCAAAATAGAAAAATAGCAAAATTCTACCCAACTCCAAACATATTGATGTTTATACTCAAAAAAGTTGTAAACGTCATTTTGGACTCAATGGAAGTGGTCTCGAGTCTCAATTCGACTGTTTACAAAAAGTAACATTTCAGACTTTAATCCGATTAACGATGCTATATTTAAAAAAAACATTTAAATATACAATCGTAAAATATGCGGGTTGTTACACGTGTGAACTCGGGGTTTTTACTTTTGTGGAAATCAATTAGTGTGCTGTTGGAAATGAAAATGTGGCATTCAAAGTGGGATTTGTCATGTAAAAGGTAAAGCATTACCTTAAGCTGCACCTATTGGTAATGGCAAAAACAGGATAGATACAGCAGAGCTAAGTGGGTCGCTCCCACTAGGAGTTGTTCATCACCTTTCTAGATTATCCTTTATATTTCAGGTTTGTTGTGTATGCTGTGGCTCTGGATAGATAGGGAATGACCGGGGTGATGTCATATTCGGTACTATCTATGGTAAAGGTAGACCGGTTCTATGTTGGTAGAGGTTAGAGTCTCAAGTGCATCCCTCTAGAGATGCACTGTCGGAAGGTAGTCCCTTAGCTTATCATTGTATGAAATTCATTCTTCAATACGAACCTTTACGGTTTTAGTTGTAAACCTACTATATTGGAATTTAATAAATGTAACAATTTCAGCTAAGGTTATATATTTATTTGAAAGAGTTTTAAAAAAATATCATTAAAAATAATATCTTTGATTTTATGTAGCAAATGGTTTGGTTATCATAAGGTAGAACCCATCCATGTTTATGTGCGGCGTGGTCTTATGAGATACCTTTTTTTTAAAATAATATCCGTGTTTTGATTTTTCTCACACTAGTCCCATGACCGACCCGGTGCTTTTTTTCCCCTTAAACTCCGGGTGTCCTATTTTTCCGGGTAGTCAAGTAGTTCAGGTCTAGCTTGGAACATTTTGGAGGAGCTTGGAGCAGGAGCTGGAGTTTCCTCTGTAAATGGTTATCAATTTCCATTTCCGTTGCATTTGTTTACTTTTTGTACTCAGCATTAGTAGGGACAGAGGTTTATAAATGTCCAGTCTGAGGTTAGGATAGACTTCGATGTATGTATTTAAAATTTCCGCTGTAAAGATTATATATTGAAATAATATATGTTATTCCATTTATGTAATATTATATTCTGTCTTTATTTTTCTTTTTACCCATGATCAATCTGTATTTCTGGCACTTGGATATTCGGCACGTGAATACCGTAGATGTATTAGTGTCAATTTCTAAGAGTTGAAAAGGTGGATCGTCACACGTTTTGCGCCTCGAGAAGTGGAAAGAATTACAATTCCCATTCCACCTAAAATCTTAGGAATTTTTTTATAGTTGGAATAAATTCGTAGACCGGGTCGACTTATACGTTTTAAAATCGTTTTATATATTCCTTTCCTAGTTCTTTTATGTGAATAACATGCAAAATCCTAAGATATAATTTAAGTTGTAATCAAGATATAATCAATTGACACGATTTTAGTTAAAGGATAAGAATGATTGATCGCATAATGGAACACATAAAAATTTGAATTTTAATTAAAATAGGAGCATGTTCTGAGATATTGTGATGTAATTTTTAAGGGTATTTTGAAAATTTACGTTTACATCATAAAACATGACAACAAAGGTATTACAACTACTATTAAAGATTTATTAATCAATGTTGTACGTCTTCCAACCTCCGTTCAACACGTCTCAGCATCCAGTTTATTTGCTAATGTAGCATTAACACTATCACAATTTAACAAAATGACCAATGACACAAGTAATGTTAATATGAAACTAACACTGTAACAATAACATAAAACTGCTTGCAAGTACTGAATATTTCCTCTTAACAAAAGAATTACAATGCAAATACTTGAAGCACCTCCCAATCTTCCGTTATTACTTTCAAACAAACAATACATATACAAATCTGTAAAATAACTACAGAAGCATCATAACTAGATGCGCAAGAAAAATTCCAATTGTTGGATCATATGCATCCTGGGCGATTCCTTCAATTGAAGCGACACTACCATCCAACAAACGAGGGACGTCATTTTCTACAGAATAACAGCACTCATATGTACACAAAGGGAGAGGCGTGCACCAACTTACCACATTACTCGCGTAAGTACACTACTGCTTATTCAGCGTTGAACCTGAAATTGAATATACAGTTTTAGTAAGATGCAACTCCATGGAATCACTTGCATGAATTAACAAAATTTACAGCATATAAAATTATGCATATACATGAATGGATCTGTCTCATCAATTGTATCCATGGGACTGACATCCTCACCATCCACTCCATATGATGCAATCAGCATTCTCTGCCAAATTGAAATATGATAGCACATTGTTAAAAAAATAATTATGACACACACACACATACACATTGTTTAATGAATGTGAAACTAAATGCGCAATAAACTCCATACACAAATAATATAGAGAGCAATTGCAGTATGACACAAGTCACACTACACTTTTTGTAAGGGCTAAAGTGGGCTAGTGAGGTGAAATTCGGTGATTCATAAAAATGCACTTAAAATATAAGATTGTATCTTTGAATGGGAAAGAAAACAAGAAAAAAAACGAAGCAAAATGCATGTGATATAGAGTATTAATTTGAAGGTTTTATAAGCAGTGAACGATGCGTAAAAAAAGAAGGAAAAACAGAAGAAGAAAAAAGGTAGTAGTTGCTCGAATGACTAAACTAATTGTTGCAATCAAGCTAACAAACTTACTCCATTCATCTTACATACAGCAGAACAAAATGAAGCATACTAAGATAGAGAATATATCGTACTAAATGCATCTACATTCAGAATTAACTTACATGGTCCTCAAAATCAGGATTGGTCAAGTTCATAGATAGATTTCTCATCAGTAACAAAACCTAAACAGAAGTATAAAAGTCAGAATATGCACTGATAGCTTCTACATGTATTAATTGCACAGTAATCGTATCACATCGTGATATATGTGATCATATATAAAACTGCGAATGATGTAAAGCAGAAGAAGATATCTTTTAAGAAATTAACTGATGCGTAGTCAAATATCTTCTTACCTCATTTCTCCATCCAAAAATCTCCAACATATCTATTATTTTTGACAATGGGTTAACATCTAATAGCTGCATAAATCATCATGCAACAGCTTAAGATTTTATGGATATGCTACATGTTCAACTTTATACCCTTCAACCTTTTATCAACTAGCCTTTATCTATACCCTATTTACCGTGCAACTATAAGCAGATTTTATACAGTATGAACTTTTAGGGGAACGCTAGCTAAAACTTCTGAGTTTTTATCTTCCACTGGAATCTAAAATTAAGAATCAAACAAACTAAGCCACGCATAAAGATTTCTGATACATATTTATAACTTACTATCCATGTGAAAGAAAATAAGCTTCAATAGGAAGAAGTGTGTTATTACCTTCCATTTGCCGCGTCTTATTCTGGTAATTTACATACAATTGCTAACTGAGAATAATATACATAACCGTGGAAAAATGGCACGAGACAACAATCTTCCTATTTAACAAGCATAAAAAACATAATTCAGGTTGAATAAAGCATACTGTCTCGGCATCAATCGGCTTCATGTCATTTAGCGTCTCCAGCTGATCACTTCTGCATTGGTCGAAGACGCTTCCAATAAAACCATATACTTCAGAAAAATCTGGCATACCTTCAAAGTCACAACAAACAAGAAGACAGATAATCCCAAAGAACAAATTCTGAAGCAGCAAAATTTTTGTTAAAGAATCAGGGGATAGTGTATAATTATAATCATCAACGACTGCATTGGATTTTTATGCTTACATGTAATGAAAGAACATTTCAGGAACTTTATTTGTGGCATGCTTGATTGAATAGCATGCATACTACTAGATATGATATACACATTTACTGTGAATCTGCTAGATATGCCATTGACTATACTTACACGCATATTTTGGTTGATTTCAGTTTGTAGTAAATATATCATGTCTGTGCTTGCCTACTTGGTATCATGATAAATATTAATTGAAAATTTCTATTTACTATAAGGACTCCATTTTTGGATGAGAATAATTTTAGGGGGGCTCAATAAAAAATAAAACTGTTAAGGGGAGAGAATATGATGTGGAGTGCTCCAACCCGAACAATTTACTATTTTACCCTTCTTAAGGAAATTCAGTAACATCATCGAAAGTTTGAAGAAAAAAGGCAATAACTTGTTGAAAAATCTACATAAAACGCTACAGGATCGCAGATACAGTACTCAATAGAGCCTATCGAAATTTGTTCAAAAACACGGCATGGGGTTGCCATTAAATTTTACACACCGATAAAAAAAGAGGGTAATTACGTAATTATAGTTATTTTTTTTGTAAGAAGTTGAATTTTAAATACCCCTCATAACAATTTTCAAAATATTGAAAAAATGACATCATTTATCCAAAACCGAAGTCTCTTTAACAATCTTTTAAATTAATCACACTGGTTTTTACAAAATAGTACGAACCCTATTCCACTACGCAACTATTCTAACCATCTAACCCCCACCCACCCAAAAATATAATTTTGGAAATAAACAGCACAGAGACTGTCTGTATTATTATTTTTAGTTATATAAATTGAGGGAAAATATGTGTGTGGTTTTATAGAGTAATGAAAGATGCTCGATCTTAGCGAAATGACAGAAGCTAGTGGTATATTGAAGCTTTCAGCTAGAATCTGGATAGGAACACTAGGAGTTCTTTGTATCTTTCTATCTGGTAAACAAGTGATGTATTTTGCATAATGACTACTTATGCTGTATGCCACATGTATAGACCGCTTATGTGGTTGAAAAAATCAGTTGGTCTCCAACATGGATGATTATTATTTAAACAAAGAACATATAAGGCATATATCTTTCCCTGGATAGGACCAAAATTCCAATATCGAAAGTTACTCTAGAGGAAAAGGATTTACCACGAGATGATGCTACCTGGTTCCCTTGACCATTTATCTCACCAGCTGGATGTGTATTAGGACTAAGAGCGCTTTCAGTTCCACTGTAATTGTTGGTCATATTTTCTGCAAATATTTAGCATTGCAGTTAAGCAAACATGCATTGTAAGGGTAAAAAGTTGGCATGCAAAGTTATAATTGGTTCAAGATCACATGTATATAAATTCTTTTACCATTCATCATATTTGAACTGCCAGGATCATTAGAAGTATGTGTCCAAGAAGAGACTGTTCCAGGAATACTTGATAATGGAGCAAAACCTTGTTCAAGAAAAGAGGCATGAAATGGAATAGCGGGCTGAGATAGCAGGGAAACTGCAATGTTTTGTAGTATATCATAAATATCAACAAATGTGTGTCTGTATAATACAACTTTAAGAAATACCATCAGACTGTTTCCTACCATTTTTAGATGCTTTTTGAGGATAAGGATGAGCTGCTTTACGCTTTGGACGAGGAGGAGGAACATGTTCGCTTGTTCCATTTTTCTGAACCTTCAAAAAGTATTTTTGTGCATGACTTCTAATCTGTGATAAAAATGAACAGACATGTGAAGAAGCGTATGAAAGTCTCAAATACTATCCCATAATAACCAAATGCTACAAAGAATATTTTTAAGTATCATTTCAATTTCAACGTTGATGTATGCTAACAATGAATTTTGACTAACAAGACTCATGGCTGATACCACATGAAGTTTTTAGTCTTACTTCACATAGTTTGAGCGATCTCGACAATGACAAATAAATAAAGAAGCAACAAAATTTGGTTTAGAGGTGGAAAAAGAATTATACTTCTAAGGTTTTTAAATGTCAGCATATTTATGGCAATCAGTAATATAAGATCAAGGAATTGAAATTTACAGTCCAATTTACAAACTGGATCCTGGAAGTTTGTGAGGAAGATTGATTGGAGGGAAAAAAAAAAATGAAATGCCAAGATTACAGAAAACACCTCGTTGAAAAAAAATTGAAGCAATTCACAACCCATAACCCAACGACAATATATTGCCAATCAAGAAACAAGAAAAACGACAACATAGTGGGATACACAACATATTCGGTCGAAACTATATTAGCGAATGAAAATAGATAATCGAATTGTTTAGATAACAGGATCCGATTATACCACATTTTTGCAGATGCATATGGAAAAATATTTGAATAATGATGTACTATATTTAAAATCATAAAATTCTAATTGTATATTGTTTCAATAAGCATAGATTAGAAATGCAAAGAAAAATAAGATAAATATTTCTGTTGGAACTGAGATTTGAACTCATGCTGTCATTTATATATTCGAAATTTCAAATTAAAATGTTAACTGTCAGCGTAACTGGAATTCAAATTTGTGACATCAGATATATTTACGATAAAGGAGTTTTAGCACGGGGTCATACAAAAAGTTGTGAACCTATCACAACTATTAGTAAATAAGATTAGGTATATGATATAAGAGAGTGTTTGACAATACCAAGTAAAAAAAGGTAGTTAATAAGTAAATTTGTGATTTGAAGAATTTAACAATTTAATTATTTTACTTAAAACTAGCAAATAAGTTGATAAGTCATAATAAACAAATATATTTTTAATGATTTATTTCAAATTTTAGTTTAATCTTTTAACATTCACTCAAAAGAGTCAAAACTATTTAAAGGTTAATAAGTAGATTAGTAAACAAATTATTATCAAACGAGCTCTAAGTAACATAGTATACAAGTAACATAGTATATGCAGGTAAAATGGAGACGGGTTTAAATGAAAAGGAAATTTGGGTGCATTTAGTACCACTCATTGTATACGTTGATTGTTGCATGTAATCTAACATTACAAAAAATAACTCCTGAAATATACCTGAATAACAGTCTTTGAACTGACAAACGCCTCAATCTTTTTCCAATCACGGTCAAAACTACAACAGCGAAAACAATACAAACCTTTAAACATGTTTTCAAGCTAAATTAGTGAACACTTGTAAAATGAATCATTCTGGTAGGCATAGGCCACAAGCCTACAGCACACTTCTCAAATATCAAATTGGGTTTGTGGCATATTCAAATAGATAATATCTTTTATAACAAATCAACGTCATAATCACAGAAAGATTCAAAGATGTTAACATAAACTCAAGCTATTATATCCAAATTTTGGAATTAAGCACAAAATACTAGACATTGTACAACACATCGACATGTATGAAGTTAACATATTAAACACGGATGAAGCAATAAAACCAGTCTTGTATTCAACCGACATTTCAAATATTAGGACTAATCGAGCCTACATGAACTCTTTCCTTCAAAGTCAATGTACCCATCTCAACACTGATAGATAGCCACCACAAAGGCACAAGCTATAATAAAAACTTATTCAAATGTTATGCTATGTAAAATGTATCGCCAATTGGTCGATCGAGCCCAAATTCAAAAGTCTTAAGTAGCCCGAATTAAAAATTGAAAATCCTAATTAGGAGAAACAGAGAAAGGACTCACAGCTGAAGAGCTTCAAGAAATTTATCGTGCTCTTGATCAGTCCAGTTCTCTCTAGATTTAGTAATCGTGTACGGTTTCCTTATCTTCTTGCTCGGATCATCTACTCCTGCACCTGCTGCTGTTGACGTGGCAGACAATGATACCATAACTCCACCCAAGGCCATACCACCTCCACAACCGCTGCCGGCGCTGTCACTTGTTGGATTGCTGTTAGCAGATACCATAACTGGTTTCCAGGATTCGAATTAAAATTGAATTTCCAGCGTTCTTATTTTTTCTTTCTTTAAATGTGCTGGAAAAATATGTGTATTTTTGGAGAGGTTAAAGTTAAATAATATTTGTTTGTCCGTTGGTGTGGACCACTCATGTGTGGCCTTAAAAGGTTTAGGAAAGAAAAGTTAATTGCTTATTTTGGTGGCTAGCAAATATTTGCACCCCACATGTACTATTTGCCTCAAGATATTTAAGTGAACAACATTTAGTCACAATGTAAATGGGACTAACACCTGTACCGGTGGCGTGTGTGATTGTACTAGTCGACTTCGTTATCCATGTTTGGTTTTTGCTTTGGAAATCGAACGTATTCACATATGATGTGATTTTAAACTCTAGCAAACTCGGTTTATTTGAGATTTATTACTACTAAAATGGTGAGCAATATCATATTCTTTAGTTGAGATGCATTTTTAGTTAGGTCAACCAACTTCAAAGCAAACTAGATAACATTTGCCTTTCTATGGAAAACACATGAGATATGAGAGAAAATTCACCAAAAAAACTCCGATAAATTAATTAATTAATAGAATACTAAAATAATAATTGTTATTTTCAAATTATTATGGTACAATCATGTCCATCGTTAATGAGCTTTATACACAAATATAAAACTTATAAAAACGATTTCTATCTTTGTTGAGATCAACACCCACTTATAGTGTTACGAAGTTGATGCAGTTCAATGATGTCGCAGGGTTGGATGAAATTAATCATTGAATATTTGATTTGTGTTATGCATTTCCAATAACAAATAATTTACCATAAATCAAAATCTTAGCCCTTCTCCTCAATTTGCATGGTCGTCCACTCTTTATGGGTATATCGGACCCAGGCCTAATTAATTTAAAAATTAAATTAATTTTTTGATTAGTTCCTTTAAGCATAATTTTTAGTTAAATCAACATATAATAATATGCATAGTTTTAGTTAATTTTTAAGCTTCAGATAATTAATTAAAATGCAATGAAAGAATCAATACAACATTATACTTTTATTATTAATTTATAACATTAATAAGTTAATTTAAAATTGACCGAACTAAAAAATTAGCTAACAACATGGTTCTGTTGACTCACGACATGAACTCGATTCTCAATCAATATTTGACCAATTTAAAAACTAAAGCCTATATGGATATTGCTAAAGTACATGACACAAGTTCATCGCTTATGGATCGTTTAGGAAAAATCCAATTTCTAATATATATTAAGCTACACATTGCAACTACATTTTGTGCACGTATTCTTTTCGCCATCACTTTAACACTTAAATATCTAGAGTTTTGTCATGATCAAAAACTCTATCAATATCCGTATTTAATTGCATATACAACTTTAAAGTCCTTGGTTCAATATGGATTAAACGATTTACTATGATTAGAGATTTTTGACTTTAAGACGACTACTGATTATGGTGATATCAACCTTGTAACAACCCGTAGCTTGGCGTTAGTTATTTATTATTTAGTTAATTAATCAGGCTTCAATAGTCGAATTTGCACAAACTATGGAATTTTATCATGAAACTTGAACTATTGCATTCGTGGCAAATTCTAAGCAACTTTCATATTTGAAATTTTGCGATCGAAGCCCAAACGAATAAGTTACGGACGATAAACGAATTCGAAACAAAAATAACTAAACAAGAAGAAATTAACGTTTTAATATTAATTACTCAGCCCCATAGGCCAACCCGTCATTAGGGACGGTCAACCCTCAGCGGTCAATAGGTAACCCAGGGGCGGTCGACCGGTGGCGACCTGACGGCTCCAATAAAGCTAGGCCGCAATGTCCGAATTTAATATATTTTAATTTAATGGTTCTGGTTGATTCTAGCACCTATAAATTCAGGCCTAACCTTCCTTTCTCTTCTCATATTTCTATGGAGGCAGTAGCGAAGCTTTGCCATTTCTTCTTCCATAAGGTATTTGTACCTATATTCATACAAATCAGAGAAGAGTAGAAATAAAACAAAAAGGAGAAGTGAAGAGAATCAATCATACGCGTATTTGAGGTAATTTATGTATTTATATATATTTGTATATATTTTATACTTCCAATCCCAAATCTCTTCTCAGATCTGTAATTGATCTATTGTATATATATACACCCTCTTATACATTGTTATCCCGTCTTTTGGCAAGGCCGTGACACCAAAGAATTGACTGAAAACAGAAGATAATCAGTCCTGACGACCGATTACCTACAAAGTTCACCATGGATGCCGGTAAACTTTGTCCGAGTCCGGATCGAGCTACAATTGACAATGAACAACAATCAAAGCTATGAAAGCCAACGTCCTAAATTTCAAGTCAATCCGAGTTCGTATGCTCAAGATATGATCGATGCGACTCAAGTGATCACCTTGTTCGTATCCATCAAGCAATCGGAAAAAACCTCCTTCATATCAATCTTGTTCGAATCCATCAGATGTGCATGGCTTCGTATTGACCAGGGGAGCACAAGTTCGTATCCATAGAGAGCAGCATTCTTCGTATCCATCCACATTCGCATCCCTCCACAGCATCCTCCTTCGTATCCATTGAGGTCGAACTCGTTCGTATCCATAGAACACATGTGGTTCGTATCCATCCATCCTCATACTGCTTCGCATCCATCATCTCCGGCTTATTCGTATCGATCAACCAACGTCCACTTCGTATCCATCAAAGCCATGCAAAGCCGTTACTTCGTATCGATCCATTAACACACACTACACTCGTATCGACCAACCAGTGATCGATGCGAATGGTACAAGATGGACCGATGCGAAATGCATTTATGTTGATCGATACGAAATAGGGCAGCGACGATCGATACGAATAGGGCAGCAAATAATGGGTACGAACAGGGCTGAGCTTAGTCGATACGAACGAGGCGCATCCATAAAACAGACTCGGTCGCTCGGCATAAAATGTGGATCGATCCTAAAAGCAAGTGCCACGTCATCAAACATCACGTGCAAAACCATCGATACGAAGCTGTCGATACGAACAACATCGATATGAATTCAACAGTCTTCAAAAGATCCAAACTTGCATCGATCATAACTCAAAATCTACAAGTCCAAATGCCACCAAATTTTCATAGGAGCTTGCATACATCCTCAAGAATGTTCATGATCGATCTCGACTCAATTGGACGAAATACTGATCGATACGAAGTTCGTTTGTATCGATCACGGCTCGAGTGCAAACGGCATGGGATCGATCATGTAGGCCCACCCACGTGAGAGAAGAGGCCTTCCGGGATCTGAGCGAGATATTTCCAGCCTACACCTATAAATAGCAGTCCAAGAGCTTCAGAAGAGGGGGATCTTTTGGCCCTTCTACGCCGTTACTCTGCTGAACTCCATTGTAATTCGAATATTATCAATTGTACTCTTGTAAATCAGTTGAGAATCATCAATAAAATAGCAACTCTTCAAAGTGGACGTAGGCTACAATGCCGAACCATTGTAAATCGTGTGTTTCTACTGCTTTCCCTTTTAAATTTTGAGTTTTCTTCACATTTATATTCTCTATACTTGCTATCTGTGATTGTAAACGGGTGCTTCCATCGGCAATTGGGTGTTTGTGATCATTTTTGGCGCAAACATTTTGGTGCTTTCACTGAGAACTGAACTTAGGGATTCTACAGCTTGGATTTTGAATCTGAAGGCTTAAGGACTTAGATCTGGAAAGCAATGGTGAAGCAATCAGCAAGGAGAGCAAGAGCAGAAAGGAGCCACCATGAAGGAAGTCATGAGGCTTCCTCAAGAGCGAATCGGGCCTCAGTCTTCATCACCCGAGATGAGATGGAGATGATGATGGAAGCTATGCAGGAGGGAATGCTAAAAAGGCAAGAAGAGACGATGCAGAACCTACTCCAGCAAATTGGGCAAGCTAGAGTGCCGAATCAAGAGAACACCACTACAAGGGGTGTTGGAGATAGGGATCAGGGGCATGGAACAATCAGGATTCAGAATAGAGCATGACCATCAAGAGCAGCCCATGAGCTGGGGGGCACTCCCCATGAGCATGTTGATCCAACCTCAGCCAGGATACCAGGCAGAGCTGTTCAACACGGCATTGATAGAGGAATGGATGCTCGTCTAGGAGAGCAGATTCCAGGATTCCCTCATGAACTCGGGGGGCAGATCGGAGGCAACGGACAAGGACTACAGTTTGACGACAGTGATAGATTTTCGGAGATGGTCAAACGATCCATGAGAGGTTGATTAGTGAATAGAGATCTGGAAGATGTTAACAGGAGCCCCTTTGCTCCCGCAATTAGGCAGGCCAGGAATCCACCAGAATTCAAGCTACCGACATTGGAGATGTATGATGGAAGGACAGACCCTGTTGTTCATCTGACGAGGTATATGCGGCATATGGAAGTACTGGGGGCATCAGAGGAGATCATGGCCCGATGTTTCCTACTGTATTTGACAGACATAGCAGCATTATGGTTTAGACAATTAGAGAGCAGTTCGATTGGAACGTGGATCGAGTTGACTGAAAAGTTTATGAAGTAGTTCAGGGTTCATATCTCGAGGCCCAAAAATGCGATGAGTCTGACGACACTGAAGCAGAAGACCGGAGAGTCTTTGAGGAACTTCTTAACACGATTCAATGCAACAGCGACATCAGTGGATCAGCCAGATTCATCCATGGTTCTAATGGCAGCTGTATCTGGCATAGCCGATGGCTCAGAATTCAAGAATTCGCTGACGAGGGATCCATCTATGGACTTAGGAGAGTTTTACCATGAGGCAGAAAGGTTTCTACGACAAGAGGATGCAAGTGCTGAGAGAGAGGAAGGAGAGGGGGTTGATGTTTATGCAGTCAAAATCAGAGAACCGCCCGGAAAGGATTCAGGCAAGGAGAAAAGGAAACGGAAAGCAGAAGACAATTGTGATGAGCCAAAGCGGCCACGAAAGGAGCCAAGATTCACCTCTTATTTAGAGCTGAACGAGACTTTGGAACGAATCTACCAGGACACTAGGGGGCAGGTTCCCTACCGGAGGCCGATGAGGAGGGATCCGATCAACAATGAGAGGAAATCAGACAAGTACTGCTTATTCCACGAGCTAAGCGGCCATAGTACAAATGATTGTAGGCACTTGAGGGATGAGATAGAAGGGCATATCCTGAACGGCATGCTATCATAGTATGTGAGAAGGCGAGCAACAACGGTGGAGCAAGAACGACCACCATTTGCATCAACTGGGGACGGCTCAGGACCGAGGCATCAGCTTGTCATTAACTGATTGAAATAATGACGAATAAGTCACAAACTCCACACTAGTGTAGTTAAGTCGCTTACGCATGTACAGGATCATGAACGGTCCTTAGGCGTGCTTTGGGACGACTATCAACCGCATTAGTGTAGGTTTCTGCACTTTGACGTCTCTGCTTTGCTTTTGTTTTCTATTCTTTGCATTTGGACTTTATTTGGTTGAACATTTTGTTTGTAAGACTCATTTTGAATGTAAATCTGGTATTTGTAATTCCATAATGGCTAAGTCACTTACACATGTACGGGATCGCGAACGGTCCTCAGGCATGCTCTGAGATGGCGATAAACCGCCATAACAAATAATTTGGAAACTCACCCGAACGAGAAGTCTGACATTAATGATACTAAGTCCCCCCCGGGCACACACAACTCGCCACGAACGGGACCCCGACCGCGAATGGTCACAATTCGCCTCGAACGGCACCCAACCGCGAACGGTCGCCATTTGCCACGAACGGCACCCCGACCGCGAACGGTCACAATTCGCCTCGAATGGCACCCTACCGCGAATGGTCACCATTCGCCATGAACGGCACCCCGATCATGAACCATCACAACTCGCCTCGAATGGCATCCGACCTCGAACGGTCACATACCGCCCCGAACGGCATACGATCTCGAACGATCGCTATTCACAGTTAGGTAAGATTATCAGCCTCTTTATAGAACATTATCAGGATGCGAACATCCAGCTTGTCAAACTACAAAACACACCTTCCTATTGCAAGGCATGTTTTAGGGGGCAAGTGTTATCCCGCCTTTTGGCAAGGCCGTGACACCAAAGAATTGACTGAAAACGGAAGATAATCAGTCCCGACGACCGATTACCTACAAAGTTCACTATGGATGCCGGTAACACACACTGCACTTGTATCGATCAGCCAGTGATCGATGCAGATAGTACAAGATGGACCGATGCGAAATGCACTTATGTTGATCGATATGAAATAGGGCAGCGACGATCGATACGAACATGGCAGCAAATAATGGGTACGAACAAGGCTGAGCTTAGTCGATATGAACGAGGCGCATCCATAAAACAGACTCGGTCGCTCGACATAAAATGTGGATCGATCCTAAAAGCAAGTGCCACTTCATCAAACATCACGTGCAGAACCATCGATACGAAGCTATCGATACGAACAACATCGATACGAATTCAACAGTCTTCGAAAGATCCAAACTTGCATCGATCATAACTCAAAATCTACAAGTCCAAATGCCACCAAATTTTCATAGGAGCTTGCGTACATCCTCAAGAATGTTCATGATCGATCTCGACTCAATTGGATGAAATACTGATCGATACGAAGTTCGTTCGTATCGATCACGGATTAATTGCAAACGGCATGGGATCGATCGTGTGGGCCCACCCACGTGAGAGAAGAGGTCTTTCGGGATCTGAGCGAGATATTTCCAGCCTACACCTATAAATAGCAGTCCAAGAGATTTAGAAGAGGGGGATCTTTTGGCCCTTCTACGCCGTTACTCTGCTGAACTCCATTGTAATTCAGATATTATCAATTGTACTCTTGTAAATTAGTTAAGAATCATCAATAAAACATCAACTCTTCAAAGTGGACATAGGCTACAACGCCGAACCACTGTAAATCGTGTGTTTCTACTGCTTTCTCTTTTAAATTTTGAGTGTTCTTCACATTTATATTCTCTACATACTTGCTATCTGTGATTGTAAACGGGTGCTTCCATCGGCAATTGGGTGTTTGTGACCATTTTTGGCGCAAACATACATATCTATTGGATTAAAAAGGATTTGGAGATTCAAAGGTTCTACTTCCGATCTGGAGATTTGGATCGCTTTTAAAATGTGAGTGAGAAATTTTATAGATTGTTATAATATGAAAATTATCCCGTTGGTATTTATTTGATTTTTATGTCTAGTTGGATAATTGTATATGAGTTATAGGCAATGAATTGAATACGATCTAAATATAATAAATATCGCCTACATATTCTTGTATAGGAATTGATTTAGCATTGTATACAACCTGATCTGGAAATTAGTCTCAAACATATGAATTTAGAATATTGATTTAAATGAATTTATTTCAAATCTGAAATAGGTTGTATACTAATGTTATAAATTTGGATTATTACCCCAATCTTGTTAGAATATAAACTTTTCTACGTTTGAAATTATTGGAATTTAAATCCGTTTAATATTTGTAAATTAGTTTGATTTCTTTCCATTTTGGAAAGATACAGCATTTGATCTAACAAGTAATAATGCAAGTAGAAAGAGAAAGAGATGTGTAAAGTATAAATTCATTGTAGTTTACACTCTCTGTTTCAGTAATAAAAAGAAATGATTATTCATTGTAATTTAAAATGATGTAATTTGTTATTTTTAAAGTTAAATCTTTTGTTTTGGACTAATTTATGAAAATTATAGTGGATAATCTTTTTAGATATGATTCCAACAATTTAACATGGAAAAATATATTCTAGTGAAGATATATAATTAGAACATATTTAAAAGTAGATATTTCTACGTAATTACTATGCTTATAATAATTAAATAAAAAGCTAATAACGACGCTTGCACGTAATACTCGCGTTTATGATAATTAACTAATGGGGAAATAATTTAAAAGGTTGCAACTCCAATAAATGGTAATAAATATGGAGTTGCAATAATTTGATAGGGTAAATGGATTAATGTAATTGATAAAAATGGAATAGATATAAAAGGCTACTAATTTGAAATTAGTAATCATACATAAATGTATTAGAAAACGTCCTTTAGAATTTTTTGGATAAATTGACATTTATGAGCATTAAGCGGGGATTTATAGGTAGATAAATATTAAGGTAATTCTTATTGCCTTAAAAGGGAATTAGCAAGCTATGTCCAATATCTACCTAAGATAATATAAATAAAGACTTAGGATGGTTAATTGGACTTAGTGGGTTAGAGATG
The DNA here is from genome assembly GCA_030737815.1 of Allium fistulosum. Taxonomy (NCBI): domain Eukaryota; kingdom Viridiplantae; phylum Streptophyta; class Magnoliopsida; order Asparagales; family Amaryllidaceae; genus Allium; species Allium fistulosum. The sequence goes on along the minus strand of CM060902.1, from coordinate 1,036,170,651 downwards.
CGAGGTCAGTAGAGTCGCTTGACGAAAGACTGTCCTTCACTTTGAGGCTATACCAGCAGTCGGGTGTACTTACTATTGATGTGAGATGTCACTTGTAACAACTCTGTTGTTAATGACCTAATTAATTACGATTAATTAGTGTGATTAACTTGAATATGAAATTTTGGAATTTAATCTAGTATGAATATTAAATTATGATATTCGATTTCGTCGAAATATTATTTAAATCGATTATTGGATTTTTAAATTCTCAAATAAAACTGCTTGTGAATATTTGGATTAATTTATAGAAATATGATCAAACTTAGTTCAATTGATTTAATTAGTTAGGCTAAATAAATTTATTGATTTGACTAAGAGAAATGACTTATAACTTGATTTATTTGTCTTGGGCTTTAGTGAATTACAAGCCCATCAGCCTATCCATTTATGTAATAAACTAAACACTCCATAATCCAATTAAAACTCAAGCACTTCATAATTTTTTTAACTCCTCTCTAATGTGAACAACGTTCACCTCATATATCCAAAATCGAACGCTATTTTGCCTAATCCCTAAAATCGCTCAATAGGAAATCAAACAAAAAACAAACAACAACCCTAGCCTAAATCGCGACTGGATGGCGACGTCGAGACTGCGGTGAGCAAGGAAAGAGGCATGACTTCGCGAAGGGATTCGACGATGGAGAGGCCGTGGGCGGCGAAGTCAGGTGAAGGCACTAAGTGCGTCGATAGTTTGGTACCATTTCATTCACGATTGCTGTAGATGGATTTAATGTGAGTTAGCACTCACACTTTCTATCTCTAAATCCTATGCACTGTTTAGTTTGTTGAATTCATCTGCAATTGTGTTTGGATGGATTTGTGATGTGCCAAAACCCTAGTGTTTGCCTCCATATGAATTGGTTAAATTATTAAACTTATGAACAATCGTAGGTATATGGTACTTTGTCTAGTTTAGTTTGGGCTTCTATATGGCTGTTGTTCCTCTATGTTGCTTTGCAGATTTTGTGGTTTTATTTCTCTGTTGTTTGCTGAACCTATGAACTAGGCCACATAATATGCTTGCATGTTCTTGAATGTTAAAACCATTGAACACACACACACACATGTATTTTTCACAAACTAGTAGTATTGCTTTTTTTGAACAAAAAGAACTAGTAGCCCACTAGAATTCAATAGTATTGCTTTTTTTGAACAAAAAGAACTAGTAGCCCACTTGAATTCAATAGTATTGCTTTTTTGAACAAAAATAACTAGTAGCCCACTTGAATTCAATACTATATGCAAGTATACTTTTATACAAAAGACTGTTTGAATATATTTTGTAAGCTTAGTGAATACCTTTGTCAATTACTGTTTTATAATTTCACTCTTATAAAACAGTTTGTTTTAGAAATATATTATTAACTTGTTTTGTATTAAAAAGTATACATGGATTCAAAATGAGGTTGTGTATAAGGCATATATAGGTTTCAAAATACCCTCCTAATAATAGCCTATCATTTCTTATCTTGTAGGATGTGTATCTATTCATATTTAATATATGCACCTAGCCTTGTTATCAAGATATTAGTAACCTAGCATATATATATTTTTGTTGAAACTTAAACAACGCATTGCTTGTACATATTTTTGGTAGCTGACTTGGTCTTGCATTTATATAAGTACACTTGTCCTTTGCATTGAAATATGATTATACTACCAAGCATTATTGCTTCCATTTTGGTCCATGTCCTTGCCTCGATGTTGTACATGCTTTTATTTAGGAGTTTAACTTGTTATCTTTGCTAGCGTTGCATCTTTTAAATACATAGTAATATATATAAATAACTTAACTTGTTCATCTTTTATTCCAGTGGATGTACATATGAAATGTACATGTAAGTTTCAAAATTTTACATGCTTCTTGTTTGTACCAAAAATGGGCACAACACTCTTCGGAAGTTTTTGAAGAGATAAAATGAAGAAATTAAATGGAAAAAGAGGATTATCTAACAAAAAATCCAAAAACAGATATGAAAATAATTAAAACGCACAGAAACACAAGAATTTAGAGTGGTTCGGCATGTTGCCTACGTCCACTATGAAATTGATCACTTTATTGATGTTTCTTTGATGATTACAATTGATTGCAGCGGGTTACAACAGATGAAAGCTATGAAATTCGAGTACAACAGCAGTAATGGAGTATGGAATTGAATCCGGTAGAGTTTGGGCGTTGGAGCGTCAAAAGATTCTTTCTCTGTAGGCCCTGGGGCTTTATTTATAGGCGTAGGAGGCTGATATTTCGCCCAGATCTCGGAAGACTTCTTCTGGCACGTGAGTGGGCTCACGCGACCAAGCCCGTGAAGTTTCGACTCGATCCGTGATCGATACGAACGAATTTCCTATCGATCAAGATTTCGTCCAATGGAGTTGAAACTTGGTGTGAACATTCTTTAGCATGTACGTAAGTTCCTGCGAAAATTTCATAGTATTTGGACTTGTGGATCTCGAGTTATGATCGATACGAAATGGAGACTTTCGGTAGTTCGTTTGGTTCGAATCGATCTATTCGACTCGATCATGTTCGAATCGATGGCTGCACGTGCCTTGGTGATGACGTGGTTTGCACTCTTCGGATCGATCCACTTTCGATGCCGAGTTGACCGAGTCTCCCCATATTTTCGCCTAGTTCGTATCGATGCTGTTGCCTTGTTCGCGTCGATGAAGGATGCACAGTTCGTATCGATTGTTATGCCTTGTTCGTATCGATTGAAAACGATTCCAGTCGATCGATACGAAGTGAAAGTGGCCGGATGGGCTCGAACATTGGTAGCTCGATCGATACGAATAACCATGATATGATCGATACGAACATGGACTCCTCGATGGATACGAAGCAACTGGGCTTGAAGGATACAAACAAGGGGCCTTCTAGGATGGATACGAACTAGACTCCATTTGTTGCTGATCGGTTCGAAACTACGTGTAGATGATGGATTCGAACGAACGTGGGTCGATGGATTCGAACAAAGCTTTCCCTGATGGATGTGAAGCAGTGTGGTTGGATTGATGCGAATTCGATCGATACGAACTGAGGCTCGATGATGGATACGAAATGGGGTTATTTCCTTCAATTTGCATCGATCATAACTTGAGCATATGAACTCGGATTGTCTTGAAATTTGAAGTGCTGACTTCCATGGCTTTGCTCGTCGTGTCTTGTTGATTGTAGCTTGATCCGGACTCAGACAAAATTCGTCGATATCCATAGTGAGCCTGTGTATAGCCGATCTCTAAGACGAACCGTTGTTGGTTTCTAGTCAAGTTCTTGGTGTCACGGCCTTGCCAAAAGGCGGGACAACATTTGCCCCCCAAAGTACGTCTTGTGGAAACATGACGTGCTTTGAAAAGCTGCAACCTTCACTTTGATCAGTCATCGTCCTTTGAAAGTAGTAATCTTTGACTAATTTCCTCGGTAATGTGAACCGTGGATTGTCAACTGTTGTACCCTGTATCGTTGTAGCTGATTGCTGCTTGATTGAGATTAGCTGTTTGTTGTTGTAACCGTTATCAGACGAGTATCCAATTCCTGTGGATGTTGAAAATCAAATATTAGTCCGACATATATGCATATATGTTAATCTGACTCTCGTTGACGTTGCTCGTCCGTGAGTCGTTGTCAGTTTATCTCGTATCGAATTCCGTATCGATCCTTTCCTGAACCGATGTGAAATCCGAATTGTAACAACGCTCGATGGTTGTTTTTGAATGTTCCTTCGTATCGATCCTCTCCTGAATCGATGTAAAAGGTCGAAACATTGTCTTTGCATCGATATACATCGTATTGATGGATACGAAATGAACATTTTACATCAATGGATGTGAGGTTCGATGGATGCGAAACGATTGTTCGTATCGATGGAGTTCAATGCCTTCAAAACAGCCCTCATTGTGTATTTCGAATCGATGGGCCCTATCGACCATTTCGAATCGATGGGAACTTGGGCTGATGGATTCGAACAGACATTTCGACTCAATCCGATGGTTGACCTGTAGTGACCGGTCGTGTTGACTGGGAGGCGAATCGTTTCTCCCTTTCACACTCGAGTCCATATAAATACTTTGGACTTAGTCGTCTTTCACTTTTTACTTTTTACTTTTTACTTTTCCGCTTTGTCTTCGTATCGCTCCAAAGACTTGGAAAAGGAAAACTTCTTGCCTTCGAATCGAATCAAAACCTTTAATCCCTTTAACCAGTTATCGAAATCAGGTAATTAATTGAACAAATTCAGTCCTAAAATGACGAGATTCAAATTCTCATGCCATTCCATTCGAATTCATGTCCGAACGTTATTCGGGGAAGTAGATATAGTGCGAGGTCGAGGAAGGAGAAGATGGAGTTCGAATCGATCTGGGGAAGAAGGAGTGTGGAGGAAGATGGCTTGATCCTCATTTCGTGTCGATCTGGGGCATCTGCGTTCGAATCAATTTAGATGGTAAGGTTCTATCTCGGAGTTCGCATCGATCCCAGAAACGTTAAGTGGAATGATGTAGTTCGTATCGATGCTTGAGGATGGTGGGAAATTATGTCGATCTATAATGATCGTTGCGTGGACTTGTCCTGTTTGATCGATACAGAATTCTCACTTCTACGATTGATGCAAAAACTAGGCCAGTGAATCGATGCAAAGTCCCTGGCTTCAGATTGATTCGAAAGATACTCTTACGATCGATACGAAATGCATCGACTTGAATGTGATCGATACGAAGCAGTGGCTCCCCTGACTAATACGAACCCAATCGTCGACGATCGATTCGAAGCCTCTGACCTTGATCGATACGAAACCGGACACTGATGATTGATTCGAAGCAAATTCCTGATGACTGATATGAGCCCGAACCTTGATGGATACGAAACTTGGAATAACCGATAGCATGATTTCCGATGAGCTTCATTCTCGCATATCTGGACTTAACTGTTACCCTGCATATTTGACTGCATATCGAAGCTCGTCGATGGAACTGTAACTTAACAAAATTTTAACAAACTTTAACTCAGATCGGTTCCTATTATCTGGATGGCACAGTTGTGACGGTCAGCGACGACGGTCATTCCGACTGAATTTCGAAGTCTTATCGTTTACATGCTTTCCTTAACTCTGTAGAATTTTTCAAGTGATATACAGCACTGCACTGCATAACATATTCACACACTTCACACTGCGGGATGCACAGGTTTATTATCTGTTTAACGATTATTTTTCATAAGCTAGTTAGTCATGGAACCTTCAAGTTCACAACAGCAGGAAGTTCAAGGTTCAATCCCTCCAATAATCGAGATACCGGCCATCGAGGCCGAAGTCATAGATCCAGCTCCGGACGAGTTTCCAAGTGCCCGGTTCATTTGTAGTCCACAAGACTCTGTGCCGTCCGGCATCTTTGAAGATATGCTGGGACGGATTTGTTTAAGACATGGCTTGTCGCTTGACGATGTATTATTGCCAGGGCCAAACGATAGGCCGCATGCTCCTCGGAGGGGTTTACTGCTTTCAATCGTCATGCTTGCACAGAAGGGACACTTCCTCCATTTAATCAGTACATAAGGGAAATGCTGTCATTCCTCGGAATCGCTCCATCCCAGCTACACCCCAACGGATACTCCTTGTTGAATAGCACTTTCATCGTTTTTATGGAAATTCTCTTTCGACCACCAAAGCCGATCGAGATTAGATATCTCTTCAACATTAAGAGCCACGGAGACAGCCCTTCTTTCACATTCTTAGAAGCGGTTAGGAACTATCAAATAGTAACAGGGTCCTAGGGAAGGCTGAGTTACTTTAAAACAGAATGGTTCTACGTTCGATGTCCCCCTGGATTCGCTAGGCGATGGTTGGATAGACGTAAGTGTTGCAGTCTTTCTCGTGAATTATTGAGATAATAGTAATTATTCTCAAAACTAAGATACTTCTCTTCTCTTACATCCGCAATCTCATGACCTGATGGTGGGTATTTCAGAGAGTTGGTTCGGACCCTCCAAGCAGTTCCGGGTGAAGAGAGGAACATTGACTTGGTTCTAACCGACAGAAACTTGAGAATTGTCGGGCTGATTGAACGGAAGCAAAAGATAAGGATGGAAGGGATACTTAGAGCGGTCTCGAAGAAGCGGGTGAAACACAAAGCGTCCGGTGTCGTGATAACCAAAGGGGTTGACCCGGAGAGAACACCCACTGATGATGAACTTATAGCCGGGCCTTCTGGCAGTTTCCAGGACTCAGGAGGAAGGAGAAAAGGCAAGGCAGTTGCTCATAAGCGTTCTAAGTCCATGAGATTGAAATCCGTGGTTATGTCTTTGCCTGTTCCTGGAATTAGAATTTTGGAGGCTCCTCCCCCGCAAGTAGAGAATCCTTTCGAAGGGCTTGCTGATATTCCGATTCCGGATTATGTGTCGTTTCAACATGACACCGGGATGGAGGAGCTTGACAGTGCTCTTGATCTGAGCGAGTCGCTTGCTATAGGTGCTGTCGACATTTCCGGTTGGTCGAGGGGTTGCACATACATACACTTCACGGGACTACACGATTCTCTAATCGCAAATTGTCCAACTCAAGAGATCGCTAATTTTTCTTTCATTTCTCATTCATAGGTATGATGTCCGGGAGAGGATCAATGCTTGGGAGCCTTCGCTCGGCTCGAAAGTCTTCTTCTTCTTATTATGATTCCCGCAGGAGAGATTCAGATAGAGATCGCGATCGCGGGTACACTAACCAAGAGAGGTATGAGCGGGACAGGGATAGAGAATAAATACACTGATCTAGGTCTCGCTCTCCACCTCCTAGAATCCCATCTCCACCTCCTCTTCAGACTTCACATCCACCTAAGCCTCCGCGACACCGACCGTCTTCTCATACTTCGAGATCCGAAACTCATCACCAGCGAGTTGAAACCGTGGTCCCCGTAATTGCAGAGCAGGCCATAACTAAGCCCACGGGGGAAGGGGCTATTAAAATTGCTCAGCTGAGGAAGGAGTTCCCGAACATATGCTTTGACGGCTACGTCTTCCCACCTCATTTAAAGAGAATTCCGTTAGGGGTGGAAAACACGATGCATGATTACGTTCATGACGTCTACACCCAATATAGAGAGTGGGTAAAGGCTGTAGAAAAAGCTTCCAAGGTGGCCTTTGAACGGGCCAAAGCGATCGAGAAGATGGAGTCCGATCTTGCTCAAAAGGACCGAATCATACAAGTGCTCAATACTGAGGCTGAGTCTTCTCGAAAATCTAAAATTGAGGCCACCAAAAAAGATGATGAAGCGACTGTGGCGATGGAGAGGTTGAGGCAAACACACGTTGCCTTGGTGGAGGAGATGGGCCACCGAAATACTATAGTCACCGCCAAACGGGATGCGGCGGTCAAGGAACTCAATGAGCTCAAGGCCAAATTCTCTGACATGGCCAAGGAAAAGGATGATGCGAACAACGCAGCCCAGAGGCATGCGAACAGGCTGTCTTGCTTCGGGGTGAACGGGATGCGGCCATGGCTAAGGTTCGCGAGGTGGAGACTGAGGTCGAGGAGAAGGTGAAATCGACTGAGTCTAGGCTAGAAGCCGACATTGAAGTTCTTCTTGTTGTTTACAACGCCAACGTGTTGAGGCACAGGGGGCTAGCCTGGCTCGATGATTACCCGGCACACTTATATAATGCCTGGGGCCGATTGGTTGAGGAGGAGAAAGCGGGGCATCTGGGTGAGTCTATTGATGAGTTTGAACTCGAGAATCGTCTGCTAAATGAAGATGAAAGAAAGATTCTCCAGGAGTCAATGATTTCTTATGAGAAGGAGAGACTCGGCACCCAGCACCTGGAAATAGGAGAGAGCTCTGGGGTTGAACACCACGACGCAAGTCTTGAAATTCCCGTGTCAACCCAGCCTGAATCCGTGCCTACGGTTGATCCCCAAGCCATTCTTGCCTACAATCCGGATCAGCCGCAGATGTCTCCGGCTACAGAGCAAGTTGTTGAAGTTGTTCAGCCTTCTACAAGTCAAACTGAGGAAGGTATTCTGAACATTCTACATATCTGTCTTAAGTCGGAACCGTCACTCGAATTAAGTTCTAACAGTTCTCTTATTTTTTATCCAGTGATTGATGCTGCACCGGCCGCGCCTCCTGTCACTCAAGAATCACATCACATGCAGGAGGCTATCGTTACCGAAGCGACCACTGTAACTACAAATGCCCCACTCGATGAAACGCAGGAAGCACGCTTGTTTTTGACGAGCAGATGATGGAGGAACTCTTTCGTCGTCATAGCGATCCTTTTGCTGACCTGCCATTTGTTATGGGTGGAGGCACTCCTGCTTCAGGCTCTTCGATGCCAACTACTGATGCTCCCAGCGAGGCCCGAGTGATTACCGAAGAGGAGATATTGGTCGAAATCGACGCTGAGATGGAAGCAGCGGCTCATGGTGGCAGTTTTGGAGGTGGGATAGCGACACCTGGTCTAGCTCCGCTCAGAATGATATCTCCTGGTGGTACAGTTTTCGACACTAGTGTGCCCATTCCACCTTCTACATTTGATCATGTTCCTCCGACTCCGCTCGCAGGAAGCATCCCTATTCATTCGAGCTCGGAGGAGGATGTTAAGATCATGCCCCCGCCTGGAGACCGACCACCGAAAAGTAAAGGCTCAAGGAGGAAAGGTAGTGGCGGCTCCAGCGGGTCTACACCGAAAAGGAAGTCGAGGAAGAAGAAATAGTAGACATGCTTCATCGGTTTTATTTTGATTTTCATTTTGTTGGCCGTGTATAGATGCGGGTTCGGCCCCCGCTAGTAAATTTTTTTTGGAACAAACTTGTACACGAATTTCTTTCATAAATAGTAGAAATGAAACTCTTCTTTTTTGGCTTCTTCTCAGTTATCGTGTATTTGCCTAAGCGTTTCAATATCTGAAGTGCACTTGTGAAGCTTCAGCTTCCGAGTCAAGTTTGTTTTTGTTTGCCAGGTCCGGAAACTGTGGACATGGTTTACGACCGGGAAGAAGTTGAATTTTGACGTTGCACCGCTTCAGTCAATGGTCGACACTTAAGTTCTGCCCCCCAGTCTTGGGGGGGAGTTGTAGAACATCAGTCAACGATTGTTTCCCACTTATAACACGTTGAGTCTGGTGCCACTGAACGGATGTTTGGGACAAGTGGAGATTGAGTAGTTCAACCATACTTGCTCAATTTTTGATGATCATATCCGAACTCTGGGGATTTTCATTTGTTTTGTGGCGGTTGATTACGCCGATTTAGATTTTAACTATACATCCGCGCTCTGGGGACTCGGAGTCCATATTTATACTCCGACTCGCACTCTGGGAGTTCGGAGTTGGTATTTATACTCCAATTCGCGTTCGGGGAATTTGGAGTTGATGTTTATACTCCGTTTCGCACTCTGGGAATCCGGAGTTGATGTTTATACTCCAATTCACACTCTGGGAACTTGGAGTTAATGTTTATACTCCGACTCACACTCTGGGAGTTTGGAGTTAACGTTTATACTCCGTTTCGCACTCTGGGAATCCGGAGTTGGTAAACAGATGGTCAGTCACATCTGTTGCATGTTTTCGGATTTGGCTCGCACTCTAGGAACGAAAGGTGTATCAGGATCGTGGATGGTCGGATCACATCCACCCCGAGTTAACAAGTGTGGTCGTTAGATGGACGGGTCCACCCTCCTCAAACTTGGTTCAGATACGGACGAAGTCGTTAGGCGGACGGATCCACCCACTTCGTAGACGTATTTCATACTCCAGTTCGCACTCTGGGAATCTGGAGTTAAGCGAAGGATTGTCGTGTATCAATCCTTTTTTGACTTTGGTGTAATGGCTTGTCCCCGAGCTCGGGTTTCACTTAGCGAGTGACCGGTTGCATCACAGTCACTCCCTATTTGAATAAATCCCACCGTATAGTGAAACTTAGCTCTCCGTGCATGGTGATGTTCATATGAAGTATTTCAAGTAAATCACAGCTCTGGCTCGAAGAGATTGCATTTTGTTGCTGAAATAAGAAAATATGGCAAAGTCAGTTGCCTTATTACAAATTCTAATTTCGAAATGCAGAAACAAATTGCAAAATGGAAAATAAATTAAATGAATAAACATAGCCTATTATGTGTAGTAACGACGAAGACTCTCGCTGTTCCAAGCTCTCGGCAGAGTAAGACCGTCGACCGTCGATAATTTGAATGTGCCATCTCCGAGCCTTCGTTCAATAACATATGGTCCTTCCCATGTTGGCTTCATATGTGAAGGGACCAGATAGATTCTTTTCAGGACGAGATTTCCTAGTTCAAAGGTTCCCTGGCAGACCTTGGTGTTGTACAATCGGGCGACTCGACTTCGATACGCGGCTGCCCTCAAATCAGCCTCTTCACGCTTCTCATTTCTAGTTCGATTGGAATAACAGCTTCTGAGCCATAAGAGAGAGAATGGAGTGTGACCGATCGCAGACTTGTGGGTTGTTCGGTAAGCCCATAAAGCCATAGGAAGTTCATCGACCCACTTGCCCCCGACCTTTTCCAGTGGTTTTTTAAGAATGGACTTTATAACTTTATTGACCGCTTCGACCTGTCCGTTCGCTTGAGGGTGTGCAACTGTAGAGAATTTCTTTTGAATGTGAAACCGTTTGCAAAAATCTTTAAATTCAACACTGTCGAATTGGGTTCCGTTATCAGTAATAATGGTGTGTGGGAGACCAAATTGACTGATGATGATGCTGACTACGAAGTTGATCACTTTTTTCATCGTTATGGTAGCAAGAGGTTCAGCTTCAGCCCACTTTGTGAAGTAATCAACTGCGACGATGGCGTATTTTGCACCACCTTTTGCCAGAGGTATGCAAACGGCCATGGGCTGACCATTTGCGTTATCTCGGTAGGTGGGGCTCTAGGATTTCGAGCATGCTTTTGACATTTATCGCACTTCTTTGCATAATCTGACGCATCGCAATTCACAGTCGGCCAATAATATCCATATCGAAGTATTTTCTTGGCCAGTGCTTGCCCCCCGGTGTGATCGCCACATTCTCCCTCGTGTACATCATGTAATACTCGTTTAATTTCATCGTGAGAGATACACCGGAGTAAAGGAACAGAGTACCCTCTTCTGTACATGATTCCTTTCTGGATGGTGAATTGGGAGGCCTTCCGAAGGACTTGTCTCTTTTCACTCCTGCGCTCCGGTAGGGTTCCGTGCTCAAGGTAATTTCTGAATGGAGTCATCCATGACACCTTATCGGGAACGGCTTCACATACCTAATCTATTTCCGCCCGGTCAATGCTTGGGGAAGTTAACGTTTCTACGGGAACGAGTCCAATTTGTTGAGCTTCACCTGTGCTGGCTAACTTTGCCAATGAATCGGCCTTCTGATTGCGTTCTTGAGGTATACAATAAATGGCATAATAATCAAACTGATTCAGTATTTCCTGAACTCGAGCTAAGTAGGCAGCCAGCCTTCGATCTCTTGCTTGATATTCTCCCCGAACTTGACACACAACTAATTGTGAATCACATTAAATCTCCCCAGCAATAATTCTCAAATCTCTGGCAAGTTTCAATCCAGCTAAGAGGGCTTCATATTCAGTTTCATTATTGGTTGCATGAAAATCAAACTTTAAAGCATAACATATAGATCGGCCGTCGGGGGTTTCAAGTACAACACCAGCGCCCGAACACCTGTTGTTTGATGCACCATCAATGTACAGCTTCTAGACGTATTCAGGTGATTCACTGGTTTCGGGAAAGTCCTCTGGAATGGTAAATTCAGCTATGAAATCGGCTAGGACTTGTCCTTGAATGGCTCGCCTTGGAGTATAAGTAATATAAAACCGGCTCAGTTCGATGTTCCACTTGAGTAACCTACCAGACGTCTCAGGCCGCGTAAGGACCTGTCGTAACGGCTGGTCGGTGTAAACAATAATAGGATGTGCCTGGAAATATGGACGGAGCTTCCTTGATGCAATAACATGGCAATAAGCCAACTTCTCTAGTTTCGGATAATTTCTTTCAGCCCCAGTCAATCGTTTGCTGATGTAGTATACTGGCTTTTGTATCCTGTCTTCTTCTCGAATCAAGGCAGCGCTGATAGCATTTTCTGATATCGCCAAGTAAACGTACAACTTCTCATGATCAATAGGCTTTGATAGGATAGGTGGTGTGGATAGATGTTGAATTAGTGCTTGGAAAGTGCCCTCACACTCCGTGGTCCATTCAAAGTTTCGTTTTCCTTTTCGGATTAGATCGAAGAAGGGAATGCATTTGTCAGTGGACTTTGAAATGAACCTGCTCAGTGTTGCTACTTTCCCATTAAGACTTTGGACTTGCTTTATAGTTTTCGGAGTTTCAAGATTTCTGATTGCCCAGATCTTTTCAGGATTAGCCTCGATCCCCCGAGCATTGACGATAAACCCAAGGAATTTTCCGGATGCAACTCCAAAATGACATTTCAGTGGATTGAGCTTCATTCTGTATTCTCGAAGTATGTTGAACATAGTTTCCAAGTCTTTATTATGGCCAGTGGAAAATCGTGACTTCACAAGCATGTCGTCTACATATACTTCCATGGTTTTTCCGATTTGATTGGCAAACATCCGATTGACCAATCGTTGATAAGTAGCCCCAGCATTCTTGAGTCCGAATGGCATAACTTTTTAGTAATAAAGTCCCAGATTGGTTACGAAGCTGGTATGTTCTTGATCAGGTAAGTGCATCGGTATTTGATTGTAGCCAGAATACGCGTCCATGAAGGATAAGAGCTCATGTCCAGCTGTTGAGTCTACGAGCTGATCAATTCTGGGAAGCGGGAAACTGTCTTTAGGACAAGCTTTATTCAGATAGGAGTAATCGACACATGTTCTTCATTTTCCGTTCGACTTTCGAACGAGCACGGGATTCGACACCCATTCGGGGTATAGCGCATCTCGAATGAACCCATTTGCTTTAAGCTTTTCTACCTCTTCTTGGCGGCAGATCTCTCTGGATCCATACCACGCCTTTTCTGTTTGACCGGGACATGCCGCGGGTCGATATTCAAGGTGTGGCTCGCGATGTCTGGCGAGATCCCACACATGTCAGAATGCGTCCAGGCGAATACCTCAAGATTCACCCGTAAAAATTCAACCAATTCCTCTTGAGTTTGCTGGCTTAGTTGAGAGCTGATCTTTATCATCTTTGAATCATCATCATTGTCAATTGGGACATCGATCGTCAGTTCGGTCGGGGATGCTTGACTTTCTTTAGATTCTCCTTCGTCTTCAGTTTCTCTTGGGTCAAGATCCCTTTGGAATTGGCTAGGGTGCCCGGGCCTAGGCACAGGCGTTAATTGTCAATTATCAGCAAAACAGACGCATAGAGATTCCTCTACGCCCTTTCCTTTCTCCTTTCGCTGCGCCTCCCGCATCTCGGCAACATAACAGGCTCTCGCTGCAGCCTGATCTCCTTGGATGACTCCCACTCCACGATCAGTGGGAAACTTTAAAGTCAAACACCATGGGGCAATGGCTGCCCTAAATTCAGCGAGGGCCGGTCGGACCAAGAAAGCATTATAAGGGGAGTCTATGTCTAACACAACGAACTGTAATATCCGTACTCTTCGGCGTTCTCCAACTCCCAACTCCACTGGTAGTTCCACTACTCCAATGGGTATAGTAGCACTCCCATTGAAACCATGGATTTAGGACTAACAAGGTTTCAAATCTTTGGCTTCCATCTTCATTTGGTCGTAAGCTCGTTTAAACAAAATATTCACAGAGCTTCCACTGTCAACTAAGATCCTCTTCATCCAAGAAGGGCCTACTTGAGCTGAGATGACCAGTGGATCGATAGTGGGGGCTTCGACTTTATCAGCATCTCTGTCTCTGAATACGATGTCATCAATCATCGTCTTCTGTTGTTTGGCCGGAGCCCCTTCATCAAAACTACCATAACACTCGAAGTCCACATGCCTAATAGAGCTGGCATACGACTCCATTTCCTTCCAGCTTCGGTCTGCTGGATGAGGACCACTGCTTATTGTATTAATAACCAATCTCCCTCCAGTTCGAGCGAGTTCCGCCTGCCTTTCCTGGTTTGGTGCACGATTCTGATTTGATGGGCCCACACCTCCCGACTGCGGCGCCCGAACATACTGATCCAACTTCCGTTCACGTATCAGCTTTTCAATGAGATCTTGTAAATGACGACACTCATTTGTATTATGGCCATAACTTTCATGGAATCTACAAAACTTCCCTGTTTGGACATGTCTTTCTGTTGACGGCTTCGGGGCAGGTTTCTTGTATTGCATGGTATTACAAGTCTGTAAATACACATTTTCCAGCGACGTATTCAATGGAGTATAGTTGTTGAACATGGGAGCTCTACGTCGTGGACCACGACTTTGATCTCGTTTTTTACCTTGATTTCCACTGTCCCTCTGCTGGTACTGTTTGTTTTGTATATTCAACTGAACTTTTCCAGAACTCTCCCCGGATTGTTTAACTGCGATGTTACTTTGAATTCCTTCAATGCTGAGCCCTGAGTCATCCTGCTTCCTAGACTGTTTTGCATCCTCCCTTCTCAAGAATTAGGCTGCCTTGGAATAGAAACGGTCCAATGACGCAGGCGGCTTCCCAGCTAACCAATTTCCGAACTCGGAATCAGGATCAATCCCCTTAGTCAATTCCATTAGGATAGAGTTGTCATTGGGATTGCCTATTTCTGCACACACAGCACGAAATCGCTCCAAGTAACGTCTGAGTGTTTCCCCGGGAGCTTGAGTGACACTAGACAGGGTATTAACATCTTTAGGCCTCGCTACGTGCATACAGAATTTTTCAACAAACTTGGTGGCCATCTGGTCAAAATTAGAAATGGATCGTGGTGGTAAACGAGTGAACCACATAGTAGCAATGCCCCCTAGGGAAATGGGGAAACTACGGCATTTTACTGCATCATCAGCTCTTGCAGCATTCATTAGCCATTCATATTTCAGGATGTGTTGATTTGGATCAGAATTCCCTTCATAGACTGGCAAAGTTGGCATCCTGAAGCACCGAGGTGGTTCAACATATAATATGTCATCAGTGAAAGGGGTATGATTCCGGGAGATTCCCCAGTCGTCGTTAGTGAGACCCTGACTTTCACGGATCATCTGACGAATCATCGTCGGATATCCGACATCTGGATATTTGGAGGATGTTGTGCCAAGGTGTGGTCGGGTTCCACAACGCGAGTCTGGACCGGACGCGGTCGACGGTCCGTGCCTCGCCTCCTTGGTTCAACGTTTTTAGGGACATAAGGTTCTGGAGTATGATCTCGTTGGTTACGATGCAGATCAGCTTGATTCCTAGCATCAACTCCTTGTTCGGTAGTGGTGGTGGTAGCGAGGTTGCCTATGACATGGTAAGGAGTGGCACCCCCTCGGGATGAAGGTCCGGTATGATGACTGGTGGATGGTCCAGTTCTAGGTTGTCCAAGATTCAAGGTAGGTTGGTGTCCCGTGGCCTGGGTGTAGCTTACATCCAGCCGTGGGCGTGTGGACCGGTAATGATCATCAGATAAGGCTGAACTTTCGGTGGAAGAGTAAGAAGCTTGATCTCTTCTGGATCTTCTGCGCCTTTGGCGATTCAGCTGGTTGGTCAACTCTGTATTGGCGCGCAGTTGTTCAGTAAGTTGTTGCCGACTCTGGGTCAACTCTTGAAGCAGCATCTGGAATGGAATTCTTGTCTGGTGACCGGGTCTGATGGATCTGAGGGTTCGGCGACATCTTGGTTGGATGGAGGCAATTGCACGAGATTCTGTCTGTTCCGTCCTTCTTGATCAGCAGCTGTAGAGGCAGTTCGTGTACTCACCATGATGAATTGACGAAGTCCTTTCCTAGATTTGTTGCAAATCTGAATAGAATGGAAGGGCTTCAAGACTTGAGATATGGATCTTCTTCTTGGATTTATGCAATCCGGTATCGATAGGAGATCCAAGGAGCAAGAGAAAAATTAGGTTTTTTCTCAGTGAAAGCACCAAAGTGTTTGTACCAAAAATGGGCAAAACACTCTTCAGAAGTTTTTGAAGAGATAAAATGAAGAAATTAAATGGAAAAATAGGATTATCTAACAAAAACTCCAAAAACAGATATGAAAATAATTAAAATGCACAGAAACACAAGAATTTAGAGTGGTTCGGCGTGTTGCCTACGTCCACTATGAAATTGATCACTTTATTGATGTTTCTTTGATGATTACAATTGATTGCAGCGGGTTACAGCAGATGAAAGCTATAAAATTTGAGTACAACAGCAGTAATGGAGTATGGAATTGAATCCGGCAGAGTCTGGGCCTTGGAGCGTCAAAAGATCCTTTCTCTGTAGGCCCTGGGGTTTTATTTATAGGCGTAGGAGGCTGATATTTCGCCCAGATCTCGGAAGACTTCTTCTGGCACGTGAGTGGGCCCACGCGACCAAGCCCGTGAAGTTTCGGCTCGATCCGTGATCGATACGAACGAATTTTGTATCGATCAAGATTTCGTCCAATGGAGTCGAAACTTGGCGTGAACATTCTTTAGCATGTACGTAAGTTCCTGTGAAAATTTCATAGCATTTGGACTTGTGGATCTCGAGTTATGATCGAAACAAAATGGAGACTTTCAGTAGTTCGTTTGGTTCGAATCGATCTATTCGACTCGATCATGTTCGAATCGATGGCTGCACGTGCCTTAGTGATGACATGGTTCGCACTCTTCGGATTGATCCACTTTCGATGCCGAGTTGACCGAGTCTCCCCATATTTCTCCTAGTTCGTATCGATGTTGTTGCCTTGTTCGCGTCGATGAAGGATGCACAGTTCGTATCGATTGTTATGCCTTGCTTGTATCTATTGGAAACGATTTCAGTCGATCGATACGAAGTGGAAGTGGCCGGATGGACTCGAACATTGGTAGCTCGATCGATACGAATAACCATGATATGATCGATATGAACACAGACTCCTCGATGGATACGAAGCAACTGGGCTTGAAGGATACGAACAAGGGGCCTTCTAGGATGGATATGAACTAGACTCCATTTGTTGCTGATCGATTCGAAACTACGTGTAGATGATGGATTTATACGAACATGGGTCGATGGATTCGAACAAAGCTTTCCCTGATGGATGCGAAGAAGTGTGGTTGGATCGATGCGAATTCGATTGATACGAACTGAGGATCGATGATGGATACGAAATGGGGTTATTTCCTTCAATTTGCATCGATCATAACTTGAGCATATGAAATCGGATTGTCTTGAAATTTGAAGTGCTGACTTCCATGGCTTTGCTCGTCGTGTCTTGTCGATTGTAGCTTGATCCGGACTCGGACAAAATTCGTCGATATCCATAGTGAGCCTACGTATAGCCGATCTCTAAGACGAACCGTCGTTGGTTTCTAGTCAAGTTATTGGTGTCACGACCTTGCCAAAAGGTGGGATAACACTTCTAGTTCATAACCTGACATCCTTTAGCTAGGCTAACTTCAAATAAGAACAACATGCTTTATTTCTAATCTTTCTATGAAATTTTGCAATATTTTAGTAGCATGGCATGTTTGTTTTTCACATGGTACATGTTTTATTTTGTAGTCATGTAACCTGGCATCTTTTAAGTACCTAGTAAAATATAAATAGCTTGATTTGACATCAATTTATGCACACCTATATATATAAGTTTACTTGCCTATAAACATATAGCCTAACTTGACTATTCATATAAGACAGTACTCTTGCTTTGAAATTTAACTAATGCCTGTACATGCTGTGAAATGAATAGCATCTTGATATTACTTTGTATCTACTTCTATTAGTAGCCTAGCTTTGCATAGAGACATATAATTTTCGAAATTGCCTGTGCGTTTTATTACAAAGCATTCTTGCTTTGACTTTCAACTTGTTGAACATATTTTAGTAACTTTGATTTGACATCACTTCATACTTTTATTATATAACTAACTTTACAAAGCAAAAGTATATTGCGTGCACACATAGTTTTTGCAATATTGCCTAACTTGTAAATAATTCTTATCTTGCACATATATTATTATATAGCCTATACAATTCTTTTCAACTCAATGCTTTTAGCTTTGATTTACATTAATAGGTACATATTATAATATATAATTGTACATTGCTTTTCTATGTTATGTAGTATGTACATTCCCTTTTAACTCAATTTTGTAGACTCACAGTTTGTATAAGTTATGGAAATTATTATTCTGCTATGATCCGTGATTCTCTGATATTTGTTTCATATTTTATTATGTTATGAATACATTTAAATGGGCGTGCTTATTACTTTGTATTAATACTGTACACGTCAAATTTTAGTTCAGACATTAAGAAAAAGGAAAAAATGATGTGTCGGTATTAGTATAAAGATATATTCACATTCGATCGCCCTTAACAAGCCGTATTCTCCGAATTAGCAGTCAACATTACTTGTAATGTTCTTTGCTAAACTGGGCATAGCGGTGGGGCCGTTACATCACTAATCCTAGGACTCGTGATGACGTGAGAGATTGGGCTTACTTTCTTAATTGGAAAGTATTAAATGGTCCAAATTTGAAATTAGGAGCGGTGAGGGATATCTCCATAGGGTTTTGCTTCTGGTTTGAGGTCTTAAGTGGCTGAAGGGTCCATCTCTCTCCTAAATGGAAGCACTAAGTAACCTAGTGAGATTCCAAATAAATAAATAAGGATGTCTCTAAAAAGGATTTACTTCAGTGTTAAGGTCTTAAGTGGCTGAAGGGTCCGCCTCCGTACCGAAAGAAGTAACCTAATAAGATGCCATATTTATAATTAAAGAGTGAGAGTGGATATCTCGGGAAGAGTGCGCTTTAGACTTGGGGTCTTAAGTGACTGTAAAGTCCTCCTCTTTCCTATAAAAGAAGTATTAAGTAGCACAATGAGATTTTCAAGCAATGATAGCTAGATAGTACCATTAAGAAGCACACTTCTAGAAGTCGGTCTTAAATGACGGGGTCTGCCTATTTTCCACTGAAAAGTATTAAGTGCCTTGGGTACAGTCTCTTACGTTACTAAGGTCGTAATAATAATAGTACCATTTAGGAGCATGCCTTGGGGATAGGTCTTAAATGATGGGGTCTGCCTTAGTTAAGGTCCTAAATGACCAGAGTCTGCCTATTTTATAATAAAAGGCATTAAGTGGCTTGGGTACTCTTTATTACATAACTGCAATTTTATCAGCAATAGATACGGTAATAGTTGGATATTAAATGTCGAAAGCCTTAAATAGTGGTTAGAGGTCTTGTAGATAGGACCCACCAACCATTGACAACATTGACAGAAAACCACCTTGGAAATAGGTCTTAAATGACGGGGTCTACCTCAATTAAGGTCGTAAATGACCGAGTCTGCCTATTTCTCTTTTAAAAGCATTATAGAAGCTCGCTTCATATTTAGAAGTACTAAGTGGCTAATGGGTTGGAAGTACTGGGTGGTTGATACGGCTTCATCAGTATTTTGTACCTTAGGAAAGGGTAAGAAAGTAGTCGTGTGTGCAATGAGAGGTTAGATTAGAATTGCTAACCTTGATGGTCATAACAATTAAATGGAAACCCATCGGTATGATTTCATGTAATGGATGGTTTATATTTTTCCAATCACCAGAACGTTTTTCTGACCCCCTCCTCATTACAACCTACATGATAGAATTTAGAGGAGAAGGTCACTGGACCTGGATGTGCTTTATCGTTGGTGAAGTCTTCTTTCTCTCATGCTCGATGTTGATGTGACAATATGCTATCCAAGGAATACCATTAATTCCAAGATAGTAGTCGTAGTCAGTATTCTTATCCTATTATTATTTCCGTTGTGAATTTAGATTTCTATCAACATATGATAATGTCGATGTTTATTTGCAGGTACCAAATCCAATGATCTGTACTTTGATGGACTTGGGTTTCGATTTTTGTCGAAATGTGGACTCATTAAATTATGGATTGTTATATTTGGTATCAGAACGCTATGTTAGTAGATCAGAGGGACTATGATAAATCAAGAGAATTTATTCGTACTTTCCTATCTAGCAATAGTATATTTTTACGCTAGATTCTAAGAGTTCTGACTATAGAAGTAGTTGTAGCTCCACTCCGAAGGAATGGGCAAAACAACAATGAGTTGGAAATATCTTAGAGCTAAGATTTTCACGTTGACTTCAAAGTACCCCGCGGAGTGCTGGTGATGCGTAAAGCGCTATTGATGAAGAGCGTGAGTATGACATATGGTTGGATCCTGAAGACTGGACGTGTTCGACTTGACGGTTGAAATTCTAGCTACCTTTTGATTTTGGATTTTGAGTTCCAGTCAAAGACACAATTATTCCAGATGGATGGAAATTAGGTTCTGTATGTTGCAATTGTTCGGAAGCAAGTTTTGCTAGGGTGCATTCATTGATCACCTCTTTAACGGAAAATGGATTTTTATTTGAATAATTAATGTCAATTTCTTAGTCTAAAACGTATGGGAGGATTTTAAAAAGTATATTTTGGAAATGCCTTAGATTTTGGAAAATGGGTTTTCAAAAAATTTCTTTTCCAAAGATTTATTTTGGAAATTTTATTTTGGAAATTTTAATTTAATAAAACGTATACCACTAGATTGGCCGTGTTAAGAAATTTTTGGTTTATAAAAGATTGATTCTTTAAATCCTTAAATATTTATACATATATATCAGTAAAGGCTTGATATTGATTTTCAGCAAGAAAATATTTTTCTAATTTGGGAATTTGTATTTTAAAAAGGTTTTTGGAAACCCTGAAATATATATATATATATAAGTTTGATTTTAAAGTGAAGTTTTGGTATGAAATAGTTTCTGTTATTTAGAAACAAGTATAAATAAGCATATATTTAGGTAAGTGATTTTTCGGTTTATAAAATCGAGGGTTTTTATATTTTTTTCCTTTAAGATACGAACAAAATAGGAATGACATTCAATTTTATTGAGGTATATAGTTTGAAGTGTTGTTGAACCCACCAGCTATTGGAAGAAATATTTTCGTCCGAAGTAGGCATGAAATAACAACTAGGATATTTTTGGAATTTTTGAAGTGTTGTTGGGCGCAACAGTTTTGTTGAGGCTATCGCAATCTTGCAAAGGAAGGGTCTACACAGTAAGGTGGATACCATCATGTGGAAGGCATAATTCTTTTGGATAGGTTAAGCTGAAGATGGTGTGCGGAACGGTCATAAAAATATTAATTAATTTAACCGGCCCTATTGGGTCCAGGTTTTTAAGTCGCGTCCAAATCTTGGCTAGTGGTCGACCAAGCGGTCGACCTATTGACCTAATAGCGGTCACCGCTAGGTGGATGCGGGATGAACCTGGAATGCAACTATAAGTCGCGTCCAAATCTTCAACCCCCGCACCTCCTCACTCTCTTCCTCCTCTTCAATTTTTTTAGCCTAACCCATTTCCACCTCCCCCGTCCTCCGCTTAACCAAAGCCTCTCTCCTCTATTCCTCCACCAACTGCGTCAAATCTCGCCCCACCACTACTTCGGATCTAGAATCTTTTCTCCCTTTTCCAACCATCTCTCAGCCCATGACACCACCATGCATCGACGTCTCTTCCTCTCATCATCCCGGCCTCACTCCGTAAGAAGCTGCTTGGCTCGAACTGAGCGAGCGGAAGATCGCCACCTATCTGGGGACGAGGGACTTTGTGTTCCTTCACGGGCGACCAATGAAGTTTGGAGATTTCACCGGTCTTGGGCTTAAAGAGCTTTTCGTCGCGACAGGACTTACACCGCTGCTTTGAGACTTATGAGCGGGAATATTATTGTAAAGAATCGGATTTTCGACCCTAAAAAATTGACACTAATACATCCACTATACTGCGTGCCGAGCATTCAAGTGCCGAAAAACCGATCGTTGGGGTTGAAAGAAAGAAAAGATAGAATAGAAGAAACTAAACAACATAGAATCTCACAACGCAACATAACAATATATATTACTCAATATAATATTTTACAAAGTCATTTCAAAAATGTTACATCAAAGTCATAGTAATACAAATTCTACCCTAGGATAGTTATAACAGTCTGTCCCAACCTAATTGATACAAAATACATATAATACAGCGGAAAACAAGGTAATAACTAGCTATCGATGAAGCCGCCCGCTCCAAGCTCCTCCAAAATGAATATGCAGAAAAACCCGAACTACTTGGCTGGCCATTCAAAATTAAGCACCCAAGAGTTTAGGAAAAGAAAATAAACTCTGGGTCAGACATGGATCTGGTGTAAGAAAAACATAAGTCTTTAACTTTATAAAAACCTTTAAATCAAAGGCATCTCGTCAAATCACGCTGCACATAAACACGGACGAGTTTTTACCTTACGATAACCAAAACATTTGTATATAAAATCCAGTGATATTATAATAATGTCTATAGTTTCAAACAAAATATAAATATAGTAGAAATGCTTGCATCTCACATTTCAACATAGTTGACTACATATAAACCGTAAAGGCACGTATTGGAGAATGGATTTCGTACTATGGCAAGGTAAGGAACTACCTTCCGATGGTACACCCCCAGAGAATGCACCTGGAGTCTGACAAGAACTTCTTGTACCCCTGCTACACAAAGCTGGCTGCCCCTTAACATGGCGAACCGGATTACCCCATCGCTTTTTGATACCGAGGCCTTATACTACAATGGTGTCTGCACGCAAAACAACTCGAATATGGACAATCTAGAATGAAATGGCGACTCCTAATGGTAGCTGACCACATAGCTCTGCTTCATACCCTATTTTTTCTATTTTCCTAGTTGTGAGGCATGAGGCTACGTTTTACCTTCCTTCATACTAGCAAACCATCTAGGAATGCTAATACTGCCCTTCAGGCAAAGATGCAATGCCAGCATTCATCTATGCAAGTTGTTCCGGGATCGAACAAACATTCCACATTACTATCTTCCATTTTGGAATCACCCTCAAGAAGAATAGTATAACTCCACAACATACTTCAATATGATTTAATATCATTCGTTATTAGTTTGGAGTGGTTTGGATAAATCTGGGGATCGGTATCTCCAATACTAAACGATTATTTTCGGCTAACTCAATGGTTCTTTAGAAAGTAAGCACAAGAAATCGAGTCCTCACCAGGGAACTCGAATATACCCGACATACTTCCTGAGTCAAAACAGGTCTAGATTTGATAGTCGGTTATTTAACTATCAAATAAACAAACAACAACCAATTCCATTTGAGATTTATTTATTCATAGCAACCACTATGCCTCAAAATAAATCTTTATTTAATAAATCTCTTTCAAAAACGTTTGTCTAAAAACTTCATATACTTATCTCTCTGACATAAGTATGTTCACAAAAAATTTGCGAATAACTTCTTACTTCCAAATCATGTTAAAACGGATTAAACAGATGTTGTTTAAATTGGAGGTAAGAACAACCCTAAACATTATTCCCTTGGTGTTAAGTTTGGAACAGATGTTCCATACCACCATTCTAAAAGGTTAGTTTAGAGAAACCCAAATCTCAAATTCTTTTTATATTTCTTTCGATAAATCCTTTTTAATCAAATCTATTTCATTCATGAAAGCTCTTTTACTTGAAATCCAAATCCATTTCAAAATACTTTCTAAATTTCCAAATTCATTTATAAAAACTTTTTATAAATATTCAAAATCATTTATATAAATTGCTTTTATAAATATCCAAACTTTTTATATAAATTTCTTATAAATATCCAAATGTTTTTATAAACTCCCTTTATGAATATCCAAATCATTTTCTAAAACTTCTTTTATGAATACCCCAAAAACATTTATAAAACTTCTTTATAAACCTTTTCTATTTAAACACCTTCTTAGATAACCTTAAATCAAATTAGCTTCCTTTAATAAGAAAATCCATTTTTTTAAGTCTCCTTTATTTATGAAATCTTCTTTGCTTGAAAACTCAAACACTTTATAAATTTCCCAATTCCTTTATAAAACTTTTTATAAAAATTTCCTTTTATAAACATACAAATCATTTAGAAAACTCTTTGTAAACTTCTTTTTATAACATTGAAAACCATTTCTATTAGTTAAAACATCTTTAATAAAACCATTTGCCAACTCCTCCTTTAAATATCTTATTCAAAATGAAATAACTTTGAAACCATTTCAAAAAGAAAATGAAATATTTATCCTTACAAAATCAAACGGAGGCTTAGCGACCACAATGATGCTTTTAATTTGGTTTTACTTATCCAGTTTAACATGGCATCAAATAACAACAGGTATATAAGGGATCGGCACATAATAATCAATCAACATAAGTATATGTCCAAGCTAATTGTAATAGCAGAATGGTGTTTGTTCTGCTAATAGATATAATTTAGTTTTCCTAATCATATGGGTTTACTTAAAGGTAAGCGAAACATAAATCCCTTCATTTAAAACAAACTTGAAAAGAAAACAGTTTAAAACAAAACCGATTACTTAAACTCAAAGCGATTTTAAAACAATTAAAATCTTATTAATTAGAATCAAATCCTTGTTAAACAGTAATGAAACTCTAATTAAAAGTAATTAAATCATATTAAAACATAATTAAACTTTAATCAAAGATTAATTAAATAAATCCCCTTTAAAATAATAATTAGTTAATAATTATCTTAAATAATTAATTAATCCTTAATTAATAATTAAGTCATAGTTAATTTTTATTAAGTAACAAATCACGATTAACTTAATTGATTAACACTTGAGTATAAACATCCTTTGTTAACTAGTGATTAAGTGCTAATTACCCTGATTAATTAATTAATTAATTAATCATTAAATAAATTAATAAATAATTATTTCCAAATCACTTAATTAAAGTTAGAAACCCATTTCTAAAAATATTTTAAGTTAAATCAAGTTTAGATTGAAAAATAGTTAACTTTTCCGAACTGCACATATAGCGTCTATCGCTATATGACCCGTAATTTCAAAACTTGATTTTTTTCCTTTTTCTAAATATCAAATCTTAACCTTTTAGCTCTTATCACTTGTAAAACATAAAAGTAGACTTTTGAAAACAAAATAAAGATTAAAACTTTGTAAAATTCAACTTATAAAACCAATTTCAAAACTTTCGAAAAAGGATTTCAAACTGTCGCCTTTAGTTAGCAAGGCACAATCTTTTCATGTTATAAACAACATATAACCCAATATCGTCACAAACTACACTACCACATCACATATACATGTTTATGATATACATTCAACAAGATCCAACTTGCAATGAAATATGATTAATCAGTTTTCATAATCAACTATATTCCGACTACTAAGCACATTCACATACAACCAAATCACATCCATTTCAAAGTATATTCAAGTATAACCCAATTACACAACCAAACATCAAATTTACCAATAAATATACGTGTTCATAAAGTAAATAAATCTGGTTTTAAAAGTGCTAACTTTACTCACCGTAACTTATCTAAATCAAACCAAACTTCCACCGAACTTGGCTATAACACTAGCAAACCGCCTTAGCTTCAAGATATGACCTAGTATGCGACCTTATATGGTGCAAATGGGCTTGGTCAAGGGCATAATTAGGCTCGGTCTGGGCTGGTAAGGGCTCGGCCCTAGGTGGTTTTGAGGTGTAGGAGTTTTCTTTGAAGAGTATTGGTATTTGGAAGTGAAGTAAGGCAATTTAACTTGATTTTTTTGAAATGTATTTACTAGTTTTTATCTTCGGAATTTGAAGACGGAAGCCATGGAGATGCATGAAGATAAGAAGAGGATTTTAACATGTGAATGTAAATGAAAACAAAGAAGAGGATGTAGGAATGAGGAGGGTATATATAGGCAAGGAGAAGAGGTAAATAACTATTTTTTTTGCATTAAATAATGTAAACATGTCATGTTACACCATACGTCTCCAACATCCCCTCTCACACGTCCTCCCTCCCTCCATGACTTTTTGTACTAACCGAGGGTGTTTAGGTACCAACCTAGGTTATATATATATATGCATAAATAGTCATGTCATGAATGTATATGTGTATATTATTAATTATTCATGTATGTATACATGTATATGCATGTATATTATTTGCAAATTTGGTCAAACCCTAGTTTATAAGTGTGTGCATGTATAAAACAAATGTGCGCAACGTTTCCTGATAATTTTTCGTTACCGAAAAGTCGAAAATTTGCAAAACGATTTCCGGTCACATTTTCTATTTTTATTTGAACTACTTATTTTTGTAAACAAAATTGGAAGTTTATTTTACCATATTTCGATAAATTTCATTTATACTTCAAATTAACTTTAAAATTTCATTGTAAACCAATTCCAATTTCACATTTAAAACTCGGATTTCCAAAAATAATTCAGTTTATATAAATCAAGTTTTCGTCAAAATATCTTTTAACAAAATTCAAAATTTAAGGATTTAAAATCATTTAATTTAACCAATCCGGTGTCCGTATATAATTTTCTACCCTATGGTCAAGTGATATGGATAATTTTCATTTCAATCTGCAAATATTTTATATTTACGGATATATATCATTTCATCCCGCAATCCCGAATAAAATTCAAAATCCATAAAATTGCTCGGGTTTATCATTTCAACCCATAACGATTTTTCCCAAATCTATAGATCGTTCGGGTATGTATCATTTCAACCCATAGGGAACTTGCAGTGTTATAACAATATAAAAATATAACATCCAGTCATTCAATATCAAACAATCAAACATACATCACAATCACCATTCAATCAACCAATAAATAACATCAATTAACTGACTATCATCAATAGGTATTCAATTGACAATTAAATTCAATATTAAATTAAAGGACGATTAAATGCAATAAAAGTCATATTTAATTGGACTGACAATTTAAATATACCGAACATCAACCAATCAATTTCTAATCACATTATAAATTTAAATTAACTAACATAATACAATTTAGTAGTTGTGAGTGGTTAAAACACTCACCTTTGATTTTAGCCCATAAAAATCCAAACAGAAGCGCAAAAACTCAACAGTCTCCAAATTCAACTAAATCAATTTCATGTTGTCCAGAATTTAAATATGAATCCAACAGAAGAAATCGCGCGTGAATCAAAGTTTATATGCAAAAGATATTCATGTTATAAGAAATATTATTAAAATAATAATTAGTACGCATAAAAAAATAAACAAATTTTAATACTTACGTTTCTCTCAAGATGAGGCTTAAGAAAAAGATTGAAGAACAACTAAGATGAGGACAGGACGTGTACATCGCACAACCTTTTGAAATTCAATTTTTTTTTAAAAGTAACCAAATTAACTTCATTAACTCAAATAATATTCAAATTTGTATGCATTTAGGTTTTTATCTACGCATAATAAATTTTTATACTTACCTTAAAAATGAAAATGTTCAATTTGGTTTTCCTAAAATGATCTTTTATTTCCATTAAAACACTTTTTTTGTTTAACACAAAACGTGCGCTTCTTTTATTAAATCTATTAATTGCAATCAACATTTTCTTTCCTTTTCATTGAAATATTTGAATTACATTAATTACAATTACTTACAAAGTTAAATTTCAAACCAGACAACTAAAATGGATGAAAAATAGAACAATTGTTTATTTAAACACGTTTATAAATTTGTTGTTTATACACAAGAGTAATAAATAACTCTGAAATATGTCCCTCTGCTAGTTTCCTTTTTCTTGGTTTTGTTTAGCTCTATTTATATTTCTTTTTGTTCTCTCTTCCCTTTTGTTCATTCTTGCTCAAAGCATGTTTTGAGTAGGCTTTCTTTTTTCTTTTAATAATATCTGGTAGGGGACCAACCAACCTCGCTAGCTTTGCTAGAAAAAAAACTCTGAAATATATTATTTTCTTATTCTTGTAATCAATATGTAAGCTAAAACACAGTTCAATAAACATATATTTCTTCCTTTAAAATCAATCATTCTAGTCTTTATTTTAATGAAATTAAACCAACATTCATTTTATTTGATGTAAATGTTTTTTTCATTAAATCAAACTTTCCTTATATTTTCACAAAACATAAGCTACTTTTAATTACACCTATTAATTTACAATTTAGTATTCTCTCTCCTATTAATTGAAAATTTTCAATTACATTAATTTCGGTTGATTAAGTTTCAAAATGGACTAAATGAATGTAATGAGAAGTAGAACAATTATTTCCTATCTAATAGTAATTTAAACATATTTATACACTATTGGATACAAACAGTAATTACACATTTCTTACTAAATAATAGTTTCTCATCTCTACAATCAATCTTTCAGCTACCAAACATTTCAAATAAATAAACACACGTTTAATCCTTTACTAAACTTATTCATTTTTATTCTTTTATTTTTATTTTTGCTTCTACTATTAAATCAACCAATACCTTATGAAATTGTTAACATATGTTTCTTTCTTGTTATCCTCATTTTCTACAATTGACGTCATTTCTTACATTAACCACAATATTTAATTACATTAAATTCCAATTAATTATATTCTAATTCCAATAAATTGATTTAGTTAGATTTCAATCTTTTATTCAATCAATCATTACTTTATAGACATAGTTAACATTTGTTTATATTTTATTACATTAATATTCTCCAATTTCATCTTAATTTCCATTAACGCAATATTTAATTACATTTATTGCAATTTATTTCCAATTTGATTTCAACAAGTTAAACAAATAACAATTGTCACCTTTAGCTTAATTTAATCACATTTATAAGTTGATTGTTTACAACAAATGTTATAATTATTTACACAACACTAATTTTATTCAATTACAATTTATTACATACTAAATCATTTGTTAATACAACATTTAAATTATCAATTACTCTTTTAATCCAATTACCAATTAATACACACATTATTACAATTAATTTACAATCTATAACCAATTATAACTTTTTAATCATTTTAATTAATTGTAATTACATTTAAAGCCGTTATCAATTACCTTAAATTAATACTATTACATTTAATTCCAGTTATATTCTTACTATTAAATCACAATTTTTTTTCTTCCAACATTAAATCACAAAAACTTATTAAATTAACTAATTTTAATTACCGAAAATTACGGGTCGTTACACTCTTCCTCACTCAAAACCCCAACTCAAAACTTTTCGTCCTCGAAAAAAGAAAGAAGCAATTAAGAAATTAATATATCTTATTCAAAATATTAAATTTATAAACAATTAATTTACATAATTAAACAATTTAAATAAAATATATCAATTTGAAATAATTAAATCCTTTTATATTCAAGTTAACAAAAGTTTGGAAAACATTTCACAATATTTTCTAAGTCCAAAATCCATATAAAATTTCGACAGAGTCTCCTTTGTATGGAGAGGTCTAGAAGAAATAATAATATCAATAATAACAATATATATCATATTTTTCAAAATAAAATATCCCAAACAACGGGAAAATAATATAATATCGCTAGAAAACCGTAATCCGAAAACGTACCTATTTGTTGAGCAAACAACGCTTAATTTATGAAACCAAAAGCAGTAGCTAATGCTTCCATAAACCTGTATTTCACTTGTATAATCCAAAGAGGTTAATAATTATATAAAAGTGAAATATTTAAGTTGTCTCAATTAATAAAAAAACAAACCAATATCACATAACAATAATCACTTGCAACCAAAAGCATACAATCATCACCTGAAATCAATGTAATCAATCATACCTCCATAGCAACCAAAACAAATGGTTTGTTTGGGTTTAGAACTTTTAATCTTATAGAATGATAAATAAACTACTAAGTATACCATACACTCAACAATCTTAGATAACTTAGTAGATTATTTATAAATTTAAAACAATTTAAAGTATCACTTCCCAACTTCCCATAAGCCAAAACAAACAAAGAATTCAACACATATTTTAAGTTTATTCTATTAATCTTTTTTTCACATCATTTATTGTTCATTTTTTCTTTTTCCTTTTTTTCATACAATGAGTTTTCTTTAATTCACATTCATTACTTACAAAATTTTAATTCTCATTCATGCATATAAGGCTTATTTCATTTATTTACATTCTTTACTTACATAAGTTATATCCATTTCAATTATTTGGATCATAAATGAATTCATTATTGAAGTATTGTATATATTTTATTTTAGTTTACTTCACATTTACTATTTAGTTTGATTTCCCTTTTTATATAAATATCCATTTGTGAAACAACTCATACCTATACAAGATTTTCACCTTTCACTTTTGTTTTTTTCACATATAGTATCCACTTTTACTATTTACTCTAATTATAATTGGCATCAAACATTACCTAAGTTTATAATCATTTAATTATAGTATTCACTTTTCTATTAATTATAATTACTAGCTGTGACGACCGCCCATGACCCCTGCACCGAATCTAGAGAAAGTGCGCTGTAAGGTGTGCCAAGCGACCATGGACGATTGTCAGGGTAAATTAAAAACAACAGAATCTATCGTATTACTCACAGCGCATGGACAAAATACAATAGAACATATGTATAGTGAAGCTTTACAGAATAAAATGCCATCATATAAAACTTCATAATAGTTGAATACAAGCATCCAAATAGTCAATACATCAAGCCTCACTACACAACACTCAGAGAATATACAAACAGCGGAACACCCAGTACATATAGTAAGAAGATAATATGCAACCCTCTAGCTCGTCTTCGATATCAGCATCGTGAGAAGCAAGAACATCACCTGTCACCTGCTACCTAGTCTGCCCGTCCCAAAAATGGACGAACAGCCCAAGGCAATAAGAATTAAAACATAAAGCCTTGAGTCAGACAACAGTCTTAGTGAGCAGTAAATTAACTAACAACATACCAAAAGAGCATAAAGGAAAAGGAATAGGAATACAACCCTCCCACTCCAACCTCATTCTACAGTGATAGCCCCCAGACACACACTAAGCAGAAGCAAACATAGCAGAGCATACAATTTAAAGTAAAGCTACTATCACTCGAGTCAAGGGCGATGTTTTCCAAGCACAAACCCCCAAGGCCTAAACCAAGATCAGATAAGCACCTGGAAAACACTGCTCTTGAGACCGAATGACGATACAACCAAACATCCATGACTCTGGCTATCACTGTTATCATTGCTTCGATACCACCGTTAATTGAATGACCGGCACATTCTTTCAGCCGTCCGTCAAGGGCTAATGGAAACCCCGGTTCTAGATAGTACTCCGCACGTCGTCGCAGCCCGTGCCAAGGATTTTCGCAACTACCCAGGGTCCTCGACCATCAATTCATTGTCGTTGGGATTTTCGCAACTGCCCAAACGTACCCTTGCTTTGAGTCTGCTAGAACCTTCAACAACGATGCTATCCAAGCCTCCTAGTCATCCTCCTCGACGACTATTTCCATACTAGCTCAAGCGCCTCTCGAGCATCCATTATCCTCAAACTCGAACCATATCACCGAGTTATCAATCTGCTTGGAATGATCCCGTCTGGATTAGACCAAGACTATCTCATATCATGCTTCGCTTCATCACATCCTCGCAAAACTTCATCTCAACATCATCATCAAATCTATGCATAAGAGCTTCATCATCCGCTACATATGCCACAAGCAGCTTTCCCAATTCAAGAGCCTTTCCCTCAGCTTTTGAATCATCCTCGATCTAAATCAAATCATCAATCATCTAATTCATAGCAATCAACCAAGTCAAACATTAATCCAAACAATCAAGCATTCAAATATGATCTAAGTAGACAATTATCACAATAATGGCAATTTCGTAATTAAAGAGTTGAAAGTCTAACAAGCATGAAATTATGAGAAATATCTCTACAATCTAGATGAATGAACTTGCATAGGTTAACACTTAGTAAAATGGTTGTCAAATCATCATGAACAATGGGTCTACATGGATCTACACTTAGGATGAAGAAAATGCATGAACATCACTATTTTAACACCAAATCGAGCCAACAATCCGATATACTCCTTTGGATCCGTGTGAGAGATAATCACCACTCACCAAATCACCTAAACAACCTCAAAACAACACGCTTCAGATCTGGACAGCGAAGGATCAAGCTTGATCTATCACGAATCCGTTTCAAACGAAGAAATCTCACTTCCAAGGATGAAGACCTTCAATCTAAGCTCTAGAATCTTCAATTTGATCTTCAACTTGGATGGATGGAAGAACTAGATTAGAGTGGAGAGAAGAAGTGAAGAAGTGTAGAAGTCGAGCTCTCAAAATGGCAGCACTTCGTCGCTTCGAAATCCGGATCCCAAAAAGTGAGCAAAACCCCTTCTATTTATAGCTGAAATATCCCTAAGTCGTCCGTCCCCTATAAGTCGTTGCCGACTTAACTACCTCCGACTTATAGCTCAACCGAGTTACGCCTTAACGATATTACAACTACGACTTAACGCTATCTCCTTAACACGGCCACGACTCAACTAGGCTACGACCTAACTGGGTCTTCGACATACGACTTAAGAATGCGTGCGATCTACGACCTAACACTTAGCAGATCAGCACCTTCTACGACTTAGCAGCTAACTCCTAAGTCAGTCACGACTTAACACAGCAGCCTACCTACGACTTAACTCAAGAAACGAGCTAACACTTAAGTCGTCTGGACGACTTAACTAACAAAGGTGGCTTACGACCTAACTACTAGAACACACGCGACTTAACCACAGCTCCGACTAACGAGGTAGCCGACCTAAACTCACACGACTTAATAACTTAGCAACACCACGACTCAACTAGGCTACGACCTAACTTTCTTAAGTCGTCTAACAACTTAACCTCGCTAACCACTAGGTCGCTAACCTGCTAACTTTATAAGTCGTCAACACTTAGGTCGCTCTATTACTTAACTCGGTCAGTTTCTTAAGTCGCCCCTATTCCTTAAGTCCTTAACTCGCCCAGACTTATCACTTAACTCGGTTAACTCCTTAAGTCGGCCACTCGACCCAGACTTATTACTTAACTCGTCCAAACCGACTTAGGACTTAACAAAATCTGCCAAAATCTAAAACAACTTAAAAATGCTGAAAATTCCAGATTTTAACGAACTTTTCGATCCGTAAAAATACGGGTCGTTACATTCTCTCCCCCTTAGGAATTTCGCCCCCGAAATTCCAAACAAACGAGGCAATCAAAGACTATTCTGTACGCCTATCATCATAGCAATCAACAAACCATGCATCCAATTCTAGCTTAGCGTACAGAATTCTAAAACTAGAACAAGTTACAATATCGTGAGATGACACGACACCTTAGGGCCATACCTTGAAGAGTTCAGGATGAGCTGCCTTCATCCTCTCTTCCACCTCCCACGTACAGTCGTTATCATCATCACTCCATTGTATCTTGAGCAACTTAACTACCTTCCTCCTAAGCTGTTTCGTGTCGGTTTCCACAACACGAAGCGGCTTACGAGGTATCCTATCAACTGGATCAACTTCGAAATCTTCACAGCTATCAGCAGAAACCACTGTATTCGAGTCGTGCACATCTTCCTTAGATATGATACATGAAAAACATTGTGCACACTCGACATCTTCTTAGGTAACTCCAGTCTATAGGAGAGCTTTCCAATTCGCTCGATGATCGGGAATGGTCCAACAAATCTCGGAGTCAATTTTCCTTTCTTCCCGAATCGGATAACATTCTTCAGTGGAGAAATCTTCACAAAAACCATATTACCAACGTCGAACTCCAAATCCTTACGACGCTTATCAGCATAACTCTTCTGACGGTCTTGGTCTTCCTACATTCGTTGCCGAATGATTTCTATACACTCCGTAGTCTGACGAATCATCTCTGGCCCAAGTATCAACTTTTCTCCAGTTTCTATCCAACACGTCGGAGAGTTACACGGTCTTCCATACAATGCCTCATACGGTGCCATACCAATACTTGACTGGTAACTGTTGTTGTATGCAAACTCCACCAAATGAAGGTGATCTTCCCATGATCCTCTGAAATCCAAAACACAAGCTCTAAGAAGATCTTCCAAAACTCGGTTGACTCTCTCAGTCTGACCATCGGTTTGAGGGTGATAAGCTGTACTCAAACACAACTCGGTTCCCAAAACTTCCTGGAAGCTCTTCCAAAATCCACTAGTGAACAATGGATCTCGATCGCTCACTATACTCTTCGGAATACCATGGAATCGAACTATCCACTTAACATACAACTCAGCCAACTTTGATGCAGTCCTAGTCGATCGAACAGGAATGAATCGTGCACTCTTAGTCAAACGATCTACGATGACCCAAATCCCTTCATTTCCCATTTTTGTTCTAGGTAATCCATCAATAAAATCCATTGATATCTGCTCCCACTTCCATGTAGGAACTTCTAAGGGTTGAAGCAATCCACTTGGCTTCTTCTGTTCGGCTTTTACCAACTGGCAGTTTATACACTTGGAAATAAAATTTCCAACATCCTTCTTCATGCCTTCCCAGTAGTAGGTTCTCTTCATATCCCGATACATCTTATTTCCACATGGATGAATTGTCAGCTTTGAGTGATGGCTTTCCTTTAGAACCTCACTCCTCAATTCATCTATATCGGGAACAACTAGTCGTCCTTGCTTCCGAAGCCAACCCTCTCGATCGACCTCGAATCCTTTATCCTTTTCTGGATCCAATCCAGATTCCAAATCACAGATAATTTTGACAAGCTTATCATCTCGTTTTGGCTCTCGCCAATCCTTTCCACAAGAGTGGGTCTTATCGATAAGTTTGCCAACATCTCAGGTTCCAATTCACATCTAGGCTTGAAGTCAAATCCAGCTAAATATTCGAGACTCTTCCATTCTGAAAACATGGCTCCCAATCCTGCATGTCTTCGACTTAACGCATCTGCCACTGCGTTACCTTTTCCCGGAGTATAAGCTATACCAAAATCATATGATGCCAAAAACTCTAGCCGACGTTGCTGCCGAAGATTCAAATCCTTTTGGGAGAAAAGATACTTTAACGACTTATGATCTGTAAACAACTCGAATCGAACCCCCAATAGATAATGTCTCCACATCTTCAGAGCAAAAACAATCGCCGCTAACTCCAAATCATGAGTCGGGTAATTCCTTTCGTGCGGCTTCAGTTGTCGACTTGCATATGCAACAACTTTATCCCTCTGCATCAGCACCGCTCCAAGTCCAGTACCACATGCGTCGGTGTAAACCTCCATCTCATCATTCCCACTTGGAATAGTCAAAACAGGAGCACTCGTCAATCGCTCTTTCAGGATTCCGAAAGCTTGCTCACACTTAGCATCCCATCTGAACACTTGGTTCTTCTTCGTCAATCCTGTTAACGGTGCAGCTATCTTGGAGAAGTCTTTGATAAACCATCGATAATATCCTGCTAATCCAAGAAAACTTCTCACATCCGATGCATTCTTAGGTCTAACCCAATCCTGGATTGCTGCCACCTTAGCGGGATCAACCGCTATTCCATTTCCAGAAATAACATGGCCTAAGAACCTCACTTCACTCTTCCAGAAGTGACACTTCGAAAACTTAGCCTTCAGCTGATGTTTCCGCAAGATTTCCAAAACAATACGCAAGTGCGTCTTGTGTTCTTCTTCCGTTCTGGAATAAATCAGAATATCATCCACGAACACAAGTACAAACTTGTTCAACTGATCTCTGAACACTCTATTCATAAGATCCACAAAATATGCTGGCGCGTTAGTCAATCCAAACGGCATTACCAGCCACTCAAAGAAACCGGATGGTGTCCTAAAAGCAGTCTTCGGCACACTATCCTTAGCCACTCTCAACTGGTGAAATCCCGTTGCCAAATCCATCTGAGAAAACACCTTAGCTTCGTGAAGCTGATCAAACAAGTCATCTATTCTCGGCAATGGATACTTGTTCTTATTAGTCACCTTATTCAGCTCACGATAATCCACACACAACCTCAGCGATCCATCTGCTTTGGTTACAAACACAACTGGTGCACCCCATTCGGACACACTACGCCGAATGAATCCTTTCTGTAAAAGATCATCAACCTGCACCCTCAACTCCTGTTGTTCTCTAGGCGCCATCCGCCTAAGAGGCATCACAACAGGTCTGGCTCCTTCAACTAGATCTATACGAAACTCGATCTCTCTATGCGGCGGCAACCCTTTGACTTCGTCAAAGACATCCTCGAATCCATTAGCGATTGGCACCGATGACAGTCCATCCCGTGGAACAACCAGCGAATACATGAAGCTCATGAAGGCGCCTTCTTCATGCTTACATCGTATCACAACCTTTCGCCCCTCCACATTCTCGACTGTCACTTCCAACCTCTCGCAATCAACCTTCGCCGCATACCTCCTAAGCCAGTCCATTCCCAAAATAATTCCGAACCCCGCAAAGTTCAGAACAAAGCAATCACAAACAAAAGAGCAATCATGACTTGATACAACTAGACCACGACATAACATACACAAACAAGACGAACCCCCAACTGGATTAGTCACAACCAATGGCCTATCAACAATATCCGGTTCCAAACCCAACCGGTCTACAAGTTCACTGCAAACAAACGAATGCGACGCCCCAGTATCAAACAGAACTCTAACTGGAATACCACATAGGAAAAGAGTACCTTGAACCACCACACTCTTTCCCTTCTCTTCAGAGGTAGGAGCTTTCGAAGACAACGGAACAGCTCCCAAAGCATAAGCTTGCACAATCTGCTTGTCCCTCCTCGGTTCTGGACAATTCTTCCTGAAATGCCCCGGCTTGTCACAGTTGTGGCAATTCGCCGGCGCTTTCGGATTCTTGCAATCCCTGGAGAGATGGCCTTTCTGTTGACAGTTGTAGCAGGTCACTTCGCCCTTCGGCTTCTTCTGGCCATCCTTACCCTTCTACTGCTGTTGCTTCCTCTTCTTGTTTCCACCCTGCTGGGGTTTAGACTCTTCCCTGGTCACAGCAACAACAGATCCTTCCTTAGGAAACAGACTCTCATGCCTGAGAGCCTTCTCCACAAGCTTCTCAAATGAATCGTCCAAATGATCCACCAACTGTCTCCCAAGATAACTGTCCAAGCCTGTCACAAACTTCTCATTCTTCTGATATGCAGATTCAATATATGACCGAGCATACATGGACAAAGCTTCAAACTCAGAAACATACTCAAGAACTGGTCTTCCACCTTGCTTGAGCTCCACGAACTTCTTGAACAGAACAGACTTCTGCGCTGTAGAAATGAACTTAGCCTCAAATCTGACTTGGAATTGCTCCCAAGTAATCTCTTCCTCCGGAGTATTGATGGTAATAGAGTTCCACCAATCAGAAGCTCTCCCTTGAAGCTGTCTTGATGCTAACTTCCTCTTAGTTGCATCCTCAATTCCCAAATCACCAAAAATCCTTCTACAAGCATCTATCCACCTCTGGACCTCAATAGTTGATTCTGTTCCCAAGAAAACCTTCCCTCCAAGAGCAGTATAGTCCTTGCACAACTTAGCAAAATCCACTGGTTTCGGAGTTTGGACTTGAACTCCAACATCTACTGCTGCCCCCGGAACTGGTATCCTTCTCATGATCGAAGTCATCAAAGCTTCGAACATAGCTGCATAATCAGCAGTCCCTTCAGTAGCATGGCCTTCCCTAGCAGCTGGTCTCCCTCTTCGACTCATTCTCAATATCTACAAAAAGGAATGATCAGAACATCTAAAGAAACAACTGCATAAAGGACTCAAACTCAACTAAACTACTATATTATATATAGTATTCATCCATCAAAATACAATTACGTCTCTCATACGTAGTTACGTCAGCGAGCGTTGGGTAAGATCGATTAACCAAAGCTCTGATACCAAATGTGACGACCGCCCATGACCCCTGCACCGAATCTAGAGAAAGTGCGCTGTAAGGTGTGCTAGGCGACCATGGACGATTGTCAGGGTAAATTAAAAACAACAGAATCTATCGTATTACTCACAGCGCATGGACAAAATACAATAGAACATATGTATAGTGAAGCTTTACAGAATAAAATGCCATCATATAAAACTTCATAATAGTTGAATACAAGCATCCAAATAGTCAATACATCAAGCCTCACTACACAACACTCAGAGA
The DNA here is from genome assembly GCA_030737815.1 of Allium fistulosum. Classification (NCBI taxonomy): domain Eukaryota; kingdom Viridiplantae; phylum Streptophyta; class Magnoliopsida; order Asparagales; family Amaryllidaceae; genus Allium; species Allium fistulosum. The sequence continues at coordinate 1,036,132,490 of CM060902.1, read as the reverse complement.
ATATACAAACAGCGGAACACCCAGTACATATAGTAAGAAGATAATATGCAACCCTCTAGCTCGTCTTCGATATCAGCATCGTGAGAAGCAAGAACAGCACCTGTCACCTGCTACCTAGTCTGCCCGTCCCAAAAATGGACGAATAGCCCAAGGCAATAAGAATTAAAACATAAAGCCTTGAGTCAGACAACAGTCTTAGTGAGCAGTAAATTAACTAACAACATACCAAAAGAGCATAAAGGAAAAGGAATAGGAATACAACCCTCCCACTCCAACCTCATTCTACAGTGATAGCCCCCAGACACACACTAAGCAGAAGCAAACATAGCAGAGTATACAATTTAAAGTAAAGTAATTATCACTCGAGTCAAGGGCGATGTTTTCCAAGCACAAACCCCCAAGGCCTAAACTAAGATCAGATAAGCACCCGGAAAACACTGCTCTTGAGACCGAATGACGATACAACCAAACATCCATGACTCTGGCTATCACTGTTATCATTGCTTCGATACCACCGTTAATTGAATGACCGGCACATTCTTTCAGCCGTCCGTCAAGGGTTAATGGAAACCCCGGTTCTAGACAGTACTCCGCACGTCGTCGCAGCCCGTGCCAAGGATTTTCGCAACTACCCAGGGTACTCGACCATCAATTCATTGTCGTTGGGATTTTCGCAACTGCCCAAACGTACCCTTGCTTTGAGTCTGCTAGAACCTTCAACAACGATGCTATCCAAGCCTCCTAGTCATCCTCCTCGACGACTATTTCCATACTAGCTCAAGCGCCTCTCGAGCATCCATTATCCTCAAACTCGAACCATATCACCGAGTTATCAATCTGCTTGGAATGATCCCGTCTGGATTAGACCAAGACTATCTCATATCATGCTTCGCTTCATCACATCCTCGCAAAACTTCATCTCAACATCATCATCAAATCTATGCATAAGAGCTTCATCATCCGGTACATATGCCACAAGCAGCTTTCCCAATTCAAGAGCCTTTCCCTCAGCTTTTGAATCATCCTCGATCTAAATCAAATCATCAATCATCTAATTCATAGCAATCAACCAAGTCAAACATTAATCCAAACAATCAAGCATTCAAATATGATCTAAGTAGACAATTATCACAATAATGGCAATTTCGTAATTAAAGAGTTGAAAGTCTAACAAGCATGAAATTATGAGAAATATCTCTACAATCTAGATGAATGAACTTTCATAAGTTAACACTTAGTAAAATGGTTGTCAAATCATCATGAACAATGGGTCTACATGGATCTACACTTAGGATGAAGAAAATGCTTGAAAATCACTATTTTAACACCAAATCGAGCCAACAATCCGATATACTCCTTTGGATCCGTGTGAGAGATAATCACCACTCACCAAATCACCTAAACAACCTCAAAACAACACGCTTCAGATCTGGACAGCGAAGGATCAAGCTTGATCTATCACGAATCCGTTTCAAACGAAGAAATCTCACTTCCAAGGATGAAGACCTTCAATCTAAGCTCTAGAATCTTCAATTTGATCTTCAACTTGGATGGATGGAAGCACTAGATTAGAGTGGAGAGAAGAAGTGTAGAAGTCGAGCTCTCAAAATGGCAACACTTCGTCGCTTCGAAATCCGGATCCCAAAAAGTGAGCAAAACCCCTTCTATTTATAGCTGAAATATCCCTAAGTCGTCCGCCCCCTATAAGTCATCGCCGACTTAACTACCTCCGACTTATAGCTCAACCGAGTTACGCCTTAACGATATTACAACTACGACTTAACGCTATCTCCTTAACACGGCCACGACTCAACTAGGCTACGACCTAACTGGGTCTCCGACATACGACTTAAGAATGCGCGCGATCTACGACCTAACACTTAGCAGATCAGCACCTTCTACGACTTAGCAGCTAACTCCTAAGTCGGTCACGACTTAACACAGCAGCCTACCTACGACTTAACTCAAGAAACGAGCTAACACTTAAGTCGTCTGGACGACTTAACTAACAAAGGTGGCTTACGACCTAACTACTAGAACACACGCGACTTAACCACAGCTCCGACCTAACGAGGTAGCCGACCTAAACTCACACGACTTAATAACTTAGCAACACCACGACTCAACTAGGCTACGACCTAACTTTCTTAAGTCGTCTAACAACTTAACCTCGCTAACCACTAGGTCGCTAACCTGCTAACTTTATAAGTCGTCAACACTTAGGTCGCTCTATTACTTAACTCGGTCAGTTTCTTAAGTCGCCCCTATTCCTTAAGTCCTTAACTCGCCCAGACTTATCACTTAACTCGGTTAACTCCTTAAGTCGGCCACTCGACCCAGACTTATTACTTAACTCGTCCAAACCGACTTAGGACTTAACAAAATCTGCCAAAATCTGAAACGACTTAAAAATGCTGAAAATTCCAGATTTTAACGAACTTTTCGATCGTAAAAATATGGGTCGTTACATTAGCATGTCAAATTATTAACTTAAGTTTATAACAATTGATAACATCAGAATCCTTATTTATAGAAAAATTCTATTGAACCCTTTCATTATACTTAAGCTGTAACGACCCGATATTTTCAACCATTCGCATCCATTATAAGTGTATAGGTAGACACTCATGCCGGAGTTGAATTGCTCAAAATACCGCGTTGTAAATAAAATTTGGCAAATCTCAGAATATACAGTAAATAAATATAATCACAGATCACAGACACAGAGTAAAATAATGCAGCGGAAGTAAAAGAAATAGTAGTTCATGAAGCTACTATATAAATATATCAGAGTTACATAAGATACAACAGAAGAAATAGAGTACAACAAAAGTCTCAATAAAATAACCAAGTACAAGCTGAGTAGAACAACGGAACTGGAATAGATAGGACATGACAAGCAGATAATCTCCAGCGATTCAAATCTCCAAGAGAGTGGAAATCCAAATCTGTGAATAACTCAGGATGACCCGAGCGTAAAGCAAACACAAAACACTCGAGTCAGGACAATATATACTTATATAATGTAAACCAACTCAAGCGAACTGTAATAAGGGTACAAGTAACTTAGAAGATGCTTGGGACCGCCCATCCTCTAAGGATCCGTTAAACTATCTACTATGTAGTAATATACGCTATATACAGTAGTGTCTAATCAGTAAAGTATAATCATATAGAAAATAGCGTTAAGGGGATGGAGAACCTTAACGCGGTCGGATCTTAAAATCATAATCGTAGTAAAGCTCGATATGGTAGGTGACACGGCACAACTAGGCAATGCCAGGGTAGATATACCAATTACGCATCCGGACTGGTGGTGACGCATAGCAGCCACTACCGCCCACCTCGAACAACACTCCCAAATCAAGGGTGCGCACCAAATCAATCACAAGTAATAGAATGGTATCGAAGAAGTGTGTCCGATCAGAGGTGCTACCTCATTGGTCCGTCAATCGCTCCTGTTTTAGCCACCTTATGCCAACTCACGGGAGTTGGGTCCACGTATATACCTTAGGATCGTCGCCACCATCCTACTTCATTCTGGAATCTCCACCGCGTACACGGTTGCCAAAGTGGTTTTCGGTAAGACAGAGAGTATGTCCATATCCGATCCCGGTCTCTTTAACAACCCAACGTTATTATAACCCGTGGTTATAACTTTTAAAAACAATACTTTACTCCAAAATAAAATATCATTTCAAACCATATCTTTATCAAAAATAAAGATTAAATCAATTCCAAACCATTTCCATATATTTAAATTTTCATATAATTTCAAAACTTCATTTCAAATCATTTTAATATAATAAAATATCATATCCTTACAAAACTTCATTTCAAATCATTTTAATAAAATAAAATATCATATCCTTACAAAACTTCATTTCAAATCATTTTAATAAAATAAAATATCCTATCAGTTCAAATCCAATATTCAACTTTAAATACCTTTTAAATTCAAAGATATCGTTCATTTACTATCATTTCAAATCACCTTTAAATAGTTTATATTCCAATCAAAAAAATTCATTTAAACCTTTTAAAAGTGTAATTATTATATTTTCAAATCAAGTATTCAATTTTCAAAGTTTCAAACCATTCTGAGTTCGTTTACTAAGTCAAAAACCCTAATTATTAAAATTTCAGCATTTCACAGCATTTAAAAACAACTGCTATAAGTTATATTTGAAAACATTTTTAATTCAGCAAAGACAGCACTTAAAACTGCTGTTAAAACTCAGTTTAAGTTGAATTATAGTTCAAAACAGAAAAGACAGCAATTCAGAAGTGCTGCGGTAGTTCAGATTTCAAAACAAGGGTTAAATTTGGTTTCAGCAAAGACTGCAGACCATTATAGCATTTCCAGAGAATGCTATAATAGACCTGGGTTCAATATTGGCCTATAAGTTCAACTGCAGCAACTGCAGCATTTCAGAAATGCTGTAGTAGCCCTTTTATTCAAATTTTAGTGTAATTCAGAACCATAGCATTTCTGAATGCTATTAAAAGTGATTTCCAGCTTTTTAGTGTATTTCCAGCAATTAAATAACTTCATTTTAAACTCTTTAAACATTTTAAAAATCATAATTTAACATTTAAAATGTTTATTTACATATCATTTAACATGTATCTTTTTCACAATAAATTTCTTATAATTAAATCCAATTTTCAACAATTTACTTAATAAATTTAAGTGTAAAAGTTTCCAATTCTTCACATTTCAACAAATAACTTAACACTTCAAATTTAAATTACCATTTCACAAATTTAACTAAATTTCCAATTTTATTTAATTAACTAAAACCTTTAATTAAAACCAAATTTCACATTTCCAAGTCAAGTTATATTTTAAAAGATCACTTTAAACATTCATTTATTTAACCACTTAAATTCATAGAAAAAAATCAATAATACTTTAATAAATCACTTAAATTCACATTTAATCAAATTATCATATTTACCATTTCCAAATAAAATTTAATATCCATTTTATTTATATAACTTAAATATCATTTTTAACCAAATTCCAAATTTCCAACTTAAGTTATATTTCAAAAATCCAGTTAAACCATTCATTAATTACATTTTTAACACATAGAAAAATCATAATTTCTTTATTTTAAAATATTTCAAAATCTATTTAAATCAAATTTCATAAATTTATAATTTTTAAAATACTTAAAAATATCCAAAACACTTTATAAAATAACCACGGGCCTGTATATAGTTTTCTAGCCTAGGTCAAGTGATACGGATATGTATCATTTCGATCCGCAGTTTAAAAAGAAAAATCCGGGTTCTATCATTTCAAACCCGCAATCCCAAGTTAAAATAAATTAAATAAAAACCATTCAGGCCTATCATTTCAGCCCATAACGATTTTTTCCTATTCTAAAGTCCGTTCGGGTATGTATCATTTCAACCCATAGTGATTCTAGTCTACAGAGAACTTGCAATGGTGATAACAGATATAAATAATAGAATAACATTAAATAAAAGTAACATATGATATAACAGGTGTAATAACAGGTGTGAACATCATATGATAATAATATAAGCATATATAACATGATAATATATTTTTACAGATTCGCAGGGTGTCAATTTACTAGTTATATAGGTACATATTGTCTGGTGAGAATAACTCACCTGTTTCAAGCTGGAGTTTGCAAATCAAATGACACAACGAATTCCAGGAAGCACGATATGGCACAACGATGGATTCAAGTGGATGAGAACCAAGATGTTACTCTTGTATACAAAAACAAAACAAAGCACCATATAAATAATTACAATACCAAAGTGTTGAAACAAAATTGAGATAGAATGGATAAGTGAACATCACCAAGTCTTTAAATCAACTTTGCTTGATCTTGCTTCAACTTTTGCTCGACCATACATGTATTAGGTTCAGCCTCAACATGTTTTAGGTTGAAATGGATCAGGTTTGGACCACAAATGGCATGGCTAAGTCAAGAATATGAAGAGGAAGGAGTTTGCAAGCCTAGAATGCAAAGGGACAAGGCAAAATGGAGTTTTTGGTTCAACCCTTAGGCTCGACCATAGGGTCTATGGGTCAGGTCAGATCTGGACAGAGGGGAGGGTGATGTTCAGAGGTGGTAAACAAGCTGGTGGTGGTGGCTAAGGGGGTGGCCATGGTCAACAATGAAGGTGGTGAGGTGATATGTGCTCGGGTAGGCAATGTTTTGGAGTATAGCAATGGTTTTTTTTTGTGGTGTTTGCAACATGAGATGGTCAAGGCAACTTCAGGTCAGAGGAGGGGGATGATTTGGCCGTGGATGAAGTGGGAAAGAAGGGATGGTGGTGGTTGGTGAAGATGTGGAGGTGTATGGCCGAACCAAGCAAGAAGAAACAAGGCAAAAATCAAGGCAAAATCAAAAGGAAAAATGAAGAGAAAAGTGAAAAAGAGAGGGGAGGCCATTACAAATCTTTGTAGCCATGAATGAAATGAGGAATGGTGCCTTTCTCACGTGAAAATGAGTTAAAACTCACGGCTATCAAATGAAAATGCACGGCCAACTCAAGGCAAATGAAAAGACTTAGGAAATTGAAGAGACGGGAAAACAAAGGGACAAAAGCAACTAAAGAGACACAAACCTTTTCAAATTTCTTTTATTTATTTTTGTAATTTATAAATACATATAAAAACTGAGAAATAAAAATAACAACTCAGAAATAAAATAAATATATAAAATAAATAATTAAATTTTTGAATAAATATAATTTAAATTAAGAAAAATGGCTTAAAAATGCAAACTAGGCTTTAAAAATTAGAAATAACTTCAGTACACTTTGGAAAAATCTATTTTAATTTAAATACATGTAGAATGCATATAAATAAAGTAAAAACAGCAAATAAAAGTGAAGGCATAAAATAATTAAATAAATTTTAATTATATATAATTAAATTAAGAAAATAGTAAAGAAACTGGAAACTAGGTTTCATAAATTGAAATAAATTCAAGTAAACTTTAGAAAAATTATATTATCATTTTAAAAATATTAAAAGACATTAAATAACCTATTAACACATATTAAAACAAAATATGACAATAAAAATATAATTTATATGATTTAAAATAAATAATATTGCAAAATAAACAGTTTATACACAAAATTGAAAATTACATAACTTCTACAATTTAACTCCGTTTCCAACGAAACGAAAAGCTGTATTCAAGTTATTAAATCTATTTTCATAATAAAAGATAAAATTTATAATTTCAAACTATTTAAAATTTAAATTTAAAAGTCAAAGTTTGACTATTTGACCAAAATTCACATTTTCTGGAAATATTAAATTTAGTCATATTTGGAATTCAAATCCACATCAAAATCAAAGTTTATACTTAAAATAACAAAATTTATTCTTTTTCATAAATAAAGCTTTTGAATCTGGAAAAATCAATTTAAAAATATTTGAAAAATACAGGGTTGTTACACTCTCCCCCACTCAAAACTTTTCGTCCCCGAAAAGGAACGAGGTACGAGAAAGCACAGAAAAAGATAGAATGAAATAGAATTAAGACAAGATGATAAGAAGATTGGAATTACACCTGATAACTATTGTTATAGGTAAGTTTAACAAGATGGAGTTGATCAAATCAAGAATATAAGCACGAAAAAGATCCTCTAGAGTCTGAATCTCCCCTTTTCACTTGACCGACGGTCTATGAATGGAAAAACAGTGTTCAGATCCAGATGAGTAACAAAGATTATCAAAGATTATAGAAAGATTTCTAAATAGACTGGTATAAGCAATAGCCTTCCCATTCTGTAACATGATAAGAGAAATAAGGACAACCAAAAGATATAATGTTTTGAAATCATAACAATTTAGAGATGTTATCATTTAGAAATCGTACTACTTAAAATCATAACACTTTGGAAATGTTATTCTAAAAAAAAAACATAATACTTTGAAAATCATAACACCTTTTTTAAAAATAATCTTCATTTAAACCATTTAAATCCAATGTCAAATAATATTCATTTGAAAGCTGTAACATTTCTAAGTTCATTCAATTATAAATTTCCAAAACATTGTATTTTCAAAACAGCAGCACTTATAAAATGCTACAGTAGATATATTAATATTTCAAATCAGTTTAATTTCAGAAATATTCATTTGGATATCATTTAACTTATGACTTATTAAAACAAACCTTTATGAATGAAATATCCAAATAAACTATACTTCATTTATTAAGTCAAAAGCTCACTATTTTAGTTAGCTCTTAATTTAACACATAACCTAACACTTATTTAAAATACCCATTTCATAAATAGATATTCCTTTAATAAGTTACACTTAAAATTCCATTTGAAAACCAAATTTTCAATTATCAAATTTTAGTGATGTTAAAATACATTTTAACTATTTAAATCATAATTATTCAATTTCCAAGACATATCTATTTCATAAATAAACATTTATATAGCAAATATAACAATCAAATTTCTTTACACATTTATTCATTTAGACATCAATTAAACTATGAATTCAAGTTAAATAACTTTATTACAAAATGTCTAGTTCAAATGTATTTTATTTTATCTATTCAAAGATACATTATTTATTATACAACATATTCATTTCAGGAAATAACCTTTATTAAAATTTCTAGGTTAGACTTAAGGTTCCATATTAAATCAATTTGATTATTAAGTTATTTAAATAAAATCTCTTTAGATTCCTTTTTCAATATTTACCTCTGTTATTCTTTTATAACTAAAATTTAAGTGTATAACATTTATTATAACCACTCAAATTTTATTTATAAAAATCCTTTCTATATTGTATATTATCCAATTTCATATTCAACTTCTGTGCAATTTAGGTAAGTTATATTGGAATTAAATTGTGTGTTATACAAGTAAAACTTTCCAATTCAATTATCTCAAGTTTGAATCATTTATTCAAAATTTTTTTTTCTTCTTATAACTGAAATTATTCTTTAAGATAAAATATAAGAATTAAATTTCCGATTCCCTTCAAACCACTAAGAGATAAATAAATATATGTATATAATATGTCAAATCAAATTTAAATCATATATCTATATATATTATAATCCAGTCATATTTAGAAATTCAAATCAATTAGATTTTCCAAAACAAAGCTGTAGCAAGACTACATAATGGTTTCTTCACTTCGAAACTCGAAAATGAACGTCGATGATGCTGCAGTCATCACCGAAATTATTTTCCAGCGACAAAGAGAAGAGCACTAAATTTTTAAACTTTAAAATTCTTTAGAGACAAATTTTTATTCAAAATACTTTAAATAATATCCTTTTAAAAATTTTAAACACAAGGTTTGAAACCATCGGAAATTGAATTCTTTAACTTTCTTGTTTTAAATTCATTTCAGTTCCCAAATAAATTTATAAACAACTATTTATAAATTCATTTGTAGAACAATAAATGATAAATCAAGTATTATCATTTCAAATTATCAATTTAAATCAATTTATTAAGTTCCATAAAATTATATATCCAAATTTATTTCATAAACCAAATTTTAAAATAATATTGTGTCAGTTTGTTCTGTCAAAGTGTTTTAGAAATCCTATCGATAGCGTTGATCAGACGAATCGATCGGAAACCCAAATCAACATTAACAACTCAAACAACACAATATAAAACAAAACATTAATTTACAAGTACAGTTCAAAATGTTTGGAAGATAGATTGGAACAAAAGACAAGATGATTAAACAGAGTAGAGAGATGGGTAAGCTTAGATAAATCGCGGACAACCTTAACCGGGTCAACCGTGACTCAATGGATAAGATCAAATGTGGATTTTCTGGGGTAAATCTACCTTCAATCTCAAGAGATAGAGTTTGGAATAATAAAAGATATTAGCATCTAAACCAAGGATAAATATAAATCTCTGGTGAATCGATGCTGATTATAAAGAATTTTCACCCTTTTACAAGAAAATTAGAATATTGGCGAGACCGCCAATTCACTATAAAGATCATTGGAAGTGGAGTCATGGGATACTCCAGAATCAAAAGATGATGAATAGTGAGGGACACGAATGAATTTCGGAACCGCAGGGAACGTTCCAAAATTCAAAGGAAAACGAATCAAAGGAAGAGATTCAAACTCGAACGAAAGTGATTCTGTAAATAAATTTACCATACATTCTAAGTTTTGCCTCAAAGCCAAAGCTCTGATACCAACTGTAACGACCCGATATTTTCAACCATTCGCATCCATTATAAGTGTATAGGTAGACACTCATGCCGGAGTTGAATTGCTCAAAATACCGCGTTGTAAATAAAATTTGGCAAATCTCAGAATATACAGTAAATAAATATAATCACAGATCACAGACACAGAGTAAAATAATGCAGCGGAAGTAAAAGAAATAGTAGTTCATGAAGCTACTATATAAATATATCAGAGTTACATAAGATACAACAGAAGAAATAGAGTACAACAAAAGTCTCAATAAAATAACCAAGTACAAGCTGAGTAGAACAACGGAACTGGAATAGATAGGACATGACAAGCAGATAATCTCCAACGATTCAAATCTCCAAGAGAGTGGAAATCCAAATCTGTGAATAACTCAGGCTGACCCGAGCGTAAAGCAAACACAAAACACTCGAGTCAGGACAATATATACTTATATAATGTAAACCAACTCAAGCGAACTGTAATAAGGGTACAAGTAACTTAGAAGATGCTTGGGACCGCCCATCCTCTAAGGATCCGTTAAACTATCTACTATGTAGTAATATACGCTATATACAGTAGTGTCTAATCAGTAAAGTATAATCATATAGAAAATAGCGTTAAGGGGATGGAGAACCTTAACGCGGTCGGATCTTAAAATCATAATCGTAGTAAAGCTCGATATGGTAGGTGACACGGCACAACTAGGCAATGCCAGGGTAGATATACCAATTACGCATCCGGACTGGTGGTGACGCATAGCAGCCACTACCGCCCACCTCGAACAACACTCCCAAATCAAGGGTGCGCACCAAATCAATCACAAGTAATAGAATGGTATCGAAGAAGTGTGTCCGATCAGAGGTGCTACCTCATTGGTCCGTCAATCGCTCCTGTTTTAGCCACCTTATGCCAACTCACGGGAGTTGGGTCCACGTATATACCTTAGGATCGTCGCTACCATCCTACTTCATTCTGGAATCTCCACCGCGTACACGGTTGCCAAAGTGGTTTTCGGTAAGACAGAGAGTATGTCCATATCCGATCCCGGTCTCTTTAACAACCCAACGTTATTATAACCCGTGGTTATAACTTTTAAAAACAATACTTTACTCCAAAATAAAATATCATTTCAAACCATATCTTTATCAAAAATAAAGATTAAATCAATTCCAAACCATTTCCATATATTTAAATTTTCATATAATTTCAAAACTTCATTTCAAATCATTTTAATATAATAAAATATCATATCCTTACAAAACTTCATTTCAAATCATTTTAATAAAATAAAATATCATATCCTTACAAAACTTCATTTCAAATCATTTTAATAAAATAAAATATCCTATCAGTTCAAATCCAATATTCAACTTTAAATACCTTTTAAATTCAAAGATATCGTTCATTTACTATCATTTCAAATCACCTTTAAATAGTTTATATTCCAATCAAAATAATTCATTTAAACCTTTTAAAAGTGTAATTATTATATTTTCAAATCAAGTATTCAATTTTCAAAGTTTCAAACCATTCTGAGTTCGTTTACTAAGTCAAAAACCCTAATTATTAAAATTTCAGCATTTCACAGCATTTAAAAACAACTGCTATAAGTTATATTTGAAAACATTTTTAATTCAGCAAAGACAGCACTTAAAACTGATGTTAAAACTCAGTTTAAGTTGAATTATAGTTCAAAACAGAAAAGACAGCAATTCAGAAGTGCTGCGGTAGTTCAGATTTCAAAACAAGGGTTAAATTTGGTTTCAGCAAAGACTGCAGACTATTATAGCATTTCCAGAGAATGCTATAATAGACCTGGGTTCAATATTGGCCTATAAGTTCAACTGCAGCAACTGCAGCATTTCAGAAATGCTGTAGTAGCCCTTTTATTCAAATTTTAGTGTAATTCAGAACCATAGCATTTCTGAATGCTATTAAAAGTGATTTCCAGCTTTTTAGTGTATTTCCAGCAATTAAATAACTTCATTTTAAACTCTTTAAACATTTTAAAAATCATAATTTAACATTTAAAATGTTTATTTACATATCATTTAACATGTATCTTTTTCACAATAAATTTCTTATAATTAAATCCAATTTTCAACAATTTACTTAATAAATTTAAGTGTAAAAGTTTCCAATTCTTCACATTTCAACAAATAACTTAACACTTCAAATTTAAATTACCATTTCACAAATTTAACTAAATTTCCAATTTTATTTAATTAACTAAAACCTTTAATTAAAACCAAATTTCACATTTCCAAGTCAAGTTATATTTTAAAAGATCACTTTAAACATTCATTTATTTAACCACTTAAATTCATAGAAAAAAATCAATAATACTTTAATAAATCACTTAAATTCACATTTAATCAAATTATCATATTTACCATTTCCAAATAAAATTTAATATCCATTTTATTTATATAACTTAAATATCATTTTTAACCAAATTCCAAATTTCCAACTTAAGTTATATTTCAAAAATCCAGTTAAACCATTCATTAATTACATTTTTAACACATAGAAAAATCATAATTTCTTTATTTTAAAATATTTCAAAATCTATTTAAATCAAATTTCATAAATTTATAATTTTTAAAATACTTAAAAATATCCAAAACACTTTATAAAATAACCACGGGCCTGTATATAGTTTTCTAGCCTAGGTCAAGTGATACGGATATGTATCATTTCGATCCGCAGTTTAAAAAGAAAAATCCGGGTTCTATCATTTCAAACCCGCAATCCCAAGTTAAAATAAATTAAATAAAAACCATTCAGGCCTATCATTTCAGCCCATAACGATTTTTTCCTATTCTAAAGTCCGTTCGGGTATGTATCATTTCAACCCATAGTGATTCTAGTCTACAGGGAACTTGCAATGGTGATAACAGATATAAATAATAGAATAACATTAAATAAAAGTAACATATGATATAACAGGTGTAATAACAGGTGTGAACATCATATGATAATAATATAAGCATATATAACATGATAATATATTTTTACAGATTCGCAGGGTGTCAATTTACTAGTTATATAGGTACATATTGTCTGGTGAGAATAACTCACCTGTTTCAAGCTGGAGTTTGCAAATCAAATGACACAACGAATTCCAGGAAGCACGATATGGCACAACGATGGATTCAAGTGGATGAGAACCAAGATGTTACTCTTGTATACAAAAACAAAACAAAGCACCATATAAATAATTACAATACCAAAGTGTTGAAACAAAATTGAGATAGAATGGATAAGTGAACATCACCAAGTCTTTAAATCAACTTTGCTTGATCTTGCTTCAACTTTTGCTCGACCATACATGTATTAGGTTCAGCCTCAACATGTTTTAGGTTGAAATGGATCAGGTTTGGACCACAAATGGCATGGCTAAGTCAAGAATATGAAGAGGAAGGAGTTTGCAAGCCTAGAATGCAAAGGGACAAGGCAAAATGGAGTTTTTGGTTCAACCCTTAGGCTCGACCATAGGGTCTATGGGTCAGGTCAGATCTGGACAGAGGGGAGGGTGATGTTCAGAGGTGGTAAACAAGCTGGTGGTGGTGGCTAAGGGGGTGGCCATGGTCAACAATGAAGGTGGTGAGGTGATATGTGCTCGGGTAGGCAATGTTTTGGAGTATAGCAATGGTTTTTTTTTGTGGTGTTTGCAACATGAGATGGTCAAGGCAACTTCAGGTCAGAGGAGGGGGATGATTTGGCCGTGGATGAAGTGGGAAAGAAGGGATGGTGGTGGTTGGTGAAGATGTGGAGGTGTATGGCCGAACCAAGCAAGAAGAAACAAGGCAAAAATCAAGGCAAAATCAAAAGGAAAAATGAAGAGAAAAGTGAAAAAGAGAGGGGAGGCCATTACAAATCTTTGTAGCCATGAATGAAATGAGGAATGGTGCCTTTCTCACGTGAAAATGAGTTAAAACTCACGGCTATCAAATGAAAATGCACGGCCAACTCAAGGCAAATGAAAAGACTTAGGAAATTGAAGAGACGGGAAAACAAAGGGACAAAAGCAACTAAAGAGACACAAACCTTTTCAAATTTCTTTTATTTATTTTTGTAATTTATAAATACATATAAAAACTGAGAAATAAAAATAACAACTCAGAAATAAAATAAATATATAAAATAAATAATTAAATTTTTGAATAAATATAATTTAAATTAAGAAAAATGGCTTAAAAATGCAAACTAGGCTTTAAAAATTAGAAATAACTTCAGTACACTTTGGAAAAATCTATTTTAATTTAAATACATGTAGAATGCATATAAATAAAGTAAAAACAGCAAATAAAAGTGAAGGCATAAAATAATTAAATAAATTTTAATTATATATAATTAAATTAAGAAAATAGTAAAGAAACTGGAAACTAGGTTTCATAAATTGAAATAAATTCAAGTAAACTTTAGAAAAATTATATTATCATTTTAAAAATATTAAAAGACATTAAATAACCTATTAACACATATTAAAACAAAATATGACAATAAAAATATAATTTATATGATTTAAAATAAATAATATTGCAAAATAAACAGTTTATACACAAAATTGAAAATTACATAACTTCTACAATTTAACTCCGTTTCCAACGAAACGAAAAGCTGTATTCAAGTTATTAAATCTATTTTCATAATAAAAGATAAAATTTATAATTTCAAACTATTTAAAATTTAAATTTAAAAGTCAAAGTTTGACTATTTGACCAAAATTCACATTTTCTGGAAATATTAAATTTAGTCATATTTGGAATTCAAATCCACATCAAAATCAAAGTTTATACTTAAAATAACAAAATTTATTCTTTTTCATAAATAAAGCTTTTGAATCTGGAAAAATCAATTTAAAAATATTTGAAAAATACAGGGTTGTTACATACGCTTTACTTATATAATATTCTATTACATATTTCTATTAACATTTCAACTTTTAATATTTTGGTAAGTTATATATTGTTCTAAGAATGCAATTGAATGTTACACAAGTTTATCTTATTCACTTTAGAAAACAAAATGTTTAATAATTCATCTTCTAAAATTTTATTATTCTTAAACCTGTAAGTTACAAATTTCCAATTTTTTATCTATTTCATTAATCATTATAACATCAAATTTCTTATTTTCATTTTAGAACTTTCCAATTATTAATATAGTCAAGATTCAATTCTTTACCATAATTTCAATTTCTATTTTACAGAAACTTAAGAACTAAACAACCGGGTTCCATTTCAATCCCTTTTAAAATAATATATATACTCATAACTTATATATATATATATATCAAATAAACCTTCAGAAATTAAAATTAAGATTCGTTTATCAAAACGGATGTGCAGTAAACTACTACAGCGGTCTTCTCACTTTGAAACTCAAAAATGAACGTCGATGATGCGTGCACTCATCACCGAAATTATTTTTCAGCGACAGAGAGGGGAGTACAGAATTTATTTCCTTTAAAAAATTTATTTCAAAACATTTTTTTCAAATCATCTTGAAATATTTATATCAAAAAATACTTCTAAATACTACTAGTATTATATTCCAAAATCTTTTGAAAGAAATTTTCAAAAATCTCGGAACTTCAGTTCTATACTTCCAATTTGTATTTACTTTATTTGTAAATCCTATTTTTCAATCAATATTTATAAAATTTCTCTACCTAACAAACAACATATTACATCCAACTATATCATTTATAAAATTTATTATTTTATATACAAAAATATATAATGGGCAAAATTATTTCATTTACCTATATTTCAAAACAAATATTATGTTGGTCTGCCCTATTAAGTGTTTAGAAATCCCTATCGATGTCATAGCATCCTATGTACCGACCGAAATTTATAAATCTTAAAACGGAACAAATTAACACAATATAAAAACCTTTTATAACACTAATAAATACGCTCTCTCATATATATACACTCAACGACTCATTCTAGAGTATTACTACCCTATTTAATATGAGTCAGACCCCACAAAGCTAAGGTTATCGCTAAACCAAAGCTCCGATACCAACTGTAACGACCTGCCTTTTTGGACGATTTAAATCGACGATAAACCACACACGTCAGACTCAAACCATTCAAAAGGGCAGATTGTTATGGGGTAAATAAGAAAAAAGGAGTGAAAGAAAGAAAACAAATACAGAATCTTGCAGCGGAATGAAAAAATATAATAATCAAATAAACAGTTCATGAAGCTGTTTACAAATAACATTGATTATTCTTTTATAATACAGATCAGAGTTACATACAACAGGAATAAATAATAAATAAATGCAGCGGAACAACATGATGCAGTGGAATAAATATAATAAATAATAATAGTACTAAATCTTCGTCTTGGTCCTCCAAAAGCAGTCTTCGATACACTGAAAAGCTCAGACTTACCCGAGCGAAGTGAAAAGACAAAACAGTCGAGTCAGAACTAAAAGATCTTATGCAAGTTAAATCAACAGTAAATAAATATGAGTGTAACGGCGTCAGAGATGTTTACGGGGTTTGACATCTCCTATCCAGTGTCTAACGTGAGTGTAGTAACTTAAGAGATGTTCGGGATTTCCATCTCTTAACGATCCGTTAAACTATCTACTATGTAGTACAATACGCTATTATAATAGTGTCTACAATAAAGTAAAGTATTAAAATAGCGTTAAGGCGTTACCCATATCCCCCTTAACACATTTTTATATATTCCCATAGTCTATACAGTACCGTAATTCCAACGTAAACTGGAGGGCTAACAGAGGGCACTCCATAGGTATGGTACAAACCAAACTCGTAGAATGCACGATAGGGCATGTGAACACGGCACTCGAGGCAATGCCATGGTAGATATACCAATTGCGGATCCGGACTGGTGATAACGCATAGCAGCTACTACCACCCATCTCGGAACACACTCCCAAATCAAAATCAAGGGGTGGCCACCAAATCATCATAAAATCATAATATGGTATCGAAGAAATGTGTAACAACCCGCATATTTTACGATTTTATATTTAAATATTTTATTTAAATATAGCGTCGTTAATCGGATTAAAGTCCGAAAGGCTACTTTTTGCAAACGGTCGAATTAGGACTCGGGACCACTTCCATTGAGTCCAAAATGGCATTTGCGACTTTTTTAAGTATAAGCATCGATATGTTTGAAGTTGAGTGAATTTTGCTATTTTTCACTTAGGGCTTTGGGTTTGGGTTTTAGCCCAATAACCTAACATAACACCCTAGCTCAGTCCCCCCTCTTCTCTTCTTTCACTTTCATTTCCTAACACTTTCAAGCTTTTGAGATTAATGAGGGAAAAAGATTGGAAATAGAAATTCAAAACCCTAGTTTCCTTTGCAAGCTCCATTTCTTGCTCCAAATTCAAAGAGAAGCTTAGGTAAGCATCCTCTTCATCTTCTCCAACTCATTCTCTCTTCAATTTCAGAAATTTCCTAAACCTAACTTAGGGAATGTTCTTCTTTTGAGCTTAGATTCAAGCTACTTGGATTGAAGTGAAGAGTGTTGATCTTTCCTTTGTGATTAAGCTTCTCATTCATTGTTTTTGGGTTTAAAGGTGAGATTTTTATCTCACATCTATGTCTATAACTATCTTTGATTGTTAGGTATGAATTCCTAGCATCTTTACATGTTCATTTGATGTTGATTTGGATTGATTTGGTGAATATTCCAATTTTTGGTTTTTAAGTTCAATTTTGTGAAAATCCTTTTTATGGATGTTTGAACACGTTAGTGGGGCATTTCGGAGGGCCATACAAGGCTGGGTTATCGTTTGGCGTAAATCCTTAGTCGAAGTTGATCGTTCGTTCGCTTCCATCCGTGTTATCGGATTTGCCCCAAAGAGGGCTTGACTGAATGTGCTTCTGAAGCAGGTTCATTGGACGTACCGTTATTGTACTGCATCGGTGTTCCAAATTATTTGAGTTTCGGGATCATCGGGCGTACCGTTATTGCACTACGTCGTTGTTCCGTAATATTTGAGTCTCAGGTTCATCGGGCGTACCGTTATTGCACTACGTCGTTGTTCCAACTCATTTGAATTTCAGGTTCCTCGGGCGTACCATTATTGCACTACGCTGTTGCACCGTTTGTGATACACGTGTTGGTGAGTTTTCATGCTCCCGTTTGTGATAGGCCTTCCCCCTTTGTGATTTCTGGATTTCTCGCTGTGATTTCTAGAATTTGTGTTTCACCTACTTTCGTGGATTGGCATTGATATGTTTTTGTCAATATTTGTGTTTTGGTGAATTATTTAAAGAATGTGATTCTTTTTGGTGCTTCGAGTTGATTTGAGATATTGTATGATTTTTGTTGATATTTGATGTATACTTGACACAGTATGGCATTTCCTTGTTATCATACGTGTTGGGTCATATCTCTTATCCTATATCATTTTATCTGATATTTATAGCTAGACTGATCCGTTTATTATTTCCTTCTTAAATAATACTCGGGTTAGACCGAGATATTTCAGGTGCTTCTGCTTGACTTCCTATCAGGGATTATCATCTAATTTTTGGCTAACTACTTTAGATTAGTAGTTTTGTTATTATACATTTGAGATATAGACTCCTTGATGTATAATTATTCTTTTGCTTAGCACTTGTATCTATTCTCCTGTGATGTAGTGGATCTTGTTTTACCACTACATTGATGTACACTTCTTTGTGTTATATTCATATCTGTTTCCGTCTTTGTGATATGAATGCCTGTGACTGATTTGTGTTATGTTTATTTCTATATTTGCTTCCGAGGTCCACTTAGCCACTATGTGGTAGCTTAGAGTTTGTATTTGATATGTCGGATTTCCTCTTGAAATGAAATGTAAGTTATATTTTCTGACATATCGGTACTCGCACAAAGCAATTACACAGATGGTCGCTCCTCAACAGCCTTATTCTTCGCGCTAGTCGATGGCATTACCCAGTAGTGTTCTTGGCTAGCATGAGTATAGAGGTGGGGCATCACAGCATGGTATCAGAGCCAAACTTCGGAACAATGTAGAATAATCTAGCAAGGATCATTGTCTTAAGTCTTTCTTAGGAACCGTGCCATAGGATTTAATTCGAGTCTTCGTACCGTTCAATCCTATATTCCTTATAATGCCTTGTTTTATCAATCAAGTTTGTTTGATATTCATTTTGTGAATAACCTTTTTCCTCTTCTTTCTTTCTTAAAGAAGAGAAATGGTTAGACCAGGCCGTACCAGCGCCGGTCAATCTAGTGCTACTCCTTAGGATGGAGTATTTATGTCAGTTCAACAACCTTTAGATCTGGTGAACAATACCCAAGTTGCCAGACCCGTTCCCGCGCCTACTCACCCTAAATCCGGGTTTGCACGCCTGTGCAGAGCTTATACCTGGGTGGACGACCATTCAAGGGATCCGAAAGTGTTATAGAAATCCAGGCTTGGCTTAGATCATGCGATCGCATCTTTTCCCGCATGGATCTTATTGATTCACTTCGAGTCCAAGTGGCTTCTAGCATGCTCCAAGAAAGAGCATTAGATTGGTATGAGCTTTTGATTTTGGAAATTATTGAAGCGGATCTTACTTGGGAGAAATTCCGGGAAAATCGAATTGAAATTTGTGCCGGAGGCTGAAAATGTAACTTTATCCCGACGCTTTATTGACCTTGTTCAAGGTGTATCCTCTATGGCAGATTATGTCGCATCTTTTGAATCTCTCTCTAAATATGGGGTCGAGTATATTAATACCCCATTGAAGAAAAATCAAAGGTTTGTCTATGGGTTGAATAAGAACCTTAAGAAGCCTTTACTTCTGAAACTAGAAGTTTCTTTCGATCAGCTTATAGATATCGCTCTTCGACTTGAAGAGGCCGATAGAGAAATTGATGTTGAAGTTGTGCGTGCCAGACAGAACTTCAACAATAACATGAAGAGGCCTGTTAAGTTCAAAGGCCCTAATCCCAATCCCAACAAGAAAGGGAAGCAAGAAACTTCGATAGCAAAGTCTCCTACCTCAAGTCGTGGACGATGCTACAATTGTGGTCTTACGGACCACTATGCAAATGAGTGCCCGAAACCATTTTTTGTCGTTATTGCAAAAGTTTGGGACATCTTTTATCTTCATGCCCCAAACTTCCAAATAAGAGAGAGGGAAAGCTAAATGTTGTTCAAGCCCCTAGCGACACTTCTCTTGGTCAAGGTATTTCTCATTCTATCCTTGACGATATTTGTTTGGGATTATCTTATTCGAGTTCTTTTTTATTTGAGTTCATCTCATTATTTTATATCAAAAGAACTTGATGAATTCTTTCTCTTTTAATTTTTAAGGGCTTGATGACTTCATTGAGAATTGCAAATTTGATTGATGGATCCGCAACACTCAATTTACTTTGTGAAAATGTCAAGATTATTTTATGTGATTATTCTTTTCGAGCCCGATTTGCATGTTATACGTTACTTAGGCTTCGAAATTGATTTTTTGGGAAAGGATTGGCTTTATTATTATGAAGTCCACATCCTATGTCCTGAGCGGACTTTATATCTTCAGCATCCTTAATCTGTTAAGCAGATTTCTATTGTTTTTAATGATTTTGATTTCCAAATTCGGTGGCATCATTTTATTCTTTAAACCCACTTGATGTGGAGAATGTTATTTCTCTCATTCAAGTAATTTGTGAACCTTCTGAAATATATTTAAGCTCGTCTTAGGATTATCACATAAGCAATCTATTGAGTGGTGCTAAGGTCTTTTCACCTTGACCTTGCCACCGGTTTTTATCAGGTACGAGTTGTGGAGGATAACATTCCACTTACCGCATTCCGCATTCGTTATGATTCTTGTGAGTGGTTCGTTATGTCATTCGTTTTGACGAACCTTCTAACTTATTTCATCCATCTTATGAATCGAGCATTCTACGAATATCTCGATGAGTTTATCCTTGTATTTATTGATTATGGATGAAAACACAATTTAAAATTTGCAAATATTTTTCATAAGATATTTATAAGTATGATTGAATTTTGTTCTTAAAACGAGCAAAGAATATTTCTAAAATTTTGAAGAGACATGTTTATCATATAGAAGATGATTTTGTGTTGTTTTGCCCATTGAGTGTTTTAAGAATTCTGGTCGATGCGCATGATCAACGTTATCGATAGGAATCTCCTAAACGCTATGATGAGACAGTTAGACACAGTAAATTCTTGGAAAAAGTTAATTTTTCTAGAAAGATGAATATATAAAGTTAATTATAATTTTGAAAATCTTAGGTTTTCGGGAAAGAGGTTCAATTAAAAGGACTCTTTTCCGATGCTTTTATTCTTGTGATTCCCGAAGGGAACCAAGACTTTATTGTTTGTACCAATACTAGTCATATTAGCTTGGGTGTCATTCTCTTGTAAAGGGAATATGTTATTACATATGCTTCTTGACAATTAAAGCTTGTCGAGACTAGATATGCCATTCATGATCTAGTGCTCGCGGCCATTGTTTTCGCTCTTAGAATTTGGCGATATTATCTTTTGGGAGAGAAATTTATTCTCTACACCGATCATAAATCTTTGAAGCATTTATTTTCTAAAAAGGAACTTAATTTGCGTCAACAACGTTGGCTCGAGTTCCTTACATCTTATGATCTTAATATTCTTTATACTTCCGGAAAGGGAAATCGTGTTGTCGATGCCCTTAGCCGAGAGCAACAAGCGGATGTTTCTTTGTTGATATCCTAATGGAATGATCTCGAGACTTTATCCACTTGTGAGATTCGAGATCGTGAAACCAATTTATATTCATCTCTTATTTTAAGTAGCCTTGAGGCTCATCCTTCTCTTTTAGACCGCATTCTTGAAGCTCAAAAGCATGATCCCGAATTGGTTCTTCTTAGCCAAAGTTGTAGGGATAAAATTGGTATTGAAGGTTTGAAAGACTTTGATATTGATGCTCGTGGCGGTATTCGAAAATTTGGTAGACGTATTGTGCCAAATATTATTGATCTTCGTAAAGACATTTTAGAAGATTCTCATCGTTCTAAATTTACCATTCATCCTGGTAGTAGTAAAATGTACGCTGACATGAAGCGACTATATTATTGGGATGGAATGAAATCTGATATTGCTAACTTTATTAAGCGTTGCATGACTTGCCAACTAATAAAGGCCGAGCATCAAAGGCCCGGTGGGTTATTGCAACCTTTGGAAATTCCAATATGGAAGTGGGATCAAATTTCCATGGACTTTGTTGACGGTTTTCCCCGTTTTCATTCCAGCCATGATAGCCTATGGGTGATAGTAGATAGACTTACAAAATCCTCCCATTTTCTTCCCATTCGGTCCAATCGGACCGTACCTATTTTGGCTAAACTCTTTGTCAAGGAAATTGTTAGATTGCATGGAGTTCCTACTTCTATTGTTAGCAATCCTGATCCATTATTTTACTAGTGGATTTTGGTAAGGCCTTCAAAAGCTTTAGGAACAAAGCTTAATTTTAGCACCGCTTATCATCCTTAGTCCGATGGACAAACTGAGCGGGTGAATCAAATTCTTCAAGATCTTCTTCGTGCATGTGTTCTTGATTTTGGTGGAAGTTGGGAAGATCATATTTCTCCTGTTGAGTTTTCTTCCTGTAATAGCTTCCAATCTAGTATTGGTATGGCACCTTTCGAGGCACTCTACGAAAGGCCATGCCGATTTTCTTCATGTTGGCTAGAAGCCGGTGAGAAGCTGGTTTTAGGTCCTGTCTTTATTGGTGTTCACTTGTGTTTCACCTTTGAGGGGTGTTGTGCATTTCAGTTGATCGGGAAAATTAGCACCTCGATATGTTGGTCCATTTCCCATCACTGAACGCATTGGTTCTGTGGCTTATCGCCTTTTATTTACCGGCTCAATTTTCTGTTAATTGTGACGTATTCCACGTCTCTCAGCTATGGAAATGCCTTAAGGATTTCGATTCTTGTCTTGAGCCCGGTATTATTAAAGAAATTGAAGTTTCACCAAATTTGACTTATGAGCAACATTCTATTAGTATCATTACTTTGGAGGTTAAACGCCTTCGAAATAAAAATGTTCTTCTTGTGGAAGTTCAATGGTCCTCAAATCCTAAGAATTTCTCTTGGGAATCTTGAGAATTCATCGAGCGAACACATCCGGACTTACTCTTTCGTGCTCTTTATGGTGAACATCTTATTTCAAATTTTCTTTTGTGTTGATATGCTTTTATGGTTGTTACTCTTTATTTTCTTCTTAAAGTACTGCGAGGACGCAATTTCTTTAAGGAGGGGAGTCTGTAACAACCCGCATATTTTACGATTTTATATTTAAATATTTTATTTAAATATAGCGTCGTTAATCGGATTAAAGTCCGAAAGGCTACTTTTTGCAAACGGTCGAATTAGGACTTGGGACCACTTCCATTGAGTCCAAAATGGCGTTTGCGACTTTTCTAAGTATAAGCATCGATATGTTTGGAGTTGAGTGAATTTTGCTATTTTTCACTTAGGGCTTTGGGTTTGGGTTTTAGCCCAATAACCTAACATAACACCCTAGCTCAGTCCCCCCTCTTCTCTTCTTTCACTTTCTTTTCCTAACACTTTCAAGCTTTTGAGATTAATGGGGGAAAAAGATTGGAAATAGAAATTCAAAACCCTAGTTTCCTTTGCAAGCTCCATTTCTTGCTCCAAATTCAAAGAGAAGCTTAGGTAAGCATCCTCTTCATCTTCTCCAACTCATTCTCTCTTCAATTTCAGAAATTTCCTAAACCTAACTTAGGGAATGTTCTTCTTTTGAGCTTAGATTCAAGCTACTTGGATTGAAGTGAAGAGTGTTGATCTTTCCTTTGTGATTAAGCTTCTCATTCATTGTTTTTGGGGTTTAAAGGTGAGATTTTTATCTCACATCTATGTCTATAACTATCTTTGATTGTTAGGTATGAATTCCTAGCATCTTTACATGTTCATTTGATGTTGATTTGGATTGATTTGGTGAATATTCCAATTTTTGGTTTTTAAGTTCAATTTTGTGAAAATCCTTTTTATGGATGTTTGAACACGTTAGTGGGGCGTTTCGGAGGGCCATACAAGGCTGGGTTGTCTTTTGGCATAAATCCTCAGTTGAAGTTGCTCGTTTGTTCGCTTCCATCCGTGTTATCGGATTTGCCCCAAAGAGGGCTAGGTTGAATGTGCTTCTGAAGCAGGTTCAGTCGACTGAACCAGGGGTTCAGTCGACTGAACCAGAATATCAAAATTGCTTAGAAGCAGGTTCAGTCGACTGAACCGGACCGAGGAAATTGCCTGGGTCTGTATCAGTCGACTGACCATCAGGGTCAGTCGACTGAACCTAGGGATACGAAATTTGTATCCCTGTGTCAGTCGACTGACCACCTGGTTCAGTCGATTGACCTGCTTGCTTCAGCCCCATTTGCCTATTTTGATTGAGATTCCAAACGTTAATCGATTCATGATTATCCGATTTGTTGTTATCATTTGTTATCGATTTTGATTACTTCTATTTCGGGATTTTTGGGTATATCCATTTTGATGGATTCGGCATCGATTTCTATGGATTTGATTCACGTCTTCGTATGTGGATTTTGGTGATTGATTGTTTCTACAATCATTTTTGTGACTTGTCACTTCTAAATATAAAGATTTTCTATACTAGTAGTAAATACTTAAACTCTTTCACAAAGATGATTTCAACTCTATTTTTAATACAAAGCTCGTTTATAAAACCGTTTTCCAATCTATTAGTATATACAAACCTTTACCTCATTCGTATGAGAAATCTAATTAAACGGCTTAGTAAAACAAGTGGTATGAAATGCTTGCGTTTACTTCGTCAGTTAATTTTTGGACTTGTTCGATTGAAACTCTTGTGACAATTTTCGAGTGGAAATCTACAATCTGTTCGTAAATATTTGAGTTAAGCAAGTGGTTATGGGACATGAAGCTAAACTCTTATATTTACTAGCTTAGTGTAATAGACACTTCTTGATGATCGATGATGATCATTTTGTGGTTTAGACTAGCGATTTGCGATGTCTCTTTGTCCACGTGAGAGACCGTACCCCGATTTATGGAGCTTCGTCACATTTTTATGGGCTAGCGACCCATGATCTTTTATGGAGTTTCGGTTCATTGGACGTACCGTTATTGTACTGCGTCGGTGTTCCGAATTATTTGAGTTTCGGGATCATCGGGCGTACCGTTATTGCACTACGTCGTTGTTCCAACTCATTTGAATTTCAGGTTCCTCGGGCATACCATTATTGCACTACGCTGTTGCACCGTTTGTGATACACGTGTTGGTGAGTTTTCATGCTCCCGTTTGTGATAGGCCTTCCCCCTTTGTGATTTCTGGATTTCTCGTTGTGATTTCTAGAATTTGTGTTTCACCTACTTTCGTGGATTGGCATTGATATGTTTTTGTCAATATTTGTGTTTTGGTGAATTATTTAAAGAATGTGATTCTTTTTGGTGCTTCGAGTTGATTTGAGATATTGTATGATTTTTGTTGATATTTGATGTATACTTGACACAGTATGGCATTTCCTTGTTATCATACGTGTTGGGTCATATCTCTTATCCTATATCATTTTATCTGATATTTTATAGCTAGACTGATCCGTTTATTATTTCCTTCTTAAATAATACTCGGGTCAGACCGAGATATTTCAGGAGCTTCTGCTTGACTTCCTATCAGGGATTATCATCTAATTTTTGGCTAACTACTTTAGATTAGTAGTTTTGTTATTATACATTTGAGATATAGACTCCTTGATGTATAATTATTCTTTTGCCTAGCACTTGTATCTATTCTCCTGTGATGTAGTGGATCTTGTTTTACCACTACTTTGATGTACACTTCTTTGTGTTATATTCATATCTGTTTCCGCCTTTGTGATATGAATGCCTGTGACTGATTTGTGTTATGTTTATTTCTAT
The DNA here is from genome assembly GCA_030737815.1 of Allium fistulosum. NCBI lineage: Eukaryota > Viridiplantae > Streptophyta > Magnoliopsida > Asparagales > Amaryllidaceae > Allium > Allium fistulosum. The sequence goes on along the minus strand of CM060902.1, from coordinate 1,036,106,346 downwards.
ATTTGTTTCCGAGGTCCACTTAGCCACTGTGTGGTAGCTTCGAGTTTGTATTTGATATGTCGGATTTCCTCTTGAAATGAAATGTAAGTTATTATTTCTGACATATCGGTACTCGCACAAAGCAATTACACAGATGGTCGCTCCTCAACAGCCTTATTCTTCGCGCTAGTCGATGGCATTACCCAATAGTGTTCTTGGCTAGCGTGAGTATAGAGGTGGGGCGTCACAGCATGGTATCAGAGCCAAACTTCGGAACAATGTAGAATAATCTAGCAAGGGTCATTGTCTTAAGTCTTTCTTAGGAACCGTGCCATAGGATTTAATTCGAGTCTTCGTACCGTTCAATCCTATATTCCTTATGATGCCTTGTTTTATCAATCAAGTTTGTTTGATATTCATTTTGTGAATAACCTTTTTCCTCTTCTTTCTTTCTTAAAGAAGAGAAATGGTTAGACCAGGCCGTACCAGCGCCGGTCAATCTAGTGCTACTCCTTAGGATGGAGTATTTATGTTAGCTCAACAACTTTTAGATCTGGTGAACAATGCCCAAGTTGCCGGACCCGTTCCCGCGCCTACTCACCCTAAATCCGGGTTTGCACGCCTGTGCAGAGCTTATACCTGGGTGGAAGGCCATTTAAGGGATCCGAAAGTGTTATAGAAATCCAGGCTTGGCTTAGATCATGCGATCGCATCTTTTCCCGCATGGATCTTATTGATTCACTTCGAATCCAAGTGGCTTCTAGCATGCTCCAAGAAAGAGCATTAGATTGGTATGAGCTTTTGATTTTGAAAATTATTGAAGCGGATCTTACTTGGGAGCAATTCCGGGAAAATCGAATTGAAGTTTGTGCCAGAGGCTGAAAATGTAACTTTATCCCGACGCTTTATTGACCTTGTTCAAGGTGTATCCTCTATGGCAGATTATGTCGCATCTTTTGAATCTCTCTCTAAATATGGGGTCGAGTATATTAATACCCCATTGAAGAAAAATAAAAGGTTTGTCTATGGGTTGAATAAGAACCTTAAGAAGCCATTACTTCTGAAACTAGAAGTTTCTTTCGATCAGCTTATAGATATCGCTCTTCGACTTGAAGAGGCCGATAGAGAAATTGATGTTGAAGTTGTGCGTGCCAGACAAAACTTCAACAATAACATGAACAGGCCTGTTAAGTTCAAAGGCCCCAATCCCAATCCCAACAAGAAAGGGAAGCAAGAAACTTCGATAGCAAAGTCTCCTACCCCTAGTCGTGGACGATGCTACAATTGTGGTCTTACGGACCACTATGCAAATGAGTGCCCGAAACCATTTTTTTGTCGTTATTGCAAAAGTTCGGGACATCTTTTATCTTCATGCCCCAAACTTCCAAATAAGAGAGAGGGAAAGCTAAATGTTGTTCAAGCCCCTAGCGACACTTCTCTTGGTCAAGGTATTTCTCATTCTATCCTTGACGATATTTGTTTGGGATTATCTTATTCGAGTTCTTTTTTATTTGGGTTCATCTCATTATTTTATATCAAAAGAACTTGATGAATTCTTTCTCTTTTAATTTTTAATGGCTTGATGACTTCATTGAGAATTGCGAATTCGATTGATGGATCCGCAACACTCAATTTACTTTGTGAAAATGTCAAGATTATTTTATGTGATTATTCTTTTCGAGCCGATTTGCATGTTATGCGTTACTTAGGCTTAGAAATTGATTTTTTGGGAAAGGATTGGCTTTATTATTATGAAGTCCACATCCTATGTCCTGAGCGGACTTTATATCTTCGACATCCTCAATTTGTTAAGCAGATTTCTATTGTTTTTAATGATTTTGATTTCCAAATTCGGTGGCATCATTTTATTCTTTAAACCCACTTGATGTGGAGAATGTTATTTCTCTCATTCAAGTAATTTGTGAACCTTCTGAAATATATTTAAGCTCGTCTTAGGATTATCACCTAAGCAATCTATTGAGTGGTGCTAAGGTCTTTTCACCTTGACCTTGCCACCGGTTTTTATCAGGTACGAGTTGTGGAGGATAGCATTCCACTTACCGCATTCTACACTCGTTATGATTCTTGTGAGTGGTTCGTTATGTCATTCATTTTGACGAACCTTCTACCTTATTTCTTCCATCTTATAAATCGAGCATTCTACGAATATCTCGATGAGTTTATCCTTGTATTTATTGATTATGGATGAAAACACAATTTAAAATTTGCAAATCTTTTTCATAAGATATTTATAAGTATGATTGAATTTTGTTCTTAAAACGAGCAAAGAATATTTCTAAAATTTTGAAGAGACATGTTTATCATATAGAAGATGATTTTGTGTTGTTTTGCCCATTGAGTGTTTTAAGAATTCTGGTCGATGAGCATGATCAACGTTATCGATAGGAATCTCCGAATTATTTGAGTTTCGGGATCATCGGGCGTACCGTTATTGCACTACGTCGTTGTTCCGAAATATTTGAGTCTCAGGTTCATCGGGCGTACCATTATTGCACTACGTCGTTGTTCCAACTCATTTGAATTTCAGGTTCCTCGGGCGTACCATTATTGCACTACGCTGTTGCACCGTTTGTGATACACGTGTTGGTGAGTTTTCATGCTCCCGTTTGTGATAGGCCTTCCCCCTTTGTGATTTCTGGATTTCTCGTTGTGATTTCTAGAATTTGTGTTTCACCTACTTTCGTGGATTGGCATTGATATGTTTTTGTCAATATTTGTGTTTTGGTGAATTATTTAAAGAATGTGATTCTTTTTGGTGCTTCGAGTTGATTTGAGACATTGTATGATTTTTGTTGATATTTGATGTATACTTGACACAGTATGGCATTTCCTTGTTATCATACGTGTTGGGTCATATCTCTTATCCTATATCATTTTATCTGATATTTATAGCTAGACTGATCCGTTTATTATTTCCTTCTTAAATAATACTCGGGTCAGACCGAGATATTTCAGGTGCTTCTGCTTGACTTCCTATCAGGGATTATCATCTAATTTTTGGCTAACTACTTTAGATTAGTAGTTTTGTTATTATACATTTGAGATATAGACTCCTTGATGTATAATTATTCTTTTGCCTAGCACTTGTATCTATTCTCCTGTGATGTAGTGGATCTTGTTTTACCACTACTTTGATGTACACTTCTTTGTGTTATATTCATATCTGTTTCCGTCTTTGTGATATGAATGCCTGTGACTGATTTGTGTTATGTTTATTTCTATATTTGTTTCCGAGGTCCACTTAGCCACTATGTGGTAGCTTAGAGTTTGTATTTGATATGTCGGATTTCCTCTTGAAATAAAATGTAAGTTATATTTTCTGACATATCGGTACTCGCACAAAGCAATTACATAGATGGTCGCTCCTCAACAGCCTTATTCTTCGCGCTAGTCGACGGCATTACCCGGTAGTGTTCTTGGCTAGCGTGAGTATAGCGGTGGGTCGTCACAAAATGTGTCCGATCAGAGGAATGAACTCACTTGGCTCGGCGTGGCTCCTGTTTTAATCACATCTAAGCTGACTCTCGGGAGTCCGGATCACGTAAACACCTCATACAGAATCGTTTGCCAAACCATCCTACTTCATTTCTAGAATCTCCACCACGTACACAATTGTTAAAGTGGTTTTCGGTATTGGCAGAGAGTATGACAATATCCGATCCCGGTCTCTTTAACAACCAAATGCTTATTTCACACCGGATGGTTCTTTTACATTTCAAAAGTAAATTTACAATTTGATATCAAAATATCATATTCACAAAACCATATCATTTTCGAAATCACATTTACTTTCGAAATTATATCACATTTGAAATCATATCACTTTCGAATTCCTATTTCCAAAAATAGATTAAATCCTCATTTAAAATCATCATATTCCTCAAATATGTCATTTAAATCCCCACTTATGTTATAACATCATTAAACCTTATTCGCTTAAAAATCAAGGCTTTAATTATAAACATTTCCACCTTACACAGTCTGAATTTTAGAAAGTAGTTTAGATAGTTATAAATAGTTTAGCATAGTTTAAAATAAAAAATTTAAATAGTTAAAATACTCTAAAATAATTAAAATAGATTTAAAATAGTTTAAAAGGATTTAAGATAGTTTAATAGATTAAAATAGATTGAAATAGATTTAAAATAGATTAAATAGATTTTAAAATAGATTAAATATATTTAAAATAGGTTAAATAGTTTAATAGTTTGAAAATCTTAAGAATCAGGATTTAGAATAATATATTTTTAAACAGATTATAATAAAACGCTAAATTTGAAATTAATATGAAATTAAACTATTTCTTTCATTTAAACACATCTGGACCATGTCCAGCTTTCAATCAACAAACTAAATTTTGTCCTTCAATTCAAATTCTTATTTAAACCATTTAATCAATATAGATTTCAAATCTAAGTTCAAACAATAAATCCAAACTATTTCAAATTTAGTAGATTTCAAAGTTACATTTTTCAAACATTTTCAATAACTCAATTTCAATAAATTTCATTTATACTTCAAATTAACTTTAAAATTTCAATTTAAACCAATTCCAATTTCACATTTAAAACTCGGATTTCCGAAAATAATTCAGTTTATATAAATCAAGTTTTCGTCAAAATATCATTTAACAAAATTCAAAATTCAAGGATTTAAAATCATTTAATTTAACCAATCTGGTGTCCGTATATAATTTTCTACTCTCTGGTCAAGTGATACGGATAATTATCATTTCAATCCGCAAATATTTTCTATTTACGGATATATATCATTTCAATCCGCAATCCCGAATAAAATTCAAAATCCATAAAAGTGCTTGGGTTTATCATTTCAACCCATAACGATTTCCCTAATCTATAGATCGTTCGGATATGTATCATTTCAACCCATAGGGAACTTACAGTGTTATAACAATAAAAAAATATAACATCTAGTCATCCAATATCAAATAGTCAAACATACATCACAATCACCATTCAATCAACCAATAAATAACATCAATTAACTAATTATCATCAACAGGTATTCAATTGACAATTAAATTCAATATTAAATTAAAGGACGATTAAATGCAATAAAAGTCATATTTAATTGGAGTGGCAATTTAAATATACCAAACATCAACCAATCAATTTCTAATCACATTATAAATTTAAATTAACTAACATAAGACAATTTAGTAGTTGTGAGTGGGTTAAAAAAACTCACCTTTGATTTTAGCCCATAAAAATCCAAACAGAAGCGCAAAAACTCAACAGTCTCCAAATTCAACTAAATCAATTTCATGTTGTCCAGAATTTAAATATGAATCCAACAGAAGAAATCGCGCGTGAATCAAAGTTTATATGCAAAAGATATTCATGTTATAAGAAATATTATTAAAATAATAATTAGTACGCATAAAAAAAACAAATTTTAATACTTACGTTTCTCTTAAGATGAGGCTTAAGGAAAAGATTGAAGAACAACTAAGATGAGGATAGGACGTGTACGGAAAAAAAAAATCATGTTTCATAAAAGAAAGCTTTTGGATTTGCAAGAATAAGAGCTTTTGAATATGAGGTGTCAGGAGAAACAAAACGCAAATGAAGAAATAAGTTGCAGGTTATTTATAATTAGGAAATGAAGGTGGAGGGACAAAAATAAATGTCACGTTTTATTTTAAAAGCTCCAGGCATTAATAATGCATAAGAAAATGTACGTAGGAATGGAAAAGTTTGCAAACCAAAGAAAAATAAAACTTTGTATACGTGAAAATGAGGTGGTAAGAATTAAATACAACCTGAAAGTCTAGGCTCAGGTATTAAATAGAAGGAGAAATGAACGGATCAAGTATTAATAATAAGGTAACTATTTTAAAATGTTCATGCAATAATTAATGACAAAAGAAACGAAGGGACTATGTACATCGCACAACCTTTTGAAATTCAATTTTTTTGAAACGTAACCAAATTAACTTCATTAACTCAAATAATATTCAAATTTGTATGCATTTAGATTTTTATCTACGCATAATAAAATTTTTATACTTACCTTAAAAATGAAAACGTTCAATTTGGTTTTCCCAAAATGATCTTTTATTTCCATTAAAACGCCCTTTTTGTTTAACACAAAACATGCATTTCTTTTATTAAATCTATTAATTGCAATCAACGTTCTCTTTCCTTTTAATTGAAATATTTGAATTACATTAATTGCAATTACTTACAAAGTTAAATTTCAAAACATACAACTAAAATGGATGAAAAATAGAACAATTGTTTATTTAAACACGTTTATAAATTTGTTGTTTATACACAAGAGTAATAAATAACTCTGAAATAGATTATTTTCCTATTCTTGTAATCAGTCTATAAGCTAAAACACAGTTCAATAAACATATATTTCTTCCTTTAAAATCAATCATTCTATTCTTTATTTTAATGAAATTAAACCTACATTCACAAATGAAACATTCATTTTATTTGATGTAAATGTTCTTTTCATTAAATCAAACTTTCCTTATATTTTCACAAAACATAAGCTACTTTTAATTACACCTATTAATTTACAATTTAGTATTCTCTCTCCTATTAATTGAAAATTTTCAATTACATTAATTTCAGTTTATTAAGTTTCAAAATGAACTAAATGAATGTAATGAGAAGTAGAACAATTATTTCCTATCTAATAGTAATTTAAACATATTTATACTCTATTGGATACAAACAGTAATTACACATTTCTTACTAAATAATAGTTTCTCGTCTCTACAATCAATCTTTCAGCTACCAAACATTTCAAATAAATAAACATACGTTTAATCCTTTACTAAACTTATTCATTTTTAATTTTTAATTTTTATTTACACTCCTACTATTAAATCAACCAATACCTTATGAAATTGTTAACATAGGTTTCTTTCTTGTTATCCTCATTTTCTACAATTGACGCCATTTCTTACATTAACCACAATATTTAATTACATTAAATTCCAATTAATTATATTCTAATTCCAATAAATTGATTTAGTTAGATTTCAATCTTTTATTCAATCAACCATTACTCTATAGACATAGTTAACATTTGTTTATATTTTATTACATTAATATTCTCCAATTTAATCTTAATTTCCATTAACGCAATATTTAATTACATTTATTGCAATTTATTTCCAATTTGATTTCAACAAGTTAAACAAATAGGTAACAAAAAACAATTGTCACCTTTAGCTTAATTTAATCACATTTATAAGTTGATTGTTTACAACAAATGTTATAATTATTTACACAACACTAATTTTATTCAATTACAATTTATTACATACTATTTCATTTGTTAACACAACATTTAAATTATCAATTACTCTTTTAATCCAATTACCAATTAATACACACATTATTACAATTAATTTACAATTTATAACCAATTATAACTTTTTAATCATTTTAATTAATTGGAATTATATTTAAAGAAGTTATCAATTATCTTAAATTAACACTATTACATTTCATTCCAGTTATATTCTTACTATTAAATCACAATTTTTTTCTTCCAACATTAAATCACAAAACCTTATTAAATTAACTAATTTTAATTATCGAAAATTACGGGTCGTTATGGATTTCAAATGGTCGCTTTTAGTTAGCAAAGCACTAACTTTTCATATTGTAAACAACATAATCCAATATCATCACAAACTACACTACCACATCACATATAGATGTTTATGATACATATACAACAAGATCCAACTTGCAATCAAATATGATTAATCAACTTTCATAATCAACTATATTCCGACTACTAAGCACATTCACATACAACCAAATTACATCCATTTCCAAGTACATTCAAGTATAACCAAATCAAACTTCAATGTTACATTAACAAACATTAAATTTACCAATAAATATACATATTTATAAAGTAAATAAATTTGGTTTTTAAAGTGCTAACTTTACTCACCGTAACTTATCTAAATCAAACTAAACTTCCACCGAACTTGGCTAGAACACTAGCAAGCCGCCTTAGCTCCAAGATATGATCTAGTGTGACCTTCTACGGTGCAAGTGGGCTTGGCAAAGGGCATAATTAGGCTTGGTCTGGGCTGGTAAGGGCTCAACCCTAGGTTGTTTCGAGGTGTAGGGGTTTGCTTTGAAGAGTATTGGTATTTGGAGGTGAAGTAAGGCAATTTAACTTGACTTTTTTTAAAGTGTATTTACTAGTTTTTATCTTAGAAATTTGGAGATGGAAGCCATGAAAATACATGAAGATAAGAAGAGGATTTTGACATGAGAATGTAAATGAAAACAAAGAAGAGGATGTAGGAATGATGAGGGTATATATAGGCAAGGAGAAGAGGTAAATAACTAATTTTTTTTGCATTAAATAATGTAAACATGTTATATAACGCCATACCTATCCACCATCCCCTCTCCACCGTCCTCCTTCCCTCAATGGCTTTTTACTAACCTAGGGTGTTTAGGTGATGTTTAGGTACTAACCTAGGTTATATATATGCATAAATAGTCATATCATGAGTGTATATGTATATATTATTAAGTATTCATTTATGTATACATGTACATGCATGTATATTATTTGCAAATTTTATCAAACCGTAGTTTATATGCGTGTGCATGTTTAAAATAAATGTGTACAATGTTTCCCGATAACTTTTCGATGCCGAAAAGTCGAAAATTTGAAAAACGATTTCTAGTCACATTTTCAATTTTTATCTGAACTACTTATTTTCATAAACAAAATTGAAAATATATTTTACCATCATTTATTATTATTTGAAAGAAGTGCACTAGAAAAGGGAACAGGGTCAATCCAGGTGGTAAGACCCTTGTAGAGTTCCCAAACAGCATAGAGCTTGGGAGAGAATTTGGTGGAAATTTTTTCCACTCAGGGCGACTAGAGTAGGCCTGTCTGTTATGCATTTAGACCACGACCTTATATTTTAATTATAAAACCTATTATTTGAATATTTAAAATTTATTAAATATTCGCAAATTAAGGCTATAAAATTCCTGGTCGTTATAATTACCCACGCTGTGTTCGGCTTTTCAATGCACAGATGGCATAGAATTTTGATGATGGCTACAGCTATATTAAGTTCGAGGTGAAGGGAGCTAATATTGAGATGTCAGATAATGATCTCACTGGGATTTTGGAGATATCTGCAGTAGGCGTAGATTTGGATGACATAGAGATGACTGATCCTCAGATTCTACAGCGGATCCATTTTGGGAATGTCGGTGATCGGAGGATTGATAATTTACGACCGGTGGCCCATCTCGTCATGCGCATCATTCAACACAACATCATTCCGAAGACGGGGAGCCTTGACCAAATCTATACCACAGTGCAGAGATTCGCCTATGCCAATAGGGCTCATGTCTTGATGCTCCATATGGTCGATCAGGGAGTTAGTACCTCGAGGACTCACTTTCCATATTGCCACTTGCTCACTCGAGTGTTTAGCCATTGCGGGGTAAATTTGAACGAAGAGCCAGTAGTTGGGAAGGTCCCTCCCGCTATCGATCGAACTACCATTGAGAGGATGAATATTCCTTTACCACCTATCGCACCACCTGTACCAGCACCAGGGCCACAACACCAGCAGTAGGGGATAGCGCGAGACACCAAGGGATACATGAGTCCCGAGCTTGTTGATATTCGTCAGGTTCAGGCAGAGCTCTAAGAGATCAGGACGGAGCAACAGAGCCAGGGATGTGAGATTGGGTGCATAGCTGCCATGCTACAACCATTTCGCGGTCGCGACAATGGCTCGAGCTCCAACCGTGGAGCAAAACCTTCTCATAGTTCTTAGACGGTGTTTTATTTAGGGTTGTTGTATCTTTTTATTTCCAGCATTTGTTCTTTTCTTTTGGGTTGTTGGGTTGTAAAATTGTTAGTTGTCTCTTATTAAAAGCACGCACGATATTATTAGATTCTATTCATATTCAGTGTTATTGTCTGTGGATAGGCGAACCGCTCCTATATATATGCATATCAGAGAAACAATATAAATATGAGAATCTCATAAAGACACTTAACTAACAGTAAATGCAATATAAGACTGGAAGTTCAGAATAGTTGGAAATTTTAGCGAAGGACATGCCAAAGTTGTTTCAATGTCACGGGTCATTGCTCATGTTTCTTAAATGCTAAATTTTTTGAATAATAGATGCGTTAACATTTTTAAATAAATGTTAAATTTTTGGTTAAATGTTAGTTGTAGAATTTTGGAATTTGGTTTATGCATTTAGCGCATAACCGACTTCTAACTACGCTGAAATTGTGGCTTCATTTATCAAAATTTTAAGAAGGAAAAAATTTTGAAAAATTTCTCTTGATTTGAAAAGTTAACTTTTGAAAAAAAAGCAAGAAAAAAAAGTTTTGTGCTTTAGTTATTTTTGACTCGTAGATTATTTTTAGATTTTTTTTCAAAATTTTATTTCAAGGGAAAATGTGCGTCTAAATATTTTGGGATTTTATTTTCCAAATGACGTACAAATTTGAAAAGTGAGAAAGAATTTTTTTGGGAAATCTTCTATTTTAAAAGCCACACGTTAGACGTAGGGAGGCTAATAGAGTTAGAATTTGCAAATTTAGCGATATGTCAGGGTCGATGATGCGATAAATACAAGCGGTAGCAAGGTAAAAGCTATTTTAGCTTGGAATTTCTATTTTCATATCATGTCGATGACGCGCGCTAGTCAATTTTTAGACTTAATTCCATTTTAGAGATTGATAATAGGCCACCTTATGTGCTTTATACGTGGAAAATTTGGAGTGAGTCCAAGACAGCAAAGAAATTTCCACTGTACTATGGGAATTAGAAGATTATAGTGCGGTAAGAATGTTAAATTCTCCGCATCACTTTCATTTTCCGGCATAGGAGTAAAGTTTAAGAAGCGATTTTTCGATGCGTCAGATTATTGGATGGTAGGAAGTGGATGCAAAATGGTTACTTCATACTTCTATTTGTAGGAATATGGGGGTTTTGGTTAAAAAGATTTTTCAAAAAGCTGCATACATGTAGAACTGCCAGTATATATATATATATATATATATATATATATATATATATATATATGTGTGTGTGTGTGTGTGTGTGTGTATGTGTGTTGTTTGCATCATATTTTTCAAAAGTGTTTGTGGAAGAAATGCATTGATATAGGAGGATCCGATTTAGAATCATTCTGCATACATATTTTCTATGTGGTGATACAGTAATACACTATGCACTTATGCACATTTGGTTGCAAAATTGTTGTACACTCATTGGTTGTGTAGTTTTGGATAATTAGGAGCCAAAACCTTGACTTAATCATTGGTGAAAGCTCGGGGACGAAATTCTTTTAAAGGGGGAAAGAATGTAATATCGCTCCAAAAGTAGAATTTGTGCAAACTATAAAATTTGACCACGAAAGCTACACCATTGCATTCTTTGCGAAATTCTGAGCAAATTCATAGTTGGAGTTTTACGATTGAAGTCTAAATGAAGAAGTTACGGACGATAAACAAATTCGAAATGAAAATAATTAAATAAGAAGAAATTAGTGTTTAATATTAATTACTTGTGCCCACAAGCCGACCCGTCATTGGGGGTGGTTGACCCCCAATGGTCGACTGGTGACCCAGGGGCGGTCAACCGGTGGCGACCAGGGGGCTCCAATAAACCTAGGCCGCAACGACCCGAATTTAATATATTTTGATCTAATGGTTCTGGTTGATTCTAGTGCATATAAATTCAGGCCATGCCTCCCTTCTCTTCTCATATTTATGGAGGCAGTAGCGAAGCTCTGCCATTTCTTCTTCTTCACTTTCTTTCTAAATTATAAAGATAAGATATTTGTATCTATATTCATACAAATCAGAGAAAAGTAGAATCTAATAAAAAGGGGAAGATAAGAGAATAAACCATATGCGTATTTGAAGTAATTTTTTTTTGTATCTATTTCTCTCCGAATCCCCAATCTCTTCTCAAATCTATAATTATAATGTATGTATATTCCCTTTTATACATATCTCTTGGATTAAAAAGGATTTGGAGATGAATCAAAGGTTCTACTTCAGATCTGGAGATTTGGATCGTTTTTAAAAGGTGGGTGGGAAATTTTATAGATTGTTATAATTTGAAAATTATCACATTGGTGTTTATTTGATTTTTATACCTAATTGAATAATTGTATATGAGTTGTAGGCAACGAATTGAATATGATCTGAATATAATAAATATCGCCTACATATTCTTGTTTATGAATTTATTTAGCATTATATACAACCTGATCTGGAAATCTGTCCCAAAAGTATGAATTTAGAATATTGATTTAAATGAAATTTATTCTAGATCCAAAATAGGTTATATAATAATATTATAAATTTGGATTAGTACCCTAATCTTGTTAGAATATAAACTTTTCTATGTTTGGAATTGTTGGAATTTAGATTCGTTTAATATTTGTAAATTAGTTTGATTTCTTTCCTTTTTAGAAAGATACAGCGTTTGATCTAACGAGGAATAGATGCATATAGAAAGAGAAAGAGATATGTAAAGTATGAATTCATTGTAGTTTACATTATCTGTTTCAGTAACAAAAAGAAATGATTATTCCTTGTAATTTAAAATGATGTAATCTTTTATATTTTAAAGTTAAATCTTTTGTTTAGGACTAAATTATGGAAATTATAGCGGATCATCCTTTCAGATATGATTCCAATAATTTAACATGGAAAAGTATATTCTGGTGAAGATATATAACTAGAACATATTTAAAAGAAATTTTTTGTACGTAATTACTGCGCTTATAATAATTAAATAAAAAGCTAATAATGACGCTTGCATATAATACTCGCGTTTAGGATAATTAACTAACGGGGAAAGAATTTAAAAGGTTGTAACTCCAATAAATGGTAACAAATATGGGAGTTGCAATAATTTGATAGGGTAGATGGATTAATGGGACTGAAAAAAATGGAATAGATATAAAAGGTTACTAATTTGAAATTAGTAATCATACATAAATGTCTTAGGAACTGTCCATTAGGATTTTTTGGACAAATTGACATATATGAGCATTAAGCGGGGATTTATGGATAGGTACATATTTAAGGTAAATCTTATTGCCTTAAATAAAAAAGGACACTACAACCAAATGGACTTTTGATAGCATCAATCTATAGCATTTTCGCATATCACCTTTGGTACGCTATGCAAACTAGGATCTCCAATGCTATTTGCCTTTGGAAATTCAGTACAACGCTATTCAATAAAATGGCAAGCGGGAAACAAAATTTGTGCAGGAACAAAAAGAGCGTGTATTGCTTTGTCACTTCCTCTCCTCCATCAAATATTCTTCCTTTCACTTTATCACATCCAAAAAACATTAATCGCCTTCATCATAACCTCCAGAAATCCCAATCGCGTAACCCTACCAGTCGATCGATGTCGTAACGTCTCTCTACATAGCCGATCCAGATCCCTAAAAGCGTCTCCAATATATTCTATGCGAACATGATTCATATGCTGTGTGAACATGCTGTGTGAACAAGCGTCTCCAGAAATACCAAACTAACTTCAGTGAGAGTTATTACCATTCTTCGTTTTGTTTGTGTCTAATTTATTGAATTTGGTACATGTGTATCAAAAATTAATACTAGTACATTATTCTTCATTAAGTTTTACTTCAAATATTATCGGTCCTTAATGCTAGTTACATCACTAAACCCTGTAATTGCTTGTTTACATCATCACTTGAAGATTTTGTTAGACTATATTTGCTCTTTAGCTAATCCATAGTAAATTTCTATGTTGTACTTATATTGTTCATGTGGTTGTAGAAATTAGTTATGATAGGGCTGTAGAAATTGCTAAGAAATTCCTAAGTAAGGAACAACTTTGAGGTAAAGATGCAAACTTACAAGATTCTGTCAAATATTTAGCATATCATATTTTATACTCTCATATAGTTACATCTGCTATCTACAAGGTAGATAACTAAAATTGCATTTCGTGAATAAACTGGTTTGATGTTTATGAGAACCAAGCAACTCTATGGTTTGCTCAATGAAATTAATTAGCCTACACTTACATGTTATAGTTATGTTACATAATCTTGAGAATGATCGGTAGCATTTCTTGAATTGACGGGGGTACATCTAAATCCATAAATGGAATTAACTACATGTAATGCACCAGGAAACCTTTTGATATTATGTTTGTAAATCAGGTTTTGACATGATCATAACTTATTGATTTTGATGGGTATACGGAGTTTACTGTTGAGTTTAGGTGGAGACGTGTGCTCCTTTTGCTGCATGAGTGTAAGTATATTGTATGTGTATTACCAGAGCTGTTGTGCCTTGTTTTTCCCTACGTATTAGGTGTTTGAAAGTATATGTGTCTGTGATATTGTGTGTGTACCTGGTCAGCAGCAGTCGAGATGAATGTGTGTAGTGTGAACGTATATGTGAGTGTTTGGTGCTTGTGAACGCGGCTTATAGTAGGGAATAGGAATGGCAGTGTGTGTGTTATATAAGTATTCTTTTGTTACAGCTACAATTACTATGAAATACATTCAACCAACCTGTAACGATTACCTCATTCCTCTGACTTTCAGTTTCCTATCCGTACTTGTATCCATCACCATCTCCATAGTTGTAGTCGACAAGTGATGGGTTTTAGAAGGAGCAGCAGCAGCAGCTGCTGCTTCCGCCCCAGCCATATAACTATGATTATTTGATTTGGTTAAAGCAAATAGTCGGCAAACAATCTTTAAAAAAATTAATTTATTTTAATAATTATGATTCAAAATAGATACTTAAGAAAAAGGAAAATTGATGTGGGCCGGCCCCAGTCATATATAAAAAAGGCAAGGCAGGTGATTATGATGATGACATATGAATGATTGCTTTGGTCGGTTAAGAGGTTTAGTTCGTAACGACATGATCTATGTTATTTTGTGTTCTCTGTTAAACTAGTACAAATAAGTTCCTTATTTGATTTATTTTCGACTTCTCAGATGTACACACCGTAAAATATATGAATAAATTATTTTCAGTATGTCTGGGAAATGAAACTTGGATAATATCCTATGATCCCGAGAAATAAGACAGATCAATCCTAATTGGTGAATACAAAAAATACTTGTTATATTATGATCTATCAGTGTAGTGTAAACATCCAATTCTTGCAAAGCATCACATATTTATGTTCCAAATTTATACATATTTCAGTGGCATTTAAATCATGAAATCAGTAATCAAATGCCAAGTGATTAGATCAAAAGCAATTAGCCAAAAAAAAAAGATAATCACTTGCATCAACAAAAATGAGTAAGTAAATCATAGATTTCAAGTTGGCCAAAATGGATATAGTGCTTTATTTGTCAAGTTTACTTCAGTTTCGCAGATCTAAAGCACACTACTGCTGATATTTTAACAATCTTGCAAACAAAGATCTTGAAATCACTTTTACTAATTTTTAGATTTGGATTGTAATATACTTATTTTTAATTTAGAGAACAACGAATAGTTATCCTTCACTCTGTAGGCATATTTTTGAAAATATTGCTTAGATTTGGACTTTCCAGTCATCGTTTTGAAAGGGGGAAAACAGAGTTGCAAAAGGGCTCATACTGCCTATGCTTTACTACATCATTGAATTCATACGATTTTAGACTGAAAAATTTACATAATGCATATTTACACATATTGAATATTGCAAATACATACTTACAGCCGAAAAAAAACATTCCCAGGTTCATAGCTTTAAATAGACATTACATTCGCCTTTTATCCTACCTTGACTTCCCCCAAAATCGGAGAACCCTAGTAGTAATATTTTATCCGCCATCAGTTAGGGTGTGGAATCAAGAGATTTAATCAAGAGATTTAATCCAAATAAAATAATCAAATAATCATAGTTATATAACTGTGACTGGGGTAGGCCACATCAATATGACTGGGGCTGGCCATTGTTCCACTATTTGCTTTATCCAAATTAGTCTGAATCTTTTGCCCCAGCAGCTCCTTAACAAAATAAATACAATAAAATTCAATTTAGTATTCAAAGAAAAAAGAAAAATTAACTGACATAAATCATTGTTTTTTCCTTAATTATATGATTGTGTAGGGGTATAGGCAGTTTCAACTTGTTTTCTTTCTTTAAAATCTGGAACAAAGATCTCAAGTCACATGAAAATGCTATGAAATTATAGTTTCTCGATATCAAAACCTTGTGAATACTGGTAGTTACATTTGTAATTCCTTTATAACACTCCTTGGCTCTTTATAGAATTGAAAGCAAGTTCTCGATTTTATAGACAGGCTTCATGCGCCCAATAACTCTTATAGGGACTTTATACATGTCCAATAGGACATAGGTGTAACTCTTATATGTTTATTTATTTTCAACTGCAACGAATCTCTACCCTATGTACCCATTATTAGATATATGTATGACATTATTAACAAGTAATTAGAAGGAGGAATGAACGCTCTTGAAAAAACAGACTACATACCAAAATTAGTAGCAAGACCATATAATAACCTACAATGTATTCAAGTTGATTTCTAGTATAAATTGTTAAAAGAAGGATGCTTTATAAACCATGCCAATCATATAGTATGCTTATTTTCTTTTTCAGTAAAGAATCACTAACCATTATACAATGTCGTGCATCTAACATCTCCTCGTATAATTGCTCTCAGGGTCCTTATCAACTACTAGCTCCAATACCGCTAAATCTTTCTCAGCATTATCCAGGTAGGCATTATCTCTAGCTCTTGATTTATTCCATAGTTTTAGTTCATGCTTACATGTTTGTTCAAACTAGAACAAATAAGATGAATGGTTTCTTCAAACTATGTAAGGGAAGCAAAGTATTTCAACAATATTTCAGGCCAGTATTTATAGTACTAAGTATCCAGTCCGGTACTGAGCCAAAAGTATACCGAACCAAAAAAATGCCATGCCAAATATGTACCGAACCTTTATTGGCTCATCGATGGTTTTAATGTTTCTTAGCTTAGATGATGTAACTACCTTTAAACAAAAAAATCTTAAATGTTCGAGGATGTTGAAGAAGTTCTGATGAACAAGACTTGACAACAAACCATTGTTTGGAGATAAACCGAAACAAGCTAAATCACACATTAAACCATTTGAGGTCTAAGATGATCATTGTTTAAAAGAGGATGATTTTTGAGGGATCAAAGCATACTATGTGGTCAAGAAAGTATGCTTTAAGGGAAAGTATTGTGGGCATTTTTTCCTTAACACGATGGACACAAAAAGACATTAAGGAGCACATAAATAACTAGAAGGTCCATAATAATAGAGCCATCACAACAAGGAAGAGAGAGGTGAAGAGACGAGAATCCAAAGGTAAAAGAAAGTCAGAAGAGAAATTTTTTTGATAAGTAAAGTAAACGGTATGGTAATCTTCAAGCAAAGCGATTCAGTAGCAGCCAAACTGGTTCAATTATCATTACCTACCTAATAGGAAAAATGATTTGGTTGTCTTCAACTACCAAACATGAAAATTGATTCGATGTTGTCACATCAAATGGAAACATTAGTTCAACAATAGCTTGCCGAACTAAACATTCACTGGATCAAATGTTCATCGAACTAATTTGCAACAACCCACACTTTAATGCGTCCAAATTTCGACTAAATCAAGACCGAACTCCATTAGGGAGGATTGCGGTGTTGGTAACCTGTAATAAACATAAGTATATCAGAGACCGAACTCACATCGGAATAGTAAAATATAATAGAACATTTATACCGACTAAGGCTACTATCTTGGAATCAATATTTTTCCTTGAATATTTTGTTTCCCTGTCAGTGCCGAGCATGAATGAGAAGACTTCTCCATCTACCATTCCCGTCTTGCACCAGTAGCCTGTCCTTCTAAATCTATAATATAGGTTGTAATGAGGAAGGTTTAGAACAACGTTCTGGTAGCTGGAAAATTTCATACTTTATCCATAATACTACTTTAAGCCAATTGATTACTATTTAAGTTTATGTCTATTATTCATGGCTGACCTGTTTAATTACATATGCACGTACGATATATCCAACCTTCTCCGAGGTATAACTATATATATCCGCGCGTGCGTGTGTATATGTATAAGCGTTGTACTACCCAAAAGAAAACCCAGGGCACATAATACTTCTTAAATGGGGAGGAGGCAGATACAATTACCATTTAATATGTTGACCCCAAAGCGGGCCCTTCGTAATGTAACGCTAGTCAACCGGCCCTAGCTACAGAGGCCGATGACCCTTAGATATGGCTTTATAATTTAATCTTCCGTATTACTAATGCATCTCAAAGACTTATCTAAGAGTCAACTAGCCCACTTCCCACAAACAAACAATCAATTAAACTATGAGTTCTTTTCGTATCTCATATGGATTCTACGCTAGTAGGAATCAAAATCCGTCGGAGCATAACCTAGATTTTTTTATGGCGAACGCTCTGGACCATTGGCAGTCCAAGGCTATATGCCAGCCCTACTTCTAAATAACAATTTACCAACAATACTGACATAGCCTACCGACCCCCACAACCGAAATCCCATTTAGACTTACCAATATAAGTTAAGGAAAATGGTCACTCCATTTACTTAATATCTCTTGTTAGAAATGAAGCAAATCTCATTTCCCTATTAGGCACTATCGTAGGTTATTTAAGACTTCTTATATAGAGAGGAGGCAGACCCAATAACCATTTAATACATTCCACTCCAAAGTAAACCCTTTGACATTCTTAAAGATGCTAAGCCATTTAATACTTCAAATCCGAGATGAGCCCTTGGTATATTTTCCATATTTGTAGGCGAACATACACCCCTTTCCCAAGGTGCTATAGTTGGAGATGTCCACATCAGTAGTATGTATACACTACTGCTTGTAGCCTCTAGGTGAAGGACAAACTTCTGTTGCGTAACTCTACTAACCTAGCATCCCAACCCTTACCAAACAAAGCCATTTTATCCTAAAACTAAATACTAGGCTAGACCCACTAATTTACGCTCGTGCTAAACGCATTATTAAGGTCATATAATTTCCACTATGGAAATTATATTGCCTCCTAAGTTTATTTGTTAGTATTAAATTACTTATTCGCCGTGAACCTGTTTTATCTTATAGGTTTATTTCCTATATTCTTCATTTCCTTCCTATGTCTCATAAATGTCAATTGTCCATAATAAATGGTCATTAACATTTAAACTAGAAAATCACTAATGGCATTTATTTATTCGTTTCAGATTCAACTTATTATGTCTATTCTGTTTTCCCATAGATGTCATACTAAATTCTGCAATCAAACCCATTAAATGCATTTATGTCCCCATTTAATTATTGTAACTCCCTATTAACTTCACATTTATTGCCCACTAAACTTACAATCATTATTCATAATTTATGAAGTTATTACCTCTTTTCCATCGCAACCCCCCTAATCATATGGTTTATACACTATTAATATTTAGTTGTCCTAAATATAACTAATACGAGTACCAATGCATATTTATTTATTACGCTTTATTCGGTTACCCTATATGTATTTACATTTTTAATTAGTAGGCATGGTTATACATACATACGTACACACACACACATGTTCCTATTTTTAACTCATTTATTCCTATGCTTAGGAATTTCAGAATATACACTTATATGTACATTCTGTAAAGAATATTCATTTCGGCATTTTAATATATTAGAGCTACCCTTCTTAAAAAGGATTATTGTTATAACTTTTCATAAATACCTAAACAGGAGAATTTTGCTCCGTTTGGAATTACAGAGAATTATCTTTTTTCTTTTATTGAAATAGATAATGCAATCTACGGAGAACAACATCAATACTTTACACATCTCTTTCATTTTGATGTAATCATTATTCCAAACGATGCACATTTTATACATAGTTGTGGAATTAGGTAATTTACGGAAATTTACACAGAATACAACTAAGTTGCACCTTTAATGCTCCCAATCAATTAAAACATAGAACTCTACATTCCAAATCAAATTAGGGCAATCGAAATAAATACTAAGCTATTACAACCAACTTATCATAAATCTGGAATAAATTTCACAATCTTGTCAACATTCTACTTTAAAGATTTTAGGACTGATTTTCAAATTTCTAAATTAGGATGTTTATATCATTCCACTCTAATTACCTAACTTACAGAATATTTAGGCGAGATTTCAATTGAATATGTTCATTTTAAGCTTGCAACTCAACAGATTTTGCATTCACATAATAATTAAATAAAATTCAATGATATAAACTCTAGTCTTATATGTAAATCATATAATATCCCACTCACCTTTCTAGCTTTCCAAATATCTCGAATCCGAATTCTTCTCTTGAATTGACTATTTTTTCCTTTTCAATCCAAAAATATGTATAATAAAATATATACATACCCATTAGAACTATAGATCTGAAGGGAGATTTGACTTTAGTGGGATACAGATTTATAATTATAGAATTTACCCACTCGCAGAATTGATTCACTCCTTCTCTTCTTCTCTTTTATTTTCCATCCTTATCCTATTATATATTATATATATAATATTTTTATAATTTCTAGAAATAGCGGAGAAGGGAAAATAGCAAAGCTCCGCTGCTATGATTAGAAATTATATGAAGAAAAGTTAGGTGCTAGGCCTGTATTTATAGATGCTCGAATCAATTCTATCCATTAGATTAATATTAATTAAATCCGGACCGTTAGGCCGAGGTTCAACCATATCCTCCACTAGTTTAACGGTCGACCGAGGAGGTGTCGATCGGTGGGGTGCACGCTTTTATTATTATTATTTTTCCTTTTTATTCCCTTTTAATTATTTTCAATCAAAAAACTTCAAACGCTCGTAACTCCTTCATTTGAACTCCGATCGTAAAATTTGTATATGAAAGTTGCTCAGAAAATCCCCATGAACACAATGGTGCAATTTGCACAGTCAAATTCCGACGTTTGCTCAAATTCCATTTTTGAGCCTTAGTAATTATTTATTAGTTATCGTTTATTCTATGGGGTGTTACATTTTTTCCCTTAAAAGAATTTCGTCCCTGAAATTCCCCAAAGATTTAATCATGTAACATAGCGTGCAACCATTCTAAACTATCCAACCAACTAATGTACAACCAAATTGCCGTGTACAAGTGCATGGTGTATCACAACATATATGATATGCATGAGGAATAATTCTAAATCGGCACCTTCTATATGAATGCATTCTTTTAAAACAATTTTGAAAATATAATGAAAACGACCTAAATATACAAGAAGTTCTATATGTATGCAAGTTTCCAAAAAATAAAAAATTATTGTTTTCACACAATAATTTCCACAATCCTATGAATAAAAGTATGGTTCAACCAATTTTGCGTCTAATCCCTACCATCCAATTCCTAACACACCGTTTCTAGCATCCAAAATTTTAAAAATCCAGTTTTCCTAAATCTTTACTCTTACGCAGGAAAAGGAGTTTAGATGGAGAATTTTACATTTCCACCCTTCTTTACCTATTCCGTTATACCTTGGTACCTTCTCTTTTACCCCCAAATCTTTTTCAAATTTTCCAAGTACAATTTGCATGAAGAAGTTTATTTTTGGATTTTCGAACGGAATTATTTTAAAAGCAAGTTTTCTTTACTGTCAACAAGGCATAGAAATAGAAATTTCAAAACTAAAACAACTTTTTCCCTTTTAATTCTCTATGTTTTGTGTACTGTCACCCTCATTGAACAGTAAAATTCATATTCACAAATACGTCGATCCTCCCCGCGCTAAGCATGCAGCACTTGAAAATTGGAAATTTTCTTATTTTACATTAAATTCTTTCCCCTTTCAATCAAACTTGTAAAATAGTTTGAAAATTAAATAATTTAAAAGCATTTAAACACATTTGAACACAAGTTTTCAAAAGTATTTGAATACAATATTTTTTTCAAAAGCATTTGAACATAATCTTTCAAAGCATTTGCCTTTACATCTTTTAAAACAAATCAAGTCATATCTTAACGTAATTGGGATTCAGTCAATAGGTTAATGCATATGATTGACCCTAGCATTGCACAGTTTAATCCTAGATTTTAAAAACCTTTTATTTTATTTTATTTTAGAAACACCATACAATACACAAGCATGTTTATAAATTCTTGCTTTTAAGGCATAGGGATAGTGATCCGTGATTTCACAACAACCTTTCCCTATCCTTCGCTTTCTAATTTTTTTTTTTGAAATTCTAAAGTTTTTGCGATTAAAGCACTCTTTATTTCTATTGCTAATTTAATTTCCTAATTTATTTGATGAACTTCTAGCCTTAATTGCATTCATCACTGGTTAAGTGTCCTTATGAGGTTTTCTTATTTACACTGTTCTTTAGCATATATAGCAAACAATGCTTATTCGAAAAATCTCTGCAGTAACAAAATATGAACATATCTCATATCATATTTTAGCTTTTTCAATACCCAATGGAAGACAACTAGCGATCACAACCCAAATAACCTAAGAGAAACAATTGTTGGAAGCTGTCCTCCAACATCAACTAGTGTTAATGATATTGTGGTGTAACGACCCGTATTTTTCCGATAAATAAAATATTAATTAAATAAGATTTTAGAATTTAACATTGAAAGAAAACTAAATTTGGGATTTTATAATGAGAGTAATAAGTAGAATGTAATGTTAGTAATGTTAATTTAAGGTAATTGCTAACCATTTTAATGTAATTCCAATTAATTGAAGTGGTTGTAAAGTTATAATTGGTTATAAACTGTAAATAAGGAAATACATTAAATGTTGAAATTATATGTGATCACTTAGAATTGGCTAATATTGAATATGAAATCAGTGATGTTGTTTGAATGCTATTGATAATTATTTAATGTAATTTCAATCAATTGAAGTAGATTTTAAGGTTATTTGGTTATAATTGTAAATAATGAAATAAATTGAATGATGCATTTAATGATGAGATTGTATGTAATTGATTGGAATAGGTTAATATAGAATATAAAATCATTTTGTTATAACCCTTGTTTGTTAATGATAAGATAATGGATATGAACTATTATTATAAATGATGGTTGTAATTATCTTCTCATTAATTTGTCCGTTTAAATATTAAATGGGTAATTGATGGAATTAAGGCAATTGAATGTTGGAATTATATATTGTTAGTTGAAATTGAATATAATCAATGATGTGTAAGTAGTCATAACATTTGTTGTTGATAATAAACTTATAAATATGATTAAATTACTTAAAGGTAATAATTGTTGATTTATCATCTCATTATTTAATATGTTTGGAATTAATTTAGAAATCAGCAGAAATTTATGTAATTAATTATTGAAGTTAATATGGTAAAAGGTGTTAACAGTAAAATAATGAATGTAATAAAATGTAAACTTATGTTAATAATTCATAGAGTATTGTTGATTGAATAATAAGGATGATAACATAGGTTTGAATGCAATTGGATGAGAATTGGACGAGTAGTTAAAGGCATTTAACCTTTCAAATATGATAAGGGGAAACAAATTAATATTGCATTAATTGATATTACATCTTTTAATTAAGATAAAGTCTAACAATCTGTAACTTTTAACAACTTTAAAATGACAGTATTTTGAATTTAAATAAATAAAAATTGAATTTGTGATGTTGAGTGTTTTATTTGACTAAATTTAATAGAATAAAAATTTTGTGAAATTTCAAATTTTGGTCAAACTTAGTCAAAGTTTGACTTTTGGTTGAAAATTTTTAATTTTAATTTTTTTTCTTTTTATATGATACTAGACTGAATTCTGATCTTCCCTCCACTTTTCGTTTCGTCAAAATAAATTACTATTGCTCTAAAAATTTGAATTACTGTGAAAAATTAACATGAATTGGTAGTGTTTAGTTGTGTTTTATTTGGCTAAGGTATATTGGGTTTTTTTGGTCTATAATGGGCCTTGGTTAACCAAGAGGCTCTAGTCAGTCATGTGACCATTCCTTTGCCTACGACCTTATGTTTCTTATCTGATAACATCTACGTACATAATTTTTCTCCTCAGAAACTTTCTCTTCACACTTTTTCTTCCTCCTCAAAATCTATATAGAACTCTAGATCTAAACCTCCAAAAACCTCACAAATCAAAACTTCTTTCCTCCTCTCCTTCAACCCTTCCTTCCTCCCCTATAGCCACCACCCTCTCTGTAACGACCCAGAATTTTTGATAATTAAAATTCGAATATTTAATTGATTTTAAATATTAATAAGTGGAATTAATAAGTCGGACAAATTATTTGAGGGATATTGGATTTAATTTGGTCAATTAAATCGATAATTTAATGATTGAAATTCTAGAAAATTGTTTTTAATCATACTGGAGTTATAGAAATATTTTAGAACTTTCAGAACTGAATTTAAAGTTAATCTGTGAAAATTGAATATTTTAATATTTAATTATCGACTGAAAAATAGCCAATTTTCAAACAGTCTCGGAATTCGACGAAACCAATTTCATTGGGTCCGTAATATTTTATTATTACCGGACTTCAAATTTCGTATTGATCGGAGTTGATATGTGACCATACGGTGAGTAAACGCGTTGAGATTTAATCGAATTCAAATTTAATTTTCAATTTTAAAATTAGTCAACAATCAGCCACTAAACTGTCTCCTCTCGTACAAAACAACATCATCTCGTTCCCTTTGTTTCAGCCTAAAAACACGAGAGAAATCATGAAACCCATACCTCTCTACAGAATCACGCTTCCCTCTATTTTAAATATCAAAACCTTTACTCTCGTTCTCCCTCAGCTAAAATAAATGGCCGAAGTAAACAAAAGAAAAACGTTCTCCTTTCCTCGTTTTTAAAATCTGAGACCTTTTCCCCCCTTCAAATTTTAGATGAAATCGAACTCGAGATGGAGGTTCGCGATATCGACCATTTATGACCGCGCGCATACACGTTCGATTGCCGGTCTCGATTTGCTCCCGAGTGTAGCGACGTTGGTGGGGGAAACCCTAGTTCAAGATGGCGATTGGGGTGATTCGCGAAATTCGCGACTTCGACTTCAGATGGTGGTTCGCGAGTTCTGGTGCGATCAAAGGCCGTGATATCTAGGGTTTTGGAGTGTCGAACTCGAGTCGATCGCGAGTTCGTTCGCAGTTGGTGGCGGAGGTTGAGTACGAAAATGGGGTCGCGTGCGATGTCGTGTGGGCGAGATGAGCAGCGCGGCATAGCATTGGAGGAAGAGACTGTCGAAGTCGTATCTCTTCAGGCGATGATGTCGCGTGGAGGTTGCGATAGTTAGGGTTGCGTTCGCACGTGCATTTGGGTTTGATCGAGACAATGGTGATGGAGGTGGTTCGTCGCCAGAGTTTTGCTGAGGTATTCGAATTGTTTTTTTTATTTTCTCAGTACTTAACTCCTGTTATATTTTTTTTGAGATGAAAGTTCGACTAGCTAAATTATTAATTTAAAAGTTGTTAATTAATTAACTGATGATACTAGGTTGTTAAAAAGCTAAATGGATTTGTTAGAATAATAATATTAATCAGTTATATACTATTTAAAAAGGTGGTTTGGGTTACTGGCATATTACAGTATTTTCTTTAAAAAGGAAAAAAAATTATTATGTATAAACCTCTTACAGTAAGCTATAGATAAAGTTGAGATAAAAAAAAATTATTAGATTTTTAAATTTATATAGGTTATTTTCAAAGAAAATATTTTGTTAAAAAGAAATTAGTTAGAAAAGATAAATTGCTAGTTTATTTTGGAGATAATTTAGTTAAGTAAAATTGTTAAAAGAAAATTGGTTTAAAAGGAATTATCAGATAATGAAATCACAGATGAATCAAAATTATCAAATGAAAATTTATTATTCGATTGATTCGAATTTAAATAAATTGTATAATTGTTTATACCAGGTTAAAATGGAGAGAAACAAATTGAATTGGAAATGGATGCCAAAATAAAAACTAAGGTGAGATTTTCTCACTCGAAGGAAATTTGAATTTACAGTTATTATTGATTGATGATTGTTATTGAATGTGCTATTAGATATGATAGGATATATCTATATATATAGCAATATATACATATTGGCATATGTATATATTGGATTGATTGATTTCCCGCCTCGTATAGCGGATGAGACCCTATTGCGCCGTTAGTAAGCGTATTTATAAAAACCTATATA
The DNA here is from genome assembly GCA_030737815.1 of Allium fistulosum. NCBI lineage: Eukaryota > Viridiplantae > Streptophyta > Magnoliopsida > Asparagales > Amaryllidaceae > Allium > Allium fistulosum. The sequence continues at coordinate 1,036,080,105 of CM060902.1, read as the reverse complement.
CCGCGATAATTCCGTACTGGAGCGGAATTGGTATTGTGCTAACATCTTTGGATGCAGGGAAATAGGTTGGAGGGATCCAACTGGACCCCTCACATTGATTGAATTTATTTCTATTGTGATATGAATCTGTGAATGATTATAGTGATGCTATTAATCATATTGATATCTGGAAAATTGTTTGAAAGCTAAAATTTAGCTGAATGGATGTTTTGACATCATTGGATTCCAAAGATAAACGAAATTGAATTTTTGAAATTCAAGTAGAAAATTTCTAAGTGAATCAATTTTAGAAATTGAAGAAATTTTGAAGAAAGGAATTTTTAAAGTATAATCGTATTAAATAAATTCCAGAATAAAGTGAAAATGCTAAATAAATGGATTTCGTAAAATAGTGATTATAATTCGAAGAATTTAATTTAAAATTTGGATTTTAAAATAGATTGAAAGAAACAATTGAAATTGGTTTTCTTTAAAAAAGGAATTTATTTAAAAAGAGATAAGTTGGAAATCCAATTAGGAATTTAATTGGTAAATTGAAATAATTTGGGAAATCAATGTAAAATGATCTCAATTTGAAGAATCCCTTTAAAACCAGGATATTGAATAATTTGAAAAGAATAAGGATTTATTTTAGTAGTGAAAATAAATTTAGAAATCAATTTGTAATTGATTTGGAGTTAAAGTAGAATTAGAAATTAATTTGAAATCCGATTTTAGATTCAAAAGTGAATATTTGGAAAAATGAATCCAATTGAAATAAGGGAATGTGAATTTAAAATGGAAATGATGTTAAAATGATTTATAAAGGGATGAACTTTACAATTGTAAAGTTTTAAAAGAACGATTTTTGAAAATAAATGAATTATAAGTATTAACTTATAAGATGGACCGTTAGTATAAAAATTGAGTTATGAATTGAACTAGTTAATAAAGAAGATTTATAAATTGTAGTTTTATAAATGGAAATAGAATTTATAGACGTGTTTATAAATTCGAAATAGATTGAATTTGATAAATTAAATATGGAAGATTATTAAAGAAGATATATTCACGATTTTGGACAGTGAATATATTATTGAATAAAATGGATTCATTTTTAAAGAAGTGATATTTTAAAAATGAAGTTAAATTGTTTTTAACGATGTTTTAAAAATGTGTTAAATATCGAAAACATAGATTTCAACAGTTCTTGTTGAAATAGACGTTTTCGAGAAATTTAAGGAAATGGTGGACTATAACACTGTTGTTATAGTAGATGATTTCCGAAAGGAAATGTTTTTTTTATATAGTATTGGGATTTATATATCTATCTTAAAAATTCGAATCCCAATACTAATGATTTTGAGTCGTCGTAACGATGTTTTACGCAACATTCGTTTTGACTCGAATAAATGTTGTTATAGTAAATGATTTCCTTAAAGAATGAACATATACTTAATATTGATTTAAGTATATCGAATATTTTCAAATGTTGAAAATAAATGATTGTGAAATACTTATTATTTAAATAAGTATGGAAATGCTTTTCCAATATGAAATGAACTGTTTTGAGATTTTATCTTCAAAGATAAAATGAAATGTGGAAATTGATTTGAAAATTGTTTTCAAATGGTTAAGTGTGGAAATTTTATATCTAGTAAAAGATATTTTTGAAGATAAAATAATTTGAGAAAATTATTTGGAATCTGATGATGTTGCGCATCTTTATTGATAGTTAAATAACCGACTATCGATAATTACCTTGAATGACATTTGTTGTAAATTGGATGAAATTGAATGCCACACTTATTTTTTTTTAAAATAAGCGCACACTATTCGGGTTAGCCGGGAAAGGACCATGGGGTCGTATAACCCATTCCGAATATGTGATACGTCGTTATGAATCGCATTTGAAGACCGGTGTTGAAGACCGGATATTTTTGAAAACGGAAGGATTACCGTCGAGTTACTCTACATCGGCTGATCTCCGATTTAGAGGTTTTTATCACCCTTAGTGACGGGAAGTCCTGACGTGATTGAAAACTATCCGGATATGCAAGGGCTTCGTGAGAAGTGCCTTCGGTTCTGTTCGATCCCGGAACAGACTTGTATGGATTGTGTGTCTGACGTTACAATTTGAGATATAAAGCTGATTTCTTTCAAATACATTTCTGTTGGTGGCGGAGAATTTATTCTCTTAGCTTAACACCCTTCTCTGAGACGTACGAGCTCAGAGGTTATGTAGTTGAAATTTATCAGCGATATATCCCAATTTGGTAACGTGGCATACTAAGTGTTGCTGTGAAATGATCAGTGTTTGATCATTTGTGATATGATCATTTATTTGATCTTATATCTTTGTGATCATAGGTTGATCATTTTGTTTGACCCAAAGCAGGGCTTTTTGAGAAAGCGTAGCTTTGTGGACGAGACTTTGTCGAGCCTCACACCCCGGAAATGGTCGAAACAGGAAGGATGCAGCAAGGTTCTAGGGAGTAGCGCCCCTTAGTGTATGTCATTCCTTCTGGATAAAGGTGGTATCATGGTATGGAGCCCAGATACTTAACCTCTGTGGTTACTGCATTATTTTTCTATGTGGTTTGTTGCGAATCGGGGATCCTCGGGAAGATCGGTGACGATCGGGGGATGGCATACGCGTGTCAGTAGTTACCTATTTTTGCAGAGGTAACCCGGCCTTGTGTTGGCAGAGATCCGGTTAGGTTCTCGGGTCGTCTATTCCAGGGACGTACCCATCGTGGATAGGAAGTTCCTTAGCCTGACCATTTGTTGGAAATCCAAAGAAACAATACGAGCCTTGTACGGTTTTAGTTGTAGAACCTGCCATCTAATATGGCAGCTATAGCAAGCATACTATAATGGTACCTATGCTGGCTAAGATTTATATTCTACTTTCGAAATGTTTTCCACTATGCACTAATAATAATATCCAAAATGATTTGATTTTGCGTAGTAAGCATCTTTGACTATCATAAGAAGAAATCTCCTCCAAGTCTGCGTTTGCATTGTGTGTGTGGTGGGAGGTCTTATGGTAGTTTCATTTTCCAAAAGCATTGCGAAATTACTTTAAAGTTTCCTGTTGTTTATTTTAAAGATAAACTGTTTTACGATCTCACACCAGTCACCATGACTGACTCGGAGTTTATTGTTTCCCTTCTAAACTCTGGGTGCCCACCAATTTCCACACGGGCAGTCTAGAGTTAGATTATCAGGATATTCTGGATATTCTGGAGCTTTGGAGATAAGCTGGAGGACGAGACGTAGTTTTTGTATCTGATAGTATTTATTCCGCTGTGTATTCTGTATGAGGACAAGTTTATATAACTGTCCATTTTTGTATATTGACTCTGATGATTGATGTATGTATAAAATGATATAGTTCTTTGTTTTAAAAGACTAGTAATTATCTATTGTATATTGTTCCGCTGCGATGTGTAAGATTCTGATATTGTTTTCTGTTTCTGCTCTGTTCTGATGTTGTTCAGTTCTTCTTCTTTCTCCTTCTTCTATCTTTTCTTCTATCTCTTCTTTCTAAAACCCTCACTATTGGAGTTTCCGGCACTCGATTTCTCGGCAGTCGATAAAGTGAGTATCGATGTCGAATTTTCGAAAGTCGAAAATTTCGGTATGTGACAAAGTGGTATCAGAGCATATGGTTAAGCGACAACCCTACTCTGTTGGGTGTTACTCATTAGAGATAGAGTCAGCAGTACTCTAGAATGAGTTGAGTGTAATAATAGATATGAGCGCGTATTTGTTAGTTAATATAAAATTGTTTTATATTGTGATGATTGGTTTATTGAGTGGTATATGAACCTTCGTCGGCACAGTCTTGCAAAACTGTATCGAAGGGGTTACTAAACACTTGAATAGAACAGTTCGGCACAATATTGTTTTAAATAGGGTGAATGAGATAATTTTTCCCAAAGCTATTTTTGTATAGAAAAGAAATGTTTTTCTATGAAGTACTATAGTATATGGTTGCATGGATGTTAGGAAGTAATAATAGTGAATTATCATCACTGAAATTGAATAAGAAATTGAAATTGTAACTCCAAAGTTAAGAAATAAATTCACATACAAATGAAATTTAAGAATGTAAATTATAAAATGTGAATTGTAATTTAAAACGGGATTCCAGAGAAGTTTTTGGAAAGATTTTGAAAAGGATTTGAAAATTTTGGAGATTTGAAAGTTTAAATCCTTTTTGATTTGAAAATGGATTTCAAGGGATTTGAAAAATATTTTGGAGAAATGAAAAGCTCTAAACTCTTTTCGGTCGCTGGAAAATAATTCCGATGATGATCGCGACATCACCGGTGTTCATTTTCGGGTTTCCAAAAGAGGAATTGCTGCCAAATTGTTTTGAATAGAAGTTGTTTGAAAAATTTGGATTTTGTTTTGGAAATTCAAAGGATAATTTGAATTGTTTTCAAAAATGGGTTTTTGAAATGTTGCTAAGACTCTGGAATATTATGAAGGTTGATAACTTGTAAAGTTTAGATAAAAATCTAACGTAAAGAGATAAATTTATATATGAATAAAGTTGTGAATATAAATTGTAATGTAAATTTATGATTGGAAATAGAATTCCAAGAAGATAATTGAAAATAAAATTCATTAACGAAATGAAATTGTAAATGTGATTGTATAAATGATTTGATAAATCGATATGTAAATAAGTCAAAGACTTATAAAATATTTGAAATTTGATTAGAATGAAATTCAAATTGAAAAACGAATGAATTAGTGAATGAATGAATAAATTGCGATTGCAAGAGCCAGAAAATGAAATTGAATGTTAAAATTCATTTTTGGATTTGAAAGTAAATAGAACTGGAATTAAAACTGAATATTGAAAATGAAGTTGAATTGTGTGAAATTAAATGAAGTTTTGAGATTAGTTTGAAGTGAACAAAAGTAAATTGATAAAATTCAATATTCAGAAGTTGAACTAAATCCAAATTAGATTGGAATTGTGAATTGAATTCGAATGAGAATCGAAATGTAAAATTGAATGAGAATAGATATGTAACTTCAATAGTAAGTTAAAAAAATGTGTAAACAGTTTATATTTGAAATTTTGTAATAGAATTTGCAAAATAGTTTGAATGCTGTAACTAGATATAATGGCTAGTAGATATACAGGTGTAAAGGAATTGGGATTTTAATTTAGAAGAGAATTTGAATTGCTCGAAAAAGGTATGTATTTGAGTTTAATACGAGTTTTTGATGATTTCTCTCTAGCCGCTTGGCTTTTTCTTTTTCTTTTTGAAATCTGAGAGTCCGTAGGGACGTTTTGTAGTAGTACCGTATTAGCCGCGCAAAGGAGACGCTGGCGAAATTTTTCGAAAATTTCGAGTGTTAGAAAATTTTGAGAAAATTTGAAAGTTTAAATTTGAAATTTGAATTTAAATTTGAGTTTTAAAGTAAAACAATGTTGTTTGAAACTTAGAATTGAAGCTGGAAATTTAGTTGAATTAATAACAAATCTTTAGTAGAAAGATTTGTTTTGATGATTAGATAAAACTCTTAGATTGTGAAAAAATAGTAGACGAGTTAAGGACCATTTTTCCTAACTTGTAATTTCGAGGACGAAATTCTTTTAAGGGGGGAAATCTGTAACGACCCAGAATTTTTGATAATTAAAATTCGAATATTTAATTGATTTTAAATATTAATAAGTGGAATTAATAAGTCGGACAAATTATTTGAGGGATATTGGATTTAATTTGGTCAATTAAATCGATAATTTAATGATTGAAATTCCAGAAAATTGTTTTTAATCATACTGGAGTTATAGAAATATTTTAGAACTTTCAGAACTGAATTTAAAGTTAATCTGTGAAAATTGAATATTTTAATATTTAATTATCGACTGAAAAATAGCCAATTTTCAAACAGTCTCGGAATTCGACGAAACCAGTTTCATTGGGTCCGTAATATTTTATTATTACCGGACTTCAAATTTCGTATTGATCGGAGTTGATATGTGACCATACGGTGAGTAAACGCGTTGAGATTTAATCGAATTCAAATTTAATTTTCAATTTTAAAATTAGTCAACAATCAGCCACTAAACTGTCTCCTCTCGTACAAAACAACATCATCTCGTTCCCTTTGTTTCAGCCTAAAAACACGAGAGAAATCATGAAACCCATACCTCTCTGCAGAATCACGCTTCCCTCTATTTTAAATATCAAAACCTTTACTCTCGTTCTCCCTCAGCTAAAATAAATGGCCGAAGTAAACAAAAGAAAAACGTTCTCCTTTCCTCGTTTTTAAAATCTGAGACCTTTTCCCCCCTTCAAATTTTAGATGAAATCGAACTCGAGATGGAGGTTCGCGATATCGACCATTTATGACCGCGCGCATACACGTTCGATTGCCGGTCTCGATTTGCTCCCGAGTGTAGCGATGTTGGTGGGGGAAACCCTAGTTCAAGATGGCGATTGGGGTAATTCGCGAAATTCGCGACTTCGACTTCAGATGGTGGTTCGCGAGTTCTGGTGCGATCAAAGGCCGTGATATCTAGGGTTTTGGAGTGTCGAACTCGAGTCGATCGCGAGTTCGTTCGCAGTTGGTGGCGGAGGTTGAGTACGAAAATGGGGTCGCGTGCGATGTCGTGTGGGCGAGATGAGCAGCGCGGCATAGCATTGGAGGAAGAGACTGTCGAAGTCGTATCTCTTCAGGCGATGATGTCGCGTGGAGGTTGCGATAGTTAGGGTTGCGTTCGCACGTGCATTTGGGTTTGATCGAGACAATGGTGATGGAGCTGGTTCGTCGCCAGAGTTTTGCTGAGGTATTCGAATTGTTTTTTTTATTTTCTCAGTACTTAACTCCTGTTATATTTTTTTTGAGATGAAAGTTCGACTAGCTAAATTATTAATTTAAAAGTTGTTAATTAATTAACTGATGATACTAGGTTGTTAAAAAGCTAAATGGATTTGTTAGAATAATAATATTAATCAGTTATATACTATTTAAAAAGGTGGTTTGGGTTACTGGCATATTACAGTATTTGATTTAAAAAGGAAAAAAAATTATTATGTATAAACCTCTTACAGTAAGCTATAGATAAAGTTGAGATAAAAAAAATTATTAGATTTTTAAATTTATATAGGTTATTTTCAAAGAAAATATTTTGTTAAAAAGAAATTAGTTAGAAAAGATAAATTGCTAGTTTATTTTGGAGATAATTTAGTTAAGTAAAATTGTTAAAAGAAAATTGGTTTAAAAGGAATTATCAGATAATGAAATCACAGATGAATCAAAATTATCAAATGAAAATTTATTATTCGATTGATTCGAATTTAAATAAATTGTATAATTGTTTATACCAGGTTAAAATGGAGAGAAACAAATTGAATTGGAAATGGATGCCAAAATAAAAACTAAGGTGAGATTTTCTCACTTGAAGGAAATTTGAATTTACAGTTATTATTGATTGATGATTGTTATTGAATGTGCTATTAGATATGATAGGATATATCTATATATATAGCAATATATACATATTGGCATATGTATATATTGGATTGATTGATTTCCCGCCTCGTATAGCGGATGAGACCCTATTGCGCCGTTAGTAAGCGGATTTATAAAAACCTATATACCGCGATAATTCCGTACTGGAGCGGAATTGGTATTGTGCTAACATCTTTGGATGCAGGGAAACAGGTTGGAGGGATCCAACTGGACCCCTCACATTGATTGAATTTATTTCTATTGTGATATGAATCTGTGAATGATTATAGTGATGCTATTAATCATATTGATATCTGGAAAATTGTTTGAAAGCTAAAATTTAGCTGAATGGATGTTTTGACATCATTGGATTCCAAAGATAAACGAAATTGAATTTTTGAAATTCAAGTAGAAAATTTCTAAGGGAATCAATTTTAGAAATTGAAGAAATTTTGAAGAAAGGAATTTTTAAAGTATAATCGTATTAAATAAATTCCAGAATAAAGTGAAAATGCTAAATAAATGGATTTCGTAAAATAGTGATTATAATTCGAAGAATTTAATTTAAAATTTGGATTTTAAAATAGATTGAAAGAAACAATTGAAATTGGTTTTCTTTAAAAAAGGAATTTATTTAAAAAGAGATAAGTTGGAAATCTAATTAGGAATTTAATTGGTAAATTGAAATAATTTGGGAAATCAATGTAAAATGATCTCAATTTGAAGAATCCCTTTAAAACCAGGATATTGAATAATTTGAAAAGAATAAGGATTTATTTTAGTAGTGAAAATAAATTTAGAAATCAATTTGTAATTGATTTGGAGTTAAAGTAGAATTAGAAATTAATTTGAAATCCGATTTTAGATTCAAAAGTGAATATTTGGAAAAATGAATCCAATTGAAATAAGGGAATGTGAATTTAAAATGGAAATGATGTTAAAATGATTTATAAAGGGATGAACTTTACAATTGTAAAGTTTTAAAAGAACGATTTTTGAAAATAAATGAATTATAAGTATTAACTTATAAGATGGACCGTTAGTATAAAAATTGAGTTATGAATTGAACTAGTTAATAAAGAAGATTTATAAATTGTAGTTTTATAAATGGAAATAGAATTTATAGACGTGTTTATAAATTCGAAATAGATTGAATTTGATAAATTAAATATGGAAGATTATTAAAGAAGATATATTCACGATTTTGGACAGTGAATATATTATTGAATAAAATGGATTCATTTTTGAAGAAGTGATATTTTAAAAATGAAGTTAAATTGTTTTTAACGATGTTTTAAAAATGTGTTAAATATCGAAAACATAGATTTCAACAGTTCTTGTTGAAATAGACGTTTTCGAGAAATTTAAGGAAATGGTGGACTATAACACTGTTGTTATAGTAGATGATTTCCGAAAGGAAATGTTTTTTTTATATAGTATTGGGATTTATATATCTATCTTAAAAATTCGAATCCCAATACTAATGATTTTGAGTCGTCGTAACGATGTTTTACGCAACATTCGTTTTGACTCGAATAAATGTTGTTATAGTAAATGATTTCCTTAAAGAATGAACATATACTTAATATTGATTTAAGTATATCGAATATTTTCAAATGTTGAAAATAAATGATTGTGAAATACTTATTATTTAAATAAGTATGGAAATGCTTTTCCAATATGAAATGAACTGTTTTGAGATTTTATCTTCAAAGATAAAATGAAATGTGGAAATTGATTTGAAAATTGTTTTCAAATGGTTAAGTGTGGAAATTTTATATCTAGTAAAAGATATTTTTGAAGATAAAATAATTTGAGAAAATTATTTGGAATCTGATGATGTTGCGCATCTTTATTGATAGTTAAATAACCGACTATCGATAATTACCTTGAATGACATTTGTTGTAAATTGGATGAAATTGAATGCCACACTTATTTTTTTTTAAAATAAGCGCACACTATTTGGGTTAGCCGGGAAAGGACCATGGGGTCGTATAACCCATTCCGAATATGTGATACGTCGTTATGAATCGCATTTGAAGACCGGTGTTGAAGACCGGATATTTTTGAAAACGGAAGGATTACCGTCGAGTTACTCTACATCGGCTGATCTCCGATTTAGAGGTTTTTATCACCCTTAGTGACGGGAAGTCCTGACGTGATTGAAAACTATCCGGATATGCAAGGGCTTCGTGAGAAGTGCCTTCGGTTCTGTTCGATCCCGGAACAGACTTGTATGGATTGTGTGTCTGACGTTACAATTTGAGATATAAAGCTGATTTCTTTCAAATACATTTCTGTTGGTGGCGGAGAATTTATTCTCTTAGCTTATCACCCTTCTCTGAGACGTACGAGCTCAGAGGTTATGTAGTTGAAATTTATCAGCGATATATCCCAATTTGGTAACGTGGCATACTAAGTGTTGCTGTGAAATGATCAGTGTTTGATCATTTGTGATATGATCATTTATTTGATCTTATATCTTTGTGATCATAGGTTGATCATTTTGTTTGACCCGAAGCAGGGCATTTTGAGAAAGCGTAGCTTTGTGGACGAGACTTTGTCGAGCCTCACACCCCGGAAATGATCGAAACAGGAAGGATGCAGCAAGGTTCTAGGGAGTAGCGCCCCTTAGTGTATGTCATTCCTTCTGGATAAAGGTGGTATCATGGTATGGAGCCCAGATACTTAACCTCTGTGGTTACTGCATTATTTTTCTATGTGGTTTGTTGCGAATCGGGGATCCTCGGGAAGATCGGTGACGATCGGGGGATGGCATACGCGTGTCAGTAGTTACCTATTTTTGCAGAGGTAACCCGGCCTTGTGTTGGCAGAGATCCGGTTAGGTTCTCGGGTCGTCTATTCCAGGGACGTACCCATCGTGGATAGGAAGTTCCTTAGCCTGACCATTTGTTGGAAATCCAAAGAAACAATACGAGCCTTGTACGGTTTTAGTTGTAGAACCTACCATCTAATATGGCAGCTATAGCAAGCATACTATAATGGTACCTATGCTGGCTAAGATTTATATTCTACTTTCGAAATGTTTTCCACTATGCACTAATAATAATATCCAAAATGATTTGATTTTGCGTAGTAAGCATCTTTGACTATCATAAGAAGAAATCTCCTCCAAGTCTGCGTTTGCATTGTGTGTGTGGTGGGAGGTCTTATGGTAGTTTCATTTTCCAAAAGCATTGCGAAATTACTTTAAAGTTTCCTGTTGTTTATTTTAAAGATAAACTGTTTTACGATCTCACACCAGTCACCATGACTGACTCGGAGTTTATTGTTTCCCTTCTAAACTCTGGGTGCCCACCAATTTCCACACGGGCAGTCTAGAGTTAGATTATCAGGATATTCTGGATATTCTGGAGCTTTGGAGATAAGCTGGAGGACGAGACGTAGTTTTTGTATCTGATAGTATTTATTCCGCTGTGTATTCTGTATGAGGACAAGTTTATATAACTGTCCATTTTTGTATATTGACTCTGATGATTGATGTATGTATAAAATGATATAGTTCTTTGTTTTAAAAGACTAGTAATTATCTATTGTATATTGTTCCGCTGCGATGTGTAAGATTCTGATATTGTTTTCTGTTTCTGCTCTGTTCTGATGTTGTTCAGTTCTTCTTCTTTCTCCTTCTTCTATCTTTTCTTCTATCTCTTCTTTCTAAAACCCTCACTATTGGAGTTTCCGGCACTCGATTTCTCGGCAGTCGATAAAGTGAGTATCGATGTCGAATTTTCGAAAGTCGAAAATTTCGGTATGTGACACTCTCCAAGGCCATCTCCTTCCACCTTCCCTCTCCTCTTCTTTCTCCTTTTCCCTTCTTTTCTCCTTCCCTATTTTCCCTCTTTCTTCACCTTATTTCCATGGCTTCTATATTCCAATAAAGTACTCCAAATCATACAATTTTTTTACTGAAACTATGTATAATTTCAATGGCAACAACTTTGTTGTTGAACCCTTCATCCCGTTCCGAATATTTATATATCAAAAACTCCATTTTTCAAGTCCTTTCTCGGGTCCAGTTTTGGCTGAAAATACCCCATATTGTATCAATCATATCTCCTTCAGGAATGAACCAAATTTTGTGATTCTTTTTTCCACACCGTTTATTTTTCCAGTGGCTTCAACTTTTTTTTAGATCAGTTCTTCAAATTCTTTAATTTTCCATGCCAAAAACTAAAAAAAATTTGAAGTATTTTTGTACTCAGATTTTTAACTCAGAAAATACCTTCGTTTGTTTTGACCATAACTTTCTCAAGACAAAAGCTTTTTGAGTGATTCGTTTTTTGAAAGTGGATAGAAAAGAATTTTCAACAACTTTCTAGTTAGTCACTTTTACAGATTCAGTAAATTTCTAGTCCGAATATTTTCTTAAAGATGACCTAGTTTTGGGTTTGTCCGTGGTTTGGATCTTGGGTTGTTTGGAAGTAGTTGAAACTTGTTTATTGATTCGTGTTCGTGTCTAAGCTTTGTTGGATTTGCTTTGCACTTGGATCTTTGCTAGGAATCTCCATATTTCTCCATTTTATCATCACCTTCGTAGCCACGAAAGTTGAGCAAACACTCACAACTACTAGATTTTCTTATGTTAGTTAAATTGAATTTATGATGTGATTAGAAATTGATTGGTTGCTGTTTAGTATATTTTAAATTGTCATTCCAGTTAAATATGAATTTTATTGAATTTAATTGCCATTTAATTTATTATTGAAATTTAAATTGCCAGTTATATACCTGTTAATGATAACCAGTAAATTGTTGGTAGTTATTGGTTGATTTCAATGATGATTGTGCTGTATTTTCAATTGTTGATATTTGGGTGATTGGATGGATGTTATTTGTTGACATTTTGGATGATTGGATGTTATTTATGTCTATATCTCTGTTATCCCTATGGGTTGAAATGATACATAACCGAATGATCTTATAGATTAGGAGAAAATCGTTATGGGTTGAAATGATAAACCTGAGCGGTTTTCATCGATTAGGATAACTTTCATTATATTATTTTCCTACTACTCATGCTATTTCCACCGCCAATCTCAAAGAAGATTCCAATCGCATATGGGGGGACTTTTAAAAGATATGCGCAATTATCGCACATATTTATGAAAATTATCCATTTTCCCCATGCTTTGCTTCTACTTTTCTACATTGTTCCTAGCTAGATTACTAATATTATTTTAATATAAATTCCTAACGTCGTTTCTATTTAAATTGCCTAATATTGTAATTATTAAAATTTCTCCTACCTAAATTGTCTTCAAATGGCTTCTCCTTACGTAGCTCTTTTCCTTTTTATTGTTTTCCCCATTGACTCATTGCAGTGCATCCATCTACTGCTTTAGTCATTGAGCTTTTCTTCATTAACATGAAAAGAGATATGTATAAATCTGTTTTGGTAGTTTTTCTCCACATTTTACTTAAATGGGAATATTTTTTCTATTTTCATCATCGGTCATTCTTACCCTTCTATTCTCTTTACCACATTTCAATCAAGTACCATTTCCATTTATCCACCCCTTATAAAAAATTGTAAGAAGCAACTTTTAAATTTACAAAAATAGGAAAAATCGTCATGCCAAACATATTCTTTCTTTTCTATTCATTTCAAAAATGAAAAACCCCCATACCAAAAACCTTTAAATCAAATTTTTTTGACCTAACCAATTTTAAAACTTCAGTAGGAATGTCTAGATAGCTCCTTAATTTGAAATTTCAAATTTTTCTTTCTTTTTCAAAACAACCTTTCAATGATAGGGTCCTTTCATTAAAATAAATCCTTTGAAAAACCATTCAAAATGTTTCAAGGAATTTCAAAAGTTTTTTGTTAAATTCTTTCACATGGGGTCAGACTTAGAAAGGACTTCAATTGTCCTTCCTTTTGAACTTTTCTTCTTCTTTACTCTTAACCTCTTCTTATTAATAGTATATATTAAAAAAATCCGGCTATCCTCATATGGTGATTAATGCACACCTTCATGGGGGAACTTGCTCAATCCTTTTCACATCTTACTTCCGGATGTTTACAACATATAGGCTCTTCCTTCCCATCTGTCTGGATGAAGTATATGTCTTTAATCAGCAATATATCAAAATCCACAATCATAGGGTAGTCCAGGCCCAATAAAGAAGTCAAGTACCGTCTGGCCTTCGGGATCCTTCTATATGTCGCTCATGCTCTTCTCGGTCCACTCCTTATGGTACAGCCTCCACTTCATTGGGTAATCGGGGTAGGCACATCTATTTAACTCTATTTATTGTTCCAATTACCTAACTTACATAATATGTAGGCAAGATTTCAATTGAATATGTTCATTTTAAGCCTACAACTCAACAAATCTTGCATAGGCATAATAATTAAATAAAATTCAATGATATAAATTTAATTGTTATATACAAAGCATATAATTTCTCACTTACCTTTCTAGCTTTACAAATCTTTCATATTTGAATTCATCCCTTTAATTGACTTCGTTTTCCTTTCCAGACAAAAATATGTATAACAAGATATATACATACCCACTAGAAAATACAAATCTAAGAAGAGATTTGAATTAAGTGAAATATAGATTTAGAATTATAGAATTAACCTTTTCGCAGAATTGATTCACTCCTTCTATTATTCTCTTTTATTTTCCACCCTTCTCCAATATATATATATATAATATTTATAATTTTTAGATATAGTGGAGAAGGTAAATTGGCAGAGCTCCGCTGCCCTGATCAGAAAATATGAGAAAAAAAGTGAGGGGTCTGGTCTGTATTTAAAGGTGCTTGAATCGATTTTATCTGTTAGATCAATATTAATAAAATTCTGGTCCGTTAGGCCAAAGTTCAACCCTGGCAGCTGCCAGTTTATCCGGTCAACCTCTCCCCTATAGGTGGTCGACCAGCCCAAGGAAGGGGTCGACCGGTAGGGTCTACGCTTTTATTATTATTTATTTTCTTTTTATTCCTTTTTAATTATTTCAATCCAAAAATTTAAAACGCTCGTAACTTCTTCGTTTGAACTTCAATCATAGAACTTTGTATATGAAAGTTGCTCAGAAAATCACAACAAATACAATGGTGCAAGTTTCATGGCAAAATTATAATGTTTGCTCAAATTTCATTTTTGAGCCTTAATAATTATTTATTAATTACCATTTATTTTATGGGGTGTTACACAATTACTACTAACAAGAATAAGTTAAACATTGAAATTCCCATTCCTTTAGAAAGTGCTAAACTAATCACCTTATAACCCCGTACCTTTAAATACTTCATGGAAAAATGGTAATGGCAGATAAGTTTCGAGAGCAAAACAACAGATCAATATAGCCGAACCGAATCTTAGAAGCTAAAATTTTCATCTTGATTAATCAACCATTGTTTTTTATTTATGAATTATACTTGAAAACTATAATAAATGAATGATAATTCACAATGGATATAAGCCGTCTTCAATCGAGCCACCATAAACTTGTCTGTTTTTTAATCTTCACTTTGTAATTTTTTGTATCTACTATATCTGATTTTCTATTTGCTAAATAGTAAATTATATATATAAATAATTATTGAATATGTTTAGTATAAAAAATTCTATAGAATCCCTTGAGGTGTTTGCCTATTATTGAGAAAACATTTTCCAAGGCGAGTTCAATGGATAGGTGGTAGATGATGGAATTCGAAAAACAATAGGTTGAATTGTCAAGAAGGGAATGTAATGAGTGGCTTCGATATGAGAAGGATAAATGGTCGATGTTGACTGCGGATGGTAATATGCATGGTGCACATATTGAATTAATGAATTAATTAAATATATTAAAAGTAAGGAAGGGAAAAATGGTTGTTTTTCGAACATTGGAATTTGATGACGAAACTAGCATCATTGTGACTGTCTCATTTTTTGATTTGCGCGGTATTTTTGTTTGCCTCGTTTGGAGTTCGTATGAAGAAGTTTATATTGAAATAACATTGACTTGAACGGGCGCCAAAGCTAGTCTTGAGTTTGAAATTTGAGATTTAGCAGACAATTATTTTCCCTCCTTATGTTCAAATCAGAATATGCATACTTTCTATTGATAAGTTTACCAGACCATTTTTCTTTCTTCTTCTTCCACCTTCCTCTCAACCAACCAAGAATCAAAACTTATTATCTCTCTCAAAACTCCACCGAATCGAACGAGACCAAAATTGTTGCAAATCTATCGGATAAGGCTACACACCAGTAGAAATTTGGAGGTGAAAGTATGAAGTAAGGAGATTAAGTGGGCCGGAGAGCAAGGATCTAGATAGAGATAGGCATTTCGGTAAGAGATTTGTGCTTTCTTTTTCATATAATGCAATCGTGATCCTTTAGGATGATATGTAGGCTATAATATTGAAGAACAATATAACTAAACATTTAAAATTAGATTAACTTGAGATTTAGGAAGGATTTAGCTAATAACAATACTTAGAAACTAGGTTAGGTTAGAATATAGTAATATGATGATTAAAAGTTGAAATTGATGAAACGACTGATCAAATTGGATATATAAACGAAGGGCTAGGATCTAGGTATGTTCTAAGACAACTGGAGGTGGAACGGAGATGGCCGGAGGTGAAAATGATGATGAAAACAAAAATTTCCTTAAATTTGGAAACTGTAGAAAGTACATGCAACGGTCCCCTGGTTTGCTTGGATCAGTCACCGGTAGCCGAGTCCAAGTGCAAGTTGAACCTAGACCCAAAATGGCCTATATAAATAAAAAATGGATGATTCGACTCTTGTTTCTTTTATATTCTAGAAGGTGATCTAAGGCTAATAATGATGCAAACAATGGTGATACAAATCGAATGAATGATTGTGATGATTGGTTGCTATTTGAATAAGTATATCTTTTATTGTGATGTGGAGACGTGATATGTGGTGAACGTGAAACATGAATGATTCTACGGCACAGGTAGACATCAAGGGACAAGGGTATGAATATAGATATGAATGTGAATATGGATATGGATGTAGATGCAGATATGGACCTAGGACAGAAGTAGATTGTTCAAGTATTGCATTACTCCTCCGTAGTGCTACAACGGGCTAGTGGGAGGGAGTGGATGCAAGCAACCATGTAGGGCATGAAGCTAGTCCAAAGCATGAATCCAATTGGGTGGCATGAGGACAATAAGCGACCTTGTAGAGCATGAGGCAAGTCCAGGGCATGAGTCCTATATTTGATTTACGTGACGATGGACAATAGGTGATCCTATAGCGCATGAGGTGGGTCTAGAAAAGTGAGTCTGCACAAATTTGACACAATATGGTTAGATGTTTATGATGGTATGGCATGGCGACAGAATGTGTGGTGGCCGAGCCATAGACTCGTATCATGTTATATTATTATTTTTATAGTATATGTAATCACTCACCAGATTTATGTTTGACCTACTCCAATTTACTCTATATATATATATATATATCTAGGTTGATGGGGTTTGGAAGGTGGTTCGAAAGAAGTTGACTTAGGCTCTTTAATTCGCGATACCGATAGTTGGACTGGTCGAGCACCTACTGGTCAACACTATATCGAAAAATAAATTATAAATAAATAAAATAAAAATAAAATAAAATACAATGAAATATAAAAATAGTAACTGTCTATACAACATATTTATATTTATACTTGGATATAAATATTATTTAATATGTTTAATAATTAAATGAAGTAATTTAAAAAATATTTAAATGAAAATTTATTAAGCTTTAATAAATTCTTATTTAAAAATTGTCTAATGGTCTTATGATGCACATTAATGGTTTTAAATCCTTTTGTAGACTTGTATAAGTATTCCATGGTATTTATTTAATTATTTTATTTATTTGAATATCATTAAATATTATTTAATTTAATAATGTATCTTTGATTATGGAAAATATTATATATGCTTTTAAAATACAATTTATATTTATATAATTATTTTATATATATGTATATGTACATATATATATATATATATATCTATATGTGTGTGTGTGAGTTTTCATTTTTGTGTAGCGAGAAATTTGAATAAACGGATAAGTAATACCATATGGTATGGGATTTTCGATAATACTTTTCAGTTATTCATTTGATTTGTTGCATAGAGGTATATTGTATGGATTAGGTGTATTTTATGAGCATTGAATAAAGATTTGAATAACATATGGTGTTGTAGGACGCCATAGTGTTATTTGTTTGTTTATTCTTTGTAAGTAAACGTCACTAAAACAAGGATTTATTAAGTATATTAGGGCTCACTGTGGTGAGTCATGTATATAATCATGTGTAAGTTATTATACAGGGCCATGTGTCAGCCAATATATAGAGCCGTGTGTCGGTATATGATTAGAGCTATGTGTTAGCCCTTGAGTATAGATACTGTGTCTGTCTATCTTTGTCCAACTTCCTTTATGATTCGAGACTAAACCTGATTAGGACAATATCCATCATGGTGGCTTAATTACGGTGGCACTCCCTGAATCTACGACACCGTATATTTATAGCTATATGCTATTGCTATGTGCGTTCGCCCCTATGTCACTTAGGCCAGTAGTATGTTACCATAGGGGCACGTGCCGGGTCATAACCAAGTTGAGTCCTCGCGTAGACGAGCACATAGGTCGATCTTGTCAAAATACCGAGAGGAGGTAACCGTAGACTATAGGAGTCGTGTTAGATGGACACACTTGTGGCTCTTGGAGCAAGCAGACGTGTTGTCAGTCTCCCATCTGATTCCGGTATGTGTAGTAGAAAGACATATACTATTTATATTCCTATGAATATGAGTATGACTATGCTTGAGATCTTGAGTCTAAAGTGTAGTCAATTCCTATATGGATAATACTCGTTCTTTGGTATCATATCTTCTATAATATAAAAGCATGGATTGATGTTATGTATATGTGTAGTAATCATGTTGTACATGTTTCGCCTTGGGATATATTATAGTCATTATATTACACTTAAATTGGATTCATACATAGTCTAACCCATGTGTTTTATACTTGGGTCAGTCCAAGATATCGTAGGAACACCTTCAATGTAGATAGCTGAGCTCGTCCGAGCATTTTGGGGAGGCCAGTAGTAGATATAGGATGATATATTCCCTATACATTTTGTAGCCTCATGATGTATTTAGTAGTTGTATTTGATGATGTATTATACATCGGGCTAGAGACTGTTATTCTATAGCCCTTTGGACTATGTATTGTATTCTATATTATATTTTATGCTGCGTTCTAACTTTGAGCTCGCTATTATATTCTATGATTATGTATTGTTCTGTCTTGGTAGCACATGTATTTATTGCTTTATACTGGGACCATGTACGTTTATGATGAGTAGTGTATGATATATGATATGTACTGGTGTTAGTTCAAGGGAATATTCATGTGTGTACCCCACACCACCTCAGTCTCCATATTATCCGTCAGTATTACTTAGTAGTACTCTTGGATAATATGGGTATAGAGGTAGGGGTCTTTTCGCGTGCGTCACATTTCCGAAAATGTGGAAAACGATCGTATGACCATAATTGAACCTAGTCAGTTCAAGGTGATGGAGTTGGAGTCTGAGCTGAATTCATACCATGGTTCGACCCGTATTGCGGAACGTGGGGGTGAAATGACTTTTAGATATAAGATGGTGAAATTGGTTAGGGTGCAACGGGGAAACAATCTAACGAAGAGCACATGGGAGCCTGAAGAAAAGATGAGGGCTACACATCCTCAGCTCTTTTCTGGTATGTTTTCCGATTTTATTTAATTTGGTTTCCATAGTTAGTTTATCCTGGGACTAGGATTTGGATGCTTTAGATGATTTGATTGTTAGATTTTATATACACGATTGAATTTTCATTCATATAAAAAAAGTATATATGCTTATATTAGGATGTTGTGCATCATGCCTAATATGTCATCTCATCGCATTCATATAGTGTTCATTAACTGCATTTATGCATTTTGGTGGTAGAAATTGCAAGCAACATTCATACCTATATATTGTTCATATCATTTTATATATGCCGTTGTTTGCATAAGTTGGAGAATCAATCAGCTTTTTCTCGGGTTTCTTCTTCTTCTTAATTAATGGGAGGCCTCTTACTATGTTAGGGGGTAAGGTGGGTATAGTCAGGATTGGTTTAGGGAAGCAGCTTGCAATTCAAACCGAGCACGGGTTTTTGGAGCTCTCGCGGGATCGCGACCCTTTGTCATGCCCATTGTAGCATGTGTTTCGCCTAGGGCATAAGAAGCATGATGAATTGACGTCATAAAATGTAATACCCCAGAAATTTGGTAAATATTTTAATAAAATATTAATAATAGAAAAATGCAAAAAATATTGAAATTAATGAATTAATTAAATAATTTAAAAATAAGGAGGGGGAAAAATGGAAGTATAAGTACCAAATTTTTAATGAGGAGGAAAAAATAAAGAGGGGGTAAATGTTTTGTTTTTCTGAGTCATGCAATATTTTTGTCCTCGTTTAGAGTTCGGATGAAGGAGATATGGTTGAAATAACATTGTCGAATAGGTGCCAAAGCTAGAGTTGAATTTTAAATTTGAAATTAGGCTGACAACAGTTTTTCCCTCCTTACGTTCAAATTAGAATACATGTATGTTCAGTTGAGAAACTAATTGCACCATTTTTTCTTTCTTCTTCCTCCATCTTCCTCCCAACCAACCAAGAATCAAAACCTATTATCTCTCTATATACTTACCAAATCAAACGAGACCAAAAGCATTGTTAAGCTATCTAACAAGGCTACATACCAATAATGATTGTGAGGTAGAAATCAAAATTTAGGAGATACAGTAGGCTAGACAATAAGGATTTGAACATATATAGGCATTTCAATGAATGATTTGTGCTCTCTTCTTCATATAATGCAATCATGATCCTTAAAGATGATATGTAAGCCAAAATGCTGTAGAATAATATAATTAAACGTCTAAAATTGGATTAACTTGGGATTTTTGAGGGTTTTGGCTAATAAAAGTACTTAGAAACTAGGTTAGGTTAGAATAAAGTAATTTGATGAGTAAAAGTTGAAATAGATGAAATAAATGATCAAATTGGACATAGAAATAATAGGACTAGGATTTAGGTATGTTCTCAGACAATTGGAGGTTGAATGGAGGTGGAAACAACAATGAAAACATAAATTTCCCAAAATCTGGAAACTACAGAAAATACGTATACCGGTCCCCTAGTGGGCTTGGACCCATGCATCTGTGTCGAGTCTAAGCATAGGTTGAACCTAGACTAAGAAGGACTTATATAAATAAATAATGAATGATTCGACTCTGGTTTCTTTTGCATTTTGGAAGGCGACCTTAGGCTAGTATTAATGCAGACGATGGTGATATGAATTGAATGAATGGTTGTGATGATTGATTGCTTTTTGAAATAAATACATATGTTATTGCAATGTGGAGACGTGATTTGGTGGTGAACATGAAACTTGAATGAGTCTACGATGTAGATAGACGTTAAGGGACATGGATATGCATATAGATATGAATCTGGATATGGAAATGGACATGGATACAGACATGCATACATATAAAGATGTGGATACAGATGCGAATACTGACTTATGACACAAGTAGGTGGTTTAGGTATTGCGTTACTTATCTGTAGTGCTATGGTGGACTAGTGGGAGGGAGTGGATGTAAGCAACCCTATAGGGCATTAGGCTAGTCCAGGGCATAAGTTTAGTTAGGTAGCATGAAAACAATAAGCGATCCTATAGGACATGAGGCTAGTCTAAGGCATGAGTCCTATACGCTATTGATGTGATAATAGACAATAGGAGACCCTGTAGCGCACGAGGCGAGTCTAGGAAAGTGATCCACATAGATGTGATGTGATACTGTTAGATGTATATGACAGTTAGGTATGATATTGTGATGGAGTTGTGGCGGCCGAGAAACATACTCATATCATGTTATAGTATTATTTTTGTAGTATATGTAGAGTAGAGTATGGCTCACTCACTAGATTTATGTCTGATCCATTCTTATTTTCCTTTATATATATATATCCAGGTTGATGGGGTCCTGTGTTGAGATATTGTCAGAGATGGAGATTCATTTATGTATTGTATTTATGGTGTATATAGGTCTTGCACCTGGATTTAACTCTCTGTGTGGATTGGGTTGTACTTATATTATTCAAACATATGTGTTCGACATTTTAGACATATTATGGTGATATGACTATGGTATTTGTTCATGTATTATATTTATTTCCTTCTGTTATTAGACTTTGAAAGTAGTTATTAGATAATATTAGTTAGAACTATATCTGATATCTTATATCTACTTGCATCTGTATATGCTTCTTTTTTCTCAACCTAAACAACTTGTCCTTTCAATTCTTGGGTTGTTGACATCGGTTTAGGAATTGGATCTGGGTTGAAGGGGCCGGTTATTACATTTGTTTCTAGAGCATAGGTTAGGAACTAGGATAAGAATTAGAAATGTATTGAGAGAGTGTATTTGTATTTTCTATTATATATATAGATAGGAATTCAAAGTATATATGCACACACCTATTTACTATTCCAATTTTGTTTACTATCTATTGGGGAGTTGCTAATGAATCTCATTTACACAAATAGCTGAAAATGAGTAATTCGGTCAAAACAAGAACATAGACCAGCGCAACCAATGCCAATGGGATAAAAACCGGGGTAGGGACTAGCACCAATGTGGATATACTGGATATTCATGAAGTTAATATTCCAGGACAGTTTAGATGCTACCTTCAGGCAATGAGCCAAGATAGTGCCAACCCCACCGAACCTGCATCTACCACTATCACTGCCAATCATGGTGTGATTCCAGCCCCAACACTACCAACTGTTGACTTTCCTAAGTTGTGTAAGGATTTCTCCAACCTTGGTAAGAAGCCATTTCTCTGGACGGAACCATACTTGGTGACTCAGACACGAATTAATGATTGTAAAAATATTTTCAACCTGGTAGGACTTAATAATGGTATTAAGAGACAGTTAGCAACTTGGCATTTGAAAGGTGAAGCAACATGTTGGTGTAAATGGTAACAATTGAAGTGGATGAGAACACTATTACTTGGAGGTAGTTCAAGTCGAGGTTTGAGATGAAATTTCTTTCTAGCGTTGAGAAGGATTTATTATTGGAAAATTTTATTCATCTGAAGCAGGGAGAAATAATAGTTGATGGAGTATGTCGGTCAGTTTATGAGTTGGCTTGATGTGGATTCGAGTTAGTGAATAATCCAACGAAGAAGGCGTTAAAGTTTGCAAAGGGATTGAATTCACCTCTGAGAGAGTTAGCATTGAATCAGATACCATTTGGAGCTACGTTTGAAGAATTAGTGAGCATTACTGAATTCTCTGAATGGAACTATGATTAAGGACCAACTAATGAAGGAGAAAGCTAGCAGCATGGTAAGCATAAGGGAAATGGAACACAAGGAAGTCAAGGCAAAAGACAAATGAGTACTTGTAATAAATGTCATAAGGTGAGACACATTGCAAAGAATTGTAGGACAAATCCTTCAAAGGTTAAGTGTTATAACTGCAACCAAGTGGGACACATAGCGAAGGATTGTATGGCAGGCCCTGCTCAGAAGAAAGTGAAGTATTATAACCGTGGTTAATTCAGACGTATGAAAAGGGACTGCCTAGCTCTGAAAAACGAAGGTCACATGGTGAAGGCATATGTTCTAGATGACGTTCCAACCTCTATTAAAGCACTACCATCGGCTTAGGAGAAGGGAAATAAGATTGTGATTGAAGACGTGTTGATTTTATTTGATTCTCCTATTCGTACTTTATTTGATACTGGTGCATCTCATTCATTCATTGCAAGTGCATCAATTGGTAATTTTGCCCTTATACCTAACATTATGCACAAATCCATTATGGTGTCGAATCCTGTTGGGGATTAGACCCATATATCGATGTTATGTTATAATCTAAAGTTGATCATTCATGGTGTGGAGATCCATTGTGCTACATATGTATTAAACTTTTTAAGGTATGAGTTGGTTTTGGGAATGGATTGGGTCTTGCTATGGGGTAGTGTTGGGTTATGATATGAGGATGGTTCGATTGAGAAAGGGTGATGGACTTAATTTGATTCTATTTTATGAGCCTGATATTTCTACCATGGAGACGTATTCCTATTCACTTAGCCTATCACTTGGAGAGCTATTGTGTGTACTCGTAGTGACCCCATTGTATTCGAAGAAACTTCCAATCTCCCTCCTCGAGGAGAAATTGAATTCTGTATTGATCTCGGGAAAGACGAAAGACCATTCTGATGCCTCTTAGGCATATGGCTTCAAAGAAGAGAAGAAAATTGGATAAGCAAGTTTTGGAATTGTTGTAGAAAGGCTTTATTCGGAGAAGTATCCCAGAATGGGTAGCGCCTATCGGTAAGGCAGACGGCTCCCTTAGGTTATGCATCGACTAATGAGAACTTAATAACCCGACAAAGAAAAACCGCTATCCCTTGCCTCACATTGATGAACTCTTCAATCGGTTAGTCGGGATGAAGTTTTTCTCATAGCTTGATTTGGTGAATAAGTTTCACCGGTTGAGAGTAGTTGAAGATAATATCTAGAAGATCACTTTTCATACACCTAATGGATTGTTTGAGTAGTTAGTTATGCTGTTTGGGCTGATAAATGTTCCAGCTTATTTTATGAATTTGATGAGTAGAGTACTCCAAGAGCAGTTGAACAGGTTTGTTATGGTCTACGTGGATGATATTCTTATTTATTCCAATAGCGAGATAGAGCATGAAGTTCATTTAAGGGAATTGATAGATGTATTTAGGAGAAATCAATTGGAAGCTAAATTTTCTAAGTGTCACTTCTAGAGAATTGAAGTTCATTTCCTTAGGCATGTAGTATCAGCGGATGGATTGTCGTTAGATCTAGGGAAAATTGTTGCGGTCCAGGATCAGAAGACACCGAAGAATGTTTTCGAGGTCCGTAGTTTTTTTATATTTTGGCCAGATTATGTTGGGAATTCATTAAGGATTTTGCCAAGATATCGGTAGTTGTAACCCGTTTGACAAAGAAAAATCTGGTTTATACTTAGAGTCTATAGTGTGAAGCATCATTTACTCAATTGAAGGAGTTGTTAATGAGTGCTCTAGTATTGGTCATCCCTTATGGTACCAAACCATTTACTATGTATACTGTTACATATGGTACTGGTCTTGGAGCTATTCTTTTGCAAGAAGGAAGGGTTGTAGCATATGCGAGTGGACAATTAAAGAACCGCAAGAGGAATTATCCGACACGCGACTTGGAGTTGGCTGCTATTGTATTTGCATTGAATTCGTGGAGACATTATCCGTTGGGCGAGAGATTTGATGTTATTTATGGATCGTAAATCTCTATAATACTTGTTTTCTCAAAAGGACCTGAATATAAGACAACGGTTGTAGATGAAGTTTTTATCATTGTATGATTTTTGGATTTCTTATACTCCATGGAAAGAAAACATAGCTGTAGACGCTTTGAGTAGGAAGAATGCAGAGGTAGATTCTAAGTTTTTAGAGTGGAGAAACATGGAGTTTATATCAGAGTTTGACTTCAAACCTCGATTGGAGTACTCACCTAGATTATTGGCAGCAGTGGGGGTTAAACCCGCATCGATGGACCATACTGGGCTGACTCAAGGGAAAGATGCATCATTGGTTGATATTATGGAGCAGCTAAGACAGGGTGAATGGTTACTCCAAGGATCAAAAGGATTGTTTAAGGAGAGACAGAAGGTTATATGTACCACAAGTTAGGGAGTTAATAGAGGAGGTCTTGGATAAGTGTCATTGCTCTAGTATGACTATTCATTTAGGAGGAGATAAGATGTATCAGGATGTGAAAAGGATATTCTATTGGTTCCTGATGAAGAGACATGTAGCTGAGTATGTGGCAAAGTGTATGACTTGCTATAGGGTGAAGGTAGAACTAAAAAAGCCGAGTGGGTTGTCACTTCCGTTAGACGTGCCACATTGGAAGTGAGAGTGTGTATTTATAGATTTTGTGGATGGATTAACCCAGAGCAAGAATGGAAATGAGAGCATATGGGTGATAGTAGATCGTCTCACGAAGAGCTCACATTTTATTCCAGTGAAAAGCACGAGAACCATAACGACTCTAGTGATGCAATATGTTAAAAAAGTGGTCCGATGACATGGAGTTCAAGTAGTATAGTGAGCGACCGGGAACCATTTTTTCATGAGTGAATTTTGGAGGAGTCTACAGGAGGTGTTGGGAACAGAGTTGAATTTGAGCACAACATATCATCGACAAACCAATGGACAGACGGAGAAAGTAAACAAGGACTTGTTGAGGGCTTGATATTGGATTTTGGAGTTTCTTGAGAGGATCATTTACCTCTTGTGGAGTTCGCATGAATGACCCATATTTTGCGTATCGAATGATCGTAAAACATTTTTATTTTATTCATATGAGGTCGTACGACTTTAAAATTTTAGGAAAGGACTCTTAGGAACATTTTTCCTATCTAGGATTTTTGCTGAATTTCTTTGTGACCATTTTGACCCTGGACATCATGTTTGGACTATAAATTTTGATAGGAGCTGAGATAAGGTCTCAGACTATTTCCATTGCTTTAGAATGATGGTTTTCCATTCCGTAGAATGGTTATAATAGAAAAACAGACTTGGCTTTTGAGATTTATAGTTGTTTTAAGTTTTGGTTGCTGTTGGCCTGCATTATGGGTAATTAACTAAGCCCATGCATAGGCCCACTAACCCACCTCGAAAATTATGCTAATGGAATGATGTAGAACTGATCTAAGTCATTCCTATCTTTCCTAAAATAGCTCTAAGCCTCTTTGACCCTAATTTCATTGAAAACCTACCTTTTCCTTACTAATCTTAGCCAAATCATAAACTAGAGGGGTGATTAGCATATAGGAGCTTGAGATTATAATTTTGGCTGATTTACATTCCTTTTCCTTGCTGTCCACTTTAGATCTAAAAGGAGGAATTAGCATTTTAGGTATTTGGTGAGTGGTTCTTGACCTCTCACTCTACTAGGCATGTTTATATAGTTAAAAATGATGTTCATAACATGATTTTGACCCTAAATTATTTTCTAATTTTAATCACAGTCTAACATATGTTTATGGCCGAATTTAAAGATTTTAAAGTGGTTTTAAATGGTTTATCAACTCCTTTTTTTTCATATTTATATGTTAGTGTAAATAGAGTTAGATTAGGATTTGCTTGATTATCGCATTCTTATGTATTACATGTATGAATGGATGTATATATTTGATATTCCATGTTTATATGTTGTGCTTTGATATGGTTTGCTAGTGCTTCTAGGTAGTTAGGAAAGAAGTGGTCGAATTGGCAAATCAAAGGCAAATATTGTCGGAATTGGATTAATATTGGAGGAGGGGCTCTGGAGCATAGGAGGAGCTCATGATTCAAGTCACATCAAAATTAGAGCTAAGTACATGAGCCAGTACCGCAAGGTTTAATTGGTACCGAAAGATTTTTCATCATGGAAACCACTCGGTGGAAGGTTGGTACTTCAAATTGGGGCTTAGGGTATGAGTGAAGGCAAAATATGGGGGGCATGGGAATGAGAGCTTTCGGATTTATCACCAAAAGCTTTGGTGTTGATGCCAGGAGCTTTTAAGAGGAGTCGTTAGGGTCCAAGCACTTTAGAAGATGGAACACTGGAAGACAAGGATAAAAGTTAGCCAAAATTAGCTAAATATACTACTTGGTACTGAGAGGTCTGGTCGGTTTCGAGAGGTCACTTTTGATGCTATCAGGGTGGAACTTCCAGGAGGGGGAATGTAAAACATGTCATGCTGAAGGTGTTTGTTTGTTTGCTTGGGGTTTGATGGCGACGTAGTAGCACGATGATAGCTTCGGGACTTCGGTGATGGTAACTCGACGGTGAATGGAGTTAGGTTTCGATGATGGTGACTCGAAGATAAAAGGAGTCGTGAGAAGTTTGTCCATAAAGGGCAAGTTCTAGTAAGGGCGACTCATGGATAGAACGTGAGAATGATTCTATCATGGAATAAAGGAATGTGGAATGGTTCCTCGAGAATAATGGAAACTAGATTGAGCAAGGAAAGGGCTCTGATATGCATGCTAAGGGCTCGTTGATACTTGGAGTGTTTTCCAATGTACTCGAAAGCATGGGTATTATGAAGACGCTTACAGGTACTTTGTTTGGTTACCCCAGATCAGTTGTTTGGATTTGTATACCCTGGACAGGTGGATTTAGGTCTAGGATCAGCTTCGGGCTAAAGATAAGTAAATTGAAAATCGGGATTCCCATTAATCCCTAGCATGGAAAAGCCCATACGAGTCATCATATATCTAGAGAACATTGAGTGATAGTGGGGATTGTTTGATGAAAGCTATGGTTACTTTGATTGCTTTCTTCCTTAGTCTATCACTCTAGGGATGTCGCTACAGATAGGTATTGGGGATAGGGACACTTGGACACCCGCCATTATGCTTGGTTCGTAGTATCCCTTTATGATATTCGTAGAGTAGCATATTATGCTTGTTATGTGCTAACTCATTGGTTGGAGGGATAGGCTAGGTATGGTTCATATACCCTTGTTCCTTGCTATATCTACTTGCATAGTATTTTGAGATTCATTTACCGTTCATACCAGACTGTTGTCTGATTTGAGTTTTTATGCTTTGCTTCTTATTATGTTGGGTACTCTTAAATGAGCAGACTAGATAGCAGATCTAGGTGCGATGCAATAGCTATGCAAAGGACAAACTAGATGGAGCTATCTCGTGTTATATATATGAATTTTATGCTTATTGCACTATACAACACTATGGAGCCTTGACAGTGTCTGCTTATTACTATTGTTATGAGACAGTTATTTGGGATTATTTCAGTTTTATAAACTCTATTACTCTATTGTATAACTCTATGGATCTATACTCTGATATTTGGTTCACTTGATTATTACTGTCTCTCCTGTTTTATTTCTGTGATATATATTATATTTTATTCCATGCGCTGATAGATATACGACAAGATCTATGCGATGTTTGATTTCATTTTCAACCCTTGATGTTCATCCAACATCAGACGGGCACGTCAACAGTGCACTATATAGCTATATTAGGTGCCAGTGGTGTAGGATGGTCGTCATATTCGGTATCAGAGCTTAAGTTACATGATTAACCTGAGTTGATACCGAGGTCCAATAGAGATAGGGAAGGAGTATCACTATAGACTGGATCGAGAGTATATACATACGATAGAGTGCGTACTTGTTATATATTCTAGTTTTCAAAACTATATAGTAGTATATATGGTATATAAGTCGCATGCACACACGAGTATCATCGACACAGTTTTCTTTTTGAGAAACTGATCATTGTTATTATAAATCAAGAGTGAGTTAATAAACAAGAAACACTGGGAGGAACTCCATCTATGGAGTTGAGGAAAGAGCATGTTCAGAGGCTGCTAACCCTGAATTGGAAGCTATGTTCAACGTGATGATGGCGAACATGCTCCAGAATACCCAAGCAACCGCTCTAAATGTTGTTGTTGATGGTGGTGCTCAGGTGCAGGTTCCAAGGGCCGACTTTGTCAACTTATGCAAAGATTACTCAACCTTGGAAGGCAAGGCATTTCTTGGAACGGGGTAGGCCATCAAAGTGCAGGATTAGTTGGATACCTGCTAGCATATCTTTGGTGACATGGAAGTAGATGATGCCATGAAAAGAAAGTTGGCCTCTAGATAGCTTCAAGGGTGGGCCATGAACTGGTGGAATGTTATTACTATCGCTACACCTAAGGATCAGCTTACTTGGGACCAATTCAAGGCTAGGTTCGACGAGAAGTTTATCTCAGTTGCCCAAATGTCGATGCTATTCAGGAGGTTCCTTTATTTTAAGTATGGAGATATGTCTATCTCCGAGTATGTTGCTAAGTTCAATGCTTTGTCAAAGTATGGGATGTCTTTTGTCGACACTCGTGAAGGAAGAATGAACAATTTATTATGGGTATGGATGACTATTTGGGGGAGAAGTTGGTGAGTCACATTGATGAGCTGTTTGAGAGACTGTCAAGAAAGTTCTTTGGCAAGAGAGTTTATGCCCCAAGCCAATCTCTATTTTTGTCGCTAAGGAGCTCAAAAGAAGGCTAAATGGGAACTCGTTTGTTTTTGTTGTGGAGATAAGGGTCACCTGACCAGAAACTGCAAAGCTGATGGGAAGAAGTGTTATCATTGTGGGAAGTTCGGACATATGCAGAAAAGTTTTCTAGAACTAGCACAACAAAAGCAAGTTGTAACGGCATATTCTTTGGAGGCTATTCCGACTTCGTCGAGTGCTCCCTCGATAAAGGAGAAGGGGAAGAGTATTGTTATTCAAGGTATGCTTTCCAAGTATAATGTTCACATATGTGTTTTATTCTATACCGGGGCTTCACATTCCTTTATATCTGGTGACCTGGTATATAGATTGGGATTGAAACCTGAAATAGTTCACTGGCCTTTGATTGTGACGAACCCTATTGAAGGCTCCACCAGCCTATGTATGGTTTGTTGTGGTTTGGTCTTATCGAGTCATGGATGCTCATTTGTGTGTGATTGATTTTTTTTAATTTCATCGGGTTTGGGATTATCTTGGGGATGAACTAGCTAAGGAAGTATATAGTGGTAGTGTATTGCAAGAAGCTATTGGTGACGATCGGGGCTGTGGAGGGATGGACGGTAGTGATTGGTTGCCTGCCAGAGGATGGGGTTATGGTTAGCTTTCTATATTCGTTCGAAATTTCATAGGATGGGTAGTCATTTGTGCCTATCGTTAGAGAGTATCCAGATGTGTTTGAGGAGGTGACTGGATTATCGCCGCATTGAGAGATTGAGTTTCGTATAGACTTAGCAAAGGATACCAGACCGATAGATATGCCTTTGAGGCATATGGCATCTAGAGAGAAAAAGGAGTTGGAGGTGAATGTAAATGACATGTTAAAGAGAGGGTTCATTTGTATGAGTATATCTGAGTGGGACGCACCTGTAGTATTTGCCACAAAGGTGGATAGCTCTTTGAGGTTGTGCGTAGATTACCCTAAGCTGAATAAGGTGACAAAGAAGAATAAGAATCCACTCCCACATATTGATGACTTGTTCGATCAGCTCCATGTTGAGAAGGTGTTTTCCTAATTCGATTTGGCGAAGGGATCTCGCCAGTTGAGAGTAGCGAAGGAGAATGTGCCTTACACTGCATTTCGTACGCTGTCTGGTTTAATTGTGTGGTTGGTTATGCAGTTCGGGCTAACCAATGCTTTGGCATACTTTGTTGATCTCAAGAACCATGTCTTCAGGGACTGGCTAAACAAGTTCGTACTTTTGTTCATGGATATTATTCTGATCTATTCTAGAATAGAGGAAGAACATGAGACACGCTTGAGGATTGTGCTTAAGGTGTTGAGGAGGCACAAGTTAAAAGCAAAGTTTTTGAAATGTCACTTTTGGAGAAGGGAAGTGAAGTTCTTGGGTTATGTCATCTTTGAGCAAGGCATCACAGTAGATCCTGCAAAGGTGGCAGCGGTTCGGGATTGGAGCTAACCCAAGAATACTACAGACGTAAAAAGTTGTAACATCCCCTATTTAGAGAGCCAAAGCTAAGTGCTGCAGATGCTGCAGTCATCTATAGTATTAACTTCCGGCGACTAAATACGGCTATATTAAAGGTATCCATAATATCAAAAGCACTTGAATATGAAACAAATCACAGATTCCAAAACATAATTTTCCATTACATTTCAAAACACATGTTCCATATTCATATTACATAATCCCATAACGTTTCTCTGGCAATGATAAAATATACTTATTACAAAAGACGCCAAGAGCGGCATATGAAGATGCCCCCTTGGATGATCAGAGTCATATAGTCATAATTGACTTAATACATACACAACAGAAATAAACACAAAACAAAGAACTGCAACTCCTAAATAGCTACCTGTTAGCCTCCAGCTCACCTCCGGTAGCTTTATTCGTCATTATACTAAAACTTGAAAGAACCTCACCCCTCAGCCTACTTAAATCAATTCTTAGCACCCAAGAGTTTAAGGGGAAAACATAAACTTTGAGTCAGACATAAAGCCTGGTATGAATAATACTATACATCCCGGTTGTTAATGTTTAGTGAGACCACGCCGCTTAGCGGAACAGGTTTCCCCTCACTAACATTCTTTTAAAACATATCTTTTGCAAATCTTTTCCTGCAACCAAAACAGGTTAAATACCGTAAAGCATCATTGTGTAAATATACATATCAGGTAATAAATGAACTATCTGTTCAAACACTTTAGTTTTATTTAGCTAACTATTAACCTTTGGCTGACTCGGGCCTACCACGCAATACAACAAAATAATGTAACATCTGTTAGACACACCTCTTCTGGACGGTCTATCCTTAACTATCTGTTAAATACTTCTCTTCTAGACGGTCTGTCCCTAACTTAACATCTCCTAGGATCACCTGATCCTAATGGTTTTGCAGGCTCACCAATAACCTATATGTATACAAATATATATTCCCTTCTGTGTGTAATCATAAATTTTAGTCTTACTTGTGACAAAGCCCTACACACTGGAATTTTGGACTAAATTAGTTGGGGCCAATAGCTAATGTATAGGGCGTGACCCTATACCAGTCCCATTTGGTATTCTAATATCTGAGCCATTTTACTTAGGAATATCTTCCCAAAATTTTCCTTGAAAACCTTTTTTAGAATTGATTTAATTTTTTTAAATCAAACTCATAAAAGGAAAATACATATACTCTATGCTTTACTCAAAATTACCTTGCCATGTTATATATATACTTTACTCAAACCTTAGTTGATGAAGACACCTAAACACTTGAAAGTACCCCTTTAGATTCTATTAAAAGCTTCCCTTTTGAAACCAAGTAAAACCCTTTATTTATCTAGGCCGAAAGGCTAAAGCTTCCCTTTCAAAACCATACATAAAACCCTTTCGAAACCTTTGAAAACCTTCTTTTCGAAAGCATTAAAACCTTAGACATCATGTCTTAAAATACTTCAAAACATTGCCTTTAAAAACCTTGGAAAAACCTTCCATTCCAACCCTTTCGAAACCATTAGAAACACTACCTTTCGACTCCTTCGAAACTCTTTGGGGAACCACCCCTTCGAAACCATTTTAAATACCTTTCGAAAGCATCAAACCTTTCGAAAGCACTTGGGTTCAATTTAAAACATGTGGAAAAGCACCTTTCGAAACCATTTAAACCAACTCTTTCGAAATCTTTGGGTTATACTTCAATCAGAATAAAAAGGGTCATTTAAAATATCTAAGTCGAAAGCCTTACTGTTGTTATACGAAAACTCGACTAGGTGGTCTTTGTGACGACCCACATTTCGAAAGGTTTAAATCGACAATAATCCACACATGTCAAACTTAAACAATCCGGAACATAGATAATCAATGGGGTTAATTAAGAAAAATAAGAAAAGAAGAAGAAAACAAACACAGAATCTCACAGCAGAACGATAAAATATAATAATCAAATAAACAGTTCATGAAGCTGTTTACTAAACATTTAATTATAGTCTATACACATTTATTAGAGTAATATAAATATATATATATATATACACATCAGGTACAAATGATCAATATAGTAGAATAGCATGATGCAGGGGATAATAATAATAGTAATATACCAAATCTTCGTCCTCCAGAGAATAATCTTCAATATGCTGAAAACTCAGGACTGACCCGAGCGTAATGAAAAGATAAAACACTCGAGTCAGGACTAAAATACTCTTATGTAAGTCAAATCAATATCAATAAATATGAGTGTAACAACATCAGAGATGTTTATGGGATTTTACATCTCCTATCCAGTGTATAACATGCGTGCAATAACTTAAGAGATGTTACGGGATTTTCCATCTCCTAATGATCCGTTAAACTATTTATATATAATAGTATACACTATAATAGATACTGTCTATCAGTAAAATAAATATCAGAATAGCGTTAAGGCTTTACATTGATCCACCTTAACACATTTTTATTGGTAAACCAAAATCGTAATGGGCTCGCATAAGGATAAATATGACAAGGCACGTGAGGCAATGCCTAAGGTAGGATTCTACCAGTTTACCCTTTCTGGCTGGTCGTAACCCATCCGTGACCGACCGCGACAATCAATCCGAACAAAAAAGGTGCACCCATCGAGTACAAAACCACGATAGTAATACGAGTAATCAACGTCGCTAGAGGTAGCTGTAACGACCCGTGAATTTCGTTAACTAAGTTTGTCATAATTTCCATAATTTATAGTAAAGTGAGTGTTAGGAATTAGATGTAGAAATTGTAATTAAAAGTTAACTAAAAAAATATATTTAAAATTAAATTCCAATTCAATAAAATAATGTAAATGTTATGATTTGATTTTTAAATAGAATATGAGAAACAAGAGTAAGTATTGAATAATATGTTATTTATTTATGGTATTGAATAAAAATTGGTAAACCAATTGTAATTAATGGTAATAATGTGATATAAGCTAATAAATTAGATTTCAATGCAACACCCATTAATGAATGTAACTGAAATAGAATTTAGGTAAATGTACACTAGGTTATAAATCAAATAGAAGGAAACAAACGTATATATCGAATTGATTAATGAATAAATATACATTGAATAGTAATTGAATGTACAGTTAATGGAAATTGTGTAAAATCAATAATGATAATTAGATGTGCCTTATTGATAATTAATGCCATAACGGAAAGAGTAAATGTATTCATTTGAATATAAAATTGCAATTGGGTAGGGATTGTTAAGTAACAACGTTAATGCAAGGTAAGTGATGCTAAATTAAAGTCAATAATAATGAATAGTGACTAATTCAAAATTTGTAACATATATTTTAAATTACCTGCTTATTTGTTAATGGAATTAGAATTTGTAATAAGTGATAATAAAATAAATGAAGGTTACACTAATGGGAAATGAAATAACATTCATTAAATGTTGAGTAATCATAGGGTCAT
Source organism: Allium fistulosum (assembly GCA_030737815.1). NCBI lineage: Eukaryota > Viridiplantae > Streptophyta > Magnoliopsida > Asparagales > Amaryllidaceae > Allium > Allium fistulosum. Next base: position 1,036,045,535 of record CM060902.1, on the reverse strand, counting down.
ATTTATTAAAAGCGTTACTTTAATAATGTGGATTAATTGAGAAATTAATACTAGAAGCAGGTAAAGTAATAACTAAAAGGGAAATATGTTATAAATTGATTTTACTTAAACTTAAGTGTAAGATAAAGGTTGAATTTGGAACTTATCCATTTAATTTGAAACTTATTAGGATAAAATGGGATTCAATTTATAATGAGGGTTTATTTTAAGAAATCGAAATAAATTCTTTAATGAGAGAATTAAGCTACTTTAAACTGAGACGGGAATTTGTTTAAAGAATTACAAATTAATTAGTAAATTTTATAAGATGAAATTAATACTAACCCTATTTAGATTATGACAGTTGGCTAATCTACAGAATAGGAAGCTATATTTATTTATTTAATTGGAAAATTTAATTACTTTCTTTGAAATTATTGTGAATAAATGAAATATAACAGTTAAATGTTAACGTTGAAGGAAGTATAGAGGAAATCTATGAAAATAAATGTAAACAATAGTGAGCCAATGTAAATTGCATCTTTTTGATAATAATAGACTGAATAATAGAATGAAAGGTAATTAAATGAAATTTTGAAAATTTAATTTACAATTTCTAAATACAATGAATTTGAGATAAACACTGAAATTGATAAATTTATCAATTTTTAAATTTACTTTTAATTTGGTTAAAACATTTTAATTTACTGAGAAATATAAAAGGGTTAAAATTGGTAAATTTTAAGATTTAAATTAAAAGTTGGATTTTATTAATTAATTATTTATTTATTTATTTAATTGATGGAAAAAGAGTCATTTTGGCCATTGACTCGGATTTCGATGAAATAAGTTTCATAAGATCCGTAACGGTGAATTATAATAGTGTTTCAAGTTTCGTAACAATCGGATTTGTCATTTGATCGTACGGACTCGAAACGCCTTGAAATAAATGCAATTGTAATCAATTGAAATCAATTTGAAAATTTTGATTTTAGCATAACTTCTTCATACGATGGAATTTGGACTTGAAACCTTTTCCATTGCATTTAAAATATTTTAAAACACCTATTTTGATATATGGGTTTACCCAATTCCGTTCCGGAGATAGAACGGGCTTTTTGGACCACTTTGGCGTTAGCGCGTAAATCTATCTTATCCATCCATTCAAACGTCAACCCTGCCTATATATTTCTTGTTATAAACCCTAGCCTCCCTAATCTTCATTTGTCTGTACGTACAATTCATCTTCTTCTTAGCTCCTCATTCCAATGGCAGACAAAACCTAATTCCCAAATTCCAAAATCTAATTTCAAAAAATAAAAAAATAAAAAAATTTGAGATTTACGCGCTTTGGGTCACGCTTGGGGTTTCAAGGGGAAAAACCCTGGAGCTACTTCGAGTCGGGAAGAAAACTACTCGGGTCATCGGGTCATTTTCGCAAAAACTCCAAGCAAGCACCGGGTATTTGAGGCGGCGGACCGGGTTGAACTCGAAGTCGACTCAGCACCAGAATTTTCCAATCTTCAAATTTTCATAACTTTTGCATACGGACTCGGATTTGGACGCGGTTTCTTTTGTTAGGATCGTATCGAAATTCCGGACACTTTGACGCTGGTTTGGACGAATTCTGAGATGGTCAAATTTTTGGGTTTAAATTGAATTTAAATTCAATTTAAATTCAAAAGGTGAGTGTTTTAACCCACTCACAACTTCTAAGATTTCTTATGTTTGTTAAATTAAATTTTGATGTGATTTAAAATTTTCTATGATTGTTTGGGCATATATTTAATCATCATCTCAGTTAGATACAATTTAGTTAAATTTAATTGTTATTTAATTTTATTATTGCATAAAATTTGCGAGTTAAATTTATTTATTATTGCATATAAACTGCCAGTTGAACAGTTATTAAATTTTATTGAATATAAACTATTTGTTGATGCCTGTTATATTTTATATGCTTTATATTGATGTTTTGTTTAAATTGGATGATGATTGTAATAAATGGTTGTTTATTTATATTTGAATGAATGGATGCTATATTCTATATTGTATAAACTGCAAGTTATTATGCATTTTTATTTTATTCGGGATTGCGGTTTGAAATGATATATAACCGTAATTTTATTTTAAATTGCGGATTGAAATGATAAATATCCGTATCACTTGACCATAGGATAGAAAATTATATACAGGCACCGTGGTCTATATATAAAATATTTTAAGGGATTTTCTATGGTTTGGAAAGAAATATACGGTTTAATAAATATTAAATTTTGATATTATATAAATATTATTTTATATATGGTTAAATTCTAAAATTTAAGCTATGTATGACTTGATGATGTTTTAAGTTTGATTTACGAATATTTCAAGTTTGAGCTTTATTTAAGTGATATTGAATTTATTAAATAAATATTTCTAAACTAAATAATAGTAAATTGAATTAAGGTATATATAAGATTTTCATATTTGGTTGGGAATTTTGGAATATTTGAAGATTTGAAATATATCAAAATTGAAATGTTTTATTGAAATTAAGGTATTATTGTTTTTCAAAGTATTTGTTTTCGAAATTGTTATAACTTTGAAAGTAATATGGTTTGAAAATGAATTTATTTGAAATAGAATTTATTTAAGAATTATCTTTAAATATATTGATTTGAAACCGATTGAAATTTTGAGTTTAAGAATATGACTACATTATGTGATTTGGGCTTAAGATGGTTTTAAAGAATATTTCAAGTTTTATAATTAAAAGTAAGAATAGTGATTGAAAATTTGGATTTTATTTAAATGATATATTATTGAATTTGGTTTTTAAGTATATACTATTTTGAAGTAAATGATATGTTTTGAAATAGCAATAATAATTTGGTTTTAAAGTATATACTATTTTGAAGTAAAGGATATGGTTTGAAATGGCAATAATATTTTGGTTTTTGATGTATATACTATTTTGAAATAAAGAATATGTTTTGAAAGGGCAATGATTGTGTTTTTAAAAGTATATATATTTTTTAAAATGACCACGGTGTTATAATAACGATTGGTTGTTAAAGAGACCGGGATCGGATATGGACATACTCTCTGTCGATACCGAAAACCACTTTGACAACCGTGTACGTGGTGGAGATTCCAGAATGAAGTAGGATGGTGGCGACGTTCTTAAGGTATGTTACGTGGACCCAACTCCCATGAGTTGGCATAAGGTGGCTAAAACAGGAGCGATCTCGGACCAGTGAGGTAGCACCTCTTCTCGGACACATTTCTTCGATATTATACTCTTACTTGTGATTTGACTAGATGGCCATCCTCCGATTTGGGAGTGTTGTTCGAGGTGGACGGTAGTGGCTGCTATCCGCTCCATCAGTCCGTGTGCGTAATTGGTATATCTACCCTGGCATTGCCTTGTATGCCGTGTCACCTACCATATCGAGCTTTACTACGATTATGATTTTAAGATCCGACTGCGTTAAGGTTCTCCATCCCCTTAACGCTATTTTCTATATGATTATACTTTACTTATTAGACACTACTGTATATAGCGAATATTACTACATAGTAGATAGTTTAACGGATCCTTAAGAGATGTGAATCCCGAACATTTCTTAAGTTACTGCACTCACGTTAGACACTGGATAGGAGATGTCAAACCCCGTAAACATCTCTGACGCCGTTTACACTCATATTTATTTAATTGATTTAACTTACATAAGATCTTTTAGTTCTGACTCGAGTGTTTTGTCTTTTCAATTCGCTCGGGTCAGCCTGAGCATTTCAGGATTTGAAGGCTCTATTTCTGGAGGACGAAGACGAAGATTTTATTACTACTATTTATTATATTCCACTACATCATTGTATTCCGCTGCATAATTATCATTCTCTGGTATGTGTAACTCTGATATGTATTGTATAAGTATAATCAAATGTTTTGTAAAACAGCTTCATGAACTGTTATTTGATTAATATATTTTATCGTTCCGCTGCAAGATTCTATTTTGTTCTTTTATTTCTCCACTTTTTCTTATTTACCCCATAACAATCCACCCTTCTGTATGGTTTAAGTCGACATGTGTGTCTGCCTATGCACTTGGCGGGTGCAGCATGATAGGGGGTTCTCGCATTTGGTTTGGTAGCGAGCGGATGACTCTTACTCCTACATGTCCTTGCGAGGTTGGTGCAGTCGAGAGGCTGGCCATAAAGGCAGAACACATGTACTACTGTATGCTACGGTGGGCGTTACCCCACTGGCGCGTCCCGTTACAGTTGGTATCAGAGCTTTGGTTTAGCGAAAAACCTTAGCCTTATGGGGTTTGACTCTTTACTAATAGGGTAGTAATACCCTATGGGAGTCGCTGAGTGTAAGTATATGAGAGAGCGTATTTGTTAGTGTTATAAAAAGGTTTTAATATTGTGTTAATCTGTTCCGTTTTGTATTTATAAATTCTGGTTGGTGCATGGGACGCTATGACATCAATAGAGATTTCTAAACACTTAATAGGACAGACCGACATAATATTTGTTTTAATATAGGTGAATGAAATAATTTTGCCTATTATATTTTCTGTATATAAAGTAAAATATTTTATATAGATATATATATTTGGTTGCTATAGATTGGGTGTTAGGTAATGAAAATATAAATAATAGTTGAAACTAAGCAAAAAATAAAATAAATGAAAACTGGAAATTTAGAGCTTAAATTCCGTGGTTTTTGAAGATTTCTTTCAATTGATTTTGGAATATAATAATAATATTATTAGAAGTATTTTCTGATATAAATATTTCAATAGAATTTGAAAGAAATGTTTTAAAAGAAATTCCGCAAAGAAATAAGTTGTACTCCCCTTTTTGTCGCTGGAAAATAATTTCGGTGATGGCAGCCGCATCATCGACATTCATTTTCGAGTTTCAAAGTGGGAAGGCCACTGTAGTAGTTTTACTACAAAATTATTTTATTTTAATTTTTTTTAAATATAATTGGATATATAAATTATAAGTATATATTATCTATTATTTTAAAATGATTTTTGAATAAAACCCGGTATTTAATTCTTAAGTTTCCATTAATAAATAGTCCTAATTACTGAAGTGAATTGGAACGTAGGTAATTAATAAATTGAAACCTCTAAAGGAAATAAGAGATTTAATGCTAAGATATAAATGGTATTAAATGAAAGTTGAAATTGTAACCTATGAAATAAAGGAAATAATTATTGAACATTAAAATAATTAAAAGAAATGAGAAAACTTGTACAACTTTCAATTTCAGTCTTTAAAAGCATAAATATAACTTACCAAAAATTTATAAAAGTTGAAAATGTTTAATAAGAAAATGTATAGAAAATTGTACGAGTAGACTTATGTAATGAAAAATTCAGTAAATTTCTTTTATTAATAAGAATTAAAGTATAACTGTTATGCCAAGTAACTAAAATTGAACATGAATATTATTAATAAATGAATAAATAAAATCAAGTAAATGAATAAATATGCAAAGTAAATTAATTTAAAAATGAATAAATGAAATTAATAAGTATTGATGTTCTAGTTGTTATGGACTTAAATGTTATATATAAATAATAATAAACTTAAGTAATAGGTTGAAGTTACCTTAGAATAAAAGATGAATACTGGGAAAATGACTGTAAAACTTAAGTAATAAATTTACCTACCAAGGAATTGGTTGAATGGATAAAAATAAATGATGAATAAAGAGGAAATCAAACAACAATATATGGAATGAAATCAATAATAATGAACTTGATCTATTGTTGAATTTGTTATTTGTTTGGCTTATGGTTGTTTGGGCAAGGATACTTTAATATTGTTTGGATGTAGGAATAATCTATTTAGTTTCACCTAAGACTGCTGAGTGAAGGGTACACTTAGTAGTTTATTCTTCATTCTGTACAATTTAAAGTTATGAACCTGAACAACTATTTCTTTTGTTTGATATGAATGAATGATTGATTTTATGGTTGTATGTCTTATTGCAAGTGTTTAAATTGTAATAGAATATTATACAAGTAGAAATTTGAATTAATGAAAGTATTCAATGAAATTGCTATTAAATGAGAATTTAATGTTATAAGCTTAAGTATAATTGAAATTTTACCAAGTAAATATAATTAAAGGTAAGTATGACAAATAGATGAGGTCATACAATTATAAAGGAATATAATATAAATAAGAGAAATTGTAAACTGAAAGGGTTAAAGTAATTTCTAAATAAAAGTTGGAAGAAATACAATGAAAATAAAAAGATAAACCGTTATATGAATAAAAAGAATCAAACAACAAATGTATGAATGGAATGAATAAGAATAGACTAAAACTATTGCTGAAATTGTTGTTTGTCGTGGTTGTGGTTGTTGGGTAAGGAAACTTTAATTTGTTGGGATGGATGAAAAATCCATTGTGTTTAATCTAAGACTGTTGAGTAAATGATGCATTTGATGGTTTATTCTTCATTCCGTACAATTTAAAAGTTCTGAAACCGAACAACTATTTGTTTGTTGATTGAATGGTTGTTTGTATTTGTGTGTGTATGTTGTTTGTGAAATTGATGGTTGTTGTATTGATTTGTTGTTAGTGATTGAAACCACTTAAATATTTCACTTTATATAAATTGTTAACCCTTTGGATTTAATAAGTGAAATGCAGGTTATGGAAGCAATTGCTACTGTTTTTGGTTCCATAAATTAAACGTAAATTGCCCGACAAATAGGTACGTTTCGGATTACGATTTATAACGCTATTTATATATATTTTCCCGTGTTGGGATATAAAATTTTGGATATTATATGTGATATTTTGTTATATTTAATATTATATTTTCTCCTGAGCCTCTCCGTACAAAGGAGACTCTGCCGAAATTTATCGAAATTTTTGGGACTTAGAAAATTATTTTGAAATATTTTTCCAAACTTTATTCATTTAAGTATAAAAAGATATAATGATTAAAATGGGTAAATTTTATATAAAGTAATAAATTTTGTAAATTAGTGTTTATAAGTTAATATTTTGAATAAGTTGTATTGTTTATCTAATTCTTCCTTCTCCCTTCTTTTTCCTTTTCGGGGACGAAAAGCTTTGAGTGGGGGAGAGTGTAACGACCCGTGAATTTCGTTAACTAAGTTTGTCATAATTTCCATAATTTATAGTAAAGTGAATGTTAGGAATTAGATGTAGCAATTGTAATTAAAAGTTAACTAAAAAAAATATTTAAAATGAAATTCCAATTCAATAAAATAATGTAAATGTTATGATTTGATTTTTAAATAGAATATGAGAAACAAGAGTAAGTATTGAATAATATGTTATTTATTTATGGTATTGAATAAAAATTGGTAAACCAATTGTAATTAATGGTAATAATGTGATATAAGCTAATAAATTAGATTTCAATGCAACACCCATTAATGAATGTAATTGAAATAGAATTTAGGTAAATGTACACTAGGTTATAAATCAAATAGAAGGAAACAAACGTATATATCGAATTGATTAATGAATAAATATACATTGAATAGTAATTGAATGTACAGTTAATGGAAATTGTGTAAAATCAATAATGATAATTAGATGTGCCTTATTGATAATTAATGCCATAACGGAAAGAGTAAATGTATTCATTTGAATATAAAATTGCAATTGGGTAGGGATTGTTAAGTAACAACGTTAATGCAAGGTAAGTGATGCTAAATTAAAGTCAATAATAATGAATAGTGACTAATTCAAAATTTGTAACATATATTTTAAATTACCTGCTTATTTGTTAATGGAATTAGAATTTTTAATAAGTGATAATAAAATAAATGAAGGTTACACTAATGGGAAATGAAATAATGTTCATTAAATGTTGAGTAATCATAGGGTCATATTTATTAAAAGCGTTACTTTAATAATGTGGATTAATTGAGAAATTAATACCAGAAGCAGGTAAAGTAATAACTAAAAGGGAAATATGTTATAAATTGATTTTACCTAAACTTAAGTGTAAGATAAAGGTTGAATTTGGAACTTATCCATTTAATTTGAAACTTATTAGGATAAAATGGGATTCAATTTATAATGAGGGTTTATTTTAAGAAATCGAAATAAATTCTTTAATGAGAGAATTAAGCTACTTTAAACTGAGACGGGAATTTGTTTAAAGAATTACAAATTAATTAGTAAATTTTATAAGTTGAAATTAATACAAACCCTATTTAGATTATGACAGTTGGCTAATCTACAGAATAGGAAGCTATATTTATTTATTTAATTGGAAAATTTAATTACTTTCTTTGAAATTATTGTGAATAAATGAAATATAACAGTTAAATGTTAACGTTGAAGGAAGTATAGAGGAAATCTAAGAAAATAAATGTAAACAATAGTGAGCCAATGTAAATTGCATCTTTTTGATAATAATAGACTGAATAATAGAATGAAAGGTAATTAAATGAAATTTTGAAAATTTAATTTACAATTTCTAAATTTAATGAATTTGAGATAAACACTGAAATTGATATATTTATCAATTTTTAAATTTACATTTAATTTGGTTAAAACATTGTAATTTACTGAGAAATATAAAAGGGTTAAAATTGGTAAATTTTAAGATTTAAATTAAAAGTTGGATTTTATTAATTTTTTATTTATTTATTTATTTAATTGATGGAAAAATAGTCATTTTCGCCACTGACTCGGATTTCGATGAAATAAGTTTCATCAGATCCGTAACGGTGAATTATAATAGTGTTTCAAGTTTCGTAACAATCGGATTTGTCATTTGATCGTACGGACTCGAAACGCCTTGAAATAAATGCAATTGTAATCAATTGAAATCAATTTGAAATTTTTGATTTTAGCATAACTTCTTCATACGATGGAATTTGGACTTGAAACCTTTTCCATTGCATTTAAAATATTTTAAAACACCTATTTTGATATATGGGTTTACCCAATTCCGTTCCGGAGATAGAACGGGCTTTTTGGACCACTTTGGCGTTAGCGCGTAAATCTATCTTATCCATCCATTCAAACGTCAACCCTGCCTATATATTTCCTGTTATAAACCCTAGCCTCCCTAATCTTCATTTGTCTGTACGTACAATTCATCTTCTTCTTAGCTCCTCATTCCAATGGCAGACAAAACCTAATTCCCAAATTCCAAAATCTAATTTCAAAAAATAAAAAAATAAAAAAATTTGAGATTTACGCGCTTTGGGTCACGCTTGGGGTTTCAAGGGGAAAAACCCTGGAGCTACTTCGAGTCATGAAGAAAACTACTCGGGTCATCGGGTCGTTTTCGCAAAAACTCCAAGCAAGCACCGGGTATTTGAGGCGGCGGACCGGGTTGAACTCGAAGTCGACTCAACACCAGAATTTTCCAATCTTCAAATTTTCATAACTTTTGCATACGGACTCGGATTTGGACGCGGTTTCTTTTGTTAGGATCATATCGAAATTCCGAACACTTTGACGCTAGTTTGGACGAATTCTGAGACGGTCAAATTTTTGGGTTTAAATTGAATTTAAATTCAATTTAAATTCAAAAGGTGAGTGTTTTAACCCACTCACAACTTCTAAGATTTCTTATGTTTGTTAAATTAAATTTTGATGTGATTTAAAATTTTCTATGATTGTTTGGGCATATATTTAATCATCATCTCAGTTAGATACCATTTAGTTAAATTTAATTGTTATTTAATTTTATTATTGCATAAAATTTGCTAGTTAAATTTATTTATTATTGCATATAAACTGCCAGTTGAACAGTTATTAAATTTTATTGAATATAAACTATTTGTTGATGCCTGTTATATTTTATATGCTTTATATTGATGTTTTGTTTAAATTGGATGATGATTGTAATAAATGGTTGTTTATTTATATTTGAATGAATGGATGCTATATTCTATATTGTATAAACTGCAAGTTATTATGCATTTTTATTTTATTCGGGATTGCGGTTTGAAATGATATATAACCGTAATTTTATTTTAAATTGCGGATTGAAATGATAAATATCCGTATCACTTGACCATAGGATAGAAAATTATATACAGGCACCGTGGTCTATATATAAAATATTTTAAGGGATTTTCTATGGTTTGGAAAGAAATATACGGTTTAATAAATATTAAATTTTGATATTATATAAATATTATTTTATATATGGTTAAATTCTAAAATTTAAGCTATGTATGACTTGATGATGTTTTAAGTTTGATTTACGAATATTTCAAGTTTGAGCTTTATTTAAGTGATATTGAATTTATTAAATAAATATTTCTAAACTAAATAATAGTAAATTGAATTAAGGTATATATAAGATTTTCATATTTGGTTGGGAATTTTGGAATATTTGAAGATTTGAAATATATCAAAATTGAAATGTTTTATTGAAATTAAGGTATTATTGTTTTTCAAAGTATTTGTTTTCGAAATTGTTATAACTTTGAAAGTAATATGGTTTGAAAATGAATTTATTTGAAATAGAATTTATTTAAGAATTATCTTTAAATATATTGATTTGAAACCGATTGAAATTTTGAGTTTAAGAATATGACTACATTATGTGATTTGGGCTTAAGATGGTTTTAAAGAATATTTCAAGTTTTATAATTAAAAGTAAGAATAGTGATTGAAAATTTGGATTTTATTTAAATGATATATTATTGAATTTGGTTTTTAAGTATATACTATTTTGAAGTAAATGATATGTTTTGAAATAGCAATAATAATTTGGTTTTAAAGTATATACTATTTTGAAGTAAAGGATATGGTTTGAAATGGCAATAATATTTTGGTTTTTGATGTATATACTATTTTGAAATAAAGAATATGTTTTGAAAGGGCAATGATTGTGTTTTTAAAAGTATATATATTTTTTAAAATGACCACGGTGTTATAATAACGATTGGTTGTTAAAGAGACCGGGATCGGATATGGACATACTCTCTGTCGATATCGAAAACCACTTTGACAACCGTGTACGCGGTGGAGATTCCAGAATGAAGTAGGATGGTGGCGACGTTCTTAAGGTATGTTACGTGGACCCAACTCCCATGAGTTGGCATAAGGTGGCTAAAACAGGAGCGATCTCGGACCAGTGAGGTAGCACCTCTTCTCGGACACATTTCTTCGATATTATACTCTTACTTGTGATTTGACTAGATGGCCATCCTCCGATTTGGGAGTGTTGTTCGAGGTGGACGGTAGTGGCTGCTATCCGCTCCATCAGTCCGTGTGCGTAATTGGTATATCTACCCTGGCATTGCCTTGTGTGCCGTGTCACCTACCATATCGAGCTTTACTACGATTATGATTTTAAGATCCGACCGCGTTAAGGTTCTCCATCCCCTTAACGCTATTTTCTATATGATTATACTTTACTTATTAGACACTACTGTATATAGCGAATATTACTACATAGTAGATAGTTTAACAGATCCTTAAGAGATGTGAATCCCGAACATTTCTTAAGTTACTGCACTCACGTTAGACACTGGATAGGAGATGTCAAACCCCGTAAACATCTCTGACGCCGTTTACACTCATATTTATTTCATTGATTTAACTTACATAAGATCTTTTAGTTCTGACTTGAGTGTTTTGTCTTTTCAATTCGCTCGGGTTAGCCTGAGCATTTCAGGATTTGAAGGCTCTATTTCTGGAGGACGAAGACGAAGATTTTATTACTACTATTTATTATATTCCACTACATCATTATATTCCGCTGCATAATTATCATTCTCTGGTATGTGTAACTCTGATATGTATTGTATAAGTATAATCAAATGTTTTGTAAAACAGCTTCATGAACTGTTATTTGATTATTATATTTTATCGTTCCGCTGCAAGATTCTATTTTGTTCTTTTATTTCTCCACTTTTTCTTATTTACCCCATAACAATCCACCCTTCTGTATGGTTTAAGTCGACATGTGTGTCTGCCTATGCACTTGGCGGGTGCAGCATGATAGGGGGTTCTCGCATTTGGTTTGGTAGCGAGCGGATGACTCTTACTCCTACATGTCCTTGCGAGGTTGGTGCAGTCGAGAGGCTGGCCATAAAGGCAGATGAAGTGACCCTCTACTTATTCAATTATTTTTAATGAATTTTGTGTTGAGTTTTTTTTTATATATATACTTCAATGGATCACTTCCCTTTAATCATTTTTCCCAAGATTCCTTAATTTACCAATATAAAAATATCAGTATATAAAATCAGATTAGATCATTTATATATATGAAGATATATAGATGACTCTTTGCCTATCAGAGTAATTGAAGTTGGCAAAGGAATTTAATCATACCTTATTTCTCATATTTCAGAGTTTTTGGTGTCACATAACCCTTCTTTTCTTGATTTTTCTTACTTAAAACTCAGGCTTGATTATAAGATCAAGTAATAACATTTTTCTTAATTTTCTTGCTTTTCTTCTCAGTTGTTTAATTCCTGGATTTAAATCCATATATAATTTAGATTATGGGATTTTGTAATTTGATACCTATTGTTTTATGCTAAATGAGAGGGTGTTTAAAATAACTCATTCCTTCTAGTTTGGCCCGGGGTTCATAATTCATAATTAAACAAATTTGTGTATTAGATAAAGATACTCTTATATTAATTTTGTTATTTTGCAGGAATCATATTAGTGATCAAGAAACAAATTGGGTAGGAGACCAAGCAGAGAAGACACAATCCATTTAGGCAGGGTACAAATGCAACACACATAGTGCACTAAGACTCAGCATATATTTGGAGACAAAATGATTTAAGCTAAGTTACTAACTAAATTAATACAAATTCTCAGTTGAACCTATCTGGTAGACAACTAATGTTCTTTTAATATTGAATGGTAGTATCTAGGGTGTTGTTAAGTGATGGACATGCCTATTGCAAACAGGACTACTAGTTATTTAATTCAGCCCCAAGTTGGTTATGACCAAATGCATCCAGACTTGAGTCATGTACCTAAATAGAGATATATGTTGAACATAGTGCTGTGAGAACTACAAGTAATATAAAAATGCATATGGATCTACTTCACTAATCAATGCAAGTTTCTACTGTAATTTAATTGCCTAAACTAAGAATTTAGGGGTTTCATTTTCAGGCGTGACATATACTTATATCAATTATAAGCCATGATCATGCATTTCCGATTAACTCAGTTTTGGTTCAACTCAGACTTTACAAAAAATTTACTGAATGTCTATATTCCTTTCTTTCTATAATTATTTCTACTTTGCCTTTTTGAAAACTAATCAGACATCCCCAAGGGAGACATGGTCACATATCAAATTATATGACATGATCCCCTACGTCATACTACACCAGAGATTATCCAGTTCAGTCATTTGAAATAGAAATCAATAAACACATATATGCAATACAAAGGCTTCTACATATTCTTCACTCAGAAAGATAAGCACATATATCAATCCAGAAAATACTTAAACATAATGAAGTTTTGCTTAGCCTAATTATTACAATATTTCTGCCAAGTTCCTTAAGCATTCTAAATGCAAGTGGGTCTTCAAGTATCCATGCTAACAAGTTTCTTATGCTTCCTTTCCTGCAGCAACATCTAGAGCTGCCTCAATAAAAATGAGACACCCCAAATGTCACAAAGCAACAAATAGGGTCAGAAATAAATTTCTGGTATGAGTGAAATCACATGTTAAACATTTTGTAAATTCTTAATGCTACAGAGAAAACATATCAGTTTAATGAGAACTAATTCATACTAAGATCTGAATATTGGTAAACTTGTCTATCAATCATACACTCAAACAACCATGCATTTATTCCATCCAGATTTTCATACACATACTCCTATGAAATTATCTCCAATCCCATAGCCTGACTGATCAATCTCATTTCATTTCTTTTTACATTTTTGTGTTTGGTCTAACTCCTTGCCATTGAACTCTAAGTGTGCATTGAAAAGGGGCTCAGTTCTGTTATCCCTTTTCACAAAGGCCTACAGGACTTTAGCAAGTCATGCACATACCCATCATCCTCCTGATGATGAGCAGATCAAGGCACCATTCCTAAATTATTTTTTAATAATTTAGAGACCATATTTATTTGTCTTCTGAGAATTTTATTATCTCTTGGAATGCTTTGAATTCTTTTCCTTTTCTCTCATGGATCAATAGTTAAGAAACTCCATCAGGGGTTTTTAATTAGACAAAACAAGCTTTTCATGAAAAAATACTAAATCCCAACCCAAGGTTAATTTATTCAAGTCATATTTCTGAAACTTTCATACATATATATCTACAAGAAGTTTTTCCTATATCTCACATAAATCTGATGAAGCCATATCCCATTTATTTACTTTTATTGAGAACATAGGACATGATTTTTCTTTAAGAAAACCCATAAAAACATAACAACTCATCTCCTATGCATGATACTGCATTGTTCATACCATTTTAGTATAGACTAGGCATAAGCATAAATCTCATTATTCATACTGCCTGCTATTTTTCTTTGATATCCCATTTCTCAGTAAAACATTCAGTTTATTTCTCACATAAAACTGGATCATTAAATCCACTTCTATGATCTGAATACATGTTTGATCACTTATATTTTAAAACAAAAGACTGAAGCAATCTTAACAAACCAAGACAGATCAAAAACTCCAACCAAAAGTTCAATCAAAATATCACCCATAATTAGCATGTATTTATTCAGAGAATAAAATCAAACTGAAAATCATAATAAATTTTATACATGAAAATAACTTGGCTGCCCTTAACATGGGTCTTAGTGCCATAAATATCAAAGTGATTACCACTCACCTTCCTTTGCTTCTCTCCGGGAGTGCTCAGGTCTGCAGGCAATGTGAGTTTATTTTATTTTAATTTTTGTTTTCTCCCCCTGGACAACTGTTGTTCCTCCCCTGATTTAAATCACTCTGTTAGGGTTAAGATGGAGGAAAAACCCATTCTATCCTTACCTTACTCAGGGATTAATGTATGCATTTTTATGGCTATAAGTGCCATTTTCTCTTGGTTTCTATTTTCAGTAAAACAGTTGCCTCATTACTTTTCTGTGCACATGCTATTTGCATGATTTCCTTGCACATAATTTTTATATGACTCAGCCCTATATTTCTTTTTCTCTTTTCTTTTGTAAGCTTTATTTTTAGCTAACAAATTTTTATCATCTATCTTGATTTATTTTAAAAATGCATTCATACCTCTAAATATTACTTGACTAGTTGGTATGCATTTCAATTATTAAAATAAATTACTTTACTACCTAAATACTTTTCTGGCCATATAAATTTATAGTTTTCAGGAGATGTGTGTATTTAAAACTCATTCATACCTTAGTTAAGTTTCTTTTTCTTCTCATTATTTGTTGAAACATTTATTCCCTTTTGATATTCATTTTCAAATCATTTTATTCTTCAATTATCTTCTATTAACTAATTTTATCATATTATATATTTTCTTTATTTCAGCATTATTTTTATCTCAAAAATTTTGGGTCTCCACATACTCTCCTCCTAAAAGGAATTGTGTCCCACAATTATAATTTTTTTTTCTTTTCCACTGTGCAAGAGTTTTTAATCTTGATCTAAGCAATTTAAAAAAAACTTATGCATCCATAACTATTCAAATATATATATGTTTAAATAGTTCTCAAATTTATTATAATTTCAGGCATACCTTTATGCAGAGAATAGATTAGGATATTTATCCTTCATCCTATCTTCAGCCTCCCAAGTGCAATCATTTCCATCTAGACTCCACTGTATTTTAACCAACTTTATTATTTTGTTTCTTAATTTCTTCTCCTCTCTAGCCACTATGCCTACTGGTTCCTTCTTATAAACCAGGTTTTCTTGAACTTCAACATGTGTAGGGGATTCAAGAATAGTTTCCTCGTTATGCACCCACTTTCTTAATTGAGATACATGAAATACATCATGTATGTTGCTCAATTCCTCTGGCAACTTCAATTTATAAGCCAAAGTTCCTATTCTTTGAACAATTTCATATGGGCCTATATACCTTGGTGATAGCTTTCCAGCTTTGCCAAACCTTAGTATTTTCCTCATGGGTGAAACTTTGAGAAATACATGATCCCCCACTTCAAACTCTACTGGCCTCCTTCTTTTGTCTGCATATGCTTTCTGTCTTTCTTGTGCCACTCTCATTCTTTGCCTCACTAATTCAATTCTTACAGAGGTTTCCTTCACATGTTCTGGTCCAAGCAGTACTCTTTCACCTACCTCCATCCAACATGCAGGAGATAAGTAAGGCCTTCCATACAAAGCCTCAAATGGAGCCATACCTATGGTGGACTGGTAGCTGTTATTATAAGCAAACTCAGCTAAATAAAGATGATCTTCCCAGTTGCCACCAAAATCAAGTATGCATGCTCTAAGTAAGTCTTCTAAAACTTTATTAACAATTTCAGTTTGCCCATCTGTTTGTGGGTGGTAGGCTGTGCTTAGGCTTAGTTCTGTTCCCATGGCTTCTTGAAAGCTACTCCAAAATCTTGAGGTAAATAAGGTGTCTCTGTCACTAATGATAATCTTAGGAATACCATGCAATCTCACTATCTCTTTTACAAATAATTGAGCTAGCTTATGAGCATTTCTGTTGGAACTTATAGGGATGAAGTGTGCTATCTTTGTAAGCCTATCAACCACTACCCAAACACTATCATTGCCTCTTCTTGTTCTTGGCAAACCATCCACAAAATCCATTGAAATGCTTTCCCACTTCCAGGTAGGCACTTCCAAAGGCTGCAGTAAACCTGAGGGTCTTTGATAATCTGCCTTAACTAGTTGGCATGTTAAACAATTTGCCACATATTTTGCCACTGCTCCCTTCATCCCTGGCCACCAGTAATTTCTCTTGAGATCATGGTACATTTTTGTACCACCTGGGTGTATTGTATATTTTGTTTTGTGATGTTCATCCATAACTTCTTGCTTCAATTCCTCCATATTTGGTATGCAGAGTTTCCCCTTTTTCCTTAAGTAACCTTTTTCATCCACTTCATAATTTTCCACTGTCATGCCTTGTGACATCATATCTTTCTTCTCCTTTAAATCTGTGTCTTGATCCTGCATTTGTCCTATTTTATCAACCAGAGTTGACCTTAAAGAAATGAGGCTTAGTTTTCCATACTCAGTCATATCACTGTGTGCTTTATCTGATACCCCCATTCCTTCTTTTACTTCTACTACACTAAGGATTGTCAAATCCTTGAATTCAGTCATCATTAAGTTTGCCAATTTTGCTTGATGCCTACTCAATGCATCTGCCACTTTGTTAGCTTTTCCAGGGGTATATAATATATCAAGATCATAGGCAGCTAAAAATTCCACCCACCTATGTTGCCTCATGTTCAAGTCCTTTTGAGAAAATAAATATTTAAGTGACTTATGATCTGTAAACAATTCAAACTTAGCACCTAATAAATAGTGTCTCCATAGTTTCAATGCATATACTACAACAGCTAGTTCTAAATCATGTGTAGCATACCTGGTTTCATTTGGCTTGAGTTGCCTTGATGCATATGCTATGACTTTACCATGTTGCATGAGCACTGCCCCTAATCCAGATCCACTAGCATCTGTATAAACCACTAGCCCTTCATTACCCTCTGGCACTTGCAAAACTGGAGCTTCCACCAGTGCTTCCTTTAGTGATGAAAAAGCTTGTTCACACTTCTCTGTCCACACATAGGGTTGCTCCTTTTTAGTTAACTTGGTCAATGGGATGGCTATTCTTGCAAAGTCTTTTATAAACCTTCTATAGTAGCCTGCCATTCCCAAAAATGATCTCACCTCAGTCACTGATTTGGGTCTACCCCATGACTGCACTGCTATCACCTTAGTTGGATCTACACTAACTCCTTGTTGTGATACAATGTGCCCCAAAAACTTTACTTCATTTTGCCAAAATGTACATTTAGAGAATTTGGCCTTTAAGTCATGTGTCCTCAGTCTAGATAAAACCAGATGCAAGTGTTTTGCATGATCCTCCTCTGATTTTGAAAACACTAATATGTCATCAATGAAAACAACCACAAATTTGTCTAGAAAGTCTCTAAATGTCCTATTCATTAAATCTACAAAATAGGATGGTGCATTTGTCAATCCAAAAGGCATTACCAAGAATTCATATAAGCCATACCTTGTATTGAAAGCAGTGTATTTAATACTCTCCTCTTCAACCTTCATTTGGTGAAATCCAGAGGCTAAATCTAGTCTTGAGAAAATCCTTGCTCCATTCAATTGATCGAATAGATCATCAATTCTGGGGAGTGGGTATTTGTTCTTGATGGTGACTTTATTTAGTTCTCTATAATCAATACACATTCTTAGTGTACCATCATGCTTTTTCACAAATACAACTGGAGAACCCCAGTTTGAACTACTAGGCCTTATGAAGCCTTTTTGCTCTAATTCCTCCAACTATTGCTTTAATTCTACTAATTCCTTTGGACCCATTCTGGTAGGCTTTTTGATGATAGGACTTGATCCTGGGATCAGCCTTATCTGAAATTCCACTGGTCTATTTTTTGGAATTCCTACAACTTCCCCAAAAACATCTGGATATTCATTCACTATTTTTTGGTCTTTTAAGGTCAATTCCTTTTCAGTCATACTCCATATTTGATTAAGACAATTTGTTTTGGCTACTTCTCTCATGACTATGATATTTTTACCATTTTCTGTTTTCAAGGAAATTGTAAAATTTTCTAAATTCAAAATTGCTTTGAATTTATTCAACCAATCTACTCCTAAAAAAATTCCTATTCCAGAAATTTTAACACAAACAAGTCAGATTTAAACATATTTCCTCCTATGTTTAATTCTACTCCCAAACATTTTAATCCTAGCAGACAAGAGCTACCTAGTGGGCTTTGAATAAACAAGGGTTTTTCAACTGTATTGTATGTGAGAGCTAATTTATCCACTATGTCTTGTGATATCAGAGAATGTGTAGCTCCAGTGTCATATATAACTGTGATTGGGTAATTTTTAATTAGAAGTATACCTTCCAATTGTCCAAAGTTTCCCACTGCATTTGCCTTTGCCTTGGCTTCCAGTGCTCCTACCCTTGCCCCTTTCTTGAATTCTGGGCAGTTCCTCTTAATGTGACCTTCTTTCCCACAGTTGTAGCAGCTGAATGATGCTTTCTTAGCTGCTTGACACCTATTGCTCATGTGTCCTTCCTTGCCACAATTGTAGCAGGTAACCTTCTTCTTAACCTCCCCAGTGGCTGCTCCTTCAACTTTCTTGCCTACATTCTTCTTGTCATAAGGATGTGCTCTATTCTTCCCTTTCTTTTGATTGTTAGTTCTCATGTTTTTGAACTTTTCCCTTGCATTGTCATGTTGTTCAAAAGAAAGAGTAAGATCTATGACTTGATCAAATGTTCTGTCTTTATATGGTAGCATTGCTCTACTCAAACCAGCATTGAGTCCCTGAATGAACCTTGAATTCTTTGATTCTTCATTCCCTATGAGCATAGTTCCATACTTGGACAAACTCTCAAATTTTTGAGTGTATTCAGTCACACTCATTGGTCCTTGCCTCAACCTTATAAATTCCTCAAGCAATGTTGCCTTAGCTGTTGCTGGAACAAACCTTGCCTCAAGCATCTCCTTGAATTGATTCCATGTTATCTCATCTTCTGGCCTTCCTGTGATAATTACTTCCCACCAATCTAGTGCTGCTCCTTTGAGCCTTCTTGAAGCTATTTGCCTTTTCCTTTGATCATTAATTTGCATGTCTGCAAATATTCTTTCTAAAGTTCTCAACCATGTTTGCACACCCATAACCCCTTCAGTGCCCTCAAAGTCCTTGCCTCCTAGGTTTGAGAATGTCTTTAATAGCTTAGCTAATTCCTCATGAGGATTCTCTTCCCTGTGCACTGCTCCTTCTCTAAAGGCCCTCACCAAATCTTGCAAATTAACCATTGGTGTTGTATTGGAGGGTCCTGCTCCATGACTTGGTGGTCTTCCTATCATGATTTGCTATACAATTTTTACATAACTAGTTAGTTTAATTTGTAACTTAATTATTTTAGTAATCTCATTTATACTGAAAATAATGTGATGTATTTAGTCTCATAAGAATTTATTCTGATAAGAGAATCTGATCTTTATTTCTGCTATGTTTAATAACATAGCTCTGATACCAACTGAAGTGACCCTCTACTTATTCAATTATTTTTAATGAATTTTGTGTTGAGTTTTTTTTTATATATATACTTCAATGGATCACTTCCCTTTAATCATTTCTCCCAAGATTCCTTAATTTACCAATATAAAAATATCAGTATATAAAATCAGATTAGATCATTTATATATATGAAGATATATAGATGACTCTTTGCCTATCAGAGTAATTGAAGTTGGCAAAGGAATTTAATCACACCTTATTTCTCATATTTCAGAGTTTTTGGTGTCACATAGCCCTTCTTTTCTTGATTTTTCTTACTTAAAACTCAGGCTTGATTATAAGATCAAGTAATAACATTTTTCTTAATTTTCTTGCTTTTCTTCTCAGTTGTTTAATTCCTGGATTTAAATCCATATATAATTTAGATTCTGGGATTTTGTAATTTGATACCTATTGTTTTATGCTAAATGAGAGGGTGTTTAAAATAACTCATTCCTTCTAGTTTGGCCCGGGGTTCATAATTCATAATCAAACAAATTTGTGTATTAGATAAAGATACTCTTATATTAATTTTGTTATTTTGCAGGAATCATATTAGTGATCAAGAAACAAATTGGGTAGAAGACCAAGCAGAGAAGACACAATCCATTTAGGCAGGGTACAAATGCAACACACATACTGCACTAAGACTCAGCATATATTTGGAGACAAAATGATTTAAGCTAAGTTACTAACTAAATTAATACAAATTCTCAGTTGAACCTATCTGGTAGACAACTAATGTTCTTTTAACATTGAATGGTAGTATCTAAGGTGTTGTTAAGTGATGGACATGCCTATTGCAAACAGGACTACTAGTTATTTAATTCAGCCCCAAGTTGGTTATGACCAAATGCATCCAGACTTGAGTCATGTACCTAAATAGAGATATATGTTGAACATAGTGCTGTGAGAACTACAAGTAATATAAAAATGCATATGGATCTACTTCACTAATCAATGCAAGTTTCTACTGTAATTTAAATGCCTAAACTAAGAATTTAGGGGTTTCATTTTCAGGCTTGACATATACTTATATCAATTATAAGCCATGATCATGCATTTCTGATTAACTCAGTTTTGGTTCAACTCAGACTTTAGAAAATTTACTGAATGTCTATATTCCTTTCTTTCTATAATTATTTCTACTTTTCCTTTTTGAAAACTAATCAGACATTGCCAAGGGAGACATGGTCACATATCAAATTATATGACATGATCCCCTACATCATACTACACCAGAGATTATCCAGTTCAGTCATTTGAAATAGAAATCAATAAACACATATATGCAATACAAAGGCTTCTACATATTCTTCACTCAGAAAGATAAGCACATATATCAATCCAGAAAATACTTAAACATAATGAAGTTTTGCTTAGCCTAATTATTACAATATTTCTGCCAAGTTCCTTAAGCATTCTAAATGCAAGTGGGTCTTCAAGTATCCATGCTAACGAGTTTCTTATGCTTCCTTTCCTGCAGCAACATCTAGAGCTGCCTCAATAAAAATGAGACACCCCAAATGTCACAAAGCAACAAATAGGGTCAGAAATAAATTTCTGGTATGAGTGAAATCACATGTTAAACATTTTGTAAATTCTTAATGCTACAGAGAAAACATATCAGTTTAATGAGAACTAATTCATACTAAGATCTGAATATTGGTAAACTTGTCTATCAATCATACACTCAAACAACCATGCATTCATTCCATCCAGATTTTCATACACATACTCCTATGAAATTATCTCCAATCCCATAGCCTGACTGATCAATCTCATTTCATTTCTTTTTACATTTTTGTGTTTGGTCTAACTCCTTGCCATTGAACTCTATGTGTGCATTGAAAAGGGGCTCAGTTCTATTATCCCTTTTCATAGAGGCCTACAGGACTTTAGCAAGTCATGCACATACCCATCATCCTCCTGATGATGAGCAGATCAAGGCACCATTCCTAAATTATTTTTTAATAATTTAGAGACCATATTTATTTGTCTTCTGAGAATTTTATTATCTCTTGGAATGCTTTGCATTCTTTTCCTTTTCTCTCATGGATCAATAGTTAAGAAACTCCATCAGGGGTTTTTAATTAGACAAAACAAGCTTTTCATGCAAAAATACTAAATCCCAACCCAAGGTTAATTTATTCAAGTCATATTTCTGAAACTTTCATACATATATATCTACAAGATGTTTTTCCTATATCTCACATAAATCTGATGAAGCCATATCCCATTTATTTACTTTTATTGAGAACATAGGACATGATTTTTCTTTAAGAAAACCCATAAAAACATAACAACTCATCTCCTATGCATGATACTGCATTGTTCATACCATTTTAGTATAGACTAGGCATAAGCATAAATCTCATTATTCATACTGCTTGCTATTTTTCTTTGATATCCCATTTCTCAGTAAAACATTCAGTTTATTTCTCACATAAAACTGGATCATTAAATCCACTTCTATAATCTGAATACATGTTTGATCACTTATATTTTAAAACAAAAGACTAAAGCAATCTTAACAAACCAAGACAGATCAAAAACTCCAACCAAAAGTTCAATCAAAATATCACCCATAATTAGCATGTATTTATTCAGAGAATAAAATCAAACTGAAAATCATAATAAATTTTATACATGAAAATAACTTGGCTGCCCTTAACATGGGTCTTAGTGCCATAAATCTCAAAGTGATTACCACTCACCTTCCTTTGCTTCTCTCCGGGAGTGCTCAGGTCTGCAGGCAATGTGAGTTTATTTTATTTTAATTTTTGTTTTCTCCCCCTAGACAACTGTTGGTCCTCCCCTGATTTAAATCACTCTGTTAGGGTTAAGATGGAGGAAAAACCCATTCTATCCTTACCTTACTCAGGGATTAATGTATGCATTTTTATGGCTATAAGTGCCATTTTCTCTTGGTTTCTATTTTCAGTAAAACAGTTGCCTCATTACTTTTCTGTGCACATGCTATTTGCATGATTTCCTTGCACATAATTTTTATATGACTCAGCCCTATATTTCTTTTTCTCTTTTCTTTTGTAAGCTTGATTTTTAGCTAACAAATTTTTATCATCTATCTTGATTTATTTTAAAAATGCATTCATACCTCTAAATATTACTTGACTAGTTGGTATGCATTTCAATTATTAAAATAAATTATTTTACTACCTAAATACTTTTCTGGCTATATAAATTTATAGTTTTCAGGAGATGTGTGTATTTAAAACTCATTCATACCTTAGTTAAGTTTCTTTTTCTTTTCATTATTTGTTGAAACATTTATTCCCTTTTTGATATTCATTTTCAAATCATTTTATTCTTCAATTATCTTCTATTAACTAATTTGATCATATTATATATTTTCTTTATTTCAGCATTATTTTTATCTCAAAAATTTTGGATCTCCACAGCAGAACACAGGTACTACTGTTTGCTATGGTGGGCGTTACCCCACTGGCGCGTCCCGTTACAGTTGGTATCAGAGCTTTGGTTTAGCGAAAAACCTTAGCCTTATGGGGTTTGACTCTTTACTAATAGGGTAGTAATACCCTATGGGAGTCGCTGAGTGTAAGTATATGAGAGAGCGTATTTGTTAGTGTTATAAAAAGGTTTTAATATTGTGTTAATCTGTTCCGTTTTGTATTTATAAATTCTGGTTGGTGCATGGGACGCTATGACATCAATAGGGATTTCTAAACACTTAATAGGACAGACCGACATAATATTTGTTTTAATATAGGTGAATGAAATAATTTTGCCTATTATATTTTCTGTATATAAATTAAAATATTTTATATAGATATATATATTTGGTAGCTATAGATTGGGTGTTAGGTAATGAAAATATAAATAATAGTTGAAACTAAGCAAAAAATAAAATAAATGAAAACTGGAAATTTAGAGCTTAAGTTCCGGGGTTTTTGAAGATTTCTTTCAATTGATTTTGGAATATAATAATAATATTATTAGAAGTATTTTCTGATATAAATATTTCAATAGAATTTGAAAGAAATGTTTTAAAAGAAATTCCGCAAAGAAATAAGTTGTACTCCCCTTTTTGTCGCTGGAAAATAATTTCGGTGATGGCGGCTGCATCATCGACATTCATTTTCGAGTTTCAAAGTGGGAAGGCCACTGTAGTAGTTTTACTACAAAATTATTTTATTTTAATTTTTTTAAATATAATTGGATATATAAATTATAAGTATATATTATCTATTATTTTAAAATGATTTTTGAATAAAACCCGGTATTTAATTCTTAAGTTTCCATTAATAAATAGTCCTAATTACTGAAGTGAATTGGAACGTAGGTAATTAATAAATTGAAACCTCTAAAGGAAATAAGAGATTTAATGCTAGGATATAAATGGTATTAAATGAAAGTTGAAATTGTAACCTATGAAATAAAGGAAATAATTATTGAACATTAAAATAATTAAAAGAAATGAGAAAACCTGTACAACTTTCAATTTCAGTCTTTAAAAGCATAAATATAACTTACCAAAAATTTATAAAAGTTGAAAATGTTTAATAAGAAAATGTATAGAAAATTGTACGAGTAGACTTATGTAATGAAAAATTCAGTAAATTTCTTTTATTAATAAGAATTAAAGTATAACTGTTATGCCAAGTAACTAAAATTGAACATGAATATTATTAATAAATGAATAAATAAAATCAAGTAAATGAATAAATATGCAAAGTAAATTAATTTAAAAATGAATAAATGAAATTAATAAGTATTGATGTTCTAGTTGTTATGGACTTAAATGTTATATATAAATAATAATAAACTTAAGTAATAGGTTGAAGTTACCTTAGAATAAAAGATGAATACTGGGAAAATGACTGTAAAACTTAAGTAATAAATTTACCTACCAAGGAATTGGTTGAATGGATAAAAATAAATGATGAATAAAGAGGAAATCAAACAACAATATATGGAATGAAATCAATAATAATGAACTTGATCTATTGTTGAATTTGTTATTTGTTTGGCTTATGGTTGTTTGGGCAAGGATACCTTAATATTGTTTGGATGTAGGATTAATCTATTTAGTTTCACCTAAGACTGCTGAGTGAAGGGTACACTTAGTAGTTTATTCTTCATTCTGTACAATTTAAAGTTATGAACCTGAACAACTATTTCTTTTGTTTGATATGAATGAATGATTGATTTTATGGTTGTATGTCTTATTGCAAGTGTTTAAATTGTAATAGAATATTATACAAGTAGAAATTTGAAATAATGAAAGTATTCAATGAAATTGCTATTAAATGAGAATTTAATGTTATAAGCTTAAGTATAATTGAAATTTTACCAAGTAAATATAATTAAAGGTAAGTATGACAAATAGATGAGGTCATACAATTATAAAGGAATATAATATAAATAAGAGAAATTGTAAACTGAAAGGGTTAAAGTAATTTCTAAATAAAAGTTGGAAGAAATACAATGAAAATAAAAAGATAAACCGTTATATGAATAAAAAGAATCAAACAACAAATGTATGAATGGAATGAATAAGAATAGACTAAAACTATTGCTGAAATTGTTCTTTGTCGTGGTTGTGGTTGTTGGGTAAGGAAACTTTAATTTGTTGGGATGGATGAAAAATCCATTGTGTTTAATCTAAGACTGTTGAGTAAATGATGCATTTGATGGTTTATTCTTCATTCCGTACAATTTAAAAGTTCTGAAACCGAACAACTATTTGTTTGTTGATTGAATGGTTGTTTGTATTTGTGTGTGTATGCTGTTTGTGAAATTGATGGTTGTTGTATTGATTTGTTGTTAGTGATTGAAACCACTTAAATATTTCACTTTATATAAATTGTTAACCCTTTGGATTTAATAAGTGAAATGCAGGTTATGGAAGCAATTGCTACTGTTTTTGGTTCCATAAATTAAACGTAAATTGCCCGACAAATAGGTACGTTTCGGATTACGATTTATAACGCTATTTATATATATTTTCCCGTGTTGGGATATAAAATTTTGGATATTATATGTGATATTTTGTTATATTTAATATTATATTTTCTCCCGAGCCTCTCCGTACAAAGGAGACTCTGCCAAAATTTTTCGAAATTTTTGGGACTTAGAAAATTATTTTGAAATGTTTTTCCAAACTTTATTCATTTAAGTATAAAAAGATATAATGATTAAAATGGGTAAATTTTATATAAAGTAATAAATTTTGTAAATTAGTGTTTATAAGTTAATATTTTGAATAAGTTGTATTGTTTATCTAATTCTTCCTTCTCCCTTCTTTTTCCTTTTCGGGGACGAAAAGCTTTGAAGGGGGGAGAGTGTAACGACCCGTGAATTTCGTTAACTAAGTTTGTCATAATTTCCATAATTTATAGAGTGAATGTTAGGAATTAGATGTAGCAATTGTAATTAAAAGTTAACTAAAAAAATATATTTAAAATGAAATTCCAATTCAATAAAATAATGTAAATGTTATGATTTGATTTTTAAATAGAATATGAGAAACAAGAGTAAGTATTGAATAATATGTTATTTATTTATGGTATTGAATAAAAATCGGTAAACCAATTGTAATTAATGGTAATAATGTGATATAAGCTAATAAATTAGATTTCAATGCAACACCCATTAATGGATGTAATTGAAATAGAATTTAGGTAAATGTACACTAGGTTATAAATCAAATAGAAGGAAACAAACGTATATATCGAATTGATTAATGAATAAATATACATTGAATAGTAATTGAATGTACAGTTAATGGAAATTGTGTAAAATCAATAATGATAATTAGATGTGCCTTATTGATAATTAATGCCATAACGGAAAGAGTAAATGTATTCATTTGAATATAAAATTGCAATTGGGTAGGGATTGTTAAGTAACAACGTTAATGCAAGGTAAGTGATGCTAAATTAAAGTCAATAATAATGAATAGTGACTAATTCAAAATTTGTAACATATATTTTAAATTACCTGCTTATTTGTTAATGGAATTAGAATTTGTAATAAGTCATAATAAAATAAATGAAGGTTACACTAATGGGAAATGAAATAACGTTCATTAAATGTTGAATAATCATAGGGTCATATTTATTAAAAGCGTTACTTTAATAATGTGGATTAATTGAGAAATTAATACTAGAAGCAGGTAAAGTAATAACTAAAAGGGAAATATGTTATAAATTGATTTTACCTAAACTTAAGTGTAAGATAAAGGTTGAATTTGGAACTTATCCATTTAATTTGAAACTTATTAGGATAAAATGGGATTCAATTTATAATGAGGGTTTATTTTAAGAAATCGAAATAAATTCTTTAATGAGAGAATTAAGCTACTTTAAACTGAGACGGGAATTTGTTTAAAGAATTACAAATTAATTAGTAAATTTTATAAGATGAAATTAATACTAACCCTATTTAGATTATGACAGTTGGCTAATCTACAGAATAGGAAGCTATATTTATTTATTTAATTGGAAAATTTAATTACTTTCTTTGAAATTATTGTGAATAAATGAAATATAACAGTTAAATGTTAACGTTGAAGGAGGTATAGAGGAAATCTAAGAAAATAAATGTAAACAATAGTGAGCCAATGTAAATTGCATCTTTTTGATAATAATAGACTGAATAATAGAATGAAAGGTAATTAAATGAAATTTTGAAAATTTAATTTACAATTTTTAAATTCAATGAATTTGAGATAAACACTGAAATTGATAAATTTATCAATTTTTAAATTTACATTTAATTTGGTTAAAACATTGTAATTTACTGAGAAATATAAAAGGGTTAAAATTTGTAAATTTTAAGATTTAAATTAAAAGTTGGATTTTATTATTTATTTATTTATTTATTTAATTGATGGAAAAATAGTCATTTTGGCCACTGACTCGGATTTCGATGAAATAAGTTTCATCAGATCCGTAACGGTGAATTATAATAGTGTTTCAAGTTTCGTAACAATCGGATTTGTCATTTGATCGTACGGACTCGAAACGCCTTGAAATAAATGCAATTGTAATCAATTGAAATCAATTTGAAATTTTTGATTTAGGCATAACTTCTTCATACGATGGAATTTGGACTTGAAACCTTTTCCATTGCATTTAAAATATTTTAAAACACCTATTTTGATATATGGGTTTACCCAATTCCGTTCCGGAGATAGAACGGGCTTTTTGGACCACTTTGGCGTTAGCGCGTAAATCTATCTTATCCATCCATTCAAACATCAACCCTGCCTATATATTTCCTGTTATAAACCCTAGCCTCCCTAATCTTCATTTGTCTGTACGTACAATTCATCTTCTTCTTAGCTCCTCATTCCAATGGCAGACAAAACCTAATTCCCAAATTCCAAAATCTAATTTCAATTTTTTTTTTTTGAGATTTACGCGCTTTGGGTCGCGCTTGGGGTTTCAAGGGGAAAAACCCTGGAGCTACTTCGAGTCGGGAAGAAAACTACTCGGGTCATCGGGTCGTTTTCGCAAAAACTCCAAGCAAGCACCGGGTATTTGAGGCGGCGGACCGGGTTGAACTCGAAGTCGACTCAGCACCAGAATTTTCCAATCTTCAAATTTTCATAACTTTTGCATACGGACTCGGATTTGGACGCGGTTTCTTTTGTTAGGATCGTATCGAAATTCCGGACACTTTGACGCTGGTTTGGACGAATTCTGAGACGGTCAAAATTTTGGGTTTAAATTGAATTTAAATTCAATTTAAATTCAAAAGGTGAGTGTTTTAACCCACTCACAACTTCTAAGATTTCTTATGTTTGTTAAATTAAATTTTGATGTGATTTAAAATTTTCTATGATTGTTTGGGCATATATTTAATCATCATCTCAGTTAGATAAGATTTAGTTAAATTTAATTGTTATTTAATTTTATTATTGCATAAAATTTGCGAGTTAAATTTATTTATTATTGCATATAAACTGCCAGTTGAACAGTTATTAAATTTTATTGAATATAAACTATTTGTTGATGCCTGTTATATTTTATATGCTTTATATTGATGTTTTGTTTAAATTGGATGATGATTGTAATAAATGATTGTTTATTTATATTTGGATGAATCGATGCTATATTCTAAATTGTATAAACTACAAGTTATTATGCATTTTTATTTTATTCGGGATTGCGGTTTGAAATGATATATAACCGTAATTTTATTTTAAATTGCGGATTGAAATGATAAATATCCGTATCACTTGACCATAGGATAGAAAATTATATACAGGCACCGTGGTCTATATATAAAATATTTTAAGGGATTTTCTATGGTTTGGAAAGAAATATACGGTTTAATAAATATTAAATTTTGATATTATATAAATATTATTTTATATATGGTTAAATTCTAAAATTTAAGCTATGTATGACTTGATGATGTTTTAAGTTTGATTTACGAATATTTCAAGTTTGAGCTTTATTTAAGTGATATTGAATTTATTAAATAAATATTTCTAAACTAAATAATAGTAAATTGAATTAAGGTATATATAAGATTTTCATATTTGGTTGGGAATTTTGGAATATTTGAAGATTTGAAATATATCAAAATTGAAATGTTTTATTGAAATTAAGGTATTATTGTTTTTCAAAGTATTTGTTTTCGAAATTGTTATAACTTTGAAAGCAATATGGTTTGAAAATGAATTTATTTGAAATAGAATTTATTTAAGAATTATCTTTAAATATATTGATTTGAAACCGATTGAAATTTTGAGTTTAAGAATATGACTACATTATGTGATTTGGGCTTAAGATGGTTTTAAAGAATATTTCAAGTTTTATAATTAAAAGTAAGAATAATGATGGAAAATTTGGATTTTATTTAAATGATATATTATTGAATTTGGTTTTTAAGTATATACTATTTTGAAGTAAATGATATGTTTTGAAATAGCAATAATAATTTGGTTTTAAAGTATATACTATTTTGAAGTAAAGGATATGGTTTGAAATGGCAATAATATTTTGGTTTTTGATGTATATACTATTTTGAAATAAAGAATATGTTTTGAAAGGGCAATGATTGTGTTTTTAAAAGTATATATATTTTTTAGAATGACCACGGTGTTATAATAACGATTGGTTGTTAAAGAGACCGGGATCGGATATGGACATACTCTCTGTCGATACCGAAAACCACTTTGACAACTGTGTACGCGGTGGAGATTCCAGAATGAAGTAGGATGGTGGCGACGTTCTTAAGGTATGTTACGTGGACCCAACTCTCATGAGTTGGCATAAGGTGGCTAAAACAGGAGCGATCTCGAACCAGTGAGGTAGCACCTCTTCTCGGACACATTTCTTCGATATTATACTCTTACTTGTGATTTGACTAGATGGCCATCCTCCGATTTGGGAGTGTTGTTCGAGGTGGACGGTAGTGGCTGCTATCCGCTCCATCAGTCCGTGTGCGTAATTGGTATATCTACCCTGGCATTGCCTTGTGTGCCGTGTCACCTACCATATCGAGCTTTACTACGATTATGATTTTAAGATCCGACCGCGTTAAGGTTCTCCATCCCCTTAACACTATTTTCTATATGATTATACTTTACTTATTAGACACTACTGTATATAGCGAATATTACTACATAGTAGATAGTTTAACGGATCCTTAAGAGATGTGAATCCCGAACATTTCTTAAGTTACTGCACTCAAGTTAGACACTGGATAGGAGATGTCAAACCCCGTAAACATCTCTGACGCCGTTTACACTCATATTTATTTCATTGATTTAACTTACATAAGTTCTTTTAGTTCTGACTCGAGTGTTTTGTCTTTTCAATTCGCTCGGGTCAGCCTGAGCATTTCAGGATTTGAAGGCTTTATTTCTGGAGGACGAAGATGAAGATTTTATTACTACTATTTATTATATTCCACTACATCATTGTATTCCGCTGCATAATTATCATTCTCTGGTATGTGTAACTCTGATATGTATTGTATAAGTATAATCAAATGTTTTGTAAAACAGCTTCATGAACTGTTATTTGATTATTATATTTTATCGTTCCGCTGCAAGATTCTATTTTGTTCTTTTATTTCTCCACTTTTTCTTATTTACCCCATAACAATCCACCCTTCTGTATGGTTTAAGTTGGCATGTGTGTCTGCTTAAGCATACAAAAAGGTGGGATGTTATAGTAGCTAACCTCATTGGCCAGACATAGGCTCCTATTGTAGTCATTTTAATTATGACACAAGTGTCAAGGCTATCCATCATCGTTCTCTTACTTCATTCCAGTAAACGTTCGCCAATTCAACCACTACATTCTCGATATCACCCACCGCGTACCCAGTTGTCAAAGTGGTTCCAATATTGACAAAGAGTATGCTAATAAGAGGCCTCAGTCTCTTTAACAACCAAACGTCATTTTACATACCGGTTGGTTCTTTTACATTTCGGAAACAGTTCGTACTTGACATCAGAATATCATATTCACTACAAAATCAAATCCATTTCAAAATCATCATATTCGCTTCAAAATCAATCATTTCGAAATCAAATTCATTTCGAAATCATCATATTCGCTACAAAATCATATTTTACTTCGAAATGTCCATTCAGTTCGATATATCGATTTCACTTCAAAAATTGTTTTGAATTAAAATTTTGGTTATAACTTCACTTTAACCCGATTAGCATTTAAATCCAAGATTAAATATAAACATCCCACCCTTTTGACCAGTTTGAATTTTTTAGAAAATTGTTTATATAGTTTTAAAATAGTTAAATAGTTAAAATAGTTTAACAGAAAATAGTTTGAGTATTAAAAATGATTTATATAGTAAAATAGTTTGGAAAATCAAAGTAATTTGAATATTTAAAGAATATAGATTTCTAAAATAATTCATTTAAAAATAGTTTCAAAGTCAAACCGGTTCACTTCCAAATTTTCCAATTCAAATCAATTCCAATTTCCATTTCGATTTAATCGATTCAATTCCGATTTCATGTCGAATTTTACTTCGATTCCAAATTAATTTCAGTTTCAATTCCGAATTAATTTCAATTCTAATACCAACTGGAATTTTAATTCCAATTCCAAATTAAAACCATTTCGATTTATATCAATTTCAAGTTCCATTTTCAAAATATCGATTCAAAACACTTAAATCAAATTAACCTTAAATGTTCAATTTAAATCCAATTATTCAAATATAATTCAATTCCGAGCTCAATTTTGAAATATCGTTCTATATTACTTTTACCTAGCAATATTCAAAGTTCGAATAAAAGTCCAATCTCTTAAACAAATCAACTTCTGAAATTCAAATCATATTTCGATTATAACTTCAAAATCTCAACTTCAATTATTTAAAACAATTCCTGTTATCAAATTTAAATTTCAACGTTTCAAGCTCAAGTTCGAAAATAATTCGATTTTCATAAATTCGATTTTTATTTCTTAAATCAAATCATTTAAATAATTTCAAATCAAAATTTTCAAAATCATTTAATTTAACCAATCCGGTGTCCGTATATAATTTTCTATCCTATGGCCAAGTGTATCATCCATCTCAATTTTAATTCAGGAATGGATATATATCATTTTAATCCAAAATAAATGTCATAGGTATATATCATTTCAACCTATTTCCTAATTTATTCGAAATAATTCGATTTACAGTTTTATATACTGTAAATAATATACAGAATAACACCAGAATATATATAAAATAATTAAACATCCAATCATTTAAATTTCAACCGATTTTCATCCATCACAATCAATCAACCAAACAATCAATAATTTACAACAATTAACCAATTATCAAAAATCGGGAATTTTACTAACAGTTTAATTCTAATTTCAATTTAACTGTTAATTCAAAATTCTAAGATATAAATTTCTATATCGATTACCATGACAGCTAAATTTACCAAACAACAATGAACAATTTAAATCACTTCAAAGTTTCAATATAACTAACATAAAAATATTATAGTCAATCGTGAGCGTATAAACACTCACCTTTTTATTTGAAACTAAAATATTTCCTAAGTCAAATAAATTTTAGATCCACACCACGCTGTAGATGATGTCGATACCGTTCCAACGCAATTTGTTTCACCCGAAACGGACCTCGTATAAAAGTTTTACGATTTCATTAGCTTTTGATATAAATTACATTGAATTTAACAAAACAAAAAATAAATAAAAACTACTGCACCTTCTCCCTCGTTCGAGCTTCTCCCAGAACGCAAAAACCTAAATTCACGTGAAAACATCAACGCGCGCACCACCCTTCCTAGCCACCGTGCCACCTCCAGCACCCTCCGATCAACTCGCGCACGTGATGAAGCCCTAAAACCCTAAAGCTGCTCCCCGCCTCAATACGTCGCGCTCTCCCAATGCCTTGACCATGCCCTCCGCCAGCGATCGCCGCGTTCACCTGATGACCACCGGAGCTCGACCTTTCTCGTTCGCGATGCCCTTCCTAGGTCGCGTCACAACCTTCAATTTTTTTTCTTTTTTTTTCCGTTTAAATCGATCTGGATTTTTTTAAACTACTTGAAGGCTGCGATTTCGATTATAAGAAAGGGAGATAGGGTTAGCGTATAGGTAGGCGACGTACAATACGAGTGTGGAGATATTTTTAATATATTATATTATAATAATAAGATAACATCTGATTCGATTGGCCCGCGAAATCATGAACTCCAAATGACGCGTGCCGCCTGACGTTTATAATGTTTTGCCCCCATTTCGAACATAATGGAACTAGTTTCGAGGCCTAATTCGATCGTATGCATAAGATAGCTTTTCAAAGTCAAATTATTTTATCGAATTCTAAAATAAATTTCTACGCGTTTCAAGCTCGCACGACCAAACGACAAGTCCAAACGCTAAGAAACTTGAAATCCTACAATAACTCACTATTACGGATCCGATGAAACTGGTTTCGTCGACATCCGAGACAGTGGTAAATATGACTATTTTTACTCGTTAATTAAAATAAAAAATTCCAATTTCTAATTATTCACTTTTAATCCAATTTTAAATGTTAACAATCTTCACTCATATTTAAATAAAATTTAAATCAACTTCCGGAATCATTTTCATTCATAAAAAATTCAAAATTCAATTATTCTAATAATTTCAACATAAATTTAAACAATTTAATTACCCGACCAATAAATATTAATAAATCCTCAAATTTCAAATCATTTTTGGTTATCAACATTATTTTATTTATATCTAAATAATTCACATATATTATTCAACTTTAGTTGTTGATTATAAACACAGTCAATACGTAGAATTTATTTCAATACTTGTTATCGCCAAAATCTTCGAAATTAGTTATTTCAAAGTTTTATTCAAATTCATATTCAAATAAATCACACTAATAAATTATTAAATTTTATTTCTAACCATTTTTATTCAATAATTATATCAAATCCTATAATTTTAAAACAGTTAAAAATATAGGTCGTTACATACTCCCCAACTCAAAACTTTTCGTCCTAGAGAAGGCATTAAGTAAAGAATTTAACCTATAATATATTTTATTCAAAATAATTAGCTTATAAAACATAAACATCTTATTAGAAAACCTTTACTACGCTCTCGCTATGTCACCTCGATATCGGTTTTACGGAAATTACAAGTTAGTTATCAAAACAAGTTATAAATTTTAAAACGTCAAAAAAATTTCTAACTCCCAGATTTACGGAAAATTTCGGCAGAGTCTCCTTTGCGCGGCTCAATTGAATTTTTTTACAATATAATATATAACACAAATATACTCAATATATATCAAATATACATCACATCTCAATGATGAGGCATCCCAAAGGGAAAATATAAAAACGCGGTATGTAATCCGGGATACAGACCTTATTATTAATAATATGAGCGAGTTCGCTCGTATTAAGCAAGCAAAAACATATAAATCCACGTATACATCCAAACAGTCTTCGTATGTATCTATCTCAACTCAATTTAGAATATTAGTTACTTATCATAAGATATAAAACATGTATGAGTTAAATAGAACCATATAGCGTGATTTTGAATCCAAATCATAAGCACAAACACTAACACACAACATACAACAATCATATGCAATCAAAAATAGTTAAAACAATGATTTGCAAAAAAAGAAACCATTCAACCATCGATATTCATCAAATCAATCCAAACTATCACCATTTACATTTCAATGTCAATATTTAATTTATACGCTACCATTTCTTCTAACGTCCAATTTTTTGTTATTAACATTTAATTGACTCATTTCAATTTATTTACCTTCAACCTCCTTTCATTCAATTAGATTCACGTTTAATTGATTTTCATTCAATCTATCTACTTCCAATTGATTGACATGCACCTATCAACATTAATGAATTCACATTCTATTAATTTACATTTGTTTATAGTTGCATTCATTTTTCTCACTTCCATTATTTCATTTCAGTAATTCATATAATTAATTACATTTAAGAAATTTGATTCCATACCACATTCCATTTTTTTCGTATCATTCATATTTATCAAATCTATAAGTTATATAAAATTTAGCCTTTATGCTTCGCAAAACATTTAAATTATAATGTTCATATTTCTTTTTCATATCAACATTATTTATGAACCATTTTATAAAATCATTCTATTTAACCTTGTTAAGTTAAATTTATTTCATTATCACTTAGTATTTTAATACAAATATTATTTCTAAACCATTTAAGTTTATTATAAACATTTTATAAAATTGCAACTCATTTTTATTATTATTCCATATCTTTAATTCATATTAATCTATTGATTCACTTCATTAGTTTATTTCATAAATTTAAACTCATATTAATAATTTTTCTTAAGTAAATTTTAATTTATAGTTCCAATTTATATTAATAAATTTTCTTTCCTCACAATCAATTTCCTTCAACTTATTACGTTAAATTCATCTTATAGTTCATATGCAATTAGCTAACATTCATTTATTAAAACTAATTTCATTTGTATATAACTTATTTTCATCAAATTTTAAATTAAATCCAATTACTCACATTAATTTTATTACGCTCATTTATTTTTATTCAATTTCTTTCACAATTCAATTTGCGTTTCAAATTATAAATCAAGTTGTATTCATTCTATTAATTCATTTTATAGCTTAAGTGGAATTAATTCACTTTACTAATTTATTTAGTTTAATTTAATATCCAATTCAATTTATGTAATATTAAGTTAAACTTTATTTCATTTTAATCCATTACTCATTTTATTTAAATTTTATTCAAGTTAAATTCTCTTATCATTCACATTTTAGAAATTTAAAATTTGTTTTTAGCTTAATATTCTCAAATTTATGAATTATACAATTTATTCATTTAAAATTCCATTTTATTATTTTATCTAATTCATTTCAAATACATTACATATTTTATTTAAGCTTTCTTGAGTTAGACTTCTTACTAACTCCATTTAATTAACATTTCTTAGGTTAATTTTAATTATTTTTCATATCTTAAATTCGAATCTTCTTTTGTTAGCTTAACCGAAAATATTCAGCAGTTTTAAAATTAAATTTTACTTTCCTGTTCAAATCTATAAATTATAACTTAATTTTTTTCTATACTATTTCCAATTTATAAGTTATAAACTTATTCCTTATATACTATTTTCAATTATAAGTTCAAAACTATTTTCATATATTTATTAAATCATACTTAGAGTATATTTTTCTTTCACAATCAAAACTTGTTTTAATCGAAAGAAATTTCTTTTGGTAGCAATTCTCACTCTGAAACTCGAAAATGAATACTGGCGATGCTGCAGCCATCCCCATAATTTATTTCCCAGCGACCATAGCGAGTTTAATGCTTTTATCTTCTTCAAAAATCTTTTCAAAATATTTTTCTAGTCAAAACTCTTTCAAATAATATTAATATTAATTTTTTTAAGGCTTTGAAAACAATTCTGTAAACAAAAGGATTTTAAAATTTTAAAATTCTCAATTTTTAAAATCACTTCTATTTATATGCTATATTTAAATATACTCATACAATTTCATTACTTCATTATGAAAATATTTCGTTAATTTACAAATTTTGTTATTTCAAATAATTCTTATTATAATTAGATTTCAATTCAATTTAATTATCAAATGCTTCATAAAATAAAATTCATTAAATGTTCATTTTATTTTAATTCAACCAATAATTGATAATAACTAAATATTATCATCTCCTAACAACAATTTCATTAAAAAAATTCATTATATATATATAAAATGAATTTTGGGTAAAATTATTTCATTTACCCTATTTTAAAACAATATTACGTCGACTTGCCTCGTTTAAGTGTTTAGAAATCCCTATCGATAACATGGCGTCCCATGCACCAAGCAGAATTCATAAACAACTCAACGGATTAGTAAACACAATATAAAACATTTTATAACACTAATAAGTACCCTGTCTCATATATATACACTCAAACAGACTCATTCTAGGGTATTACTACCCTATCTCTAATGAGTCAAACCCCACAAATCTAAGGTTATCGCTAAACCTCGCTATGATACCAACTGTGACGACCCACATTTCGGAAGGTTTAAATCGACAATAATCCACACATGTCAAACTTAAACAATCCAAAATGTAGAAAATCAATGGGGTTAATTAAGAAAAATAAGAAAAATAAGAAAAGAAGAAGAAAAAAAACACAGAATCTCACTTCGAAATGATAAAATATAATAATCAAATAAACAGTTCATGAAGCTGTTTACTTAACATTTAATTATAACCTATACACATTTATCAGAGTTATATATATACATCAGGGATAAATGATCAATACAACAGAATAACATGATCCAGGGGATAATAATAATAATAATAATAGTAGTATACCAAATCTTCATCTTCGTCCTCCAGAGAATAATCTTCAATACGCTGAAAACTCAGGACTGACCCAAGCATAATGAATAGACAAAACACTCGAGTCAGGACTAAAATACTCTTATGTAAGTTAAATCAATATCAATAAATATGAGTGTAACAGCATCAGAGATGTTTGCGGGATTTTACATCTTCTATCCAGTGTATAACATGCGTGCAATAACTTAAGAGATGTTACGAGATTTTCCATCTCCTAAGGATCGTTAAACTATTTATATATAATAGTATATGTTATAATAGATAATGTCTATCAGTAAAAGAAATATCAAAATAGCATTAAGGCTTTACATTGATCCACCTTAACACAATTTTATAGGTAAACCAAAATCGTAATGGGCTCGCATAAGGATAAATATGACAAGGCACGTAAGGCAATGCCCAAGGTAGGATTCTACCAGTTTACCCTTTCTGGCTGGTCGTAACCCATCCGTGACAATCAATCCGAACAAAAAGGGTGCACCCATCGAGTACAAAATCACAATAGTAATACGAGTAATCAACGTCGCTGGAGGTAGCAAACTTCGTTGGCCAGACATAGGCTCCTGTTTTAGTCATTTTAATTATGACACAAATGTCAAGGCTATCCCTCATTCTCTTACTTCATTCCAGTAAACGTTCACCAATTTAACCACTACATTCTGGATATCATCCACCGCGTACATGGTTGTCAAAGTGGTTCCAATATTGATAGAGAGTATGCCAATAAGAGGCCCCAGTCTCTTTAACGTCATTTTACATATCGGTTGGTTCTTTTATATTTCGAAAACAGTTTGTACTTGATATCAAAATATCATATTCGCTATAAAATCAAATCCATTTCCAAATCATCATACGCGCTTCAAAATCAAATCCATTTCGAAATCATCATATTCGCTTAAAAATCAAATTCATTTCGAAATCATCATATTCACTTCAAAATCATATTTTACTTCAAAATATCTATTCAGTTCGATATATCGGTTTCACTTCAAAATTTGTTTCGAATTAAAATTTAGGTTATAACTTCATTTTAACCCTATTCGCATTTAAATCCAAGATTTAAATATAAACATCCCACCCTTTTGACCAGTTTGAATTTTTTAGAAATTTTTTAAATAGTTAAAATAGTTTAATTGAAAATAGTTTGAGTGTTAAAAATGGTTTATATAGTAAAATAGTTTGGAAAATCAAAATAATTTGAATATTTAAAGAATATAGATTTTAAATCATTTATACTAAAATAATTCATTTAAAAATAGTTTCAAAGTCAAACCGGTTCACTTCTAAATTTTCCAATTCAAATCAATTCCAATTTCCATTTCGATTTAATCGATTCAATTCCGATTTCAAGTCAAATTTTACTTCGATTCCAAATTAATTTCAATTTCAGTTCCAAATTAATTTCAATTCCAATTCCAAATTAATTTCAATTCCAATTCCAAATTGAATTTTAATTCCAATTCCAAATTAAAACCATTTCGATTTATATCAATTTCGAGTTCGATTTGCAAAATATCGATTCAAAACACTTAAATCAAATTAACCTTTAATGTTCAATTTAAATCCAATTATTCAAATATAATTCAATTCAAGCTCAATTTTGAAATATCGTTTTATATTACTTTTACTTAGCAATATTCAAAGTCCGAATAAAAGTCCAATCTTTTAAAACAAATCAATTTCTGAAATTCAAATCATATTTCGATTATAACTTCAAAATCTCAACTTCAATTATTTAAAACAATTCCTGTTATCAAATTTAAATTTCAACGTTTCAAGCTCAAGTTCGAAAATAATTCGATTTTCATAAATTCGATTTATATTTCTTAAATCAAATCATTTAAATAATTTCAAATCAAAATTTTCAAAATCATTTAATTTAACCAATCTGGTGTCCGTATATAATTTTCTATCCTATGGCCAAGTGAATCAGCCATCTCAATTTTAATTCGGGAATGGATATATATCATTTCAATCCAAAATAAATGTCATGGGTATATATCATTTCAACCTATTTCCTAATTTATTCGAAATAATTCGATTTACAGTTTTATATACTGTAAATAATATACATAATAACAACATGATATATATAAAATAATTAAACATCCAATCATTCAAATTTCAATCGATTTTCATCCATCACAATCAATCAACCAAACAATCAATAATTTACAACAATTAACCAATTATCAAAAATCGGGAATTTTACTAACAGTTTAATTCTAATTTCAATTTAACTGTTAATTCAAAATTCTAAGATATAAATTTCTATACCGATTACCATGACAGCTAAATTTACCAAACAACAATCAACAATTTAGATCACTTCAGAGTTTCTTTATAACTAACATAAAAATATTATAGTCAATCGTGAGCTAATAAACACTCACCTTTTTATTTGAAACTGAAATATTTTCAGAGTCAAATAAATTTCAGATCCACACCATGTTGTAGATGATGTCGAAATGGTTCCAACGCAATTTGTTTCACCCGTAACGGATCTCGTATAAAAGTTTTACGATTTTATTAGCTTTTGATATAAACTAAATTGAATTTAACAAAATAAAAAAATAAATAAAAACTACTGCACCTTCTCCCTCGTTCGAGCTTCTCCTAGAACGCAAAAACCTAAATTCACGTGACAACATCAACGTGCGCGCCACCCTTCCCAGCCACCGCGCCAACCTCCAGCACCCTCCGATCAACTCGCGCATGTGATGAAGCCCTAAAACACTAAAGCTGCTCACCGCCTCAACACACCGCGCTCTCCAGACGCTGCGACCATGCCTTCCGCCAGCGTTCACCGTGGTCACCTGATGACCACCGGAGCTCGACCTTTATCATTCGCGATGCCCTTCCCATGTCGTGTCACGACCTTCGATTGTTTTTTTTCCGTTTAAATCGATCTGGATTTTTTTAAACTACTTGAAGGCTGCGATTTCGATTAGAAGAAAGGGAGATGAGGTTAGCGTATAGGTAGGCGGCGTACAATACGAGTGTGGAGATATTTTTTTGTTATATAATATTATAATAATAAGAAAACATCTGATTCGATTGGCCCGCAAAATCATGAACTCCAAATGACGCGTGCCGCCTGGCGTTTATAATGTTTTGCCCCTATTCTGAACACAATGGAACTAGTTTCGAGGCCTAATGTCACATACCGAAATTTTCGACTTTCGAAAATTCGACATCGATACTCACTTTATCGACTGCCGAGCAAATGAGTGCCGGAAACTCCAATAGTGATGGTTTTAAATAGAAGAAAAAGGTAGAAGAAGAAGAAAGCAGAAGAAAGAGAGAAGAAGGTAGAAGAAAAAGAAGGAAGAAGAAACAACAGATAACACGATCAGAAACAGAAGCAATATCAGAATCTCACATATCGCAGCGGAATAACATATAATAGATAATCACTAGTCTTTTTAAAACAAAGAACTATATCAGTTTTTATACATACATCAATCAGAGTCAACATACAACGATGGACAGTTATATAAACTTGTCCTCATACAGAATACACAGCGGAATAAATAATATCAGATACAAATACTACGTCTCGCCATCCAGCTTGCTTCCAAAGCTCCAGAATATCCAGAATATCCTGATAACATAACTCTAGGCTGCCCGTGTGGAAATTTGGTGGGCACCCAGAGTTTAGAAGGGGAACAATAAACTCCGAGTCAGTCATGGTGACTGGTGTGAGATCGTAAAACAGTTATTTTTCACAAAGAAAATAAAATAGATTTGCAATGCTTTTGGAAAATGAAACTACCATAAGACCTCCCGCCACACACACAATGCAAACGCAGAATTGGAGGAGATTTCTTCTTATGATAGTCAAAGATGCTTACTACGCAAAAATCAATTCTTTTTTATATTATTATTAGTGCATAGTGTAGAAATCATTTCGAAAGTACAATATAAATCTTAGCCAGCATAGGTACCATTATAGTATGCTTGCTATAGCTACCATATTAAATGGCAGGTTCTACAACTAAAACCGTACAAGACTCGTATTGTTTCTTTGGATTTCCAACAAATGGTCAGGCTAAGGAACTTCCTATGCCACGATGGGTACGTCCCTGGAATAGACGACCCGAGAACCTAACCGGATCTCTGCCAACACAAGGCCGGGTTACCTCTGCAAAAATAGGTAACTACTGAGACGCGTATGCCATCCCCCGATCGTAACCGATCTTCCCGAGGATCCCCGATTCGCAACAAACTACATAATAAGCAGTATCAACATAGGTTAAGTATCTGGGCTCCATACCATGATACCACCTCTATCCAGAAGGAATGACATACACTAAGGGGCGCTACTCCCTAGAACCTTGCTGCATCCTTCCTGTTTTGACCATTTCCGGGGTGTGAGGCTCGACGAAGCCTCGTCCACAAAGCTACGCTTTCTACAAAGCCATGCTTCGGGTCAAACAAATGATCAACCTATGATCACAAAGATATAAGATCAAACAAATGATCATATCGCAAATGATCAAACACTGATCATTTCACAGCAACACTCAGTATGCCACGTTACCAAATTGTGAGTATATTGCTGATAAATTTCAACTACACAACCTCTGAGCTCGTACGTCTCAGAGAAGGGTGTTAAGCTAAGAGAATAAATTCTCCGCCACCAACAGAAATGTATTTGAAAGAAATCAGC
Source organism: Allium fistulosum (assembly GCA_030737815.1). Classification (NCBI taxonomy): domain Eukaryota; kingdom Viridiplantae; phylum Streptophyta; class Magnoliopsida; order Asparagales; family Amaryllidaceae; genus Allium; species Allium fistulosum. Next base: position 1,036,002,744 of record CM060902.1, on the reverse strand, counting down.
TTTATATCTCAATCTGTAACGTCAGACACACAATCCATACAAGTCTGTTCCGGGATCGAACAGAACCGAAGGCACTTCTCACGAAGCCCTTGCACATCCGGATAAATTTCTAATCACGTCCGGACTTCCCGTCACTAAGGGTGATAAAACCTCTAAATCGGAGATCACCCGATGTAGAGTAACTCGACGGTAATCCTTCCGTTTTCAAAAATATCCGGTCTTCAACACCGGTCTTCGAATGCGATTCATAACGACGTATCACATATTCGGAATGGGTTATACAACCCCATGGTCCTTTCCCGGCTAACCCGAATAGTGAGCGATTATTCAAAAATAAGTGTGGCATTCAAATTCATCCAATTCACAACAAATACCATTCAAGGTAATTATTGATAATCGGTTATTTAACTATCAATAAAGATGCGCAACATCATCAGATTCCAAATAATTTTCCAAATTATTTATTTTCCAAAAATATCTTTACTAGATATAAAATTTCCACACTTCAAAAATAAATCAACGTTTATTTTTTTTTAAACGAATTCCCATTTCTTTTATAAATTCCATATTGAATTTATATTTTCAAATATTTACTGATATACGATTTTCAAATCGTTTTCAATATTCAATTTCAATTTATCTTTAAGAAGATAAATTCTCAAAAACATTTCATTTCATTTTTGGAAAAGAAATTCCATACTTATTTAATAATAAGTAATTCACAAATCTATTTATTTTCAACATTTGAAAATATTCGATATACTTAAATCAGAATTAAGTATAATTTCATTCCTTAAGGAAATCACCTACTATAACAATATTTATTTGAGTCAAAACGAATGTTACGTAAAACATCGTTACGACGACTCAAAATCACTAGTATAGGGATTCGAATTTTTAAGATAGATATGTAAATCCCAATACTAAAAACATTTCCTTTCGGAAATCATTTACTATAACAACAGTGTTATAGTCCATCATTTCCTTATTTCTCGAAAACGTCTATTTCAACAATAAATGTTGAAATCTATGTTTTCGATATTTAACACATTTTTAAAACATTGTTAAAAACAATTTAACTTCATTTTAAAATATCACTTCTTCAAAAATGAATCCATTTTATTCAATAATATATTCACTGTCCAAAATCGTGAATATAATTCACTTAACCCCATTTCAATCATTTCTACACATTTTTATTCCAATAGAAATTCGCTATCCAAAATCGCGAATATATCTTGTTTAATAATCTTCTATATTCAATTTATCAAACTCAATTGATTTTGAATTTATAAACACGTTTATAAATTCTATTTCTCTTTTATAACAACTTTGATTTATAAATCTTCTTTATTAACAATTTCGATCAATATTTCATTTGAAGGCAAAAATCCAATTTATAAGTTAATTTCTTATAAATCTTATATTCTACAATTTCATTTTAACTTCACAATTTATACATCTATAAATTTCATATTGATTTTCCAAATTCCTTTCAATTTTGCCAATTAAATTTCTAATTGGACTTCCCACTTATTTCTTTTTTTTTAAATAAATTCCTTTTAAAGAAAATAAATTTCTTTGTCTCTTTCAATCTATTTAAAAATCCAAATTTAAATTAAATTCTTCAATTTATAATCACTGTTTTATGAAATCCATTTATTTAGCATTTTCACTTTATTCTGGAATTAATTCGATAAGATTATAAAAATTAACTTTTATACTTTTAAATTCTTTCTTCGAATTTATTCAATTTCTAAAATTAATTCACTTAAAAATTTCTACCTGAATTTCAAAAACTCAATTTCGTTTATTTTTGGAATCCAATGATATCAAACATCCCTTCAGCTAAATTTTAGCTTTCAAACAATTTCCAGACATCAATTCAATAACATCAATAATCATTCACAGATTATCACATCATAGTATAAATAAATTCAATCAATGTGAGGGGTCCAGTTGGATCCCTCCAACCTGTTTCCCTGCATCCACAGACGTTAGCACAATACCAATTCCACTTCGAGGTGGAATATTGCGGTATATGGGTTTTATAAAAATATCCGCTTACTAACGGCGCAATAAGGTCTCATCCGCTATACGAGGCGGGAAATCAATCAATCCAATATATACATATGCCAATATGTATATATTGCTATATATATAGATATATCCTACTATATCTAATATCACATCCAAACAACTATCAAATCAATAACTGCAAATCCAAATTTATTTTGAGTGAGAAAAATCTCACCTTAGCATTTTAAATTTGCAGTCCATTTTCAATCCAGTTGTTTTCTTCGCGGTTTTAAACCTTGTATAACAATTATACAATTTATCAATATTCGAAAAAATCAACTAACTAATTTTCGTTTGGTAAATTTATTAACACTCGAATTAACTTGAATAATCCATTACCATCTAATAATTTAATTTAAACAAATAATTTAATTAAACTAATCTTTTGTTTACTGTAAATTTCTAAAATCATATACATTCTACCACATTTTAGAATTTCTTATATCCTCCCAAAATCATGCATACTTATTGTTTTCCTTTCTGCAAATTAAAGCAGTAATAAATTTTACTGTTATTATACTTGCAATCTGAACTTAAGGTAAACTTTATTCAAATTAACAATTTTATACCTCCTTCCCAAACGAGTAGCCACCACCAGATATCGCACCGAGATCCCTAACCCACTGCTATCTTCAATCGATAACCCTAGCTGCACGCGAATCACCAACCTCGGCCAAAAATTCGAGCTCGAGCTTGCTTTGATTTCTCTCGGCGCCATCCCTACCTCCACGCGCACGAAAACGCGTGCTCCGATCAACTCGACCAACTACCAGAACTTCTCGCGACAATGCTGCGATTCGATTTCATCCTCGCTGCCTCGTCTCCCCACGGTGACTCGATCGCGATCAACCCAGCTGGACGCGGCGCCTATCTGCTCCGAGTTCGACTTGCCCTATTTCCCTTCACGAATTCGAGCCTCGCGATGTCGATTGAATGAAGGCAGGAAGAAAATCGACCACGAAATGAGTTTGAACGGAAGAAGAGAAGAGCGGCCATTAATTTGAAAGAAGCCCTCCATTTATTTATTTTTGATTTCGAACGAAACAATTTCGTTCTATAAATTTTGCTCGGCCATTATTTGTTTGAACGAGATTTCTTTCTTTGTTTCTGGAAAAGGAAGTCGCATGATGATATTAAAAAGAAATGGGGAGGAGACAAGAGTACGCGAACAATAGAGAGTAGGTCTGCTAAGAAAACTAGGGTGGCTGATGTTGACCAAATTTTAAAAGTTTAAATTCAAATCGAATTCAGTTTAAACTTCAACGCGTTTTCTTAACGTACGCTCACACGACAAGTCCGAAAAATACGAAATTTGAAACCCGGTAATAATTCACTATTACGGACCCAATGGAACCGGTTTCATCGAATTCCGAGACTGTGCCCCGGAACGCTATTTCCAAATATCGATTCGAACGATTAAATTTCAAAACTGAACAAATCATTTTCAAACTCGATTCTGAAGCTTCTATCATCTTCAGTATTATCAATATAAATTTTAAAAGCTTTTGAAATATTTTTCTTCAGCTTAAAATTGAAGATTCAAATTTTTGTTCAACTCACAATAGATTAAATTCTATAAATTAAATCGCCAAATTCAGAGTTATATCGGGATTCAAATTAAATCATCGTTCAAATATTTAAAAATAAATTAAATATTTTCAATTTAATTTGTTCAAAATTCAGGGTCGTTACAAACTTCCCTCCTTAAAAGAATTTCGTCCCTAAATTACAAGTCAGGAAGAAAAAGTCCTTAACTTCTCTACTATTTTCAACTCCAATAGTTTTATCAATTTTCCAAAACAAATCTTCCTACTAAAGATTCATTATTATTTCAACTAGTTTTCCAAACCTTTCATAGTTTTCAAACAATATTGTTTTACTTCAAAATTCAAATTTAAATTCAAATTCAAATTTAAACTTTCAAAATTTTCTCAAAATTTTCTAACGCCCTAAATTTTCGAAAAATTTCGCCAACGTCTCCTTTGCGCGGCTAATACGGCACGACTACAAAATGACCCTACGGACTCTCAGATTTCAAAAAGAAAAGAAAAAGCCAAGCGGCTAGACAAGAAAATCATCAAATCTCATATAGAAATTTAAATACATACCTTTTTGTCGAGCAATTCAAATTATCTTTGAAATAAATTTTCCAATTCCTTTATAACCTGTATATCCTACTAGCCATAATATCTAGTTACAACGTTCCAACCAATTTGCAAATTTTTATCACAAAATTTTCAATATATACTTCTTATATCATCTCTAATTCACTATTGAAGTTATATATTCTATTTTCATTCAATTTTACATTTCAAATTTCATTTGAATTTAATTCACAATTTCAATTTTATTTGAATTCTATTTAACTTCTGAATATTGAATTTTTCAATTATCTTTCATTCATAACTGCACTATTTTAGATTAGTTCAAATTACTAATTAATTACAAATTCTAATTCACTTATTCAAATTTGTTTTCAACATACAGTTTCAATTCCAGTTTTATCTTCATTCAATCATCGACTTAGTAATATTTCATAATTATTTTTATATAGTATTCCAGAGTCTTACCAACATTTCAAAATCATTTTGAAAACAATTCAAATTATCCTTTGAATTTCCAAAACAAAACCCAATTTTTTCAAACAACTTCCATTTAAAACAATTTGGCAGCAATACCTCTTTTGGAAACCCGAAAATGAACATCGATAATGCTGCAGTCATTACCGAAGTTATTTTCCAGCGACCTAAAAGAGTTTAGAGCTTTCAACTCTCCAAAATACTTTTCAAACCTTTGAAATTCATTTTCAAATCAAAAAGAAATTTAAACTTTTCAAATCTCTAAAATTTTCAAATTCTTTTCAAAACATTTCCAAATACTTCTCTGGAATTCCATTTTAAATTACAATTCACATTTATAATTTACATTCTTTAATTTCATTTGTATATGAATTTATTTCTTAACTTTGGAGTTATAATTCCAATTTCTCATTCAATTTCATATAATAATGATAACATTTCAATATTATTACTTCCTAACAACCATGCAACCATATACTGTAGTACTTCATAGAAAAACATTTCTTTTCTATACAAAAATAGTTTTGGGCAAAATTATTTCATTTACCCTATTTTAAAACAATAATGTGCCGAACTGTTCTATTCAAGTGTTTAGAAACCCCTTCGATCCAGTTGCGCAGACTGTGCCGACGAAAGTTCATATGCCACTCAATAAATCAATCATCACAATATAAAACAATTTTTTTATATTAACTAACAAATACGCGCTCGTATCTATTATTACACTCAACTCATTCTAGAGCACTACTGACTCTATCTCTAATGAGTAACACCCAACAGAGAAGGGTTGTCGCTTAACCATATGCTCTGATACCACGCTGTCACATACCGAAATTTTCGACTTTCGAAAATTCGACATCGATACTCACTTTATCGACTGCCGAGCAAACGAGTGCCGGAAACTCCAATAGTGATGGTTTTAAATAGAAGAAAAAGGTAGAAGAAGAAGAAAGCAGAAGAAAGAGAGAAGAAGGTAGAAGAAAAAGAAGGAAGAAGAAACAACAGATAACACGATCAGAAACAGAAGCAATATCAGAATCTCACATATCGCAGCGGAATAACATATAATAGATAATCACTAGTCTTTTTAAAACAAAGAACTATATCAGTTTTTATACATACATCAATCAGAGTCAACATACAACAATGGACAGTTATATAAACTTGTCCTCATACAGAATACACAGCGGAATAAATAATATCAGATACAAATACTACGTCTCGCCATCCAGCTTGCTTCCAAAGCTCCAGAATATCCAGAATATCCTGATAACATAACTCTAGGCTGCCCGTGTGGAAATTTGGTGGGCACCCAGAGTTTAGAAGGGGAACAATAAACTCCGAGTCAGTCATGGTGACTGGTGTGAGATCGTAAAACAGTTATTTTTCACAAAGAAAATAAAATAGATTTGCAATGCTTTTGGAAAATGAAACTACCATAAGACCTCCCGCCACACACACAATGCAAACGTAGAATTGGAGGAGATTTCTTCTTATGATAGACAAAGATGCTTACTACGCAAAACTCAATTCTTTTTGATATTATTATTAGTGCATAGTGTAGAAATCATTTCGAAAGTACAATATAAATCTTAGCCAGCATAGGTACCATTATAGTATGCTTGCTATAGCTACCATATTAAATGGCAGGTTCTACAACTAAAACCGTACAAGGCTCGTATTGTTTCTTTGGATTTCCAACAAATGGTCAGGCTAAGGAACTTCCTATGCCACGATGGGTACGTCCCTGGAATAGACGACCCGGGAACCTAACCGGATCTCTGCCAACACAAGGCCGGGTTACCTCTGCAAAAATAGGTAACTACTGACACGCGTATGCCATCCCCCGATCGTAACCGATCTTCCCGAGGATCCCCGATTCGCAACAAACTACATAATAAGCAGTATCAACATAGGTTAAGTATATGGGCTCCATACCATGATACCACCTCTATCCAGAAGGAATAACATACACTAAGGGGCGCTACTCCCTAGAACCTTGCTGCATCCTTCCTGTTTTGACCATTTCCGGGGTGTGAGGCTCGACGAAGTCTCGTCCACAAAGCTACGCTTTCTACAAAGCCATGCTTCGGGTCAAACAAATGATCAACCTATGATCACAAAGATATAAGATCAAACAAATGATCATATCGCAAATGATCAAACACTGATCATTTCACAGCAACACTCAGTATGCCACGTTACCAAATTGGGAGTATATTGCTGATAAATTTCAACTACACAACCTCTGAGCTCGTACGTCTCAGAGAAGGGTGTTAAGCTAAGAGAATAAATTCTCCGCCACCAACAGAAATGTATTTGAAAGAAATCAGCTTTATATCTCAATCTGTAACGTCAGACACACAATCCATACAAGTCTGTTCCGAGATCGAACAGAACCGAAGGCACTTCTCACGAAGCCCTTGCACATTCAGATAAATTTCTAATCACGTCCGGACTTCCCATCACTAAGGGTGATAAAACCTCTAAATCGGAGATCAGCCGATGTAGAGTAACTCGACGGTAATCCTTCCATTTTCAAAAATATCCGGTCTTCGAATGCGATTCATAACGACGTATCACATATTCGGAATGGGTTATACGACCGCATGGTCCTTTCCCGGCTAACCCGAATAGTGAGCGATTATTCAAAAATAAGTGTGGCATTCAAATTCATCCAATTCACAACAAATACCATTCTAGGTAATTATTGATAGTCGGTTATTTAACTATCAATAAAGATGCGCAACATCATCAGATTCCAAATAATTTTCCAAATTATTTATTTTCCAAAAATATCTTTACTAGATATAAAATTTCCACACTTCAAAAATAAATCAACGTTTATTTTTTTTTAAAAACGAATTCCCATTTCTTTTATAAATTCCATATTGAATTTATATTTTCAAATATTTACTGATATACGATTTTCAAATCGTTTTCAATATTCAATTTCAATTTATCTTTAAGAAGATAAATTCTCAAAAACATTTCATTTCATTTTTGGAAAAGAAATTCCATACTTATTTAATAATAAGTAATTCAAAAATCTATTTATTTTCAACATTTGAAAATATTCGATATACTTAAATCAAAACTAAGTATAATTTCATTCTTTAAGGAAATCACCTACTATAACAATATTTATTTGAGTCAAAACGAATGTTACGTAAAACATCGTTACGACGACTCAAAATCACTAGTATAGGGATTCGAATTTTTAAGATAGATATGTAAATCCCAATACTAAAAACATTTCCTTTCGGAAATCATTTACTATAACAACAGTGTTATAGTCCATCATTTCCTTATTTCTCGAAAACGTCTATTTCAACAATAAATGTTGAAATCTATGTTTTCGATATTTAACACATTTTTAAAACATCGTTAAAAACAATTTAACTTCATTTTAAAATATCACTTCTTCAAAAATGAATCCATTTTATTCAATAATATATTCACTGTCCAAAATCGTGAATATAATTCACTTAACCCCATTTCAATCATTTCTACACATTTTTATTCCAATAGAAATTCGCTATCCAAAATCGCGAATATATCTTGTTTAATAATCTTCTATATTCAATTTATCAAACTCAATTGATTTTGAATTTATAAACACGTTTATAAATTCTATTTCTCTTTTATAACAACTTTGATTTATAAATCTTCTTTATTAACAATTTCGATCAATATTTCATTTGAAGGCAAAAATCCAATTTATAAGTTAATTTCTTATAAATCTTATATTCTACAATTTCATTTTAACTTCACAATTTATACATCTATAAATTTCATATTGATTTTCCAAATTCGTTTCAATTTTGCCAATTAAATTTCTAATTGGACTTCCCACTTATTTCTTTTTTTTTTAAATAAATTCCTTTTAAAGAAAATAAATTTCTTTGTCTCTTTCAATCTATTTAAAAATCCAAATTTAAATTAAATTCTTCAATTTATAATCACTGTTTTATGAAATCCATTTATTTAGCATTTTCACTTTATTCTGGAATTAATTCGATAAGATTATAAAAATTAACTTTTATACTTTTAAATTCTTTCTTTGAATTTATTCAATTTCTAAAATTAATTCACTTAAAAATTTCTACCTGAATTTCAAAAACTCAATTTCGTTTATTTTTGTAATCCAATGATATCAAACATCCCTTCAGCTAAATTTTAGCTTTCAAACAATTTCCAGACATCAATTCAATAACATCAATAATCATTCACAGATTATCACATCACAGTAGAAATAAATTCAATCAATGTGAGGGGTCCAGTTGGATCCCTTCAACCTGTTTCCCTGCATCCACAGACGTTAGCACAATACCAATTCCACTTCGAGGTGGAATATCGCGGTATATGGGTTTTATAAAAATATCCGCTTACTAACGGCGCAATAAGGTCTCATCCGCTATACGAGGCAGGAAATCAATCAATCCAATATATACATATGCCAATATGTATATATTGCTATATATATAGATATATCCTACTATATCTAATATCACATCCAAACAACTATCAAATCAATAACTGCAAATCCAAATTTATTTTGAGTGAGAAAAATCTCACCTTAGCATTTTAAATTTGCAGTCCATTTTCAATCCAGTTGTTTTCTTCGCGGTTTTAAACCTTGTATAACAATTATACAATTTATCAATATTCGAAAAAATTAACTAACTAATTTTCGTTTGGTAAATTTATTAACACTCGAATTAACTTGAATAATCCATTACCATCTAATAATTTAATTTAAACAAATAATTTAATTAAACTAATCTTTTGTTTACTGTAAATTTCTAAAATCATATACATTCTACCACATTTTAGAATTTCTTATATCCTCCCAAAATCATGCATACTTATTGTTTTCCTTTCTGCAAATTAAAGCAGTAATAAATTTTACTGTTATTATACTTGCAATCTGAACTTAAGGTAAACTTTATTCAAATTAACAGTTTTATACCTCCTTCCCAAACGAGTAGCCACCACCAGATGTCGCACCGAGATCCCTAACCCACTGCTATCTTCAATCGATAACCCTAGCTGCACGCGAATCACCAACCTCGGCCAAAAATTCGAGCTCGAGCTTGCTTTGATTTCTCGCGGCGCCATCCCTACCTCCACGCGCACAAAAACGCGTGCTCCGATCAACTCGACCAACTACCAGAACTTCTCGCGACAATGCTGCGATTCGATTTCATCCTCGCTGCCTCGTCTCCCCACGGTGACTCGATCGCGATCAACCCAGCTGGACGCGGCGCCTATCTGCTCCGAGTTCGACTTGCCCTATTTCCCTTCACGAATTCGAGCCTCGCGATGTCGATTGAATGAAGGCAGGAAGAAAATCGACCACGAAATGAGTTTGAACGGAAGAAGAGAAGAGCGGCCATTAATTTGAAAGAAGCCCTCCATTTATTTATTTTTGATTTCGAACGAAACGATTTCGTTCTATAAATTTTGCTCGGCCATTATTTGTTTGAACGAGATTTCTTTCTTTGTTTCTGGAAAAGGAAGTCGCGTGATGATATTAAAAAGAAATGGGGAGGAGACAAGAGTACGCGAACAACATAGAGTAGGTCTGCTAAGAAAACTAGGGTGGCTGATGTTGACCAAATTTTAAAAGTTTAAATTCAAATCGAATTCAGTTTAAACTTCAACGCGTTTTCTTAACGTACGCTCACACGGCAAGTTCGAAAATACGAAATTTGAAACCCGGTAATAATTCAATATTACGGACCCAATGGAACTGGTTTCGTCGAATTCCGAGACTGTGCCCCGGAACGCAATTTCCAAATATCGATTCGAACGATTAAATTTCAAAACTGAACAAATCATTTTCAAACTCGATTCTGAAGCTTCTATCATCTTCAGTATTATCAATATAAATTTTAAAAGCTTTTGAAATATTTTTCTTCAGCTTAAAATTGAATATTCAAATTTTTGTTCAACTCACAATAGATTAAATTCTATAAATTAAATCGCCAAATTCAGAGTTATATCGGGATTCAAATTAAATCATCGTTCAAATATTTAAAAATAAATTAAATATTTTCAATTTAATTTGTTCAAAATTCAGGGTCGTTACACCTAATTCAATTGTATGCAGAAAATATCTTTTCAAAGTCAAATTATTTATGGAATTCTGAAATAAATTTCTACGCGTTTCAAGCTTGCACGGCCAAACGACAAGTCTGATCGCTACAAAACTTGAAATCCTACAATAACTCACTATTATGGATCCGATGAAACTGGTTTCGCCGAAATCCGGGATAGTGGTCAAAATGACTATTTTTACTCGTCAATTAAAATAAAAAATTCCAATTTCTAATTATTCACTTTTAATCCAATTTTAAATGTTAACAATCTTCACTCATATTTAAATAAAACTTAAATCAACTTATGGAATCATTTTCATTCATAAAAAATTAGAATTCAATTATTCCAATAATTTCAACATAAATTTAAATAATTTAATTACCCGATCAACCAATATTGATAAATCCTCAAATTTCAAATCAATTTTAGTTATCAACATTATTTTATTTCTATCTAAATAATTCACATATATTATTCAACTTCAGTTATTGATTATAAACACAGTCGTTAACCATAAAATATGAATGAAGAAAAAGAAGGCCTTCCGGAAACCTTCCGCAATGATAAAGAGCATCAGGAGAAATACCCTTACGACAATGTCGAAAGGATTGTACAACTCTAACAAAGAAGAGCACATGGGAACTTAAGAATGAAGCTTTCGCAAGAATGAAGGAAAGAACTACTAAAGCACAACGAAGCAGCTAGATACAAAACTGCTAAGCACCTCCCGAATGAAAAAGGAAAATGGCTCCCTAACCATTTTCCATAAAACAAAGAATAAAGAAAAGAAGTTCACGCTAAACCCTTCGAAGGAGTCGAAAGAATGCGGTTAACAGCTTGTAGCAATCCCAAACCTTTCGAAGGAGACAAAGGGTTTCGTCTCTCGACATTCAAAGAGTTCTTACCTTCCGAAAAAGATGGAGAAGTTAAAGCTAGGGTATGCGACTCTATAATGACCTTTTCGAAAGCATAATAAGTCTTTTGGACCAGTTGCCATACATACTTAGTACCTTTCGACAGCGTCGAAAGGTTTATGATAAAGGCGGCATTCATAGGTTAATAAAGAATGAAAGACAACCTTCCGACAACATTCAAGAAAATTACGGCTTTCGGCAGCAATCAAGTAGGGGAGGAACCTCCCGACTAGGTCGAAGGGTTTACAACAGTCAAGTAAGGGAGCAACCTTCCGACAAGGTCGAAGGGTTCACAACAGTCAAGTAAGGGAGCAACCTTCCGACAAGGTCGAAGGGTTCACAACACCATATAAAAGACAGACCCTTCGGAAAAGAAGAAAGGTTCATGAATACATTAGGAAATGCAGACCCTTCTACAACATTCAAAGGTCGATGATGATGTACAGTGGACAAACCTTTTGACAAGGTCGAATGGTTTACAACTGTATATAAGAGTCGACCTTTTGTCCCAGTCGAAGGCATGGAGCCGAAGGGAGGGCCGCCTGCATCTATAAATAGGACCCAAGGAGTCCAGTTTCGGGATCCGATTTTCTTCTCATTCTGCTTTCACTCAACTACTATTGCTTCTGATCACTACTTTGTAACCCTAATTTAGAAATCAAATTGGGGATTGGTTTCTTAAATTTTGTATCAAATTTCATCATGAAGAAATAAAGATAATCATGGCTTGTGATCGACTCGAAATTTTGGGATGATCATGATTAGGCGTTAATTCAATATTAACAGCTGATCATATATGATTTATTTCTTATCTTCTTTGTTTATTTTGAGTATATGCCATGGAACTGTCTTTAGACATTTTCACGAGCCTTGTACCCTTTTCTTGGCTCCGGCCATAAAAAAGGAGATACTACTTGTAAATTAGTCCCTAATATGGTTCCACGGCATATTAAATTAGTTCTTATTTTTGTCTGAGCATGTTTGGATGATGCATTCTTTTCGAAGGGTTTTCATGAGAAGAATATCAACCTAGGAGGCCGAAAGCATCAGAAAAATGTAAAACAGAGTAACATCTCCTTTCGATAACATCAAAAGGTATACTACCTTTCGACAAGATCGAAAGGAGATGAAAATCATTGATCGGCTGCTCTCGGTTTCCAGGGGAGATGGAATACAATGAAATGACAAGGTCGAAAGCTATATAATCATAACAACCTAGTCGAAAGGTTTAGATGATCTTTAAACCCTCCGGTTAGGGCGGAAGGTTTAATAATTCTATTATTCCAACCAAACCATAAGGTTTAAACGGAACCTCAACCTTCCGACATGGTTAATGAGTTAGTTAATTTTCTACTCAGTTTCATAGAAGGGTAAATAATTTCTCAATACCTTCGATACTGCCCATCTCAGGCTAAGGTTAAAACTAAGGCCTTAAACCCTTCCGACTTAGTCATTTTATTCAAAATATGTGAATTCACTCAACCACAAAGTTGAGCCCATGTGAAACAATCTTATGCAAAGCATTGGGGATGTTAACAAGAAATCTTGTTAACATTTTTGGTGCTAGAAGGAGGGCCTGAACCTTCGACCTTGGTATATTAGTACAACTAATTGCGAAACTTTGGTTTTTTGTTGGAAAATGAAATGAAAAAGGCTTTCTACCGTCAGCAAAAGGGACGAACATGTAACTTCACTGGAGGAAAATGTCTCACCATCTTTTAACCCTGGGAGCAGGGGCAGTCTTCCGCCCCAGCTCAACCAGCTCAGATTCGACTGTCTCCACAACTGGCTCCAACTCAAAATCTTCAGCCAGAGGACCACATTTCTAAAATCATATATTTAGAATAGCAAATGGTAGAGATGAAGGATATCCTAAATGAAGTACTATCTCACCGGTCATCTATGAAAGTTGCTATGGCAGGAGAGGAAGTTGTCTCTCCTAGAAAAAATTTGAAAATCAACATGGATGCCGCGAAGAGTAAAGCTAATATTTCCTTGTCTAAAAGGAAAATTTGCCTTCCACTAAAGGCAAACTATTAAGGAAGGGTCCAAGAGGAAGATAAGGATTGTTCCGCAAGCCCTACTTCAGATGGCTACAAACTAGATAAAAGGAACCACTTGAACAGTGAGGCTTACCTCAAAGATGTAGCAGAGAAGGCTGTGAAGGATCTATTAAATGTCAAGTGTAAGACAATAGAGGATGAGAGAGTAAATGACAATGAGAGGGTTGCCCCTTTCATTGTTGAAATCATGTCAGCGCCTATCCCACCTCACGTAAAGGTCCCTACAATGAAATATCACGGGACATCTGATCCAGACAACCATTTGATGGCATTCGATAGTCACATGGATTTGTACAATGCTTCTGGTGCTATTAGATGTCGGCCTTTTCCAGTCACGCTACAAGGAGCTGCTGCTTAATGGTACCGACAGTATCGTGAGAACATGATTTATTCTTGGAAGTAATTCTCCTATGAATTCTCTGCTCAGTTTTGCATCTGCAAGGACCCCTCTATCGACTATACAATACTCGCTAATATCAAACAGAACCATGGTGAGTCATTAGGAGATTACTTGAAGAGGTTCAACACTGAAGCTTTGAAAGCCAAAGGAATGAATGATAGAGACAAGCTCATTGCTGTTCACTCAGGTCTCATAGTCAATTCTCCTTTCTGGAAAGAGTTGTTTATCCATGGATGCCGGGATTTACAAGACTTCCATTTTCAAGCTGACAAATTCATTCGGATGGATCAATTGTACTATTCAAAGAAAAAATTTAATCAAAAGAAGGACAGTGGTAAATTCGGCCCAGAAAGGATTCCTAAAAGAGCTAGATGGGAGGATTTTAATACTAACGCGGTGGCATTAAACCAACCAATATCTTACGTCTATGCAATGACTCAAGACAAGGTCAATTTCCCGACCTCGTTCAAAGCCCGAAATTACCCAGAACAGAAGAAAGGAGATAAATATTGTGCTTACCACAAGACGAATGGTCATAGAACCAACAAGTGTAAGGTATTGGCTGAAATAATTCAAAAATTAATTCGAGAAGGACAGTTGAAGGAGTTTGTGAAGAATCTGCAACAGACTTTCCTACCAGAGGCTGAGGCAAGAAAACCCGTTGGTACTGCTGTGAATATGATCGAAGACGAAAACCCACTAAGCCTGAGTCCACCCAAAAACAGAATTCATGTCATATACTGTGGACCGCATCCTGCAGGCAGAAGTCAGAATTCCCGAAATAAATACATTTGTGAAGCCAGGAAGGGTGTATTTTCTATGCAAGAAGAACCACCACTTAAGAACCCAAAATACAACATCAACATGCACACTCTGGTGATCAGTCCCCAAGAATTGAGAAGGGGAATCCATCATCCCCACAATGATCCATTAATGATCACAGCTCAGATAGGGTCCTCAGTGATCACAAAAATCTTGGTTGATACTGGAAGTGCTGTAAATGTGATATTTATACATGCATTTGAACAGATGAGAATCTCAAAGGACAAACTTGAGCATAGCCCTGAACCTATCTTCGAGTTCAACAATAAAGGAACAACTCCACTTGGGCAAGTGAAGCTTTTGGTTCAGCTGGGAATCCGTCCGTGCTCCCGTGTTTTTGAAACAACCTTTATGATCATAGATCAACCATCATTCTACAATGCTTTCTTTGGACGTCCAGCATTAGACGAAGTGGACGTGTTTGTCTTGCCAAAATATCTGATGCTCAAGTTCCTTTCTAAGAGCGGTTGGGGAACTATCCGAGGCGAGTAATTTGCGTCAAGAGAAATGTATTTTGCAACCTTGGAGCAATATAACAGGGAGTTCACTTGTTACTTTGATTCTTCCATTACTTTACAGCCTTTGGACGATGGATTTCTACATCCATCATTCAAAGAAAAGAAAAAATCTAATAAAACTAACAAATGTATTGCCACAAGATGTTTTGCAGTTTATGGGAAGAGGAAGAGAATGGATTCCAACTCGATAGAGGAAAGTGAAATTTTTACAGAGCTAGATTATCGGGGGAGAGGTTGAAAGAGTTAAGCCGGTTGAAGAAACCGAAGAAATTCCAATACCAATTCTACCAAAATAATCAGAGTAGGAAAGGATCTTGAGGAGCACTTAAAGTCGGGATTGATAGAATTCTTAAAGGCCAATAAGGATGTTTTTGCTTGGACCCACTCTGACATGGTTGGAATTAACCCTATGGTCATGAGTCACGCCTTGAATATCAATCCAGACATCCCTCCGGTCAGGCAAAAGAAAAGACAATTCGATAAAGTGAGGACCGACGCCTTAAAGGAAGAAATCAAGAAATTGCAGCAAAATGGGTTTATCCGAGAAGTCTTTTACCCCGAATGGTTGGAAAATTCGGTTATGGTAAGGAAATCTAGCTGAAAGTAGTGGACTTGCGTGGATTATATAGATTTAAACAAAGCTTTTCCAAAGGACTGTTACCCGCTGCCAAGGATAGATCAATTGGTTGACTCCACCATGTAGGATCGATTTCACCCTAGAGGGGGGGGGGTGAATAGGGTGATACTGTTAATTAATTTTTTTATTGCGGAAGTATATAAAATAATTTCAGCACAGATCACAGTAGAATAATAGCAGCACAGATATAGCAGAATATAAAAGGCAGAAAATAGAACACACAGATTTACCCAGCTTCGGCAAAACCATGCCTACGTGCTGCCCCCAAGGTTTCTACTAGAAATTAAGTAGCCAGACGCTTACACTCGTAAACTCGCGACACCCGCTATCGACTAACCTAACTCTACGCTCAAAACCCTGCCACAACTCAGCCACTGAGTTGCAAATTCTCGAACTACACCACCGTAGTTCATCCCCTAGTCACACGACTAGAAATTACAAAAGTTTAAAAGAGAAAAATACAAATTTAAAAACAATTAACAACACAAAGCCCTTAAATAAAACAAAAGCCCAAAATAAATTGTGAAACCGGCCCAAATAAATTAGTGATAACAAATACCTTTTCTTTTATTCCTTTGGCCGGTTTTGCTTCGTGAAAATAATGTTTCTTCTTCCTTTGCTCGTTTGTTCCTCTGTGCGAAAATTAGGACTTGTGAAAAATTGAAGGCGCCGACTTTGTTGATCGTTCAGGTGGATTTTGTCATGATTGCTTTGACGATCGATTATTTCTTCATTGCTTTGCACACGGCTGCCCCAATTTTGATCGAGTTCGACTAAGTGGTATGTGATTTATTCTCTTTGCTTTACTGGTTGTATGCTTGAACTCGATGCCTTTTACGGTCGACGATGATTGGGTTTTATAGGATTCGAATTCCTATATTTTCATTCGTATTGAATCATTTGAATTCGTCTGTAACTATGCTTGGCCGCTTGATTATTCTTGAATGATTGTGATGATTTCTGACTTCTTCAATTTCGTATACTTCGTTGCTTGATTCTCACGGCTTTGATTTTGAACTGTTCATTTTTCTTGGTCATCACGGTTTCGATTCTTTGATACTTTGAATTTGATTCCGTTTTGACTTCAGCCTTGACTTTGTTTATGCGATGATATTGTTTGAATCATTCCTCTGCAAAAATATTTCCCTTTTGACTTCGGCCTTGTCACTGCTTCGACTTGGTTTTTGACATCACCTGACTTCGGTCATTTAATGCTGTGATAATATGTGACTTTGGCACTTCTGTTCATCTCTGTAGCATACTCGAGTTGAACCTGCTATTGCATGATTTCGGCATTTATCTTGACATTGTGTACATGTTTCTAAAATGTTGTATTTCACTGTGTTAATTTGTCTGCACTTTTATTCATGAGTTGGTCCAGTGCAGTTTCATTGTGACTTCACTTGATTTGAACTGCAGTTTGAATTATGATGAGTTGCTTCGAGTTGTATACATATATGTTACTTGGTTGATTTGTAGCTCCATGTTGCCACCTCTATTTAATTTTTGTTTTTGTGCATTATCAACTACTTGGAGCTTGTTGTCTTCTGACTTGTATTCAGTTGCATTTAAGCTGGTCTGGTTCACTGAGTTCATGTGTGTTGGTTCCTGTATACTTTGTAATTGTAGTCCGGTCTTGGTCGAGGCTTTGTAGTCTTCTAAAACTATCATTGAGTAGTTGAGCCACTTGGTTTGTGTCTGCATGTGCACGGCTTGGTCTTGTATATTGTCTGGTTGCCTCGAGTTTTGCTGCACATATATATATATACACACTATGTATATACATGTGTGATTATACATGTATATATGTATGTTGTATATGTTGGTCTGGGTTTCTCTACATTGTGTTTTGGTTATGTTTTCTTGATGCAGTTTTGGTCGAGGCTTGTTTTAGTTGTCTTGACAATTTTGTAATGCACCTGCGTTGAATCCAGCTTATAGCTCGGGTTTGACCTTGTGCTCGTATCGTGACTTAATTTTTATTTCATTTGAGTTGAACCCGGCTTTTTATTGGGTTTGACCTTGTGCTCACCTGTCCCTGTAACTTTATCGTGTATATTGGTGTGCACGGCCTTGTGGCATGTACAGTGATACACTGTTCATGTCACAAGCTGTTCATGTATGATGAATTCAAATTTAAATGATGACGAACAACCCAAATAACCGAGGCAAATAATATTTTCAAAAATCATTTTATTTTACACTGCAAAATATTTTATTTTCAATTTTACCGCACTAGTGTTTATTTTGCAGATAGCTCAGATGCTGGATTCAATCTGGAATGGAGTTGAAGATAAATACGAGTGAATGAGTGATATGTAGTGAGGTGCATTTGTAAATGAAAATTTGTGATGTGATTGATATTGTAATGTAATTGAAATTTGTATATATATAGTGAGAGCTCAAATTTGTACTATTCAAAATTGTAATAAATATTTGTTTGAATAAAATATCCATTTGAATTTAAATTTTGTATTATTTATTTTATTCAGTAAATATTTATTTAATTATGTGAACAATAAAATAGTACATTATCAAATACATTTAAATGAATATATATATATATATATATGTTTATTATCATCAAACAAAAATCATATACTATCATATTCAACAATCTCCCCCTTTTGATGATAACAAACATATATTTAAGATTTTGAATTTATTAAATGTATTTGATTATTCAATTTGGTCCCCCTATTTGAATGCACCCTCTCTACACAAAGCTCACCCTTCATATATGAATGTAGATAAAAAAATATGCAAATGAGCCTAGATGCAAATAGAAAATATTTGACCTTTATTTACAAAATCTTAACTTTTGTCTCCCCCTTTTGTTATCAGCAAAAGAGTAATAGTGTTAGAAATATAGAGATAAAGTGATAAACATTAATACAATATTAATTCCCAATCGAGTATAAATATTAAATTTCAATAAAAAATCAAACAAAAATCATAATTACTCTGTTTGACGCATATTCCACTTTAGAATGATAGGGATGATGTCATCATATAAAACCATATAGTTGTGTCTATTTATGGTATATTTATATCAGGAATTTGAATATCTACTAACCATGCATAACCGTTAGGACTTTTAAATAAGATTAGTAGTATTCCAAATTTAAAATTAATAAATGAATTCAAGTATCTTCTAACCACGCATAACCGTGAGGACTTTTAAATGGGATTAGAATCAACTTGTCTATTTAATTAATCAATTTTGATATGTGTTCCATACATGCATAACCGTAAGGACTTTTAAATGAGCATGGAAGCACATAATAAAAAATTCCAAGTAATTCACCCATGCATAACCGTGAGGACTTTTAAATGAGATTGAATACTTTGGATGTTTTTATTTGCTAAAAATATAATAAAATGAAAAATGAATGATTTCCCGTTTAAAATACCACATATTGACATACTATATTGGATTTTGATGAGTGATGGTCGATAGAAATATGATAGAAATAGAAATGGTCATGGAATTTTTACCAAACAAAAGTTTTCATAACTCTTGTTTAAATTTCTAAAGAAATTTTCTAATTATACTATCTCAAGTTATAATATATGATTAATATCAACGCTCATCACTTTTTCAATCACTATTTATCTTTTTGATAATCAATATGGAGTCAGACTAGTTAATGCAGTCATTTAAAATCAAATCCAAAAATAATTATCAAAATTTTCAAAATGACTATTCTGAAACATGGTCAACAAAAATGATTTTCTAGGAGGGGTTTTATAAGAAAAAATGTCTGCTATTTGAAAATTATTTCAAGTGAAAAAATATGCAGATATTTTCTTTGAAAAATAAACGATGCAGCTACTGAATGTCTCAACATAAATCACGTTCCACTTGTAATTTTTCTATCAACTAGATTACCAGTGTAATCTACATCTGAATTTTTCTTTCACTCGAGATTATCATTAGTTGGATGTTATATTAGACCGTAATGTTGCAACAAATATCTCAAAATTATTTTTAACAACTTTTAAATAAAATTGAGTTAAAGCCGTGCAAACAGTGATCATAGTGTTAGCAGTAAAGTAAAAAAATATATCCGAGAGTAATCATTAATAAAACACCATTATTAATCCAAGCAAATGAAATTGTTCAACATTTTGAATAATTCAGAATCAAAATCATCATTCATCTCTTTATAACATAACTGGCTGATTTAAATTCAGATTATGGTGCAGATTATCACATTTAATATAACGTTAAATATACCGTTACCTCTTTTACCTTTACGATAATTTTTCATTGTTGCCCATTGTAATTCTGCCACCTTTGTACTAGGCTAAGGAACCGTGATTTGTCGCCCGTTGTGTTCCTGGAACAGCCAGAATCCAAGTAACACAGTTGATGTTCCTTAGCCTGCCACCACACCTACACGATAAAAGATTTTTGTGACCTATTTGTTTTTATAGGTCCATGGTTGTTAGTGGCAACAGATTTTGAAATATAATTTTGTGGAGACCCAAAACTATTTATATATGTTCCTTTCGGCACCCAGATTTGTTTGACTTTGAGGGATTTTATATTCGTGCCTTTTGAAACCCAGATTGGAATAGTTTTCACATTTTGGGTCTATACCAGCAAATATTTTGAATGTGTTCAAATTTTCTACAAATTGTGCACATGGAATTGACTTGTTTAATTTCACTACCAACACGTATAGATTGAGTATACCTAAATCCTTGTCTATTAATATTGACTGTTTGTTTTCCTATTAGCATATTCAATGATCTTTCACTTTTGGAAAATTTTCTTAAGGTCGTTGACAATTGTTGGACTTGTGTTTTTAGTGATTCATTTTCGTTCAATTATTGTGTGCACTTTTTAATAGAGTTTTCTCTCCTAGTATTTTCACTTTCCTTCAAAATCAGAATTTCATTTTCAAGCGATTTAATTTTAATTTCTGATTTTTTAATCTCTTCTTCAAATGATGGACACTGATCACACTTAGGGATCTTGCTTTGATAGTTTTTAACTAATTGATCAAGCTGTTTATTTAAATCTATCAAAGTATCTCTTTGTGATTCAATTTTAGCGTATTTCTCCCTAAGTCGTTCAAAACAGCCATTTACTTCATGGAAATCTATAAGTAATTCAAAGTGAGTGAGTTTTGATACCTCGCTTGGCTCGTCATCATCGCTATCAGTTATATCACCTCGAAGGCACAGATCTCCTTTCTCACTCTTACTGCTAGTAAATTTATAATCATCATCACTTTTATTCCACGTGGATGCAAAACTTCTTCTTTTGGATTTCTTTTCTTCGCCATGTCGATTTTGAGGACAATTGGGCTTGATGTGTCCGGGTTTGTTGCACTTGTGAGACAGATGATCTCCCGTTCTTCTGGGTTGTCTAGTGCTTTGACTATTCTGCTTTTCAATTTTTGATTTAGAGCTGGATTCTTGTATTTGCGGTTCCACTTTTTGATTCTCTTCATTAGTAGTGCCAGCTCAGCTGCTCCATCATCATCATCACCATCACTTTCTGTTGTTCCTTTGAGAGCTATTGATTTCTTTCGAGTATCACCTCCTTCTCGTTCTTCCTTGAATTTCATCTCTAGCTCATAAGTGGTGATATTTTCGATGAGTTCTTCAACTTTGATCTGTTTGAAATCTTTTGATTCTTGAATGGCAGTCACTTTGGCTTCAAAGCTTCGTGGAAGGACTCTGAGGATTTTTCGGAGTATTTCCAATTCCGTGTATGATTTTCCAAGATCTTTTGATTTGTATCGATATTGGAAAGTCGTCCAAACATCTCTTTGACATTTTCATCCTTGGCCATTTTGAAATTCTCGTATTTGCTACTAAACATGGCAAGGCGAGATTCTTTGACTTGAGACGTTCCTTCATGAGTCACTTCGAATGTGTGCCATATTTCCTGTGCAGTTAGATAATGTGAGACACGATTAAATTCACTATGATCCAATGAACAAATAATAGAATTCATAGCTTTAGCATTAGCATTCTATACTCTATTTTCTAGATTGGTCCATTGATCAATCGGTTTATCTATTTCCTGATTATTTACTACTATAGTTGGTGTCCTATATCCTGTCTCAACTATATTCCAATCATCAATGGTTTTCAGAAAAAATTTCATTCTTTTTTTCCAGTAAGCATATTCACCATTGAACATTGGTGGTCTAACTATGGACTGACCCTCGGCAAAAGCATTATTAAAAGAAGCCATTTTAAAAATTCAAATTTCTAAAACAAAAATTGGTTTTTGAAAAATCAAACTTTAAAATAGAAATGGCTTTTGTTCCTAGCTCTGATACCACCTGTAGGATCGATTTCACCCTAGAGGGGGGGGGGGTTATAAAAATTTATTGCGGAAGTATATAAAATAATTTTAGCACAGATCATAGCAGAATAATAGCAGCACAGATATAGCAGAATATAAAAGGCAGAAAATAGAACACACAGATTTACCCAGGTTCGGCAAAACCCTACCTACGTGCTGCCCCCAAGGTTTCTACTAGAAATTAAGTAGTCAGACGCTTACACACGTAAACTCGCGACACCCGCTATCGACTAACCTAACTCTACGCTCAAAACCCTGCCACAACTCAGCCACTGAGTTGCGAATTCTTGAACTACACCACCGTAGTTCGTCCCCTAGTCACACGACTAGAAATTACAAAAGTTTAAAAGAGAAAAATACAAATTTAAAAACAATTAACAACACAAAGCTCTTAAATAAAAAAAAGCCCAAAATAAATTGTGAAACCGGCCCAAATAAATTAGTGATAACAAATCCCTTTTCTTTTATTCCTTTGGCCGGTTTTGCTCCGTGAAAATAATGTTTCTTCTTCCTTTGCTCGTTTGTTCCTCTATGCGAAAATTAGGGCTTGTGAAAAACTAAAGGCGCCGACTTTGTTGATCGTTCAGGTGGATGCTGTCGTGATTGCTTTGACGATCGATTATTTCTTCGTTTCTTTGCACACGGCTGCCCCAATTTTTGATCGAGTTCGACTAAGTGGTATGTGATTTATTCTCTTTGCTCTATTGGTTGATATGCTTGAACTCAATGCCTTTTACGGCCGATGAGGATTGGGTTTTATAGGATTCGAATTCCTATATTTTCGTTCGTATTGAATCATTTGAATTCGTTTGTAACTATGCTTGGCCGCTTGATTATTCTTGAATGATTATGATGATTTCCGACTTCTTCAATTTCGTATACTTCGTTGCTTGATTCTCACACCTTCGATTTTGAACTGTTCATTTTTCTTGGTCATCACGGTTTCGATTCTTTGGTACGTTGAATTTGATTCCGTTTTGACTTCGGCCTTGACTTTGTTTATGCGATGATATTGTTTGAATTATTCCTCTGCAAAATTATTTCCTTTTTGACTTCGGCCTTGTCACTGCTTCGACTTGGTTTTTGACATCACCTGACTTCGGTCATTTAATGCTGTGATAATATGTGACTTTGGCACTTCTGTTCATCTCTATAGCATACTCGACTTGTATCTGCTGTTGCATGATTTCGGCATTTATCTTGACATTGTGTACATGTTTCTAAAATGTTGTATTTCACTATGTTCATTTGTCTGCACTTTTATTCATGAGTTGGTCCAGTGCAGTTTCATTGTGACTTCACTTGATTTGAACTGCAGTTTGAATTATGATGAGTTGCTTCGAGTTGTATACATATATGTTACTTGGTTGGTCTGTAGCTCCATTTTGCCACCTCTGTTTCATTTTTGTTCTTGTGCATTATCAACTACATGGAGCTTGTTGTCTTCTGACTTGTATTCAGTTGCATTTAAGCTGGTCTGGTTCACTGAGTTCATGTGTGTTGGTTCCTGTATACTTTGTAATTGTAGTCTGGTCTTGGTCGAGGCTTTGTAGTCTTTTGAAACTGTCATTGAGTAGTTGAGCCACTTGGTTTGTGTCTGCATGTGCACGTCTTGGTCTTGTATATTGTCTGGTTGCCTCGAGTTTTGCTGCACATATATCTATATATACACTGTGTATATACATATGTGATTATACATGTATATATGTATGTTGTATATGTTGGTCTAGGTTTCTCTGCATTGTGTTTTGGATATGTTTTCTTGATGCAGTTTTGGTCGAGGCTTGTTTTAGTTGTCTTGACAATTTTGTAATGCACCTACGTTGAATCCAGCTTATAGCTCGGGTTTGACCTTGTGCTCGTATCGTGACTTAATTTTTATTTCAGTTGAGTTGAACCCGGCTTTTTATTGGTTTGACCTTGTGCTCACCTATCCCTGTAACTTTATCAAGTGTATATTGGTGTGCACGGCCTTGTAGCATGTACAGTGATACACTGTGCATGTCTCAAGCTGTTCGTGTATGAAGAATTCAAATTTAAATGATGACGAACAACCCAAATAACCGAGGCAAATAATATTTTCAAAAATCATTTTATTTTACACTGCAAAATATTTTATTTTCAATTTTACCGTGCTAGTGTTTATTTTGCAGATAGCTCAGATGCTGGATTCAATCTGGAATGGAGTTGAAGATAAATACGAGTGAATGAGTGATATGTAGTGAGGTGCATTTGTAAATGAAAAATTATGATGTGATTGATATTGTAATGTAATTGAAATTTGTATATATTGTGAGAGGTCAAATTTGTACTATTCAAAATTGTAATAAATATTTGTTTGAATAAAATATCCGTTTGAATTTAAATTATGTATTATTTATTTTATTCAGCAAATATTTATTTAATTATGTGAAAAATAAAATAGTACATTATCAATAACATTTAAATGAATATATATATATATATATGTTTATTATCATCAAACAAAAATCATATACTAGCATATTCAACACACCAGTGTACATAAGCTGCTCTCCCTGATGGATGCATATTCCGGATAAATCAAATCTATATGTTTAAACCCGATGAGGAACATACCAGCTTCATTACAGATGAGGGGACCTATTGTTATAAAGTAATGCCGTTCGAATTGAAAAATGCTGGGGCAACTTACCAAAGGTTGGTTAACCGAATGTTCAAAGAACAAATCAGGAAAATATGGAAGTTTATGTAGACGACATGTTGGTAAAATCCCAAGAGGCGAAGGATCATCTTGAAGATTTGGATGAAATGTTCAAAGTGCTCCACAAGTATCAAATGAAACTCAACCCCCAAAAATGCAACTTTGGAGTCCATTCTGGAAAATTTCTTGGCTATATTGTAAGTGCACAAGGGATTGAGGCTAGCCCTGAGCAGATCGAGATCATTAAGGATATGGCAGAGCCTAAGACGAGTAAAGATGTCATGAGTTTGAATGGGAAAGTAGCAGCGCTAAGCAGGTTTATATCAAAGGCCACTGATAAGTGCATACCATTCTTTGAGGTAATAAAGAAAAAGAAAAAATTTGAATGGAATGAGGATTACAAAAAGGCATTTCAAGAGTTGAAGCTACATTTGGAAAAACCTCTGATCTTATCCTGCCCCGAAGAGGGAGAGGATCTATTCTTGTATATGGCAATTTCTGAACACTCAGTAAGCTCAGTATTGATCAGAAATGACAAGGGATTGCAACTACCGGTTTATTATGTGAGTAGAAGGTTAAAGGATGCCGAAATTCGATACCCATTCATTGAGAAACTAGCATACTATTTAATTTTGATAGCTCGGAAATTAAGGCCTTACTTCCAGGCGCACCCGGTGAAGGTGTTGACCAAATTTCCATTGAAACAAGTCCTTGGTAAGCCCGAAACTTCTGGAAGATTGATTAAGTGGGGGCATTGAACTAAGTCAGTATGATATAGCATATCAGCTTAGAACGGCTATAAAAGGACAAGCTTTAGCTGATTTCATTAACGAGTGCATGGGATGCATTTCAGAACAATCTGAAAAGGAAAAGGATGTAAAACCCAAGTGGCAGTTATTTGTGGATGGCGCCTCATACGAACAAGGGGCCGGAGCAGGATATGTGATAATTACCCCAGATGAACACAAACTTCATTATGCTATGAAATTGGTGTTCTCGGTAACTAACAATGTAGCAGAATATGAATCCATAGTTGTAGGATTAACCCTCACTCTACAACTCAAGGTCCCGAGGATTCAAGTATTCAGTGATTATCAATTGATGGTTAACCAAATCAAACAAGTATATCAAACCATAGATCCCAAACTTAGTCAATATGTGAAGAAAGTTTTAAAAATGCTCGCACTTTTCGAAGATTTCACTATACACCAAATACCAAGAGGACACAATTCTCAAGCAGATTCGCTGGCTAAGTTGGCAAGTTAGAGAGGAGCCCCAGAGACTCGAATTGTGCCTATGGGATTTCCGGCCAATCCCAGCATTGTGGAAAACAAACAAGGGGAAACCAAGGAGCTATTAGTATTAATCCGATCACAAGCCTTAGCACAAGAATTGGAAGAAATAGATCAGGAAAAACTAAATGAAGAACCTGTAGCCCCAATAGCGGAAGAATATTACGAAAAAACTTGGATGGCTTTGATTATGAGTTATATTGTCAATGGGACACTACCTACAGATAAAATAGAAGCACGAAAGCTGAAAAGACAAGCCTAAAAATTTACCATTATGGATGGAATTCTATACAATAAAGGATATGCCCTTCCCTATTTGCGATGTGTAAAACCCGAGAGCGGATTGAGGATATTAAAGGAAGCACACGAAGGATTTTGCGGAGATCACTCTAATGGGATCAAACTGGCAAAAAAGATAATGAGGCAAGGGTTTTACTGGCCACATCTGACCAACCAAGCAATTGAGTGTGTTAAAAGGTGTGAAAAGTGTCGACATTATTCAAAGATACCACGTCTTCCTCCGAGTCAACTAACCGCCATTACTAGTCCATGGCCATTTGATGTTTAGGGAATTGATTTAATCGGGCTGCTTCCAATCTCCAAAAGAGGTGCGAAATATGCTGTAGTGGCAATTGATTACTTCACAAAATGGGTCAAAGCAGAACCACTTCCAAAAATCACCTCTGGGAAAGTGCTAAGATTTGTCATTAAAATATTGTCACAAGGTTTGGGATATCTTACAATATAATATCCGACAATGGAACCCAATTTGAAAGTGAAGAATTTTCACGATTTTGCCATAAGAATGGATTCATAAAAGCTTCTCTTCCGTCGCTCACCCAAAGGCCAATGGAGCCGTCGAAGCTGCTAACAAAACAATAAAGACAATCTTGAAAAAGAGACTGATTAAGGCAAAAGGAAATTGGGTAGAGGAATTACCCTAGTATTGTGGGCTTATAGAACATCCACTAGAACTGCAACGGATCATACCTCGTATTCACTAACATATGGATGTGAACCAGTGCTACTGGTAGAAATTTAAGCACTTTCTCATTGAAGGATTGCCTACGCCTTTAATCCAAACCAAGAGCTGAGAAAGGAATCACTTGACTTGATTCAGGAATTAAGAGATGAAGCAGCCTTAAGAACGGCTGAATACCAAAGGAGAATATCGAAGTACTACAACTCAGAGGTAAAAATAAGGTCATTCAAACAAGGAGATTTGGTACTTAGAAGAGTAATGACCAATACAAGAAACCCTTCAGATGGGTCATTGGGACCAAATTAGGAAGGTCCACTAATAATTTTCAAAGAAATCCCCCAAGGGCCTACAAGCTATGCCATCCTGATGGTAATGTGGTACCAAGAACCTGGAACGTAGAACATTTGTAACCGTATTTTCCGACTCTGAATGAATAAAGCATTTTCAGGAATGTCTCTGCTATGATTCATTAAGAAAAGTCTATATGGTCAGGAGTAAAATTCTCCTTAAACTTGGACTACCTAAGATGGTAGGCTACCAATAATGATAGAAAGCCCTTGGTCCTGCCAATATGGCCAGGTTAAGGCACCTCCTGGAGGAGGGCGTAAGCCTTTATCCGCACGAAAGTCAGATATGGCCAGGTTAAAGCAGCACAAGCCCTCATCTGCGTCATGCTATGGCTAGGATAAGGCACCTCCTACAAGGAGGATGGGTAATCCCTTGGTCCTGCCAAGGTACCGAACAAGCCCTTAACCGCGTCACACTATGGCCAGGTTAAGGCACCTCCTGGAGGGAGGATGGGTAAGTCCTTGGACCCTACTTCAGAATAAGCTAGATGAGCACACCGAAAACCCGGATCAAATGTCCGACAAACTAAGAAAAGTCCATGCCTGAAATAGGCACCGCCAAAAATCGGCATCGGCTAAAATGGCAACCGCCAAAAGATTCGCATTGTCTAAAATGACAAACAGTCTGAAATGGGCTCTGCTTAAATAAGCACAAAATTGGACTAAAGAGTCCCCACCTGAAATAGGCCAAAACAAATGGAAAAAGAAAACTCGAGCCCGAGAAAGCAAAAGCATGCAAGACATCCTCAAAGCCTGAAGATTGCACATTCTAAAAACAGAATCAGAAAGAATTCTCTAACTTCTCTTCGTAAACATCTGCCAGATGGGTGTTCTGGTCTTCTATTATTAATTACCAGAAATGGTATTCTGGTCTTCTATTAGTAACTAACAGAAATGGTATTCTGGGACTTCTATTATTAATTATCAGAAATGATATTCTGAAAGTGGCATCCTGGATTTCTACCATTAGTTATCTAAAATGATGTTTTGGACTTCTACTATTAAATATCAAGAAGGGATATTTTGGTCATCTATTACTCATTACCAGAAACGGTTTTCTGGATTTCCATTATCGATGCCAAAGTGGATTTCTGGTCTTCTATTACTAATTATCAGATGTGCATTTCTATTCTTCTACTGCTTATCATCAGAAACAGCCTTATAATCTTCTATTATTGAATGACAAAACAAGTCATCTGAACCTTTAACCTTTACAATAAAAAATAACCTCCTAGACCTTTGCATCAGAACAGATGATCGGATTGGTATTCTAGTCCTCTCTCATTATTACCGGATTAATATGGAATTGTAGCCTTCTATTATGATAACTAAGAAGATTCTGGTCTCCCTATTATTATTTGATATAGAATTTTTAGCCTTTATTGTCGCAAGACACGAACTTCTAAATTATCCATTCATGGTCTTCTAGCATTCTACTGCTAAGAAACTTCCATCATTTATGGCAAAATGGGAAATAATTACTATTTGGTTCTGAATGTTCAAAGGATGAATCTCCCTATTATCCCGCCTTTTGGCAAGGACGTGACACCAAGAACTTGACTAGAAACCAATGACAGTTCGTCTTGGAGATCGGTTATACGCAGGCTCACTATGGATATCGATGAATTTTTCCGAGTCCGGATCGAGCTAAAATTGATATGACACGACAAGAAATGCTATGAGAGCCAACATTCCGAATTTCAAGTCAATCGGAGTTCATATGCTCAAGATATTGATCGATCACGGTTGAGAAATCTAAACTTGCATCGATCATAACTCGAGATCTACAAACCCAAATGCCACCAAATTTTAACAGGAGCTTCAATATGACCTGAAGAATGTTCCTGCCAAATTTCGACTCGATCGGGCCAAGTCTTGACCGAGTCAAAATTCGTTCATATCGATCGCGGATGGAAAAACTCCAACTTGCATCGATCATATCTCGAGATCTACAAGTCCAAATGGTATGAAATTTTCACAACAGCTTAAGTACAACATGAAGAATGTTCCTGCCAAATTTCGACTCGATCGGAGCAAGTCTTGACCGAGTCGAAATTCGTTTGTATCGATCGCGGATGGAAAAACTCCAACTTGCATCGATCATATCTCGAGATCTACAAGTCCAAATGCTATGAAATTTTCACAGCAGCTTAAGTACAAAATGAAGAATGTTCCTGCCAAATTTCGACTCGATCGGAGCAAGTCTTGACCAAGTCGAAATTCGTTCGTATCGATCGCGGATGGAAAAACTCCAACTTACATCGATCATATCTCGAGATCTACAAGTCCAAATGCCATGAAATTTTCACAGCAGCTTAAGTGCAACATGAAGAATGTTCCTGACAAAATTTCAACTCGATCGGAGCAAGTCTTGACCGAGTCGAAATCTACTCGTATCGATCACGGATCGGACCGAAACTTCACGGGCTTGGGCGCGCGGGCCTGGTCACGTGCCAGAGAGGGTCTCCCGAGATCTGAGCGAAATACCAGCCTCCTACACCTATAAATAGACCCCCAAAGCCAACAAAAAAGGGGTTCTTCTTCCACTTTGAGGTCTCCAACGCCCGGACTCCGCCAGATACAGATCTGAACTCCATTGCTGCTGCTACTAGCGAATTTCACTACTGCAAATCATTGTTATTCGCTGTAATTCATTGAAATCAATTGTAAACATTAAATAAAGATCAATAAAGCAAACTACTTCATAGTGGACGTAGGCAATACGCCGAACCACTCTAAATTCTTGTGTCTCCCTGCATTTTAGTTATTCTCATTTCTGAAATTGGGAGTTTTTGTTAGATAAATCATCTTTTTACATTTAATTTCTTCACTTTATCTCTTCAAAGACTTCTAAAGAGTGTTGTGCCCAATTTTGGTACAAACACTTTGGTGCTTTCACTGAGAAAACCTTGCTTTTCTCCTGCTCTGTGGATCTACTACCATAGTTGGATTGCAAAAATCTAAGAAGGAGATCCAGATCTGTCGTCAAGTGGTTCCTTCTATTCTATTCAGATTTCTCCAGATCTAAGAGGAACTGCATTCATCAAGATTTTCGTATCCATGTCTTCGTATCCATGAAAATGTGATGAATTTCGTATCCATGTTTTCGTATCCAGAAAATACGGTCATTTTCGAATCCATCATTTCGTATCCAGAAAATATGATCATTTTCGTATCCATCACTTCGTATCTAGAAAATATGGTAATTTTCATGTCCATATTTTTGTATCCATGAGAATATGGTATTTTCGTATCCATGCTCTCGAATCTAGAAAATGTGATCATTTTCGTATCCATCATTTCGAATCCAGAAAATGTGATCATTTTCGTATCCATCATTTCGAATCCAGAAAATATGATCATTTTCGTATCCATCATTTCGTATCCAGAAAATATGGTAATTTTCGCATCCATTAGAGAGCCTCTGTTCGACTTGCTCCGCTTCGCCTCCATCAGAAGCCAACTTCGACTCGCTCACTTCGACTCGCTCACTTCGACTCGCTTCATAGCCATCAGAAGTGACCATTTCGACTCGCTTCACAACCATCAGAAGTGACCATTTCGTCTCGCTCCGCTTCGCCTCCATCAGAAGCCAACTTCGACTCGCTTCACAGCCATCAGAAGTGACCATTTCGACTCGCTCCGCTTCACCTCCATCAGACGCCAACTTCGACTCGCTCACTTCGACTCGCTTCACAGCCATCAGAAGTGACCATTTCGACTCGCTCCACTTCGCCTCCATCAGAAGCCAACTTCGACTCGCTCACTTCGACTCGCTTCACAGCCATCAGAAGTGACCATTTCGACTCGCTCCGCTTTGCCTCCATCAGAAGCCAACTTCGACTCGCTCATTTCGACTCGCTTCACAGCCATCAGAAATGACCATTTCGACTCGCTCCGCTTCGCCTCTATCAGAAGCCAACTTCGACTCGCTCACTTCGACTCGCTTCACAGCCATCAGAAGTGACCATTTCGACTCGCTCCGCTTCGCCTCCATCAGAAGCCAACTTCGACTCGCTTCACAGCCATCAGAAATGACCATTTAGACTCGCTTCGCAACCATCAGAAGTGACTGCTTCGACTCGCTCACTTCGACTTGCTTCACAGCCATCAGAAGTGACCATTTCGACTCGCTCCGCTTCGCCTTCATCAGAAGACAACTTCGACTCGCTTCACAGCCATCAGAAATGACCATTTCGACTCGCTTCACAACCATCAGAAGTGACTGCTTCGACTCGCTCACTTCGACTCGCTTCACAGCCATACGAAATTTCAAAAAACAAAAAAAATATTTTTCTGGTACGACCCAGAACCCTAGCCGCAGCGCAGAGCACCCGCATAGTGAATTCAAAGCTCAATTTAATGAAGGAACATTCCATCCGTGCTTCTGATTGTTCCATGACTGAACAAGACACAGGAGATCACAACAACAAATGCTGAATTGCAATCAAGGAATGGCTATGGTACGATGGCTAATATGACGACTCCTCTGCATTGTCTACTCTGCTAACTCAAAACATAGCTAGTCACCGCTGAACCATCTTCAAATGCCCGCATCTTAATCATTCCACGTCCACATGACTAAAAGCATGCCATACAACCTCAAGAGGACTTCCTTAATACCATATATAGGTCTCCTATCTGGATGGAAGTTTGGGATAAACACCAATCTATTAGCCCATTTTAACCAACTCGCCGTCCAATCGGCGTTACCAACCACTCAAACGTTGGACAATCGTGCATACATCATTCACCAGTGTTACAAGACCCCTTGGCAATAAAATGGACCTGATCATAATGTCGATTGGAGAATCTTTCCCAGTCGAGACCTATTCGTTGAAACCATCTTACATGCAGAACTTCCAATGAAAATTCAACATGTTAACTATGTCGGTGCACTATGGAAATACAACCCTCGACACTACCTTATGAAGTGGGAATGGCACGTGGATTTCTCCAAGGGCGATGAATGCCATCAAACACAGATGTCTTCCCTCATTCCTCAGAGAAGACCATCAATCACGACTTCGATAAGAGAATTGGTGGATAGCCGTCGACAACTACACCAACATGTCTAGGCCAATATTGAGTTGATGAATCGGATGAAGGATCAACATAGCAAGATAAGGAGGGGACCTACTCCATACTCTAGATCATAAAACTCCTCTTCTCTAGATGGCTACCATGAACGCCAACGCCATAAGGCTGCTCCGGAAAGGATAGCTCCAACAATATGTGCAAGCCCTGCAAAACGAAGGACCGGGAACATCCGACCCCTATCGATCAAGGACTTTGATCAAATTGAACCATTTGCGTTAGACTTCCAACTGAGAAGGGCTGGACTGAAGTGCAATAGCGAGCATACGACGCTGCCTCACTTATCAATGAGATTTGATCTGATCTCTTTTGAATTATTTCTAATTCAATTTCATTTACGTTGCGAAATATGACCTACTTGAATTAAACTACTTGCAAATGATGCAGGTAATCGAGTACTTAGGATTGGGTGCAAAACAACCTCCGCGGACTATGATCAAATCATTGAGGTATCATCGTGACGAGCATGATTCAACCACTCATCGGCTACTATATGCCCCTAACTGGGGGCAAGACATCAAAGCGGAAGAGACCGACAAGGTCAGGACTCTAGTACAAAGTGGATGCAACCGACCATCCCCTCATCCGCCTATGCAATTTAATTAGAAGATTTAAGAAAGGCTTGGGGTGATATATCCCAACAATGTACTCTCCATCTCGTACTTGAAGCTCGCCAAAACACTTACGCTTCTTCTGATGCCCGACAAAATCGGAATCACACCAAGGGTGGACGCAACGTCACCATCCATGCATCCAATCCTACATTAGACACTTGGGGTTATTTGATAACACATGTTTAAAGTGGATATGATTTGACCGTTCACTTCCCAGTTTGTGTCTGTGATTCGGCAAAACAATCATGCCTTAAACCGACTTCATCAGGGGCCAACCGTCAATTTAAAGTCATCAACGACTGACTGCCTACTCGCTAACCGTCACGAGCTGTCATTTCAACTCTCTTCCTTAGCTCGATCGAAAGAATGCAAAGTATAAATTGGATGTGACTCGACTGTTTTCTCTCCAATTCTTGCACCTGACTTAAGGGAAAATATACAACTCAAAGTGGATGTAGTTTGACCATCCTTTCCTATGCTCGAGCACAAAGCTTGCCAGAACACTAATCTTACTCCTTAGGCTTAGCAAAAGTGGAATCCAAACGAACATGGACGTGATCCAACCATCCATAAACTAAATCTCATCCTTCGTTGAGGGGCCTATAAGTGGAAGTTAATCGGGATCCCACCGATCACTCGCTATGTGAAACCCCGAGCTCAGGGACAAGCCATCACACTGCGGCAATAAGGGATTGATACACGGCAATCATCTAACTAACTCCGGCTCCCAAACTTACGGACATGGGCTCGAGGAGGATGGATCCGTCCATCTAACAACTTCGCCCGTGTTCAACCTAAACCCGAGGAGGATGGATCAGTACATCTAACGACCTCGCCTTCTATATTTACAAGCTCGAGGAGGATGGATCTGTCCATCTAACGACTTCGCTTGCCTACTCAGGGTGGATATGATACAACCGTCCACGTACTTGATCAACTAACTCCAGATTCCCAGAGTGCGAACTGGAGTATAAACATCAACTAACTCCAGATTCCCAGAGTGCGAACTGGAGTATAAACATCAACTAACTCCAGATTCCCAGAGTGCGAACTAGAGTATAAACATCAACTCCGGATTCCCAGTGTGCGAAACAGAGTATAAACATCAACTCCGAACTCCCAGAGTACGAGTCGGAGTATAAACATTAACTCCAGATTCTCAGAGTGTGAACTGGAGTATAAACATCAACTCCGGATTCCCAGAGTGCGAAACAGAGTATAAACATCAACTCCGAACTCCCAGAGTGCGAAACGGAATATAAACATCAACTCCGAACTCCCAGAGTGTGAGTCAGAGTATAAACATTAACTCCAGATTCCCAGAGTGCGAACTGGAGTATAAACATCAACTCCGGATTCCCAGAGTGC
The DNA here is from genome assembly GCA_030737815.1 of Allium fistulosum. Classification (NCBI taxonomy): domain Eukaryota; kingdom Viridiplantae; phylum Streptophyta; class Magnoliopsida; order Asparagales; family Amaryllidaceae; genus Allium; species Allium fistulosum. The sequence continues at coordinate 1,035,967,913 of CM060902.1, read as the reverse complement.
AAAACGGAGTATAAACATCAACTCCGAACTCCCAGAGTGCGAGTCAAAGTATAAACATCAACTAACTCCAGATTCCCAGAGTGCGAACTAGAGTATAAACATCAACAACTCCAGATTCCCAGAGTGCAAACTGGAGTATAAACATCAACTAACTCCAGATTCCCAGAGTGCAAACTGGAGTATAAACATCAACTAACTCCAGATTCCCAGAGTGCGAAACGGAGTATAAACATCAACTCCGAAGTCCCAAAGTGCGAGTCGGAGTATAAACATTAACTCCAGATTCCCAGAGTGCAAACTGGAGTATAAACATCAACTAGCTCCAGATTCCCAGAGTGCGAACTAGAGTATAAACATCAACTAGCTCCAGATTCCTAGAGTGCGAACTGGAGTATAAACATCAACAGCTCCAGATTCCCAGAGTGCGAACTGGAGTATAAACATCAACAACTCCAGATTCCCAGAGTGCGAACTGGAGTATAAACATCAACTAACTCCAGATTCCCAGAGTGCGAACTGGAGTATAAACATCAGCAAATCCAGATTCCCAGAGTGTGAACTGGAGAATAAACTTCAACTAACTCTAAGTCCCCAGAGTGTGGACTGGAGTATAAACACCAATTGGAGGCGAATGACCACCCATCAACTTGCTTCATTCCCGAGAGCACAGGCTAGAGTATAAACACCAAATGGGTGTGACTAACAACCCATAAACCAACACCAGTCCTCAAAGCATGGTTTGGAATATGAATACCAAAAGGAATGTGATTCGACTGCCCATCTATCGGCTATGGTTCCTCATCAAGTTCTGTAGTACATAAGGCGGATGTGGTTCGACCGTCTGCTCTCCAATCTTCCCCTAACACGGGGGCACACTTAACACACAAAATTGGATGCGATCCGACCATCCAGCACTAAGTGGGCATGACACAACCGTCCATGCATCAACTCTTGTCCCCGGCATGAGACCCATAACATAAATTTATAGGGATGCACTCCAACCCTACAAGACAAAATTTCTTCCTTGATTCGACAGGGAGGCGTAGATTCGAAAAACAGACCTAGCTGGATGTCCCATTCTGAATTGATATTACTACCATCCAACCGCAAATGAACATGGCATGACCGTTCATCTGCTAACTCTCGCCAGTGAACCGACGGGTTGTGCGTGCAACATGGACGGATGTGACCTAACCATCCGCCAATCAATTCCTTCCTACAGTTCAGTGGGAGAAGCATCAAACTAAAGTTGTTGTAATTTGACCGGCCACACTTCAACTTTTGCCCTTGACTGGGGGCAGAGGAATTGACCGAGGAAAACACGGTCTGACCATTTTCTACAAAAAACTTAGTCCCCAGAGTGTGGACAGGGGTATAAACATCAAATAGGTGTGGTTAATGGCCCTTCAACTTACTTTGATCCCCACAGTGGGCTACAAGAATAGACAAACGGATGAATGTGATTTGACCATCATTCACCAACTCTGACCTAAACTCGACATGAGGAGTATAAATTGACCACAGGTGCAATTAGACCATCCACGAACTAACTCTGCTAACCCAAGACTGGGGGCAGAAGTACAAATCACCGAAAGAAGAGAAAGGTGACTCGCTACATCTCCAGCTTAGCATCCTTTACAACTTAAGGAAATGACTACAAGGAGACCTTAATGCTAACCAATCAGAATGATGCCCGAAGTTCTGGGCAACCAATTATATCGTACCGCCGGATCGACGGGCAATATCGATCTACACCTTTCACATCGTACCATTGAATCGACGGTCAATATCGGTCCTCTTCGACTACAAATCGATGTGACCCAAACGTCCATCGAATACCTTTGACCAACAGAGCACGGATAGAAGAATAAACCACGAATGAGTGTGACTTGACCATTCGACCTCCGTCGCCTTCCTTCGATCCGTCAGGAAGAGCATGAGACCAAATAAGCATGACATGACTGCATTTGAGCTGACTTTATCCCTAGATCTGACGGGAGAACGTAAATCGAAATGGACATGGTTGATCACCCAACTCCAAATGAATGCAATGCGACCATTCATTCATTGACTCTTACCATGATCCGACTAAAAGAGTAATTCAAAACAAGTGCAACCTAAACATCTGCACACTGATTCTTACCCTGGATTCGACAAGGGAAGCATCAATCCTGCATTGGATCTGATTGGACGATTCACTCTTCAGTTTTTGCCCAAAGTACGGCGACCTAAGCAGCGAAGTGAATGTCATTGACCATCCAGAATCTAGCTTATGTCCAAATGTTGGCAAAATAATAATGTATTCTGCTAAGAGGAAAGAACTAGAACATAATACAGGATAGGCACGACTCAGCCTTCCATCGGTTAACTCGATCCCATAGTTCAATGGGATAGAATACAAAATTGAAGCGGACATTATCTACCCTACCACTTATCGAGATATTCCCCAGACTTGGGGGCACGAACACGAAGATAAGATAATATGATTCAACCATTCATCAGTCAACTCTGGTTCTTAAAGCTTGAACTACAGTATAGACACAGCTAGGACGAGACTAGACCGTCCGCGTAATGCATCCGCCAACCCGTGACTGGGGGCAAAAGAGTAATTATCCAAGAGTTGACTATGACAACTTGAGCCTATGACCCATGCCTGATATTCATAACAACTCTAGGTTGCGACCGAAAGGATGCCTAGAGATAGAGTCATCAGATCAATACCCGGACTTATGGGCAACAGATCATCATTCTGACCTTTCCAATGAGCAATGGATCGCAGGTACATTGCATGAAAAGCGCATCATTCAGAAAAATAAGTAAATTCAATCTCAAAGCTGGAGCCAGCTATGTAGCAGCATGCAGTACAAGGCTAAGTTCAACTAATCCTTTGATTCAACATCCTTATAAGCCTGATCATTTACCATTGCAAATAAACACATGAGGCGCCTACAACCCATCACGAGTGTTGTAGATCAGATCACAACTCTGCACAATGATGAAGAAAGAGTCAACTGTTTTACTTCAGGTGAATCTTGATGTGTTCGCTTGGACTCGATCTCATATATACATATACATACATACATATATATATATATGGACTCTCGCTAGCCATGAAGAACCCTGCATTAAATGTCGACCCGAGGCATGTCTCGGTGAACAAAAGCGATGCGACATGGATTCGGAGAGATCTGTTGCACTTAAAGAGGAGGCGAATCTGCTCAAAACCAGTGGGTTTATCCATGATGCCCTCCAACCAAAATGAGTATCCAATCCTTTACTTATAAGAAAAACAAACAGGGAGTGGAGGACATACGTCAAGATTTGCATGGGGTATGACAAAGCACAGCTTTCTACTTTCAATGATCAACCAACTGATGGACCCGACCATCACACATGAATTACTCACATCCATGGATGCAAACTCCAGATACAATCAGATACTTAAGCATGTCCCAGACCAGGAATACAACTGTTTCGCTACTAACTTAGGCCTATAGTGCTATGCTGCAATCTATAGATTCAAACTTAAGGACACTTGTGCTACTTACAAAAGGACGATTAACAGATCATTCAAAAATTAGATCTACCGATCGATAAAAGTAGATGTGGTTAATATGCTCATGACTATCAAACAACCACACCAATGACTTGGCAGAGATATTCAGTGCTCTCCAGAAAATGCAGGATCAAACTCAATCCTTCGAAATGCTCTTTCACCATTACATCAGAAAGATTCTTTGTTTTCATCATCAATTCTCATGGAATCAAGACTAATTTCTAGAAAATTCCGACAATTAGAGACACCCATGTACCGAGGACAACCAAGCAGCTTTGATAGATCGCTTAGAGAGACCTCCCATTTTACCTAAACTTTTGGATCGCGAAGATTTATACATCAATTGGGCCATGTCAACACACGCCATAAGCATCGCAATGCTATGTGAAAAGAAATGAATCCAAAGACCCGTATATGATGAAGGCTGGCTATTGGCAAGCTCACCCCGTTAACATCCATATCGACCAACCGTTACGATAGGTCCAATAGAAACCTTAGATGTCTGAAAAGTTACTCAAATGGAGTATCAAGCTAAGCCAATTTGATATCACTTATCTCCCTCGGAGAGCTCTCCATGGTCAAAAATTAGCATACTTCATATCTGAATTCACTACATCAGACGATTATCCGAAGAACAGTGGAGAACCGTCCAACCGATGGAGAACGTACACCGATGGAACTTCCAATAATTGGCTTTCTAACATCGAAGTTGCGTTAATGACTCCTAAGGAACGAACGATCTGCTACGCCCTGAAACTCAACTTCCCTGCAACAAATAACGAAGCTGAGTATGAAGCCTTGGCGCTCAAACTTGCAAGAAAACTAGGAGTGGAAACTTTACATGTCTTATGTGATTACTAGTTAGTAGTACGCCAAGTCAGGAAAGATTATCTGACTAGGGGGCAACGTCTTGCTCCTTATCTCAACCGAGTCCAAAAGCTACTAGCCGACTTCGACTGTTGCACCACTACACAAATCTCAGAGAACAAAACGAAAAGGCCGAATCACTCGCCAAGCTAGCCAGTTATGGGGATGCGTGACAAATAGACTTTGTCTCAGTTGAAATGTTTATTATTCCAGGCATTGACATATGAAGATCAACTAGATCTTGGGGACATATCTAGAAAAAGAGTCATGGATGACTTCTATCAAAGATTATCCACAATCGGGGATTCTTATTGAATAAAGGAATGAGAAATGGCATATCCTCCGTGAAGCATCACCGCATAATTATGTCTCGATCGTTCGACTCCATTGATACAAAGCATTACTCCTGTATCCGCCAGTCCGAGACCCAATATGACGTATCCATCGATACGGAGCATACATTCCAACATCTCAGATCGATCCAGGAGAGGATCGATACAAAGGAAGGACTTAAAACAACCATCGAACATTGTTACAACTCGAATTTCACATCAATCCAGGAGAGGATCGTTACGAAACTCGATAAAAAAAAACTTGACAATGACCCATGAACGTGCAAACGTTGACGGGAGTCAGATTAACATACGTACACGTATGACGAACTAATATTCAATTTTTAAAAATGACAGGAATCGAGTGCTTACCTGATGACAATTACAACAGCGAATAACAAATCGCTAGCACTCGACACTCAGTTACAACAATGCACTACATAATCATTGGCAGTCAACAAATCAACATTTATATTACTGGAAATCAATCGAAGGTTACATCTTTTGACGAAAAGATAGAAACTACTCAACGAATCAGATAGAACTTTTTCAGAATGAAGGATGCAGCATTTCAAAGCACGTCATGTTCACACAAGACGTACTTTGGGGGGCAAATGTTATCCCGCTTTTTGGCAAGGCCGTGACACCAAGAACTTGACTAGAAACCAATGACAGTTCGTCTTGGAGATCGGTTATATGAAGGCTCACTATGGATATCGACGAATTTTTTCCGAGTCCGGATCGAGCTAAATTTGATGCGACATGACAAGCAAAGCTATGAGGGCCAACATTCCGAATTTCAAGTCAATCAGAGTTCATATGCTCAAGATATTGATCGATCACGGTTGAGAAATCCAAACTTGCATCGATCATAACTCGAGATCTACAAACCCAAATGCCACCAAATTTTAACAGGAGCTTCAATATTACCTGAAGAATGTTCCTGCTAAATTTCGACTCGATCGGAGCAAGTCTTGACCGAGTCGAAATTTGTTCGTATTGATCGCGGATGGAAAAACTCCAACTTGCATCGATCATATCTCGAGATCTCCAAGTCCAAATACTATGAAATTTTCACAGCAGCTTAAGTATAACATGAAGAATGTTCCTGCCAAATTTCGACTCGATCGGAGCAAGTCTTGACCGAGTAGAAATTCGTTCGTATCGATCGCGGATGGAAAAACTCCAACTTGCATCGATCATATCTCGAGATCTACAAGTCCAAATGCTATGAAATTTTCACAGCAGCTTATGTACAACATGAAGAATGTTCCTGCCAAATTTCGACTCGATCGGAGCAAGTCTTGACCGAGTCGAAATTCGTTCGTATCGATCGCGGATGGAAAAACTCCAACTTGCATCGATCATATCTCGAGATCTACAAGTCCAAATGCCATGAAATTTTCACAGCAGCTTAAGTGCAACATGAAGAATGTTCCTGCCAAATTTTGACTCGATCGGAGCAAGTCTTGACTGAGTCAAAATCTGTTCGTATCGATCACGGATCGGACCGAAACTTCACGGGCTTGGGCGCGCGGGCGGTCCTGAGATCTGAGCGAAATACCAGCCTCCTACACCTATAAATAGACCCCCAAAGCCAACAGAAAAGGGGTTCTTCTTCCTCTTTGAGGTCTCCAACGCCCGGACTCCGATCCAGATCTGAACTCCATTGTTGCTGCTACCAGCGAATTTCACTGCTGCAAATCATTGTTATTCGTTGTAATTCATTGAAATCAATTGTAAACATCAAAGAAAGATCAATAAAGCAAACTACTTCATAGTGGACGTAGGCAATACGCCGAACCACTCTAAATTCTTGTGTCTCCCTGCATTTTAGTTATTCTCATTTCTGAAATTTGGAGTTTTTGTTAGATAAATCCTCTTTTTACATTTAATTTCTTCACTTTATCTCTTCAAAGACTTCCGAAGAGTGTTGTGCCCAATTTTGGTAAAAACACTCCCACCAAAATAAAATCAGAGTTAAAGGTCAACCAAACAGAAAAGATACTTGTAGTATGAACTAACCATGCAAATATTATTAGATGTATTGCAGGAATGCATGGACAATTTGGTAACCTTGGAATTTTTGTCCTAAAGAACAAAAGCCTTCTTTATACAAGGGGGGCCAAATGTTAACCATAAAATATGAATGAAGATAGAGAAGGCCTTCCGGAAACCTTCCTCATAGATAAAGAACATCAGGAGGAATCCCCTCACGACAATGTCGAAAGGATTGTACAACGCTAACACAGAAGTACACATGGGAACTTAAGAATGAAGCTTTCGCAAGCATGAAGGAAAGAACTACTAAAGCACAATGAAGCAGCTAGATACAAAACCGCTAAGCACCTCCCGAATGAAAAGGGAAAATGGCTCCGTAACCATTTGCCATAAAACAAAGACTAAAGAAAAGAAGTTCACGCTAAACCCTTTGAAGGAGTCGAAAGAATGCAGTTAACAGCTTGTAGCAATCCCAAACCTTTCGAAGGAGACAAAGGGTTTCGTCTCTCGACATTCAAAGAGTTCTTACCTTCCAAAAAAGATGAAGAACTCAAAGCAACGGTATGCGACTCTATAATGACCTTTTCGAAAGCATAATAAGCCTTTCGGACCAGTTGGAATACATACTTAGTACCTTTCAACAGTGTCGAAAGGTTTATGATAAGGGCGGAATTCATAGGTCAACAAAGAATGAAGGACAACCTTCCGACAACATTCAAGAAAAGCACGGCTTTCGGCAGCAATCAAATAGGGGAGGAACATCCCGACAAGGTCGAAGGGTTCACAACAGTCAAGTAAGGGAGCAACCTTCCGACAAGGTCGAAGGGTTCACAACACCATATAAAAGACAGACCCTTCGGAAAAGAAGAAAGGTTCATGAATACATTAGGAAATGCAGACCCTTCAACAACATTCAAAGGTCCACGATGATGTACAGTGGACAAACCTTTCGACAAGATCGAATGGTTTACAACTGTATATAAGAGGCGACCTTTCGTCCCAGTCGAAGGCATGGAGCCGAAGGGAGGGCCGCCTGCATCTATAAATAGGACCCATGGAGTCCAGTTTCGGGATCCGATTTTCTTCTCATTCTGCTTTCACTCAACTAATATTGCTTCTGCTCACTACTTTGTAACCCTAATTTAGAAATCAAATTGGGGGTTGGTTTCTTAAATTTTGTATCAAAATTCATCATGAAGAAATAAAGATAATCGTGGCTTGTGATCGACTCGAAATTTGGGGATGATCATGATTAGGCGTTAATTCAATATTAACAGCTGATCATATATGATTTATTTCTTATCTTCTTTGTTTATTTTGAGTATCTTTAGACATTTTCATGAGTCTTGTACCCTTTTCTTGGCTCCGACCATAAAAAAGGAGATACTACTTGTAAATTAGTCCCTAATTTGGTTCCATGGCATATTAAATCAGTTCTTATTTTTGTCTGAGCATGTTTGGATGATGCATTCTTTTCGAAGGGTTTTCACGAGAAGAATATCAACCTAGGAGGCCGAAAGCATTAGAAAAATGTAAAACAGAGTAACATCTTCTTTCGACAAGATCGAAAGGAGATGAAAATCATTGATCGACTGCTCTCGGTTTCCAAGGAGATGGAATACAATGAAATGACAAGGTCGAAAGCTATATAATCATAGCAACCTAGTCGAAAGGTTTAGATGATCTTTAAACCCTCCGGCCAGGGCGGAAGGTTTAATAATTCTATTATGCCAACCAAACCATAAGGTTTAAACGGAACCTCAACCTTCCGACATGGTTAATGAGTTAGTAAATTTTCTACTCAATTTCATAGAAGGGGTAAACAATTTCTCAAAACCTTTCCATATTGCCCATCTCAGGCTAAGGTTAAAACTAAGGCCTTAAACCCTTCTGACTTAGTCATTTTATTCGAAAGATGTGAATTCACTCAACCACAAAGTTGAGCCCATGTGAAACAATCTTATGCAAAGCATTGGGGATGTTAACAAGAAATCTTGTTAACAACAGTCAATACATAGAATTTATTTCAATCCTTGTTATCGCCAAAATCTTCGAAATTAGTTATTTCAAAGTTTTATTCAAATTCATATTCAAATAAATTACACTAATAAATTATTAAATTTTATTTCTAAGCATTTTTATTCAATAATTATATTAAATCCTATAATTTTAAAACAGTTAAAAATACGGGTCGTTACAGTCATCCCATAATCCCCCGAAGTCCAATGCACAAGCTCATAAAAATTTCTCCAAGATCTTGTTAACCCTTTCCGTTTTCCCATCTGTCCGCGGATGGTAAGCGGTACTCATCTTGAGCTTGGTTCCTAAACTCTCCTGAAGACTTTTCCAGAACTCGCTAGTGAATAAGGAATCTCTATCACTAACAATATTACTAGGAATTTCATGCAGTCTAACCACATTCTTCATGAACAACTTAGCAAATACAGGTGCCGTCCTATTTGATTTAATTGGAATGAAATGGGCACTTTTGGTCAATCTCTCCACCATAACCCATATACTTTCATTTTCTCAATTAGAACTCGGCAACCCGTCTATAAAATCCATAGAAATAGAATCCCACTTCCACACAAGAGTACCTAATGGCTGAAGAAATCCACTTGGCTTCTGATGTTTGGCTTTTACCTGCTGACAGTTCAAACACCGTTTCACCCATAGCCAACATCCCTCTTCATTCTTTCCCAGAAGAAACTTCTCTTCATATCCCGATACATCTTCGTTCGCCTAGATGAATAGTGAACTTCGAACGATGGCATTCCTCCAAGACTTCCTTCCTTATGTTTTCGACATTTAGAACACATAATCTACCCTTCTTTCTTAACCATCCACTTTGGTCAAGACTAAAATCTTTCAAGTCATCGCTCTCTCTTACATCCTTTAATTTCCTGATCCTTTCAGCTAACACTGGATCCTCTTCCTGTTTAGAAGCAATCTTCTTAATCAATACCGGTCGGACTTCCAGACAAGATAATGTAGCAGATCCCCCACTAGACCCAGCCTCGAATCTCCACTGTACTTTGCAAGCTGACAATGTTTCTAAATCCTTCCACTCCGCAATCATCACCAAAACTGCATTCTGATGTTTCCTACTAAGTGAATCTGCCACCTTATTCCCTTTTTCGGGTGTATACTTAATTCCAAAATCATAAGTAGCAATAAACTCCAACTATTTTTGCCGTCTCATGTTCAGCTCCTTCTGAGAGAATAAATACTTCAACGACTTATGAGTTGTATATAGCTCGAACCTCTCTCCCAAAAGGTAATGCCTCCACACCTTCAAGGCAAATATTACTACAGCTAACTCCAAATCATGCGTCGGATACCTAACCTCATGCGATCTGAGCCGTCGAGATGCATAGGCAATCACTTTACCCCTCTGCATTAGTACAGCTCCTAACCCAGTACCGCGCGCATCTGTATAAACTACCAAGTCCTGATTCCCCTCCAGAACAACTAACACCGGTGCATGGGTCAATAAGTGTTTCAAGCTCTGAAATGCTTCCTCACACTTATCGATCCATACAAACTTTACATTCTTTCGTGTTAGCTTAGTCATCGGCGCTGCTATCCACGAGAAATCCTTTATAAACCTCCGATAATATCCCGCCAATCCAAGGTAACTTCTTATCTCAGTTACTGTTTCTGGTCTCTTCCAATTATTAACGGCTTCAATCTTTTCTAGATCGACTGACGGTCCTTTCTCCGAAACCACATAACCAAGAAACTTCACTTCCTTCTTCCAAAAATGGCACTTCGAAAACTTTGTCTTTAGCTGATGTTGCCTCAGCATCTCAAGCACAACTCTAAGATGAACTTCATGCTCCTTCTCATCCTTAGAGTATATCATAATATCATCTATAAAAACCAACATGAACCTATCCAGGTGCTCTTGGAAAATCCGGTTCATCAAATTCACAAAGAATGTCGGGGCATTAGTATGTCCGAACGGCATAACTAACCATTCATATGATCCATATCTCTTCCTAAACGCCGTCAAAGGAATACTATCCTGTCGCCAGATCCAACTGAGAGAATATCTTTGCCCCACTCAACTGGTCGAACAAATCGTCAATCCTAGGCAACGGATATCGGTTCTTTATCGTTTTCTCATTCAACTTACAATAACCGATACATATCCTTAACGATCCATTTGGCTTCTTGCCAAATACTATGACTACTCCCTAAGGCGAACTACTTGGTCTAATAAAACTCTTACCTTCCAAATCCACCAACTGAGCCTTTAACTCCTTTATCTCTGTTGGTGTCATCCTGCTTGGCGGCCTACTCACCAGTTCTGCCCCAGGCACCAATTCTATCTGAAACCCGATAGCTCGTTTCAGTGGTAATCCAACCACCGGCGCAAAAACATATGTGAATTCTCTAACTATGAAAACGTGATTCAACTCATCTTCTAACTCCATAACACTCAACAAAGCATTCACCTCACAGCTAGGGTTTTCTACAGTATAAACTATCCGATCACTACAATCCGGGTGTCTAAGTGATATTTTCTTATCTAGGAAAAATATCCTAGCATTGTATTTACTTAACCAATCCATGCCCAATATAATTCCGAACCCTACAAAATCAAATACATGCAACCTGCAAAAAAAGGTGTAACCTAGCAATTCGAACTCTAAGTGGTCACACTTCATCCCAAGTGTCGCATACCCACCTATCGGATTTGTAACTCTTAAGGAAGTAACTAAATATGTGGGTTCTAGGTTAAGTTTATCTACCAAACATTGAGATATAAAATAATGCGATGCACCAGTATCAAATAAAACGCTAACAGATATATCATGGATCTGAAGCTTACCTCCTAACACAGCCTTTCCCTTCTCCTACACTGCTGGTCTCGAAGCAGCGGGCTCCAATGCATACACTTGGCCCTTTCCATCCTTTGCGGGCTCCTTGCATTGATTCTTGTAGTGGCCTATTCGATCACAATTAAAGCACCTGATGTTCTTCTTTCCAATCACTTCCTTTCCTTTTCCCTTTTTAGTATGACACTTATGGGCATAGTGTCCTTTCTTGTCGCATTTGTAACATACTACTTCAGACTTTCCCTTCTTTGCTGCTCCTCCTTTCTAAGCTTTCTTCTTGTGGAAAAACTTTCTCTTTTGGCCCTGTCTAACTTGGACCTCCTTCTCCTTCTTCTTCTCCAAACTAGCTAACATCTCCTTATGTCTCAACGCCATTTCCACTACCACAGCACATGGATCTTTGATGTGCGGTAAAGTAGCCGTGGCCAACTCCGGCTTTAAACCTCTAATAAACTTTTCATTTCTTTCAACACTGTGTCAATAGTTGCATACCCATACTGGGCTAACTCTTTGAATCTTCTAGCATATTCCAGAACAGACATCCCCCCTTGTTCCAGCTCAGCAAACTTCCTAACCTACACAGACTGCGCCATTACTGACATGAACCTTTCTTGAAACCTCCTTCTAAACTCTGCCCACGTCATAGTCTCTTCATCCACACCAGCAGTTACAACATTCCACGAAAACAAAGAAGCTCCCTGAAGCTGTCTTGAAGCAAGTCTTCTTTTCTGCTCGTCATTGAGCCCTAAGTCAGCAAAAATTCTTACACATTGTAGCAGCCAATTCTCCACTTCGATAGCATCCTCAGTTCCAATAAACGACTTTCCCTTAAGCCTAGCATAGTCTCTGCTCAAATTAGTATACTGATTGAACATCAATGCTTCCTGAACTCCTCCTCTAGCAGCATTTCCTCCAACAACCCCAGCAACGATCCCAGCTTGCATCATGTTTGCAAAAAACTGATACATGGCTCCCATGTCCACTTGGGGAACCCCAGCACCAACATTCTCAGCCTGAGCCTGACCTTGACCTCTTCTAACATTTGGTCGGGCATTTCCATTTATGGTGGTGCTGTCTCCTCATAGAATAACTATGTCTCTTCTTCCGTTCATATCGGTATTCAAGCCTAGTGAGATGCAGTAGAATAGCCTAACAAAGATAGGAGTCTAGAGATAAAACGTATACTTATATATAGCAAATACAAGTACGTTACTATAGCGTTATCCCATACCCCATTCTTAACTCTAATTCTTAAGGGTTACGTTTTCAAAAATAATTTTTAGTTAAAGTATTTCATAAACATATGCTCTGATACCAAGTTGTAACACCCCTATCTAGAGGCCCAAAGCTAAGCGCTACGGATGTTGCAGTCAACTATAGTATTACATTCCAGTGACTAAATTCGGCTATATTAATGGTATCCATAATATCAGAAGCACTTGAATATGAAACAAATCGCAGATTTCAAAACAAAATTTTCCATTACATTTCAAAACACATGTTCCATATTCGTATTACATAATCCCATAACGTTTCCCAAGCAATGATAAAATATACTTATTACAAAATATGCCAAGAGCAACATATAAAGATGCCCCCCTGGATGATCAGAATCATATAGTCATAATTGACTTAATACATACACAACGGAAATAAACACAAAACAAAGAACTGCAACTCCTAAATAGCTATCCGTTAGCCTTCTGCTCGCCTCCGGTAGCTTTATTCGTCATCCTACTAAACCCTGAAAGAACCTCAACCATCAGCCTACTCAAATCAATTTTGAGCACTCGAGATTTTAAGAGGAAAACATAAACTTTGAGTTAGACATAAAGCCTGGTGTGAATAATACTATACATCCCGATTGTTAATGTTTAGTGAGACCACGCCGCTTAGCGAAACGGGTTTTCCTCACTAACATTCTTTTAAAACATATCTTTTGTAAAAACATCCCTACAACCAAAACTGGTTAAATACTGTAAAGCATCATTGTGTAAATATACATATCAGGTAATAAAAGAACTATCTGTTCAAACACTTTAGTTTTATTTGGCTAACTATTAACCTTTGGTTGACTAGGGCCTACTAGACAATACAACAAAATAATCTAACATCTGTTAGACACACCTCTTCTGGATGGTCTGTCCTTAACTATCTGTTAAATACTTCTCTTCTGGACGGTCTGTCCCTAACTTAACATCTCCTAAGGTCACCTGATCCTAATGGTTTTGCGGGCACACCAATAATCTATATGTATACAAATATATATTCCCTTCTGTGTGTAATCATAAATTTTAGTCTTACTTGTGACAAAGCCCTACACACTAAAATTTTGGACTAAATTAGTTGGGGCCAATAGCTAATGTATAGGGCGTGACCCTATACCAGTCCCATCTGATATTCTAATATCTGAGTCATTTTACTTAAGGATATCTTCCCAAAATTTTCCTTGAAAACATTTTTTCAAATTGATTTAAAATATTTAAATCAAACTCATACAAGGAAAATACATATACTCTATGCTTTACCCAAAATCACCTTGCCACGTTATATATTTACTTTACTCAAACCTTTGTTGATGAAGACACTTAAACACTTGAAAGTACCCCTTTAGATTCTATTGAATGTTCTCCTTTCAAAACCAAGTAAAACCCTTTATTTGTCTAGGTCGAAAGGCCAAAGATTCCCTTTAAAAACCATACTTAAAACCCTTTAGAAACCTTTGAAAAACTTCCTTTCGAAAGAATTAAAACTTTAGACATCATGTCTTAAAATAGTTCAAAACATTGCCTTTAAAAACCTTGGAAAAACCTTCCATTTCAACCCTTTCGAAACCATCAAAAACACTACCTTTCGACTTCTTCGAAACTCTTTGGGGAACAATCCATTCGAAACCATTTTAAATACCTTTATAAAGCATCAAACCTTTAGAAACTCAAACCTTTCGAAAGCACTTGGGTTCAATTTAAAACATGTGGAAAAACACCTTTCGAAACCATTTAAACCAACTCTTTCGAAACCTTTGGGTTATATTTTAATCAGAATAATAAGGGTCATTTAAAACATCTAAGTCGAAAGCCTTCCTTTCAAAACCCATTCCTAAGTGAAGAAGTGACGGTGTTGAAACCATCCATTCGAAATCATTGGAGAACTGGTTAATTTTTAAAACAAAGTATACCTTCCGAAACCATTGACTTCGAAAGGTAGAAAGGCGGCAGTTAGGGGTTTCGACCCCTTCAAAAGTATTACTTAAAATAAAAGAGTGCAACCCATACAAAACCTTCTCGTTTTAAAATATTTGACCCAGTCGAAAGCCAACTGAGTCGAAACCCAACCTTTCAAAAGCAAAGTAGGCGCTACCTTTTATTTTAAAACAAGGTATACTCCAATCCCTTCGGAACCTAGCATTTCGACCAAGTACCCTTCGCCTCTATCCAATACGCTACGTACCAAGTAGCTTGATACCATGTGCATTGGTTTCAAAACCAATAGTGGCGAAAGGTCTGGGTTGGAACCCCTTGTGCTGAAAGTGGTTGAACGCACAAAAAACTTATTATTATTTTTTTAACTTAAAAGAGAAACTTTTAACTAACCTGCTATTGTTTGTCAAAATTTTATTGGTTGCTGAATATCTTTTTCAAAAGTGCTGTCAATATTTTCAGAATTAAACAATGATTTTATTTTACAAAATACCCCTTCTCCTTAATTAAATATATAAAACATTTAAGTCCCATACCTTAAATAATTTTATATATTCATCAAAACACTTAGGAAAATTCTATAAAACTTCTAGAAAATCCTTTTCAATATGTTTTCTAACATATATAAATTCCGGACCCAAATAATCATGTATTTTGCCGTAAATAATTTATAACCCAATAAATCATTTTATTCACTAGAAAATTAATATAAAATCCACATTAATTCAGAAAATTATAAAAATTGAAACCCACCTCTAAAATATTATTTCCGATCTACATTAGAATTCACAAGGCTTTTGGATATCATTTAATAGGGTTTTCATGTCAAACCTATCATAAAATCAATATAAATATGCATAAATCATCAACAAGTATATATAAACTTTTAATCATTCAAAACATGGAATAAACATGCAAAAATAATTTGGATTATCCTTAAAATCGAAAATCATAAGAAAATGGGATGTAGTAATTATTCGCCTTAGCTTTGTGATTAAAGATATGAGATTTGATCTTGATTAAGTTGATTTGATTTTCCTCTTGAAAACTTTAGCTTTCTATTCTTCTCCTTTGTTAATGGTGGCTGGCCTTGGTTTTGGTGTTTTTGTTTATGATAAAATGAAATGAAGGCATGTTCATTTTCCCTAAGGGTTTAGGGTATTAGGAAATCCTTTTTTCCCCTATTTTTCCCTCCCCTATTTCCTAGCACTTAAGTCCATTTTACTTCATTTATCTATTCATTTATATGGCATGGCTACCCCCTTAATTTAATCGCAAATCTCCATCCATTAATCAACACATTATTTTATTTAGTTTAACTAATTGAATATCCTAAATAATGTTACTAAAAATATGGGGTGTTACAAGAGTTCTAGGATTAGCGGGATAATATAGACTCTTTATCAAGGACTTCTCGAAGGTAGTAGCACTGTTGACCAATTTGATAAGAAGAGCAGACTTTTGTGTGGTATGCGAAGTGTAAGCATGCGTTTGTGAGTCCGAAGAACAGGCTGATGAGTGCACTAGTTTTGACCATTTCGAGCAGGAATTGGGAGCTAATGGTACACACAGACGCCTGTGGTACTGGATTAGGTGCAATGTTTATGCAGAAGGGAAAAGTTATCGCTAATCGATAGTGGAAGCTGCATGACAGGAAGTATCCAACTCATGATTTGGAGTTGGCGGCGATAGTGTTTGCTTTGAAGATTTGGAGGCATTATCTATTAGGAGAAAGGTTCGAGCTATTCGAGGACCGTAAATCCTTAAAGTGCCTTTTCTCCCAGAATGATCTTAACCTTCGGCAGCAGCGATGGTTGGAATTCTCGGCCTTCATGACTTTGATATCTCCTATACGCTTGGTAAGGGAAATGCGGTCGCCGATGCATTGAATAAAAGGCATGCCGGTTTTGAGCGATGTTCCTGGAGTAGAAGCAGTTGGAGTATATTGCTGGTTATGACTTTAGACCTCATTGCGAGTTAGAGCCAGATATGTTGGCAAGTTTGACGACCATACCTACTTTGATTGAACGGATCAGTAATAGTCAAAGGCAAGATGTTAGACTAGCATAGATCATGATGAAAATAAAAGGAGGTGTAGAGTCTGGGGATATGAAGCGCTACAGACTTGACCGAGAAGGTTGGATCTGTAAGGATGGAAGACTGTTTGTCCCTGAAGTTGATGGATTACGAGATGAAGTGCTACAAGAACGCCATCATTCTAGGTTGACTATATACCCCGACAGTAATAGGATATACCATGATTGTAACGACCCGTATTTTACGGATCGAAAAGTTTGTCAAAATCTGGAATTTTTAGTGTTGTTGAGCCATTTCAGATTTTAGGCAAAATATTGTTTAAGTCCTAGGTCGACATTTTAGGTCGACTTTTTAGGTCGACATTTTAGGTCGACTTTTTAGGTCGACATTTTAGGTCGACATTTTAGGTCGACTTTTTAGGTCGACATTTTAGGTCGACTTTTTAGGTCGACATTTTAGGTCGACTTTTTAGGTCGACATTTTAGGTCGACTTTTTAGGTCGACATTTTAGGTCGACTTTTTAGGTCGACATTTTAGGTCGACTTTTTAGGTCGACATTTTAGGTCGACAGTTTAGGTCGACATTTTAGGTCGACTTTTTAGGTCGACATTTTAGGTCGACTTTTTAGGTCGACATTTTAGGTCGACTTTTTAGGTCGACATTTTAGGTCGACTTTTTAGGTCGACATTTTAGGTCGACTTTTTAGGTCGACATTTTAGGTCGACATTTTAGGTCGACATTTTAGGTCGACATTTTAGGTCGACTTTTTAGGTCGACATTTTAGGTCGACTTTTTAGGTCGACATTTTAGGTCGACATTTTTAGGTCGACTTTTTAGGTCGACATTTTAGGTCGTGGACGACCTAAGGATTTCCAGCCTATAAATACATGGTTCTACTTCACTTTTTGGGATCGGGATTTTGAAGCGACGAAGTGCTACCATTTTGAGAGCTCGACTTCTACACTTCTTTTCTCCACTCTAATCTAGTGATTCCTTCCATCCAAATCGAAGATCAAATCGAGGATCCAAGAGCTTAGATTGAAGATCTACATCCATTGAAGAGAGATTTCATCGTTTGAAGCAGATTTGTGATAGATCGAGTTAAATCCTTCGCTGTCCAGATCTGAAGTGTGTTACTTTTGGGTTGTTTAGGTGATTTGGTGAGTGTTGATTATCTCTCACACGGATCCAAAGGAGTATATCGGATGGTTGGCTCGATTTGGTGTTAAAATAGTGATTTCCATGCATTTTCTTCATCCTAAGTGTAGATCCATATAGATTTATTGTTCATGATGATGTTACATCCATTTTATCACATGTTAACCTATGCAAGTTCATTCGTCAAGTTTATAAAGATATTGTTCATGTTTTCATGCTTGTTGGACTTTCAACTCTTTAATTACGAAAATGCCATTATTGTTATAATTGTCTATTTAGATCATATTTGAATGCTTGATTGCTTGGATTAATGTTTGATTTGATTGATTGCTATGAATTAGATGATTGATGACTTGATTTAGACCGAAGATGATTCAAAAGCTAAGGGAAAGGCTCTTGAATTGGGAAAGCTGCTCGTGGCATATGTAGCGGGATGATGAAGCTCTTATGCATAGATTTGATGAGGTGATGTTGAGATGAAGCTTTGCGAGGATGTGATGAAGCGAGGCAATCATGTGATGAAGACTTGGTTTAATCCAGACGGGATCATTCCAAGCATGTTGATAACTCGGTGAAATGGTTCGAGTTGAGGATAATGGATGGATATGAGAATAGTCGTCGAGGAGGATGACTAGGAGGCTTGGGTCTCATCGTTGTTGAAGGTTCTAGCATGCTCCAAGCAAGAGTACATGGGGACGCCTAAAAGACTAACCATTGATGGTCGAGTACTCTGGGCAGATTCGATAATCCTAGGCACGGGTCACGACGACGTGCGGGAGTTATGTCTAGAACCGGGGTTTCCATTAGCCCTTGACGGATGGTTGAAAGTAGGTGCCGGTCATTCAATTAACGGTGGTATCGAAGCAAGGATAACAGTGATAGCCGAGTCATGGATGTTTGGTTGTATCGTCATTCGGTCTCAAGAGCGGTATTTCCTGGGTGCTTATCTGACCTTGGTTTAGACCTTGGGATTTGTACTTGGAAAACATCGCTCTTGACTCGAGTGAAAATTGCTTTACTTTAAATTGTATGCTTGCTTCTGCTTAGTGTGTGTCTGGGGGCTATCACTGTAGAAAGAGGTGGAGTGGGAGGGTTGTATTCCTATTCCTTTTCCTTTATGCTCTTTTGGTATGTTGTTAGTTAATTTTATGCTCACTAAGACTGTTGTCTGACTCAAGGCTTTATGTTTTAATTCTTATTGCCTTGGGCTGTTCGACCATTTTGGGACGGGCAGACTAGGTAGCAGGTGACAGGTGCTGTTCTTGCTTTCCACGGTGTTGATATCGAAGACGAGCTGGAGGGTTGCATATTATCTTCTTACTATATGTACTGGATGTTCCGCTGTTTGTATGTTCTCTGAGTGTTATGTAGTGAGGCTTGATGTATTGACTATTCTGATGATTGTATTCAACTATTATGAAGTTTTATTGATAAGATTCTATTCTGTGAAGCTTCACTATATATATGTTCTATTGTATTTTGTCCATGCGCTGTGAGTAATACGATAGATTCTGTTGTTTTTAATCTACCTTGACAATCGTCCATGGTCGCCTGGCACACTTTACAGCGCACTATCTCTAGATTCGGTGCAGGGGTCATGGGCGGTCGTCACATTTGGTATCAGAGCATTGGTTAATCGATTTTACCCAACGCTCGCTGACGTAACTACGTATGAGAGACGTAATTGTATTTTGATGGATGATTACTATATATATTATAGTAGCTGAGTAGAGTTTGAGTCCTTTATGCAGTTGTTTCTCAAGATGTGCTGACCGTTCCTTTTTATAGATATTAAGGATGAGTCGAAGAGAGAGACCAGCTGCTAGGAAGGTCATGATGCTGAGAGGACTGCGGATTATGCAGCTATGTTCGAAGCTATGATGACTTCGATCATGAGAAGGATACCAGTTTTGGGGACAGCAGTTGATGTTGGAGTTCAGGTTCAAGCTCCAAGACCGGTGGATTTTGCTAAGTTGTGTAAAGACTATACTGCTCTTGGAGGAAAGGTTTTCTTCGGAACAGAATCAACTATTGAGGTCCAAAGATGGATAGATGCTTGTAGAAGGATTTTTGGTGATTTGGGAATTGAGGATGCAACTAAGAGGAAGTTGGCATCAAGACAGCTTCAAGGGAGAGCTTCTGATTGGTGGAACTCTATTACCATTAGTACTCCGGAGGAAGAGATTACTTGGGAGCAATTCCAAACCAGATTTGAAGCTAAGTTCATTTCTACAGCTCAGAAGTCTGTTCTGTTCGAGAAGTTTGTGGAGCTCAAGCAAGGAGGAAGACCAGTTCTTGAGTATGTTTCTGAGTTTGAAGCTTTGTCCAAGTATGCTCGGTCGTATATTGAATCTTCGTATCAAAAGAACGAGAAGTTTGTGACAGGCTTGGACAGTTATCTTGGGAGACAGTTGGTGGATCATTTGGACGATTCATTTGAGAAGCTTGTGGAGAAGGCTCTCAGGCATGAGAATCTGTTTCCTAAAGAGGGATCTGTTGTTGCTGTGACCAGGGGAGAGTCTAAACCACAGCAGGGTGGAAACAAGAAGAGGAAGCAGCAGCAGCAGAAGGGTAAGGATAGCCAGAAGAGGCCAAAGAGCGAAGTGACCTGCTACAACTGTCAGCAGAAGGGCCATTTCTCTAAGGATTGTAAGAATCCGAAGGTACCGATGAAGTGTCACAACTGTGACAAGCCGGGGCATTTCAGGAAGAATTGTCCAGAACCGCGGAAGGACAAGCAGATTGTGCAAGCTTATGCTTTGGGAGCTGTTCCGTCGTCTTCGAAAGCTCCAACTGCTGAGGAGAAAGGAAAGAGTGTGGTGGTTCAAGGTACTCTCTTCCTATGTGGTGTTCCAGTTAGAGTTCTGTTTGATACTGGGGCATCGCATTCGTTTGTTTGTAGTGAACTCGTAGGCCGGTTGGGTTTGGAACCGGATATTGTTGATAGGCCATTGGTTGTGACTAATCCAGTTGGGGGTTCGTCTTGTTTGTGTATGTTATGCCGTGGTCTAGTTGTATCGAGTCATGATTGCTCTTTTGTTTGTGATTGCTTTGTTCTGAACTTTGCGGGGTTCAGAATTATTTTGGGTATGGACTGGCTTAGGAAGTATGCGGCGAAGGTTGATTGCGAGAGGTTGGAAGTGACAGTCGAGAATGTGGATGGGCGAAAGATTGTGATACGATGTAAGCATGAAGAAGGCGTCTTTATGAGCTTCATGTATTCGCTGGTTGTTCCACGGGATGGACTGTCATCAGTGCCGATCGCTAATGGATTTGAGGATGTCTTTGACGAGGTCAAAGGGTTACCACCGCATAGAGAGATCGAGTTTCGTATAGATCTAGTTGAAGGAGCCAGACCTGTTGTGATGCCTCTTAGGCGGATGGCGCCTAGGGAACAGCAGGAGTTGAGGGTGCAGGTTGATGACCTTTTACAGAAAGGATTCATTCGGCGTAGTGTGTCCGAGTGGGGTGCACCAGTTGTTTTTGCAACCAAGGCAGATGGGTCATTGAGATTGTGTGTGGATTATCGTGAGCTGAATAAGGTGACTAAGAAGAACAAGTATCCATTGCCGAGAATAGATGACTTGTTTGATCAGCTTCACGAAGCTAAGGTGTTTTCTCAAATGGATTTGGCAACGGGATTTCACCAGTTGAGAGTGGCTAAGGATAGTGTGCCGAAGACTGCTTTTAGGACACCATCCGGTTTCTTTGAGTGGATGGTAATGCCGTTTGGATTGACTAATGCGCCAGCATATTTTGTGGATCTTATGAATAGAGTGTTCAGGGATCAGTTGAGTAAGTTCGTGCTAGTGTTCGTGGATGATATTCTGATTTATTCCAGAACTGAAGAAGAGCATAAGACGCACTTGCGTATTGTTTTGGAAATCTTGCAGAAACATCATCTGAAGGCTAAGTTTTCGAAGTGTCACTTCTGGAAGAGTGAAGTGAGGTTCTTAGGCCATGTGATTTCTGGAAATGGAATAGCGGTTGATCCCGCTAAGGTGGCAGCAATCCAGGATTGGGTTAGACCTAAGAATGCATCTGATGTGAGAAGTTTTCTTGGATTAGCAGGATATTATCGACGGTTTATCAAAGACTTCTCCAAGGTAGCTGCACCGTTAACAGGGTTGACGAAAAAGAACCAAGTGTTCAGATGGGATGATAAGTGTGAGCAAGCTTTCAAAATCCTGAAAGAGCGATTGTCAAGTGCTCCTGTTTTGACTATTCCAACTGGGAATGATGAGATGGTGGTTTACAACGACGCATGTGGTACTGGACTTGGAGCAGTACTGATGCAGAGAGATAAAGTTGTTGCGTACGCAAGTCGACAACTGAAGCCGCATGAAAGGAATTACCCGACTCATGATTTGGAATTAGCGGCGATTGTTTTTGCTCTGAAGATGTGGAGACATTATCTATTGGGAGTTCGATTCGAGTAGTTTACAGATCATAAGTCGTTGAAGTATCTTTTCTCCCAAAAGGATTTGAATCTTCGGTAGCAACGTTGGTTAGATTTTTTGGCATCATATGATTTTGGTATTGCTTATACTCCGAGAAAAGGCAATGCAGTGGCAGATGCGTTAAGTCGAAGACATGCAGGATTGGGAGCCATGTTTTTGGAATGGAAGAATCTCGAGTATTTAGCTGGATTTGACTTCAGGTCTAGATGCGAATTAGAACCTGAGATGTTGGCAAACTTATCGATAAGACCGACTCTTGTGGAGAGAATTGGCGACAGTCAAAAGCGAGATGATAAGCTTGTCAAGATTATCCGTGATTTGGAATCTGGATTGGAACTAGAAAAGGATAAAGGATTCGAGGTCGATCAAGAAGGTTGGCTTCGGAATCAAGGACGACTAGTTGTTCCCGATATAGATGAATTGAGGAGTGAAGTTCTGAAGGAAAGTCATCACTCGAAGTTGACGATTCATCCAGGTGGAAATAAGATGTATCGGGATATGAAGAGAACCTATTACTGGGAAGGCATGAAGAAGGATGTTGGAAATTTCATTTCCAAGTGCATGAACTGCCAGTTGGTAAAGGCTGAACAGAAGAAGCCAAGTGGATTGCTTCAGCCATTAGAAGTTCCTACATGGAAGTGGGAGCCAATATCGATGGATTTTATCGATGGGTTACCGAGAACAAGAAAGGGAAATGAAGGAATTTGGGTCATCGTAGATCGTCTGACTAAGAGTGCAAGATTCATTCCTGTTCGATCGACTAGGACTGCATCAAAGTTAGCTGAGTTGTATGTTAAGTGGATAGTTCGATTCCATGGTATTCCGAAGAGTATAGTGAGCGATCGAGATCCATTGTTCACTAGTGGATTTTGGAAGAGCTTCCAAGAAGTTTTGGGAATCGAGTTATGTTTGAGTACAGCTTATCACCCTCAAACAGATGGTCAGACCGAGAGAGTCAACCGTGTTTTGGAAGATCTCCTCAGAGCTTGTGTTTTGGATTTCGGAGGATCATGGGAAGATCACCTTCATTTGGTGGAATTTTCATATAACAACAGTTACCAGTCAAGCATTGGTATGGCACCGTATGAGGCATTGTATGGAAGACCGTGTAACTCTCCGACATGTTGGTTAGAGACCGGAGAAAAACTGATGCTTGGGCCAGAGATGATTCGACAGACTTCGGATTGTATAGAGATCATTCGGCAGCGAATGAAGGCAGCCCAAGACCGTCAGAAAAGTTATGCTGATAAGCGTCGTAAGGATTTAGAATTCGACGTAGGTGATATGGTCTTTGTGAAGATTTCTCCACTGAAGAATGTTATTCGATTCGGAAAGAAAGGAAAATTGACTCCGAGATTTGTTGGACCATTCCCGATTATCGAGCGAATTGGAAAGCTCGCCTATAGATTGGAGTTACCAGAGAAGATGTCGGGTGTGCACAATGTTTTTCACGTATCGTATCTACGAAAGTATGTGCACGACTCGAATACAGTGGTTTCTGCAGATAGCTGTGAAGATTTTGAAGTCGATCCAGTTGTTGAGAGACCTCGTAAGCCGCTTCGTGTTGTGGAAACCGACACGAAACAGCTTAGGAGGAAGGTAGTTAGGTTGCTCAAGATACAATGGAGTGATGATGATAACGACTATACATGGGAGGTGGAAGAGAGGATGAAGGCAGCTCATCCTGAACTCTTCGATGTATGGCCCTAAGGTGTCGTGTCATCTAACGAAATTGAAACTTGTTCTAGTTTTAGAATTCTGCATGCTAAGCTAGAATTGGATGCATGGTTTGTTGATTGCTATGGATGGTAGGCGTGCAGAATAGTTTTTGATTGCTTTGTTTGTTTGGAATTTCGGGGGCGAAATTCCTAAGGGAGAGAATGTAACGACCCGTATTTTACGGATCGAAAAGTTTGTCAAAATCTGGAATTTTTAGTGTTGTTGAGCCATTTCAGATTTTAGGCAAAATATTGTTTAAGTCCTAGGTCGACATTTTAGGTCGACTTTTTAGGTCGACATTTTAGGTCGACTTTTTAGGTCGACATTTTAAGTCGACTTTTTAGGTCGACATTTTAGGTCGACTTTTTAGGTCGACATTTTAGGTCGACTTTTTAGGTCGACATTTTAGGTCGACTTTTTAGGTCGACATTTTAGGTCGACATTTTAGGTCGACATTTTAGGTCGACTTTTTAGGTCGACATTTTAGGTCGACATTTTAGGTCGACTTTTTAGGTCGACATTTTAGGTCGACATTTTAGGTCGACTTTTTAGGTCGACATTTTAGGTCGACTTTTTAGGTCGACATTTTAGGTCGACTTTTTAGGTCGACATTTTAGGTCGACTTTTTAGGTCGACTTTTTAGGTCGACTTTTAAGGTCGACATTTTAGGTCGACATTTTAGGTCGACATTTTAGGTCGACTTTTTAGGTCGGCATTTTAGGTCGACTTTTTAGGTCGACATTTTAGGTCGACTTTTTAGGTCGACATTTTAGGTCGACATTTTTAGGTCGACTTTTTAGGTCGACATTTTAGGTCGTGGATGACCTAAGGATTTCCAGCCTATAAATACATGGTTCTACTTCACTTTTTGGGATCGGGATTTTGAAGCGACGAAGGGCTGCCATTTTGAGAGCTCGACTTCTACACTTCTTCACTTCTTTTCTCCACTCTAATCTAGTGATTCCTTCCATCCAAATCGAAGATCAAATCGAGGATCCAAGAGCTTAGATTGAAGATCTACATCCATTGAAGAGAGATTTCATCGTTTGAAGCAGATTTGTGATAGATCGAGTTAAATCATTCGCTGTCCAGATCTGAAGTGTGTTACTTTTGGGTTGTTTAGGTGATTTGGTGAGTGTTGATTATCTCTCACACGGATCCAAAGGAGTATATCGGATTGTTGGCTCGATTTGGTGTTAAAATAGTGATTTCCATGCATTTTCTTCATCCTAAGTGTAGATCCATATAGATTTATTGTTCATGATGATGTTACATCCATTTTATCACATGTTAACCTATGCAAGTTCATTCGTCAAGTTTATAAAGATATTGTTCATGTTTTCATGCTTGTTGGACTTTCAACTCTTTAATTATGAAAATGCCATTATTGTTATAATTGTCTATTTAGATCATATTTGAATGCTTGATTGCTTGGATTAATGTTTGATTTGATTGATTGCTATGAATTAGATGATTGATGACTTGATTTAGACCGAAGATGATTCAAAAGCTAAGGGAAAGGCTCTTGAATTGGAAAAGCTGCTCGTGGCATATGTAGCGGGATGATGAAGCTCTTATGCATAGATTTGATGAGGTGATGTTGAGATGAAGCTTTGCGAGGATGTGATGAAGCGAGGCAATCATGTGATGAAGACTTGGTTTAATCCAGAGGGTATCATTCCAAGCATGTTGATAACTCGGTGAAATGGTTCGAGTTGAGGATAATGGATGGATATGAGAATAGTCGTCGAGGAGGATGACTAGGAGGCTTGGGTCTCATCGTTGTTGAAGGTTCTAGCATGCTCCAAGCAAGAGTACATGGGGACGCCAAAAAGACTAACCGTTGGTGGTCGAGTACTCTGGGCAGATTCGATAATCCTAGGCACGGGTCACGACGACGTGCGGGAGTTATGTCTAGAACCGGGGTTTCCATTAGCCCTTGATGGACGGTTGAAAGTAGGTGTCGGTCATTCAATTAACGGTGGTATCGAAGCAAGGATAACAGTGATAGCCGAGTCATGGATGTTTGGTTGTATCGTCATTCGGTCTCAAGAGCGGTATTTCCTGGGTGCTTATCTGACCTTGGTTTAGACCTTGGGATTTGTACTTGGAAAACATCGCTCTTGACTCGTGTGAAAATTGCTTTACTTTAAATTGTATGCTTTGCTATGCTTGCTTCTGCTTAGTGTGTGTCTGGGGGCTATCACTGTAGAAAGAGGTGGAGTGGGAGGGTTGTATTCCTATTCCTTTTCCTTTATGCTCTTTTGGTATGTTGTTAGTTAATTTTCTGCTCACTAAGACTGTTGTCTGACTCAAGGCTTTATGTTTTAATTCTTATTGCCTTGGGCTGTTCGACCATTTTGGGACGGGCAGACTAGGTAGCAGGTGACAGGTGCTGTTCTTGCTTTCCACGGTGTTGATATCGAAGACGAGCTGGAGGGTTGCATATTATCTTCTTACTATATGTACTGGATGTTCCGCTGTTTGTATGTTCTCTGAGTGTTATGTAGTGAGGCTTGATGTATTGACTATTCTGATGATTGTATTCAACTATTATGAAGTTTTATTGATAAGATTCTATTCTGTGAAGCTTCACTATATATATGTTCTATTGTATTTTGTCCATGCGCTGTGAGTAATACGATAGATTCTGTTGTTTTTAATCTACCTTGACAATCGTCCATGGTCGCCTGGCACACTTTACAACGCACTATCTCTAGATTCGGTGCAGGGGTCATGGGCGGTCGTCACAATGATATAAAGTAGAGCAATTATTGGGAGGAGAGGAAGAAGGATGTATGCGCATTCATCTCGAAGTGCATAAACTGCCAGTTGGTGAAGGCAGAGTAAAAGAAGCCAAGTGGATTGTTGCAACCGCTTGAAGTTCCCGAATG
Source organism: Allium fistulosum (assembly GCA_030737815.1). Lineage (NCBI taxonomy): Eukaryota > Viridiplantae > Streptophyta > Magnoliopsida > Asparagales > Amaryllidaceae > Allium > Allium fistulosum. The sequence continues at coordinate 1,035,940,845 of CM060902.1, read as the reverse complement.
GAAGTGGAAGCAAATATCGATGGATTTTATTGATGGACTACCGAGGACTCGAGTAGGGCATGACAACATTTGGGTCATAGTCAATTGATTGACCAAGAGTGCTAGATTTATACCCATCAAGTCAAGTAGAAAGGCAGCCAAACTGGCCTAGTAGTATGTGAAAGGGGTTGTACGATTTCATCGTGTGTCGAAGAGCATTATGAGCGACCGAGACTAGTTGTTCACTCGCGGATTTTGAAAGAGCTTACAAGAGGCATTGGAGATCGAGGTACATCTTAATACGGCTTATCACCCACAAACTGATGGGCAGAACGGGAGAGTGAATTGTATCTTGGATGATCTCTTGCTAGCTTGCATACTCAATTTCGGAGGCTCGTGGGACAATCACTTGCGTTTGGTGTATTTCACATACAACAATAGCTATCAGTCTAGTATCTGTATGGCACCGTATGAATCATTGTATGGTCGACCGTGTAACATCTCTTCGTGTTGGTAGGAGGTGGGTGAGAAATTGATACTTGGGCAAGGTATGATTAGAAAAACCTCAGAGAAGATAGAGATCATTCGACAATGAATGAAAGCTGCTCAGGATAGGTAGAAGAGCTACACTGATAGAGGACGTAGAGATTTGGAGTTCTCTATCGGCGATATAGTGTATGTGAAGATTTCTCCTTTGAAGAATGTTATTCGATTCGGTAGTAAAGGGAAGTTGGTACCGAGATTCGTATGTCCTTTTCCGATAGTAGAGAGGAATGGGAACCTGGCATATAGGGTCGACTTACCTCAGAAGATGGCGGGGGTGCACAACGTCTTCCATGTTTCTCATCTGCGAAAGTTTGTGCACGAATCAAGTGTGACGCTTGCAACGGATCAACTTGACGATACCGAGATTGAACCAGAAGCTTCGAGACCTTGTAGGCCGGTTCGTATTGTCAGACGCGATATGAACAGCTTAGGAGGAAGATGGTGGAGTTGGTAAAGGTTCAATTGGGTGAAAGTAAAGGCGATTGCACATGGAAAACCGAGGAGAGCACGAGGGCCACATATCCAGAGCTCTTTGTATGGTAAGACCTACTGTTTATCATATTTATTTTCACCTTTGATATCATATAGGGTAGTTTAGTTTCTTGCATGCTAGGTTAAGCTTAACTACATTATTGGTTGCATGGCTGCTTCTTTGATATGAATGATGGTTGCATATAATTGTTAGGCATGTGGGGTTAACTATGTTTGACTTATTTAGGGATTTCGAGGGCGAAATTTCTAAAGGAGGGGGGCGGGGAAGTGTGTAACGACCTATATTTTACGTATCGGAGGATCGTAAAATATTTTTGTTTTATTCATATGAGGTCGTATGACTCTAAAATTTTGTGGAATGACTCTTAGGAACATTTTCTACATATTGGATTTTTGTTGAATTTCTTTAACAATTTTGACCCTAAAATTCGTATTTGGACTATAATTTTTGCTAGGAGCTAAGTTAGGGTCTTAAACCACTTCCATTGCTTTAGGATGATAGTTTCTCATTCCATAGAGTGATCATAATAAAAAAAAACGGACTTATCATTTGATAGTTATAGTTGTTTTAAGTTTTGGATGGTACTGGCCTGCATTATTGGGTAATTAACTTAAGCCCGTGTTTATGACCACTAACCCACCTCAAAAATTATGCTAAGGGAAATCTGTAGGAACCGATCTAAGTCATTTCCATCTTCCCCAAAATAGCTTTAAACCTCCATTAACCCTAATTTCATCAAAAGCCTACATTTTCCTTACTAATTTTAGCCAAATCATCAACAAGAGGGATAATTAACATATAGAGCTTGAGATTATCATTGTGGCTAATTCCACTTTAGATCTAAGGAGATGAATTGGCATTTTAGGTATTTGGTGAGTGGTTCTTGACCTCTCACTCTATTGTATATCTTTATATAGTTAAAAATGATATTTTAATATGACTTTAACCCTATATTGTTTTATAGCTTTAATAAAATTTTAACATATGTTTATGGCCGAAATTTAAAGGTTTTAAAGTGGTTTTAAATGGTTTTGCAACCCTTTTTATTCATATTCATATGCTAATGTAAACGTTAGAATTAGATTATGATTTGCTTGATTATCATGTTCTTATGTATTGCATGTATGAATGGATGTTTATGTGTGATATTCCATGTTTGTATGTTGTGCTTTGATTTGGATTGCTAGTGCTTTTAGGTTAGGAAAGGAGTGGTCGAATCGGAAAATCAAAAGCAAAGATGGTCGGAATTGGATTAAACTTAGAGGAGGGGCTCTGGAGCATGGGAGGAGCTAAGGATTCAAGTCGCATCGAAATTGGAGCTAAGTACATGAGTCGGTATTGAGAGGTCTAATCGATACCAGGAGATTTTTCTTCACAAAAACCATTTGGTGGAAGATTTGTACTTCAAATTGGGGATTAGGGTGATAAGTGAAGGCTAAATGAAAGAATTTAGCTAAGTATTAGACTTGGTACCTAGAGCTTTAGAGGGCATGGGAACAAGAGCTTTTGGATTTAGCACCAAGAGATTTGGAATTGATTCCGAGAGCTTTCAAGAGGAGTGGCTGAGGTCCAAGAACTTTAACTGTACTACTTGGTACCTAGTGCTCCAGTCGGTACCGAAAGGTCACTTTTGATGCTATCAAGGTGGAACTTCCAGGAAGGGGAATGTAGACTCTGCAGGTCATGCTAAAGGTGTTCGTTTGTTCGCTTTGGGGTTTAATGGTGATGTGGTAGCACAATGATAGCTTTGTGATTTCGATGATGGAAACTCAATGGTGAACAGAGTTAGGTTTTGATGATGGTGGCTCGATGTTGAAAGGAGTCGTGAGATGGTTGTCCACAAATGGCGGGTTCTAGGAAGAGCGACCCATGGATAGAACGTAAGCATGGTTTTACCATGGAATGGAGGAATGTGGAATGGTCCATTGAGAATAATCAAAATAGATGGAGCAAGGAAAGGGCTCAGATATGCGTGCTAAGGGATCGTCGATACTTGGAGCTTTTTCTGATGTACTCGAAAGCAGGGGTATTTTCGAGATGCTCATGTGTACTTTGTTTGGTTACCCCGGATCGGTTGTTTGAATCCATATACCCTAAAATGGTGGATATGGGTCTACTATCAACTTCGGGCTAACGATGGGTACACTGAAAACTAAGATTTTCATCGGTTCCTGGCATGGGAAAGGCTATACGAGTTATCCTATATCTGGAGCACATTGACTGGTAGTGAAGATTGTTTGATGGAAGCTATGGTTGCTTTGATTGCTTGCATTCTTAGTCTATCACTCTAGGGATGTCACTAGAGTTAGGTATTGGGGATAAGGATACCTAGACACCTGCCATTATGCTTGGTTCGCAGTATATTATTTTGATATTCGTAGTTAGCATATTATGTTTGTTATGTGCTAACTCTTTGGTTGCAGGGACATGTCAGGTATGGTTCGTATACCCTTGTTCCTTACTGTATTGACTTGAATAGTATTTTAAGATTCATTTATCTCTCACGCTAGACAATTGTTTGACCCGAGGTTTTATGCCTTACTTCTTATTATATTGAGTACTTTTAAATATGTAGACTAGATAGCAAGTCTAGATGCGATATAATAGCCATGCAGAAGACAAGCTGTATAGAGCTACCTCATATTATATATATGGATCCCTATGCTTACTCCACAGTGCAACACTGTGGAGCCTTGATAGTGTCCGCTTACTATTGTTGTTATGAGACAATTATTTGAAATTATTTCAGTTTTGTATAAACTCTATACTCTATTTTATAACTCTGTGGATCTGTACTTTGATATTTGGTTCACTTGGTTATTACCGTCTCTTTGTTTTATATCTATGATGTATATTATATTTTATTCCATGTAGTATGAGATATATGATAGGTTTTATGTGAGGTTTTATTTGATTTTCAACCCTTGATGATCGTCCTACATCGGTCGGACACGTCAGCAGCCCACTATATAGTTATAATGGGTGCCGGTGGTGTTGGACGACCGTCACATCGCATATAATATTTGCTACCAGACTAAAATAGTCATGATACTATTTGGAGCATTATATGGAAGGCCATGTAAGTCACCTTTGTAGTTGTAGGAGTCTATGGATAAGATTATTTTGGGTCCGGAGATGGTCAGGGATAGGTAGAGAAGCTGGAACTTATAAGAAAGAGGATAAAAGCCACATATGACCGACAGAAGTCATATGCAGATAAGAGAAGGAATGACTTGGAGTTTGAAGTGGGAGATTTAGACTTTGTTAAAGTTTCTCCATTGTAGAGGGTGGTATGATTCGAAATTTTAGGGAAATTAGCACCCGGATTTGTCGGCCCGTTTCCAATATTGGATAGGATAGGAAATTTGGCATATAGAGTGGAGCTACCAGAGAATATGAAGAAGTTTGTTCAACGTTGTAACAACCTATTGTCAAGGACCAATAAATGGATAATTAATAAATTAAATATGATTTGAATTAATTACTGTGGAATTATTTGATGATCTTGTTATTTTGGAATAAGGAAATATGAATTTGTTAATTGAAATGAAATGTTAAATTAAATTTCTGTAAGATTGAAATTTATTTTGATAAAAGAAAGTATTTTATCAAAGGGTTGTGAATTTAGTTAATAAATGGATTTAAATAAAATGATTAATTAAATAAATAAATTATAAAAAAAGGTAAATAATTTTTGCAAAATAGGTAGTAATATAATTAGTAAGGAATTTAGTGAAGTAATTTTGTATGGTAAAGGGCTTGAAATATAGTGTATTGGTTCATGAAATGGAAAAGAAAAGAAAGAAAATAAGATAATTAGTTAATCTAGGCCCAAATGCTTTATAAGCCCAAACTTAACATTGCTTCATGAACTGGGAGAAAGAAAAAGAAAGAAGGAAATAAAATAGTTTATAAATCTAAGCCTATAACCAATTACTTTATTTCATGATTTTTCCAAGGCGAGAAGTTTCCATCTCCAAAAATACCATCTATAAGTATAAATATAACCATAATGTATACATTACTTTGCTAGAGAAAAACCAAAAACTCACCCAAACCATCACTTTAAAATTCAAATAAAAATAAATTCTATAAATTCCTACACACACAAATTCAAGGCTTATTGACATCTCTACACAAAGCTAGCTTGTAGGACTCAACTTATGTTCATCAATTTGAAGAGATGGGAAATTACAGTGAAGGGGAAAAAAGAAGCAAGAAGAATAACAAGGCGAAGTTAGCAATCTTTTGGGATATTCTTCAGCATCAGGTGAATATTTTACTCACAAATCTATGTCAGTAACGGTGTTACAATATATGAATGTTGATATACTAGTTGTGTCTTTTGGGATATTCTTTGATCATTTTCGATTGATTAAGGATAAATTAATAAATTTAGGGTATGATTGTACCAATGTATGGATGATTTTTAAGTGCATGAAGTGAATGGTAGAAGGTGATAGTAGTGTTGAGGGAGAAGGTGGTCTAGAAGAAGTTGATTTAGGCTCTTTAATTCGCGACACCAGTAAATTGGACCAGTGGTAGCGATCAATCAACACTATATATAAAAAATTTATAAATAAATAAAATGAAATGAAATATAAACATAGTAATTATATACTTATATTTATACTGAGATGTAAATATTATTTAAAATATTTAAAAACTAAATGAAGTAATTTAAAAATATTATTCAAACTAAAATTAATAAAGCTTTAATAAATTATTATTTAAAAATTATCAAATGGTCTTATGATGCACGTTAATGGTTCCAAATCCATATTGTAAACTAGTATAAGTATTCTGTGGTATTTATTTATTTATTTGAATATCATTAAATATTATTTAGTTTAATAATGTATCTTTTATTAAGGAAAATATTATATATGGTTTTAAAATACAATTTATTTTTGTATAATTATTTTAGTAATATATATATATATATGTATGTATGTATGTATGTATATAAATGTATTTGTGTATGCGTCTGTGTGTTTTCATTTCTATGTAGCGAGAAATTTGAATAAACGAATAAGTAATACCGTTTGGAATAAGACTTTCAATAATACTTTTTTGATTGTTCATTGGACTTGTAGCATAAAGGTATATTGTATGGATTGAGTGCAATTTATGAGCATTGAATAAACATTTGAATAATACATGGTGGTATGGGATGTCGTAGTGTTATTTATTTGGTTATTTTTTGTATGTAAATGTCACTCAAATGGGGATTTATTATGTATAATGGGGCTCGCTGCGGTGAGTCACATATATAGCCGTGTGTCGGCAATTGTACATGGCCGTGCATCGACCAATATGTAGAGCCGTGTGTCGGCATATGATTAGAGCTATGTTTATCCGTTGAGTATAAATACTATATGTCTGTCTTTGTCCAACTTCCTTTATGATTCGAGAGTGAATTGGATTAGGTCGATATCCACCTTGGCAGCCAAATTGCGGGGCCTTGCCCTGAATCTATGATACCCTATATTTATAGTTGTGTGTTATCACTGTGTGCATTCACCACTGTGTTACCTAGGGCAGCGGTCTGTTACTATAGGGGGATGTGCCCATTCATGACTGAGTTGAGTCCTTACGTAGACAAGCACATAGATGGATCTTGTCACGATACCCAGACTACGTAACTGTAGACTGTAGGAGTCAAGTCAAATGGACGCATGTGCGGCTCCTGGAGAAAATAGACGTGATGTCTATCTCCCAGCTGGTTTTGATGTGTGTGGTAGATAGACATATAGTATTTATATTCCTATGAATATGAGTATGACTATGCTAGAGATCATGAGTCTAAAGTGTAGTCAATCCCTGTATTATTCATACTCGTTCTTTGGTATGATATAATCTATAATATGAAAGTATGGATCAATGTTATGTATTTGCATAGTAATCATGTTATATATGTTTCACCTTGGAATAATTATAGTCATTTTATCACACTTAAATTGGATTCAGAGATAATCTGGCCCGTATGTTTGATACTCGGGTCAGTCAAAGATATTGCAGGAACAATACAATGTAGATATCCAAGCTCGTTTGGGCGTTTTGGAGAGGCTGGTAGTAGATATAGGATGATACATTCCCTATACATTTTGTGGCCTCATTGATGTATTTAGTAGTTGTATCTGATGATGTATTATATATTGGGTTAGGGACTGTCATTTTACAACCCTTTGGACTATGTATTGTATTGTATGTTATATTTTATCTGTTACATTCTGACTCTGAGTTCTCTATTGTATTATGTGATTATGTATTGTTCTGTCCTAGTACCACATGTGTTTATTGCTTTGCACTGAGATCGTGTATATTTATGATGAGTATTATATGATATATACTGGTGATAGTTCAAGGGAATATTCATGTGTGTCTCATATCACCTCATTCTCCGTATTATCGGATAGTATTACTTAGTAGTACCCTTGGATAGTATGAATATAGATGTGGGGGTGTTTTCATTTGGTATTAGAGCAGGTTTAGAATAATACATGTCGTAAAGAGACACAAGTCTTTGGCCTAGATGGACTTAGAAACACATGTTCCTTGGGTAATTGGTGGATTATATATATATATATATATATATATATATATATATATATATTCATGTATCACTCAGGTATATATGATGATTACACGGTGTAGTCATCTGGATGCATATTTGTTATTTGTATGATATGTATATATATATTAGTGTCATCTTTTATTTATATTTTAATCTGAATCTCACTTTTGTGCAATAGTGAGAAATGGTTGGTCCTCGCGCTGGTCGTGTGGACCCAGGTCAATCTAGTGGATCTGGAGGGGTTTACATGACTATAAAGCAACTTATGGAGCTTGTGAGGAGCATCCATCATTTGAGCGCTTCCACCAATCCAAATCCTCCCACTCCTCGATTTGATTTTGCCAGACTATGCAGTGAATATGCTAGCCTTAGAAGAAATACCTTCAAGGGCACAAAGGGGGTGATAGGAGTGCAGGCTTGGTTGAAGACGTGTGAATGTATCTTCACACTTTTGGGAATTACTGATCAGCAGAAAGTTCAAAGTGCTTCCAGCCAGCTTCAAGAAAGAGCTCTAGATTGGTATGGCCCATTGGTTACTGAGATCGATAAGGCGGAGTTGACTTGGGATGAATTCAAGGATCGCTTTGAGCGGAAATTCCTTCCAAAAGCTAAGAAGGTAGTTATTTCAAGGAAGTTCATATATCTCAAGCAAGGATGTATGGTTGTAGCCAAGTATGTTGCCACATTCGATACATTGTCATAGTATGGAATATAACTTATTAACACACCGTTGAAGAAAAATCAGAAATTTGTGTATGGGTTGAAGAAATCTTTAAGAAAGGCTCTCCTACCTCGGTTGGAGGTTACTTTTGAGAAGCTTGCGCACACTGCGCTAAGGCTTGAGGAGGAGGAAAAAGAAAGCGGTGACGGTGAGACAAAGAGAAAATAAGCTATTGGACAAAAGCAAAGGTTCCATTTAAGGAAGCATAAGACAATATTTCAAGGCAAGAGATGCATTCAAGTGTTTTAACTGTGGGGAGAAAGGTAATTACTCAAGAGAGTGTACTAAGCCGTGCTCCCTTCCACATTAGAAGAAATGCAAGATCTGCAATAAGGAGGGACATCTTAGCTACACTTATCCTACTATTGATAAGAAGAGTGGGAAGATGAATGCTATGTAAGTGGTTGGTGGCACTTCTCATGTAAAAGGGAAAGCTCCTACCATTTTAGAAGGCATGAACTTATTTAAAGGAATTCCTATTAGAGTTCTCTTTGATATAGGAGCATCTCATTATTTCGTATCAGAGGAACTAGATGATAAATTTGACTTGGAGGTTGTGTGCTTAGTTACATCGCTAAGGATTGCTAATCCTATCGGAGGATACACAACCCTTGGGTTGATGTGTAAGGATGTTGAATTGGTATTATGTGACTTGTCCTTCTACTGTGATTTGCAAGTTTTTGAATACTTGGGATTTGGGATTATTTTGGGAATGGATTGGCTCAACCATTATGAGGCTCATCTCTATTGTCCTGAGGGCGTCGTTAGCTTAAGCCATCTATATTCTATTAATTGAGTTAGTTTGGTTCTTGAGAATATCGATCAAGGCTTAAATGGATCATTATTTGCACTTGATGCGAGAGATGAAAATGACATTACTGATAGAGTTAGTGGTATACCTATGACAATTATGTAGTTTGTTATATATATCCAACTTGATAACCATTCTTGTTCAAAATAAAAGGTGTTTTCTTTCTATTATATACTTGATATAACATGTTACATTAATTAATTAATTAAGTTAAAAGTATATTTAATAGAAAATCCATAAATGGTATGTTTTGTGATAGTGTTACAAAGTGTCAAACCCTGAGTAATTTACCATGCTTAAAATAAATATACCATTTTAAATATTCCTAGTCAAGATGTATCGAGACTAGATATCGATACATCTATTGAGACTAGAGTATGTAACGCTCTCCGAATGTTGGACGGTGTATTACTTATGCCTACTGGAGGCACCAAGAGGTTACATACTGATAGTGTTAACGGGTTTTTAGCCAAGCAAAATGTCAATGGAAGTTAGAACGACAAAACAAAGACGAAACAACTCGAAATCTTAGAAGCACACTTATAAGAGGCAAAGAAGCGGCTTGGGGAAGTGTCACCCAAAAATAGGCAAAGTAAATAACTCGGTGCCAAATTATTTAACTCGGGGCCAAGTCATTTTTCTTTCCCAAAACTCTTCTTCAACTTCATGCGAATCATTATCTAACTCTACCACTCGTAACCAAGTGATTTCCCAAAGTTTGGACAACCATTTTCAAGAGGTGACGAGAAGAACACTTAGAAAGCATGTCAGCTCAAGTGTTGGTGGAATGATCACTTGAATAAACTAATAACCCATGAAAATAGCATGGAACACATCAAATTGAATATAGGAAAGCAGAGCAAAGGAGTTGAAGCAATTTCCATTGAAGAAGATAACTCAGCACCGAGTTAAATAACTTGATACCGAGTTATTTATTTAACTTGGTTGCCTCCAAGTTTTCTTGTGTGAGCTTATGCCGACATCTAGACCCTTCTCCAAGCTGGCTTCTGACCCAGTACACCTATTTTTCTATAAATGCATGCCATAATGCAACCAAAATAGGATATTCTTTCTACTCTTTCTCCTTCACTCTGGATCTGGTACTCCATTGCTCTTCATCATCTTCCTCCATTACAATAGTCACCAAAGCAGCTTCTCTTAGCAGTTCTTGGCCTTAGGAATTGTTTACTTCTTGTACTTGTGACTTTAATTCTTTGTAATCTCATACAGACTCTCTCAAATCCATAATCAATAAAGTTATAAAGTGGATGTAGGCCAGAGATTGCCGAACCACTATAAAAATCTTATGTCTCTTTCTTCTATTTTCTTTTATTTTCTATACTATCCGCTAGATCTACGTCCTACAAGTTCTCTAAAACTCGTTCTTGGGTGTTGATCCATTTTTGGTATCAACATTTTTGTGCTTTCAGCGAGAAAGCGAATCTAGGTTATATCTAGCTTGTTATTGTGGATTTGGAAAGATCCAGTAGATCTGGACAACTTGCTTGAAGAACTTGAAAAGTTGCTAACAAAAGTCATGGCACCAAGGAGATTCATCGGTCATTGGGAGCCGTGGCTAGTGGTTATGAAGGGAATGCTCACTATACTGAAGTAAACAATCAACGGGAAATTCCAAGATCCAATGTTTAGCACAAAGTAGTAACCAAAGGAGAGTATGATAAGATGATCCATGAACTCAACCAGAAGATGGTGGATATCCAAAAAGCTCTCATGAACTAGATGGACGCTTTGCTTAATCTTAGCTTCCAACAACAAGAAGAGTTAGAAGAGAAACTTCTCCTGTAATAGAATATGAGAACTCTTTGGTTTCTGGCCCAAACAGAAGAGATGGGAAGCAAAAGCAGAACATCAAAGTCACCGGAGCTGTAGAAGGATTTGCTGAGGGAAGTAGAAGCGCCCCCCCTACAAGAAAACAACTCGGTATCGAGATAAATCAACTCGATACCGACCCAAATGCTCCATTTGATGATGCTCAAGAGGGATATGCATTGTTGGTTCCTAACGTTGATGACGACATGCATCTGGATGATGGTGATGATGGGTTGAATACTAGTGTTAATGGATAAAACGCTGGAACTGGAGTTCAAACTGCCACGAAAACACTATGGGAAAAATGCATCAGGCCACAAATATGCTTCGTTGTTTGATTGCATATCTATTTGTCGTTAAATCTCATGCCGTCTCATTTCACATCAGACCACAGATATGCCCCATCGTCTGATATGCACTAACACAACAACAAAAAACCAAATGTTGTCTAACGTTGTAGTATCATTTCTAGAATTTCCTATTATACAACATATATATATATATATACTAATATGCATACCGATTATACTTATGTTATATTTGCAAAATGAAATAAATGAATCGCAATTTTATTTAAACAAATATTTTATTTCAAATCAAATTCAAAGACAATAAAACTTTCACTATCACTCTCATATATACAACTTTTCTCTACACTCTCATGTATAACATTTTTTTACTCGCTCTCACTCACACTCACTCGAGTTTATTTTTGATGTGTTGATCCTGATTTGCTTGCTCCAGCTTGTCTCCAGCCATCTCCTATACCTGTTAAATAAACAATGCAGTAAAATGGAAAAGGAAACAAACATAAATTGCATAATTAAATTGAATTTGAATATTAATATTGCCTCAGTTCATGGGTTTGTTTTCTCTTCATGCTTTAGACGGGGACCAATATATATGTGCACGGGCAATTTATGATATGCACAGTGCATCACTGTGAATATCAAAAGGCCAGGCATCGACTAAATCTCACGGACTATTGCACAAACAAGTAAAGGCACAAGTACATGAGCACAAAACAGATTAACCACCAACATCACTATATATACGTACTATGTATGTATATACATGAAAATTCAAAGAAAAAACAAGTTTCAACAATTCAACAACATGTACGAGCAAAGATCAAAAAGTGCAAGTGTGCACTACCTTAAATAGGGCAGTGGCAGTGCACCATCAAACCAATGCAAAGCCCCATCAAAGCACCTTCAAACAAAGCTTTAATGTCACAAAAAAAAATTGATAGCATATAAAAGAGTTAAACTAGACTCATAGGTTCAAACATGTAAGTAATTGAACAAGTGCCACAAATTGAATAATAATAACTCCATATCACTAACAATTTCATGTCATTGCCTTAAACAAATGCCACAAATTGAACAAGACAGAAATTGAAAAGTGCCACAAAATTGAACAAGACACCAACACTAGCCATAAATTCGAACCACCAACATTCACACATGTAGACATACATATGTATGTATGTATGTATGTATGTATGTATGTATGTATATACATGGATGATATTGGAATCAAAGTGCATAACTTTACCTCGACCGAAAGTTGAACTTACTGCAAAATACTAATCCAAGTAAAAACAAAGCGCAGACAACAATGCAACATGTGAACAAGTATCAGTTTCAGGCTAAACCATAGAACAAGGCTAAACCATAGAACACATACATACATGTATGCATGTATATAATGGTTGAACCAAGTTAGCATAACTAATATACACATACACACGTATGTATATACATGTATATATGTACAAAGTGAGCAACAGGCAGTTCAAAACATCGAATTAGTAAATAGAACATAAAGTAAATGCACAAGCACATGAAAGTGCATATGAAAATGTATATAAGAAACCAAAGCACATGAAAGTAATCAAACATAACAACTTGAAGTAAAGGCACAAGCACATGAAAGTACACAAACAAGTAAAGGCACAAGCACATGAAAGTGCATAAGCACATAAGTTCATGTATAAGTATAGTGAGCAACACATATATACACATATGTGTGTATACGCGTATACATGTATGTATGTAACATATGTTCAGTGTTGAAGTGCACTGCTTTGAACAATGCAGTTCCAGTCAACATTGCCTTGAACAACAAGTCCAACATAGAAATCCACTAACTTAGACATGAAGTCAAGAGCACATGGTCAGACAACATAGTGAAAAACAAGGTCCAACATAGTAATCAAGTTAGCAAATGGAAACCAAAGCAGAAATTCAAGAATCAGAAAATCATCAAGAGCGTTCAAACATAAATCGATAGCCGAGAAAAATAATTTGAAAAATTCAAATAGAATCATATATTTGCATATTTAGGAAATAAATTCCTATATAAGAAACCCAAATCATCATCGGTCGGAGATTATAAGTCGAGAACAATATAAATCTAAAGGGTCATAAATCATACAATATCAATCGAAGAACACTCGACAAGGAGGAGCCACAACCATCAATAGTTAGTAAATCAAAGTATGCAATATACAAGGAAGGAAGGGAGGTGATTCAAAGCTTAACTTTCAAGCGGCGACTTTCATGAAACCCTAATTTCAGAACGAAGATGAAAGAGGCGGCTCTGAATAGGAAGCCCTAAGTTTATCGAAGAACTTTGATGGGATGGGAGAAGGCTAGGGTCGGTAGTATGCGATGGCTAGGACGAGGGATATGCGAAGGTAGTAAGGAAAATAATTGAAGGAACGAATGCCATTTTTTCTCTATAAATGAAAGAATGAGGGGGAAATAATTGAAAGAACGCAGCCATGAAATAATCTAGGCAACATTGAGAGGGAAACCAAAATTTTGATAAGGAGCCAAAATGAAATTTTTGATAATTTCAATCAGACAACAGATAAAATGTTATCTAAATGGCATAGATGAATTCTCAATAGAACAAAGATTTCAGAGGCTATAACACACAACATATGGTTTTTCCATGTGTGCATGAAACTGTGGTAAATATTGAGATAACAACAAACCTACCTTATGTTGTATGATCGCTGTTGTCTGATTCACTTTATGGCATAGTGAAAGACCAACTGGATGCCAACAGAACTCTACAGGAGTGGTTCTCCAAGAGAATGGAAAACCTAGACTTAAGTCGGTAAGCTGAGATCGTTCGCGGAGCCAAACACTCGATGCGGCCCCTTACAGTCGACCGACAGATTACCACGCCAGTGAGGAGTACATTGCTGACTTGGTCAAACGGTTGGTGGAGAAGGGAAGAGGTAGGAAAGATGAAGGCTGGGGTTTTTGCACCAAGCCGAACTCCATTTACCGAAATGTTCTAAGAGAAGAATATCCCCGAATGCCAACAATGCCATCCTACAATGGAACAACTGATCCCAGACAACACTTACTCAAATACGAATGGCATATGGATGGAGCTAGAGTTATGGATGTTGTTCATTATAGGTGTTTCCCTATCTTCTTGGAAGGACTAGCATCGATGTGGTTTACTAGGCTTACGCTTGAATCCATATCGACGTTTAATGAGTTGGCTAAGAAGTTTCTAGATTAGTTCAGGCTCCATACGACATGACCAAAGGACAATATGTCATTGTCTGGCTTGTCACAAGGGCCCAAGTAGTCCCTGAAAGTTTTCTTTAACCGATTTAACATCACCGTCATAGAAGTTAGCAATCCAAAGGAATCAGAATGCCGGTAGACGTGATGCGGACAGGAAGCGTCCAAGGAATCTAAGACCCAAGGTCTATACGCCGTTGAACGAAATTTTGGAAAACATTTATCTTACCACTCAAGGAACTGAGCGGTATAACAAACTGCCCAAGAGGGAAGCGACCGAGCAACAAAAAAGGTCGGGGAAGTATTGCCGCTTCCATGAAAATCGTGGACATAACACAAATAAATGTCGGCATCTGAAGGACTTGATTAAGAAATTGATAAGAAACAACAGGCTCCAATAGTATATGAAGAAACTGCAAAACGCTGAACAACCTGCTGGACCCCAAGGGCGGAATGCTCAAGGAAATTTGCCTGGACCTAGTGGAGAAGGGCCCAAATGAATAGGTGGAAGACTAGTCATAGACACTATTACTGGAGGACCTCACCTATCGCAGAAGAGTTGGAGTGAGATGGAACGATATGCTAGTTCTTTTAAGCATGCACCATAGGAGAGATGCTACGTCGTCGAAGACGGAGCTCTAGTCAAGAAACAAAGGAAGATTACATATGACATTATGTTCAGGAATCAAGACACTGAAGGCGTAGAAGCACCGACTCGTGACCCAATCATGATAACGGTCGAGATTGGGCTAGCGGTCTTGCATCAAGTATTGGTTGACAATGGAAGTTTGGTCAACATCCTATTTTGGAAGACGTTCAACCAAATGAAGATTAACATAAAGGATATGACCGCTTGCAAAACAAGGATTCGGGGATTTACAAGTGAACCTAAACAACCGATTAGGACGATCGACAAACTTGTAGAACTCGAAGAAGTAGATGGAGGGTGGTTCTCATCCAGATCATCGTGATTGTTGATAAGTATGCTGCTAATAATGCTTTCTTGGGCTGACCGGCCCTTATCGACTTTAGAATTCTTTGACACCATAGTGTATCATGGTGAAATTTTAACGGAGAATGGGGTAGGAGTATTAAGAGGAGATCAAAGTGCTTCAAGGTGATATTATGTTGCTGAATTCCATGAAGCTAAATGCGTGAAAAGGGAAAGAATATGGGGAAGACTCTCCACATTCGGGAAGTGACCCAAGACTTTGGGACAGCTCCTAAAGTGGAATATTGAGTTGAGCCAGTATGATGTGACATATCTTCCCCGAAGAGCGATTATGAATAGGCGCTAGCTGACTTCATCGTCGAGTTCACTATTCGAGATAGTGAGGAGACACTAGGGTCACGGTATCCCACTGGAAATAGTTTGTTGATGGTGTGTCAAACGAATTCTGCTTAAGAGATGGAGTTGTGCTTGAAACTCCTGAAGGACGATCGATTTGCTACGCATTAAAGCTGGAATTTCCTGCCACCAACAATAAGGATTAATACAAGGCATTGGTAGCAAGATTGAAGATTGCGAAGGAGCTTGGAATAAAAACTTTGGTTATCTACAGTGATTCCCAACTAGTCGTCTGCCAGGCTAGAAAGGAATATCAAGCTAAGGACGTGAAACTTGCCCCTTACTTGTCGAAATATTGGGAGTTACTCAACATAATTGAACATTACATGACATCTCACATTTGCAGAAAGGAGAATATGGAGATCGATTCCCTAGTTGAGCTAACCAGCTCCGGAGAAGCATAACTGATGGGATTAGTTCTAGTAGAAGTAATGGCTGCTCCTAGCATAGATCAAATGGATGTTGATTGGGTTTTGGTGGCCAAGGAAGAGGTAGAATCTTGGAATACACCAATAAAGGACTAATTGCTCAAGGGAGTACTCCCTAAAGACAGGAACAACTGAATGAAGCTCCTTCGAAAGGCACCATGATTCAGAATACATGATGGAGTGCTATATAGGAGAGGATTTTCCTCCCCTTTGCTCAGGTGTGTAAACAAAGATGAATATGAAGATCCTCATCGAAATTCACGAAGATAGCTGCGGTGATCACACCAGGAGGCAAACACCGACGAAGAAGATATTTCACTACAGATATTTTTGGCCAACGGTAAACTGAGATGCAACAGAATACACCAGACTGTGAGATCGATGCCAGAGATTTTCCATGATTCTGAGTGCCTCATCTTTAGAATTTACGTAAATGGTCAATCCTTGGCCATTTGCGATCTTGGTATTGATATAGTTGGTGTACTATCGATTCTAAAAAGAGGAGCCAAATAAACGCTATCATTGCAGTTGATTACTTTGCAAAATGGGAGAAAGCATTACCGCTTTCCATGATCACTACCAAGAAAATAATTAATTTTGTAATTAAAAATATTATTTGTAGGTTTGGATTACTGTAGAAAATTATCACAGATCACGGGACTCAGTTTGAGAGCGTTGAGTTTAAGGACTTTTGCAAGTGTTACCAGATTGAGAAGAGCTTTTCTGCAGTAGCGCACCCATAAGCAATTGGGCAAGTAGAAATAGTGAACAAAATCATCAAATCCATCATAAAGGAACGGCTGACTAGAGCCAAAGGGAATTGGGTTGATGAGCTTCAACTTGCACTGTGGATTATTGGATAACACACAAATCAACGACTGAGCACTCACCGTTCGCCTTGGCGTATGGTTCAGAAGCTATGATCCTAGTGGAACTAAAGGTCCCTTCTCATCGTAGAAGACACTTCAATTAGAGAGAGAATGAACAACAACTACTTGAGTCCCTCGACCAAATCGATGATATGCGAGAAAAAGCTAAACCAAGGGTCGACGCTCACCAGAAAAGAGTGGCACGCCACTTCAACGCCATGATTCACTACCACACTTTTGAAGTGGGAGATGTTGTCCTGAAATGAATCTTCCTGGGTATTGGAGCGCTAAGCCCAAACTGGGAAGGACCTTATGTGATTGATCAGAATCTTGGAGATGAAACATTTAAGCTGGCTACAGTAGATGGAGTTCCCATCCCGCACGCTTGGAACAGCGACTCGCTTCGGCACTACTATATCTAGTTTTTCTTATTTTCACAAATAAGCCATCTTGGAATACTAGGAGCACAGTAAATAGGCAGGACTTGTCATCTCTTCTATTTATCAATAAACCTGGCTTCTTGAACCAATGGAACCATGTTCTCATAAGCAAAATCGTCGAGTCCACAGAGAAAATCGACTCAAACCGCCAGGTCGACGGGAAAAATCGATTCCAACCTTTTGAGAACCAGCTTTGCTCTAAAAATGTTGGAAAGGTATAAACCGCCAAGTCAACGGGAAAATCAACTCAAACCGCTGGATCAACGAGAAAAATCAAACCCAACCTTCTGAGAACCGGCGTTGCTCCAGTAACGTTATGGAGGTCCAAACCACTGAGTCGATGTGGAAAATCGGCCCAAACCACCGAATCGATGATGAAAATTAATCCCAACCTTCTGAGAACCGGTGTTGCTCCAGCAATATGAGGAAGGTCCAAACCCCCAAGTCAATGGGGAAAATCAACTTAAACCGTATGATCAAGGAGGAAAATTGATCCTAACCTTCAAAGATCTGGCATTGCTTCGGTAACGTCGGGAAGGCCCAAAACCACTCGGTCGATGGTTAAATCGACTACTACATTCTAAGAATAGGCATTGCCCCGGAAACGTCAGCAAATTCTGAACTGCCGAGTCAACCGAAAAGTTGACTTCTACCTCTCGTAAATTGACATCGCCTTGAGATAGGCGATAACAAAAGGAATTACCTAGAGCCCGGAGATTGGCAACGTCAAGAAGAAATCCATGGAGTTGAGCCGTTCGTGTCCTATCCTACTAAGCCTTCTACTTCTTGCTGCCTCTGCTGCTTTTGTCAGTTTTACCCAGCTTTTTACTCCCTTTAGGTTCTCCACCAAGGGGAGTGCTACCTTTTGAATGAGTGGACTCTTCACTGACAATAGAACTGGGCTCCCCGGACTTGATGGTAAGGTCATTAGTGTGCTTTGGCAGCCTGATCTTGAAAGTGGGAACTTTTTGATGAGAGCTTGTCAGTTTTGAAGCTGCAGGCTTGGTGGTCCTAGGCTCTTCTTCACTTGAATCCTTTTCCCTGTCCTTCCTTAACCTCTCGGCCATTGTTTCATGCTCTGTCGGGTCGGAAGCACCTGTGATAAAAACATCCTCCTTCAAGAGACAGAAATGTCCTCCAAACTCTCTAGAGCAGCAATCTTCTCGAAATCAGGACCCAGACCAGCACTTGAAACAGGAACAGATGTAGAAAACCCCACGGAGACGGTGATTGATGTAGTAAAGATCGCTTCGGTCCCTGAACCATGCGTAGCTAGAAACGAAGGAGACAAAAGAGGTTGACCTACAAGTTGGAAAATATAGTGATAAAGTTGATGAATTCTCGCGAGAACTGAAGCTTCTTGAAGACTAGAGAAATAAAAGATATACCTGTAGCAAGATCCTGTTGGGATACGACGAACTCGCCTTCTTCGGTCCCAAGCTCCCTAGGCTGGACCATGATAGGAGGAATGTATTGTTTGTGGGGAGTACCCATTAATGAAGCCAAAAGAACATGAGTAGAGTCGGAGCTAACAACCATAGAAGCAAGAATGATAGTTGCTGGTTCTTGAGATTTTGAAGCAGATGTTTCACTACGACCAGAAGAGCTCGGGCCAGCAGGAGCTTTAGCAGCATCGGTAGCATCTATAGCTAGGATAGCCTTTCCAATGGAAAGAGCTTCGATATCTTCAACATTGAGATAAGCTGCCATTAGTCTGCTTCAAAGCGATTGTCTTCGGTTTGCGTGGTTCTGTGTAACACTTCTTCCCAAGCACAAGCAAGTGCCTCAAGATAATCGTTGCGCAACCATCTTAGATTCTTAAACATGACCACATTGGTATAAAAGTATAGCATGTTGGCATCAAGCTCGGTTAAGATCATTTTCTTCTCATCTTGAAGCTCTTTGAGCTCCTGCTCGAAAATTATACGTTCGAGACCGACGACATGTTTGTCAGTGGACAACTGCTCGTTTTCATTGGCAAGTTTTTAAACCTCCTCACAAAGCTTGGTAAGTTCAGCATCTTCCTCCGAAATAGTCTAGTCCCGAGCGTGGATAATTTCATATTTTTTAGTAAGCGTGTGCGCCTTTCATTGGCTTATTTATTAAACTCTGCACCCTCAGTAAGAGCAACTTTCAGCACATTTGTCATCACGATTTCGGCATAGCCATGGGAAAGCTTTAACTCATCCAACAGCTTATCTGTGCTCTCCATCTGCTTTAGAGCGAGGTCCCTCTCTCTGGTAACCTTAGTCAAAATATCCTCCCTCTCTTTCATCATCTGCTCGAAAGCAGCTCTTTTAGATTCGAAGGTTTGAATATTAGTATAGCTGATCTTATTTATTTCAAAAAGAGTGGTGCAAAGTTTCTTCCACTTTTCTCCTTCATCAATGCCTTATTCAACGATCTTTAGATTTTGCATCAATGCGTCTTTTGGCATATCAGAGATGCCTCGGTTGAATTTGACGCCGTGCAAAAAGTGGTGTTGGAATGCAGCTTGCAAGCGTTGAGGACCAGGCGAAAGAGTAAATGAATGAGCAGAGACTCCTTTGCAAGTAGGTGGGACTGTTGAAACCATAACTTGAGAGGTCAAAAATTTGTTGAGCTGAAGAAGTCTGGGCCTGAGTATGAGGCGGAACATCAACAAAAATAAGCCCTACGAAACCTCTTGAGCGCTTAGAAGGGTCGCAAGATAGCTCAATATTGGCTTCTCTCTTCCTTCTCTCCTTTTCACTATCCTTTTCTGTCTCCTTATCGGCCTTGCGAGCTTTGTCATACTTGCGATCTTTCCTCCTTCGCCTCTCTTCCTCAAGCTCATAGCGACGAGGCGGATTAGGATCGAGAGTTTAGCATCTACGGGCATCGGCATGGTGGGAGAACTTCTTATAATAACCATGGCCCATGGAACCTGAAACAATGAAGAGAACGATATTAATATTGGAACTACGAAGTAAAATTCATTGTAAGAATGAGTACTTGTGATCCTAGTGAGGTGTGTGGTGCCAATGACCCCTCAAATACTCTACCAACCGTATTGGCAAGGAATTAAAGTAGGGATCTCTCCACTTGTGCTTATAAAGCTTACTGGCGAAAGAAAGAATTCTAAACCAATATTCCCTAGAAAGTTTCTAACGGTAAAGTTGATCTCATCAATGTCACTTAAGCTAACGAAGATGACGTTAATGGGGCGGGATCATGGAAAAATATTGACCGAAGGCAATGCAGATTGATCTTTGGACGTTTCCAAAGTTTCTATGGTAATTTGTTCCTTACGAGGTGAGCTAGTGAGATCAGGACTCATCCTAGGTGATTCATCGAACGATTCATCTCTATCTTTGCTAGTGCGATAATCGCTATCGCTATCACCGGCATCCTTTTTTTCATTGACCACTTCTTTGCCTTCTCTCCTTGTGAATCGATTATCTTCTTATGAAATCAAAGGCAACTTCATGCCTTCATCCTAGTCGCTTGGAACGTCGACTTCGACAGGCCCTACAGGCTCTCTCATCATGGGCTCTTCAGCATGCATTATGTAGTAAAGACCCGCAACTTCCCCTTGAACATTCTCGTCGAAGCTACGAGTGGGGGCAGAAGAACAAGTATGAGTCCTGGAGCTGCTTTGCGCTGGAGACTCAGCAACGACAAATCTGTCATGCCAAAGCAAACTGCACCATCGTAGATTTTCATTCGTCAGAAGGAATGCAACGGTGCGTTGATTGAATCGAACTGCCTTCAGAGCATTGAAGTTCTCTCGTTCTCCTCTCTATCGTCATGAGTCGGGATGTCTACGAGGAAACACACGTCAAGTTAGAAACTTATCAATTATATCATTGGAAGCAAGGGAAAAGAAGGGTACATCCGGATAGCCAAAACTGGTTGAAACCATGCAGGAAACAGACAAATAAATATTCGTTTTTGAAGGCAGAAGCTTGTTATGGAGCTTTTCAATCACTTTACATTCCTTCCAGGCCTCTATAATCAAATACGATGGGGAATCCCATCTTTTCTTGAATTGCAGAGGATAAGCCAGCTCATTGAGTCTCCGAGGCTGATTGAATCTATTCATTAAAAGGATGTACAATGAACTTAGAAGAGAATTGTTGTTTGGGTGGACTTGGAATAGAGCTAGTCCAAGTTCTTGCAGCACAATCATTCGAAAAGGATTTAATGGTGGGATGGAATTTCCTAGGCACATATACCGATTGCATGTTGTGAAGTCTGGTAGTGGATTATAAGCAAATTTATCCCTTGTCGGCAAACGGACAACATCCTCAGGGATGCCATATTGAAGACATATGTTTCGGAGCAACCTTGTAGATAGGATTAAAGGCAACTGCTCCAACAGGTTTTTCAAGATTCTTAATCCTGGAGGCAGCTGACCAACAACCGGCTCAACTGGAACTATTTGACTTTAGGATTTAGGAGCTTTAGTATGACTCGTCCCGACGGGAATGATGGCAAAGTAGGGGCTATAGAAGATCCAGCTTCAGGAGGAGTAGACATTCCTTTGCCAGACTTAAGACGGGATGACCGATGAGTCATTCTAAATAATAAAACTTGGCGTTCGACATGATTATATATGTTTTATTTTAAATAATAAGTCTGTGTGACTAATGCCCGTAATCCAAAGAATGTCGACGTATATTGACCAATCAGATTCTAAGCATTGTTGAAAGCAAGTGCAGTGTGTTAATTTATGCAGTGTGAGTTAAGTGCCTCGTACATCACAAACGGACCATCCTGTGTAGATAACTCGCTCCTACTAGAAAAATGAGCCGCATCATACTTTGAAATCATATTTTGGAACTTACCCATTATTGATGAGTAATCGATAATGGTGCAACCGTTAAAAGCGACTTGGGAAGCTTTTATTTTTAGGATCACTAGAAGTGCAAAAACGGTAAAGGCGATGCGATGGAATCATCCAACACGACCTATCTCAGGATAAATCGTCGCACTAGAATTCAAGTGGTGATAGAGACTTAGCCAAATTCTTAAAAAAAGGATGGTTGAATCCAAAGAATATGACTTATCTCTGGAATCATGTGCATTTGGCAAGAGCAAGACTCATTTTCACCATCGATCGAACATAATCCAAGTTTCAACTATCTCCCTTTAATTACAATCGACAGAACCCATATCGCCCTCGTCATAATTGTCATCACGAAGTCGATCATTGCCAACCTCAAATTCAAAATCAATTTGGAGCTAAGGTTTTGAAATTGAATCAGGGCCAAGCTATTCAAGCTAAGTCAAGGCGACAACGAGCACTTCTGGGTGACGCTGGCAGGTAGAAGACGACGATAACAGGTCAAAGGAGTCAGCGGAGGCGTCGTTGGAAGTTGATCAGTGGCTTGGGTTAGGTCGAGTCAAAGGCAAACGAATCGTGTGGAAGCTTGAATGGATCGGGTGTGAAGTGAATGCAAAATAGAAAGTGAACAAAATAATTCTAAGTGCTGGAAATTTATAAGGTTAGGGGAAGATCCATATGACTCGGAGCCAAGTTTTTTTCCTCCCCCTATGCCTTTACGTAACCATTGCAGAGAATAGATGTGCCAACCCAAAGCATAATGTAGTCTTTGGAGTGCAGATGATATCAGTAATGCAAAGGAATGGAATTTCAACTATAACTAAGCCGAAGAGTTAAAGGAAATCAACCAACTGAAAGCAACATTTCGAGACAACACTTGAACGATTAATTGGAATTTATATAATAGTAGTCCAGGAATTGTTTTGATCTAGAGCATGCTTTGTTTTCAATGAAAGCATACTCCAAGGGACGAGTTTAACTAGGTTTTTAGCTGAGGAGAAGTCAACAGAAGTTAGAACAATAAAACAAAGATAAAATGACTCGAAATCTGAGAAGCACACCTAGAAGAGGTAAAGAAGCGACAAAGGGAAGTTTTACCCAAAAACAGGCAAAGTAAATAACTCGTTGTCGAGTTATTTAACTTATGGCCGATTCATTCCCAAAACTCTTCCCCAATTTCATGTGACTCATTATCTACCTCTACCACTAATAACCAATTTACTTCCCAAAGTTTGGACAACCATTTTCTAGAATCAAGGAAAATAACACTTAGAAAGCAAGATAACTGAAGTGATGGTGGAATGATCACTAGAACCAACCAATAACCGATGAAAAGAGCATGGAACATATCAACCTGAAGATATGGAAGTATAACTGTTTGTACCAAAAATGGGCACAACACTCTTCGGGAGTTATTTGAAGAGATAAAATGAAGATTATAAATGTAAAACAGAGGTTATCTAACAAATACTCCAACAAACAGAAATGTAAAATGCACAGACAAGCAATTTAGAGTGGTTCGGCGTATGGCCTACGTCCACTATGAAGTTTTGATGATTTTATTGATTCTCTTTCAATGATTACAAGCAGTTACAGCAATGAACAGTGGATTACAGATTAGAATTCGAAATTGACAGCAAAAGTAGGATGCAAATCTCAATCCGGCAGAGTCTGGACGCTTCAGAGAAAAAAGCCCCTTTTTCTGTTGGTTCTGGGGCTCTATTTATAGGCGTAGGAGGCTCAAATCTCGCTCAAACTCCGGGAGACTTGGTCTGGCACGTGAGGGGACCCATTCGACCGTTTCCAGAAAGTTTCGAGTCGATCTGTGATCGATACGAAGTCGTTTCGTATCGATCAAGATGATCTCCAATTGAGCTCAGATTTGGTGGACACGATCCTCAGTATGTATGCAAGCTTCCCTGAAAATATCATTGGATTTGGATCAGTGGATTGGAAGATATGGTCGATACGAACTGAGATTTCTCGAAGGCTGTCTGGTTCGTCTCCATGATTTCGACTCCATCACCTCGTGTCAATGACCGCGCGTGTTCTCAAGATGATGTGGCGCGCGCGCTTCGCTTCGATCCGGCCTTCACTCCGTACTGACCGCTTCGACTCCATATATTTCGCCCTGTTTACTTCGATGGATGACACGTCATCCTAGTTGGTTGACCCGTTGGATACGAACAAGTCATGGGTGACGAGTTCGAAGCAAGGCTCTCTGGTGGATACGAAATGGACATGGACTGATGGACACGAAGTAGACATGGACTGATGGATACGAAGTAGACATGGACTGATGGATACGAGGTTGACGCGGAGCGATCGTTACGAAGCAGACGTTTCTCTGATGGGTTCGAACGAGCCCCTCTGGCTGGAGATTGATCGATGCGGAGTTCATTAACACGTGGACCTGGTCCCTCTGATCGATACGAAACAGATGGATACAAAGCGAGGACTATTAAAGGGCACGAAGTCCATCGATACGAACTCGATGGATCCGAAACATGACTAACTTCACCGCTACGAACCACTGCTCCAGATGGATACGAAATAGGGCCTTCTGGTGGATACGAAAACACGCTTCTCTTTCCAACTTTGTATCCATCACAACTTGAGCCTATGAACTCGGATTGACTTGAAAATTGGAACGTTGGTTCACCTTGCTCTCCTAGTCATGTCCTATCCATTGTAGCTTGATCCGGATTCGGACAAAATTCAGTGATATCCATGACAAGCCATACTTGTTCTCTAGTTGGTTCCTTGGTGTCCTGGCCTTGCCAAAAGGCGAGATAACATTTGCCCCCCAAAGTACATCTTGTGAAAACATGACGTGCTTTGAAAAGCTGCAAGTTTACGACTCGTCGTTAGTCTAGGTCGTTGTTGAATCTCGCACCGATTTTCTCTCGAATCGATTCAAAATTCGTGTTGAAACGATGTCTGGTGACCGCCTTGAGCCAACCTCTTGTGTTGGTCCTCTTATGAATCATCGTTTGAAAGCTGGAAAGCTTTTCTTCGTATCGATGCGGGTAGACTTGATGGACACGAGATGATAATTCGTACCGAGTGACACAATTTGGGTTGGATTTTGATTCGCATCGATGATCTTTGATGGATACGAAATCATTATTCGTATTGATAGATTCCTATAGATACGAATATCGTGTTCATATCGGCAGATATGTCCTGCTGTGAATCGATGTCAAAAGTTGGAAAACCTTTCTTCGTATCGATGCAGGCTGACTCGATGGATACAAAATGATTATTCGTATTGAGTGATTATAACAGGTATGAATTCTGTGATCGTATCGATAAGCCTGCTTCGATGAGGGCGCATGCTTCGAATCGATGTGGTCCATTATCTTCAGGTAGCTTCTCTGCGCATCTCGAATCGAGGATGTCTGGTGGGTTCGAAACGGACCTTCGCCTCGACGCGACATTTGACTGGTTGCGACCGGTCAGGTTGACTGGGAGCCGAATCGACTCGGTTCCACCCTGGACTCCATATAAATACCTGGGACTTAGCCCATTTTTCACTTTTTCACTTTCTGTTTTTACTGTTGCCTTTAGCCTCTTGCGATCGATTCGGGAAGAGATAACAACTCCACACTTTCGATTCGATCAAATTCGTTCCTCCAGATCTTCGAATCCAAGCTTCAAACTAGGTAGGCAACTGCGAATCTAAATGATAACGTTGCCATGGATCCATTCTTTCTCCATCAATCTCCTCTTCTGGCGACTGGTAAAACCAGATCTGGCCCGAAGATGAGATGGCCATGGCTTTTTTGGTAGGTTGGAGAAGAAAGATTGGAAGAGGCGATTCCGAATCGACATGGGAGTCATGTTCGAATTGATCAAACCGATGGTGTTCTTTCTGGGGTTCGTATCGATTAGCAGGAGGTTTTGATGTGGAGACAATGCGTTTTTCGTATCGATGGTTGTGGAGATGAAGTGGTTTCGTATCGAAGGTTGTGGAGATGGGTCGTATCGACATGGAGTAGTTGACAACAAGTCAATGATTACTATGGAGCCCTTAGCTTTTGGATCGATACGAAGTCCGCCCCTGCGATCGATGCAAAAAGTATCGATTCGAGCGCTATCGATGCAAAGCCAAGCCCCTACCGATCGATTCCAACCTAGGTCACTAACGATCGCTACGGAGGCGTATCAATTGCGATCGATACACACCAGATTCCCAACGATCGATACGAAAGCACACCTATTGCGATCGATACGAACCAGATCTCCAACGATCGATACGAAAGCTCACATACTGCGATCGATACGAACCAGACTGCCAATGATCGATTCGAAACATAACTCTTGGCATCGATTCGAAACCTTCCTTTGATGGATACGAAATCCTAAGCACTTGAGAACACGATTCCGACGAACTTCATTCCTGCATATCTGGATTTAACATTAAACTACACACCTGATTCCTACGAGCTTCCGCATTGCATAATCGAACTTGATTACAACACTGCACATCTGATTGCCCTTTGAAGCTCGTAGATGGAACCATAACTCAGCAAAGTATAATGGACCTTTAACTTGGATCGAACGACAGTTTCTGGAAGGCGCGGTCGTGACGGTCAGCGATGACGGTCATTTCCGGTTTGACTTCCAAAGTTTCGTCGTTTGCATATTTTCTTTAATTCCGCAGAATTTGCTCAAGTCATGCACAACACTTGTACTGCACAACACATTCATACACTTTACACTGGGGAATGCACGGGCTGTTTATCGTCTAACGATGATTTCTCGTGAGTTAGCTAGTTATGGAACCATCAAGTCCGCAGCAGCAAGAAACTCAGAATCTTATCCCTCCCAGACTTGAGATTCCGGACATTGAGGCCGAAGCTATTGGTCCAGCTCCGGATGAGTTGCCCGATGCGTCCTTCATTAATAGTCCACCTGAATCTGTCCCGTCCAACATCTTTGAAGATATGCTAGGGAGAATATGCTTGAGGCATGGCTTATCGTTGGACGACGTAATGTTGCCTGGACCGGACGACAGACCACACAATCCCCCGGAGGGGTATACTGCCTTTAATCGACACGCATGTGCAGCCGGTACACTTCCTCCGTTCAATGATTATATAAGAGAGGTGTTGGCTTACCTGGATATTGCTCCGTCTCAGCTACATCCGAATGGATATGCTTCACTCAATGGCCTGTTCATCGCATTTATGGAATACCTCTACCGACCTCCCCGCCCGACCGAGATAAGATACCTCTTCAACTTCAAAATTCGAACTGACAGCCCATCTTTTACATTCTTGGAGTCTGTAAGAAACTGCCAAGTTGTCACGGGGTCGTGGACTAGGCTGAGCTACTTCAAGTCAGAGTGGTTCTATGTCCGATGTCCGCCGGGGTTTGCCAGAAGATGGCTGTTTAGACATAAGCATTGTCTTTTTCCCAAGTAATTGATGGGGCAATTTTTGAATGAAACTATACTCATATCTCCTATTCCTTTTCTTTCAGCAATAATCCAGCGACCTGAAGGTGGCTACTATAAAGAGATAGTTCGTGTCCTTCAAGAAGTCCCTGGCGAAGAAAGGAATATCGAATTGCTACTGACGGACCAGAACCTTAGAGTTCTTGGGTTGATCGGGCGGAGGCAGAGCATAAGGCTCGATGGTGCACTAAAGACCGTCTCCAGAGAAAAGGTCAAGCGGAAGAAACCCAGGGTTGTGATAATTGAGGAACCCGATTCCGAAAGAACTCATACCGACGAGGAACCGTTGGTCGGACCTGCTAATGCAATCCCGGATTCTGACGAAAAGAGAAAAGGCAAAGCGGTGGCCTCCAAACAGCCTAAATCCGGGAGGCGGAAGTCGGTGGTTTTACACCGCCCCCTGTCAGGAGTTAGAATTGCGGAGGCACCCTCCCTGCAAGCTGAAAATCAATTCGAAGGGCCTGCTGACCCTCCAATCCCGGACGTTGAGCCCGAGCAACACGACGTTGAATTGGGTGGACCGCGACATATCGTCGATGTTAGCGAGTCTTTTCCTGCCAGTGCGATTGACACTTCTGGTTGGTCCGGGGGGTTACACATTCACACACTTTTCACGGCACAACACATTTTCCTAACCGTAAACAACATATTGCAAGCGGCTACTAATTTTTCGTGGTTTGCTTTTCAGGTACGATGTCTGGGCAAAGTTCTGTGCTTGGTAGTTTGCGCAACAAGCGCCGTTATCATGAGCCACGCAGGAGAGAGGGTGAGAGGGATTATGACTCAGGACACTCTGGTCAGGAGAGGTCTGACAGAAACAGGGGATACGTTCAGCGATCCCGATCTCGCTCTCCTCCTCCCAGGACCTCCGCACCTCCTACGGTAGCAGTTGTTCGTCCTCCTGAAACTTCACGGCCTAGGCCACCTTCTCAAGCTTCGGGGCCCGATCCTCCACGCAGGACTGAAATAGCCACCTCTTTGGCTACCACACCGGTCCCGACTGATGCGTCCAGTGAAGGAGCGCTTAAATTGGCACAGATGAGGAAGGAATTTCCCGACATCTGCTTTGATGGCTATGTCTTCCCTCCGCACTTGAGGAGAATTACGCCAACCGCTGAAACCACTATCCATGATTATGTTGCGGACATCTTCTTCCAGTACAGGGAATGGGGACGGGCCACGAGGAAAGCGTCCAAAGTGGCATTCGATCGGGGCGTCACCATTGAGAAGCTTGAGAAGGAGTTGGGTCACAATGACCGAATCATAAAAGCGCTCAACGCGGAGGCTGAGTCTTCTCGTAAATCTGAAATGGAGGCCCTAAAAAAGGTTGATGAAGCAAACGCTGCCATGACCAGGATGAAGCAAGAGCATTATACCGCCATCGATGACATGGGTCATAGGAACACCACCATTACCGCTGAGAGGGATGCCGCTCTTAAGGAGCTTAATGAGCTGAAATCAAAGTTCTCCGAGATGGCGAAGGAGAAAGATGCAGCCAATGTCTCTGCGCAGGAGGCCTATGATCAGGCAGTGACGCTCCGAAAGGAGAAGGAAGCGGCTATGCAACAAGCTCGCGAAACTGAGGCTGGGGTTGACGAGAAGGTACGGCAGGCAGAGGCCAGGATTGAGGCCGAGGTAGAAGAGCTACTCGTCACTTACAATCCCAATGTGCTAAGGCACCAAGATTTGACATGGCTTGACGATTACCCCACGCATCTCTATAACGCCTGGAACTTACTGGTTGATGAGGAGAAGTCTGGGCACCCTGATGAAGCCCTTGATGAATTCGAGCTGGAGAACCGCATTCTTAATGATGACGAAAAGAAGGTTCTACATGACTCCATGATTTCCCACGATAAGGAGAGGCTTGGTGCCCAGACTCAGGAAGTCGGAGAAAGTTCTAGTGCAGAGCACCATGTCATGAGTTCTGAGATAATCGTGTCATCTCAATCTGAGCCAACTCCGATGATCGACTCCCAGCCTATTCCGGCATATGATCCAAACCGACCGCATCTATCTCCTATTAAGGAGCATCCTTCCGAAGTCGTTCAGACGACCCGAGCCAAACCGAGGAAGGTACTCTAAACTAACCTCTTGTATATTTGGATTGAAGAGTCTGTGTCGAAGTGTACATTAACGACATGTCCTTTTTCTTTGATCAGTGACGGAAGTTGCACCGGCTGCGCCTCTCACCGCTCAAGAATCAGGCCAAGTGTCGGAAGCCATCATTTCTGAGGCGACCTCCGTTGCGGCAATAGCACCGGTCGGAGTAACGCAGGGGAGTTCACTTTCTTTTGATGAACAGATGATAAACGAGCTCCTCGGCCATCAGAGTGATCCCTTTGCGGACTTGCCATTTGGCCTGGGTGGATTCGCGTCTACTTCTGACACTTCATCTCAGACTGCCATGGCTCCTAGCGAGGCCAGAGCACAACGGGAAGCAACGATGTTGGCTGAGATTAATGCCGAAATGGCGACCGCGGCGCATGGTGGCAGTATAGATGGCGGAGCAGCAGCACAATGCCCCACTCCTCTTATGATTGTTTCTCCTAGGGGCACGCTTATTGATACTAGTGTATCAGTCCCTCCTCCGGCTGTGGATTCTGTTCCTCCAACTCCTCCCGTGGGAAGCATTCCCATAGAGTCCAGCTCGGACGAGGACGTCGACATTATGCCTTCACCCGAGGGGAGCCTGCCTAAGGAGAAAGGTTCCAAGCGAAAGGGTACTGGCAGTTCCAGTAGCTCCTCGAGGAAGAAGAAGTTGAGGAAGCAGAAGGATTAGACACTCCTTTTAGGCATACTTTTCTTTTTTGGTAGTCAGGGATTTGGTCACTTTTCTTTTTTTCCCTTTTGTAGGCCGTGTTTAGATGCAGGTTCGGCCCCTGCAAGTAGGAGTATTTTGGAAAGGCTCATGTATGAACCGTAGCCTTTGATTTAGTTGAAAATAAAATTTTGTCTTCTAGTTTCAGCTTATGTTCCTTTCTATGCTTGAATATTGCAGTGTTCGAACTTCGGTCCAGTGTACTTGCATTATCTTATTGTTTCAAGAATAGCTCATTTTACTTATTAAGTATGGAAATCTCGGACTTGAGTTGTGATAGGGGATCGCATCGGAGCTGAGCATCGCACAGTTTCGGGTAATGATTAACATTTGCCTCTGCCCCCAGTTCCAGGGTTAAGTTGTGATGATCAGCTTGTGATTGCATCAAGCGAGGACCGAGTGGTCGAACTACACTTGTTCTCTTATGAATCGTTTCATCCACACTCCGGGGATATAAGTCATCTCGTAAGAGGTTGTTCGCACTTTGGGAACACGGAGTTTACTGATGTTTGTACTCCGTCTCGCACTCTGGGAGCACGGAGTTGGTCGTTTATACTCCGCTTCGCACTCTGGGAACACGGAGTTAGTTGTTTATACTCCGTTTCGCACTCTGGGAACACGGAGTTGATTGATGTTTGTACTCCGTCTTGCACTCTGGGAGCACGGAGTTGAATGTTTATACTCCGCTTCGCACTCTGGGAACACGGAGTTAGTTGTTTATACTCCGTTTCGCACTCTGGGAGTACGGAGTTGAATGTTTATACTCCGTCTCGCACTCTGGGAGCACGGAGTTGAATGTTTATACTCCGTCTGCACTTTGGGAACACCGAGTTGAATGTTTATACTCCGCTTCGCACTCTGGGAATACGGAGTCGAGTGTTTATACTCCGCTTCGCACTCTGGGAATACGGAGTCGAATGTTTATACTCCGCTTCGCACTCTGGGAATACGAAGTTGAATGTTTATACTCCGTCTCGCACTCTGGGAGCACGGAGTTGAATGTTTATACTCCGTCTCGCACTCTGGGAACACGGAGTTGAATGTTTATACTCCGTCTCGCACTCTGGGAGCACGGAGTTGAATGTTTATACTCCGCTTCGCACTTTGGGAATACGGAGTCGATTGCAGGATTGTCGTGTGTCAATTCCATCAATATTGGTGTAATGGCTTGCCCCCGAGCTCGGGTTTCACTTAGTGAGTGGCCGGTCATATCACAGCCACTCTCCATTTGAATAAGTCCCATAGCGTGATGGGATTTAGCTCTTCGTGCATCGTGATGTCGTATATCGTACTTAATGAATCACAGCTCTGGCTCGAAGAAGTGGCATTTTATTGCTGAAATAAGAAAATGCGGCAAAGTCAGTTGCCTTATTACAAAATTCAAATTTTGAAATGCAGAAACAAATTTCTAAATAGAATGAAATAAATAAAGCTTGTCATATGTAATAGCGATGGAGACTTTCGCTGTTCCAAGCCCTCGGCAAATCGAGACCGTCAACAGTCGACAGCTTGAATGTGCCATCTCCGAGTCTTCGTGTAATCACATACGGCCCTCCCCAGTTCGGCTTCATGTGTGAAGGAACGGGGTAGACTCTCTTCAGCACGAGGTCGTCGAGTTCAAAGGTTCGAGGTCGAACTTTGGTGTTGTATAGTCGGGCGACCCGACTTCGATGTGCGGCTGCTCTCAGATCAGCCTCTTCCCGTTTTTCATCCAATAGATCCAAAGATTCGGCCAGAAGTATAGCGTTCGTTTTCGGATCATAGTAAGTCACGCGATGAGAAAACACTTCCGTTTCGACCGGAATAACAGCCTCTGAGCCATAAGATAGGGAAAACGGAGTGTGTCCGGTCGCGGTTTTGTGAGTCGTTCGATAGGCCCATAACGCCATAGGAAGTTCATCGACCCACTTGCCCCCAGCCTTTTCCAATCGTTTCTTCAGGATTGATTTTATAACTTTATTGACAGCTTCAACCTGTCCATTCGCTTGGGGGTGTGCGACAGCCGAGAACTTTTTGTGGATATGAAACCGTTGACAGAAATTTTTGAATTCCGCACTCTCGAATTGGGCTCCGTTATCAGTGATGATGGTATGCGGGAGTCCAAATCGACAGATGATGTTGCGAACCACGAAGTTTATCACTTTCTTTGTCGTAATGGTTGCAAGGGCTTCGGCCTCAGCCCACTTTGTGAAGTAGTCAACGGCAACGATGGCGTATTTCGCACCGCCTTTCGCCAAAGGTAAAGCGCCGATGATATCGATGCCCCACATTGCGAATGGCCAGGGACTGACCATTTGGGTTATTTCAGTAGGCGGAGCTCTTGGAATTCGGGCATGTATCTGGCATTTATCGCACTTCCGGGCATAGTTCGCTGCAACTCGGTTCACTGTCGGCCAGTAGTACCCATATCGGAGTATCTTCTTAGCGAGAGCTTGTCCTCCGGTATGATCGCCACACTCTCCTTCATGTACGTCATGTAACACTCGTTTGATTTCCTCATGGGCGATACATCTGAGGAGAGGAACGGAATAACCTCTCCTGTACATGACTCCGTTTTGGATGACGAACCGCGAAGCTTTCCGCTGGATTTGTCTCTTCTCATTTCTAGGTTCAGGCAACGTCCCATTCTCAATGTAATTCCGATACGGAGTCATCCAAGATTCTCTACTGGGAGCGGTTTCATATACAGAGTTCATTTCTATCCGATCGATGCTCGGGGAGGCCAAAGTTTCAACAGGGACAAGTCCCATTTGTTGCGCTTCACCTGTGCTGGCTAACTTTGCGAGTGAATCGGCTTTCTGATTGTGCTCCCGAGGCACATAATAGATGGCATAATAATCAAACTGGTTTAGTATTTCCTAAACTCGGGCCAGGTAAGCAGCCAGTCTTCGGTCTCTTGCCTGATATTCTCCTCGTACTTGACATACCACTAACTGTGAATCGCAATAAATTTTCACAGCGATAATTCTCAAGTCTCTGGCAAGTTTTAGGCCGGTTAGGAGGGCTTCACATTCAGCTTCATTATTAGTTGCACGAAAGTCGAACTTCAAAGCATAACATATGGATCGGCCCTCGGGAGTCTCAAGTACAACCCCAGCGCCCGAACACCGGTCATTTAACGCACCGTCAGTATACAACTTCCAGATGTATTCGGGGGATTCACTGGTCTCGGGCAAGTTTTCTGGAACGGTGAATTCAGCTATGAAATCTGCCAGGACTTGTCCTTGAATGGCTCTCCGCGGAGCGTATGCGATATCAAATTGGCTTAGCTCAATGTTCCACTTGAGTAACCTACCAGACGTCTCAGGCCGTATGAGGACCTGTCGTAATGGCTGGTCGGTGTACACAGTAAGCGGATGAGCTTGGAAGTAAGGGCGGAGCTTTATTGAGGCAATGACCAAGCAATAGGCCAGTTTCTCCAGTCTCGGATAATTTCTTTCAGCTCCTGTTAGCCGTTTACTAACATAGTAGACCGGGTTTTGCACTTTGTCTTCTTCCCGAACTAGGGCAGCACTAATCGCATGTTCTGATATTTCCAGGTATAGATATAGTTGCTCGTGGTCAACTGGTTTTGACAAGATCGGAGGTGTGGAGAGATGTTGAACTAGTGATCGGAACGCGCCTTCACACTCTATGGTCCATTCAAAGTTTCGTTTTCCCTTCCGGATCAGGTCGAAGAAAGGAATGCATTTATCGGTGGACTTTGAAATGAACCTGCTCAATGCTGCGACCTTTCCGTTGAGACTCTGGACTTGCTTTATGGTTCTAGGGGTTTGCAAATTTCTTATAGCCCAGATCTTCTCAGGATTCGCTTCTATCCCTCGAGCAGTGACGATGAACCCAAGGAATTTTCCGGATGCGACGCCGAAGTGACACTTGAGCGGGTTGAGCTTCATTCCGTATTCCCGGAGGATGCTGAACATTGAATTCAAATCTCTGACGTGGTCTGTGGAGAATCGGGACTTCACCAACATGTCATCCACGTAAACCTCCATGGTCTTCCCGATCTGATCGGCGAACATCCGGTTGACTAAGCGTTGGTATGTTGCTCCAGCGTTCTTTAGACCAAACGACATGACTTTGTAACAATAGAGTCCCAGATCGGTCACGAAGCTGGTATGTTCCTGATCAGGTAAATGCATGGGTATTTGGTTGTAGCTGGAATAAGCATCCATAAAGGATAGTAGCTCATGTCCGGCCGTTGAATCTACGAGCTGATCGATTCGCGGAAGTGGGAAGCTATCTTTTCGATAGGCCTTGTTTAGGACAGAGTAATCAACGCAGGTTCTCCATTTTCCGTTTGGTTTCCGAACCAGTACAGGGTTGGATACCCATTCTGGATACAAGGCATCTCGAATGAACCCGTTTGATTGCAGTTTATCAACCTCCTCCTTAATGGCGGCAGATCTCTCTGGATCCATACCGTGCCTTTTCTGCTTTACTGGGACATGTCACGGATCTATATTCAAGGAGTGACTTGCAATGCTCGGTGAGATTCCACACATGTCAGAGTGTGTCCAGGCGAAGACGTCGAGATTCGCCCGAAGAAACTCGACCAATTCCTGTTGTGTCTGCTTGTTCAGTTGAGACCCAACTTTCAGCATCTTTGAATCATCATCCTCACTGATTGGGACGTCCACAGTCAGTTCGGCTGGAGAAGCTTGACTCTCCGTAGATTCGTCTTTATCCTCGTTGTCCCTAGGGTCCAGGTCTTTCAGGAATTGGTCGTGGTGCCCGGGCCGAGGCCCAGGCATCAATTGTCAATTATCGATAGAACAGACGCAGAGAGATTCCTCTACGCCCTTTCCCTTCTCTTTACATTGCGCCCCGCGCAGCTCCGCTACATAACAGGCCCTTCTCGTGGTCTGGTCTCCTTGAACGACTCCAATTCCCTGATCGGTGGGAAACTTCAGAGTCAGACACCATGGGGCGATGGCCGCCCTGAACTCAGCTAGGGCTAGTCGACCCAAAAACGCATTATACGGTGAATCAATTTCTAGCACAACAAACTGTAACATTCGGACCCTCCGACGTTCTCCAACGCCTAACTCAACTGGAAGTTCAGTTATTCCGATGGGTATCGTGGCACTTCCGTTGAAACCGTGGATTCTGGATAAACAGGGTTTCAAATCCTTTGTCTCCATTTTCATTAAGTCGTAAGCCCGTTTAAGCAAGATATTCACAGAGCTTCCACTGTCAACCAGGATCCTCTTCATCCAAGCGGGACCTACCTGGGAAGATATGACTAGTGGGTCGATTGTAGGGGCTTCGAACTTATCGGCGTCTCGGCTCCTGAACACGATATCATCAGATATTATCTTTTGTTGTTTCACCGGGGTTCCGTCTTCGCAATTACTACAACATTCGAAGTCCGCATGCCTGATAGAACTAGCATATGACTCCATTTCCCCCCAGCTTCTGTCTGCCGGGTGGGGACCACCACTTATTGTGTTAATAACCAATCTCCCGCCCGCACGGGCGGGTTCCTCCTCTCTTTCCTGATTTTGTGAACGATTTTGATTCGAAGGGCCCGCTCCGCCAGACTGCGGCGCCCGTACAAACTGATCTAGCTTCCTCTCTCTAATCAACTTCTCGATGAGGTCCTGCAAATGCCGACACTCATTGGTATTGTGACCGTAGCTTTCATGGAATCTACAGAACTTTCCTGTTTGAACCTGTCTATCCGATGAGGGCTTCGAAGCAGGTTTCTTATACTGTACAGTGTTACAAGTCTGTAAGTATACGTTTTCCAATGACGTGTTTAACGGCGTATAACTGTCAAACATCTGAGCTCTACGTCGTGGACCTCGGTTCTCATCTCTCTTCTTATTCTGGCCATTGTTTCCTCTCTGCTGGGTTTGCTTGTTTTGTATATTCAGTTGAACTTTCTCGGAACTCTCACCGGACTGTTTAACTGCTACATTGCTCTGTATTCCCTCAATGCTGGGCCTCGCATCGTCCTGCTTCCTAGACTGTTTTGCGTCCTCTTGCCGCAAGAATTGAGCGGCCTTGGAGTAAAAACGGTCCAACTATGCGGGCGGTTTTCCAGCTAGCCAGTTCCCGAATTCAGAATCAGGATCAATCCCCTTGGTCAGAGCCATCAAGATTGAATTATCGTTAGGATTGGTGATCTCAACGCATGCTGTGTGGAACCTCTCCAGGTAACGCCTGAGCGTTTCTCCATGAGCTTGAGTGACGCTGGACAGGGTATTAACGTCTTTTGGCCTGGCAACATGCATACGGAATTGTTCTACAAACCTCTTGGCCAATTGATCGAACGAAGAAATTGATCTAGGTGGTAGGCGTGTAAACCACATTGTCGCGATTCCCCCCAGAGAGATGGGGAAACTTCGACACTTCACTGTATCGTCGGCCCTTGCAGCGCTCATCGACCATTCATATTTCAAAATATGCTGGTTGGGGTCACTATTTCCCTCATACATCGGGAGAGTTGGCATTCTGAATCGCCTAGGGGGTTCAGCGTGTAACACTTCGTCTGTAAAAGGGGTATGACTACGAGAAATCCCCCAATCATCATTAGTGAGCCCCTGACTCTCGCGTATCATCTGACGTATCATGGTTGATATATCCGACACTGGCAGATTCTGAGTATGATGAGCTAAGGCATGGTCGGGTTCCACGGTGCGAGTCTGGATCGGGCGCTGTCGACGATCCGTATCTCGCCTCCTTGGCTCAGCGTCTTCTGGGACATATGGTTCAGGAGTATGTCCACGCTGTTAATTGATCGGTTTTGATTGATTTCGGGTATCGACCCTTGTTTCTGCTGCGGCGGTTGTGGCACGGTTATCCGTGGTGTACTGTGGGGCAGTGCCTCCTCGTGTCGAGGGTCCCGTTTGGAAGCTGGTCGATGGTCCTACCCTCAGTTGCCCAACAGTTAAGGCAGGTTGATATTCAGCAGCTTGAGCGCGACTCCCCTCTAACCGAGGACGGGTAGTCCGGTGGTGATAGTCAGACGAAGCTGAGCTTTCGGTAGATGCTCTGGAGGCATCATCTCTCCTGGACCTTCTGTGCCCCCGGCGGTTTAGCTGGTTGGTCAGCTCGATATTGGCGCGCAACTGTTCCGCCAACTGCTGACGGCTTTGGGTCAGCTCCTGGAGCAATACTTGAAACTCCTGTCGGGTGACTAGCCCCGTCGAATCCGAGTGAGCGGTACTGTCTTGATTAGAAGAAGGCTGTTGTGTGGGATTCTGCCTATCTCGGCCTTCTTGCTCTGTAGCGGTAGCGCCAGTTCTTGTGCTGACCATTCTCGGTGGCGGAGTCCTCTCCTAGATTTTGAGCAAATCTGAATAGAATGGAAGGATTCCGGACTGGATATCTGGATCTTCCTCTTGGATTTGTGCAATCCGGTATCGATGGCAGATCCAAAGAGCAGGAGAAAAAACTGGTTTTATCAGTGAAAGCACCAAAGTGTTTGTACCAAAAATGGGCACAACACTCTTCAGGAGTTATTTGAAGAGATAAAATGAAGATTATAAATGTAAAACAGAGGTTATCTAACAAAAACTCCAACAAACAGAAATGTAAAATGCACAGACAAGCAATTTAGAGTGGTTCGGCGTATGGCCTATGTCCACTATGAAGTTTTGATGATTTTATTGATTCTCTTTCAATGATTACAAGCGGTTACAGCAATGAACAGCGGATTACAGATTAGAATTCGAAATTGACAGCAAAAGTAGGATGCAAATCTCAATCCGACAGAGTCTGGACGCTTCAGAGAAAAAAGCCACTTTTTCTGTTGGTTCTGGGGCTCTATTTATAGGCGTAGGAGGCTCAAATCTCGCTCAAACTCCGGGAGACTTGGTCTGGCACGTGAGGGGACCCATTCTACCGTTTCCAGAAAGTTTTGAGTCGATCTGTGATCGATACGAAGTCGTTTCGTATCGATCAAGATGATCTCCAATTGAGCTCAAATTTGGTGGACACGATCCTCAGTGTGTATGCAAGCTTCCCTGAAAATATCATTGGATTTGGATCAGTGGATTGGAAGATATGGTCGATACGAACTAAGATTTCTCGAAGGCTGTCTGGTTCGTCTCCATGATTTCGACTCCATCACCTCGTGTCAATGATCGCGCGTGTTCTCAAGATGATGTGGCGCGCGCGCTTCGCTTCGATCCGGCCTTCACTCCGAACTGACCGCTTCGACTCCATATATTTCGCCCTATTTACTTCGATGGATGACACGTCATCCTAGTTGGTTGACCCGTTGGATACGAACAAGTCATGGGTCACGGGTTTGAAGCAAGGCTCTCTGGTGGATACGAAATGGACATGGACTGATGGACACGAAGTAGACATGGACTGATGGATACGAAGTAGACATGGACTGATGGATACGAGGTTGACGCGGGGCGATCGTTACGAAGCAGATGTTTCTCTGATGGGTTCGAACGAGCCCCTCTGGCTGGAGATTGATCGATGCAGAGTTCATTAACACGTGGACCTGGTCACTCTGATCGATACGAAACAGATGGATACGAAGCGAGGACTATTGAAGGGCACGAAGTCCATCGATACGAACTCGATGGATCCGAAACATGACTAACTTCACCGCTACGAACCACTGCTCCGGATGGATACGAAATAGGGCCTTCTGGTGGATACGAAAACACGCTTCTCTTTCCAACTTTGTATCCATCACAACTTGAGCCTATGAACTCGGATTGACTTGAAAATTGGAATGTTGGTTCACCTTGCTCTCCTAGTCATGTCCTATCCATTGTAGCTTGATCCGGATTCGGACAAAATTCAGCGATATCCATGACAAGCCATACTTGTTCTCTAGTTGGTTCCTTGGTGTCCTGGCCTTGCCAAAAGGCGGGATAACAATAAAAAAGGAGTTAAAGCAATTTTCACTTAAGGAAATAACTCGGCACCGCATTAAATGACTCGGTATTGAGTTATTTATTTAACTCGGTTGCCTCCGAGTTTTCTTGTGTGAGCTTGGGCCGACATCTGGACTCTTCTACAAGCATGCTTCTGACCCAGTACACCTTTTTCCTTATAAATAAAAATCAAAGTGCAACCAAAACATGATCTTCTCACTGCTCTTTATCCTTCACTCTGGATCTGGGACTCCATTTCTCTTAATCATCTTCCTCTCTCACAATAATCATCAAAGTAGCTACTCTTGGCAGTTCTAGGCCTTAGAACTTATCAACTTCTTGTACTTGTGACTCTAATTCTCTATAATCTCATACAAACTCTCTCAGATCCATTCCATAATCAATAAATCTATAAAGTGGACGTAGGCCAGAGATTGTCGAACTAGTATAAAATTTTTGTGTCTCTCTATTCTATTTTCTTTTATTTTCAACACTATCTGCTAGATCTAGTCCTACAGATTCCCTACAACTCATTCATGGGTGTTGATCCATTTTTGGGGTCAACAGATGGTTATTGGATAACCATGGAATGACTCACTCGATAGTTTTCTGTTGGTTAATATAACTAAGATCTAACATAAAATATTGATGTGACTAGTTTACACAGTTCTCTCGACTTTAGAATATTGTCGATCTTCAATATGAAAGATCTGCTTTGATTATAATATAATCATGGCACGATGTCCATCGACTGACTATAGTTGGGTCGAGGGAATGTATTGGAAGTGAAGAATTTTTTAAGAAAGGATTCATCTCCTCGGTTATATAGGGTTAGTATCATGGTCAACTCAAATCAAAGTCCCTAACCAGAACATTTAGGTTAATATTAATTGTTATTATTTGTTACCCGGTTGCTTGACTCGGCTACGAGATACTAATTATAGAGTTTTTGGTTGAATCTAAGTGAAGCTCGAGCCAGTTAAAGACTGATTTGAATTGAGGAGTTCGGCATATATACGTCGTTCGGCATGCTAGTGTGGTTCGGCCTAGGTACGTGGTTCAGCCTGTTTATATGGTTCGGCCTGTATACGTGGTTCGGCCTATATGGCAGTTCGTCTTATGTATGTATGGTTCGACCGAGGGAAGATGGCGTGTGTCGCCCGGCCAAAGAAAGGAGTTGCCGGGAACTCAATATCGCTTGGTTAGGGGAGGCATTATGCCATTCGGTTTGGGTGGTTCGGTATGCACCACTCGTTCCAGGCATTTCGGCACGTACCGCTTGGTCGTGGGAATGAAGTCACATGTGGCTCGACCTAGATGGGTTAGCAAGTATTGTTCGGGGAGTTGCTGCA
This sequence comes from Allium fistulosum, assembly GCA_030737815.1. Classification (NCBI taxonomy): domain Eukaryota; kingdom Viridiplantae; phylum Streptophyta; class Magnoliopsida; order Asparagales; family Amaryllidaceae; genus Allium; species Allium fistulosum. Next base: position 1,035,899,962 of record CM060902.1, on the reverse strand, counting down.
GTTTGGTCAGAAGTGGTTCGGCATGGATGTTCGGTGTATCTGTTTCGGTTCAAGATGAGGAAGTTGGCCTGTCCGTGGAACCAACAGTGAAATGAAGAAGCCGACGCTGCTTTACTTCGAGGTCCACCGTGAGTTACTCCGAGTCTTGAAAGAGTTCGCTTCGAATCAGTTACCCGATGATCACCGTTCGGCCATCTTGGATCGGCATGTCTCGATTGGCGCATCTCGCTCGGTATGTCTGGGTCGGTCGACTTGAGGTTCTCATATATGGGCCCAGGTACTTTGCTCCTAGGCATGAGAAGGAAGTCCAACCTATCTTCCTCTATAAATAGAGGGGCAGGGGTGTAGTGGAAAGGGACCTTTTTTCGGAGAACTCTGGGCACACTCTACCATTTTTCGTACTCATTTCTTTTAATTCAAACTTGTATACGAGTAGTTTGTTTACGGATTGAATCTGTATTCAAATCTTCAAGAAAAGCAATAAAGATTACATTAACAGTGGACGTAGGTAGTTACGCCGAACCACTATAATTCTGGTGTTCTTGTTTCTGCAGTTTCTGTTGCATATTTTCCTCTGTTTAAATTTATTATCTTCATTAATCTCTCTACAAAAATCTACTCTTGGGTGTTAGTGACCAATTCTGGTGCTAACAATATAATTTCCACATCATTAGTTATAATAATTCTTTTTATCACAACCAAGTTATCAACCAATCACAACCAAGTTATCAACCAATCAAATCAACCAATATTTATCCAAATATTTAAATTAACAAATTAATCATGCATATCATCATTTAAAATCAATTTAAGTTTTTAAAAAAACTAACGTTAGGATATGTTCTCACTATTATAGCTTTCCCTTTCGAACTCCTTGAAATTATTCTGACAGTACTCTGATGTCACTTCTTTCCACTTTCTCCATTCTGAAATTTTATAAACTTGCTCCTTGACCTTAATAGTGTTCGACATTGGTGTTTGGGTGGTGGTTACTTGGACTTGCATGGTGGATGGGGTGAGCCATGAATTATAGAGGAGAAGAGGAGGAGTTTGGCAACATTCTAGAAGTGGAATAACTTTGTATATAATTTTGTTTTATTTTGCTATAATTTTGCCTTATTTTTTTAGAGAAGAAGAGGCCATTAAAGACCTTAAGGAAGAAGAAGAGAAGATGAAGATGGAATGAGTTAATTTGTGAAGGGGTATGTGTAACAAACCATACCTCAATGGGCTAAATTTCGATAAAAATTGAAACCCAAGTCCATCAAAGCGTAGATCGTTGGATTTGGTACCTGCAAATAAGCATGAGCATTATCAGAGATTGATTAAAATCTAAACTCACAGCGGAAATAATAAAAGGATAAGAATGCTAACAATGACTACTACCTTGGAATTAATGGTACTCCTTGGATAGCAGATTGTCACATCAGCACCGAGCATGAGAGAATAGAAGACTTCTATAACAACAAAGCACATCTAGCTCTAGTGTTCTGTTCCTCTAAAATCTATCATGTGGGTTGTAATGAGGAGGGGGTCAGAACAACGTTTTGATGACTAGAAATCTATAAACTAGCCTTTGGGTTGTAATGAGGAGGGGGTCAGTCCAACTATTACTGTGTCTATTGCCAATAAAATCGTAGCCATATAAGAGACAGTAGCCATGCCACAAATACCTTTAAAAAGGACTAGGCAGACTTCTAACCATTTAATACTTATATTCTAGACAAGTCCGCATCACTTAATACCTATCCCCAGGCGGACTCCTCACTGGTACTATAGTTATTATGGCCTTAGCAATGTGAGAGACTGTACCCAAACCACTTAATACCTCATTAATAAGGACTAGGCAGACCCCTGACCATTTAACACCTATTTATAGGTAGGCATTTGTCATTTAATACATAACCCCAAGGTGGACTCCTCACTGGTACTATCCAGTTGACATCGCTTGGAATCTCACTATGCACTTAATACTTCTTTTCAAGAGAGAGGCAAACCCATAGATCAGTCACTTAATGCCTCAACCCAAAGTGAACCCTTCCCCGGATATCCACTATCACTCTTAATTATAAATATGAAATCTCATTAGGTTACTTCTTTCGGTAGGGAGTCGAACCCTAAAATAGTCACTTAATACCTCAACACTGAAGTAAATCCTTTTAAAGACATAATTATTTATTTGGAATCTCACTAGGTTACTTAATACTTCCTTTTAGGAGAGATGCAGACCCTACAACCACTTAATACCTCAAATCAGTAGTGAACCCCTATGGAGATATCCCCAATCGCACCAAATTCCAAATTTGAACCGTTTAATACATTTCAATTAAGAAAGCAGGCCCAATCTCTCATGTTGTCACAGGTCCTAGGATTAGTGATATCCCACATCAGTAGTAAGTGCACTCGAATGTTGGTAGCCTCAAAATAAAGGGCAACCTTCCATCGAGTGACACTACTGACCTCGCATCACTAACCTACTAAGTCCAATTAACCATCCTAATTCTTTACTTGTATTATCTTAGGTAGACATTGGACTTAGCTTACTCATTCCCTTTTTATTTAACGTAATAAGATTTACCTTAAATACTTTTCTACCCATAAATCCCCTTTTAATGCTCATAAATGTCAATTTGTCCATAAAATCCTAATGGACATTGTAACAACCCACTTTTCCGCACAGTTTATGTGGTCAATAAACCACACATGCCACACTCAAATTGAACGGAAAGGTGGATAGTTAGGGGAAAGAAAGAAGAAAGAAGGTAAGAAGAAACTAAACAACACAGAATCTCACAATGGAATGAATAATCTATAATATATAACAAACCTTTACACAAAAACAAAACTGTAATATATGCATATACAAATGTCAATCAGAGTATATTAACTTATTTCACCCCGGACAGTTATAACAACCTATCCTCACAATTGTTGATAAGTGCAACAATGAATATAGTGGAAAATAACTATGTATGTAAATACGTTTCTAGGCCTCCACCTCGTCTCCTAAAGCTCTAAAACCTCTAACTAAACCTGGAAATATGCTCAGTCTAACCGAGCATTATAGAAAAACAACGCCTGGGTCAGTCTGGTAAAACCAGCGTGAGAAACTCAAATCACAAGGATTTTATTTATTATAGCTTGTAAAATCCTTTAAAATCAAAGGTATCTCGTAAGACCATGCCACACATAAACACGGATGGGTTTTTACCTTATGATAACCAAAGCCATTTTATACCAGAAAATCCAATGATATTATAATAACGTCTAAGGGTGAAAATAATAATAATAATAATAATAATAATCAAGTAGCTGTGATGCTTATGAGTGTACATCATAATAGTACTAGGTATATAATTGAAAACCGATAAGGCACGTTCGCTAATTATGTAGGATTTCCATGGAGGTGCCTTCAGTACTTCGATAACGGTCCTCTTGCACAAGGATCAGAGATATCCTTCCAAATCAGCATACATCCCTAGTGATGTACCATAGGAAAAACATATTTGGTCTCGCTAAGACCGAGTGCATCACCCCATGCATGCATAACAACTGTAAATAACATTTAGGAGGAGCCGAATACACCCTATGGGTTTGCCAACCCTACTGGCAATGCCTCTTATCTCTGGTTTTAGTCATTTACTGATGATGAGGCTACGTCCGGCATTCCAGCTCATGCACCGCCATCAAAATAGATCATGGAATCCCACATGGATTCCAATACCCCAATGGGTCTAAGAATCATACATGGATTACCACATCTCATAAAGATCTTGGAATCACACAAGGATTCCCATACCCCAACAGGTTTCGAAATCACATATGGATTCCAACATCTCAATATACTATAAAACTCCTCCATAGAACTGTATATGGTTTCCGGATTGGTTACGGTTTTCAAGTCAACTCTTACGAGTACACTCTTCTGCTTCCTGGGTGCTCCAAAAACCAATCGTCGATTTTCTGGAATGCTCAGTACTGGTTCTTTAGGAAATAATCTGATAATACATAAGAGCGGGGATCACCCCATAACCGTTTAAGTGGACGGATCTCCTTATTATTTGTCCTAAAAGAACGAAACGAGTTTATACGTATAGTATAGCACCACCAACGGTAACCGTACCATATAATTCCCGCGTTTCCCCTAGATATTTCCAAAGTTAAAATCCTTTGGTCTTAAGTAAGGAATATTTCCCTACCACCAAAATTAAGAAGGATTACATATTGAGGCTAAGATTTGATAGTCGATTATTTAAGTATCAAATAAACAAGCATTCAACCAAAAATTACCTTTCCCACAGAAATCACCAAGCCTCTTAAATTAACCTTTCATTAATTTAAAATCACATTTCAAATACATGGAAATCACTTCCATATACTTATCTCAACAGGATAAGTATATTCATGAACCACTATATTTTTGATACATAGAAAATATAACCATATACTTATCTCAATGGTTAAGTATATTCACAAACCGTTTCACTTTCAAAACTTAGGAACTCGAAAACTCTTAAAAATAGATTTTTGAAAGTATCGTTAAATATCGATCATGGATTACAATTTACTCAATGGTTATGTCGTTAACCCAGCGAATCCATAGTAAAATGTAGGCAATGCCTGCCCCTCAAATTACGCCATGAAGAATCAACCATTTCTTTCCAAATCTCTTTATTTTATAAATATCACCAAATCTATTTATAAATCTCCTTTATACATCTCCAATCTATTTATAAACATTCTCCCAAAACCCCAATTATAACATTTCTCCTTTTCAAATCTTTAAAACTCATTTATAAATTCTTTTATAAATATCCCAAACCTTCTATAAAGCTCTTCCCATATTTTAACGAACTTATTTAATAAACTCTTTAAGTCAGTAAGGTTCCCTTGATAAATGTAACGACCCGCTATTTTGGACCATTCAAATCGACAATAAATCCACACATGTCGGACTTGAATACTTTAAAACAGTGGATTGTTAATTTAAATTTGGCAAAACTCAAAATATATAGTAAATAAATCAATCACAGAATCATAGACATAGAGTAATACAATAATACGCAGCGAAATAGATAAAATAGTAGTTCATGAAGCTACTATATAAACCTCAGAGTTAAAAATAAAATACAACAGAATATCTCAAATACAGTGAAGTCTTCAGTACGAATAGATGACCTCTCTGAACAAATCAACTGGAAAAGCTGAAAGCTGAAGCGATTGTTGGATCTCCAAAGGAAGCTCCAAACTCCAAATGTGAGTCTCAAATGCTGTACTACTCGGTCTGACCCGAGCGTAAAGCAAAACACAAAACACTCGAGTCAGGATTAACATTCTTATACTAATAAATTCAACTCAAGTAAATATCAACTGAAATACAAGTAACTTAAAGGATGTTTGGGATAACCATCCTCTAAGTATCCATGGAATTTTCTACAATGTAGAAATATACACTATAACACCGTGGTCATTCCAAATTTATTTATACTTTAAAACCAAAATATAATTTCATTTCAAATATATTTATTTTACAAAATAGTATATATAGGTTAAATAATTTATAAAGTAAATTATTTGCCATTTCCTCAAATTTCACAAATTGATTCAAATCAACTCAAATTCCAAATTCAAATTTATTTAAAGATAAATTCATCAATTTAATTCAGTTCTAAATATACCATTTATTTTTCAATATATTTCAAAGCTTTATTATTCAACATTTTCAAAGTTAAATTTAACAGTTTCATATAGCTCTTGATTTAACTTTATTATTATTTAATCAGGGAATATTCACTTAATAAATTCAATATCATTTAACTAGACTTAAATTTCATTTTCACTAAATATTTCCTTAAATTTATTTTAAACAAGAAATATTCACTAAATTATTTAAATCGAACTCAAGTTATAAATCATATCTTAAATCCCAATTTCAATAAGTTTTAAATCGGTTTAATTAAATAAAATTCTTTACTAAATTCAAATTATCTTCCCAACCTTAATTTATTCAAATTATTATTGAAATCTATTTTGAAACATAAATTTAAATACTCAACCATATTATATGTATTTAATCAATCATTCCCATTTATATATAATAATTTAAGGCTCAACAATTTAAAACCATATATTTCTTTCCAAACCATAGAATTTATTTTCAAAATATTTATATATATGGACCAACGGTGTCTGTATATATATTTATCATATGGTTAAGTGATACAGATATTTATCATTTCAATCCGAAATTTTAAATATATACGGGTAGATATCATTTCGACCTGAAATCCCAATTTCAATTCAAATGAAAATCGTTTGGGTTTATCATTTCAACCCATAACGATTTTCTCCTATTCTAAAGTCCGTTCGGGTATGTATCATTTCAACCCATAGTGATTTCTATACTAACAGGGAACTTGCAGAGTGATAACAGATATAGAAATAATATAACAGGCATAGATATATCATCAATAACAATATAATATAAATGGCAGGATATGGTGTCATATCCCACAGGTGAACAGTTACAGATAATAGCATATATAACAATTTAAATAACTACAACAACATATTTCAATTGTCGTTTCAATTGAAATTAAATTTAATAAATAAAAGAATGTTAATCGTGAGTGATTGCTCACCTTTCGTGGTTAGAGATAAACGAGATGAGATGAGTTACGAATCCAAACACAAATCCCAAATCAAAGCTAGATTGGCACGAAGTTGGACGGACAAAGCTGATAGATCGGAATTGATGATATCAAATTAGAACTGGATCGATGATGATAAATGGTATAAGTGACTCATATATATTCATGTATACAACACAAGATACATGTATTTGCCTACCAGAACAGGTTATAAAATTATTATACAAACCAAAACTGAGGTACAATTAACATACTACTCATATACCTTTTGACCAAAACTGTATATATGTGTTCCATAGCTAACAACTTTTTATATATATATATTTTTTTTAACAGTAATACATGTGCATATATGATACTTCTTTGACAGAGGATGAACACAAAACTAACTGTAGATTTAATATTTTATAACCCTCCTATAAATGTGGAAACACATATATTTTGCAGTGCCAAAGATATAGATCTTCACTGTACAATAATATACATTTAAAACTTAATAGTTTAACCATTATACTTATGTTACTTATGAGATCAACCAACAAACCAGAGCCTTAAAACTGAAAAATATCAACCCTGTACGTTCTATTTAAACAACATTTATTTTAAATTTAATATTTATAAACCAATTTAAATTCAAAATAGTATATACATATATTTTAAATATTATATTAAAGCAAGTAAAATAATATATAGAGGTTTTTAGGCTCAGGGAAAAAGTTGGAGAAAAATTTAGTTTTAAAGACAAAAAGTTTGATTTTTAGGCTGAAAGACAACTTTTAGTGTAAATCACAGAATGATAGTTGCAACTATCATTTTCTATTTACACTATAAAGTGTCCTTCGGACTAAAACCAAACTTGTTGTCCTTGAGACTAAATTTTTTTGCAACTTCTTCTCTCTGCCTATTTTTCTGTAATATATATCAGGTTACAAAGTCTGCATACACTTACTATAAACCCAGTATCAGGAAAATAGTTCAAAATATGGAAAAAAAAAGTAAAGTAGTCTGCATACTTATATTTATATATAAATACTCATTTATACCAATTGTTTATAAACAGTATGTAATGTGTGTATATTAAGATGTATATATGCAGACCCTTTGAAATATTTTTATCATAGATTCCAACATTTTTTTTACATATAACTTTATAAACTGACCTGTAACTTCAAAACAGAACATAAATATACACTAACAGCCAGAACTCATGAATCCAAACAACACACATGACAGACTATAATATAACTCTATATATTATATATACCGACCCAAAAAACACACAAGAATGCACACACTGATGTATAAAAGGTGTTGGCCCAGGTAAATATGTATAGCTGATATCACTTTATATACAAGACCTATGATAACATAATATATATAAAATATAATTTTATAGATTGCAACTATATAAACATAAACCTAATATAAACCGACCTTCATGTTGTACAAAACAATATATGTATTACCTAACATGAGGAAGATGAGATGGTGGCCAGAGGTAAGGGAACACGGTGGCTTGGTCGGCCGAGATTCGCGGCTACAGGGAGATAATTTTGGGCAGAGGAGAGGAGAGAGAGGGACGGGGCGACCCAGAGAGGTAGCAGGCCGGTAGGATGAAGGAGAAAAGGTGGAAGAGGAAGAGCGGAGGCGGCCAATGGTGGTGGGTTGCGTCGGCGACAGTGAGTGGCAGCAAAGGTGGTTCGAGATGGGTTGCCAAGGCGGGTGGAGATGGTTGCCGAGCAGTTGAGGGGCACGTGGTGGGTTTTGGGTAGGCTGTGATGGAAATAAGCGAAAGGAGAGAAGGAGGTGAGGGTGGGTTCGGCCATAAAGGCTTCAGGTGAAAAGAAATTTTTGTTTTGAAGAAGATGGATTCAACAGAGGACGCTTGGGTTTCAAATAATATATACTTCAACTTAGCAAAGAAAGAAGGACAAAGCACGCGAGTGAATATAAAAATAAAAGTAATTATAACGGTCAAGTTCCTTGGATTCAGCTGAAAAATTATTCAATGCAATTGATTAATTGCTTGAGCTGCACGGTAAAGATTTAAGAAGGATTGGGAAAAGTAAAAGTCACAATTTCGGTACCGGTACAATATACACTTTTATTGTTTTCGTCGCGTACCGGACCTCAAACACAGAAATAAATATACCACTGAGATCAGCAGGACGAGACGATCAAAACGGTATACAGATACCAGTGGCACGATCATCTGATCAAAAGTCGATAATCGGTACCGAAAATGCTGCTGTTTTGCTAGAATTAAGATAATCGGAGCAATAGAAATCCAAATTTGGAAAAACGAAAGATGACACCTTGCTCAGAAGATGATTTAGAAATTTTCTATAGAAAAATATTCAGATTTGAAAAATATATTATTACCATCAATTATTAACTGATTTAAATTGAAATAGAATTTCACAAGAAAATAAACTTTAATATTATCAGATGGAAATTTACCAGTTGCTATGTTTAAATAGACGTATTCCAAATAATAAATTTTTATTTTCAAATTCAATTATTTAAAATTTCACAAAATTCAGTTAAATACGTTATTAAAACCAATCAAAATTTATGGGTCGTTACAATAAACCATACATTATTTAAAATAACTTGAAAATAATAATTTTTATTATTTATTATCCTTCCTTTTCATTTAACTTAAATATCATTTAAAATAATAACTTAAAATCTCATAAATAATATATTAAATTAATTTAAACACTATTATTGTAAAAATAAGTTAACTTCAAACAATATTAATATAATAATTAATTAATTTTAAAACAATAATTAATTAACTTTAAACTAATATTAATATGATAATTAATTAACCTATAAATATAATTAAATAACATTAAATCAATATAATAAAATAACTTTAATTAAAAATTAAAGTATAGTTAAATCATTTTAAATAAATAGTTAAAGTATAAATTGAATTTTTTTTAAACAATAATTAAATAACTTAAAATAATAATTAATTATTCTTAAATAACTTTAAGAAATAATTTTTAAGAATCATATTGATAAAACAATTAACTTTAAATTATTATTAAAAATAATTATTAATAAAAGGAGCTTTCTCTCATCAATGGGGACTGGGGCTTAGTTCCCAACTTCCTTCCTCGCATTTTCTCGTTCCCAATATCATCCCTTGCAACAACCGGGGATTTTCGACACTCGAAAATCGACGTCAATACATTCACTATATAGGATGCCAAGCAATCGAGTGTTGGAAATACCAGATCGTTAGGAGTTAAGAAGAAAGAGATAGAAGAAGGAATAAAAAACAACAACATAGAACCTCACAATTGCAGCAGAACAAAATATAATATATAGTAATAGATTTTTATACAAAAGAATCTGTAACTATTAACAAACATGTAATCATCAGAGTACAACGGTCAATACATTAATATGAACAGTTATTATAACTTGTCCTCACCAGTGCTAACCATACAGCCTACAATACACAGTATAACATAATCAAGTATGCGTAATACGTCTCTGCCATCCAGCTCATCTTTTGAGCTCCAGAGCACTCCAACGTGAATTTGTAATACTCGGTCTGACCCGAGCATTACAATAAAGTAACACCCGAGTCAGTCTAGAAAACCAGCGTGAGTAAACACACATAATTTGAATTACTTAAGTTATCAAAATCCTTCGAAAAACAAAGGTACCTCGTAAGACCGTGTCACACATAAACACGACGGGTTTTTCCCTTACGATAACCAAAACATCTTATAGAAAATTCCATGATATTATAATGGTGTCTAAATGCAAATACTTATTAAAATAGCGGAAAATTGTTATATTAATTAAATTTCAGCATACTAGACTCTACAAACAAACCCGTAAAGGTTCGTAGTGGTTATTTGATCGAAGTGGTTTTCGGATAATGCAAATATCTGATTTCCATTCTCATAGAATCCAAATAATAAATTTTTAAAGGCCAAGTCATTTAAATAACAATTTCACAATCATGGAGTTAACATTCACATATGGAAATTCATTCCATATGTTTACTTTATCATGACCGGTCCATCGAAATTAATTTGCTTGAAATCATTTCATTTTCCGAAATTGGAATAAAGATCAGTACGAGTCGATTTAATTTCAATAAAATGCGTCAACGTTTTGTTCTAACTACTTTAATTTGTTTGTCTACTTAATGGCACAGACAATAGATAATTGGAATCAATATCCAAGGAAAATGTCAGTTAAACCGTAGATCCTCAGCGATTTTTAATTGATATTAAACAATTCAAAATTCAAAATTTGGTTGGTTTCAATTAACTTAGACGAGTTATACTTTTTAAATCCAGATTGTTTGTAAATTAAAGAAACAAAACAATTTGTTTAAAATTAACAGTTCATTCAATAATTAATCGATTAATTACAGATAATTAATCAATTTAAAATATTTCTTATCCGTTCACTTCAAATATTATAAAACGTTTAAACGTTCTCATTTGTAGAACTTCTCGGCATATAAGTTTAGGTGGAAATGCTTGGCGATAAGATTAAGACGCAAAAATTTGCTCGTCGTTTAGATTTTAAACGAATAAGGAGGTGTACTGGTTTTCTTGATGTACGGGTTCAATTTATTCTTGACTAAACCTATGTACACATGCCAGATATTAACATAGCTCAAGACTTACCCCAAATCAGCAAATATATATATGAGATACAATGGTCAGTAACAAGATAAAGTGTTTCTACTCATTTTCTACAACCAAATGAGCATACTGCTGCAACCCTTCTCCGAGCTCTTAAACACCTGATCTATCTTCCTTTTTAATTCAATGGCAGCACTTTATTTATTTATATTTTTTAGATAAGTATGAAAAAATAAAGCTCTATATATATATATATATATATATATATATAGAATGGAAGTGTATAGTGCAACACTAGAGTGGGCTGTGCACATGTATAGGTTTCACACATTTTTTTTCATTTCCTTCCCTTTGGTGGCCGATGAGATATTATGGCTGATTTGATTTCATGGGTTGAATTTATATTTTGTGTGTGCTTGATTTGATTTTATCTTTTGTGTGCTTGATTTAATGTTTTGGTGTGCTTGAGTTGAGATCTTTCCATCATAATGCTTCTTGTATAATATATACATACATATATATAGATATATTATACTTACATACATATCCTTACCATATATACATTTACTTATACATACATACATATATATATATATATATATTTCATCATATGTTAGGAGTTTGTCATCATGAAGCTTTTACATGTATATATCTATATATAATTTCATATACGCTATTCTTATAAGCATATATACATATACTTACATATATTTTGTCATCATATACATATTTAATTTTTTTCCTTTTACATATACATTTAGATATACACATGTTTATCTATACATATATATAGACATTTTATCAAAGTTTGAAATGGTGAAATACATATACATATATATCTATTTTATCATATTAAGAAATTCACGTTTTAATTTATTATGGTTTCCAAAATTTATAGATTCAGATATTTCAAATATCAAAAAAATTATTTATTCGACTTATAAAAATTAATATTCCAATAAATAAAATTAGTTAATTATCCCAATATTAGATGGCTAAAAATCCGGGTCATTACAATCTCCTCCCTTAGAACTTTTCATCCTCGAAAAGGAACGAAGCAAGAATTAGAATTTTGATGCATATTACTAAATTAATCATCTTTTAGAACATTTTAAACTTCTTACTCTTTTATTATACCTTTTAGGATACACACATTTTAAATTACATAGTATTTCCAAACTAGTTAGATAATAAAATATTTTTCATAACTCGATGTCTTAACAAGTCCATCCTTGTTCTTACAGAATTTAGTCATACATTGATCAGGCGTAGGACTAAAAATCTCTATGTACTTAGTAGACCTATTTCAACTCCCAGTGAAAATACTTAAAAACCTTTAAAAAATGATATGGAAAGTATCACCCGTTTTTCTCCACAGCCATGGATCGCGGTTACACGATGATTGTGTCGCCTTCCCGGCAAAACCATAAGTAGACCGTAGGCATCAACACCCTCGATTTTCGCCATGGAAACACGATAGATCGCAGCTACACAATGGTTGCGTCGCTATCCCAGCGAAACCATAAGTAGTCTATAGGCAATCTCTGCCTCCCGAATTATGCCATCAAAACAAAACCATATAGATCGCATCTACCGATGGTTACGTCACTATCCCAGCGAAACCATACGTAAACTATAGGCAATCTCTGCCTCCCGAATTATGCTATGGAACCACGATAGATCGCAATTACACAAAGTTTGCGTTGCTATCCCAGCAAAACCATACGTAACTGTAGGCAATCCCTGCCTCTCGAATTACGCTACCAACTCTCATATATCGCAGTTACACAAAGGCTGCGTTGCTATCCCAGCAAAACCATAAGTAACTATAGGTATAATACCCCTCGATTTATGCTATGCAAACAATGATCACCAGGAACTCATGAGTTTTTGTCAGAACATCCTCTAGGATCCCAATTCTAATTAAACCCACCCTGTGGATTCTAAGGTAGACCCACCCAATGGATCTCCTACTCCAAATTTTCAACCTTCGTGGCAGGTGCCTTTCCATACTTTTGATTTCAAAACATATCATACTATATATATACAATATCTTACAAATCATGCACTTTATAAGCATCACATATAGATATTATTTATATAAATTCGATAAGTTTAAAATCGATAGTTTTAAATTCGTTTTATCCAATTTCCAAAATTGACTATTTGCCAAAATCAAATGTCTTTAAAAATCAATAGGTTCTAAAACTATTTTAGTTTCATCCTCATATACATATACGATCATTTTCCCCACTCGAATAATTTTAGGATCAATAGTTTTTGAATCCGCTTCATATTTATATAAACTCCATTTAGTATTTTCAAATACCTTTCAAAGATCATTTCCTTCTGGTTATAAATTCAACAAGAGGAGTTTAAATATATATATATAACATATATAATGTTATTAATGTCTAATCAAAGATTTCCAAGTTTGATTACCTTACAAAGTGTAACGACCCGGATTTTTCGACGTTTGATTTGGAATATTTATATGGTTTTAAATGTTGAATTTGAATTATGAATTGACTTTGAATACGAAAATTTGGTTTGTATTTATAAAACAAATTCCGAATTTAAATATAGTGATTTATTGGATAATTTAATTATTGAGAAGTAATAATTGAATATTGGATATTTGTACCTTGAGTTTTAAGCTCGATAAAAATAATTTAAAGGCTTGTAAAATTTATATTAATAATAATGAAGATAATAAAAGTTTTAAAATTGAATTTAAGAGTGATCTGTTCAATTTTCAAAATAGCTTGTTTAAATTGACATTTAAAAATAGCCTTCCGAGGCATAGTCTCGGAATATGACGAAGCCAATTCCATTAGATCCGTAATATTGTATTATTATTGGATTTCCAATTTCATAGTGTTTGGAATTATCGTTTGATCATATGAGATATAAACACGCTGAAATTTATATAGAAAATTCAATATAATAATTGGGTCCAAAAAGCTATCTTCTCCATACGATCGAGTTAGGACTCGGAACCTTTTCCATTGCATTCGGAATAGGAGTATAACATTATGAACGCCTAGCGGCACGCCTCGATAGGAGTTCGAAATTTTAAGCTGTGAAACCGAGACGATTTGAATTTAAATAATATATATATAATTGACTTGACCAGTATTTTCACATCAGCACTTTTTCCCCTTCACCTCAAAACACTGTACACCTCCTACACGCAACCCTTCATTCATAAATCACGTCTTCCCTCATTTCCATTCCATCAGTTCAAAACTTCAATATTAAAAAAAAAGAAACCCGCTGCCTTCAAATTATAACCGCAAACCTCCTTCCTTTCCTCCCTTAAATCGAATACGAAATTGAAGAGCAGAGAAAAAATATGAGGGAACGAAGTAGAAAATCAAAATCGAATCGCATAAATTGTTCTGGTACAAGCAAATCGAGGAGGTTCGAAATCCAGGAGGGGCTGTTCGAAAATCGAATCGAGGGGGGTGCTGCACGTGAACTGGTTAGGGCAGAGGCCCGGCATTCGAAGGAGGGTCGGTGTGTGCTTCGTTAAGGAGGCGTAGTCAGAGATTTGGGGTCACGTGGGTGGTTCGTTGATGAGGCAGTTGGATTCGCGAGCTTTGATTCTCGTGTGCAGGCCTGAGTAGGCATGGTGGCAGAGTGCGCTGACGATGGGATGGAGGCGTATCTATGGACGACGAAGTTCTGGGGGAAGGGTAGGTGCGGCAGCGGCATGGGGGAGGCTCTAGTGGGGGCTTTGATTACTTATTGAAGACGGTTGGTGGTGATGACTGTGTGATACTGTTGCCAGCAATTGAGGTAGCAGTAGCCGCAGCCATGGCTTCGTCGGCTAATAGTGTTAAATTAAATTTAA
This sequence comes from Allium fistulosum, assembly GCA_030737815.1. Classification (NCBI taxonomy): domain Eukaryota; kingdom Viridiplantae; phylum Streptophyta; class Magnoliopsida; order Asparagales; family Amaryllidaceae; genus Allium; species Allium fistulosum. The sequence continues at coordinate 1,035,884,831 of CM060902.1, read as the reverse complement.
ATTTAAATTGAGTATGCCAATGATAGTTTAAAATTATTTCAAATAATTAATAAATTCGTAAATTTTTAATACGAGGGCTAAAACCGTGGAAAAACAAATCGGATTTGGATCAGATTGTAAAATAAATCAAGGTGAGAAAATTCCCGCTCATTTGGATTACCAAAATTTAAATTTTAAATAGTTGAATTTAAATTTTGGATGCTTGTTGAATTCATAAATTTAGTGTCTGTTGAATGATATAATATGTATAGTATAGTGTGTGTGTGTCTATATATATATATATATATATATATATATATATATATTAGTATTTGGAGTGATATTCTCACACAATATAGCGGATGAGACCATATGCGCCCGCATAATAGCGGATGAGCCTATATACCGCGATATCTCCCTCGAAATGGGATTGGTAATTATTGTAACGACCAGCCTTTTTGGACGCTTTAAGCAGACACACGCGTCAACTCAAACCATACAAATAGGCAGATTATTATTGGGGTAAATAAGAAAAAAAGAAGAAATAAAACCAAATATAGAATCTCGCAGCGGAATGACAAAATATAATAATCAAAATAACAATTCTTGAAGCTGTTTACAAAAACATTGATTATACTTATACAACACAGAATCAGAGCTACACATATCAGAGATAAATAAATGACAATGCAGCGGAATAGTATGATGCAGTGAAATAATATAATAAATAATAATAAAATCTTTGTCTTCGTCCTCCAGAAACAAGTCTTCAAATCCTGAAATGCTCAGGCTGACCCGTGCGAATTGAAAAGACAAAACACTCGAGTCAGAACTAAAATATCTTATGTAAGTTAAATCAACTGTAAATAAATATGGGTGTAAATGGCGTCAGAGATGTTTACGAGGTTTGACATCTCCTATCCAGTGTCCAACGTGAGTGCAGTAACTTAAGAGATGTTCGGGATTCACATCTCCTAAGGATCCGTTAAACTATCTACTATGTAGTACAATACACTATTATAATAGTGTCTACAATAAAGTAAAGTATTAAAATAGCGTTAAGGCGTTACCCATATCACCCTTAACACATTTTATATATTCCCATAGTCTATACAGTAGCGTAATCTCCCCCGTACTGGGCGTCGTCAGAGGGCACTCCATAGGTATGGTACAAAACAAACTCATAGAAGGCACGCTAGGGCATGTGAACACGGCACAACTAGGCAATGCCAGGGTAGATATACCAATTACACTTCCGGACTGGCGGTAACGCATAGCAGCTACTACCGCCCACCTCGGAACACACTCCCAAATCAAAAATCAAGGGTGGCCACCAAAATCACAAAGTCAGAATATAGTATCGTAGGAATGTGCCCGATCGGAGGAATGATCTCACTTGGCCCGTCAATTGCTCCTGTTTTAGTCACATCAAGTTGACTCACGGTAGTCAGGGTCACGTCATACCTTATACAAAATCATCGCCACCATCCTACTTCATTCTGGAATCTCCACCGCGTACACAGTTGTCAAAGTGGTTTTCGGTATTGGCAGAGAGTATGACAATATCTGATCCCGGTCTCTTTAACAACCAATCGCTTATTACACACCGGATGGTTCTTTTACATTTCGAAAGTCAATTTACAATTGATATCAAAATATCATATTCTCAGAACCATATCACTTCCGAAATCATATTCAATTTGAAATCATATTAACCTTTTAAATCGTATCATTTCCCCAGAATCATGATTTCTTTCAAAAAAAATCATATTTCCAAAATAGGTTAAATCCTTACTTCATAATCATCGTATTCAATTTAAATACAACATTTAAATCCCAACTTAGGTTACAACATCATTTAACTATATTCTCTTTTAAACCGATGAATTGGATATAACCATTTCCACTTTACTTAGTCTAAAATTTTAGAAAATAGTTTAAATAGTTATAATAGTTAAAATACTCTAAAATAGTCTAATATAGATTACAAATGTTTTCTTGCTTTAAGCTAGTTAAATAGATTAAATATAATTAAAATAGATTAAATAGCTTTAAAATAGATTAATCAGATTTAAAATAAGTTAAATGGGTTAATTAGTTTAAAGGTTTGAAAATCTTAATAATTAAAGTCTTTTAAAATAATATATTTTAAAACAATTTATATTAAAAATATGAATTTGAAATTTATATCCATTTACTATTTGTTTCATTCCAACACATTTGGACCATTTCAATATCCCAAAACCCAATTTCAAATTTTCTAATTCAAATTCTCAATAAAGTATTTAATTCAACATCGCTTCCAATCCATGTTCGAAATATCAATTTAAATCACTCCAATTTCAATATATTTCAAACAATTTTAATAACTCGATTTCTATAAATTTCATTTATACTTAAAATTTGATTTTGCAATTCCAAATAAATTTCTTTAAATAATTCCTTTAAACCAATTCCAATTTTAACATAAACTTGAATTCCGATGATAATTCAATTTATATAAATCAAATTTTTATTTCCAATATCATTTAACCAAATTCAAAAATTTATGGATTTAAAATCATTTCATTTAACCAATCCGGTGTCCGTATATAATTTTTTACCCTAGGGTCAAGTGATACAGATATTTATCATTTCAATCCGTAATTTAAAATTTTATGGTTATATATCATTGATGTGCACGTAAATGTGTATATTTTTACCACCATATTTAATCTATTTAAATTAAATAAATGATCATATTGGGTATTTTAACTTGTTTAAACCAAAATTCAAATTATTTCAAATTGTCACATATTCATCTTCATCCAAGGGCAAAATGGTCATTTTTGTGCATATATTAATTTTCTAAAATTTAATTTAAAATTTTCTATATTATTTTGTAGGAATTTAAATTCATATACAAGTGGTTTCATGATGATATATGCATGCACAAGAGTGAAGAGAACAAATGAAGATGGAAATAATTCAAAGTGAAGATAATGGAGAACCCCACCCACCCACCTACCTTAATGTACAAATTAGAGGCTAATGCACATGCTTATGGAATTAATGGCTTCATGTACATTTAAGTGAGGGATTATTGAAGCTAATGATAACTTAGCCACCACACTTCCTAAGAGGGTATTTTGGGCATTCCCCAAAAATATGAATTAGGGTTTAGCACATATATAAAATCCCCTTATGTTTCATGTAACCCTCTTCTTCTTAGTCTCTCTTTAGTTTAGTTTAGGCTCAAAAATAAAGAAAGCTCTTCTCATTTTCTTTTCATGGCTACTTAGCCATTTCTTCTTTTCATGTAACTTTTTTATGCAATTCAATACATGTACTTTTTCTTTTCTTGTTTATTTCCTTTCATGTTGTAGTGTAGATTTACTTTCATGCAAGTAGTTAGTTTTAATTCTTGTTAATTAGCTTCTCTTTTCCATTAGTCTTCATTTTCCTTTCTTTTTGCTTTCATGTTGCTAGCTACATTTGTTCATATGATAACAAGTATGAGAGGCTAATCCCTACAATTTAGGGGTAATGAAGCTCTCTAGTATGTAGATGCAACATTTTGATGTTTATGCTCTCTTTTTGTGCTTAATGAATCATTTGAAGTGGTTTAACTTGTTGTTTTTGATGTGAATTTGATAGCCTATATTGTTGACACCAAATAGGCTATGTTTAAACAATCACAAACAATGATTACCTCTTCATCTACATATGATGATGGTAATAAAGTGATTGTTGAAATTAAAATTTGATGGCCTATATTTCTAAACAATAGTTAATAGGCCATGCCTAAAATAAATTTTGCTTTCAACTTTGTTGTCATATTTCATGAGAGTTAAATGTGTATTAGTGGTTGTGTTATAGTTTGATGGTTTATATTGTGCTAATTAATAGCATAAATATACCATACTTATGATAAGCACATCAACTAATTACACTAATGACAAGAAAAGAGAGATCATAACTTCATTTTGTTGATTTATGTGATCTAGAGAGTGGAAATTGCCTCTAAATTGCCTTCAAACTCTCATATTTTTATCAATTTTCTTTTGCTAGTTTTCTATATTTTTAGCTAATCACATTTGCAACTTTGGTTAATTTGATTGAATCGAATTTTAAAATCATCAATTCCCTACGGATCGACCCGTATTTGCCACGTACTACAAGTGCACGCCGTGCTCTTGCGGTTATTTTTAATCTAAATTCGTTCCACGGTTTTTCTAAACCGATAGAATTTCCATCGTCGAACAAGTTTTTGGCGCCGTTGCCGGGGAATTTGTTTTGATTTTTATTTTCTATTCTTCGAATTATTTTCGTTTGATTTTTTTGTGTGTGATTTTATTTTGTGTGTTTACATTTTAAAAGGAAAAAGAAAAAAAATTGCATGTTTGTGTGTGATTTTTGTTTGCCTTGTGTTTGTGTTTGTTTCTTGTTTTCTAGTTGTCTTTGCATTTGTATATTTAAAAAAAAATAGTTTTTGTTGTGTGTTTTTATGTGAATTTTGCTTTCTTTTGTTTGTGTTCATTGTATGCTTGTTTTCTATTTGCATTTCATATTAAAAAAAACATTGCATTTCATTTTCAGATTTTGTTTACAATTCATTGACATTTTGCACTTCTCTTTGCATTTACAATTTTCATTTCTTCTTTTCTTTACATTTACAAAAAAAAAGAGAATTTTCATTTCATTTCCATTTCATATTTTTTACATTGCATTTGCATTTACATAAAAAAAATTCCATACACTGTTGCTTTAACATTGTGCATGAGCTCTGTGCACTTGTAACTTCTAAAACCATACTTCAAACATTTTAACTTTCAAACAAATAGTCCTCCTTGCTGCCTGATTGATCTCAAACCACGACACTGACTGCCTACGACAGCAATAGAACTACCTGCAGCCTAACCTCTTCCAACAACTTTTCAACAACCCAAACTTCCCTGACCAATCCCTCAATCATCAAACCTGCTACATCCCTCTCCTTTCACATTCTCCAGTCCCCCATCCCTCTGCTCCACTTCGTCGAACATCATAATCACACAACCCAAAAACCTGACATCACTTCATCAAATACCCCCACCACAATTCGAACATCAAGTCTACTGACAAGCTCCACCACATCCAAACAACAACCACTTCCACTGTTGCCCTCCATTTCACCAATATCTTCACCACTCACTGCTGCTGCTTACACCCTTCTCCCGGTCCATACTAAATACCAGTATCGCTACAAACAATTCCGCATTACAACGCCATCCACCATCTCACTTCTGCACTTCTCAAACAACTGTGCATACATCTCATTACTTCAACTTCACCTTACTTCACAAACCGTCATCACAAAAACTGCACCCATCAACTCCATCTTCATCACACCAAACTGTCAACCAGAAGCACTGCTCAAAACAACATCGTCCATAAAACCATCCCTTAAAGTAGTTGCTCCGACCACATACCAAAACACTTCACTTCTGCATACAAACTAAATAACCTCTGCCTCCATAACATCTTAGTGCAGCCATCAATAGAATACAACTGCACATATCATTCCCTCCACTTCCAATTCAAACTACAGCCATACCCCGACCAATTGAACATTGTCTTCACTGTCAACTTCAAATCACTGGTACTCGTTTGCTACAGCGAAATCCACCCAAATATTGCATTCAACCACCTTCAACAATTCTCTCAACCCTGTACATGTGCATTCAACTGTGCCTTCAAAATCAAATTCGTAAACTACTCCCTTCACGAAATCACAATCCTATTTCTTAAATTCGCAGCCGCGCTTCTTAAATCACAATCACCACCGCGAGCCCATACTTCAGCAGACCCAATCGACTCGAAGAAAACGTTGCAACCCAAAGTCCCATCCCCTTCGAACTGCCGAACCCACAGTCGCACTACATCATCGCAAACTAAATCGCGACCATATCTACCGCCTTCCAATCATCCATTAACCACTCCGCCTGACAACAGACTTCCGAAGCTACAGCTATACTCCATCAAACGAACAATTTCCTTCGATGCCTGCATCTCCAACGCCATAAGCCGCAAACCGACCCAAATAAAAATTCTTCGATTCATGATGGCACACCCGGTTAATCACTTGAGTTGATTCGCGATGGCCATAGCTCGATTTGAATTTTTGGAATTTCGAGAAGTTCAGGCCATTCTGTGTTTTGTTTGGGGTTAATAAAGCAGAAATTTGCTCTGTGTTTTGTTCGGGTTTGATTTGGGCCGGGGCCTAAATTTCTAAAAAAAATTGTGTGTTAAAGTTTTTTTTGTTTTCTTTTCTTTCAAAAAAAAGTTTTTTTTAAGTAAAACCTCACTTTTAAGTTTCCTTCCCAAAAAAAACTGTATATATATTTTGTTTTTATTTCAGGTTGCCGAAGAAGAATTGCAGAAGGAGCAGAAGTGCTTGCTAAAATAAATTGGTTGCGTGCTGAGCTTGCCAAAAAAAACTACTTGCTTATTTATAATTTTCTCTTTATTTGCCTTGCATTGTATATATCTATTGTTTTTGTTTGTCTTGCATTTTTGTTTACTTGCATTTAAAAAAATATATTCAGAAAACCAAAAAAAACAAACAAAAACAAAATCCATTCGTAGTTGCATTGTTAATACACGTTTAATTTCTGCTTTGCTTTTCATCCTAGAATTTTGATTAGTAATAACGGTTAGACATCGATAACACTTAATTGTATATTGACAAGTTGTCTTCTTTGAACAATTTAATTTCTTGGTGTCTAGGCTACGGCAGAGTAATAACCATTTATAAATATTACGGTGATTCGTAAATATTATAGTGGTTGTTCCTCTGAAGGTACTTAAACCTTCGGCTGCATTGCTACAGTGATTCGTGGTGCACCGATAAATCATGTCTGTTACCTGGCTGAGAACTATCTTGTTTATCTAAGACAATGTGTGATTATACAATTCTGGGTTAACTTAGGATAAATCATTTGTAATTAACCCCTGCATTCATTTAGTTGCATTAGTTCATGCATATTTAAAAAAAATTAAAATCCAAAACTAAAAAAATTGTATATATTCCTTTTTCTTCGAATTTTTTTTCCTTTTCCTTTGAAATTTCAAAAATCCAAAAAAAATTTAGAAAAACAATAAAAAATCCAAAAAGAAAAAAATATAAAATCTTTTCAAAAAAAAATTGAAAAACCAAAAAACAATACAAAAAAAATCAATTTTCCATTTTGAAAAATAAATTCTTTTTGTAAATATTTTTCCTTTATAAAAAAAACAAAAACATTCTTGAAAATGTCTGAGTTTCCCCACTCATTTGAATTTTACAATAGTTGTGAAAATCAATATTCCATATGATTTTACTCCAAATTCATATGGATATTTTAACGACAACTATTCTTTAAATAATTCGAATTTCGAACAACAGAATTTTCAAAACGATGACCAACCCTCGAATCTCGAAAATAGCATTTCATCTCTACTTGAAATCTCTACACAACAAAATCAAATGATAAATGGGTTGTGTAATTCATAATTGTGCGATAACTCAAATCAAAGTTTTCAAAATACTCAAAATTTGAATTCACTTCAAAATTCAAACGATTTCGAATATAACCCATGCCAATTCAATTTTGAACTCCATAATGAATTTCAAAATCAAAACGAAAACGTGATCCACTTTTTAAATAATTTTGGCAATGGGAATCATCTCGACTATGATGCAAGTGAAAAATTTTGTTCTCAACAAATCCAAATCGAAAATCCTCAAGCTAATAATTATAAATTGGATTTTGTTGAACAAATGAACGAAATTTACGATGATCACACGGATTCGTTGTTTGAAACATATATGAAACAACGTGATAAACAAAATCAAATCTCAACGTGTGACGAGTCAAATAATAATCCACCTTTTACCCAAATCGTCGATTTTCAAATAACAACTTTTGAAATTGAAAACGAAAATCTTAACGAAGTTATTGAAAACACGGTAATTGAGTTGGATTTCAATTCTTTTGAGGGTGTGGAACCAAATTTAAAATTCGATCGTCCTTTTCTCGATTTTGAAATTTTGAATACAACAACTTTGGATTTTAAACTTGAGATACATAATGAAGTTGTTGATAATCCAAATAAGGAAGACGAATTCAATGAACACGAATTTTTTGGACTTTTGGATGACGAGTTGTTAAATTCCGACGGGGAAGATTTAAATCACCACTTTGATTTTGAAATCAATAATTTTGATGAAGTTTTCAATGATGAGCTTGACGTTCAAAATGGTGAAAATAAACTTGAATTTCAATCAGTTGTTTTATCAACTCCAAAAATCATCGACAATAAAACAACACGTACGATTTTTAATAAAATGACATTCGTTTTTCCAAATCAACATTCAACTTTGAAATCTTTTATGGTTTGGTTTTTCAAGCTTAAGCTGTGTCTCGCATATTTGACAAGACAAATGAATCGGTCTTTGGAAGACCGTTTCATTTACTTTTTGACGATATACTTTCTGATCTCGTGTAAATACCGTTAATTTTCATTTAAATAAACGTCATGTTTTTATTTTTATTTTTCTCCTTCCACTTGGGTTGACTGTGGGGACACAGTAAAAATCAAGTGTGGGGGGAGGGGAGACTCATCTTCATTTTTAATTTTTCACGGTTTAAAAAAAAACAAAAATAATCCCAAAAACAAATTTTTTTTCGATTTATTTTTAATGAAACACTATAGGATAAATATATGGTTTTGGTTTATTAAAATTGAAATTTTTTGAAAATTTATTTGTCTTAGCGAAAATAAAAATGAAGTTTGATTACAGATAACAATGGTTTAACTAGTATATAGGAAGATTCATACGTGTTAATTATGAAATACATCCTAATTGAAAATCTTTGTTTTAAAAAGTGGTGATTTTAAAGTAAAGGATATAACATGTTTTTTGTCTTCTAAGTTAAAGGGTGCTAAGATGATTTTGCAAAACTCTCTCCCTTTTAAAAACAAACAAACAAACAAAAAAATATAAGTATAAAAAAAACATTTGTATATATGTATATATTTTTTAATAAACACCTAGAGTCATGTGTTCACACTTGTGTGTTCACTCGCCATGCTCTGTACCCTTCTCACGTAAGCCCGAAAGGCAGTGAACGATCGGTATATCTGGCCTCAGTTTATCTGAGTTAGGTGTATGTATATAAAAATTCTTTTACTAATAACGCCTACAGTCAATAGGTGTTCACACTCGTGTGTTCACTCGCCACGCTCTGTATTCCCCTCACATCAGTCCGCAAGGCAGTGCATGGGTAATATATCTGGCCTCAGTTTATCCAAGCTAGGCATATGTAAATATTGTTAATATCAACAAAATTTTCAAAAAAAATGGAGAGAGTAAACAAATGAAATCCAAGCACTATTTTAACTTACTTGATTTGACTTGTTATTGAAAAGAAATAATGATACCACTTTGATAAACTTTGATAATCAACTAAGGATCCATTTCATGGTTGCACTGTGTTATCAACCGAAACAACGATTTAAACTATAGTATATTTGCTTTGATAACTTCATTTTTGTGGAAATTTGACAAGTAAATGACTTAAGTTTTCAAGATAATAATCAAACCTATATTTAACTTATTCGTGTTAATTTAAAAGTAAATCCTTCATTCGTAAATATTTTCAAAAACTCGCATTCATCTCTTTGTAAATAAATCTTGCATTTTGTAAATATTTTCATCCTGCATTTGGATTTTGTGGGTAGTATCCGTTGAAAACCCTCACGAGACAACACTCGTCCTACTAGGGACACCCAGAGGTTTAACGGCTTATTGCATACGCTCAATGCAATCGTGCTCCCTACGAAAATGGATTTATCTTAGTTTTTCTTTATTCGAGGACGAATAAAAAGATAAGTGTGGGGGTATTTAATGTGCATGTAAATGTGTACATTTTTACCACCATATTTAATCTATTTAAATTAAATAAATGATCATATTGGGTATTTTAACTTGTTTAAACCAAAATTCAAATTATTTCAAATTGTCACATATTCATCTTCATCCAAGGGCAAAATGGTCATTTGTGTGCATATATTAATTTTCTAAAATTTAATTGAAAATTTCTATATTATTTTGTAGGAATTTAAATTCATATACAAGTGGTTTCATGATGATATATGCATGCACAAGAGTGAAGAGAACAAATGGAAATAATTCAAAGTGAAGATAATGGAGGACCCCACCTACCCACCCACCTTAATGTACAAATTAGAGGCTAATGCACATGCTTATGGAATTAATGGCTTCATGTACATTTAAGTGAGGGATTATTGAAGCTAATGATAACTTGGCCACCACAGTTCCTAAGAGGGTATTTTGGGCATTCCCCAAAAATATGAATTAGGGTTTAGCACATGTATAAAATCCCCTTATGTTTCATGTAACCCTCTTATTCTTAGTCTCTCTTTAGTTTAGTTTAGGCTCAAAAATAAAGAAAGCTCTTCTCATTTTCTTTTCATGGCTACTTAGCCATTTCTTCTTTTCATGTAACTTTTTTATGCAATTCAATACATGTTCTTTTTCTTTTCTTGTTTATTTCCTTTCATGTTGTAGTGTAGATTTACTTTCATGCAAGTAGTTAGTTTTAATTCTCGTTAATTAGCTTCTCTTTTCCATTAGTCTTCATTTTCCTTTCTTTTTTGCTTTCATGTTGCTAGCTACATTTGTTCATATGATAATAAATATGAGAGGCTAATCCCTACAATTTACGGGTAATGAAGCTCTTTAGTATGTAGATGCAACATTTTGGTGTTTATGCTCTCTTTTTGTGCTTAATGAATCAATTAAAGTGGTTTAACTTGTTGTTTTTTATGTGAATTTGATAGCCTATATTGTTTACACTAAATAGGCTATGTTTAAACAATCACAAACAATGATTACCTCTTCATCTACATATGATGATGGTAATAAAGTGATTGTTGAAATTAAAATTTGATGGCCTATATTTCTAAACAATAGTTAATAGGCCATGCTTAAAATAGATTTTTCTTTCAACTTTGTTGTCATATTTCATGAGAGTTAAATGTGTATTAGTGGTTGTGTTATAGTTTGATGCTTTATATTGTGCTAATTAATAGCACAAATATACCATACTTATGATAAGCACATCAACTAATTACACTAATGACAAGAAAAGAGAGATCATAACTTCATTTTGTTGATTTATGTGATCTAGAGAGTGGAAATTGCCTTCAAACTCTCATATTTTTATCAATTTTCTTTTGCTAGTTTTCTACATTTTAGCTAATCACATTTTCAACTTTGGTTAATTTGATTGAATAGAATTTTAAAATCATCAATTCCCTGCGGATCGACCCGTATTTGCCACGTACTACAAGTGTACGCCGTGCGGTTATTTTTAATCTAAATTCGTTCGACGGTTTTTCTAAATCGATAGAATTTCCGTCAACGAACAATCATTTCAAACCGCAATCCCGAATTTAAATAAAGTCCATAAAATCACTCGAGTCTATCATTTCAACCTATAACGATTTTTCCCTAATCTATAGATCATTTGGGTATGTATCATTTCAACCCATAGTGAACTTGCAGTTTATACGATATAAAATACAACATCCATTCATCAATATCAACAATCAAACATCCATTAGAATCATCATCCAAATCAGTCAATAAATATCAATATAGAACTGATAATCAATAACAGGTATTTAACTGGCAATTTATATTCAATAATAAATTAAATAATGATTTAATTCAAATAAATCTGTTATCCCGCCTTTTGCCAAGGCCGAGATATCAAGGAATTGACTGAAAACCAAGGATCGCTCATCCCGAATGACCGAGTAAGCATAGGTTCACTATGGATGTCGATGAATTTTGTCCGAGTTCGGATCAAGCTACAATTGACAAGACATGACAAGCAAAGCTGTGAAAGCCAACGTTCCAGATTTCAAGTCAATCCGAGTTCGTATACATAAGATATGATCGATGCGACTCAAGTGATCAAGCCGTTCATATCCATCAAAAGACCATGTTCGAGTCGACTTGTTCGAACCCATATGGAACTACACAGTTCGTATCCATCAGGGGAGTATGCCTCGTTCGTATCGATCAGCCACTCGCTTGTTCGTATCCATCAGACGATCGCTGCTTCGTATCCATCGTGAAACCTCTGTTCGTATCCATCAGACGATAGCTACTTCATATCCATCGTGGGACCTCTGTTCGAATCCATAGCAATATTGTTTGTTCGTATCCATCAAGTCGAAGCGACCTGGATCGATGCGAACGAGACTACACAATCGATACGAAATGTGCGACTTCCATCGATACGAACTAAACCATCTCCATCGATTCAAACTATGCAACGGTCTTCGATACGAACGAGGCGAAAGCCTTGGAATGACTCAATCAACTTGGCATAAAAAGTGGATCGATCCGAAGAGTGCGCGCCACGTCAACCCACTAGCACGCGCATGGATCGACTCGAATGGATCAATACGAAGGCATCGATTCGAACGCGACAGCCTTCAAGGAAACACAAGATTGCATCGATCATAACTCACAATCCACAAAGCCAAATGCTATGAAATTTTCACAGGAGCTTACGTACGACCTAAGGAATGTTCGTGCCAAGTTTCGACTCGATTGGGTCGAATCTTGATCGATACGAAATTCATTCGTATCGATCATGGATCGAGTCGAAACTTCATGGGATCGATCGCGTGGGCCCACCCACGTGCCATAAGAAGTCTTCCGAGATCTGAGCGAGATATTTGCCTCCTACACCTATAAATAGCACCCCAGAGCCTACAGAAAAAGGATCTTTTGAGCTCTTTGACGTCCAAACTCTGCCGAAAACACTTTTGCACTACAAGGCTACTATTGTACTCGAATTTCGCTGCTGTAATCAGTTGTAAACATCAAAGAAATATCAATAAAATCATCAATTTCATAATGGACATAGGCAATACGCCGAACCACTCTAAATTTCTATGTTTCAGCATGTTTTTATCATTTGTTTTTGGAGTATTTGTTAGATAACCCTCTTTTTCCATTTCTATTCTTCATTTTACCTCTTCAAATACTTCCGAAGAGTGTTGTGACCAATTTTGGTACAAACACTTTGGTGCTTTCATCGAGAAAAAACTCAGTTTTTTCCTCTTGCTCTTTGGATCTACTATCGATACCGGATTGCGCAAATCCAAGAGGAAGTTCCAGATCTCAAAGTTTAGAGTTCTCCCATCCTATTTAGATTTGCATCAGATCTAGGAAAGGACTTCACTATCTACCATGGTTAACACAAGGACCACTTCAACCACCGCAGATCAGGAAGGACGGGATAAACAGAATCCCGCGCAATTGCCTCCAGCTGATCAAAATGCCGCTGGACTATCAGCTCCATCAGGCCCCGTGACCAGAGAAGAGTTTCAGATGCCTATGCAAGAGCTCGCACAAAGCCGCCAACAACTTACTCAGCAACTCCATGCTAACGTAGAATTGACCAACCAGTTGTAGCGTCAGCGACGAAGGATGTCCAGAAGAGATCAGCAATCCTACCCATCTACCGAAAGTTCGTCCTCATCCGACTACAATCATAGATCTACGCACCCACGACTGGACGTAAGCTACACCCAGGCCATCAGACACCAACCTGCCCTAAACCTTGGATAACCCAGGCTGGGCCATCTACCAGCCATCAGACCGGACCCTCCTCCCGAGGGGGTACCGTTCCTTACCATGTCACCGACAACCTAGCTGCCACCACCGCTATCGAACAAGGAGTTGGTGCTAGAAATCAAGCAGATCCGGATCGTCGCCGACGAGAACACACTCCTGAACCCTATGTCCCTGTCCAAATGCCGGATATACCGACGATGATTCGATAGATGATCCGTGAAAGTAAGGGTCTCACTAATGACGACTAGGGGATTTCCCGGAGTCATACCCCTTTGACAGATGACATATTGTACGCTGAACCACCTCAGTGATTCAGGATTCCAACTTTGCCTATTTATGATGGGAGTTCAGATCCCAATCAGCATATCTTGAAATATGAATGGTTGATGAATGATGCAAGAGCTGATGATGCAGTCAAGTGCCGTAGCTTCCCTATTTCCCTAGAGGGCATAACAACTATGTGGTTCACTCGTTTACCACCTAGATCCGTTTCTTGTTTCGATCAGTTAGCAACAAAGTTTGTGGAGCAATTCCGTATGCACGTTACGAGGCCTAAAGATGTTAACACTTTGTCTAGTGTCACTCAAGCTCCTGGAGAAACACTTAGACGTTACTTGGAGAGATTTCATGCTACTTGTGCAGAAATTAGCAATCCCAATGATAATTCTATCTTGATGGCGTTGACTAAGGGGATTGATCCTGATTCTGAGTTCGGGAATTGGTTGGCCGGAAAACCTCCTGCATCATTGGACCATTTCTATTCCAAAGCAGCTCAATTCTTGAGAAGGGAGGATGTGAAACAGTCTAGGAAGAAGGATGATGTAGAGGCTAGTGATGAAGGAATTCAAAGTAACATCGCTATTAAACAAACCGGGGAGAGTTCCGGAAAAGTAAAATTGAATATTCAGAATAAACAGAATCAACAAGGGAACCATGAGAACCAAAATAGAAAACGAGACCAAAATCGCGGTCCATGACGTAGAGCTCCTATGTTTGATAACTATACACCACTAAATACGTCGTTGGAGAATGTGTATTTGCAGACCTGTAACACTATCCAGTACAAAAAACTAGCTCCGAAGCAATCATCAGAGAAACAAATCCAAACAGGGAAATTTTGCAGGTTCCATGAAAGCTACGGCCATAACACAAATGAGTGTCGTCATTTACAAGACCTCATTGAAAAGTTGATACGTGAACGGAAGTTGGAACAATTTGTGCGGGTGCCGCAATATGGAGGTGCGGGCCCATCAAATCAAAATCATGCACCAAACCCGTCTAGACAGGAGGAACCCGCTCGTACCGGCGGAAGGTTGGTGATAAACACTATTAGTGATGGTCCTCGTCCAGTAGACCGAAGCTGGAGGGAAATGAGTCGTATGCCAGCTCTATTAGGCATGCAGACTTCGAGTGTTGTAGTAATTTTGATGAAGGGGCTCCGGCCAAACAACAGAAGACGATGACTGACGACATCGTGTTCCGAAATAGAGATGCTGACAAGGTCGAAGCCCCCACTATCGATCCACTGGTCATCTCAGCTCAAGTAGGTCCAGCATGGATGAAGAGAATTTTGGTTGACAGTGGAAGCTCAGTGAATATTCTGTTTAAACGAGCTTATGATCAAATGAAGATGGAGGCTAAAGATTTAAAGCCTTGCTGATCTCGAATCCATGGTTTCAATGGGAGCGCTACTATACCCACTGGAGTAGTGGAACTACCAGTGGAGTTGGGAGTCGGAGAATGCCGGAGAGTTCGGATTTTGCAATTTGTTGTGTTGGATATAGACTCCCCATATAATGCTTTTTTGGGCCGACCGGCCCTTGCTGAATTCATGGCAGCTATTGCCCCTTGGTGTTTGACATTGAAATTCCCCACTGACAACGGCGTTGGAGTTTTTCAGGGGGATCAGGCTACTGGACGAGCCTGTTACGTTGCTGAGCTGGGGGAGGCGCAGCGAAAGGAGAAAGGAAAGGTCGTAGAGGAACCTCTTTGCGTCCGTTTTGCTGATAATTGACAATTAATGCCTGGGCCTAGGCCCGGGCTCTCCAGCCAATTCCAAATGGATCTTGACCCAAGAGAAACTGAAAGTGAAGGAGAATCTAAAGAAAGTCAAGCTTCCCCGGCTGAACTGACGATCGATGTTCCAATTGACAATGATGATAATTCAAAGATGATAAAGATTGGATCTCAGCTAAGCCAGCAGACTCAAGAGAAATTGGTTGAATTTCTACTGGTGAATCTTGACGTATTCGCCTGGATGCATTATGATATGTGTGGGATCTCGCCAGACATTGCGAGCCACACTTTGAATATTGACTTGCGGCATGTTCGGTCAAACAGAAAAGGCATGGTATGGATCCAGAGAGATCTGTTGTCCTTAAAGAAGAGGTAGAAAAGCTTAAAACGAATGGGTTTATACGAGATGTGCTATATCTCGAATGGGTGTCGAATCCCGTGCTTGTCGAAAAATCAAGCGGAAAATGGAGAACATGTGTCGATTACTCCGATTTGAATAAAGCTTGTCCTAAAGATAGTTTCCCGCTTCCCAGAATTGATCAGCTCGTAGATTCAACAACTGGACATGAACGTTTATCCTTCATGGATGCGTATTCTGGCTACAACCAGATACCAATGCATTTACCTGATCAGAAACATACCAGCTTTGTAACCAATCTCGGACATTACTGTTACAAAGTTATGCCATTTGGACTCAAGAATGTCGAGGCTACTTATCTGCGATTGGTCAATCGAATGTTTGCCAATCAAATCGAGAAAACCATGGAAGTGTATGTAGACGACATGCTTGTGAAGTCACGATTTTCCACTGACCATATCAAAGACCTGGAATCAATGTTCAACATCCTTCGAGAATACAGAATGAAGCTCAACCCACTGAAATGTCACTTTGGAGTTGCATCCAGAAAATTCCTTGGGTTTATCATCAATGCTCGAGGAATCGAAGCTAATCCTGAAAAGATCTGGGCGATCAGAAATCTTGAAAACCCGAAAACTATAAAGCAAGTCCAGAGTCTCAAAGGGAAAGTAGCAGCACTGAGCAGGTTCATTTCAAAGTCCACTGAAAAATGCATTCCCTTCTTCGATCTGATCCGAAAAGGAAAGCGAAACTTTGAATGGACTACGAAATGTGAGGGCGCATTCCGAGCACTAATTCAGCATCTCTCCACACCGCCAATTTTGTCAAAGCCTATCGATCACGAGAGATTGTACATTTACTTAGCGGTCTCAGAGAACGCAATCAATGCTGCCCTAGTTCGGGAGGAAGACCGAATACAAAAGCCGGTCTACTACATAAGCAAACGATTAACTGGAGCTGAGAGAAATTATCTGAAGCTAGAAAAGTTAGCTTACTGTCTTGTTATTACCTCAAGGAAGCTCCACCCATATTTCCAGGCTCACCCAATCACCATTTACACCGACCAGCCGTTATGACAGGACCTTACGTGGCCTGAGATGTCTGGTAGGTTACTCAAATGGAATATCGAGTTAAGTCAATTTGACATTACTTACACTCTCAGACGAGCCATTCAAGGACAAGTCCTAGCAGATTTTATAGCTGAGTTTACCATCCCCGAGGACTTGCCTGAGACCAGTAAATTTCCCAAATATATCTGGAAGCTGCATACAGATAGTGCATCGAATGACCATTGTTCAGGTGCAGGGGTTGTACTTGAAACCCCCGAGGGTCGATCTATATGCTATGCTTTAAAGTTTGATTTTCATGCGACTAACAATGAAGCCGAATATGAAGCCCTACTAGCTGGATTAAAATTTACCCGAGATTTGAGAATTATTGCTCTGGAAATTTATTGTGACTCGCAATTGGTCGTGTGTCAAGTTCGGGGGGAATATCAAGTGAAAGATCGAAGGCTGGATGCTTACTTAGCTCGAGTTCAGGAAATTCTAAATCAGTTTGATTATTATGCCATTTATTGTATACCTCGAGAACGCAATCAAAAAGCCGATTCATTGGCAAAGTTAGCCAGCACTGGTGAAGCGCAGCAAATGGGACTCGTTCCTGTTAAGACATTATCTTCCCCAAGCATTGATCGGGCAGAAACAGATTGGGTATGTGAAGTTGTCCCCGATAAGGAGTCGTGGATGACTCCGTTCAAAAATTACCTTAAGCATGGAATCTTGCTAGAGCGCAGGAATGAAAGAAGAAAAGTTCTTCGGAAGGCTTCACGATTCACCACCCAGAATGGAGTCATGTACATAAGAGGGTACTCTGTTCCTTTACTCCAATGTATCGCTCACGACAAAATTAAACGAGTATTACACGATGTACACGAGGGAGAATGTGGCGATCACACCGGGGGGCAAGCACTTGCCAAGAAAGTACTTCGATACAGATATTATTGGCCGATTGTAAATCGTGATGCGTCAGATTATGCTAAGAAATGTGATAAATGTCAAAAGCATGCTCGAATTCCTAGAGCCCCACCTACCGAGATAACTCAAATGGTCAGCCCATGGCCGTTTGCAGTATGGGGCATCGACATCATTGGTTCTCTACCTCTGGCAAAAGGTGGCGCGAAGTACGCCATCGTCGTAGTTGATTACTTTACAAAGTGGGCTGAAGCTGAACCTCTTGCTACCATAACGACGAAAAAAGTGATCAACTTTGTAGTCCGCAACATTATCTGTCGATTCGGTCTCCCACACACCATTATCACTGATAACGGAACCCAATTCGACAGTGTTGAATTTAAAGATTTCTGCCAATGGTTTCACATTCGAAAGAAATTCTCTGCAGTTGCACACCCTCAAGCGAATGGACAGGTCGAAGCTGTTAACAAAGTTATAAAGTCCATTCTTAAGAAACGACCGGAAAAGGCCGGGGGCAAATGGGTCGATGAACTTCCTATGGCCTTATGGGCCTATTGTACAACCCACTAGTCCGCAACCGGTCATACTCCATTCTCTCTTTCTTATGGTTCAGAAGCTGTTATTCCAGTCAAATTAGAGGTACCTTCTCATCGTGTGACATACTATGATCTGAAGACAAATGCTATATCACTTGCTGAATCTCTCGATTTGTTAGATGAGAAGCGTGAAAAGGCTGATTTGAGGGCAGCCGCGTATCGAAGTCGAGTCGCCCGATTATGCAACGCCAATGTCCGTCCTCGAACCTTTGAACTCGGCGATCTCGTCCTAAAAAGAATTTATCCGGTTCCTTCGCATATGAAGTCAACATGGGAAGGACCATATGTTATCGAACGAAAGCTCAGAGATGGCACATTCAAATTATCAACCGTTGACGGTCTTACTGTACGAAGAGCCTGGAACAGCGAAAGTCTTCATTGCTACTACACATGACAGGCTTTATTTACTTATTTAGTTTGCTTTGTATTCACAATTTGTTTCTGTATTTCGAAATTAGAACTTGTAATAAGGCAACTGACTTTGCCATATTTTCTTATTTCAGCAATAAAATGCTATCTCTTTGAGCCAGAGCTGTGATTTACAAAATGTATCATTCAACCATCACAATGCACGGAGAGCTAAGTTCCATCATACGGTGGGATTTGTTCAAATAGAGAGTGACTGTGATACAACCGGTCACTCGCTAAGTGAAACCCGAGCTCGGGGGCAAGCCATCACACTAAAACCAAAAAAGGATTGATACACGACAATCCTTTAACTAACTCTAGATTCCCAGAGTGCGAACTAGAGTATAAACTTATAAATGCGGTTTCGAAGAGGGTGGACCCGTCCACCTAACGACTTCGCATGTATCTGAACCAAGTTTGAGGAAGGTGGACCCGTCCATCTAACGATCTCGCTTGTTAACTCAGGGTGGATGTGACCCGACCATCCATGATCCTGATACACATTTCGTTCCCAAAGTGAGAACAAAGTTTCAAGAACTCGCAATAGATGTGACTAACCATCTGTTTATCAACTCCGGATTCCCAAAGTGCTAAACGGAGTATAAACATCAATTAACTCTAAGTTCCCAGAGTGTGAACTAGAGTATAAACATTACCAAACTCCGGATTCCCAGAGTGCGAACCGGAGTATAGACATCAAAATGGTCCGGATCCCCAGAGTGCGGACTGGAGTATAAATTCAGGGCGAGAGTAACCGATCGCCCGCGAATTTATTTAAGTCCCTGGAGTGTGGATGTGCGTTCAAAACCTGAGCAGGTACGATCGACCACCAACGCGCAAGTGCAATCCCCGGAGTGCGGATATAGTCATCGATAAAAGGGCAAGTGTGATTCGACCGCTCGAGTTCTCCTTGTTCTAGCATCAATTCAACGATGTTAAGCTTGATGTGTTGAAGGCGAAATACAACCGTTAACCAACTTTTTCAGTTCATCCCTGAAACTGGGAGCATAACTTAAGTGTCAATCGCCGACTGAAGCAGTACAACATCGGAGTACAAATTAGTATCCAGTAATGACTTGTGACCATGATTTCAGGACTCGACGATAAGACTCGAACGAGATCCAAGGGTTGAAACTTCACAAGTGTATTAAGCAAAGAATTTAAATGCTGGGACACTTAAGTAGATAAACACAATCAAGTTAAAAAACAAAATAAAATTTCATTGCTACTATTTATGAAAAGGAATTATGTACATATTGATTCCTAAAATTCCTACTATCGGGGGCCGAACCCGCATCTATACACGGCCTGCAAAAAGAAAGCAAAAGTAGATTTCTACATATCTACCAAAAAAAACCGAAGAAGCACGTCTACTCTTTCTTCTTTTTCGGCTTCTTCTTCTTCGGAGTGGACCCACTGGAGCCGCCGCTTGTTTTTCTTTTCGAGACCTTACCTTTCGGCGATTGATCTCCAGTAGGGGGCATGATATCGATTTCCTCGTCCGAACTCAAATGTACGGGAACGCTCCCTGAAGGTTGAGTTGGAGGAACTGAATCAACTATAGGAGGAGGGATAGGCCCACTGGTATCAATGATTGTACCTCCAGGTGATATCATTCTTAACGGAGCTGGACCAGGTGCCGCTATTCCACCTCCAAAACTACCACTGCGAGCTGCTGTCTCCATTTTAGCGTTAATTTCGGCCAATATTTCTTCTTCGCGGGTTGCCTGAGCCTCGGTGGGAGCATCGGTGGTAGGCATTGAAGAGCTGGCAGCAGGTGCGCTTCCATCTATAAAGAATGGTATGTCCGCAAAAGGATCGCTGTGATGATCGAGGAGTTCCTCCATCATCTGCTCATCAAAAATAAGCGTGCTTCCCTGCATTCCATCAAGTGGCGCAGTTGTAGTTATGGTGGTCGCTTCAGTGACAATAGCCTCCTGCGTTTGATGTCATTCTTGAGTTGTAGGAGGCACGATCGGTGTAACTTTGGTCACTGGACAAAAGAAAAGGAAGATTGTCAGTAAACTGATCGAATAAAGTTCTCGATCTTGAGAAAGTATGAAGAATGTTCAGAGTACCTTCCTCAGTTTGGCTTGTAGATGGCTGAACGGCTTCAGCAGCTTGCTCTATAGCCGGAGATATCTGTGGCTGATCCGGATTGTAAGCAGGGACAACTTGGGGATCAACTGCAGGTGCGGGTTCAGGTTGGGTTGGCATAGGAACTTCAGCTCTCACCTCGTGATGTTCAACACCAGAACCTTCTCCGACCTCCAAGTGTTGGGTGCCGAGCCTTTCTTTTTCATACAGAATCATCAACTCATGGAGAATCTTTCTTTCATCCTCATTGAGCATGCGATTCTCAAGCTCAAACTCGTCGATTGACTCACCCAAATGCACCGCCTTCTCCTCCTCAACCAATCGGCCCTAAGCATTATATAAGTGGGTCGGATAGTTGTCGAGCCAGGCTAGATTTGTATGCCTCAAAACATTGGCATTGTAGACAACAAGAAGATCTTCAATATCGGCTTCTAGCCTGGACTAAGCTGATTTCACCTCCTAATCAACCTTAGTCTCCACCTCGCGGACCTTAGCCATGGCCGCATCCCATTCACCCCGAAGCAAAACAGCCTGTTCGCATGCCTCCTGGGCTGTGTCGTTCGCGTCGTCCCTTTCCTTGACGATTTCAGAAAATTTAGCTTTAAGTTCGCCTAGTTTTCTCAGGGCAGCGTCCCATTCGGCGGTGACTGTAGTATTTCGGTGGCCTATCTCTTCCACCAAGGCAACATGTGTTTGCCTCAATCTCTCCATCGCCACATTCACCTCGTCAGCTTTTTTGGTGGCCTCAATTTTAGATTTCCGAGATGTCTCGGCTTCGGTATTGAGCACTTGGATGATTCGGTCCTTTTGAGCGAGTTCAGACTCCATGTTTTCAATCGCTTTAGCTCGCTCAAAGGCCACCTTTGAAGCTTTTTCTGCTGCCTTCATCCACTCTCTATATTGGGCATATATGTCATGAATGTAATCATGCATTGTATTTTCAGCTTCCGAAGAGATTCTATTTAGATGGGGGGAAGATGTAGCCCTTAAGGCAAATATTTGGGAAATCTTTCTTAAGTTGGGCAATCTTTATTGCACCTTCCCCTGTGGGCTCGGTTATGACCTGCTCTGCAATTATGGGGGCCATAGTTTCGGCTCTCTGGCAATGAGTTTCGGGCCTAGACATGTGAGAAGACGGTCTGTGTCATGGAGGCTCCGATGGATGTGAAACGTGAACATGAGGCAGTGAGGGGATTCTAGGAGGTGGAAAACGGGATCTAGATCGGTATCTATAGTCTCTATCCCTATCCCACTCGTATCTTTCTTAACTAGAGTACCCGCGATCGCAATCTCTATCTGAATCTCTCCTGCAAGACTCGTGGTAAGTGGAGGACTTGCGAGCCGAACAGAGGCTCCCTAACATTGATCCTCTCCCAGACATCGTACCTATACATGAGAAACGAAAGAAAAGTCAGTGATCTCTTGAATTGAACAATTTATGATTGGAAAATCGTGTAGTGCCGTGAAGTGTATGTATGTGCAACTCCCCGACCAACCAGAAATGTCGGCCGCACTTATAGCAAGCGGCTCACTCAGATCAAGAGCACTATCAAGCTCCTCCAACCCGGTGTCATGTTGAAACGACACATAATCCGGAATCGGAATATCGGCAAGCCCTTCAAAAGCACTCTATGTTGGCGAGGGAGGAGCCTTTGAGATTCTAATACCGGGGGCAGGCAAAGAAACCACAACTGATTTCCACCTCGAAGACTTAGGGCGTTTATAAGTAGTGACTTTGCCTTTTCTTCTTCCTCTGGTCGCTTGGAATCCGGCCGAAGACCCGGCAACAAGCTCATCATCTGTGGGCGTTCTCTCTTCGTCGTCTCCTTCGGTTATTACGACCTCGCGTATTTTGTGTTTTAACTTTTTCTTTGAGGTTGCCCTCAGTGTCCCTTCGAGCCTTATGCTTTGTCTCCGCTCGATTAGACCGACGATTCTTAGATTTCTGTCAGTTAGAACCGAATCGATGTCCCTCATTTCACTTGGAACTTCTTGAAGGACCCGCACTATTTCTTTGAAATACCCACCTTCAGGCCGTGAAATTGTGGCTGTAAAAAAGAAGGGGAGGTATTAGTTTTATATCAACTATTATTATCTAGATGACTCTTGGAGAAGATTGTAATACTTACGTCTGGCTAGCCATCGGCTGGAAAATCCTGGGGGGGGCATCGAACGTAGAACCACTCTGTTTTGAAGTAAATCAGCCTTTCCCAGGATCCAGTAACCACTTGGCTATTCCTGACTGACTCCAGGAATGTGAAGGACGGACTATCTCCCCTACTCTTGAAGTTAAAAAGATATCTGATCTCTGTTAGAGCCGGTGGCCGAAAGAGATGCTCCATGAATACGATAAATAGGCTGTTCAGCAGAGCATATCCGTTGGGGTGTAATTGAGATGGGGCGATTTCGAGGAATGATAGCACTTCCCTAATATATTGATTAAATGGAGGAAGTGTGCCAGCTGTGCATGCGTGGCGATTGAAGGCATTAAACCCTTTTGGGGGAAAATGCGGTTTATCATTGGGACCCGGCAATAGTACATCGTCTAAAGACAAACCGTGCCTTAGACATACTCGTCCCAACATGTCTTCAGAAATGTTGGACGGCACAGAATCTGGGAGATTACAAATGAACCTAGCACCAGGAAGCTCGTCCGGAGCTGGATCTATAACTTCGGCCGCGACGGACGATATTTCTAGGACAGAAGGAAGTGAACTCTGAATTTCCTGCTGTTGCGAGCTTGTAGGCTCCATAACTAATCAACTTATTAGAAATCATCATTAGACGATAATAAGCCCATGCATTCTCCTATGTGAAGTGTGTGAACGTGTTGTGCAGTGCAGTGCTACATGTTGCTCAAGAATTTCTACAAGAGTATGGAAAGTATGCAAACGACAAGACTTCGTAATTCAACTGGAATGACCGTCATCACTGACCGTCACAACCGTGCCGTCCAGATTTTAGGGACCAGTCCAAGTTAAGGTTCGTTAAAATTCAGTTAAATTACAATTCCATCGACGAGCTCCGAAGGGCGGTCAAATGTGCAGTTCTATAGTTAAGTCCAGATACGCAAGAATGAAGCTCATCGGAGTCATATGTTTAGTAATTTCGTATCGATCACCTGGGGAAACAAGTTTGAATCGATCGCCTTAAAGCCAAATCATATCAATTCGAATTCCTCATTTCGTATCAATCGCGGCCTGTGTTCTCGTATCATTCGGCAGAGCCAACACTTCGAATCGATCGGAGCTCAGTAGTTTCGTATCGATCAGAAAACATCTACTTCATATCGATCATTCGACTCCCATTTCATATCGATCAGTATCGTTTCGAAGCAGCCGATTCTAAGTAACTGTTCCATGATTGATACGAAACCCAAGGCAAGGTAACGGTTCAAGATTTCCCATCGGGATCGATACAAAGCAATACATTTTCTTCCTCAATCGATACGAGATTAAGGCCAAACAACTGTCCACTAGCTATTTCGTATCCGTCGTCGCTTCTTCTTCTCCGATCGACGCAAGCGCCATTAATCCCTCCTTGACCTCACTTCGACCCAACTCCGGCATCGCCGACACCGGAACTGGCGACGACCGTGGGCAGAACGGCGTTCGAAATCAAGCCTCATCGTCTTGGGAGTATATTGATTATTTAATTACCTAGTTAAAGCGATCGGTTCGAAGGATCGATGGATTGTTTGGTCAAGAGCAGTTTCAATTCTCTCTACACGAAGCGATACGAAGACGAGGGAAATAAAGTGATGCACGTAAGAGAAAATGCTAAGTCCAAATGGTATTTATATGGACCCAGGGGAAGGAGAGAAAACAATTCATCTCCCAGTCATTGCGACCGACTCCAACCGGTTTCACCCCGCATCAATACGAATTGACTGTTCGTATCCAAACGACTCGAACCTGGTCGATACGAAATATGAGCGACGGCTCCTCTAAAGCATTGGATTCCCTCGATACGAGACGCCTATTTGTATCCATTGTTTTTAACTCTTTCCAAGGCGAATCGATACAAACTGTCGCGTTCGAATCGATCGAATCGCGGCCTCCAAAAGGGTTCACAGCCGTCGATACGAACAAAGCATGGGAAAACCAACTACTCTATTCTCATCCATCATGAATCACTCGATGCTCAATATTTATCTCGTATCCATTAGTGAAGATTCCTTCGATACGAAATGCTCCATTCGTATCCATCAACATGCAACACTTTAAGGATTCGTATCCATCGATACGAGAACCATCTCTCGACCTTTTACATCGGTCCAGGGGAGGATCGATACAAAGGAACATTCCAAGACAACTGTCAAGCGTTGTTGCTACTCGAATTTCCCATCGATTCAGGAGAGGATTGATATGGAAATTCGATACGAGAAAACTGACAACGACTTGTGAACGTGCGAACGTTAGCAAGAGTTAGGTTAACATGTGCACATATGTCGGACTAATTCCCTATTTTCAAAATTTCAAAATTCACAGGTCAAATGCCCACCTGATGACGATTACAACAACAAACAGCTAATCGCTATCATACAATAATCAATTACAACGGTACATGGTACAACAGTTGACAGTCAATAGTTCGTATTGCTGAAAAACCAGTCAAGAATTACAACTTTCGACGAAAAGACGACAATCGTTCAGCAAGTCGGACAAAACTATCCAGGATGAAAGGTGCGACTATTCAAAGCATGTCATGTTCACACAAGGCATACTTTGGGGGGCAAATGTTATCCCGCCTTTTGCCAAGGCCGAGATATCAAGGAATTGACTGAAAACCAAGGATCGCTCATCCCGAATGACCGAGTAAGCACAGGTTCACTATGGATGTCGATGAATTTTGTCTGAGTTCGGATCAAGCTACAATTGACAAGACATGACAAGCAAAGCTGTGAAAGCCAACGTTCC
The DNA here is from genome assembly GCA_030737815.1 of Allium fistulosum. NCBI lineage: Eukaryota > Viridiplantae > Streptophyta > Magnoliopsida > Asparagales > Amaryllidaceae > Allium > Allium fistulosum. The sequence continues at coordinate 1,035,858,801 of CM060902.1, read as the reverse complement.
AGATTTCAAGTCAATTCGAGTTCGTATGCACAAGATATGATCGATGCGACTCAAGTGATCAAGCCGTTCATATCCATCAAAAGACCATGTTCGAGTCGACTTGTTCGAACCTATCTGGAACTACATAGTTCGTATCCATCAGGGGAGTATGCCTCATTCGTATCGATCATCCACTCGCTTTTTCGTATCCATCAGACGATCGCTGCTTTGTATCCATCGTGAAACCTCTGTTCGTATCCATCAAATGATAGCTACTTCGTATCCATCGTGGGACCTCTGTTCGAATCCATAGCAATATTGTTTGTTCGTTTCCATCAAGTTAAAGCGACCTGGATCGATGCGAACGAGACTACACAATCGATACGAAATGTGCGACTTCCATCGATACGAACTAAACCATCTCCATCGATTCGAACTATGCAACGGTCTTCGATACGAACGAGGGGAAAGCCTTGGAACGACTCGATCAACTCGGCATAAAAAGTGGATCGATCCGAAGAGTGCATGCCACGTCAACCCGCTAGCACGTGCTTGGATCGATTTGAATGGATCGATACGAAGGCATCGATTCGAACGCAACAGCCTTCAAGGAAACGCAAGATTGCATCGATCATAACTCGCAATCCACAAAGCCAAATGCAATGAAATTTTCATAAAAGCTTACGTACGACCTAAGGAATGTCCGTGCCAAGTTTCGACTCGATTGGGTCGAATCTTGATCGATATGAAATTCGTTCGTATCGATCACGGATCGAGTCGAAACTTCATGGGATCGATCGCGTGGGCCCACCCACGTGCTAGAAGAAGTCTTCCGAGATCTGAGCGAGATATTTGCCTCCTACACCTATAAATAACACCCCGGAGCCTATAGAAAAAGGATCTTTTGAGCTCTTTGACGTCCAGACTCTGCCGAAAACACTTTTGCACTACAAGGCTACTGTTGTACTCGAATTTCGCTGCTGTAATCAGTTGTAAACATCAAAGAAATATCCATAAAATCATCAATTTCATAGTGGACATAGGAAATACGTAGAAACACTCTAAATTTCTGTGTTTCTGCGTATTTTTATCATTTGTTTTTGGAGTATTTGTTAAATAACCCTCCTTTTTCCATTTCTATTCTTCATTTTTATCTCTTCAAATACTTCCGAAGAATGTTGTGCCCAATTTTGGTACAAACAAAATCTAAATTAACTGAAATGATGATTTAAAATATACCAAACAGCCATAAATAAATTTCCAATCATAAACATAAGAAATTTTAGAAGTTGTGAGTGGGTTAAAACACTCACCTTTGAATTTAAATCCAATTTAAACCCAAAATTCAAACAGTCTCAAAATTCGTCCAAACCAGCGTCAAAATGTCCAGAATTCCGATACGATCCCAACGAAGAAAATCGCGTGTGAATTGGACCTCGTACGTGAAAGTTATGCAAGTTAGAACGATTTAAATCAAAATTTAAGTTAAAACAGAAATGAATAAGTTTACACGTTTGATGCCACATCGTCTCACCCAACTGTTCGAAACACTAGTTCCAATGCAAACACGTACAAAGCTTCCAAGCGCCACCTTCCTCCCATCGTCGCACCGCCTACGTCCAACTGACCCTCAATCAGAGCCCGCCATTCGACTCCCCTCTTCCAGCCGCGTTCACCCTACCCAAGCGAAGTCCTCCACCACGACGCCACTCAACGATGTCGTGAGCCCCATGCGGTCTAACAATCCATTCTTTTCGGTGATCTAGCTATCACTGAGGCATGCGAACATGCCGATGTACCCAACTCGACAACCTCTACGAGCCCACGCTTCCTGATCGACGCCAGACTGAAGATCCACCGTTGGATCGAGATTGTGACCTATGAACGGCCGAGGTTCATCTTGAATTTATGGAAAAAAAATGTATCTAATTGAAAAACGAATAGCACCAGAAGATTACGCTCGTCAAGAGCTTCAAATCGATATATAATTCGATATATTTTGAGGAGTTTGAATTTTTGATTTGGTTTTGAAATTGAATTTGAGGGTTTGGGAATTGGGGTTTGTTTCTGCCATTGGGAAGGAGCAGGCACAGAGAATTGTGCGTACAAACAAATGAAAATAAGAAGGAGCTAGGGTTTAAAACGGGCTATTTATAGGCAAAGCTGAAATAGAATGGATGGACAAGATTTGATTTGGAAGTTTAACGATAAACGACCCGAAAAGCCCGTTCTGTCTTCAGAACGAAAACAGGTCATTCCAAATATCAAAATAGATGTTTTCAATGTTTTTAAATTCAATGGAACAGGTTTCAAGTCCTAATTCTATCGTACGAAGAAGTTATGTTAAAATCAGCTTATTTCAAATTGATTTCAATTAAGTTGATTTCTAGGCGTTTTGAGCCCGTACGATCAAACGACAAGTCCGATCACTACGAAACTTGAAATCCTACAATAATTTACCGTTACGGATCCGATGAAACTGGTTTCGTCGAAATCCGAGTCAGTGGCCAAAATGGCTATATTTCAGTTAATTAAATAAATTAATTAAATCACTTTTCCAATTCAAATTTAATAATCAATAAATTTTATCAATCTTGATTACTAGGACCATTACAATAATTTATAACAGTTTTTCATGTCAATTCAGTGTTTAAAATTTCACTGATTGCATTGTTCAATTTCAATTTGTAATTAAATTAAATTTAATTATAATTTAATTTCAATGAATTGCTTAAATTTGACTTCAACCTTTATATTCAACAAATTATAAATCTAATAACATAGTTAACATTTGTTTTACATTTCATTATATTAATATACTCCAATTTCTATCTTTTTTTGTATTAACCATTATATTTCCGTTTTATTGAATTTTGGTCCATTTCACACATTAATTAAAATTTTAAATCCCAAATGATTTATTTATCTTGATTTCACTATTGTATTAAATCAATTATTACATTATGAATAGAATTAACATTTCTATTCATTTATATTACATTCACAATTTATAGTTATTGCCTTAACTCGCATTTATGTAACATTTATTTAAAACTAATTTCCCATTTAAATTTAATAGACCAAATAAACAGGTAACTTATAACAATTGTTACCATAACTTTTAATCACACTTATGAATTCATTATTCACAAACAAATGTTACAATTTTTATATAATGCTGACTTTATTCAATCACCATTTATTATGCTATTTCGTACATTTTATTTTTCTTTCATTTAATTTATAGCCAAGTATAACCTTTCAATCACTTTATTTAATTGGAATTCCATCAAACTTGTTAATAATTAACTTAAGTTAACATTGTTACAATTCATTATAGTTATTATTTCATTATTAAATTACAAATTTTTTTTCTTTCAATATTAAATCACATAATCTTATTAAATTAACCATTTTAATTATCGAAAATTTACGGGTCGTTACACTCTCCCCCACTCAAAACTTTTCGTCCCCGAAAAGGAAAAAGAAGGGGAAAGAATTAAGTAATCAATATATCTTATTCAAAATATTAAATTTATAAACAAACAAATTTACAAAATTAATTAATTTAAATAAAATATATCAATTTATAGCCATTAAATCCTTTATATTCAAGTTAACAAAGGTTTGGAAAACATTTCACAAAATTTTCTAAGTCCAAAATTCACGAAAAATTTCGGCAGAGTCTCCTTTGTATGGAGAGGTCTGGGAGAAATAATAATATCAAAATAATCAATATATATCATAGATTTCAAAAATAATATATCCCAACAGTGGGAAAACAATATAATGTCGCTATAAAACTGTAACAACCCGCATATTTATTGATTTTATGATTAAATATTTTATTTAAACATTTTATCGTTAATCGGATTTTAGTCCGAAAAGCTACTTTGTGCATACGGTCAAATTAGGACTCGAGACCACTTCCATTGAGTTCAAAATGACGTTTGTGATCTTTTTGAGTGTAAACTTCGATATGTTTGGAGCAAGTGGAATTTTCGTCACTTTTCCCGCCTTTGACTTTGGTTTGGACTGCAACTTCATTAAGCTCAGCCCAACCCCTCCTCTTCATAACTCCATCTCTTCACTAAACATTCAAGCTTCATCAAAAATGGAGGAGGGAAAGGGAAATTAAAACTCCAAGCTCAAATTCAATTGCAAACCCAACATTCAACTCCAAATTCAAGAAGAAGATAGTGGATTCAAGCTTTGGATTGCTTCTCCTTGCTTTCAATCTCCATCTTCATCCATTTTAGTTAAAAGGTGAGATTTTTAATCTCACATCTTGCCTATAACTGTCATTGGACTGTTGGGAATGATTCCCTATCGCATTTGTATGAACATTTGCTTTTGGTTTGGATTGGATTGGCGAAAAAACCCCAAATTTTAGTGTTTTGGTGAATTTCCTGGAGTTAGGTCGTTCTGCCTCGGAACTGGCCCGTTCGCATCTAGGTCGCTGGACTTAGGTCGCTTGCTCCTTAATGCCTTAGGTCGTTTGAGTGTGGTGAGACCCGCCTGCATATAGCTCGTTCGGAGTTAGGTCGCTCGAGTGCTTGGGTCGCTCGAGTCCTTAGGTCGCTAGACCTTATATTCTTTAGGTCGCTCGATCCTGCTTGGAGCGTAGGTCGCTCAGCCTTCCACCATTAGGTCATAGATCGCAAGACCCTAATACCTTTAAGTCGTTAGGCCTTATCTCCTTTAGGTCGTTGGACCCTATTACCTATAGGTCGCTACCCTTTAGGTCGCATCGACTAGGTCGCTTGGCCTCTGATTTTAGGTCGTTCGCCGCTTGGGTCGTATCCCTTAGGTCGTAAACTCTTTAGGTCGTTAGACCTACTTCTTTTAGGTCGCTCGACCTTATCCCCTTAGGTCGTTTGACCAACATGCAACCCTTATTTCTTTAGGTCGCAAGGCCTTTACTTCTTAAGTCGTTTGACCTGTTTCATGCTAGATCGCTTGGCTTCGATAAGCCACTAGGTCGCTCGCACGTTAACACTCTTAGGTCGCTCGTCACCGTACTTCGATAGGTCGCTAGACCCCAACGACATTAGGTCGCACGACCTTGAATTCTTTAGGTCGCTCGGCTCAGGTTACCACTAGGTCGCTCGGTACTTGATACCACTAGGTCGTTTGACCTGTTCTTCTGCTAAGTCGCACGGCAGTCTACCCTTAGGTCGTTCGACCTATTTGAATTAAAGCCGTTGCACTTTAATTCGTCCACGTTTGGTCGCAAAATATTCCTACTTTGATGGTTTTGGGATTGATTTCTTTGGACTTTACTCACGTCTTCGAACGTGAATTTATGTGATTCGATTTGTTTCTACAATCGTTTTGTGACTCGTCACTTTAAAGATAAGAAGGTTTCAATACTAGTAGTAAATATCAAAACTCTTTCATCAAAGCGATTTCAACACTATTTTAAATATCAAAAGTTCGTTTTCTCAAACTGATTTCCAATCTACTAGTATATACAAGCCTTTACTTCACTCGGATGAGAAATCGACTTAAACGACTTAGTAAAACGAGTGGTGAAAAACGCTTGCGTTCACTTTGTCGGTTAGCTCTTGGACTTGTTCGATTGAACCCTTTTGTGACAATTTCCTAGTGGAGATCTACAGTTTGTTCGTAAATATTTAAGTTAAGCTAGTGGTTATGGGACATGAAGCTAAACTCATATATTTACTGGCTTAGTGTAATTGACACTTCCTTATGATCATGACGATCATTTTTTTGATTTAGACTAGCGATTGAGCGATGTCTCTTTGTTTGCGAGGGAGACTAGACCCCGCTTTTGTGATGTTTCGCCATCACATATATGGGGTAGCACCCCATGGTCTTCGGGCCGTTCATGTTTTAAAATTTAATGGATAGCTTCCATGAGATAGCTTCTCGTTCATGTGTTATACGCGTTGGTGAGTTTTCATGCTCCCGTTCATGTGTTAGGCCTTCCCCCCCTTTTTATGTGTTTTCTTGATTTCTTGTGATGATTTCTGGAATTTTGTGCTTCACCAATTTTCGTGATTTTCATTGATATGATATCAATTTTTGTGCATTGGTGAATTCATGTGTTATTGACTTGTTATGAATACAAGTTTAGGGTATGATACCCTATTTTATCTCTGAGAAGATTCTTGTGATATTGATTAATCTCTTGTCGATTTTCAATTACATACTTATAGTAGTATGCCATTATGGTTACTACATGCTCATGCCATTCCTTTTACTTTATACATATCATCTGATATTTATAGCTAGACTGATCCGTTTATTATTTTCTTATAAATAATACTCGGGTCAGACCGAGATGTTATAGGTGCTTCTGCTTGACTTCTCTTCAGGATTATTCTGACTTTTGTCACTACTTAGATTAGTAGTTTTTGGATGTACGCATTTGCGATATAGACTCTATGTTGTGTACTTATTCTTTTGTGTAGCACGTGTTGCTATTCTTTTGTATTATCGTGGATCTTTCTGACCACTACTCTGATGTACACTTTCATGTGTTATATACATATTCATATCTTCTTCCGCCTTTGTGATATGGATGTCTGTGACTGATTTATGTTATGATTACTTCTATATTTTGTTTCCAAAGATTATATATAGCCACCGTGTGATAGCATTGAGTTTGTATCGGTATGTCGGATTTCCTCCTTAAAAGATATGCATTCTATTCTATCTGACATATCGGTGCTCGCACAAAGAAGTTACATGGATGGTCGCTCCTCAACAGCCTTATTCTCCGCGCTAGTTAACAGCATTACACCGTAGTGTTCTTGGCTAGCGTGGGTATAGAGGTGGGGCATCACAGCTTGGTATCAGAGCCAAACTTCGGAACAATGTAGAATAACTTAACAAGGATCATCGTCCTAAGTCCACCTTAGGAGTTGTGTTTCAGGATTTAGTTCGAGTCTTCGAACCGATTCATCCTATTTTCTTTATAATTCCTTGTTTCATCTATCAAGATTGCTGATATTCATCTGGAGAATAACCTTTTTCTTCTTCTCTCTTTCTTAAAGAAGAGAATGTCTAGACCAGGTCGTCCTAGAGCTGGACCATCTACTGTTACTCCCCAGGATGGAGTTTTTATGACCGCTCAACAGCTTCTTGATTTAGTAAAGAATGCTCAAGCAGCTGGTCCTAATCAGGAACCTACTCATCCTAAGTCTGGATTTGCACGCTTGTGCAACGATTATACCAACTTGGGTGGGAAACCATTCAAAGGTTCCGAAACTATTATCGAGGTCCAGGCTTGGTTAAGAACATGCGATCGAATCTTTTCCCGCATGAATCTTGTCGATCTTCACCGTGTTCAGGTGGCCTCCAGTATTCTCCAAGAAAGAGCACTGGATTGGTATGAACTTCTTATTTCTGAGATTAATGAAGCGGATCTCACCTGGGAGCAATTCCGGGAACGCTTCGAATTGAAATTCGTACCAGAAGCAGAGAAAGTGACATTGGCTCGACGTTTCATAACCTTGTTCAAGGTGAATCTTCCATGACAGATTATGTCACATCCTTCGAGTCACTGTCCAAATATGGGGTTGAATACATCAACACCCCATTGAAGAAGAACCAGAGGTTCGTCTATGGCTTAAACAAGAATCTCAAGAAGCCATTACTTCTAAAATTAGAAGTTTCTTTCGATCAATTGATTGATATCGCTCTTCGTCTTGAAGAGGCTGATAAGGACAGTGATGTTGAAGTGGTGGCTGCCAAACCAAACTTCAACAACAAGAAAAGACCTAACAAGTTCAAAGGTCCTTATCCCAGCAAAAAGGATAAGCAAGCAACTCCTGCTGCAAAGGCATTTTCCCCCAGTGATAAGAAATGTTTCAACTGTGGTGCTAAGGGCCATTTTTCTAACAAGTGTTCAAAGCCCCGCTCTTGTCGCTATTGTAAAAGTCCAGATCATTTTATGCACCAATGTCCTAAGCTTCAAGATAAGGAGGGAAAGTTAAACGTTGCTCAAGCCCCTGGCAACAAATCTCGCGGTCAAGGTATGTCTCATTCTGTCCTTGATGGCATTATTATATTTCATGATCAACCTATTAGAGTTCTCTTTGATACGGGTGCATCCCATTCTTTTATATCAAAGGAACTTGTCGATACTTTTTCTTTAAGTGTTGTTGCTTTAATGACTTCTTTAAGAATTGCAAATCCGGTTGGTGGATCCTCAACTCTTAGTTTACTTTGTAAAGACGTGGAGATTATTTTGTGTGATTTATCTTTCCTAGCCAATTTGCACGTCATGCATTACTTAGGCTTTGGTATGATTTTGGGTATGGATTGGCTTACTCGTTATGAAGCTCATATCCTATGTCCTGAGTGGACTATTTATCTCCATCATCCGCAATCTGTTAATCAGATTTCCATTATTCTTAAAGATTCGGATTCTGCTTTGGTTGCATCTTTATATTCTTTAAATCCTCGTGATAATGATAATGATGATGAGGAAGATGTCATTTCTCTTATTCGCGTCGTTCGTGAATTTTCCGACATCTTTGAGCCCGTTTTAGGACTACCACCTAAGCGAGAAATTAAGTTCAAAATTAATCTTATACCTGGAGCTCAACCTATTACTCGTCCTCCTTATCGCATGTCCAATAAGGAGAATGAAGAGATGCAAACAATTATCCGAGTTGGAGACAAAGCAACTTATTCGCTCTAGTTCCTCGCCTTGGGGAGCTTCAGCTATTTTCGTAAGTCCGATGGTACACTTAGGCTTTTCGTCGACTACCGCAAGCTTAATGATCTTACTATTAAGAATAAATATCCATTGCCTCGGATTGATGATCTGTTTGATCAACTTAGTGGTACTAGAGTCTTTTCACAATTGGACTTGGCTACCGATTTCCATCAGCTTCGTATTGCAGAGGATAGTATTCCTTTGACTTCTTTCCGTACTCGTTATGGATCTTATGAGTGGCTAGTTATGCCATTTGGTTTAACGAATGCCCCGGCTTATTTCGTTGACCTTATGAATCGAGTTTTCAAAGATTTCCTCGATCGGTTTGTTCTCATCTTTATCGATGATATTCTTGTGTATTCTAAAACCGAAAAGGAACATGATAAGCATCTTCGGATTGTATTGGAAACTCTGAGGAGCAATCAATTAAAGGCAAAATTTTCTAAATGCCATTTTTGGCAATCTAGTGTGAAATTTCTCGGTCATATTATTTCCGAATCCGGAATATCAGTGGATCCTTCAAAGATTGAAGAGATTCAAAATTGGAAGAGACCGGAGAGCGTGACTGAAATCCGTAGCTTTCTCGGATTGGCAGGTTATTACCGCCGTTTTATAAAAGACTTTTCTAAGATTGCCGTGCCTCTTACTGGCTTAACAAAGAAAGGTGTTAAATACATTTGGTCGGAAAAATGTGAAACTTCTTTTTAGAAATTAAAAGAACTTCTTTCTGATGCTCCTATTCTTATTATTCCCGAAGGGAATCAAGACTTTGTCGTTTATACCGATGCTAGTCGCGTTGGTTTGGGTGCCGTTCTTATGCAAAAAGAACGTGTTATTGCGTATGCTTCTAGGCAATTGAAGCCGGCTGAGACTAGATATGCCACACATGATTTAGAACTCACGGCTATCGTGTTCACCCTTCGTATTTGGCGACACTATCTTTTGAGAGAAAAGTTTATACTTTATACTGATCATAAGTCTTTGAAATATTTATTTTCTCAAAAGGAACTTAATTTGCGTCAACAGCGTTGGCTCGAATTCCTTGCCTCTTATGATCTTGACATTCTTTATACTCTCGGAAAGGGAAATCGAGTTGCCGATGCGCTTAGTCGCAAGCAACAAGCGGTTGGTTCCATGATGATATCTGAATGGAACGATCTCGAACTTTTATCCACTTGTGAAATCCGAGATCGTGTTTCCGATTTATATTCATCTCTTGTTTTATGTAGCCTTGAGGCTCATCCTTCTATTTTAGACCGCATTCTTGAAGCTCAACAGCTAGATCCTGAATTGGCTTTGCTTGGCCAAAATCTTAAGGATAAAACCGATATTGAAGGTTTGAAAGAATTTGATATCGATTCTCGTGGCGGCATTCGAAAATTTGGTAGACTTATCGTACCAAATATTAGTGATCTTCATAAAGATATTCTTGAAGATTCACATCGTTCCAAATATTCCATTCATCCCGGTAGTAGTAAAATGTACGCAGATATGAAGCGACTTTATTACTGGAAGGGAATGAAATTTGATGTTGCTAACTTTGTTAAGTGTTGCATGACTTGCCAACTTGTTAAGGCTGAACATCAAAGGCCCGGTGGGTTATTGTAACCATTGGAAATTCCAGTATGGAAGTGGGATCAAATTTCCATGGATTTTATTGATGGCCTTCCCCGTTCTCGTTCGGGTCATAATAGCTTATGGGTGATTGTTGATAGACTTACTAAATCTGCCCAATTTATTCCCGTTCGGTCAAACCGAACCGTTCCTCTTCTGGCCAAACTCTTTATTAAAGAAATTGTTAAATTTCATGGAGTTCCTACTTCTATAGTTAGTGATCGTGATCCATTGTTTACCAGTGGATTCTGGAAGAGTCTTCAAATAGCTTTGGGAACGAAGCTTAATTTTAGCACCGCTTATCACCCCCAGTCCGATGGACAAACTGAGCGTGTGAATCAAACACTTGAAGATCTTCTTCGAGCTTATGTGCTTGACTTTGGTGGAAGTTAGGAAGATCATATTTCACTTGTTGAATTTTCCTATAATAACAGCTTCCAATCTAGTATTGGTATGGCTCCTTTCAAGGCACTCTATGGAAGGCCATGCCGATCTCCTTCTTGTTGGCTTGAGGCCGGTGAGAAGCTGGTTTTAGGACCAGATTTTATTCGAGATTCCATAGAAAAGATTGAACTTATTCGACATAGGATGAAAGAAGCCCAGAGTAGACAAAAATCCTATGCCGATAACCGAAGAAGGAAATTAGAATTTTCTATTGGTGATCTCGTATTTATTCGTGTTTCACCTATGAAGGGTGTTGTACGTTTCAGCGATCGGGAAAGTTAGCGCCTCGATATATTGGGCCATTTCCTATCACTGAACGTATTGGTTCCATGGCTTATCACCTTTTATTACCGGCTCAGTTTTCTGCCATGCATGGCGTGTTTCACGTTTCTAAATTACGGAAGTGCCTTCAGGATTCCGATTCTATTCTCGAGCCCGGTGTTGTGGAAGAGATTGAAGTTTCACCTAATTTAACTTATGAGCAGCATCCTGTTCGAATTATTGCTTCGAAGATCAAACGACTTCGAAATAAAGATGTTCCGCTTGTCAAAGTTCAATGGTCCTCAAATCCTAAGGATTGCTCTTGGGAAACTAGAGAATTCATCGAGCGAACACATCCGGACTTACTTTCTCATGCTCTTTGAGGTAAACTTCTTATTTCAAATTTCTTTTGTGTTAATATGCATTTATGGTTGTTACTTTTTATTTTCGTCTTGTATATTGCGAGGACGCAATTTCTTTAAGGAGGGGAGTCTGTAACAACCCGCATATTTATTGATTTTATGTTTAAATATTTTATTTAAACATTTTATCGTTAATCGGATTTGAGTCCGAAAAGCTACTTTGTGCATACGGTCAAATTAGGACTCGAGACCACTTCCATTGAGTTCAAAATGACGTTTGTGATCTTTTTGAGTGTAAACTTCGATATGTTTGGAGTAAGTGGAATTTTCGTCACTTTTCCCGCCTTTGACTTTGGTTTGGACTGCACCTTCATTAAGCTCAACCCAACCCCTCCTCTTCATAACTCCATCTCTTCACTAAACATTCAAGCTTCATCAAAAATGGAGGAGGGAAAGGGAAATTAAAACTCCAAGCTCAAATTCAATTGCAAACCCAACATTCAACTCCAAATTCAAGAAGAAGATAGTAGATTCAAGCTTTGGATTGCTTCTCCTTGCTTTCAATCTCCATCTTCATCCATTTTAGTGAAAAGGTGAGATTTTTAATCTCACATCTTGCCTATAATTGTCATTGGACTGTTGGGAATGATTCCCTATCGCATTTGTATGAACATTTGCTTTTGGTTTGGATTGGATTGGCGAAAAACCCCAAATTTTAGTGTTTTGGTGAATTTCCTGGAGTTAGGTCGTTCTGCCTCGGAACTGGCCCGTTCGCATCTAGGTCGCTGGACTTAGGTCGCTTGCTTCTTAATGCCTTAGGTCGTTTGAGTATGGTGAGACCCGCCTGCATATAGCTCGTTCGGAATTAGGTCACTCGAGTGCTTGGGTCGCTCGAGTCCTTAGGTCGCTAGACCTTATATTCTTTAGGTCGCTCGATCCTGCTTGGAGCGTAGGTCGCTCAGCCTTCCACCATTAGGTCGTAGATCGCAAGACCCTAATACCTTTAAGTCGTTAGGCCTTATCTCCTTTAGGTCGTTGGACCCTATTACCTATAGGTCGCTACCCTTTAGGTCGCATCGACTAAGTCGCTTGGCCTCTGATTTTAGGTCGTTCGCCGCTTGGGTCGTATCCCTTAGGTCGCAAACTCTTTAGGTCGTTAGACCTACTTCCTTTAGGTCACTCGACCTTATCCCCTTAGGTCGTTTGACCAACATGCAACCCTTATTTCTTTAGGTCGCAAGGCCTTTACTTCTTAGGTCGTTTGACCTGTTTCATGCTATCGCTTGGCTTCGATAAGCCACTAGGTCGCTCGCACGTTAACACTCTTAGGTCGCTCGTCACCGTACTTCGATAGGTCGCTAGACCCCAACCACATTAGGTCGCACGGCCTTGAATTCTTTAGGTCGCTCGGCTCAGGTTACCACTAGGTCGCTCGGTACTTGATACCACTAGGTCGTTTGACCTATTCTTCTGCTAAGTCGCACGGTAGTCTACCCTTAGGTCGTTCGACCTATTTGACTTAAAGCCGTTGCACTTTAATTCATCCACGTTTGGTCGCAAAATATATTCCTACTTTGATGGTTTTGGGATTGATTTCTTTGGACTTTACTCACGTCTTCGAACGTGAATTTATGTGATTCGATTTGTTTCTACAATCGTTTTGTGACTCGTCACTTTAAAGATATGAAGGTTTCAATACTAGTAGTAAATATCAAAACTCTTTCATCAAAGCGATTTCAACACTATTTTAAATATCAAAAGTTCGTTTTCTCAAACCGATTTCCAATCTACTAGTATATACAAGCCTTTACTTCACTCGGATGAGAAATCGACTTAAACGACTTAGTAAAACGAGTGGTATGAAACGCTTGCGTTCACTTTGTCGGTTAGCTCTTGGACTTGTTCGATTGAACCCTTTTGTGACAATTTCCTAGTGGAGATCTACAGTTTGTTCGTAAATATTTAAGTTAAGCTAGTGGTTATGGGACATGAAGCTAAACTCATATATTTACTGGCTTAGTGTAATTGACACTTCCTTATGATCATGACGATCATTTTTTTGATTTAGACTAGCGATTGAGCGATGTCTCTTTGTTTGCGAGGGAGACTAGACCCCGCTTTTGTGATGTTTCGCCATCACATATATGGGGTAGCACCCCATGGTCTTCGGGCCGTTCATGTTTTAAAATTTAATGGATAGCTTCCATGAGATAGCTTCTCGTTCATGTGTTATACGCGTTGGTGAGTTTTCATGCTCCCGTTCATGTGTTAGGCCTTCCCCCCCTTTTTATGTGTTTTCTGGATTTCTTGTGATGATTTCTGGAATTTTGTGCTTCACCAATTTTCGTGATTTTCATTGATATGATATCAATTTTTGTGCATTGGTGAATTCATGTGTTATTGACTTGTTATGAATACAAGTTTAGGGTATGATACCCTATTTTATCTCTGAGAAGATTCTTGTGATATTGATTAATCTCTTGTCGATTTTCAATTACATACTTATAGTAGTATGCCATTATGGTTATTACATGCTCATGCCATTCCTTTTACTTTATACATATCATATGATATTTATAGCTAGACTGATCCGTTTATTATTTTCTTATAAATAATACTCGAGTCAGACCGAGATGTTACAAGTGCTTCTGCTTGACTTCTCTTCAGGATTATTCTGACTTTTGTCACTACTTAGATTAGTAGTTTTTGGATGTACGCATTTGCGATATAGACTCTATGTTGTGTACTTATTCTTTTGTGTAGCACGGGTTGCTATTCTTTTGTATTATCGTGGATCTTTCTGACCACTACTCTGATGTACACTTTCATGTGTTATATACATATTCATATCTTCTTCCGCCTTTATGATATGGATGTCTGTGACTGATTTATGTTATGATTACTTCTATGTTTTGTTTCCGAAGATTATATATAGCCACCGTGTGGTAGCTTTGAGTTTGTATCGGTATGTCGGATTTCCTCCTTAAAAGATATGCATTCTATTCTATCTGACATATCGGTGCTCGCACAAAGAAGTTACATGGATGGTCGCTCCTCAACAGCCTTATTCTCCGCGCTAGTTGACAGCATTACACCGTAGTGTTCTTGGCTAGCGTGGGTATAGAGGTGGGGCATCACAGCTTGGTATCAGAGCCAAACTTCGGAACAATGTAGAATAACTTAACAAGGATCATCGTCCTAAGTCCACCTTAGGAGCTGTGTTTCAGGATTTAGTTCGAGTCTTCGAACCGATTCATCCTGTTTTCTTTATGATTCCTTGTTTCATCTATCAAGATTGCTGATATTCATCTGGAGAATAACCTTTTTCTTCTTCTCTCTTTCTTAAAGAAGAGAATGTCTAGACCAGGTCGTCCTAGAGCTGGACCATCTACTGTTACTCCCCAGGATGGAGTTTTTATGACCGCTCAACAGCTTCTTGATTTAGTAAAGAATGCTCAAGCAGCTGGTCCTAATCAGGAACCTACTCATCCTAAGTCTGGATTTGCACGCTTGTGCAACGATTATACCAACTTGGGTGGGAAACCATTCAAAGGTTTCGAAACTATTATCGAGGTCCAGGCTTGGTTAAGAACATGCGATTCCTTACTTCATAATCATCGTATTCAATTTAAATACAATATTTAAATCCCAACTTAGGTTACAACATCATTTAACTGTATTCTCTTTTAAACCGATGAATTGGATATAACCATTTCCACTTTACTTAGTCTGAAATTTTAGAAAATAGTTTAAATAGTTATAATAGTTAAAATACTCTAAAATAGTCTAATATAGATTAAAAAAAATTTCTTTCTTTAAGATAGTAAAATAGATTTAAAAATAGATTAAATATAATTAAAATAGATTAAATAACTTTAAAATAGATTAATCAGATTTAAAATAAGTTAAATGGGTTAATTAGTTTAAAGGTTTGAAAATCTTAATAATTAAAGTCTTTTATAATAATATATTTTTAAAAAAGTTTATATTAAAAATATGAATTTGAAATTTATATCAATTTACTATTTGTTTCATTCCAACACATTTGGACCATTTAAATATCCCAAAACCCAATTTCAAATTTTCTAATTCAAATTCTCAATAAAGTATTTAATTCAATATCGCTTCCAATCCATGTTCAAAATATCAATTTAAATCACTCTAATTTCAATATATTTCAAAGTTATATTTCAAACAATTTTAATAACTCGATTTCTATATATTTCATTTATACTTAAAATTCGATTTTGCAATTCCAAATAAATTTCTTTAAACAATTCCTTTAAACCAATTCCAGTTTTAACATAAACTTGAATTCCGATGATAATTCAATTTATATAAATCAAATTTTTATTTCCAATATCATTTAACCAAATTCAAAAATTTATGGATTTAAAATCATTTCATTTAACCAATCTGGTGTCCATATATAATTTTCTACCCTAGGGTCAAGTGATATAGATATTTATCATTTCAATCCATAATTTAAATTTTTACGGTTATATATCATTTCAAACCGCAATCCTGAATTTAAATAAAGTCCATAATCATTTCAACCCATAATAATTTTTCCCTAATCTATAGATCATTCGGGTATGTATCATTTCAACCCATAGTGAACTTGCAGTTTATACGATATAAAATACAACATCCATTCATCAATATCAACAATCGAACATCCATCACAATCATCATCCAAATCAGTCAATAAATATCAATATAGAACAGATAATCAATAAAAGGTATTTAACTAGCAATTTATATTCAATAATAAATTAAATAACGATTTAATTTAAATAAATCTAAATTAACTGAGATGATGATTTAAAATATACCAAACATCCATAAATAAATTTCCAATCATATCTTAAATTTAATTTAACAAACATAAGAAATTTTAGAAGTTGTGAGTGGGTTAAAACACTCACCTTTGAATTTAAATTGAATTTAAATCCAATTTAAACCCAAAATTCAAACAGTCTTAGAATTCGTCTATACCAACGTAAAAATGTCCTGAATTCCGATACGATCCCAACGGAGGAAATCGCCCGTGAATTGGACCTCGTACGTGAAAGTTATGCTAGTTAGAACGATTTAAATCAAAATTTAAATTAAAACAGAAATAAATAAGTTTACACGTTTAATGCCACGTCGTCTCACCCAACTGTTCGAAACCCTAGTTCCAACGCAAACACGTACAAAGCTTCCAGCCGCCACCTTCCTCCCATCGCCGCACCGCCTACGTCCAACTGACCCTCAATCAGAGCACACCATTCAACTCCCCTCATTCGGCCGCGTTCACCCTACCCAAGCGAAGTCCTCCGCCACGACGCCACTCAACGATACCGTGAGCCCCACGCGGTTGAACAATCTATGCTTTCTGGCGATCTAGCTATCACTAAGCCATGCGAACATGCTGATGTACCCAACTCGACAACCTCTACGAGCCCACGCTTCCTGATCGACGCCAAACTGAAGATCCACCATTGGATCGAGATTGTGACCTATGAACGGCCGAGGTTCATCTTGAATTTCTGGACAAACAATGCATCGAATTGAAAAACGAATAGCACCAGAAGATTACGCTCGTCAAGAGCTTCAAATCGATATATAATTCGATATATTTTGAATAGTTTGAATTTTTTATTTGGTTTTGAAATTGAATTTGAGGGTTTGGGAATTGGAGTTTGTTTCTGCCATTGGGAAGGACCAGTCACAGAGAATTGTACGTATAGACAAATGAAAATAAGAAGGAGCTAGGGTTTATAACGAGCTATTTATAGGCAAAGCTGAAAATAGAATGGATGGACAAGATTTGATTTGGAAGTTTAACGATAAACTACCCGAAAATCCCGTTCTGTCTTCGGAACGAAAACTGGTCATTCCATATAACGAAATAGATGTTTTCAATGTTTTTAAATTAAATGGAATAGGTTTCAAGTCCTAATTCCATCGTACGAAGAAGTTATGTTAAAATCAGCTTATTTCAAATTGATTTCAATTAAGTTGATATCTAAGCGTTTCGAGCCCGTACGATCAAACGACAAGTCCGATCGCTACGAAACTTGAAATCCTACAATAATTCACCGTTACGGATCCGATGAAACTAGTTTCGCCGAAATCCAAGTCAGTGGCCAAAATGGCTATATTTCAGTTAATTAAATAAATTAATATTAAATTAATTAAATCACTTTTCTAATTCAAATTTAATAATCAACAAATTTCATTAATCTTGATTACCAGGACCATTACAATAATTTATAACGGTTTTTCATGTCAATTCAGTGTTTAAAATTTCACTGATTGCATTGTTCAATTTCAATTTGTAATTAAATTCAATTTAATTATAATTTAATTTCACTGAATTGCTTAAATTTGACTTCAACCTTTATATTCAACCAATTATAAATCTAATAACATAGTTAACATTTGTTTTACATTTCATTATATTAATATACTCCAATTTCCATCTTTTATTTGTATTAACCATTATATTTCCATTTTATTCAATTTTGGTCCATTTCACACATTAATTAAAATTTAAAATCCCAAATGATTTATTTATCTTGATTTCACTATTCTATTAAATCAATTATTACATTATGAATATAATTAACATTTTTATTCATTTTTATTACATTCACAATTTACAGTTATTGCCTTAGCTCCCATTTATGTAACATTTATTTAAAACAGATTTCCCATTTAAATTTAATAGACCAAATAAGTAGGTAACTTATAACAATTGTTACCATAACTTTTAATCACACTTATGAATTCATTATTCACAAACAAATGTTACAATTCTTATATAATGCTAATTTTATTCAATCACCATTTATTATGCTATTTCATACATTTTAATTATTTAATTGGAATTTCATCAAACTTGTTAATAATAGTTTTTAAATAAAAATATAATTAACTTGTTATAAAAATAAAATACTGTTCTTTAAAAATGCCATTTTATAAGAATTGTTACATATATAAAATACTATATATAATTTTTATAAAATATATAAATATATTGAAAATCACTTTATTTAAGAATATTTTATAAAAATATATTGAAAGAATCAGTTTATTTAATTGGAATTCCATCAAACTTGTTAATAATTAACTTAAGTTAACATTGTTACAATTCATTCTAGTTATTATTTCATTATTAAATTACAAATATTTTTTCTTTCAATATTAAATCACAGAATCTTATTAAATTAACCATTTTAATTATTGAAAATTTACGGGTCGTTACAACTATTTTATGCTGTATTAACATCTGTTGATGCAGGGAAACAGGTTGGTGGGATCCAACTGGATTCCTCAAAAAGTTAAATTGAATTTTCATATATAGTGATATATGAATTGTGTAGAATAATCTAGTATAGATTATTGTTGCGATTGAAAATTTTGGATGCTATTGTAGCACTGGCCTGAATTTTGTTAATTCAAATACTATAGATATATTTTTAAAAATTATGGAATTAAAGGGATTTTGATATAAAAATACATATATATTGGAATTGGAGTTATTTTTACAGAATTGAATTCAGAAAAGTATATTTGAGTTTTGGATATACTTAACTAATGCGAATTAATAAATGGAGATTTTTTTAAAAAAAAGAATAAATTATATAAGAGAATTTATAAATGATATTCTAGAAATATAAAAAGGAGTTAAGATCAATATTAAAATAGGGTGGAAGTATAAAAGGAATTTATAAGAAATGATGTATATAATGGAATTTTAGAAATAAGATTTGTTCCATTAATAGGTAAAACCAAGGGGTTATAAAATTGATAAACAATGTTTTTAAATAAAGAAATTTGATATCCGATGATAATTGGAAATATAAATTTATTGGGTGGATTTATATTAGAATATGGAAACAGGGTTGAGAAAAATAGTAGATTCTATTTTTGGAAGTGAGAAGGGTTTGAAAATCGAAAATAAATCGATATGATGTGAAATCGAGAGAAAGTTAGAAATTAAATCGGTTATCGAGGTTTTAAAAATATATTTTTGAGAAGTTAAGTTCGTTCAAATGGGAAACTTTATTATTTAAAACTATGAAATTTTTTAAACTAGTTAATATTGGAATACTTCGAATAATGGATTTTTCAAATATTTAATATTTATTGAAATAAAATTTAACTTTTATATTAGCTTTGTAAATTGATTCGTTTCATTTTAAATGAGTTATTGATGGTTTATTAAAATGTTGATATTGTAAATAATAACTTAAAACATAGTTTAAAATAAAAATAAAATACTATTCTTTAAAAATGCCATTATATATATATATATATAGTTTTGAAATGATTGAAAATTTATCTATAAAATCCTCTCGAGATTTGTAAACAGTTTTGATTTAAGATTGAGATTTTGTAAGAGAAATCTCATAAATGGAATTATAGGGACTTAAGAAAGTTTCCAATGTCAGATGCGATAACTTCGTAAAGGAATTTGAATCCAATTAAAGAAGTTATAAATGGTTGGTTGGGGTTATAAATAAGTATAATCAGTTTGGAAATGGTAAGAAGAATTTATTAAATTTTTTTGAGACTTATGAGATAATTGCGAAATATTTCCAAGTTAAATATTGAGGAGATTTTGGAAACTATACGTATAAATATTCTCCTAAGCATTTAAAGGAAGGTTTTGGAAATATTTTAGTGGAAGGATTCGGAATAGAAATATTTTCTAAGTGTTATAAAAATGGAAGTTGAAAATATTTCTAAGTATTGAAATAGAGAAATATCCTGTTATGGATACAAGTGTTGAATTTGTTTTCAAATATAGAAATACTAAAGAGATTGAATATATATCTTGGTGAATATGTTTTGGAATAAATATCTTAGATTTATAAAATTGGGCCTAGTGACTGCTTATGGATGTTTTTATTTATAGTTAAATAACCGACTATCAATATTGGCCAATTTCATTAATCGTTTCGAAGAGACCGGGATCAGATTTAATTATCCGAAAACCACTTCGATCCGGTTTGAACATTACAAATGAATACCGTGAAGACGATGAAGACGGTGATTCGCTTTGTCCAGATCCAGGGCAACTTATATGGACGAATGCTATCAGAACATCGTCATTGGAGGAGGATGAGCATTCTAAGTAAAAATTGCTCTTAAAAGATAACGCTTAGCCTTAAACGTCATCAACTAGGAATGACTAAAACAGGGGAGATGCAGCAAGGCTAAGTGGGTCACACCCAAGTAGGGTATGTTATCACCTTTCTAGATGTCCTCGGAAACCGTATTTATCTTATATATGGGTACACATGAAAGAAGAAGCGCTCGATAGTAAGGGTGGGAACATCCGGGGCGAAAACATATTCGGTCTATCCAGGTTAGGGGTAGACCGGTCTTGTGTAGCAGGGGATCCCGGCGTGGTCTTCAGTACATTGTTCTAGAGGTGTACTGTGGTGGGCCGTACCCCAGTGGTCCAGTCATTCGTTGGAATCCATTCTCCAATACGAGCTTACGGTTTTGTTTGAAGAGCCTAGTATGCTGGAATTTAATTAATGTAACAATTTCAGCTATTTGAATAAGTACTTGTATTTAGACACTATTATAATATCACTGGATTTTCTATAAAATGTTTTGGTTATCGTAAGGTAAAAACCCGTCGTGTTTATGTGTGACGCGGTCTTATGAGATTCCTTTGTTTTTCAAAGGAGTTTGATAACTCTAATAATTCAATTGAGTGTATTTTCTCACGCTGGTTTTCCAGACCGACTCGGGTGTTATTTTATTATAATGCTCGGGTTAGACCGAGTATTACAGATTCAGGTTTAAAAGCTATGGAGCTTAGGAGACGAGCTGGAGGAGTTCAGACGTATTTTCGTACTTGGTTATATTTCCGCTGTGTGAGTACAAGTTATTATAACTGTCCAGATTGATATATTGATTGATGTACTCTGATAATGATATGTATATTAACAGTACAGTTATTGTATTAAAAATCTGTTATTATATATTATATTTTGTTCCGCTGCGATTGTGAGATTCTGTGTTGTTGTTTTTCTTCTTCTTCTACCTTTTTCTTCTTTACCCTAAAGATTCGTATTTTCGTCCAATTTGAGTTGAGCTGATGTGAAATATTGTCGACTCAAAGGGGTAAGGATTTTCTTCTACCTTTTTCTTCTTTTCCCTAGTTATTCACTCTTTCGTACAATTTGGGTTAAATAGGAATGAATTTTATTATCAACTTAAAGGGTACGGAACTACGAGTCGCTACATTTGGTATCAGAGCTGAAAGGTTAAGCAAAAACCTTGGCTCTAGTAGGGATTACTCATTAAAGATAAAGTCAGTAGTGCTTTAGAATGAGTTGAGTGTATTAATAGATATGAGCGTGTATTTGTTAGTGAATATAAAATGGTTTTATATTGTGTTAATTAATCTGTTGAGTGATATATAAATTCTGATCGAATAGTGGGACGCCACTTAATCAATAGGAGTTTCTAAACACTTGAATAGAGTAATTTGACACAATATGGTTTCACTACGCCATAAATGGCCTACTGCAACACAAAAAAAATGTTGGCTCAGGCCCGAAAAATGTTGCCATAGGTCTATGGCAACACTTTTAGGGTGATGCAATTTTTGCCGTTGCCTTAGACCTCAAAGGCAACATTTTGACTATCTAAGGCAACATAAGTAATATTGTTGCAATAGAACCCTATTTGGGTCTATGGCAACACCCATAGGTATCTGTAGCAACATTCCAAAATGTTGCTATAGATATGAACTTTTTGAATTTGTGGGGCCCACAATGTAGAGCATATTTGATTTTTCAATAAAAATAAATATTTATTTAATAAAATGCTATTGCACAGAATTTGATATTTAAACAGTAATTTATTTAAATAAATATTTTATTTCAACATTTGAAATAGTACAAATTCCTGACTCCGCTATTTTACAATTCAATGATATATAACACTGATATTCACATATACAGATATTCCTCACTACATCACTCAGTTCACTCATTACATATGTAGTTTCAATTTATACAGACACCGACACTGACAAATATATGCCGAGCCGAAGGCGAGCCGAGTGCCGAGCCGAAGGCGAGCCGAGAAGCGGGTCCGGGCGCAGCACCGGCGGGGGTCCGGGGCACCGCAGTCCCGGTGGGCACCGCCCGATTCATCCGATTTCGGAAGATCGAGCCTTCTTTGAAACGACGTAAAATGATGCACAAATGAACACCTCCTGCGAATTTGAACACCTCCTCGATGATTGACTTTTGCAACTCTTTCATGGCTTCTTCTGAATCATCCAACCTTTTTCCAGCCATCATTCTTAGCAAATTGTTCAGTGGAAACTAAAATAACCTTGCTTTTAGCTCTGCCTTGGTAAAAGACCTGAAACCATGATAAATAAAAATTGACATTTCATCGAACATGTTGTGTGT
This sequence comes from Allium fistulosum, assembly GCA_030737815.1. Taxonomy (NCBI): domain Eukaryota; kingdom Viridiplantae; phylum Streptophyta; class Magnoliopsida; order Asparagales; family Amaryllidaceae; genus Allium; species Allium fistulosum. Next base: position 1,035,836,011 of record CM060902.1, on the reverse strand, counting down.
TAATAAGTAATACATTACCCTTCATCGAACATGTTGCCTAATCACCTAATCACAATCGTTGGCATAACCACCCATTCCTTCCTTCCACAAAACAATAACAGCAACCTACCATTCCACCACCAACTTCCTTTCACCAATCCAAACTGCCTTAACCCAAACTCCTCCCTGCTACATTTCAAGCAACAACAACCTTCTCAAGCAACCACTGTATACTTCATTATCGAAACCCCTACCAGCAAACTACATTTTCTTCCAAACTACCATCTCACAACCAAAACATCCCAAACGCGCAACAACAAACAAAGCTCTAACCTATCACTTCATATACTTCAACCTCCATCACACCTTCATATCCAACTTCTACAAACTGCGACAACCAGATTCACCATCCAGCTACAATCAGCCACAAACTCCTGCCCCTATCACCTAACGAACTCGAACCATTTCTGCACATAGCACAACAAATCCCTTCCTCTGCAATCTGTCACAACCAATTCGCATCTCCTCACTAACCCTATGCCTTCACCATCATAACAACCACCTACCTGCCTTCTCCGACAACCCGAACTACCCCTACACCCTAACTTCCTCACTAATCAAACTGGAAACCAACCTGTTAAAAACTCCTCCAAATCGCGAACCCACCAGCGCCTCCCATATCAAATTCACCAACCGCAATTTCAGCAACCCATCGACCAGAACTACCTTAAATCACCATTGGCCTCACCTCCATCACTTGAAACTTCAATCGCAATCACCCACTTCCGTAACCCAGTCCAATCATGACCTAACTCCAACAACAATCGCCAATTCACAAGCCGAACAGACATTTCCAGATCTCGACAACAAAGCAAACGGGGCTCGACATGTAGGCAAACAACAACGAAATTGGAGGTGAGAACGAAATGGGAACGAAGCTTGTCTGAGATCACTACCAAACTTTGAAAAAAGGACGAGATTTTGTTTTTGGAAGAAAAAAAAAGAAACGAAAATATGATTTGGAAATTAGGGATTTGGAAATTGGGGGTGAGAACGAAAATGATATGAAAAGTAAAGCGGGAAAACGAAAATTTGGAGCAAATTGTTGCAGTGATCCAGTTTAACAATCGGATTAAATGTAGACCGTTGGATCGTATTCACGCGGATTGCTAATTTTATTAATTTTTTAATCTGAATATATCTATAGCAACACTATATAAAAATGTTGCATCGTGTTACACTTTTTTAGCTAGAGCAACACATTTTTATGGCTAAGGTAACACCATAAATACAACGTTGCAGTAGGACCAAAATTTTATATCTATCGCAACATTTTAGCTGGCAACACCTTGCACAAATGTTGCAGAAGGTCATTTATGGCGTAGTGTTTTGAAGCGAGTAAATGAAATAATTTTACCCAAATTATATCTTTATATAAAGGAAATAATTTTTAGAAATTATTATGGTATAATTGGAGTGTTTGGATGATAATATTATAATCAAAACAAGATTATAAATAGTTTATATAACCAAATAGACATTGTATAAATATGGATTATACAATTGAGTTAAAAACTACGGCTTGATTAAAACCAGAGTTTGAAAATTTAACCCTGGAGATTTTGAAAAGTTTTCAAAGTATTTTGAGATAAGTAATAGTATTATTATTTTGGAAATATTTTTGAAAGAAAATGTTATAAATGGATTTTGAAGATGTTATAGCATTAAAGTCACTACAGTCGCTGGAAAATAATTCTGATGATGATGGTCGCATCATCAGTATTCATTTTCGAGTCTCTAAGTGACGGATTGGTACCGAAATAATTGATTTGGAGATTTTTGTAGGAAAACAAACGTTGTTTAGAAATTCCAAGGGAATTTGTTTTGGATAAAAACCAGGGTTGGTTTAAAATTTGAAAAAAGTGTGGTTTTGGGATATTTGTGACTTCAAAACGATTTGAAATAAAAATCGGGTGTTTGAATTCTGGAATCCTTATTTAAATAATTTAGAAATCATCAGAAAATAAGTTTTAAACTTATAAATTGAGAATGATTCTAAGTAAGGAAGAAAAAAAAATGAAATTGAATTTTTGAAATAAAACTTTAACTTGAGGAAAGTTAAAATGGATAAAATTAAACATAAGCAAAGCGAATGGAATAAATAAATGAAGTGATGATAATAAATGGGATTTTAACTTAAGTGAGTTGAATTAAATGGTATGAATTAAAATTTAACTTAGGCTAAGTTAAATAAAAACTAGTTGAATTTGAATTGAAATAAAAATTCAATTGAGTTATAGATGATATCGGAAGGAATTAAATTCTTACTTAAATAAGTTAAAGGAAATGGTATGAAGTTTAGATTTAACGTAAGTTAAGTAAAATAAGAATTGAATTGGAATAAATATGTTTCGATAGCTTATAAAAAATTGAAGTTTATGGAATAAAAATATGCTTGGGCTATAAACAAAATGTGAATGTGCTCGAGCATAAATGGATGGAAAAGTGAAAATGAGTTGTGTGAATTATAAAAAGTTAAAAGTGAAATAGAAAACCCAAAAATAAGATTGTTTGATATTTTGGTAAGGCAAATAAATCCAACTTGAATTATAAAAATAAGTTTGATCCCAAGAAAAATTAGATGAAGTCATGTTTGAAATAAATAAAAGTCAGACATTGAATCGTAAATGGAAGTGAATTAATTAAATATGGTAATGGAACCTTACTTGATTAATAAAATTAGATTAAAAAAAGGATTTTTGAAGTGAAACTTGAGTTATAAATAAAATTTGACTTCGATTGTAAGAGAATGAAATATAATTGAAAAGTTATCGAATAAAATGAAATTGGATTGAAATAGAAATGGTTTGAGTTGTAAATAAATCCAATTTGAGTATAAATAAATTGAATATAGCCTTGAATATCATTTTAATAAATTCGAGAATGAATTCGAGTATGGAAAATTAAAATTTGAACTAATTAAAATAATTAGTGAATGGAATAGAATTTGATTAAAGAAGAATCAATCAAAGTTTGAAATGAAATTTGTTGCAAAGAAAATAAACTTAAGTTATATAGAGAATGAATTGGAAATAGATGGATTAACTTAAGTTAATATGGAAGCTTAGCTTAAATAAATCTATGAAATAGCTAATTAATCAATTAGCATGGAATGATTTTAAGACAAGTAAAATGGATTTCAAAGTAATGAAAGTGGTTATAATGAAATGTAAGTGAGTAGAGTTTGAACAAAGCTGAAATAGAAATAAAATTGAATATAAATTGATGTGGGATCAATTTAAAATAGTTATAAGCAAAAATGGTTATTCTATTAAATGAATAGCGCCGAATTTGCATAGAAAAAATTATTGTTCGACATAAACGGAAGTGAATGAAATTCTATGAATTAATAGAAGTGAACAAATTGATTTTTAAACCAATTTTGGAATGGGTATGAGTTGTTTGGCATAGAATAAATTAAACGCAAGGAAATTAAGTTGTAAGTCATTCGAATTGAATATGAATTGATGTATAAATCGATTTGAAGATGATAATCGTATATTGGAACCTTATAATAGCTTACAAATATATATTTGGCATGTGGTTTATGAAATTCTTGTGTTTAACTAGTTAAATAAATGAAATGTTGTTAAAATTTCATATATTTGATACTTACGTGTTTAAATTGAGTAAGTACAAAGCTGTGTTTCTTAACTTTGATTGCGCGAATTGCGAAAATAAATAAGCCGCTTGCTAAAAATGCTAAAATAAGGTACGTTTTCGGATTAAATATCGCAAATTATAAAATATTGATACATATATTTTGTTTTCCGACCATGTGGGTCGATGTATATATATTTATCTCTCTTGTCATATTGCAAAATGTCCTCCGTACAAATGAGACTCTGCCAAAAATTTTCGGAAATTTAGGGTGTTAGAAAATTTTTGAAACTTTTTGGAAAATTTTTGTTAACGACGTATTGATTTTGAATTTATAATCGAAATAAAGGATTCTGGGATTAGAATTGAAAACTAATTGTTTTGGGTAGGACCAAAAGATTAGGAAGTGAAATATCGAGTTTTCATTAAGTGGGGTTCTGGATAAATTAATGGGTGTGGAGCATTCTTCTACCTTAGCAAATTTCGGGGACGAAATTCTTTTAAAGGGGAAGAAATGTAACGACCCAGATTTTTTGACGTTTGATTTGGAATATTTAAATGGTTTTAAATATTGAATTATAAATTGGATTTGAATATGAAAATTTGGTTTATATTTATAAAAAAATTCAGAATTTAAATATAGAGATTTATTGGACAATTTAATTATTGAGAATTAATAATTGAATATTGGATAAATTTTTCTATCTTGAGTTTTAAGCTCGATAAAAATAATTTAAAGGCTTGTAAAATTTATATTAATAATAATAAAGATAATATAAGTTTTAAAATTGAATTTAAGAGTGATCTGTTCAATTTTCAAAATAGCTTGTTTAAATTGACATTTAAAAATAGCCTTCCGAGGTACAGTCTCGGAATACGATGAAACTAGTTCCATTTGATCCGTAATATTGTATTATTATCAGATTTCCAATTTCGTAGTGTTTGGAATTTTTATTTGATCGTACGAGATATAAACGCGCTGAAATTTATATCGAAAATTCAATATAATAATTGGGTCCAAAAAGCTATCTTCTCCATACGATCGAGTTAGGACTCGAAACCTTTTCCATTACGTTCGGAATAGGGGTATAACATTATGAATGTCTAGCGGCACGCCTCGATAGAAGATTGAAATTTTAAGCTACAAAACCGATACGATTTGAATTTAAATAATATATATAATTGACTTGACCAATATTTTCACATCAGCACTTTTTCCCCCTCCTCAAAACACTATACACTTTCTTCTATACGCAACCCTTCAGTCATAAATCACGTCTTCCCTCATTTCCATTCCAATGGTTCAAAACTTCAATATTTAAAAAAAAAGAAACCCACTGCCTTCAAATTATAACCGCGAACCTCCTTCCCTTTCCTCCCTTAAATCGAATAGAAATCAATGAACAGAGAAAAAAAATGAGGGAACGAAGTAGAAAATCAAAATCGAATCGCATAAACTGTTCTGGTACAAGAGAATCGAGGATGTTCAAAATCGAGGCGGGGCTGTTCCAAAATTGAATCGAGTGGGGCGCTGCACGTGAACTGGGTAGGGCAGAGGCCCGCCATTCGAAGAAGGGTCGATGGGTGGTTTATTGAGGAGGCGTAGTCAGAGATTTGGGGTCACGTGGGTGGTTCGTTGATGAGGGAGTTGGATTCGCGAGCTTTGATTCTCGCATGCATGCCTAAATGGGCATGGTGGCGGAGTGCGCTGATGATGGGGTGGAGGCGTATCTATGGACGACGAAGTTCTGGGGGAAGGGTAGGTGCGGCAGCTGCATGGGGGAGGCTCTGGTGGGGGCTTCGATGACTTATTGAAGACGGTTGGTGGTGATGACTGTGTGATACTGTTGCCAGCAATTGAGGTAGCAGCAGCCATAGCCATAGCTTCGTCGGGTAATAGTGTTAAATTAAATTTAAATTGAGTATACCAATGATAGTTTAAAATTATTTCAAATGATTAATAAATTCATAAATTTTTAATACGAGGGCTAAAACCGTGGAAAAACAAGTCAGGTTTGGATCGGATTGCAAAATAAAAATCAAGGTGAGAAAATTCTCGCTCATTTGGATTACCAAAATTTAAATTTTAAAAAGTTAAAATTAAATTTTGGATGCTTGTTGAATTTATAAATTTATTGTCTATTAAATGATATAATATGTATAGTATATATATATATATATGTGTGTGTGTGTGTGTGTGTGTGTGTGTATTAGTATTTGGAGTGATATTCCCGCACATTATAGCGGATGACCATATATACCGTGATATTCCCCTTGAAATGGGATTGGTAATTATTTTATGCCGTATTAACATCTATGGATGCAGGGAAACAGGTTGTAGGGATCCAACTGGATTCCTCAAAAAGTTAAATTTAATTTTCATATACAGTGATATCTGAATTGTGTAGAATAATCTATTATAGATTATTGTAGTGATTGAAAATTTTGGATGCTATTGTAGCATTGGAGTGAATTTTGTTAAATCAAATACTATAGATATTTTTTTAATTTATGGAATTAAAGGGAATTTCATATAAAAATACATATATATTGGAATTTGAGTTATTTTTAAAGAATTGAATCAGAAAAGTATGTTTGAGTTTCGGATATACTTAACTATTGCGAATTAATAAATGTATAATTTTTTTTAAAAAGAATAAATTATATAAGAGAATTTATAAATGATATTCTAGAAATATAAAAAGGAGTTAAGGTCAATATTAAAATAGATTGGAAGTATAAAAGGAATTTATAAGAAATGAGGTATATAATGGAATTTTAGGAACAAGATTTGTTCCATAAATAGGTAATACCAAGGGGTAATAAAACCGATAAACGATGTTTTTAAATAAAGAAATTTGATATCAGATGATAATAGGAAATATAAATTCATAGGGTGGATTTATATTAGAATATGGAAACAGAGTTGAGAAAAATAGTAGATTCTATTTTTGGAAGTGAGAAGGGTTTTAAAATTGAAAATAAATCGATATGATGTGAAATCGAGAGGAAGTTATAAATTAAATTGGTTATCGAAGTTTTAAAAATATATTTTTAAGAAGTTAAGTTCGTTTCAAAAGGGAAACTTTATTATTTAAAACTATGAATTTATTTAAGCTAGTTAATATTGGAATACTTCAAAAAATAGATTTTTCAAATATTTAATATTTATTGAAATAAAATTTTAACTTTTATAATCAGCTTTGTAAATTGATTCGTTTCATTTTAAATGAGTTATTGATGGTTTATTGAAATGTTGATATTTTAAATAATAACTTAAAACATATTTTAAAATAAAAATAAAATACTATTCTTTAAAAATGCCATTATATATATATATATATAGTTTTGAAATGATTGATAATTTATCTATAAAATCCTCTCGAGATGTGTAAACAGTTTTGATTTAAGATTGAGATTTTGTAAGAGAAATCTCATAAATGGAATTATAGGGACTTAAGTAAGTTTCCAATGTCAGATGCGATAACTTCGGAAAGGAATTTGAATCTAATTAAAGAAGTTATAAATGGTTGGTTGGGGTTATAAATAAGTATAATCGGTTTGAAAATCGTAAGAAGAATTTATTAAAATTTTCGGGGACTTATGAGATAAGTGCGAAATATTTCCAAGTTAAATATTGAGAAGATTTTGGAAACTATACGTATAAATATTCTCCTAAGCATTTAAAGGAAGGTTTTGGAAATATTTTAGTGGAAAGATTTGGAATAGAAATATTTTCTAAGTGTTATAAAAATGGAAGTTGAAAATATTTCTAAGTATTGAAATAGAGAAATATCCTGTTATGGATACAAGTGTTGAATTTGTTTTCAAATATAGAAATCCTGAAGAGATTGAATATATATCTTGGTGAAGATGTTTTGGAATAAATGTCTTAGAGAATTATAAAATTGGGCCTAGTGACTGCTTATGGATGTTTTATTGATAGTTAAATAACCGACAATCAATATTGGCTAATTTCGTTAATCGTTTCGAAGAGACCGGGATCAGATTTAATTATCCAAAAACCACTTCGATTCGGTTTGAACGTTACAAATGAATACCGTGAAGACGGTGATTCGGTTTGTCCAGACCCAGGGCAACTTGTATGAACGAATGCTATCAGAACATCGTCATTTGAGGACAATGAGCATTCTAAGTAAAAATTGCTCTTAAAAGGTAACGCTTAGCCTCAAACCTCATCAACCGGGAATGACTAAAACAGGGGAGATGCAGCAAGGCTAAGTGGGTCGCACCCAAGTAGGGTATGTTATCACCTTTCTAGATGTCCTCGGAAACCCTATTTATCTTATATATGGGTACACATGAAAGAAGAAGCGCTCGATAGTAAGGTGGGAACACCCGGGGTGATAACATATTCGGTCTATCCAGGTTAGGGTTAGGACGGTCTTGTGTAGCAGGGGATCCCTACGTGGTCCTCGGTACATTGTTCTAGAGGTGTACTGTGGTGGGCGGTACCCCAGTGGCCCAGTCATTCATTGGAATCCGTTCTCCAATACGAGCTTACGGTTTTGTTTGTAGAGCCTAGTATGCTGGAATTTAATTATTGTAAAAATTTCAGCTATTTGAATAAGTACTTGTATTTAGACACTATTATAATATCACTGGATTTTCTATAAAATGGTTTGGTTATCGTAAGGTAAAAACCCGTCGTGTTTAGGTGTGACGCGGTCTTACGAGATACCTTTGTTTTTCAAAGGATTTTGATAACTCTAATAATTTAATTGAGTGTATTTTCTCATGTTGGTTTTCTAGACTAGCTCGGGTGTTATTTTATTATAATGCTCGGGTCAGACCGAGCATTACAGATTCAAGTTTAAAAGCTATGGAGCTTAGGAGACGAGCTGGAGGAGTTCAGACTTATTTTTGTACTTGGTTATATTTCCGCTATGTGAGGACAAGTTATTATAACTGTCCAGATTGATGTATTGATCGATGCACTCTGATAATGATATGTATATTAACAGTACAGTTCTTGTATTAAAAATCTATTATTATATATTATATTTTGTTCCGCTGCGATTGTGAGATTCTGTGTTGTTGTTTTTTTTCTTCTTCTTCCTTTTTCTTCTTTACCCTAAAGATTCATATTTCCGTCCAATTTCAGTTGAGCTGATGTGAAATATTGTCGACTCAAAGGGGTACCGATTTTCTTCTACCTTTTTCTTCTTTTTCCTAGTTATTCGCTCTTTCGTACAATTTGGGTTGAACAGGAATGAATTTTATTATCAACTCAAAGGGTACGGGACCACGGGTCGCTACACAAAGTTAAGTGTAACATTTCTTACTTCTTATAAAGTAAATTTTAGTTATAATAACTATTCAATCTTCATTCTAATAAATTTCCCCATTAATAATTATAAATTTACGTTCAAATCAATATAAAAAGTGATTTTATATAAGATCATATTTCTTCAAAAATATTTTACAACATCGATAGACTACGACACTGGTAAGTTAAAAATTATATCCATTTCCTCCACCAATTTATTAATTTAGTTCGTTCCACTAATCCATATCCAAATATCGTCGATTGGATTTCCACGACCCAATTCTATATTTATTCCATGGAGTTATTTCAATTACAATTCAATTTCATCTGGCTCCAACTCCATTTCAATATTCAATTCATTAATTTATCCAACTTGTTCCTTTCCATCTTCCAAAATCGGATTTTTTTTCTCAAACATCAATTCATTTGGGTTTTACTTGGGTTCAACTTTATTTCTCATCCAAATCGAATTTCCATTTCTTTACCCAACATTTAACCATTTTTAAATTATTAGTTCATTCAATCTATTTACCTCGATTTACCATCAATATTTTTCATTACACATTCAAAACGTATTTAGTTGCTAGCCCTTTAAGTCGAATTCTATTTATGACCCAAGTCCACATATACTTCTTCTTATTTCATTACAAAATAAATTTAATTTCCTTTGACTTCCTTATTTACTTAGCATAAGTTAAAATTTTAATATCCAAGGTTAAATTTTAAAATTCAATCCACTAATTTGATAATTTGGTTCATTACTAATTTCCAGAATTCGAAACCCGTTTTATTTCAAAAATCATTTTGAAACCATTCATACATAACTTCTTTTGCACCTTTTTATCAAATCTATACCTTTCCTTTTTACAATTTAATTTATTTAACTTCCATAAGTTAAATTTTAATTTTATCTTGAATTTCCAATTTCAGGTTATAAGTTCAAAACTTATTTAACTTAGCCTGAGTCAATTTTCAATTCATTCAACCTATTTAAACTTACTCAATTTAAAATTTTACATTCCCAAAATTCAATTTCCCCACTTCTTTTCTTATTAATATCATTTCCCACTTATAAGTTCAAAATTTGTTTTCCCTTTGGTTCTACTTCTCATTTTAATGGGAATCCCAGAATTCAAACACCCGATATTTATTTCAAATCACCTTAAAATCATGTATATATATATATATATACATACATACATATATATCCCATTATATACCAAGTCACACTTTTAAATTTAAACCAACCTTGGTTTTTATCCAAAACAAATTCCTTCGGAATTTCCAAAACAACCCTTGTTTTCAAAACAAAAATTTTCATTTCAAATGACTACGGAAGCAATACGTCACCTAAAAACTCGAAAATGAATACTGATGATGTTGCAGTCATCACCAGGATTATTTTCCAGCGACTATAGTGAGTTCAGTGCTTTATCACTTTCAAAAACCATATAAACAATTTTCATTTAGAAATGTTCCTAAATAATATTACTTGTTATTTCCTCAAGACACTTTGAACACATTTCAAAATTTCCGGGACTTAGATTCAAAACTTCTCAATTTAAATCCATTTAAATTTATAAGTCACATTTAGAAATATGCTTATATAATTCCACTTCCTTAAAACATTTCACCATGTCTTATCATTGTTTATTTTGTAATAAACATTCTTCATTAAGGCACAACACCCGATTTATGATAATAATCAATATTACCATACCTATAAACCAAACACACTATATATTCCACAATAATTTTTTGAAAAATTATTTCTATATATATAAAAATATAATCGAGGTAAAATTATTTCATTTCAAGCACCTTAGAAAGCATTTTCGAAATTTCCGGAATTTAAATTCTGGTTTGAACCTATTTTTAGCTTAACCCATCTGTTTAATTCATTCTTATCTAATTTCTATTTGGTTATATAGATATAACCACTTAAATTTTATGATCTTATTTGATTATAATAATAACAACCAATCACCTCAATATACTATAAAAATTTACAAAAAATTTATTTCTTTTTAAAAATTATTATATAAGAAAACAACAAAGTACGCTCTCATATATAATACACTCAACTTATTCTAGGGCACTACCTGTTAACCCGCCTTTTAGCAAGGCTGTAGGCAGGCGGATTTAACTAAATCGACTGTTCGTTTGTCGAGACTGGAATACGACAGGTTTAATTCGACTGGATGGATAGATGATGTAGTGCGCTTAGAAGATGGATATTGGATTGGATGAAGTGGATCTGCATAGGCTAGTGGCTCGATGTTGGAGTCTCGAGGGAGTCAGGAAGTCGTTCGGCATAGGAAGTCGCTCGGCACAGGAAGTCGTTCGGCATAGGAAGTCGCTCGGCACAGGAAGTCGCTCGGTAGTGGAAGTCGCTCGGCATAGGAAGTCGTTCGGCACAGAAAGTCGCTCGGCACAGGAAGTCGCTCGGCACAGGAAGTCGCTCGGCACAGGAAGTCGCTCGGCATAGGAAGTCGCTCGACACAGGAAGTCGTTTCGCATTGGAAGTCGCTCGGAAGTCGTTCGGCACAGGAAGTCGCTCGGCATAGGAAGTCGCTCGGCATAGGAAGTCGTTCGGCATTGGAAGTTGCTCGGCATTGTACCTCGCTCGACATTGGAAGTCGTTCGGCATCGAACCTCGCTCGGCATTGGAAATCGCTCGACATCGAACCTCGCTCGGCATTGTGGTGAGGCTGGTGTGGCTCGGCATTATGGTGAGGCTGGTGCGGCTCGGCATTGTGGCGAGGTTGGTGTGGTTCGACATTGTGGAGGTATGTGTGGCTCGGCATTGTGGAGGTATGTGGCTCGGTGGAAGGCCTTGATGGGCCCGGATCATTCAGAAAGCCCAACAACTCAGGATTTTCCTATAAATACAGCATGTGAGGGTTCAGAAAAGGGATCTTCTTTCTGCTCTCTTACTTTCTATTTCCTAAGGCTTAGGCTACTCTGCCATTTTGTAACTGTAACTGATTCGAAAATCAATAAAAAAGAAACTTCTGGAGTGGAAGTAGGCCGGAGTTAGCCGAACCACTATAAAATCTGTTGTTCTTTACTGCTTTCATTTTAATTTTTACTGTTCTTCACTTCATCTCTCTCTACACACATTCTGTTTGTGAGGTGTGACTGGTATTTGGTGCTTTCAACTGGATTTGGGTGTCAGTGACCAATTCTGGCGCTAACACTTCCGATCCTATCTCTAATGAGTAATCCCCACCAAAGCCAAGGTTCTCGCTTAACCTTCAGCTCTGATACCACATGTAACGGCCGAGGATTTTCGACCCTCGAAAATCGACATCAATACGTTCACTATATAGGATGCCGAGCAATCGAGTGCCGGAAATACCAGATCGTTAGGGGCTAAGAAGAAAGAGATAGAAGAAGAAACAGAAAACAACAACACAAAACCTCACAATCGCAGCGGAACAAGATATAATATATAATAACAGATTTTTATACAAAAGAATCTATAACTATTAACAAACATGCAACCATCAGAGTACAACAGTCAATACATTAATATGGACAGTTATTATAACTTGTCCTCACCAGTGCAGACCATACAACCTACAATACACAGCGGAACATAGTCAAATACGCGTAATACGTCTCTGCCATCCAGCTCGTCTCCTAAGCTCCAAAGCACTCTAACCTGAATCTATAATACTCGGTCTGACCCGAGCATTACAATAAAGTAACAACCGAGTCAGTCTGGAAAACCAGCGTAAACACACTTAGTTTGAATTACGTAAGTTATCAAAATCCTTCAAAAAACAAAGGTACCTCGTAAGACCGTGTCACACATAAACACGATGGGTTTTTCCCTTACGATAACAAAAACATCTTATAGAAAATTCTGTGATATTATAATAGTGTCTAAATACAAATACTTATTAAAATAGCCGAAAATTGTTACATTAATTAAATTTCAGCATATTAGACTCTACGAACAAACCCGTAAAGGTTCGTAGTGGTTATTTGATCGAAGTGGTTTTCAGATAATGCAGATATCCGATTTCCGGTCTCATCGAAGCCAAATAATAAATTTTTAAAGACCAAGTCGTTTAAATAAAAATTTCGCAATCATGGAGTTAACATTCACATATGGAAATTCATTCCATATGTTTACTTTATCATGATCGGTCCATCAAAATTAATTTGCTTGTAATCATTTCATTTTCTGAAATTGGAATATTGATCAGTACGAGTCGATTTAATTTCAATAAAACGCGTCAACGTTTTATTCTAACTACTTTAACTTGTTTGGCTACTGTAACGACCCTGAATTTTTGATATTGGAAATCAGGATATTTAATTTATTTTAAATATCCGGAAGTTAGTTTAATTTGAAATTCGAGATATCAGAATGAATTTGGCGATTTAATTATTGAATTTAATCGTTAAATCTGGGTAAAAAATTTGAATCTTCAGTTTTAAGCTGATTAAAAATATTTTCAAGGCCTAGAAAATTTATATTGATAATACTGAAGATAATGGGACTTTCAGAATTGAATTTGAAACTATTTTGTTCAGTTTTGAATTTTATCGTTTAAATCGATATTTAAAAATAGCCTTCCGAGGCACAGTCTCGGAATTCGACGAAACCAGTTCCATTGGATCCGTAATATTGTATTATTATCGGATTTCAATTTTCGTAATGTTTGGAGTGATCGTTTGGCCGTACGATAAGCAAACGCGCTGAAATTAAATCGAAAGTTCAATATTTTAACTAGGTCCAAAAAGCTATTTTCTCCATACGATCGAATTTGGAGTCGAAACCTTTTCTAGTGCGTTCGGAATAGGCATATAACGTTACAAACGCCTGGCAGCATGCCTTGACAGGAGGTTGAGATTTCAAGTTGTGTTTATCGAGAGAAATTGAATTTAAATTTAAATATATATTTATATATTAGTCAACTTCAGCTGTATTTCTTTCACCTCACGACTTTTACCTTCAAATCACTGTCCCCCACTCGTACACGTTAACATCTCATCTTGTTCCTTTTATCCCCATTCTGAATCTCACGCGAGTACCCAGTGAAGAAAAAATGAAATCGAATTCAAATTAACAGCCTGCAAAATCATTTCATTCCTCTTATAAACTAAAAATAAATGGCGAATGAACAACCCAGTATTCGACTGCAATTCAATATTCTTCGTTCCTCTTTCCTTTTCAAATTCGAACAAGAATTTAGATTGTTCAACGAAGAAAATTAAGTTGTGATGCCCCACCTCTATACCCACGCTAGCCAAGAACACTACGGAGTAGTGCTGTCAACTAGCGCGGAGAATAAGGCTGTTGAGGAGCGACCATCCGTGTGATTGCTTTGTGCGAGCTCCGATATGTCAGATAGAATAGAATGCATATCTTTTAAGGAGGAAATCCGACATACCGATACAAACACAAAGCTATCACACGGTGGCTATATATAATCTTCGGAAACAAATATAGAAATAAACATAACACAAATCAGTCACAGACAATTCATATCACAAAGGCGGAATAAGATATGAATATTACACATAAAAGTGTATATCAGAGTAGTGGTCAAATAAGATCCACAATAACAAAAAGAAATGATACAAGTACTAGGCAACAGAATAATTATACATCAACGAGTCTATATCTCAAATGTATAATATCAAAAACTACTAATCTAAAGTAGTTAGCCAAAAGAGTAAGAAGATGGCTCCAGATAGGAAGTCATGAGGAAGCACCTATAAAATCTTAGTCTGACCCGAGTATTATTTAAGAAGAAAATAATAAACGGATCAGTCTAGCTATAAATATCAGATAAAGTGATATAGAATAAGAGATATGGCAAAAACGTATCATAACCATAATACCGTACTGTGATAAGTACGTAATTGAAAATCAACAAGAGACTAATCAATACCACAAGAATCTTCTCAAAGATTAAAAAGAATGTCATATTCTTTATTTAATTCACCAAGCCACAATAAATGACATACATATTAATGCCAATTGTAAAAGTTGGTGAAACATTAAATTCAGAAATCAACACACGAAATCTAGAAATCACAAAAAGGGGGAAGTCCGAGCACACGGACGAGAAGCTATCTCATGGAAGCTATCCATTTAATTTTCCGAACACACGGATGAGAAGCTATCTATTTAATTTTCCGAACACACGGATGGCCCGAAGGCAAGTCCGAACACACGGACGAGAAAGGCAAGTCCGAACACACGGACGAGAAAGGCAAGTCCGAACACACGGACGAGAAAGGCAAGCCCGAACACACGGACGAGAAAGGCAAGTCCGAACACACGGACGAGAAAGGCAAGTCCGAACACACGGACGAGAAAGGCAAGCCCGAACACACGGACGAGAAAGGCAAGTCCCAACACACGGACGAGAAAGGCAAGTCCGAACACACGGACGAGAGACATCGCACATTGCTAGTCTAAATCATAAAAATGATCGTCATCGATCATAAAGAAGTGTCGATTACACTAAGCTAGTAAATATAAGAGTTTAGCTTCATGTCCCATAACCACTTGCTTAACTCAAATATTTACGAACAAACTGTAGATTTCCACTAGAAAATTGTCACAAGAGAGTTTCAATCGAACAAGTCCAAAAATTAACCGACGAAGTAAACGCAAGCGTTTCATACCACTTGTTTTGCTAAGCCGTTTAATTATATTTTCTCATACGAATGAGGTAAAGGTTTGTATATACTAGTAGATTGGAAAACAGTTTTATAAACGAGTTTGATATTGAAAATAGAGTTGAAATCGTTTTGATGAAAGAGTTTTGATATTTACTACTAGTATAGAAAACCCTTATATTTTAAAGTGACAAATCATAGAAATGATTGTAGAAACAATCAAGCATTAAAATTCACATTCGAAGACGTGAATAAAATCCAAGAAATCAATTCCCAAAACCATCAAAGTAAGAAGTTCTGTTGAATGTTTTTCGGATAAGATTGCCTACGCAGAGGTGTACGGGGTTCGACCTAGTGAAGATAAAATAAGGTCTAACGACCTAAGGGAGATAGGGTCGAGCGACCTAACGAGGTACCATCCCGAAAGAGGAGTCATCAAAGTCTTAAGAAATGATAACAACAAATAGGAGAGAACACGAATCGATTAAAGTTGGAAATTCAAACAAATAGGCAATATAGGAAAACTGGCAAATAGGAGCAGGTCGGTCAACTGGACTCCCTGAGTCGGCTGACCGGACCAGAGATAGAAGTGCTCGGGTAGCAGGTCGGTCGACCGGACACTGAGGTCGGTCGGCCGAAGCCTGTAACCTGCACTTCCAAACAGAGGCAGGGAGATGCTAGAGTAGCAGGTCGGTCGACCGGACCTTGAGGTCGGTCGACCGGAGCCTGTTTCCAGCACTCCCATGCCAATCAAATGAATGCCAAACACTTTCGAAATGCAATCGGTCGAGCAACGGCACTAAGGGTTTACGCCAATCGACTACCCGGCCATATACGCTCTTCGATTCATCACCAAAAACATGATTAAAACATCAAAGTTAGGATTTTCAAAGAATTGAACTCAAAACACTAAAAATTGGAATATTCACCAAATCAATCCAAACCAAATGCAGTTGCACAAGAATAAGTGTTAGGAATTCATACCTAACAATCGAAGATAAATATAGTTTAAGATGTGAGACAAAAATCTCACCTTTGAACCCAAACAAATGAAGACGAAGCTTTTAAAACAAGCTAAGATCAACTCCTCTTCAACACAACCCAAATGAGCTTGAATCTATGCTCAAAAAGAAGAACATTCCTAAAGTTAGGTTTAGGATTTCCGAAATTGAAAGGAGAACGGGTTGGAGAAGATGAAGGAGATGCTTACCAATGGGTTCTCTTAGAATTTGGAGCTAGAACTTGATTTGAAGATGAAACTAGGGTTTGGGAGTTTTAATTTCCCATCTCTCCCACCATTTTTGCTTTAGAACTGAGCAAGAGGAGGAAGTGAGAGTGAATGGGGAGGGATGGTTCAGTTTGGGGTTTAAGTTGGCAAAGGGGCTGAACCCAAAACCAAACCCAAAGTGCAAATGGTCAAATTTTTGACTAGCTCCAAACATATCGAAGCTTACACTCAAAAAGATCGCAAACGACGTTTTGAACTCAATGGAGGAGGTCTCGAGTCCTAATTCGACTGTTTGCAAAAAGTAGCTTTTCGGACTTCAATCCGACGAACGATGAAATATTTAAATAAAATATTTAAATATAAAATCGATAAATTAAGTCCTAGGCTCGAGCATTCGAATAAAGTTAATGGCCGAAATCAAATCTTTCGTCTCCAAATCGAAATAGCCGTTTCCCTCTTCTATTCAACATCCTAAATCAATTCGTTCGAAGTTGATTTAGAGCAGATCGAAGCGAGCTCGTGGCCACGGAAGAAGAGGAAGCTCGCGCTCGCGCACGCGAGAATGGCACTAGCGAAACTCGCGTCGTCGAATTGAGTTGTGGCATGGGTAGCGAAGTGATGAAGGCTGGCTGTGGGCTTCGCGATGGTTTAGGGATTGGCGGCGAGGGTTCACGTTGGGTTTGGTCGGGATTTCTGCTGTCAGGTAGTAGTTTTTCTTCTTTTATTTTATTTAATCAGTATATTTACATACACAGATTTGAAAAGGAAAAAAAATGAAATGGAAATATAAATACCGTGATGTATCTATATGCAGTTTTTAAAATTTATATACAAGTGTATGTACATATTTACAGAAGAAAGAAAAGAAAAAATATAGTAATAACAGAAACTTTTATCTATAGGAAGGCATTTTGCAGTAGAATATATATATACCTAATTCATATTAATTCTGGAAATATGTATATATGTATATACAGTTTAGAAAATATTGGCAGTAATGGATGAACAAGTTCTGCCCTTAAAACCTTAATTTAATTTAAAATCTGAAATTATAAATATATGCACATGTATAGAAAATGGAAGTACATATATAGACAAGGAGAGAAATATATATGTAGAGGTAAGGTTTTGAAAATGGGAATTTTAAATGTTTGAGAAGTTTTGTATAAAAGCAGATTTATAAAAATCTGTATATATTATTTTAAAATGTACATAGATTATATTTTAGTATATGGGTTTCAAAAGAAAAAGAAATATTATTTATTATTGGAAAATTTTTAAAAAAATTAAAACTATTAAACAGTAATTAATTTGTTCGATCCATCTGAATATTAATAAAACCTTATAATGTCTGTTACAAGGTCTAAAATGGAGAAAATAAGCCGGAACGGAAATGGATTGCAAAATTAAAAGCAAAGGTGAGATCTTCTCACTCAAATTAAAATTGAATTGCAGTTATTGATTGATTGCCTGATTGTGATAGTATATATAGTAGTATATAGCAATATATATATATTGGAGTATATATATATTGGAGTTGTTGATTTCCCGCATTATATAGCGGATGAGACCCTATGCGCCGCATAATAGCGGATGATATTTTATAAATCCCATATACCGCGATATTCCACCTCGAAGTGGAATTGGTATTGTGCTAACGTCTATGGATGCAGGGAAACAGGTTTGAGGGATCCAACTGGATTCCTCAAATTATGTGAATTTGTTTCATATATTGTGATGTGATTATTTATAATCTGTGTGTGATTATATTTGTGATTGAAATTGTTGAAGGCTAAAATTTAGCCGAATGTATTTTTGGTATCGTTGGATACCAGAAATAAATAAAATTGGATTTTGGAAATTAAAGTGGAAAACTTTAAGTAAATTAAGTTTTAAAAATGGAATAAACTTGAAAGAAAGAAATTAATAATAAAAAGTTGATTTATGTAGTCTGATTGAATTATTTCCAAAATATGGGAAGTGATTTTTTTTAATAAATGGATTTTGAATAATATTGTTTAAATGTTGAAGAATTTATTGAAGATGGAATTTTAAATAAATTGGAACGAATAAAGGAATTTATTTAAAAGGTGATAAATTTCTAGAAATCAATTTGATAATTGATTTGGTATTTAAAAATAAATCCTGGGAAATCCATTCTAAAATCGATTAGGTGTTTGAAATAAATGTTTGGAAAATCAATTTGGGATTGGAAATAAATTTGGAAATAAATTTGAAAGTTGATTTGGAGTTGAAAGTGAATATTTGAGAAATTGATTTGAAAATCGTATAAAAAGTGAATATTTGGGAATGTAAGTTCAAAATGGAATTTATAAAGGAAAGGGAAAATTGTTTTAAAAATAAACACTGATTTATTTTTTTAAAGTGTGGAAATAAATTTACAAATTTGGAATGTAAATTTGAAATAAATCGATAAGGATTTATTTAATTGGTTTAAATGGACCATTTTGAAATAGAAGTGTATTTTCCTTGAAAAGCCGAGTATATTTCCAAAGTAGTTTTAAATTTTAAATGAAGAAATTCTGAAATTGGATTTTAAGGAATATTTGGGAGATAAAGTATTTGAACTCGGCAGATTTCCAATGGAAATGAATAAATATTTGGAAATATATTCCGTGTAGGGAAATTGATTTGAAATTTGTTTTCAAAAGTTGAAAGGTGAAATGTGATTTGAAATTTGTTTTCAAAGTGATGAAGTGTGGAAAATATATATCTTGCGAAGATATTTGAAATTTAATAATTTGGGAAAATTATTTAAATTGGTTGATTGTTGTGAATGTTATTGATAGTTAAATAACCGACTATCAATATTTGCCTTTGAAATGGCATTTGAATTTGTTTTAAAACAAGCGCTCATTATTCGGTTTAGCCGGGAGAGGACTTTGTGTCATATAACCCATTCCGAATAATGATACGCCGTAATTGCAATTGAAGACCAGTGTTGAAGACCGGGTATTTGCGAAAATGAAAGGACAACCTGTCGAATGTCTCTGCACCGAGTTGCTCCGGTATAGAGATTTATATCACTCTTCTTGTGATGGGAAGTCCGGACGTGATTAGTGAATATCCGGATTGCAAGGGCTTCTTTGGAAGTGCCTTCGGTTCTGTTCGAACCCGGAACAGACTTGTATGGTTGTATGTCTGACATTACACTTTGAGATATAAAGCTAATTTCTTTCAAATACATTTCTGTTGGTGGCGGAGAATTTATTCTCTTAGCTTAACACCCTTCTCTGAGACGTACGAGCTCAGAGGTTATGTAGTTGAAGGTTATCAGTGATATACTCCCAATTTGGTAGTGTGGCATGCTAAGTGTTGCTGTGTGTTGATGATCATTCGTTGATCATTTGTTGATCAAAGCATGGCTTTGTGAAAAAGCGTAGCTTTGTGGACGAGACCTTATCGGACCTCACAACCCGGAAATGGTCGAAACAGAAAAGATTCGGCAAGGTTATGAGGGTCGCGCCCTTTAGGGTATGTCATTTCCGTTTGGAAAAAGGTGATATTATGGTATGGAGCCCAGATATTTACCTGTGTGGTTGCTCCAATCTCATTTACTATGTGATTTTTGCTTTGTGATCGAGGGCCCTCGGATAAAGGTCCCAAAGGAACGGGGGGTGGCATATTCGTGTAGTAGTTACCTAGTGTAAGGGGTAACCCGGCCTTGTGTTGGCCGAGAGCTAGTTAGTTCTCGGAACGTCCATCCAGAGGCGTACCCATGTGGTAGTAGGAAGTTCCTTAGCCTGACCATTTGTTGGAAATCCAAAGAAACAATACGCGCCCTGTATGGTTTTAGTTGTATAACCTGCTATAGAATGTGGCGTTAACCTGCTATTGAACATAGTAGCTATAGTAGGCATAAGTGCGAAATGTCTATGTTGGCTAAGATTAATATTATACTTCGAAATGTTTTCCACACTAGACATTAATAATAATATCGACTGATCTTTCGTAGTAAGCATCTTTGACTATCATAAGGAGAAATCTCCTCCAATTCCGCGTTTGCATTGTGTGTGTGGCGGGAGGCCTTATGGTAGTTTCATTTTCCAAAAGCATTGCGAATTTCTTTTATTTTCTTTGTGAAAATAACTGTTTTACGATCTCACACCAGTCACCATGACTGACTCGGAGTTTATTGTTCCCTTCCTAAACTCTGGGTGCCCATAATTTTCCACCCGGGCAGCCTAGAGTCAGGTTATCAAGTCATTCTGGAATTCAGAAGTTATTCTGGAGCTTTGGAGATGAGCTGGATGGCGAGACATACACTCGTACTTATTTATTTATTCCGCTATGTATTCTGTATGGGGACAGGTTTATATAACTGTCCATTATTGTATTGAGTTGTATATTGACTCTCATTGTTGTATTGTATAGACTGATATAGTTCTTTGTTTAAAAGACTAGTGATTATCTATTATATATTGTTTCGCTGCGAATGTGAGATTCTGATATTGTTTCTGTTTCTGTTTTTCTGTTCTTTCTTTTCTTCTGTCTTCTTCTACCTCTTCTTTTTAACCCTAATGGTTCGGTTTTCCGGCATTCGATTGCGCGGCATTTGATACAGTGGACGTATTAATGTCGACTTTCGAGCGTCGAAAGATCTCAATCGTTACATGTGGTATCAGAGAAATTGGTTAGGCGATAACCCTGGCTCTGTTGGGTGTTACTCATTAGAGATGGAGTCAGTAGTACTCTAGAATGAGTGTGAGTGTAATAATAGATATGAGCGCGTATTTGTTAGTGAATATAAAATTTGTTTTGTATTGTGTTGACTTATCGGTTGATTGTTTATAGATTCTGGTCGGTGCAGTCTGGCCAACTGTAATCGATAGGAGTTTCTAAACTCTTAAACAAGATAAACTGACATAGTATTATTTTAAAATAGGGTAAATGAAATAATTTTTGCCCAAAACTATTTTTGTATAGAAAAGAAATGATTTTCTATGAATTATTATTGTATATGGATGTTTGGTTGTTAGTAAAAGATAATATTGAATTATTATCATTGTTAAATGGAAACAGAATAAGAAATAATGGTATAACCAAAAAATTTGGAGATAAATTCATTTAACAAATGAAATTTATAAATATGAATTGAAATGATAAAGAAATGAATTCATATATGAATGGGATTTGTAAATGTAAATTGTAAATGTGATTTATAATTTGAAATAGAATTCCAGGAAGATATTTGAAAATAAATTCATTAATGGAATGTAAATAAGTTTGATGACTTATAAAAATATTTGAAATTTGATTGGAATAAGATTCAAATTGAAAAGGAGTGAGATTTGATTTGAATCAAGTTGAAGAAAAATCCAAATTTGGGAAAATAAAATGAAATGGATTGAATTCGAGTAAACTAACTTGATAATTTATTAATTCATGAAATAATGAATTGGAAGTTGAATTAGTTAAATTAAAATTGAATTGTGAGCTGGATAAAAATGGTTTGAATTTGCATATAAATTCAAGTAAGCAGTAGAAATAAATTGAAATTTCCTTGTTATTGATAAAGTAAATTAAATTGAATGGAATCAATTGGAAATAAAATGGAATTAAAATAAATTGAGTTGGTATCAAATTAAATTAGTTATAAACTAGAATGGATATTCTATTAAGTGAATATCGTTGAATTTGCATAATAATGGTTGTCGTTTGACGTAAACGAGATTATATAAAATTCTATGAATTAATAGAAGAAAATAAAAAAAATTGATTTTGAATCAATTGAAAGGAATATGGATTCGTTTCGCTTAAAAATGAATAGAATGTAAGAAAGTGAGTTGTAAATCACTGGAACTGAATAGAAATGGTATGTGAATTAGATGAAAGAAATTTAATTTGTATCGAAACCATATAAATTGCTTATGGGAATTATTTTGAATGCATTGCTTATGAAAACTATGTGTTTACTGTTGAAAATAAGTGAAATGTAAATGAATTTCTTATGTTTGTCACTTACGTGTTTAAACTGAGTAAGTGCAGGTTTTGGGAAGCCGTTTGGCTGCATTTTGGTTGCGCAAAATGCTTATAAATAAGCCGCTTTGCTTAAAATGCTAATAAAGGTACGCCTACGCAATACAAAATAGGAAATATGAACTGTTTTTGTTTTTCCGACCGAGTGGGTCGATGTATATATATTCATATCTTTTGTCAAATTGCAAAAGCTCCTCCGTACAAAGGAGGCTCCGCCAAAATTTTCTGAAAATTTTGGGAGATAGAAAAAATTTGAAAATTTTCACTTAACGACAAGTGATTTCAAATTGAATTTGAGATAAGGTAAATAGAATTCAATATCTAAAATGAAGTAAATTGAATTCAAATGGAATTGAAAATACAAAGTTGAGTGGAAATGAATATATAACTTTGTTTGTGAAGTGAAAATAAATATAAGAAGTATGTAAATACTTATATTGAACTTAAGAAATAAAGAATGAAATTCTTAAGTAAATGGGTATTTGGAATCCAATAAGTAAATTTGGACATTGTTGTTAAGTAAAGTATACAGGGATTATAAAGGCTATAGGAAAATGGAATTGGATTTTGATTTCGAAGATAATGTATGTATTTGAATTTCAGTATGAAATTTGATTGGGTTTTTTATTTTGGCACTTGACATTTTGTTTTCTATTGGAATTTGGGAGTCCGTAGGGACATTTTGTAGTTGTACCGAGCTAGCTGCGCAAAGGAGACGCTGGCGGAATTTCTTGAAAATTTAGAGAGTTAGAAATATTTTGAGAATTTTGGATAATTTAAAATTTGAATTTAAGTTTAAATTTGAATTGTGAAGTAAATAAAGTTGTTTGAAAACTATGGTTAAGATTTGGACAGTTAGTTGAAATAATGGATCTTTAATAAAAAGAAGATTTGGTTGAAAATTTGATAAAACTGTTTGGTTTTGGTAAAATGATAAATGGGTATTTGAGCATTCTTCTTAACTTGTAATTTCGAGACGAAATTCTTTTAAGGGGGGAAGAATGTAACGACCCTGAATTTTTGATATTGGAAATCAGGATATTTAATTTATTTTAAATATCTGGAAGTTAGTTTAATTTGAAATTGGAGATATCAGAATGAATTTGGCGATTTAATTATTGAATTTAATCGTTAAATCTGGGTAAAAAATTTGAATCTTCAGTTTTAAGCTGATTAAAAATATTTTCAAGGCTTAGAAAATTTATATTGATAATACTGAAGATAATGGGACTTTCAGAATTGAATTTGAAACTGTTTTGTTCAGTTTTGAATTTTATCGTTTAAATCGATATTTGAAAATAGCCTTCCGAGGCACAATCTCGGAATTCGACGAAACCAGTTCCATTGGATCCGTAATATTGTATTATTATCGGATTTCAATTTTCGTAATGTTTGGAGTGATCGTTTGCAAACGCGCTGAAATTAAATCGAAAGTTCAATATTTTAACTGGGTCCAAAAAGCTATTTTCTCCATACGATCGAATTTGGAGTCGAAACTTTTTCCAGTGCGTTCGGAATAGGCATATAACATTACAAACGCCTGGCAGCATGCCTTGACAGGAGGTCGAGATTTGAAGTTGTGTTTATCGAGAGAATTTGAATTTAAATTTAAATATATATTTATATATTAGTCAACTTCAGCTGTATTTCTTTCACCTCACGACTTTTGCCTTCAAATCACTGTCCCCCACTCGTACACGTTAACATCTCATCTTGTTCCTTCTATCCCCATTCTGAATCTCACGCGAGTCCCCAGTGAAGAAAAAATGAAATCAAATTCAAATTAACAGCCTCCAAAATCATTTCGTTCCTCTTCTAAAATAAAAATAAATGGCGAACGAACAACCCAGTATTCGACTGCAATTCAATATTCTTCGTTCCTCTTTCCTTTTCAAATTCGAACAAGAATTTAGATCGTTCAACGAAGAAAATTAAGTCCTGGGCTCGAGCATTCGAATAAAGTTAATGGCTAAAATCAAATCGTTCGTCTCCAAATCGAAATAGCCGTTTCCCTCTTCTATTCAACATCCTAAATCAATTCGTTCGAAGTTGATTTAGAGAAGATCGAAGCGAGCTCATGGCCGCGGAAGAGGAGGAAGCTCGCGCACGCGAGAATGGCGCTGGTGAAACTCGCGTCGTCGAATCGAGTTGTGGTATGGTTAGTGAAGTGATGAAGGCTGGCTGTGGGCTTCGCGATGGTTTAGGGATTGGCGGCGAGGGTTCACGTTGGGTTTGGTCGGGATTTCTACTGTCAGGTAGTAGTTTTTCTTCTTTTATTTAATTTAATTAGTATATTTACATACACAGATTTGAAAAAGAAAAAAAAATGAAATGGAAATATAAATACCGTGATGTATCTATATGTAGTTTTTAAAATTTATATACAAGTGTATGTATATATTTACAAAAGAAAGAAAAGAAAATATATAATAATAACAGAAACTTTTATCTATAGGAAGGCATTTTGCAGTAGAATGTATATATAACTAATTCTGGAAATATGTATATATGTATATACAGTTTAGAAAATATTGGTAGTAATGGATGAACAAGTTCTGCCCTTAAAACCTTAATTTAATTTACAATCTAAAATTATAAATATATGCACATGTATAGAAAACGGAAGTACATATATAGACAAGGAGAGAAATATATATGTAGAGGTAAGGTTTTGAAAATGGGAATTTTAAATGTTTGAGAAGTTCTGTATAAAAGCAGATTTATAAAAATCTGTATAGCTTATTTTAAAATGTACATAGATTATATTTTAGTATATGGGTTTCAAAAGAAAAAGAAATATTATTTATTATTGGAAAATTTGTAATAAACTAAAACTATTAAACAGTAATTAATTTGTTCGATCCATCTGAATATTAATAAAACCTTATAATGTCTGTTACAAGGTCTAAAATGGAGAAAATAAGCCGGAACAGAAATGGATTGCAAAATTAAAAGCATAGGTGAGATCTTCTCACTCAAATTAAAATTGAATTGCAGTTATTTATTTATTGCCTGATTGTGATGGTATATATAGTAGTATATAGCAATATATATATATATATATATATTGGAATATATATATATTGGAGTTGTTGATTTCCCGCATTATATAGCGGATGAGACCATATGCACCGCATAATAGCGGATGATATTTTATAAATCCCATATACCGCGATATTCCATCTCGAAGTGGAATTGGTATTGTGCTAACGTCTGTGGATGCAGGGAAACAGGTTGGAGGGATCCAACTGGATTCCTCAAATTATGTGAATTTGTTTCATACATTGTGATGTGATTGTTTATAATCTGTGTGTGATTATATTTGTGATTGAAATTGTTGAAGGCTAATTTTAGCCGAATGTATTTTTGGTATCGTTGGATACCAGAAATAAATAAAATTGGATTTTGGAAATTAAAGTGGAAAACTTTAAGTAAATTAAATTTTAAAAATGGAATAAACTTGAAAGAAAGAAATTAATAATAAAAAGTTGATTTCTGCAATCTGATTGAATTATTTCCATAATATGGGAAGTGATTTTTTTTAATAATTGGATTTTGAATAATATTGTTTAAATGTTGAAGAATTTATTGAAGATGGAATTTTAAATAAATTGGAACGAATAAAGGAATTTATTTAAAAGGTGATAAATTTCTAGAAATCAATTTGATAATTGATTTGGTATTTAAAAATAAATCCTGGGAAATCCATTCTAAAATAGATTAGGTGTTTGAAATAAATGTTTGGAAAATCAATTTGGGATTGGAAATAAATTTGGAAATCAATTTGAAAGTTGATTTGGAGTTGAAAGTGAATATTTGAGAAATTGATTTGAAAATCGTATAAAAAGTGAATATTTGGGAATGTAAGTTCAAAATGGAATTTATAAAGGAAAGGGAAAATTGTTTCAAAAATAAACACTGATTTATTTTTTTAAAGTGTGGAAATAAATTTACAAATTTGGAATGTAAATTTGAAATAAATCGATAAGGATTTATTTAATTGGTTTAAATGGACCATTTTGAAATAGAAGTGTATTTTCCTTGAAAAGCCGAGTATATTTCCAAAGTAGTTTTA
Source organism: Allium fistulosum (assembly GCA_030737815.1). Lineage (NCBI taxonomy): Eukaryota > Viridiplantae > Streptophyta > Magnoliopsida > Asparagales > Amaryllidaceae > Allium > Allium fistulosum. The sequence goes on along the minus strand of CM060902.1, from coordinate 1,035,809,131 downwards.
AATTTTAAATGAAGAAATTCTGAAATTGGATTTTAAGGAATATTTTGGAGATAAAGTATTTGAACTCGGCAGATTTCCAGTGGAAATGAATAAATATTTGGAAATATATCCCGTGTAGGGAAATTGATTTGAAATTTGTTTTCAAAAGTTGAAAGGTGAAATGTGATTTGAAATTTGTTTTCAAAGTGATGAAGTGTGGAAAATATATATCTTACGAAGATATTTGAAATTTAATAATTTGGGAAAATTATTTAAATTGGTTGATTGTTGTGAATGTTATTGATAGTTAAATAACCGACTATCAATATTTACCTTTGAAATGGCATTTGAATTTGTTTTAAAACAAGCGCTCATTATTTGGTTTAGCCGGGAGAGGACTTTGTGTCATATAACCCATTCCGAATAATGATACGCCGTTATGAATTGCAATTGAAGACCGGGTATTTGCGAAAATGAAAGGACAACCTGTCGAATGTCTCTGCACCGAGTTGCTCCGGTATAGAGATTTATATCACTCTTCTTGTGATGGGAAGTCCGAACGTGATTAGTGAATATCCGAATTGCAAGGGCTTCTTTGGAAGTGCCTTCGGTTCTGTTCGAACCCGGAACAGACTTGTATGGTTGTATGTCTGACATTACACTTTGAGATATAAAGCTAATTTCTTTCAAATACATTTCTGTTGGTGGCGAAGAATTTATTCTCTTAGCTTAACACCCTTCTCTGAGACGTACGAGCTCAGAGGTTATGTAGTTGAAGGTTATCAGTGATATACTCCCAATTTGGTAGTGTGGCATGCTAAGTGTTGCTGTGTGTTGATGATCATTTGTTGATCAAAGCATGGCTTTGTGAAAAAGCGTAGCTTTGTGGACGAGACCTCATCGGACCTCACAACCCGAAAATGGTTGAAACAGGAAAGATGCGGCAAGGTTATGAGGGTTGCGCCCTTTAGGGTATGTCATTTCCTTCTGGAAAAAGGTGATATTATGGTATGGAGCCCAGATATTTACCTGTGTGGTTGCTCCATTCTCATTTACTGTGTGATTGTTGCTTTGTGATCGAGGGCCCTCGGATAAAGGTCCCAAAGGACTGGGGGTGGCATATTCGTGTAGTAGTTACCTAGTGTAAGTGGTAACCCGGCCTTGTGTTTGCATAGAGCTAGTTAGTTCTCGGGACGTCCATCCAGAGGCGTACCCATGTGGTAGTAGGAAGTTCCTTAGCCAGACCATTTGTTGGAAATCCAAAGAAACAATACGCGTCCTGTACGGTTTTAGTTGTATAACCTGCTATGGAATGTGGCGGTAACCTGCTATTGAACATAGTAGCTATAGTAGGCATAAGTGCGAAATGTCTATGCTGGCTAAGATTAATATTATACTTTCGAAATGTTTTCCACACTAGACATTAATAATAATATCGACTGATCTTTCGTAGTAAGCATCTTTGACTATCATAAGGAGAAATCTCCTCCAATTCTGCATTTGTATTGTGTGTGTGGCGGGAGGCCTTATGGTAGTTTCATTTTCCAAAAGCATTGTGAATTTCTTTTATTTTCTTTATGAAAATAACTGTTTTACGATCTCATACCAGTCACCATGACTGACTCGGAGTTTATTGTTCCCTTCCTAAACTCTGGGTGCCCATAATTTTCCACACTGACAGCCTATAGTCAGGTTATCAGGTCATTCTGGAATTCAGAAGTTATTCTGGAGCTTTGGAGACGAGCAGGATGGTGAGACGTACACTCGTACTTATTTATTTATTCCGCTGTGTATTCTGTATGGGGACAGGTTTATATAACTTTCCATTGTTATATTGAGTTGTATATTGACTCTCATTGTTGTATTGTATAGACTGATATAGTTCTTTGTTTAAAAGACTAGTGATTATCTATTATATATTGTTCCGCTGCGAATGTGAGATTCTGATATTGTTTCTGTTTTTCTGTTCTTTCTTTTCTTCTGCCTTCTTCTACTTCTTCTTTTTAACCCTAATGGTTCGGTTTTCCGGCATTCAATTGCGCGGCATTTGATATAGTGGACGTATTAATGTCGACTTTCGAGCGTCGAAAGATCTCAATCGTTACAGCTACTTAATGGCACAGACAATAGATAATTGGAATCAATATCCAAGGAAAATGTCAGTCAAAACGTAGATCCTCGATGATTTTTAATTGATATTAAATAATTCAAAATTCAGAATTTGGTTGGTTTCAATTAACTTAAACGAGTTATACTTTTTAAATCCAAATTATTTGTTAATTAAAGAAAACAAAACAATTTGTTTAAAATTAACAGTTCATTCAATAAGTAATTGATTAATTACAGATAATTAATCAATTAAAAATATTTCTTATCCGTTCACTTCAAATATTATAAAACATTTAAATTTTCACATTTGCAGAACATCTCGGCATATAAGTTTAGGGGGAAATGCTTGGCGATAGGATTAAGACGCAAAAATCTACTCGTCGTTTAGATTTTAAACGAATAAGGAATTTTTGTTTCCAACTTTATAGGTTTTTAAAATACAAAGTTTAATTAAATTTTCTTTCAACCAACCATCCATTCCATGCTTGTTCAACTTGGCCCGTACAAAATTTCCAGCCCACATCCATGAACAAAAAGCAGCTTATTTCCAAAACAATTTAGCCAAATTAGATCCTCTTATTCACTCGGCCCAAATCACCTCGGCCCAAATCACCTCGGCCTATCCAACTAAAATCGCCCAACACGTTCTTTCTCTTCTTCCATATTTTCTTCCTTCCCTCTTTCTTTGATTTCACGCGCCTGTGCACGAATGTGTGCATGTACATGCCAGCTCTGATCATCCATCCTTGTTGCCAACCTCCTTCTCAGGTCACCCATGATCTACGCCCACGTTCCACCACCTGAAGACCCACGACGACGTCTAGTTCAAAATTCGAACCTCGACCCAAAATCTGGAAACAACCAAGCCACCAAAATCACCTCGCCTCGCCATCCTTATCCACCATCCATCACCCGAACACGTCCTTGGCCTCGCCATGCGCATGTCCCTACTTCCCTCTTTCCTTCGCCATCGCCTCGAACCCGACACCCAAAAATCAACACCCTAAAACCCTTCTTTGAAGTTGCCTCGCCCAACCACGCATCTAAAAATTATCGTGCCATTTTTCCCTGGTGGCCCATCAATCCAGCATCCTTCACACAAATCACCTCGCCTCAAAACCAATCACCTCGTCGGAATTTGACGAAAAACCTAACTCCGTTTATATACTAAATTCTTCCTCCCCACAACACGAAAAAATATCAAACCACCTCTAAAATTCTAGTTTTTCGATGACAAACACATCTGTATAATCCATAGATTTAATTACAATATTTAAATCGCAACCCTATGTGATCCATTCACTATTAAATGTTGTTTCCTCTCTCCCTCCTTGATAAAATTTACTGAAATAAATTTTAAAACGATCTGTATTCGAAAATACATAACTTTGGTTTTGGAATCACATGTTAAAACTGATTGGAAGATGAGAAATTGATTTTTGAAGCTAGAGGTTTAACTATTTAAACAAAAATAAAAACATGATAGTAGTTTGGGAGGCGATGTACTGGTTTTCTTGATGTACATGTTCAATTTATTCTTGACTAAACCAATGTACACATGCCAGATATTAACATAGCTCAAGACTTACCCAAAATCAGCAAATATATATATATATATATATATATATATATATATATATATGATACAATGGTCAGTAACAAGATAAACTGTTTCTACTCACTGTCTACAATCAAATGAGCATACTACTGTAACCCTTCTTCGAGCTCTTAAACACCTGATTTCTCTTCCTTTTTAATTCAATGGCAGCACTTTATTTATTTATATTTTTTTTAGATAAGTATGAACAAATAAAGCTCTGTATATATATATATATATATAATGGAAGTGTATAGTGCAACACTAAAGTGGGATGTGCACATGTATAGGTTTCACACTTTTTTTTCTTTTTTTTTCATTTCTTCCCTTTGGTGGCCGATGAGATATTATGGCTGAATTGATTTCATGGGTTGAATTGATATTTTGTGTGTGCTTGATTTGATTTTATCTTTTGTGTGCTTGATTTAATGTTTTGGTGTGCTTGACTTGAGATCTTTCCATCATGATGCTTCTTATATAATATATACATACATATATATCGATATATTATACTTACATATATATCGATATATTATACTTACATATATATCCTCACCGTATATACATTTACTTATACATACATATATATGTATATATATTTCATCATAAGTTTGGAGTTTGTCATCATGAAGCTTTTACATGTATATATCTATATATAATTTCATATACACTATTCTTATAAGCATATATACATATACTTACATATTATTTGTCATCATATACATATTTACAATTTTTTCCTTTTACATATACATTTAGATTTACACATGTTTACCTATACATATATATAGACATTTTATCAAAGTTTGAAATGGTGAAATACATATACATATATATCTATTTTATCATATTCAGAAATTCATGTTTTAATTTATTATAGTTTCCAAAATTTATAGATTCAGATATTTCAAATATCAGAAAAATTATTTATTCGACTTATAAAAATTAATATTCCAATAATTAAAATTAGTTAATTATCCCAATATCAGATGGCTAAAAATCCGGGTCGTTACATCCCTTCTCACCTTCATTTCTACGTTCCTTTCTCCCCTAGCCTCAGCTTTCCTCACTACTATTAGTTTGCTCCTTTCGCCCATTCCTGGATCCCCTATTTCGATTTCTTTCTTTCCCTTTAATTCTGCCTTGATCCTTATTTTGTGGTGGCATTGTTCCGTTTGGTGGCCTTTTATCTCCTTTTTCGATCTGCTTTTTATCTCGAGCTCCTTTGCCTTCCCTTCCCTGTCGTGTTGTATGCCTTAGTTTGCTTTGTCCTCTTGTTAAGTTTTGACTAAGGTTGTTTGTGTGGTTCTTTTGGTATCTGCTTGGCAAGGTTGGTTCTTAAATTGGCTTGTTGGTAAGGTTGGTGTTGGTGTCGAGGCTATCTTGCTTCTTCCCAGGTCTTCTGTCATCTCCTTTCATGATGGTGATGTTGGTTTTTTTCTTGGGTTGTTGGTGATTGGCTGTAATCTTTGCTTGCTACTCCTGCGTCACTGGTTCCTGGTGGTCTGCTACCTACCGCACTCTATGCCGTTTTTCTCACCACTACATGCCTAACCTCAGCGACTGCCTAGCAACGTGGGTTAGTTAATTTTGTTCTTGATTGGCATACCATGTGATTGGGGTGTTGTTGCTTACTCTCTGCTTGGGAGTTGGTTTTTGTGCGGAGAAGTTAGGCTTTGGTATGTTATCATGGAGTTATTGTGTTAGTGCACTTCTTTCTTCCTGATGCGCTGTTGGAGGTTGACTGTGGTGACTGCATTTTGTTCTGAAATGCTATTGTCAGTCATTTTTGGTACACGTCTTCATGTTTGCAGTTGTTCATGCATCTGTTGTCTACAAGTGAGTTGAATTATGTTAGTTGTGGCCTGCATTGTGTAGTCGTTTGTCATATGTTTTTCACCTGGCATGGTGTTTGAGTGAGTTTGTATGAGAGTCTACTCTTGTGAGTTGTTCACCCTATGTGGTGATATTGTTAAGTTGTTTAAGTGAGTTTCTCATGTGTGAGTTGAAGTGGTCGGACCACTATAAAACCGTTTTTGTAGCTTAGGCGTATTGCCCAACTCCAATGCTATAATCTAGATTAGTTCAAAAAAAGATTAGTAGTTTAGGCAGTCGGCCTAACTCCTGGTTCTTATATGTATTTATTACTTTATTGTAATAAAAAGTGGACGGTCCACTATGAAAACCGGCTTGCCTTGCCAAAAAAAACAATTATTAATTATCTTTAAAATATTATTAGTAAATAATTATTACCTTTTAAAATCTTATTACTAAATAATTATTACTATTCTTAAAATAATTTTCAAATAAAAATTTAATTTTTTTAAAATTTGAAGAAGGCTTAACGATCATCATGGTACTTAAACAAGCTACCATCTTATTTAATTTAACTTTCCAAGTTAATAACTAATATTTACATAATCAACGACTATATAAATAAATTAAACACTTAACCATCATTGGTTAACATATTATCTATTCAAAGTGGCATATCAATTTACGATATATAATCAAATGTCCAAATCTACAAAATAGTAGAACTGGGATTTATTCCGCTAATCAAATGTCAAATTAATTTAATTAGCGGAACGGTGTTCTATTCTGCTAAGCAGATGTCCAATTACCCTATTTGATTCATTTAATTCAACATAATTTTATATGGCCAAAAACATCAAAAATTAAGGTATGAAATTTTTAAACGACGTTATTAATTAAAATAACGTAATTTAAATTTAGTTCGTTTAAATATGTTGTAATTTTACACACTACCAAATCTATAAACATATTACACTATAACGTTATACTTGTCAATAAGAGTACAACGTAAAAATCTGCAAGTTAATCGGCTTTAATATGAACAAGATATGGATTTCAAAGTTAATATGTTATATAAATATATAATTAAACAAGGCATATTAATATTCCCTCACCCAGTCTAATAACTAGCCCAGCCCAAAGCAAGTCCACCCACTCCAAAACACATAGTACCGTCTACCCCTTCTTCCTCTTTTTTTTCCATCGACATACTGGAACCCAATTCGTGCACGCTCATGCACGTGCACACACTTCCAAGGACCGTCGTTGCTTCGCTGACCCCTCCCACTCGCTCGTCTGACCAAGTCCATTGCTCTAGACCCATCACTGCCGCCCATCGCCTCCTTGATCAAAATCTCACTCCAAAGCCGAACCCAAAATAAAATGTGACTCCTCCCCTATCGCACCACCCAAACATCCACCGTACCATCCCAAATGGACACCATTGAAGCTCCTCCCCTCGAGAAGCCCCAAGCCATCAATGGCAACACCTAACAACGCCTATAGCCCCGAAAAACCAAAACCCTAGTTTTCGACAAACGTCGATCGTCATCACGGAATCGCGCCGAAACTTCCTTAAATATCCTATACTTCCATATGAACCCAATGACGCATACGGTGTCGATCCATTCTTCTTGGATTGAGAGAAATTGATTTTTTAATATTATGAACATTTAAATTCTCTTACTGATTTTTGATGATAACTGGATCGATTCTCAATGAAATCGAGCGCCGTTAATTTTTAAAAATACTAAAGATCCAAACAAACATCTTTCGTGTTGGAACTCTTTGATAATTGCCGATAGATTTGGGAGGAATGATTTTTGAAGCTAATGATCGATTTTTTTCATGTTTTTAGACATTGAAGTAAAGAATAACATAGGAAGGAAGAAGATTGGGTCAAATAATGTATATGTATATATAAAAGAGCGCCTCTCCTATGGTCAAGCCAATCAAATTCCAAATTCATAAATGAAGGTCACATCAAAGGGGAACAAGGGTGGCTGCTGAGGTGAGTGGGGAAGGCAAGAGCGGAGAAGGTAGTGGTAGAAGGTAGGGAAAAAGAGAAACAAAAATTGGGTTGTTATGTACTGTAGGTGTGTATATTAGTTTAAATTTTGTTTTAAAAGATTTTGGGGTACCCCATCGCATAAAATCGCGTCCGCGTACGAGCCGCGAACGACAGTGTAACAACCCTAGATTTTACATATAATTTAAAATTTGATTTTATTTTATTTTGAAATTATTTTTAAGCTTGTTTTATTTCAAACATTTCATTTTTAAATATAAATGATGATTATTAAGTGATTTATAGTTCAAATTAGTATAATTTGAATATTTTACTATAAAGTGAATTTCTGGTCAAACCATTCAAACTTTGACTTTTAAACTTAAAATTTAAATTATTTTAAAATCTTAAATTTTTTCTTTTATTATGAAAATAGATGTAATAACTTGAACACTGCTTTTCGTTTCGTTGAAAATGGAGTTAAACAGTGAAAGTTATGTATATTTCAATATTGAGTGCAATTTGTTTATTCTACAATTTTGTTATTTTAAATTGTATAAATTATATTTTCTTTATCATATTTTATTTTTATATGTATTAATATGTTATTTTATGTATATTTTTGTCTTTTAATATTTTTAAAGTGAGGTAGGAATTTTTCTAGAGCTAGTAGTATTTTTCTTGTAATTTCCATGCCCTATTTTCAAATTTTAAACATTTTCTTTAGTTCATTTTCTATTTTTCTCCAATTTAATTATTTATTTTATTTTGTAAATTATAACTAAATTATTTTATTTCAAATTTTCACTTCATAATATTTTAAAAATGAAGTGGATATTTTCCCAAGACTAGTAGTGATTTGTTTGTAATTTCTGGATACTGTTTTGTATTTTTAAGCAATTTCTTTCATCCTTTTTATATTTTATTTAAAATTAATTATTTATTTTCATATTATTTCATTTGGTTTCGGTTTTTAAAGGTATTTGCTGATTTATTGTTGTTTTTATTTGATCTTTAAAGAATGGAAACGTGAAGAGTTTAAGGCGTTTCATTTCTAGACGTTTCATTGTCCAGAAACGTTTCAAATGTCATAACCATCTCATTTATTCATTTTGGCTGCCATTTTCAGTTTTCTATCCGTGACTTTCATCCTATTTCTCACTCAAGAAACCATTCTTTCATTTTATTCATGGCTTCAAACATTTTGGGTAGTGTCTTCCTCTTATTTCTTCCTTTTCTTCCTATTTTCTTATGTATTTTTGCCTTGTTCTCTCCACTCTTTTGCTCGGCCTCCACTCCATAGCCATGGCCACCACCTCCTACACCTCTTCCCTGTCATCATCACCACCTACTCCTCAGATCTGAACCATGTTCGAACCCACCATGATACTAAAATCCAAAAAAATACAACCTATGCCTTGAAAACATGCTAGTTTGAGCCTTGTTGCTTCACCACCTTTTTTTCCACCACCACCACCACCTCTAGCCGCCACCACCACCTTGACACACCCATAACCATCACCTTCATCTTGTGTCCAGATCTGAAACATGTCATAGCCGAGCCCAATGACCTTGTAGACTGAGCCAAAGTTGAACCAAAACCACTATTTTGCATAAGCCTCTTCATATTCATGCGTAGTAACTCCTCCACCACTTCAATACCTTGTAGCCATGCCTTATAGGATCCAAACCTGAACCAAAGTATGTTCAAACCTGAGCCAAAACATTCCCTAGGCCGTGCAATCAAATGTAGGAAGCAAGGCAAAAGACTGTGTATTCGTATCTCTTTTTACTTCAAAGTTGTTTCAATTTAATGTTGTATTGAATTGTGATTTTATTTTGTTTTGGGTTGTAACACAAGTTCTAAGCTTGGATCTCTTCCCACTTGAGCCTATTTTTGTGTCATCGTACCTTCTGGAATCCGTTGTGTCATTTGAGTTGATATCTCCAGCACAAAAAAGTGAGTAATTCTCACCAGACGATGTGTACTTATATAACTAGTAAACTGACACCATTTGAATCTGTAAATTTATATCATCCTGTTATAACTGTTATATTATGATTATATGATGTTCATCCCTGTTTATACACATGTTATATCATCTGTTACTGTTATATATTGTATACTGTTTATTTATATCAGTTTATCACACTGCAAGTTCCCTGTTAGTATAGAAATCACTATGGGTTGAAATGATACATACCCGAACAGACTTTAGAATAGGGAAAGATCGTTATGGGCTGAAATGATAAACCTAAGCGACTTTTTATTTATTTTATTTAACTTAGGATTGCGGGTTTGAAATGATAGAACCCGGTTTTTCTTTGTAAACTGCGGATTGAAATGATACATATCCGTATCACTTGACCTAGGCTAGAAAATTTTATACAGACTTGTGGTTTATATATTTTTCTGAAATGTATAAAATATTTTAAAAATGTAAATATTATGATATTTTGATTTAAATTTTATTTAAAATGATTTCTATAAAATATTAGTGATTTTCTACAAATTAAATAAGTGAATTAAGTAAATGGTGAAGTAGAATTTGAAATATAAGTTAATTTTGGAATTTATGATTTTGTTTATAAATGGAATTTATGTAAAGTAAGAAAATATGAAAAATTTGATTTAAAATATGAATTTATTGATTTTATTAAGTAATAATAATTGTGAAAAGTGTTAATGATTTTGTATAAATTAAAATATGAATTAAATGAATATTTAAGCTGAATTTGGAAATATAACTAAAATTGAATTTTGTGAAATTTGTTTAAAAGTGAATTTTTAATTAAGTAAAATAAATGGAAATAAGTTATATTTTGAAATTTAAACTTAGTTGTTAAGTTAAGAATTTAATTAAAGAAATGAAAATTTAAATGTTATTTAATTTGATTTTTGTATGGAAATTTGACTTTATAAAATCATAGAAATAAAGGTATTTAAATGATTATTTTTAAATGTGAAAATATATGATTTTATAAGTTAAAATGATTTATATTAAAAGTTAATTATGTGTGAAATTGTAAATAAAACTCTGAATTTGATTTGACAGCATTTTTGAAATGTAATGTAAAGATATTACAGCATTGGAAAATGCTGTAGTTGTTTTAAATGAACCAAATAGCAAATTTGAACTAAGGGTTATTATAGCACTTTGTTAGTGCTATTGTTGTTAAATTTAACTAAAATTTTAATTGAAACTAAATTAAGATATTATAGCATTTAAAATGTCGTCTTTTGTTAACGAACTGTTTTTAAACATAACATTTCGTAGCATTCTCTAAGTGCTGCGAAAGTTGAATTTTCTTTGTTTAATAAATTCAAATGAATAAATGATCTTTGAAAAAGATTAAATTTGGAAATTAAATATTTAATTATTAAATATAATGAATTGACTTTAAATGATTTAAATGGAATAGTTGATTTGGGAAATACTACTATTTTGAAATGTGATTAAATGGTATTTAAATTTAATTTAAATAGATGATGTTTTTAAATGATATTTTGATATTTTGAAATGAATTTGAAGTGATATTAAATCTTGGAATAAATAATTGAAGTTTATATTAGTATGAAAAATATTTGGTTTACTTGTAATCTGAATCTATTTAAAAGATATTGGACTTATGAAATATAGGATAATAAAGCTTTGGAATTTATTTTATAATTTGAATAGTTATTTTGTGGATTAAATCTATATTTGAAATTTATAAGATTGGAAACGGTCTATGGAAATTTAATTGAAATAAATTATTGAATTGAATTGAAACTTTGGAAATTGAATACTTGATTTGAAATATAATACTTACACTTTTAAATGAATTAATTTGTTGAAATATAAACTATTTAAAAGATGACTAGAAATGATAATAAATGAATGATATCTCTGAATTTAAAAAGGGTATCTAAAGTTGAATATTTGGATTTGAACTCTAATGATGATTTGATAATGAAGGTTTGAAATGATATGATATTTTGATATATTAAATGATTTGAAATGAAGTTTTGAAAAGATATGATATTTTGATATATTAAAATGATTTGAAATGATGTTTTGAAAAGATATGATATTTTGATATATTGAAATGATTTGAAATGAAGTTTTGGAAAGATATGATATTTTGATATATTGAAATGATTTGAAATGAAGTTTTGAAATGATATGATATTTTAAATATATTGAAATGGTTTGAAATTGATTTAATCTTTATTTTGATAAAGATTTGGATTTGAAATGATATTCTATCTTGAAGTATAAACATTTTTAAAATATAACCACGGGTTATAATAACGGTTGGTTGTTAAAGAGACCGGGATCAGATATGGACATACTCTCTGTCGATACCGAAAACCACTTTGACAACTGTGTACGCGGTGGAGTTTCCAGAATGAAGTAGGATGGTGGCGACGATCCTAAGGTATATATGTAGACCCGACTCCCGTGAGTTGGCATAAGGTGGCTAAAACAGGAGCGATCTCGGACCAGTGAGGTAGCACCTCTTATCGGACGCACTTCTTCGATACCATTCTATTACTTTGTGATTTTTGGTGGCCACCCTTGATTTGGGAGTATTGTTCGAGGTGGACATGTGTGTCTGCCTATGCACTTAGCGGGTGCAGCATGATAGGGGGTTCTCGCATTTGGGTTTGGTAGCGAGCAGATGACTCTTACTCCTACATGTCCTTGCGAGGTTGGTGCAGTCGAGAGGCTGGCCGTAAAGGCAGAACACAGGTACAGCTGTATGCTACGGTGGGCGTTACCCCACTGGCGACGTCCCATTATAGTTGGTATCAGAGTTCTGGTTTTAGGCAAAACTCAGTATATAGAGTAAATTTAATTTCAGAATCACTTTCGTTCAAGCTTGAATTCCTTCTTCTTCAATTCGGTTTCCTTTGAATTTTGGAACTTTGCGGTTCCAAAATCCATTCATGTCCCTCACTATTCATCTTCTTGATTCTGGAGTATCCCATAACTCCGCTTCAAATGATCTTTATAGCAAATTGGTGGTTCCGCCAATCTCAAAATTTGAATTGTAAAAGGGTGAAATTCCTTTACAATCAGCATCGATTCACCAGAGATTTATATCTATCCTTGGTTTAGATGCTAATGTCTTTTGTTATTCCAAACTCTAACTCTTGAGATCGAATGTAGATTTACCCCAGAAAAATCCACATTGATCTTATTCTTTAAGTCCTGGTTGACCCGGTTAAGGTTGCTCGTGATATATATAAGCTTATCCATCTTCATATTCTGTTATTTAATCATGTCATCCTTGTTTCCAACTTATTTCCAAATCAGAATTTCCTTTGATTTGAGTTAATCATATTTGAATCTCTATCTTTCTTTGAAAATCTATTCATGTATAGTGTATTTGTAAACTAATATTTAAATTTAAAATGTTTTATATATTGTATTGTTTGAGTTGTTGATGTTGAATTGGGTTTCCGATCGATTCGTCTGATCAACGCTATCGATAAGATTTCCAAAACACTTTGACAGAACAAACTGACACAATATTATTTTAAAATTTGGTTAATGAAATAAAATTTGGATATATATATTTATGGAACTTAATAAAATGTTTAAATTGATAATTTGAAATGATAATACTTGATTTATCATTTATTGTTCTATAAATGAATCTATAAATAGTTGTTTATAAATTGATTTGGGAACTCAAATGAATTTAAAACAAGAATTTGAGAATTTAAATTCCGATTATTTCGAACTTTGGTTTAAAGTTTTAAAAAGGGATATATTATATAAAGTATTTTCAAATAGAATTTGTTTCCAAAGAATTTTAAAGTGCTCTTCTCTTTGTCGCTGGAAAATAACTTCGGTGATGATCGCGACATCATCGACGTTCATTTTCGAGTTTCGAAGTTAAGAGACTACTCTGTAGTCTTGCTACAGTTTTGTTTTGGGGAATTTAAATTGATTTGAATTTCAAAAAATATGACTTGATTTATAATATATATAGATATATGATTTAAATTTGATTTGATAAGTTATGTACATACATTTATTTATCTCTAAATGGTTTGAAGAAATCGGAAATTTAATTCTTAAATTCAATTATAAAAAGAAAATTAGAAATTTGGATAAATGATTCAAACTTGAGATAATTGAATTGGAAAGTTTTATTTGTATAACACAATTGCATTCAAACATAACTTACCTTAATTTCAGAAGTTAACAATGTAATTGGATAATATACAATATAAAAAGATTTTATAAATGAAATTTGAGTGGTTATAATAAATGTTATACACTTAAATTTTTATTATAAAATGATTAACAGAGGTAAATATAATAAAGGGTAATTGAATAACTTACAATAAAATAATGTTAAAAGAACTAAGGATAAAAGAAAGCAGTTATAATAAGTGTAAGTATATTTAACATGAGTGATAAATATATTGAGAGGAATAAATTTAATTTTAATTAGGAATAAAGAAGAATAAAATTTATTAAGTACATTGTGAGTGTAATAAATGATTTTTTTTTTCAAACCCATGGTTTTAAAAATTGTTAATTTAAGATGATTGGATAATAAGATAATGAAATTTGAGATAGTTAAGATTTATTTAACTTGTGTAAAGATTTATTCTCTATTTAAGTTGAAATTTCCATGCTTTCAAATTTATTTCCTTATTTTGTTTTTCAAACTATCTTTTAGTTGTCCTTATCATCCTTATCTTGCTATAGACTGGTATAGGCATCTTTCTATAGTCTTTCTATTTAGAAATCTTTCTATAATCTTTAATAATCTTTTCTACTCATTTTGAATCTGAGCACAGCTTTCTTCCATAGACCGTCGGTCCAGAGGAAAGAGTGAATCAGATTTTAGAGGATCTTTTCGTGCTTGTGTTCCTGATTCTGGAGAATCTTGGAAATATCACCACCACCTTGTTAAACTTACCTATAACAACAATTATCAGGTATAATTTCAATCTCCTTGTCATCTTGTCTTAATCCTATTTCACTCTATCTTTTCTGTGCTTTCCCGTACCTCATTCCTTTTCGGGGACGAAAAGTTTTGAGTGGGGGAGAGTGTAACAACCCTAGATTTTACATATAATTTAAAATTTGATTTGATTTTATTTTGAAATTATTTTTAAGCTTGTTTTATTTCAAACATTTCATTTTTAAATATAAATGATGATTATTAAGTGATTTATAGTTCAAATTAGTATAATTTGAATATTTTACTGTAAAGTGAATTTCTGGTCAAACCATTCAAACTTTGACTTTTAAACTTCAAATTTAAATTATTTTAAAATCTTAAATTTTATCTTTTATTATGAAAATAGATGTAATAACTTGAACACTGCTTTTCGTTTCGTTGAAAATGGAGTTAAACAGTGAAAGTTATGTATATTTCAATATTGAGTGCAATTTGTTTATTCTACAATTTTGTTATTTTAAATTGTATAAATTATATTTTCTTTATCATATTTATTTTTATATGTATTAATATGTTATTTTATGTATATTTTTGTCTTTTAATATTTTTAAAGTGAGGTAGGAATTTTTCTAGAGCTAGTAGTATTTTTCTTGTAATTTCCATGCCCTGTTTTCAAATTTTAAACATTTTATTTAGTTCATTTTCTATTTTTCTCCAATTTAATTATTTATTTTATTTTGGAAATTATAACTAAATTATTTTATTTCAAATTTTCACTTCATAATATTTTTAAAATTAAGTGGATATTTTCCCAAGACTAGTAGTGATTTGTTTGTAATTTCTGGACACTGTTTTGTATTTTTAAGCAATTTCTTTCATCCTTTTTATATTTTCTTTAAAATTAATTATTTATTTTCATATTATTTCACTTGGTTTCGGTTTTTAAAGGTATTTTCTGATTTATTGTTGTTTTTATTTGATCTTTAAAGAATGGAAACGTGAAGAGTTTAAGGCGTTTCATTTCTAGACGTTTCATTGTCTAGAAACGTTTCAAATGTCATAACCATCTCATTTATTCATTTTGGCTGCCATTTTCAGTTTTCTAGCCGTGACTTTCATCCTATTTCTCACTCAAGAAACCATTCTTTCATTTTATTCATGGCTTCAAACATTTTGGGTAGTGTCTTCCTCTTATTTCTTCCTTTTCTTCCTATTTTCTTATGTATTTTTGCCTTGTTCTCTCCACTCTTTTGCTCGGCCACCACTCCATAGCCATGGCCACCACCTCCTACACCTCTTCCCTGTCATCATCACCACCTACTCCTCAGATCTGAACCATGGTCGAACCCACCATGATACTAAAATCCAAAAAAATACAACATATGCCTTGAAAACATGCTAGTTTGAGCCTTGTTACTTCACCACCTCTTTTTCCACCACCACCTCTAGCCGCCACCACCACCTTGACACACCCATAACCATCACCTTAATCCTCTTTCCAGATCTAAAACATGTCATAGCCGAGCCCAATGACCTTGTAGACTGAGCCAAAGTTGAACCAAAACCACTATTTTGCATAAGCCTCTTCATATTCATGCGTAGTAACTCCTCCACCACTTCAATACCTTGTAGCCATGCCTTATAGGACCCAAACCTGAACCAAAGTATGTACAAACCTGAGCCAAAACATTCTCTAGGCCGTGCAATCAAATGTAGGAAGCAAGGAAAAAGACTGTGTATTCGTATCTCTTTTTACTTCAAAATTGTTTCAATTTAATGTTGTATTGAATTGTGATTTTATTTTGTTTTTTTTGGGTTGTAACACAAGTTCTAAGCTTGGATCTCTTCCCACTTGAGCCTATTTTTGTGTCATTGTGCCTTCTGGAATCCGTTGTGTCATTTGAGTTGATATCTCCAGCACAAAAAAGTGAGTAATTCTCACCAGACGATGTGTACTTATATAACTAGTAAACTAACACCATTTGAATCTGTAAATTTATATCATCCTGTTATAACTGTTATATTATGATTATATGATGTTCATCCCTATTTATACACATGTTATATCATCTATTACTGTTATATATTGTATATTGTTTATTTATATCAGTTTATCACACTGCAAGTTCCCTATTAGTATAGAAATCACTATGGGTTGAAATGATACATACCCGAACGGACTTTAGAATAGGGAAAGATCGTTATGGGCTGAAATGATAAGCCTGAGCGACTTTTTATTTATTTTATTTAACTTGGGATTGCGGGTTTTAAATGATAGAACCCGGTTTTTCTTTGTAAACTGCGGATTGAAATGATACATATCCGTATCACTTGACATAGGCTAGAAAATTTTATACAGACCCGTGGTTTATATATTTTTCTGAAATGTATAAAATATTTTAAAAATGTAAATATTATGATATTTTGATTTAAATTTTATTTAAAATGATTTCTATAAAATATTAGTGATTTTCTACAAATTAAATAAGTGAATTAAGTAAATGGTGAAGTAGAATTTGAAATATAAGTTAATTTTGGAATTTATGATTTTGTTTATAAATGGAATTTATGTAAAGTAAGAAAATATGACAAATTTGATTTAAAATATGAATTTATTGATTTTATTAAGTAATAATAATTGTGAAAAGTGTTAATGATTTTGTATAAATTAAAATATGAAATAAATGAATATTTAAGCTGAATTTGGAAATATAACTAAAATTGAATTTTGTGAAATTTGTTTAAAAGTGAATTTTTAATTAAGTAAAATAAATGGAAATAAGTTATATTTTGAAATTTAAACTTAGTTGTTAAATTAAGAATTTAATTAAAGAAATGAAAATTTAATTGTTATTTAATTTGATTTTTGTATGGAAATTTGACTTTATAAAATCATAGAAATAAAGGTATTTAAATGATTATTTTTAAATGTGAAAATATATGATTTTATAAGTTAAAATGATTTATATTAAAAGTAAATTATGTGTGAAATTGTAAATAAAACTCTGAATTTGATTTGACAGCATTTTTGAAATGTAATGTAAAGATATTACAGCATTGGAAAATGCTGTAGTTGTTTTAAATGAACCAAATAGCAAATTTGAACTAAGGGTTATTATAGCACTTTGTTAGTGCTATTTGTAACGACCCGCCATTTTGGACCATTCGCATCCATTATAAGTGTATAGGTAGACACTCATGCCGGAGTTGAATTGCTCAAAATACCGCGTTGTTAATTTAAATTGGCAAAACTGAACATATACAGTAAATAAATAATCACAGATAACAGACACAGAGTAATAAGTGCAGCGGAAATAAAAGAGATAGTAGTTCATGAAGCTACTATATGAATATATAAATACATCAGAGTTTACAACAGAAGAGTAATACGATACATCAGAGTTAAACCAGATACAATGGGAGAGTAACACGATACATCAGATACAAATCAGAATGCATCACTGGAATCATCGAATACTGGAAGTAGAATAGATGGCTGGATCTTCAAGAAAAGCTCCAACTCTAAAGGTGAGTCTCGAATACTGGTACACTCAGTCTGACCCGAGCGTAAAGAAAAATACAAAACACTCGAGTCAGGATTAACATTCTTATATTAATAAATCCAACTCAAATGAAATAGCAATTGAAATACAAGTAACTCAAAGGATGTTTGGAATAAGCATCCTTTAAGGATCCGTCAAAACTATCTACTATGTAGTAATGTACGATAAGTAGATAATGTCTATCAGTAATATAAGAAGATATCAAAATAGCGTTAAGTCATGGCCCATTCCACCCTTAACACATTTTTATTCCCAAAAGCATATACAAGACCGTAGTTTCCCCAAAACCGGAAGTCACCAGAGGGAAATCCATATACTCAAGGTACAAAACAAATTCGTAGTGGTCGCGCATAAATGGAATACAAGTATGACAAGGCACATGAGGCTATACCCAAGGTAGTGATACTACCGTTCGCCTGATCCGGACTGGTGAGAACGCAACGCCGCAGCGCCCGCAACACCGTGAAACAACACTCCCAAAATCAAGGGTGCACCAATCGACAACAAGTATAAGTAGTTCGAAGAAGTGTGTCCACTTGAGGTATCAATCCTCCATTGGCCCGGCACAGCTCCTGTTTTAGTCATTTCCAATTTGACACAAGTGTCAAGGCTATCCATTATCGTTCTCTTTCTTCAGTCATCACGAACACCATTCCAACCACTTCATTCTGGATCATCACTCCGCGTATAGTTATTAAAGTGGTTTTCGGTTTAGATAGAGAGTATATCCATAACCGAATTCCGGTCTCTTTAATAACTTCCGTAATTATTTCACCGATTGGTCGTTTATATATTTCAAAAGCCAAATCAATTTCAATTTCAATTTCAATTCGTAAACCAACATTTCATTTGTCTAACAAAACAGTTTCCATACTTTACGTTTCAAAACTTCCAAATTACCATTTCAAAATCTTATAATTCAATTTCAATCTTTATATTGAAAACACTTCAAATATTGATTCAAGTTCGTAAAAAGTTTCATTTCGAAATCATTAGAATCAATTTAGTTTTAACATTCAAATCAATTTACATTTATTTATCGATTTCATTCAATATTCGTTAAGTAATTTCCAATTCATTTAAATCCATTATTTAAATTCAACTTCATTTTATCAAAACTTACAATTTAATTAAATTAAATTCATCAAATCAAATCCTTTAAATTTCAAGTCTTACTTTACATCCAAAAATATCACATTTCAATTCTTGTTAAAGAAATTCAATTTCACTTATTTACTTCTTAGATAATTTTCCAAACTTAATTAATAAAGAAACTCAATTTCAATTATTACGAAGTAAAATTCACTTATTCAAAAATTCAATTTAATTTAATCATTAAATAATTCAATCTTATTAATTATTAAATAATTCAAAACTTAAATATTAAATAATTTCAAAGTTTTAAAATTCCAACTTAATTATAATTTCAACTTAATTATTAAATCATTTCACAGTTTAATAATTTCAACTTAATTATAATTTCAAACTTGATTATTAAATCATTTCAAACTTAATTCAATCATTTCTCAAATTAAACAACATTCTTACATCAATTACATTGTTAATATTTTATTTCATATTTACATATTAACATTTTCCTTTCGTTACATTCAAATTCCAACTTCATTTCAAAACCATATTATTTATTCAAATAAAATCTTCGTTTTATTTTTAAATCAAATTATTGACCAATCGAGTTTTATTTAATTTTCTTTCCTAGGTCAAAGTTCAATTTTGGGTATTTATCATTTCAACCCGATTCCAATTCAATTCCAAAATCAAAGCATAGTAAAGGGAACTTGCAGTGTGATAACAGGGATGGTGTCAAAGTAAATAAACAAGCAATAACAACAAACAATAACAATCCAAAAATTAATTCAAATAATCCCGAAATAATCGTATTAATTCGCATTGTTATTTGTACGAATTAATATAATTATTTCTAGAATCTACACTATCATTTCATGTAGATTAAAGATTATTACATTACGGTTTTCACTTGTCATTCAATTTACACTTTCATACATCATCAATTTAACAACATACATTCAGTGGTTCAAAATGTAATCAAACAAATCCAACGTGTCAATAAATTTAACAGTTAAAGGGGTCATATTTTACAAATGTCAGTTCATCAAATTTAACATTTAATTATCCTGTATCAAATTCAATTTCATACTATTTATCATTCTAACATTAACAATTTAATGTCCAATATAAACATCAACAATCAATCAATTATCAGCCAAACTGTATTATCATCGCATAAATAATTAACAGATAATGGTGTCAGATGTCACAGATGAACTGATACAGGTAATAGCATATATAACAGTGTCATTAGCTAATAGCAGCATATTTCAATTGTCGTTTCAATTGAAATCAAATCTAATAAATAAAAGAACGTTAATCGTGAGTGAGTGCTCACCTTTCGAGGCTAGAGAAGTTTTAACAAGGAAAATGGGCTACGAATCCAGACACGGATCTCCAAACGAACAAGGTTGGCACGAATTTGACGGATAGGGTTGATAAATATAGATCGATGGAAACAGATCAGAAACTATTTGAAGTAGACCGAAACAAAACATATATTATTCTAATATATTATTTTCTTAACCAATATAAATTTTGAAGCTCATTAAAATTAAATTTTTATACGTTTTCAAAATTTATAGTTTAACTAAAACGCACATATAAATCAACATATATACATTATATTTTGAAATGAATATTTATATATACACTTTTTTTTTTAAATCGACATACTTAAATATATACACGTATGGCCCATACGTTATGTAAAAAGCATATATACTGATATATTGAAACAATCAATATTTTATATATAACAGAGTTTGAACACACATGCAATTACTAACTCGATGCATATAGCTGGCAGACTAGTGACTTATATAACTTATGTACCTATAACATTTTCAAATCAACACTTTATATATAACAGAATGTCCAACTTTTTATATTAATTCACTTTTACACTTTTTTTTATATATGTACAAAAAAAACAAATGATATAAAACTATATATATTATATGCAGGCAACGTGTAAAGCCTTTAAAACTTATTGTATATTAAAACTAACATCCCTTTTTATATATGCGTAAGAAGACTGTATATATACGAATTTAAAGTAAATATTAATATAAACCTATATACATATATACTCTGAACTAAATATAACTAATATATATAGGTTGATATATTCTTACTGTAAGCTAAACATAAAAATATATACTGGCTAAAACATATTGTCACATACCGAAATTTTCGACTTTCGAAAATTTGACATCGATACTCACTTTATCGACTGCCGAGCAATCGAGTGCCGGAAACTCCAATAGTGAGGGTTTTAGAAAGAAGAAATAGAAGAAAAAGAGGAGAAGAAGAAAGAAAGAAGGACAACAGAACCACAACAGAAACAGAAGCAGAACATCATATCAGAAATCTCACATATCGCAGCGGAACAATATATAATAGATAAATGAATATCATTTAAAAACAAAAGAATCATATCTGTTATTACATTACATCACATCATATCATCAGAGTCAATAAACAACAATGGACAGTTTTATAACTTGTCCTCATACAGAATACACAGCGGAATAAATACTATCAGATACAAATACTACGTCTCGCCATCCAGCTTGCTTCCAAAGCTCCAGAATATCCAGAATATCCTGATAATATAACTCTAGGCTGCCCGTGTGGAAATTAGTGGGCACCCAGAGTTTAGAAGGGAACAATAAACTCCGAGTCAGTCATGGAGACTGGTGTGAGATCGTAAAACAGTTATTCTTTAAAATAAACAACAGGAAAACTTTAATGTCAATTCGAAATGCTTTTGGAAAATGAAACTACCATAAGACCTCCCACCACACACACAATGCAAACGCAGACTTGGAGGAGATTTCTTCTTATGATAGTCAAAGATGCTTACTACGCAAAATCAAATCATTTTGATATTATTATTAGTGCATAGTGTAGAAAATGTTTCGAAAGTATAATATTAATCTTAGCCAACATACGACCAGTATCGTATGCCTACTATAGCTACCATCTAAACAGTGGTGACCACCGTACGTAAATGGCAGGTTCTACAACTAATACCGTACAAAGTTCGTATTGGAGTTTGGATTTCCAACAAATGGTCAGGCTAAGGAACTTCCTTTTCCACGATGGGTACGTCCCTGGAATAGACGACCCGAGAAATAACCTAACATTACGGTTAGATCTCTGCCAACACAAGGCCGGATTACCTCTGCAAAAATAGGTAACTACTGACACGCGTATGCCATCCCCCGATCGTCACCGATCTTCCCGAGGATCCCCGATTTCCAACAAACCACATAGATAATAATAATGCAGTAACCACAGAGGTTAAGTATCTGGGCTCCATACCATGATACCACCTTTATCCAGAAGGAATGACATACACTAAGGGGCGCTACTCCCTAGAACCTTGCCGCATTCGTCCTGTTTCGACCATTTCCGGGGTGTGAGGCTCGACGAAGTCTCGTCCACAAAGCTACGCTTTCTCAAAAAGCCCTGCTTCGGGTCCAACAAAATGATCAACCTATGATCACAAAGATATAAGATCAAACAAATGATCATATCGCAAATGATCAAACACTGATCATTTCACAGCAACACTCAGTATGCCACGTTACCAAATTGGGATATATCGCTGATAAATTTCAACTACATAACCTCTGAGTTCGTACGTCTCAGAGAAGGGTGTTAAGCTAAGAGAATAAATTCTCCGCCACCAACAGAAATGTATTTGAAAGAAATCAGCTTTATATCTCAAATTGTAACGTCAGACACACAATCCATAAAAGTCTGTTCCGGGATCGAACAGAACCGAAGGCACTTCTCACGAAGCCCTTGCAAATCCGGATAATTTTCAATCACGTCAGGACTTCCCGTCACTAAGGGTGATAAAACCTCTAAATCGAAGATCAGTCGATGTAGAGTAACTCGACGGTAATCCTTCCGTTTTAAAAAATATCCGGTCTTCAACACCGGTCTTCAAATGCGATTCATAACGACGTATCACATATTCGGAATGGGTTATACGACCCCATGGTCCTTTCCCGGTTAACCCGAATAGTGAGCGTTTATTTAAAAATAAGTGTGGCATTCAAATTCATCCAATTCACAACAGATACCTATCTAAAGGTAATTATTGATAGTCGGTTATTTAACTATCAATAAGGATGCGCAACATCATCAGATTCCAATAATTTTCCCAAATTATTTTATCTTCAAAAATATCTTTACTAGATATAAAATTTCCACACTTTAAAAATAGATCAACGTTTATTTTTAAAACAATTTTACATTCCATTTATAAATCCCATAGTGAATTTATATCTTCAAAATATCTACTGATATACGATTCTCAATTCGATTTCAAATATATTCAATTTCAATTTACCTTTACAAAGGTAAATTCTCAAACGTTCACTTCATATTGGAAAAGCAATTCCACACTTATTTAAAAATAAGTGTTTCACAAATCTATTTATTTTCAACGTTTGAAAATATTCGATATACTTAAAATCAAAATTAAGTATGTATCTCATTCTTTAAGGAAATCATTCTTAAATCACATTTATTTGAGTCAAAACGAATGTTGCGTAAAACATCGTTACGACGACTCGAAATCACTAGTATAGGGATTCGGAATTAAGATAGATATATAAATCCCAATACTATATAAAATATTTCCTTTCGGAAATCATTTACTATAACAACAGTGTTATAGTTCACCATTTCCTTATTTTTCGAAAACGTCTATTTCAACAAGAACTGTTGAAATCTATGATTTCGATATTCAATATAATTTAAAACATCGTTTAAAACAATTAACTTCATTTCAAATATCACTTTCCCAAAACCATATCTATTTTACTTAACAATATATTCACTGTCCAAAATCGTGAATATAATTTACTTAACAATATTTCAATCTTTTCCACACATTTTTATTTCAATAAAAATTCGCTATCCAAAATCGCGAATATATCTTCTTTGATAATCTTCTATATTTAATTTATCGAATTCAATCGATTTCGAATTTATAAACACGGTTATAAATTCTATTTCTATTTATAAAAACTTCAGTTTATAAATCTTCTTTATTTACCAATTCAATTCACAATTCAATTTATATACCACAATCCATATTATAAGTTAAATACTTATAATTTCATTTATTTACAAAGATCATTCTTTTAAAACTTTACAACTGTAAAATTTACCCTTTTATAAACCCATTTTAACGTCATTTCCAAATACTACATCAATTACAGATTGATTTCCAAAATTTTATCATTTCTAAATAATTTTCCTTATTCTTTCCAATTTATTCAATATTCTATTTTTAAAAGAATTCTTCAATTTGAAATCATTTTTACATTGATTTCCCAAGTTATTTCAATTCATAAATTTAATTTCTAATTGGACTTCCAACTTATTTCATTTTAAATAAATTCCTTTTGAAGAGGATAAATTTCTTTGTCTCTTTCAATCTATTTAAAAATCCAAATTTAAATTAAATTCTTCAATTTATAATCACTGTTTTATGAAATTCTTTTATTTAGCAATTTCACTTTATTCTGGAATTTATTCCATAAGATTATAAAAATTAACTTTTTATACTTTAAAAAATTCCTTTCTTCAAAATTATTAAATTTCTAAAATTGATTCATTTAGAAATTCCTATTTTTGATTTCAAAAATCCAATTTCGTATATTTTGGAATCCAATGATATCAAACATCCATTCGGCCAATTTTATTTTCAAACAATTCCCAATCATCAATATCATCGATCGTATCAATATAATCATTCACAGAATTATCATATCACAATAAAATAAATTCACAACAATATTGAGGGGTCCAGTTGGATCCCTCCAACCTGTTTCCCTGCATCCAAAGACGTTAGCACAATACCAATTCCGCTCCAGTACGGAATTATCGCGGTATATAGGTTTTTATAAATCCGCTTACTAACGGCGCAATAGGGTCTCATCCGCTATACGAGGCGGGAAATCATCAATCCAATATATACATATGCCAATATGTATATATTGCTATATATAATAGATATATCCTAAAATATCTAATAGCACATTCAATAGCAATCAACACAATCAATAAATAACTGAAAATTCCACTTTCATTTTTGAGTGAGAAAAATCTCACCTTTGCTTTTAATTTGCAATCCAATTTCAATCCCAGTTTGTTTTTCACGATCTTTTGACCTGGTATAAATATTTTTATAAAATTTATCAATATCCGAATCAATTGACTAATTAAATTTTTCATTCGATAAATTAATTAACTTGTGATTTTATTTTAAACCAATTTCTTTATAAAATTAAATTTATATTTCAAAAGGAAATTCTATCTTGTTTATATAAAAAGGAATAAAATTTTAAACTAATTTCTTTTTTTCCAAATTATTCTTAATGACTAAAATAAAATTTAATAAGTTGACTTAACACTTTGTTTATCAAATCCATTTATTTAAAAATAAGCTAGTATATTTATTATCATTTGAAATTATATATATATATACATATACTTATAAAAATAACCTTTATAGATTTTCAAAATTTTCTTTACACAAAACTTTATCATATATTATATAATTACCAGTAAATAAAATTAGTTATATATGTATATTCACTTTATTCTTCTCTTCGAAAATAATCCATTTTATTCTCAACTTCATTTATACAAAATGTCTTCTGTTTTTAAAACCATATATATATTTTCTGAAATGAAAATTTCTGTTTTAACTATATATATATATATCTCTTACCTTTTTTTTTTCTTTCTGCATGTATAAATACTCAAATATAAATTTAAACTAAATTAAAATTTTTAAAACAATACCTAACTGCCGACCATCCAGATCGTGGCCACCAACAAGACGAACCCGATCTCCTCGACATCGCTGAGTCTCCCCTCCTTCACAATCGAATCTCTCGAGCCTGCCGCCTCGATAACTCCCCAATCGCCGCGATTCGCCCAGACAAACGCGCCCCCCTGCACGCATCCCTAGTCGCCTTCCCAGTCGAGCACGCGCGCCGCCCCGAACAGACGCGACCTCACCTCGATCGAACTCGAGAAATCGACTATCGCCGTCTGCCTCCTTCACGTCGCGAACGCCAAACTCCCAAATGCTTCAAACTCGCGTACGCGAGCGCTATACTACCTGCTCAACTCGAGCTCGAATCCCCCACCTGCACGAATCGAAGACCACGACAGTGCTTGGAGATTTGGGATCGAGGTGGGTTTAGGCATCGATTTGATTTTCGTATTTGAAACGTGGAGAGGGAAGAAAAAGATAAGAGGGAATTTTCGCTTTGAAGCTGGCATTCGAAATGGAGATAGAAGATTTTAAGTTTCGGCCATGGATTTTAATTTCGAACGATAATTTTCTTTGTTTGCGATGTTTGTTTTTAAAAGAAGAGGGAAGGGACAATAGATCGTGTCTTTGCAGAGGAATACGTGCTTACACGAATCCGTGATTCACTGCGTGATTAAAGGAGTGAGATAAGGGATGTTGTCCCTTGTTTAAATTTTTAAAATTTAAATTTAAATTCAATTTGTTTCGGTACAATTTTTTTCGCGTTTATTTGTCGTATTCTCACCCAACAACTCCAACCGATACGAAATTTAAAACCCGGTGATAATTTAACGTTACGGACCCAATGGAACCGGTTTCGTCGAATTCCGAGACCGTTTGACAAATGACTATTTTTAAATATCGGTTCGAGCGATATAAATTTCAAAACTGAACAAACAGTTTCAGATTAAATTCTAAAGCTTCGATTATTTTCTGTATTATCAATACGAATTTTAAAAGCTTTCGAAATATTTTTCTTCAGCTTTAAATTGAAGATTCAAATTTTTATTCAACATTTAATAGATTAAATTTTTTTAATTTAATCACCAATTTTAAACTTATATCGGGAATTCAAATTAAATTATCGTTCAAATATTTAAAATTAATTAAATATTCTCAATTTAATTTGGTCAAAATTCCGGGTCGTTACAGACTTCCCTCCTTAAAAGAATTTCGTCCTCGAAATTACAAGTTAGAGAAAAAGGTCCTTAACTCGTCTACTATCTTTCCACATTCAAATAGTTTTATCAATTTTCCAAGACAAATCTTTCTATTAAAGATTCGTTATTAATCAACTACATTTCAACTTCAACTCTAAGTTTCAAAACAACATTGTTTAACTTCAAAATTCAATTTCGAGTTTAAATTCAAATTTTAACTTCAAAATTTTCTCAAAAATTTTCTAACACTCGGAATTTTCGAAAAATTTCGCCAGCGTCTC
This sequence comes from Allium fistulosum, assembly GCA_030737815.1. Taxonomy (NCBI): domain Eukaryota; kingdom Viridiplantae; phylum Streptophyta; class Magnoliopsida; order Asparagales; family Amaryllidaceae; genus Allium; species Allium fistulosum. The sequence continues at coordinate 1,035,781,765 of CM060902.1, read as the reverse complement.
CTTTGCGCGGCTAATACGGTACGACTACAAAACGTCCCTACGGACTCTCAGATTTCAAAAAGAAAAAGAAAAAGCCAAGCGGCTAGACCAGAAATCATCAAAAACTCATATTATAATTCAAATACGTACCTTTTGTCGAGCAATTCAAATTATCTGTGAAATCAAATTCAATTCCCTTTTTACCTGTATATCTACTAGCCATAATATCTAGTTACACATTCAAACCATTTGCAAATTCTATTAAAAATTTCAATATAAACTACTTATACATTTTTACTTCACCATTGAAGTTACATATCCAATTTCATTCAATTTTTTTATTTCAATTCTCATTTGAATTAAATTTACCATTCAATTCAATTTGGATTCAGTTTTAATTCCAGTTTTATTCTTTTGCTCATTTCCAAAATTTGTTTTCAATTTACCCTACGGTTAAACCTACTTTCATTTAAACTGGATTTCCAATTCGAATTCAATTTACTTTTCTTTTGTAATTATTGAATTTAATTCGTTAAACCTTATTCATTCGGTCTATATTCAATTAGCTTCACTTACTAATTTTAGTTCAATACTTCACTTCATTTTTCACAAATCAAATTCGATTCAATCTATTTCTTACAATTTTGAAATGAATCACTTTTCAATCTCATTTTATTTAATTGATTCACTTGCAAATTTATTCATTCATTCACAAATTTATTCCTTTTCAATTTAAATCTTATTCCAATCAGATTTCTAATGTTTTATAAGTTATCAACTTATTTACATTTCATAAATATGGTATTCCAGAGTCTTTTCAACCTTTCAAAGCCATTTTGAAACCAATTCAAATCATCCTTTGAATTTTCTAAACAAATTTCAATTTTTTTCAAACAACTTCCGTTTTAAAATAATTTGGCAGCAATTCCTCTTTTGGAAACTCGAAAATGAACACCAACGATGCCGCGGTCATCATCGGAATTATTTTCCAGCGACCGAAAAGAGTTTAGAGCTTTTCATCTCTTCAAAACATTTTTCAAACCTTTAAAATTCATTTTCAAATCAAAAAGATTTAAACTTTCCAAATCACCAAAATTTTCAAATTCTTTTCAAAACATTTTCAAAACTTCTCTGGAATTCCGTTTCAATTTACAATTCACATTTACAAATTTACATTCTTTAAATTTCATTTGTATGAATTTTATTTCTTAAATCTGGAGTTATGATTTCAGTTTTCTTATTCAATTTCAAATTTAATGATAACATTTCAACATTATCACTATCCTAACATCCATGCAACCATATACTGTAATAATTTACAAAAAATCATTTCTTTTATATACAAAAATAGTTTTGGGTGAAATTATTTCATTTACCCTATTTAAAACAATACTGTGTCAGTTTATCTTGTCTAGAGTTTAGAAACCCCTATCGACACAGTTAGCTAGACTGCACCGACCAGAATCCATAAACAATCAACCGATAAGTCAACACAATACAGAACAATTTTATATTCAAATAACAAATACGCGCTCATATCTATTATTACACTCAAACTCATTCTAGAGTACTGCTGATTCTATCTCTAATGAGTAACACCCAACAGAGAAGGGTTGTCGCTTAACCATATGCTCTGATACCACTTTGTCACATACCGAAATTTTCGACTTTCGAAAATTTGACATCGATACTCACTTTATCGACTGCCGAGCAATCGAGTGCCGGAAACTCCAATAGTGAGGGTTTTAGAAAGAAGAAATAGAAGAAAAAGAGGAGAAGAAGAAAGAAAGAAGGACAACAGAACCACAACAGAAACAGAAGCAGAACATCATATCAGAAATCTCACATATCGCAGCGGAACAATATATAATAGATAAATGAATATCATTTAAAAACAAAAGAATCATATCTGTTATTACATTACATCACATCATATCATCAGAGTCAATAAACAACAATGGACAGTTTTATAACTTGTCCTCATACAGAATACACAGCGGAATAAATACTATCAGATACAAATACTACGTCTCGCCATCCAGCTTGCTTCCAAAGCTCCAGAATATCCAGAATATCCTGATAATATAACTCTAGGCTGCCCGTGTGGAAATTAGTGGGCACCCAGAGTTTAGAAGGGAACAATAAACTCCGAGTCAGTCATGGAGACTGGTGTGAGATCGTAAAACAGTTATTCTTTAAAATAAACAACAGGAAAACTTTAATGTCAATTCGAAATGCTTTTGGAAAATGAAACTACCATAAGACCTCCCACCACACACACAATGCAAACGCAGACTTGGAGGAGATTTCTTCTTATGATAGTCAAAGATGCTTACTACGCAAAATCAAATCATTTTGATATTATTATTAGTGCATAGTGTAGAAAATGTTTCGAAAGTATAATATTAATCTTAGCCAACATACGACCAGTATCGTATGCCTACTATAGCTACCATCTAAACAGTGGTGACCACCGTACGTAAATGGCAGGTTCTACAACTAATACCGTACAAAGTTCGTATTGGAGTTTGGATTTCCAACAAATGGTCAGGCTAAGGAACTTCCTTTTCCACGATGGGTACGTCCCTGGAATAGACGACCCGAGAAATAACCTAACATTACGGTTAGATCTCTGCCAACACAAGGCCGGATTACCTCTGCAAAAATAGGTAACTACTGACACGCGTATGCCATCCCCCGATCGTCACCGATCTTCCCGAGGATCCCCGATTTCCAACAAACCACATAGATAATAATAATGCAGTAACCACAGAGGTTAAGTATCTGGGCTCCATACCATGATACCACCTTTATCCAGAAGGAATGACATACACTAAGGGGCGCTACTCCCTAGAACCTTGCCGCATTCGTCCTGTTTCAACCATTTCCGGGGTGTGAGGCTCGACGAAGTCTCGTCCACAAAGCTACGCTTTCTCAAAAAGCCCTGCTTCGGGTCCAACAAAATGATCAACCTATGATCACAAAGATATAAGATCAAACAAATGATCATATCGCAAATGATCAAACACTGATCATTTCACAGCAACACTCAGTATGCCACGTTACCAAATTGGGATATATCGCTGATAAATTTCAACTACATAACCTCTGAGTTCGTACGTCTCAGAGAAGGGTGTTAAGCTAAGAGAATAAATTCTCCGCCACCAACAGAAATGTATTTGAAAGAAATCAGCTTTATATCTCAAATTGTAACGTCAGACACACAATCCATAAAAGTCTGTTCCGGGATCGAACAGAACCGAAGGCACTTCTCACGAAGCCCTTGCAAATCCGGATAATTTTCAATCACGTCAGGACTTCCCGTCACTAAGGGTGATAAAACCTCTAAATCGAAGATCAGTCGATGTAGAGTAACTCGACGGTAATCCTTCCGTTTTAAAAAATATCCGGTCTTCAACACCGGTCTTCAAATGCGATTCATAACGACGTATCACATATTCGGAATGGGTTATACGACCCCATGGTCCTTTCCCGGTTAACCCGAATAGTGAGCGTTTATTTAAAAATAAGTGTGGCATTCAAATTCATCCAATTCACAACAGATACCTATCTAAAGGTATTATTGATAGTCGGTTATTTAACTATCAATAAGGATGCGCAACATCATCAGATTCCAATAATTTTCCCAAATTATTTTATCTTCAAAAATATCTTTACTAGATATAAAATTTCCACACTTTAAAAATAGATCAACGTTTATTTTTAAAACAATTTTACATTCCATTTATAAATCCCATAGTGAATTTATATCTTCAAAATATCTACTGATATACGATTCTCAATTCGATTTCAAATATATTCAATTTCAATTTACCTTTACAAAGGTAAATTCTCAAACGTTCACTTCATATTGGAAAAGCAATTCCACACTTATTTAAAAATAAGTGTTTCACAAATCTATTTATTTTCAACGTTTGAAAATATTCGATATACTTAAAATCAAAATTAAGTATGTATCTCATTCTTTAAGGAAATCATTCTTAAATCACATTTATTTGAGTCAAAACGAATGTTGCGTAAAACATCGTTACGACGACTCGAAATCACTAGTATAGGGATTCGGAATTAAGATAGATATATAAATCCCAATACTATATAAAATATTTCCTTTCGGAAATCATTTACTATAACAACAGTGTTATAGTTCACCATTTCCTTATTTTTCGAAAACGTCTATTTCAACAAGAACTGTTGAAATCTATGATTTCGATATTCAATATAATTTAAAACATCGTTTAAAACAATTAACTTCATTTCAAATATCACTTTCCCAAAACCATATCTATTTTACTTAACAATATATTCACTGTCCAAAATCGTGAATATAATTTACTTAACAATATTTCAATCTTTTCCACACATTTTTATTTCAATAAAAATTCGCTATCCAAAATCGCGAATATATCTTCTTTGATAATCTTCTATATTTAATTTATCGAATTCAATCGATTTCGAATTTATAAACACGGTTATAAATTCTATTTCTATTTATAAAAACTTCAGTTTATAAATCTTCTTTATTTACCAATTCAATTCACAATTCAATTTATATACCACAATCCATATTATAAGTTAAATACTTATAATTTCATTTATTTACAAAGATCATTCTTTTAAAACTTTACAACTGTAAAATTTACCCTTTTATAAACCCATTTTAACGTCATTTCCAAATACTACATCAATTACAGATTGATTTCCAAAATTTTATCATTTCTAAATAATTTTCCTTATTCTTTCCAATTTATTCAATATTCTATTTTTAAAAGAATTCTTCAATTTGAAATCATTTTTACATTGATTTCCCAAGTTATTTCAATTCATAAATTTAATTTCTAATTGGACTTCCAACTTATTTCATTTTAAATAAATTCCTTTTGAAGAGGATAAATTTCTTTGTCTCTTTCAGTCTATTTAAAAATCCAAATTTAAATTAAATTCTTCAATTTATAATCACTGTTTTATGAAATTCTTTTATTTAGCAATTTCACTTTATTCTGGAATTTATTCCATAAGATTATAAAAATTAACTTTTTATACTTTAAAAAATTCCTTTCTTCAAAATTATTAAATTTCTAAAATTGATTCATTTAGAAATTCCTATTTTTGATTTCAAAAATCCAATTTCGTATATTTTGGAATCCAATGATATCAAACATCCATTCGGCCAATTTTATTTTCAAACAATTCCCAATCATCAATATCATCGATCGTATCAATATAATCATTCACAGAATTATCATATCACAATAAAATAAATTCACAACAATATTGAGGGGTCCAGTTGGATCCCTCCAACCTGTTTCCCTGCATCCAAAGACGTTAGCACAATACCAATTCCGCTCCAGTACGGAATTATCGCGGTATATAGGTTTTTATAAATCCGCTTACTAACGGCGCAATAGGGTCTCATCCGCTATACGAGGCGGGAAATCATCAATCCAATATATACATATGCCAATATGTATATATTGCTATATATAATAGATATATCCTAAAATATCTAATAGCACATTCAATAGCAATCAACACAATCAATAAATAACTGAAAATTCCACTTTCATTTTTGAGTGAGAAAAATCTCACCTTTGCTTTTAATTTGCAATCCAATTTCAATCCCAGTTTGTTTTTCACGATCTTTTGACCTGGTATAAATATTTTTATAAAATTTATCAATATCCGAATCAATTGACTAATTAAATTTTTCATTCGATAAATTAATTAACTTGTGATTTTATTTTAAACCAATTTCTTTATAAAATTAAATTTATATTTCAAAAGGAAATTCTATCTTGTTTATATAAAAAGGAATAAAATTTTAAACTAATTTCTTTTTTTCCAAATTATTCTTAATGACTAAAATAAAATTTAATAAGTTGACTTAACACTTTGTTTATCAAATCCATTTATTTAAAAATAAGCTAGTATATTTATTATCATTTGAAATTATATATATATATACATATACTTATAAAAATAACCTTTATAGATTTTCAAAATTTTCTTTACACAAAACTTTATCATATATTATATAATTACCAGTAAATAAAATTAGTTATATATGTATATTCACTTTATTCTTCTCTTCGAAAATAATCCATTTTATTCTCAACTTCATTTATACAAAATGTCTTCTGTTTTTAAAACCATATATATATTTTCTGAAATGAAAATTTCTGTTTTAACTATATATATATATATCTCTTATCTTTTTTTTTTCTTTCTGCATGTATAAATACTCAAATATAAATTTAAACTAAATTAAAATTTTTAAAACAATACCTAACTGCCGACCATCCAGATCGTGGCCACCAACAAGACGAACCCGATCTCCTCGACATCGCTGAGTCTCCCCTCCTTCACAATCGAATCTCTCGAGCCTGCCGCCTCGATAACTCCCCAATCGCCGCGATTCGCCCAGACAAACGCGCCCCCCTGCACGCATCCCTAGTCGCCTTCCCAGTCGAGCACGCGCGCCGCCCCGAACAGACGCGACCTCACCTCGATCGAACTCGAGAAATCGACTATCGCCGTCTGCCTCCTTCACGTCGCGAACGCCAAACTCCCAAATGCTTCAAACTCGCGTACGCGAGCGCTATACTACCTGCTCAACTCGAGCTCGAATCCCCCACCTGCACGAATCGAAGACCACGACAGTGCTTGGAGATTTGGGATCGAGGTGGGTTTAGGCATCGATTTGATTTTCGTATTTGAAACGTGGAGAGGGAAGAAAAAGATAAGAGGGAATTTTCGCTTTGAAGCTGGCATTCGAAATGGAGATAGAAGATTTTAAGTTTCGGCCATGGATTTTAATTTCGAACGACAATTTTCTTTGTTTGCGATGTTTGTTTTTAAAAGAAGAGGGAAGGGACAATAGATCGTGTCTTTGCAGAGGAATACGTGCTTACACGAATCCGTGATTCACTGCGTGATTAAAGGAGTGAGATAAGGGATGTTGTCCCTTGTTTAAATTTTTAAAATTTAAATTTAAATTCAATTTGTTTCGGTACAATTTTTTCGCGTTTATTTGTCGTATTCTCACCCAACAACTCCAACCGATACGAAATTTAAAACCCGGTGATAATTTAACGTTACGGACCCAATGGAACCGGTTTCGTCGAATTCCGAGACCGTTTGACAAATGACTATTTTTAAATATCGGTTCGAGCGATATAAATTTCAAAACTGAACAAACAGTTTCAGATTAAATTCTAAAGCTTCGATTATTTTCTGTATTATCAATACGAATTTTAAAAGCTTTCGAAATATTTTTCTTCAGCTTTAAATTGAAGATTCAAATTTTTATTCAACATTTAATAGATTAAATTTTTTTAATTTAATCACCAATTTTAAACTTATATCGGGAATTCAAATTAAATTATCGTTCAAATATTTAAAATTAATTAAATATTCTCAATTTAATTTGGTCAAAATTCCGGGTCGTTACACATATATTCTATATGCTACTATCGTGCTTATGTATAGATATATGCAAACATATCATACACCTCAAAGCAAAATGAATTGAAACCCAAAGATGGACAATAGTTTTTCTTCAAACAGGCTTTATACAAAACCAAACAATCATATTCGAAAGTCAATACCTGTGAAAAACTTACATAAATATCGGTATAAATTAATATATACAGTTAATATATAAACTGACATATATAACGTATCATGAATATATTTATAAACTTATATAAACAAGCCTAACTCAATAAGGATTAATATATATACCTAGCTATTAAGAAAACGAAACTGTTAAATAACTTACCACTTACCAAACAAATACATTAATTTCACAATATCATATATATATACACCCAACACGTATATACATCATCAAGCCAAAAGAAGACTTACGGCTGTTCTAGGCGGAGAATGGGAAGAATAGGCGGTGAAGGCTGAAGCTAGGGTGGTGATACTCGGTGATGTGTCAGCTAAGCGCTGCGTGGCAGAAGGGTCAAAGGAGGCGGTGGTAGGCGAATGGCTTGTTGTGCTAAGGTGGATGCGGGTCTGGAGGTGCAGGCGGTTGCTTGAAGTGGAGACGTGGACGGAGGAGGTTGGCGGGGTCGCTGGTCGGAGAGGTCGTGGTGGTCGGAGGCTGGACTGGAGGCGATCGGGTTGTGTGCGGTGACTATGGCGAATGGGTTCAAGGCGTCGGCTAGGGGAGTCGGGCTGCGGATGAAGGCCACGTGGGCGTGGAGTAAGGCCATCGGCAGGCGCTTGGGTGTGTGGGAGGGATGTGAAGGCATGGCAGAGGCGGAGGGAAAGGTTGCGTGCTTCGGGTAATAGGAATAAAAAGGAGATGAACAGTGAATTATATACAATCATTTATAATATTATATTTTCCTTTTAGTAAGGTAGGCAGAGAGAAAGATGAAACTGGGAACCAAGTAAATATTCTTTTCAAGAAGGACGTAAGAAAGAGAAATGGAAAGAGTGCTGAAGAGGAAAAGCTCACGCAACCTGACAGCAAGGTAAATGGACAGAGAAATGAACCGGTGTATAATACGTTGGAAAAGTGAAAGCCCAACAGCTAAATTCTAGGAAATATCAAAAGTCATGACCGTTGGTTTCAACCGGTAGATAATTAAATGGTTCTTGGAAAACAAAAGATTAAAATTTGGATATCGCTACAGTTAGCCGTTTACAGATTTCGCTGCGTACCGGGATTCGAAAAAAACAGAAAGGAATATACCGTTGAGATCAGCATGACTAGACGATCAAAACGGCATATAGATATCAGTGGTATGATTGAATTATAAAAATTTCGAATTTTTTTTATAGCGGAAAATGCAAGAAAAACGCTGAAAAATAAGATCGACGGAGCCAAAGATGTCCGAATTTGGAAAAACGACAAACTGACATCTTGCTCAGAAGATGGTTTAGAATTTTTCTATGTAAAAATATTTTGGTTTTGGAAACGTTTTATTTTCAAAGCTTTTTAACTGATTAAATTGAAGTAAATTTACGAGCGAAATAAACTTTCAAATTTTCAGACGAAAATTTACCAGTTGCTATGTTTAATTAGACGTATTCCAAATATCAAATTTATATTTCAAAATTTTATCGTTTAAAATTTCACAAAATTTCAACTAATTACGTTATTAAAACAGTTGAAATTTACGGGTCGTTACACTCTCCCCCACTCAAAACTTTTCGTCCCCGAAAAGGAACGAGGTAGGAGAATAGAAATAACCAGAAAGAAAACAGATTGAAACAAATAAAACAATTAGTTTAAACCGTATAAATTTCAATTTACCTTAATTAATACTCAATATTTGATTTAAAATTCAGGGTATTTCAATAATTTGATTTAATTCTAACTTATTAATATTTGATACCAAAAGATTTCTTCGAAACAAAATTTTATTTTATTTATCTCATTTATTCATTATTTTATTATCCAATCATTCTTTATTAACAATTTCTAAAATCATAAACTTGAATAGCCATTTATTACAATCATATTTTATTCAACAATTTTAATTCTTCTTTATTCCAAATTATTATTTAAATTTATTCTACTTAATATATCTAATCACATATATTTAACCCATATAAATTAATTTAAACCATAAAAGTTTCGATTTAAATAAATTTACATCTATTAATTTCTTTTAAATTCAAGGTATTTTCATATGTTGATCAAATTTCAATTTATTAATTCTTTCAAAACAAATTTATTTTTCAATTGTCTTATTATTCTATTTATCTCTATTGACATTTTATAATTAAAATTTAAGTGTATAACATTTATAATAACCACTCAAATTTTATTTATAAATTCAATTTATCTTATATATTATCCAATTACATATTCAACTTCTGAATGATTTAGGTAAGTTGTATTAGAATGCAGTTGAACAATATACAAATAAAATTTTCCAATTCAATTATTCAAGTTTAAATATTTATTCCAAATTTTGGTTTTATCTATAATTAAAATCATCTATTAACCAAACTTAAGAATTAGATTTCCGATTAACTTTAAACAATTTAGAGATATATAATATATTTATATCAAATCAAATTAAATTTTAAAATAAGATACCTATATATATGTCAATCAAAATATACTGAAGAAATTTAAATCCAAATAATTTTTTTCAAAACAAAACCGTAGCAAAGCTACAAAATGGTTTCTCCACTTCGAAACTCGAAAATGAATGTCGATGATGCGGCCGCCATCACCGAAATTATTTTCCAGCGACAAAGAGAAGAGCACTGATTTTAACATTTTAAAATTCTTTGAAAACGATTTCTATTTGAAAATACCTTCAATAATATATACTTTAGAATTCTTTGGAAACAAATTATAGTCAAAATACCTTTAAATAATGTGCATTTTAAACCTTTAAAACCATAGTTCAGAAATCATTGGAAATTAAATTCTCAAATTTCTGAATTAAATTCATTTCAAATTCCAAATCAAATTATAACTAAATTTATAAATTCATTTATTTATTATGCAATAGTCAATGGTTTACAAAACAATAAATGAAAATCAAATATTATTATTTCAGACAACACATTCATTAACAATTTAATTTCAGAAAACTTATATTTATATATAATATAATCATACAAAACTATTTTGTTTACCAAATTTGAAAACGATATTGTGTCAGTTTGCTTTGCTCAAGTGTTTTGGAAATCCTATCGATAGCGTTGATCAAACGAATCGATCGGAAACCCAAATCAACATCAACAACTCAAACAACACAATATATAAAACATTTTAAATATTAGTTTACAAATACATTTCTTTGCTCGACGATACAGGAATGAATTTTCAAAATAAGGATAGGGTTTCAAAATTAGATGGACTTAAATCAAAGAGAAATTTGATTCGAAGATAAGTTCAAAACAAGATACGATGATTAAATAACAAAGTAGGAAGATTGATACTTTGTATAAATCGCGGGCAACTTTAACCAGGTCGACCGTGACTTCGAGAATAAGATCGATGTGGAATTCCGAGGCAAATCTACATTTAATCTTAAGAATAGAATTCAAGAATAGTAGGAGATAGATAGCATCGTAAACCGATGATACAGAAATCTCCGGTAAATCAATGCCAATCGTAAAGGAGTTTACTTCTTTACGAATCATTCGAAGATTGGCGAGACCGCCGATCTATTATAGATATCATTCAAAATGGAGTTATGGGGTGCTCCAGAATTGAAAGAAGACGAATAGTGAGGGACACGAATGAATTTTTGAACCGCAGGGAACGTTCCAAAATTTCAAAGGAATTAAGTCAAAGGAAGAGATTGAAACTCGAATGAGAGTGATTTTGTAAATACATTTACACTATATGCTTAGTTTTGCCTAGAGCTACCAAAGCTCTGATACCAACTGTAACGACCCGCCATTTTGGACCATTCGCATCCATTATAAGTGTATAGGTAGACACTCATGCCGGAGTTGAATTGCTCAAAATACCGCGTTGTTAATTTAAATTGGCAAAACTGAACATATACAATAAATAAATAATCACAGATCACAGACACAGAGTAATAAGTGCAGTGGAAATAAAAGAGATAGTAGTTCATGAAGCTACTATATGAATATATAAATACATCAGAGTTTACAACAGAAGAGTAATACGATACATCAGAGTTAAACCAGATACAATGGGAGAGTAACACGATACATCAGATACAAATCAGAATGCATCACTGGAATCATCGAATACTGGAAGTAGAATAGATGGCTGGATCTTCAAGCAAAGCTCCAACTCCAAAGGTGAGTCTCGAATACTGGTACACTCAGTCTGACCCGAGCGTAAAGAAAAATACAAAACACCCGAGTCAGGATTAACATTCTTATATTAATAAATCCAACTCAAATGAAATAGCAATTGAAATACAAGTAACTCAAAGGATGTTTGGAATAAGCATCCTTTAAGGATCCGTCAAAACTATCTACTATGTAGTAATGTACGATAAGTAGATAATGTCTATCAGTAATATAAGAAGATATCAAAATAGCGTTAAGTCATGGCCCATTCCACCCTTAACACATTTTTATTCCCAAAAGCATATACAAGACCGTAGTTTCCCCAAAACCGGAAGTCACCAGAGGGCAATCCATATACTCAAGGTACAAAACAAATTCGTAGTGGTCGCGCATAAATGGAATACAAGTATGACAAGACACATGAGGCTATACCCAAGGTAGTGATACTACCGTTCGCCTGATCCGGACTGGTGAGAACGCAACGCCGCAGCGCCCGCAACACCGTGAAACAACACTCCCAAAATCAAGGGTGCACCAATCGACAACAAGTATAAGTAGTTCGAAGAAGTGTGTCCACTTGAGGTATCAATCCTCCATTGGCCCGGCACAGCTCCTGTTTTAGTCATTTCCAATTTGACACAAGTGTCAAGGCTATCCATTATCGTTCTCTTTCTTCAGTCATCACGAACACCATTCCAACCACTTCATTCTGGATCATCACTCCGCGTATAGTTATTAAAGTGGTTTTCGGTTTAGATAGAGAGTATATCCATAACCGAATTCCGGTCTCTTTAATAACTTCCGTAATTATTTCACCGATTGGTCGTTTATATATTTCAAAAGCCAAATCAATTTCAATTTCAATTTCAATTCGTAAACCAACATTTCATTTGTCTAACAAAACAGTTTCCATACTTTACGTTTCAAAACTTCCAAATTACCATTTCAAAATCTTGTAATTCAATTTCAATCTTTATATTGAAAACACTTCAAATATTGATTCAAGTTCGTAAAAAGTTTCATTTCGAAATCATTAGAATCAATTTAGTTTTAACATTCAAATCAATTTACATTTATTTATCGATTTCATTCAATATTCGTTAAGTAATTTCCAATTCATTTAAATCCATTATTTAAATTCAACTTCATTTTATCAAAACTTACAATTTAATTAAATTAAATTCATCAAATCAAATCCTTTAAATTTCAAGTCTTACTTTACATCCAAAAATATCACATTTCAATTCTTGTTAAAGAAATTCAATTTCACTTATTTACTTCTTAGATAATTTTCCAAACTTAATTAATAAAGAAACTCAATTTCAATTATTACGAAGTAAAATTCACTTATTCAAAAATTCAATTTAATTTAATCATTAAATAATTCAATCTTATTAATTATTAAATAATTCAAAACTTAAATATTAAATAATTTCAAAGTTTTAAAATTCCAACTTAATTATAATTTCAACTTAATTATTAAATCATTTCACAGTTTAATAATTTCAACTTAATTATAATTTCAAACTTGATTATTAAATCATTTCAAACTTAATTCAATCATTTCTCAAATTAAACAACATTCTTACATCAATTACATTGTTAATATTTTATTTCATATTTACATATTAACATTTTCCTTTCGTTACATTCAAATTCCAACTTCATTTCAAGACCATATTATTTATTCAAATAAAATCTTCGTTTTATTTTTAAATCAAATTATTGACCAATCGGGTTTTATTTAATTTTCTTTCCTAGGTCAAAGTTCAATTTTGGGTATTTATCATTTCAACCCGATTCCAATTCAATTCCAAAATCAAAGCATAGTAAAGGGAACTTGCAGTGTGATAACAGGGATGGTGTCAAAGTAAATAAACAAGCAATAACAACAAACAATAACAATCCAAAAATTAATTCAAATAATCCCGAAATAATCGTATTAATTCGCATTGTTATTTGTACGAATTAATATAATTATTTCTAGAATCTACACTATCATTTCATGTAGATTAAAGATTATTACATTACGGTTTTCACTTGTCATTCAATTTACACTTTCATACATCATCAATTTAACAACATACATTCAGTGGTTCAAAATGTAATCAAACAAATCCAACGTGTCAATAAATTTAACAGTTAAAGGGGTCATATTTTACAAATGTCAGTTCATCAAATTTAACATTTAATTATCCTATATCAAATTCAATTTCATACTATTTATCATTCTAACATTAACAATTTAACGTCCAATATAAACATCAACAATCAATCAATTATCAGCCAAACTGTATTATCATCGCATAAATAATTAACAGATAATGGTGTCAGATGTCACAGATGAACTGATACAGGTAATAGCATATATAACAGTGTCATTAGCTAATAGCAGCATATTTCAATTGTCGTTTCAATTGAAATCAAATCTAATAAATAAAAGAACGTTAATCGTGAGTGAGTGCTCACCTTTCGAGGCTAGAGAAGTTTTGACAAGGAAAATGGGCTACGAATCCAGACACGGATCTCCAAACGAACAAGGTTGGCACGAATTTGACGGATAGGGCTGATAAATATAGATCGATGGAAACAGATCAGAAACTATTTGAAGTAGACCGAAACAAAACATATATTATTCTAATATATTATTTTCTTAACCAATATAAATTTTGAAGCTCATTAAAATTAAATTTTTATACGTTTTCAAAATTTATAGTTTAACTAAAACGCACATATAAATCAACATATATACATTATATTTTGAAATGAATATTTATATATACACTTTTTTTTTTAAAATCGACATACTTAAATATATACACGTATGGCCCATACGTTATGTAAAAAGCATATATACTGATATATTGAAACAATCAATATTTTATATATAACAGAGTTTGAACACACATGCAATTACTAACTCGATGCATATAGCTGGCAGACTAGTGACTTATATAACTTATGTACCTATAACATTTTCAAATCAACACTTTATATATAACAGAATGTCCAACTTTTTATATTAATTCACTTTTACACTTTTTTTTATATATGTACAAAAAAAACAAATGATATAAAACTATATATATTATATGCAGGCAACGTGTAAAGCCTTTAAAACTTATTGTATATTAAAACTAACATCCCTTTTTATATATGCGTAAGAAGACTGTATATATACGAATTTAAAGTAAATATTAATATAAACCTATATACATATATACTCTGAACTAAATATAACTAATATATATAGGTTGATATATTCTTACTGTAAGCTAAACATAAAAATATATACTGGCTAAAACATATATTCTATATGCTACTATCGTGCTTATGTATAGATATATGCAAACATATCATACACCTCAAAGCAAAATGAATTGAAACCCAAAGATGGACAATAGTTTTTCTTCAAACAGGCTTTATACAAAACCAAACAATCATATTCGAAAGTCAATACCTGTGAAAAACTTACATAAATATCGGTATAAATTAATATATACAGTTAATATATAAACTGACATATATAACGTATCATGAATATATTTATAAACTTATATAAACAAGCCTAACTCAATAAGGATTAATATATATACCTAGCTATTAAGAAAACGAAACTGTTAAATAACTTACCACTTACCAAACAAATACATTAATTTCACAATATCATATATATATACACCCAACACGTATATACATCATCAAGCCAAAAGAAGACTTACGGCTGTTCTAGGCGGAGAATGGGAAGAACATGCGGTGAAGGCTGAAGCTAGGGTGGTGATACTCGGTGATGTGTCAGCTAAGCGCTGCGTGGCAGAAGGGTCAAAGGAGGCGGTGGTAGGCGAATGGCTTGTTGTGCTAAGGTGGATGCGGGTCTGGAGGTGCAGGCGGTTGCTTGAAGTGGAGACGTGGACGGAGGAGGTTGGCGGGGTCGCTGGTCGGAGAGGTCGTGGTGGTCGGAGGCTGGACTGGAGGCGATCGGGTTGTGTGCGGTGACTATGGCGAATGGGTTCAAGGCGTCGGCTAGGGGAGTCGGGCTGCGGATGAAGGCCACGTGGGCGTGGAGTAAGGCCATCGGCAGGCGCTTGGGTGTGTGGGAGGGATGTGAAGGCATGGCAGAGGCGGAGGGAAAGCTTGCGTGCTTCGGGTAATAGGAATAAAAAGGAGATGAACAGTGAATTATATACAATCATTTATAATATTATATTTTCCTTTTAGTAAGGTAGGCAGAGAGAAAGATGAAACTGGGAACCAAGTAAATATTCTTTTCAAGAAGGACGTAAGAAAGAGAAATGGAAAGAGTGCTGAAGAGGAAAAGCTCACGCAACCTGACAGCAAGGTAAATGGACAGAGAAATGAACCGGTGTATAATACGTTGGAAAAGTGAAAGCCCAACAGCTAAATTCTAGGAAATATCAAAAGTCATGACCGTTGGTTTCAACCGGTAGATAATTAAATGGTTCTTGGAAAACAAAAGATTAAAATTTGGATATCGCTACAGTTAGCCGTTTACAGATTTCGCTGCGTACCGGGATTCAAAAAAAACAGAAAGGAATATACCGTTGAGATCAGCATGACTAGACGATCAAAACGGCATATAGATATCAGTGGTATGATTGAATTATAAAAATTTCGAATTTTTTTTTATAGCGGAAAATGCAAGAAAAACGCTGAAAAATAAGATCGACGGAGCCAAAGATGTCCGAATTTGGAAAAACGACAAACTGACATCTTGCTCAGAAGATGGTTTAGAATTTTTCTATGTAAAAATATTTTGGTTTTGGAAACGTTTTATTTTCAAAGCTTTTTAACTGATTAAATTGAAGTAAATTTACGAGCGAAATAAACTTTCAAATTTTCAGACGAAAATTTACCAGTTGCTATGTTTAACTAGACGTATTCCAAATATCAAATTTATATTTCAAAATTTTATCGTTTAAAATTTCACAAAATTTCAACTAATTACGTTATTAAAACAGTTGAAATTTACGGGTCGTTACACTATTGTTGTTAAATTTAACTAAAATTTTAATTGAAACTAAATTAAGATATTACAACATTTAAAATGTCGTCTTTTGTTAATGAACTGTTTTTAAACATAACATTTCGTAGCATTCTCTAAGTGCTGCGAAAGTTGAATTTTCTTTGTTTAATAAATTCAAATGAATAAATGATCTTTGAAAAGGATTAAATTTGAAAATTAAATATTTAATTATTAAATATAATGAATTGACTTTAAATGATTTAAATGGAATAGTTGATTTGGGAAATACAACTATTTTGAAATGTGATTAAATGATATTTAAATTTAATTTAAATAGATGATGTTTTGAAATGATATTTTGATATTTTGAAATGAATTTGAAGTGATATTAAATCTTGGAATAAATAATTGAAGTTTATATTAGTATGAAAAATATTTGGTTTACTTGTAATCTGAATCTATTTAAAATATATTGGACTTATGAAATATAGGATAATAAAGCTTTGGAATTTATTTTATAATTTGAATAGTTATTTTGTGGATTAAATCGATATTTGAAATTTATAAAATTTGAAATGGTCTATGGAAATTTAATTGAAATAAATGATTGAATATAATTGAAACTTTGGAAATTGAATACTTGATTTGAAATATAATACTTACACTTTTAAATGAATTTAAATGAATTAATTTGTTGAAATATAAACTATTTAAAAGATGACTAGAAATGATAATAAATGAATGATATCTCTGAATTTAAAAAGGGTATCTAAAGTTGAATATTTGGATTTGAACTCTAATGATGATTTGATAATGAAGGTTTGAAATGATATGATATTTTGATATATTAAATGATTTGAAATGAAGTTTTGAAAAGATATGATATTTTGATATATTAAAATGATTTGAAATGATGTTTTGGAAAGATATGATATTTTGATATATTGAAATAATTTGAAATGAAGTTTTTAAATGATATGATATTTTAAATATATTGAAATGGTTTGAAATTGATTTAATCTTTATTTTGATAAAGATTTGGATTTGAAATGATATTCTATCTTGAAGTATAAACTGTTTTAAAATATAACCACGGGTTATAATAACGATTGGTTGTTAAAGAGACCGGGATCGGATATGGACATACTCTCTGTCGATACCGAAAACCACTTTGACAACTGTGTACGCGGTGGAGTTTCCAGAATGAAGTAGGATGGTGGCGACGATCCTAAGGTATATACGTAGACCCGACTCCCGTGAGTTGGCATAAGGTGACTAAAACAGGAGCGATCTCGGACCAGTGAGGTAGCACCTCTTATCGGACGCACTTCTTCGATACCATTCTATTACTTTGTGATTTTTGGTGGCCACCCTTGATTTGGGAGTGTTGTTCGAGGTGGACGGTAGTGGTTGCTATGCGTTCCATCAGTCCGTGTGCGTAATTGGTATATCTACCCTGGCATTGCCTTGTGTGCCGTGTCACCTACCATATCGAGCCCACTACGATTTTGGTTTAAAGATCCGACCGCGTTAAGGTTCACCATCCCCTTAACGCTATTTTCTATATGATTATACTTTACTGATTAGACACTACTGTATATAGCATATATTACTATATAGTAAATAGTTTAACGGATCCTTAGAGGATGGGCGGTCCCAAGCATCTTCTAAGTTACTTGTACTTTTACTACAGTTCACTTGAGTTGGTTTACATTGTATAAGTATGTATGTCCTGACTTGAGTGTTTGTATTTTTATTTACGCTCAGGTCAGCCTGAGTATTCACAGATTTGGATTCCACCTTCTTGAGATTGGAATCGTTGGAGATTATCTGCTTGTCTTGTCCTATCTATTTCAGTTCTGTTGTTCTACTCAGCTCGTACTTGGTTATTTTATTGAGACTTCTGTTGTACTCTATTTCTTCTATTACATCTTATGTAACTCTGATATATTTATATAGTAGCTTCATGAACTACTATTTCTTTTACTTCCGCTGCATTATTTTACTCTGTGTTTGTGATATGTGATTATTTATTTACTGTATATTCTGAGATTTGCCAAATTTTATTTACAACGCGGTATTTTGAGCAATTCAAGTCCGACATGTGTGGATGCGAATGGTTGAAAATATCGGGTCGTTACAGACAGAAAACAAAATACGATCGCGCACAACAATGTAACACGATCACAAAACAAAAATAAAATAAACAATTTAACTTATTCTATAAAGTGTCAAAAATGCCCGCGTTTGCCGTAAAATACGTCAAACGAAAATTTACTTATTTTTTAAATTAAAAATTATGGGAAAATTCCTATAAATTAAATTAAAAATACTTCATTGAAATCAGATCTAAATTTGAAATGGATAATTTATCATAATTTAAATTCAAATCCGAATATTTAAATAAATTAAATATTCAAATTTGAAGACCCAAAATTCGGGTTGTTATAGACATTTCTTAAGAAATTTATGTATGATTACTAATTTCAAATTAGTAATCTTTATATCTATTCCATTTTATCAGTTCCTCTTATCCATTTGTCCTTATTAATTATAACTCCCAAATTCATTTCCATTAGTTGCCCATTAATTAGAGTTACAGTCTTTAATTAACCAATTATAATCCCTAATCTAATTCCATCCATTATTTCCCATTAATTTCCCATTAATTAGGGTTACAATCCATTATTTCCTATTAATTATAGACAATTCCTAATTTATTGTCGATTAATAGGAATTACTACATTTCCAAATTCTACCTATTCGCTTTCCTTAGTAATAACTAACGAACGTTACGCACAAATAACGCATGAATAAACGTTGTTCCCCCTTTTTGTTAACTACGGAGAATAAATCTGTACTTTACACATCTCTTCCCTTTTTGTTTTGTTCCTTGTTAAATCAAGCATTGCTTTTTTGAATCAAAAGTGGAAAAATATATAAATTTATAAAAATCAAACGGATGTTCTTCCTACAAATTAAACTATGAAAAATCTATAACTTAGCACAAATTTGGGCCATAATCCAAAAATCCTATTTTACACCCAAGTACAAATCTAGAATAAAATATTCATCATTCAAATTCTAAAATCTTTGGGACTAATTTTTAGATCTAGGTGTAAACATATTTCAAATTAGGTCTAAACAAGAATATGTAGGCAATAATTTTCTACACTAATTTAACCTACAGTTCACAAATAAAATTGATTTAGGCGAAAAATCATACGTATGTCAATGGAATAAATTTAAGATCATAAAAAATATGTAAAATTCACACTCACCTTTTAAAAGCAATCCAAATCTCCAAATTCAAAGTAGAACCTTAAATTCATCTGCAAATCCTTTTTAATCCAAGAAATATGTATAAAAGGGTATATACATACATTAGAATTACAGATCTGAGAAGAGATTTGGGATTGGAAGAGAAAATAGATAAAAATATACAAATATATATAAATTACCTCAAATACGCGCATAGTTGGTTCTCTTCTCTTCTCCTTTTTATTAGATTTTTATTCTCCTCCAATTTATATGAACATAAATACAAATATCGTATTTTTATAATTTAGAAAGAAAGTTGTAACAACCCAAATTCCAGCGGTCCGGATTTTTCGCAAGAATGCTAAAACCCAAGACAATGAATCCCGAGTTGGGTATCTGGTATCCTGCAAATAGGCAAAGATAAATGTATCAGAGCTCAATCAATTATCTCACAGCAAAATTAGCTAAAATATAATAGTAAGTAAATACTCACCCAAATAATAATACTTTCTAAGCAAGTGTCATAAAGCTGAGAATTCTCTGCCATACCTAACCTGTAGGATGTTATGAGGAGGGGGTCAGAACAAAAGTTCTGGTGAATGAATAAATTATATAATTCTAGGCTTAATTCTACATATACCGTTTTATTTCCATTTATTCTTAAATTAGATTCATTGGGTTACAACACTCTCACCTCTGCTCGTGAACCGTGCCCGTCTACCCCATAGTAAATAAAAACCTAATAACTAATATATACATATATGTAGCTATATGTCCAATGACCATATTGGTCCTAGGTACCACCCATGGTACCTTCCGTATCCTCCTCAAAAAGAACTCCATCGTATAGCTTCGAGAGTGTTCTAAATTTTTTATCTATAAAGGACCGCTTCGTAAGACCTACAGATGCTCCACTACTTACTATGAAAAACATAAATTGCATCCGCACTAGTCTATACCAGTGCTCGGACATCCACAATGTACCACCCAATGCGTATGTTGAGGACTACGTAATCGTTATGTCTACTATCTGAGCTCCGCCTACAAGGTCTACCTTGTACGGAACTCAGTCGGGGATTTTCTATATTTGTAAAGGTTGCTTCGTTAGGCTTATAATACAGATATTCTAGTTGGTCTGTCCCTTTCTCTTCGTGGCTATGGCCCCATGCAGCCACCCCTCAACTAATCGAAAGACTTCTAAAGAGTCAAGTGGCCGTGCCCTACTGCAAACAATCTAACATCCAATTGGCGGTGCCCCTCCATCCAATGTCTCGATAGTGAAAGTATCATTGGGCTGTCGAATTAACTCTAGTCTTTTCCGAACTCGCTCTTGGTCTTGATGCTGGCCGATATCCGCATGTGACTATCCTTTACCTTACTTGCAAGTACTGGACATACGAATACCCTACTCCAAACACCAAGCCCTTCTGATTACCTACAAAGGATCCGCTTCGTTAGGCCTACAATGCATATGCAGTCAAGGCATACTCTTTTGATGGAACACCTACAGACCTGCCTCCAAGGATGCAGCTTCGTAGGCCTACCCAGAGGGCCATCCTAAAGTATCCTCACATCCCATTGAAGTCCCAAACTTCCCTCTAGCCCAAAATCACTAAGTTGCACGTGCTCCTTCATTTTTGAAATCCGTGATGAACTGCTTCGTTAGGCGCTTCATCCTTTGGGCTGCTCCAAACGCATTTCGATTCTTTTATTAGACACTAAGTCTAATCTTTTAATTTGCGTTTAGTTTGCTTTCTTATTCTGTTGGCTACCTATTTTAATTTAATTAGCATATTCTTGCCTCCGTCTAATAGGGAATGCTGTTAGTATAAGCCACATTTACTATCTTGCTTAGTTAACTTAATATATAAATTCTTAAGTTCCTTAAAATAAGCCTCTTTTATTATTTCTATTTTATTTGCTTATTAACTTAATAAAAGTTGTTTAAATAAGATTCTATCATTATTCTCTACTATCATCACTTACCAATTTGTTTTAAGTTTCACGATAAGCTTTTCCGTTCTTATTTCATAATTATAACCTATGTTATAATTCTACTTGGAATTGTTACCTTTTCTTCTTTTATAGTCCGTTATGCAATTACAAGCGTTTCTTGCCTAGTCGGCGTTCTTTTATTACGATATAGAATTTTCTTTAATTCCCTAATATTACATGATCCACTTATCATAATAATTTCCTAGTTAAATAGTCTGCGCAGTAAATGCAGATTTAGGTTCCTTAAATTTCTTCATAGACTCAAATTCTTAAATTAATAATTTTCTTGTTTCAAATCATACTTTACTTTATTGTTCGATATTTTAGGAAGTAATTCTATTTTATTCGGTTGGTTATGAAGACTATATAATCCATTTCCATATTTTAATGTTGAATAACACTATAAACAATAATTCGTAACTGCAAGGTGTCTCTTTTACTATTTTGGAGTAGTGTAAAATACAGTGGTTTCTCTATTTTACACTAATTTCTCCTTTTTATTTCTTTAATTCTGGCGGTTACGTTTATCGTTATCTTTTAGCTATTAAATTATGGAAATGTATCATATCTTCTAATCAACCAATTAATCTAATAATTACCCCCAAAATAACTTTTCGCGTTTCAACGTAATTTATTACAGTAATTTTATCTCTCAACTTTTATTATTATACATCTATTTGCTTTCATTTCAGTTTTCTTATTTATATAATCCATATTTGCGTTTTACCTATTCTAATCCATACGCGAAGAAAGAAAAGAAGGGATGGAAGAAAACTGTCGCTTGCATAAAAATACAAAACATAGAACAAAAGATGTAAATAAGGCATAGAAATTAATGTTTAAATACTGTAAATAAACTGCAAATTTTCTTATAGTTTATCCTAATTTAATTAATATGATTAATTACCGAATAAAATTTTCTAAACGGGAATCTAACGATAATATATCTTAAACTTAAAAGATATATAAATAAATCCACTCACCTGTCATCGTTAGCTTCGCTTGTGCTCCGCCTGGTTCCATTGTCCTTCTGGATCCCCTTCTTCCAATGCGTATAATATTTTAATTTAGAAGATCTTCTCCCTAGAAATTATTTTCTATTTAGGGTTCAACCTTAGGTGATGAACCCATGGGGAAAAATCTAATTGTGAGAAGATAATTAGGCCTAGGGTCCTGTTTATATTAGAGTTTAGGGATCTCAGACTGTTAGGTTCTTGGATTAAACCTGTAGCCACCACGTCACAGGGTCGTTCGGAGCCATAGGATTGAAGAATGTATGGCTCACATCGCACAAAAAGGAGAAAACACGTCACGGTATAAATCTGAACGAATCTTCGTCCAGATTGCGCGCGGGTCGACTGGGCGGTCGACCGCCCTTAGTAAGCGTTCGATCGTGCGGTCGACCGTTCCTGGTCGGCTCATATCCATGTTATTTATTATATTTTATATTTTTTCCCATTCGATTGCTTATTTTGTTTCGTTCTTAACTCCTTCATATTAATTCGGTTTTAGACAAGTTATATATGAAAATTGATCAGAAAATTGCCCTGGGCGCAATGGTACTAGTTTCGGAGCCATATTCCGATAATTCCAAAATTATTTATTTTCATTATCTATCGTTATATGTTACATTTTAACTATATAAAAATGCGGGGTGTTACAAAAGTGGAGAAGAAGAATGGCAGAGCTTCGCTACCGCCTTTAGAAAAATATGAGAAGAAAAGGGAGGGTGAGGCCTGAATTTATAGGCACTAGAATCAACCACGACCGTATGATTTATAATATTAAATCTAGGTTGTTGCCGCCTAGGTTTACTACAGCCACCTGAAGGTGACCGATCGACTGACCATGGAGCACTGATCGTCCACTAGGGGTCTACCAGTCCCAATGACAGGTCGGCCTGTGGGTTCGGGCAATTAATTAATAAACGTTAATTTTTCTTATTTATTTATTTTCGTTTCAATTTTTTTTTCATCTATAGCTTCTTCGTTTGGACTCCAATCACAAAACTTGTAACATCCCTAATTTTTTACAACATTATTCAGTAAATTTAAGTAGATAAATTAAATAGAATAATGATAATAAGGAGATTGAGATTAGCATAAATTATGCATATAGGGTCATGCTTATTAATAAAATAAATGGGCTTAAAATTGGTTTATAAGAAAATTAACTTACATAAGGCCTTATTAGTAAAATAGCCGCACTTTATATTCACGGTTAGACATTTGCCTTAGTCTTTTCACGTTCATTTTATTTCTCAAAATCAAAACAAACGCAAGAACCCTAATAGAACCGACCATTAACAAAGGAGAAGAGGAAATTTTAATCAAAAGCTAAAGATCAAAAGCTAGGGAGGATTAATCAAGAACAAATCTCAAATTCTTTATCAAGTTTAAGGTGAATAATAATCTTCTACCATCTCTATTTTTATTCTATGATTATATAGTTTCGAATTTATGATTTAAGTTCATTATTATGATAAACTGGATGATGCTATGCTTGAGTTATATTAAGATGATTTGTTTTAATTTATAAGCACATGAATTTATACGGTTTTGGTATAAAACCGAGATTATATGATTTCAGATTTCCATGGAAAATTTTATGTTAAGTAAAACATGATTTTGGAGACAGGTTTTAATTTTCAGAATTTTCCAAGCTATGGAAATTTTATTATGAATTTTTATTGAAAAATATGATATAACTGGGTTCAAAATTTATTTCGAAAATTTCATGAAGAAATTGGGTCTAAAATTTTGATATGTTTGATTACATGATGAAATTGAATTTCTGTGATTTTTGGGTATTTTTCCTAGTTGATTTAGGGAAATAAATTATTTTAAAAGAAGGGCTTTCTTGCAAAATGTCGGTTTTTTGTTATATGGTAAGGTTTTAATGTTTAAATCCTTTAATTTGGATCTGAATAAATATAGCAGTTTTAAAAAGGTAAAGTATTTGAAAAGATTTATGGTGGCCAATCAGTGTTTTACAAATAGACAAGTTGTTAAAAAGAAATCACTAGAAGTTGTTTTAATTCAGCCTTTAAATCAAAAAAGGTGTTTCGCCTCTGTTAGTAAGTACCTTCCTACTCCATTGACACCGCCTCGTCTCAGTCGAAACCAACATGGTCAAAACCACTATAGTCGTAACCAATGCAAATGATGTCACTTAGGTGGTATGCAGTGGATTGGAAGGAAGACAAAAGCCATGGTGTCGAAAGGGGTAGCTTTCGATGAGGTCGAAACCCTGCTATGTTTTCATAAGTTAAACCCCTTGCCTAGATTTACCTAAAGCTTTGGACACAGTCGATTGCTATGCTTTCGAAAAGGTTATATAATTAGCTTTCGAAGAAGGTTGCCATGTCATGTTAAAGTATTTCTTTCGAAAGAGTACCTTTTTCTTTAAATAATTGCTTTCAAAAGGAGAGGTTTCGTCTCAATCGAAACCAAGCCGCTAATTCCCATTTTGACTACATTGAAGTCATCTATGTTGTCAAAAGGGTTGCTTCTGTTTTAACCTAAGCCTTTTTCCTGAATGCTTTCGAAGAGGTTGGGGTTACGAAGGTGATGGAGTCGAAAGGGTTTTCGACTCTGTCCTTCAAGGTTTTGATTTTAAAGGTCTTTGCTTTCGACTAAGATGGTTCTGACACCATCAATTTTTCCCCAAACTGATTTCTATTGGTTTCAAAAGAGATACTTTCATATACAACCATTTTGACCCTAATGATGTTTTTAAAGAGTACACTCAATGCTTTAGAAAGAGGTACTTTCATTTGTTTCGAAGCACTATATTTCAAAAAAAGATGATTTAATACCATCGAAAGGTATGATAGGTTTTGAAAGAATGTTTATTAAGGGCTTCGAAAGATATGTATACAATGTTTTGAAAATAGGGCTTTGCTTTCGAAGGAGGCTATCCAGAGGTTTCGTAAGAGATGTTTTTATGGTTTCAAAACATAAACCCAATCTCGATTTAATGTAATAACCATGGCATAAATAAAGATTTTGAAATGTTATTTACATTGTTATTAACCCATAACTGTATTTTGGGGAAAGGGCAGAATAACTAGTTAGGTTGACCCAGTAGTGAATATAACTAAACAGATGTTAAAATTTTAATTAAAGATATTGGCAAGGGCCAATAGCTTTACAGTAAGCCCATGGAAACCGTATGATATTGGCTCGGGCCAATAGGTTCATAGTCAGCCCATGAAAACTATGATTTGATACTGGCAGGGGCCAGTAGGTTTTGTAGTTAGCCCATGAAAACTATATCTGGATTAAGATATTGGCAGTCAACCAATAGGTTCCTAGTTAGCCCATGAAAACTAGGATAAGAAATAAGATATTGGAGTTACCAATAGGTTCTTAGTGATCCCATGAAAACAAAGTAATTGGACAGATAGTCCTTAACGTTTAACAGGTTCATAGTAACCCTAGAAACTATAATGGAGACAGATAGTCAAAATGAATGAGGATGGGTAATCCAGAATTGATTTAATTGTTTTGCATATCATCATAATGTTTTGAAATACTATGTTTTTAACCATTTTGGATGCAGGAGCATAGTTTATGGTTTTATAAAAGTTTTAGGATACTAGTGAGAGGAAAACCCGTTCCGCTAAGCGGCGTAGTCTTACTAGATATCCAAATGATTTGAGATGGTAAATTATTATTCATACCAGGCTTTATGTCTGACTCGAAGTTTTTGTCTTCCCCTTAAACTCTAGGGTACTCAATTGATTTTGAGTAGGTTGAGAGTTAAGGTGCAACGACCCAGGTTTTTCGTCGTTTGATTTCGAATAATTAAATGGTTTTAAATATTGAATTTTGAACTATAAATTGATTTTGAATATGAAGAATTGGGTTCATTTATGGATTCAGAATTTAAAAATTAGCGATTTATTGGATAATTTAATTATTGAATTTTATAACTGAATATTGGTTAAATTATTGTATCTTGAGTTTTAAGCCCGATAAAAATAGTTTAAAGGCTTGTAAAATTTATATTTATAATGGTGAAAATAATAAAGGTTTTTAAATTTAATTTAAAAGTGATCTGTTCAATTTTAAAAATAGTTGTTCAAATTGACATTTAAAAATAGCGATCCGGGGCACAGTCTCAAATTTCGACGAAACCAGTTCCATTGGATCCGTAATAGTGTATTATTATCGGATTTCAAATTTTTGTGGTGATTGGAGTTATCATTTGATCGTACGAGATATAAACGCGCTGAAATTTATATCAAAATTTAAATATAATAATTGGGTCCTAAAAGCTATTTTTTCCATACGATCGAATTAGGACTCGAAACCTTTTCCATTGCGTTCGAAATAGGGGTATAACATAGTGAACGCCTAGCGGCACGCCTCGATAGGAGATCAAAATTTTTAAGTTGCTAAAACAAGATATTTTCAATATTAAAATTTATATTTGTCAAGTCAGGAATCAAGTCGAGCCGTCCTTCATCCTTTCAAACCGTAGCTTATTCTCTCACACAAAAATCAAATCACCTGTCCCTCTTTTTCTAATCGTATACGAATCGCTTCGTACATTTAAAAGAAAATAAATAGATCGTGACTCCTTTCTTTCTTCATATGTTCATATTCAAATGTTCACTGAAAAGAAAATGGGGGTTTGTCGTTTTACTAAAATCGATCAGGTCGCATTAATTCAAATCATTCACCAAATCTATGCGAGTATACCGGGTTCCCATCTATTTCCAATCCCCCTTCAATCCCGATCGATAGCTGCGGGCACTCACCCTCAGGATCGATCACTTAGAATTAGAGTGGCGAGCCAAGAAGATCTCTCGCGATCGATTTAAGAGGGGAGCAACTAGGGTTCGAGTGATTGTATAGGAAGAGAGGTCGTGAGAAGGAAGCGACTCAGCAATTGGAAGGAGCCGCAACACTCGAAAGCGTGTCGATGGGCAGAGCGCACGCAGGAGGGGTCGCGAATAGGAGGTGGGGCAGCGTGCGACGTCGAGGTGGCGGTCAGTAGTGATGACTTGTGATAGCGGCAGGTGGTGGATGGTGGGCATGTCGATTCGAGCAGTGGCGACTGTTTTGGGCTCGGCGTGGAGGGTCGCACCTGGGGGGGGGGGGGAAGAGGTTGGTGGCACTGCCGATATCAGAAGGTGTTCGGTTGATTTTTGGGAAGATAGTTTTGTGTGGTTTTTGAAGGTAAATTTTAATTGCTTAAAAAATAGTTTACATTTTTTTAGTTAACCTTGATTTTATTAATAAAATTATCTCGATGATTTATAAATTCATAATTCATTCTTATGAGGTCTGAAATGAATAAAAACATGCATATGGAATTCATGGCTGGAGAATCTACGCGATGGAATAAAAATTAGAATGGACTGAAAATAAAAATAAAAGGTGAGAATTTCTCACTCCTTTGGATTGCCTCGTTTTAATTTAAATGTTTGAATTTAAATTATTGGATGCTGGATTGATTGATAAATTTATAATTTATCTGTTGGATGAAATATTATATATATAGTAGTATATATATTAATATCTGGAGTGATATTCCCACATAATATAGCGGATGAGACCATATGCGTCCCGCATAATAGTGGATGACCCTTTATACCACGATATACCCCTCAAAGTGGGATTGGTGTTTTATATGTTGTATTAACATCTATGGATGCAAGGAAACAGGTTGGAGGGATCCAACTGGATTCCTCAAATTTATTGTTTATTTTTCATATCTAGTGATATATGATTTGTGTAGAATAATCTATTATAGATTATTATAGTGATTGGAATTATTAGATGCTATCGTAGCACTGGCCTGAATTTTGATAAATTTTAAAACTATAAATATACTTTAAAATTTATGGAATTGAAGAGAATCTGATAATAAAATATATATATTGGAATTGGAGTTATTTTAAAGAAATTGAATTAGAAAAAAAATGTAATTGATTTGGCTATACATAACTGTTGCGGATAAATAAATTGAGGTTTTTTAAAATGAATTATAAAAGAGGATTTATAAATGATATTTTGGAAATGATAAAAAAGGAGTCAAAAATCAATATTGAAAATAGATTGGAAGTGTAAAAGAAAATTTGTAAAGGATGAATGTATATAATGGAATTTTATAAATAAGATTTGTCTCATAAACAGGTAAAATAAAAGGGATTATAAAATTGGTAACGACATTTATAAATAAAGGAATGCGATATCAGGTGAAAATCGGATTATAAATTCAAAGGGTGAATTTATATTAGAATATGCAAACATGGAAGAGAAAAATAGCAGATTTTATTTTTGAAATGGAAATTGTTAGGAAATCGACAATGAATCGATATGTTGTGAAATCGAGAGGAAGCTATAAAGTAAATTGGTTATTGAAATTTTAAAAGTATATTTTAAATTTTAAGAAGTGAATTTGTTTTAAAAGGAAAATTTTATAAAAACTATGGGATTTTAAACTAGTTGAGATTGAAAAACTTGTAAGTCGATTTTTAAATATTAAGTATTTATTTTTATAAAATTCTAACTTTTAAAAATAAGCATTGAAAATTATTTATTTAACTAAAGATGAGTTATTAATGTTACGAAAGTGTTTTTTTTATATTTTAATAATTACATGAACATATTTTAAGAATAAATTATTAATCTTTTAAATACTTATTATATATATATATATAGTTTTAAAGAAATTTTGAAAAGTTTTTATTTTATAAACTCTCTCGAGATTCGGAAAAAAGGGGCTTATAAAAGGGTATGATTTGAGGAGAGGAAATCTATTTGTGATTCTGGAGATTTTTGGGAAAAGTTACGGAATAATTTTCTGAAACGTTAATATTGAAAGGATTTTTGGAAAATAAGACTGGTAATATTTTCCTAAGTATAGAAAATAGAAATGTGGAAATATTTCTAAGTGTTGAAATGTTGGGAGAATCCTGTTACGGATTTGAGTATTTGAAAAATTGTTTTCAAATGTTGGGAGGAATTTATATATCTTTTAAAGATATTTTGGAAGGAAATATCTTGGAAAAATTTATATTAAGGCCAGATGATTGCTTATGGATGTTTAATTTGATATTTAAATATCCAACTATCAATATTGGCCAATTCCGTTAATCGTTTCGAAGAGACCGAGATAAGATTTAATTATCCGAAAACCACTTTGATCCAGTTTGAACGTTACGAATGAATACCGTGAAGATCATGAAGACGGTGATTCTGTTTGTCCAGACCCAGGGCAACTTGTATGGATGAATGCTATCAGAACATCGTCATTGGAGGACGATGAGCATTCTAAGAAAAATTGTGTTCTTGAAAGGCAACGCTTAGCCTCGAGCCTCATCAACTGGGAATGACTGAAGATCAGGGGAGATGCAGCAAGGCTAAGTGGGTCGCACCTAAGTAGGGTAAGGTTACCCCTATCTAGAGATCTAGAGTCCCTTTTGTTTCGGTTGTGTGGTGCGGTTGCTGATCCCAACCGTGGGGTAATCTTATTCGGGCTATCCAGTTTAAGGGGTTGTCCGGTCTTGTGTAGCAGGAGATCCCGGAGTGGTCCTCGGTACATTGTTCTACAGGTGTACTGTGACAGGTGGTACCCTAGTGCCTAGTCATTCGATGGAATCCATTCTCCAATAAGTGATGTACGGTTTTGATTGTGCCCAACTATGCTGGAACTTGAGATGCAAGCATTTCAGCTATATTCTATTTACTTTCTATAGACACTATTATAATAGTAGATGATTTTGATAAAAAATGTTTTGGTTATCGTAAGGTAAAAACCCGTTGTGTTTATTTGTGATGTGGTCTTACGAGATACATTTGTTTTCAAAGGATTTTGAAAAAAGTTAATAATTCAATTTGAGTATGCTTTCTCACGGTGGTTATCCAGACTGACTCGGGTGTTATTTTATTATAATGCTCTGGTCAGACCGAGTATTACAGATTCAGGTTAGGATGCTATGGAGCTCTGGAGACGAGTTGGAGGATTTCTAACGTATATCTCATACTTGTTTACGTTCGCTGTGTGAGGACAGATTATTGTAACTGTCCAGATTTATGTATTGATTATGTACTCTGATGATTGTAAGTATAAGCAGTTACATATTCTTTTATATTAAATCTGTTATTATATATTATATTTTGTTCCGCTGCGATTGTGAGATTCTGTGTTGTCGTTTCTATTTCTTCTTTACCCTAAAGATTCGTATTTCCATCCAATTTGAGTTGAACTGAGGTGAAATATTGTTAGCGCAAAGGGGTATGGATTTGCAGGCCTTCACATTTGGTATTAGAGCTGAAGGTTAAGCGAGAACCTTGGCTCTGGTGGGGATTACTCATTAGAGATAGAGTCAGTAGTACTTTAGAATGAGTTTGAGTGTAATAATAGATATGAGCGCGTATTTGTCAGTGAATATAAATTGTTTTATATTGTGTTGACTTATTGGTTGAGTGGAATGTAAATTTTGATCGAGTAGTGGGATGCCACTAAATCGATAGGGGTTTCTAAACACTTGAAAACGATAAACCGACACAGTATGGTTTTGAAATAGGTAAATGAAATGATTTTACCCAAATTATATTTTATATAAAAGAAATAATTTTCTAAAATTATTATGGTATAATTGGAGTGTTTGGATGATAATATCATAATCAAAACAAGATTATAAATAGTTTATATAACCAAATAAAGATTGCATAAGTATGGATTATACAATTGAATTAAAAACTATGATTTGATTAAACAAAGTTTGAAAATATTCAATCCCGGAGGTTTTTGGTAAAGTTTTCCAAAGACTTGAAAATGAACAATAGTAATATTACTTTTGAAAGGATTTTGAACAAAAAAATGGTTTTAAATGGATTTTGAGGATATATAGCACTGAACTCACTACAGTCGCTGGAAAATAATCCTGGTGATGACCGCGCAACATCATCAGTATTCATTTTCGAGTCTCTAAACGATGGATTGCTATCGAAATTGATTTGTTCAGATTTGTTGGGCAAGCAAGTTTTGTTTTGGAAATTCCGGAGAGAATTTGTTTGGATAAAAACCAGAGATGGTTTAAAATTTAAAAAGTGTGATTTTTAGATATTTGTGATTTCAAAAATGATTTGAAATATATACCGGGTGTTTAAAAATTATGGAATCCTTATTTAAATAATTTAGAAATCATCGGAAAATAAGTTTTAAACTTATAAAGTGAGAATGATCCTAAATAAGGAAAGAAAAATATGAGATTGAATTTTGGAATTAAAATTTAAAAGTGGAAAGGTTACAATGAAATTTAACTTAGATTAAGTTGAACAAATTAAATTTTTGAAATTTAATTGATGGTGATTTGAATGAAATAAATTAGTGAAGTGGACTATTTAAATGGATTAAATTGGAATGTGAATGAATTGAATTGGAAAATAAAATTTAAATTGAATTGAGAAATAAAATTGAATTGAATTGAATTTAACTTAAACTAAATGAAATTGAGTTGAATCTAGATTGGATTGAAATAAAATTTAATTGAGTTATAGATGATATTGAATGGAATTTAATATTTACTTGATTAAATCCAAATGAAATGTGTGAAATTAAAGATTTAACTTATGGAAGTTAAATAAATTAAAAGAATGGTATAAGGTTAAATTTAACTAAAGATAAGTTAAATAAAAATTGAATTTGGATAAGTAGATTTCGTGTAACGACCCGTATTTTCACGGATCGAAACATCGTAAAACAGTTGACATTTGGTCGTATTTGTGATAAGTCGTCCTGAGTTTAAGTCCTAGGTCGTATGGAAGTTTTGGAGCGACTTAAGGAAGATACGAGTTAAGGCAGTTAAGTCGTATAGGAATTAAGTCGTGGTAGCTTAGGTCGTAGGGTGTTGGAGCGACCTAAGGTAGTGGGCGACTTAAGGTGTAGTGGTTTAGGTCGTTTGATAGTGTTGGGCAGAATTTTTGTTCAAGCAATAAGTCGTGACCGACTTAAGGAATAGGGGCGACTTAAGAAAACTGACCGAGTTAAGAAATCGGCGAGTTAAGAGTTAGGTTGGTTGGACGAGTTAGCGAGTTAAGTAATAGAGCGACTTAAGTGAGTTAGCGACTTAAGGATTTTAGGTCGTATGGTAGGATAGGTCGGTCGAGCGACCTAAGTGTTGACGACTTATAGAAGTTAGCAGGTTAGCGACCTAGTGGTTAGCAAAGTTAGGTCGTTAGACGACTTAAGGAAGTTAGGTCGTTAGACGACTTAAGGAAGTTAGGTCGTAGCATAGTGAGTCGTAGAGTTGCTAAGTGTTAAGTCGTAGGTCAGTTACCCAGTTAAGTCGCGCACTTCTTAAGTCGTAGGACGCGCGCACTTGTTAAGTCGGGAGGTTGATGAGTTGTAGAGCTGTTAAGTCGTTAAGGCGTATCCCGGTTGAGTCGTTGAGTCTTAGGTCGAGCCTAAGGGTTAAGTCGCGCATATGTGTTAAGTCACGCAAGTGGTTGAGTCGAAGGTCTTAAGTTGTGGGGTTTTAGGTCGTAAGCTTTCTTGAGTCGTAGGTCGTAGGATCTGTTGAGTCGTGAGTCATGGTGTTCTGATGAGTCGTAGACGACTCATGAAGGCGGACGACTTAGGGGAAATTTCAGCTATAAATACTCGTCATTTATTCATTTTTGGGATCCGGATTTCGAAGCGACGAAGTGCTGCCATTTTGAGAGCTCGACTTCTACATTTCTTCACTTATTTTCCTCCACTCTAATCTAGTGGTTCCTTCCATCCATATTGAAGATCAAATCGAGGATCGAAGAGCTTAGATTGAAGATCTACATTCTTCGAAGAGAGATTTCATCGTTTGAAGCGGATTGGTGATAGATCAAGTTAGATCCTTCGCTGTCCAGATCTGAAGAGTGTTGCTTTTGGGTTGTTTAGGTGATTTGGTGAGTGGTGATTATCTCTCACACGGATCCAAAGGAGTATATCGGATCGTTGGCTTGATTTGGTGTTAAAGTAGTGATTTCCATGCATTTTCCTAATCACATGTGTAGATCCGTATTGATTCATTGTTCATGATGATTTGACATCCATCTTACTACATGTTAACCTATGCAAGTTCATTCATCAAGATTAGAGAGATATTGTTCATGTTTTCATGCTTATTAGATTTTCAACTCATTAGTTACGAAATTGCCATTATTGTGATAATTGTCTACTTAGATCATATTTAAATGCTTGATTGTTTGGATTAATGTTTGATTTGATTGATTGCTATGAATTAGATGATTGATGATTTGATTTAGACCGAAGATGATTCAAAAGCTAAGAGAAAGGCTCTTGAATTGGGAAAGCTGCTTGTGGCATATGTAGCGGATGGATAAGCTCTTATGCATAGATTTGATGATGATGTTGAGATGAGACTTTGCGAGGATATGATGAAGCGAAGCATGATATGAGATAGTCTTGGACTAATCCAGACGGGATCATTCCAAGCATGTTGATAACTCGGTGATATGGTTCGAGTTGAGGATAATGGTTTGCTCAAGAGGCGCTTGAGCTAGTATGGAAATAGTCGTCGAGGAGGATGACTAGGAGGCTGAGGTCTTATCGTTGTTGAAGGTTCTAGCATGCTCAAAGCAAGAGTACGTTGGGCAGATTCGATAGTCCCTGAAGGCTAATGATTGATAGTCAAGTACTCTAGGCAGATTCGATAGTCCTAGGCACGGGTCACGATGACGTGCGGGAGTTATGTCTAGAACCGGGGTTTACATTAGCCCTTGACGGACGGCTGAAAGAATGTGCCGGTCATTCAATTAACGGTGATATCGAAGCAATGATAACAGTGATAGCCAGAGTCATGGATGTTTGGTTGTATCGTCATTCGGTCTCAAGAGCGGTATTTTCTGGGTGCTTATCTGATCTTAGTTTAGGCCTTGGGGGTTTGTGCTTGGAAAACATCGCCCTCGACTCGAGTGATAATTGCTTTACTTTAAATTGTATGCTCTGCTATGTTTGCTTCTGCTTAGTGTGTGTCTGGGGGCTATCACTGTAGAAAGAGGTTGGAGTGGGAGGGTTGTATTCCTATTCCTTTTCCTTTATGCTCTTTTGGTATGTTGTTAGTTAATTTACTGCTCACTAAGACTGTTGTCTGACTCAAGGCTTTATGTTTTAACTCTTATTGCCTTGGGCTGTTCGTCCATTTTGGGACGGGCAGACTAGGTAGCAGGTGACAGGTGCTGAGCATGCTTTCCACGGTGCTGATATCGAAGACGAGCTGGAGGGTTGCATATTATCTTCTTATTATATGTACTGGATGTTCCGCTGCTTTGTTTTCTCTGAGTGATATGTAGTGAGGCTTATTGTATTGACTATTCAGATGTTTGTATTCAACTATTATGAAGTTTTATTGATGAGATTCTATTCTGTGAAGCTTCACTATATATATATGTTCTATTGTATTTTGTCCATGCGTTGTGAGTACTACGATAGATTCTGTTGTTTTTAATTTACCTTGACAATCGTCCATGGATGCCTGGCACACTTTACAGCGCACTTTCTCTAGGTTCAGTGCAGGGGTTATGGGCGGTCGTCACATTTGGTATCAGAACTTTGGTTAATCGATTTTACCCAACGCTCGCTGACATAACTACGTATGAGAGACGTAATTGTATTTTGATGGATGATTACTATATATAATATAGTATCTTAGTAGAGTATGAGTCCTCTATGCAGTTGTTTCTCGTGATGTGCTGATCATTCCTTTTTATAGATATTAAGGATGAGTCGAAGAGGGAGACCAGCTGCTAGGGAAGTCCGTGCTACTGAAGGGGCTGCTGATTATGCAGCTATGTTCGAAGCTATCATGACTTCGATCATGAGAAAGATACCAGTTCCTGGGGCAGCAGTAGATGTTGGGGTTCAAGTTCAAACTCCAAAACCGGTGGATTTTGCTAAGCTGTGCAAGGACTATACTGCTCTTGGAGGGAAGGTTTTCTTGGGGACAGAATCAACTATTGAGGTCCAGAGATGGATAGATGCTTGTAGAAGGATTTTTGGTGATTTGGGAATTGAGGATGCAACTAAGAGGAAGTTGGCATCAAGACAGCTTCAAGGGAGAGCTTCTGATTGGTGGAACTCTATTACCATCAATACTCCGGAGGAAGAGATTACTTGGGAGCAATTCCAAGCCAGATTTGAAGCTAAGTTCATTTCTACAGCTTAGAAGTCTGTTCTGTTCAAGAAGTTTGTGGAGCTCAAGCAGGGAGGAAGACCAGTTCTTGAGTATGTTTCTGAGTTTGAAGCTTTGTCCAAGTATGCCCGGTCATATATTGAATCTGCATATCAGAAGAATGAGAAGTTTGTGACAGGCTTGGACAGTTATCTTGGGAGGCAATTGGTGGATCATTTGGACGATTCATTTGAGAAGCTTGTGGAGAAAGCTCTCAGGCATGAGAGTCTGTTTCCTAAGGAAGGATCTGTTGTTGCTGTGACCAGGGGAGAGTCTAAACCCCAGCAGGGTGGAAACAAGAAGAGGAAGCAGCAGCAGCAGAAGGGTAGGGATGGCCAGAAGAAGCCGAAGGGCGAAGTGACTTGCTACAATTGTCAGCAGAAGGGCCATTTCTTTAGGGATTGTAAGAATCCGAAGGTACCGATGAAGTGTCACAAATGTGACAAGCCGGGGCATATCAGGAAGGATTGTCCAGAACCGCGGAAGGACAAGCAGATTGTGCAAGCTTATGCTTTGGGAGCTGTCCCATCGTCTTCAAAGGCTCCTACCGTTGAAGAGAAGGGAAAGAGTGTGGTGGTTCAAGGTACTCTTTCCATATGTGGTGTTCTAGTTAGAGTGTTGTTTGATACTGGGGCGTCGCATTCGTTTGTTTGTAGTGATCTTGTAGGCCGGTTAGGCTTGGAACCGGGTATTGTTGATAGGCCATTGGTTGTGACTAATCCAGTTGGGGGTTCGTCTTGTTTGTGTATGTTATGCCGTGGTCTGATTTTGTCGAGTCATGGTTGCTCTTTTGTTTGTGATTGTTTTGTTCTGAACTTTGCGGGGTTCGGAATTATTTTGGGTATGGACTGGCTTAGGAAGTATGCGGCAAAGGTTGATTGTGAGAGGCTGGAAGTGACAGTCGAGAATGTGGAGGGGCGAAAGATTGTAATACGATGTAAGCATGAAGAAGGCGTCTTCATGAGCTTCATGTATTCGCTAGTTGTTCCACGGGATGGACTGTCATTAGTGCCAATCGCGAATGGATTCGAGGATGTCTTTGACGAAATCAAAGGGTTACCGCCGCATAGAGAGATCGAGTTTTGTATAGATCTAATTGAAGGAGCCAGACCTGTTGTGATGCCTCTTAGGCGGATGGCGCCTAGGGAACAGCAAGAGTTGAAAGTGCAAGTTGATGATCTTTTGCAGAAAGGATTCATTCGGCGTAGTGTGTCCGAATGGGGTGCACCAGTTGTGTTCGCAACCAAGGCTGATGGGTCGTTGAGATTGTGTGTGGATTATCGTGAGCTGAATAAAGTGACTAAGAAGAACAAGTATCCATTGCTGAGAATAGATGACTTGTTTGATCAGCTTCATGAAGCCAAGGTGTTTTCTCAAATGGATTTGGCAACGGGATTTCACCTGTTGAGAGTGGCTAAGGATAGTGTGCCGAAGACTGCTTTTCGGACACCATCCGGTTTCTTTGAGTGTCTGGTAATGCCGTTTGGATTGACTAACGCGCCAGCATATTTTGTGGATCTTATGAATAGAGTGTTCAGGGATCAGTTGAACAAGTTTGTACTTGTGTTCGCGGATGATATTCTGATTTATTCCAGAACTGAAGAAGAGCACAAGACACACTTGCGTATTGTTTTGGAAATCTTGCGGAAACATCAGCTGAAGGCTAAGTTTTCGAAGTGTCACTTCTGGAAGAGTGAAGTGAGGTTCTTAGGCCATGTTATTTCTGGAAGTGGAATAGCAGTTGATCCCGCTAAGGTGGCAGCAATCCAGGATTGGGTTAGACCTAAGAATGCATCTGATGTGAGAATTTTTCTTGGATTAGCAGGATATTATCGACGGTTTATCAAAGACTTCTCCAAGGTAGCTGCACCATTGACAGGATTGACAAAGAAGAACCTAGTGTT
The DNA here is from genome assembly GCA_030737815.1 of Allium fistulosum. Lineage (NCBI taxonomy): Eukaryota > Viridiplantae > Streptophyta > Magnoliopsida > Asparagales > Amaryllidaceae > Allium > Allium fistulosum. The sequence continues at coordinate 1,035,743,682 of CM060902.1, read as the reverse complement.
CAGATGGGATGATAAGTGTGAGCAAGCTTTCAGAATCCTGAAAGAAAGATTGACAAGTGCTCCTGTTTTGACTATTCCTAGTGGGAATGACGAGATGGTGGTTTACACCGACGCATGTGGTACTGGACTTGGAGCAGTGCTGATGCAGAGGGATAAAGTTGTTGCGTATGCCAGTCGACAACTGAAGCCGCATGAAAGGAATTACCCGACTCATGATTTGGAGTTAGCGGCGATTGTTTTTGCTCTGAAGATGTGGAGACATTATCTATTGGGAGTTCGATTCGAGCTGTTTACAGATCATAAGTCATTGAAGTATCTTTTCTCCCAAAAGGATTTGAATCTTCGGCAGCAACGTTGGTTAGAGTTTTTGGCATCATATGATTTTGGTATAGCTTATACTCCGGGAAAAGGTAACGCAGTGGCAGATGCGTTAAGTCGAAGACATGCAGGATTGGGAGCCATGTTTTCAGAATGGAAGAATCTCGAGTATTTAGCTGGATTTGACTTCAGGCCTAGATGCGAATTGGAACCTGAGATGTTGGAAAACTTATCAATAAGACCGACTCTTGTGGAAAGGATTGGCGAGAGTCAAAAGCGAGACGATAAGCTTGTCAAGATTATCCGTGATTTGGAATCTGGATTGGACCCAGAGAAGGATAAAGGATTCGAGGTCGATCGAGAGGGTTGGCTTCAGAAGCAAGGACGTCTAGTTGTTCCCGATACAGATGAATTAAGGAGTGAAGTTCTGAAGGAAAGTCATCACTCGAAGTTGACAATTCATCCAGGTGGAAATAAGATGTATCAGGATATGAAGAGAACTTATTACTGGGAAGGCATGAAGAAGGATGTTGGAAATTTTATTTCCAAGTGCATGAACTGCCAGTTGGTAAAAGCTGAACAGAAGAAGCCAAGTGGATTGCTTCAGCCATTGGAAGTTCCTACATGGAAGTGAGAGCAGATATCGATGGATTTTATTGATGGATTACCTAGAACAAGAACGGGAAATGAAGGGATTTGGGTCATCGTAGATCGTCTGACTAAGAGCGCAAGATTCATTCTTGTTCGATCGACTAGGACTGCATCAAAGTTGGCTGAGTTGTGTGTTAAGTGGATAGTTTGATTTCATGGTATTCCGAAGAGTATAGTGAGCGATCGAGACCCGTTGTTCACTAGTGGATTTTGGAGGAGCTTCTAGGAAGTTTTGGGAACCGAGTTGTGTTTGAGTACAGCTTATCACCCTCAAACAGATGGTCAGACCGAGAGAGTCAACCGAGTTTTGGAAGATCTCCTCAGAGCTTGTGTTTTGGATTTTGGAGGATCATGGGAAGATCACCTTCATTTGGTGGAATTTTCATACAAAAACAGTTACCAGTCAAGCATTGGTATGGCACCGTATGAGGCATTGTATGGAAGACCGTGTAACTCTCCGACATGTTGGTTAGAGACAGGAGAAAAGTTGATACTTGGGCCGGAGATGATTCGACAGACTTCGGATTGCATAGAGATCATTCGGCAACGAATGAAGGCAGCCCAAGACCGTCAGAAAAGTTAGGCCGATAAGCGTCGTAAGGATTTGGAATTCGACGTAGGTAATATGGTTTTTGTGAAGATTTCTCCACTAAAGAATGTTATTCGATTCGGGAAGAAAGGAAAATTGACTCCGAGATTTGTTGGACCATTCCCGATCATCGAGCGAATTGGAAAGCTCGCCTACAGATTGGAGTTACCAGAAAAGATGTCGGGTGTGCACAATGTTTTTCACGTATCATATCTACGGAAGTATGTGCACGACTCGAATACAGTGGTTTCTGCTGATAGCTGTGAAGATTTCGAAGTTGATCTAGCTGATAAGAGACCTCGTAAGCCGCTTCGTGTTGTGGAAACCGACATGAAACAGCTTAGGAGGAAGATAGTTAAGTTGGTCAAGATACAATGGAGTGATGATGATAACGACTGTACGTGGGAGGTGGAAGGGAGGATGAAAGCAGCTCATCTTGAACTCTTCAAGGTATGGCCCTAAGGTGTCGTGTCATCTCACGATATTGTAACTTGTTCTAGTTTTAGAATTCTGCATGCTAAGCTAGAATTGGATGCATGGTTTGTTGATTGCTATGGATGTTAGGCGTACAGAATAGTCTTTGATTGCTTTGTTTGCTTGGAATTTCGGGGGCGAAATTCCTAAGGGGGAGAGAATGTAACGACCCGTATTTTCTCGGATCGAAACATCGTAAAAAAGTTGACATTTGGTCGCATTTGTGATAAGTCGTCCTGAGTTTAGGTCCTAGGTCGTATGGAAGTTTTGGAGCGACTTAAGGAAGATACGAGTTAAGGCAGTTAAGTCGTATAGGAATTAAGTCGTGGTAGCTTAGGTCGTAGGGTGTTGGAGCGACCTAAGGTAGTGGGCGACTTAAGGTGTAGTGGTTTAGGTCGTTTGATAGTGTTGGGCAGAAATTTTGTTCAAGCCATAAGTCGTGACCGACTTAAGGAATAGGGGCGACTTAAGAAAACTGACCGAGTTAAGAAATCGGCGAGTTAAGAGTTAGGTTGGTTGGACGAGTTAGCGAGTTAAGTAATAGAGCGACTTAAGTGAGTTAGCGACTTAAGGATTTTAGGTCGTATGGTAGGATAGGTCGGTCGAGCGACCTAAATGTTGACGACTTATAGAAGTTAGCAGGTTAGCAACCTAGTGGTTAGCAAAGTTAGGTCGTTAGACGACTTAAGGAAGTTAGGTCGTTAGACGACTTAAGGAAGTTAGGTCGTAGCATAGTGAGTCATAGAGTTGCTAAGTGTTAAGTCGTAGGTCAGTTACCCAGTTAAGTCGCGCACTTCTTAAGTCGTAGGACGCGCGCACTTGTTAAGTCGTGAGGTTGATGAGTTGTAGAGCTGTTAAGTCGTTAAGGCGTATCCCGGTTGAGTCGTTGAGTCTTTGGTCGTGCCTAAGGGTTAAGTCGCGCGTATGTGTTAAGTCACGCAAGTGGTTGAGTCGAAGGTCTTAAGTCGTGGGGTTTTAGGTCGTAAGCTTTCTTGAGTCGTAGGTCGTAGGATCTGTTGAGTCGTGAGTCGTGGTGTTCTGATGAGTCGTAGACGACTCATGAAGGCGGACGACTTAGGGGAAATTTCAGCTATAAATACTCGTCCATTTCTTCATTTTTAGGATCCGGATTTCGAAGCGACGAAGTGCTGCCATTTTGAGAGCTCGACTTCTACATTTCTTCACTTCTTTTCCTCCACTCTAATCTAGTGGTTCCTTCCATCCATATTGAAGATCAAATCGAGGATCGAAGAGCTTAGATTGAAGATCTACATTCTTCGAAGAGAGATTTCATCATTTGAAGCGGATTGGTGATAGATCAAGTTAGATCCTTCGCTGTCCATATCTGAAGAGTGTTGCTTTTGGGTTGTTTAGGTGATTTGGTGAGTGGTGATTATCTCTCACACGGATCCAAAGGAGTATATCGGATCGTTGGCTTGATTTGGTGTTAAAGTAGTGATTTCCATGCATTTTCCTAATCACATGTATAGATCCGTATTGATTCATTGTTCATGATGATTTGACATCCATCTTACTACATGTTAACCTATGCAAGTTCATTCATCAAGATTATAGAGATATTGTTCATGTTTTCATGCTTATTAGACTTTCAACTCATTAATTACGAAATTGCCATTATTGTGATAATTGTCTACTCAGATCATATTTAAATGCTTGATTGTTTGGATTAATGTTTGATTTGATTGATTGCTATGAATTAGATGATTGATGATTTGATTTAGACCGAAGATGATTCAAAAGCTAAGAGAAAGGCTCTTGAATTGGGAAAGCTACTTGTGGCATATGTAGCGGATGGTGAAGCTCTTATGCATAGATTTGATGATGATGTTGAGATGAGACTTTGCGAGGATATGATGAAGCGAAGCATGATATGAGATAGTCTTGGTCTAATCCAGACGGGATCATTCCAAGCAAGTTGATAACTCAGTGATATGGTTCGAGTTGAGGATAATGGTTTGCTCAAGAGGCGCTTGAGCTAGTATGGAAATAGTCGTCGAGGAGGATGACTAGGAGGCTGAGGTCTTATCGTTGTTGAAGGTTCTAGCATGCTCAAAGCAAGAGTACGTTGGGCAGATTCGATAGTCCCTGAAGGCTAATGATTGATAGTCAAGTACTCTAGGCAGATTCGATAGTCCTAGGCACGGGTCACGATGACGTGCGGGAGTTATGTCTAGAACCGGGGTTTACATTAGCCCTTGACGGACGGCTGAAAGAATGTGTCGGTCATTCAATTAACGGTGATATCGAAGCAATGATAACAGTGATAGCCAGATTCATGGATGTTTGGTTGTATCGTCATTCGGTCTCAAGAGCGGTATTTTCTGGGTGCTTATCTGATCTTGGTTTAGGCCTTGGGGGTTTGTGCTTGGAAAACATCGCCCTCGACTCGAGTGATAATTGCTTTACTTTAAATTGTATGCTCTGCTATGTTTGCTTCTGCTTAGTGTGTGTCTGGGGGATATCACTGTAGAAAGAGGTTGGAGTGGGAGGGTTGTATTCCTATTCCTTTTTCTTTATGCTCTTTTGGTATGTTGTTAGTTAATTTACTGCTCACTAAGACTGTTGTCTGACTCAAGGCTTTATGTTTTAACTCTTATTGCCTTGGGTTGTTCGTCCATTTTAGGACGAGCAGACTAGGTAGCAGGTGACAGGTGCTGATCATGCTTTCCACGGTGCTGATATCGAAGACGAGCTGGAGGGTTGCATATTATCTTCTTATTATATGTACTGGATGTTCCGCTGCTTTGTTTTCTCTGAGTGATATGTAGTGAGGCTTGTTGTATTGACTATTCAGATGTTTGTATTCAACTATTATGAAGTTTTATTGATGAGATTCTATTCTGTGAAGCTTCACTATATATATATATATATGTTCTATTGTATTTTGTCCATGCGCTGTGAGTATTACGATAGATTCTGTTGTTTTTAATTTACCTTGACAATCGTCCATGGCTGCCTGGCACACTTTACAGCGCACTTTCTCTAGGTTGAGTGCAGGGGTTATGGGCGGTCGTCACATTTCGATAGCTTATAAAAATTGAAGTTATGGAATAAAAATAGGCTTGGGCTATGAATAAATGGGTATTCTCAAGCTAAAAATAAAATGTGAATATATTCGAGTATAAAATTGATGGAAAAGTGAAAAATAAGTTATGTGACTTATAAAAAGTTAAAAAACGAAAGAGAAAACCCCAGAATAAAATTGTTTGATATTTTGGTAATGAAATAAAAACCCAAACTTGAATTATAAATAAAATTGAACTTAAGGAAGTTAAACAAAGTAAAATAAAAATCGAGTATTGAGCTATAAAGGGGAAGTGAACTAATCAGATAATTAATTAGTCGATTGAATATGGTAATGGATGTTAATTTGGTTGAATAAAAATTGGATCTTGAAAATGGAGTTTGAGTTATAAATAAAATTCTACATATATTGCAAGTGAATTAAATATAATTGAAATAGTGTCGAATGAAATGGAATCGGATTGAGATAGAAAAGGGTTAAGTTGCAAATAAATCCAATTTTAGTCTAAATAAATTGGAAATGGCCTTGATAATAATTAAATGAATTTAGAAATGAATTGAGTATGTGAATTTAAAATTTAAATGAATGAAGCGAATGAACCAATTGAATTAATTTGTACATTGGAATGGAATTGATATGATGAGATTCAATCTAAAATGGAAATGGAAATTGTTTGCAAATGGGAATGAACCTAAGTGTATGGTTAAAATGATTGAAGTAAATTAATTAGCTTAAGTAAATATAGAAGCTTGGCTTCGAGTAAGTTGTGAAATGGACATTAAAGAAAGTAGCATGGGATGTTTTCAATATAAATGGATTTAGAAACGATGAAAGTGGATTTGAATGGAATAGAATTAAATATGAATTGATTTGGAATCAATTAAAATAGCTATAAGCTTAAGTGATTGTTTATTTGAATGAATATCGCCGAATTTGCATAAGAAAATTGGTTGTTTGACGTAAACGAAAGTAAATAAAAATTATGTGAATTAATAGAAGTGAATAAAATTGATTTTTTTATCAATTTGGAATGAATAAAAATTTGTTTAGCATAAATGTGAATTGAATGTAAGCAAATTGGGTTGTAAATCATTTCAGATTGAATGAAATGATGTATGGATTGTTTGAAAGTAATAAAATGATCTCGGAATCTTATAAATTGCTTGTAGATAATTGTCTAGTATGCATTGCTTATGAAACATATGTGTTAAAACATTTAAATAAGTGAAATGTTATTGGAATTTCATATATTTGGTACTTACGTGTTTAAATTGAGTAAGTACATGTACCTGGAGCTGTTTTGCTTGACTTTGATTGCGCGAATTGAGAAAAATAAAATAGCCGCTTGCTTAAAAATGCTAAAATAAGGTACGTTTTCGGATTAAATACTGCAAAATATAAATATTGATACATATATTTTGTATTCCAACCATGTGGGTTGATGTATATATATTTATCTCTCTTTTCATATTGCAAAAGGCTCTCCGTACAAGGGAGACTACCAATTTTTTTTGGAAATTTAGGGTGTTAGAAAAATTTTGCAAATTTTTGGAAATTTTTTTGTTATCGACAAATTGATTTCAAATTGGATTTGAAATAAAGGATTCTGGAATTAAGACTGAAAACTAATTGTTTTGGGGAGAAACAAAAGATTAGAAAAGTGAATATCAAATTTTCACTAAGTGGGATTTAATAAGTTAACGGGTTTGGGGCATTCTTTCTGCCTTAGCAATTTCGGGGACCGAATTCTTTTAAGGGGGGAGGAATGTAACGACCCGGGTTTTTCATCGTTTGATTTCGAATATTTAAATGGTTTTAAATATTGAATTTTGAACTATAGATTGATTTTGAATATGAAGAAATGGGTTCATTTATGGATTCAGAATTTAAAAATTAACGATTTATTGGATAATTTAATTATTGAATTTTATAACTGAATATTTGTTAAATTATTGTATCTTGAGTTTTAAGCCTGATAAAAATAGTTTAAAGGCTTGTAAAAATTATATTTATAATGGTGAAAATAAAGGTTTTTAAATTTAATTTAAAAGTGATCTGTTCAATTTTAAAAATAGTTGTTCAAATTAACATTTAAAAATTGCGATCCGGGGCACAGTCTTGGATTTCGATGAAACCAGTTCCATTAGATCCGTAATAGTGTATTATTATCGGATTCCAAATTTCGTAGTGATTGGAGTTATCGTTTGATCGTACGAGATATAAACGCGTTGAAATTTATATCGAAATTTAAATATAATAATTGGGTCCTAAAAGCTATCTTTTCCATACGATCGAATTAGGACTCGAAACCATTTCCATTGCATTCGAAATAGGGGTATAACTTTATAAACGCCTAGCGGCACGCCTCGATAGGAGATCAAAATTTTTAAGTTGCTAAAACGAGATATTTTCAATATTAAATTTATATTTGTCAAGTCAGAAATCAAGTCGAGCCATCCTTCATCCTTTCAAACCGTAGCTTATTCTCTCATGCAAAAATCAAATCACCTGTCCCTCCTTTTCTAATCGTATATGAATCGCTTCGTACATTTAAAAGAAAATAAATACATCGTGACTCCTTTCTTTCTTCATATGTTCATATTCAAATGGTCACTGAAAAGAAAATGGGGGTTCGCCATTTTACTAAAATCGATCTGGTCGCATTAATTCAAATCGTTCACCAAATCTATGTGAGCATACCAGGTTCCCATCTATTTCCAATCCCCCTTCAATCTCGATCGACAGCTGCAGGCACTCACCATCAGGATCGATCACTTAGAATTGGAGTGACGAGCCAAGAAGATCTCTCGCGATCGATTTAAGAGTGGGGCAGCTAGGGTTTAAGTGATTGTATAGGAAGAGAGGTCGTGAGAAGGAAGCGACTCGACAACTAGAAGGAGCCGCGACACTTGACAACGTGTCGATGGGCAGAGCGCATGCAGGAGGGGTCGCGAATGGGAGGCGGGGCAGCGTGCGACGTTGAGGTAGCGGTCAGTAGTGACGACTTGTGATAGCGGCAGGTGGTGGATGGTGGGCATGTCGATACGAGCAGTGGCGATGGTTTTGGGCTCGGCGTGGAGGGTCGCACCTGGGGGGGGGGAGAAGAGGTTGGTGGCACTTCGATATCAGAGGGTGTTCAGTTGATTTTTGGGAAGATAGTTTTGTGTTGTTTTTGAAGGTAAATTTTAATTGCTTAAATAAAACAGTTTCAAATTTTTTTAGTTAACCTTAATTTTATTAATAAAATTATCTCGATGATTTATAAATTCATAATTCATTCTTATGAGGTCCGAAATGAATAAAATCATGCGTATGGAATTCGTGGCTGGAGAATCTACGCGATGGAATAAAAATTAGAATGGACTGCAAATAAAAATCAAAGGTGAGAATTTCTCACTCCTTTGGATTGCCTCGATTTAATTTAAATGTTTGAATTTAAATTATTGGATGCTGGATTGATTGATAAATTTATAATTTATCTGTTGGATGAAATATTATATATATAGTAGTATATATATTAATATTTGGAGTGATATTCCCTCATACTATAGCGGATGAGACCCTATGCGCCCCGCATAATAGCGGATGACCCTATATACCGTGATATCCCCCTCGAAGTGGGATTGGTATTTTATATGTTGTATTAACATCTGTGGATGCAAGAAAACAGGTTGGAGGGATCCAACTGGATTCCTCAAATTTATTATTTATTTTTTATATCTAGTGATATATGATTTGTGTAGAATAATCTATTATAGGTTATTGTAGTGATTGGAATTATTGGATGCTATCGTAGCACTGGCCTGAATTTTGATAAATTTTAAAACTATAAATATACTTTAAAATTTATGGAATTGAAGATAATCTGATAATAAAATATATATATTGGAATTGGAGTTATTTTAAAGAAATTGAATTAGAAAAAAAATGTAATTGATTTGGCTATACTTAACTGTTGCGGATAAATAAATGGAGGTTTTTTTAAATGAATTATATAAGAGGATTTATAAATGATATTCTGGAAATGATATAAAAAGGAGTCAAAAATCAATATTGAAAATAGATTGGAAGTGTAAAAGAAAATTTATAAAGGATGAATGTATATAACGGAATTTTATAAATAAGATTTGTCTCATAAACAGGTAACATAAAAGGGATTATAAAATTGGTAGCGACATTTATAAATAAAGGAATGCGATATCAAATAAAAATTGTAATATAAATTCAAAGGGTGAATTTATATTAAAATATGAAAACAGGGAAGAGAAAAATAGCAGATTCTATTTTTGAAATGAAAATGGTTAGGAAATCGACAATGAATCGATATGTTGTGAAATCGAGAGGACGCTATAAAGTAAATTGGTTATTGAAATTTTAAAAGTATATTTAAAATTTTAAGAAGTGAATTTGTTTTAAAAGGAAAATTTTATTAAAACTATGGGATTTTAAACTAGTTGAGATTGAAATACTTGTAAGTCGATTTTTAAATATGAAGTATTTATTTTTAGAAAATTCTAACTTTTAAAAATCAGCTTTGATAATTATTTATTTAACTAAAGATGAGTTATTAATGTTATGAAAAGTTTTTTATTTGATATTTTAATAATTACTTGAACATATTTTAAGAATAAATTATTAATCTTTTAAATACTATTATATAAATATATAGAGTTTTAAAGAAATTTTGAAAAGTTTTTATTTTATAAAATCTCTCGTGATTCGAAAAAAAATGGGGCTTATAAAAGGGTATGATTTAAGGAGAGGAAATCTATTTGTGATTCCAGAGATTTGTGGGAAAAGTTACGGAATAAATTCCTGAAACGTTAATATTGAAAGGATTTTTGGGAAATAAGACTGGTAATATTTTTCTAAGTATAAAAAATAGAAATTTGGAAATATTTCTAAGTGTTGAAATGTTGGGAGGATCCTGTTACGGATTTGAGTATTTGAAAAATTATTTTCAAATGTTGGGAGGAATTTATATATCTTTTAAAGATATTTTGGATGGAAATATCTTGGAAAAATTTATATTAAGGCCAGATGATTGCTTATGGATGTTTAATTTGATAGTTAAATAACCGACTATCAATATTGGCCAATTCCGTTAATCGTTTCGAAGAGACCGAGATTGGATTTGCTTCATTACAGCATGATAGGGGGTTCTCGCTTCTTATTAGGTAGCGAACGGATGACTCTTACCCCTACATGTCCCTGAGTGGTTGGTTGCAGTCGCTACATGTCCCAATTCCAGGTGTTCTTTTAGACGAATAAAGCTTCCGAGGATGTGCAGGAGGCAATATTGTTATTAGGGTTCTTTTATTCCCGCCGTGTGTTTGTTTGTAAAGGCAAATTTTTTTCTTGCCTATCTATATACTCTGATTTACCAAAGGGGCGTCTTCATATGTCGCTCTTGGCTTATTTTGTAATAATTATATGTTATCAGAACGTGTTCTGCAAATTGGGATTAAGTAATCAATTTGGAATATTTTGAAATGGAATGTTGAATTTGTTTTGTTGTTTAATTTTTTTCCATATTCTTATGTTTCTGCGTGTTAATGTATCTAGTATCGCCATGTTTGGTCGCCGAGGATTAATAACTATGGATGACTACAGAATCCGTAGCCGTTAGTTTTGGGCCTCCAAATAGGGGGATGTTACAAGTTGGTATCAGAGCATAGATTTATGAAACTTTACAAGAAACTTAAACCTATAAGATTTTTTTCAAACATAATCCAATAAATCAGATAATAAGATTGGGGTTTGGGTTAACGCTATAGTAACGTACTTGTATTTTCTATATATATAGTTTTATATATAAGTAAGTGTCCCCCACTCTCTTAGACCGTTCTTCTGTATCTTACTAAGGCTCGTATGCAGATTTACGAGAAAAGAGATATGGAAGAAGGAAACAGAAGAGGAAATCTCGGTGGAGGAAGCACCACAACTAATGGAAATGCTCGACCCACTACCAGGAGAAACCCGAGTCGATCGGCTAATGCTAGTAACCAAAATGCTGAAGCCAATGTGGGTGGTGGAAATCCACCAGTAGACATGAGGGCGATGTATCATTTCTTGGCCGGTTTGATGCAAGCTGGTGCTGCTGCTGGAGTTGCTGGAAATGGAGGAGGTGCTATGTAACGACCCACCTTTTTTGGATGGTTTAAATCGACAATAAACCACACATGTCTAATTCAAACCATTCAAAAGGGAGGATTGTTAATGGGGTAAATAAGAAAATGATAGAAAAAGAAGAAAAACAAAACATAGAATCTCAGAGTGGAATGACAAAAATATAATAATCAAATAAATAGTTCATGAAGCTATTTTACAAATAACAATCGATTACACTTTTACAATTCAAATCAGAGTTATACATACATCAAAAATAAACAAATAATGCAGCGGAACACATATGCAATGGGAAAATAATAATAAATAGCAATAATATACTGAATCTTTGTCTTCATCCTCCAGAAAATAGTTTTTAGTAACTAAAAAGCTCACACTGACCCGAACGTAATGAAAAGACAAAACACTAGAGTCAGAACTAAAAGATCTTATGTAAGTCAAATCAAAATAAGTAAAATAGAGATATTAGTGCAATGGCTTAAGAGATGTACGGGATTTTCCATCTCCTATCAAGTGTACAACGTGGGTATAATTATTAAAAGAAGATTTCAAATAATTCGAAATACCAATCTTCATCATTTAATAAATCCGAGGTTTAAAATAAAACTTAACCCTTTCAAATAATTTAATTCCAATAAACAATCCAAATTCAAGAAATTATATGGGTATATGTCATTTCAACCAGTATCCAAAAATCAAAATTTCCAAATCAATGAAAACCGCTCGGGTTTATCATTTCAACCCATAACAATTTTCCCTAATCTATAAGATCGTTCGGGTATGTATCATTTCAACCCATAGGGATAACAGAGATATAGACACACATAAACATCCAATCATTCAAAATGTCAACCAACAACATCCATCCAATCATCCAAATATCAACAATTGAACATACAACACAATCATCATTCAAATCAACCAATCATTAACAACAATTTACTAGTTATCATTAACAGGTATTTAACTGGCAATTTAAATTTCAATATTAAATTAAATGGCAATTAAATTCAATAAAAGTCAGATTTAACTGGAATGGCAATTTAAAATATACCAAACATCAACCATCAATTTCTAATCACATCAAAAATTTAATTTAACTAACATAAGATAATTTAGTATTTGTGAGTGGGTTAAAACACTCACATTTGATTTTCCATCAAGTTAAAATCCAAATAAAGGCCCAAATTTGACCCGTCTCAGAATTCGACCAAAGCAGTTCCATAATGTTCGGAATTTCGATATGATCCAATGGAACAAACCGCGCGTGAATCCGACCTAGTATGTAAAAGTTATGATCGTTAGAACATTTGAAAAATAAAAATTAAATTAAATAATTAACAAGCTTACACGTCACCAGGCTATCTTCGAACGTGAACGAACCCTACGCGACATCGACTCGAGCAAAACCCTTCTACAGCCGCCACCAAACATCAAGTTTCACCGCTGCTACATGGGTTTCTGTCTCGATCAGGCAACTCTGGTGATCTCTGCGTGTCAGGCCGAGCTCCCAAGCCTCACGCGGCCGCTCCGCCACCTCCAGAAACACCACGCCGCCGCCCTATAGACACTGATTCTAGCAAAATCCTGGACTTCTAGCACGAACGAACAGTATGGATGCGACCTTCTCGACAACACCTTCCCAACGCCACCTTCCGATCGTCAAACGGTCGACGATCCATCGTTGGATCGCAAACCCTAGAAATGGATGGCCGAGTTAATACTCTATTACTGGTCAAACGGTGACACGAGTCGAAAAACAAATAGCAGCAGTGGATTGCGCTCGTCGAGAGCTTTCCAATGATACATAATATGCCATAGTTTTGAGGAGTTTGAATTTTGAAATTGATTTTGAAATTGGATTTAGGGTTTTGAAATTAGAATTTGGTTTCTGCCATTGAAGAGAGGAACATATCGAAGTTGATGTACATACAGAATAAACTGAAAGCTTTCTAGAGTTTGAGAAACAAAGTCTATTTATGGACAAGGCCCGATAAGAATGAACAACATATCGAATTTGTTCGAAATGACAGTAACGACCCGAAAAGCCCGTTCTGCTTCCGAAATGAAAGCAGGTCATCCCATATATCAAAATAGATATTTTTGATATTTTTTAATTCAATGGAACAGGTTTCAAACCCAAATTCCATTGTATATAGAAGTTAGCTTTTAAAATCAGCTTATTTTAAATTGAATTCATTAAATTGATTTCTACGCGTTTCGAGCCCGCACTATCAAACGACAAGTCCGATCGCTACGAAACTTGAAATCCTACAATAATTCACTGTTACGGATTTGATGAAACTGGTTTCATTGAAATCCAAGACAGTGAGAAAAATGGCTAATTTCAGGTTAATTAAATAAATTATTTTTAAATTGGTTTATTCACTTTTTAAATTCAGGTTTAATAGTTCACAATTTTCATCATTGCTTATTACATGTAAATTTATAATCTTTTTAAATAAACTTTCCATGTTAATTTCAAAATATATATTGCACAAATTTCAGCGTTAAATTACAATTGCAATAAATTTTCAGTTAATTATAATTTAAATTCCAATAGATTCATTTGTTTTGATTTCACTCTTATTATTGAATCAACTATTATCTTATGAATATAATTAACATTGGTTTACATTTTATTACATCAATATTTTATAGTTATCATCTTTTAACAGATTATTTGCAATATTTCAATTATATAAAATTATCGATTTCTAAATTAATTTAAACGGATTAAATAACAAAATGATAATTAAAGCAATTATTATACACAAGTAAATCAAACACATTACCAAGTCTACTGTTTACGAACAAAACCCAATAAATTTATGTACTAACAAATTGATTTCCTAATTCATAATAAACCTATTTCCATTAACAACAAATAATTCCAACATTAAATCCAACATTCGATTGCTTTAATTCCATTAATTTCCCATTCAATATTCAAACGGATAAATTAATGAGAAGATAAGTAAAACAATCGTTTATAATAATAATTCATATCCATTATCTTATTAGTTACAACCAAGGGTTATAAATTGCTTACCAAAATGATTTTAATTCTATATTAACCTATTTCAATCAATTACATACAATGTCACCATTAAATACATCATTATATTCGATTTATTTCATTATTTACAATTATAACCAAATTAACCTAAATTTTTATTTCAATTGATTGTAATTTCATGAATATAGTTGTCAATAGCATTCAAACAACGTCATTAAATCATATTCTAATTATTTTCTCATTAATAAATCATAAATTTTAATTTATTACAATATTAATATTTCAAAATCTTATTAAATTTAATAGTTTAATTATCGAAAAAAATGCGGGTCGTTACACTCACCCCCACTCAAAACTTTTTGTCCTTGAAAAGGAAAAGGAGGAATTAAGGAATTAATATATTTTATTCAAAGTATTCAATTTATAAACAATTAATTTGCATAAAAATATTTTCAATAAAATATACAATTAATAACAATTAAATCTTCATTTTCAAGTTTACTAAAGTTTGAAAAATATTTTCACCTTTACAAAAATTTTCTAAGTCTAAAATTCACGAAAAATTTCAGCAGAGTCTCCTTTGTACGGAGAGGTCCAAAAAACAGTAATATCAATAATAACAATATATATACCATATTTCAAAAAAATAAAACATCCCAAACTACGGGAAAATAATATAATACCGCTATAAAACCGTAATCCAAAGACGTACCTATTTGTCGAACAAACAACGTTTTATTTATGTAACCAAAAGCAGTAGCTATTGCTTCCATAAACCTGTATTTCACTTATATAATCCAAATAGTGAGAATTATGTATAAGAGAATTATTTAGTTGTTTTCAATTGGCAACTGTAATGACCCAGGATTTTGGTTATTTGAAATTTGAATATTTAATTGATTTTAAATATTTAAAAGTTAATTTTTAACTTGAATCTCCAAATATAATGATTTATTGGATAATTTAATAATTGAAATTTGCTTAAATAATTAAATCTTGGGTTTTTAGCTTGATAAAAATATTTTCAAAGCTTATTAAATTTATATTTACAAGAAGGAAGGTAAATAAAAATTTTAAATTGGATTTAAAAGCGATTTGTTCGATTTTAAAAATATCTCGTTTGAATTAACATATAAAAATAGCCTTCCGGGGCATAGTCTCGGATTTCGACGAAACTAGTTCCATTGGATCCATAATAGTGTATTATTATCGAATTTCAAATTTCGTATCTTCTGGAGTTATCGTTTGGTCGTACGGGATAGAAAAGCGTTGAACTTAATATCAAAAATTTAATATTTTAATTGGGTGCAAAAAGCTATCTTACCTATACAATCGAATTAGGACTCGAAACCTTTTCCATTGCGTTCGAAATAGGGGTATAACATTATGAACGCCTAGCGGCATGCCTCGATAGGGGTTCAAAATTTTAAGTTACGTAAATCGAGATATTTTGAGAGTAAATTAATATATTGACTAGTCAACCCCTCATATCGGTTTTTTTTCTCTCATTTTCAAGCCACTATAGACAGCGCCCTACATGCAAACATCTCATCCTTCCCTCTCTATTCAAAATGCAAGTAGACAGTAAAACAAAGAAAAAAAATGGGAGCTTCAAAAAAATAAATTCTTACAATATACTCAACTAAAAATCTTGAAACCACTTCCTAAAATCTAGTTTTGGCATGATCTTCGATCTGGTATGCTTCTTGGAAGCTGCAGTCGAGATTGGGGAGGCACAAAAATTGGTCGCGGATGAGTTTCGAAGCTAGGGTTTAGGATTTCGGCGGATTCAGGCGACGAGAGGCCGAGGCGTTAAGTGCAGCGTGTTTGTCAGGGTGAGGCGCACTGGGTGGATGAGTATGGTGGAGTTCGATGATCTGGTGGTGTTTGCGATATTTGTAGGCAAAGGGGATGGGGTGTGTCGTTTTTGTCAGGAGGGGACCGGAGGCGATGGGGTGAAGGGAAAAAAGACGAGGTCGGCAAACGGAGTTGGATAGTGGGCTTGGATGGAAGGATTGGTGGCTTAGGGCGATGTGTACGTGCACGGTTGTAATACCCCAAGATTTTGAGGAAAATTCTTTTAAATAAATGATTAAAATTCTGGGGGAAAATCAGAATTATTATATAGGTGGGATTTTCAGTGGTGCAAGGTTGTGTGCATGTGTGCACGTGCACACTAGTTATGGCACTAAGAGAAAATCCAGAATTCCTGAATAATAAAACAAGGAAGGAAAACATTTAGATAAAATGTTTTAAATAAAGAAAATATAGACCTAGACATGAGTATTAAAAATTCCTGAGGATGTGTGTATATATATATATATGCCTATGTATGACTTGTCTGAAAATTAAGGCAGAAGAGAACATTGATTTATAATGAATAAGTGAAATTTTTATTTGAATAATAGGTGTAGAAATGCACATAAGTATGCACATGTTTTCTGCAAATAAAAGGTTAAAGTTAAATTAACACCCATAGTTGTATAAATGTATATATATATCCAGATATTATTTGAGCAGAAAATAAATAAAGGAAGCACTAAAACAGTAAGAACCAAAGTGCAAGAAAGCAAATGTACATAGGCAGAAAATAGAAAGTCACACCATTATCATGTTTGAGGTAAATATAATAAAAATACTTAAAGTAATCACTTTCTGAAAAGAAAAGAAAATGAGCACAATATAGCCTTGTTTTAAAATATTGGCCGGGACATTAAGGGATTAGGAGGGAGGGAATATGCAATGCCAAATGCATGATTCTGGTCTGGGCTAAAATAGGGATTTTGCATCACCCAAAACCCTAGACAGAACCCTTATTTAAACCAAGAGCCCAATCAGAAAACTGCTCTCTCACTAATTAATTAACCTAAGGAAGAAGAGGAAGATAAGGCTAAAGATTTGAGGGGTTTTCTGGTTTAAGCTTGTGTAAGCATTTAGGTGAGTATCCTCACTCATATACATGGCATTAAGACCTGGGATTAGGCAGCCAAGCTTTTATATGTTATATTTTGCATGTTTTGATTTACAAACTATGTTGGCTACTGATGGTTTCATGAATGTTTGATGAAATATGATCTGCTATGCTGGATGTATAACTTTGTTGTTCTATTTTCATCTCTGTATATTATACCAAAACCTTAAGGAACATATATCAGAGTATTTGTAACTAGTTTGAATAATGGCTTAAGACAAAGAATGAAAAGATAAAGAAAACTATGAGCTGCATATACATTGGTATGGTGCTGAGGCTTGAAATAATTGGTTAAGGGTGCAATGGAGTCTTTCTCTATAAGTGCTGAGCCCTAAACTAAACAGAAATTTACAAGCCTAAAAACTATGTTTAAACAAGATTAAAAATCTGGCTAAATATAGTTGCTTGCAAAATCAAAATAAACTCAATAGAGCCATGCATTTATTCTTAGTTGCAAACATTCTGGTATATGCTTGAATAGGGTGTTTATATGCTAAATAATGTGAGATGGAATGACTGGGGTGTTATACCTCTAGAAAGTAACCTTTAACTTGCTTGCAATATTATGTCTGCAAGGTAACTAGTATGCTTCATGAGTACAGGTGGTATGTACACCTAGCTATCATTGATAGAATGAACATAAATACACTTAGTGATATAACTAAGGATTTTGTGCCAAGAAGGCTGCTGGAATGCTTGTCCTATTTGAAGTAGACAAGTTGGCACATGGCTTGTTTAAGTCCTGAGATCTTTGTGCCATAATGTTAATTAGTTCATGGCAATGTGTCCCTTTGATTCCTTATAGCAGATGAGGCCAGGAATTTATAAGAAAAAGAAAAGGCAACCTAGTAGTTCCAGATAAAAGTTGTTTTATTGCATATGTTTGCTCTTATGTATTGTACATGATAATACCTGTCAAGTATGCAAAGTATATTTATGCTGTATCCTTAGCTTAATATCATGGATATGTTAGAAATGCTCACACCAGATCATAGATCTGACCCTTATTGCTCATGGCACATGGGGGTGTCTCATTTATAATGGGGCAGCCACTAATGCTTTTGCAGGTTGTGATGGAGCTAAGTAAGCAAGATTAAAAAGATATGGAATAGAGGATGCTAAGATAATTAGAAATAAAAGCTAAAATGTGTTAATTCATGCATGTATTCCCTGATTAATATGGCTATCTAAATGTATTAAGTAGGAAGAACTTGTAAGAGACATGTGCTATGTTGTTTCTGGTTATTTCTGATTTGGTATGTACTAAGGATATTGATGTTAAACTGATTTGAAAACCTATTTGCTAAAGTTGTTTTGATTTAGAGGAAAAACCTGGATTTTATAAGCATAATCATTTTATGATGATTTCAGTTAATCCTGAGTTCTTTCAAAAAGAATATAGTTATACAGAAAATAATATTGGGAAAACCCAGAAAAGAATTAAACTGCTATATCTTCAATTTATGATATTGACATAAGTCCAAATGCAAGAAAAAGTGTTTATACCCTGAAGATGTATTTTTAAAAGAGAAGTATGGTTAGGAAGAATGATATATATCTGATCACAAGGTGTCTGATTCATACAAATATATACACATGCTTTTGAAAAGGAAAGGTATCAATGTTTTGTGTATAATCTGGGTTGTAAAAATGCAAACAAAAGAATGGCCAGAGTAACCACATGGTTAGGCCATAGGTCAGGCCTAATGTTTCACTTCAGATCAATGAAGCAAGGGAACATTTGAGCTCAGTTTTCTGGAAAATGAACAAAGACACTGACATGTACATGTATATCTGTGTACATGTTGATATTGGGCAAAAATATAGATGTAAATTCTTAAAACAGTTGAAAGAATGGGTTTTAAAAATAGTTATGCAAGAAGAATTGTTTTGTATGTTAGGTTATAGGCAAAAATTAAATATATATGTACAATTATAGGTAGGTATCAGATTTCAGCCATACAGGAGAAAATAAAAAAAAAAGAAAAACAAAAATTGTGTTTGAACCGACCAGCATAGTACTCGAACTAGTGACCTTGCATGAATAAGTTAGGCGCGTTTCCATTACGCCTAGATGTTGCTTGTGTTCACTTAGGATCCACTTTCTTTTAACCTGAGTTTGATAATATTCAGACTTTAAGACAATCATCTATATTATAAGCTTGCTTTCCACTGATTATTGCTTGACCATTTCTTAATTATAATAACAGCCTAAGGTACATATTTCCAGTGAACACTATAGTCAAAAATCAGGATACAATAAGTTTTCTTTTAAAAGGGAAATTATCACATTTTTGCAAATTTAAAAAGGATTTCTACTTATTGTCATACTCTGATTCAAGTAGAATATAACATAGATATCTTCATATATGTATGTTAAAAATGATTTAGAATTAAAACAATATTTTTATATTGTGAAAGATCCTGGATATATTTTTGTTTATTAGAGAAAAGAAAATGACCCTGGAAAATATATTGGTAAGAAAAAAAAAATCACTAATAAAATAAGTGTGTAAATAGGAGGGTCATTTCATTTGGTATCAGAGCTATGTTTTAATTAACATAGCAAATGTTTGTATGCTTATGTTTATACTAGGTTTGTTTGTATATTTGACTGCTTATAAGTATTCCCTGAATGTATGTATGTGTGTGCATGTGACATACACAATGATTAAATAGGAAAGATACAATCAATTTAAAATTAAAGCTAAGTGTTATAAACTAATAAGATGAAATACATATACTTTTAGAAATATGGTAGGAAGAGGGTCTCATCATCAAGGAGGATCTAGCACACCACAAATGCTTGACATGCAGGAATTTGTGAGAGTTTTGAGAGATGGAATTGGGCACAGACCTGAGAACCCACATGAGGAGCTCTCCAAGTTAGTGAAGACTTATACCAACTTGGGAGGCAAGAGCTTTGAAGGAACTGAAAGTGTAATGGAGATTCAAGCATGGCTGAGGACATTAGAGAGGATCTTCACTGATATGCAACTAGATGACCAAAGGAAGAGGCAAGTGGCCTCAAGGCAATTAAAAGGTGCAGCTTTGAGTTGGTGGGAGGTGATCATAGCTGGCCGGAATGAAAATGATATTAATTGGAATCAATTTAAGGAGATGTTAGAGGCAAGGTTTGTTCCAGCCTCAGCAAAAACCACTTTACTTGAGGAGTTCATCAAACTTAGACAGGGGACTATGAATGTCACAGAATACACCCAGAAGTTTGAGGGATTGTCAACCTATGGGGCAATGTTAGTGGCTGATGAAGCATCCAAAAATGATAGATACATCAAGGGATTGAACCCAGGGCTTAGCAGGGCTATACTACCTTATGCTGACAGAACTTTTGATCAAGTGATAGATTTGGCTCTGAAGATTGAGCAGCATGACAAGGAAAGAGATAAGTTTAGGAGCTTCAAAAACAATAGCAACAAGAAGAACAAAGGGAAGTACCATCCTTATGATAAGAAGAAAGGAGAGGCAGATGGTAAGAAGGCAGTAGATGCAAAACCCAATGAAGCCAAAAGAAAAATAGTTTGCAACCATTGTGGGAAAGAAGGCCATATTAAGCCAAGATGCCCAGAGCTTAAAGGGGGAGCTTTCAAATGCTATCTATGTGGGAAGGAAGGGCATATGAAAAGAAATTGCCCAGAATACAAGCAACAAGGGAAAGTGGCAAACCTGGAAGGTAGGGGCAAGGCCATAATTGAGGCTAATGCTGAAAACCATGGTCAAGTGGAAGGTACACTATTTATTTGTACCATACCTTTAGCTGTAATATATGATACCGGGGCAACCCACTCACTCATTTCCCATGAAATAGTTAAAAGGTTGAAAATGAACTGCAATTTGGCTGAAATACCTCTGTTAATACAAAGCCCTTTAGGAAGTTCTAGTGTATTAGATATGATCTGTGTGGATGTGAATTTGAACATAGGAGGAAACACATTTGTTTCCAATTTGTATGTTCTAAATTTCCCAAATATAGGAGTCATATTAGGGGCAGATTGGCTAAGACAATTCAAAGCCATAATTGACCTAGATGCATCCACCATTTCACTACAAAATTCTAAAGGCCAAAGGGTTACAATTCTATGTGAACCTATCAAAGAAAACAGTCTAAATCATTTAATTGAATTAGAAAATAATCCCAAGGAAATAGCTATTAATGAAATCCCCATAGTTAAAGAATACTTGGATGTATTTGGGGAAGTAAAAGGTGTCTCACACCATAGACCTGTTGAATTCCAGATTAACCTCATGCCTGGGGCTAGCCCAGTTATCAAAAAGCCTACAAGGATGGGGCCAAGTGAATTAAAGGAGCTAAAGAACCAGCTGGAAGAATTAGAAGCCAAGGGGTTTATAAGGCCAAGTAATTCATGCTGGGGTGCTCCTGTAGTATTTGTTAAAAAGCATGATGGTACTTTAAGAATGTGTATAGATTACAGAGAATTAAACAAAGTAACCATCAAAAACAAATACCCATTACCCAGGATAGATGATCTCTTTGATCAACTCAGTGGAGCTAAAGTGTTTTCTAGGCTAGACTTGGCATCTGGGTTTCATCAGATGAAGGTTGAGGAATCAAGTATTAAATATACAGCATTCAACACAAGATATGGTTTGTATGAGTTTCTGGTTATGCCATTTGGGCTAACAAATGCCCCTTCTTACTTTGTAGACCTAATGAATAGGATATTCAGAGATTACTTAGACAAGTTTGTTCTGATTTTTATAGATGATATTCTAATCTACTCTAAAACAATAGAGGAACATGAGAACCACTTACGTTTGGTCTTATCTAGATTAAGAGAAAAAGATTTGAAAGCAAAGTTCTCTAAGTGTGTGTTCTGGCAAGAGGAAGTACACTTTCTTGGACATGTTGTCTCTGCTAGAGGAATTTCTGTAAACCCCAATAAGATAGTAGCAATCCAAGCATGGAAGAAGCCTAACAATGTTAGTGAAGTTAGGTCATTCATGGGGATGGCAGGATACTATAGGAGGTTCATACAAGGATTTTGTAAAATAGCAATGCCACTCACTAACCTGACTAGGAAGAACCAAAAGTTTATATGGACTGATAAGTGTGAACAAGCTTTCACCCAGATCAAGGAGGCTTTGGTAAAATCACCAGTGTTGAGAGTACCAGAAGGCAATGAGGGATTGGTTGTATATACAGATGCATGTGGGTCAGGGCTAGGGGCTGTGTTGATGCAGCAAGATCAGGTCATAGCCTATGCATCTAGACAACTAAAACCCCATGAAACTAGATATGCAACTCATGATCTTGAGTTGGCAGCAGTAGTATATGCCTTAAAGCTCTGGAGGCATTATTTATTGGGTGCAAAGTTCATTTTATACACTGATCACAAGGCCTTAAAGTATCTCTTTTCACAAAAAGATTTAAATATGAGACAACACAGATGGGTTGAATTTCTTGCTGCTTATGACTTAGATATACTTTATACACCAGGCAAGGCTAATAAAGTGGCAGATGCATTGAGTAGGCAACATGCAAAAATGGCCATGTTAATGATGGAGGAGTTTAGAGATTTGACCATGCTCACTGATTTGGAAATAGATGAGAGCAGTGGGATAAGTATGGAGATAATTGAGGAAGAAAAGAGTAAAGGAAGGTTATGTTTAATTACTTTACAATCAAATTTGGCCTTGAAGGTGGCAAAAATGCAAGAAGAAGATCAAGACTTAGCAGAAAAGAGGTCTCTCCTATTAAAGAAGGAAGAAGTGAAGGATTATCACATAGATGTAAAAGGATACTTAAGGTACAAGGGAAGGATATGTGTCCCAAACATCATAGAATTGAAAGAAGAAATCCTTAATGAGTACCATAGGAGCAAATATTCCATACATCCAGGCAGCACCAAGATGTACCAAAACTTAAAAAGGGACTATTGGTGGAAGGGAATGAAGTCTGATGTAGCCAGATATGTTGCTAAGTGCATGGTTTGTCAACAAACAAAAGCTGAGACCCAAAGACCTTCAGGGTTGTTGCAGCCACTTAGCATACCACAGTGGAAGTGGGAAGACATATCTATGGATTTCATAGATGGTCTTCCTAGATCCAAGAGGGGAAATACAAGTATTTGGGTGATTGTAGATAGGCTGACTAAAGTAGCCCACTTCATACCAGTGAAAGCAGACAGAAATGCACCTAGGTTAGCCCAAACTTTTATGAGAGAAGTGGTAAAACTGCATGGTGTTCCTAAAACTATAGTGAGTGATAGGGATACAATCTTCACTTCAAGATTCTAGAAGAGCTTCCAAGAAGCTATGGGGAGTGAATTGTGCCTAAGCACTGCTTATCACCCCCAATCAGATGGGCAAACAGAAGTGGTAAACAAGATTTTAGAGGATTTGCTTAGAGCATGTGTGTTAGACTTTGGAGGAAATTGGGAGGACCACCTCCATTTGGCTGAGTTCACATACAATAATAGCCACCAAAGCACAATTGGAATGGCACCCTTTGAAGCCCTATATGGAAAGCCATGTCTATCACCTATGTGTTGGGCTGAGGCAGGAGAGAAAGCTATCCTAGGGCCAGAATATGTCAAGGACATCACAGAGAAAATAGGACTGGTGAGAAAGAGGATGGCAGTAGCTCAAGATAGGCAAAAGAAGTATGCTGATGCAAAGAGGAAGTCAGTGGAATTCAAAGTAGGTGATTATGTCTTCATTAAGGTTTCACCAATGAAGAAAGTCTTGAGATTTGGCAAGCAGGGGAAACTCAGACCCAGATATGTTGGACCATACAAGATTTTGGAAAGGATAGGCTCACTAGCCTATAAGCTGGAGCTTCCCGAGAAGATGAGTGCAATGCACAATGTGTTTCATGTGTCACAACTAAGGAGATGGGTGCATGACAAGGAGGAAATCTTAGAAAAGCCTACTGAAGTTCAGATTAATCCAGATCTAATCTATGAGAAAGAGCCAGTGGGAATTGTGGCAAGGGAAGAAAAGAAATTAAGAAACAAGACATTGAAGCTTGTAAAGATTCAATGGAGTATAGATCCTAGTGATTGTACTTGGGAGCTAGAGGATAAAATCAGGATGGATTACCCTAGGCTCTTTGCAAATTTAAAAGGTAAATTCTTAGATTACTAAGAAAGTTTGATATGTATGATAGACAGTGACTATTTGAATTGCTCATGCATATTTGAATAATTTTCCTAAGAAAGTAGGAGTACTCAAAGAATATGTTGTAAATTGTGAGGGCACAATTCCTAAAAGAAGGGGTGATTGTAATACCCCAATATTTTGAGGAAAATTCTTTTAAATAAATGATTAAAATTCTGGGGGAAAATCAGAATTATTATATAGGTGGGATTTTCAGTGGTGCAAGGTTGTGTGCATGTGTGCACGTGCACACTAGTTATGGCACTAAGAGAAAATCCAGAATTCCTGAATAATAAAACAAGGAAGGAAAACATTTAGATAAAATGTTTTAAATAAAGAAAATATAGACCTAGACATGAGTATTAAAAATTCCTGAGGATGTGTGTGTATATATATATATATCTATATATTTGCCTATGTATGACTTGTCTGAAAATTAAGGCAGAAGAGAACATTGATTTATAATGAATAAGTGAAATTTTTATTTGAATAATAGGTGTAGAAATGCACATAAGTATGCACATGTTTTCTGCAAATAAAAGGTTAAAGTTAAATTAACACCCATAGTTGTATAAATGTATATATATATCCAGATATTATTTGAGCAGAAAATAAATAAAGGAAGCACTAAAACAGTAAGAACCAAAGTGCAAGAAAGCAAATGTACATAGGCAGAAAATAGAAAGTCACACCATTATCATGTTTGAGGTAAATATAATAAAAATACTTAAAGTAATCACTTTCTGAAAAGAAAAGAAAATGAGCACAATATAGCCTTGTTTTAAAATATTGGCCGGGACATTAAGGGATTAGGAGGGAGGGAATATGCAATGCCAAATGCATGATTCTGGTCTGGGCTAAAATAGGGATTTTGCATCACCCAAAACCCTAGACAGAACCCTTATTTAAACCAAGAGCCCAATCAGAAAACTGCTCTCTCACTAATTAATTAACCTAAGGAAGAAGAGGAAGATAAGGCTAAAGATTTGAGGGGTTTTCTGGTTTAAGCTTGTGTAAGCATTTAGGTGAGTATCCTCACTCATATACATGGCATTAAGACCTGGGATTAGGCAGCCAAGCTTTTATATGTTATATTTTGCATGTTTTGATTTACAAACTATGTTGGCTACTGATGGTTTCATGAATGTTTGATGAAATATGATCTGCTATGCTGGATGTATAACTTTGTTGTTCTATTTTCATCTCTGTATATTATACCAAAACCTTAAGGAACATATATCAGAGTATTTGTAACTAGTTTGAATAATGGCTTAAGACAAAGAATGAAAAGATAAAGAAAACTATAAGCTGCATATACATTGGTATGGTGCTGAGGCTTGAAATAATTGGTTAAGGGTGCAATGGAGTCTTTCTCTATAAGTGCTGAGCCCTAAACTAAACAGAAATTTACAAGCCTAAAAACTATGTTTAAACAAGATTAAAAATCTGGCTAAATATAGTTGCTTGCAAAATCAAAATAAACTCAATAGAGCCATGCATTTATTCTCAGTTGCAAACATTCTGGTATATGCTTGAATAGGGTGTTTATATGCTAAATAATGTGAGATGGAATGACTGGGGTGTTATACCTCTAGAAAGTAACCTTTAACTTGCTTGCAATATTATGTCTGCAAGGTAACTAGTATGCTTCATGAGTACAGGTGGTATGTACACCTAGCTATCATTGATAGAATGAACATAAATACACTTAGTGATATAACTAAGGATTTTGTGCCAAGAAGGCTGCTGGAATGCTTGTCCTATTTGAAGTAGACAAGTTGGCGCATGGCTTGTTTAAGTCCTGAGATCTTTGTGCCATAATGTTAATTAGTTCATGGCAATGTGTCCCTTTGATTCCTTATAGCAGATGAGGCCAGGAATTTATAAGAAAAAGAAAAGGCAACCTAGTAGTTCCAGATAAAAGTTGTTTTATTGCATATGTTTGCTCTTATGTATTGTACATGATAATACCTGTCAAGTATGCAAAGTATATTTATGCTGTATCCTTAGCTTAATATCATGGATATGTTAGAAATGCTCACACCAGATCATAGATCTGACCCTTATTGCTCATGGCACATGGGGGTGTCTCATTTATAATGGGGCAGCCACTAATGCTTTTGCAGGTTGTGATGGAGCTAAGTAAGCAAGATTAAAAAGATATGGAATAGAGGATGCTAAGATAATTAGAAATAAAAGCTAAAATGTGTTAATTCATGCATGTATTCCCTGATTAATATGGCTATCTAAATGTATTAAGTAGGAAGAACTTGTAAGAGACATGTGCTATGTTGTTTCTGGTTATTTCTGATTTGGTATGTACTAAGGATATTGATGTTAAACTGATTTGAAAACCTATTTGCTAAAGTTGTTTTGATTTAGAGGAAAAACCTGGATTTTATAAGCATAATCATTTTATGATGATTTCAGTTAATCCTGAGTTCTTTCAAAAAGAATATAGATATACAGAAAATAATATTGGGAAAACCCAGAAAAGAATTAAACTGCTATATCTTCAATTTATGATATTGACATAAGTCCAAATGCAAGAAAAAGTGTTTATACCCTGAAGATGTATTTTTAAAAGAGAAGTATGGTTAGGAAGAATGATATATATCTGATCACAAGGTGTCTGATTCATACAAATATATACACATGCTTTTGAAAAGGAAAGGTATCAATGTTTTGTGTATAATCTGGGTTGTAAAAATGCAAACAAAAGAATGGCCAGAGTAACCACATGGTTAGGCCATAGGTCAGGCCTAATGTTTCACTTCAGATCAATGAAGCAAGGGAACATTTGAGCTCAGTTTTCTGGAAAATGAACAAAGACACTGACATGTACATGTATATCTGTGTACATGTTGATATTGGGCAAAAATATAGATGTAAATTCTTAAAACAGTTGAAAGAATGGGTTTTAAAAATAGTTATGCAAGAAGAATTGTTTTGTATGTTAGGTTATAGGCAAAAATTAAATATATATGTACAATTATAGGTAGGTATCAGATTTCAGCCATACAGGAGAAAATAAAAAAAAAAGAAAAACAAAAATTGTGTTTGAACCGACCAGCATAGTACTCGAACTAGTGACCTTGCATGAATAAGTTAGGCGCGTTTCCATTACGCCTAGATGTTGCTTGTGTTCACTTAGGATCCACTTTCTTTTAACCTGAGTTTGATAATATTCAGACTTTAAGACAATCATCTATATTATAAGCTTGCTTTCCACTGATTATTGCTTGACCATTTCTTAATTATAATAACAGCCTAAGGTACATATTTCCAGTGAACACTATAGTCAAAAATCAGGATACAATAAGTTTTCTTTTAAAAGGGAAATTATCACATTTTTGCAAATTTAAAAAGGATTTCTACTTATTGTCATACTCTGATTCAAGTAGAATATAACATAGATATCTTCATATATGTATGTTAAAAATGATTTAGAATTAAAACAATATTTTTATATTGTGAAAGATCCTGGATATATTTTTGTTTATTAGAGAAAAGAAAATGACCCTGGAAAATATATTGGTAAGAAAAAAAAAATCACTAATAAAATAAGTGTGTAAATAGGAGGGTCATTTCAACGGTCGTGTACGTGAATATTTAGTACAGAGGATTAATAGAAGGGGTGAAGAAGAGGAAGGGGGAAGGAGGTAGCGGGTCGAACTGTTTTGTTGGGCCGAGCTTGGTAATAAATAATTAAGTTATTTATATAATTAAGTTCTTAATTTAAATCTCTGATTCTTATAAAATGCGTATCTCGTTCGTTTTAGGTTGAAATCTAACATGGTCTGTCGCATTGGGTTTGTATTAACGAGATCTTGGCTATGGAATCAGTTTGGTTGAAATTAGAGCTTGCTGAATTTTCAGATAAATTCAAACGCGTTCGAACTTAATCGAAACCAGAACATGAAAGCGACAATAAAAATCAAAGTGAGTAAATATCACTCATTTTTGGATTGCTAGTTTAATTTAAAATGTTGAAAATTTAGTCATTGGTTGATTGGATGATTTGATAATTATTATTATCAGTTGGAAGTTATAATATCTATATGGTAGTATATATTAGTAGTTGGATTGATTTTTCCCGCCTATTGGAGCGGATGGGACCCTATGCACACGCATAATAGCGGATGACCCTATATTACCACAATATCCCGCCTTGAAGTGGAATTGGTATTTTATGTTATCTAACATCTGTGGTTGCAGGAAAACAGGTTGGAAGGATCCAACTGGATTCCTCAAAAATGTTGAATTTAATTTCATATATAGTGATATATGACATGTTTGAATAATCTGTGATAGATTATATTGTGGTTTGAATTTATTTGATGCTATGACAGACTGACGTAGATTTTGGTATTTTAAAAATACCATAAATATATGTTTTAAATTTGAAAGGAAATTTAAATGGGATTTGAAATTAAATAATTATATAGAGTTTTTGGATTAGTTAAAAGAAATTGATTGGGTAAAATAAATGGGTTGACTTTAAATTTGTACTTAACTATTTCGTGATATTGTAAATAGAGATTTTGGAATAATGTATATGAAGGATTTTAAATAATAATTCTTATATGGTACTTGTTTAAATATAAAAGGTTTTAAAAATCGATATTTTTAATAGTTTGGGAGAATAGAAGGGAATTTGGACATAAATATAAAATTGGTTATACTAGATCTTAGATAAGATTTCTAAATTATGGAATAGAAGAAAAATCGAGATTTGATTGGTTTTGGAATATAGTTTGGGATGTTTAAGGAATTGATTTATAAATGGAATTTAATTTAGAAATCGATTTAAAATGGATTTAGGTGATGTGAAACCGTTGTAAACTAGAAATAAGACTATGGAATTCATAAGCAATGTTTATAAATAAAGTGAAATGATTATCATTTTATAAATTGAAGATATAAATTCATGGTAAGAATTTATACTAAGATGGGTAAATCGGTTTAAAAAGAAATGATAGATTTTACTTTTTGGAAATATGAAAAAGGGATTGATGTAATTGGGGACGTAAATCGATTGGTGATAAATCGAGAGAGATTTATAAATATTAGATTGGTTATATTGGGATTGAAAAATATTTTTTTATCAAGAAGTTGAGTTTGTTTTAAAAAGAGGATTTTTAATTATTTAACTAGGTAATTCAAAAATGTTTTAGCATAGAATTACTTCAGAAAGTTAGTTATTTAAATATTTTTAAATTGTCAAAATGAATTATAAGTTTTATAAGAAAGCCTTGTAAATCGATTAAAATTTTATTAATAAATCGGAATTAATTATTGTATCAAAGACATGTAATTATTTTATTTGTTTAAAAGTATATTTGATTATTAAATAAAGTTTTCAAAAAGTAATGGTATACTTTCATGGTGGAAATCGGAGGAAGAGATTGCGTGCAGTTAAGTTTGGATTTCTCTAGGATAGAGACGTAATCATTGAGCTGTGAGTCCATGGTTGATATTGCATGGTGCTTTCCATAATTATTTTAAAAAGTTTTCAAATATTTTTGAAGGGAATGGTTTGTGAACATACTTATTTCGATAAGATAAGTATACCTTTTTGATAAAGAGATTTAATTTATTAAAATTTAAATTAAATAAGACTTAGTGATTTCTGTAGGAAATGAACTCTTTGGTTGAATGATTGTTTATTTGATAGTAAAATAACCGACTATCAAAATCTGGACTAAAAACATAACTTTGGAAATATCTAGGAGAAACACAGGGATTATATAGTACAGTTACCGTCAGAAGGTGTTATACTTTACATATAAACTCTTTTCGTTCTTCTAGGACGGTGATAAGGAAATCCATCCACTAAGGTTAGGAGATGATCCCCGACCTTATTTTCGTCTGTTTATTTCTTAAAGAACCGGGGTTGAGTTTACCGGAAATATCGAATGCTGTTTCGAAGAGACCGAGATCGGATAAGTTATCCGAAAACTACTTCGATCCAACGCATACGTTTTCGAAGTGAAGACAAGAGCATGGAATCGAGGTTGGTTCAATGAAGTGCAAGGGTAATCGCTACTAATCCTGAGGATGATTCCAAAATGGATGTAATAGGAATAGTGCCTTCGTGTTTCATTTAGACCCAGAACGGACTTGTTTGGATGAATGCTATCAGAACATTATCATTGGAGGACAATAAGCATTCCAAGTATAAATTCCTTAAAAAGGTAATTGTAGCCTCAAGCCTCATCAACCGGAATGACTAAAAATTAGGGGAGATGCAGCAAGGCTAAGTGGGTCGCACCCAATTAGGGTATGTTATCACCTTTCTAGATACCCTCGGATATATTATAAATTATGGATACGGTGGTGCATGGAAAAAGAGCTTTCGATAGTGGTGGGAACACCCGCGGTTGTAACATATTCGGTACTATCTAGGTTAGGGGTAGGCCAGTATTGTGTTGTAGGGGATCCCGGCGAGGTCCTCTGTACATGTTTCTAGACATGTACTGTGATAGGTGGTAGCCCAGCGCCAAGTCATTTTATGGAAATCCATTCTCCAATACGTGCCTTTACGGTTTTAGTTGTAGAGCCTAGTATGCTGGAATTTAATTAATGTAACAATTTTGGCTATTTGAATAAGTATTTGTACCTAGACACTATTATAATATCAGATGATTTGATATAAAATGTTTTGGTTATCGTAAGATAAAAACCCGTCGTGTTTATGTGTGGCGTGGTCTTACGAGATACCTTTGTTTTTCAAAGGATTTTGATAACAGTAATAATTCAAATTAAGTGTGTTTTCTCTCGCTGGTTTTCTAGACTGACTTGGATGTTATTTTATTATAATGCTCGGATCAGACCAAGTATTACATGTTCAGGTTAGGATGCTATGGAGCTCAGGAGATGAGCCGGATGACGAAGACATATTACACGTACTTGATTATATTCCGCCGTGTATTGTGGGCTGTATATTCAGCACTTGTGAGGACAAGTTATTTTAACTGTCCAGTATTCATTTGTTAATTTTTGTACTCTGATGATGATATGTATAAATAACAGTTATAGTTCTTTTTGTATAAAGACATGTTAGTATCTATAATATATTGTTCCGCTGCGTTTGTGAGATTCTATGTTGTTCTATTTTCTTCTACCTCCTCTTTTTTTCCCCTAACTATCGAGTATTTCGACATTCGATTTCTCAGCATGTAATACAGTGGACATATTAGTGTCGATTTTCGAGGGTGGAAAATCTCGGTCGTTACATTTGGTATCAGAGCTGAAGGTTAAGCGAGAACCTTGGGTTTGATGGGGTAACTCATTAGAGATAGGGTCAGTAGCACCCTAGAATGAGTTTGAGTGTATTAATAGATATGAGCGCATATTTGTTAGTGATATAAAATGTTTTATATTGTGTTGGTTGATTTGTTGAGTGGCTTATGGATTCTAGTTAATACGAGTAATTAATGTTATTGATAGGGATCTCTAATCACTCGAACAGAGCAATTCGACATAGTATTGTTTTGAAATTGGGTAAATGAAATAATTTTACCCTGATTATATTTTATGTATAAAGAATAATTTTTCAAAAATTATCATGCTATATACATGGTGTGCTTGGTTGTTAGGAAATGATAATATTAAACTATTATCATTTGTTGTTGCGGTAGTAGAATAAAAGTTGATATTCTAGTCAAAAGATAAGAAATAATTTCATATAACGAAATTGAATTATGTAAATGTGATTTTGTAAATGTGATTTATAATTTGAAATGAAATGAAATTCTAGAATTATATTTAAATATGATTTGTTAAAAGGTTTTGAAGGCTGGGAATTTAGGAATTTAATTCCCGTTGGTTTTGAAATGTTTTTCAAAGACTTGAAAAATAATAGTGATATTATCTAGAGATTATTTTTGAATTGGAAATATTTAAAAGGAATTTTAAAGGAATAAAAGTACTGAACTCAATTCGGTCGTTGGAAAATAATTTCGGTTATTACTGCAGCATCATCAGTGTTCATTTTCGAGTTTCCAAGGGAGGAATTGCTACCAATTGGAGTATTGTTTGGTGAAACTGGTTTTGGTTTGAAATACAAAAGAATGATTTGATATACCAAGGGATTTTGTGTATGTGTATATGATTTCAAAATTGATTTTGAAATATTTAAGAACATGTGTTTAAACTCTGGGATTTTCATGTTTATTGGAAATATGAGAAAATAAGTTAGATTACTTATAAAATTTGTAAATTTCAAGTTAAAGCAATTTTTTAAAGTGTTGAATATGGATGCAAGAAAAGTAAAAAAAATTGAAATTTAACCGTGGAATGAAATTTCACTTGAATTAAGTTAAATAAAGTGAATTTTGAAAATTTAGCTTAAGTAGGCTCAATGAAATAATTATTGGAAATGGAATCTATTGAGATTTGGGATAAATGAACTAATTAAATCGATTAGTTATTTGGATATGGTTTGGAATGTTGATTGATAAAAATCATATGTGAAATTGGAAAATTGAATTTGATTAAAATGGGTAAGGAATTGAGTTGTGAAGTGGTAATAACCATAAAATGTTTATAATAGACTTAAGAAAATTGATGGTGAAATTCTTAAGTGAAATCGGTATTAAAAGGATACACTAAGTGAATGTGAATTATAAGTGTGAATGATAATTGTGAATAAGTGAATATAAATGAAATGAATGTAAATAAGAGAAACTGGGATAGCTAAGAATCAATAGAAATAAATACGTAAGTTGTACGTATATTATTTTATTCGCATGACGGTTTGATCCAGATTCAAGCATAGAATTTCGAGGTAATTTATATCGATCCGAGTTAGGAATATCTACTCGATTTTCGACAGCGAGCCCTGGATACGGATTTTCGATTGATTTTGGAATTCACTATCATAGTATACGGCTATGCAAGGATAATGAGGGCTTCTAATTAAGAAACCAGATCTGAATCCGTGCTAGAGTGCTCGTGTGAACGATACTAGTTCGGAAGTAAAATTGTGTGGTCGAGTGAGCGATCAGATTTGATATTGCGTAGGATGATATATGTACATTGTACGGACTTAAGAAAAGCAAATATTGAAAATTTTGAAAAAGAATAAATAAAATGATTTGGAATTATATGATTGGATATCATTGGTAAATAAGATGCAGGTATATAAAAGTAAGAAATAAATTGATGTCTTCGATATCATAAGAAAATTGGGTTGCCCGAAAGAAAGGTACATGTTTAAATTGTTGTTTGATTTTGATGATTCTATGATTGAGCTACTTGGCTTTTGTTTTCTTTTGATGATTTGGGCCTGTAGTGGCGATTTGTAGTTGTTTGGATCTAGCCGTGCAAAGGAAATGCTGGCGAAATTTTACAAAAAATTAAAGAGTTAGAAAATTATGAAGAAATTTTTTTAGCTAAAATTTATTTTGGATTATAACTTGAAATGATTGAGTAAATAGTATTATTTGGAATCTATGGATGAATTTGAAAATTAGTAAAAGTGATAATGTTGTTTCAACTGATTGGTTTTGGGAAAGTTAATGGGTTCTGGACCATTCTTCTCACCTTGGCAATTTCGAGGACGCAATTCTTTTAAGGGGGAGGAATGTAACGACCCAGGATTTTGGTTATTTGAAATTGGAATATTTAATTGATTTTAAATATTTAAAAGTTAATTTTTAACTTGAATCTCAAATATAATGATTTATTAGATTTTAATAATTGGAATTTGCTTAAATAATTGAATCTTGGGTTATTAGCTTGATAAAAATAATTTCAAAGCATATTAAATTTATATTTACAAGAGTGAAGGTAAATAAAATTTTAAATAGGATTTAAAATCGATTTGTTCGATTTAAAAATATCTCGTTTGAATTAACATATAAAAATAGCCTTCCGGGGCACAGTCTTGGATTTCGACGAAACCAGTTCCATTAGATCTGTAATAGTGTATTATTATCGAATTTCAAATTTCGTAGCATTTGGAGTTATCGTTTGGTTGTACGGGATATAAAAGCGTTGAAATTAATATCAAAAATTTAATATTTTAATTGGGTTCAAAAAGCTCTCTTCTCCATACGATCGAATTAGGACTCGAAACCTTTTCCATTACGTTCAGAATAGGGGTATAACATTATGAACGCCTAGCGGCATGCCTCGATAGGGATTCAAAATTTTAAGTTACGTAAATCGAGATATTTTGAGAGTAAATTAATATATTGACTAGTTAACCCCTCACATCAGTTTCTTTTCTCTCATTTTCAAGCCATTGTAGAAAGCACCCTACACGCAAATATCTCGTCATTCCCTATCTATTTAAAACGCAAGTAGACAGTAAAACGAAGAAAAAAATAGGAGCTTCAAAAAAATAAATTCTCACAATTAACTCAACTAAAAATCTTGAAACCACTTTCTAAAATCTAGTTTTGGCACGATCTTTGATCTGGTATGCTTCTTGGATGGTGCGGTCGAGATTGGGGAGGCACGAAAATTGGTCATGGAGGAGTTTCGAAGCTAAGGTTTAGGATTTCAATGGATTCAGGCGACGAGAGGCCGAGGCGTCGAGTGTAGCGTGTTTGTCAGTGTGAGGCGCACTAGGTGGATGAGTATGGTGGAGTTCAGTGCTCTGGTGGTGTTCGTGACATTTGCAGGCAAAGGCGATGGGGTGTATCGTTTTTGTCAGGAGGGGATCAGAGGTGATGGGGTTAAGGGCAAAGGGACGAGCTCGACAAACGGAGTTGGATAGTGGGCTTGGATGGAAGAATTGGTGGCTCGAGGTGTTGTGTACGTGCAGGGTCGTGTACGTGAATTTTGGGTATAAAGGATAAAGAGAAGGGAGGAAGAAGAAGAAGGGGGAAGGAGGTAGCGGGTTGAACTATTTTTGTTGGGCCGAGCTTGGTAATAAATAATTAAGTTATTTATATAACTATGTTGTTAATTTAAATCTCCGATTCTTATAAAATGCGCATCTCGTCCGTTTTAGGTCAAAATCCAACACGGTCAGTCGCGTTAGGTTCGTATTAACGGGATCTTGGCTATGGAATCAGTTTGGTTGAACTTAGAGCTTGCTGAATTTTCAGATAAATTAAAACGCGTTCGAACTTAATCGAAACCAGAACGCGAAATCGACAATAAAAATCAAAGTGAGTAAATCTCACTCATTTTTGGATTGTTAGTTTAATTTAAAACGTTGAAAATTTAATCATTGGTTGATTGGATGATTTGATAATTATTATTATCAGTTGGATGTTATAATATCTATATAGTAGGATATATTAGTAGTTGGATTGATTTTTCCCGCCTATTGGAGCGGATGAGACCCTATGCGCCCGTATAATAGCGGATGACCCTATATTACCGCGATATCCAGCTTCAAAGCGGGATTGGTATTTTATGTTATCTAACATCTGTGGTTGTAGGAAAACAGTTTGGAGGGATCCAACTGGATTCCTAAAAAATGTTGAATTTAATTTCATATTTAGTGATATATGACATGTTTGAATAATCTGTGATATATTATAGTGTGATTTGAATTTATTTGATGCTATGGTAGCACTGGCTTAGATTTTGGTATTTTAAAAATACCATAAATATATGTTTTAAGTTTAAAAGGAAATTTAAAATGGATTTGGAATTAAATATTTATATAGACTTTTAGATTAGTTAAAAAAATTGATTGGGTAAAATAAATGGTTTGACTTTAAATTTTTACTTAACTATTTCGTGATATTGTAAATAGAGATTTTGGAATAATGTATATAAAGGATTTTAAATAATAATTCTTAAGCGGTACTTGTTTAAATATAAAAGGTTTTAAAAATTGATATTTTTAATAGTTTGGGAGAATAGAAGGGAATTTGGAAATAAATATAAAATTGGTTATACTGGATCTTAGATAAGATTTCTAAATTATGGAATAGAAGAGAAATCGATATTTGATTGGTTTTGAAATATAATTTGGGTTATTTAAGGAATTTATTTATAAATGGGAATTAATTTAGAAATCGATTTAAAATGGATTTAGGTGATGTGAAACCGTTGTAAACTGGAAATGAGACTATGGAATTTATAAGCAATGTTTATAAATAAAGTGAAATGATTATCATTTGATAAATTGAAGATATAAATTCATGGTAAGAATTTATAATGAGATGGGTAAATCGGTTTAAAAAGAAATGATAGATTTTACGTTTTGGAAATATGAAAACGGGATTGATGTAATTGGGGACGTAAATCGATTGGTGATAAATCGAGAGAGATTTATAAATATTAGATTGGTTATATTGGGATTGAAAAATATATATCGAAAAGTTGAGTTTGTTTCAAAAAGAGGATTTTTAATTATTTGACTAGGTAATTTAAAAATGTTTTAGCATAGAAATACTTCAGAAAGTTAGTTATTTAAATATTTTTAAATTGTCAAAATGAATTATAAGTTTTATAAGCAAGCCTTGTAAATCGATTAGAATTTTATTAATAAATCAGAATTAATTATTGTTTCAAAGTTATGTAATTATTTTAATTCTTTAAAAGTATATTTAATTATTAAGTAAAGTTTTCGGAAAGTGATAGTATACTTTCATGGTGGAAATCGAAGGCAGAGATTGCCTGCAATTAAGTTTGGATTTCTCTGGGATAGAGATGTAATCATTGAGTTGTGAATCCATGGTTGATACCGCATGGTGCTTTCCATAATTATTTTAAAACGTTTTCAAATATTTTTGAAGAGAATGGTTTGTGAACATACTTATTTCGATAAGATAAGTATACCTTTTTGATAAAGAGATTTAATATATTAAAATTTAAATTAAATAAGACTTAGTGATTTCAGTAAGAAATGAACTCTTTGGTTGAATGCTTGTTTATTTGATAGTTATATAACCGACTATCAAAATCTAGACTATAAACATAAATTTGGAAATATCTAGGAGAAACACGGGGATTATATAGTAAAGTTACCGTCAGAAGGTGCTATACTATACATATAAACTCGTTTCGTTCTTCTAGGACGATGATAAGGAAATCCATCCACTAACGGTTAGGAGATGATCTCCGATCTTATTTTCGTCTGTTTATTTCTTAAATAACCGAGGTTGAGTTTACCGGAAATATCGACAGTTGTTTCGAAGAGACCGGGATCGGATAATTTATCCGAAAACCACTTCGATCCAACGCATTGAAGCATTGAAGTGCAAGGGATAACTGCTACTAATCCTGAGGATGATTCCAAAATGGATGTAGTAGGAATAGTGCCTTCGGTTTCGTTCAGACCCAGAACGGACTTGTATGGATGAATGCTATCAAAACATTGTCATTGGAGGACAATAAGCCTTCCAAGTATAAATTCCTTAAAAAGGTAATCGTAGCCTCAAGCCTCATCAACCGGAATGACTGAAAATCAGGGAAGATGCAGCAAGGCTAAGTGGGTCGCACCCAATTAGGGTATGTTATCACCTTTCTAGATACCCTCGGATGTAAAATAAATTATGGATACGGTGGTGCATGGAAAAAAAGCTCTCGATAGGGGTGGGAACACCCGGGGTGGTAACATATTCGGTACTATCCAGGTTAGGGGTAGGCCGGTCTTGTATTGTAGGGGATCCCAGCGAGGTCCTCGGTACATGTTTCTAGACGTGTACTATGATAGGTGGTACCCCAGTGGCTAGTCATTGTATGAAAATCCATTCTCCAATATGTGCCTTTACGGTTTTAGTTGTAGAGCCTAGTATGTTTGAATTTAATTAATGTAACAATTTCGGCTATTTGAATAAGTATTCGTACCTAGACACTATTATAATATCAGATGATTTGATATAAAAAGTTTTGGTTATCGTAATGTAAAAACCCATCGCGTTTATGTGTGGCGTGGTCTTACGAGATACCTTTTGTAGCGACAAGCAGTCCGTACCCATTTGAGTTAATAATAATTCTCTCCTGTTCAACCAAATTGTACGAAAGAGCGAATGACTAGGGTAAAGAAGAAAAAAGAGAAGAAAATTAAACAACAACACAAAATATCACAATCGCAGCGGAACAAAATATAATATATAATAACATATTTTTATACAAAAGAATCTGTAACACTTTATATACTTACATTCATTAGAGTACAATAATTCAATACATCAAATGGACAGTTATAATGACTTGTCCTCACACAGCGGAAATGTAAACAAGTACGGAGATACGTCTCTGTCACCCAGCTTTTCCCCTGAGCTCAATGGCATTCTAACCTGAATTTGTAATACTCGGTCTGACCCGAGCATTATAATAAAATAACACCCGAGTCAGTCTGGAAAACCAGCGTGAGAAAACACACTCAATTTGAATTACTAAAGTTAACAAAATCCTTTGAAAAACAAAGGTATCTCGTATGACCGCATCACACATAAACACGACGGGTTTTTCCTTACGATAACCAAAACATTTTATAGAAACTCAAGTGATATTATAATAGTGTCTAAGTACAGATACTTATTCAAATAGCCGAAATTGTTACATTAATTAAATTCCATCATACTAGGCTCTACAAACAAAACTATAAGCTCGTATTGGAGAATGGATTCCATATGATTGACTGGGCCACTGGGGTACCACCCATCACAGTACACCTCTAGAACAATGTACCGAGGACCATCGCCGGGATCCCCTGCTACACAAGACCGGCCTACCCCTAACCTGGATAGACCGAATATGTTATCACCATGGGTGTTCCCACCCTTACTATCGAGCGCTCCTTCTTTCATGCACAACCATATCCATAATATAAAGGTTTCCGAGGACATCTAGAAAAGTGATAACATAACCTAATTGGGTGCGACCCACTTAGTCTTGCTGAATCTCCCCTGTTTTAGTCATTCCCGGTTGATGAGGTTCGAGGCTAAGCGTTACCATTCAAGAACAATTTTACTTAGAATGCTCATTCTCCTCCAACGACGATGTTCTAATAGCATTCGACCATACAAGTTGTGCTGGGTCTGGACAAACCGAATCACCGTCTTCACCATCTTCACGTTATTCATTCGTTACGTTCAAACCGGATCGAAGTGGTTTTTGAATAATTAAATATGATCCCGGTCTCTTCAAAACGATTAACGAAATTGGCCAATATTGATAGTCGGTTATTTAACTATCGATAAAACATCCGTAAGCAATCATCTGTCCTTATCATAATTTTTCCAAAAATATCCTCAAAATATCTTTATAAGATATATATATATATATATATATATATATATATATATATATTCAAACCCTTCCAATATTTCCATAGTGGAAATCAAACTTAAATTCTTATATCCTTTACAGGATATTTTCAAGTCATTTCAATACTTAGAATATTTTTTTCTCGCTTCCAATCATAATTCATCCCTTTGAAAATATTTTCTATATTTAAAATCTCGAAGTTGACTATTTTCAAATCCTTTCCGTCCAATACTTAGGAATATTTATAGGTATATTTCCTAAGATCTTTTTATCCCAATATTCAGGAAATAGCCCCATTTACTTCCTACTCTCACAATTCTTTACAAATTTTATCTGTAAACCCCTTAATATTTCCAAAGTCGAATGCAGTTGTCTATATCTCCAAATACCCATTTCTAACTTCTTTTATGAATTCTAATTCATTTTCCGAATTTCTCGTATTTTTAACACTTTGGAATTTTTCTTCAAGCTCCCAAAATCCCACTATAAAATTTCTCTTCTAAATTCATACTCGTTTAACAAACTTTGCTTCCAATCTTGAGAGGATTTATAAATAAATTCAATCTTTTAAAACTATATATATATAATAAGTATTTTTAAGGAATAGTAGTTTATTTTTAAAAAATGTTTAAGTAAACCAAAACATTCCAAATAACATCGATAACTCATATCCAAATCATTTTTTAATAACAATCAATTTACAAGGCTGAATAATAAAATTAGAATTTATTTCAATAAATATTTAATACTATAATAACTAATCTTTCAGAATATTCTAAATCTAAATAATAGTTTAAGTTATATAGCATAGTAATTAAAAATCCCATTTAAACAATTTTTAATTTCCCAACAAAAATCTATTTTAAAAATCCAATATTGCCGAATTCAGTTTATAAATCCTTCTCG
The DNA here is from genome assembly GCA_030737815.1 of Allium fistulosum. NCBI lineage: Eukaryota > Viridiplantae > Streptophyta > Magnoliopsida > Asparagales > Amaryllidaceae > Allium > Allium fistulosum. Next base: position 1,035,703,253 of record CM060902.1, on the reverse strand, counting down.
ATTCGTATCACATCGATTATATCTCAATTTTACCACTATTCTCACATTCAAAAATAGATTCCATTATTCCTTTACCAAAACGATTTCCATAACTCGATCGATAGAGGAAGGTAATTTAACTTATCCACTGATATCATTTTCCCTTATTTATAAACCTCGTTTATAAATTTAGAAACTCCTTTGAGTTTCACTTATTTATAAAACCAATTTTATTTATAAAATTTCATTTTATAAATCCCTTCCTTAATAAATCCCATTTTAATTTCAAATCTATTTTTAATATCGATTCTGATTCCTTCCCATACTTTGAAAATATCATTTTCAAATTCCTTTATATAATTTTATTTAAAAATCTCTATTTAAACAAATTTACGAATAGTTAAGTATAACCCAAATCAAATTATATATATTTTTCATTCCACTTAATTTCCTTTAAAATAATCCAAATTTCCCTATAAATATTTTTATATTCAAAATCTTTTTTTTATTCCTTTAAATTAAAAAAATAACTATTTTTGTTATTTAAAATAACAAATTTAAGGTTCGTGCTATTATAGCATTATATAATTCAATATCATAGTAATAATCTATAACAGATTATTCACACTAATCATATATCACTATATATGAAAATTAATCAACATTTTTGAGGAATCCAGTTGGATCCCTCCAACCTGTTTCCCTACATCCATAGATGTTAGTCAACAATAAAAATACCAATCCCACTTCGAGGGGGTATCGCGGTATATAAGGTCATCCGCTATTATGTGGGCGCATAGGGTCTTATCCGTTATAATGTGTGGGAATATCACTCCAACTACTAATATATATATAAATACACTACTATGTATATTATATCATTCAACAAACAATAAATTTTATAAATTCAACTAGCATCCAAAATTAAATTCAACTATTTAAAATTTAAATTTTGGTAATCCAAATGAGTGAGAATTTTTCTCACCTTGATATTTAAGTTTGCAATCCGTCCTAAATTTAAATTTTTCTGCTCAGATTCCGTTCGATTTAAACCTCGTATGAATTTTATATGGATTAACGAACTTAAAAATAAATTATTCGATAATTAACTTAAATTTAATTTTTTTTAAATTAAATTACCTTCCTCTATCGATCAACTGCCCTCAACTCGCCACTGCCGCCATGAAACTCATCACCATAGATCGATAGACCCCACCAGAGCCTCCTCCATCACCAAGAACCCATCGCAATCCATCCTTCATCAACGCTGAAACAAAGAACTTCATCCACTTTTGTCAACTTCGACAACGCCTGCCATCACGTGCGCGTGCTCCCCATCAGGTTGTGGTCATCGTGACTTCAACCTCCATACGCTCGAACTGTCATGACAACAACCCCGTACACTCACGTGCCCTACCCTCCACACTCGTCTGGACGCTGCCACCATCCACTTCCTTCCACGCCTCCATGAATTCGCACGACGAATCCACTTTCCCCTATCAGCTCCACCTCGCCATGCCATGCACTCGAGCTCAAATTTGATCTCAAAATCCTTGCATCTGTAAATCGCTCTCAGGCGATTTGATCCCCTCTTCAAGAACGAACGCCAAAATCTCCCATCATGAATCACCTCAAGTCGATCGCGATTCCATTGCGTAATCCCTTTTTTTTAAACTGTTCGAACGAATTCGATTTGCTTTCATCTCTTTTTTTCCTCTTTTTTTTTCTTTGAGTTGAATTCGATTTTGATTTGAATGATTTCATTCCAACTGAAGGAGCATAAAAAGGGAACGAACGAAGGAATTTTGAACTGAAGGAAAAGTTCCCTTTCTTTTTATTATTTTGCTCGGCCATTTCTTTTAGAATTTTGAACTGAAGGAAAAGAAGGAGGAAAGACGTGATTTTTTAAGGAGAAGGGAGACAGGATGTTGGCGTGTAGGGGAGAAGCTACAGTGTTCTGAGGTGAGCAAAAAAACAGCTGATGTGAACAAAAGGTCAAGTCAAATAATATATATTTTAAATTTTAAAACGTATCGATTTTCACAACTCAAAATCTCGAACCCCTATTGAGGCGTGCCACTAGGCATTCATAATGTTATACCCCTATTCCGAATGTAATAGAAAAGGTTTTGAGTCCTAATTCGATCGTATGGAGAAGATAGCTTTTTGAATCAAATTATTATATTGAATTTTCGATATTAATTTCAATGCGTTTCTATCTCGTACGATCAAATGATAACTCCAGACGCTATGAAATTTGAAATCCGATAATAATACAATATCGTAGATCCAATGGAACTGGTTTCGTCGAATTCCGAGACTGTGCCCCGGATCGCTATTTTAACGCGTCGATTTAATTGACGATTTCCAAAATTTTTGGAATCGCTAGAAAATCCAGTTTTAAAATCTTACTAACTAAATTATAAATCCAAATCAAATATTTAAACCATTTAAATATTCAAAATCGAACGATGAAAAATCCGGGTCGTTACACCTTTGTTTTTCAACGGATTTTGATAACAGTAATAATTCAAATTGAGTGTGTTTTCTCACGCTGGTTTTCCAGACTGACTCGGGTGTTATTTTATTATAATGCTTGGGTCAGACCGAGTATTACAGGTTCAGGTTAGGATGCTATGGAGCTCAGGAGATGAACCAGATGACCAAGACGTATTACACGTACTTGATTTTATTCCGCTGTGTATTGTTGGTTGTATATTCAGCACTTGTGAGGACAAGTTATTATAACTGTCCAGTATTCATTTGTTAATTTTTGTACTCTGATGATGATATGTATAGATAACAGTTATAGTTCTTTTTGTAGAAAGACATGTTAGTATCTATTATATATTGGTCCGCTGCGTTTGTGAGATTCTGTGTTGTTGTTCTATTTTCTTCTGCCTCTTCTTTTTTTTCCCCCAACTATTGGGTTTTCCAGCATTCGATTTCTCGGCATGTAATACAGTGGACGTATTAGTGTCGATTTTCGAGGGTCGAAAATCCTGGTCATTACAGCAACCAAAGAAAATCAATATGAAACATATACAAACAAACAATACAACCATTATATGCAACCAATGAATCCATCATACATCCATAACAACCAAAAGCAATGGCTTGTTTAGTTTACAAACTTTTAATCGTGCAAGGTGATAAATAAACTATCAAGTGTACCCTACGCTCAACAGCTTTAGATAATTACTTAATAGGTTATTTATACATCCTTATAAAGTTAGAAGTATCCATTCCGAAACATCCCATAAGCCAAAACCACCAAGAGTTTCAATACATTATTTAAGTTTATTCAGTTGGTTTATTTTCACATCATTATTTACTTTTTATTTTCATTCATTCATATTTTCATGTACTTACATAAATTATTTCACATTTATTATTTACTTATAACGTTTGATATCCATTTAATACTAATATCCATCAGTAAATCATTTTAGTAATTTTCTTGGGTTTATAATCATTTACCTATACAGTATTTACTTTTTTACTATTTAATTTAATTACAAGCATTTCAAAATATTAACTTACGTTTATAACATTTCTCGTAACATCAAAACCCCTATTTATAAAAATAATTCCATTTGAACACTTTCATTACTTAAGTTTTACTTGAATAATATCCTATTACATATTCCTATTTAACATTACAACTTTCTAAATATTTCTGGTAAGTTATATATATATGTTTTTAAAAATGTAATTGAATGTTACACAATTTTATTTTATTAATTTATTTAACAAAAATGTTCAATAATTACATTTCCTAAATTTCATATCCTTTGATTTACAAGTTACATATTTCAATTTCTTATATATTTCATTAATCATTTAGCATCTAATTTCTTATTTCTCATTTTAGAAACTTCTAGTTATTAAAATAGTTAAGATTTCATTAATTATAATAATTGAAATCTATAATTTATAGAAACTTAAGAACTAAATGCCAGGTTCATTTCAAATCATATGAAACAATACACACACACACACTCATAGCTTTATATATCAAATCATATTTAGAAATAAAAAACTAGGATTTGTTTATCAAAATTAATATGCAGTAAAACTACTACAGCGGCCTTCCCAGTTTGAAACTCGAAAATGAACGTCGATGATGCATGCACTAATCACCGAAATTATTTTCCAGCGATAAAAGAGGGGAGTACATAACTTATTTCCTTTAAAAAAATTCCTTTAAAACATTTCTTTCAAATCACATTTGAGAATATTTATCCAAAATACTTCCAAATAATAATAATATTATATTCCAAAATTACTTGAAAACAAATTTCAACCTCGGAACTTAAGTTCTCAAATTCCCAATTAAATTCATTTTATTTATAAATCCTATTTTGTAATTAATATTTATAAAATTTCACTTCCTATCAAACAAATTTATCACATACGACCATTAGTACATCGAAATCAAGTAAATATTTCAAAACATACTTCAAGATAGCAATTCCTATTTATTTTTCAAGCATATTACTAAAATAAATTTCCCAAATCATTTAACTTTTATAAAATAGTCCATTGATATAATACCATTAAATCATACAGTCAAAGAAACTTATATAAATTTTACTTGAAATATTCATTTGAAAACTTCATTTGCAAATTAATCATCTTTAATACTTTACAAAAAAAATTCATTCATTAAATTTCTTGCTTCCTTTATAAATGCCATTAAAAATCTTAAATAACATCTTTATAAATATATGTAAACTATTTGAAAATAATTATTTACATCATTACTTATATTTAAAAGGGGTTATTGAAAATCTTAAATCCATTATTTATAAATTTTATCAGTTTTAAATCTCAAAATACTTTTCAAACATCTTTAATAAATCAATAATCATTAACTTTAAATATGTTTTATTGAATTAATAATTCCTCACAATATTTACAATATTGAAAATTAACTCTTAAACTAAGTTGTACATAAATAAACAATATTTTAAACATTTTAAAAGTATTTAGAAAAGAAAAAGAAAAAGAAAACCAAAATATCCTTTATATAATACTTTATCAAAATACTTTTATAACTCGATGTTTTAACAAATTTGTCCTCGTTCTTGCAGACTCTAGCCATGCATTGTACAGGCGCAAGGCTAGAATTCTCCAAGTACTTAGTAGACCTGTTTAAACATCCAGTGAGAATACTTAAAAACATTTAAAATAGATATGGAAAGCACATTCCCTTATGGATCGCAGTTATGCAATGGTTACGCCGCTATCCCAGCGGAATCACTTGTAACTGTAGGCATCACCGCCCCTCGACTTACGCCATGGTCTATAGATCGCAGCTACGCAATGGTTACACCGCTATCCCAGCCGAATCACTTGTAGCTATAGGAATCCCGCCCCTCGATTTACGCTATGCATCAATAGATCGCAGCTACGCAACGGTTACGCCTCTATCCCAGCGGAATCACTTGTAGCTATAGGCATCTAGCCCCTCGATTTACGCTATGCATCAATAGATCACAGCTACACAATGGTTACGCCTCTATCCTAGCGGAATCACTTGTAGCTGTAGGCATCACGCCCCTCGGTTTATGCTATTCAACAATATCAAATGAGTATAATAAGTGACCCACGAAGTGGCTTCCGATACGTGTTCCTACCGAGCAGGACCCCGATTTTCGATGGACACCCTACGCGGAGTTCCAATGCAACCCTACCGGGTAGGATCGCGATTTCCGATGGAAAGTACTTCCCATATCATTTACTTCAAAATATATCATACCATATATAGTACCCATTCAAAATCATAACTTCAAATATCGTACTTATATATATTCCATTATATACAAGATTTCATTTTGAGATAGAGTACTTTCCAAAATCAATAGTCTCGAATATATCAAATCATTCTTATATAAATTCCGTTGTATATAATATTTATCTCTTCAGATCAAATACCTTCCAAAATCAATAGTCTTCCAAATCACATTATACTTATATAAACTCCATCTTATATAAGAATCAAAACTTTTTCCAAAATCAATTTCACTACATGAAGAGCCATATGGGATTGAACATCTTTGCTTTATAAAAGGTTTTGAATTTAGAATAGTTTTGTATATAAAATTGTTTGTAAAATAGTTTTGTATATAAAATAGTTCTTTATATAAAATAGTTTGTGAAATAGTTTTGTATATAAAATAGTTTGTAAAAATAGTTTTGAATAAGATAAAATAAAAGAAAATAGTTTTGTATATAAAATAAAAGAAAAATAGTTTTGTAAAATGGTTTTAAATTAATAGTAGTTTTGCATAATAAAAATTCCAATTTAAATTACAATGGATATCCAACCCAACAACTTTCAATTTCAGTGTCAAAGCATATCAATTATATTCGAACATAAGATGTACATATGTCATCATCACACAAAATCACATTCGATCGCTCGCTCGATCACACAAGTTCGCTTTCGAACTAGAATTGTTCATTCGACTTCCCTAATGCGGACTTCGATAAGGTTTCTTGACTAGAAACCATCATTCTCCTTGCATAGCCATATACTATGGTAGAGAATTTTAGAATCAAACCAAAAATCCATATCAAATATTTGCCATCAAGAATCGAATGAAAAATCCTAATACGAAATGGTGAAATTCACCTCGAACTTGTGTACTCAAATCCGGATCAAATTAATTATGTGAATAAACAATATATATACAACTTACGTATTTATTCCAATTTGTTTCATCACCATTACATTAAATTTAAATTCATTTTTTTATCTCATTGATTAACGCAAATATCCCTTCATACTTTAATACTTATTTCACAGAATTTCTCCATTTAATATAAAACATTAATATATTCATTCTTATAACATTGCTTATATTCTCTTCATTTTAAATTACATTCATTTTCACATGTGATATTCCTCGTTTAATACTACATTTATTTGCGAATCATTTCATAAGAAATTTCCTTAGGTTTATAACCAATTTATAAAGGCTTAACCCCTTTTATAAGACATTACTCAAGTTTAAAGTTATCACAACTTATATTATAACCATTTATTGCAACATCCATTTATTTCAATAGTTGAAACTACCAATCAACAAACAACAAGATTCACAACAAAACGTTTCAATTTCATAAACAAATATCCTAATTATTCACTTTTAAATAATACTACTGTTATTTACAAAATATTAGGAAACTAATTTCTAAGACCTCGGAGTTTGGTTCTAAATTTTCAGTTTGAATTCTTTTTTTATTGAGACTAAACTTAGAAATCATATTCATATAATCATTCACTTTGTTTCCTTTAATACACTATTATTAAACCAGTGCTTAGTCTGTAAATTCAATCAACAATAATATCCAATGCTTATAAACTGACTAAATACAACAAATCAACAATAAATGATAATAATTAAATATTACCATTTCATAAAACAAACACATTACAAATAACTATATTAGTTATATTCCTTTATATATAACATATAATATTAGGTAAATTTATTTCATTCCAAAACTTATATAAAACATTTTATAACATTAACAAATACGCGCTCTCGTATATATATACACTCAGACATCTCATTCTAGGATATTACTACCCTATCTTTAATGAGTTAACCCCAATAGGCTAAGGTATGTCTAAACCAAAGATCCGATACCAACTGTAACGACCCATCTTTTAGGATGGTTTAAATCGACAATAAACATCACATGTCTAATTCAAACCATTCAAAAAGGAAGATTGTTAATGGAGTAAATAAGAAAATAATAGAAAAAAAAAGAAAAACAAAACACAGAATCTCGTAGCGAAATGACAAAAATATAATAATCAAATAAACAGTTCATGAAGCTGTTTTACAAATAACATTTGATTACACTTTTATAATTCAAATCAGAGTAAAACATATATCAGAAAAAAAAAATGCAGCGGAACACATATGCAGTGGGATAATAATAATAAATAGCAATAATATACTGAATCTTCGTCTTCGTCCTCTAGAAAATAGTCTTCAATACATTGAAAAGCTTAGACTGACCCGAGCGTAATGAAAAGACAAAACACTCGAGTCAGAACTAAAAGATCTTATGTAAGTCAAATCAAAATAAGTAAAATAGAGATATTACTGCAATGGCTTTAGAGATGTTACAGGATTTTTCATCTCCTATCAAGTGTACAACGTGGGTATAATTATTTAAAAGATTTCAAATAATTCGAAATACTAATCTTAATCATTTAATAAATCCGAGGTTTAAATTAAAACTTAACCCTTTCAAATAATTTAATTCCAATAAATAATACAAATTCAAGAAATTATATGGCTATATGTCATTTCAACCCGTACCCAAAATCAAAATTTTCAAATCAATGAAAACCGCTCGGGTTTATCATTCAACCCATAACGATTTTACCTAATCTATAAGATCGTTTGGGTATGTATCGTTTCAACCCATAGGGATAACAGAGATATAGACACAAATAAACATCCAATCGTCCAAAATGTCAACCAACAACATCCATCCAATCATCCATATATCAACAATTGAACATACAACACAATCATCATTCAAATCAACCAATCACTAACAATAATTTACTGGTTATCATTAACAAGTATTTAACTTAAATGGCTATTAAATTCAATAAAAGTTAGATTTAACTGGAATCATAATTTAAAATATACCAAACATCAACCAATCAATTTTTAATCACATCATAAATTTAATTTAAATAACATAAGTAATTTAGTATTCGTGAGTGGGTTAAAACACTCACTTTTTATTTTCAGTCGATTTAAAATCCAAATAAATGCCCAAATTTGAACAGTCTTAGAATTCGACTAAACCAGTTAATTAATGTTCTTAATTTCGATACGATCCCAATGGAACAAACCGTGCGTGAATTCGACCTCGTATGTAAAAGTTATGATCGTTAGAACATCTGAAAAATAAAAATTAAATTAAATTAAATAATCGACAAGCTTACACGTCACCAGGTTATCTTCGAACGTGAACGAACCCTACGCGACATTGACTCGAGCAAAACCCATCTACAGACACGACCAAACATCAAATTTCGCTGCTACTACATGGGTTTCTGCCTCGATCAGGCAACTCCGGTGTTCTCTGCGTGTCAGGCCGAGCTCCCAGGCCCTACGCGACCGCTCTGCCACATCCAGAAACACCACACCACCACTGCCCTATAAACGCCAATCTGACAAAATCATTGACTTCTAGCATGAACGAACAATATGGATGCGACCTGCTCGACAACATCTTCCCAACGCCACCTTCCGATCGTCAAACGGTCGACGATCCACCGTTGGATCGCAAACCCTAGAAATGGACGGCTGAGGTTCATCCTCAATTACTGGTCAAATGGTGACATGAATCGAAAAACGAACAGCGGTAGTGGATTGCGCTCGTCGAGAGCTTTCCAACGATACATAGTATGACATAGTTTTGAGGAGTTTGAATTTTGAAATTGATTTTGAAATTGGATTTAGGGTTTTGAAATTGGAATTTAGTTTCTACCATTGAAGAGAGGAACATATAGAAGTTGATGTACGTTCAGAATAAACTGAAAAACTGCTAGGGTTTGAGAAACAAAGTCTATTTATATGGATAAGGCCCGATAAGAATGAACAACATATCGAATTGGTTCGAAATGACAGTAACGACCCGAAAAGCTCATTCCGCTTCCGGAACGAAAGCAGGTCATCCATATATCAAAATAGATGTTTTCGATATTTTTAAATTCAATGGAACAGGTTTCAAACCCAAATTCCATTGTATACAGAAATTAGCTTTTAAAATCAGCTTGTTTTAAATTGAATTCATTAAATTGATTTCTACGCATTTCGAGCCCGCACGATCAAACGATTAGTCCGATCGCTATGAAACTTGAAATCCTACAATAATTCACTGTTACAGTTTCGATGAAATTAGTTTCATTGAAATCCAAGACAGTGACCAAAATGGCTAATTTCACGTTAATTAAATAAATTATTATTAAATTGGTTTATTCACTTTTTAAATTCAGGTTTAATAGGTAACAATTTTCATCATTGCTTATTACATATAAATTTATAATCTTTTTAAATAAACTTTCCATGTTAATTTTAATATATATTGCACAAATTTCAGCGTTCAATTGCAATTTCAATAAATTTTCAGTTAATTATAATTTAAATTCCTATAGATTCATTTATTTTGATTTCACTCTTATTATTGAATCAACTATTATCTTATGAATATAATTAACATTGATTTACATTTTATTAAATCAATATTTTATAGTTATCAACTTTTAACATATTATTTGCAATATTTCAATTATATAAAAAAATTATCGATTTCTAAATTAATTTAAACGGATTAAATAACAAAATGATAATTAAAGCAATTATTATACATAAGTAAATCAAACACATTACCAAGTCTATTGTTACGAACAAAACCCAATAAATTTATGTACTAATAAATTGATTTCCTAATTCATAATAAACCTATTTCCATTAACAACATATAATTCCAACATTAAATCCAACATTTAATTGCTTTAATTCCATTAATTTCCCATTCAATATTCAAACAGATAAGTTAATGAGAAGATAAATAAAACAATCGTTTATAGTAATAATTCATGTCCATTATCTTATTAGTTACAACCAAGGGTTATAAATTGCTTACCAAAATGATTTTATATTCTATATTAACCTATTTCAATCAATTACATACAATGTCACCATTAAATGCATCATTCGATTTATTTCATTATTTACAATTATATTCTATATTTTATATTTAAATTGATTGTAATTTCATGAATATAGTTGTCAATAGCATGCAAACAACATCATTAAATCATATTCTAATTATTTTCTCATTAATAAATCATAAATATTAATTTCTTACAATATTAATATTTCAAAATCTTATTAAATTTAATAGTTTAATTATCGAAAAAATTTAAGAGAGATTTGAGAAGAAGTTTGTATCTGAGTTTGCTAAGTCTAAGCTGATGAGGAAATTTATGGATTTAGTACAAAGAGAGATGTCATTAGTGGACTATGCTACTAAGTTTGAAGAGCTGTCTAGATATGGATATGCTATTATAAATACTGACATCAAAAGGAATGAGAAGTTCATACGGGGACTGAGGCCCGAGCTTGCTAGGATGACCATGACACATATCCGTGATCCTTGCAATATATTGGTGGAGATGGCTATTCGCCTTGAGGAGTTGCTTGCTGATTTAGCTAAAGAGAAGTCAGTGGAAACCCAGGGTTCTCAAGGGAAGAAGAGAAAATTCTTTAAAAAGAAGGGGACCCAGAAGGGAGATACTGCCAAGAAGTCAAAGGATGAGATTGTTTGCTATAAGTGTGACAAGAAGGGTCACTTTGCTAATGAATGCCGGCCAGTAAATGGGAGGAAGGCTGCAGTTAAAAAGAATGTGAAATGCTTCAACTATGATCAAGTTAGGCATTACAAGAATCAGTGTCCAGAGCCAGTTAGGGAAGACAAAGGAAAAGTTTTTGCTATAGGACCAGCTAGGCCTACTACAGCAGATCAAGGAAAGACGGTGATGGAAGGTACGCTTTTGATTCAGAATATTTCAGTTAGAGTACTTTTTGATATTGGTGCATCACATTCATTTATATCTCAGTGTTTGGTTGATAGATTATGCTTAGAACCCACCTACCTTGTTACTTCCTTAAGGGTTGCAAATCCAATAGGAGGGTATGCAACTGTAGGGTTAAGATGTGACCAGTTAGAACTTGACTTGTTAGGTCATAAGTTTGCATGCAGTTTGTATGTTATTGATTTCGTAGATTTCGGGATCATTTTGGGTATGGATTGGTTGAGTAGGTATAAGGCTAGAATATTTTGCCAGGATAAGGAAGTATCACTGAAACAACCTGATAGTAATAACCAAGTGATATTCTCAGTAGAGAATACTAACCGGAGTTTTAATGCTATGCTTAATGATATAGAGGTAGGAAATGAGTTAAGTCAGGTTCGAGTAGCAAGAGAATTTGCAGATGTTTTTGAGCCAGTCACTGGACTACCCCCGAAAAGAGTTGTTGAGTTTAGAATAGATCTTGTGCCAGGAGCTGAACTTGTAAGTAGACCACCTAGCAGGATGACAACAACTAAGATGAAGGAATTGAAGGTGCAGCTAGTGGATCTAGAAGGAATGAATTTTATTAGACCAAGCAGTTCGCCAAGGGGAGCGGCCGTGGTATTCGTGAAGAAACTAGATGGGTCATTAAGAATGTGTATTGACTATCATAAGTTAAACGAAAGGACAGTTAAGAATAAGCATCCTTTGCTTAGAATAGATGATCTGTTTGATCAGTTGAGTGGAGCAGAGTGTTTTCCCAATTGGATTTGGCGACAGGTTTCCATCAGTTAAGAGTGGCGGAGGACAGTATTCCTTTAATAGCATTTCGAACTAGATATGGTTCATATGAGTGGTCAGTGATGATATTTGGATTGACGAATGCACCTGCTTTCTTCGTAGATTTGATGAACCGAATTTTCCAAGAGTACTTGGATAGGTTTGTACTAGTGTTTATAGATGACATCCTAGTATACTCTAAGAATGAGAGAGAGCATGAAGTTCACCTTAGAGTAGTACTTGAGATGCTAAGGCAGAATCAGCTAAAGGCGAAGTTTACCAAGTGTCATTTCTGGAAGAAAGTGGTAAAGTTTCTTGGTCACATGGTTTCAGAGAAATGATTGTCAGTCGATCCAGATAAGATCGAAGCTATGAATAATTGGAAGAGACCAGAAATGGTGACTGAGATCAGGAGTTTTCTTGGACTTGCTGGCTACTACCGGAGATTCATTAAGGATTTCTCACGAATAGCAGCACCTTTAACTAAGCTGACCAGGAAGAAAGTGTGATTTGTTTGGTCCGACAAATGTGAGGAGGCATTCCTTGAGTTAAAGCATTTGTTTACTAATGCACTAGTATTAGTAGTTCCAGACGGAAACCAAGGATTGGTGGTGTATACTGATGCATGTGGAACTGGATTAGGAGCGGTATTGATGCAGAGTGGTAAAGTCATTGCCTATGCATCTAGGCAACTTAGACTGTATGAGGTTAGATATCCTACTCATGATTTTTAGTTGGCAGCTATGATCTTTGCATTGAAGATTTAGAGACATTATCTCTTAGGGAAGAGATTTGAGTTATATACCGATCATAAGTCTTTATGGTATTTATTCTCTTAGAAGGAGTTGAATATGAGACAGTAGAGGTGGGTTAAGTTTTTGGCTGCATATGATTTTGATATAGAGTATACACCAGGGAAAGGTAATAAAGTAGCTGATGCTCTTAGCAGGAAACATCAGAATGTGGTGTTAGTTGTGTTGGCGGAGTGGAAGGATTTGGAAGCTTTAGTAAGTTGTGATGTGTGGTTATGATCGACTACTGGTTCTAGCCAGAGTACCGCCAGGTTGTCTTGTTAGAAGCTTGACCAATATTGATTGAGAGAATTTCTTCTAAATAGAAGGAGGATCCAGTACTAGCAGAGAGGATCAGAAGACTTGAGATTGGAGCAGAGGTCGATGATTTAAAGGATTTTAGCCTTGACCAGAAAGGGTGGCTAAGAAAGAAGGGATAGTTGTGTGTTCCGAATGTGAAGGACTTAAGGAAAGAAGTTCTTGGAGAATGTCATCGATCCAAGTTTACGATTCATCCTGGAGGAACCAAGATGTATCAGGATATGAAAAGGAGCTTCTATTGGGAAGGCATGAGGACGGATGTTGGCTTGTGGGTTAGACAGTGTGCAAACTATCAACAAGTAAAAGCTGAACATCAGAAACCAAGTGGGTTACTACAACCTTTAGAGATTCCAGTTTGGAAATGGGATTCAATATCCATGGACTTTATAAACTGGTTTCCAAGGTCAAATAGAGAAAATGAAAGTATATTAGTTATAGTGGACAGATTGACCAAGAGTGCCCATTTCATTCCAGTTAAGTCAACCAGAACGACACCTGTTTTAGCTAAGTTGTTCCTGAAGAACATAGTTAGACTGCATGAAGTTCCTAGTAGTATAGTTAGTGGCAGAGATGCATTGTTCACTAGTGAATTTTGGAAGAGTCTACAGGAAGTGATGGGTACCAAGCTTAATATGGGTACTGCATATCATCCTCAAACAGATAGACAGACGGACGGAGTCAATAAGGTACTCGAAGATTTATTGAGAGCTTGCATATTAGACTTTGGTGGATCTTGGGAGGATCACCTACATTTGGTTGAGTTTTCCTATAATAATAGTTATCAAACTAGTATAGGAATGGCGCCGTTTGAAGCTTTGTATGGTAGACTATGCAAATCACCAGCATGTTGGTTAGAGACGGAGACAAATTAGTCTTAGATCCAGATTTGGTTAGAGAGGTATAAGGACCTAAAATTCTCAGTTGGAGCTAAGGTTTTAATTAAGGTGTCACCTATGAAGGGTGTGGTACGATTTGGGAAGTCGAGGAAATTAGCCCCAAGATATGTTGGTCCATTCTGGATTATAGAGAGGATTGGAAAGCTCGCATACAGAATAGAGTTGCCGAGCAGTTTGGCAGGTGTCAATAATGTATTTCATATGTCTCATCTTCTCAAGTATGTGCATGATCCAGAGACTACTATTCCTCCAACAGGGTTGGATGACTTAGTGGTATAGCCTAATTTTACTTTTGTTAGCCAACCAGTCCGGATTGTAGCTAGAGAAGAGGAAAAATTAAGGAACAAGACAGTCAGGTTGGTTAAAGTTCAGTAGAGCGATAACGAGAAAGACTGTACTTAGGAGATAGAGGACATGATTAGAGATACTTATCATGGTCTACTTTGAGGGTACGTCTATATTAGATTTATATAGATAGTTGCTAGTCAGTTAGACTAGTATGGTTGTTAGGAGTTGTTACAGATGATTGCTATGTTTAGTATTTAGTCCTTACTGAATTTCAAGGATGAAATTCTTTAAGGGGGGAGCCTGTAACATCCCTAATTTTTGACAACATTATTCAGGAAATTTAATTAGATAAATTAAATAGAATAACGATGATAAGGAGATTAAGATTTGAATAAATTACGCATATAGGGTCGTGCTTATTAATAAAATAAATGGGCTTAAAATTTGTTTATAAGATAATTAACTTACATAAGGCCTTATTAGTGAAATAGACGCACTTTATATTCACGGCTATACATTTGCCTTTGTCTTTTCACGTTCATTTTATTTCTCTAAATAAAAACAAATGCAAGAACCCAAATAGAGTCGGCCATTAACAAAGGAGGAGAGAAATTTTAGTCAAAAGCTAAAGATCAAAAGCTAAAGATCAAAAGCTAGGGAGGATTAATCAACAACAAATCTCAAAGTCCTTATCAAGTTTAAGGTGAATAATAATCTTCTACCATCTCTATTTTTATTCTATGATTATATGGTTTCGAATTTATTATTTAAATTCGTTTTTGTGATAAATTGGATGATCATATGCTTGAGTTATATTATAATGATTTTCTTTAATTCATAAGCACATGAATTTTTACGGTTTTAGTGTAAAACCAAGATTATATGATTTTAGGTTGCCATGGAAAAATTTTATGTTAAGTAAAACATGATTTTGGAGATGGGTTTTAATTTTCATAATTTTCCAAGCTATGGAAATTTTATTATAAATTTTTATTGAAAAATATGATATAATTGGGTTCAAAATTTATTTCGAGAATTTCAGGAAGAAATTTGGTCTAAAATTTTGATATGTTTGATTAAATGATGAAATTGAATTTTTGTGATTTTTGGGGATTTTTCCCAGTTGATTTATTTGGGGAAATAAATTATTTTAAAAGAAGGACTTTCCTGCAAAATGTCGGTTTTTAGTTACATGGAAAGGTTTTAACGTTTAAATCCTTTATTTTCGATCTGAATAAATGCAGCAGTTTTAAAAAGGTAAAGTATTTGAAAAGATTTATGGTGGCCAATCAGTGTTTTATAAATAGACAAGTTGTTAAAAAGAAATCACTAAAAGTTGCTATAATTCAGCCTTTAAATCGGAAAAGGGTGTTTCGCCTCTGTTAATAAGAACCTTCTGACTCCATTGACTCCGTCTCATCTCAGTCGAAACCAACATGGTCAAAACCACTATAGTCGAAACCAATACACAAGATATCACTTAGGTGATATGTAGTGGATTAGAAGGAAGGCGAAAGCCATCGTGTCGAAAGGGGTAGCTTCCGATGGGGTCGAAACCCTGCTATGTTTGTAATGACCTGCTATTTCAAACCATTCAAATCGACAATCATCCACACATGTCAGACTTGAATTGCTCAGAACAACAGATTGTTAATTTATATTTGGCAAAACTTAGCATATGCAGTAAATAAATCAATCACAGAATCACAAACACAGAGTAATAAAACAATAAGCAGCGCAAATAGATAAATAGTAGTTCATCAAGCTACTATTGAAACATCAGAGTTAAAACAAAATACAACAGAAATCTCGAATACATAGAAGTCTCAATACATAAGCAAATGACAAGTTTGAATGATAAACAACTAGAGATAACTGAATATCTTAAAGGTGAATAGATGAAAGATGGATCTTCAAGCAAAACTCCAAGCTCCAAAGGTGAGTCTCAAATGCGGTGACACTCAGTCTGACCCGAGCATAAAGCAAAACACTAAACACTCGAGTCAGGATTAACATTCTTATGCAAGTAAATCAACTCAAGTGAAATGTCCAAATGAAATGCAAATAACTTAAAGGATGTTGGGATTCCATCCCTTAAGGATCCGTGAAACTATTTACATACATAGTACAATATGCTACATATATAATGTCTATAGTAAAGTAACTATTAAAATAGCGTTAAGGCGTTACCCATATCCCCCTTAACACATTTTATATAAATGTCGTAGTCTATACAGTACTGTAAACTCCACCAAACCGGTGGGCTATTAGGGAGCACTCCATAGGTACGACACAAACCAAACTCGTAGAAGGCGCGATAAGGCATGTGACAAGGCACGTGAGGCAATGCCTAGGGTAGGATTCTACCG
Source organism: Allium fistulosum (assembly GCA_030737815.1). Lineage (NCBI taxonomy): Eukaryota > Viridiplantae > Streptophyta > Magnoliopsida > Asparagales > Amaryllidaceae > Allium > Allium fistulosum. The sequence continues at coordinate 1,035,686,206 of CM060902.1, read as the reverse complement.
TTTTGCAGAACCGGGCTGGTGGTAACGCATAGCAGCTACTACCGGTCACCTCGAGACACACTCCCAAATCAAAGGTGCACCCAATCGAATCACAAAGTAATAGAATGGTATCGAAGAAGCATGCTCGATCGGAGGTGTGACCTCACTTGGCCCAGTATAGCTTCTGTTTTAGCCACATCAAGCTGACTCACGGGAGTCAGGGCTCCGTTAATACCTCATATAGAATCGTTTGCCAAACCATCCAACTTCGTTCTGGAATCTCCACTACGTGCATAGTTGTTAAAGTGGTTTTCGGTATTGGCAGAGAGTATGACAATATCTGATCCCGGTCTCTTTAACAACCAAACGCTTATTTCACGCCATGGTCATTTTTATTTCAAAACAGTTCATACTTCATATCAAAATATCATATTCATTTCAAAATCATATCACTTCAGAAATCAAATTCACTTTCGAAATCATGTCACTTTAAATCATATTCATTTTTGAAATCGTATCACTTTAAATCATATTCAATTTCGAAATCATATCACTTTAAATCATGTTCATTTTCGAAATCATTATATCAAAGTATTCGCATTTAAATCCATTAAATCTAAATCATAACAGTTCCAACTTAAGCCGTTTGAAAGTAGTTTATATATATTGGGAAAAATTATACGATAAAAATAGTTTATATTTAAAAATAGGTTATAGATTAATATAGTATATATATTAAAATAGTTCATATATTAAAATATATATATTTAAAATTGTTTATAAATTTAAAATAATATGTATATTAAAATAGTTTATATATATTTAAAAGAGTTTATATCGAAAATAGTTTCAAATTAGAATTTTTTCTTCCAATTTCATAAATCAATTCAAATAACCTTTAGTTCCACAACTCAATTTAAATCAATTTCAGTTCTACAATTCCAATTAAAAAGACTAGAGGTTCAAATCCAAATTCTCATTAAAACCATTTTTAATTTATATCGATTTCAAATCCAAGTCTGAACTACAAATTTAAACCACTTCCAATTCAATAGGTTCCAAATTTTAATATCCAAATAATTTACAATAACTCAATTTGATAAATTTCATTTATATTTCAAAATTCAACTTTAATTTTATTTAAATTTTCAATTATCCACTCAATCAATTTTAATAACATTTAAATAAAATCTCAAGTTACAAATTTAAATCAACATTAAATATATAACTTCAATTATATTTAATCTGAAATTATTCACTTAACCATCTTTTTATAAATATTTAAACAAAATCTCAAATTACAAATTTAAATCAAAATTTATTATTCAATTACAATTTTATTTAAATTTGAAACATTCATTAAATCAATTTTATCAAAAATCAAGTTATTAAGTTATAAAATCATATCTTTTAAAAATATCAAAATCAATAAGTTTCAAATCAATAATTATTAAATTCAATTTCTAAATCAATTAATTTACAAGTCAACTAAATTTATCTTTCCAACCTTAATTTTATTAAAGTTATTACAAAATCTATTTTTTAAAATATTAATATAATTTTAAATAATACTTAAACATATTATATATACTAATTAAATAAAATTTTATTATATTAAATTTTACTAAATTAAATCTTATTATTAAATTTATTTTATATTAAATCTTATTTTATATATTTAAAAATAATAAAATATAAGTAAAATCTTAAAAATTACCTTTTCAAAATATAACTTATAATTTTTAAAGTTTCCAAACATATAATTTAAAATTTTACACATATATTAAAGTAAAATCTCTATATTTAATTTTAAAATCTAAACACATATTTTCTTTTCTCAAATTTTTTGGAAATCATTTAAAATAGACCAACGGTGTCCGTATATAATTTTCTATCCTATGGTCAAGTGATACGGATATTTATCATTTCAATCCGCAATAATTTAAATTTACGGGTATATATCATTTCAACTCGCAATACCAAAATTTCAAAATCAATAAAATCATTTGGGTTTATCATTTCAACCCGCAATCCCAAAATTTCAAAATCAATAAAATCGCTTGGGTTTGTCATTTCAACCCATAACGATTTCCCTTAATCTACAAAATCATTCGGGTATGTATTATCTTAACCCATAGGGATTTCCTAAACTAAAATGGAACTTGCAGTGTGAGAACAATAAAATAATAACATAAAATGGCGTAACATATTGATGATAAGCATATATAATAATTAACAATTTGAATAATATATATACAATAGGTTATGTTATCATATGTCAATTATCATAAGTTATCAAATTTAAATAATAACATATCAAGCCTAACAAATTTAATTACTAACCAATTAAATTTTAACAACACATTTCAATCGTCATTTCATGTGAAATAAATTTATTAAACACAAGAATGTAAATCGTGAGTGGTCGCTCACCTTTCGAGGCTAGAGAAACAACGAGAATGAAAGCAAATGGACACGGATAAGCGACAAATCACCAAACGAATATAGATAAGCACGGATCGACAACAGGACAGCGACAAAGCAAAGCAACAACTGCTGTAAATCCGGATAGTGAGCACACAAGGAAAAGCAAAGCAAATAACTACACGAATTCGATGAAACAAATTAAAGATAGCTAGAGATTAATGGAAACAATATATATATATATGTAATATATATATATATATGTAATATATATATATATATGTAATATATATATATATATGTAATATATATATATATATGTAATATATATACACAAATATATATACTAAACATAATAATGTCAAATATATATAATATAGATATTTACCTCATTTGTCCTTTTTTTTAAATCTCAGGCAGAAGAAGCAGGGTTCACAATAGGAGATGCAGCTTATATATATATATGCTTCTCAACAATTATATAAGCTATATATATATAATAGAGGAGGAGGCGAGTCTGCTCGGTGTACGGCCTAGGGATGACATGACTTGCAGCAGGAAAGAGTGAGGATGGTGGGTTGATGCAGAGGAGGATCTGTGTGGGTTTGGCTTGGTTCGGCAAGGTGGATCGGTTGTCAGGGCTGAGCATGGGTCTGTGGACGCTGCTATGTAGAGTTATGGTAAAGAAAAAGCTGTTGCGATGGGGTGATGGGTGGTTGTCAGGTCGAACTCGGGTGGTGGCCTGCTATGCAAAGTGGGTCAGTGAAGGAGGAAAGCAAGGCTGTCTCGGGTTTTGTTGAGGTGGAGCACAAGGCTGTCGGGTGCATGGGTGGGTCGATGGGTGAGATTGTAAGGACCGGAGAGAAAAAATGGTGGAGGGTCGGGTTGTCTGAGTGAAGGCAAGTATCGGCTGGAGGGGAGGAGGGTGAACTATCGGCAAATGAAGGGTTCAGATGTGGAGTTTTGGTCACGTGGGTTTGGTAACTGGAAAGCGTGGCTGTCACAGAAGTGCGGGGGGAGGTGATGTGAACTAGAGCAAGGGGACGTTCGGCCGGTAGGTGCGCGGCTTTCACGGCAGGTGGAGGATTAGTGGGTTCGGGTTTTTGGGTTGTATGGAAAGGCGTGCAGTTACAGGTAATTGGAAGAGGGGATGTTCGGTGATTGGGGTATTGGTCGGAAGTGAAGGCCAGAAAGGGGGAGGGTGGTTCAAGAGGGAGAGGGTGGTCAGAGAATGGGAACGAATAGATTTACAAGGAGGAGCGGCGAGCAGTTCATTTCTCCAATTTTATATATATGAATGATTTAGTAAGATAATTATATATTTATTTCAGAATAACAGAGAATGAAAGAGAATAGGGGAAGAAGGAAAACGAACCAATATAAATATCAACAATGGGAATAGTGACAGTCACCTTATTAAATTCAAAATATAATAAAGGTAAGTGGCCATTTACTTTCTCACGGTGGGTAAATGAATGGCCATATGGAAACCAAAATGGCTCAAAACGGGTACCGATATGGCTAACCGTTTCGCAGATTTCGCCACGTACCGGACACCGAAATGCACAAATGAAAGTACTACGGAGATCAGCACGATGGGACTAACAGAATGGTACATAGATATTAGAGATACGACCATCCTATCAAAACCTGAATTTCGCTGCCAAAACTACTTCTATATCACCGAAAACAAGATAAATGGAGCTACAGCAATCCGAATTTAGCGAAACGAAATATGACGTCTCATACAGAAAATGATTTACATTTTTGTTATATAAAAATATTCAGATTTCAAATTTTTTTATTACCATCAAACTGAAATGTTTTTAAATTTAAATTGAAAATTTCACAACAGAATAAACTTACATATTTTCAAATGAAAATTTGCCACTTGCTATGCTTCAATATACGCATACCAAATATCAAATTTTCATTTCTATAATTTTATTATATTTTCAACGAATTTTTTATTTAATTACGTTATTAAAAATCATTAAAAATTTTGGGTCGTTACAATGTTTTCATAAGTTAAATCCCTTGCCTAGTTTTACCTAAAGCTTTTGACACAGTCGAAAGCAATGCTTTTGAAAAGGATTTATAATTAGCTTTCAAATAAGGTTGCCATGTCATGTTAAAGTATTTTCTTGTGAAAGAGTACCTTTTTCTTTAAATAATTGCTTTCGAAAAAGGAGGTTTCGTCTCAGTCGAAACCAAGCCGTCGATCCCCCTTTCGACTACATTGAAGTCATTTATATTGTTGAAAGGGTTACTTCTGTTTTAACCTAAGCCTTTTTCCTGAATGCTTTCGAAGGGGTTGGGTTTTTGATGGTGATGGAGTCGAAATGGGTTTCGACTTTTTCTTTAAGGTTTTTATTTTAAAGGCCTCTGTTTTCGACTAAGATGGTTCCGACACCATCAATTTTTCCCCATACTAATTTTTATTGGTTTCAAAAGAGATACTTTTGTATACAACCATTTTTACCCTAATGATGTTTTTAAAGAGTAAACCCAATGGTTTCAAAAGAGGTATTTTCATTTGTTTCGAACCTCTATATTTAAAAAAATATGATTTAATACCATCGAAAGGTATAATAGGTTTCGAAAGAATGTTTATTAAGGGCTTCGAAAGGTATGTATACAATGTTTTGAAAATTGGGCTTTGCTTTTGAAGGAGGCTATCCAGAGGTTTCGAAAGAGATGTTTTTATGGTTTCAAAACATAAACCCAATCTCGATTTAAAGTAATAACCATGGCATAAATAAAGATTTTGAAATGTTATTCACATTGTTATTAACCCATAACTATATTTTGGGAAAAGGGCGGAATAACCAGTTAGGTTGACCCAGTATTGAATATAACTTAATAGATGTTAAAATTTTAATTAAAGATATTGGCAGGGGCCAATATCTTTACAGTAAGCCCATGAAAACTGTATGATATTGGCAGGGCCAATAGGTTCATAGTCAGCCCATGAAAACTATGATTTGATACTGGCAGAGGCCAATAAGTTTGTAGTTAGCCCACGAAAACTATATCCGGATTAAGATATTGGCAGTCAGCCAATAGGTTCCAAGTTAGCCCATGAAAACTAAGATAAGAAATAAGATATTGGAGTTACCAATAGTTTCTTAGTGATCCCATGAAAACTAAGTAATTGGACAGATAGTCTGTAACATTCAACAGGTTAATAGTAACCCTAGAAACTATAATTGAGACAGATAGTCAGAATGAATGGGGTTGGGTAATCCATAATTGATTTAATTGTTTTGCATATCATCATAATGTTTTGAAATACTATGTTTTTAACCATTGTGGATGCAGGAGCACAATATATGGTTTTATATATGTTTTAGGATACTAGTGAGGGGGAAACCCGTTCCGCTAAGCGACATGGTCTCACTAGATATCCAAATGGTTTGAGATGGTAAATTATTATTCATACCAGGCTATATGTCTAACTCGAAGTTTTTGTTTTCCCCTTAAACTCTCGGGTACTCAATTGATTTTGAGTAGGTTGAGAGTTAAGGTTTCCAGGTGTTATTTTAGACGAATAAAGCTTTCGAGGACATGTAGGAGGCAATTTTGTTATTAGAGTTCTTTTATTCCTGCTGTGTGTTTGTTTGTAAAGGCAAATTGTTTTCTTGCCTATCTATATACTTTGATCTACAAAGGTGGCATCTTCATATGTCACTCTTGGCGTATTTCGTAATAATTATATGTTATCTGAACGTGGTCTACGAATTGGCATTATGTAATCAATTTGGAATATTTTGAAATAGAATGTGGAATTTGTTTTGTTTAAATTTTTTTCCATATTCTTGTGTTTCTGTGTATCAGTGTATCTAATATCGCCGTGTTTGGTCGTCGAGGATTAAGATGAATGCAGCATCCATAGTTGTTAATTTTGGGCCTCCAAATAGGGGGATGTTACAAAACTACAAATATGAAAGTTACTAAAAATTTCGGCACGAATGCAATGGTGCAAGTTTCATGGTCAAATTCCATGGTTTGCAGAAATTCTATTTTTGGAACCTAATTAATTAACTAACTAGTTAAATAACTAACGCCAACTTGTGGGGTGTTACACTATGGATGTATGTATAGGGTGAGAAGTCTTAATCCTTAAGGTTGTAGATGGACTAAAACATCCCCTCCCATCACCATCATGCTCATGCCACCCCTTTGTCCCTCCATGTCCTCCTCATGTCATGATGTGTAGGTGATGGACAGTTGATTTGAGGGTTGCATTTTAGGACTTAAGGGTGAAGTTTGCATTTATATACATCTAAGGAGTTTATATATAAATATGTATACTTTATTTTAGATATTTTCTTTAGCTTTGATTTGACTATTGTGAAGGTATATGTGTATGTATATGTATGTACATGTATGTGTGTATTTGTATCAAATAACGTTGCAACAATTTGAAATAACTTCTGTTCGACGAAAGGTCGAAAATCCGAATGCTAAATCCCGGTCACATTTTCAGTTTTTAAATCAAACTATTTATTTATATAAAAAAACTTGAAATTAAATTTATTATCATATCTAAATATTTAAAACAAGATTATTTAAGTTATAAAACCATATTTACTAATATAAAAATCCAATTGTAAAAATACGACGTCGATTTGCCAAAATGCGACGAAGTTTGTATATTTCCATGAAATAAGTATATATATTTATAAAACCATTATAAATCACTTGTTATCATTATATAAAATTTTATGAAGTTTATTATGGTTATTATATTTAGAACATTTAATAATTTTTTTAGAAGCTTATATTTTCTAACTTAAAAAACCCGACGAAGCTAATTTCTTTCTAAAATGAGTTCATATATTTATAAAACCATTCGATAAGAATTATTATCACTATATAGTTAATCAAAATATATTGTAACGAGACGGATTTTGCCCGCTCGAAAATCGACATCCATACTTTACATCGTACTCGAATGCCGTAGATTCGACCGTTCAAATTCGAGTCGCCGGAGCTTATAACAACATTAAGTAAATAACACAGCGGAATAAAAAGAATAATACATTGATATACATTATCTGATACAACAGAGTGATACAATGAATATCAATATACATCAGAGATATGATACAAAAAATAGCAGCGGAAAAGAAAACGATAACAACAGCAACGGATAATCTCCATCTTCAAAGCACTAATCCAGAAATAGCTCGAACTCCCAATAACGATACACCAAGACAAGCAAGTGCAGTCCATATCCAAAGACTGAACTAGCTCCAGAAAATCTACTAAATCTGAATATCTGAAGAACCCAACTCTAGACTGCTCGTGTAGAAAATTTTGAGCATCAGAGTTTAGGTAAGAAACAATAAACTCCGGATCAGTCATGGGACTGGTGTGAGCAACAAAAACAGTTTATCTTTAAAAACAAATAGCAAAGAATTTTAAAGTCAATTCGCAATGCTTTTGGAAAATGAAACTACCATAAGACCTCCCACCACACACACAATGCAAACGCAGACTTGGAGGAGATTTCTTCTTATGATAGTCAAAGATGCTTACTACGCAAAATCAAATCTTGATATTATTATTAGTGCATAGTGTAGAAAACATTTCGAAAGTAGAATATAAATCTTAGCCAGCATAGACATTTCGAACTATGCCTACTATAGCTACCATCCAAACAGTGGGGCGCCACCTTAAGTAGATGGCAAGTTCTACAACTAAAACCGTACAAGTCTCGTATTGGAGTTTGGATTTCCAACAAATGGTCAGGCCAAGGAACTTCCCATTGCCACATGGAAACGCCTCTGGAATGACGTCCCGAGAACCTAACCGGATCTCTGCCAACACAAGGCCGGGTTACCTCTGCAAAAATAGGTACCTACTGACACGCGTATGCCATACCCCGATCGTAACCGATCTTCCCGAGGATCCTCGATTCCAACAACCACATATGAATAATAATGCAGTAACCACATAGGTTAAGTATCTGGGCTCCATACCATGATACCACCTCTATCCAGAAAGAAATGACATACACTAAGGGGCGCTACTCCCTAGAACCTTGCTGCATCTTTCCTGTTTTGACCATTCCGGGGTGTGAGGTCTGACGAAGTCTCGTCCACAAAGCTACGCTTTTCACAAAGCCATGCTTCGGGTCAAACAAATGATCAACCTATGATCACAAAGATATAAGATCAAATAAATGATCATATCACAAATGATCAAAAACTGATCATCACACAGCAACACTCAGCATGCCACATTACCAAATTGGGATATATCACTGATAACCTTCAACTACATAACCTCTGAGCTCGTACGTCTCAGAGAAGGGTGTTAAGCTAAGAGAATAAATTCTCCGCCACCAACAGAAATGTATTTGAAAGAAATCGGCTTTATATCTCAAAGTGTAATGTCAGACATGTAACCATACAAGTCTGTTTCGGGTTTGAACAGAACCGAAGGCACTTCTTACGAAGCCCTTGCAATTCCGGGTATTCACAATCCCGTCCGGACTTCCCATCACAAAGGGTGATAAAATCTCTATATCGGGGCCAGTCGATGCAGAGACATTCGACGAGTTGTCCTTTCGTTTTCGAAAATATCCGGTCTTCACCACCGGTCTTCAAATGCTATCCATATACGACGTATCATTATTCGGAATGGGTTATATGACACAAATGTCTTTTCCCGGCTAACCCGAATAATGAGCGTAATTATAGAAATCATATGGATATTGGGGTCTCAGTTAAATCACAGCTTAAAGCCCAAAACTTTTATTCGAATGGTTAAACAAATTATCATTTTCAAATCTTTAAACAAAAAGATTTCTTTCACAAAGTTAACCCCATTCACAAAGATTCATTCATAGATTCCAAAACAATTTCCGTTTTAATTGGATTAACTCGTTAAATCTTCAAATCAAGATTTAACTTATAGCTTTCAAAACAATTTCATTTCGAATGGTTTAAACAAAACATCATTCTAAATCTGTTAAAAATAAACAGATTCAATTCATAGTTTTCAAAAAGAATTCATTTATAACTTGGAAAACCATCTTTCAATTCATACTTGAAATCCCTTTAAATTGGAATTTCATTTCTTATATATACGAAAGCTTTTATCATTTGAGAACAAACAGTTTCGTTTAAGAAAAATCCAATTTTATTTGCACGAATTAAAGTCCTTGAATTATATTCACATCCCCAAATCAATACTTTTAAAATAGTTTAACCCTTATATAACGGGTATCTCATCTTTAAAACCCTAGTTTCAAATTATAGGATTCAATTTCAAATTTGAATTCAAATTTATATCCAATTATTTAAATTTCCAAAACTCTATTAAGTTATTCAGAATAACATTTATCTTTGAAATTCCATTTCGAAAGCTTTTCACTTTAAACCCAAATTTCCAATTTCAAAATCAATTGAAATTAAAAATTTCAATTTTAAAAACATCAAATTTACATTATCTGTGACTTAACCGATTTCCACGTGAAATCCATATTTGTGTGTGTATGGTGTAGTCCAGGGGTTTTACACACAATAGTGCAACATCATTCAATCATCACAAACCAGAATACAGAGATATAATTGATAAGCGATATAAACTATAACGCTCATCTTCATTCACATATCACAGATATATATCACAGATAAGTAAATTACAAATCACAACATAAATCAGGATGTATCACAAAGCATCATATATCAGAGAGATCAAACAATCAAATCATCCAATAGAATCCAAACATTCATAAGCAAGATCAATCAATATCTAATTTATTCAAATTAGATTAATTACTTATGAACTACTAATCCTGGTTAATTAACATCGATAAATTACAAATTATTTTGATTAATGATTCTTTAATCATTTATTAATTAACCATTAATAATAAATTAATTAACTTTTAATTATAATTCATCGACCTTAAATTATTAAATAATTAACCTTTAATTGTTTAATTCACCCTTTTAATTAATTGTCTTTAATTATTCTTTAATGTAATTACATAAAACAATTATCTCTTAATTATATTAAGATCTCAATTTCATTAAAAGATAAAACTTTACTCCTATTAGTGATTAAATTTAAAATCAGAGTTTAAATAGTAATTTCTGTTTTTAAAAATCAAACAGCCTGAAACAAAACAACTACCCGAGCTAAACTCCAGATTATTCGGGTTGGACCCGAGCTCCAACACATTTTTCCCCGAGACATTCTTCTTCTCCAAATTAAACGCCCTGACACGCATTCAAACGTGTGCACGTGCACAGTGGCGCGGCGGTTCTCAGGCGAACATCGCGACCACCAGCAAGTCACGAACCATCTCCTCCCTCGATCCCCACTACCCAAAATCCTAAGTCAGTTCGATTTCGAAATCGAGCTCCTCGATCGAACTAGAACCCAAAACCCAAATCAGAAAAACCCATCGTCCTCGACATCAAGATCATCAGAACGTTCGAAACTCCGGTCATCGTTTCGTCACTGCCCAATCTATCATCACTCCCACCCCCGAGCAGCTCGATCCATTATCGCGGTCATCTCGATCCAATTTCCATCCATGTCCAAAACTAGGTTTACCAGAGGAAAATCAACACCGCCGCCACCTCCGACCTCGTGGCCGCCTCCGGCTATTTTTCCTACCACCCCGGTAGGCTTCTCCACCCCCACGCACAATCCCAACCACCCTAGTTCCATCGATCACCTGAATTCGATCAAAATGCCTTACACCCTTATCTCCAAACTGCTCATGAAACTCACCATTAAAAATCACCAACTTCACCTTAAAAATCATCGTTTTGGGTAAGGATTCAAACTATATATTCGAATCAGGATTTTATTAAATTCGAAAATTTCAAAAATTTGAGTATTCTCTGTAGAAATTAAATTTTTCTTCCTGTATACGTTTTTTACTTCATGGAATTATTTTTAGATCAAGGTCCTAACTTAAAAACACCTTTTTACTTTAAACATCAAAGCTTGAAAGAGAATAGAAATAGAGGAATCAAATTTTTAGATATTGGTTTCATTCTAAACCATGAACAGAGAAGAACCTGTCTTTGTATTGTTAAAACAGATTTACATTCATAGTGATAAAGAATTCCAACCCATATTGACATACATCATCCACCCATCATCTTCGAACATAAATTTGATGTTAAGTTTACTCACAAGCATCAAGATATCAAGCAAACTAAGCATCAAAAAAATAGGAGTTTGCTCACCTGTTTCCTGGAATGAATACAGAGTTTATTTGAAAAAGAACTGGGAGGCTTTGATTTTTGAAACTGCAGTTTTGATTTCCCTATTTGTTGATGATGATCTGCTTTAAGTTTGAAGCAGCCTACGAGTTCTTGCTAGAATCTTTCCTGGTTTGACTTGTTATAAGATTGAAGTTTTTGTTTGTTTAAGTTTTAGTTGATATTCACTTCAGATGCTACTCGAAACTGAGATGAAGTGAATATAACAAAGAAGTGTGCAGGGTTATTATTTGTTTGTACAAATTCTTTTGCAGTGATATTTTCTTCTTGGTGGCTGAATTGCTTTTTTAAATCTTTAGCCAGAGATTTTGATATGGAGGCTGAGGGAACTTGTTTGGGCTGCATTTATTACTTGTACAAATTTGTGTTGTACAACTTTTTCTTTGTTGTTCTTTTACCATACTTACTTCGGCTGATATGCATACTATATGTTGTGCTAGGGGTAATGGCATTAAATGCCTATGTACTTATGTCTACAACTTCCTATAATTTAAATTTCGTATGGTACTTTGATTTGTTTATGCTCATATTTCATTTGTACAAAGATATTTACTTTGTTTGTTTGACTATGCAACTTCGGCTGAGAAGATGCTAGTAAGTATTCTTGTTTATTTTTCTAATTGAAAGTGCTTATGTATATTATTATTATCTTGCTTGATTTTAATTTACAAGCTTTTGTATGTGAGCTTTGTATTTGTTTTCTAAGTCTACTTATCTTATTTTTCTTGTACATGAATACACATATCTTTGCTTTGGTCATAAATTGCTTTGTAATACTATTGAATGTATTATTATCTTCATATTCATTGTCTTATATTATTTTATAAACTCGAATTCAATATACATATATATTAACTTCAAATTTTCTCATATATCGCGTATACATATATACTTTTAATTTCAAATGATTTATACAGAATATATATGGATTCGGGGAAACTCGCATCACTTAATCATTTTATTTCACTATTTTTATTCAAAAATTTATTTAATTATTAATTTAAATAAATTAAAAATCTGGGGTCGTTACATATATTATTTAATATTTAAAATCAATTATTTGAATATTTAAAACTAATTAAATATACTAGATTTAAGTGATAAAATTTTGGGCTGTTACATTCTTCCTCCCTTAAAAGAATTGCATCCCCAAAATTTAACCACAACCCAAAATCCAAAGAGCTTTCCCAAAATATTATTTTATAGACTTAAATCCGTATGATGTTTACAGAACATCCATATGCAATATTTGATTCGATCTCCTATTCGAATACACAACTTTACTTCCAAACTAGTATCGATCCCTTGATCCTCTAGTGCGGACTCTGATCAGGTTTCTTGATCAGAAACCTTCATTTACCTTACATTGCTCTCAACTATGATAGAAAACACAAGTACCCAACCACAAACTCACATCAATGTTCGCCATCAAGAATCGAGTGATAAATCATTTTTCAAACTAGTGTAAACACCTTAAAGTTCTGTAAAAGAATCTTAGATCAAAATCGTGCAACGAAATGATCTACATACCTCATACGTACTTATTAACCTTTCCAAAAATTTTATGAAATCATTTCAAAAAACTTTTATTCAAATATTTTTATAAAGATGCATCTTTATATATAATTACTTTAGAATTTTTTCACCAAAAATTTCTATCTTCTTTCCAAAGAAACCATTTCAATATCAACACTTAGAAAGTACTTTTGTATACTTAAATCCATAAAAATCTTTGAGGAAAGCTTCATATTTTCCAAAATAGACTTTATGGGCCAATAGCACTAGCATGTGGATTTGATTAATTATACTTAATATTAATTTTCGATGTCGAACTTAAACTATTTATTAGTTAACAATGAAGCCGATCAAGCTGGGGTATCATTACCTCTCAGATCTTGAATGGACGACATTCTTAACTTAAAAATATATATACGTTTCCCACCTCAAATCTTAACATCAAATATAGGATATGTATAAATCCCATATAATATGTAAAATATCTCCTTTCGGAAATTATTTACTATAATAACAGCGGTATAATCTATGTCTTCCTCACTTTCTCGAAAACTTCTATTTACGACAATAATGTCAAAATCCATGTCTTCTTCCACTTAAGCCATTCTTAAATCAGTTTTAAAAATATAGTTTAAATCTCATTTTAAATATCACTTTCAAATCATTTCCCTTAAAAGATATTTTAACTTTATAAAAACTCTTTTATAAATATAAACTTTCCATTTTATAAACTCTACTCCTAAAATTATAACTTCTACCAAATCATTTTAAATTTTTCAAAGCTTTTCCAAAATACCAGGATTTAAATTCTCAAAATCTCTTTTCAAAAAACATATCTTCTAAATCCATCTTTTACAGAATCATTTTATTTATATAAAACACACTTTTATACAACTTGCTTATTTATTATTTTATATAAATTCATTATCCTTAACCCAACATTATTATCAAACACCTTATAGTCAAATCGTGAAACTTAATTCACAAGGTTTTCATTCAATCAACAAATTTTAAGTACTTAAGAACCCATATCGAATACATGTGGACACCACGCATCGACCATAATTCATAAACCACTCAACGGATCAATCAACACAAAACATTTTATTAGTCACTAACAAATACGTACTCATATATAATACTCTTAAACTTATTTTAGGGTTCCTTTTACCTTATCTCTAATGAGTTACTCACCCTAGGGGATTACTAACCATATCTTTGATGAGTCTTACCCCTACCAACATCAGGTGTTCGCTCAACCCAAGCACTGATACCAAATGTAACGAATGAGATTTTCGACCCTCGAAAGTCGACACTAATATGCCCGCTATATTGCGTGCCGAGCATTTAAGTGCTGGAAAAACCGATTGTTAAGGGTAAAAGAAATAAAGACAGAACAGAATCTGACATGAATGGAGTAATTTATAATATCAATAATCTTTACAGCGAAAAATTTGAAAACGCATATATCAGAGTCTAACCTAAGCTCAGCCTGAACAGTTATAAATACATGTTCTTACAAATGCTGAAAAACAACAAACACGACGGCAAAGTAAACTACGTCAATACGTTGATGAAGATCTCCAGCTCTCCTTTAGAAATTCCAAGTGTCTTTAGCTAATCTGAAAACTACTTGGATCTAACCCGAGTAATAAGAATACACGGACCAGGCTTGGCAAACTAGCATGAGAAGCACGAAATATAAATATATATAACAGTGTCATATATCAGATTGATGCCAAAACAAAATCTTTTTGAAAAGAAAGAGTATCTCGTAAGACCATGCCATACATAAACACAAATGGGTTTTTACCTTACGATAACCAAAATACTTTATATCAAAACATTTTGATACTATCTTTGATGACACTGGTTTGAAAACACTTTTCAAATAAATGTATATACAAAGAAAGTACCAATACCTAGAAAAGTCGACAGAGTATATGGTACCAAGGGGTACCTGAAATGTTTACAAGGCATTACAGCTACTTGGGAATGCAATCAAAATCGTAAAGCTCATATTGGAATTGGATTTCCAACATGATAGGGAACTAGTGGCCTTTTCCTTCCTTTGTAGACTCCATGTATAGCAATCATAGTACCCGGTGGCTTCTCGTACAACGACTCATACATCACTATACCATATTGCTACACTGCTATGAATCAACATGTTTAGTGGGTTTTCGGACAAGGACTCATACACCACTATACATGTTCATTTAAACTCGAAGGATGCAGCACCTTTTTCTTCGCGATTATCCGATAGTTTGTAATATCGTAATATTTCCTTCGGACCACATAGTTACCCATATCATCTTGGAGATGTGAGGCTCGTGAGGCCACATTTTACTTTCCACAAATGAAATTCCACTTCGAATGACACATCTCCATCTCTAATAACACAATATTGATTTCAACAAAAGTTATCCATACAACTTATCCAGGTGAAGGACAAATCAAAGGCACTCCTATTACATCTTATTTGGGAATCACCCCTAGGATTAGTAGTGAGTAGTCCTTGCTAATTGAAGATTTCAAAACGAAGGCACTACTGCCACCGTATATATAATATGGGAATCACCCCAAAGGTTAGTGGCAAGCAGCCCTACATTACGAAGATCTCTGTCTTCAAAATCATTTTCTTCAACATGTCTTCACTTTCGAACACGTATATTTGTTTGAAGTGGTTTTTGGATAGGAATCACCAAAATCCAATCCCGTTCTCTCCAAACCAATCATCAGTAAAAAGATGTTAGGTATGTAGGTGATTATTAAACATCATCCAATTTATAAACTTTTTCATCCAAAGTAAATATCTCTTCAAGGATATAAGCTTTAAACCATTTCTATTTCTTTCAGTATATATGGGATTATCAAGTCTCTTTTTAACTTTAGAAATACCAAATCATTCTTTTAAATTACTTAGGGAAATATTTCCATCTTCTAATATTAATATAATCCAATCTTAATGGGGATTTCATATTCCTAAAAGATATCTTTAATAAGTTAAAAATAATGTTATTTAAGATATCGTTTACTATAAACCAAAACCAGTTAGTATTGAATAAAAGTGATCCATAAATTTTAGAACAATTATACTCAAGTATTCAACCCGTACTATTTGCCGAATAACGGTGAAATCACCTTTTAAATCCATATGGATAGTACGAGTTCCTTCCTTGGAATTTAATACAGAGTTTAACTAGAATGTTTTCTTTAACAACCAAAATCTTATTTTAAATCTTGTTTAACTTTTGTAAAACTCCAAATCTCTTTCCTTTTATCTTAAGAAAATATGGTCCGAGTAAATCAAATTAACTATCCCCTCCGTCGGGCCAGTCTGGATAGCTAGGAGGAGCATGCAACTGGTTTCTCAAACTCCAACCTAGATACCATCTCTTTGTCACCCATAAGGTGATCAAGTTATTTGATCGACTCTAAATATTTTAGAATACTTGTGCAATTATTTGAAAAACATTTCCAAAAGATTCGAGAAGAAAAGCCCAAGATTAAAACATTTATTCAAAAGTTGTCAAATTCCGTTGCTAAATTGCCAGTGAATAGTGATTTTAAAGCTTTATAGATCAAAACATCAATTTCATTATATAGATATGTCCATTCTATATCTCAAATCCCTTTTAAAACATTTTAACATATTTATGGAATTTATTACATATTTTTAAAGATTAAAAATATCCTTTTTTAAAGAGTCGAAAACAATATTTTACAAATTGCCAAAACGCGACAATTTTGAAAACTTACTTTGGACATATCTCAAACTTTACTAAATGAAATTTTAATATTTCTCTTTCATTTGAAAACAATAGTTATAAGTGTCCAAAAAATTCTTAATTCAATAAATACCGACTTATATTTCATTCTACACATTGATTTAACTTTTTTCGACGCGAAATTGCTAACTACCGCTACGCACCGAGCACATTTTTACTTACTTTTTCAAACTTCACCAAACTTTGCCAAAACACTTTTAAAACTTTTATATAACATTTTAAACCATTTTAAACCCCTGTTTTGCTATTTTACATGATTCCAAATTCCATTTTCAGTTTGTTTCTAAATGTTATAATATTATATCATTATAATATTAAATTTTCTATCTTTCCATTTACAATTCTTTTATATCATCCATATGATATTTTCATGTCATTTTCATCTTTTAAACCATTATTTTTCAAAATCAAATCATAAAAAATATTTTACAAATAATTTCAAAACTTCTCCTTTCCAGTTTCTTTTATTTCGAAAGCAAATTCTAACCTTTATAAAATGATGCTTTCTTGATTTATAAATCAAAGGGGCTTAATAATCCACATACATATTATTTTAGAGTATAATATGGATTATTTTTCATGAATTAACCATGGCCATTTAAAGCAACCATTTCTAATCACAACCAAGTTATAATAATTCTTTTTATCACAACCAAGTTATCAACCAATATTTATCCAAATATTTTAATTAACAAATTAATCATGCATATCATCATTTAAAATCAATTTAAAATTTAAAGAAACTAAAGTTAGGATATGTTCTCACTATTATAGCTTTCCCTTTCAAACTACTTGAAATTATTCCCAATGGTACTCCGACAACACTTCTTTCCACTTTCTCCACTCCGGTGCTTTATGAACTTGCTCCTTAACCTTAGTAGTGTTTGGTGTAATGAAAAGTAATTTCATCGCTTTGATTTGTGAGATATTTAATTACTTTTAAATATTTTATTTGGGGTTTTTATAATAAAATCTCTATTTCAAATAACTGTCCAATTTTTGAGACGTATTTTTAATTTAATAATTTTTCCACAATTTCTAGTTTGGAAAAGAATTGAATTTCCATTTAACGTATTTTATGGCAAACGTTGGAATTTTTGAAACTTTATAAAATAATTTAACTAATGTATTTTATGTTTGTTTTATGATCATATCACATTGTTGTACATGGTTGTATTTTAATTTTTATCATTCATGGCTCATACATGAACGAGATACTGTGTGGCAGAGTACCCTAAAACTTTTTGAAACACACATATATTAAACACAGACAACATTTATTTTCACCATATCTTTGCAAAATATTTTTTTGCTGCGCTTGTCCTTGTTTATTTTTTCACATGCTTGTGTTGCTTTACAGTGATTGTTGTGTCTTTCTTTTCCTTAGCATTTAAATTTATTAGCTTATATATTATACCATAGCATGCAAAAAGAGAGAGAGACACTTATTTTTATACCTCTCCAATTCACATTCTCCTCTGCAAGGAAAATATACACAGCATGCATTTCTCCTCTTTTTCTTTCTTTTCACAAAGATACGTACACACAAATGGATACACAATGTTCGATTTCTTCTTGCATGAGATGTGTACATAGACAGAGTACCATATCCGCCCCCCATAATTCTTCTCTAACTTTCTTTGTTTGTAAAATAATATGTGTATATATCTCTACATATACAAATAAGCACATAATGGAAAATATATATTAGAGTATATGTGAGAGTATATGGGTGTGTGAGTAAGTGATGTGTGACGATCCGCAAATCCGTACCCTTTGAATCGACAATAAACCATGCATGTCCGACCCAAAAAGCACAGACTGACGGAAAGTCATGAGAAAGAAAAGAAGAAAGAAGAAGAGAAGAGAAGAAAGAGAGAAGAAGAAAACCAAACAGAACAATACAGAATCTCACATTGCAGCGGAAAACATATAATATCATATCAATGATCTTTACAAAAAAGAAACTGTAATATCATATACATCAATCAGAGTTCAACAATCAATCACTAATCATCAGCCTGGACAGTTATAATAACCTGTCCTTACATTTGCTGATAATATAAACAATAACAAAATAGGGGAAAATAAACAATACGTGTATACAAAATGATGATCTCCAGCTCTCCTATTGAACCTCCAAAAGCACCCAATCTGAACCTGTAAATATACTTGGTCTGACCCGAGCATTGAAAGGGAAGAACGCCCGGATCAGTCTGGTAAACCAGCGCGAGAAAACACACTCAACTGAATTTAATAAACTACCATAACTTTTCTTTTCAAAAAAAAGTACCTCGTAAGACGGGCCCACACATAAACATGGACATGTTTTTACCTTACGATAACCAATACCTTTCATATCAAATCATGTTATATTATACTAGTGTCTAGTATACAAATAATAATTAAAATAGCCGAAATTGTTACCATTATTAAATTCCAGCATACTAGGCTCTACAAAAAAATGGCAGGCACGTAGTGGAGTTTGGATTTCCATATAAATGACCAGGTGAAGGGACTACCTTCCGGCAGTACATCTCTAGAGGAATGTACCGAGGACCATCATAAAGGATCCTCTACCAACACAAGACTGGCCTACCTCTATAACTAGGTAGTACCGAATATATCATCCCTCGGTCGTTACCGACCTTTCCGAGGGCCCTCATAGCATACAAACCACATTAATTTACATCCCGAACGTCATAGTGGGAAGAAATATATCTAGAAGAGGTTGATCATATCTTAATTGGGAATGACCCACTTAGCCCTACTACATCTAACCATGTTTCGGTCATTTTTTGTTGTTGAGGCCCGGGGTAACGATTACCTTTTAAATATCATATATCACATCACTTTGAATGCCATATTGCCATTTCCGTTGACTACTAATTGCCTTCCACAAAAATAGAATGCTTGAGCTCGTACGTCTCAAGGAGGGTGTTAAGCTAAGAGAAGTTGCCTTCTCCGCCACCACTGATGTACGTTTGTAAAAATCAATGTTTGTAATCTTAGAAATGAAATGTCAGACACTCATCCATACAAGTTGTCCAGGAACAGGACAAACCGAAGGTACTTTCCTACCACATCCTGTCGGGAAATCCCTAGGATTAGTAGCGAATAGTCCTTGCATTGGATATTTCATAATGAAGAGAGTACTGCTACTGGATGTATATTGGGATTTTAACCCCAAACGATCAACAAGCAATCCTTCACTACGAAAATCTTAAATATCAATATTATCAATAACCTGCACAATCAAACGCATATATGTCGGTCCGAAGTGGTTTTCAGATAAATCTGGTCCCGGTCTCTTCGCACCAACAACGCAAAAGCGTTTCTCAACCTCACACAGAAACTAAGTCTCATAGACTTATCACGTCTCCAAGTTTCAACTTGCTATCCTTCGGCCAAGAAGGAAGCTCGATAGATTGGAGTAATCACTCCGTACTACACGAATCAACATCCTTAACACAAATGATAATCAAACATACACAGTCAGTTATGTACTAAGTGTACGACTAATTAGTTCCCACATCAAGTCAAGGAACTAAAATGGCCAAATTTGATAGTCGGTTATTTAACTATCGAAGCAAACAACAATTATCTAGCACCATAAGCAAATCCCTAGGCCCTTTTAATTAATCTTTTATTAATTAAATCACTTTCCAAATATTCACTTCAAATTATCATTAAAAAGATATATTCTCAAAACCATTTCAATATTTCACTATTTGGAAAACATTTCCATATACCTATTTTAATAATAAGTGAATTCACAATTTACTTTAATTTCAAACCATTCAAACTTCATTTTATTTAAAGGATTATTCACTGTCCAAAATCGTGAATATAATTCTCTTACCAAATTCATTACTTCTACACATTTAATTTAAAGGATTATCCAATGTCCAAAATCGTGAATATAATTCCTTTTATAAAAATCCATATTTAGCTTATCAAATTAAATTGATTTCACATTTATAAAACCATGTTTATACATCTCATTTATTATTTTATAAAAACTTCCATATATAAAATTTCTTTATTAACCTATTCCATTTATCTCATTTATATGCCAAAATCCAATTATAAGTTAATTTACTTATAAATCTCTTATTTACAAATTCATTCTTTTTATAACTTAATAAATTCATATATCTTATTTACTTATAACATTCCATTTATAACTTCATTTTAACACTTATAAAACTCGTTTATAATTCCATCACTTTTTATTTATAAAATATCAATTTTATAAATCTTATACACAAACCATTTATAATAAATTCAAAATTCTCATTTAACTTATTTTACAAAATAGTTAACTTCTTATTTCAGAAATCATATTTTGATTCCATTTAAATAAACTTCTTCTTAATAATTTACAAATCATTATTAAAACTTATATAACTTCAGAAATCATAATTAAGTATATTTCACAAAGCCATACTTTTTATAACAAACAAATTTTAACTTTTTATTTATTTAAAATAAATTCATTTCCTTAATAATTCAAAAATTAATAAACATATATTTTCAAAATCACTTTGAAATCCTTTTTAATTTGAAATCATCATTTTAATATTTCTCAAATTCCAAAATATGGCCCAATGCTGCAACAGCACTAAATAAGGTGATTCACATCAACCATATCAATTCTGGCATCCAAATATCATATGATAACAACATATATAACAATATCTGTAAATAAAATCAACACTAGCGAGGAATCCAGTTGGATCCCTCCAACCTGTCACCTGCAACAAATATACATATGAGAAAATATGTACAATGTCCGCTTCGAGGCAGACGCGCGTACAAAAGGTCATCCGCTCATACACGGGAACGTATAGGGTCTCATCCGCTAAAATATGCGGGAATATATCCAAACCAATCAATATATATATAATATACATCCAAACCATCATCAATTAGCATAAAATAAATTTATTTTCACTTATATAAAAATATAAGCGAGTCAGAAAGAGTGAGTTGTACTCACTTTGATTCCAATAGCCGTTGCAGCTTTTTATTTTGAATAAAATTAAACGACGTTTAATTTTACCCAAAAATTTCACTAGCTCCAATTAACTCCAATCCAGCTCCATCGCGCAGTGTTCGTCAATACGAATCCAACGCAACTTGTTTCATGCGAAACGGACCTCGTATGAAAGAGTTATATAATTTTAAACATCACACGATTTAATAATATAAATAAATTACAAATTCTTTTTTTTAACCTAAGATAATCAGGGTCGTTCATTTCGAAAATAGCAGATCACGGCCGCACTTTTCTTTTTCTTCCTCATCGCGATAACTTCCAGGCAATCATGAACCCAACTCATGCTTGTTCCCTTCGATACCGCACCACCTACGTTCGTCGAGACGTTAATCGGGGACTGCCATACGATAGGCCATCACGAGACACACCATCGACCAGAGCCTCGTGAAGCTCCGCCCTACCCTTGCCTAGAAATTCTTGCATGAACGCCGGCCATCCAAACGCCTATTGTGGTTGATCCTCTGCTCCAATTTCGATCATACCCGTTGGATTGGTAGATCTCACCTAGCTCTACAAGTTTGTAGTTGAAAGTTTCGGCTAAATGTTTACGGATTGGAAGAGATCGAGGAGAGAAAGAGACGAATTTCTGGCCATCGAATTTAATGGCGGCGGCTAGGGTTAGAGTTGGCTAGGGTTTGTGAAAATTGAGGAAAATGAGGTCCTTTTATAGAAAATTTCAAAACACTATTCACCCGAAATAATTCCGAACTCCAATCGAAGCGTGCCGCTAAGCATTTATAATGTTTTACCCATATTCCGAACATAATGGAATATATATCGGGAGCCAATTCCATCGTATTTGGAAGATAGGTTTTCGAATCAAATTATTTTAATTAAAATTTACTTAAATAAATTTCTACGCGTTTCAGCTTTGTGCGACCAAACCGTACATCCGATTGACACGAAATTTGAAGTACTACAATAATACAACATTACGGATCTAATGAAACTGGTTTCATTGAAATCCGAGACTGTGTCAAAAATGACTATTTTACACGTTAATTAATTATTTAAAATTTCCAATTTCTATAAATTAACTTTTAAATCAATTTTAAAAGTTCTCTAACTCCATTCTAATCTAAATAGAATTTAATTCAACTTTATAAATCATTTTTATTCTTATAAATTTCAATTCCAATTATTTCTGCAATTTCAGATATTAAACTAACAATTTAATTATCCAAATAAATCAAGATATTTGAAATATAAGTTATTCAACTTCTAAAATAAACTTGTGAATATTTAAAATTAATTAAATATTCCCATTTCGAATGACCGAAATTCTGGGTCGTTACATTCTCCCTTACTTAAAAGAATTTCGTCCTCGAAATTACCAAGTGAGAAAAAGCCACAAAATCCATTAACCTTTCAAAAACAAATCGTTCAAATTAGATATCAAATTCATTTAAACCTTTTAACCTTTCCAAAATCCATTAGCTAAACTTCTTATAAATTTTTTTCTTAGTTTTCAAATCCATGCTTAGTTATTTACTAATACCATTCCATAAATCAACTAATATAATTTCAAATTATAACTAAAAATCAAAAAAATTTCCAATTTTCTCAAAAAAATTCTATCGCCTTAAATTTTCAAAAAAAATTCACCATAGCCTCCTTTGCGCTGTTCGATTCGGAAAAAATCACAATATATATAATATCACAAATATACATCTCATCTTCAAGGATGAGGCATCCCGTAGGGAAAAAATATAAAAGTACGACATGTAATCCAAGACATGTACCTTATATATTATTAGCGAGCATATGCGGCTAATATAGCGTGAAAGCGAGCTCCAAATGCGAAGCATAGGCCATCCCCACCTACTAAACACTCAACAATCAAATGAGAAACATGTATATAGAAAGTAATATCAATATACAACATATACCATTACAACAACTATATATGCCAATATAACAATTGCAACAAGAGCAACAAATTCAACCATCAAACAACTATCATCCAACAAACCAATATCTATCCAGTCAATCCATAAACAAATCAATATACATTCATTTCTCATTAATATTCATTGAATTGGTTTTCAATTTAATCACATTTGATTCATTAACATTGGATTTTTACTAACATTCATTTATTTATATTTATTTAGTTTACATTCCCTAATTTACATTCAAGTAAGTTCACTTCCAAATTAAATCAAATAAAATTCTATTTAGATTCACTTACTACCAACTTGAATTCAATTGTCTAGTTTTCAATTTTATTAATTCAATTCCATCAACATTTAATGAATTTCTATACAATCAACTGACATATATCTAACAACCAGTGCATATCCAACATAACCAAATTTATTTAATTTACACTCAAACATTTATATTTACTTCGTTTACATTTAATTGATTAACATGCAATCCATATTTTATTTACTAATTCACCTTTACAATTAAAGTTGAATTTCATTATAAAATTCAAATTCATATTCATTTAATTACTTCATTTCATTAATTCACTTTATTAATTCATTTTGATATCAAATTCAACTTCATTCAACATCACTTAAGTTAAATTTCATTTCATTCTCACTTACATTTACTTCACTATACAACTTAAGTTCACTTCTAATTTGTAACGACCTAGAATTTTGGTCGTTTGATTTTGAACGTTTAATTAATTTTAAAGGTTGAATTTGAAATAATAATGTGTTTGAATATGGAGGTTTTGATTGAATTAGTGTAATAGTTTAAAATTTTCAAATATATTGATTTAACAAATTGGGTGAATATTAAGTTAATATTTGAAATTGGGTAAATATGGGAATCTGGAGTTAAATGGAAATGGAAATGATGTATAAGTTGATTTAAAACTCTATTCGAATTAGAGTGATGATAGTGGACTTTTGAAATGGAATTAAAAATCGATAAGTTAAAATTTGGGATTTTATATATTAATTTAATAGTGGAATTTAAAATATGGTAAAAGTGTAAATAATGGGATTTTGATTTAATATAAATCGGGATGATTTCTTATATGGATATAAATTCTATTTGAAATATAATGGAGTTAGTAAGTTTTAAAAATTGAAATTTTAAACGATTTCGACGATTTTGGAAATCGCTCGATTTAATCGACGCGTTAAAATAGCCTTCCAGGGCACAGCCTCAGAACTTGACGAAACTAGTTCCATGGGATCTGTAATAGTGTATTATTATTGGATTTCAAATTTCATAGCATTTGGAGTTACTGTTTGGTCGTACGGGATAGAAATGCGTTGAAATTAATATCGGAATTTTAATATTTTAATTCGATTCGAAAATCTATCTTCCACATATGATCGAATTAGGCCCCGAAACATGTTCCATTGTGTTCGGAATAGGGGTAAAACATTATAAACGGTTGGCGGCACGCTTCGTTTGGAGTTTGTCCGAAAAAGCACGTTAATTGTGAAAATAATATTAAAATAATATATACACACGCCTATATATACATTCCAACAGTAAACCCTAGCAGAAAGATAACATAGCCACCAGTTTACATTTCAATGGCCGAAAATTGCAAGGGTTCTTCCTCGATTCTCTCCTCATCCATCGACTTTTGTCGAAAACCTCCAACTGCAAAATTGAAGAGCTCGTCGAGCTCTACAATGTGAACGGCTGCGATCAGATGTGGGATGGTGGATCAACGTCAGCAAGGCCGCATTCGTGGGGTGTTGGATGGCGAAAATCGAGGCGATGGTTAAGCTCTTTAGGTGCGGTCTCTGGCCGAAGGTGCGTGGGGCCTTGCTCTCTGGCGTGGTGGTCCCTGATCGATGTGGAGATGGCCGTGGGGGCCGCGGCGATGATGGAGTGAACGACGTGTTGGGTTTCGTTTCACTGTGAACGAATGAAGCAAGGAAGAAGAGAACGCGGCCAGATTTCATTTGGTAAATAAAAAAAGTTTATTTATATAAATTATATTCAACTTTAAAAACTCGTATCTTTGTTATACAAGGTCGAAATCCGACGAAAAAAACGGCGACGGGATCGTGGCGACGAGCACTATGCGCTGGAGTAGATTTGGAGTCGATCAGAGCGAGTTAAAATTTTAGATTAAATCGAACGTGTTCGATTTAATTTAAAATTTGAACGTTTGGCGAATTAAAACTCAAGGTGAGTTAATCTCACTCAATTTTGGACTGCTGGTATTAATTTTAAATAGATAAAATTAATTAATGATTTATTGGTTGAATTGATAAATTATTGTCAGTTGAATGTGGCATTATATATAGTAGTATAGATATTGGAGTGATTGATATTCCCGCATATATATAGCGGATGAGACCCTATGCGCCCCGCATAATAGCGGACGACCCTATATACCGCGATATTCCGCCTCGAAGCAGAATTTGTATTTTTATGTTATATTAACATCTGTGGATGCAGGGAAACAGGTTGGAGGGATCCATCTGGATTCCTCAAAAATGTTGAATTTAAATTCATATATAGTGATATATGTTTTGTTGAAATAAATCTGTGATAGATTATTGTGTGATTTAAATTGATTGGATGCTATGGCAGTTTTAGCCTAGATTTTGGTATTTTTAAATACCAATAATATATGGTTTGAATTGGAAAGAATTTTAAAGGGATTTTTGAAGAAAAATAATCTTATAGAATTTTGAGTTAACTGATTTGATTAAATAATGGTTTTGAAATTTTTACTTAACTAATTCGGAATATTCTAAATAGAGATTTTGGGATAAAAGTATATAAAAAGGATTTTAAATAATAAATGCTTAAGTGGTACCTGTTTAAATAAAAAAGGTTTAAAAATCGAGATTTTTAATAAATTGGAAGGATAGAAGTGAATTTGGAAATAAGTATAAAATTGGTTATACTGGAATCAAGTAAGATTTCCAAATTTACGAAGTGAAATTGGAATCGAGGAATTGGGCTTGTTTTTTTTTAAAAAATGAGGATTTTTAATTATTGACTAAGTGACTTTAAAATTGTTAAAAATATTCTGGAAACTAGTTATTTGATTATTTTAGATTGTTTAAAACATATTTAATTATTAATTAGTTACCTTATAATGATTGTTAAAGATTTATTAATTATTATTTAGAATTAGTCAACATTGCTGTTTTAAAAGATAAATTATTAAATATTATTATGGCTTTGTATAATAACTTTTATTGAAGTATATTTGCCTAGATTAAACTAGGAAATTTATTTTAGAAGACTTATAAGCACTATTTTGAGAAAAATTATTAAATAAAGTTTTCGGGAAGTAATGGTATATCTGCATGGCGTAATCGGAGCCAGTGAGTGTCTGCAGTTAAGTTTTGGTTTTCTATGGGATAGAAATGTAATCATTGAGCTATGAATCCATGGTTTGATACCGTAGTGGTACTTTCCATATTATTTTTAAAGGATTCTCAAATATTTTTTAAAAGGGTAATTTGTGAATATACTGAATTCGATAAGAAAAATACATACTTTTGGATAAAGAGATTTAATTTATTTAAAATTTAAATTAAACAAGGCTTGGGGTTTTTCAATGGAAAATGGAATATTTTGGTTGAATGATTGTTTAATTGATAGTTAAATAACCGACTATCAAATCTGGACCCAAAATATAACTTTGGGAATATCTAGGAGGAATACGAGAGTTATATGGTACAGTTACCATTCGAGGTGCTATACTATACGTGTAAACTCGTTTTGTTCTTCTAGGACGTTTATTAATAGATAGGGCCAGTTTTACCGGACTTTTATATACCCACTTTTCAGTACAGTTCGAACTGGCATTTTACCACACAGGTCCAGTCCAAATTGAATAGAGAGGCGGATAGTAAGGAAAGAAAGTAGAAAGAAGATAGAAAGAAAATAGAACAACACAGAATCTCATAGAGGAAATGAATAATCTATAATATAGGACAAATCTGTACATAAAACAAAAACTGTAATTAATATATATACAAACATCAATCAGAGTATACAACCTATTCAGCATGGACAGTTATAACAATCTTTTCTTACAATTGCAGATATACACAACTAAATGTAATGGAAATAATCATCTACGAGAATACGACTCTGGCCCTCCAGCTCCTCTTCTAAAGCTCCACTCCTTCTAGCTAAATCTGGAAATATGCTCGGTCTGACCCGAGCATATAGGAAGAAAAAACCACGCCCGGTTCAGTCTGGTAAAACCAGCATGAAATTTTTATCACAAGTGATTTTATTCGTTATAAATTTCAAAATTCTTTAAAATCAAAGGTGTCCCGTAAGACCACGCCACACATAAACACGACGGGTTTTTCCCTTATGGTAACCAAAACGCTTTTATAGAAAATCCAATGATATTATAATAGTGTCTAAGTACAAATACTTATTCAAATAGCTGAAATTGTTACATTAATTAAATTCCATCATACTAGGCTCTATAACTAAAACCGTAAAGGCACGTATTGGAGAATGAATTCCATATGAATGACTAGGCACTAGGGTACCACCTGTCACAGTACACGTCTAGAAACAGCGTACCGAGAACCATGCCAGGATCCCCTGCAACACAAGACCGGACTATCCTTAACCTGGATAGACCGAATATACTATCACCCTAGGTGTTCCCACCCTCTCTGAGCTCCTTCCATGTATCGTAGTGATAATATGATATCCGAGGTTACTAGAAAGGTGATAAACATACCCTACTTGGGTGCGACCCACTTAGCCTTGCTGCATCTCCTCTTATTTTCAGTCATTCCTGGTTGATGAGGCTTTGAGGCTACGATTGCCTTTTTAAGGAATTTTCACTTAGAATGCTCATTGTCCTCCGATGACAATGTACTGATTGCATTCGTCTGTACAAGTCTGTTCTGGGTTCGAATGGAACCGAAGGCACTATTCCTACTACATCCGTTCCGGAATCATCCTCAGGATTAGTAGCGATTTGCCCTTGCACTTCAATGCTCCATCTTCAACTCCATGCTCTTGTCTTTATTCGAAAACGTACTCGTTGGGTCGAAGTGGTTTCAGATAACTTATCCGATTCCAGTTTCTTCGAAACAACGTTCGATATTTTCGGTAAACTCAACCCGATTCTTTAGGAAATACACCGACGAAAATAAGATCGAAGATCATCTCCTAACCGTTAGTGGACGAATTTCCTTATTATCGTCCTAGAAGAACGAAACGAGTTTATACGTATAGTATAGCACCTCGAACGGTAACTGTACTACATAATTCCCATGTTTTCTTCTAGATATTTCCAAAGTTATGTTTTTGGGTCCAGATTTGATAGTCGATTATTTAACAATCAAATATACAGTCATCCAAACAAAGGTTTCATTTCCCATTGAAAACATTAAGCCTTATTTTATTTAAATTTCAGTAAATTAAAATTGCTTAATCAAACAGCATATGCTTATCTCACTAGATAAGTATATTCACGAAACCATTCTTTTTTTTAAAATATTTGAAACCCCTTTTCAAAATAAGTCTGGTAAGCACCACTGCGGTATCAACCATGGATTCACAGCTCAATGGTTACGTCTCTACCCTAGAGAAATCCAAAACTTAACTGTATGCACTCACTGCATCCGATTATGCCATAAAAGCATACCATTACTTCCCGAAAACTTTGTTTAATAAGTTTCCCAAAATAATACTTATTAAGTTTTCAATATAATCTTTCCAAGTTCTAATCAAGTAAAATAGTTATTTATAAAAGTTTACTATAATATATATATATATATATCTTTTTTTAAACATTATTAATTTTAAATAAATTTATCTTTGGAATAAATATACTTTAATACTAATTAATCCCTTAAGTAATAATTATCTTTAAACAATCACTATAAAATAACTTTACTTAATAATTAATATACTTTAAACAATCCAAATAATTAAATAGCTTTGGAACAATAATTAATACTTTTTAAAAAAAAATTAAGAGTAATAAAATAATTACTTTAAATCATTCTCGAAATATGTACCAATTAACTTTTAAAAATATCATTAATAAATAATAATCAATTTTAAACAAATTCTGGTTCAAAGTCAACCCAAATTGGAAAAGAAGGCTTAATAATTCCAATGGTATTTAATCAAGCTACCATTCAATTTCAAAATAGCCCAGAATAACAGATACAGATATTCACTTCAACCAATTCAACATCGTATTGCTAATATAATTTATCAGGAAAATAAATAGGTGTCCGTACAAATATAATAGCAGAACAGGGTTTTATTTCTGCTAATCAATGTTCTCAAACAGATATATTCAGTAATAATGGCAGAACGGTGATTTATTCTGCCAACATGGTCCAATTAAATACAATTCGCGGAATGGTGTTTTATTCCACTAACAGATATCATAACATCGTAATTGAATTAAATTAACTCGTTGTTAATTTTATCTGGGCAAATAACTTCAATATACGGGCCATATAATTTAAACAACGTTATTTGTTTTAAATCGGTAATTTAGAACTGTCCGTTTTAAATTACTATAAAATTTCACTTATTCAAACTCGACAACGGTTCATACGATAACGTAGTGTTCGTCGTCACGAACCCATCGCAATGAATTTCCCCTTATTCGGAATTCGTATGTATTAGTTATGGCATTTTAAAATTTACAATATATATATATATATATATATAATTTAACATTTTATATTTAAACTCGACCGTTTTAAAATACCATAGATTATCACTAAGTCAAATCTAACAACAAATTTTGTGGCATCGAAATACTCAACGATACCCATCGCAAAAAGAATCGCGATGATTGGGTTTCGTACGGACGAGTTATATCATTTTAAATTTACAAATATAAATAAAGTTCAACATTATTATTTTAAAAAGAAACCCTCCTTCACTTATCTAGGCCGAGACCCACCTCCACAGTTCCTTTTTTTCTTTTTTTTTATTAGGGCCGAAGCCCAAAATTCCTTAAAAAAACAAACCCGTTCCCCTTCTTCCTCCTTTCCCTTCCCATTCTTTCTTGCTTCCAATTTCAAAATCAAAGCCATGAACCCCCCCAAACAAAACTAAAGCATCGATCATCCTGCTATATGTTGTCGATCACCCAAGCCCTCTTGTACGCCCCTGGACCAAGCCAAAGTCACGAACACCATCGCCAATTCGAACATCATCCTTGGAATCCCCTTGCACACCTACACGTGTGCACGTGCACACGACCACCAGTCGACGTCCCTCACCACCGGTCATCCCAGCAGACCACCCACGTCCATGACATCACGACCTCCCACCTGACCTGCCACTCTAGCCCTAGATACGAAACAAACTCCCACGATCCCATGCTCAAATTTCAGGCTTCGACCACCCACCCACAAATCCACTTCGCCCCGCCTACTCCCATCACCAGAACTCAAGCCACCACCACCATTAGGAGACCCATTCCCATCACCACTATCATGCCAAATGCCACGACCTCCGGTCATTTACTCCTTTCCCAAATCACTCACGTTCAAGCCTTACCTAAAACTGTTCCCAAACCCTAGAATCGTCACGCCACCCCAATCCAAAGCCTATTTCGAAAATTAGCCATGGTCAAACCCTTGCCCTCGTTTCCCCGATCATCCCGACGCCGATGCCCCATCGCCTTGATCTCCCTCGAACCCAAAATTTATTTTTTCTTGAGAATCGATCATCTCAAAAATTCTCGAAACCCAAGCTACTAAAAAAAATAACTCCTTCACTAAAAATCCTATTTTTCCATAGCGATCACAATTACGTATATGAATCAATGTTTTAAAGATGTTGACATTTGCCAAAACCATAGTATTTTACTGTAAATTCATAATTTCTCACAAACCATAGCATGATGGAGCTTCAAACAATTTTTAGTGTAATCTTGACTCAAAAACAAATAATTCACTAGTTTATGCCCTTAACAGACTCGAATTAGGTTTGGAGATAGGAATTTTAAAAGGTTGGACATATATATATATATATTTTTCACTATTAAATAGAACAGAGCAAAAGTTAAATACTTCCAGGTTTTAAATTTAGGTTTCTCACCTTAAACATTGCATGAAATATTTTGAAATCCTCTGTTTTGATCTTAAGTTTTTGATCTAGAAACTTGAATCCTTGTTTTTGCTTTTGAATTTGAACAGAGGATGTTTTCTTTTCTTTTATTTTTTTACAGGGTTTTTGTTTACAGGCTTCTTAAAACTGAAGCTACTCACACAAACAAGCCCATATATATACGTACAAGTATGCAAAGGTGAAATGATGTGCATTTAAACATGGTTTGGGCTCAAGAAAAGTTTTTCAGACCTGTACAAGGATTTGAGATGGATTGAAATGATTTTTTGAAAGTTGAAGTTTTGGTAGCTGAAGTTGATATTTGGGATGAAGTGAAATTCAGATTTCCTTCTTTGGCCAGGCAAAAATTTATTATTTTTTCTTTTGCTTTGTTATTGATATATATATGGCTTACCTTGCTTCACCCCTTTCCATTTTTGACCAAGCATGCACATATATTTATACTTTGTTTACTTGTAATATTTGACTAGGAAATGTTTACATTTTTACTTTTTAATTTACCTAGTTAACTTTCTTTTGATTTTAAAGCATTCCTTCATATATATTTTGAGAATAACATGTAAAGTGGTTTTAACTAAACAATTTTGTCTTCCTAGTTTATTTGTATATATTTCTATTAATATATATATATATAACTAATGGCATTAAATGTCTTATCATTATTTTTTTTAATAAAAATAACATATTTTTTAAGCATGATTTGTGGAAGATTTTCTTTTCCAATAATTTAAAAGGTTTTATTAAATTTTTCCCATATATATTCCCATATGTATATTTTCCTATATATTTACTTCTTCATTATTCAATATATAAATATACATTATTTTTAATAAACTATATTTATTTGGTTCATATATATATATGTATATATCCTACCATTACATATATTGTTTTTAACCCACTAGCTTATTTAGTTTATAAATATTACACTCTTCTCAATTGATAGGTATAAATTCATATATACAAAAATCAAATTTTAAACTCTTTCTATTTATAATACACTGTGTTTTCCATAAGTCATATCATTTATATTTATAATGTATTCTTCTTATTTCATCTGTATTTATCTGAATTGAATTTGTTTTCAATTTATATATATATCTAAATTCTATTGTTCTGGATATATATATATATAGATATATATATAAGAAATTCCAATTAAATCAATTTCCTATTTTATAAATAAAAATTCTGGAAATTCAAATATTATCTTGGTTTTGAAAAACTGTATATTATTATCAACTATTATTTAATGGGGATTTTTATTTGATTTAAAATACCGTATTATTGAATATTCAAAACTCGAGACGTCAAAAATCCGGGTCGTTACATTCCTTCCCCCTTAAAAGAATTCTGTCCCCGAAATTTCCCTAACCAGACTAGTAAACAAACTAACCGAATTTTAATTTATTAACGAATTAATAAACACCCATATCACACAAGTCAATATATATTTATATATATTCCCAAATATTAGTTACACCTAGTATCAACTAGAATACTTCCACAATCACCGTCGTCATATACTCATACACATATATATATAATCATACCAAACATCTACTGAGATACTTCACTTGACTACAATTCAACAAACATGACGTCTATCGGCTACTAACACATACTAATAGGGTATACACTACTAAGAGGCCACTCAACCCAAACCAACACTCACTGCGGACTCTCTCCATCCGAGTCCTCCACTTCGGGTCCTTTCAGCTCCATAGACTCAACATCGTTATCCGGAACCCATGCAAACACCGGGCTTGGTTTCCTCTGACGGTTATCTCCATCTGAAACTGGCTCATTTTCAACTTCACCCATTTCCCACATGGCAGCGTCGTCATTTTCTAATTTGGATTCCTCCTCTGCTTCAAGTTCCTCTTCATCCTCGAATTCTTCTTCATCTTCGATTTCTTCCACTTCTTTGAAATCTTCCTCGTCCTCGAATTTTTCCTCAGGCTCCTCTTCTGCTTCTTCCTTGGGCTCCTCTTCTTGATGTGATGGCTACCCGGCAGGCTCTATTTCCTCCTCTAACTCTTCCTCATAAATCGATGGCTCGTTAAGATCCTTCAGAATCCTTCTAGCTAAGTCATGATCGCCATCTCTCCTAGCCTTCGAAAGTGCTCCTCCTCGGACGATATTACAGGTTCTCTATAATCAATTAACAAAACCAAGAATGAGATATTAAGGTTTCAGGAATTCATATATGCTAAAGAGTACATATATAGGTTCACACTTCAAATAACTTTTCCTTTTTAAATTGCTACTATTCAAAAAACTTTACTAAGGCAATACCAAAATCATTTTCCTCAAAGATTTGTTTTAAACAAATTTTCCGAAATCATCGGAGTTTTTAATTCTCAAATATCTCTTTTATAAATCAATTATTATAAATTAGCTTTTATCCATGAAAAATCTTCCTAAAATATTTATTTTTAAAATATTCCAAATTTCTTTAGTAAACAAAATTTACTAAAAATCCAAATTTCCCAAAGTTCCTACCTTACAGGACTCAGACCACTAAGGAAATACTCAAGTCAAAAGGATCGGCAGCAAAAGATACTTAAAGCTAACGGCTATGCCCACTCAATTCCTAGATGATAAAATATTATCATCACTTATTAAACAACACCTCAAAATACCATATATTTTGAAAATCATGCCTTTAATATATAAAATATATTATGGGTAAAATTATTTCATCTACCATCTTAAAACAATATTGTGTAAGTTGGCCTTGTTCAAGTGTTTAGAGATCCCTATCAATAACGTTAGCTACTCATATTGACCAGAATCCATATGCCACTCAACAGATCAATTAACACAATATAAAAAAACATTTTTTTTATATCACTGACAAATACGCGCTCTCGTGTGTGTGTATACACACACACACACACACACACACACACACACACTCAGACTCATTCTTGGATACTACTGACCCTATCCCTAAAGAGTAACCCTATCAAATCCTAGGTATTCGCTCAACCTAAGGTCTGATACCATGATGTCACGACCGGTAGGCTTTTCAACCATCCCAGTAGCGGCCACTTTTCGCCATGGCTCACATTGGTACCTCGAATTTGCTTTTACGGCCAACCTCTCGACTGCAACCAACCACTCCGGGACATGTAGGGGTAAGAGTCTCCTGCTCCCCACCAAACACGAAGCAAGAACCCCCTATCATGTTGTAATGAAGCAAATTCGATCGTTCACTATAACGGTTAGGTGGTGATCTCCGATCTTATATTCGTCTGTTTATTTCCTAAAGAACCGGGGTTGAGTTTACCGGGAAATATCGAACGTTGTTTCGAAGAGACCGGGATCGAATTTTTTTCATTACAGCATGGTAGGGGGTTCTCGCTTCGTGTTTAGTGGCGAGCATGAGACTCTTACCCCTATATGTCCCGTAGTGGTTGGTTGCAGTTGAGAGGCTAGCCGTAAAAGCAAATTCGAGGTACTAATCTGAGCCACGGCGGAAAGTGGCCGTTACTGGGATGGTTGAAAAGCTTATCGGTCGTCACAGTTGGTATCAGAGCTTAGGTTGGCGATATACCTAGGCTTTGGTGGGGATTACTCATTAGAGATAGAGTCAGTAGCACTCTAGAATGAGTTGAGTGTATTAGTAGATATGAGCGCATAATTGTTAGTGAATATAAAATGTTTTTATATTGTATTGACTTATCGGTTGAGTGTTTATGAATTCTGGTCGGTACGGGAAGTACAGCCATATCAATAGGGGTTTCTAAACTCTTGAACAAGGTAAACCGACATAATATTGTTTTGAAGTGGGTGAATGAAATAATTTTACCCAAACTATATTTTGTTATGAAAGAAATAATTTTTTAAAATTATTATATATATTTGGAATGTTGGTTGTTAATATTATAATCAGAATAGATTATAAAATTTGGAATGGTTTTATATATATAACCAAATAGAAACTATATAAGTATGATTTATACAAAAGGAGTATAACTAAAATTGGATTCAAATCAGAATTTAAATTTCGGAAATTTTGGAAAATGTTTTAAATTGGGTTTGAACTAGATGTTTGGGAATTTTTAAATCTTAGAGATTTTGGAAGTGTTTTCCAAAGTGGTTTGAAAGGAATAATAATAGTAGTAATTTGGAAATATTTCTGAATAGAAATTGTTTTAAATGGATTTTGGAAGTAAGGAAGCACTGAACTCACTTTGGTCACTGGGAAATAATTCTGGTGATGACGGCCGCATCATCAGTATTCATTTTCGAGTTTCTAATTGATGGATTGCTACCGCAGTGATTGGCTGTGATTATCTGATTGGACTTGTTTGATAGACAAGTTTGTTTAGAAATTCCAAAAAGGAACTGTTTTGGGTAAAAACCAAGTTGTTTTAAAATCCCGAAAGTATGATTTGATATACAAAAGTGGATATATGTATATTATGATTTCAAAATGATTTGAATTAAACCGGGTGATTAAATTCTGGGATTTCCATCTAAATAACTCGTAAAGTCAGAGAAATCAGTTAATTCAACTTATAAATTGAGGTTGGAATAGATAAGAAAGGGAAATGTAAATTTTAATCCTAAAATTAAATTTTAACTTGAGTAAATTAAAGTGAATGAGATAGGTTGGGATTAACATAAGATAAGTTAAATAAAATTGAAGTTGGATTTGAATTGAATGGAATATAATTTTGAAATGTAGAATGATTATGTAATTATAAGTTATAATTATTGAATGGAATGGATAAACTTAAGCTATTAAGTGATGTATATAATCTAGAGTTGTGATTATAAGATGTGAGTGGACTCAAGTAAGTAATAAGAGATTTTTAGAAAATAAGTTCTTGAACTTATGAATTGGGAAATGAAATGGTAAAACCTAAATAAAAAGATGGTTTGGTATTATGGTAAAAGAATGGAAATTCATGAAAATTGAATTTGAAATGAAGGGTGAATTAAATGGAGTAAATTGAATATAAATATGAATGGTGAAGTGATTATATAACTATCTGTTATAAATATAGAATGTGAATTAACTTAAGTGGAAATTCAAGGAATTGTAAATAAAATAAGTTGGTGTAACTTATCAAACTGAGAAAGTGAAAAATAATAATAATATAACCAAGTTAAAATGGTTAAGTAATTGATAACAAGAAACGAGTTCAATTTAAGAATAAGTGAATTGAACATGATTTGGAATATGGATTGGATAAGATTGGGTATGAACTTAAGTTTTAAAGCTGAATATGAACTTAAGTAGCGATATGGAATATCTATAATAAACCTTAGAAATAATTTTATAAAATGGTTTATAAATAAACTAGCACGGAATGAAATGTCGTTCACTATAAAATGAAGTGAATAACACTGTATGAATTTAATGAAAGTGAATGGAAAAGACGTAATATAAGTTTGAAGTAAAGTTAATAAAAATGCAAGTGTAGGAACCATGTTATAATATAATAAGTTGTTCGAGAATTGATTTACATGGATGATTTCCCGAAGCGGTACAGTATAAAAATTGGATATACTAAGTAAATGAAAGCAAATAAATTGAATGAGGATCAATTGAAAATGAATTAGAACTTGATTGCTATGAAAACTTAACTCAAGTGATTATTTATGAAATGGATTCATCGATAAATTAACATGGATTGGAATGCTGTTTAATATAACATAAAGCAAACAAGGTTTAGTGAATAGCATAAAGGGGAACCAAATGGAAACTAGATAAATTGATTTAGAGCCAATTTAAAAGAAATAAAATGAAGCTGATAAAATGGATTTTCATATAGTGGGAGTGAATATAAATGGAATGCAAATAAATTGATTGTGAATCAAATTGAAATTGATAGATGTGAATTTATGCTAGTAAAGCACATATAAATCAATTCGGAATGGATATGAGTTGTTTGTTGTAAATATGTATGGAATGCAATAAATGTGGTTGTAAACCATTTCGAATTAAATGAAATGATATATGGATCCACGGAAAGAAATTAAATTAGTGGTGGAACCTTAAAATTTCTTGTAATATATGATTGGCATGTTCAGGTTATGAAGCTTATGTCTTTAGCTAGTTAAATAAATGGAATGTTATTAAAATTTCATGTTTATGAAAACTTATGTCATTATTTTGAGTAAGTACAGTACAGGAAGCTGTTGAAATAAATTTGGGTTGCGAAAATGCATATAAATAAGCTGTTAGCTTAATAACGCTAATATGAGGTACGCCTACGCAATAAAATAAAGAAATGATAATATATTGATATATATATATATATATATATATATATTATTTTTCTGACTGTGTGGGTCGATGCATATATTTTTATCGCTCTTGTGATATTGCAAAAGGCTCTCCATACAAAGGAGACTCTGTCAAAAAATTTCGAAAATTTAGGGTGTTAGAAAAAATTTGAAAATTTTCGGAAAATTTTTGTTAACTAGAAAAGTTGATTTTTGAACTATATTAGAAATCAAGGGTTTTGAGTTAGAAATGAAACGAATTGTTTTGGATAAAACTAAAGGGTTTAGGGAAGTGAATATAGGGTTTTAATTAAGTGGGTTTGGATAGGTAATTGGGTTTAGAAGCATTTTTCCTACCTTAGCAGTTTCGAGGACGAAATTCTTATAAGGGGGGAGGAATGTAACGGCCCGGAATTTTGGTCATTTGATTTTGAACGTTTAATTAATTTTAAAGTTTGAATTTGAAATTTTAATTTGTTTGAATATGGAGGTTTTGATTGAATTAGTGGAATAGTTTAAAATTTTCAAATATATTGATTTAACAAATTGGGTGAATATTAAGTTAATATTTGAAATTGGGTAAATATGGGAATCTGGAGTTAAATGGAAATGGAAATGATGTATAAGTTGATTTAAAACTCTATTCGAATTAGAGTGATGTAATACCCCAAAATTTTGTGAAAAATCATTTTTATAAAATGATTTAATTTTTGAAATATTTAGATTTAAATATGGTGAAATTTTTGGGAATAAATAGTGTGCAAGGATATGTGGGCACATGCACACTGGAAATGGCACAAGGAAAAGATTCAAAAATTTCTGGAAAAAAAATGATGATAATAAAATAAATAAACTGAGCAAGGAAGCATTTCAAATGTGATTTTGAAATATAGATTATTAATCAAATTAAAGATGTTTTTTTTTTGCATGAAAAATTAAATATTCCCAGTAAAAAAAGATCAAATAAAAATATGTACACTTATGCACCTGTATATTTTCTGTGAGCAGAAAGTGTTAAAGCAAAACAATAAAAAGGAAACATTAAAAATGACATGAAATGTAATACAAGTCAATATGCTTGTGTAGGCAAAAATAGCAAAGGGGATTCTCAGAAATAATTAAAATATAAAATATGGTAGTCACACTTTTAACATGACTAGGTGAGTGGCCATTTTCTGAAAAAGTAAAGGGAAGAAAATACTGCCTTCAACTAATTATTATGGCCGGGGTATTAAGGAGGAAAATGAATGAAAAATGCATGAAGATGGTTAGGTCAGAAATGGAATTTTGTTTTAACAAAACCCTAGTGGAAAAATACATATAAATAGGCAGTTTTAGCCAGTAAAATTATCTTTACCCCGAGCTGCACAAAAATAAGAAAGGAAGAAAAATATTGGAAGGAAGGAGAAAACACACATACAAGGGTTTTCAGGATCAATAAGAAGAAATATTTAGGTGAGTAATCTCACTAGATTCATGGCATTAAGACCTGATATGAGGCAGCCAAGTACTTATGTTGTTATTGATATTTTCTAATTTTTGTTAATCACTGTTATATTAATGTTGTTGAATGGATTTTATTTTCTTGAGCTGATATAATGTGTATTATGGATGCTCTTTGGATGAATTCCTTTGATCTGTTTGAATGGTTGCTATGGATGTACATACTACTATTTGTTTACATTTTGAAAAAAAAAAAGCTAAGGCAACAAACCTCAAAATCAAGGAAGGAATACACACTACTAATGGGGATCTATGGCAGGAAATTATTCTTTAAAAAAAAATTTATGAGCTGCATTATATTTTATATAAGTGCTGAGGCTTAAGAAAAGAAAGTGTAAGGGATGCAATAGAAATTTCTGTGTGCTGATTCCCTCATGAAATATCAAAATTCACAAGATAAAAATTGTGATTCAGCTAGATCTTGAATCTAGTTCAATCACAGTTACTTGTAAGTCATAATAACATAGCATGCCATGGTTCCTCCCTCAGTTGTAGATGTACTTTTATATGATTTAAAGTTAAGACCTCTTATAGCAATATTTATGAAATGATTATCTGTTTGTTTTTGAACAAAATACTTGCAAGATAAAGGGAGATGTTTTTTTATATACACTGTGACATGTCCACATAGCTATCTGATGATAGGATTTTTAACCAACACTACTAGTAAATATACTAGGGTTATGAGCCAAGAAGGCTGCTGGAATGCTTGTCATATTTGAAGTATGCAAGTTGGCACATGGTTTGTTTAAGCCCTGAGATCTTTGTGCAATGATGTGAATTAGTTCATTGCAATGTGTCCCTGTGATTCCTTACTAGCAGATGAGGCTAGGGATTTAAATTAATGAAAACAACCTGTAAATGAAGAAATAGGAAAATGAGTATTTCCTAGGTTGGTTGGAATGGAACCCTGGTTATTCCATTGAATATACACACTGTAGATTGATATTCATGATTGAATAAATAAATTTGTGTGAATAAATGATAGATAAAGATATCATTCTTGTATCAAAGTGTATGTAACATAATAAAGCAGTGGATTACATGCATACAAAATAAGTATTAAGGCTCATCACCCAGAGCTTAATGTTTTGAATATTTTGATGTTGCTCATGCCAGATCTTAGATCTGACCCTTGTTTGCTCATGGCATATGGGGGTGTCTCATTTTAAAATGAGGCAGCCACTCATGCTCTTTCAGGGATCGCAGGCACTAAGTAGAAAATGAAGTTATGGCTATTATGGAGGAGTGAATGAACATGCTAGCTAGTTTCAATAAGAGCTTAAATTGATTATATCTGCATGTATTCAGGAAAAATTATGTTTCTAAGATTTCCAGTCATGTAATGAATATTCTATGGTTAGTGATCAAGTTGCTCTTATGTTCTGTAAAGTGTTAGATTAAATTAGTTGTTCTGTCGAAATCGTTGTGTGTTAAGGTTTGATTTGTTTTTGAAGTAGAGTCTGGAACATAAACAAGAAAAATATGCTCAAGTATTAGCTATGGAAACCTGGTAAAGAAATATACAATTATGTGAGCAATTGCTTTGCAATTATATTATGTATTAGACAATCTTAAGTCATTTTAAAACACTGAGTTTTAGAGTAAATTCAGAATTTACCTTGAAGTATACCTTTAAGTATCTAATTGTTTTTCCTTTGAAATATGTCTACAAATGGTTCAAGTCTACTTTCTAAATTGTTTTGAGAAAAGTAATTGTATGGGAAGGCTACAGGTATGATGCAAATGATTGGCATTTCAATTGCCATGATCAGGTACCTGGCATGACACTAGGCACATGAGTTAACCAGCTTCAAATAAGTGAAGTTTTGGTCGATTATGTTTGGTTGTGTTTTGACAGTAAAATGCCTTTCAAAAAGCTTTAGGTCATTTAGCAAATGTTTTACCATAACCAATTTTCAAAGTCATAACAGATATACAATCTGGACAGGCTTGCACAAGCAAACCTGGAATTATTCTTATGAATATTTTTAAGTTCAAATTCTTGACATAGCAAATCTTACGCAAATACACAACTCACTATGTGTCATGTGGGCTAAGATTAAGGCAAACAAGTCACATAGATTGAATCTTAAATAAGAAAGTTTTTAGAAAATACATAAGTGGAAAATGATAAGTGAATATATCATTTCTGGCCTTAGCCAAATATCAATACCTTTGATCCATGATCTGAAATAAAAATCTCAAGAATCTTGAGATTTAACTATCATGGTAAATTGATATTAAAGACTATCAATCAGAAGAAGCAAGTTCATATAAGTTAAATACGCTTAGGATTTACTGACTTATTACAAATATTCAAAAGTATATAGTAATTAACTTTAGGCAGAATTGCCCAAATCCAAATCAAACAAAATACTCTTGTTTAACAAAAAAAAAATACTCTGAATTTAAACAAGAGAAACACATACATCTTCATATGAATGTGTATATTATTAGGGATACACTGATATATTTATATTTGTAATGAATTTTGAATCCTGGTTGAATTGTTTGAAAAAAAAATGACTCTGATAATTCAAAGGAAGTTTAAATCAAACTTAAAAGTGCAAATGAATATAGGTGGACATCCAGATACACATAAATTAAATGTGCATTTGCATGAACACATATTTATATATATATATATATATATAAATCCTTATGAAATTAAGGTAGAAATAGGAGGGTCATTTCAGTTGGTATCAGAGC
The DNA here is from genome assembly GCA_030737815.1 of Allium fistulosum. Classification (NCBI taxonomy): domain Eukaryota; kingdom Viridiplantae; phylum Streptophyta; class Magnoliopsida; order Asparagales; family Amaryllidaceae; genus Allium; species Allium fistulosum. The sequence continues at coordinate 1,035,643,688 of CM060902.1, read as the reverse complement.
ATTTGGTTGCATTGACTGCTAAGTATTATAGAAATGTATTATGTCTGTTTGTTTTGGATAAAATAATTTAGATAAGAAAATAGTAATCATAGAAGTACTCATAATATACTAATACCATTTGCCCAGAATTTAGTTAGCAGACCATGGTAGGAAGAGGATCTCATCACAATGCAAGACCCAGTGCACCTCAAATGCTTGATATGCAAGAATTTGTGAGGGTTTTAAGAGATGGAATTGGGCATAGGCCTGAGAATCCACATGAAGAGCTATCAAAACTACTGAAGACTTATTCCAATTTGGGAGGCAGGAGTTTTGAAGGAACTGAGAATGTGATGGAGATTCAAGCATGGTTGAGAACACTTGATAGGATTTTCAATGACATGCAGTTAGATGATCAAAGGAAGAGGCAAGTAGCTTCAAGACAACTGAAAGGGGTAGCTTTAAGCTGGTGGGAGGTGATCATAGCTGGAAGAAATGAAAATGAAATCACTTGGAATCAGTTCAAGGAGATGTTGGAGGCAAGATTTGTACCAGCATCAGCCAAGACCACTTTGCTTGAAGAATTTATCAAACTTAGGCAGGGAACTTTGAATGTCACTGAATACACTCAAAAGTTTGAGGGGCTATCTAATTATGGAGCAATGCTAGTGGCAGATGAAGCATCCAAAAATGATAGGTATATAAAAGGTCTGAACCCAGGACTTAGCAGAGCTATGCTACCATATGCAGATAGAACTTTTGATCAAGTAATTGATCTGGCATTGAAACTGGAACAACATGACAAAGAAAGAGAGAAATATAGGAATTTTAAGAGCAACAACAATAAGAAGAATAAGGGAAGATATCACCCTTATGATAAAAAGAAGGAGGAGGCAGACAACAAGAAGGACAAAGACACAAAAGCCAATGATGCTAAGAAGAAATTGGTTTGCCACCATTGTGGTAAAGAAGGACACATCAAACCAAGGTGCCCAGAGTTAAAAGGAGGAGCCTTCAAATGCTACCTATATGGGAAAGAGGGGCATATGAAGAGGAACTGTCCTGAGAATAAACAGCAAGGGAAATTGGCAACTTTGGAAGGTAAAGGCAAATCTGCAGTGAAAATTGATGCTGAAAATCATGGCCAAGTGGAAGGTACATTACTCATTTGTGCCATACCCATACCAGTAGTATATGATACTGGAGCAACACACTCTTTGATTTCTTATGAAATAGTTAAAGTGTTAAAATTAAACTGCATATTGGTTGAAACCCCATTGCTTGTACAAAGTCCCCTAGGGAGTTCTAGTGTTTTGAACATGAATTGTGTGGATGTGGAGTTAAACATAGGAGGAAATATTTTTATTTCCAATTTATATGTTTTAAATTACCCAAATATAGGAGTTATATTGGGGGTAGATTGGTTAAGGCAATTTAAAGCCATAATTAATTTAGACTCATCCACCATATCATTGCAAAATTCTAGAGGCCAGAGGATCACAGTTCTATGTGAAGTTGCTAAGGAAGGGAAATTATATCATTTAGTTGACTTAGAAAAAGATCTCAGTGAACTAACCATTGAAGAAATTCCCATAGTTAATGAATACTTGGATGTGTTTGGGGAAGTTAAGGGTGTTCCACACCACAGACCAGTTGAGTTCCAAATTAATCTCATTCCAGGAGCAAGTCCAATAATCAAGAAACCCTATAGAATGGGGCCAAGTGAACTGAAAGAATTGAAAAATCAGTTGGAAGAATTAGAAGGCAAGGGATTTATAAGGCCAAGTAATTCCTGCTGGGGTTCTCCAGTAGTGTTTGTAAGAAAACAGATGGTACCTTGAGAATGTGCATAGATTACAAAGAACTAAATAAAGTAACCATCGAGAACAAATACCAATTGCCTAGAATAGATGATCTCTTTGACCAACTCAGTGAAGCTAAAATATTTTCTAGATTAGACTTAGCCTCAGGATTCCATCAAATGAAGGTTGAAGACTCAAGTGTTAAGTATACTGCATTTAACACAAGATATGGCTTATATGAATTTATGGTTATGCCATTTGGTTTGACAAATGCTCCTTCATATTTTGTTGATTTAATGAATAGAATATTTAGAGATTATTTAGACAAGTTTGTACTGATTTTTATTGATGACATTTTGATTTATTCCAAGACAGTGGAAGAGCATAAAAATCATTTGCATTTAGTTTTGTCAAGACTAAGGGAAAATAATTTAAAGGCAAAATTTTTAAAATGTGCATTTTGGAAAGAAGAAGTACATTTTCTTGGGCATGTTATCTCTGCCAAAGGAATATCAGTAAACCCCAATAAGGTAGTGGCAATCCAAGCATGGAAAAGGCCTAGTACCATCAGTGAGATTAGATCATTCATGGGGATGGCAGGATATTATAGGAGATTTATAAAAGATTTCTCAAAAATATCATCACCACTTACCAATTTAACTAGAAAGAACCAAGCCTTTGTATGGACAGAAAAATGTGAGCAAGCTTTTATCAAAATAAAAGAAGCTCTGATTAATGCACCAGTATTGAGAGTGCCAGAAGGAAATGAAAATTTAGTTGTGTACACTGATGCAAGTGGCTCAGGGTTAGGGGCTGTGTTGATGCAGCAAGACCAGGTGGTAGCCTATGCATCTAGGCAATTAAAGCCACATGAAACCAGATATGCAACCCATGATCTTGAACTAGCAGCAGTTGTATATGCTTTGAAACTTTGGAGACATTATTTGTTAGGTGCCAAATTCATTTTGTACACTGATCATAAGGCATTGAAATATTTATTCTCACAAAAAGATTTGAACATGAGGCAACATAGATGGGTAGAGTTCCTAGCTGCCTATGATCTAGATATACTTTATACACCAGGCAAGGCAAATAAAGTTGCAGATGCCTTGAGTAGACAACATGCCAAAGTAGCCATGTTGATGATGGAAGAATTTAAGGATTTGTCTATACTTACTGATTTGGAAATTGAGGAAAACAGTGGGGTACAAATGATGCCCATTGAAGATGAAGGAAAAGGGAAATTAAGTATGATATCTCTGCAATCAGATTTACTTCTTAAGATTGGGAAAATGCAGGAACAAGACCTAAACATGGTGGAAAAGAAAATGCTCATATCGAAAGGGGAAGAAGTAATAAATTATCAAGTTGATAAAAATGGTTATTTAAGGAATAAAAATAGGATATGTGTTCCAGAAAATATAGAATTAAAGGAGGAAATATTAAATGAGTACCATAGGAGTAAGTACTCCATACACCCAGGTAGCACCAAGATGTATCAAAATTTGAAAAGAAATCTTTGGTGGAAGGGGATGAAGTCAGATGTGGCCAGACATGTTGCAAGGTGCATGACTTGCCAACAAGTCAAGGCAGAGACACAAAGGCCATCAGGACTATTGCAACCCCTTAGTATACCACAGTGGAAGTGGGAGGATATATCTATGGATTTCATAGATGGTCTGCCTAGATCTAAGAGGGGAAACAAAAGTATATGGGTAATAGTGGATAGGCTAACTAAGGTAGCACATTTTATCCCAGTTAAAACAGAGAGAAATGCTCCAAAATTGGCTCAAATATTCATGAAAGAGGTAGTAAGGTTGCATGGCATACCCAAAACCATTGTGAGTGATAGGGATACCATCTTCACCTCAAGGTTTTGGAAAAGTTTTCAAGAGGCCATGGGGAGTGAATTGTGCTTAAGCACTGCCTACCATCCACAATCAGATAGTCAAACTGAGGTGGTGAACAAAGTCTTAGAGGATTTGTTGAGAGCATGTACACTGGACTTTGGAGGCAACTGGGAAGACCACCTCCATCTAGCTGAATTCACATACAATAACAGTTACCAAAGCACCATAGGGATGGCACCATTTGAAGCCTTATATGGCAAGCCATGTTTATCACCTATATGCTGGGTAGAGACTGGAGAAAGGGCTGTTCTAGGACCTGAATATGTTAAAGAAACTACAGAGAAAATTGGGTTAATAAGAAAAAGAATAGCAGCAGCTCAAGATAGGCAAAAGAAATTTGCAGACAGGAAGAGAAAGCAAGTGGAATATGAAGTGGGAGACTTTGTTTTCATCAAGATTTCACCTATGAAGAAAGTCTTGAGATTTGGCAAGCAAGGTAAGCTCTCACCAAGGTATGTTGGACCCTATAAAATTCTGGAAAGAATTGGTTCATTGGCTTACAAATTAGAATTACCAGAGGAAATGAAAGCAATGCATAATGTTTTTCATGTGTCCCAACTTAGAAGATGGGTACATGATAAAGAAGACATTTTGGAAAAGCCTACCAAAATTCAAATAAATCCTGACTTGGTTTATGAAAAAGAGCCAGTTGGGATTATAGCCAAGGAAGAAAAGAAATTAAGGAGCAAAACTTTGAAACTAGTAAAGATCCAGTGGAGTAGTGATCCTAATGACTGCACATGGGAGTTAGAGGATAAGACTAGGATGGATTATCCTAAGCTTTTTGCAAATTAAAAGGTATTTTTTTTTCTGGAAAAATTTGTTATGCATGGTTGATATGGTTGAATTTGTTTGCTTATGCATATGTTTGATAGGTTTTCAGAAAAGAAAATGATGCTTGTTATAAATGTTAGAAAAATTGTGAGGACACAATTCCTAAAAGGAGGGGTGAATGTAATACCCCAAAATTTTGTGAAAAATCATTTTTATAAAATGATTTAATTTTTGAAATATTTAGATTTAAATATGGTGAAATTTTTGGGAATAAATAGTGTGCAAGGATATGTGGACACATGCACACTGGAAATGGCACAATGAAAAGATTCAAAAATTTCTGGAAAAAAAATGATGATAATAAAATAAATAAACTGAGCAAGGAAGCATTTCAAATGTGATTTTGAAATATAGATTATTAATCAAATCAAAGATGTTTTTTTTTTTGCATGAAAAATTAAATATTCCCAGTAAAAAAAAAGATCAAATAAAAATATGTACACTTATGCACCTGTATATTTTCTGTGAGCAGAAAGTGTTAAAGCAAAAAAAAAGGAAACATTAAAAATGACATGAAATGTAATACAAGTCAATATGCTTGTGTAGGCAAAAATAGCAAAGGGGATTCTCAGAAATAATTAAAATATAAAATATGGTAGTCAAACTTTTAACATGACTAGGTGAGTGGCCATTTTCTGAAAAAGTAAAGGGAAGAAAATACTGCCTTCAACTAATTATTATGGCCGGGGTATTAAGGAGGAAAATGAATGAAAAATGCATGAAGATGGTTAGGTCAGAAATGGAATTTTGTTTTAACAAAACCCTAGTGGAAAAATGCATATAAATAGGCAGTTTTAGCCAGTAAAATTATCTTTACCCCGAGCTGCACAAAAATAAGAAAGGAAGAAAAATATTGGAAGGAAGGAGAAAACACACATACAAGGGTTTTCAGGATCAATAAGAAGAAATATTTAGGTGAGTAATCTCACTAGATTCATGGCATTAAGACCTGATATGAGGCAGCCAAGTACTTATGTTGCTATTGATATTTTCTGATTTTTGTTAATCACTGTTATATTAATGTTGTTGAATGGATTTTATTTTCTTGAGCTGATATAATGTGTATTATGGATGCTCTTTGGATGAATTCCTTTGATCTGTTTGAATGGTTGCTATGGATGTACATACTACTATTTGTTTACATTTTGAAGAAAAAAAGAAGCTAAGGCAACAAACCTCAAAATCAAGGAATGAATACACACTACTGATGGGGATCTATGGTAGGAAATTATTCTTAAAAAAATATATTATGAGCTGCATTATATTTTATATAAGTGCCGAGGCTTAAGAAAAGAAAGGGTAAGGGATGCAATAGAAATTTCTGTGTGCTGATTCCCTCATGAAATATCAAAATTCACAAGATAAAAATTGTGATTCAGCTAGATCTTGAATCTAGTTCAATCACAGTTACTTGTAAGTCATAATAACATAGCATGCCATGGTTCCACCCTCAGTTGTAGATGTACTTTTATATGATTTAAAGTTAAGACCTCTTATAGCAATATTTATGAAATGATTATCTGTTTGTTTTTGAACAAAATACTTGCAAGATAAAGGGAGATGTTTTTTTTTATATACACTGTGACATGTCCACATAGCTATCTAATGATAGGATTTTTAACCAACACTACTAGTAAATATACTAGGGTTATGAGCCAAGAAGGCTGCTGGAATGCTTGTCATATTTGAAGTATGCAAGTTGGCACATGGTTTGTTTAAGCCCTGAGATCTTTGTGCAATGATGTGAATTAGTTCATTGCAATGTGTCCCTGTGATTCCTTACTAGCAGATGAGGCTAGGGATTTAAATTAATGAAAACAACCTGTAAATGAAGAAATAGGAAAATGAGTATTTCCTAGGTTGGTTGGAATGGAACCCTGGTTATTCCATTGAATATACACACTGTAGATTGATATTCATGATTGAATAAATAAATTTGTGTGAATAAATGATAGATAAAGATATCATTCTTGTATCAAAGTGTATGTAACATAATAAAGCAGTGGATTACATGCATACAAAATAAGTATTAAGGCTCATCACCCAGAGCTTAATGTTTTGAATATTTTGATGTTGCTCATACCAGATCTTAGATCTGACCCTTGTTTGCTCATGGCATATGGGGGTGTCTCATTTTAAAATGAGGCAGCCACTCATGCTCTTTCAGGGATCGCAGGCACTATGTAGAAAATGAAGTTATGGCTATTATGGAGGAGTGATTGAACATGCTAGCTAGTTTCAATAAGAGCTTAAATTGATTATATCTGCATGTATTCAGGAAAAATTATGTTTCTAAGATTTCCAGTCATGTAATGAATATTCTATGGTTAGTGATCAAGTTGCTCTTATGTTCTGTAAAGTGTTAGATTAAATTAGTTGTTCTGTCGAAATCGTTGTGTGTTAAGGTTTGATTTGTTTTTGAAGTAGAGTTTGGAACATAAACAAGAAAAATATGCTCAAGTATTAGCTATGGAAACCTGGTAAAGAAATATACAATTATGTGAGCAATTGCTTTGCAATTATATTATGTATTAGACAATCTTAAGTCATTTTAAAACACTGAGTTTTGGAGTAAATTCAGAATTTACCTTGAAGTATACCTTTAAGTATCTAATTGTTTTTCCTCTGAAATATGTCTACAAATGGTTCAAGTCTACTTTCTAAATTGTTTTGAGAAAAGTAATTGTATGGGAAGGCTACAGGTATGATGCAAATGACTGGCATTTCAATTGCCATGATCAGGTACCTGGCATGACACTAGGCACATGAGTTAACCAGCTTCAAATAAGTGAAGTTTTGGTCGATTATATTTGGTTGTGTTTTGACAGTAAAATGCCTTTCAAAAAGCTTTAGTTCATTTAGCAAATGTTTTACCATAACCAATTTTCAAAGTCATAACAGATATACAATCTGGACAGGCTTGCACAAGCAAACCTGGAATTATTCTTATGAATATTTTTAAGTTCAAATTCTTGACATAGCAAATCTTACGCAAATACACAACTCATTATGTGTCATGTGGGCTAAGATTAAGGCAAACAAGTCACATAGATTGAATCTTAAATAAGAAAGTTTTTAGAAAATACATAAGTGGAAAATGATAAGTGAATATATCATTTCTGGCCTTAGCCAAATATCAATACCTTTGATCCATGATCTGAAATAAAAATCTCAAGAATCTTGAGATTTAACTGTCATGGTAAATTGATATTAAAGACTATCAATCAGAAGGAGCAAGTTCATATAAGTTAAATACGCTTAGGATTTACTGACTTATTACAAATATTCAAAAGTATATAGTAATTAACTTTAGGCAGAATTGCCCAAATCCAAATCAAACAAAATACTCTTGTTTAACAAAAAAAATATATACTCTGAATTTAAACAAGAGAAACACATACATCTTCATATGAATGTGTATATTATTAGGGATACACTGATATATTTATATTGGTAATGAATTTTGAATCCTGGTTGAATTGTTTGAAAAAAAAATGACTCTGATAATTCAAAGGAAGTTTAAATCAAACTTAAAAGTGCAAATGAATATAGGTGGACATCCAGATACACATAAATTAAATGTGCATTTGCATAAACACATATATATATATATATATATATATAAATCCTTATGAAATTAAGGTAGAAATAGGAGGGTCATTTCAAGTGATGATAGTGGACTTTTGAAATGGAATTAAAACTCGATAAGTTAAAATTTAGGATTTTATATATTAATTTAATAGTGGAAATTAATATATGGTAATAGTGTAAATAATGGGATTTTGATTTAATATAAATGGGGATGATTTATTATATGGATATAAATTCTATTTGAAATATAATGGAGTTAGTAAGTTTTAAAAATTGAAAATTTAAACGATTTCGACGATTTTGGAAATCGCTCGATTTAATCGACGCGTTAAAATAACCTTCCGAGGCACAGCCTCGGAATTCTATGAAAACAGTTCTAATGGATCCGTAATAATGTATTATTATCGGATTTAAAATTTCGTAGCGTTTGGAGTTACTGTTTGGTCGTACGGGATAGAAACGCATTGAAATTAATATCGGGAAATTTAATATTTTAATTCGATTCGAAAAGCTATCTTCCACATACGATCGAATTAGGCCCCAAAACATGTTCCATTGTGTTCGGAATAGGGGTAAAACATTATAAACGGCAGGCGGCACGCTTCGTTTGGAGTTTGTCCGAAAAAGCACGTTAATTGTGAAAATAATATTAAAATAATATATACACACGCCTATATATACATTCCAACAGTAAACCCTAGCAGAAAGATAACGTAGCCACCAGTTTACATTTCAATGGCCGAAAATTGCAAGGGTTCTTCCTCGATTCTCTCCTCATCCATCACCTCCAACTGCAAAATTGAAGAGCTCGTCGAGCTCTACAATGTGAACGGCTGCGATCGGATGTGGGATGGTGGATCGACGTCAGCAAGGCCGCGTTCGTGGGGGGTTGGATTGCGAAAATCGAGGCGATGGTTAAGCACTGTAGGTGCAGTCTCTGGCCGAAGGTGCGTGGGGCCTTGCTCTCTGGCGTGGTGGTCCCTGATCGATGTGGAGATGGCCGTGGGGCCGCGGCGATGATGAAGTGAACGACGTGTTGGGTTTCGTTTCACTGTGAACGAATGAAGCAAGGAAGAAGAGAGCGCGGCCAGATTTCATTTGGTAAATATAAAAAAGTTTATTTATATAAATTATATTCAACTTTAAAAACTCGTATCTTTGTTATACGAGGTCGAAATCCGACGAAAAAAACGGCGACGGGATCGTGGCGACGAGTACTACGCGCTGGAGTAGGTTTGGAGTCGATCAAAGCGAGTTAAAATTTTAGATTAAATCAAACGTGTTCGATTTAATTTAAAATTTGAAAGTTTGGCGAATTAAAACTCAAGGTGAGTTAATCTCACTCAATTTTGGACTGCTGGTATTAATTTTAAATAGTTAAAATTAATTAATGATTTATTGGTTGAATTGATAAATTATTGTCAGTTGAATGTGACATTATATATAGTAGTATATATATATATATTGGAGTGATTGATATTCCCATATATATATAGCGGATGAGACCCTATGCACACCACATAATAGCGGATGACCCTATATACCGCGATATTCCGCCTCGAAGCGGAATTGGTATTTTTATGTTATATTAAAATCTGTGGATGCAGGGAAACAGGTAGGAGGGATCGACCTGGATTCCTAAAAATGTTAAATTTAAATTCATATATAGTGATATATGTTTTGTTGAAATAAATCTGTGATAGATTATTGTGTGATTTAAATTGATTGGATGCTATGGCAGTTTTAGCCTAGATTTTGGTATTTTTAAATACCAATAATATATGGTTTGAATTGAAAGAATTTTAAAAGGATTTTTGAAGAAAAATATTCATATATAATTTTGAGTTAACTGATTTGATTAAATAATGGTTTTGAAATTTGTACTTAACTAATTCGGGATATTCTAAATAGAGATTTTGGGATAAAAGTATATAAAAAGGATTTTAAATAATAAATGCTTAAGTGGGGCCTGTTTAAATAAAAAGGTTTAAAAATCAAGATTTTTAGTAAATTGGAAGGATAAAAGTGAATTTGGAAATAAGTATAAAATTGGTTATACTGGACTCAAGTGAGATATCCAAATTTACGAAGTGAAATTAGAATCGAGGAATTGGGCTTGTTTTTTTTTAAAGAGGATTTTTAATTATTAACTAAGTGACTTTAAAATTGTTAAAAATATTCTAGAAACTAGTTATTTGATTATTTTAGATTGTTTAAAGCATATTTAATTATTAATTAGTTACCTTATAATGATTGTTAGAGATTTATTAATTATTATTTAGAATTAGTCAACATTGCTGTTTTAAAAGATAAATTATTAAATATTATTATGGCTTTGTATGATAACTTTTATTGAAGTATATTTGCCTAGATTAAACTTGGAAATTTATTTTAGAAGACTTATAAGCACTATTTTGAGAAAAATTATTAAATAAAGTTTTCGGGAAGTAATGGTATACCCGCATGGCGTAATCGGAGCTAGTGAGTGTCTGCAGTTAAGTTTTGGATTTCTCTGGGATAGAGACGTAACCATTGTGTTAATTCCTTTAAGCGACCTAAAACTTTGCGACCTAAGAGAAGCTTTGCGACCTAACGAAGTCACGACTTAGGGAATTCCGCGACTTAGTGAAGCTACGACCTAAGCTACAGGAATGTCACGACCTAAGAAAGACGCGACCTAAGAATGTCACAACCTAACTCTTGAAGTAGCCCAGCGACCTACGACTTAGGGGATATTACGACCTAAAGAATGTCGCGACCTAACTGTTGAAGGAGGCTCTGCGACCTAAGGAAGTCTGCGACCTAACGACTTAGGGGATATTGCGACCTAGCAGTATTGCTACCTAAGCGACCTAACAGGCTACGACTTAAAGAAGTCTCCGGCTTAACTACAGAGCCAACCCAGGGAACAGTGCGGCCTAGCAATGTTGCGACCTAAAGAACTACGACTTAAGGAAAGCTCCGACTTAGCAGTTTGCGAGTTAAGGATGGCCACGACCTACGAGTTAAAAGCTTAGCAACCTATGGGTTAACTCTGCTCCGACCTAACAACACCGAGTTATGAAATGCTCCGAGTTAAGAAGTACTACGACTTAGAGGAGTTGCCGACTTAACAAGCTGCGACTTAAGGAACTCGTGACTTGGCTTGAGTCGTCCACGACCTAAAAGCCACGAGGTTAAAGTCCATAGCCCATACCTTTATCTGATAAGTCGGCCACGACTTAGCACTTGCCCAATCCCTTAACTCGTCACTGACTTACCTTAAGTCCTCCACGACTTAGGACTTGGGAAAATCTCCAGACAACTTCATCACTGCATTTCTTGAGTCGTGTATGGAATGCGACTTATCTTAGGTCACTCGCGACCTACGACCTAGCTTAAGTCGTACGCGACCTAAGACTTAGCCATTTCTCTGCCCAGAATTCAGAGCTGTTCCTATAAATACCCCATCACTTCCAACATGAAGAGGACTTTTGGCCATTCATTTCTTCAAGTGCCGTTACTCTGTCAAAGTCTCCTCTCATTCAGCAATCAAAGATCTTCAAGCATTCGAGACACTACAACAATCTTCAAGAAGAACTCCTTACATCCAACACGGATTCATCGGGTTTCTTCATCAAAGATTGAGCTAATAGTCAAGAGTGCTTTCGTGATCAAGTTGTATTGTATTTTGAAGGATATTGTATCAAATTGTAACCGAATCAGCAATAAAAGATTATAAAGTGGACGTAGGCTCAATTACGGGCCGAACCACTATAAACCTGTTGTTCATTTACTGCTTTTCTGCCATTTTCAGCTTATATTCTGTTCCCGTACCAACGGGTGGTGCTTTCACGATTCTATTACATACACCGGGTGTTAGCGTTCACTTTTTATCGTTAACATTTTGGTGCTTTCATTGAGAGCCCAACTCAGGCGATCATCCACCGTTGCTTCACAAAGATTCATAAAAAGAGCCTCTCTTAAAAACCAGATCCGAAATAATGGCTCCTGGAAGAAGAGGTAGACCTATCAGATCCGGAAATGCTCGCGAAGGGACTTCCGCCTCCCCAACCGCAGACCAAGCAACTCCTACCTTTGGAGTCACCAGGGCTGAATTGGATGACGCAGTTTCTGGATTATACCAACAAATTGAAACTCAAAACGCTTTGATGATGGATAGGATAACTGCCTTGCTCGGGGCAAATCGTCGCCCAGAAAACCATCAAACTACTCTTCCTGAAATGCCACCTTTCCAAGCTGATGGTTCTATGCCGCAACCAACTTGTCATGAACATATGCCCGGGCAAACTTCCGAGGGAAGAACTAATGCTTGCCCGGAGGTGTCTTTGAACAATAAAGAGTACCTGTCTGAAATGGTTGGCCGCATCATGAAAGAGAGCATGCAAAGGGAAGAGGATGAGGCTGATTGGGGATTCGCGCCAAGCAGAACTCCGTTTACTGAAAGGATCCTGAGAGCGGAATTTCCAAGGAAATTTGCACCTCCTACTATCCAAGCCTATAGGGGAACCAGTGACCCTAATCATTTCCTATACAAATACGATTGGCATATGACCGGTGCAAGAGCATCAGACGAGATCAAGTGTCGATACTTTCCAGTATACCTGGAAGGTGTGGCTTTACTTTGGTTCACAAAGCTTCCAGTTCGGTCTGTAGATAAGTTCTCCGACTTAACGCAAAAGTTCAAAGAACAGTTCAGATTGTATGCTTCAAAAGCTAAGGATATAATGTCACTGTCTAACCTTGAACAAGCGCCCGGAGAATCAATCAAATCTTTCTTGAGCCGTTTCAATATAGCTTTAGCCGAAGTAGAAAATGCGGAACCACGCATGATCCTGACTTATTTGATGCGAGCCATTGATAAATCAAGCAAATTCGGAATATGGCTAAAGATGAAGGAACCGAACTCACTTGATAAATTTTATAAAAAGGCCGACGAGTTCATTCTCCTTGAAAGCCTTTCTACGACATCGAAAGTGGTTGCTGCCCAAACTAATAATAACAATGCCCCATCTAATAAAAGAGAATCTGAAAGTCAAAAAAGGGAGAATGAAGGAGGAAAGAGCCAGGAAATGAAAAGAAACCTCGCCGCTTTAATCCTTCGGATTATACTCCTTTAACTGATACACCAAGAAATATCTTTTTTGCAACAAAAGACGTTGTCAGGTATCCTAAGCCACCTGAGATGACGAGAGGTGCAAAGCGTAATGGAAAATTCTGCCAATTTCACAATCAACCTGGCCATGACACTGACCAATGTCGCCAATTAAAGAATGTGATTGAAGAATTGCTGGAGCATGGTAAACTCCAACAATACGTTAAGAGAAGCGGAGTCGCTCCAACCTCATCCACTCAGGATCAACAACGTCCTACCCATCCACCCGATTCTCACCACGACACTGCAGTGCAAGATTCAGAAAAGCTTGTCATTAATGTTGTCATAGGAGGTCCATACCCAGCAAGCAGAAGTTGGGACGACTGCTAATTACCCACAAAACTACGGCTGGGGCATCTCCCACTTTCTCTGGTGTAAAAATCCAAAAGCTATGAATCAAGCACAAATGGGAATCCAGCTTGGAGATTCTGAAACAACAATAACTAGCATCCATTTTTTACTTAGCAGCATTGCTTGAATTTGTAAAAATGATAATAGATGTGTAACTTCTGCATTGTAAACCGCTGAGAAATTAGCGTGACTGAATAATGAAAAACTATGCATTCTGTGTTTTCTATTATAAAATGCATGTTATATTTCGATGTGTAAATACTCTAAATGTATTGCTAAAATGTCGATCTAATACTGCAGGTCATTAAAGCAGAACTCACCTATCGCAAAGCTAAGCGAGCCTTACAAATCATTTATTAAAGCAAATACCAAGCAACAAAAAATTCCATATTCAAATCCTATACAATAAGAACTTCACATAAAAAGTTGGCAACTTCACTGGGGCTAGCCTTCGTTACCCGGTTGTGATTGTCAATATGAACAGACATCCAGCTAGGTAACTCGCGTTTGTCCCATGAAGTTATTCAACAGTGAAGTCCACTTCTTCGGATAAGGCAATTTACTTGCAGAAGGAACGAAGACACGCTTGGAAATGATAATAAGAGGTCGCTAATGGGCAGATGATGGGAGAACATGGCCAAGCAAGCACGGAAGCAACCAAAAGGAATTTTGCTCCTCAATAAAAGGGCCGGTAGAACCACCAAAGGGCCCTTGCTAACTGATCGTGATGCATCCGATCAGGCAGCTTGCGTCCGTCCCGTGGATCTACTCGCCCCTGAGAAGCAACCTTCCTGGCACACCAACCAACCAATGCTCCTTCCAAAAGGTCAACAAAGCCCTCTAACGAGGCACGCCAATAAATGAGAGAGCTTTCCTCAATCAAAAAGATTGGTGGGACTAACAAAAGGGGCACCGTGTTAGTTAATTGCGATCGTTTGTGCAAACAAACATCGAATTAAGCAACTTGCGTTCGCCCCGTGGACCCCTCCGACCATGAGAAAGTAACTTCCAGGCAATTAAAAGCCCTTTTCGAAGGCGCAAGCCCTCTTCGGAGGCACAAGCCATCTTCGGAGGCACGCTTCACCATGCTTAAAGCACAAAATCAAAAGCCCTTTTCGGAGGCAAAAGCCCTCTTCGGAGGCACATTTCACCCGTGTAGAAGTGCAAAATGCTTCTCTTCGGAGACCCACTTCACTAGTGATGAAATGCTAAAAAGCCCTTTTCGGAGGCACATTTCACCCGTGTAGAAGTGCAAAATGCTTCTCTTCGGAGACCCACTTCACCAGAGCTGAAATGCCAAAATTGCTTCTCTTCGGAGACCAAAATTGCTTCTCTTCGGAGACCAAAATTGCTTCTCTTCGGAGACCAAAATCGCTTCTCTTCGGAGACCAAAATCGCTTCTCTTCGGAGACCAAAATCGCTTCTCTTCGGAGACCAAAATCGCTTCCCTTCGGAGACCAAAATTGCTTCTCTTCAGAGACCAAAAGACATCTGCAGAGGCGTACTTCACCTTGCTTGAAGTACCAAAAATAAACCCTTTACTGGGGCACAAAAATCAAAACCTTCTTCAGAAACTCATTTCATTGTGCAGGGAAATTCATTTTTAAACAAATAAAAGTGATCATTCCCAAAAGTCGAAGTGTTCTTCTGACAGAAAGAGAAAGTAAAAATTTCTCCAGAAACGAGATATACTCTATTAAAAGTAGAATGATTCCTTCCTAAAAAAATGGAATAGTTATTCTCTAATATAAGAGTATCAGTCTTGTAAAAGCGAGAAATATTGCAATGCACTTGTGGTGTGGGGGCAACATTATACAATTCAGTTACATTAATAAAAGTAATATACAAGCGACACACCACAAGTTCATTACAATATCACATAAAGAAGATGTGGAATAAATACGTTCTTGAAACACAGACAAGAGTTTGTACAAGTAAAAAGAATCGTTTACTCTACACTTCAAATGAAAAACAGATATATTCCTACATACACAAGAATTTGTACAAGTAAAATAGCTATTTTATTCAATATTATGGAAGCTTTTTACATTGTGCAGATTACAAAAAGGAGCGGAGACCGGTATCCGCACAATCTCCGGTCAATACAAAAAGCATAAAAGACAAAATCAAACTCATTTCTCCTTCTTCCCACCCTTGGAGCTTTTACCCGGCCTGGTAATTAGTTTCGAAGGCCGTATCGGAGAAGAAGGAGAAAGAGACTCAGCCGGATCGACTTCTGCTTCATCTCCAGCAACAGAAGAACTCTTCTTTCCTTTCTTCGAAACCACATGTTTCCCCTTCTTCTTGGAAGAAGACTCACTCCCCGGAGTAAGAAATGTAGAAAGTTTTGTGTCGTAGTCAAAAGACTGCTCCGGGGTCTTCTCGCTATCTTCCAGATCTTCTGCTTTCTGCTCCTCGGAAGCAGGTGGTTCGTCCAAGCCTTGAAGGGCTGCTATTTGTTCTTCCTGTGAACCTGGCTGAAAAGCTGGAAGAGGAGTAACTTGAGAAGGAGGAGGAACGACAGCTGAAGAAGGAGAAATCGATGCAGTTTCCGGCACGTCCGCTGCATAATAAAAGAAATCAAAATCAGTATTCTCCGAGGAAAAAGAAGACAATGAATCGTCAAAGCTTAAGTAATAAGTAAGAAGTTCGTCGAACTCGGTTAAGTCGAATAAGCAATTCACTGAATTCATCTCGTCAAAGTTACCTGGAGAAGTCGGTTTAGCGAGATCAATCTCAAATTCCCGAGCCTGAAAGTCCTTCATTGCCTCTTCTTCTGTAGGAGTGGTCACAACTGGATGTGAAGGGTGAGAGCTGGAATCCATAATGTTTGCATCAGCCGAAGTGGAAGTATGAACAGGGGCAGTTAAAGGAGCTTCCTCTTTTGAAAGCTCTTCTCCCAGTGATTCAGCCCGCGCTTTAGCAAGCTGCTCCTTCCCTCTAACAAGAGCGGCGCGAGCCTCATCATCAAGATAGCGAGCCTCAAATTTTTCTTCCTCAAATTTTGCTTCATCATAGCCGACACCTTTAAACATATCAAGTGCGGCTTCCCACACTTCAGCCAGAGTGATTTCATAATCTGGACCCAGAAAAGCAAGGCTCCCACGACCCAGAACGCAGTGTAAATAAAAGTCGAATAAGGTAGAACTGATGTTTGCTTTCGTTGCCTCATGTGATTGCTCAGCCGCTTCTTTTTCGGCAATG
Source organism: Allium fistulosum (assembly GCA_030737815.1). Taxonomy (NCBI): domain Eukaryota; kingdom Viridiplantae; phylum Streptophyta; class Magnoliopsida; order Asparagales; family Amaryllidaceae; genus Allium; species Allium fistulosum. The sequence continues at coordinate 1,035,626,862 of CM060902.1, read as the reverse complement.
GCAGCAACCCTACCAGTAATAGCCTCATCACGCGCTGTCTCAGCTTTAGCGAATCGAGACTTTAGTAACTCAATCTCCACGTTCTGGGAGGTGACCTTTTCCCGCAGTTCGGTGTTTTCTACTCGATATTTTTCAGTAATGTGCTGTTCGGCAGCAAGCTTCATTTCGACATCTCTTTGCGCAGCATGCGCATCCCGCACTTGCTTCTGAAAGACTTCTTCTTTTTGAGTATATGATGCAGAAGAAGAAGCGAGATTTTCCTTAAGCTGCTTAACTTCAGACGCAAGCTTTGCGTTGTCGTCTGCAATGCTCGTCATCTCCGCATCATGCTGCTTACGCCATTTGTCCCATTCTGATTTATCGTTCTCCATGGTCATCATCTCCTCAAGGTTCATATGGTTGATCCTTTGAAGTTCATCAACCAGCTTCTGCCACCCAGACATTCTTTCAATATCAAGCTTGACAGCATCGACATTTCTCAGCATTGCCTGCTTATCAATGGGAACCAAATCTAAGTCAAAACGGACTCCTCTTAGACACCAATTCGGAAATCGGCTCTGAAGCGTTGGAGGGCCATCTTTAACTTGATATTGTGGCCTGTTAATGATAGTTTGAATATCAGATTCCTTTAAAGGAGGAGAACCGGCCGGAATATCAGAAGGAATGGGAGCGTTAGTCTTCTCAGAAATAGTAGACGCGTCACTTGGCTTAGACCGTTTGCTCGATTCATCAGTAATAAGAGTCTTCCCTTTGTCATCATAAGACTTTCGCTTATGAGAATCATAAGTTCTGTGAGAAGAATCATATCGATGAGCATCTCTTCTTCTCTGCCGCTGCTCATAATCCCATTTTTCTTGAGCCTTCCTTTGGGCCCGTTCCTCATCTGTCTCTCTCTGGTCACCAAGGTATTTCCTAAAGTCATAGGATCCACGACCTCCATGGCGCTGAAATGAGTCATAGTATGAACCGGAGCGTCCCATTGGAGAATCTGAAAATGGAAAAGAAGTAAAGTTTAGAAATTTCCAGAAAGAAAGAGTAAATGCTTATAAGTGCAGAAAAATCCTAAGTGTGTGCGGCGTGCGAACTACGTGCGTCAAACTACAAACCACGCTTTAGTGCGGGAACAGAGACGACGGGTGTAGAAGGCGTCGAGGTCTGTTTCAAAGAGGAAGTCGCTTCAATGACAGGAGAGTTCGCCTTTGGAATATTATCCTTGAAAAGCTCTTGAGAAGTTATCATTATGTCACTCAAGTCATCAAAGGTGTCATCATTATGATGCTCAGCAGAATTCTCCTTCTCAACTTCCACATCAGTTGATTTTTCAGAAACTCGAGGATTTTCTTCCTCTTCGATAATTGGGGCAAGTGCCAACTTGCTGACTGATCCTACAACATTAGTGGACGCAGAACACTTTATCAAAGCAGCCTCTACGACAGGTGCTTCTGATTCAATTTCTTCTACAGAAGCTGGGGCATTCGAGGCCTCTGCTCGAGAGCCCGAAACAGCTAACGTTTCCGCATCAGAACTAGAAATTTCATGAATCTGGGTCGACCTAGAAGGATGTAAAAGACCAAACTGGTGCAGAAATTCATCTTTCAACAAGAATTTGGCACTCCTCTCTTCAACATCAACGGCACTCAAAGTATCTAAAATTAACTTGTGATTGGTATCTTGAAGTGGAGGAGGAAGTGCTGCAAAAAGAAAGAATGGAGTTAAGCATTTGACAGTTCGAGTTCTGGAAAGTCTTAAAAACAAATCGGAAAGAGACAATCTTACTTCCAACTCTCCAGATGGCATAAAATCCCGGAGGACAGCGGACATAAAAGAATTGAGTCAAGAACCCATGGGCACTTTCGGGCAAGTCCAGAATTAGTTTACGATTCCTGGCACTCCTCACAAGTGTAATAGAGGGATGATCTTTGTTCTTTGCAAATGTGCACAAGAAGCGAATTTCGGCAAAACTGGGAAAATGGCCCAACGTTCTCCTGAAAAGCACACACAGTCCCAGCAGGATGGAGTATCCATTAGGGTGCAGTTGAAAAGGGGAGATAGATAGCCGAAGGAGAAGTTCTCAAAGACAATCATTAAAGGGCGGAATAGCTCCGCTCAAGCACATTTGACGATTCACAGCAACAAAGCCAAGAGGCGGCCTGTCAGCAGTGTCGCTTGACCCAGGAAGTAAAGCATCTGCTTCGGCAATGCCGAACTGGATGCACAATTGTCTGAAGACCTTGTGGCTCAGAGTAGTCGAAGTCCGTTCCGGAGGGTCGTTCAGTGGAGTAGCAATTGGAAAAGCTTCTCCAGCTATTTCCAAGTCTTCCTGTTGAGATGCCATTCTACACAAGGAACTGGACGATCAAATATTAAGGTGCACGTTTCCTAAAAAAGAGTGAAGTGTTGTGCAAAACTAACGCAATAACAAGCAAATATAAATGAAACTAAATAAGTTGATACTTGTCGATTATAAAGTTTCGGGGCTTAATATCTTAAGTCCAAGAACAGTGTTGTGTTGATGCAAATAAATCAGCTTTAGTTGATCGTTTCAATTTTGCTTTGATACTTCACTTAGATTTGTTAGTTCACAACATTTCATTCGCGAAGTTCATTTAAGTTAGATATTCTTTGTCGACTAATCTGTCATTTGATGTGGGTAATCAATGGCAGTATATTCGTCCCATTTTTTCTATGAATATTGCTTCTAAATAGGTTATCAGCATTAAAGTTAAGGCAATCTGAAAAGAAGTACAACGAAGTCTAAAACAATTCAAATACAAAAATCAGCCAAATTCTGCCTAAATTTCTAAGTTCTAGGTCGTTCACGACCTAACATAAGTCGGAGCAATTTTAAGTCGTGCTGTCCAATTTGAAGCGTTCAAGGCTTTACAAATTTGTTTCAAGTATTAGGTCATTCAGCGACCTATCATAGGTCGGGGCATATTTAGGTCGCACAATGTAACTAGATCAAAGCAATGCAATTTACTCCATGTCCTAGGTCGCATACGACTTAGCATAGGTTGAGAATTCTTAGGTCGCAAAAGAGGTTGGTCAGCTTCATTTTAATTGCAGATGTTTTTTAGATCGCGAGGCTTAGGTCGTCAAGAACCTTACGACCTAACTTTTAAAGCCATCCGGATCTGCTAAGTCGCTGGCTTCTTCTCCAAACAATCTTACTAATCCAATAACCCGATACTGCTAGTATAAAGAAAACGATTCATCCTCTTCTTGAATCCCATTCATCTCAACATACCAACCGAATCGCCCAGTAAATCAATTTCAAGGTCTTCGATTCATTACAAACATTACCGTGCATTCACGAATCATGTTAACATGTCGATTGTGACAATCATTCAAAAAACGAAACACAAATGCATGGAATTAAACTTGGGTTAGAGAACATGAACACGTGATTGGGCGGCGATTATGGTAGGATAGAGATCGAAACTCACTTACGTAGTTTGTTAGAAAGGATGAATCGTCGTTTAAACAAGTTGAATTCTCTCTTGGGGGTTCAAAGATTTGCCAATAGCTACGGGAAATTAGAGCAGAAGGATTAGGAGGAAGAAAGCGACTTAACAGTTTATATGGGCTGAGAATGGAAGGCGAATAGGCACGAAGTTTTAGGTCGTCCACGACTTAGCAAGGTTGAATCGAAGTATACGACCTATGGCATAGTCATATACCTCGAGGGGCAAATGTTAATTCCTTTAAGCGACCTAAAACTTTGCGACCTAAGAGAAGCTTTGCGACCTAACGAAGTCACGACTTAGGGAATTCCGCGACTTAGTGAAGCTACGACCTAAGCTACAGGAATGTCACGACCTAAGAAAGACGCGACCTAAGAATGTCACAACCTAACTCTTGAAGTAGCCCAGCGACCTACGACTTAGGGGATATTGCGACCTAAAGAATGTCGCGACCTAACTGTTGAAGGAGGCTCTGCGACCTAAGGAAGTCTGCGACCTAACGACTTAGGGGATATTGCGACCTAGCAGTATTGCTACCTAAGCGACCTAACAGGCTACGACTTAAAGAAGTCTCCGGCTTAACTACAGAGCCAACCCAGGGAACAGTGCGGCCTAGCAATGTTGCGACCTAAAGAACTACGACTTAAGGAAAGCTCTGACTTAGCAGTTTGCGAGTTAAGGATGGCCACGACCTACGAGTTAAAAGCTTAGCAACCTATGGGTTAACTCTGCTCCGACCTAACAACACCGAGTTATGAAATGCTCCGAGTTAAGAAGTACTACGACTTAGAGGAGTTGCTGACTTAACAAGCTGCGACTTAAGGAACTCGTGACTTGGCTTGAGTCGTCCACGACCTAAAAGCCACGAGGTTAAAGTCCAGAGCCCATACCTTTATCTGATAAGTCGGCCACGACTTAGCACTTGCCCAATCCCTTAACTCGTCACTGACTTACCTTAAGTCCTCCACGACTTAGGACTTGGGAAAATCTCCAAACAACTTCATCACTGCATTTCTTGAGTCGTGTATGGAATGCGACTTATCTTAGGTCGCTCGCGACCTACGACCTAGCTTAAGTCGTACGCGACCTAAGACTTAGCCATTTCTCTGCCCAGAATTCAGAGCTGTTCCTATAAATACCCCATCACTTCCAACATGAAGAGGACTTTTGGCCATTCATTTCTTCAAGCGCCGTTACTCTATCGAAGTCTCCTCTCATTTAGCAATCAAAGATCTTCAAGCATTCGAGACACTACAACAATCTTCAAGAAGAACTCCTTACATCCAACACGGATTCATCGGGTTTCTTCATCAAAGATTGAGCTATTAGTCAAGAGTGCTTTCGTGATCAAGTTGTATTGTATTTTGAAGGATATTGTATCAAATTGTAACCGAATCAGCAATAAAAGATTATAAAGTGGACGTAGGCTCAATTACGGGCCGAACCACTATAAACCTGTTGTTCATTTACTGCTTTTCTGCCATTTTCAGCTTATATTCTGTTCCCGTACCAACGGGTGGTGCTTTCACGATTCTATTACATACACCGGGTGTTAGCGTTCACTTTTTATCGTTAACACATTGAGCCGTGAATCCATGGTTTGATACCAAAGTGGTACTTTCCATATTATTTTAAAAGGATTCTCAAATATTTTTGAAAAGGGTATTTTGTGAATATACTGAATTCGGTAAGATAAGTACATACTTTTGGATAAAGAGCTTTAATTTATTTAAAATTTAAATTAAATAAGACTTGGGGTTTTTCAGTGGAAAATGGAATATTTTTGTTGAATGATTATTTATTTGATAGTTAAATAACCGACTATCAATCTAGACCGAAAATATAACTTTGGGAATATCTAGAAGGAATACGGTAATTATATGGTACAGTTACCGTTCGAGGTGCTATACTGTGCGTGTAAACTTGTTTCGTTCTTCTAGGACTTTTATAAGGAAATCCATCCACTAACGGTTAGGAGGTGATCTCCGATCTTATTTTCGTCTGTTAATTTCCTAAAGAACCGGGGTTGAGTTTACTGGGAAATATCGAACGTTGTTTCAAAGAGACCGGGACGGATAAATTATCCGAAAACCACTTCGATCCAACGAGTACGATTTCGTGGTGAAAACAAGTGCATGGAGTCGAAGATGGAGCAGTGAAGTGCAAGGGCTAATCGCTACTAATCCTGAGGATTATTCCAAAATGGATGTAGTAGGAATAGTGCCTTCCGTTCCATTAGGACCTAGAACAGACTTGTATGGATGAATGCTATCAGTACATTGTCATTGGAGGATAATGAGCATTCGAAGTGAAAAATTCCTTAATAAGGTAATCATAGCCTCAAACCTCACCAACCGAGAATGACTGAGAATTAGGGGAGATGCAGCAAGGCTAAGTGGGTTGCACCCAATTAGGGTTTGTTTATCACCATTCTAGATAACCTCAGATATTATTTATTACTACGGTATATGGAAAGAGCTCGAAAGAGATGGGAACACCCGAGATGATTGCATATTCGATCTATCCAGGTTAGGGATAGTCTAGTCTTGTGTTGTAGGGGATCCCGGCGTGGTCCTCGGTACGCTGTTTCTAGGCGTGTACTGTGATAGGTGGTACTCCAGTGCCTAGTCATTCGTATGAAATCCATTCTCCAATACGTACCTTTAGGGTTTTGATTGTAGAGCCTAGTATGCTGGAATTTAATTAATGTAACAATTTCAGCTATTTGAATAAGTATTTGTACTTAGACACTATTATAATATCAAAGGATTTGATATGAAATGTTTTTGTTATCATAAGGTAAAAACTCATCGTGTTTATGTGTGGCGTGGTCTTACGAGATACCTTTGATTTTCAAAGGATTTTGATAACTTTAATAATTCAAATTGAGTGTGTTTTCTCACGCTGGTTTTCCAGACTGACTCGGTTGTTATTTTATTATAATGCACGTGTCAGACCGAGTATTATAGGTTTATGTTAGGATGTTATGGAGCTTAGGAGACGAGCTGGAGACCGAGATGTATTCTCGTACTTGTTTATTCCGCTGTAGTGTTTTGTTGAAATTACCAGCAAATTGTGAGGGAATGTTGTTATAACTCTCCAGGCTGGTAAATATTGATTTGTGTGCTCTGATGTGAGATATGTATATTACAGTTTGATTTGTGTAAAGAACTATTTATATTATATGTTATTCAGTCCGCTGTGAGATTCTATTTTGTTTAGTTTCTTCTTTCTTCCATCAACTTCTTTCCCCTCAACAATCTGTCTTTCCAGCACTTGATCGTTTGGCATGTTATATAATGAGCATATTCATGTCCATTTTCAAGGGTCGAAAGGGCGGGCCATCACATAATTTTAATTCAACTTCTATTTTATTTAACTCATTTCCTTAGCTCATTTCATTTTCTTTACTTGGGTTAAATTTCATTTTCAAAGATCGTTTTCTTTTAACTTAACTTAGATTTCATTTCTAAAGTCATTTTATTTAACTTTTACATAAGTCAAATTTAATATCACTTATTCAAATTCAGATTTTATTTTGCTTAACAAAATTGTTTAACCATTTTAACATTTGGTTTTACTTACATTTTCCCATTTCATAAGTTATACAACTTATTATTTAAACTTCCAAATTCATATTATACAATCACTTACCACTTAAGTTTACTTTTCATTAACCAAACTCATTTTATAATTTCAAATCATGGTTATATAATCACTTTACAACTTAAGTGTATATTCACTTTTATTTGGTTCATCAATATACTTAATTCAATTCACTATCTCCAATTTAATTTAACTTTACTAAATTAAATTTTTTATTTCATATTACAAGCCCAAAACTCATTTTACTTATATTTATCAATTTCAACTCAGATTTTAAATTCAAATTTGTTTATCACAACAAAACTTAAAATTTTCAATTTACTAATGGCAGCAAATCAATCACACAGAAACTTGAAAATGATACTAATGATGCTACAGTCATCACCCTTATTATTTTCCAGCAACGGTAGTGAATTCAGTGCCTTATATTCTTTTAAAAATCCCTTTTATATTTATAAATCACATTTATAAATTCTTACTTATATAATTTCACTATTTTACTCCACTTATATAAGATTCATTTCAAATTTATTTATCTTATTTAGATTTATAATAATGTAACCTCTTCAAACTTTGAAAAACAACTTTCAAAATTAATGGGATTTAAAATTTCAAATTCTTAGTTTAAATCCATTTTTATTTATAAGTCACATTTATAAATATACTCATATAGTTTCATTTCTTATATATAAGATTATTTCACAATTGTAAATCATGTTAATTATAATTCCATGCTTTATAATTCATTTGCTTATACAATTTCTTCTTTTACAATTGTTGTTTTTTATTTAGATTATTTAAACAGCTTTTATTAACTTATATATATTTACATTTTCAAACAACCAAACAATCAATTTATATTCACTATAATAATTTCTGAAAAATTATTCCTTTATATATAAAATAAAATCGAGATAAAATTATTCCATTTACCCAATTTAAAAACAATACTATGTCGACTTGTCTCGTTTAAGTGTTTAGAAATCCCTATCGATAACGTGGCGTCCCAAATACCGACCAGAATTCAAAAGCAACTCAACGGATAAGTAAACACAATATAAAACATTTTCATATTAAAATACGCGCTCATATATATAATACACTGAAACTCAATCTAGAGTGCTACTGACCCTATCTATACTGAGTACACATCAAAGCCTAGGAATATACTAAATCTAAGCTCTGATACCACGTGTGACGACCCACAAATCCGTACCCTTTGAATTGACAATAAACCACGCATGTCCAACCCAAAAAGCACAGACTGACGGAAAGTCATAAGAAAGAAGAAAAAAAAGAAGAGAAGAAAGAGAGAAGAAGGAAACCAAACAGAACAATACAGAATCTCACATCGCAGCGGAAAACATATAATATCATATCAATGACCTTTACAAAACAGAAACTGTAATATCATATACATCAATCAGAGTTCAACAATCAATCACTAATCATCAGCCTGGACAGTTATAATAACCTGTCCTTATAATTGCTGATAATATAAACAATAACAAAACAGTGGAAAATAAACAGATATGTGTATACGAAAATGAAGATCTCCAGCTCTCCTGCTGAAGCTCCAAAAGCACCCAATCTGAACCTGTAAATATACTCGGTCTGACCCGAGCATTGAAAGAGGAGAACGTCTGGATTAGTCTGGTAAACCAGCATGATAAAACACACTCAACTGAATTTATTAAATTACCAAAACTTTTCTTTTCAAAACTAAAATACCTCGTAAGACACGCCCATACATAAACACGGACATGTTTTTACCTTACGATAACCAAAACCTTTCATATCAAATCATGTTATGTTATACTAGTGTCTAGTATACAAATAATAACTAAAATAGCTAAAATTGTTACCATTATTAAATTCCAGCATACTGGGCTCTACAAACAAATGGCAGGCACGTAGTAGAGTTTGGATTTCCATACAAATGAGGTGAAGGGACTACCTTCCGGCAGTACATCTCTAGAGGAATGTACCGAGGACCATCATAAAGGATCCTCTACCAACACAAGACTGGCCTACCTCTATAACTAGGTAGTACCGAATATATCATCCCTCGGTCGTTACCGACCTTTCTGAGGGCCCTCATAGCATACAAACCACATTAATTTACATTCCGAACGTCATAGCGGGAAGAAATATATTTAGAAGAGGATGATCATATCCTAATTGAGAATGACCCACTTAGCCCTGCTGCATCTAACCCTGTTTCGGTCATTTTCGGTTGATGAGGCCTGAGGTAACGATTACCTTTTAAATATCACATATCACATCACTTTGAATGCCACATTGCCATTTCCATTGACTACTAATTGCCTTCCACAAAAATAGAACCCTTAAGCTCGTACGTCTCAAGGAGGGTGTTAAGCTATAAGAAGTTGCCTTCTCCGCCACCACTGATGTACGTTTGTAAAAATCAATGTTCGTAATCTTAGAAATGCAATGTCAAACACTCATCCATACAAGTTGTCCAGGAACAGGACAAACCGAAGGTACTTTCCTACCACATCCTGTCGGGAAATCCCTAGGATTAGTAGCGAATAGTCCTTGAATTGGATATTTCATAACGAAGAGACTACTGTTACTGGATGCATGTTGGGATTTTAACCCCAAACGATCAATAAGCAGTCCTTCACTATGAAAATCTTAAATATTAATATCATCGATAACCTGCACAATCGAACGCATATACGTCGGTCCAAAGTGGTTTTCAGATAAATCTAATCCCGGTCTCTTCGAACCAACAACGCAAAAGCATTTCTCAACCTCACACAGAAACTAAGTCTCATAGACTTATCACGTCTCCAACTTTCAACTTGCTATCCTTCGGCCATACAAGTTGTCCAAGCAATCACGAACCCTGTAAAGGCCCGCAAATCCGTACCCCTTGAGTCGACCATAATTCACATCAGTCCAACTCAAATTGAACGGATAATACGAATCTTTAGGGTGAAGAAGAAAAAGGTAGAAGAAAACAGAACAACAATATCACAGTATCTCACAATTGCAGTGGAACAAAATATAATATATAATAACATATTTTTATACAAAAGAATCCGTATCTGTTTATACTTACAATCATTAGAGTACAAAAATCAATACATCAATCTAGACAGTTATAATCACTTGTCCTCACACAGCGGAAATATAAACCAAGTACGGTAATACGTTTGAACTCCTTCAGCTCGTCTCCAGAGCTCCATAGCGTTATAACCTGAAACTGTAATACTCGGTCTGACCCGAGGATTATGATAAAATAACACCCGAGTCAGTCTGGAAAACTAACGTGAGAAAACACACTCAATTTGAATTATTAACTTTTTTTCAAAATCCTTTGAAAAACAAAGGCATCTCGTAAGACCACGTCACACATAAACACTATGGGTTTTTACCTTACGATAACCAAAACAGTTTTATCCAATCGTCTGGTATTATAGTAATGTCTAATCAAAGTAAATAGAAAGTAGCTGAAAAGCTTGCATCTCACGTTCCAGTATAGTTCGGCACAATCAAAACCGTACGGCGCTTATTGGAGAATGGATTCCATTCAATGACTAGGCCACTCGAGTACCACCCATCACAGTACACCTCTAGAACAATGTACCAAGGACCTCGCCGGGATCCCCTGCTACACAAGACCGGCCTACCCCTAACCTGGATAGACTGAATATGTTATCACCCCGAGTGTTCCCACCCTTACCATTGAGCGCTCCTTCGTTCATGCACAACCATATCCATTATACATAGGTTTCCGAGGACATCTAGAAAAGTGATAACATACACTAATTGGGTGAAACCTACTTAGCCTTGCTGCATCTCCCCTGTTTTAGTCATTCCCAGTTGATGAGACTTGAGGCTAAGCGTTACCTTTCAAGAAAACAATTCCACTTAGAATGCTCATCGTCCTCCAGTGATGATGTTCTGATAGCATTCGTCCATACAAGTTGCCCTGGGTTTGGACAAACCGAATCACTGTCTTCATCATCTCCATGGTATTCATTCGTTACGTTCAAACCGGATCGAAGTGGTTTTCGGATAATTAAATCTGATCCCGGTCTCTTCGAAATGATTAAGGAAATTGACCAATATTGATAGTCGGCTATTCAACTATCAATAAAACATCCATAAGCAAACACCAGGCCATATTATACATTTTTCCCCAAAATATTTATTTTCAAAATATCTTTATAAGATATATGATTCCTTCCAATAATCGAAAACAAATTCAAATACTTAAATCTGTTACCGGATATTTCCAAACCATCTCAACACTTAGAAATATTTCCAAATTTCCATTTTTATACTTAGAAAAATATTACAAGTCTTATTTTCCAAAATCTTTCAAATATCAACACTTAAGAGATATTTCGAAACTTATCTCATAAGTCTTCGGAATCACTAATAAATTCCCTTTTTCAATTTCCAAAACCCAGTATACTTATTTATAACCTCATTCAACAATTTACAACTTCTTTTATAAATTCAGATTTCTTTTTCAAAATTCCCATATTCAACATTTTGAAATTTCATTTCTTCCAAATCCCTTACAAAATTCCTTCCCTCAAAATCATATCCATTTAAAAACCCTATTTACGAATCTCGAGAGAATTTATAAATAAAAATTTTCAATCACTTCAAAACTATATATATAATAGTTATTTAAAAGGAAAATAATTTATTTTTAAAAACATGTTCAAGTAATAATTTATTTAAACTCATTTTTAGATAAACAATTAAATTTTCAAAGCATATTTTAAAAGTTAAAATTTACTAAAATAAATACTTCATTTTTAAAAATTTACTTACCAAAGCATTTCAATCCTAACTAGTTTAAAATTTCATAGTTTTAAAATAATAATTTTTTCCTTTTAAAAGCAAACTTACTTCTTAGAATTAAAAATATATTTTTAAAACCTCAATAACTAATTCAATTTATAAATTCCCCTCAAATCTCATTACATCACTTCCATTCCGATCTCCTTAACAATTTTCTCTTTTCAAAAATAGTATCCACTATTTTTCTCACCCTATTTCCATTTTTAATATAAATTCATTTTATGAATTTTATATTCCCAATTTAGCAACTGATATCGCTTACCTTATTTATAAACATCGTTTATAAATTCTAATACTCCTTTGAGTTTTACTTGTTTATAAAAGCAACTTATTTATAAAATTTCATTCTATAAATCCATTTCTTTATAAGTCTCATATATAATTTTTCAATCTAATTTTAATGTCTCCTTCAACTCCTTTTTATATTGTTTTTCCCGACTATCATTTATAAATTTCTTTTTATAAAATTCATTCTTAAAATACCCTTTTAAAAATTCATAAAAGTTAAGTATATCCTAAAATCAAATATATTTTTTTCTAACTCAATTTCTTTAAAATAACCCCAATTCCAATATAAATATTTTTATATCAAAAATTCCTCTTATTTCTTCAATTTTAAAAATATATTTATGGTATTTAAAATCAAAATTCAGGCCAATGCTACAATAGCATCCAATAATTCCAAACACTACAATAATCTATAATAGATTATTCTACAGATTCGATATATCACAATATATGAAATTAAATTCAACATTTTGAGGAATCCAGTTGGATCCCTCCAACCCGTTTTCCTGCATCCACAGATGTTAATGCAATATAAAAATACGAATCCCACTTAGAGGGGGATATCGCGGTATATAGGGTCATCTGCTATTATGCGGGGCGTATAGGGTCTCATCCGCTATAATGTCCAAGAATATCAATATATATATATACTATATATATAATATATCATTCAATAGATAATAATTAATAACTTCAACCAGCATTCAATAATTTATTTTAACTATTTAAAATAAATTCTAGTAATCCAAATGAGTGAGAATTTCTCACCTCGATTTATTTTTGCAATCCATTCCAAATTTAACTCTATTGCATAGATATTATGTCGCCGCGAATCCAACGTTAATCCAAACAACATGTATTAATTTCAAACATTTCAATTAAAACCAAAATTGTATGATAACCATATAATTTGATTTGTGTAATTACTGTAAATTTAGAAGTGTTTGAAATGCTCACCAAACTTAATTCCAAACAGCCTAGCTGTCATCATCGTCGAGCCTCTATCTCCTAATTGTGTGCATAAAGGTCGCACCACCCTAATTCTGTGAGGAGCAGCAGCCGCCTCCTCCAACCGAACTTCCACACATTACTGCCATACTTGCGTGCTTCCACCTCTACATCGCCATCCTCTGCTAAGCCGTGCGCCTCCCTACGTGTCACCCTGCTAACCCCATATCTTGACGACGCGTCCCCATCCACACGAGCAACCCACCTTCATGAGCTACTCTCGTTTGCTTAGAAATTTTTGACGCCCTCATCGCCGCTCGTGAAAACCTAGGCCGCGACCTAGACTACTCGCGCCTCCCCCTCACGGCGATCGCGCCTCACCCTACTTCGCATACAAGTGCCAAGTCTCCCCTCTTCGCGCGCGATTACCATGCGAGTCGCGATCGATTTTCGATCGTGTGGTTATCTTTGTTTTTGATGACAATGATTTCGATTTCTTTTTTTCCGACTTGATTTCGGTTTTTGAAATGAGATAAGGAATGGGAAAATACGTTATTTAAATGAGAATAGATGTGGGTACGGTGGCGTGTTGGAAAAGGTATAGTGACTGAGTGAAAGAAACAGCTCGGTCCAATCAAGGGAAATAAATTATTTAAATTTTCAAAATATCACAATTCGTCTCGATTTACGCAACTCAAAATTTCGAATCCCTATCAGGGTGTGCCGCTAGGCGTTCATAATGTTATACCCATATTTCGAACGCAATGGAAAAGGTTTCGAGTCCTAATTCGATTGTATGGAGAATATAGCTTTTTGGACCCAATTATTATATTAAATTTCGATATTAATTTCAGCGTGTTTCTATCCAGTACGATCAAACGATAACTCCAAACACTACTAAATTTGAAATCCGATAATAATACACTATTACGGATCCAGTGGAACTAGTTTCTTCGAATTCCGAGACTGTGCCTCAGATCGCTATTTTAACGTGTCGATTAAATCAACGATTTCAACAGTTTACGAAATTGCTTGAAATCCCAGTTTTTAAAACTTATTTACCCAATTCTAATTCAAATAGAATTTATATAAATATCAGAAATCATTTCGATTTCATATTCAACTCCAATTCAATTATTTAAGCGATTTTTAATTATTAACTCAATAATTAAATTTATTAATTAAATCGCTATATTTGGAACTTTAGTTTTTATTACACTATTTTTGATCGATAAACATCATATTGAAATCCCGTTCACATTCCAAACTCAACATTTAAACTGAATTAAATGTTCAAAATTAACGACCAAAATCCGGGTCGTTACATTCCTCCCCCTTTAAAAGAATTTCGTCCCCAAAATTGCTAACGCAGGAAAAACGCCCCAAACCCACTTAGCTAACTTGCTTATTTCACATTTCTAATCCTTTAATCTTTACCAAACATCAGTTTCCATTTCTAATTCAAAAACCTTTTATTTCAGTTGTAATTCAAAAATCAACTTTTTAGTTAACAAAGATTTTCCAAAAATTTTCTAACACCCTAAATTTCTAAAAAAATTTGGCAGAGTCTCCTTTATACGGAGGACCTTTTGCAATATGACAAAAGAGATAAATATATATACATCGGCCCACACGGTCGGAAAACAAAATATATATATACCAATATTTATATTTTGCAGTATTTAATCCGAAAATGTACCTTATTTAGCGTTTTTAAGCATTATTAAGCAAGCAAGTTTACTTCATATGCAAATGCGCAACCCAAATCTAGTCCGACAGCCTCCGGTTACCTGTACTTACTCAATTCAAACCACGTAAGTACCAAAACATCAAATTCAATAACATTTCACTTATTTAAATAATGACAACACATAAACTTCATAACCAATCATGCCAAACATATATTATAAGCAATTATAAGGTTCCGATACTAATTTAATTGCTTTCAATCAATCCATATTCTATTTAAATGATTTACAACCAAATTTATTGCATTCGATTCATATTTATATCAAAAAAACTCATATCCATTCCAAATTAATTCAAAAATAAAATTTATTCACTTCTATTAATTCATAGAATTTTATTTACTTTCGTTTGCGTCAAACAACAATTTTTTCTATGCAATTTCGGCGATATTCATTCAATAAGATAACCATTTCAGTTTATTGATATTTTAAATTGATTCCAAATCAATTTATATTTAATTCTATTCCACTACAAATTTTGATTTATTTTTATTCAATCAAATTCCATTCCATTTACTAATTATTTTAATTAGTTCATTCACTCAATCTACTTCAAATTTTTAATTCCATATTCAAATTCATTCATGAATTCATTTAAATGATATCAAGGCCATATTCAATTTATTTATACTCAAATTGAATTTATTTATAACTTAAATCATCTCTATTTCAAACCATTTCTATTTTATTCGACGGCATTTCAAAATATTTTTAATTTGCTTACTATTAAGTCGTACTCTCTTTATAACTCAAGTTTCAATTCCAATATTCAATCTACTAACTAATCCATCTAATTAGTTTATTCCATTTTCCAATTCACAATTAGATTTTTATTCCAAAAATCACTCCATTTAATTTACTTGAGTTTAATTTCATTTTAAAATTCAAGTTTGGACTTTATTTCTTCACTTTAAAATATTACCCTATTTTTATTTTGGGTTTTCTATTTCACTTTCAATTTTATAAATCACACAACTTATTTTTTCCACATTTCCATCAATTCTATACTCGAATATATTCACATTTTATTTTTAACTCGAGATTATACATTTATTTATAGCTTAAATATACTTTTATTCCATTTTTTCAATTTTTTAAGCTATGTAACTTATTTGCTCACAATTCTAAAAAAATTCACTTAAATTTTTTATTCCATTCAAATTCCATAACTTATAGTTATACAGTCACTTTATAATTCACATTTATATTCAATTCAATCAACTATTAATATTCATTTCAATCCACATTATTAGTTTCCTTCATTTATACACATCCAATTTCTTTTCATCCAATTAATCCACATTCCTTCGTCACCATATTTATCACTTAGTAACCATTTCATCAAATTCATTTTACAACTTAAGTTCATACTCAAATTGTTATTAATCAGCATTCTGAATCATATTCCATTCACTAATTCATTTTCAATTCAATCCTTTTAATTAGTTCACTTCACTAATTTATTCCTTCACTTAATTTAACTTAAATTCCATTTTAACTTTCTCAATTTAAATTTTTATTCCAAACATCAATTTTAACACTTCTTTCCTATTAATATCATCTTCCACAGGATTCCAAAATTTTTAAGCACCCGGTAATTATTTCAAATCACTTTGAAATCATATATATACTCTCCTTGGTTTAACAAAACACTTCCTTGGATTTTCAAAATCAACCCGATTTTATCCAAAACATTTCTTTTCGGAATTTTTAAACAAAACTTATTTGCTCAACAAATCTGAATCAGATCAATGTCGGTAGCAATCCGTCACTTAGATACTCACAAATGAATACTGATGATATGGACGTCATCATCAGAATTATTTTCCAGCGACTGAAGTGAGTTCAGTGCTATATCACTTCCAAAAATCCATTTAAAACACTTTCTATTCAAAAATATTCAAATTTATCTCCATTATTCTTTCAACCCTTTTGGAAAACATTTTTAAAACTTCCGGGATTTCAAAACTTCCAAAAACTTAGTTCAAACCCATTTAAAACATTTCTCAAAGCTTTTGGGATTTTAAATCTCCAAATTTCGGTTTGAACCCATTTTAACTATAATCCATTTGCTTAATTCATACTTATACAAATTAATTTTGGTTTGTATAAACAATTTCAATTTTTATAATCCTGTTTTGATTATATAATAACAACCAAACACATCACTATAATGATTTTTAGAAAATTATTCCATTTATATCAAAATATAGTTTCGGTAAAATTATTTCATTTACCCGCTTCAAAACAATACTGTGTCAGTTTACCATGTTTAAGTGTTTAGAAACCCCTGTCGATTTTGTAGCATCTCACTGCTCGACCAGAATTTATACACCACTCAACAGATAGATCAACACAATACAAAGCCATTTACATGCACTAACAAATACGTGTTCATATCTATTATTACACTCAACTCATTCTAGAGTACTGCCGACTCTATCTCTAATAAGGAATCCCCACCAGAGCCAAGGTTCTCGCTTAACCTTCAGCTCTGATACCAAGTCTAAAGGCCCGCAAATCCGTACCCCTTGAGTCGACCATAATTCACATCAGTCCAACTCAAATTGAACGGATAATACGAATCTTTAGGGTGAAGAAGAAAAAGGTAGAAGAAAACAGAACAACAATATCACAGAATCTCACAATCGCAGTGAAACAAAATATAATCTATAATAACGGATTTTTATACAAAAAAATTTGTATCTGTTTCTACTTACAATCATCAGAGTACAAAAATCAATATATCAATCTGGACTGTTATAATCACTTGTCCTCACACAGCGGAAATATAAACCAAGTACGGGAATACGTCCGAACTCCTTTAGCTCGTCTCCATAGCTCCATAGCATTATAACCTGAAACTGTAATACTCGGTCTAATCCGAGCATTATAATAAAATAACATCCGAGTCAGTTTGGAAAACCAGTGTGAGAAAACACACTCAATTTGAATTATTAACTTTTTTCAAAATCCTTTGAAAAACAAAGGCATCTCGTAAGACCACGTCACACATAAACACGACGGGTTTTTACCTTACGATAACCAAAACATTTTTATCAAATCGTCTGGTATTATAATAATGTCTAATCAAAGTAATAGAAAGTAGCTGAAATGCTTGCATCTCACGTTCCAGCATAGTTGGGCACAATCAAAATCGTACGACGCTTATTGGAGAATGGATTCCATACAATGACTGGGCCATTGGGGTACCGCCCATCACAGTACACCTCTAGAACAATATACCAAGGACCTCGCCGGGATCCCCTGCTACACAAGACCGGCCTACCCCTAACCTGTATAGACCGAACATGTTATCACCCCGGATGTTCCCACCCTTACCATTGAGCGCTCCTTCTTTCATGCACAACCATATCCATAATATATAGGTTTCCGAGGACATATAGAAAAGTGATAACGTACCCTAATTAGGTGCGACCTACTTAGCCTTGCTGCATCTTCCCTGTTTTAGTCATTCCCGATTGATGAGACTTGAGGCTAAGCGTTACCTTTCAAGAAAACAATTCCACTTAGAATGCTCATTGTCCTCCAATGACGATGTTCTGATATCATTCGTCCATACAAGTTGTCCTAGGTCTGGACAAACCGAATCACATCTTCATCATCTCCACGGTATTCATTCGTTACGTTCAAACCGGATCGAAGTGGTTTTCGAATAATTAAATTTGATCCCGGTCTCTTCGAAACAATTAACGAAATTGGCTAATATTGATAGTCAGTTATTTAACTATCAATAAAACATCCATAAGCAAACACCAGGCCTTATTATACATTTTTCCCCAAAATATCTATTTTCAAAATATCTTTCTAAGATATATCGATTCCTTCCAACAATTGAAAACAAATTCAAATACTTAAATTCGTAACCGGATATTTCCAAACCATCTCAACACTTAGAAATATTTCCAAATTTCCATTTTTATACTTAGGAAAATATTACAAGTCTTATTTTCCAAAATCTTTCAAATATCAACACGTAAGAGAATATTTCGTAACTTATCTCATAAGTCTTCGGAATCACTAATAAATTTCCTCTTTCAATTTCCAAAACCCAGTATACTTATTTATAACCCCATTCAACAATTTATAACTTCTTTTATAAATTCAGATTTCAATTTCAAAATTCCCATATTCAACATTTTGAAATTCCATTTCCTCCAAATCCCTTACAAAATTCCTTCCCTCAAAATCATATCCATGTAAAAACCCATTTACGAATCTCGAGAGAATTTATAAATAAAAAATTTCAGTCACTTTAAAACTCTATATATATATAATAGTTATTTAAAAAGGAAAATAATTTATTTTTAAAAACATGTTCAAGTAATAATTTATTTAAACTCATTTTTAGATAAACAATTAAATTTTCAAAGCTGATTTTAAAAGTTAGAATTTACTAAAATAACTTCATTTCTAAAAATCTACTTACCAAAGTATTTCAATCCTAACTAGTTTAAAATTTCATAGTTTTAAAATAATAAAATTTTCCTTTTAAAAGCAAACTTACTTCTTAGAATTAAAAATATATTTTTAAAACCTCAATAACTAATTCAATTAATAAATTCCCCTCGAATCTCATTACATCACTTCCATCCTGATCTCCTTAACCATTTTCTCTTTACAAAAATAGTATCCACTATTTTTCACACCCTATTATCATTTTTAATATAAATTCACTCTATGAATTTTATATTCCCAATTTAGCAACTGATATCGCTTACCTTATTTATAAACATCGTTTATAAATTCTTGTACTCCTTTGAGTTTTACTTTTTTATAAAAGCAACTTATTTATAAAATTTCATTATATAAATCCATTTCTTTATAAATCTCATTTATAATTTTTCAATCTATTTTTAATGTCTCCTTCAACTCCTTTTTATATTGTTTTTCCCGACTATCATTTTTAAATTTCTTTTTATAAAGTTCATTCTTAAAATCCCCTTTTAAAAATTCATAAAAGTTAAGTATATCCTAAAATCAAATACATATTTTTCTAACTCAATTTCTTTAAAATAAGCCCAATTCCAATATAAATATTTTTATATCAAAAATTCCTCTTATTCCTTCAATTTTAGAAATATATTTATGGTATTTAAAATCAAAATTCAGACCAGTGCTACAATAGCATCCAATAATTCCAAAAACTACAATAATTGATAATAGATTATTCTACACAATCGATATATCACAATATATGAAATTAAATTCAACATTTTGAGGAATCCACTTGGATCCCTCCAACCTGTTTTCCTGCATCCACAGATGTTAATATAGCATAAATGAAATGACCCTCTCTTTTTTAGACCTTAATTTGTAAGGATTTTTTTTACATAGATATATATATATATATATGAGATATACATATACATATTTCTGAAGCCTAGAGTCATTTTTTTCAAACAACATATATCCAGGATCAAAATAATTAACCAATATAAATATATCAGTACATTCACAAAGACATGCACATACATGTGAGGATGTATATGCCTCTCTTGTTTGAATCAGAATTCTGGAAAACAAGAGGATATTGGATTGATTGAATTTAATCAATCCACACATAGTTCAGTGTTATATGCAATAAAAATTCCATTCTTGCATGAATACCTATATTTATATATTTTTAAACTCCTGATTCTTTGCTAATTCTCTAAGGAATATAAATTCTAGAAACCAGATAATTGTGATATTATTGTCTATAAATTAATGGTTTGGTGCTTGGGTTCTGAAAAAATGATAGAAGTGTTTATCATTATCCATGTTTGATTTTTCTTATAAAATCTGTCTAGAATACAGGCTCTTTTCTGGAATAGTTTTAAGTGATCTAACATATTCAACATCTTGATTCATTGATGTCAGTATGCTTTAAATTAAATGAAGTGCAAACTTGAGTGTGTTTCCTGTAACCATGGGTGTCAATCACATGGTTCAACCAGACTCTTTGTTATGGTGTAACCCATCTGGTCTTAAAATGCATTTTGATTAAAACCTGAGTGAAATGGAATTCAGATTCCTATTAAAAATACAAAGAAAAAGGTGTGTTAATATCTGTACCAAAACATGTTTATGTGTGTATATAACTGCAACTATTTTGGATCTGGCTTTCAACTCCCATATTACAGATTTTTTTTCTTTATTTAAAAATAAGGCATGAAACATTTGTATAAAACAAGTTGAATTTATGGAAAACATTACAGTCATATAAAGACATTCTCCTTATGCTTATTATCTTTTGTATACATATGCCATGGAAGAAAAATAAAACCATTTAATTCTTATGAGAATCAACTATCCAGATTTTCCCAAAACTTAATTCCTTTCCAAAGACTCAAGATTGACTAGTACATTTATAAAATGTAATCATTCAATTTTAACATAGTGTTCTTGCTGAATCCACTTACAAGATTTTGATTAACTGCTATAACATATTTTAACTAGATTTATAGATTCCAGATACAAGTCAGTCTCTTAACAAAATACTTAACAAAACATCCATCCAATATTCAACACTTAATACAAGTAGCAATTTAAATTATCAATACATGCAGATTTCAACATTTAGGCTCTTATCTAACTAAGTTTAGCATGCTATAATCTTCTTCTCAAAGCCTTGCTCCTACTCCTACTTAGTTGCTGCAATCCCTGAAAATGCATTTGAAGCTGCCCCATATTAAATGAGACACCCCATATGCCATTAGCACACTAGGGTCAGACACATGTCTGGTATGAGAAAATCCACTAAAAACAGTTTACAATATCAAGTTAAAGTTAAAACAGGGATATATGTATATAACTCTGCCTTTAGAAAACAAGTAATTCATGTGTGCACTTTCTGTGTCAGTGTACAGGTGCACACTTAAGTCTGCCCTTCCAGAAACCTCAAAAAGACATGGCACATTTATACATTCATATAATTCAATCATGAATCAAATAAACATCCATACAAACAAGGAAATCACCCAAAATGAATTAGATCATTTATTCACAATCCAGATTTCATTCCAGGAAAACTCTAGTTCCTCTTTATATCAAATTCTTTTACTTTGATATATTTATCTACCTTGGTCTCATTTGCAATTAATTGAATCAATGGACACACTGTAATGAACTAATTCACTCCATTACACAAAGATCTCAGGACTTAAACAAGCCATGTGTCAACTTGTATTACTCAAGAAAACAAGTCATTCCTGCAGTGTTCTTGACCCCCATTTCCTAGTCAGGTTTTTAGTTAATAATAACTCTTTTGATTTTTTATGACTAAACCATTCAGTGATTTATTTCACTAATATTATCATGGCATCTCATATTATTCATGACCAAACAGAGACAAACAGGCAAACAACCATTCGTGACTAAATAAATAAGATTCTGTATGTATATATATATATATATGTTCTGGTATTTGTAAAAGGGGTATAGGCAATTAACATTGGCTCATGGCTTTTGAGAGAGTTTTTCCCTTTTGCAAACATTTGTGCTTGAGTTAAACTCAGAGTGACCTAGTTTCACTGAATCACAAAATTTTGTTTGCTATGTATATAAACATATATGTATTTTCATTGAATCAGGAGCATCAGCACATATGCAACCCTATTGCACCCCTAATTCCTTTTTGTTTCAAGCCTCAGCACTTATACATGAGTATATTGCAGCTTAACATTGTTTACATCTTTCTGGGTTGAGCCAAAACCAATACTACTTGCCTATTTTCAACATTTTATTTTCTGGGTATTTGTTTATGTTTCTAAACATTAACATATCAGAGATCTGGGTTTATAAAACATATATGTATACTAACAATACTTAGAACTTTCATATAATGAAACAAGTAGAACAACCAAAGAGAATCAAAACATTTTCAGTTCTAAAATCACAAATAAGCATTCACATATGAAAATACACTTTCAAGAAAATTACTTATAACTGGCTGCCTACATTGGGACTTATTACCTTAGATTTTGAGTGATTTTTCTCACCTAGCTCTCTTTTACTTCCTAGTTGACTGGTAAGCCTCTGCCTTCAAATCTTTTCTTCACTTGTATTGTATTTATATGATATCTATATATTTTTCTCTCAAGAGCTATATCCGGGAAGAAGAAGGTTTCTCCTCTTCACTGCCTATTTATGCAGGGTTTTTCTTAGGGTTTAAGGCACTAGCTAAAGACATTTTTGCCCATCATAAATTATTAAACCCAAAATCTTACCCTCCCCGGCTTGGGTTTGTGAAGAGAAAGTGGTTATATCTTTTGGTTATTTTCAGAGATTTTCTTTTCCAGAAATTACTTTTCCTTTTTGTCTATTATCATGCTAAAAGTGTGACTTGATATTATTATTTATCAAATATCCTTCCTAATTCTGTCTATACAAAACACTTCTCTGTTTTATCTTTTTTTTTCTTTCTATTTTCAGCTTTCATTTAAATAGTATGTACTTCCTTTATTTATTTATAAGAGGATTTCTTCTTTTTCTTTCTGCCCATATTTAAAATATGTTGGTATATTTTATTTTGCTGATTTGAACTCTAGTACCTTATTAACATATATATATATATATATGTGTATATAAATCTTACTAAATTAATTAGTATACTCATCTGTATATATTTATACATTATTTTGTACTGACACACACATGTACATGTACACTCAGAAATACTTAGTAGTATCCATATATATATATATATATATACTTTTGCATATAGCTTTTAAGGATTTGACCTATATATATATATATATATTTCCATACACATCAACATGTATTTATTCTTAGAGTTCAGGAATTTAGCTTTAGTTCATGTGCATTTCCTGTGCACACATGTGCACATATACAGATACACTACATCAAGCTATATCAATTCCCTTATAAAATTTGTTTAAAAATTATTTTAAACTTATTTATATTTTTCAGAATAAATTCCTAAAATCTTGGGTCATTACATACACCCCTCCTTTTAGAAATTGTGTCCCACAATTTTCCTAAGCTTAAAATAAATTTTAAACTTAATTCAGAGAACAAATACATTCTCAACCAAATAGATTTGTAGTTCTACCATAATAACTAAAAATATATACACCTAAAAAGGAAAACAAATTAAAAATCAGAATTACCTTTAATCTGAAAATAGCTTAGGATAATTCATCCTAACTTTGTCTTCTAATTCCTATGTGCAATCACTAGGATCAAGACTCCACTGTACCTTCACAAGTTTTAGAGATTTATTCCTCAACTTCTTCACATCTTTTGCCAAAATTCCCACGGGATCCTTCTCATAAATCAAATTAGGATTTATCCGCACTTGGGTTGGGGTCTCAAGAATTTCTGCCTTGTTATGGACCCATCTTCTCAATTGTGATACATGAAAAACATCATGCATCCCTTGCATGTTTTTTGGTAATTCCAACTTATATGCCAAGGAACCAATTCTTTCTAGAATTTTGTATGGCCCAATATATCTTGGGGTTAACTTGCCTTGTTTCCCAAACCTCAATACATTTTTCATGGGTGATATTTTGATGAAAACAAAATTTCCTACTTCATATTCCACCTGCTTCCTTTTCATGTCTGCAAATTTCTTTTTCCTATCTTGAGCTGCTGCCATTCTTCTCCTTACCAACTCAATTTTCTCTTTAGTTTCTTGTATGTACTCAGGCCCTAAAATAGCTCTTTCCCCTGCTTCTGCCCAACATACTGGTGATAAGCATGGCTTGCCATATAAGGCTTCAAATGGAGCCATTCCTATGGTGCTTTGATAGCTATTATTGTATCTAAATTCAGCTAAATGGAGATAGTCTTCCCAGTTGCCTCCAAAATCCAGTGCACATGCCCTTAACAAGTCCTCTAGAACCTTGTTCACCACCTCAGTCTGCCCATCTGATTGTGGATGGTAGGCAGTGCTTAAGCATAATTCACTTCCCATGGCTTCTTGAAAACTTCTCCAGAATCTTGAGGTGAAGATGGTATCCCTATCACTCACAATAGTTTTGGGAATGTCATGCAATCTTACCACCTCTTTCACAAATACTTGTGCTAACTTTGGAGCATTCCTTTCTGATTTAACTGGGATGAAATGTGCCACTTTAGTTAGTCTATCAACTATTACCCATATGCTTGTGTTTCCTCTTTTGGATCTAGGCAGTCCATCTATGAAATCCATAGATATATCTTCCCACTTCCACTGTGGTATGCTAAGAGGTTGCAACAACCCTGATGGCTTCTGTGTTTCAGCCTTGACTTGTTGGCAAGTCATACATTTTGCAATGTATTTGGCCACATCTAATTTCATTCCCTTCCACCAGAAATCTCTTTTTAAGTTTTGATACATATTTGTATTGCCTGGGTGTATGGAGTATTTACTTCTATGATATTCATTCAATATTTCCTCCTTCAACTCCATGTTTTCTGGCACACATATTCTATTCTGGTTTCTCAAATAACCATTTTTATCAATATGGTAATTTATCACTTCCTCCCCCTTTAGTATGAGAATTTTCTTCTCCAATAAGTTTGTGTCTTGTTCTTTCATTTTTCCTACCTTCCAAATTAAATCTGAATGAAGTGTCATCAAGCTTAACTTCCCTATATTCTCCTGTGCACCATGCACATGTACATCCATGTGCACACAGTCTTTCTCTCCAATTTCTAATTCAACAAGCAAGGACAAGTCTTTAAATTCTTCTATCATTATCATGGCTAACTTAGCATGTTGTCTACTTAGAGCATCAACAAATTTGTTTGCTTTACCTGGTGTATAGAGTATGTCCAAGTCATAAGCAGCCAAGAACTCCACCCATCTATGTTGCCTCATGTTTAAATCTTTTTGTGAAAATAAATACTTTAAAGACTTGTGGTCAGTGTAAAGTTCAAACTTAGTGCCTAACAAATAATGTCTCCAAAGTTTTAAAGCATAGATCACAGCTGCTAATTCAAGATCATGTGTGGCATACCTTACTTCATGGGGTTTAAGTTGTTTGGATGCATATGCAATGACTTGGCCTTGTTGCATCAACACTGCACCCAAGCCAAATCCACTAGCATAAGTATATACCACTAATTCTTCATTTCCCTGGGGTAATTTCAGAATTGGAGCATTCACCAATGCCTCCTTCAACTGTTCAAAAGATTTCTCACACTTCTCTGACCAGACAAAAGCTTGGTTCTTCCTGGTTAAGTTAGTAAGTGGTGTAGAAATTTTTGAAAAGTCTTTTATAAATCTCCTATAATATCCTGCCATCCCCATAAATGATCTCACTTCACTCACTGTGCTAGGCCTCTTCCATGCTTGAATAGCCACTACTTTATTGGGGTTTACAGAAATCCCTTTGGCAGAAATGACATGGCCAAGGAAATGTACTTCCTCTTTCCAAAATACACATTTTGAAAATTTTGCCTTTAAATCTTTTTCCCTTAATCTAGAAAAAACCAGGTGCAAATGATTTTTATGTTCTTCCACTGTTTTGGAATAAATTAAAATGTCATCTATAAAAATCAGCACAAACTTGTCTAAATATTCTCTAAAAGTTCTATTCATTAAATCCACAAAGTATGATGGTGCATTAGTCAAACCAAATGGCATAACCAGAAATTCATACAACCCATACCTAGTGTTAAAGGCAGTGTACTTAACACTTGACTCCTCCACCTTCATTTGATGAAAACCAGATGCTAAATCTAGTCTAGAAAATACTTTTGCCCCTGCTAATTGATCAAAAAGATCATCTATTCTTGGCAATGGGTATTTATTTTTAATAGTTACTTTGTTTAATTCTCTATAATCTATATCGAGTCTTAAGGAGCCATCTTGTTTCTTAACAAATACCACTGGTGCTCCCCAGCAAGAATTACTTGGTCTTATAAAACCCTTTTCTTCCAATTCTTCTAACTGTTTCTTTAATTCTTTTAGTTCATTTGGCCCCATTCTAGTTGGCTTTTTAATCACTGGGCTTGCTCCTGGGACTAGATTGATTTGAAACTCTACTGGTCTATAGTGTGGAACACCCTTAACTTCCCCAAACACATCCAAGTATTCATTGACTATGGGAATTTCTTCAATGGTTAATTCAATGAAATCTTTTTCTGAGTCAACTAAATGATATAGTTTTCCTTCCTTAGCTACTTCCCATAAAACTGTGATTCTCTGACCTCTAGAATTTTGCAATGATATGGTGGATGAGTCTAAATTAATTATGGCTTTAAATTGCCTTAACTAGTCTACCCCCAATATAACACCTATATTTGGGTAATTCAAAACATATAAATTGGAAATAAAAATATTTCCTCCTATGTTTAATTCCACATCCATACAAATCATGTTTAAAACACTAGAACTCCCCAAAGGACTTTGTATATGCAATGGGGTTTCAACCAATATGCAATTTAGTTTTAGCATTTTAACTAGTTCATAAGAAATCAAAGAGTGAGTTGCCCCAGTATCATATACTACTGCTATGGGTATAGTACAAATAAGTAATGTACCTTCCACTTGGCTATGGTTTTCAGTATTACTCTCCACTGTGGCTTTGCCTTTGCCTTCCAAATTTGCCAATTTTCCTTGTTGTTTATACTCAGGACAATTCCTCTTCATATGCCCCTCTTTCCCACATAGATAGCACTTGAAAGCTCCTCCTTTCAATTCTGGACACCTAGGCTTGATATGCCCTTCCTTTCCACACTGATGGCATACAATTTTCTTCTTGGTTTCCTTAGCTTTGACATCTCCAGTGCCTTTGTTACTGACCTCTTCCTTCTTCTTATCATAAGGGTGATATCTCCCCTTACCCTTCTTGGTGTTATTGTTCTTAAAATTTCTGAACTTCTCCCTCTCTTTGTCATGCTGTTCTAACCTCAAAGCCAAGTCTATTACTTGATCAAATGTCCTGTAAGCATAAGGTAACATGGCTCTGCTAAGTCCTGGGTTCAAACCCTTAATGTATCTATCATTCTTGGATGCTTCATCTGCCACAAGCATTGCTCCATATGTGGAAAGCCCCTCAAACTTTTGAGTGTATTCAGTGACACTCAAAGTTCCTTGCCTAAGTCTAATAAATTCTTCTAGTAAGGTGGTCTTAGCTGATGCTGGTACGAATCTTGCTTCCAACATCTCCTTAAATTGATTCCAAGTGATTTCATTCTCACCTCTCCCTGCAATGATTACTTCCCACCAGCTTAAAGCTGCTCCTTTCAGCTGTCTTGAAGTGTAACAACCCGCATATTTATCGATTTTTTGTTTAAATATTTTATTTAAATATTTTATCGTTAATCAGATTTTGGTCCGAAAAGCTACTTTTTGCATACGGTCAAATTAGGACTCGAGACCACCTCCATTGAATTCAAAATGACGTTTGCGATCTTTTTAAGTATAAACTTTGATATGTTTGGAGTTAGTGGAATTTTCGCTACTTTTTCCCACTTGTGACTTTGGTTTGGACTGCACCCATATTACCTCAGCCCAACCCCCTTCTCTTCATAACTTCATCTCTTCACTAAAACATTAAAGCTTCATCAAAAATGGAGGAGGGAATGGGAAATTAAAACTCCAAGCTCAAGTCTTCAATTCAAATCCATCATTCAACTTCAAATTCAAGAGAAGACTTTGATTTAAGCTAGTGGTTGTTCTTGCATAGCATTTCAAGCTTCATCTTCATCCATTTTAGTGAAAAGGTGAGATTTTTATCTCACATTCTTGTCTATAACTATCTTGGACTGTTGGAAAGGAATTCCTATCACCTTAGCATGCATATTTGCATTTGGTTTGGATTGGATTGGCGAAAAGTTCCAATTTTTAGTATTTTGGCGAAAAACTGGCCTTAGGTCGCTTTGGAACTTATAGGTCGCGCGGTCGCTAGGTCGTTAGGTCGTTTCTGACCTTATTTCGCTCGGCAACACTAGGTCGTTAGGTCGTTCTCTAGACCTTAGGTCGCTAGGTTGCTCGTCTTGGTTGCACGATAGGTCGCTCGGCCGATTCAGTCCCTAGGTCGCGTCCCTTTTAGGTCGTTAGACCTTAAGTCGCTCGCCACTGAATCTTGTTAGGTCGCTCACCATTGAACCTCGTTAGGTCGCTGCAATCATAGGTCGTAAGTCGCCCGTTTATACTACCCCTTATGTTGTTAAGTCGCTCGACCATGATGCCATTTTAGGTCGCATGACCTTATTTTTTTAGGTCGTTAGACCTTACTCCCTGAAGGTCGCTTGACTAGCTTGAATCCACTAGGTCGCTCAACCACCTATTCCACTAGGTCGCTCGACCTGTTATGTTTTAAGTCGCTGGCAGCTTTGCTCGGCTATGTTGGGTCGCGCACATCTTTAGCTCGACCAAGTTAGGTCGCGCATCACTATCTACCTGTTAGGTCGTTCGCCCAGTTAAGTCGATCCATCTCTTAGCTCGACCCTGTTAGGTCGCGCACCTTTTAAGTTCGACTTCGTTAGGTCGCTCCACACCGTTAGGTCACTCGCCTTTTTACACTTAGGTCGTTTGACCTGTATTTCACTAGGTCGCTCGACCTGTTCTTCTGCTGGGTCGCACGACAGTCTACCCTTAGGTCGTTCGACCTATTTGACTTAAAGTCTTTGCACTTTAATTCGACCACGTTAGGTCGCAAGTATATTCCTACTTTGATGGTTTTGGGATTTATTTCTTTGGACTTTACACACGTCTTCGAATGTGAATTTATGTGATTCGATTTGTTTCAACAATCGTTTTGTGACTTGCCACTCTAAAGACATAGAGGTTTCAATACTAGTAGTAAATATCAAAGCTCTTTCATCAATTTCAACTTTATTTTATTACAAAGCTCTTTTTCCTAAACCGTTTTTCCAATCTATTAGTATATACAAGCCTTCACTTCACTCGGATGAGAAATCGAATTAAACGACTTAGTAAAACGAGTGGTATGAAACGCTTGCGTTCACTTCGTCGGTTAGCTCTTGGACTTGTTCGATTGAACCCTTTTGTGACAATTTTCTAGTGAAGATCTACAGCTTGTTCGTAAATATTTAAGTTAAGCAAGTGGTTCTAAACTCATATATTTACTAGCTTGGTGTGATTGACACTTCTTGATGATCATGACGATCATTTTTGTGATTTCATTTAGACTAGCAATTGTGCGATGTCTCTTTGTCTACGAGGGAGACTAAACCCCGTTTGTGTGATGTTTCACCATCACATATGTGGGGTAGCGCCCCATAGTCTTCGGGCCGTTCGTGTGTCAAAAATTTAATGGATAGCTTCCATGAGATAGCTTCTCGTTCTTGTGTTACACGTGTTGGTGAGTTTTCATGCTCCCGTTCTTGTGATAGGCCTCCCACTTTTTATGTGATTTCTGGATTTCGTGTGTTGATTTCTGGAATTTATGCTTCATCAATTTTCATGATTTTCATTGATATGATATCAATTTTTGTGCATTGGTGAATTTGTGTGTCATTGTCTTGTTATGAATACAAGTTTAGGGTATGATACCCTATTTTATCTTTGAGAAGATTCTTGTGATATTGATTAATCTCTTGTTGATTTTCAATTATATACTTATAGTAGTATGCCACGATGGTTATTACATGTTCATGCCATGTCTTTTACTTTATACATATCATCTGATATTTATAGCTAGACTGATCCATTTATTATTTTCTTATAAATAATACTCGGGTCAGACCGAGATGTTACAGGTGCTTCTGCTTGACTTCTCTTCAGGATTATTCTGACTTTTGGCCAACTACATTGATTAGTAGTTTTTGGATGTACACATTTGAGATATAGACTCTATGTTGTGTACTTATTCTTTTGTATAGCACGTGTTGCTATTCTTTTGTATTATCGTGGATCTTTCCGACCACTACTCTGATGTATACTTTCATATGTTATATATATATTCATATCTTTTTCCGCCTTTGTGATATGGATGTCTGTTACTGATTTATGTTATGATTATTTCTATGTTTGTTTCCGAAGATTATATATAGCCACTGTGTGATAGCTTTGAGTTTGTATCGGTATGTCGGATTTCCTCCTTAAATGATATGCATTCTATTCTATCTGACATATCGGTGCTCGCACAAAGAAGTTACATGGATGGTCGCTCCTACACAGCCATATTCTCCGTACTAACTGACAGCACTACATCGTAGTGTTCTTGGTTAGCGTGTGTATAGAGGTGGGGCGTTACAGCTTGGTATCAGAGCCAAACTTCGGAACAATGTAGAATAACTGAACAAGGATCATCGTCCTAAGTCCAACTTAGGAGTCGTGCCTTAGGATTTAAGTCGAGTCTTCGAACCGAATCATCCTATTTCTTCTTATGAATCCTTGTTTTACCTATCAAGACTTGCTTGATATTTATTTGGAGAATAACTTTTCTTCTTTTCTCTTCCTAAAAGAAGAGAATGTCTTGACCAGGTCGTCCCAGAGCTGGACCATCTACTGTTACTCCCCAGGATGGAGTTTTTATGACTGCTCAACAGCTTCTTGATTTAGTAAAGAATGCTCAAGCAGCTGGTCCTAATCAGGAACCTACTCATCCTAAGTCTGGATTTGCACGCTTGTGCAACGATTATACCAACTTGGGTGGGAAACCATTCAAAGGTTCTGAAACTATTATTGAAGTCCAGGCTTGGTTAAGAACATGCGATCGAATCTTTTCTCGCATGAATCTTATCGATCTTCACCGTGTTCAGGTGGCCTCCAATATGCTCCAAGAAAGAGCACTGGATTGGTACGAACTTCTCATTTCTGAAATTAATGAAGCTGATCTCACCTGGGAGCAATTCCGAGAACGCTTCGAATTAAAATTCGTACCAGAAGCAGAGAAGGTGACGTTGGCTCATCGTTTTATAGACCTTGTTCAAGGTGAATCCTCTGTGACAGATTATGTCGCATCCTTCGAGTCACTGTCTAAATATGGGGTTGAATACATCAACACCCCATTGAAGAAGAACCAGAGGTTCATCTATGGCTTAAACAAGAATCTCAAGAAGCCATTACTTCTAAAATTAGAAGTTTCTTTCGATCAACTGATTGATATTGCTCTTCGTCTTGAAGAGGCTGATAAGGACAGTGATGTTGAAGTGGTGGCTGCCAAACCAAACTTTAACAACAAGAAAAGGCCTAATAAGTTCAAGGGTCCTTATCCCAACAAAAAGGGTAAGCAAGCAACTCCTGCTGCAAAGACACTTTCCCCTATTGATGGGAAATGCTTCAACTGTGGTGCTAAGGGCCATTTTGCGAACAAGTGTTCAAAGCCCCGCTCTTGTCGCTATTGTAAAAGTCCAGATCATTATATGCATCTATGCCCTAAGCTTCAAAGCAAGGAGGGAAAGTTGAACGTTGCTCAAGCCCCTGGAAACACATCTCGCGGTCAAGGTATGTCTCATTCTGTCCTTGATGGCATTATTATATTTCATGATCAACCTATTAGAGTTCTCTTTGATACGGGTGCATCCCATTCTTTTATATCAAAGGAACTTGTAGACACTCTTTCTTTAAGTGTTGTTGCTTTAATGACTTCTCTAAGAATTGCGAATCCGGTTGGTGGATCCGCAACTCTTAGTTTGCTTTGTAAAGATGTGGAGATTATTTTGTGTGATTTTTCTTTCCTAGCTGATTTGCATGTCATGCGTTACTTAGGCTTTGGAATGATTTTGGGTATGGATTGGCTTAACCGTTATGAAGCTCATATCCTATGTCCTGAGCGGACTATTTATCTCCATCATCCACAATCTGTTAATCAGATTTCTATTATTCTTAAAGATTCGGATTCCGCTTTGGTTGCATCTTTATATTCTTTAAATCCTCGTGATGATGACAATGATGATGAGGAGGAAGTCATTTCTCTTATTTGCATCGTTCGTGAATTTTCCGACATATTCGAGCCCGTCTTAGGATTACCACCTAAGCGAGCAATTGAGTTCAAAATTAATCTTATACCTGGAGCTCAACCTATTACCCGTCCTCTTTATCGCATGTCCAATAAGGAGAATGAAGAGATGTGCAAACAACTATCCGAGTTGGAGACGAAGCAACTTATTCGCTCTAGTTCCTCGCCTTGTGGAGCTTCAGCTATTTTCGTAAATAAGTCCTATGGAACACTTAGGCTTTGCGTCGACTACCGCAAGCTTAATGATCTAACTATTAAGAATAAATATCCTTTGCCTCGGATTGATGATCTATTCGATCAGCTTAGTGGTGCTAGAGTCTTTTCACAATTGGACTTGGCTACCGGTTTCCATCAGCTTCGTATTGCAGAGGATAGTATTCCTTTGACTTCTTTCCGTACTCGTTATGGATCTTATGAGTGGCTAGTTATGCCATTTGGTTTAACGAATGCTCCGGCTTATTTCGTTGACCTCATGAATCGAGTTTTCAAAGATTTTCTTGATCGGTTTGTTCTCATCTTTATTGATGATACTCTTGTGTATTCCAAAACCGAGGAGGAACATGAAAAGCATCTTCGGATTGTATTGGAAACTCTTAGAAGCAATCAATTAAAAGCGAAATTTTCTAAATGCTACTTTTGGCAATCTAGTGTGAAGTTTCTCGGTCGTATTATTTCCGAATCCGGAATATCAGTGGATCCTTCAAAGATTGAAGCAATTCAAAGTTGGAAAAGACCGGAAAGCGTGACTGAAATCCGTAGCTTTCTTGGATTGGCAGGTTATTACCGCCGTTTCATAAAAGACTTTTCTAAGATTGTCGTGCCTCTTACTGGCTTAACAAAGAAAGGTGTTAAATACATTTGGTCGGACAAATGTGAAACTTCTTTTTAGAAATTAAAAGAACTCCTTTCTGATGCTCCTATTCTTATTATTCCCAAAGGGAATCAAGATTTTGTTGTCTATACCGATGCTAGTCGCGTTGGTTTGGGTGCCGTTCTTATGAAAAAAGAACGTGTTATTGCTTACGATTCTAGGCAATTGAAGCCGGCTGAGACTAGATATGCCACACATGATTTAGAACTCGCGGCTATCGTTTTCGCCCTTTGAATTTGGCAACATTATCTTTTGGGGGAGAAATTCGTGCTTTATACCGATCATAAGTCTCTAAAATACTTATTCTCTCAAAAGGAACTTAATTTGCGTCAACAGTGTTGGCTCGAGTTCCTTGCCTCTTATGATCTTGATATCCTTTATACCCCCGGAAAGGGAAATCGAGTTGCCGATGCACTTAGTCGCAAGCAATAAGCGGTTGTTTCAATGATGATATCCGAATGGAGGGATCTCAAGGATTTATCCACTTGTGAAATTCGAGATCGTGTCTCCGATTTATGTTCATCTCTTGTTTTATGTAGCCTTGAGGCTCGTCCTTCTCTTTTAGACCACATTCTTGAAGCTCAACAGCTAGATCCTGAATTGGCTTTGCTTGGCCAAAATCTTAAGGATAAAACCGATATTGAAGGTTTGAAAGACTTTGATATTGATTTTTGTAGCGGCATTCGAAAATTTGGTAGACTGATCGTACCAAATATTAGTGATCTTCGAAAAGATATTTTAGAAGATTCTCATCGTTCCAAATTTTCCATTCATCCCGGTAGTAGTAAAATGTACGCAGATATGAAGCGACTTTATTACTGGAAGGGAATGAAAGCTGATATTGCTAACTTTGTTAAGTGTTGCATGAATTGCCAACTTGTTAAGGCTGAACATCAAAGGCCAGGTGGGTTATTGCAACCATTGGAAATTCCAGTTTGGAAGTGGGATCAAATTTCCATGGATTTTATAGATGGCCTTCCCCGTTCTCGTTCGGGTCATAATAGTTTATGGGTAATCGTTGACAGACTTACTAAATCTGCCCATTTTATTCCCGTTTGGTCGAACCGAACCGTTCCTCTTCTGGCCAAACTCTTTGTCAAAGAAATTGTTAAACTACATGGAGTTCCTTCTTCCATTGTTAGTGATCGAGATCCATTGTTTACTAGTGGATTCTGGAAGAGTCTTCAAAAAGCTTTGGGAACGAAGCTTAATTTTAGCACCGCTTATCACCCATAGTCTGATGGACAAACTGAGCGTGTGAATCAAACTCTTGAAGATCTTCTTCGTGCTTGTGTGCTTGATTTCGGTGGAAGTTGGGAAGATCATATTTCACTTGTTGAGTTTTCCTATAATAACAGCTTCCAATCTAGTATTGGTATGGCTCCTTTCGAGGCACTCTACGGAAGGCCATGCCGATCTCCTTCTTGTTGGCTTGAGGCCGGTGAGAAGCTGGTTTTAGGACCAGATTTTATTCGTGATTCCATAGAAAAGATTGAACTTATTCGACATAGGATGAAAGAAGCCCAGAGTAGACAAAAATCCTATGCCGATAACCGAAGAAGAAAATTAGAATTTTCTGTGGGAGATCTCATATTTATTCGTGTTTCACCTATGAAGGGTGTTGTACGTTTCAGTCGATCAGGAAAGTTAGCGCCTCGATACATTGGGCCATTTCCTATCACTGAACGTATTGGTTCCATGGCTTATCACCTTTCATTACCGGCTCAGTTTTCTGCCATGCATGACGTGTTTCACGTTTCTCAATTACGGAAGTGCCTTCGGGATTCCGATTCGATGCTTGAGCCCGGTGTTGTGGAAGAGATTAAAGTTTCACCTAATTTAACTTATGAGCAGCATCTTGTTCGAATTATTGCTTCGGAGATCAAACGACTTCGAAATAAAGATGTTCCGCTTGTTAAAGTTCAATGATCCTCAAATCCTAAGGATTGCTCTTGGGAAACTAGAGAATTCATCGAGCGAACACATCCAGACTTACTTTCTCATGCTCTTTGAGATAAACTTCTTATTTCCAAATTTCTTTTTTGTTAATATGCTTTTATGGTTGTTACTTTGTATTTCCATCTTATATATTGCGAGGACGCAATTTCTTTAAGGAGGGGAGTCTGTAACAACCCGCATATTTATCGATTTTTTGTTTAAATATTTTATCGTTAATTAGATTTTGGTCCGAAAAGCTACTTTTTGCATACGGTCAAATTAGGACTCGAGACCACCTCCATTGAGTTCAAAATGACGTTTGCGATCTTTTTAAGTATAAACTTTGATATGTTTGGAGTTAGTGGAATTTTCGCTACTTTTTCCCGCTTGTGACTTTGGTTTGGACTGCACCCATATTACCTCAGCCCAACCCCCTTCTCTTCATAACTTCATCTCTTCACTAAAACATTAAAGCTTCATCAAAAATGGAGGAGGGAATGGGAAATTAAAACTCCAAGCTCAAGTCTTCAATTCAAATCCATCATTCAACTTCAAATTCAAGAGAAGACTTTGATTTAAGCTAGTGGCTGTTCTTGCATAGCATTTCAAGCTTCATCTTCATCCATTTTAGTGAAAAGGTGAGATTTTTATCTCACATTCTTGTCTATAACTATCTTGGACTGTTGGAAAGGAATTCCTATCACCTTAGCATGCATATTTGCATTTGGTTTAGATTGGATTGGCGAAAAGCTCCAATTTTTAGTATTTTTGGCAAAAAACTGGCCTTAGGTCGCTCTGGAACTTATAGGTCGCGCGGTCGCTAGGTCGTTAGGTCGTTTCTGACCTTATTTCGCTCGGCAGCACTAGGTCGCGGCAACACTAAGTCGTTAGGTCGTTCTCTAGACCTTAGGTCGCTAGGTCGCTCGTCTTGGTTGCACGATAGGTCGCTCGGCCGATTCAGTCCCTAGGTCGCGTCCCTTTTAGGTCATTAGACCTTAAGTCGCTCGCCACTGAATCTTGTTAGGTCGCTCACCATTGAACCTCGTTAGGTCGCTGCAATCATAGGTCGTAAGTCGCCCGTTTATACTACCCCTTATGTTGTTAAGTCGCTCGACCATGATGCCACTTTAGGTCGCATGACCTTATTTTTTTTTGGTCGTTAGACCTTACTCCCTGAAGGTCGCTTGACCAGCTTGTATCCACTAGGTCGCTCAACCACCTATTCCACTAGGTCGCTCGACCTGTTATGTTTTAAGTCGCTGGCAGCTTTGCTCGGCTATGTTGGGTCGCGCACATCTTTAGCTCGACCAAGTTAGGTCGCGCATCACTATCTACCTGTTAGGTCGTTCGCCCAGTTAAGTCGATCCATCTCTTAGCTCGAACCTGTTAGGTCGCGTACCTTTTAAGTTCGACTTCATTAGGTCGCTCCACACCATTAGGTCGCTCGCCTTTTTACACTTAGGTCGTTTGACCTGTATTTCACTAGGTCGCTCGACCTGTTCTTCTGCTAGGTCGCACGGCAGTTTACCCTTAGGTCGTTCGACCTATTTGACTTAAAGCCTTTGCACTTTAATTCGACCACGTTAGGTCGCAAGTATATTCCTAATTTGATGGTTTTGGGATTTACTTCTTTAGACTTTACACACATCTTCGAATGTGAATTTATGTGATTCGATTTGTTTCAACAATCGTTTTGTGACTTGCCACTCTAAAGACATAGAGGTTTCAATACTAGTAGTAAATATCAAAGCTCTTTCATCAATTTCAACTCTATTTTATTACAAAGCTCTTTTTCCTAAACCGTTTTTCCAATCTATTAGTATATACAAGCCTTCACTTCACTCGAATGAGAAATCGAATTAAACGACTTAGTAAAACGTGTGGTATGAAACACTTGCGTTCACTTCGTCGGTTAGCTCTTGGACTTGTTCGATTGAACCCTTTTATGACAATTTTCTAGTGAAGATCTACAGCTTGTTCGTAAATATTTAAGTTAAGCAAGTGGTTCTAAACTCATATATTTACTAGCTTGGTGTGATTGACACTTCTTGATGATCATGACGATCATTTTTGTGATTTCATTTAGACTAGCGATTGTGCGATGTCTCTTTGTCTACGAGGGAGACTAAACCCTGTTTTTGTGATGTTTCACCATCACATATGTGGGGTAGTGCCCCATGGTCTTCGGGCCGTTCATGTGTCAAAAATTTAATGGATAGCTTCCATGAGATAGCTTCTCGTTCTTGCGTTACACGTGTTGGTGAGTTTTCATGCTCCCGTTCTTATGATAGGCCTCCCCCTTTTTATGTGATTTCTGGATTTCGTGTGTTGATTTCTGGAATTTATGCTTCACCAATTTTCATGATTTTCATTGATATGATATCAATTTTTGTGCATTGGTTAATTTGTGTGTCATTGACTTGTTATGAATACAAGTTTAGGGTATGATACCCTATTTTATCTTTGAGAAGATTCTTGTGATATTGATTAATCTCTTGTTGATTTTCAATTATATACTTATAGTAGTATGCCACGATGGTTATTACATGTTCATGCCATGTCTTTTACTTTATACATATCATCTGATATTTATAGCTAGACTGATCCGTTTATTATTTTCTTGTAAATAATACTCGGGTCAGACCGAGATGTTACAGGTGCTTCTGCTTGACTTATCTTCAGGATTATTCTGACTTTTGGCCAACTACGTTGATTAGTAGTTTTTGGATGTACACATTTGAGATATAGACTCTATGTTGTGTACTTATTCTTTTGTATAGCACATGTTGCTATTCTTTTGTATTATCGTGGATCTTTCCGACCACTACTCTGATATACACTTTCATATGTTATATATATATTCATATCTTTTTCCGCCTTTGTGATATGGATGTCTGTTACTGATTTATGTTATGATTATTTCTATGTTTGTTTCCGAAGATTATATATAGCCACTGTGTGATAGCTTTGAGTTTGTATCGGTATGTCGGATTTCCTCCTTAAATGATATGCATTCTATTCTATCTGACATATCAGTGCTCGCACAAAGAAGTTACATGGATGGTCGCTCCTCCACAGCCTTATTCTCCGTACTAATTGACAACACTACATCGTAGTGTTCTTGGTTAGCGTGGGTATAGAGGTGGGGCGTTACATGAAGCCACTTGCCTCTTCCTTTGATCATCAAGCTGCATGTCATTGAAAATCCTATCCTATGTTCTCAACCATGCTTGAATTTCCATAATACTTTCTGTCCCTTCAAAGATTTTGCCTCCTAAATGAGTATAAGTCTTGAGTAATTTAGAGAGCTCTTCATGGGGATTTTCTTGCCTTTGTCCTGCCCCATCCCTAAATGCTCTCACCAAATCTTGCAGATTGACCATTAGTGGTGCATTGGAGGATCCAGCTCCCTGATTTGGTGGTCTTCCTACCATAGTTTGCTAATAATAATTTACATAGCTGGTTAGTTTTTTTTTTAACCCAAACTTGATCATCCAGTGATCAATCCCTACAAAATATTTTACTTATACTTTGTTTCTTAAGTTTTTAATTTCATAGAAAGATTTTATTTTAATTTTCAACTATGTTTTAGTAACATAGCTTTGTTACCAAATGAATTGACCCTCTCTTTTTTAGAACTTAATTTGTAAGGATTTTGTTTTACATAGAGATATATATATATATATATATATATATATATATATGTATATGAGATATACATATACATATTTCTGAAGCCTAGAGTCATTTTTTTCAAACAACATATATCCAGGATCAAAATAATTAACCAATATAAATATATCAGTACATTCACAAAGACATCCACATACATGTGAGGATGTATATGCCTCTCTTGTTTGAATCAGAGTTCTGGAAAACAAGAGGATATTGGATTGATTGAATTTAATCAATCCACACATAGTTCAGTGTTATATGCAATAAAAATTCCATTCTTGCATGAATACCTATATTTATATATTTTTAAACTCCTGATTCTTTGCTAATTCTCTAAGGAATATAAATTCTAGAAACCAGATAATTGTGATATGATTGTCTATAAATTAATGGTTTGGTGCTTGGGTTCTAAAAAAATGATAGAAGTGTTTTTCATTATCCATGTTTGATTTTTCTTATAAAATCTATCTAGAATACAGGCTCTTTTCTGGAATAGTTTTAAGTGATCTACCACATTCAACATCTTGATTCATTGATGTCAGTATGCTTTAAATTAAATGAAGTGCAAACTTGAGTGTGTTTCCTGTAACCATGGGTGTCAATCACATGGTTCAACCAGACTCTTTGTTCTGGTGTAACCCATCTGGTCTTAAAATGCATTTTGATTAAAACCTGAGTGAAATGGAATTCAGATTCCTATTAAAAATACAAAGAAAAAGGTGTGTTAATATCTGTACCAAAACATGTTTATGTGTGTATATAACTGCAACTATTTTGGATCTGGCTTTCAACTCCCATATTACAGATTTTTTTTTCTTTATTTAAAAATAAGGCATGAAACATTTGTATAAAACAAGTTGAATTTATGGAAAACATTATAGTCATATAAAGACATTCTCCCTATGCTTATTATCTTTTGTATACATATGCCATGGAAGAAAAATAAAACCATTTAATTCTTCTGAGAATCAACTATCCAGATTTTCCCAAAACTTAAATCCTTTCCAAAGACTCAAGATTGACTAGTACATTTATAAAATGTAATCTTTCAATTTTAACATAGTGTTCTTGCTGAATCCACTTACAAGATTTTGATTAACTGCTTTAACATATTTTAACTAGATTTATAGATTCCAGATACAAGTCAGTCTCTTAACAAAATACTTAACAAAACATCCATCCAATATTCAACACTTAATACAAGTAGCAATTTAAATTATCAATACATGCAGATTTCAACATTTAGGCTCTTATCTAACTAAGTTTAGCATGCTATAATCTTCTTCTCAAAGCCTTGCTCCTACTCCTACTTAGTTGCTGCAATCCCTGAAAATGCATTTGAAGCTGCCCCATATTAAATGAGGCACCCCATATGGTATTAGCACACTAGGGTCAGACACATGTCTGGTATGAGAAAATCCACTAAAAATAGTTTACAAAATCAATTTAAAGTTATAACAGGGATATATGTATATAACTCTGCCTTTAGAAAACAAGTAATTCATGTGTGCACGTTCTGTGTCAGTGTACAGGTGCACACATAAGTCTGCCCTTCTAGGAACCTCAAAAAGACATGGCACATTCATATATTCATATAATTCAATCATGAATCAAATAAACATCCATACAAACAAGGAAATCACCCAAAATGAATTAAATTATTTATTCACAATCCAGATTTCATTCCAGGAAAACTCTAGTTCCTCTTTATTTCAAATTCTTTTACTTTGATATATTTATCTACCTTGGTCTCATCTGCAATTAATTGAATCAATGGACACACTGTAATGAACTAATTCACTCCATTACACAAAGATTTTAGGACTTAAACAAGCCATGTGTCAACTTGTATTACTCAAGAAAACAAGTCATTCCTGCAGTGTTCTTGACCCCCATTTCCTAGTCAGGTTTTTAGTTAATAATAACTCTTTTGATTTTTCATGACTAAACCATTTAGTGATTTATTTCACTAACATTATCATGGCATCTCATATTATTCATGACCAAACAGAGACAAACAGGCAAACAACCATTTGTGCCTAAATAAATAAGATTCTGTATGTGTGTGTGTGTATATATATATATATATATATATATATGTTCTGGTATTTGTAAAAGGGGTATAGGCAACTAACATTGGCTCATGGCTTTTGAGAGAGTTTTTCCCTTTTACAAACATTTGTGCTTGAGTTAA
The DNA here is from genome assembly GCA_030737815.1 of Allium fistulosum. Taxonomy (NCBI): domain Eukaryota; kingdom Viridiplantae; phylum Streptophyta; class Magnoliopsida; order Asparagales; family Amaryllidaceae; genus Allium; species Allium fistulosum. Next base: position 1,035,585,394 of record CM060902.1, on the reverse strand, counting down.
ACGCAGAGTGACCTGGTTTCACTGAATCACAAAATTTTGTTTACTATGTATATAAACATATATGTATTTTCATTGAATCAGGAGCATCAGCACATAGGCAACCCTATTGCACCCCTAATTCCTTTTTGTTTCAAGCCTCAGCACTTATACATGAGTATATTGCAGCTCAACATTGTTTACATCTTTCTGGGTTGAGCCAAAACCAATACTACTTGCCTATTTTCAACATTTTATTTTCTGGGTATTTGTTTATGTTCCTAAACATTAACATATCAGAGATCTGGGTTTATAAAACATATATGTATACTAACAATACTTAGAACTTTCATATAATGAAACAAGTAGAACAACCAAAGAGAATCAAAACATTTTTAGTTCTAAAATCACAGATAAGCATTCACATATGAAAATACACTTTCAAGAAAATTACTTATAACTGGCTGCCTACATTGGGACTTATTGCCTTAGATTTTGAGTGAGTTTTCTCACCTAGCTCTTTTTTACTTCCTAGTTGACTGGTAAGCCTCTGCCTTCAAATCTTTTCTTCACTTGTATTGTATTTATATGATATCTATATATTTTTCTCTCAAGAGCTATATCCGGGAAGAAGAAGGTTTCTCCTCTTCACTGCCTATTTATGTAGGGTTTTTCTTAGGGTTTAAGGCACTAGCTAAAGACATTTTTGCCCATCAGAAATTATTAAACCCAAAATCTTACCCTCCCCGGCTTGGGTTTGTGAAGAGAAAGTGGTTATATCTTTTGGTTATTTTCAGAGATTTTCTTTTCTAGAAATTACTTTTCCTTTTTGTCTATTATCATGCTAAAAGTGTGACTTGATATTATTATTTATCAAATATCCTTCCTAATTCTGTCTATACAAAACACTTCTCTGTTTTATCTTATTTTTTTCTATTTTCAGCTTTCATTTAAATAGTATGTACTTCCTTTATTTATTTATAAGAGGATTTCTTCTTTTTCTTTCTGCCCATATTTAAAATATGTTGGTATATTTTATTTTGCTGATTTGAACTCTAGTACCTTATTAACATATATATATATATGTATATAAATCTTACTAAATTAATTAGTATACTCATCTGTATATATTTATACATTATTTTGTACTGACACACACATGTACATGTACACTTAGAAATACTTAGTAGTATCCATATATATATATTTACTTTTGCATATAGCTTTTAAGGATTTGACCTATATATATATATATATATTTCCATACACATCAACATGCATTTATTCTTAGAGTTCAGGAATTTAGCTTTAGTTTATGTGCATTTCCTGTGCACACATGTGCACATATACAGATACACTACATCAAGCTATATCAATTCCCTTATAAAATTTGTTTAAAAATTATTTTAAACTTATTTATATTTTTCAGAATAAATTCCTAAAATCTTGGGTCATTACAGTAAAAATACCAATCCCACTTCGAGGGGGATATCGCGGTATATAGGGTCATCCGCTATTATGCGGGGCGTATAGGGTCTCATCCGCTATAATGTTCGGGAATATCACTCCAACTACCAATATATATACTACTATATATATTATATATCATTCAATATATAATAATTAATAACTTCAACTAGCATTCAATAATTTATGTTAACTATTTAAAATAAATTCTAGTAATCCAAATGTGTGAGTATTTCTCACCTTGATTTATTTTTTAAATCCATTCCAAATTTAACTCTATTTCATAGATATTTTGTCGCCGCGAATCCAACATTAATCCAAACTGCATGTATTAATTTCAAACATTTCAATTAAAACCAAAATTGTATGATAACCATATAATTTGATTTGTGTAACTACTATAAATTTAGAAGAGTTTGAAATGCTCACCAAACTTAATTCCAAACAGCCCTAACTGTCATTATCGTCGAGCCTCCATCTCCTAATTGCATGCACAGCGGTCACACCACCCTAAGTCTGTGAGGAGCAGCAGCCGCCTCCTCCAACCGAACTTCCACACATTACTTCCATATGTGTTGTGCCTCCACCTCTACATCGCCATCCTCCACCAAGCCGTGCGCCTGCCTACGCGCCACCCTGCTAACCCCATATCTCAACGACGCGTCCCCATCCATGCGAGCAACCCACCTTCACGAGGTACTCTCGTTTGCCTAGAAATTTTTGACGCCCTCATCGCCGCTCGTGAAAACCTGGGCCGCGGCCTAGACTACTCGTGCCTCCCCTTCACGGCGATCATGCCTCACCCCACTTCGCCTGCAAGTGCCAAGTCTCCCCTCTTCGTGCATGATTTCCATGTGAGTCACGATCGATTTTTGATCGCGTGGTTAACTTTTTTTTCCTGATGAAAATGATTTCGATTTCTTTTTTTTCGACTTGATTTCAGTTTTTGAAACGAGATAAGGAATGAGCAAATACGCGATTTAAACGGGAATAGACGTGAGTACGGTGGCATGTTGGAAAAGTTATAGGGACCGAGTGAAAGAGACAGCCCAGTCCAACCAAGGGAAATAAATTATTTAAATTTTTAAAATATCTCAATTCGACTCGATTTATGCAACTCAAAATTTTGAATCTCTATCGAGGCGTGCCGCTAGGCATTTATAATGTTATACCCATATTTTGAACGCAATGGAAAAGGTTTCGAGTCCTAATTCGATCGTATGGAGAAGATAGCTTTTTGGACCCAATTATTATATTAAATTTCGATATTAATTTCAGCGTGTTTCTATCCCGTACGATCAAACGATAACTCCAAACACTACTAAATTTGAAATCCAATAATAATACACTACGGATCCAATGGAACAAGTTTCATCGAATTCCAAGGCTGTGCCCCGGATTGCCATTTTAACGCGTCGATTAAATCGACGATTTCAACAGTTTACGAAATCGCTTGAAATCCTAGTTTTTAAAACTTATTTAGTCAATTCTAATTCAAATAGAATTTATATAAATATCAGAAATCATTTTGATTTCATATTCAACTCCAATTCAATTATTTAAGCGAGTTTTAATTATTAACTCAATAATTAAATTTATTAATTAAATCACTATATTTGGAACTTAAGTTTTTATTACACTATTTTTGATCGATAAACTTCATATTGAAATCCCGTTCACATTCCAAAACTCAACATTTAAAATGAATTAAATGTTCAAAATTAATGACCAAAAATCCGGGTCGTTACAAACCCAACTCACGCTTGTTCCCTTCGATGCCGCACCACCTACGTTCGTCGAGACGTTGATCAGGGACTACTATACGATAGGCCATCACCAGACACACCATCGACCAGAGTCTCGTGAAGCTCGGCCCTACCCTGGCCTAGAAATTCGTGCATGAACGCCGGCCATTCAAACGCCTATTGTCGTTGATCCTCTGCTCCAATTTCGATCATACCCGTTGGATTGGTAGATCGCACCTAGCTCTACAAGTTTGTAGTTGAAAGTTTCGGCTAAATGTTTACGGATTAGAAGAGATCGAGGAGAAAAAGAGAAGAATTTCTGGCTACTGGATTTAATGGCAGCGGCTAAGGTTAGGGTTCTCTAGGGTTTGTGAAAATTGAGGAAAATGAGGCCCTTTTATAGAAAATTTCGAAACACTATTCACCCGAAATAATTCCGAACTCCAATCAAAGCATGCCGCCAGGCGTTTGTAATGTTTTACCCCTATTCCGAACACAATGGAATATATATCGGGAGCCAATTCCATCGTATTTGGAAGATAGGTTTTCGAATCGGATTATTTTCATTAAAATTTACTTAAATAAATTTCTACGCGTTTCAACTTCGTACGACCAAACCGTACGTCAGATTGACACAAAATTTTAAATTCTACGATAATACAACATTACGGATCCAATGAAACTAGTTTCATCGAAATCCGAGACAGTGTCAAAAATGACTATTTTACACGTTAATTAATTATTTAAAATTTCCAATTTCTATAAATTAACTTTTAAATCAATTTTAAAAGTTCTCTAACTCCATTCTAATCCAAATAGAATTTAATTCAACTGTAAAAATCATTTTTATTCTTATAAAATTCAATTCCAATTATTTCTATAATTTCATATATTAAATTAACAATTTAATTATCCAAATAAATCGAGATATTTAAAATATAAGTTATTCAACTTCTAAAATTAACTTGTGAATATTTAAAATTAATTAAATATTCCCATTTCGAATGACCGAAATTCTAGGTCGTTACACCATGAAGGAATGGAGGAGGCGGAAATGTATGCGGGTGTGCTAGTAGGAGGACTAGGCGCACGCAAGTGTGAGTGAGAAGGGGGTGCTTTTGGGTTTGGGTATGCTATGAGGAGTGCACGCGTGTATGCAGTAACATGAAGGGGGAGGAGAAAGGAGACAGTTCGAGCTTCGGTTCAGGCGCATGAAATTGTGTGCATGAGGAATGAGGGGTGAAGGGGGAGAGTGTATGCATGGGCCGTGGGCTTTGGCAGGTGCATGAAGGAAAGAAGGAAGCGTACGCATGATCATGGAAGGAGGAGGCATGCGCAGAAAATCATACTAAGAATATGGATGGTAGTCTTGAATACTAGGGATTTTGCAATTTAGCCCTCTTAAATGTGTTCGATTGTGTGTATTTGGGGGAGGGAAGTTGTGCTACGGGCTTCAAGTGGGGTGCAAGTGGCATGGGCCTTGGGCCGCAAATGTTTGGATGAGGAAATTAGTGATGTTAATTGTTTTATTTATATTAGTTAAGTGTTCAAATTTAAAATGTGATATCTAACTCGTCTTGAATCCGTTTGACACACGGGATTTTACGTTGTGATCGTATGGACGAGTACAACGTTATACTGTAACTTGTCGATAGTTTTGGAAGTGTATAAATTATGATATATTAAAACGGACTGAATTGAACTAAGTAATTTTAAATAATAACGTCGTTAAATTATTATACCTTAATTGATGATATTTATTTAGCCAAATAAACACCAACAATTAAAATAAATTGAATAAGGAATTTAAATACCTATTTAGCAGAATAAAACAACATTCCACCAATTAAATTAATTGGTCATTTATTTAGCAGAATAAATCCCTGTTCTGCTATTTTATAGATTTGTACATCAAATTATATGTCGTTAATTGATATGCCAATATGAATAAGTAATGTGTTAACCAGTGATGGTAAATTGTTGAATTTATTTACATAAATGTTGAGTATGTAAATGCCAGTTATTAACTGGGAAAGTTAAACTAAATTATGGTAGCCTGTTTAAGTACCATTGTGGTCGCTAAGCCTCTTTCTGAATTCTTAAAGTTATGGATATAAATCGGTTTCAAATTTAACACAATTATAAATGTTTTATATATTTATTATTTTAGTAGAGTGTTTTATATAATTATTATTTATTAACAATTTTTAAGTTAATTAATTTATATTTAAAATATCGTTTAAACGATTAACTTATATCCTATATATGATTTAAAGTTATTTTATAATAATTTGATTTTAAAGTTAATTATTATTTAAAAGTTAATTATTACTTAAAGTTAACTACTTTATATTTTAAAGTTATTTTTATTTTATTTTAGATTTTAGATAATATAGCTTTAAAAATTAATTTATTATTATAATAATATTGTTTTAAAATTAATCTATTATTATAATAATATTGTTTTAAAATTTATTTACTATTATATCAATAATGCTTTAAAGGTAATTAATTATTAAGTTCAATCATTATATTATTTTAATTTATTTAAAAGTTTATTATTTATTTAATGATTTTTTAAAATATTATTTTACTAATGTTGTTTAAAGATTATTAATTATTTTGTTAAAGTTTTTTTTAGAAAATAAATTGTTTTATAAAAGGTGTTTAAGTATAATAAACCGTTTATTTAAAATGAAATCATTTTAAACGGGAAGATATGTATATAAGGGTTTTATTTAATGAAAAGAATTAATTAAAGGAATTTATAAATTTGGAAAAAGATTATGGATTTGGAAAAATGAGTTTTTAATGATTTCATAAAGGAGATTATGAATGAGTTTTAGAGATCTAAAAAAGAGGAAACTTTATAAATGGGGTTTCGAGATTTATAAGAGAATATTTTATAAATAAACTTAGAGATTTATAAAAAGTATTTATAAATAGATTGGAGATTTATAAAGGAATTTTATAAATAGATTTAAAAATTTATAAAGGCGATATTTATTTATAAAATCAAAGAGATTCATGGAAATGATTAGTATTTTGGGTTCTCTCCATTTTAATGACATTTAGGTTTGATCATTTAAATAAAGAGATAGGAGACATAGCCAATAGGGTTGCCAAACCCATAGGGTGTAGTCGACTCCACCTAGAGTTACCTGTAGTTGTTCTGTATGCATGGAGTGATGCACTCGGTCTTTGGGAGACCAGTTATGTTTTTCCAATGGTTCATCACTAGGGATGTATGTTACTTCGGAAGGATATCTCTGATCCTTGTGCAAGGGGACTGTCCTCGAAGTACTGAGGGTACCTCCATGGATTCCTATACAATTAGTGAACATGCCTTACCAGTTTTTTGATTATGTACCTATTATTATCGTGATGCACACTCACGAGCATCACAACTACTTGATTATTATTATTTTCACCCTTAGAAATTATTATAGTATCACTGGATTTTCTGATATAAATGTTTTTGTTATCGTAAGATAAAAACTCATATGTGTTTATATGTGGCGTGGTCTTACAAGATACCATTGATTTTAAAAAGATTTTACAAGTTATAATAAATAGAATTTCTTATGATTTGATTTTCTCACGCTAGTTTTACCAGACTGACCCGGGTGTTTTTTTCTATAATGCCCGGGTCAGCCCGAGCATATTTTCTAGATTTAGCTGGATACTTTGGAGCTTTCAGGAGATGAGCTAGATTCTCCAAGACGTATTCACATATCTTATATTTTCCCCTATTTTGTTGTTCTTGATTTCTCTATGTACTCATCAGCAATTGTAAGGACAGGTTGTTATAACTGTCCATGCTGAAATAGGTTAGTGTGCTCTAATTTGTGCTATGGCTATATAAATAAGATTATTTCTGTAACGACCCACTTTTTCGAACAGTTTAAGCTGACAAATAAACTGCACTTGTCAACTCAAATTGAACAAAAAGGTGGATTGTTAGGGGTGAAGAAAAAAGGTAGAAGAAAAATAGAAATAATCAACACAGAATCTCACAATCGCAGCGGAACAAAATATAATATATAATAACAGATTTTTATACAAAAGAATCTGTAACTATTTTATACTTACAATCATTAGAGTACAACAATCAATACATCAACCTGGACAGTTATAATAACTTGTCCTCATACAGCGGAAATATAAACAAAGTATGGGAGTACGTCTCTGTAGTCCAGCATGTCTCCTGAGCTCCAAAGCATTCTAACCTGAATCTGTAATACTCGGTCTGACCCAAGCATTATAATAAAATAACACCCGAGTCAGTCTGGAAAACCAGCGTGGGAAAACACACTCAATTTGAATTATTAAAGTTATCAAAATCCTTTGAAAACCAAAGGTATCTCGTAAGACCGCATCACACATAAACATGACGGGTTTTTCCCTTACGATAACCAAAATATTTCTATCAAAATCGTCTGATATTATAGTAGTGTCTAAACAAAGTAAATAGAAAATAGACGAAATGCTTGCATCTCACGTTTCAGCATAGTTATGCACAATCAAAACTGTATGGCTCTTATTGGAGAATGGATTCCATACAATGACTGGGCTGCTGGGGTACTATCCATCATAGTACACCTCTAGAAAAATGTACCGAGGATGTCGCCAGGATCCCCTACAACACAAGACCGGCCCTATCCCTAACCTGGATAGAACCGAATATGTTATCACCCCGGGTGTTCCCACCCTTAAAATCGAGCGCTCACTTTTTCGTTCACAACCATATCCATAATTTATATGTATTTCCGAGGGTATCTAGAAAAGTAATAGCATACCCTAATTGGGTGCGACCCACTTAGCCTTGCTGCATCTCCATTATTTTAATCATTTCGATTGATGAGGCTTGAGGCTAACGTTTACCTTTCAAGAACAATTTCGCTTATAATGCTCATCGTCCTCCAATGACGATGTTCGGATAGCATTCGTCCATACAAGTTGTCCTAGGTCTGGACAAACCGAACCACCGTCTTCACTATCTTCATGATATCCATTCGTAACGCTCAAATTGAATCGAAGTGGTTTTCAGATAATTAAATCTGATCCCGGTCTCTTCGAAACGATCAACGAAATTGGCCAATATTTGATAGTCGGTTATTTAACTATTAATAGACATCCATAAGCAGACATTAGGTCTTATCATGAAGTTTCCAAAATTTATTTTCAAAATATCTTTATAAGATATATACCAAATTTCTTTCAATATTTCAGTGTTTGGAAACAAATTCAAATACTTAAATCCATAACAGGATATTTCCAAACCATCTCAACACTTAGAAATATTTCCAAAATTCCTTTTCAATACTTAGGAAAATATTATAGGTCTTATTTTCCAAAATCATTTCAAATATCAACACTTAAGAGAATATTCGTAGCTTATCTCATAAGTCTCCGTAATCATTAATAAATTCCCTTTTACAATTTCCAAAACCCAGTATACTTATTTATAACCCCATTCAACAAGTTATAACTTCTTTTATGAATTCAAATTTCATTTTCGAAGTTCCCATATTCAACATTTTTGAAATCCCATTTTCTCCCAGTCCCTTATAAAATTCCTCTTATCAAAATCATATCCATTTTTTAAACCCCCTTTACGAATCTCGAGAGAATTTATAAATAAATTTTAATCACTTCTAACTCTATATATATGATAAGTATTTTTAAAGAATAATAATTTATTTTTTTAAAACGAGTTTAAGTAATTATTTAAAATATCGAAAAATCTTTTTATAAACATCAATAACTCATTTTTAGATAAACAAATCAATTTTCAAAGCTGATTTTAAAAAAATTAGAATTTATTAAAATAAATATTAAATATTAAAAAAATCCACTTACCGAAGTATTTCAATCCTAACTAGTTTAAAATTTATATAGTTTAATAATAAAATTTCCCATTTTAAAAACAAACTTAACTTCTTAATCAATTTTTTTTTAAATCCCAAAAACCAATTCTATTTATAAATCCCTCTTGATTTATAACACATCGATCCCATTCCGATCTTAACCATTTTCACTTTTCAAAAATATTATCCACTATTTTTTCCAACCCTATTTCCATATTCTAATATAAATTCACTCTATGTATTTTATATTCCCAAATTTTCATCTGATATCGATTTCCTTTATTTATGAACATCGTTTATAAATTTATAACTTCTTTGAGTTTTTCTTTTTATAAAAATAATCACATTTATAAAATTCCATTTTATAAATTTAATTCCTTATAAATTCCATCCATTATTGGCAATCTATTTTTAATATCGATTTCAACTTCTTTTCATATTTTCCAGAAATATCGTTTAAAAACCATCGTTTAAAAATCCTTTATATAAATTATTTTAAAATCTCTATTTAAAATATTTTTACGAATAGTTAAATACAAACCAAAATCAATTATTGTTTTTATCCAAATCAATTCCTTAAGAATAATCCAATTTCCTTATAAATATTCTTACATTCAAAATCTCCTTTTCAATCCTTTAAAGTTCCAAAAAATATATACTTATGGTATTTAAAATACCAAAAGTTAGGCCAGTGCTACAATAGCATCCAATAATTCACATCACAACAATAATCTATAACAAATTATCCTAACACATCATATATTATTATACATGAAAAACAATCAATATAAATTCGAGGAATCCAGTTGGATCCCTCCAACCTATTTCCCTGCAACCACAGATGTTAATACAACATAAAAATACCAATCCCACTTCGAGAGGGATATCGCAGTAAATAGGGTCTTTCGCTATTATGCGGGGCGCACAGGGTCTCATTCGCTAAATATGCGGGAACATCAATCCAACTACTAATATATATATACTACTATATATATAATATAATATCATTCAATAGATAATAATTTTATAAATTCAACCACGCATCCAATAATTTATTTTAACTATTTAAAATAAATTATTAATCCAAATGAGTGAGAATTTTCTCACCTTGATTTTATTTTGCTAAATGTTCCAATTAAATTCTTTTGCACAGATTTCTGCAGTTCCGAACCCCACACGGTTGATTCTTTTTTATTTAAACCTAGTATGAAGAAGTTATAAGATTTATTAACATTCGAATTTTATATAACCTAATCAACTTGTATTAAATTACAATTAATATCTTAATTAACTAAGCTTAAGGAACTGCCATACCTTCATCCCAACATCATGCTCGTGCACGATATAGCCGAACTCAACCTAACTCCTGCTAACACATCTGCAGCCTTTCACCATGGCCGACGCCTTCATCCCCATTCGTGCGCCATCTCCTGACCATTGCTCTATCGCCACCTACCCTCACATAGATCGACGTCGAGCTTGAAACCCCTTCAACTTTTGCCTCACGTCACCTCGCATTCGCCTCCTCACTAGAGTTCGCCACTTCCAATCGAGCTCGAGTGCTCGTTTGCAATCTCGTCGCAGCAACCCTAAAGTCGCGCAAGTACCACTCGCCATCTCCACCTAGTTCTTGATCTCCTCCTGACAACGATGCTTGCTCGGATCGAACGCGATAGCTCCAATTGCATTTTTTTTATTTTGCACTAATTCGATTTCATATTAAAGATGGAAAAGGAGAATACGGGGTTTTTGATTTTTGCTTGGAGGAAAAAGGATAAGGTATATGCGTTTTTTTTAACGAGACGAAGTGATTTCGTTTTTTCGTGTTCGAACTGCTTTTAAGAATAAAGAGAAAGGATACGTGTTTTGAAAGGAAATGGGCGGCTACGTTCAAGCTAGGTCTGCTGATGGGAAATGGTTTTAATGGCTGATGTGAATGGTTATGACAATTAAAATTTTAAAATTTTATATCGATATTTTATTCGAACCCCTATCGAGGCATGCTTGGCGTTCCTAATGTTATACCACTATTTCGAACTCAATGGAACAAGTCCCGAGTCCCAATTCGATCTTATGGAAAAGATAGCCTTTTAAATCAACTATTTGAATTAAATTCAATTAAATTTTTTCTAGGCGTTTTCAGATCGTACGACTAAACGATAAATCCAAACTCTACGAAATTTGAAATCCGATAATAGCACATTATTACGGATCCAATGGAACTAGTTTTGTCGAAATCTGAGACTGTGCCTCGGATCGCTATTTTAATGCGTCGATTAAATCGACAATTCCCAAAATTTATGAAATCGCCTAAAATTTTCTGTTTTAAAATCTTACTAACTAAATTATAATTCCAAATCTAATATTTAAACCATTTAAATATTCTAAATTAAACATCGAAAAATCCATGTCGTTACATTCCTCCCCCTTAAAAGAATTTCGTCCCCGAAATTGCTAAGGTAGGACGAATGATCCAGACCCAATAACTTATCAAAACTCACTTAGTTAAAACTTGACATTCACTTTTCTAAACCCTTTTGTTTCGTCCCAACATTTAGTTTCCACTTCTAGTTCAAAACCCTTTCTTTCAATTTCAATTTAAAAATCAACCTTTTTAGGTTAACAAAAAAATTTCAAAAAATTTCCAACAACCTAAATTTTCGAAAATTTTTGGTAGAGTTTCCCTTGTATGGAGAGCCTTTTTCAATATGACAAGAGAGATAAAAATATATACATCGACCCACACAGTCGGAAAACATAATATATATCAATATTTATATCATTTGTGGTATTTAATCCAAAAACGTACCTTATATTAGCGTTTTTAAGCAAGCAGCTTATTTAATATGTAACTACGCAACACAAATCTAGCCCAATAGCCTCCGGGTACCTGTACTTACTCAATTTAAACACGTAAGTCCCAAAATATGAAATCCACTAACATTTCATTCATTTAACTGGTTAAACACACAAATTCATAAATCACATGCCAAACATATATTTATAAGCAATTTTGGGTTTCAATACTAATTTAATTACTTTCAATCGATCCCTATACCTTTTCATTCAATTCGAAATGATTTAAAACCCAATTATTTGCATTCAATTCATATTTATACCAAAACAAACTCATATCCATTCCAAATTGATTTAAAAATCAATTTATTCACTTCTATTAATTCATAGAATTTTATTTACTTCCGTTTTCGTCAAACGACAATTTTTTTTTCATGCAAATTCGGCGATCTTCATTTTATAGAATAATCATTTCAGTTTATAGCTATTTTAAATTGATTCCAAATCAATTTATATTTAATTCTATTCCATTTCAAATTGATTCTTAATCAATTCATTTACATTCCATTCGTATCCACAATCATTATATTCAAATCCATTTATTAAGCTCGGAATCGTTCCATGCTAATTTATTTATGAACCATTTCATAAATTTATTTAAGCCAAGCTTCCATATTAACTTAAGTTAATTCATTTTATTTCCAATTAATTCAATCATATACTTATGCTCATTTTTATTGCAATCAAATCCCATTTCAATTTTAGATTGATTCTTATTCAATCAAATTCCATTCCATTTCTTAATTTATTTAAATGATATCCAAGGCCATATTCAATTTATTTACAGTTAAATTGAATTTATTTATAACTTAAGTCATCACTATTTCAATTCATTTCTATTTTATTTGACAACATTTCAAATATAATTAATTCTCTTACTCTTTAAGTCAAATTTCATTTGTGACTCAAGTCCCACATTCAATTTAAATTTTCATCCGCAATTCCATTTACTTAACCAAGTTAAGTTCCATTCCCATATTTAATTAACTAATTAATTTATCATACTAGTTCACTTCCAATTTATAATTCAATATCTGATTTTTATTCCAAAAATCACTATAGTTAATTTACCCGAGTTCCAATTCATCATATATTTCAAGTTTGGATTTTTATTCCTTCACCAAAATATCCAATTATTTTTATTTTGGTTTTTCTATTCCACTTTTCCAATTTACAAGTTACACAACTTATTTCTCACATTTCCATTAGTTCTATACTCGAGTATATTCACATTTTATTTTGACTCAAGATTAACAACACTTTATAGCTTAAATATATATATATTTATTCTATTAACTCCAATTTTATAAGATATTTAAACTTATTTATTCATAGTTCCGGAATTTTCTTTTCCACTTAAATTTTTATTCCATTCACTAACCTATAACTCATAGTTATATAACCACTTTACAATTCAAACTCTATATTCAATTCCATTCAATATCATTTATAACTCAATCCAATTTTATTTTCAATTCAAATCCAACCCAATTTTATTTAACTTAGCTTAAGTCAAATTTTAATTCGTTCCATTCAATTTAACTTACTTAAGTTAAAATTTTATTCATTTTAACTCACTCAAATTAAAATTTATTTCCAAAACTCAAATTCCATACTTTTCTTTCCTATTTAAGTCATTCTCAATTTATAAGTTCATAACTTATTTCCTAATGTTTACCCAACAATTATATTAAAATTCCAGAATTCAAACACCCGGTTTTATTTCAAATCATTTGAAACCATAATATATACATATATATAACTCTTTGGTTTAACAAACCACTTCCTTTGATTTTCAAAATCAACCTGATTTTTTTTTCCAAATTAATTCCTTTCGGAATTTCCAAAACAACACTTGTTTTCCTCAAAAATCTCCATATCAGACCACCTTAGTAGCGATCCGTCACTTAGAAACTCGAAAATGAATACTGATGATGCGGCCATCGTCACCAGAATTATTTTCCAGCGACTGAAGTGAGTTCAGTGCTTCATCATTTCCAAAATCCATTTTTAAATCAAATTTAAAGCATTTTCTAATCCAAAAATCATATCACCATTATTTATTTAAAAACGCCTTGGAAAACCTTTCCAAAAATCTCCGGGATTTAATTATTTTTTCAAATTCTCGTTTGAATCCATTTTAATTATAATTTATTTGCATAAATTATTCTTATACAATCCCCATTTGGTTGTACATAACCATTTCAATTTTTATAATCTTATTTCGATTATAATAACAACCAAACACACCAATTATACTATAATAATTTCTAAAAATTATTTCTTTAATATCAAAATATAATTTGGGAAAAATTATTTCATTTACCCGCTTCAAAACCATACTGTGTCGTTTTACCTGGTTCAAGTGTTTAGAAACTCCTATCGATTTAGTGGCGTCCCACTATTCGACCAGAATTTATATGCCACTCAACAGATAAATTAACATAATACAAAATAATTTATATTCACTAACAAATACGTGCTCATATCATAATACACTCAACTAATTCTAGGGTACTACTGACCCTATCTCTAATGAGTAATCCCTACCAAAGCCAAGGTTCTCGCTTAACCTTTAGCTCTGATACCACTTTGTAATGACCCACTTTTCTGTACAGTCTAAGCTGACAAATAAACTACACTTGTCACCTCAAATTGAACAAAAAGGTGGATTGTTAGGGATGAAGAAGAAAAGGTAGAAGAAAAATAGAAATAATCAACACAAAATCTCACAATCACAGCGGAATAAAATATAATATATAATAACAGATTTTCATACAAAACAATCTATAACTATTTTATACTTAAAATCATCAAAGTACAACAATCAATACATCAATCTGGATAGTTATAATAACTTGTCCTCACACAACGGAAATGTATAAGTACGGGAGTATGTCTCTGCCATCCGGCTTATCTCCTGAGCTCCAAAGCATTCTAACCTGAATCTATAATACTCGGTCTGACCCGAGCATTATAATAAAATAACACCCGAGTCAGTCTAGAAAACCAGTGTGAGAAAACACACTCAATTTGAATTATTAAAGTTATCAAAATCCTTTGAAAAACAAACTTTTATAAAATTTATTTATAACCCCATTCAACAATTTATAACTTCTTTTATGAATTCAGATTTCATTTTCGAAGTTCCCATATTTAACATTTTTGAAATCCCATTTTCTCCCAGTCCCTTATAAAATTCCTCCTATCAAAATCATATCCATTTTTAAACCCCCTTTATGAATCTCGAGAGAATTTATAAATAAATTTCAATCACTTCAAACACTATATATATGATAAGTATTTTTAAAGAATAATAATTTATTTTTTTTAAAACGAGTTTAAGTAATTATTTAAAATATCGAAAACTCCTTTTATAAACATCAATCACTCATTTTTAGATAAACAAATCAATTTTCAAAGCTGATTTTAAAAAAATTAGAATTTATAAAAATAAATATTAAAAAAATCCACTTACCGAAGTATTGCAATCCTAACTAGTTCAAAATTTTTATAGTTTAATAATAAAATTTCCCTTTTTAAAAACAAAATTAACTTCTTAATAAAATTTTTTTTAAAATCCCAATAACCAATTCAATTTATAAATCCCTTTTGATTTATAACACATCGATCCCATTCCGATCTCCTTAACCATTTTCACTTTTCAAAAATAGTATCCACTATTTTTCCCAACCTTATTTCCATATTCTAATATAAATTCACCCTATGAATTTTATATTCTCAAATTTTCATCTGATATCGATATCCTTTATTTATGAACATCGTTTATAAATTTATAACCTCTCTGAATTTCGCTTTTTATAAAAATAATCTCATTTATAAAATTCCATTTTATAAATTTAATTCCTTATAAATTCCATCCTTTACTACCAATCTATTTTTAATATCGATTTCAACATCTTTTCATATTTTCCAGAAATATCGTTTAAAAATCCTTTATATAAATTATTTTAAAATCTCTATTTAAAATATTTTTATAAATAGTTAAATATAAACCAAAATCAATTATTATTTTTATCCAAATCAATTTCTTAAGAATAATCCAAATTTCTATATAAATACTCTTACATTCAAAATCTCCTTTTCAATCCTTTAAAATTCCAAAAAAATATACTTATGGAATTTAAAATACCAAAAGTTAGGCCAGTGCTACTATAGCATCCAATAATTCACATCACAACAATGATCTATAACAGATTATTCTAACGCATCATATATTATTATACATGAAACTCAATCAATATAAATTCGAGGAATCCAGTTGGATCGCTCCAACCCATTTCCCTCCATCCACAGATGTTAATACAACATAATAATACCAATCCTACTTCGAGGGGGATATCGCGGTATATATGGTCATCCGCTATTATGCGTGGCACATAGGATCTCATCTGCTAAATATGCGGGAACATCAATCCAACTACTTATATATAAAATATAATATCATTCAACAGATAATAATTTTAAAAATTCAACCAAGCATCCAATAATTTATTTTAACTATTTAAAATAAATTCTAGTAATCCAAATGAGTGAGAGATTTCTCACCTTGATTTTATTTTGCTAAACGTTCCAATTAAATTATTTTGCACAGATTTCCGCAATTCCAAGCCCCACACGGTTGATTCTTTTTTATTTAAACCTCGTATGAAGAAGTTATAAGATTTATTAACATTCGAATTTATATAACCTAATCAACTTATATTGAATTACAATTAATATCTTAATTAACTAAGCTTAAAGAACTGCCATACCTTCATCCCAACATCATGCTCGTGCACGATACAGCCGAACTCAACCTGACTCCTGCTAACACATCTGCAGCCTTTCACCATGGCCGACGCCTTCATCTCCACGCATGCGGCATCACCTGACCACTGCTCTATCTCCACCTACCCTCACACAGATCGACGTCGAGCTTGAGACCCATCAACTTCTGCCTCAAGTCACCTCGCATTCGCCCCCTCACCAGAGTTCGCCACTTCCAATCGAGCTCGAGCGCTCGTCTACAATCTCGCCGCAGCAACCCTAAAGTCGCGCAAGTGCCACTCGCCATCTCTGCCTAGTTCTCGATCTCCTCTTGACAACGACGCATGCCCTGATCGAACGAGATAGCTCCAATCGCGTATTTATTTTAATTTTGCACTAATTCGATTTCATATTGAAGATGGAAAAGGAGAATACGGGGTTTTTGATTTTTTCCTGGAGAAAAAAGGATAAAGTATACGCATTTGTTTTAAAATGAGGTGAAGTGATTTTATTTTATTTTCTTTTAAGGATGAAGAGAAAGGATACGTGTTTTTAAAGGAAAGTGGCGGCTATGTTCAAGCTAGGTCTGCTGATGGGAAATGGTTTTAATGGCTGATGTGAATGGATATGACAATTAAAATTTGAAAATATATATAGATATTTTATTTGAACCCCTATCGAGACATGCTGCCTGGCATTCCTAATGTTATACCGCTATTCCGAACTCAATGGAACAAGTCTCGAGTCCCAATTCGTTTGTATGGAAAAGATAGCTTTTTAAATCAACTATTTGAATTAAATTCAATTAAATTATTTCTCGTCGTTTTCAGATCATACGACCAAACGATAAATCCAAACGCTACGAAATTTGAAATCTGATAATAACACATTATTATGGATCCAATGGAACTGGTTTCGTCGAAATCCGAGACTGTGCCCCGGATCACTATTTTAACGTATCGATTAAATCGACGATTCCCAAAATTTACGAAATCGCCTGAAATTTTTAGTTTTAAAATCTTACATACTAAATTATAATTCCAAATCCAATATTTAAACCATTTAAATATTCCAAATTAAACATTGAAAAATTCGGGTAGTTACAATTTCTCTTTATAAACATCTTGGATATATTATATATTTATCTCGTCACGAAGTGAGATTCTATTCTTTTCTTTCTTTCACCCCTACAATTTGTCTTTCTAGCACTTGGATATTTAGCACGTGAATACCGTGGATTTATTAGTGTCAATTTCTAAGGGTCGAAAAGGCGGGTCGTTGCACATGGTATCAGAGCTTAGGTTGAGCGAACACCTAGGCCTTGGTGGGGTAAACTCATTAGAGACAAGGTTAATAAAGCCCTAAAATGAGTAACTCATTAGAGATAGGATTAGTAATATCCTAGAATGAGTTTGAGAGTACATATATAAGAGCACATATTTGTTATTTTTAGAGAAAGGTTTTATATTGTGTTGCTTGATCGGTTGAGTGGTTTTTGAATTCTAATCGATGCGTTAGGCCAACGTTATCGATAGGGATTCCTAAACACTCAAACAAGGCGAACCAACACAATTTTATTTTAAAATTGGTAGATGAAATAATTTTACCTTGGAATATATTTTATATATACAAAAGAATAATTTTTCAAAAAATTAATATAGTTATTTTTATTTTGGTTGTTTGTTTGGAATGATAATATTCGATTATTATCATCTAAAATTGTAGTAGGCAGGCTCACCCATTTCTGAGCATTAACTATTGTTAGTTGACCTATCTGAAATCTTTCTTTTTATAACATAAGTTGGGTAGATAGGAATTGTGGGAACATTAAACGAATACCTTGTGAATTAAGTTTCACAACTTGACTATAAGGCGTTCGATGTTAATGTTGGGCTAAAATTGAGTTTTAATAAGTGGTGTTTATTAAAAGAAAGTTGGAATATTTTGAAACAAATATTTTAGAAATGATTTTATATAAAGATTGATTTTATAAAATTGGGTTTTATAAAAAAAATATTAAAAGGAAACTAGACTATTTCTGAACTAAATATAGAAGACGATTTTATAAAAATTGATTTATAAAAATGTGTTTTGTAAATAAAAGGAATTTGAGAATTTAAATCCTGGTATTTTTGGAAATGGTTTTCTGGGTTTGAGGGAAATAGTAATAGTATTATTTGGAGATATTTTATGAGTATAAATAATTCAAAAACGCATTTATAAGTAAATATGTACCTTATTATTTCAGATGATTTAGGAAATACTAGAAATAGTTTACTCGAAAGTATTTTTAAATATAAATACTTTTAAAAAGGAAATTTTAAGGAGAAAAGTGTGTTTTCTTTGGTTTGGTTCAGGAATGAGTCCTGATTTGTTTTATGATGATCGGAATAATCTACTAAGTTACGATCGGCTGTCTGCTTATGTGAACAGTACCGTGCACTTAGAAAATTATTCCTTTTGTTATTGCACGGTTGAGACGAGTTCAAATCCGAACATACCCAAAGCAAGTTGGAAATTGGTATTTTGTTAAAACTATTTATTAGGAAATATACTGTGACGACCCACCTTTTTGGATGGTTTAAATCGACAATAAACCACACATGTCTAACTCAAACCATTTAAAAGTGTAGATTATCAAAGGGTTTTAGTAAGAAGAATAAAAGAGAAGAAGGAAAAACAAAACACAGAATCTCGTAGCGGAATGAAAAAGCATAATAATCAAATAAACTGTTCATGAAGCTGTTTTATAATATACATTTGATTACACAAATTTTACCACAAAATCATAGTACAAACAACAACATACCAATAATGATACATCGAAAAAACACTAATAATAATATACCAAACTCCGACTTCGTCCTCCAGAAATAATGTCTTCAAACACTGAAATGCTCAGGCTGACCCGAGCGCGATGAAAAGACAAAACACTCGAGTCCGAACTAAAAGTTCTTATGTAAGTTAAATCAACAACAAATAAATATGAGTGTGATATCTTCAGAGATGTTTACGTGATTTTACATCTCCTACCCAGTGTATAACGTGCGTGCAATAACTCAAGAGATGTTAAGGGATTTTCCATCTCCTAAGAATCCATTAAACTATCTATATGTGGTAAGATACGCTACATATGTAATGTCTAATCAGTAAAGTAATTATTTTTCTTAGCGTTAAGGCTTTACATTTGTTCCCCTCAACACATTTTTAAGCAGGTAGTCTATGCAAGTCCTGTAACACAACCAGTATCGTCGGTAGCCAGTGAGTCCCCTATAGGTACCATACTAAAACAAAATTGTAGTGGGAACGAATAAGGATAAAGAGTATGACAAGGCACGTGAAGCAATGCCCAAGGTAGGATACTACCAGTTCGGGTCGCAGGGCTGGTGGTAACGCATCGTAGCTACGACCGCCCATCGCGTCCAACAACCCCAAAATCAAATCAAATCAAGGTGCACCGATCAAGCCAACATCAATATAGTAATACGAAGAGGTGTGTCCGCTAGGGGTAGCTAGCCCACTTGGCCCTGACAAGCTATCCTGTTTTAGTCATTTCAAATTGGCACAAGTGCCGGGGTCATCCATCATCGTTCTCTTTCTTCAAATCTAGCAAAACATTCAGCAAATCCAACCACATCATTCTGGATCATCCACCACGTACACAGTTGTTAAAGTGGTTCTAATATTGACAGAGAGTATGCCAATAAGAGGCCCCGGTCTCTTTAACAACCAAACATCATTTTTCACACCGGTTGGTTCTCTTACATTTCAAAACCGGTTCACATTTGATATCAAAATATCATATTCACTTCAAAATATTAAAATCATCATATTCACTCAAAATATGTCATTTTCACTTGAAAATATCATTTCAAATTCCAACTTAGGTTATAATCTCATTTAACCACATTAGCATTTGAATCAACGATTTAAATATAAACATTCCAACTTTGCACAATTTGAAACTTATAGAAATAATTTGAATTGGTTTAAATAGTTTAAATAGTTAAATAGCTTAGATAGTTTAAAGTTTTAAAATAGTTTAGTATAAAATGATTTGAGTATTAAAAATGGTTTATATAGTAAAATAGTTTGGAAAATCTAAATAATTTGAGTATTAAAAAAATAAATTTTTAAACAGTTTATATTCAAATAATTTATTTTGAAAAAAATATCAAATCAAACTGTATCTTTCCATTTCAACAAATTTGGACCCATGTCCAATTTCAAATCAAAAACTCAATTTCCAATCTTTCAACTCAATTGACTCAATTTCAATAAAATTTCAAAGCAACTTGATTTCAATTTCAATTCGAATTAACTTCAATTTTCGAACGTTCATTTTAACTTCAAATTTGGTTCAACCATTCAATTCAATGATTTAAATTTCAATCCAATTCTTAATTTAAACCATTTCAATATATATCAATTTCAATCCTAATTTTAATTTACTGATTTATAACACTTAAAGCAATTTAAACCTCATTATTCAATTTTAAGGTCCAAATCTTAAAATAATTCAATCTCCAAAATTAAAGTCAACTATCAATTATAACTTTACATTCCCAATTCAATTCTTTTAAACAATTTCTTTTACCCAATTTAAATTTCATTTTTCAAAGCTTGAATTAGAATTATTTCAATTCACATAAATCCTCAATTTATTTCCTTTAAAACAATATCCTTTAATCAAAATCCTAATTCAAGATTTTGAAACCATTTAACTTAACCAATCCGGTGTCCGTATATAATTTTCTACCCTATGGTCAAATGATCGGTTATTTCAATTTTTAATTATAGGGATGGATATATATCATTTCAATCCAAATCAAAATGTCATAGGTATATATCATTTCAACCTATTTCATAATTTATTCAAAGTAATTCAAATAATAGTTTATATACTTTCAATTTATATGCAGGGCAATGGCAAGGATATATATAAATAAATAAACACCCAATCATCCAAAATGTCAACAAATAGACATCCATCACAGTCAACATCCAAATCAGCCAATCAATCACGATTATTAACTGTTATCAATATTAGGTATTTAACTAGCAATTAAATTTCAATATTAATTTAAATGGCAATTTAATTCAATAAAATTCAATTTCAATTAAAATGTAAAATTAAACTACCAAACTGTAACCAATAAAATTCTTATCACATCATAAATTTAATTCAACTAACATAAGAAGGTTCTGTATTGCGTGAGCGGGTTAAATCACTCACCTTTGATTTATCGTCGATTAAAAATCCAATAAAAGCCCAAAATTTGAATAGTCTCCAAATTCAACCAAACCAGTTTCATGTTGTCCGAAATTTCGATACGAACCCGACGGAAGAAACTGCATCCAAATCCGAGTTCTTATGCAAAAGTTATTAACATTAGAAGATATAAAATTTAAATCTTATGAAATTTAATAATTTTAATTATCAAAAATACGGGTCGTTACATATACATATATATAAAGTATTGTTTCAAAATGGGTATTTTGATAAAGAAAAAGTGTTTTTAAATTAACTAGTTTGAGTGGCTCGAAAATAACTAAAAATGGGCAGGAGTTGTGTTCGGATGGTAGACACATCTCTTAAGTATTACGCTTCTTGGTAAGGGAATATATGATATTGTTTGATAGTACCCAGTTCCTTGGTTTCATTTTGGGGTTACTTCGGCTATATATATGGGTAAAATTTATTCAGGAGGTTTAACAAACTTTGTTTTTCTTTTAATATTAACATTCAGGAAGTTGAAAATTACTTGATGTTATTGGACCAGCGAATAAACATTTTTACCTCAGAGTGTCTAAGAAAAAAATAGACTTTAGGATGAGGTTTGGATACCAGCATCCTACTCTTCTTAGCTACTTATCAGACCAAAGGAGTAAAGAAGTTGTATCGGTCGACTCGGTTTTAAGCTCCAAAATTATTATGGACCTACATTTGAATAGCTAAAAGTGAATAGAATTAAAAGTATGATGTTTTGTATATACTCTGAGAATGTAGGACATATTATACAAGTAAATAAATTAAAATGACTTTATGAAGGGTTTCACAAATAAAATTGTATCATTTAAAATGTTTGAACATAAGTTGGAATTTTTATAAAATGTTTTCATAAATAATTTTAGTAGAAATGGATTTGGTATTAGTGAGGATCAATAATATAAGTATGTAGGTTGTACATAGATCATTTTCCTTTCTCACATAATTCTCGACCCAAGATTCAAGTACGCGATTTGAGGTGTTTCACACCATTTTGAATAAGGATAAATCACTCGACTTTGACGAATGTAGCGACCTTGAAATTCGAACACTTCGTCTTCGAATCTCGATAAATTTTGAGAAGTTTTTAAGTGTTATAAATATGACTTTATAACCTTGTTTAACATCATTTACTTAGTAAATAATGTTAAGAAACTTGTTTTTGAAGAGTGTTTACAAAAATATATTGTTCGAAGAAAAATTGATAATGTGACCGAAAATCGGTTAATTGATAAACAGCTTTTCGATCAATATAAGTTATTCAACTTATCGTGCACTTAACTAGTGATCAAATGAACATATTAGAAACTAATTAACACACAGTCCTCTTCATAAAGCATGGAATGTTCTGGAAAATTCTATTAGGATAATAGATGATATCATGAGAAGAGTATAAGAGTAATTAGCCATAAAGGAGAAGTGACATAAAGGAGAAGAGACATAAATGAGAAGTGATGGAAGGTGGGCCTTCCATGGCATGGAGGGGAGTGAAGGCAAGCTTAAAGAGCACCATACCTAAGCCTATATAAGGAGGGGTACACCCTTAGTATTCATTCAAAAAAAATTCCTAAAGCTTAAGAGCAAATTTCAAAGTCATCTTCTTCTTCTTCATCTTAAATTCCTAAAGCAAATAGTTTGCAAACCATCTCCAAATCACTTCAAACTTGGAGTGAGACCTTACCACCACATGATAACACCTTTACCTAGTTAGACTGTGAAAAAGCAAAGCCAAACCCCCCCCCCTCTCCACACACACACACTGAGGCCGTGAGCATCTAGATGGGTAGGAGGCTTGGAGCAAAGCAAGGAAGAAAGAGGAGGGAAAGGAGATTGCTAGCTTGAGTTTAAACTTTAGAACTTAAGCTTGGTTGTTTGTTGGGTTTAAGGTGAGCTAATTCACCACTTTGATTAATATTATAACTCATATATGATTATATTTTGTGTGTTAAAGTTGACTGAATTGTTAAGTGACATATATTGAAAACATTGATTTGGATTCTTATTTTGAAAACAAGTGGCACAAAGGATCCATATATGGACTTGAATGGACTTATAAGACTAGGCCTTGAACAGAGCACATAGGTTGTAGTTGAACATAGGTTGAGATATGATTCGGATTTGAAAGTGCACTTATAGTGATAGTCGCTATGGATGCACTTCGGAAATGTCTTGTTTTTAGCAATTGTTGTGGAACTTTGTAGAGAGATCCATAGTAATTTCTCACCATTATCCATTATATATATATATATATATATGTTTGTTGCTATTAAAATCATGAATAGTAAAAAGTTAAGTAACATCTCGAAAATGGCTAAAAGTAACTTTAAGTTCGAGCGATTTGTTTCATTCTTTTTAAAAGTATTGCCTAACTATTTTTAGAGTATTTTAAAAGTAGTATGAGATATTTATGAATTTTTAAGAATTTGTTATGAATTTTAAAGAGAGGAATTTTAGAATAAAACATGTTCTTTTTCCAAGTTCTGTTGATTTTTCAAACTTGTTATTTTTAAGTAATATTTTGGATAAATGTTTTTAAAACCTATTATAAGTATTCTAAGTATTTTAAATGTTTCAAATGGGAGTTAGAATTGCTAAATGGTCAAATGGTTGATTGTTTAATTACTTACTAGCAAAGTAATTAACTATGCTTACAACTAATAAGCCGACGAAGTAATCTTATCTATTTGTGAGAGTTAAGATTGATGTCGAGTAGGGATGGAGCAATTGAGCTCTAAACTACTGGGCTTCTCTCTTAACCGAGGAATAGGTAAGTGGAAAAAGTTGGAAATGTGTTAATCGAGTTGATTCCTTTTTGTTTATGGAAATCATTAATATTATACTTAACACTAAAAGCCGATGAGGTAGACTTATTTATTTATGAGATTCAAGACTAAAGTGTCTAGGCGGGGCTTGGAGAAACCAGTGCCCAAACTTACCTGGCTTCACTCTTGGGTGAGGAATAGTTAAATTGGAATGTCGAAAACGAGTTAGGCGTATGAATCGGGATTTGTATAAGTGTAACATCCCTAATTTTTTATAACATTATTTAGGAAATTTAGTTAGATAAATTAAATAGAATAATGATGATAAGGGGATTGAGATTTGAATAAATTATATAATGGGTCGTTCTTAATAATAAAAATTTAATGGGCTTTAAATTGGTTTATAAGATAATTAATTTATACATTGGCATAGTGGTAATTAGCCATTCTATTATACACGGCTATACACATCTTATTCTTGCCCATTCACGTTCCATTTTTCATTATTCACAAATGAAAATCAAAACTAAATAGAGTCGGCCATTAACAAGGAGGAAAAAGGAGAAATTTCAATCTAAAGCTAAGGATCAAAGCTAAGAAGGATTAATCAACAACAAACTTGAAATTCCTTATCAAATCTAAGGTGAGTATTAATTCATTCCATCTCTTTTTTATTACTATAATCCTATGATTTCGGATTTAAGCATTTATTTCGTCTCTATGAAATTTTGGATGATGATATGCTAAAGTTATGGATTGTTTGATTTAAACAGTTTATTTATATGCAAAATTCATACGGTTTTAGGGGCAAAACCGTGGGTTATTGATTTTAAAATGCCATGGAAATTTTTTATGTTAAGTAAAACATGAATTTGAAGATGGGTTTTAATTTTTAGAATTTTCCAATCTATGGAAATTTTATTATGAATTTTTTATGATAAAAATGATGTGATTGGGTTTAAATTTTATTTTGAATATTTCAGGAAGAAATTGGGTCTAAATTTTTAATATGTTTGATTACATGATGAAATCAAATTTCTGCGAAATTTGGACATTTTTCCCAATCGATTTACTAAGAAGAGTAAATTATTTTAAAAGGACTTTTCTGAAATAATTGGTTCTGGTATATGGAAGGGCTTAAACATTACATTTTTATGGTTTAAATATGATAAGTGCGGCAGTTTTAAATGTACGTATTTGAAAAGTTTTATGGCAGCCAATCAATGGTTTACAAATAGGCAAGCTGATATAAAGCAATTACTAAAAGAAGCAACATTTCAGCCTTTAATTCAGAAAAAAGTGTTCCACCTCAGTTAGTAGCCCCTTTCGACTCCGACGATTCCGCCCAATCCTAGTTGAAACCTACTTAGTCGAAACCCACATAGTCGAAACCAATACACAAGGTATCACCTAGATGGTACACATTGGATTGGAAGGAAGGCGGAAGCCTTTGTGTCGAAAGGTAAGCTTCCGATGGGGTCGAAATCCTTCTTTGTTTTCAAAAGTTAAAGTCTTGCCTTGTTTTATTTAAAGCTTTCGATAGAGTCGAAACACATGCTTTCGAAAAGGCTTTATAAATGGCTTTCGAAGAAGGTTGTTGTACTATGTAAAGGAGTTAGCTTTCGAAGGGGTATTTTCTTAAATAAGAGCTTTCGAAAGGACCGGGTTCGACTAAGTCGAGAACTAGCCACTAATTTTCCTTTCGACTACATTAAAGTCATCTATGTTGTCGAAGGGGTTACTTCTGTCTTAACCTATACTATGCCTTTTTCCTGAATGCTTTCGAAGGGATTGAAGGTTTCAAAGGTGATGGATTCAAAAGGGGGTTTCGACTCTGTCCTTCGAAGTTTTAATTTTATAGGTCATTGCTTTCGACTAGATGGTTCCGACACCATCAACTTTTCCCCAAATTCATTTTAGTTGGTTTCGAAAGAGATACTTTCGTATATAACCATTTTGACCCAAATGATGTTTTGAAAGAGTAAACCTAATGCTTTCGAAGGGGTATTTTATTTGTTTTGAAGCTATGTTTTAAAGAATGTTTTCTTGATACCATCGAAAGGTATCATTGGTTTCGAAAGGTATATAGAGTTTTGAAAAGAGGTTTTCTATGCTTCGAAGGAGGTCTTCCAGTGGTTTCGAAAGTGATGTTTTAAAGTTTCAAAACAAATAACCCATTCTGATTTTTAAAGGAAAAACCATGGCATAAATAAAGATTTTGGAAATATTATTCACATTGTTATTAACCCATAAATGTATGTTGGGGAAGGGCAGAATTACCAGATAGGTTGACCCGATTGTGAACATAAATTAAGAAATTTTAAAATTTTAAAGCTAAAGATATTGGCAGGGGCCAATAGGTTTACAGTAAGCCCATGAAAACTGTATATAACTAATGATATTGGTAGGGACCAATAAGTTTATAGTCAGCCCATGAAAACTATGATTTGATACTAGCAGGGGTCAGTAGGTTTGCAGTTATCCCATGAAAACTATATCCAGATTAAAATATTAACAGTCAGTCAATAGGTTCCTAGTTAGCCCATGAAAACTAGGATAAGAGACAAGATATTGGAGTTACCAATAGGTTCTTAGTGATCCCATGAAAACTATGATATTGGACAGATAGTCTATAAACGATTAACAGGTTAATAGTGATCCTAGAAACTATAATTGAGATAGGTAGTCAGAATGAATGGGGATGGGTAATCCAGATTTGATTTACTTGTTTTTCATATCATCATAATTTTTTTGAAATACTATGTTCTAACCATTGTGGATGCAGGAGCACGGTATATGGTTTTATAAATGTTTTAGGATACTAGTGAGAGGAAAACCCGTTCCGCTAAGCGACGTGGTCTCATTAGATATCTAAATTGTTTCAGATGGTAAATTATTATTCATACCAGGCTTTATGTCTGAATCGAAGTTTTTTTTCCTCCTTAAACTCTCGGGTACTCAATTGACTGTGAGTAGGTTGAGAGTTAAGGTTTCCAGGTGTTCTTTCAGATGAATAAAGCTTCCGAGGACGTGCAGGAGAAAAGCTTGTTATTAGAGTTCTTTTATTTCCACTGTGTGTTTTGTTTGTAAAGGCAAATTGTTTTCTTGCCTATCTATATACTCTGATCTACCAAGAAGGCATGTTCATATGTCGCTCATGGTGTATTTTGTAATAATTATATGTTATCTGAACGTGGTCTGCGAATTTGGATTATGTAATCAATTTGGAATATTTTGAAATGAAATGTGGAATTTGTTTGCTGTTTAATTTTTTTCCATATTCTTGTGTTTTTGTGTATCAATGTATCTAATGTCACCGTATTTGGTCACTGAGGATGAATAACTATAGATGACTGCAACATCCGTGGCCGTTATTTCTGGGCCTCTAAGTAGGGGGATGTTACAATAAGCAATTGTTTTGATAAGAAAATCTATTAGTTGATTATCGAACTTGACCTAATATCATCTTGGGAAGTAACTGAAAGGCTTCATGATTTTATACCAATAAGAACCCCCGGGGAGGAGTATTGGTATGAAACGTCTCTTACTCTCACTTACTTCTAAAAGAAACGGAATTGACTTTACCGAAAATTCATTGATTGGTTTTGAAGAGTCTGGGATCGGTAAGTGTTCTACTTACCGAACACTACTTCAAAACTAGTATATGGTTTCTATGTTTTGGAAGCGCTGAAGAACAGGAATCTAGGTGGAGATTCGAGATCTATTCAAGATGCTCAAATCCATGTAGTGATTCTTTATCTGTTCGAGATATGAGAATCCAATTGGGGAGTCGAGTTCTATTCGAGTGATGAGCGAGTGAATGATGCCGAACGTAACCTCGACATCGAAAATGGCTAAAGACAGAGTAGGATGCATAACCTGGGGTTAGCGACCCATGTCAGGATGTTATCAACTCCATATCTAGAGATACTTATCGATTGTTGGTCAGGAGGAGTTGATGATATTTGGTTCACGTGGTTCATGTTTATGTTCGAATGCCGGGTCGCTTGTGTTTACTTTATGGTATATTTTATTTAGAAATATACGACGTTTGGAAGTTGATTTTTGATCCTTGTGCACAGAGATTGGATTCAGCTCCCCTGAAGAAATCTCCGTAGAAAATCCATTATGCGAACATACCTTAGCGGTTTTAAACGTAATCTAATATGTTGTAGCGTGACTAATGTAAGCGCCACAGCGATTTAATATTATTGTATCCCACACACATTATCTATCATATCACTATATTAAACCTAATAAATAGTTGGTTTCTTTTGAAGGGAAAACCGTTACGAGAATCCATTCGGTCTCAATAATCACTGTTACATATATTCATGTATCTCGAGTTTTCTCATACCAAACTTATGTCTGACGCTTGGTTTTTGTTTTCCCTAAATTCCACACGTACTCTTTAGTGTAGGCTGAGTATCATGTTTTACCTTGCACGCTTCAGCGTTTAGAAGACGAGCCGGAGGCTTCCATTATCTATCTATTTCTATTTCAGTTGTTCCGTTTTAGCTATGTGCATATATTAGTGTTGCAAGGACATGCAGTTATAACTGTCCAAGCTGATGATAGCACTTAGGTTTTGTAACTCTGAAAATCTTGTATTCAGAGTAACCCTTTGTACTGTTCTTTTGATATTATAAATTACTGTTCCGCTGTGAGATTTTGATATTATGTTCTTCTTTTCTTGTTCTATTCTTTTTCTTTTATTTTACCCGAACTTTCTGTCACTACGCCATAAATGGCCTACTGCAACACAAAAAAAATGTTGGCTCAGGCCCGAAAAATGTTGCCATAGGTCTATGGCAACACTTTTAGGGTGATGCAATTTTTGCCGTTGCCTTAGACCTCAAAGGCAACATTTTGACTATCTAAGGCAACATAAGTAATATTGTTGAAATAGAACCCTATTTGGGTCTATGGCAACACCCATAGGTATCTGTAGCAACATTCCAAAATGTTGCTATAGATATGAACTTTTTGAATTTGTGGGGCCCACAATGTAGAGCATATTTGATTATTTAATAAAAATAAATATTTATTTAATAAAATGCTATTACACAGAATTTGATATTTAAACAGTAATTTATTTAAATAAATATTTTATTTCAACATTTGAAATAGTACAAATTCCTGACTCCACTATTTTACAATTCAATGATATATAACACTGATATTCACATATACAGATATTCCTCGCTACATCACTCAGTTCACTCATTACATATGCAGTTTCAATTTATACATACACCGACACTGACAAATATATGCCGAGCCGAAGGCGAGCCGAGTGCCGAGCCAAAGGCGAGCCGAGAAGCGGGTCCGGGCGCAGCGCCGGCGGGGGTCCGGGGCACTCATGCACATTTTGGAAGATCGAGCCTTCTTTGAAACCTATCTTCAGCTCATGCATTCATACACTCATGCACATTTGATTTGACTCTGTCTTCAAGCTTGTATCCAGCTGTCCAGTCTTCAATACCTGTCATATATAATTCAAAAGCAGTAATCTGGAAAATAATATTTAACTCAAACAGAAAATGAAAATATTTTTGATATTTGCCTCAGGTATTTGGGTTGTTTCTTTTCATAAGTGCATAAGCCAAACATGAATGCAACACATGGATACAAGGACACGACACAAGGTCAAACCCGAGTCATCGACTGGATTCAACTCAGGGCCAAGCAACCAACAAAACAAACAAGAACCAGGTTCAGCAAAATATAGACAAGCCAGTGCAAGAAACATAGCAGTACACATAGGCAGCCCATCAAGCAAAAACAGTGAATGCATCAGGCATGTACAAGAGAAACATAGGCAGTAATATGATATACAGAGGACTTGGAGCACCAGTTCATGTTCTGGTTTAACAAATGCAGCAGAAAGGAGCTAACAAGCTCAGACCATAAATAAAAAACAAGCCAGTGAATCAAAATCCAACATACCAAATAATATCACATCGCAATTCATCATCGGCAAAGCAAAATCAAGCCAGTGAACCAAAATCCAACATACCAATACATCATCGCAATCCAACATACCAATACATCATCGCAATCCAACATACCAGATTTATCAAAGTCCAACAGAAAGATTAAACCCGAGATTATAGGAAATAAAGCCTATAAATAAATCCCAATCCATCATCGGCAAAAGCATGCGAGTGTAACCAAAATCGAGAATAATCAAGTAAACCAGAAGGCATAAAACATACCAAATAATAGCACATCGCACCCGACGACGAAGTCAAAGCAATTCGAGCAATCAATCAAGGAATTGAAACTGGTTTTATGATTGCTGGCCAATTTGAAAATTTAAGCGGCATTCTCTCAAACAAGAAATCTGCGTTTGACATCTTCCTTGAATCCGAAAATGGTACTTTTTGAAGCAATCGAGCAAAGCTTCATCAGAATCGAACTTCTTCTGAACATTGGCGAGAAAGATTCAAGCATCAGATCTGGTCAAAGTATCATAAATTGCCAACCCTGCCGTCATGAAACCACCAGATTCGAGGAACAGCGGCTGAGCCACAACTATCGCCGACGTATCCTCCTCGATGGGTCCGTTAAGGCAGATGACGTGCTCTTTGAGAAGCCGGGAAAAGATATCGCAGGCACGCTGGCCACGGGATGTGTGCTCGATGACCATCGGAATCAGGCTGTAGAAACGGAGGGGGGTAGTGGAGTTTTGTTGGGGGCTGCGGTTGGTAGGATTTGGGAGAGGTTGCGTATCGACATGTAGGCAAACAGCAGCGAAATTGGGGGTGAGAACGAAATGGGAACGAAAATATGATTTGGAAATTGGGGATTTGGATTTGGAAATTGGGGGTGAGAACGAAATGGTATGAACAGTAAAGCGGGAAAACGAAAATTTAGGGCAAATTGTAGCGGTGATCCATGTTAACAATCAGATTAAATGTAGACCGTTGGATCGTATTCACGCGGATTGCTAATTTTATTAATTTTTTAATTTGAAAACATCTATAGCAACACTATATAAAAATGTTGCATCGTGTTACACTTGTTTAGCTAGAGCAACACATTTTTATGGCTAAGGTAACACCAAAAATACAACGTTGCAGTAGGACCAAAATTTTATAGCTATCGCAACATTTTAGCTGGCAACACCTTGCAAAAATGTTGCAGAAGGTCATTTATGGCGTAGTGTGTCTTTTCTGCACTTAGGTGCTCGGCACACGAATATCGTGGATGTATTAGTGTCGACATTCGAGGGTCGAAAAGTCAGGTCGTTACATTTGGTATCAGAGTCCTAGGTTGAGCGAACACCTTGGCTTTGGTTGGGTATGGCTCAACAGAGATAGGGTTAGCGACACCCTAGAACGAGTCGAGTTTATACAAGAGAGCATATTTATATTTTCTATAAACCTATGCCTTTTTTCAGCTTTCCTTAGGAATAAATCTCTTTCTTTGAAATAACTCTAGCATTTCATATCCTAAATATATTATGTTGTGTTCAGGTTGTACATCATAAGTACAAGGACTATCAATGCTCGAGGAGGTAGAGGTAGAGGTTGTTAGGGTAGTACCATCACAAATGGTGGAGATCGAGCACCAGGAAATGTTGCTTTAGTCGGAGAACCGAGGGTAGATATTGTAGAGAAGGTCATACAAGTCAGGCCACAGGTGAACTTCACTTCGCTCTGCCGCAATTATGAGAGGTTGGGAGATAAGAGGTTTAGTGATACAGAGATGATCATAGAAGTCCAGACTTGGATAAATTTATATGACCGTATATTTGGGTATATGGAGTTAGGTGACGCGATGAAGTGTCGGTTGGCATCACGACATCTGACGGATGCTCCATGGATTGGAGCAGTACTATCACTACAGATTTCCAACATAACAACTTCCAATTTAAGAAGAGTTTTGAGATGAAGTTTGTCCCGGAGGCTGGGAAGACTTTGTTGTTTAGGAGATTCATAGA
Source organism: Allium fistulosum (assembly GCA_030737815.1). Taxonomy (NCBI): domain Eukaryota; kingdom Viridiplantae; phylum Streptophyta; class Magnoliopsida; order Asparagales; family Amaryllidaceae; genus Allium; species Allium fistulosum. The sequence goes on along the minus strand of CM060902.1, from coordinate 1,035,552,731 downwards.
GTTGAAGCAAGGGGCCATGACTTTGGCAGAGTATGATAATCGATTCACTGCCTTATCTAGATTCAGGCTTGGTTTGGTAGATACACCTTTGAAGAGGAATGAGATGTTCATCGCAGGGATGTGCCTGGAGTTCAAAAGTAATATGACTAATCAAATCTTATGGTCTTATGTGAATCTGGTGAACATGGGGTTGAGGTTTGAGAGTTTGGCTCCGAAGCCGTTTATTTCTGCACCAGTTGGGGACAACAAGCAGAAGTTACAGCCATTAAGGAATGTTTCAGGTTTGACTTGCCATAAGTGTGGAAAGAAAGTGCACTTTGCTGTGGATTGTAGGTCGAATAGTGAAGGGCAAGCAGCAAAAGCACCATTGGTTAAAGCACCGATAGTTAAGGCTCCGAAGATTGAGCCATAGACGGCTAAGGCATAGATTGCACCAAAGAGCCGCTACAACTGCCATCTACCAGGCCATTTTTCTAGGGAGTGTCTGATGCTCCAAAAGGGGGAACAACCTCGAGCTTTTGCACTAGCTTCACACCTTCCACCGCAGCAAAGGGGAAGTAATTTTTGGAAGGTATTCTATCTGTTTTTGGCATTTCCATTCATGTCTTATTTGGTATTGGTGCTTCTCTTAGTTTCATTTCTCGTACTCTCATTGATAGATTTAAACTTGAAAAAACTATAGCTTCGGATTCTATTTGTGTGTCGAACCCTGTTGGGGGCTCGGCCAATCTTAGTATGATTTGTTTAGGAGTTTTGATTTCTATCTTTGACCAACTCCTCCCTATCGATATGTATGTTCTAGATTTTACGGGTTTTGATGTTCTGCTTGGGATGGATTGGTTATCGTGGAATAATGCAATCTTAAATTGTGATAAGCAAATGGTTTTATTGAAGAAGGGGATGGAAGCTTTGATAGTGGATTGCAAAGGAGCTAGCTCACTTATGTCTAGTTTTCTTTATTCTCTTGATGTGGCGGAAGAGGAGTTGGGTTCTATCCCTATAGGGAGATAGAATTTCATATTGATTTAGTAAAGGATACGAAACAAATTGTATTATCGGCTCGTAGACTTGGACCAAAGGAGAGGATGGAGCTACCAAATCAGGTTAGTGATTTGTTGTAGAAGGGCTTAATCCGACCAAGTCGTTAAAGTTAGGGAGCACCTGTGGTCTTTGCTACGAAGGCGGATGGTTCCTTAAGATTGTGTGTAGATTATCATGAGCTCAATAAGCGGACTATTAGGAATAAGTATCATTTGTCTAGGATAGATGACTTATTTGATCAGTTCCATTGAGCTCGAGTATTTTCCTAGCTTGACCTTGCTACAGGGTTTCATCAATTGAGGGTGGCAAAGGAGAGTGTACCCTTGACCGCTTTTAGATCTGACAAGTTTATGAGTGGTTCGTTATGTCGTTCGGCCTAACTAATGCTCCAGCATATTCGTGGACTTAATGAATCGAGTTTTCCGAGATGTGTTGAATAAGTTTGTCCTTGTTTTTATCGATGATATTTGAAAATGTGTATGTGTTAATATAGTACACACGGATCGTGTAATATGGACTAACAATATATGTGGAATGTTATTTACAATTGCTATACAAGTAAATATTCAGTAAACTAACTATATAGCAATTCACAGATATAGAATAGTAAATGCAGTAAACTGGAAAAATCACACCAGGGATTTTTATACTGGTTCGGACCTCCCGTCCTACGTCCAGTCCCAAACTTCTATCTGGATTTTCACTACCAACTACCTCGCTTCACCCGGAGGAACAGGTTTACAACACCCGAACAGCCGAACGGGATTTCGTGCCTCTTACAACACCGAGGACTTCAACAAAAACAAATACAATTGCCGTTGACAACTTGTGCTCTTGATAACACGGATTTGTCACTTGTAGTACACCCTTCCTATAATCTTATCCTCAAAATGTGTGAATGATGTTTGTGAAGATTGAAGGAAGTATATTACTTATTGAATCAAAAGATATGAAATAATTTCAATGATTCAATAAGAAATTGAAATATTTGAGAGCTTTTAGAATGCAAGAGTATTTAGAAAGTAAGATCAGAAATTAGAGCAAGAATTTAATATCATTTGTTTAGAATCAATGATTTAGACGTGTTTATATAGAGAATAAATGGTTGTAACTCTTTATGAAGAGTAGCCCTTAATAGATATGATCGTTGATGAAAGGTAAGAGATGCAACCATTGGAGAAAGAAGTGTCTTTTGGGAAAGGTTGCTCTCTGTTTAAAAACGGTCGACAGGTCAAAAATGGCCGGTAGACAGGATTTCAAATATATAGACGTTATGTGCATGTGCGTACGTTCATTGTGCATTTTACACAGAAACGGTCGACCGCCTAGTTTATTACCGGTCGACCGGTCCCTATAAAATTGCACAATGAATGTGCAATGCCATTCAAACGTATATATATCGATTATATTGAGGTGCATGATTATTTGAGGATAGATTTTAACAAGTTTAACACTATTACAACATCAAATAATCAACCTATAATCTAGAGTACCATATGTAGCTCTTTTGTGCCTCTTTATAGCCATGATGTCTTCGTTTTGTCGATCGCCTTTATTTCTTTGTCAGAAATCAAAACTTTATTGAATCTGTGACTCAACATTCTCCCCCTTTTTGATTAATGACAACATATATCTGAAGTTCTGAATCTCCCCCTGAATATGTGATCTCCCCCTGAGATTTTGTCTGTATTCTTTATATATATATATATGTTCCTGCAAATAATTGTTAGCACTTTCTCCCCCTTTGTCATCGACAAAAAGGAGTAATAGATAATGGAATAATATAGGAATGTATCAACCAGAATATCCATGCATAGCAAAACATAACATATCCAAGCAAACCAAAGTATCATACACACCATAAAATCATACGAATAAAAGTAACGACACTATTTAGTACAAGTGTCGAATGATGTTTAAAGTACTAAACCAAAATATAGAGATAGAAAACAGAATCTAGGATGAGTCAGATGTTGTCTCCTCTTTTCTTAAGTGGGACCTGCAAAAAATATAATTAAGACCATGGTACCCACTTTTTATGGGGTCCTAAGAGTTAGATCTTAGGAATCCAAACCCATACGGGTCCAGTATCCCCTTTATATACATAATTAGAATTATAATGCAAAGTATTCATGAATTGCTGAATGTATTTGTTCCTAATCAAATTGTTATTTGTTTTAGGAACCCATATTTTGATAGTCTTTGTATTTTTCTTTTGAAATTTCACAACTGGCTTTGGTTTGGAATATAATAAACTAAGATTTTTCTTAACTTCAGTCTTTTGTACTTTCTTCTTTCTTTTATTATCAAGATGTTTCTTGATTTCTTGTTTCTTATATCCCAAACCTTGTTTATTTGATGCAGATTGTGAATTTTCAATGATTTTTGTCAAATTTTCTCGATCTTTGTTAAAGTTAGAAACATTTTGAGTAATGTCATCAAACTTTGTTTGTAAACTAGCTTTTTCTAGGTCTAGAATTTTGACTTTTGCCTTAAGCTCATGATTTTCAGTAGTGAGAGCATTATTTTTCTCTTTTTGAGCTTCTATTTCTCGACTCAAAAGAGATAGTTGAGAGTCAACATTAGATGATGATTCTTGAATTTTTTCAAGTTCTTCTTCTAATATTTTCTTCTCATCTTTTAACATATCTCGTTCAAACTCTGCTCTACTTAAATCTGCTTTGACTACTTTTAATTGACGTTTTATGTATTTATATTTGACTATCAATTCAGCATTAATATCAAGTAATTCATCAAATGTAGGAATTTGTACCTCATCTTCTGTTGCCATAAAACAAACATTAGCTTGTTCATTCTCCGAATCATTTTCACTTTCTGATGAAGATGAGTCTGAATCATCCCATGTTACTGAGAAGGCTCGTTTCTTTGACTTGTCCTTCTTATATTTGAATTTGTCATTTTCTGACTTCTTCTTTTGTTCTGGACAATCCTTCTGCATGTGCCCCTTTTTGTGGCAGTTGAAACATTCTATAGCGGATGAAGATGGTTTATTTGATCCATGTTTCCTTTTGTTGTAACGACTGGCTTTTCGATATTTTAGGAATTTTTTGAATCCTTTTGCAATGAATGCCAGATCTTCATCTTCAGAATCTGATTCATTTTCATCTTTCTCAGCATGAAATGCTACATTTTTCTTTTCTTCTTTCTGTTCTTTTCTAGCCTGCAAATTTGCTTCATAGGACATTCGATTTCCTATCAATTCATCTGGCTTCATGACGGAAAGGTCATTAGCTTCTTCAATTGCTAATACTTTTCCTTCCCATTCACCAGTCGGAGAATGTAGGACTGTTGAAACAACATCAAAATCTGAATATTTTTGCCCTAATCCGATAAGTGCATGATGAATAGTTTGAAACCTTGAATACATATCATTGATTGTCTCATTCGGTTTCATTTTGAAATTTTGAAACTGACTTTTCAGCATGGTTATTTTGGCTTGTTTAATCTTGTTAGTACCTTCATGAGTGGTTTTCAGCGTTTGCCAAATTTGATATGCAGTAGTGCAGATACTAACACGGTTATATTCATTTTGGTCTAATGCACAAAACAACATATTTATTGCCTTTGCATTTACGGCTGCTGCCATTTTCTCAGCCGCTGTCCATTCTGAATATTCAGTTGTTGGATTCACTATTTCTTTTTGGGTAGCATTCCAAGCATCATAGCTATTTGATTGCATAAAAAATGACATACGTGTTGCCCAATAGCTATAGTTGAGACCATTGAAAAATGGAGGTCTTTGTGTCGATTGACCTTCCATGTAAGTGGTGTTTTGAGTGCTAGTACTTGCGTTATTTGCCATATTACAAGAATATATCAAATAACTGTGTTACGGTTATATGATGACCGTGCTCTGATACCAAATGAAAATGTGTATGTGTTAATATAGTACACACTGATCATGTAATATGGACTAACAATATATGCGGAATGTTATTTACAATTGCTATACAAGTAAATATTCAGTAAACTAACTATATAGCAATTCACAGATATAGAATAGTAAATGCAGTAAACTGGAAAAATCACACCAGGGATTTTTATACTGGTTCGAACCTCCCGTCCTACGTCCAGTCCCAGACTTCTATCTGGATTTTCACTACCAACTACCTCGCTTCACCCGAAGGAACAGGTTTACAACACCCGAACAGCCGAACGGGATTTCGTGCCTCTTACAACACCGAGGACTTCAACAAAAACAAATACAATTGTCGTTGACAACTTGTGCTCTTGATAACACGGTATCCTCAAAATGTGTGAATGATGTTTGTGAAGATTGAAGGAAGTATATTACTTATTGAATCAAAAGATATGAAATAATTTCAATGATTCAATAAGCAATTGAAATATTTGAGAGCTTTTAGAATGCAAGAGTATTTAGAAAGTAAGATAAAAAATTAGAGCAAGAATTTAATATCATTAGTTTAGAATCAATGATTTAGACGTGTTTATATAGAGAATAAATGGTTGTAACTCTTTGTGAAGAGTAGCCATTAATAGATATGATCATTGATGAAAGGTAAGAGATGCAACCATTGGAGAAAGAAGTGTCTTTTGGGAAAGGTTGCTCTCTGTTTAAAAACGGTCGACAGGTCAAAAATGGCTGGTAGACAGGATTTCAAATATATAGACGTTATGTGCATGTGTGTACGTTCATTGTGCATTTTACATAGAAACGGTCGACCGCCTGGTTTATTACCGGTCGACCGGTCCCTGTAAAATTGCACAATGAATGTGCAATGCCATTCAAACGTATATATATCGATTATATTGAGGTGCATGATTATTTGAGGATAGATTTTAACAAGTTTAACACTATTACACCATCAAATAATCAACCTATAATCTAGAGTACCATATGTAGCTCTTTTGTGCCTCTTTATAGCCATGATGTCTTCGTTTTGTCGATCGCCTTTATTTCTTTGTCAGAAATCAAAACTTTATTGAATCCGTGACTCAAAAAATATTATGGTCTATTCCAAGACCGAGGAGGAACATTCATACTATCTATGGATTGTTCTAGGAACGCTAAGAGAGCATATACTGAAGGATAAGTTCTCAAAGTGTCATTTTTGGCGTTCGGAAGTTAGGTTCTTGGGTATGTTTTTTCGGCAGAGGGCATTTCTATGGATTCCACAAAGGTTGTGGTCGTTCATGACTGGAAGAGACCGGAAAGTGCAACGAATATTAGAAGCTTTCTGGGTCTAGCAAGTTATTACAGGAGATTCATACAGGATTTCTCAAAGATTGCCTCTCGCTTAACAAATTTGATGAAGAAAGATGTCAAATTTGCATAGACGGATAAATATAAGCAAGCATTCTTAGAGCTAAAGGAAAAGATGATAAGTGCTCCTGTTCTTACTGTGCTAGTTGGAGGTGAGGGTTTGGCTGCTTACACTGATGTGTGTGGAATAGGTCTTAGTGCCGTGTTGATGCAGCATGGGGGAGTGATTGCTTATGCGAGTCGGCAACTCGAATCACGTGAAGCAAGGTATGCAACACATGACATGGAGTTGTTAGAAGTGGTATTTGCGTTAAAAATCTGGAGGCATCATTTGCTAGAAGAGAGGTTCAAGTTATACATGGACCATAAGCCTTTGAAGTATCTTTTTACGCAAAAAGACTTGAACATGAGGCGGCAAAGGTGGTTGGAGTTTCTGGCAGCCTATGAACTGGATATTTTGTATACTTAGGGGAAAGCTAATGTCGTAGCTGATGCACTAGGTAGGAGTTATGCAGTTATGGAAAATGTTGAGTTTCGTCCGACTCTGATTAGTCGTATCGTAGGGAATCAGTATAGAGATCTTCATTTTGCTAGTATTGCTGAGAATGTAAGTGAGGATGAGGCACCAAAGAGTTGGTCGAGATTCGAGGTGGATAGCTATGGCATTTTAAGAATGAACGGTAGGTTATGTGTCCCGAATGTTGATAGGATTAGGCAAGAAGTTCTAGTAGAGAGTCACCATTCTAGGTTAACGATACATCCTGGGGTCACTAAGATGTATCAAGACAAGAAGAGGATGTTCTGTTGGGACGGTATGAAGAGCGATGTTTCTATCTTTATGAGCTGGTGTGCTAACTGCCAATAGGTAAAAGGTTGTCATCAAAGGACGGCCGGACTGCTTCAGCCACTTGAAATTCCGAAATGGAAATGGGAGCATATTTCTACGGATTTCATCGATGGATTTCCTAAATCGAGGAGGGGTAACGAAGGTGTGTGGGTTATTGTGGATCAACTGACCAAGAGTGTGCACTTCTTACCTGTTAAGACTACGAGGACAGCTTCTAGTTTGGCTAAGTTATATGTTAAGGGGATTGTCAGGTTGCACTGTGTTCCTTGTGATATAGTGAGTGATAGAGATCTGATATTCACAAGCCAGTTCTGGAAGGGTTTGCATGAAGCATTGAGGACCGAGCTTAATTTGTGTACCGCTTACCATCTGCAGACAGATGGGCAAACGGAAAGGATGAACCGAGTGTTGGAGGACTTGCTTCGAGCATGCATTTTAGATTTTGGAGGTTCGTGGGAAGAACACTTACCGCTTGTTGAGTTTTCATACAACAACAGTATCAAGCCAGTATCGAAATGGCACCATTTGAAGCGTCGTATGGAAGGCCTTGCAAATCTCCATCGTTTTGGGTAGAACCTGGAGATCGTCTTGTGCTTGGATAGGATATGATCTGAGAGGCATCAGATAAGGTTATAAAGATTCGAAAGCGAATCAAGGAAGCGCAAAATCGACATAAGAGTTATGCAGACAAGAGGTGCAGAAACTTGGAGTTCTCGGTTGGAGACTTTGTATTTGTAAAGGTTTCTCCAATGAGAAGTGTAGTTCGGTTTGGAAGGGCTGGGAAGTTGGCTCCTCGGTATATAGGACCGTTCCCGATTCTTGAAAGGATTGGTACACTTTCATATAGAGTCGAGTTACCGATTAGGCTATTAGTGTGCACAATGTATTTCACGTATCGCATTTGCATAAGTTTGTGCATGATCCTTCGATGATAGTGGAAGCGTCGCCGCAAAAGGACTTGGAGATTGAGCCAAATTTGACTATGTTGAGATAGCCTATTCGTATTTGTGATAGAGATACGAAGCAATTGAGTACTAAGGTTGTAAAGTTAGTCAAGGTACAATGGAGCGAGGGTGCTCGGGATTGTACGTGGGAGACTGAGGATAACTTGAAGGAGTCCTATCCAGATTTGTTCTTAGACTAGAGTTTTCTTATCTTAGTTTGTATTTGAGTTGCAAAGTAGTTTTTATATAGTTTCTGCAGTGCTATATATATCCTGTTCTTTTATCTTCTTTAATTATGGTTCTTGTTGAATTTCGACGACGAAATGTTCTAAATGGGGGAGAATGTAGCGACCTTGAAATTCGAACACTTCATCTTCGAATATCAATACATTTTGAGATATGTTTAAGTGTTATAAATATGACTTTATACCTTTTTTAACATTATTTAATTAATAAATAATGTTAATAAACTTTTTTTGAAAAGTGTTTACAAAAATATATTCTTCGAAGAAAAATCGATAATGTGGCTGAAAATCGGTTTATCGATAAACAGCTTTTCATTCGATATAAGTTGTTCGAACTATCGTGCACTTAACTAATGATCAAATGAACATATTAGCAATTAATTAACACACTCTCCTCTTCATAAAGCATGGAATGTTCTAGAAAGTTCTATTAGGATAAGAGATGATATTATGAGAAGGATATAAGAGTAATTGGCCATAAAGGAGAAGTGACATAAAGGAGAAGCGATGGAAGGTGAGCCTTCCATGGCATGGTAGGGGGTGAAGGCAAGCATAAAGAGCACTATTCCTAAGCCCATATAAGAAGGGGTACACCCTTAGTATTCATTCACAAAAAATTCCTATTTAAGAGCAAATTTCAATGCCATCTTCTTCTTCATCTTAAATTACTAAAGCAAATAGTTTGCAAACCATTTCCAAATCACCTCAAACTTGGAGTGCGACCTTACCACCACATAATAACACCTTCTACCTACTTAGATTATGAAAAAGCAAACCCAAACTCCCCCAACACATTGAGGCCGTGAGCATCTAAAGGGGGTAGGAGGCTTGGAGCAAAGCAAAGCAAGGAAGAAAGAGGAGGGAAAGGAGATTGCTAGCTTGAGTTTGAACTTGAACGCTTAAGCTTGGTTGTTTGTTGGGTTTAAGGTGAGCTAACTCACCACTTTGATTGATAATATATCTCGTATATGATTATATTTTATTGTGTTAAATTTGAGTGAATTGTTAAGTGACATATATTGAAAACATTGATTTGGACTCTTGTTTTGAAAACAAGTGGCACATAGGATCCATACATGGACTTGATTGGGATTATATGACATATGACTAGGCCTTTAACAAAGCATATAGGTTGTAGTTGAACATAGGTTGAGATATGACTCGGATTTGAAATGGCACTTATAGCGATAGTCGCTATGGATGCAGTTCGAAATTGTCTTATTTTTGTCAATTGTTATGGAACTTTGTAGAGAGATCTATGGGGATTTCTCATAATATTTGCATTATAATATATGTATATTTGTTGCTACTAAAAGTTTGAATAGTAAAAAGTTAAGTAACATCTCAAAAACGATCAAAACATCACTAGTGCAAAACTACCCCGTTTGACCTTGATTTTTGCATTTCAATTGTTTCAAAAAGAACTTTAAGTTTGAGCGATTTGTTTCATTCTTTTTCAAAGTATTTCCTAACTATTTTTAGAGTATTTTAAAAGTAGTTTGAGATATTTATGAATTTTTAAGAATTAGTTATGAATTTTTAAAGAGAGGAATTTTAGAATAAAACATGTTCTTTTTCCAAGTTCTATTGATTTTTCAAACTTGTTATTTTTAAGTAATATTTTGGGTAAATGTTTTAAAACCTATTACAAGTATTTTCAAGTATTTTAAATGTTTCAAAAGAGGGTAAGAATTGCTAAATGGCTAAATGGTTGGTTGTTTAATTACTTATTAGAGAAGTAATTAATTGTGCTTATCACTAATAAGCCGATGAAGTAATCATATCAATTTGTGAGAGTTAAGATTGATGTTGAGTAGAGATGTAGCAATAGAGCTCTAACCTACCAAGCTTCCCTCTTAACCGAGGAATAGGTAAGTGGAAAATGTCGGAAATGTGTTAATTGAGTTGATTCCTTATTGTTTATGGAAATCATTAATATTATACTTAACCTAAAAGCCGACGAGGTAGACTATCTATTTGCGAGATTCAAGACTGAAGTGTCTAGGCGAGGCTTGGAACAACCAGTGCCCAAGCTTACCTGGCTTCACTCTTGGGCAAGGAATAGTTAAATTGGAATGTTGAAAATGAGTTATCGTACGAATCGTGATTTTTATAAGTAATTGTTTTGATAAGATAATCGATTAGTCGATTATCGAACTTGACCTAATATTAACTCGAAAGGCTTCATGATTTTATACCAATAAGAAACCCCGGGGAGGAGTATTGGTATAAAACATCTCTAGCTCTCACTTACTTCTGAAAGAACCAGAATTGAGTTTACCGAAAATTCATCGATTGATTTTGAAGAGCTCGGGATCGGTAAGTGTTCTACTTACCGAACAGCACTTCAATACTAGTATACATGTTCTATGTTTTGTGGTTGAAGAAAAGGAATCTACATGGAGGTTCGAGATTTGTTCAAGATGCTTGAATCCATGTAGTGATTCGTGATCTATTCGAGATATAGCAATCCAAATGGAGATTCGTGTTATGTTCGAGTGATGATGGCTCGAGTGCAAGATGTTGAATGTAACATCGACATCGAAAATGCTAAAGACAGATTAGGATGCATAACCTGGGGTTAGCGACCCATGTCAGTATTTTATCAACTCCATATCTAGAGATACTTATCGATTGTTGGCCAGGAGGAGTTGCTGGTATTTGGTTCACGTTGTTCATGTTTATATTCAGACGCTGGGCCGCTTAGGTTTACCTTATGGTATATTTTATCTAGAAATATACAACGCACGAAAGGTGGTCTCTAATCCTTGTGCATGGAGATTGGATTCGGCTCCCCCAAAGAGATCTCCTTGGAAAATCCATTATGCAAACGAGCCTTAGCGGTTTTAAATGTAACCTAATATGTTGTTGCATGACCAATGTAAGCACTGTAGCTATTTAATATTATTATATCCCATACCCTAGACATTATCTATCATATCACTATATTAAACCTAATAAATGGTTGGTTTATTTTGAGGGGAAAACCGTTATGAGAATCTGTTCGGTCTCAATAGTCATTGTTACATATATTTATGTATCTCAAGTTTTCACGTACCAGACTTATGTCCGGTGCTTGTTTTTGTTCTCCTTAAATTCCTTGCATACTCTTTCGAGTAGGCTGAGTGTCAGGTTTTACCTTGGACGCTTTAGACTTTAGAAGATGAGGTGGAGGCTTTCATTATTTATCTATTTCTATTTCTGTTGTTCCGTTTTAGCTATGTGCATATATCAGCGTTGTAAGGACAGGTAGTTTTAACTGTCTAGGCTGATGCTAGCACTTAGGTTTTGTAACTCCGAAAATTTTGTATTCAGAGTAACCCTTTGTACTATTCTTTTGATATTATAAATTACCATTCCGCCGTGAGATTCTGATGTTGTGTTCTTCTTTTCTTCTTCTATTCTTTTTCTTTTCATTTACGATAACTTTCTGTCTTTTCGACACTTGGGTGCTCGGCACACGAATACCATGGATGTATTAGTGTCGACTTTCGAAGATCGAAAAGCCAGGTCGTTACAGCGAACACTTGGTGAGGGTTCTTAATGTAGAACCAAAAGTTTTCTATCATAGTTTATGGCCATGTAAAGAGACCAGAGGTTTCTAATTAAGAAACCTGATCAAAATCCGCAGTAGTAAATCAATTGAGCGGTGCTAGTCGGAAATGGAGTTATGTATTCGAGCAGTGATCGAATCAGATTTTTTATATAGAAGATCTATGAACATCATGCAAACTTATGAATAGTATTGGGTGTTCATGTGGTGGAATTTCGGGGACGAAATTCTTTTTAAGGGGGGAGAGTGTAATGACCCGGAATTTTATCACTTTGATTTTTGGGGTATTTAATTAGTTTTGAATATTTTATTTGGGATTTTTATAATAAAATCGATGTTTCAAATAACTGTTCGATTTTTATGATGTGTTTTTAATTTAATTTATAGAACTTTTCCATAATTTTTAATTTGGAAAATAATTGAACTTCCATTTGACGTATTTTACGGCAAACATTGGCATATTTGAAACTTTATAGAATAAGTTAACCAGTGTATTTTATGGTTGTTTTGTGATCACATCACATTATTGTGCATTGTCGTGTTTTTATTTTTGTCATTCATGGCTCATACGCGAACGAGATACTGTGTGGCAAGGTACCCTAAAACTTTTCAAAATACAAATATATTAAACACACGCACAACACTTAAGTTCACCGTATGTTTGCCAAAAAAATTTGTTTGCTACGCTTGTCCTTGCTTACTTTTTTCACGTTCTTGTTTTACTTTGCAGTAATTGCTATGTCTTCCTTTTCCTTAGCATTTAATTTTGTTAGCTTATATTTTGTACCACAGCACGCAAAAAAAATTGAGAGACGCTCATTTTCAAATCTCTCCAATTCACATTTCCTCTGTAAGGAAAATATACACCGCATGCATTTCTCTTCTTTTTCTTTCTCCTCACAAAGATACGTACACACAAATGGATACACAATGTTCCATTTTCTTCTTGCATGAGATGTGTACATTGATAGAGTACCACACCCCCCTTCCCAATTATTCTCCTACTTTCTTTGTTTGTAAAATAATATGTGTATATATCTCCGCATATACAAATAAGCACACAGTGGCAAGTATATATTAGATTATATGTGAGAGTATATGGACGTTTGAGTAAGTGATGAAGGAACGGAGGAGGAGGAAATGTATGTAGGTGTACTGGTAGGAGGAGTAGGCATATGCAAGTGTGAGTGAAAAGGAGAGTGCTTTCGGGTTTGGGTATGCTGTGAGGTGTGCACGCGTGTGTGCAGTAACGTGAAGGGAAGGAGAAAGGAGACAATGCGAGCTTGGGTTCAGGCACATGATGTTTTGTGCATGAGGGATAAAGGGGGAGAGTGTATGCATAGGCTGTGGGCTTTGGCAGGCGCGTGATTGGAAGAAGGAAGCGTGTACATGATCATGGAAGTAGGAGGCATGCGAAGGAAATCATAGTAGAAATATGGATGGAACTGTTGAACACGAGGATTTTGGCAATTTAGCCTCCTTTAATGTATTCAATTATGTGTATTTGGGGGAGGGAAGTTGCGCTACGTGCTTCAAGTGGGGTGCTAGTGGCGTGGGCCTTGGGTATCAAGTGTTTGGGTGAGGAAATTAATAATGTTAATTGTTTTATTTATATTAATTAGGTGTTCAAATTTAAAATATGATATCTGGCTCATCTTGAATCCGTTTGACACACAGATTTCTACGTTGTACTCATAAGGACAAGTACAACGTTGTAGTGTAACTTGCCGATAGTTTTGGAAGTGTATAAATTATGATATATTAAAACAGGCTGAATTTAATTATGTTATTTTAAATAATAATGTTGTTAAATTATTATACCTTAATTTCTTATATTTATCTAGCCAAATAAACACCAAATTGTTAAAGTAAATTGAATAAAGAACTTTGGACACCCATTTAGTGGAATAAAACACTGTTCCGCTAATTAAATGAATTGGTCATTTAATTAGTAGAATAAATTCCTATTTTACTATTTTATAGATTTGTACATTAAATTATATGTCATTAATATATATATGCCAATATGAATAAGTAAAGTGTTAACTAGTGATGGTAAATTGTTGAATATGTTGAGTGTGTAAATGTCAATTATGAATTGGGAAAGTTAAATTGAATTATATGGTAGTTTGTTTAAGTACCATTGTGGTTGCTAAGCCTCTTTTCGAATTCTTAAAGTTATGGATTTAAATTGGTTTCAAATTTAAAAAAATTATAAATGTTTTATATAATTATTATTTTAGTAAAGTGTTTTATATAATTATTATTTATTAACAATTTTTAAATTAACTTATATTTTTTTTTAATATCATTTAAATTATTAAGGTATATCCTAAATATGATTTAAAGTTATTTTATAATAATTTAATTTTGAAGTTAATTATTATTTAAAAGTTAATTATTACTTAAAGTTAACTATTTTATATTTTAAGGTTATTTTTTATTTTAGATAATATGGTTTTAAAAGTTATACTTATTATCTTTACTATTAATAAATATAATTCATTGAATAGATTTACTCAGTGTCTTTTTGAAATTCCAAATATACCCTTTTACATCTTATAGAGAAATAGTATTCAAATATGGGAATATAGCCTGTTATTTTCTAAGTACAACTATCAGTCCCCATGGAGAACTACAGTGTACGTTCACAAGATGAAGTATACGAGTGTTTCATATTGTCCGTAATTTAGGTGGGAGTTAATCGGTCGAAGTCTCGCCGGATTCCGAGTTAGTATGAAGAAAATATTACAGTCTGAACAAAAAAATAGCGGCTTCTGCACTAGGCGGAGTTCAAATATGGGGATGTGGTATCCTGTTATTTTCTAAGTACAACCGTCAGTACCCATGGAGAACTACAGTGTGCGTTCACAAGATGAAGTATCCGAGTGTTCCATATTGTCCGTAATTTAGGTGGGAGTTAATTGGTCGAAGTCTCACCGGATTCTGAATTAGTATGAAGAAGTTATTGCAGTTTGAACAAAAAAATAACGGCTTCTGCACTAGGCGGAGTTCAAATATGGGGATGTGGTAGCCTGTTATTTTCTAAGTACAACTGTCAATCCCCATGGAGAACTACAGTGTACATTCACAAGATGAAGTATCCGAGTGTTTCATATTGTCCGTAATTTAGGTGGGAGTTAATCGATCGAAGACTCACCGGATTCCGAGTTAGTACGAAGAAAATATTGCAGTCTGAACAAAAAAAATAGTGGCTTCTGCACTAGACGAAGTTCAAATATGGGGATGTGGTATCCTGTTATTTTCTAAGTACAACTGTCAGTCCCCATGGAGAACTACAGTGTGCGTTCACAAGATGAAGTATCCGAGTGTTATATATTGTCCGTAATTTAGGTGGGAGTTAATCGGTCGAAGTCTCGCTGGATTCCGAGTTAGTATGAAGAAAATATTGCACTCTGAACAAAAAAAATAGCGGCTTCTGCACTAGGCGGAGTTCAAATATGGGGATGTGGTATCCTGTTATTTTCTAAGTACAACTGTCAGTACCCATGGAGAACTACAGTGTGCGTTCACAAGATGAAGTATCCGAGTGTTCCATATTGTCCGTAATTTAGGTGGGAGTTAATTGGTCAAAGTCGCACCGGATTCTGAATTAGTATGAAGAAGTTATTGCAGTTTGAACAAAAAAAAATAACGGCTTCTGCACTAGGCGGAGTTCAAATATGGGGATGTGGTAGCCTGTTATTTTCTAAGTACAACTGTCAATCCCCATGGAGAACTACAGTGTACATTCACAAGATGAAGTATCCGAGTGTTTCATATTGTCCGTAATTTAGGTGGGAGTTAATCGGTCGAAGTCTTGCCGGATTCCGAGTTAGTACGAAGAAAATATTGCAGTCTGAACAAAAAAAATAGTGGCTTCTGCACTAGACGGAGTTCAAATATGAGGATGTGGTATCCTGTTATTTTCTAAGTACAACTGTCAGTGCCCATGGAGAACTACAGTGTGCATTCACAAGATGAAGTATCCGAGTGTTCCATATTGTCCGTAATTTAGGTTGGAGTTAATTGGTCGAAGTTTCACCGGATTCTGAATTAGTATGAAGAAGTTATTGTCGTTTGAACAAAAAAAATAGCGGCTTCTGGACTAGGCGGAGTTCAAATATGGGGATGTGGTAGCCTGTTATTTTCTAAGTACAACTGTCAGTCCCCATGGAGAACTACAGTGTACGTTCACAAGATGAAGTATTCGAGTGTTTCATATTTTCCGTAATTTAGGTGGGAGTTAATCGGTCGAAGTCTCACCGAATTCTGAGTTCGTACGAAGAAAATATTGCAGTCTGAACAAAAAAATAGCGGCTTCTGCACTAGGCGGAGCTCAAATATGGGGATGTGGTATCTTGTTATAATAATATTGTTTCAAAGTTAATCTATTATTATAATAATATTGTTTTAAAATTTATTTATTATTATATCAATAATGCTTTAAAGGTAATTGATTATTAATTTTAATCATTATATTATTTTAATTTGTTTTAAAAGTTTAATATTTATTTAATGATTGATTAAAATATTATTTTACTAATGTTGTTTAAAGATAATTAATCATTTTGTTAAAGTTGTTTTTAGAAAATAAATTGTTTAATAAAAGGTGTTTAAGAATAATAAACCGTTTATTTAAAAAGGGATCGTTTTAAACGGAAGATATATATATAAGGGTTTTATTTAATGAAAATAATTCATTAAAGGAATTTATAAATTTGGAAAGAAATTTTGGAATTGGAAAAAGGAGTTTGGTTTTTAATGATTCAGAAAGGAGATCTATAAATGGATTTTAGAGATCTAAAAACGGAAATTTTTTAAATGGGGTTTTGAGATTTATAAAAGAGTATTTTATAAATAAACATGGAGATTTATAAAAAGTATTTTATAAGTAGATTGGATTTTTATAAAGGAATTTTATAAATAGTTTTGGAAATTTATAAAGGAGATATTTATTTATAAAATAAAAGAGATCCATGGACAGGATTGGTGTTTTGGGTTATTCCATTTTAATGACATTTGGGTTGGATCATTTAAATATGATTTGGAACAGGAAACCTTTCTGGATATTTATGATTATACTTATACCATTTTGTAAGTACATATAAGTTTTCCAAGTTTGGGAAGGAATGGTTTATGAATATAATTATACAAGTGAGACAAGTATATGAATATTTTGATAATTTTTTTGGAAAGTGATTTAATAAATCAAAGATTAATTTTAAGAGGTTTAATGGTTTCCGTGGGAAATGTAATCTCTGTTAAATGTTTGTTTATTTCATAGTTAAATAACCGACTATCAAATCTTGGCCTAAATATGTAATCCTTCTTAATTTTGGTGGTACAGAAATATTCCTTACTTAACCCTGAAGGATTTTAACTTTGGAAATATCTAGGAGAAACACGGAAATTATATGGTACAGCTACCGTCAGTGTTTCTATATTGTATGTATAAACTCGTTTTGTTCTTCTAAGACAAATGATGAGGAGATCCATCTACTTAAACGGTTAGGGGGTGATCCTTGATCTTATGTATTGTGTGGTTATTTTCTAAAGAACCGGTATTGAGCATTCTAGAATATCAATGATTGGTTTTAGGGGTGCCCGGTAAGCGGGGGAGTGTACTCGTAAGAGATGACTGATACCGTAACCACTCCAAAAACTATATACAGTTCTATGGAGGAGTTTCGTGATATATTAAGATGTTTGAATCCATGTGTGTATGACGACCCGCAAACCGAACGAATTCAAGCTGATAAAAAACCATACATGTCCAACCCAAATTGAACGGAAAGATGGATAGCCATGAGAAAGAAAGAAGAAAAAAGAAGAGAAGAGAATAAGAAGAGAAAAAGAAACTACAACAAACATAGAATATCACAATCGCAGCGGAGCAACATATAATATAATATCAATGAACTTTACAAAAGAGAACCGTAATATACATACATCCATCAGAGTACAACAAATCTAAATCTTCAGCCTGGATAATTATAACAACATGTCCTTACAAATGCTGACAATTTAAACAACAATGCAGTAGAAAATAAACAAATATGGTAAAATGTCCTGAAGGCCTCCAACTCGTTTGCTGAAGCTCGAAAGCATCCAAATCTAAATTTGTAAATATGCTCGGTCTGACCCAAGCATTGAAAGGGAAGAACGCCCAGATCAGTCTAGTAAACCAGCGTGAGAAAACACATCTCAACTGAATTTTTGAAGTTATAAAAACCTTTCAAAACAAAGATATCTCGTAAGACCACACCGCACATAAACATAGACGGGTTTTTACCTTACGATAATCAAAACATTTCATATCAAATTATGTTATATTATACTAGTGTCTAGTATCCAAATAATATTAATCATAGCCGAAATTTTTACCATTATTAAATTCCAACTACTAGGCTCTACAAATAAAATGGCAGGCATGTAGTGGAGAATGGATTTCCATACAAATGACCAGGTGAAGGGAGTAAGTTTCGACGGTACATCTCTAGAGGAATGTACCAAGGCCGCAGAATATCTGCACCTATATCAACACAAGATCGGCCTACCTCTTCCTAGGTAGTACCGAATATGTCATCACCGCTATCGTTACCGACCTATCCGAGGGCCCTCTTCGCATACACTATAATAATTCAAAACCCGAAAATCATAGCGAGAATAAATATATCTAGAAGCGGATGATCATATCCTAATGGTTGCGAACCACATAGCCTTGCTGCGTCTAACCTATTTCGGTCATTTCCGGGTTTAAGGCCTGAGGTAACGATTACCTTTCACATAGCACATCATCTTTCCTCTTTGAATGCCACATTGCCATTCCATAATCACACAACTGATTTCTAAAAACGTATAACTCCTGAGCTCCTACGTCTCAGGAAAGGGTGTTAAGCTAAGAGAAGTTGCCTTCTCCGCCACCAAATAAATGATATGTTTATAGAGATCAATCAATGTGATATGTATATTGGGAGTTTATCCCCAAACGATCAACAAGCAGTCCTCCATTACAAAAATCCCAAATATTAATGTCTTCCAACATCTTACATTCGAACGCATATACGTTGGTCCGAAGTGGTTTTCGGATAAACCGATCCTAGCCTCTCCGGATCAACAATGATAAAGAGGCCAAAGTAGATAGTCGGTTATTTAACTATCAAAGCAACAATAAAATCTAGTACATAAGCAGTCACTAGGCCCATTTAATAAATCTCTTATTAACTAAATCAATTTCCCAATATTTACTTCAAATTATCTTTAAAAACATATTAACAAAACCATTTCAAATTATTCGATAATGGAAAACATTTCCATATACTTATAACGGAAAATTAGTACATATTACAAATCAAAGTATTCTTCAAAACGCACTTTATTTGGGTCAAAATGAATGTTGCGTAAAACATCGTTACGACAACCCAAAACACTAGTATAGGGATTCGATTAAATTATATATAAAATCTCGTATACTATATAAAACATTTCCGTTCGAAAATCATTTACTATAACAACGGTGTTACAGTCCATGCCTTCCATATTTCCCTGAAAACGTCTATTACTACAATGAATGTTGAAATCTATGTTTCTAATACTTATCGCATTTTAAATCATTTTTCAAACTATTAAATTCCATTTGGAATTATTATATTTCAAAATATCACTTTAAAAGGATAAATTACTTTTAAAACCATTAACTCCTTCAAAGTATTACTTTCAAACATCCCTTTAAAAGATAACCCATTTTCAAAACGATTAACTCCATACCTAAATTTCAACATGAATCATTTCTATATTTATAAACTACATTTATAAATTCACTTTTATTTTATAAAACTTATATTTTTATAACTTCTCTTTATTCATAAAATTCTATTTATAAATCCATTCATTTCTAAATCTCATTTATTTATAAAATCCATTTATAAAATATTGATTTCAAATCCATTTAATATTTCAAAAAAACACCATTTAAAATCCATTACTTTATTTATAAAATATACTTTTATAAATCCTTTATATAAATTATTCTAGAATCTCTATCTAAAAACTCTTTACAAAATAGTAAATCGAAAATACCAAAAATCAATAATACTTTTATTTATTTAATAAATTCCTTTCTTTTACTAATTCAACAAATTATTAAAACATATAAAATTCCAAAATCAATTTAAAAATCATTTCAAATTCACAATCATTATTTTAGTATTTCAAAATACCAAAAATAAGGCCCATTGCTATTATAGCACTAAATAAGTTAAATCATATCACAATCAATAATATGGTATCCAACACATCATATATCAGCATATATATGAAAAGTAAAACCAACAGTGGTGAGGAATCCTATTAGATCCCTCCAACCTGACCCCCTACATCACATACAGAATACAATCACAAAATATTAATCAACCGCTTCGAGGCGGGATCGTATACAAAGGGTCATCTCCTTTTACACGGGAACGTAATAGGGTCCCATCCGCTCCAATAGGCGGTAATATATCCAAACCAACTAATAAATATAGTAAATCATCCAAAGAAGCAACAACAACATAAATAAAATTATTCCCACTTATATAAAAAATATAAGCAGGCGAGAGAGATGAGTTTACTCACTGAAATTCTAGAAATCGCCTAAGCGCTCCGGTTTGAATTAAAATTTGAACGGTCATTCAACTTTAACTCAAAATCCCCACTAGCTCTGAATCCATCCAATCAAATTTCATAGCGTAGTACTCGCTGATATGATCGCAATGCAACTTGTCATGCTCAAATCCGACCTCATATAAACAAGTTATGAATTAATTATCGTACGAGATAATTAAATTTATAATTAATTAAAAAATTTAAAATTTAAACCTTCCCCCTCTTCTTCCCTCCTTGTACGCGCGATTTCTAGGCGAACTTTTTTCTTTCATACGATCGAAGATCGTGCAACCACCACCGCGCGGCTACCTGCGCTCGCGTCGCCTGTCTCGCCTGCCACAACCAAGCGCACACGCCACGCACGAAACCTAAAAATCGAACGTGGCCTGCTCCTCGAACACGTCACGATTTCGGCCTCCATGCCTCGCCAAAGATGATCTAATCGTTGATTAGCTTCATCTAGTCGAGCTCTATGCTTTTCTAGTTGGGGTCGAAGGTCGATATGACCTCTAGTGGTTGGAGATGATAAGGGCCATTGGCTGAATCTGTTTTTAATGGCGGATGACTTAGTTTTAGGATTTTGGTTTGGCAAATGAAATTTTTTCAAGTCCTTATATAGAAAATTTTCATGGCACTATTCACCCATTAAAATTTCAAACTCCAAAGGAAGCGTGCCACCTGGCATTCTATATGTTATACCTCTATTCCGAACACAATGGAATATATAACGAAAGCCAATTCCATCATATATAGAAGTTAGCTTTTCAAATCAAATTATATTAATTTAAATTCCTTTAATTAATTCTACACGTTTCGAACTCGCATGACCATTCGATACGTCCAATCACCACGAAATTCGACCACATATAATAATTCACTATTATGGATCCAACGAAACTGGTTTCATTAAAATCCGAGATAGTACCCCAAAAGACTATTTTTACACGTTAATTAAGACGAGTTATTTCCAAAATCAGTTTAATTACTCTTAATTCAAAATTAAAAGTTTACTATCTTCCTTCTTATTCAAATAGAATTTAAATCAACCTTTGAAATCATTTTTCATTCATATTAAATTCAATATTCAATTATTCAAACAATTTCGAATAGTAAATTTAATAATTAATTGTAACAACTCGCATATTTTACGATTGTATATTTAAATGTTTTATTTAAATATAGCAACGTTAATCAGATTAAAGTCCGAAAAGCTACTTTTTGTAAACACTCGAATTGGGACTCGAGATCACTTCCATTGAGTCCAAAATAGCGTTTACAACTTTTTTGAGTATAAACATCGATATGTTTGGAGTTGAGTAGAATTTTGCTATTTTTCTATTTTGGGCTTTGGGTTTGGGTTTCAGCCCACTAACCCAACATAATACCCTAACTCCACTCAACTCCTCTTCATTCATTCATTCCATTTCCTAACACTCTAGCTCAAGAGAAAATGGGGGAAAAGAATGGGAAATAGAAATTCCAAACCCTAGTTTGATTTGGAAACTCAAGTTCTTGCACCAAAATCAAAGAGAAGCTTAGGTAAGCATCCTCTTCATCTTCTCAATCTCTCTCCAAGTTCAGAAATTTCCTATAACCTAATTTAGGAAATATTTGCTTATAATCTTAGATTGGAGCTTCTAGAGTTGAAGTTGAAGAGTAGTTGATCTTTCCTTTGTTTTAAAGCTTCTCATTTGTGTCTTTGAGTTAAAGGTGAGTTTTTGAACTCACATCTACGTCTATAGCTTTCATTGTTGTTAGGTATGAATTCCTAACATCTATTTCATGTTCATTTGCTTTGATTTGAATTGGTTTTGTGAATTCTCCAATTTTTGGTTTTGAAGTCCAATTTTATGAAAATCCTACTATGGATGTTTGGACATGTTGTTTGGGGTGTATCGAAGAGCCTATAAGGCTGGGTTGTCGCTTGGCGTAAATCCTTAGTCGTCGTTGCTCATCTGATCACTCCCAATACGTTTTGGCCACTTTGGCCTAGGTAAATTGTTGCCCAGACCAGGTGACCAGACGTCTGGTGATCAAGTCCAAACGTCTGGTTTGGACCTGGAGAGAGAAATATAAGCACGCAGAATATAAAAAAAGGCAGAGACTAATTCCAGACGTCTGAAATTTAGGATCAGACGTGTGGAGGGGTCTCAGACGTCTGACTTGAAGTTTCAAACGTCTGGGGGTTCTCTGGATTATTTCCAGAGAACAAATCCAGACGTCTGGATTCTAAACCAGACGTCTGGTTAGTTTTCATACGCCTGGATTGAACCTCCAGACGTTTGGAATTGAGCAGTTTTCCTATTTGCTTATGTTTTTGAGTGGATTTCCTATTTTTAATCGATTGTTGTTGATCCGGATAGTTGTCATCTCTTATTATCGACTTTGATGACTTCTTTCTTTGGATTTTTGGGAATATCCATTTGATGGATTTGATATCGATTTCTATGGTTTTGATTCACGTCTTCGATTGTGAATCTTTGGCGATTGATTGTTTTTACAATCATTTTTGTGATTTGTCACTTTCAAATACAAAGGTTTCTATACTAGTAGTAAATATTCAAACTCTTTCACAAAGATGTTTTCAACTCTATTTTAATACAAATCTCGTTTATAAAATCGTTTTCCAATCTATTAGTATATACAAACCATTACCTCATTCGTATGAGAAATCTAATTAAACGGCTTATTAAAACAAGTGGTATGAAACACTTGCGTTTACTTCGTCGGTTAATTCTTGGACTTGTTCGATTGAACTCTTATGACAATTTTCGAGTGGAAATCTACAATTTGTTCGTAAATATTTAAGTTAAGCCAGTGGTTATGGGACATGAAGCTAAACTCATTTATTTACTAGCTTAGTGTAATTGACACTTCTTGATGATCGATGATGATCATTTTGTGGTTTAGACTAGCGATATACAATGTCTCTTTGTCCACGTGGGGGACTATATCCCGATTTATGGAGCTTCGTCTCATTTTTATAGGCTAGCGACCTATGGTTTATTAGAGTTCGGTTCATCGGGCGTAACGCTGTACTACGTCGTTGTTCCGGTTTATTGGAGTTCGGTTCATCGAGCGTTCACTGCACTACGCCGTTGTTCCGTATTATTTGAGTTTGGTTCATCAGGCGTTCACTGTACTACGTCGTTGTTCCGGATTATTTGAGTTTGGTTCATCGGGCGTAACGCTGTACTACGTCGATGTTTTGGATTATTTGAGTTTCAGGTTCCTCGGGCGTTTCGATGTACTACGTCGTGGCTCCGGCTCTTTGGTTAGCGACCATGGGATAGTGACCCATTTGTGATACACGTGTTGGTGAGTTTTCATGCTCCCATTTGTGATAGGCCTTCCCCCCTTTTGTGATTTCTGGATTTCTGGTTGTGATTTCTAGAATTTGCGTTTCACCAATTTTCGTGGTTTGCATTGATAAGCTCTATCAATATTTGTGTTTTGGTGAATAATTTAAAGAATGTGATTCTTTTTGGTGTTTTGAGATGATTTGAGATATTGTATGATTTTTGTTGTTATTTGATGTATACTTGACACAGTATGGCATTTTTGTTATCATATGTGTAACGACCCGTAATTTTAACGGATCGACAAGTTCGACAGAATTTGGAATTTTAGAGTTTTTGAGCCATTTCAGATTTTAGGCGAAAATGGCTAAGTCGTGAGTCGTGAACGACTTAGTGTAAGTCGTGAGTCGTATACGACTTAGGGATAGGAGCGACTCAGGGATTTGGCTAGTTAAGGGTGTAAGGATAAGTCGTTTGAACGACTTAATGGGTAGGCGCGACTTAAGGACTGGGCGAGATAAGGCTTAAGTTGTAACAGTTAAGTCGTGACCGAGTTAAGGTGATGAGTCGTACCCAAGTCATCTGATGAGTCATACCCAAGTCATCTGATGAGTCGTACCCAAGTCATCTGATGAGTCGTACCCAAGTCATCTGATGAGTCATACCCCAAGTCATCTGATGAGTCGTACCCAAGTCATCTGATGAGTCGTATCCCTGTTGTTTGATGAGTCGTAGAATGGGTTATCTCGTCTAACCAGTTAAGTCGTGGACGAGTTAAGGGATGGGTCGTAAGCTGTTGAGTCGCGCGTAGGTGATAACTCGCGCAAGTGGATGAGTCGTAGCCTTTGTGATAAGTCGTATACGAGTTAGTAGTTGAGTCGTCTAACCAAGTAAGGCGTGCGCATTTAAGTCGTAGACAGGGGGTCTGGTGAGTCGTAGGCGCATGCTATAAGTCGGAGACGACTTAGGAGATAACTGTTTTGTCGTGAGTCATAGGCAGAAGTGTGTTAAGTCGTTGAGTCGTAGGGCTTTGAGTCGTGAGTCGTAAACGACTCATGGAGGCAGACGAGATAGGGATTTCAGCTATAAATAGGAGAGTTTCTCTTCATTTTTGGGATCTGGATTTTGAAGCGACGAAGTGCTGCCATTTTGAGAGCTCGACTTCTACACTTCTTTACTTCTTTTCTCCACTCTAATCTAGTGCTTCCTTCCATCCAAATCAAAGATCAAGATTGAAGATTCAAGAGCTAAAGTTGAATATCTTCATCTTTTCAAGAGAGATTTCTTCGTTTGAAGCGGATTCGTGATAGATCAAGCTTCATCCTTCGCTGTCCAGATCTGAAGCGTGTTGATTTGGGTTTGTTTTGGTGATTTGGTGAGTGGTGATTATCTCTCACACGGATCCAAAGAAGTATATCGGATTGTTGGCTCGATTTGGTGTTAAAATAGGGATTTCCATGCATTTTCTTCATCCAAAGTGTAGATCCATATAGATCCATTGTTCATGATGATGTTACATCCATTTTATCATATGTTAACCTATGCAAGTTCATTCATCAAGTTTGTAGAGATATAATCCATGTTTTCATGCTTATTGGACTTTCAACTCTTTAATTACGAAAATGCCATTATTGTTATAATTGTCTACTTAGATCATATTTGAATGCTTGATTGTTTGGATTAATGTTTGATTTGATTGATTGATATGAATTAGATGATTGATGGTTTGATTTAGACCGAAGACGATTCAAAAGCTAAGGGAAAGGCTCTTGAATTGGGAAAGCTGCTCGTGGCATATGTAGCGGGATGATGAAGCTCTTATGCATAGATTTGATGATGTGATGTTGAGATGAGACTTCGCGAGGATGTGATGAAGCGAGGCAATCATGTGATGAAGACTTGGTCTAATCCAGACGGGATCATTCCAAGCATGTTGATAACTCGGTGATATGATTCGAGTTGAGGATAATGAATGGATACGAGAATAGTCGTCGAGGAGGATGACTAGGAGGTTTGGATAGCATCGTTGTTGAAGGTTCTAGCATGCTCTAAGCAAGAGTACGTTTGGGCAGATTCGACCCAACGACTAACTGTTGATGGTCGAGTACTCTGGGCAGATTCGATAGTCCTAGGCACGGGCTGCGACGATGTGCGGGAGTTATGTCTAGAACCGAGGTTTCCATTAGCCCTTGACGGACGGCTGAAAGAATGTGCCGGTCATTCAATTAACGGTGATATCGAAGCAATGACAACAGTGATAGCCAGAGTCATGGATGTTTGGTTGTATCGTCATTCGGACTCAAGAGCGGTATTTTCTGGGTGCTTATCTGATTTAGGCCTTGTAACTTGGAAAACATCGCCCTTGACTCGAGTGATAGTAGCTTTACTTTAAATTGTATGCTCTGCTATGTTTGCTTCTGCTTAGTGTGTGTCTGGGGGCTATCACTGTAGAATGAGGTTGGAGTGGGAGGGTTGTATTCCTATTCCTTTTCCTTTATGCTCTTTTGGTATGTTGTTAGTTAATTTACTGCTCACTAAGACTGTTGTCTGACTCAAGGCTTTATGTTTTAATTCTTATTGCCTTGGGCTGTTCGTCCATTTTTGGGACGGGCAGACTAGGTAGCAGGTGACAGGTGCCGTTCTCTTCTCACGATGCTGATATCGAAGACGAGCTGGAGGGTTGCATATTATCTTCTTATTATATGTACTGGATGTTCCGCTGTTTTGTATTCTCTGAGAGATATGTAGTGAGGCTTGATGTATTGACTATTTGGATGCTTGTATTCAACTATTATGGAGTTTTATATGATGGCATTTTGTTCTGTAAAGCTTCACTATACATATGTTCTATTGTATTTTGTCCATGCGCTGTGAGCAATACGATAGATTCTGTTGTTTTTAATTTATCTTGACAATCGTCCATGGTCGCCTGGCACACTTTACGGCGCAATTTCTCTAGATTCGGTGCAGGGGTCATGGGCGGTCGTCACATTTGGTATCAGAGCATTGGTTAATCGATTTTACCCAACGCTCGCTGTCGTAACTACGTATGAGAGACGTAATTGTAATTTTGATGGATGACTACTATATATAATATAGTAGCTTAGTAGAGTTTGAGTCCTTTATGCAGTTGTTTCTCTAGATGTTCTAATCATTCCTTTTTATAGATATTGAGAATGAGTCGAAGAGGGAGACCAGCTGCTAGGGAAGGCCGTGCTACTGAAGAGACTGCTGATTATGCAGCCATGTTCGAAGCTATGATGACTTCGATCATGAGAAGGATACCAGTTCCGGGGGCGGCAGTTGATGTTGGAGTTCAAGTCCAAACTCCGAAACCAGTGGATTTTGCTAAATTGTGCAAGGATTATACTGCTCTTGGAGGAAAGGTTTTCTTGGGAACAGAATCAACTATTGAGGTCCAGAGGTGGATAGATGCTTGTAGAAGGATCTTTGGTGATTTGGGAATTGATGATGCAACTAAGAGGAAGTTGGCATCAAGGCAGCTTCAAGGGAGAGCTTCTGATTGGTGGAACTCTATTACCATCGTTACTGCGGAGGAAGAGATTACTTGGGAGCAATTCCAAGTCTGATTTGAAGCTAAGTTCATTTCTACAGCTCAGAAGTCTGTTCTGTTCAAGAGGTTTGTGGAGCTCAAGCAAGGTGGAAGATCTGTTCTTGAGTATGTTTCTGAGTTTGAAGCTTTGTCCAAGTATGCCCGGTCATATATTGAGTCTACATATCAGAAGAATGAGAAGTTTGTGACAGGCTTAGACAGTTATCTGGGGAGACAGTTGGTGGATCATTTGGACGATTCATTTGAGAAGCTTGTGGAGAAAGCTCTTAGGCATGAGAGTCTGTTTCCTAAGGAAGGGTCTGTTGTTGCTGTGACCAGGGAAGAGTCTAAACCCCAGCAGGGTGGAAACAAGAAGAGGAAGCAGCAGCAGCAGAAGGGTAAGGATGGCCAGAAGAAGCCGAAAGGCGAGGTGACTTGCTACAATTGTCAGCAGAAGGGCCATTTCTCGAAGGATTGTAAGAATCCTAAGGTGCCGATGAAGTGTCACAACTGTGACAAGCCGGGGCATTTCAGGAAGAATTGTCCAGAACCGAGGAATGACAGGCAGATTGTGCAAGCCTATGCTTTAGGAGCTGTTCCGTCGTCTTCGAAAGCTCCTACTGCTGAAGAGAAGGGAAAGAGTGTGGTTGTTCAAGGTACTCTTTTCCTATGTGGTGTTCCAGTTAGAGTTCTGTTTGATACTGGAGCGTCGCATTCATTTGTTTGTAGTGAACTCGTAAGCTGGTTGGGTTTGGAACCGGATATTGTTGATAGGCCATTGGTTGTGACTAATCCAGTTGGGGGTTCGTCTTGTTTGTGTATGTTATGCCGTGGTCTAGTTGTATCGAGTCATGGTTGCTCTTTTGTTTGTGATTGTTTTGTTCTGAACTTTGCGGGGTTCGGAATTATTTTGGGTATGGACTGGCTTAGGAAGTATGCGGCTAAGGTTGATTGTGAGAGGCTGGAGGTGACAGTCGAGAATGTGGAGGGGCGAAAGATTGTGATACGATGTAAGCATGAGGAAGGCGTCTTCATGAGCTTCATGTATTCGCTAGTTGTTCCACGGGATGGACTGTCTTTAGTGCCAATCGCAAATGGATTCGAGGATGTCTTTGACGAAGTCAAAGGGTTGCCGCCGCATAGAGAGATCGAGTTTCGTATAGATCTAGTTGAAGGAGCCAGACCTGTTGTGATGCCTCTTAGGCGGATGGCGCCTAGGGAACAGCAGGAGTTGAGGGTGCAAGTTGATGACCTTTTACAGAAAGGATTCATTCGGCGTAGTGTGTCCGAGTGGGGTGCACCAGTTGTGTTTGCAACCAAGGCAGATGGGTCGTTGAGATTGTGCGTCGATTATCGTGAGCTGAATAAGGTGACTAAGAAGAACAAGTATCCATTGCCGAGAATAGATGACTTGTTTGATCAGCTTCACGAAGCTAAGGTGTTTTCTCAGATGGATTTGGCAACGGGATTTCACCAGTTGAGAGTGGCTAAGGATAGTGGGCCGAAGACTGCTTTTAGGACACCATCCGGTTTCTTTGAGTGGCTGGTAATGCCGTTTGGATTGACTAACGCGCCAGCATATTTTGTGGATCTTATGAATAGAGTGTTCAGAGATCAGTTGAACAAGTTCGTACTTGTGTTCGTGGATGATATTCTGATTTATTCCAGAACGGAAGAGGAGCACAAGACGCACTTGCGTATGGTTTTGGAAATCTTGCGGAAACATCAGCTGAAGGCTAAGTTTTCGAAGTGTCACTTCTGGAAGAGAGAAGTGAGGTTCTTAGGCCATGTGATTTCTGGAAATGGAATAGCGGTTGATCCCGCTAAGGTGGCAGCAATCCAGGATTGGGTTAGACCTAAGAATGCATCTGATGTGAGAAGTTTTCTTGGATTAGCAGGATATTATCGACGGTTTATCAAAGACTTCTCCAAGATAGCTGCACCATTAACAGGATTGACGAAAAAGAACCAAGTGTTCAGTTGGGATGCTAAGTGTGAGCAAGCTTTCAGAATCCTGAAAGAGAGATTGACGAGTGCTCCTGTTTTGACTATTCCTAGTGGGAATGATGAGATGGTGGTTTACACCGACACATGTGGTACTGGACTTGGAGCAGTGCTGATGCAGAAGGATAAAGTTGTTGCGTATGCCAGTCGACAACTGAAGCCGCATGAAAGGAATTACCCAACTCATGATTTGGAATTAGCGGCGATTGTATTTGCTCTGAAGATGTGGAGGCATTATCTGTTGGGAGTTCGATTCGAGTTGTTTACGGATCACAAGTCGTTGAAGTATCTTTTCTCCCAAAAGGATTTGAATCTTCGGCAGCAACGTTGGCTAGAGTTTTTGGCATCATATGATTTTGGTATAGCTTATACTCCGGGAAAAGGTAACGCAGTGGCAGATGCGTTAAGTCGAAGACATGCAGGATTGGGAGCCATGTTTTCTGAATGGAAGAATCTCGAGTATTTAGCTGGATTTGACTTCAGGCCTAGATGCGAATTGGAACCTGAGATGTTGGCAAACTTATCGATAAGACCCACTCTTGTGGAAAGGATTGGCGAGGGCCAAAAGCGAGATGATAAGCTTGTCGAGATTATCCGTGAATTGGAATCTGGATTGGATCCAGAAAAGGATAAAGGATTCGAGGTCGATCGAGAGGGTTGGCTTCGAAAGCAAGGACGACTAGTTGTTCCCGATATAGATGAATTGAGGAGTGAAGTTTTGAAGGAAAGTCATCACTCGAAGTTGACAATTCATCCAGGTGGAAATAAGATGTATCGAGATATGAAGAGAACCTACTACTGGGAAGGTATGAAGAAGGATGTTGGAAATTTTATTTCCAAATGTATGAACTGCCAGTTGGTAAAAGCCGAACA
Organism: Allium fistulosum; assembly: GCA_030737815.1. NCBI lineage: Eukaryota > Viridiplantae > Streptophyta > Magnoliopsida > Asparagales > Amaryllidaceae > Allium > Allium fistulosum. The sequence continues at coordinate 1,035,522,478 of CM060902.1, read as the reverse complement.
GAAGAAGCCAAGTGGATTGCTTCAGCCATTAGAAGTTCCTACATGGAAGTGGGAACAAGTGTCGATGGATTTTATCGATGGATTGCCTAGAACCAGAACGGGAAATGAAGGGATTTGGGTTATCATTGATCGTTTGACTAAGAGTGCACGATTCATTCATGTTCGATCGACTAGGACTGCATCAAAGTTGGCTGAGTTGTATGTTAAGTGGATAGTTCGTTTCCATGGTATTCCGAAGAGTACAATGAGCGATCGAGACCCATTATTCACTAGTGGATTTTGGAAGAGCTTCCAGGAAGTTTTGGGAACCGAGTTATGTTTGAGTACAGCTTATCACCCTCAAACAGATGGTCAGACCGAGTGAGTCAACCGAGTTTTGGAAGATCTTCTTAGAGCTTGTGTTTTGGACTTCGGAGGACCATGGGAAGATCACCTTCATTTGGTGGAGTTTGCGTACAACAACAGTTACCAGTCAAGCATTGGTATGACACCGTATGAGGCATTGTATGGAAGACCGTGTAACTCTCCAACATGTTGGTTGGAAACTGGAGAAAAGCTGATACTTGGGCCAGAGATGATTCGGCAGACCTCAGATTGTATAGAGATCATTCGGCAACGAATGAAGGCAGCCCAAGACCGTCAGAAAAGTTATGCCGATAAACGTCGAAAGGATTTGGAATTCGACGCAGGAGATATGGTTTTTGTGAAGATTTCTCCACTAAAGAATGTTATTCGATTCGGGAAGAAAGGAAAATTGACTCCGAGATTTGTTGGACCATTCCCGATCATCGAGCGAATTGGAAAGCTCGCCTATAGGTTGGAGTTACCTGAGAAGATGTCGGGTGTGCACAATGTTTTTCATGTATCATATCTACGGAAGTATGTGCACGACTCGAATACAGTGGTTTCTGCTGATAGCTGTGAAGACTTCGAAGTTGATCCATTCGATAGAAGACCTCGTAAGCCGCTTCGGGTTGTTGAAACCGACACGAAACAGCTTAGGAGGAAGGTAGTTAAGTTGCTCAAGATACAATGGAGTGACGATGATAACGACTGTACGTGGGAGGTGGAAGAGAGGATGAAGGCAGCTCATCCTGAACTCTTCAAGGTATGGCCCTAAGGTGTCGTATCATCTAACAGCATTGTAACTTGTTCTAAGCCTTAGAATTCTGTACGCTAAGCTAGAATTGGATGCATGGTTTGCTGATTGTTATGGTTGGTAGGCGTACAGAATAGTCTTCGATTGCTTTGTTTGTTTGGAATTTCGGGGGCGAAATTCCTAAGGGGGAGAGAATGTAACGACCCGTATTTTTAACGGATCGACAAGTTCGACAGAATTTGGAATTTTAGAGTTTTTGAGCCATTTCAGATTTTAGGCGAAAATGGCTAAGTCCTGAGTCGTGAACGACTTAGTGTAAGTCGTGAGTCGTATACGACTTAGGGATAGGAGCGACTCAGGGATTTGGCTAGTTAAGGGTGTAAGGATAAGTCGTTTGAACGACTTAAGGGGTAGGCGCGACTTAAGGACTGGGCGAGATAAGGCTTAAGTTGTAACAGTTAAGTCGTGACCGAGTTAAGGTGATGAGTCGTACCCAAGTCATCTGATGAGTCGTACCCAAGTCATCTGATGAGTCGTACCCAAGTCATCTGATGAGTCGTACCCAAGTCATCTGATGAGTCGTACCCAAGTCATCTGATGAGTCGTATCCCTGTTGTTTGATGAGTCGTAGAATGGGTTATCTCGTCTAACCAGTTAAGTCGTGGACGAGTTAAGGGATGAGTCGTAAGCTGTTGAGTCGCGCGTAGGTGATAACTCGCGCAAGTGGATGAGTCGTAGCCTTTGTGATAAGTCGTATACGAGTTAGTAGTTGAGTCGTCTAACCAAGTAAGGCGTGCGCATTTAAGTCGTAGACAGGGGGTCTGGTGAGTCGTAGGCGCATGCTATAAGTCGGAGACGACTTAGGAGATAACTGTTTTGTCGTGAGTCATAGGCAGAAGTGTGTTAAGTCGTTGAGTCATAGGGCTTTGAGTCGTGAGTCGTAAACGACTCATGGAGGCAGACGAGATAGGGATTTCAGCTATAAATAGGAGAGTTTCTCTTCATTTTTGGGATCCGGATTTTGAAGCGACGAAGTGCTGCCATTTTGAGAGCTCGACTTCTACACTTCTTCACTTCGTTTCTCCACTCTAATCTAGTGCTTCCTTCCATCCAAATCAAAGATCAAGATTGAAGATTCAAGAGCTAAAGTTGAATATCTTCATCTTTTCAAGAGAGATTTCTTCGTTTGAAGCGGATTCGTGATAGATCAAGCTTCATCCTTCACTGTCCAGATCTGAAGCGTGTTGATTTGGGTTTGTTTTGGTGATTTGGTGAGTGGTGATTATCTCTCACACGGATCCAAAGAAGTATATCGGATTGTTGGCTCGATTTGGTGTTAAAATAGGGATTTCCATGCATTTTCTTCATCCAAAGTGTAGATCCATATAGATCCATTGTTCATGATGATGTTACATCCATTTTATCATATGTTAACCTATGCAAGTTCATTCATCAAGTTTGTAGAGATATAATCCATGTTTTCATGCTTATTGGACTTTCAACTCTTTAATTACGAAAATGCCATTATTGTTATAATTGTCTACTTAGATCATATTTGAATGCTTGATTGTTTGGATTAATGTTTGATTTGATTGATTGATATGAATTAGATGATTGATGGTTTTATTTAGACCGAAGACGATTCAAAAGCTAAGGGAAAGGCTCTTGAATTGGGAAAGCTGCTCGTGGCATATGTAGCGGGATGATGAAGCTCTTATGCATAGATTTGATGATGTGATGTTGAGATGAGACTTCGCGAGGATGTGATGAAGCGAGGCAATCATGTGATGAAGACTTGGTCTAATCCAGACGGGATCATTCCAAGCATGTTGATAACTCGGTGATATGATTCAAGTTGAGGATAATGAATGGATACGAGAATAGTCGTCGAGGAGGATGACTAGGAGGTTTGGATAGCATCGTTGTTGAAGGTTCTAGCATGCTCTAAGCAAGATTACGTTTGGGCAGATTCGATAGTCCCAACGACTAACTGTTGATGGTCGAGTACTCTGGGCAGATTCGATAGTCCTAGGCACGGGCTGCGACGACGTGCGGGAGTTATGTCTAGAACCGGGGTTTCCATTAGCCCTTGACGGACGGCTGAAAGAATGTGCCGGTCATTCAATTAACGGTGATATCGAAGCAATGACAACAGTGATAGCCAGAGTCATGGATGTTTGGTTGTATCTTCATTCGGACTCAAGAGCGGTATTTTCTGGGTGCTTATCTGATTTAGGCCTTGGTACTTGGAAAACATCGCCCTTGACTCGAGTGATAGTAGCTTTACTTTAAATTGTATGCTCTGCTATGTTTGCTTCTGCTTAGTGTGTGTCTGGGGGCTATCACTGTAGAATGAGGTTGGAGTGGGAGGGTTGTATTCCTATTCCTTTTCCTTTATGCTCTTTTGGTATGTTGTTAGTTAATTTACTGCTCACTAAGACTGTTGTCTGACTCAAGGCTTTATGTTTTAATTCTTATTGCCTTGGGCTGTTCGTCCATTTTTGGGACGGGCAGACTAGGTAGCAGGTGACAGGTGCCGTTCTCTTCTCACGATGCTGATATCGAAGACGAGCTGGAGGGTTGCATATTATCTTCTTATTATATGTACTGGATGTTCCGCTGTTTTGTATTCTCTGAGAGATATGTAGTGAGGCTTGATGTATTGACTATTTGGATGCTTGTATTCAACTATTATGGAGTTTTATATGATGGCATTTTGTTCTGTAAAGCTTCACTATACATATGTTCTATTGTATTTTGTCCATGCGCTGTGAGCAATACGATAGATTCTGTTGTTTTTAATTTATCTTGACAATCGTCCATGGTCGCCTGGCACACTTTACGGCGCACTTTCTCTAGATTCGGTGCAGGGGTCATGGGCGGTCGTCACAATATGTTTTTGGTCATATCTCTTATCCTATCTCATTTTATCTGATATTTATAGCTCGACTGATCCGTTTATTATTTTCTTCTTAAATAATACTCGGGTCAGACCGAGGTATTTCAGGTGCTTCTGCTTGACTTCTTATCTGGGACCATCATCCGATTTTTGGCTAATTACTTTAGATTAGTAGTTTTTGTTTTTATACATTCGCGAAATAGACTCCTTGATGTATACTTATTCTTTTGTCTAGCACCTATACCTATTCTTTTGTGATGTAGTGGATCTTGTATGACCACTACTTTTATGTACACTTCTATGTGATATATTCATATCTGTTTCCACCCTTGTGATATGAATATATGTGACTGATTTGTGATATGTTTATTTCTATATTTGTTTCCGAAGGCCTTATAACCACTGTGTGGTAGCTTTGACTTTGTATCTGATATGTCGGATTTCCTCTTGAAATGAAATGTAAGTTATATTATCTGACATATTGGTACTCGCATAAAGCAATTACACAGATGGTCGCTCCTCAACAGCCTCATTCTTCGTGCTAGTCGATGGCATTACCCCATAGTGTCCTTGGCTAGTGTGAGTATAGAGGTGGGGCGTCACATTAATTATCAAATAAATTGCTATATTTGAAATATAAGTTATTTAATTTATAAAATTAACCTTTCAATATTTAAAATCAATTAAATATTCCAAATTTAAATGACTGAAATTTAGGGTCGTTACAGTGTGATTTCGAAACTTGTTGGGGTATGGGAATCCATGTGTGATTCCGAGATCTATTTTGGATATTGGAATCCATGTGTGATTCCGAGACCTGTTGAGGTATGGGAATTCCTGTGTGGTTTGAGATCTATTCAGGAGGCGGTGCATGAGCAGGAATGCTAGACGTAGCCTCACCTGCGGTAATGACTAAAACCAGAGATAGGAGACATGGCCAGTAGGGTTGGCAAACCCATAGGGTGCAGTCGTCTCCACCTATCGTACATCACTAGGGATGTATGCTACTTCGGAAGGATATCGCTGATCCTTGTGCAGGAGAACCGTTCTCAAAGTACCGAATGCACCTCCGTGGAATGCTACACAATTAGTAAACGCGCCTTTGGTTTTGGTTATAAACCTATTATTGTTGTGATGTACACTCACGAACATCACCGCTATTTGTTTATTATTAATTTCACCATACACATTATTATAATATCACTGGATTTTCTGATATAAATGTTTTGGTTATCGCAAGGTAGAAACTCGTCCGTGTTTATGTGCGGTGTGGTCTTATGAGATATCTTTGATTTTGAAAAGATTTTACAAGTTGTAATAAATAGAATTTATTATGATTTGAATTTCTCGTGTTGGTATTATCAGATTGACCTGGGCATTATTTGCTATAATACTCGGGCCAGCCCGAGCATATTTTTCAGATTTAACTGGATACTTTGAAGCTTTTAGGAGATGAGCTGGATTCTCCAAGATGTATTCACGTATCTTATAATTTCCACTTTTTTGTTGTTCTTGATTTTTGTATGTATTCATCGAAAATTATAAGGACAGTTTGTTATAACTGTCCAGGCTGAAATAGGTTAGTGTGCTCTGATTTGTGTTATATATGTATAAATAAGATGATTTCTTTTTGTAAAGATCTTGTGCATATTATATATTTATCTCATCATAATGTGAGATTATGTTCTTTTCTTTTCTTTCTCTCACCCCAACAATCTGTCTTTTCGGCACTTGGATATTCGGCACGTGAATACCAAGGATCTATTAGTGTCAATTTCTAAGGGTCGAAAAGTTGGGTCATTACATTTGGCCTTGGTGTTTAGGTGGTGGTTGCTCGGCCTTGAGTGGTGGATGGGGTAAGTCGTGCACTATAGGGGAGAAGAGGAGGAGTTTGGTAACATTCTTGAAGGGGAATAACATTGTATATAATTCTATTTTATTTTTCTATAATTTTTCCTTATTTTTTTAGAGAAAAGGAGGCCATTAAAGACCTTAAGGAAGAAGAAGAGAAGACGGAACGAATCAATTTGTGAAGGGGTATGGATGTATTTATAAGGTGCGAAGTCTTAACCCTTAAGCTTGCAAATGGACTAAAATACACCCTCCCATCACCATCATGCTCACGCCACCCACCTTGTCCCCTCATGTGCACTTGTCCCCCTCATGTCATGATGTATAAGTAATGGAAAGCTGATTTGAGAGTTGCTTTTTGAGACTTAAAGGTGAAGTTTGTATTTATATACATATAAGGAGTTTATATAAATATGTATACTTTATTTTAAATATTTTATTTAGCTTTGATTTGACTGCTTGTGAAGGTATATGTGTAAGTATATGTATGTAAATGTTGTGTGTATGTGTATCAGATAACGTTGCAATGGTTCGAAACACCTTCCGTTCGACGAAAGGTCGAAAATCCGAAAGCTGAATCCCGGTCACATTTTCAGTTTCTAAATCAAACTAATTATTTATGTAAAAAAACTTAAAACTAAATTTCTTATCATCTCTAAATAATTAAAACAAGATTATTTAAGTCATAAAACCATATTTACTAATATACTAATCCAATTGTAAAAATACGACATCGATCTGCCAAAATGCGACGAAGTTTGTATATTTTTATAAAAAAAGTATATATTTATAAAATCATTACAAATCACTTATTATAATTATATCACAATTATATGAAGTTTATTAAGGCTATTATATTTATAACATTTAATAAAAAAATTAGTAACTTATATTTTCTAACTGCAAAAATGCAATGAAGCTAATTTCTTTCTAAAATGAGTTTATATATTTATAAAACCATTCGAAATGAATTCTTATCACTATATAATTTATAAAATGTATTATTTAACATTTAAAATCAATTATTTGAATATTTAAAATTAATTAAATATTTCAGATTTAAGCTATAAACTTTCGGGTCGTTACACAACATCACTCATTATCTATCGAACTTTGTCTAACTAAGTCAGATTCCTCCTTACCTATACATCATTATGTATCATGGGAAGGGGTGACTTTGAGGTTGAATTTTATTCATTTCTAGGTAGTTTTTGAAATCTTTCCTTTATACTCATATATTCGATCAAATTAAATTGTTTTATTCCTTGCATGTTATGTTTTCTATTTTTGTTTTAAATTCTATGAACTTATCGAAGATATGCTACTTGTGTACCAAAACACATGTCAATATTTGTAAAAATTCATCAGTGAATTTAATGAAGTAAGTGGATCCAAGTTTATATCAATAGACCTAGGACTTCATACATCCATATGTATCAATATGAAGAGTTCGTTAACTCTTTTATCACTCCCAGTGAATGAGTTATTTGCCATAAATCTTTTGAGATACAATTCACGGGTACCATATGATTCATATTCATATGATTAAAGAATTATTCATCAAAAATATGGCTTAGTCCATAATTCCAAAATAATTGCAGAAAATTTTAGATACCTCTGTACCTCCGTAGCTAATGCATCGCTATTGTTATGGAAACAAATATGATTATTATAATAGATTTATTTACCAATCATATTAACATAAAACTATATATATTTTCTGTTAAAATTGAAAATTGTTATTGTTTCACAAATAATATTTGGTACATATATAAAAGCAATCTCTCGTAACTTTATGCATCCATTAATAACTTTCATATGGCACACTCCCATTATTTTCGTCATTACTATAACAGCGCATGAAATATGAACCTTCACCGAATCACTTATTGTGGGCCATTTATTTTATCTACTGTAACTAGTTTATAGTTGAAAATTTTAGATCGAATATCTTAGACTCAGAGAAATAATTCTTATAGAAAAAAAATTTCCATAATAAAAATACATTTGGAATATAAATCATATCTATCATTTCATGGTAAGTATCTACTTACTATTTTACACAATTCTGGTTTGTAGTTTCTTTTCATGAAGTAGAAGTGATCGTTCACTCTTTCATTTCTACTGTGCCTATTTTACATCCATTATCAAACATTCGCTTTCCTTTCTAAATGGTTGAACCATTTAGAAAATCTTTACTGTAAGATTGCACCGAGCTTCCTATAAAAGAGTATTCAGACATCCTTAATATTTTATGGATGTCAAATAGGTTGCACTTAAGTAAACTGATCAAATTTGACATTTCAATGATCGAAATCCTAATTCGATCTTTATTCCTTTTCCTTTCATTATTTTCAGCAAAACAAGATTGTTATTGTATTCAATCGTATCGAACAAATGATCTTACATTATGGTTTATTTACTAAATTCAAAAAAACTGATTTCAATGAGATTTCATGCATTACAAATGCGATAGTACACCATATAACTATTGTGTGTAATCTAATATAGATCAAAAATCCATAATATTGTATTGCTTTAGAGTTAAAAAATCATAGATCACAATACACTGTCTTGGGCAATTAAACATTCAAGTGACCAAGGTACGAATGTATTTAATAATCGTATCATTTGTCTCTTACATGGAACTTGAAGTGACAACATGCCAAATAATTTATTGGTAAGTATATCTTACATTTCTTTGTCAATACTTATTCATTTCATTAGTATATTTCAGTTGATAAACAATTTTATCTATTAAATTAGTTGCATAAATTTACTGTAGTAGATAATTTTAATCTGTATGGCATATGTTCGTACAATATTAGAAAGGCCAAACGTAGTTATTTCATTTTTCTAATGAGGCTCCCACTAGTTCTTTATATTCCTTAAAACCTAAGAGAAACATAGAAATCTTTCGATAATGAGTGTTAGGACGCGCTTGCCTTGCAATTCTGACCTTGAGCTCAACAAATCATAAGTCCACAAGCGATGGATAACTCTTTATCGGTTGTATCATATACAACTCCTAACCATGGTTTATGCTTTAACCTCGACCTTGAGATTTCTCCACAAATTAAGAGAGATTGTTCATTTCTACCTATTATTTCGCGATGGCCTAAGTATAATGCACATATCTTGAGTTTGCACTTTTGTATTTATCTTTCCTCGCCTCGGTAATATATTAGTAGCACTACACATAATAGCTCTTGCACGAGTTTGCTCAATAACTAGTGCATATGCAAGTAATCTATCAACATATAAATGATATGGGGAAACTTATATTAAAGATTCATAATCTTTTAATATATTTTGAGTTATATCAATTTAAGGAATAATGTATTTCTTATGACACACCATCATGATTCAAGTGTCGAACACATCTGAAATTACGGTATACGTACCTTACGTATGTGTTTATTCCAAAATCTATCTGGGTTGATTTCAGTTCCACATATATTTATTTTGATATATATATATATATAACCTTAATTTATCTGTAAATGTTTTTAATTTAATTAACTTACATAATATTGATATGTGTATTATTGACTAAATCATATTTGATTAACTTTAATCTTTACTAATTAAATCATATTTAATTCTTTATTTAATTAACTAATTTTATTTTAAAATTTCAAAATTTTTATTTTATTCACCTTAAAATGTATAAGATGAATAAGTAATTATAACCTTTAAAGTTTGTTTATATATACATATACATACATATGTATACTTATTAATTAACTTTTAATTATTTATTTATTTAATAAATCATTTTATTTAATAAAATAATTTAATTAAATATTTAAATAATCCAAAAAATTTAATTTAATTTATCTTAATCAATTTTAAGAAAAATATACAATTATAACAATTTTAGTTACATACATATATCAATATATATATATTGTATGTGTGTTTTTAATTAATTAACTTTTAATTATTATTTAATTTAATTATCATATTAATTAAATATATATTATAATTTTAAAATTAAATATATTCATGATAAAAAACATAATTTTAAACATATATGTATTTTGATTTTATTTTATTAAATTAAATCAAACCAAACCAATCGATTAGTTGTTTAGAATGTAACATTAATTCCAAATCAATACGAGACAACAATACCTATATAAAATTATGATATAAATGATACACCTAATACATGTAAATCTAAATTTAGGATGTATTATGTGGATCCAGCCTATTACTAACACCTTGATTTGCTTTTCTTAGATTCCTACAATCGACATCCAAACTTTGCTAGAATTAGGTGAGCCACCTTGTCTTATTTTATTTGGTTTAATTTTTAGGTAAGAGTGAAGAAAATTTCAACCATGAATGAATGAGGAGGCCAACCATAAGAAGGAGGAAGAAAACAAAAAAGAAAGGAAAAAAAGAAATGGGAGAAAATCAGGGGATTTTGTTTTAATAGAGAGAAAGAAGCCTTTCCTATTCTCTCTATTAAACTTCCCATTTGATTCTCAATCAAGCTAAATATCAATTTCTCCCTAGCATGGCCGACCATAAATTTCCTTATTTGGAGCAAAATTCCATAAGCCCATTTAAGTAATTATCTCTACTTAAAACCCGTTTAAATATATACCGACATCGTATATCGATACGTGCTTATATAACTTTTTTATATACATCCAAATAATTACTAACTGCACCCAAAACATCAAATAAATTAATAATAAATATTTCTTATTTATTAATTAATTTAGTTAATTCAGAACTTTTTATAATAAAAATTAAATCGCGTGGTTTTTCGAAGAATTCATAGCAGTTGTGAGACCCATAGGTGTGAATTCAGTCAACGGTTAATATTGAACAATTCAAATATTAATGCTCACACATTACCATAGCTAGTGGTGCGACAGCTTAGCAAAATTCATCGCTTAAAGATGTTTTTCATATGATCCGGTTTCACATTTTCTTAATCGGTAGCTTTTAAAAACGATAATTTACACACGTTCTCTTTGTCGAAACTATATCACTTTTGGATATATGTAATTTGGTATTGGTCAAAATTCAAATATTATCCACATCCAACTCGATTTGTCCAAAAACAAAGCCCTTGGTTCAATTATAATATTTATTATTAATCGTGCTACTCTGACCAAAGATTTTCATTTTGAGTTGACTATAGTTGATCACGATACAACCCTCTTGCAACCAAGGAGACCGATTATAGAGTTAGATATATATAACAAATTTTATAGTTGCCCTTAGGGCATACAACTAACTCTTTCATTTTCTACTTTGGCCAAAAATTTTGACTTTGAGTTAACTACATTTGACAGTGATACTAACCCCTAAGGAGATGAATTCTCTATCGAGTAGTGTTTCACTCCCAATTCTTTTAGGTAGGAATTTGGTTCCGCCCTTATTTTCAGAATCGATACGTGAAAAGTCCTTCCCAAAAACATGTTTTAACTTACAGCCCTATTTTTAATTTCGGTAAATATTAAAAAAATGGTTTTTTGTTGGACACTAAATCTAAATAATAATTGTATGTTTCTATGATTAAATAATTTTTAAAAAAAAATTGAAAATATTTGCAAAGTTTTCTACAAATATCTGTAGAGAAATCTACAAAAATTTGCATAAATCTCTGCAAATATTTGCAGCGTGGAAGCTTTAAATATTTCTAAATTGCTTTATAAATATTTGCAGATAGCTATGCAAATACCTAAAGAAAACTCTGCAAAGATTCTCAGATTTCTTTGCAAATATTTGCAATGTAGATACTTCAAATATTTGAATATTTCTTTGTAGATATTTGTAAGTTTAATGCAAATATTTGTATATTTCTCTATAAATATTTGTTGAGTTTTCCTTAAATATCCTAAAACATGAAAATGAGAGGGTGCGGTTGTGTATTTTGAAACTTAAAGAGGGTGTTTTACAAATCTTCCCTTAACTCAGACCCAATTGTAGTCATTTGATGGACATCATGCCATAATTTAACTATAATCAATGTGGAATATCCATAATGAAGTTTTGTGATATTCTCAAATTGAGGGAATTAAGTAACATCATCACATTGAGATTTCCTGTTTGACCTAGTTATTATTAACCAATAGAAAACTCTTGAACGAGTCATTCTGTAGTTATTTAATGATTATGAGTAAGTAACCCCTTGGTGCCTCAAGCAGCCATGAGTAATACACGGTCTAACATTTGGAGAGCGTTACGTACCGTAGTCTCAACAGAGGTATCGATATCCTTTCTCAAAACATCTTGACAAGGAATATTTAAAGCAAAATATTTTTTATTCTGTGATTAATTAGCGATAATTGCAATTATTTGCAACTACAATCACATAACATTTTATTTATGAATTTTCTTAATATACTTTAAATTAATTACTTAATTAATTATATCATAATATAACAAAGTATACATAAGAAGATAAACACTTTTATTATGAACAAGCTTGATTACAAAGTTAGATATATGTAACAAATTACATAATTGCCCCTAGGGCATGCCACTAACTCTCTCAATGGAAACAACCAAATAATCATCAAACAAACAGCATATATTAACAAATGCATGTTTTTATTGGTGAATATTTATTTGCTATTTTAAAATGTATATAACTACGACTATTTAATCTTACTGTAACGACCCAAAATTTCAGTCGTTTGAATTTGAAATATTTAATGGATTTTACATATAGGAATTTTGGTTGAATTAGTGAAATGGCTAAAAATTTCAAATATAACGATTAAGTGGATTTGGTGAATAGTAAATTTAATATTTGAAATTGGGTAAATATGTGAACCTAGAGTTAAATGTGAATGGAAATGATTTCTAAAGTTGATTTAAACTCTATTTGAATTAGAGTGATGATAGCGGACTTTTGAATTGAATTAAAAGTCGATAAATTGAAATTTGAAATTTTATATATTAATTTAATAGTGAAAAATAGCAATCCGGGGCACGATCTCAGAATTGGACGAAACCAGTTTCATTGGATCCATAATAGTGTATTATTGTAGATTTTCAAATTTCTAGAAATCGAATCTATCGTTTGTTCGTGGGAGCTGAAAACGCGCAGAAATTAATTTAAGTAATTTAATTTAAAATCAGTCATTTTAAGCCGTAACTCTCGTACACTTTGGAATTGGATTTCGAAACATGTTCCATTGAGTTCGCAATAGGTGTATAACATGTAGAACGCCTGGCGACATGCTTCGTTTGGAGATCGAAAAAAGTCAAGTGTGAACACAGTTTTTAAATAGTAAATTACACACACACACCCCCCTATATCGTCTAACCCTAAACCAAACCCTCAGAAATGCAGCCACCATCCTATCCAACTAGATCCAATGGTTGTGGAGAGATGGTGCCCTTAGAGGCAATATTGGTCGAAGTGTTCAACTATGAACTTGGTCACAAGGAGGAGGGGGACTCATCTACCGGTGGAGATGACCTAAGGTGGCCAGAGTTGACTAGAATTTTAGTTCGATGGTGAAGGGAACTATTGCATTTTCCACCGATTTGGCGGCTCGTAGGGTGCTGGGGTCTGAAGGATAGTTGAAGGGGGAGTCGAGAGCTATAGGCTGGCGAAGTTTGGAGACCTATCGTCACCTGTGGTGGCCTAGATGGTGAGATGGACGGAAATTGGTGGCTTTCGTGTTTTGGGCTCGTTGGTTGACTACGGGACGGCGGAGGAGACGTGGTTTGGTCAGCGAGTTCGTTAGAGAGTGGCATGTCGTGGGTATGGGTCGCGGTGGTTGGAAGATGGAAGGAGCGGCGGTGCGAGGTAGATGAAGATGGCGACGAAGTTGAGAGGGGCGCGCTGTTGTTTCGAACGAGAAGATTAAGTTAATCTCTGGTTTAAGGTTAATGATGGTTAATTATGCTAATGACGGTAATTATTGGAAAATTATTATTAATTTTTTTTTTTGTAAAATCTTATATATTTAATATCTTGCTCGTTTTAGGTCTGAATTGAATGAAATAAGTTACGTTGGATTCATTACGATGAGATCTACGCGATGGATTTGAGTTGGCTGAAATCAGAGCTCATGGAATTTCGTACTAGAATCAAACGCCTGTTTGATTTTAGACGAACCTGAATGCGAAAGCGACAAATGGAACTATGGTGAGTTAAACTCACTCATTTGGTTGATCAGTATATTTTATAGTAAATAAAATTTATTTCTGCTTGTTTGGTTTTTCGAAATTGATGATTGTTGAAATTAATCTAGGATGACGATATAGCATCTTGAAATGCTATTAGATTGGTTGAACCGGATCTAGGATCACGATATAGCATCTCGAATTGATATTAAACTGTTTATGTTTTTTTTAAGCTTATTTCCAGTATTGAATCATATATGTGTGAAATTGACAAATGGATTGTTTTTGAATTACGTTGTTTGATTATAACGTAAACTGAATTGGAATATATTGGTGTTATCTATTTGGCCAAATAAACACCGTTGAACAATAAATGAAAGAGTTTTATTGCGAATGACATTTGGTTAGCAGAATAAATTCCCATTCTACTATTAGATTAAACTGGACATTATTTGAGTGCCAGTTGATTTATACTGGATAATTGATGTATTAACAATTGGTTGTTAATTATGGATTTGATTTACATATATGCCTGTTATTATGTAAATGCATGCATTAAATGGTAGCTTGTTAAGTACCATTGTGATTGTTAAGCCTCTTTCTGGATTTGGAAAGTTGCAAATGTTGTTTAACTTCCAATCTTATTATTTGAAGTAAAAGGTCTTATTTAATTATTATTTATATAAATGGATTTGTTTAATTTTTATTTTACAAATGTTTGTAAAATAATTTATTTAGTAAAGTTAATTATTTTTTAGAATTAATTATTTATTTGATTTTGTTTAAAGATAACAAATTATTTTACTATTAGTAATTTAAGCTAGATAATTATTTCATTAAATAATACTATTTAAAAGTTAATTAATTTTATTTTAAAGATTGAATTTATTTTATTATATTAGTTTTTTAAATGTTAAAGGTCAAATTATTATATTATTAATAATGTTTTAAAAGTTTATTTTTATATTATTAAAAATGGTTAAGATATTTTTGTGATGTTTAAAATCTTATTTATTATAATTATATAATAAATTGTTAATAAAAGAATTCTTTTTGTAAAAGAATGTGTTAAAGGAGTTTATAAATTTGAAAGTGGTTTGAGATTTGGAAAAAGGGAAGTTCTACAAATGGTTTGAGATTTATAAAAGAATATTTCTCTAAATTAAACTTTGAAATTTATAAAGAAGTTTTATAAATAGATTTGGAAATATTTATAAAATAAAGATATTTTCGGAAAGAAATGGTTGATTTTCATAACGTAATTCGAAGGGGCAGAAATTGCCTACAGTTTGTTATGTTTTCGCTGGGATAGCGACATAACTATTATGCAAACTGCGATCTATGAAATTTTATGGCATAATGCGAGAGGCGGAGATTGCCTGCAGTTAAGTTTGGATTTCTCTAGGATAGAGACGTAACCATTGAGCTGCGATCCATGGTCGGTACCGAATGGTACTTTCCATATCTATTTTAAAAAGTTTCAAGTATTTTTAAAAGGAATGATTTGTGAATATACTTATCCCCGTAAGATAAGTATATGATTGTTTTGATAAAGAGATTAAATTTATCGAAATTAAATTAAATGAGGCTTAGTGATTTTAGTGGGAAATGTAATCATTGGTTGAATGTTTGTTAATTTGATAGTTAAATAACCGACTATCAAATCTTAGCCTAAATATGTAATCCTTCTTAATCTTGGTGGTAGGGAAACGATTCCTTACTTCACATCGAAGGATTTTAACTCTGGAAATATCTAGGAGAAACACGGGAATTATATGGTACAGTTACCATTAGTGGTGTTATACTGTATGTATAAACTCGTTTGTTCTTCTTGGATAAATGATAAGGAGATCCGTCCACCTAAACGATTAGGGGGTGGTCCTCGATCTTATGTATCGTCTGATTATTTCCTAGAGAACCGCTGTTCAGCATTCCGGAAAATCGACGATTGGTTTGTGGAGCGCCCGGGAAGCAGAAGAGTATACTCGTAAGAGATGACTCGAAACTGTAACCACTCCAATACCAATGTAACGACTCAGAATTTAAGTCATTCGAAATTGGAGTATTTAATTGGTTTTAAATATTCACAAGTTAATTTTATAATTTGAATAATTTATATTTCAAATATAATAATTTATTTGGATAATTAAATTGTTAATTTAATATTTGAAATTGTGGAAATAATTGAATTTTGAATTTAATGTGAATGGAAATAATTTATAAAGTTGATTTAAATTCTATTTGAATTAGAATGAAGCTTGTAAACTTTTAAATTTGATTTAAAAGCGATTTAATAGAAATTGGAAATTTTAATATTTAATTAACGTGTAAAAATAGTCATTTTTGATACGATCTAGGATTTCGACGAATCCAGTTTCATTGGATCCGTAATAGTGAGTTATTATTGAATTTCAAATTTCGTGTCAATCGGACTTACGGTTTGGTCGTACGAAGCTGAAACGCATAGAAATTTCTTTAAGAAATTTTAATTAAAATAACTCGATTCGAAAACCTATCTTCCAAATACGATGGAATTATCCTGATATATATTCCATTATGTTAGGGGTAAAACATTATAAACGCCTGGCGGCATGCTTCGTTTGGAGTTCGGAATTATTTCGGATGAATAGTGCGCACAAATTTTCTATATAAGGCCACAAGATTTTATAATTTGCAAACCCTAAAACCATTAAACCCTAGCCGCCACCAGATTTTCAATGGCTAAAAATTTATGATCTTTCCCCTCAATTTTCTCTCGATTCATTGACAATTACGAAAAACTTTCAACTAGAGATTGGTAGAGCACGACGAGATCTTTACATCCATACGGTTGTGATCGAATATAGCTGAGTAGATCGACGATAATTCTTGCTCAAAGGTCGCACGTTTCGGTTCGAATATCGAGGTTATGGGGAGGCCGAGCTTCATGAGATCGTAGCCGTTGGTTGAGCTTGCGTAGGTGAGTCGTTTGGAGGCCCCTGATCAAGTTCTGGCGGACGATGGAGGCCGTGGCTAGAAGATGAACGAAGGGTTGTTGGTTGCGTGCGTGTGTTTCCTGGAGTTCGAACGAAGAATAAAGAAAAAAACGCGGCCTTGATTACAGATCTCAAATCCAACGGCCCAGATCTTCTTAAGGTTAAAATAAAAAAAAGTTATAAATTTATTTGTTTTAAAATTCGTGTAATCTTATAAATGGCGTATCTTTGTCATACGAGGTCCGTTTTGCATGAAACAAGCTGTATTGGGTTCGTATTTGCGAACTCTACGCGATGGAGCTGGATTGGATTGATTTGGACTTGCTAGGAATTTTGATTAAAATTAAACGAACTTTTAATTTTATTCAAAATAAAACGCTACAACAACTATTTTAATCAAAGTAAGTACAACTCACTCTTTCTGACTCACTTATATTTTTATATAAGTGAGAATAAATTTATTTTATGCTGATTGATGATTGTTAGGATGGTATATGATATATTATATATATATATATTAGTTGGTTTGGATATATTCTCGCATATTTCAGCGGATGAGACCCTATACGTTCCCGTGTATGAGCAGATGACCCTTTGTACGCGCGTCTGCCTCGAAGCGGACATTGTACAAATTTTCTCATATGTATAGTTGTTGCGGGTGATAGGTTGGAGGGATCCAACAAGATTCCTCACCAGTGTTGATTTTTATTTATAGATATTGTTATATATGCTGTTATCATGTGATATATGCTGCTTGGATGCCATGATGGATATGATTGATGTGAATCCCCTTATTTAGCGCTTTTGCAGCATTGGGCCATATTTTTGAAAATATTAAAATGATGATTTCAAATTAAAAAGGATTTCAAAGTGATTTTGAAAATATATATATGTTTTATTAATTTTCGAATGATTTTAAGCAATGGATTTATTTTAAATAAATAAACAGTTATAATTATTATGTTATAAAAAATATGGCTTTGTGAAATATACTTAAACATGATTTTTGAAATAGGAAGTTAACTATTTTGTAAAATAAGTTAAATTGAAATTTTGGACTTATTATAAATGGTTTATATATAAGATTTATAAAATTGATATTTTATAAATAAAAGTAAGGGAATTATAGACGAGATTTGTAAGTGTTAAAATGAAGTCATAATTGAATCTTATAAGTAAATAGATTTACAAATTTATGAAGTTATAAAAGGAATGAATTTGTAATAAGAGATTTATAAGTAAATAAACTTATAATTGAATTTTGGCATATAAATGAGATATAAATTGAATTGGCTAATAAGGAATTTATATATATGGAAGTTTTTATAAAATATAAATGGAATTTACAAACATTTTTTTATAATGTGAAATCAATTTAATTTGATAAGCTAAATATGGATTTTTATAAAAGGAATTATATTCACGATGTTGGACAGTGAATAATCCTTTAAATTAAATGAATGTTTTGGTAAGTGATAATTTAAAATGGAGTTTGAATGGTTTGAAAATAAGGTAAATTGTGAATTCACTTATTATTAAAATAAGTATATGGAAATGTTTTCCAAATAGTGAAATATTTAAATGGTATAGAGAATATATCTTTTTAAAGATATTTTGAAGAGAATATTAGAAAAGTGATTTAATTAATAAAAGATTAATTAAAAGGGCCTAGTGATTGCTTATGGTGCAAGATATTTGTTTGTTTGCTTTGATAGTTAAATAACCGACTATCAAATTTGGCCATTTTAGTTTCTCGACTTGATGTAGAAACTAATTAGTCGTACACTTAGTACATAACTGACTGTGTAGGCTTGATTATCGTTTGTGTTGAGAATGTTGATTTGTGTAGTGCGGAGTGATCACTCCAATTTATCGAGCTTCCTTCTTGGCCAAAGGATAGCAAGTTGAAAGTTGGAGACGTGATAAGTCTATGAGACTTAGTTTCTGTGTGAGGTTGAGAAACGCTTTTGGCTTGTTGATCGTTTGGGATTAAAATCCCAATATACATCCAGTAGCAGTAGTCTCTTCGTTATGAAATATCCAATGCAAGGACTATTCGCTACTAATCCTAGGGATTTCCCGACAGGATGTGGTAGGAAAGTACCTTCGGTTTGTCCTATTCTTGGACAACTTGTATGGACAAGTGTCTGACATTGCATTTCTAATATTACGTACATTGGTTTTTACAAACATACATCAGTTTGGTGGCGGAGAAGGCAACTTCTCTTAGCTCAACACCCTCCTTTGAGACATACGAGCTCAAGGGTTGTATTTTTATGGAAGGCAAACAGTACTCAATGGAAATGATAATGTGGCATTTAAAGTGATGTGATATGTGATATGTGAAAGGTAATTGTTACCTCAGAGCTCATCAACCGGAAATGACCGAAACAGGGTTAGATGTGGGAAGGCTAAGTGGGTGATTCCCAATTAAGATATGATCATCCCCTTCTAGATATATTTCTTCCCGCTATGACGTTCGGGATGTAAATTAATGTGGTTTGTATGCTAGAGGGCCCTCGGAAAGGTCAGTAACAACCGAGGGATGACATATTCAGTACTACCTAATTATAGGGTAGGCCGGTCTTGTGTTGGTAGAGGAACTTTGTGATGGTTTCTCGGTACATTCCTCTAGAGATGTACTGCCGGAAGGTAGTCCCTTCACCTCGTCATTTGTATGGAAATCCGAACTCCGCTACGTGCCTGCCATTTTGTTTGTATTACCCACTTTGGGCTATATGCTGAAATTTAATCAATGTAACAATTTTGGCTATGATTAATATTATTTGTGCAATAGACACTATTATAATATAAGAGAATTTGATATGAAATGTTTTGGTTATCGTAAGGTAAAAACATGTCTGTGTTTATGTGTGGGCGTGTCTTACGAGATACTTTTGTTTTGAAAAGAAAAGTTTTTGAAATTTAATAAATTCAGTTGAGTGTGTTTTCTCACGCTGGTTTACCAGACTGATCCGGGCTTTCTTCCCTTTCAATGATCGGGGTCAGACTGAGTATATTTACAGTTTCAGATTTGGTGCTTTTGGAGCTTCAGCAGGCGAGCTGGAGATCTTCATGTCGTGCATATGTATCTGTTTATTTTCCACTGCTTTGTTATTTAAATTATCAGCAATTGTAAGGACATGTTATTATAACTGTCCAGGCTGATGATGAGTGATTGATTGTTGAACTCTGGTTGATGTATATATATTATAGTTTCTCTTTTTGTAAAGATTATTCATCTATATTATATGTTATTCCGCTACGATGTGAGATTCTGTATTGTTCTATTTAGTTTCCTTCCTCTCTCCTTCTTCTCTTCTCTTCTTCTCTCTTCTTTCTTTCTCTTGACTTTCTGTCATTCTATGCTTTTTGGGTCGGACATGTGTAGTTTATTGTCGATTCAAAGGGTATGGATTTGCGGGTTGTCACACGTGGTTTCAGAGCTTAGGTTTAGTATATTCCTAGGCTTTGATGTGTACTCAGTATAGATTGGGTCAATAGCACCCTAGATTGAGTTTGAGTGTATTATATATATGAGCGCGTATTTGTTAGTGATTATGAAATGTTTTATATTGTGTTTACTTATCCGTTGAGTTGTTTATGAATTCTGGTCGGTGCGTGGGATGCCATGTTATCGATATGGATTTCCAAACACTTAAACGAGGCAAGTCGACATAGTATTGTTTTAAAATTGGGTAAATGAGATAATTTTACCTCGATTATATTTTATATATAAAGGAACTATTTTGAGAAATTATTATAGTATATAAATTGATTGTTTGGTTGTTTGAAAATGTAAATATGTATAAGTTAATAAAAGCTGTTTGAGTAATCTTAATAAAAATTACAATTGTAAAAGAATAAATTATATAAGCAAGTGAATTATAAAGTATGGATTTATAATTAAAATGATTTACAATTGTGAAATAATCTTATATATTAGAAATGAAACAACAGGAGTATATTTATAAATATGAGTTGTAAATAAAAAATGAATTTAAACTAAGAATTTGAGAATTTGAATCCCGTTGATTTTGAAAGTTGTTTTTCAAAGTTTAAAGAGATTATACTATTATAAATCTAAATAAGATAAGTAAATTTGGAATGAATCTTATATATGTGAAGTGAAATTATATAAGTAAAAGAATTTATAAATGTGATTTATAAATATAAAAATGGATTTAAAAAAAAGAATATAAAGCACTGAATTCAGTACCGTTGCTGGAAAATAATAAGGGTGATGACTGCAGCATCATCAATATCATTTTCAAGTTTCTATGTGATGGATTTGCTACCATTAGTAAATTGAAAATTTAAGTTTTGTTGTGATAAACAAAATTGAATTTAAAATCCAATTTGAAATTGATAAATATAAGAGAAATGAGTTTGGACTTATAATATGAAATAAGAATTTAACTTTAGTAAAGTTAAATAAATTTGAGTTAGCATAATAAAATATATGATTTGAAGTTTAACTTAGGGGAAGTTAAATAAAGTGAATTGGATTTGAACTGGATTAGATAAGTTATTGAAATAAAAATTTAATTTTAGTAAAGTTAAATAAATTGGATTAGTCAACTAAAATTAAGTGAATTGATGAATCAAATATAAGTGAATATGAACTTAAGATGTAAAGTGATTATATAAAATGTAAATGGAAGCAAACATAAGTAAATGTTCATGGAATTATAAATATATAAGTTGTATAAGTTATTAAATGAGAAAATGTAAGTAAAACCAATAGTTAAAATGGTTAAACAATTTTGTTAAGCAGAACAAAATTTGAATTTGAATAATGATATGAAATTTGACTTGAGTTAAATAAAATAGAATTTGAATTAAATTAGAAGTGAACATAAGTTGTATAGTGAAAGTAATTGTAAATGAAATTGAAAGTTAAATAGGAATGTTGGTTAATGGAAATAAATTGAGTGTAAATTCATTAAATGTTAATGAAATTGAAAGCTAAATAACTGAATTCATATTGGAAGTTAAGTGAATCTAAATAGAATTGAATTTGATTTAGTTTGAAAGTGAGCTAACTTGAATGTAAATTAGTGAATGTAAACTAAATGAATTTGAATAAATGAATGTTAGTAAAATCAAATGTTAATGAATCAAATGTGATTAAATTGAAAACCAATTCAATGAATATTAATGGGAAATGAATGTATATTGATTTGGTTATGGATTGACTGGATAGATATTGGTTTGTTGAATGTTGGTTGGGTGATAGTTGTTTGATGGTTGGATTTGTTGCTTTTGGTTGCATTTGCTATATTGGCATATGTAGTTGTTGTATTGGTATATGTTGTATATTGATATTACTTTCCATATATACATGTACTTAATGTTTATTGAGTTTTTAGTAGGTGCGGATGGCCTATGCTTCGCATTTGGAGATCGCTTTCGCGCTATATTAGCCGTATATGCTCGCTAATAATATATAAGGTACATATCTCAGATTACATATCGTACTTTTATATTTTTTCCCCTACGGGATGCCTCATCCTCGAAGATGAGATTTCTATTTGTGATATTATATATATTATGATTTTTCCGGATCGAACCGCGCAAAGGAGGCTATGGCGAATTTTTCTCAAAATTTAAGGCGTTAGAAAATTTTGGGAAAATTGAAAAAATTTGTGATAACTAATAATTTGATTTTGAGTTATAATTTGAAATGATATTGGTTGATTTATGTGTAGGATGGTTTTCACCCTAGAGGGGGGTGAATAGGGTGATACTAATAATAATAAAAATTAATGCGTAAATAAAATATAAAACATAAAGTAATGCAGTAGAGATCACACACAGATTTACCCAACTTCGGCAATAACCTGCCTACGTGCTACCCTCAAGGTTTCTACTAGAAATTAAGTAGTCAGACGCTTACACATGTAAACTTGCGACACCCGCTACTTGACTAACCTAACTCTACGCTCAAAGCCCTGTCACAACTCAGCCATTGAGTTGCGAATTCTCAGACTACGCCCTGTAGTTTGTATCTAGTCACACGACTAGAAAGTTACACAATCTAAAATAAAAATTACAAATGAAAATAAATAAACTAAAAAACCCTATTTTAAAATTCAAGCCCAAATTAGAATTAACAAGAGCCGGCCCAATATAGTAAATAACAGAAGACGTCTCTTTTCTTTGTTATGCAGCCGCCTCTTTTTCTCTTCGTTCTGGAATTTTAGGGTTTCTCTAAATTGAAACCACGGCTTGATAATCGATGGATTGATGTGATGATTTTTCTTCGAATTGCTTTGTCAATAAACTCTTTAGCCTTGATAACTTGCGGTATCTTCAATTGTGTCGAGCTCGAATGCTTGGATTAAATTATTACGTGATTTTCCTTTTCGATTTTGATTATGTTCAACTTCAATTCGAGTTATTGGTTTGTGATTTACTTCAATGGCTTGGTATTTTGCTTGAACTCAAATTCACACTGCCGATGATGATGATTGGGTTTAAATAGGGATAAAAACCCTATATTTACGTTCGTATAATTCTATTTGAATTCTTCATACACTTTTCTTGGCCGTTTGGTTACTGATTGGATATTGGTGATGATATTTGACTTGTTCATCTCTGATACTTTAACTTGTTTGAATTGTTAGTTCCGTTCTTCTCTGGTTCCATTCCTTGCCGGCACTATGACTTTGGCATTTTGATATTTGAGATAAACGTGACTTGTTCATTTTTGAAATCTCCTGCGACCTTAAGCCATTTTCTGAATTTTTGTTTGTTAATTTTCTTTGAACGCTCCTTGACTTTCATCAAAATACTACTGTTAATTACTTTAAACATATAAACTACTTCACACACATGTAACCTGCTTCACTATCTTGTTTTTGAATTTGAGATGAACTTGACTTCCTGATATATTGGCATCTATATTTTGAACTGAATTATGACTTGATTATTTATTAATGTAGTCTGGATCTGCACTGTTTGATGTTCTTACTTGTTCTTGTATTTGTGTTCATCATGTGTTCATTTCTGAATTATTTCATATATGAGCATGTCTGGTTCCATATGTTCATAGCATTGCAGTCTAATGTAGTTGCATGTGTGGTTGTGTTCATTTGTGTGGTGGTCCGGTCTTCATGTGTATGTTTGAATCATGTTGAACTGCTTTGCATTTTGGTCCACGGTTTGCTTTGAGTTGAATTTCCAGTTGCTTCGAGTTCTACTTGAGTCTGTCCTTATTTCATCCCTTGTGTGTTGCTTATGTCTTGTTTGTCTACTTCATTAATCTATTTGCTTGAGTGCACTTATATCAATTGGTGGTCATGTTGTACACACTGGTCTGGATCATCTTGAAGTCTGTTTTGACATGTTCACTTCTGAACTGTAGTCTTGTTCCACTTTCATGTTGAAAACAAATGTTTTGCATCTTTACTTGTTTGATTTCCACTATATATATGTATACATGTGTGTACACATATGTATATATGTATGTGGTCATTGAAGGTCTGGTGCACTTTGAATGTTGGAGACTTGTTTTGTTTCTGAACCTGTTCGTGTGTACTTGTTGTTGTAGTCTGGATTCAAATGAACTTTTGAGCTTTCATGTGTCATTGAATCTGATGCCTTTGTTGTTGTGAGTGTTTGTGTTTGCCTCTGGTCTGGTTCAATAACGTCTGGTCTTATGGGGTGTTGTTGCCTTTGGTCATTGCACTGCTCTAGTGCCATATGTATTGTCATGCTTTAAGTTGCTTTGTACATGGTTGCATGTCTTGTTTTTAGATTTTGCTTGTATACATGTCACTGCCTTGAGTCCAGACATTTGTGTACACTTGAATATGTTGCTATATACATATATGTATATTAGTGTGCTTTCTTTTTCAACTTCTGAGAAGTGCACTTGAGTTGAATCTAGCTTAGGCTTGGGTTTGACCTTGTGCTCACCTGTCCCTGCTATTTTAACAAGCAAGTGTATATCGGTATGCATGGCCTTATGACATGTACAGTGATACACTGTGCATGTTACAAGTTGTTCATGTAAGATGAATTCAAAAAAAATGATGACGAACAACCCAAATAACTGAGGCAAATAATATTTTTAAAACACACACTTTATTTTGCACTGCAAAATATTTTCTTTTTCAATTTTACTGCATCATTGTTTATTTTGCAGAGAGCTCAGATGCTGGATTAAGGGTGGAACAGACTTGAAGATAAAAATACGAGTGTTGAGTGAATATGTCGTGAGAAGTAATATGTAAATTGAAAATTATGATGTAATCGAGATTGTAATGTAATTGAAAATGTATATATGTAGTGAGAGCTCAAATTTGTACTATTCGAATTTGTAATAAAATATTTGTTTGAATAAAATATTTGTTTGAATATGAATTCTGAGTTATTTATTTTATTCAACAAATATTTACTTAATTATGTGAAAAATAAAATAGTATAATAACAAATACATTTAAACGAATATATATATGTTTATTATCATCAAACAAAAATCATAAGCTATTGTATTCTACAATCTCCCCCTTTTGATGATAACAAACATATATTAAGATTTTGACTCTATTAAATGTATTTGGTCTTGATGAATTCCATGAGCTCCCCTTATTTTAATTCTCCGCCTACAACAAAGCTCCCCCTTCACATATGCATAAAAATAAATAAAAAGCAAATAAAATGCAATGAGCCTAAATGAGAATATGCAATTAAAAAAATTTGAACTTATTTACCATAAAATCTTAACTACTCTCTCCCCTTTTTGTTATCAGCAAAAGAGTAATAGTGTTAGAAAAATAGAGATAAAGTGATAGACATTAATACCTAATCGAGTATAAATTTTAAATTTCAATAAAAAATCAAACAAAAATCATAAATACTCTGTTAGGTGTATATTCCACTTTAGAGCGATAGGGGTGATGTCGGTATATAAAATATATAAAACCATATAGTTGTGTCTATTTGTGGTTTATTTATGACAAGAAACTGTTAAATACTTACTAACCATGCATAACCGTTAGGACTTTTAAATGAGATTAGTAGTATTCCTTAATTTTTATTAAAAAATGAATTTCAAGCAACTTCTAACCACGCACAACCGTGAGGATTCTTAAACGGGACTAGAACCAACTCGCCTATTTAGTAATCAATTTTGATACGTGTTCCATACGTGCATAACCGTGAGGACTTTTAAATGAGCATGAAAGCACATAATCAAAGATTCTAAATAATTCACCCATGCATAACCGTGAGGACTTTTAAATGAGAGTGAATACCTTTGGATATTATTGTTGCTAATTAATTTAAAAAATGAATAATTTCCTGTTTAAATACCACATTTTGACATACTATATCGGATTTTGATGAGTGATGGTCGTTAGAAATATGATAGAAATAGAGATGGTCATGTAGTTTTTACCAACCAAAGTTATTACAAATTTTGTTTAAACTTTTAAAGAAATTTACTAAATAGACATTCTCAAGTCATAATGTATGATTAATATCAACAGTCTTCACTTTTTTCAGTAACTATTTTTCTTTTCGATAATCAGTAGGGCGTAAGAATAGTTAACATAGGCATTTAAGATCAAATATAAAATCAAATTTCTAAAATGCCTAAAATGAGATGAAGTCAATAAAACTATTTTTTGAAAGGGGATTTGAAAAAAAAATGTCTGCCAATTGAAAATTAGTTGAAATGAAATTTATGCATATATTTTATTTGAAAATGTGATGCAACTAACAAATGTCTCAACATAAAACACGTTATACTAGTACTTTTTCTATCAACTAGACTACCAGCATAATCTGCATCTGAATACCGGTTTAACTCAAAGTTATAAGATGGATTACATAGACCAAACCGTTGTGTGTGCAACAGATACCTTATAATCCTTTTACAGCTTTTAAAATGAGTTTCTTTTGGATTTGATTGAAACCGCGTGCACCAGTAAGCAGAGAACATAATGTCTAGAAGTAGTAAGATGAAGAAGTGATCAATCATACCTCGATATTTCTTTTGATCAAATACCTTACCTTTTTCATCCTTTTAATTATGTTGCTCAAATTTTCTCAGTTGATCACTGGCTGATTGAAATCAGATTATGGTGTAGATTTTCAACATATAATACATCGTTTGTTGCTCATTTTGACTCTGCCACCTCTGTACTTTTCTAGGCTAAGGAACTTTGATTTGTCGTCCGTCATGTGCTTGGAATAGCCAGAATCCAGTACCACTCTTGATGTTCCTTAGCCTCCCAACACACCTACATGAGGAAAGATTTTTGTGACCTATTTGTTTTTATAGGTCCATGATTATTAGTGACAAATGATTTTGAAAAACAAGTTTGCGTAGAACCAAAACAGTTTATGTTTATTCCTTTTGGCACCCAGATTTGTTTGACTTTAAGGGATTTTACATTCATGCCTTTAGGAACCCAAATTTGTATGGTTTTCGTGTGTTTGGATCTAAACCAACAATTGTTTTGATTGTGTCCAATTTTTCCAAAAATCATGCACTTGGAATTGACATGGTTAGTTTCACTTCTAATTCTTTCAGATTGAGTATACCCAAGTCCTTGTCTAACAGTATTAACAGTTTGTTTCCCTAATAGCATATTTAGTGATCTTTCTCCTTTGGAGAATTTTCCTAAAGTTGTAGACAATTGTTGGACTTGTGTCTTGAGAGATTCATTTTCATTCAATAACAGAGTGCACCATTTAACAGAATTTTCTCTTCTAGTATTTTCACTTTCTTTTAAAATCAGAATTTCATTTTCGAGAGATTTAATTTTAATTTCTGATTTTTTATTTCCTCTTCTAATGATGGATGCTTATCACACTTAGGGCTCTTATTTCGATAGTTTTTAACTAATTGAACAAGCTGCTTATTTAGTTCTATCAAACTATCTCTTTGTGATTCAATATTAGCGTACTTCTCCTTAAGTCTTTCAAAATAGCCATTTACTTTATGAAAATATATATCTAATTCCGAGTGAGTAGTTTTGATACCTCGCTTGGCTCATCATCATCGCTGTTATTTGTTTCTCCTCGAAGGCACAGATTTGCTTTTTCACTCTCACTGCCAGTGCTTTTATCAACTTCATTACTTTCAACCCAAGTAGCTGCAAAACTTCTCCTTTTCGGTTTCTTTCCTTTGCTGAATTGATTTTGAGGACAATTTGGCTTGATATGACCAGGTTTATTGCAGTTGTGACAAATGATCTTCTTCTCTTTTGAGTTTTCTAGAACTTTGACGATTCTGTTCTTCAGTTGTTGATTTAGGACAGGATTTCCATATTTTCGGTTCCACATTTTGAATCTCTTTACTATCAGTGCCAGTTCAGCTGCTCCATCATAATCTTCACATTCCTTCGTTCCTGTGAGAGCTATTGATTTCTTTCGTGTATCTCCTCCTTCAAGTTCTTCCTTGAATTTGATTTCTAGCTCATAAGTGGTGAGATTTCCAAAGAGTTCTTCGACTTTAATCTGTTTCAGATCCTTTGATTCTTCAATGGCAGTCACTTTTGCTTCAAAATTTTGTGGAAGAATTCTGAAGATTTTTCAGACTATTTCCAGTTCTTTGTATGGTCTTCCTAGAGATTTTGATTAGTATACGAGATTATAAAGTCACCAATACATTTCTTTGACACTTTCATCCTTCGCCATTGTGAAGTTCTCGTACTCGCTACTAAGCATGGTAAGGCGAGATTCTTTGACTTGGGAAGTTCCTTCATGGGTTACTTCAAGTGTGTGCCAAATTTCCTGTGCAGTTAGACAATGTGAGACACGATTAAATTCAATTTGATCTAATGAACAAATAATAGAATTCATAGCTTTAGCATTAGCATTTTGTAGTTTATTTTCAAGATCTGTCCATTGATCCATAGGTTTTTCAACTTCTTGATTATCTACAATTATTTTTGGTGTGCTATATCCTGTCTCAACAATATTCCATGCATCTATGGTTTTCATAAAAATTTCCATTCTATTTTTCCAATATGCATATTCACCATTGAACATGGGTGATCTATCTATGCACTGACCCTCAGCAAAAGTATTATTAAAAGAAGCCATTAAAAAATCAAAATTTTAAAATAAAAATTGGTTTTTGTTCCTAGCTCCGATACCACTTGTAGAATCCTTTTAAACCTAGAGGGAGGTGAATAGGGTGATACTAATAATAATAAAAATTAATGCGCAAATAAAATATAAAACATAAAGTAATGCAGTAGAGATCACAAACAGATTTACCCAGCTTCGGCAATAACCTGCCTACGTGCTGCTCCCAAGGTTTCTACTAGAAATTAAGTAGTCAGACGCTTACACATGTAAACTTGCGACACCCGCTACTTGACTAACCTAACTCTACGCTCAAAACACTACCACAACTCAGCCACTAAGTTGCGAATTCTCAAACTACGCCCCGTAGTTTGTACCTAGTCACATGACTAGAAAGTTACACAATTTAAAAAGAAAATTACAAATGAACATATATAAACTAAACAAAAGCCCTATATTAAAATTCAAGCCCAAATTAAAATTAACAAGAGCCGACCCAATATAGTAAATAATAGAAGACGTCTCTTTTCTTTGTTATGCAGCCGCCTCTTATTCTCTTCGTTTTGGAATTTTAGGGTTTCTCTAAATAGAAACCACCGATTGATAATTGATGGATTAATGTGATGATTTTTCTTCAAATTGCTTTGTCAATCAACTCTCTGGCCTTGATAGCTTGCGGTATCTTCAATTGTGTCGAGCTTGAATGCTTGGATTAAATTTGTAAGTGATTTTCCTTTTTCGATTTCGATTATGCTCAACTTCGATTCGAGTTATTGGTTTGTGATTTACTTCAATGGCTTGGTATTTTACTTGAACTCGAATTCACACTGCCGATGATGATGATTGGGTTTAAATAGGGATAAAAACCCTATATTTACTTTCGTATAATTCTATTTGAATTCTTCAAACACTTTGCTTGGTCGTTCAATTACAGATTGAATGTTGGTGATGATATTTGACTTGTTCATCTCTGATACTTTAACTTGTTTGAATTGTTGTGAGTGTTTGTGTTTGCCTCTGGTCTAGTTCACTCGAGTCTGGTCTTGTGGGGTGTTGTTGCCTTTGGTCATTGCATTACTCTGGTGCCATATGTATTGTCACGCTTTCAGTTGCTTTGTACATGGTTGCATGTCTTGTTTTCAGATTTTTCTTGTATACATGTCACTGCCTTAAGTCCAGACATTTGTGTGCACTTTAATATGTTGCTATATACATATATGTATATTAGTGTGCTTTCTTTTTCTGCTTCTGATAAGTGCACTTGAGTTGAATCTAGATTAGGCTTGGGTTTAACCTTGTACTCACTTGTCCCTACAGTTTTAACAAGCCAGTGTATATCGGTATGCACAGCCTTGTGACATGTATAGTGATACACTGTGCATATGATGTTTCCACTTTTAGCAAACAGTCGAATTGGGACTCGAGACCACCCCCATTGAGTTCAAAATGATGTTTGCGACCTTTTTGAGTATAAACTTCGGTATGTTTGGAGTAAGTCGAATTTTGCCACTTTTTCTATTGGGTTTTGGGTTTTGGTTCAGCCCACTAGCTAACTTAATACCCTAACTCAGCCCCTCTCCTTCCATTCACTAATTTTCACTTCTAAAACTCAAGCTAAAACTGAAAATGGGGGAAAGGAAGAAGAATTAGAAATTCCAAGCCCTAGTTCTTCTTGTAGACTTGAATTCTTGCTCCAAAATCAAAGAGAAGCATTGGTAAGCATCATCTCCTTCTTCTCCAACTCATTCTCTCTTTGATTTCAGAAATTTCCTAAACCTAACTTAGGATATGTTTCTCTTTTAAGCTTAGATTCAAGCTTGTTAGGTTGGAATTGAAGAGTGATTGTCCTTGCCATTGCTCTATAGCTTCTTCTTCATTGATTTTGTGAAAAGGTGAGATTTTTATCTCATATCTATGTCTATATCTATCTTTGATTGTTGGGTATGAATTCCTAACACTTATCTATGTGAATTTGCTTTTGGTTTGGGTTGAATCGGTGAAAATTCCAAATTTTGATGTTTTGAAGTCAAAACTCTAAAAATCATAGCTTTGGTGTTTTGATCATGTTTTGGTGATGAATCGAAGAGCTTATAGGGCCGGGTAGCCGATGGGCGTAAACCATTAGCGTCCGTGCTCATCCGGTTGCAAATTGAGAGAGTTTGCACTTCATTTGTTATAGGATAGGAAATGCAGGAAATTGGGTTCAGTCGACTGAATCCTCTGTTCAGTCGACTGAGCTGAAGCCCAGAAATTTTCTGGACAATGTTCAGTCGACTGACCTGCTCCTATTTTGCCTATTTTGCCTATTTATGCCTAGTTTGCTTGGTTTTCCAAATTTTATCAATTCGTATTGGTTTTAATTAGTTGTTATTGCATCTTTGGCATTGATGACTTATTCTTGACTTCATTCACGGGGTTTTAAGTGAAATTTATGCGAAAATCCTTTTATGGATGTTTGATCATGCTTTTGGTGATGCATTGAGGAGCATATAGGGCCGGGTTGCCGATTGGCATAAACCCTTAGAGCCAATGTTCGTCCGGTTGCATTTTGGAAGAGTTCGCTCTTCATTTGTATAGGCTGAAAAACAGCACAGGCATGATTTAGTCGACTGAAACCTCTGTTCAGTCGACTGAATCTGGAACCCGAAAGTTTCCAGACAGGGTTTAGTCGACTGAAAATCTCTGTTTAGTCGACTGAACCTGGAAATAGAAAGTTTCCAGGCAGAATTCAGTCAACTGAAATTCTCTGTTCAGTCAACTGAAATCTCTGTTTAGTCAACTGAAATCTCTGTTTAGTCAACTGAAGTTGTTGTTTCAGCCCACTTTGCCTTTTTGGATTGAATTTCCAATTTAAATCGATTCCTGATGATCCTATTTGTTGTTATCATTTATTATGACTTTGATGACTACTTTTTTGGGATTTTTGAATATCCATTTCGATGGATTCTTTATCGGTTTAATTGTATTTGATTCACGTCTTCGAATGTGAATTTTAATGCTTGATTGTTTCTACAATCATTTCTATGATTTTTCACTTTAAAATATAAAGGTTTTCTATACTAGTAGTAAATATTCAAACTCTTTTACAAAGATGATTTCAACTCTATTTTTAAATATAAAGCTTGTTTTCACAACCGTTTTCCAATCTATTAGTATATACAAACCTTTACCTCATTCGTATGAGAAAAACTAATTAAACGGCTTAGTAAAACAAGTGGTATGAAACGCCTGCGTTCACTTCGTCAGTTAATTCTTGGACTTGTTCGATTGAAACTCTTGTGACAATTTTCTAGTGGAGATCTACAATTTGTTCGTAAATATTTAAGTTAAGCAAGTGGTTATGGGACATGAAGCTAAACTCATATATTTACTAGCTTAGTGTAATTGACACTTCTTGATGATCGATGATGATCATTTTATGGTTTAGACTAGCAATGTGCGATGTCTCTTTGATTCAGTTCATCGGACGTTACGCTGTACGACGTCGTTGTTCCGTTTTATCGTGATTTGGTTCATCGGACGTTACGCTGTACGACGTCGTTGTTCCATTTTACTATGTGTTGGTTCATCGGATGTTACGTTGTACGACATCGTTGTTCCTTTTTATCGTGTGTTGGTTCATCGGACGTTACGCTTTACGACGTCGTTGTTCCATTTTACTATGTGTTGGTTCATCGGATGTTACGTTGTACGACATCGTTGTTCCTTTTTATCGTGTGTTGGTTCATCGGACGTTACGCTGTACGACGTCGTTGTTCCATTTTCCTATGTGTTGGTTCATCGGACGTTACGCTGTACGACGTCGTTGTTCCATTTTCCTATGTGTTGGTTCATCGGATGTTACGTTGTACGACATCGTTGTTCCTTTTTATTGTGCTTTGGTTCATCGGACGTTTCGCTGTACGACGTCGTTGTTCCGATTTACTTGTGATTTCTGGATTTCTAATTGATGATTTCTAGAATTTATGTTTTACCAGCTTTTACCATTGGCATTGATGTGTATGTCATTTTTGGTGGCTTGGTGAATCAAATTAAGAATATGACATTCTTTTTTATCTTTGAGAAGATTCTTGTGATATTGATTAATCTCTTGTTGATTTTCAATTGCGTACTTATCATAGTATGGTATTATGGTTTTGATACGTTTTTGTCATATCTCTTATTCTATATCACTTTATCTGATATTTATAGCTAGACTGATCCGTTTATTATTTTCTTCTTAAATAATACTCGGGCAGACTGAGGTTTTACAGGTGCTTCTTCATGACTTCCTATCTGGAACCATCATCTGACTTTTGGCTAGCTACTCTAGTTTAGTAGTTTTTGTTGTATACATTTGAGATTATACTCCTTGATGTATACATATTCTATTGTCTTGCACTTGTATCTATTCTTTTGTGTTATTGTGGATCTTATTTGACCACTACTCTGATGTACACTTTCATGTGTTATATTCATATCTATTTCCGCCTTTGTGATATGAATTGTCTGTGACTGATTTGTGTTATGTTTATTTCTATATTTGTTTCCGAAGTCCATATAGCCACTGTGTAGTAGCTTTGAGTTTGTATTGGTATGTCGGATTTCCCCTTGAGTTGAAAAGTTATATTTTTATCTGGCATATCGGTACTCGCACAAAGCAATTATACAGATGGTCGCTCCTCAATAGCCTTATTCTCCGTGCTAGTCGACGGCATTACCCCATAGTGTCCTTGCCTAGCGTGGGTATAGAGGTGGGGCGTCACAGCTTGGTATCAGAACCAAACTTCGGAACGATGTAGAATAATCTAACAAGGATCATTGTCCTAAGTCTTTCTTAGGAGTCGTGCTTTAGGATTTTTATTCGGGTCTTTGTACCGTTCTATCCTATTTCTTTTTATGATTCCTTGTTTTATCAATCACGATTGTTTGATATTCATTCTGAGAATAACTTTTTCTTCTTCTTTCTTTCTTAAAGAAGAGAAATGGTTAGATCTGGCCGTACCAACGTCGGTCAATCCAGTGCTACTCCTCAGGAGGGAGTATTTATGTCTGCCCAGCAACTTCTAGATCTTGTTAAGAATGCTCAAGCTATCGGACCCATTCCAGAGCCTACTCATCCTAGATCCGGTTTTGCACGCTTGTGTAGAGATTACACCGATTTGGGTGGAAGGCCATTCCGGGGATCCGACAGTGTCATTGAAATTCAAGCTTGGCTTAGATCATGCGACCGCATCTTTTCTCGCATGAATCTGGTTGATCTCCACCGAGTCCTAGTGGCTTCTAGCATGCTCCAAGAAAGAGCATTGGATTGGTATGAGCTTCTTTTTTCTGAAATCGTTGAAGCGGATCTCACTTGGGAGCAATTCCGGGAAAGATTCGAATTGAAATTTATGCCGGAGGCTGAAAAGGTAACTTTGGCCCGGCGTTTTATCGACCTTGTTCAAGGTGAATCTTCTGTGACGGACTACGTCACATCTTTCGAATCTCTTTCTAAATACGGGGTTGAATACATTAATACCCCATTGAAGAAAAACCAGAGATTTGTTTATGGCTTGAACAAGAATCTCAAGAAGCCATTACTTCTGAAATTGGAAGTTTCTTTCGATCAGCTTATTGATATCGCTCTTCGTCTTGAAGAGGCCGATAATGAAAGTAATGTTGAAGTTGTGGGTGCCAAACAGAACTTCAATAATAACATGAAGAGGCCTATTAAGTTTAAAGGCCCCATTCCCGACAAGAAAGGGAAACAAGAAACTTCTGTAGCAAAGACTCCTACCACTAGTCGTGGACGATGCTACAATTGTGATTCTATGGACCACTATGCAAAGGAGTGTCCGCAACCCCTCTATTGTCGCTATTGCAAAAGTATGAGTCATCATATATCTGCGTGTCCCATACTTCAAGCAAGAAGGAGGGAAAGCTAAAGGTTGTGCAAGCCTCTTCTAGCACTTCTCTTGGTTGAGGTAATCCTCCTTCTATCTTTGACGATATTTCTTTTGAGATTATTTTATTCGAGTTCTTTGTGATATGGGTTTTATCTCATTATTTTTATATCAAAAGAACTTGTGATTCTTTTTCTTTAAAACATTTCTGGGCTTGATGACTTCTTTGAGGATTGCGAATCCGGATTGGTGGATCCGCAGCACTCAATTTGTTTTTTTTTAATTATGTCGAAATTATCTTATGTGATTTTTCTTTCAGAGCTGATTTTTACTTATGCTTCGGAATCGACTTTTGTAAGGATTGGCTTAATTATTATGAAGCCATATCCTTTGTTCCCGTGTGGGCTATTCATCTTCGACATTTTCAATCTGTTAAGCATATTTCTGTTTTCTTTCCCTTGTGATTTTGATTCCAATTTGATGGCATAATTTTATTCTTTAAGCTCGCATGATGAGGAAAGTATTATTTCTCTCATTCATGAAGGTTGAGATTTTCCGGTATTTTTGAGCTTGTCTTAGGATTATCGCCTAAGAAATCTTTTGAGTGGTGTTAAGGTCTTTCTAGTTCGACCTTGCCACCGATTTTCATTTGCTACGAGTTGCGGGAGTTAGCATTCCATTTACCGCATTCGGCACTCGTTATGAAACTTATGAATGACTTATTATGTCATTCAGTTTGTCCAGCTTATTTCACCCATTTTATGAATCGAGTATTCTACGATCTCGATGACTCCATTCTTGTATATATTGATTTTGGATGAAAACAACAATTTGAAATTTTGCAAATCTTTTTCATAAGATTTATTTATAAGTACAATTTGATTTTGCTCTTAAACGAGCAAAGAATATTCTTAAAGTTTTTTTAAGAAAACATGTTTATCATATAGAATATGATTTTGTGATTGTATTGCCCATTGAGTGCTTTAAGAATTCTGGTCGATGCGCTTGATCAATGTTATCGATAGGAGTTTCCTAAACGCTTTGATGAGACAGTCAGACACAATATATATATTGACTTGTAAAAATGTAAATTTTTCTAGAAAGATTATTACATAAAGATAAATGTAATTTTGAAAGTTTTAGCTTTTCGGGAAAGAAGGTTATTTAAAAGAAATTCTTTCTTTTCGATACTCTTATTTTTGTGTTTCCCGAAGGAAACCAAGACCTTATCTTTTGTACCAATGCTAATCGTATTGGTTTGAATGTCGTTCCCTTGCAAAAGAGAACGTGTTATCACTTGTGCTTCTAAATCATTAAAGCCGATCGAGACTAGATTTGCCACTCATGATCTAGTGCTCGTGGCTATTGTTTTCACTTTTAAAGTTTGGCATCTCTATTTTGGGGGAGAAATTCGTTCTCCACTCCGATCATAGATCTTTGAAATGTTTATTTCCTCATAAGGAACTTAAAGTTAGTTTGAGTTCCTTACATCTTATGATCTTGATATTCTTTATACTCTCGAAAGAGGAAATCGTGTTGCCAATATCCTTAGTTGCAAGCAACAAGTGGTTGATCCTTTGATGATGTCTGAATGGAATTATCTTTTTATCAAGTTCATCGGACGTTTTGATATACTTCTTTTTATTGAGTTTTATCTCATTTCTTATATGGACTAGCGTCCGATGTTCTTTTATGGCCTTCGGTTCATTGGACGTACCGTTTTTGTACTACGTCGGTGTTCCGAATTATTTGAGCTTTGGTTCATCTAGCGTACCGTTATTGCACTACGCCGTTGTTCCAAATTATTCGAGTTTCTAGTTTCTTGGGTGTACCGCTTTTGTGCTACGCCGTTGCACCAGCTCAATCTTCTACTATTCATGACGTTTTCCACGTCTCTCAACTCTGGAAATACTTTAGGGATTCCGATTTTATTCTTGAGCCCGGTGTTGTTGAGGAAATTGAAGTTTCTCCTTTTTGACTTATGAGCAACATTCTATACACATCATTGCTTCGGAGGTTGAACGCCTTCGAAATAAAGATGTTTTTCTTGTGAAAGTTCAATGGTTCTCAAATCCTAAGGATTGCTCTTGGAAATCCAGAGGATTCATCTAGCGCACACGTTCGGACTTACTCTTTCGTGCTCTTTATGGTAAACATCTTATTTCAAATTTTCTTTTGTGTTGATATGCTTTTATGGTTGTTACTCTTTATTTTCTTCTTAAGTATTGTGAGGACACAATTTCTTTAAGGAGGGGAGTCTGTAACAACCCGCATATTTATCGATTGTATATTTAAATATTTTATTTAAATATTTCATCGTTCATCGGATTTTAGTCCGAAAACCTACATTTAGCAAACAGTCAAATTGGGACTCGAGACCACCCCCATTGAGTTCAAAATGATGTTTGCGACCTTTTTGAGTATAAACTTCGGTATGTTTGGAGTAAGTCGAATTTTGCCACTTTTTCTATTGGGTTTTGGGTTTTAGTTCAGCCCACTAGCTAACTTAATACCCTAACTCAGCCCCTCTCCTTCCA
This sequence comes from Allium fistulosum, assembly GCA_030737815.1. Classification (NCBI taxonomy): domain Eukaryota; kingdom Viridiplantae; phylum Streptophyta; class Magnoliopsida; order Asparagales; family Amaryllidaceae; genus Allium; species Allium fistulosum. Next base: position 1,035,485,099 of record CM060902.1, on the reverse strand, counting down.
TTCACTCATTTTCACTTCTAAAACTCAAGATAAACTGAAAATGGGGGAAAGGAAGAAGAATTAGAAATTCCAAGCCCTAGTTCTTCTTGTAGACTTGAATTCTTGCTCCAAAATCAAAGAGAAGCATTGGTAAGCATCATCTCCTTCTTCTCCAACTCATTCTCTCTTTGATTTCAGAAATTTCCTAAACCTAACTTAGGATATGTTTCTCTTTTAAGCTTAGATTCAAGCTTGTTGGGTTGGAATTGAAGAGTGATTGTCCTTGCAATTGCTCTATAGCTTCTTCTTCATTGATTTTGTGAAAAGGTGAGATTTTTATCTCACATCTATGTCTATATCTATCTTCGATTGTTGGGTATGAATTCCTAACACTTATCTATGTGCATTTGCTTTTGGTTTGGATTGAATCGGTGAAAATTCCAAATTTTGATGTTTTGAAGTCAAAACTCTAAAAATCATAGCATTGGTGTTTTGATCATGTTTTGGTGATGAATCGAAGAGTGTATAGGGCCGGGTAGCCGATGGGCGTAAAACCTTAGCGTCCGTGCTCGTCCGGTTGCAAATTGAGAGAGTTTGCACTTCATTTGTTATAGGATAGGAAATGCAGGAAATTGGGTTCAGTCGACTGAATCCTCTGTTCAGTCGACTGAGCTGAAGCCCAGAAATTTTCTGGACAATGTTCAGTCGACTGAACAAGGATTTCAGTCGACAGACCTGCTCCTGTTTTGCCTATTTATGCCTAGTTTGCTTGGTTTTCCAAATTTTATCAATTCGTATTGGTTTTAATTAGTTGTTATTGCATCTTTGGCATTGATGACTTATTCTTGACTTCATTCACGGGTTTTTAAGTGAAATTTATGCGAAAATCTTTTTATGGATGTTTGATCATGCTTTTGGTGATGCATCGAGGAGCATATAGGGCCGGGTTGCCGATTGGCATAAACCCTTAGAGCCAATGTTCGTCCGGTTGCATTTTGGAAGAGTTCGCTCTTCATTTGTATAGGCTGAAAAACAGCACAGGCATGATTTAGTCGACTGAAACCTCTATTCAGTCGACTGAATCTGGAACCCGAAAGTTTCCAGACAGAGTTTAGTCGACTGAAAATCTTTGTTTAGTCGACTGAACCTGGAAACAGAAAGTTTCCAGGCAGAATTCAGTCAACTGAAATTCTCTGTTCAGTCAACTGAAATCTCTGTTTAGTCAACTGAAATCTCTGTTTAGTCAACTGAAGTTGTTGTTTTAGCCCACTTTGCCTTTTTGGATTGAATTTCCAATTTAAATCGATTCGTGATGATCCTATTTGTTGTTATCATTTATTATGACTTTGATGACTACTTTTTCGGGATTTTTGAATATCCATTTCGATGGATTCTTTATCGGTTTAATTGTATTTGATTCACGTCTTCGAATGTGAATTTTAATGCTTGATGGTCTCTACAATCATTTCTATGATTTGTCACTTTAAAATATAAAGGTTTTCTATACTAGTAGTAAATATTCAAACTCTTTTACAAAGATGATTTCAACTCTATTTTTAAATATAAAGCTTGTTTTCACAACCGTTTTCCAATCTATTAGTATATACAAACCTTTACCTCATTCGTATGAGAAAATCTAATTAAACGGCTTAGTAAAACAAGTGGTATGAAACGCTTGCGTTCACTTCGTCGGTTAATTCTTGGACTTGTTCAATTGAAACTCTTGTGACAATTTTCTAGTGGAGATCTACAATTTTTTCGTAAATATTTAAATTAAGCAAGTGGTTATGGGACATGAAGCTAAACTCATATATTTACTAGCTTAGTGTAATTGACACTTCTTGATGATCGATGATGATCATTTTATGGTTTAGACTAGCAATGTGCGATGTCTCTTTGATTCGGTTCATCGGACGTTACGCTGTACGACGTCGTTGTTCCGTTTTATCGTGATTTGGTTCATCGGACGTTACGCTGTACGACGTCGTTGTTCCATTTTACTATGTGTTGGTTCATCGGATGTTACGTTATACGACATCGTTGTTCCTTTTTATCGTGTGTTGGTTCATCGGACGTTACACTGTACGACGTCGTTGTTCCATTTTACTATGTGTTGGTTCATCGGATGTTACGTTGTACGACATCGTTGTTCCTTTTTATCGTGTGTTGGTTCATCGGACGTTACGCTGTAAGACGTCGTTGTTCCATTTTCCTATGTGTTGGTTCATCGGACGTTACGTTGTACGACGTCGTTGTTCCATTTTCCTATGTGTTGGTTCATCGGATGTTACGCTGTACGACATCGTTGTTCCTTTTTATTGTGCTTTGGTTCATCGGACGTTTCGCTGTACGACGTCGTTGTTCCGTTTTATTGTGTTTCCGGTTCACCGGACGTTTCGCTGTATGACGTCGTTGTTCCGATTTACTTGTGATTTCTGGATTTCTAATTGATGATTTCTAGAATTTATGTTTTACCAGCTTTTACCATTGGCATTGATGTGTATGTCATTTTTGGTGGTTTGGTGAATCAAATTAAGAATATGACATTCTTTTTTATCTTTGAGAAAATTCTTGTGATATTGATTAATCTCTTGTTGATTTTCAATTGCGTACTTATCACAGTATGGTATTATGGTTTTGATACGTTTTTGTCATATCTCTTATTCTATATCACTTTATCTGATATTTATAGCTAGACTGATCCGTTTATTATTTTCTTCTTAAATAATACTCGGGTCAGACTGAGGTTTTACAGGTGCTTCTTCATGACTTCCTATCTGGAACCATCATCTGACTTTTGGCTAGCTACTCTAGTTTAGTAGTTTTTGTTGTATACATTTGAGATTAGACTCCTTGATGTATACATATTCTATTGTCTTGCACTTGTATCTATTCTTTTGTGTTATTGTGGATCTTATTTGACCACTACTCTGATGTACACTTTCATGTGTTATATTCATATCTATTTCCGCCTTTGTGATATGAATTGTCTATGACTGATTTATGTTATGTTTATTTCTATATTTGTTTCCGAAGTCCATATAGCCACTGTGTAGTAGCTTTGAGTTTGTATCGGTATGTCGGATTTCCCCTTGAGTTGAAAAGTTATATTTTTATCTGGCATATCGGTACTCGCACAAAGCAATTATACAGATGGTCGCTCCTCAACAGCCTTATTCTCCGTGCTAGTCGACGGCATTACCCCATAGTGTCCTTGCCTAGCGTGGGTATAGAGGTGGGGCGTCACATATGTAATCGCCATATATAATGTCTCGGACGGCTCAAATGGCCAAGTATGTAAAAAGGCGATACACTTGGAAAATCACAAAGAAATCAATGAAATCATCTCAAAGATATAGCACGTGCTTATGGTCAAAGCCTGCCAAGTACTATTCTCTCAAAATAAGGCGCCACGTCTCAAATGGACAAACATCCTGAAGGACAACATCCCGAAGGACAAATATGTCTCGAAGACAAACGTTCCGAAGGACAAATATGTCTCGAAGACAAACGTCCCGAAGGACAACATCCCGATAGAGAAATACATCATAATGACAAACATCTCGAAGGACAAATGACCCGAAAGTCCAGTACTGACAAATACGTCTCTTAGACAAATGTGTCACACACTCTCGGATAGGAACCCGAAAAGTGATAACAGTGTGTCCCATACCACACGTTCTCACTATTCAGTTTACTAACCACTAGCCAATGCCACACCAGAAAGCAGTATAAATATTTGCCTCATCTCATCGGCAAATACGACCCGAAGGTCAAAACGATCAAACGGTTAAGTCAGGAATTAACCGAAAAGATAAACGCACGTGTCCCATACCACGTGTTTTAACCAATCGTTTAATTCTCCTTCTCATACGCTCGAATAGTGCAAAAACGTGTAGTTATATATATATAAAATATACTTTTAGATTGTAGAAAACGACACATAAAAATTTACACAGAAATTCACCAAATCAAATTTACAGTTGGTGATAATTTTGGCTTCTTCATTGTAGAAATAAGCCGAAGGAAACACAATAATCATAGTTCTAAAAACTCAAACGAAAGTTGCGCGAAACCACTTAGAAAATTCACTAGAAACTAAAGCCCCAGGCAATAAAACATTGCCCGTGCCCAATTTTGAGCATGGTTTTGACCCAGTTTTAGGTTGTATCAGGTGATGGTTTTTCAACCAACCCGAAGTACAACATTTGAACATCAATTAGGAAAAATAATGACATGAAAATAATCCAAAACAAGGAAGTTACGAATTTTCAAAAATGGACTCATAGCAGATTACAGCAACTGTAAACACTTCTAGGCAATAAAACATTGCCTACACCCAACTTTGAGCATCAGTTTCGATATGCTACATGGTTCAGAATGGCTCCAAACTTGACATGCACAAAGACTAACACTCATGCTCTAGACTGAACGAAGAATTACCTTATTCGGACAAGAATTGAGAGACATATGAGGACTCAAATATGGACTCATAACAGATTTCAGTAATAATACACACTTCCAGGCAATAAAACATTGTCTACACCCAACTTTAAGCAACAGTTTCGATATGCTAAAAGGCTCAGAATGGCTCCAAACTTGACATCCACAAAGTAGAACAATATATCTATGAACTGGAAAATGATTCACTAAATTCTGACATGAAATGGCAAAGATATGAAATTTCAAACATCGACTCAGACCATGTTGAATTTTGCCCAAGTCTGAAAACCCTCTCGGGTTCAACTTACAGACATGAAACAAGTGACCAAACGACCTCTGATTGAATTGAAAATGGGTATGCACATAGTAGAAAACTTCAACTTTCAAATAAAAAAGAATAAATGAATTTCGATAGGAAATAAAAAAGATACGCATTCTCAAACATGGACTCAAGCCATGTTGGCAGCAGCTCAAAAAACGGAAACGTGCCCAGGCCTAAAAACCATCTCGGATTCAACTTACAGGCATGAAACAGAGGACCAATCAACCTTCGATTGAACTGAAAATTGGTATGCAAATAGTAGAAAACTTAAAAATTCAAATAAAAAAAGAATCAGCGAATTCCAACATAGGAATAAGAAGATATGGTCATGCAAAGTAGCTATTTAGAACAGACTTTTACAACGAGAAAACAACTACAAGAAATATTTATACAGAGACAATATTTGCATATATTTTTGTATTGGAAGCTTTGCTTCAGCTAGAATTGTGAGTTTATTAACTCACCTTTGCAAATATGAAGATCAAACTTTGGAGAATGGAAGAAAGTTGAAGGCTTTGCCTCTGATTATTGCCTTGGGAACCTGAAAATGAAAATAGAACAACATGCAATAGAGAATTGGGTAAAAGATATAGCACGTGCTTATGGTCGAAGCCTGTCAAGTACTATTCTCTCAAAATAAGGCACCACGTCTCAAATGGACAAACGTCCCGAAGGACAACATCCCGAAGGACAAATACGTCTCGAAGACAATCGTCCCGAAGGACAACATCCCGAAGGACAAATACGTCTCGAAGACAATCGTCCCGAAGGACAACATCTCGAAGGACAAATACGTCACAATGACAAACTTCCCGAAGGACAAATGACCCGAAGGTCCAGTACTGGCAAATACGTCTCTTAGACAAATGTGTCACAAACGCTCGGATAGGAACCCGAAAAGTGTTAACAGTGTGTCCCATACCACACGTTCTCACTAATCGGTTTACTAATCGCTAGACAATTCCACACAAGAAAGCAGTATAAATATTTGCCTCATCTCAACGGCAAATATGACCCGAATGTCAAAACGATCAAACAGACAAGTCAGGAATTAACCGAAAAGATAAACGTATGTGTCCAATACCACATGTTTTACCCAATCGTTTAATTCTCCTTCTCATACACTCGAATAGTGCAAAAACGTGTTGTTTCATAAATATAAAAAATATACTTTTAGAAAATTGGGTTTTTAGATGATTTCGAAAAATATTTGGAAATCGCTAATTTTGAAAATCTCTTTATAATAAGAAATATTTGTATTTTAATGATTCAGAAATATTCATAATAATATAGAAAAATATGTTCTTAAAATGATACTTGTTTATATTTGAAACTCTTTTAAAAATCAATTTCTAAAACACGTGTAATGTGTACATGAAATCACAGAAACTCGTGAAAACGACACATAAAAATTTACACAGAAATTCACCAAATCTAATTTACAGTTTGGTGATAATTTTGGCTTCTTCATTGTAGAAATAAGCCGAAGGAAACACAAGAATCATAGCTCTAAAAACTCAAACGAAAGTTGCACGTAACCACTTTGAAAATTCAGTAGAAACTAAAGCCCCATGCAATAAAACATTGCCTGTATTCCAATTTTGAGTATGGTTTTGACCTAGTTTTAGGTTGTCTCGGGTGATGGTTTTTCAACCAACCCGAAATACAACATTTTAACATCAATTAGGATAAAGAATGACATGAAACTATCCCAAAACAAGGAAGTTACGAATTTTCAAAAATGGACTCATAGCAGATTACAACAACTGTAAACACTTCCAGGCAATAAAACATTTGCCTGCACCCAACTTTGAGCATCAGTTTCGATATGCTACATGGTTCAGAATGGCTCCAAACTTGACATGCACAAAGACTAACACTCATTCTATAGACTGAAACAAGAATTACCGGATTTGGACCAGAATTGAGAGAGATATGAGGACTCAAAGATGGAATCATAACAGATTTCAGTAATAATACACTCCAGGCAATAAAACATTGTCTGCACCCAACTTTGAGCAACGGTTTCGATATGCTACAGGGTTCAGAATGGCTCCAACCTTGACATCCACAAAGTAGAACAATATATCTATGAACTTGCAAATGATTCGCTGAATTCCGACATGAAATGGAAAAGATATAAAATTTCAAACATGGACTCAGACCATATTGAATTCTGCCCAGGTCTGAAAACCCTCTCGGGTTCAACTTACAAACATGAAACAGGTGTCCAAACGACCTCTGATTGAACTGAAAATTGGTATGCTCATAGTAGTCAACTTTAACTTTCAAATATAAAAAGAATCAATGAATTCCGACAGAAAATAAAAAAGATACGCTGTCTCAAACATGGACTCAGGCCATGTTTGCAGCAGCTCAAAAAACGGAAATGTGCCCAGGCCTGAAAACAATCTCGGGTTCAACTTATAGCCATGAAACAAAGGACCAATCGACCTCGGATTGAATTGAAAATTGGTATGCACATAGTAGAAAACTTCAACTTTCAAATAAAAAAGAATCAGCGAATTCCAACATAGGAATAAGAAGATATGGTCATGCAAAGTAGCTACTCAGAACAGATTTTCACAGTGAGAAAACAACTACATGAAATATTTATACAAAGACAATATTTGCACATATTTTTGCATTTGAAACTTTGTTTTAGCTAGAATTGTGAGTTTATTAACTCACCTTTGCAAATATGAAGATCAAACTTTGGAGAATTGAAGAAAGTTGAAGACTTTGCCTCTGATTATTGCCTCATGAACCTGAAAATGAAAATAGAACAACATGCAACAGAGAAACAGTAGGTTACAAACAATCAACTTTTGAAAATCAGATTTTGATGAAATAGAGGAATGGGTTTCTTAGTTTCTTTCTTCTGTTTACTTAATTACAGTACGTACAATTGATAGAGAAGAGAAAGAAGCTTTTCTCTTTTCTTTGTTCAGGTTAAAAGTAAATGGGCTAAGACCTAATTAACAAAAAGGAATTAGTTTATTAATTCAATTAACACTTAAAACACCAATAAACATTTACAAACAACTTATTTTCACAAAATTTCTTCACTATAAATTGTACAAACATATTTCTATGTTTAACAAACATTTTAACAACAAATAAAAAGATAATTTAGTTATAAAAATATTTTTCATTATTAAAACCTCTATTTTTTAATTAAATACCCAGTTTACAAAAATATTTACATAAAACTCTATTTTTAACTCTAAAAATTACAAAATTATTTTCTTATGTAAATAAATACAACAAATCATTTTAACATCATTTTTATATCCAAAACTTATTTTAAATCAAATTTCACCTTTTTATTTATAATAAACACATTTTATAATCAAATACTTCATTTATAAATCAATAAAAGAAACACTTGGCAATAGTTACAAGAATTATTGCATTTTCTCAAATAAAAATCATATTCCACTCATTTATATCTCAAACAACCAAGATAAAGTTTTAAAAACTTTATTTCCACATTTAATTTCCAAAATCCATTATTTATTCCAAATAAACAATTTAAATCTCAAATTTATTTTTATTTCTCAATATTAAATTATAACCACTGTTATAATTTAATATTTACAGGTAATCACCAAAACCAGGGTTGTTATAGACCCCCCCCTTTATAAAAATTGCTTCCTCGCAATTTTTAGAGAAGAGCTGTATTCAATATTATTTATTTCATCAAGCAAAGGAAGATAAATAGGCTCGAGTTTATAATTTCTCACCCCAATACAAGATGTTAGAAAATCAAGATAAGATTGCTCGATAAATTCTATGGTTTCCTGAGTGTAATTACTGGGATTAGCGGACCATTGGATTTTTATGAGCAACACATCATGATTTCGAAGGCATTTCACCTTCGAAACAAGAACACGGACAGGACGCCACACAAAAGATCAATCGAGTGAGATGGATTTCTCAGGAGCTTCTTCGAATAGAGTCGGGATTTAACAAAAAAATTCCCGGTTTCAACCAACTAGATAATTGTCGACATGACTTTCCGTATGTCACTACAGAAAGAGCCATGCCGACATTAGATTGACACAATGGAGGTAAGATAACTGAATAAGAGGTAGGTAGTTTTATAAATACCACCAACCCAAACGACCGCGTAAATGCAAGTCGCTAGATAATTGAACAAAGGTAAGACAAACTCAAAGAATGGATTTTTATACTCCTATTTAACTAAACAAATATATTCAAGGTTATCAAAATTCATTTTCATCATAATCAAATTCTCAAATTTCAAAATTTTGAAAATTTTCAAAACCTCTTACTAAAATCCAATTTAATCTCCAAACTCTTCATTTAGAGATGCTCCACTCTTAAATTCTACCAAACTATATTTCAGTTTGAAACGCATATTTATACTAAACATCAATTCTATTACATTCACAAAATAGTTAGAATACACATGACCACAAAGAAAACAAGTAAATTTCAATTTCAAATTTTCTTTAAAGAACACAAGTTTTGACATAGCAAACAATAAAATCAGAGAACTCTTATAAAATAACAGTTGTTCTACTATGTCTAAGCTTTCCAGCGATATATAGATCATCAAAATCGAATTCACGGTTTGAAATTTACGCAAAATTTACTTTCAGCTCAAATTTTAGAAACTTATAAGATAGAAATATTTATTCACTTTCAAACCTATTCTAGATAGAATAAAACGCGAAATCTTCCAATGTGGTAAAGAAAATTTATTGATTTCGGAAGGCTCTTTTACTTGCAAAAAGTTTGAACTCATTTGGAGCTATAAATCTCAAGTTATTGTTGTTTTAACACAGCACTTTTCAAACCAAATTTTATCTCTCAAATCAATTTAAATTTTGAAATTTTCCCAAACCATTTTAATTTCAAATTACATTTTCAAACAAGCTTTTTGCTAAATCTTTTGTTAAATGATCTTCTTTTTCCCTAAAAGCTAAGACATACCAAATATGATCAACTTTATGTAATCAACATAAAAGAAACAAACCATTAATTGGAAGAAAATTTCATTACTTTCCAAAATCTAACTTTAAAGTAATTTACAAAGAAAACTCATTTTGGAAGAGATAACTGATCTCTTCTATTATCAAAAGATGATTATTGATTATCCATACAATAAATTTTGGAACATATACATATATATATACAAAGTTTAAAATCATTCTCACAATTAAAATGATTATACTACATAAATGGTTCATTTATCAAGACAATTGAAATTTAGATTTCCACTTTGTCACAAAATTAAATTTCTAACTAATTATCAGCATAAAACTAATTAAAGTTGATAATTAATTCAAACTTGTTTCCAAATGAATTTTACAAATTCACACCAATAAATTTTTAATACAACCAAAATTCAAAACAAAACAAGCTCAAAACTCATGCTAAGTGTTTAAAATTAGCATATTTAATTCCAAAAATTTCAAATAATATAAGGGCATTGCCTCGCCATTGATTTATAGCGAATGACCCCGTCGATTGGCTGCAGATTTGACCCAATGATCAAAACTGCCTCGCCACTCATCCACTCTCACTATGGTTCAATGGCTGCATTACTCATTAAAATAAAATTCAATACCCAAACCATATTAATTTATTCCCAAACTTTACTTATAAAAACTCAATGTACTGTGTCTAACTGTCTCATCACAGCGTTTAGGAAATTCCTATCGATAACATTGATCAGGCGTATCGACCAGAATTCTTAAAGCACTCGATGGACAACCCAACACAAAATCATTTTCTATCAAAAGAAACGCCTCTTATAAAATTTACAAAATATTCTTTGCTTATCTCAGTAAACAAAAATTCAATTTCTTTTAAAAACATATCTTGAATTTGAAAGATTTGAAAATTCAATAGTTGCTTACACTCAAAATCAAAGAACACAAGAAGAACACATCGAGATATTCCCAGAATACTCGATTCATAAGATTGACGAATAAGCTGGAGTGTTTCCCAAACTGAACGGTATAATGTGCCACTCACAAGAACCATACGAGTGCAGAATGCAGTAAGAGGAACGCTATTCTCTGCAACTCGTAGCTGATGAAAATCGGTGCAAGGTCAAGCCGAGGAAATATCCTAGCACCACTCAATAGATCGAATATGTCATCAATCATAACAAATAGATACTCATTCTAATGGTTAACATGTTAAGCTTGCGAAAATGGATGCAAATCCTAAGAATACCATTAGATTTCTTTAACAAAGATAACCGTGGCACCCCACGGTGAAAACTGAACTGAATGAATTTCTTGGCTTCACGCTTCAACAATTACTTCTATAGTTTCTCATTTCCTAGTGGACATCCTCGTGGAAGGATGACTAACATGCTAAGAACCAGAAATGAGGTCAACACAAAACTCAATTGCCCGATTGGGTAGCAAACTCGAAACGGACTCACATATATCAACAAAATCACAAACAACTAGAATTCGAGATACATCATCATCTCAAAACTCAAGAACAAATAAAAAAACTTCAGAATTATCATCAACATTCTGAAGAACTAGAGACACTAATCAGCCGAATTAGGATGGCTAAAATATAGGATCCTTTTAGAATATAGGATTGAGGTTTGATAACAAACAAACCAATCGATCCCCAAATCATATTAACCCAAGGTGATGACTAGTGTGTAGATTTGCATAGAAAGAAAAGCTACAAAGATCACCCTCAATAGGGTTCAAAATCCTCAAAGAAGTAACAAGATAAGAAACATCCAAAGGTATCAACAAGCTCCTTCGATACGAATGTATGTCAAACTTTCGTATCGAAGTGAACTAGAATAAAATAGTCACGATAAGGATTATTCATTGGATGATATATCATTAATTCAATTATGGAATACTATGGAATAAAATATATTTCTAGGCATATTCCAAACTTATATCTACCCCAAAGGATATGAAAATATCAAGGACACGATGATTAAGGGATTTGTAACACATGTATTATACTTTGATGTACCATAATATATGTTTATGTTCTGGGTTTATCATATTTTGTTCTGAACTCAGCTCCGATACCAAGCAGGGACGCCCCACCCTGAGACCCGCATAAACAATGAATATTACTGGGTAATATTGTCTGCTAATGCGGAGAATAGGGCTGGTTAGGAGCGACCATCTATAGCTTTGTCTTAAACATCTATTAAACACGTCGATTAATGCTCTAATTTTTTTTTCAATCTCAAGTGGATCGACATATCAAATAAATGCTTAATACAAAACTATAGGTGGCTAACGGATCTATCAGAACAAATTACAACAACTAAAATGTACATCACATCACTGAACAGCAAACAGTAGATATATACATATATACAGATACATCCCCAGTACATTACAAAATGATACATCATTAGTGGTTCGAAGACCACACTATATACAACAAGTCAAAATAATATACATACCGGAGTCAAGCAAAAGGACTATAACAACAAAAGGTGATAGACATATATCCAAGCGGAAGCATCTAAGCAAAGCTAAGTCCAAAAGCAGGTATCTAGCCTGAAACAACTCGGTCTGACCCGAGTATAAAATACACGGATCATTCTAGCTAAAACAATCGGTTTAGTAAGATAAGTGATAATATGAAGCATAAGGTAAAGGGTGATCATTCTTCTCAAATGAGAAGAAATAATAGCATAAGTAAGTACATGTCATTACTTCAAGTGAAGTAGTATCACTAGCATGTATAATCTCGAAAGAGATAATTAACATTAAAACCACAAAGCATAAACATGCCTCATATCATCGGCATAACCCAAAACAACTATAATGGTTTAGAGAAACCATAACTCCTAAATAGAAGAAATCTCAAAACTCAAACTCGCCAAAATGGCAAACCCAAATATATTCTCATAATAGAGAAGTATCAAACATAAAATACGCCAAAAATGGCAATCTCATATATCTCAAAAAGGAGAGTATAAATCTCAAATATACGCCAAATGTTGGGAAACTCAAAATCTCAAATATAGAACTCGATAAAGAGTTCAAGTTTCCAAAGATGTAATCGCCATATATAATGTCTCGGACGGCTCAAATGGCCAAGTATGTAAAAAGGCGATACACTTGGAAAATCACAAAGAAATCAATGAAATCATCTCAAAGATATAGCACGTGCTTATGGCCGAAGCCCGCCAAGTACTGTTCTCTCAAAATAAGGCACCACGTCTCAAATGGACAAACGTTCCGAAGGACACTATCCCGAAGGACAAATACGTCTCGAAGACAAACGTCCTGAAGGACAACATCCCGAAGGACAAATACGTCACAATGACAAACATCCCGAAGGAAAAATGACCCGAAGGTCCAGTACTGGAAAATACGTCTCTTAGACAAATGTGTCACAAACTCTCAGATAGGAACCCAAAAAGTGTTAACAGTGTGTCCCATACCATACGTTCTTAGTAATCAGTTTACTAACCGCTAGCCAATGTGACACAAGAAGCAGTATAAAAATTTGCCTCATCTCGTCGCCAATTACGATCCGAAGGTCAAAACGATCAAACAGACAAGTCAAGAATTAACCAAAAAGATAAACGCATGTGTCTCATACCACTTGTTTTATCCAATCGTTTAATTCTTCTTCTCATACTCTCGAATAGTGCAAAAATGTGTAATTTTATATATATATAATATACTTTTGGAAAATCGGGTTTTTAGATGATTTCGAAAAATATTTGGAAATCACTGATTTTGAAAATCTCTTTATAATAAGAAATATTTGTATTTTAATGATTCAAAAATATTTATAATAATATAGAAAAATATCTTCTTAAAACGATAATTGTGTATATTTGAAACTCTTTTAAAAATAAATTTCTAAAACACAGGTAATGTGTACACGAAATCACAGAAATTCATGAAAACGACACATAAAAATTTACACAGAAATTCACCAAATCTAATTTACAGTTTGGTGATAATTTTGGCTTCTTTATTATAGAAATAAGCCGAAGGAAACACAAGAATCATAGCTCTAAAAACTCAAACGAAAGTTGCACAAAACCACTTAGAAAATTCACTAGAAACTAAAGCCCCAGGCAATAAAATATTGCCCGTATCCAATTTTGAGCATGGTTTTGACCTAGTTTTAGGTTGTATCAGGTGATGGTTTTTCAACCAACCCGAAGTACAACATTTGAACATCAATTAGGAAAAAAAATGAGATGAAAATAACCCAAAACAAGGAAGTTACGAATTTTCAAAAATGGACTCATAGCAGACTACAGCAACTGTAAACACTTCCAGGCAATAAAACATTGCCTGCACCCAACTTTGAGCATCAGTTTCGATATGCTACAGGGTTCAGAATGGCTCCAAAATTGACATGCACAAAGACTAACACTCATACTCTAGAATGAAATAAGACTTACCTAATTCGGACCAGAATTGAGAGAGATATGAGGACTCAAAGATGGACTATTAACAGATTTCAGTAATAATACACACTTCCAAGCAATAAAACATTATATGCACCCAACTTTGAGCAACGGTTTCGATATGCTACAGGGTTCAGAATGGCTCAAAACTTGACATCCACAAAGTAGAACAATATATCTATGAACTGGAAAACGATTCACTGAATTCCGACATGAAATGGCAAAGATATGAAATTACAAGCATGGCTCAGACCATTTTGAATTCTGCCCAGGACTGAAAACCCTCTCGGGTTCAATTTACAGACTTGAAATAGGTTACCAAATGACCTCTGGTAGAATCGAAAATTAGTACGCACATAGTAGAAAACTTCAACTTTCAAATAAACAAAGAATCAATGAATTTCGATAGGAAATGAAAAAGATACGCTGTCTCGAACATGGACTCGGGCCATGTTTGCAGCAGCTCAGAAAATGGAAATGTGCCCAGGCCTAAAAACCATCTCGGGTTCAACATACAGGCATGAAACAGAGGACCAATCGACCTCAGATTGAACTGAAAATTGGTATGCACATAGTAGAAAACTTCAAATTTCAAAGAAAAAAAGAATCAGCGAATTCCAACATAGGAATAAGATGCAAAGTAGCTACTCAGAACCAATTTTCGCAGTGAGAAAACTACTACAGGAAATATTTATACAGAGAATACTTGCACATATTTTTGAATTTGAAGCTTTGCTTTCGCTAGAATTGTAAGTTTATTAACTCACCTTCGCAAATATGAAGATCAAACTTTGGAGAATTGAAGAAAGTTGAAGGCTTTGCCTTTGATTATTGCCTCCGGAACCTAAAAAAGAAAATAGAACAACATGCAACAGAGAAACAGCAGGTTACAGACAATCAACTTTTAAAAATCAGATTTTAATGAAATAGAAATGGTTTTCATAGTGATTACCTGAGAAAATAGTTTCAATTTGATTGAAAACAACAATAATTCGATTAATTTGGAGAATTTTTTGAGCTATGGTTGAAAGAGGAATGAGTTTCTTAGTTTCTTTCTTCTGTTTACTTAATTACAGTACGTACAATTGGCAGAGAAGGGAAAGAAGTTTTTCTCTTTTCTTTGTTCAGGTTAAAAGTAAATGGGCTAAGACCCAGTTAACAAAAAGGAATTAGTTTATTAATTCAATTAACACTTAAAACACCAATAAACATTTACAAACAACTTATTTTTACAAAATTTCTTCACTATAAATTGTACAAACATATTTCTATGTTTAACAAACATTTTAACAACAAATAAAAATATAATTTAGTTATAAAAATATTTTTCTTTATTAAAAACTTTATTTTTTTTAATTAAATACCCAATTTACATAAATATTTACATAAAACTATTTTTAACTTTAAAAATTACAAAATTATTTTCTTATGTAAATAAATACAACAAACCATTTTAAAATCATTTTTATATCCAAAACTTATTTTTAAATCAAATTTCACCTTTTTATTTATAATAAATACATTTTATAATCAAATACTTCATTTATAAATCAATGTAAGGAACACCTGGCAATAATTACAAGAATTATTGCATTTTCTCAAATAAAAATCATATTCCACTCATTTATATCTCAAACAACCAAGATAAAGTTTTAAAAATTTTATTTCCGCATTTTATTTCCAAAATCCATTGTTTATTCCAAATAAACAATTTAAACCTCTAATTTATTTTTATTTCTCAATATTAAATTATAACCACCGTTATAATTTAATATTTACAGGTAATCACCAAAACCCTGGTAACCATTCGTCACTTAGAAACTCAAAAATGAATACTAATGATGCGGCCGTCATCACCATAATTATTTTCCAGTGACTGAAGTGAGTTCAGTGCTATTACCACTTTCAAAATCTATTATAAAAAATTTCCATTCAGAAATATTCCCAAAAATAATACTCTTTTTATTATTTTCCACACCACTTTGAAAAACATTTTTCCTAACATCCCGAGTTTTAAATTTCTGAATTCTAGTTTGGATCCACTTTAGTTTTAATTTATTTGTATGCTTCACACTTATACAATTCTCCTCTGTTTTTATATCTCATTACAATTTTTTTATAATCTTGTTTGATTATAACACATCAATCTACTATAATAATTTCAAATAATTATTTCCTTTATATCAAAATATATCTTTGGGTAAAATTATTTCATTTACCCCATTTCAAAACAATACTATGTTGAATTGCTCTATTCGAGTGTTTAGAAACCCCTATCGATATAGTTGTACGGACTGTGCCGACCAGAATTTATAAGCCACTCAATAAATCAACCAACACAATATAAAACAATTTTTTATTCACTAACAAATACGCGCTCATATCTATTAATACACTCAAACTCATTCTAGGGCACTACTAACCCTATCTCTAATGAGTAATTTCCACTAGAGCCAAGGTTCTCGCTTAACCTTCAGCTCTGATACCAAATGTAGCGACCCGTCGTTCCATACCCTTTAAGTTGGTAATAATTCACACTTGTTCAACCCAAATTATACGAAAGAGCAAATAACTAGGGTAAAGAAGAAGAAAATAGAACAACAACACAGAATCTCACAAACGCAACGTAACAAAATATAATATATAATAACAGATTTTTGTACAAAAGAACATGTAACTGTTTTATACTTACAATCATCAGAATACAATAATCAAGACATCAATCTGGACAGTTATAAAAATTTGTCCTGATATACATAACTCACACAGCGGAAATAACCAAGTACGTGTTATACGTCTGAACTCTACCAGCTCGTCTCCTAAGCTCCATTGTAACGACCCAGAATTTTTGATAATTAAAATTCGAATATTTAATTGATTTTAAATATTAATAAATGGAATTTAGAAGTCGAATAGTTTATTTAAAGGATATTGGATTTAATTTGATAATTAAATCGATAATTTAACGATTGAAATTCCAGAGATAATTGTAAATCGAGTTTAAAGTGATTGAAAATGATTTGTAAAATTTTATTTAATCATACTGGAGTTATAGAAAGGTTATAGAACTTTCAGAATTGAATTTAGAGTTAATCTGTGAAAATCGATTATTTTAATATTTAATTATCGACTGTAAAAATAGTCAATTTTCGAACAGTCTCAGAATTGAACGAGACCAGTTCCATTGGATCCGTAATAGTTAGTTATTATTGGATTTCAATTTTCGTAGCAAACGGAGTTATCGTTTGACCGTGGCAACTCGAAACGCATCGATATCGTTTTAATTTTAATTCGACGAGTTAAAATAGTCATTTTTCGAACAGTCTCGGATTTCGACGAAACCAGTTTCATCGGATCCGTAATGTGATATTATTGTAAGATTTCAAATTTCGAAATTTTTGGATTTACCGTTTGTCCGGTACAAATTAAAACGCCTCGAAATCGATTTAAATCGGTTTAATTTAAATTGATCGTTTTTCTCCGTATCTCGCACAGATGTCCGAATTAGCTTTCGAAACCTGTTCCATTGTGTCCGGAACGCGGGGTAAACCCCAGAAACGCCAGTTTCGACGCGTAAATCGGATTCCGGAAAACCTGGATGAATAGTGTTTGAGAAAACTCTATAAATATACCCATTTTTTCACAAAATTAAAGGAAAATAAAATCCCTAGGGTTTGTTAACAGCTGCCGCCTCCATTGAAACGAACGGCCAGCAAGTTCCCTCGTTCTTCCTTTCATTTCTTAAAATCCATAAACAATTTGCAAAATCTTCCAACAACAAAGTTAAAGAGCATCTCGAGCTCGACAGATCCGTACGGTGAAGAGGCGTATCACTCGACGAGGAGGCCGGAATCTGGTCGCGTTCGTGCTTCGTTCACTCGCGTTTTTGCACGCGTGGGGACCACCGAGATGGCGCGCGTTCTGGCCGTGGGTGGCATTCGCGGAGGGGGTTCCTGTGGTGGTAGTTTGATGGGGTGTAGATGGTCGGAGAGGGGTGGAGTGTTAGGGTTAAGTGGCGGCAGATGGGTTTTTGGCTCGTTCGGTTATAACTGGGCGCGTGTGTTGGAGAAGATGATGGCAACGGCCACGATTTCATCCCCTGGGAGTAACGGCTGATGATGAATGTAGGTTTAAAATTTTGAAAGAAAATGTAAATTAAATTATATTAAAATTTGTAATGTTTAAATTGCAATATCTTGTTCATACATTATCAGAAAATGACGAAACGAAGTGCGTTGGAATCGCAGCGTCGCGCTCTACGCTGCAGCGCAGATCTGGACGCGTTTGGAATCAGTGAAATCTTCGGGTAAAATTAAACGTGCGTTTAATTTTATTCGAAATAAAACGCTACGAATTGCTATCGAAAATTCAAAGTGAGATCTTCTCACTCAATTGAATGTGGAATTATTTACAGTTATTGATTTGACTGATATGATTGACTGTTTGGATGTGATATTAGATATAGTAGAATATATATCTATATATATAGCAGTATATACATATTGGCATATGTATATATTGGATTGATTGATTTCCCGCCTCGTATAGCGGATGAGACCCTATTGCGCCGTTAGTAAGCGGATTTATAAAAACCTATATACCGCGATAATTCCGTACTGGAGCGGAATTGGTATTGTGCTAACATCTGTGGATGCAGGGAAACAGGTTGGAGGGATCCAACTGGATTCCTCACCGTATTGATTATTTACAGATATTTTGATATATTCTGTTATCATATGATGATATATGATATTTGACTGTTGTGATGGACTGATTGGTGTTGTGGCATCATCGGATTCAGTTTTGAAATGTAAAAATAACGACTTTTATTTTAAAAAGGGGTTTTAAAGTGATTTGTAGAAATATACGTTTTATTGAAATTTTTGAATTGGTTTATTTTAAATAAATAAATGTTAAAATTTTAATGTTAGTAAATTTGTGATTTTTGTGAAATACGACAAAAATGTTATTTTTGAAATAAATAATTGATAAAGATTATGAAATAGTTTAAATTGGAATTGTTGAAGTATTTTAAACAATTCATATAAAAAGATTTATAAAAATTGATATTTTTATAAATTAAGAATATTGGAATTTTGAAATGAGTTTATTAAGTGTTAAAGTCAAATAAAAATGGATTCCATAAGTGGATAGAAATTTATAGATTTATAAATTGTGAAGTTATTAAATGAATAGATTTTGTAAAACAAAAAGATTTATAAGCCATTATCTTATAAATCGGATTTTGACATTTAGATGAGAAATGAATAGATGTTGTAAACAAATGAATTATAAGTTCTTAACTTATAATATAGACTTCCGGTATATAATTGAGATATATAAGTTGAATTGGATAACTTAGAAATCGAAGTTTTATAAATAGAAATGGGATTTATAAACATTGTTTTATAAATTAAAAATCAATAGAATTTGATAAATTAACATTGAAGTTATTAAAGGAGATATATTCGTGATTTTGAAAAGCGAATTATCCTTTAAGTTAAATGTGTAGAAATTGTTAAAATTGGGATAGTAATTATATTCACAATTTTGGACAGTGAATATATATTATTGAATAAAATCAATATATTTTGGGAAAAGGAATATTGTTAAATGAAGTTGTTTTAAAAGATGTTTTAAAACGTGTTAAGTATCGAAACATAGATTTCAACAATTATTGTTGAAATAGACGTTTCGAAAAAAATAAGGAAATGGTGGACTATAACACTGTTGTTATAGTAAATGATTTCCGAAAGGAAATGTTTTTATGTAGTATTGGGATTTATATATCTATCTAAATTCGAATCCCTATACTAGTGATTCTGAGTCGTCGTAACGATGTTTTACGCAACATTCGTTTTGACTCAAATAGATGTAAAATTTATGATTTCCTTGAAGAATGAATATATACTTAATATTGATTTAAGTATATCGAATATTTTCAAATGTTGAAAATAAATAGATTTGTGAAATACTTATTATTAAATAAGTATGGAAATGCTTTTCCAATATGAAATGAACTGTTTTGAGATTTTATCTTCAAAGATAAAATGAAATGTGGAAATTGATTTGAAATTGTTTTCAAATGATTAAGTGTGGAAATAATATATCTAGTAAGGATATTTTTGGAAATTAAATAATTCGGGAAATTATTTGGAATCTGATGATGTTGCGCATCTTTATTGATAGTTAAATAACCGACTATCAGTAATTACCTTTAGATAGGTATTTGTTGTGATTGGATGAATTTGAATGCCACACTTATTTTTGAATAATCGCTCACTATTCGGGTTAGCCGGGAAAGGACCATGGGGTCGTATAACCCATTCCGAATATGTGATACGTCGTTATGAATCGCATTTGAAGACCGGTGTTGAAGACCGGATATTTTTGAAAACGGAAGGATTACCGTCGAGTTACTCTACATCGACTGATCTTCGATTTAGAGGTTTTATCACCCTTAGTGACGGGAAGTCCTGACGTGATTGAAAATTATCCGGAAATGCAAGGGCTTCGTGAGAAGTGCCTTCGGTTCTGTTCGATCCTGGAACAGACTTGTATGGATTGTGTGTCTGACGTTACAATTTGAGATATAAAGCTGATTTCTTTCAAATACATTTCTGTTGGTGGCGGAGAATTTATTCTCTTAGCTTAACACCCTTCTCTGAGACGTATGAGCTCAGAGGTTATGTAGTTGAAATTTATCAGCGATATATCCCAATTTGGTAACGTGGCATACTGAGTGTTGCTGTGAAATGATCAGTGTTTGATCATTTGTGATATGATCATTTGTTTGATCTTATATCTTTGTGATCATAGGTTGATCATTTTGTTTGACCCGAAGCAGGGCTTTTTGTAGAAAGCGTAGCTTTGTGGACGAGACTTCGTCGAGCCTCACACCCCGGAAATGGTCGAAACAGGACGAATGCGGCAAGGTTCTAGGGAGTAGCGCCCCTTAGTGTATGTCATTCCTTCTGGATAAAGGTGGTATCATGGTATGGAGCCCAGATACTTAACCTCTGTGGTTACTGCATTATTATTATCTATGTGGTTTGTTGCGAATCGGGGATCCTCGGGAAGATCGGTGACGATCGGGGGATGGCATACGCGTGTCAGTAGTTACCTATTTTTGCAGAGGTAACCCGGCCTTGTGTTGGCAGAGATCCGGTTAGGTTCTCGGGTCGTCTATTCCAGGGACGTACCCATCGTGGATAGGAAGTTCCTTAGCCTGACCATTTGTTGGAAATCCAAAGAAACAATACGAGCCTTTACGATTTCAATTGTATAACCTGTCTCCTCAGGAGGCAGCTATAGCAGGCATAATATAATGGTACCTATGCTGGCTAAGATTTATATTCTACTTTCGAAATGTTTTCCACTATGCACTAATAATAATATCAAAAAGAATTTGAATTTTGCGTAGTAAGCATCTTTGACTATCATAAGAAGAAATCTCCTCCAAGTCTGCGTTTGCATTGTGTGTGTGGTGGGAGGTCTTATGGTAGTTTCATTTTCCAAAAGCATTGCGAATTGACTTTAAAGTTTTCCTGCTGTTTATTTTTAAAGATAAACTGTTTTACGATCTCACACCAGTCACCATGACTGACTCGGAGTTTATTGTTCCCTTCTAAACTCTGGGTGCCCACCAATTTCCACACGGGCAGCCTAGAGTTATATTATCAGGATATTCTGGATATTCTGGAGCTTTGGAGATAAGCTGGATGGCGAGACGTAGTATTTGTATCTGATAGTATTTATTCCGCTGTGTATTCTGTATGAGGACAGGTTATATAACCGTCCATTGTTGTATTGAGTTGTATATTGACTCTGATGATTGATGTAATGTAATAACAGATATAATCCTTTTGTTTTTTAAATGATATTCATTTATCTATTATATGTTGTTCCGCTGCGATATGTGAGATTCTGATATTGTTCTGTTGTTGTTCTGTTGTTCTTCTTCTTTCTTTCTTTCTTTTTCTTCTATCTTCTTCTTCTACCTTTTTCTTCTTTCTTAAAACCATAACTTTTCGGGTTTCCGGCATTCGATGGCTCAGCAGTCGATAAAGGGAGTATCGATGTTGAATTTTCGAAAGTCGAAAATTTCGGGATGTGACATCCATAGCATTCTAACCTGAATCTGTAATACTCGGTCTGACCCGAGCATTATAATAAAATAACACCCGAGTCAGTCTGGAAAACCAGCATGAGAAAACACACTCAATTTGAATTATTAACTTTTTCAAAATCCTTTGAAAAACAAAGGTATCTCGTAAGACCGCGTCACACATAAACACGACGGGTTTTTCCTTTACGATAACCAAAACATTTTATAGAAAATTAAGTGATATTATAATAGTGTCTAAATACAAATACTTATTCAAATAGTCGAAATTGTTACATTAATTAAATTCAAGCATACTAGGCTCTACAAACAAAACCGTAAAGGCTCGTATTGGAGAATGGATCACATACATGACTGGGCTACTGGGTACCGCCCATCCCAGTACACCTCTAGAAAAATGTACCGAGGACCTCGCCGGGATCCCCTGCTACACAAGACCTGTCTACCCTTAACCTGGATAGAACCGAATATGTTATCACCTGGGTGTTCCCACCCTTAAAAATCGAGCGCTCCCTTTTTCATGTACGACCATTTCCATAATTTATATATATTTCTAAGGGTATATAGAAAAGTGATAACATAGCCTAATTGGGTGCGACCCACTTAGCCTTGCTGCATCTCCCCTGTTTTAGTCATTCTCGGTTGATGAGGCTTGAGGCTAATGTTACCTTTCAAGAACAATTCCACTTAGAATGCTCATCGTCCTCCAATGACGATGTTCCGATAGAATTCATCCATAAAAGTTGTCCTGGGTCTGGACAAACCGAATCATCGTCTTCACTATCTTCACGATATCCATTTGTAACGTTCAAACCGGATCGAAGTGGTTTTCGGATAATTATATCTGATCCCGGTCTCTTCGAAATGATTAACGAAATGGCCAATATTGATAGTCGATTATTTAACTATCAAATAACATCCATATACAGTCACTAGGCCATTTTTTAAAATTTTCCAAATTTATCTTTCAAAATATCTTTATAAGATATATATTCGAATTTCTTCCAATATTCAAAATTTGAAAACCAATTCAAATTCTAATACCCATAACAGGATTTTCCCGAACCATCTCAATATCTTAGAAATATTTTCCTTCGATTCCATTTACAATTCAATACTTGAAAATATTTCTATAATAATAATCTCGTAGGAGAAATTTTTCAAATCCTTCCAGTTCAATACTTTGGAAATAATTATAAGTATTTTTTCCAAAAATCAATTTATCTCCAATACTTAGGAAATATTCCATTTATTTCACAATTCAAAAATCCTTACAAATTTCATTTGTAAATCCCCTGACTCATTTTTTAACGAATTCTATAAGTTCCGGAATTCGTTGGTTTACTTCCTTCTAAATTGCCCAAGTCAATTTCACTCGCCTAATTCCCAATTCCCATTCCATACTCCTTTTATGAATTCTAAATTCATTTTGACTTTCTATATTTAATTACCTTGGAAATTTACTTAAATTCAAAGCATTTCACTATAACATTCCTTTTTCAAACCACTCTCCATCTACCAATCTAACTTACAAATCTCGAGGTAATTATAAATCGCTTCAATCTTTTGCCTTCAAACCAAATATATATATATATATATATATAATAAATATTTTAAAGAAAAATAATTAAATTTCAAAACATGGTTAAGTACTATTAAAATATCAAAGCACCCTTAATTAAGTATTGATAACTCATTTCCAATTCATTTTAAATAAAACCAATTCGTTTACAAGCTTATTAAATAAACTTAAATTTTCTTTCACTAATATGAAATATTTGAATAACCCACTTTCTGAAATATTGCAATACTAACTAGTTTCAAAATTTCATAGTTTATTAAATAAAATTTCCTTTCTTTTTAAAAACAAAACTTAACTAAAAATATATTTTTAAAATTCCAATAACCAATTTCAATTTATAAATTCCTCTCGATTCACAACACATCGATTTCCTTTCCAATTCCCTTTCCAATTCACTTTCCAAAAATAAACTCTACTATTCTTCTCAAAAACTATTTTCATACCTTGATATAAATTCACACTGTGAAATTTATATTCCCAATTTATCACTGATATCTTTTCCCCTATTTATAAACATCGTTTATAAATTTACAAACTCCCTTGGTTTTAGTTGTTTATAAAAAATCAAATCTTATTTATAAAATCCCATTTTATAAATCCCTTTCCTTATAAATTCCATTTATTTTTCAAATCTATTTTCAATATCGATTTTTAACTTCTTTCCATATTCTTTCCCGAATATCATTTTAAAATCCAGTCTTAAAAATCCCTTTATTAATTTATTTTAAAATATCTATTAAAAATACTTTTCGAATAGTTAAGTACAAACCTAAAAATCAAATTATTATTTTATCCAATTCGATTTCCTTTAAAATAATCCAAATTCCAATATAAATGTTTTTTTTGTATCTAAAATCACTTTAATTCCTTCAAATTCAAAAATAACATTTATGGTAGTTAAAATACCAAAATTCAGGCCAGTGCTACTATAGCATCCAATTATTCAAATCACAACAATAATCTATAATATATTATTCTAACACATCATATATTATTATATATAAAAAAACAACCAATATAAATTTGAGGAATCCAGTTGGATCCCTCCAACTTGTTTCCCTGCATCCATAGATGTTAATACAACATAAAAATACTAATCCCACTTCGAGGGGGATATCGCAATATATAGGGTCATCCGCTATTATGCGGGGCGCATAGGGTCTCATCCGCTAAAATATACGGGAACATCAATCCAATATATATAATATCATTCAACAGATAATAATTAATTAATTCAACCAAACATCCAGATTTAATTTTAACTATTTAAGATTAAATTCGGTAATCCAAATGAGTGAGGATTTCTCACCTTGATTTTTAAATTTGCCGAACATCCAGATTTAATTTTTTTAAAATCCCAGCTGACTCCGAAAAATTCCAAATCAATTTCCAGATTGATATTTCGTAGCTACGAATCCAACATGATTGATTTCGTGATTTTTAGGCCTTGTATGAAATTAATATGAATGAATAAAATTCGACATAAATTAACTTAAATTTTAAAAGTTGTTTTTAAATTGATATTACCTTCCCATACACGCTTACAGGCACGCACACAAGTTCAACTTGAAACCATGACCTCGTCCTCCACCACTCTGTCGACCGTACAATCCTGCGCTCATCTCCTCAAAATGCCCGCAGCCAAACGAGCAGCCCATAACCAAATTCGTGATTGCCAAAAACTTCCCACCCCAACAACGCTCGAACGCCTTGTTGCCCCATCCAACTTCCTCCATCGACGAATTCGCGACTTCCAAACCTAACTGCTCGTCGCCCAACCACCTCGTCGTGAATGCCATCGCGAGCCACCACCCTAGCTTTACTCCTTCAGGCGAAACCGACAAACTTGTGATAGCAGCTGCCTTCGCTCGCATGCTTGTTGGATGACGTTCGCCTAGAACTCATCGTGATTCAATCGCGGCTCCTTTGCTCACATGCTCGACCATGCCATCGTCCAAGGCTTCTCGATTCCAGGCAACCATATTTTCGAATTCGATTTCGATTTCTCCCTTTTTTGTGTTCGAACTGAGTTTGATTAGTTTTCCTTCATTCTCGATTTTGTTTTGGCTGTAAGAAGAGAAGTATGGATGTGATTTTAAATTCGTTTCCTTTTTCTTTTCTTTCGAGAATTTGCTTTTGATTTAATTTTTTTTCTTTCCTTTCGTGGATTTGATCTGAAAAGAAGGGGGAAGAAGATGTGATTTTAAAAGGTGAAAAGGGCGGCTCGAACGTGATAGGTGGCGTGTGAGAATAGGTTTGACTTTTCAATTTTATTTATTTTAAAATCAAAATATCTTGTTTACGTAACTTAAAATTTCGAACCCCAATCGAGGCGTGCCACCAGGCGTTCATAATGTTATACCCATATTTCGAATGCAATGGAAAAGGTTTCGTGTCCTAATTCGATCATACGCAGAAGATAACTTTTTGGACTCAATTATTATATTAAATTTTCGATATTTAATTCAACAAGTTTCTATCATGTACGACCAAACGATAACTCTAAACGCTACGAAATTTGAGATCCGATAATAATTCACTATCATGGATCTAATGGAACTGGTTTCGTCAAATTCCGAGACAGTGCCCCGGATCGCTGTTTTAACGTGTCGATTAAATCGACGAATTTCAAAATTTGTGAAACCACTTGAAATTCCAGTTTTAAAACCTTACTAACTAAATTATAATTCCAAATCTAGTATTTAAACCATTTAAATATTCCAAATCAAACGATGAAAAATCTAGGTCGTTACAATTTGTTTTAAAATTCGTGTAATCTTATAGATAACGTATCTTTGTCATACGAGGTCTGTTTTGCACGAAACAAGTTGCGTTGGGTTCGTATTCGCGAACACTATGAGATGGAGCTGGATTGGATTGATTTGGAGATGATAGGAATTTTGGGTAAAATTAAATGCTCGTTATATTTTATTCGATATAAAACGCTGCAACGGCTATTGGAATCAA
The DNA here is from genome assembly GCA_030737815.1 of Allium fistulosum. Classification (NCBI taxonomy): domain Eukaryota; kingdom Viridiplantae; phylum Streptophyta; class Magnoliopsida; order Asparagales; family Amaryllidaceae; genus Allium; species Allium fistulosum. The sequence continues at coordinate 1,035,458,266 of CM060902.1, read as the reverse complement.
AGTGAGTACAACTCACTCTTTCTGACTCGTTTATATTTTTATACAAGTGAGAATAAATTTATTTTATGCTGATTGATGATTGTTAGGATGGTATATGATATATTATATATATATATTAGTTGGCTTGGATATATTCCCGCATACTTTAGCGGATGAGACCCTATATGTTCACGTGTATGAGCGGATGACCCTTTGTACGCGCGTTTCCCTCGAAGTGGACATTGTACATATTTTCTCATATGTATATTTGTTGCAGGTGACAAGTTGAAGGGATCCAACAGGATTCCTCACCAGTGTTGATTTTTATTTACAAATATTGTTATATATGATGTTATCATGTGATATATGATGTTTGGATGCCATGATGGATATAATTGATGTGAATCCCCTTATTTAGTGCTTTTGCACCATTAGGCCATATTTTTTAAATTTAAAAATATTAAAATGATGATTTCAAATTAAAAGGGATTTCAAAGTGATTTTGAAAATATATATGTTTTATTAATTTTCGAATGATTTTATGGAATGGATTTATTTTAAATAAATAAAAAGTTATAATTTTTATGGCATAAAAATTATGGCTTTGTGAAATATACTTAAACATGATTTTTGAAATATGAAGTTGACTATTTTGTAAAATAAGTTAAATTGGAATTTTGGACTTATTACAAATGGTTTATATATAAGATTAATAAAACTGATATTTTATAAATAAAAGTAAGGAAATTATAGACGAGATTTGTAAGTGTTAAAATGAAGTTATAATTGAATCTTATAAGTAAATAAGATTTACAAATTTATGAAGTTATAAAAGGAATGAATTTGTAAGAGATTTATAAGTAAATAAACTTATAATTGGATTTTGGCATATAAATGAGATATAAATGGAATTGGTTAAGAAAGGAATTTATATATATATATATATATATAAGTTTTTATAAAATATAAATGGAATTTACAAACATTGTTTTATAAATGTGAAATCAATTTAATTTGATAAGCTAAATATGGATTTTATAAAAGGAATTATATTCACGATTTTAGACAGTGAATAATCCTTTAAATTAAATGAATGTTTTGGTAAGTGATACTTTAAAATGGAGTTTGAATGGTTTGAAAATAAGGTAAATTGTGAATTCACTTATTATTAAAATAAGTATATGGAAATGTTTTCCAAATAGTGAAATATTGAAATGGTTTTGAGAATATATCCTTTTAAAGATATTTTGGAGAGAATATTTGGAAAGTGATTTTATTAATAAAAGATTAATTAAAAGAGCCTAGTGATTGCTTATGGTGCTATATATTTGTTTGTTTGCTTTAATAGTTAAATAACCGACTATCAAATTTGGTCATTTTAGTTTCTCGACTTGATGTAGAAACTAATTAGTCGTACACTTAGTACATAACTGACTGTGTAGGCTTGATTATCGTTTGTGTTAAGAATGTTGATTCGTGTAGTGCGGAGTGATTACTCCAATCTATCGAGCTTCCTTCTTGGCCGAAGGATAGCAAGTTGAAAGTTGGAGACGTGATAAGTCTATGAGACTTAGTTACTATGTGAGGTTGAGAAACGCTTTTGCGTTGTTGGTGCAAAGAGACCGGGATCAGATTTATCTGAAAAACGCTTCAGACCAATGTATATGCGTTCGATTGTGCAGGTTATTGAAGATATTGATAATTAGGATTTTCATAGTGAAGGACTGCTTGTTGAACGTTTAGGGTTAAAATCCCAATATACATCCAGTAGTAGTCGTCTCTTCATTATGAAATATCCAATGCAAGGACTATTCGCTACTAATCCTAGGGATTTGCCGATAGGATGTAGTTGGAAAGTACCTTCGGTTTGTCCTGTTCTTGGACAACTTGAATGGATGAGTGTCTAACATTGCATTTCTAAGATTACGTTTATTAGTTTTTACAAACGTACATCAGATTGGTGGCAGAGTAGGCTACTTCTCTTAGCTTAACACCCTCCTTGAGGCATATGAGCACAAGGGTTGTATTTTTGTGGGAGGCAATTAGTAGTCAACTAAAATGGCAATGTGGCATTCAAAGTGATGTCATATGTGATATGTGAAAGGTAGTCGTTACCTCAGGCCTCATCAACCGGAAATGACCGAAACAGGGTTAGATGCGGCAAGGCTAAGTGGGTCATTCCCAATTAGGATATGATCATCCCCTTCTAGATATATTTCTTCCCGCTATGACGTTCGAAATGTAAATTAATGTGGTTCGTTTGCTAAAGGGCCCTCGGAAAGGTCGGTAACGACTAGGTGATGACATATTCAGTACTACCTAATTATAGAGGTAGGCCGGTCTTGTGTTGGTGGAGGAACATTGTGATGGTATCTCAGTACATTCCTCTAGAGATGTACTGGCGGAAGGTAGTCCCTTCACTTGGTCATTTGTATGGAAATCCAAACTCCGCTACGTGCCTGCCATTTTGTTTGTATTACCCACTTTGGGCTATATGCTGGAATTTAATCAATGTAACAATTTCGGCTATGATTAATATCATTTGTGCAATAGACACTATTATAATATAAGATAATTTGATATGAAATGTTTTGGTTATCGTCAGGTAAAAACATGTCCGTGTTTATGTGTGGGCGTGTCTTACAAGATACTTTTGTTTTGAAAAGAAAAGTTTTTGAAATTTAATAAATTCAGTTGAGTGTGTTTTCTCACGCTGGTTTACTAGACTGATCCGGGCGTACTTCCCTTTCAATGCTCGGGTCAGACCGAGTATATTTACAGGTTCAGATTTGGTGCTTTTGGAGCTTCAGCAAGCGAGCTGGAGATTTTCATGTCGTATATACGTATCTGTTTATTTTCCGCTGCTTTGTTATTTAATTATCAGCAATTGTAAGGATATGTTATTATAACTACCCAGGCTGATGATTAGTGATTGATTATTGAACTCTGATTGATGTACGTATATTACAGTTTCTCTTTTTGTAAAGATTATTCATCTATATTATAGGTTATTCCGTTGCGATGTGAGATTCTGTATTGTTATGTTTAGTTTTCTTCCTCTCTTGTTCTTCTCTTCTTCTCTCTTCTTTCTTTCTCTTGACTTTCCGTCATTCTGTGCTTTTTAGTTCGTACATGTGTGGTTTATTATCGATTCAAAGGGTACGGATTTGCGGGTCATCACACATGGTATCAGAGCTTAGGTTTAGTATATTCCCAGGCATTGATGTGTACTCGGTATAGATATGCTCGATAGCACCCTAGATTGAGTTTGAGTGTATTATATATATGAGCGCGTATTTGTTAGTGATTATAAAATGTTTTATTTTGTGTTTACTTATCCGTTGAATTGTTTATGAATTCTGGTCGTTGCGTGGGATGCCATGTTATCGATATGTATTTCTAAACACTTAAACGATGCAAGTCGACATAGTGTTGTTTTTAAATTAGGTAAATAAAATAATTTTACCTCGATTATAATTTATATATAAAGGAACTATTTTTCAGAAGTTATTATAGTATATAAATTGATTGTTTGGTTGTTTGAAAATGTAAATATATATAAGCTAATAAAAGCTGTTTGAATAATCTAAATAAAAATTACAATTGTAAAAGAATAAATTATATAAGCAAGTGAATTATAAAGTATGGAATTATAATTAAAATGATTTACAATTGTGAAATAATCTTATATATAAGAAATGAAACAACAGGAGTATATTTATAAATATGAGTTGTAAATAAAAAATGAATTTAAACTAAGAATTTGAGAATTTAAATCCCGTTGATTTTGACAGTTGTTTTTCAAAGTTTAAAGAGATTATACTATTATAAATCTAAATAAGATAAGTAAATTTGGAATGAATCTTATATATGTGAATTGAAATAGTGAAATTATATAAGTAAAAGAATTTATAAATGTGATTTATAAATATAAAAAGGGATTTAAAAAAAAGAATATAAAGCACTGAATTCACTACCGTTGCTGGAAAATAATAAGGGTGATGACTGCAGCATCATCAGTATCATTTTTGAGTTTCTATGTGATGGATTTGCTACCATTAGTAAATTGAAAATTTAAGTTTTGTTGTGATAAAAATTTGAGTTTAAAATCCAGTTTGAAATTGATAAATATAAGAGAAATGAGTTTGGACTTATAATATGAAATAAGAATTTAACTTTAGTAAAGTTAAATAAATTTTAGTTAGCATAATAAAATATATGATTTGAAGTTTAACTTAGGGGATGTTAAATAAAGTGAATTGGATTTGAACTGGATTAGATAAGTTATGAAATAAAAATTTAAATTTAGTAAAGTTAAATAAATTGGAGTAGTGAACTAAAATTAAGTGAATTGATGAACCAAATAAAAGTGAATGTGAACTTAAGATATAAACTGATTATATAAAATGTAAACAGAAGCAAACATAAGTAAATGTTCATGGAATTATAAATATATAAGTTGTATAAGTTATTAAATGAGAAAATGCAAGTAAACCCAATTGTCATAATGGTTAAACAATTTTGTTAAGCAGAACAAAATCTGAATTTGAATAGTGATATGAAATTTGACTTAAGTAAGAGTTAAATAAAATAGAATTTGAATTAAATTAGAAGTGAACTTAAGTTGTATAGTGAAAGTTAATGTAAATGAAATTGAAAGTTAAATAGGAATGTTGGTTAATGGAAATAAATTGAGTGTAAATTCATTAAGTGTTAACGAAATTGAAAGCTAAATAAGTGAATTCAAATTGGAAGTGAAGTGAATCTAAATAGAATTGAATTTGATTTAGTTTGAAAGTGAGCTAACTTGAATGTAAATTTGTGAATGTAAACTAATTAAGTTTGAATAAATGAATGTTAGTAAAGTTAAATGTTAATGAATCAAATGTGATTAAATTGAAAACCAATTCAGTGAATATTAATGGGAAATGAATGTATATTGATTTGGTTATGGATTGACTGGATAGATATTGGTTTGTTGAATGTTGGTTGGATGATAGTTGTTTGATGGTTGGATTTGTTGCTTTTGGTTGCATTTGCTATATTGGCATATGTAGTAGTTGTATTGGTATATGTTGTATATTGATATTACTTTCCATATATACATGTACTTATTGTTTGTTGAGTGTTTAGTAGGTGCGGATGGCGTATGTTTCGCATTTGGAGCTCGCTTTCTCACTATATTAGCCATATATTCTCGCTAATAATATATAAGGTACATATCTCGGATTACATATCGTACTTTTATATTTTTTTCCCCTACGGGATGTCTCATCCTCGAAGGTGAGATGTATATTTGTGACATTATATATATTGTGATTTTTCCGGATCGAACCTCGCAAAGGAGGCTATGGCGAATTTTTCTAAATATTTAAGGCGTTAGAAAATTTTAGGAAAATTGGAAAAATTTGTGATAACTAAAAATTGGTAAAGGGGCAGAAATTGCCTACAGTTTGTTATGTTTTCGCTGGGATAGCGACGTAACCATTGTGCAAACTGCGATCTATGAAATTTCATGGCATAATTCGAGAGGCAGAGATTACCTGCAGTTAAGTTTGGATTTCTCTGGGATAGAGACGTAACCATTGAGCTGCGATCCATGGTCGATACCGAATGGTACTTTCCATATCTATTTTAAAAAGTTTCAGGTATTTTAAAAGGAATGATTTGTGAATATACTTATCCCATTAAGATAGGTATATGACTGTTTTGATAAAGAGATTAAATTTATCAAATTTTAATTAAATGAGGCTTAGTGATTTCAGTGGGAAATGTAATCTTTGGTTGAATGTTTGTTTATTTGATATTTAAATAACCGACTATCAAATCTTGGCCTAAATATGTAATCCTTCTTAATTTTGGTGGTAAGGAAACGATTCCTTACTTAAACACCGAAGGATTTTAAATCTGGAAATATCTATGAGAAACACGGAAATTATATGGTACAGTTACCATTAGTGGTGTTATAATGTACGTATAAACTCGTTTGTTCTTCTAAGATAAATGATAAGGAGATCCGTCCACTTAAACAGTTAGGGGGTGATCCCCGATCTTATGTATTGTCTGATTATTTTCTAGAGAACCGGTACTGAGCATTCCGGAAAATCGACAATTGGTTTGTGGAGCGCCCGGAAGCAAAAGAGTGTACTCGTAAAAGATGACTCGAAACTATGACCACACCAAAACCAAATACGGTTCTACGGTGGAGTTTTGTGTTATATTGAGATGTTGGAATCCATGTGTGATTCCAAGGCCCATTGGGGTGTGGAAATCGATGTGTGATTCCAAGATCTATTTGAAATGTGGAAATACATGTGTGATTCCAAGACCCAAGGGGTATGGGAATCCATGTGGGATTCCATGATCTATTTTGGTGCGGTGCGTAAGCTAGAATGCCTGACATAGCCTCATCAGCGGAAATGACTAAAACCAGAGATATGAGACATGGCTAGTAGGGTTGGCAAAACATAGGGTGTAGTCGGCTCCCTTTTCTAGCAATGTCTATCTATCAGTTTTGGCATGCCGGGAGCGATGCACTCGGTCTTAGCAAGACCAGTTATGTTTTTCCTATAGTACCCCAGCTAGATGGGTACGATGTTTCGGAAGGATAACTTTGATCCTTGTGTAGGAGGACCATTCTCGAAGTACTAAGGGCCCCTTCGTGGAAATCCTACACAATTAGTGAACGAGCCTTATTGAGTTTTGATTGTATACCTAGTATTGTTGTGATGTACACCCACGAGCATCACAGCTACTTGGTTATTATTATTTTCACCTTAGGTATTATTAAAATATCACTGGATTTTATATATAAATGGTTTGGTTATTGTAAGGTAAAAATCCATCCGTGTTTATGTGCGACGTGATCTTACGAATACCTTTATTTTGGAAAGGGTTTTGGTAACTTTAAAATCAAATTGGGTGTGTTTTTCTCACGCTGGTTTACTAGACTGATCCATGTGTTATTATTTTATAATAATGCTCGGGTCAGACCAAGCATATTACAGATTTAGATTCGGATGCATTGAAGCTCAGGAGACGAGCTGGAGGCCTAAGACGTATTCCCGTACTTGTTGTATTTCCGCTGCATTTGTTGTGTAAAATCATCAGCATTTGTGAGGACAGGTTGTTATAACTGTCCAGGTTGATGATTAGTGATGTGTGTACTCTGATTGGAGGTATGTATATTACAGTTTATCTTTGTGTAAAGATCTGTTGCTATATTATATATTATTCATTCCGCTGTGAGATACTATGTTGTTTATTTCTTCTTATCTTCTTTCTTTCACCTAACAATTCACATTTTCGTTCTATTTGAGCTAGACGTGTGTGGTTTATTGTCGGCTTAAACTGTATGGAAAAGCGGGTCGTTACACTTACCAACGCGCTTCTACAAAGAGCTCAAAAATCAGCAAACCACCTGCCAAATTGCCAGAGTTTCACCATGAATCCAATGGAACAAACCGCACGTTAAACATATGTCATATGCAAAAGATAAGGTGATTCTATGTTTGACGGTTTAGTTTGCATATAGTAAAATTACAGGGGTTAAACTGTAAAATTTTCATACCTCTCATCCTTCTCTCATTGTTGATTAGACCACGGATTCCCATTGCTTACTACCTCCATCTACCGTGCAACTACTCCCAAACAATAGCCCATGCCGCGCTCTACCTCGCTGACACCAATGCATTATCTTTGATCACCTCATTCAGCTGCCACCACCGTAAAACTAGGGTTTTCGAACCCTAAAACAAAATTCCAGCTCCTATAGTGCACTCCAGACCATGATGCCATCACCGATCGACTCCACGCTATAACATATACAAACCCTAACCTCCAATTTCACCAATCGACGACTGGATCAAAAATTCCTAATCGCCTAAATGGGTTGCCACCATGAACTTTGACCATCAATTCTAGCCAATCTGAGAACTTTTTGACAAATGACTACTTGACATTGATTTGCCTCATTAAGATGATCAGTTTGATATGTAATTTAATGGTATTCGAAAACTTTGTGTTTTGGAACTATATTTGATTAGAACAAACTATCCACTATTGGAATCAGATTAAGAGAAATTTTGAGACTAGTGAAGAATGACTGGTCTACTGATGGCTAGGGTTAGGAAAACCTTGTATTTATAGAAATGATTCGGGTATTTTGGGTCTAAAGCAATTATGGGCCCAAAAATATCCATTTGGTAAATGTGTCCAAAACATAACATGTTATATATCAAAATTCATTTCTCGAACACCAAACGCAATGGAATTATCAAATTTCCCAAAAAGACAACTCTGCTCAAAGTTTTCTTTTATCGATCATTTAATTTAAATAATTATTGTATAATTAACTAATAATTAATCTATCAAATTTGCAGCTCGTTACAAATTTAGTGACTTATAGATGAAGTCAATTAAAAACTTGCTCATAATGAAAAAAGAGTGATACTATTCACACTCTCTAAACACTTACTAATGCAACTTAAACATTTAATAAAATTAGATCATAAAACTACTTTAAAAACTAACCTGAAAATTAAAAGAGGATACAGAAGTAAGCACGAATGGTTGAGCATAACCAAGCAACGTGGAAATAGAATGAAGTCCAATTCTTAAAGATAATTATTTTCAATCCAGTAAACCATTAATGGAAGAAGAAAATGATATGAACAACATAAGTAAAAATGTTTATCAGTTTCAAATTAGAATTTGATGAGTTGATATATTTTATTATATTTAGAATATGCATGTACATCAATATTTTTTTATCCCGTTAATTTTCTATAAAAAGGATAATCATAATTAATTATATTTAAATGTCAAATTGTTTTCTATTACAATTGTTTTCATCGTTCTTTTTATGTTTTCTTATATTGAAATAATAAAAGCAATAATGATTAGATATTCCTGATCGAAGTATTGATAAAGATTCTTTACTATGTTCTATGACAGCACCAAATTTGAGTTGCAAATTATTCTTTTACTGTGTTAATATTAGTTAGGTTACATAATTTCCAAAAATAAAATTATCTTAACAATTAAAGTCGATAACAACTTATCACAACCAAAGTAGTTAAGTATATTTGTACCAATTAAGCACTAAATAAAAAAAGATAGAATGTGGAAAAATTAGATGGAAAATTTTTGATTTCATTGTTTAAAAGGAGAGAGAAATTAGAAGATGAGTTTGTTAGGATTTTTGTTGCGCAAAACCTAACAAAGGACAAAAATTTCGCGGAAGCCTATCCTGAAATCTTATATTATCCAAGTATAAAGGGATAATATTGAATGAAAATAATAATATTTGTAGATGAACAATGGTGAAGATAGATCTAAAACACAAAGAAATCAAGTGACAACATGCAAGATTCCACCCAACAACCATTTATATTGATTCTCAAAAACAATTATTTACATTTAACCCACCAAATAAAAGTAAACAAAACAAAATTAGAATCAATAACCTAATTGAGAAGGAATCTTGATCTCTATAACAATGGCTTCTTAGTGTTTGGAGAAGAAGAAAAAAGATGGAAAAAGAGAGTACCAAATACTTTTACACACTTTTGCACTCTCTCTTCAACGCCCTTTTAAAACATCAATTACTTAATGGCCAATTTAATACTATATGGAAAAAACAAATTTATCAGCCAATTAGAAATAAAAATAAAGATAACCAAATATGCCTATTAATTAGGAGGAACAAAATTTTCTCTTGCTTTCTTTTGCATATTCGTTTCCTTCTATTTGTGAATTTTGTATCACCAAAATTTGACACTCCACTTTGATGCAAAATCACATATCTCTAACACATCCTCGATCCCTAACTTCAACCAAATCGTCTCTTCAAAGAGAAAAATAAGAAAGCGGCATCATCAAATAAAACACACAAGCCTACCATCTTTAGATCAATCACCACTCCTTTCTTCTTAATCATACCAAATCACAAACCGCTACCACCAACTACAAGTGATGCATCCCTCACCATGAGATACACCACACAATTTGGCCTCAAAAGCTTTTGTAATACCACAAAGACCTCCATAAAGTCTTTGTGGATTTTCCAACTCGACACCCGTCTACCACTTGACCCGAGCTCCCCACACGATCACCATTGATACCTTAAGTATCATCAAAATGAAGACCCCTGTCGAAAATATGACTAACAACATGACCATCAAAAGCAGTGGACACATTCACCCCCATCACCTACCTATGGACTAGGCTCTTCAACTGTCACTAGTTTCCTATTATTGACCACACAGCGAACCAGTCCATAAAGGTTTCCATCATTTAATACCCCTCTTATCACAATATAACCACTATTCTTCAATCTCAAAACTCCACCTCAAGTCTCATAAGTACAACCATGGCGGTCCAACTGACCAAGAGAAATAAGATTATGCGAACTAGTAGGAACATGCCTCACGCCCGAGACTTCTCCAACCACACCGTCATGCATACAAAACCGAATAGGTCCTATACTACAAACTAGTAACTCTACTCCATTGGCGGTCCTAATCATGTTGAAAGTCTTCTTATAAGAAGAAAAACATCTCACATTACTACATGTATGAAAACTAGCACCTAAATCCATCTTCCAAGGCTTAATATCACTAATGAGGACATCATAAGAAGTATCATTGTGGCTACCTTCGGCTATGTCCGCCTGCGTATTGCTATCATTGTCACTACATATAGTCTTCTTTTAATCCCATTTATACGCTTCGCACATGTTGGGCATATGACCCTTTTTATGACAATAATGACAAAAGATACTTTTCGACATACCTTTACTATTAGCGGTTTTTTTCTTCGATTTTGTATGCCACTTTGAGTACCTTGCTACCATAGCCTCATCTTCAACTAATTTCAAAATTGATCCTTTCCTTCTAAGTTCTTCATTCAAGAGACTATTCCGGACAATATCCAATGAGATAGTTCCATTAGCATTGGAGCTACTTAATAACACAACCAATGTTTCCCAACATTGTGAAAGTGAACTAATCAACAAAAGAGCTTGTAATCCATCATCAAATTTGACATACATACTTGACAAATAATTATTACATCTTGAAATTCATTTGAATACTCTGCTACAGACTTCTCTCCATCCAGCCTCAACTAAACCAATTTTCAAACAAGAAAAACCTTACTAACTTGTCCCATAAAACCTTGGCAGATTTACAACTAGCCACATGGTGGAAAACTGAATCATCAAAATCCCGACGAATCAAAACAATCGCCTTCTTATCCATCTTCTTCCATTTACCCTCTTTTATATTTGAGGGTCTCTTCCCATCATCTTCAATTGGCTCATGAAGATCGTAGAGATATAAAACATCCTCCATTTTAGGCTTCCAAATACCCCAATTTTTTCCATTTAGAAGAGCAATCATTGAGAAGGAAATTAAATCAGACATCCCAATAATTATATAAATCCAAAATTACCCTTAGCCTTACGATCATCTTGCTCTGATACCAACTTGTTAGGATTTTTGTTGCGCAAAACCTAACAAAGGATAAAATTGTTACGGAAGCCTATCCCAGAATCTTATATCATCCAAGTACAAAGGGATAATATTTGATGAAAATAATAATATTTAAAGACAATTGTGAGGATAGATATAAAACAAAAGGAAATCAAGTGTAATGACCCTAATTTTTAGTAACATTATTTAGGATATTTAATTAGCTAAATAAAATAAAATAATGTGATGATAAAAGGATTGAGATTTGTGATTAAACTAAGGGGTAGCCGTGCCATGTAAACAATGAACTAAAAATGAGTTAAAATGAAATAGAGAAGGGGAAAAATAGGAAAAAGAGTATTCTTATACCCTAAACCCTTAGAAATTCATTTACACGTTCATTTCAAAATCAAAGACAAAGTAGAGATCGGCTACCATTAGACAAGCTAGAGAAAGAGAAAGCAGACAAAGGAAGAATATTAATCAAAATCAAATCCATTCAAATCTCAAACTCCTTAATCTCAAAGCTAAGGTGAACAATGACTAAATCTCTTGTTTTATTAAGTATTTTTGCTTTTAAGGATAATTCGAATTTATTTGCAATATTATACCATGATTTTGAAGGATAAAATGTTTATATATGCTCGTTGATGATTTATGCTCATTCATATAGGTTTTGTGATATTTTTTAATATGAAGACCCTATTTAATGACTCCAAATGCCTTGAGATTTTAGATTTAGATCAGAAATGATATTTTAGAGATGGATTTCAATTTTCATAATTTTATGAATTAATGTGGATTATATATTAATTTTCTAGTGAGGAAAATGATTATTTGGGTTTAAAATTATTTACGGCTAAAAAATATAAGTTTTGGGTCTGAAATTAATATATGTTAGAAAACATATTAAAAATGATTTTTTTTGAATTTTTGTAGATTTTTCCTAAGTGTTTTAATAGATATTTAAAATTATTTAAGGTATGGGACTTAAATGTTTTATATATTTATATAAAAAGAGAAGGGGTATTTTGTAAATTATTTAAATTGTTTAATTCTGAAATTTTGGCACCACTTTTAGAAAAGAAAATTGGCAACCAATAATATTTTAACAAACAAGGCAGGTTGGTTGAAAAGAATTTCTTTTTAAAGTTAAAATCAGTTTTTACATGCATTTAGCATGTTTCGCCACATTCAGCACCTAGGTTCCAACCTAGTAGTTCCGCCTCCATCCTTATCGAAACCAATGCGCATGGCGTTAAAGACTTGGTGCGCAGTGAATTGGATATAGGCAGTGGGTATTGGGTCGAAACCAGGGGTTCCGAAGAGGTCGAAACACTACTTTGCTTTCAAATGAAAATGCGCCTGCTTTGGTATAACGACTCGTATTTTTGATAATTAAAAATATTAAATTAAGTAAGATTTTGGAATTTAATATTGTGAGAAATTAAAATTTATGATTTATTAATGAGAAAAATAATTAGAATAAGATTTAATAATGTTGTTTGAATGTTATTAACAACTATTTTTTTAATGTAATTCCAATCAATTGAAATAATTGTAAAGTTAATTTGGTTATAATTGTAAAGTTAATTTGGTTATAATTGTAAATAAGGAATAAATTAAATGTTGGATTCAATGTTGAAATTATCTGTTATTAATTGAAATAGGTTTATTATAGAAGATGAAATAAATTAATTAGTACATAAATTTATTAGCTTTTTTTTGTAAACAATAGACTTAGAAATGTGTTTGAATTACTAATGTGTAATAATTGTTTTAATTATTATTTTATTATTTAATCCGTTTGAAATTTATTTGGAAATCAACAAAATTAATATAATTGAAATATTGCAATTAATACAGTAAAAGAAATTAACTGTTGTGGGATGAGAATAATAAGATGGAAATTTATGTTAAATTAATTCATCAGGTAATAGTGATTTAATATAAGAATTAAATCTAAATAAAAGATTTTGTTTGGAATTTAAATTATAATGAATGGATTTATTACAGCTGTAACTGAACGCTGAAATTAATGTAATATTTAAATCGTGGATTTAATATGAAAAATTGTGTTTTTAAAAGATTATAAATTCCTGGTTAATCAAGAATGATGAAAATTGTTAACTTTTAATCCATAATTTAAAGGTGATTAAATTGATTGTTAATTAATAATTTATTTAATTAACATGTAAAATTGGGTTTTTGGGCACTATCTCGGATTACAATGAAACCAGTTTCATCGGATCCGTAACGGTGAATTAGTATAGGATTTCATGTTTCGTAGCGATCAGACTTATCGTTTGATTCTACGAGCTCGAAATGCGTAGAAATCGATTAATGGAATTTAAATGAATATAATTTGATTTTAAATGCTAACTTCTATATACAATGAAATTAGGGTTTGGAATTAGTTCCATTGAGTTTAAAAATATCGAAAACCTGTATTTTGATATATGGGATGACCTACTTTCGTTTCGGGAACGAAACGGGCTTTTCAGGTCGTTGTTATCATTTCGACCCAATTCGATCTGCCCATTCATTCTTATCCATCTCTATCTATATAAATAGATTTTTCCTCTAACCCTAGCAATCTATTCCAATTTATGTACGTACTTTTATTCTCATCGGTTCCTTCTCCAATGGCTGTGTTTCCAAAACTTTAAATTCCCAATTCCAAATCAAATCGAAAATTCAAACTCCTCAAACCCTATCAAGTTATATATCATCTCAAAGCTCTCAATGAATGTAATCTAGAATTGAGATTCATTTTTCGATTGGAGTCTCGGTTTGGCTAGAATTTGGCGAAGAAGTTTCAGTCGTTCGTATTAGGGCTTGGCATTTAACGGTGCATCTTCGACTTTGGAACGATCGGAGGGTACCATGGTGTAGAGCTTGACGAATGGAGTCGATCCATGGTGTCCATTCATCACCTAGTGGCTCGAGATCACCAGAAATCATGGTTATAGGTGGCGGCGGCTGATGCTATTCTGGCGAGTCATGGTAGCTCGCGTGGCTTTGTGGGTGCGGCCTGAGGCGAGGAGCACTCTAGAGGTCGTGGATCTGGTCGGAGGCGTGTGTACTAGCGGCGTTATCAATGTGAATAGTGGCGGATGCATGGGTTCAGAGTTATGAGGTTGCGTTTGTAGGGTTTGAGAGGAAGGTATGCGAATTTACGACTTTACCCCTCTTTTATTTTTTTTTAAATTTAAATTTAAATTTTCAAATGTTCTTACTATCATAACTTTTGCATACGGACTCAGATTTGGACGCGATTTCTTCCGTCCGATTCGTATCAAAATTCCAGACAACATGGAACTAGTTTGGTTGAATTTGGAATTTGTTCAAATTTTGGGCTTTATTTGGATTTTAAATCGACTACAAATCGAAGGTGAGTGTTTTAAACCGCTCATACTATACTAAACCTTCTTATGTTAGTTGAATTAAATTTATGAATTGATAAGAATTTTATTGATTGTTGTTTGGTAATTTAAATTATCATTTAAATTTAATTTGAATCAAATTTCCATTTAAATTAATATTGAAATTAAATTGATAGTCAAATACCTAATATGGATAACCAGTTAGTTGTTGTGAATTATTGACTAATTTGGATGTGGATTGTGGTGGATGTTTATTTGTTGACATTTTGGATGATTGGATGTTATGTTTATTATATATGTTGTTATCACATTGCAAGTTCCTTTAGTTTGTTGTTAGGAAAATCACTATAGGTTGAAATGATACATACTCGAATGATCTTATAGATTAGGGAAAATCGTTATAGGTTGAAATGATACATACCCGAGCGATTTTATTGATTTGGAAATTATTGATTCAGGATACGGGTTGAATTGATATATACCCAGGAAATTTAATTATTTTGGGTTGAAATGATACATACCCAATCACTTGACCATAGGGTAGTAAATTATATACGGACACCGTTGGTCGGCTTTAAACTATTTCTAAATGGTAAAGTATGTTTGATTTATAAATTTTATTTTTAAATTTAATTTAATGATTTTATTTAAAAAATAATTTTTGAAAAATAATTTATTTTATATGTTTTAAAGCTTAAAATTATAAGTTAATATAAGTTTTAAAAACCTAAATTTTAAGATTTTAACTTATAATTTTATTTAGTTTTAAAATATATAATTTAAATAATGTAATATAATAAAAACACTTTAGAAATTTAATTTAATAAAATATTCAATATAGTTTTAAAAGATTTGTTTAAAAATTTAATTTAAGATAATAAATATAGACTTTTATAATAACTTTAATAGATAAGAGATTTTTGAAAAAGATTTTAGAATTTTGTCAAAGGTTTTTTAAGGAATTTATAAAAGTTTTGTAAGAGATTTTATAATGGATTTTTTTAAATGGATTTTATAAAAGATTTTTATAAAGGATTCTATAATGGTTTTATAAAGGAGTTATAAAGGTTTTAAAGGACTTTATAAAGGGTTTTATAAATGAACTTGTATAAAAGGATTTGGAAGCGTTTTAAAGGAATTTGCGTAGAAGTTTATGAAAAGGGAAAAAGTTGTAAACCGTTTTGGAATTTATAAATAGCTTTGTAAATGGTTCTAAAGCATATAAATAGTTTATAAATGGTTTAAGAGAGATTTATAAATTATTTTCGAAATTGATTGTAAGAAATCTTCCTCGGTGTTTATGCATATATATTTATACTTTTGGAATAAGTATACGGATATCTTTATATGAAGGCATAAACTGTTTTTTGCATTTATTATTAAAAATGTTTTATAAAATGACCACGGTGTGAAATAAGTGCTTGGTTGTTAAAGAGACCGAGGTCGGATATTGTCATACTCTCTGCCAATTTCGAAACCACTTTAACAACTATGCACGTAGTGGAGAATCCAGAATGAAGTAGGATGATTTGGCGAAAGTTACTGTTATGAGGTAAGAACGCAGCCCTGACCTTCGGGTCAGCTTGATATGACGAAAACAGGAGCTATCCCGAGCCAAGTGAGGTTGCTCCTCCTATCGGATACGCTTCTTCGATACCATATATATTACTCTATGATTAATTGGTGGCCACCTTCAATTTGATTATGGGAGTATGTCTCGATGTGGGCGGTAGTAGCTGCTATGCGTTACCACCAGTCCGAGCATGCAAAACGGTAGAATCCTACCCCGGGCATTGCCTCGCGTGCCTAGTCAAATGCCTTATCAAGCCCACTACAATTTTGGTTTGTGTCGTACCTTGGAGTGCTCCCTGGTAGCCCACCAGTTTACGGTGGAGTTTACAGTACTGTATAGACTATGATGCCTATAAAAATGTGTAAAGAGGGATATGGGTAACGCCTTAACGCTATTTTAATACTTTACTTTATTGATAGACACTACATATATATAGCGTATATTACTACATAATAGTTTAACGGATCCTTAGGAGATGGAAAATCCCGAAACATCTCTTAAGTTATTGCACTCACGTTATACACTGGATAGGAGATGTGAAATCCCGTAAACATCTCTGAAGCCATTACACTTACATTTATTTGCTTTGATTTAACTTACATAAGATCTTTTAGTTCTGACTCGAGTGTTTTGTCTTTCCATTATGCTTGGTCAGCCTGAGCTTTTCAGTGTTTAAAGACTTTATTTTTGGAGGACAAAGACGGAGTTTGGTATATTATATTATTAGTGTTATTCTGCTGCACCATTATTGGTATGTTGTTGTTTGTACTCTGATTGTTGTAAAATTGTGTAATCAAATGTATATTATAAAACAGCTTCATGAACTGTTTATTTGATTATTATATTTTGTCATTCCGCTGCGAGATTCTGTGTTTTGTTTTTCCTTCTTTTCTCTTATTTTCTTACTTACCCCATTGACAATCCGCCCTTTTGAATGGTTGGAGTTGACATGTGCGGTTTATTGTCGATTTAAATCGTCCAAAAAAATGGGTCGTCACAGTTGGTATTAGAGCTTTGGTTTATAGATACCTTAGTCTGTTCGGGGTTAACTCATTAGAGACAGGGTTATTAATACCCTAGAATTAGTCTGAGAGTATATATTTGAGAGAGCGTATCTGTTAGTGATATAAAAATAATTTGTATTGTGGTAATTTGATCTGTCGAGTATTTATGAATTATGGTCGGTACATAGGACGCTATGGCATCGATAGGGATTTCTAAACACTTATTAGGGAAGACTGACACAATATTGTTTTTTAAAATATAGGTAAATGAAATAATTTTACCTAGTATTATATTCTGTATATAAAAAAAATAATTTTTATAAATGGATATTGTTGTATGTGATATGTTTGTTTGTTAGGAAGTGAAATTTTATAAATATTGGTTACAAAATAGGATTTACAAATAAAGTGAGTATGAATTGGAAATTTGAGAACTTAAGTTCCGGAGTTTTGAAATTGGTTTTCAAGTATTTTGGAATATAATATTAGTATTATTTGGAAGTACTTTTGGATATAAATATTTTTAATGTGATTTGAAAGAAATGTTTTAAAAGAATTTTAAAAGGAAATAAGTTCTGTACTCCCCTCTTCCGTCGTTGGAAAATAATTTCGGTGATGATCGCGACATCATCGATGTTTATTTTCGAGTTTCAAAGTGGGAAGACCACTGTAGTAGCTTTTCTACGCATTTGTCTTGATAAACAAATTTTATTTTCTTAAATATGATTTGATATTTATAAAAGATATGAATATATATATATATATATATATATATATATTATTTCAAAATGATTTGAAATGAACCCGGTATTTAGTTCTTAAGTTCCTATTAAATTAATGATTTTTAGTTGTAGAATAAAGTGAAATTTTAATGGTTGGAAACTTCAAAAATGAAAAATAAGAAATTAGAAGCTAAGTGATTAATGAAACTGTAAAGAAATTGGAGATTTGTCAATTGTAAATTAAAGGGTAACGAAATTTAGAAGAATTAAATTATTGAATATTTTGCTAACTAAAATGAATAAGATAAATTTTTATAACACTAAATTACATTCTAAAAACATATCTAAAACTTACCAGAAATGTTTAAAGGTTGAAATGTTAATATGAATATGTAATAGAATTTTATACAAGTAAAACTTAAGTAATGGAGATATGTCTACAAATAAGAATTATGATGTACAAGAAATATTTTAAACATAAGTTAATATTTTGAAATGTTAGTAATTAAATTAAATATAAAAAAATGATACTGTTTAGGTACATGATTATAAACTCAAGAAATGACTGAAATGATTCATTTGATGAATATTAATATTAAAATTGATATCAAGGTTATAAGTAAATAATAAATGTGAAATAAACTGCAATGAAATATACGTAATACTTTAATAATGGATTCATTGATGATTTCAAATATTGAATGGGAAATAAATTGTGTAAGTAATGAAGGAAAAGTAATAAAAGATAATTATTATATGAATGAATTTAAAACAAATGAAAAGTAAATAATGATGTGAAAAGAAGCCAATAGAATAAAATATGTAAATTGTGCGTAAATCATTTATTCGCATAACAATTCTAATTCAGATTTGAGTACAAGATTTGTAGTGATTCGCACCTGTTCGAATTAGGATTTTTCGCTCAATTTTTGACGGTGAACAATTGATACGAATTTTTGATATGAGTTTGAAGTTTTCTATCATGGTTTATGGCTATGCAAGGAAAACAGAAATTTCAAATCAAGAAATCGGATCAGAGTCCGCACTAGAGTAGTCGGGTTAACAATACTAGTTCAAAAGTGGAATATGTGTATTCAAGTAAGCGATTAGAATTGATATTGTGTATAAAAGATTTATGTACATCATGCAAATTTAAATAATACTTAAATTTTTTGTTGTTTGGCTGATGGGAAGTTTGGGAAATGATACTTCAAATTGTTAAGGTTGTATGAATAATCTATTAAGTAATTATCTAAGGTTGTTGAGCGTAAGGTACACTTGGTAGTTTATTTATCACCCTTGTACGATGAAAAGTTTCTGAACCTGGACAAAACATTAGTTTTGGTTGCTATAAGTGGTTGATGGATTCTTTTGTGGCATATAATGGTTGTACAGCTTTTGTTCGCATTTGGTTAGTATATATTATATGTTGCTTGTGCTATTGATTTGAAATAACTAAAATATTATTCTTTCACATAATTTTAACTCTTTTGGATTATGTAAGTGAGATACAGGTTTATGGAAGCAATAGCTACTGCTTTTGGTTTCATAAATAAAGTTGTTTGCCCGACAAATATGTACGTTTTCAAATTACGGTTTTTGGAACGATATTTTATGGTTTTTCCCATGGTTTGGGATGTTTATTATTGAAATATGATATATATATATATATATATTGAAATTATTGATATTATTATTTTTCTGTACCTAACTGCGCAAAGGAGACTCTACCAAAAAAATTCGTGAATTTAGGACTTAGAATATTTTTGTAAAAACCTGGTTATTTTCAAAGTTATGTTAAAACTTAATTATGTAAATTTAAAGTGTTTATAAATTGAATAATTTGAATAAAATTATATCGAGTTTCTCGATTCCTTCTTGTTCCTTTTCGAGGATGAAAAGTTTTGAGTGGGGGAGTGTAACGACCCGATATTTTCAACCATTCGCATCCATTATAAGTGTATAGGTAGACACTCATGCCGGAGTTGAATTGCTCAAAATACCGCGTTGTAAATAAAATTTGGCAAATCTCAGAGTATGCAGTAAATAAATATAATCACAGATCACAGACACAGAGTAAAATAATGCAGCGGAAGAAAAAGAAATAGTAGTTCATGAAGCTACTATGTAAATATATCAGAGTTACATAAGATACAACATAAGAAATAAAGTACAGCAGAAGTCTCAATACAATAACCAAGTACAGGCTGAATAGAACAACGGAACCGAAGTTGATAGAACAAGACTAGCAGATAATCTCCAGCGATTCAAATCTCCAGAAGGTGGAAATCCAAATCTGTGAATACTCAGGCTGACCCGAGCGTAAGGCAAAACACAAAACACTCGAGTCAGGTCAATATATACTTATATAATGTAAACCAACTCAAGTGAACTGTAATAAAGGTACAAGTAACTTAGAAGATGCTTGGGACCGCCCATCCTCTAAGGATCCGTTAAAATATCTACTATGTAGTAATATTCGCTATTATAATAATGTCTAATAAGTAAAGTATAATCATATAGAAAATAGCGTTAAGGGGATGGAGAACCTTAACGCGGTCGGATCTTAAAATCATAATCGTAGTAAAGCTCGATATGGTAGGTGACACGGCACAACTAGGCAATGCTAGGGTAGATATACCAATTATGCACATGGACTGATGGAGCGCATAGTAGCTACTACCGTCCACCTCGAACAACACTCCCAAATCGTAGGATGGCCATCTAATCAATCACAAGTAAGAGTATAATATCGAAGAAATGTGTCCGAGAAGAGGTGCTACCTCACTAGTCCAAGATCGCTCCTATTTTAGCCACCTTATGCCAACTCACGGGAGTTGGGTCCACGTAACATACCTTAAGAACGTCGCCACCATCCTACTTCATTCTGGAATCGCCACCGCGTACATGGTTGTCAAAGTGGTTTTCGGTATCGACAGAGAGTATGTACATATCCGATCCCGGTCTCTTTGCCAACCAATCGTTATTATAACCCGTGGTTATAATTTTTAAAAACAATACTTTACTTCAAAATAAAATATCATTTCAAACTATATCTTTATCAAAATAAAGATTAAATCAATTCCAAACCATTTCCATATATTTAAATTTTCATATCATTTCAAAACTTCATTTCAAATCAATTTAATATAATAAAATATCATATCCTTACAAAACTTCATTTCAAATCATTTTAATAAAATAAAATATCCTATCAGTTCAAATCCAAATATTCAACTTTAAATACCTTTTAAATTCAAAGATATCGTTCATTTACTATCATTTCAAATCACCTTTAAATAGTTTATATTCCAATCAAAATAATTCATTTAAACCTTTTAAAAGTGTAATTATTATATTTTCAAATCAAGTATTCAATTTCCAAAGTTTCAAACCATTCTGAGTTCGTTTACTAAGTCAAAAACTCTAATTATTAAAATTTCAGCATTTCACAGCATTTAAAAACAACTGCTATAAGTTATATTTGAAAACATTTTTAATTCAGCAATGACAGCACTTAAACTGCTGTTAAAACTCAGTTTTAGTTAAATTATAGTTCAAAACAGAAAAGACAGCATTTCAGAAGTGCTGCGGTAGTTCAGATTTCAAAACAAGGGTTAAATTTGATTTCAACATAGACTGCAGACCATTATAGCATTTCCAGAGAATGCTGTAATAGGCCTGAGTTCAATATTAGCCTATAAGTTCAACTACAGCAAATACGGCATTCCAGAAATGTTGTAATAGCTCCTTTTTACACAATTTTAGTTCAAAACAGAATCTATAGCATTTCTGAATGCTATTAAAAGTTAATTTCAGGTGTTAGTGTATTTCCAGCAATTAAATAACTTTAATTTAAAACACATAAACATTTTTAAAATCATATTTTAACATTTAAAATGTTCATTTACATATCATTTAACATATATCTTTTCACAATAAATTTCTTATAATCAAATCCAATTTTCAACAATTTACTTAATAAATTTTAGTGTAAAAGTGTCCAATTCTTCACATTTCAACAAATAAACTTAACACTTCAAATTTAAATTACCATTTCACAATTTAACTAAATTTCCAATTTCATTTAATTAACTTAAACCTTTAATTAAAACCAAATTTCACATTTCCTAGTCAAGTTATATTTTAAAAATCACTTTTAAACATTCATTTATTTAACCACTTAAATTCATAGAAAATCAATAATACTTTAATAAATCACTTAAATTCAAATTTAATCAAATTATCATATTTACCATTTCCAAATAAAATTTAATATCCATTTTATTTATATAACTTAAATATCATTTTTAACCAAAATTCCAAATTTCCAACTTAAGTTATATTTCAAAAATCCAGTTAAACCATTCATTAATTACATTTTTAACACATAGAAAAATCATAATTTCTTTAACTCAAAATATTTCAAAATCTGTTTAAATCAAATTTCATACATTTATATTTTTAAAATACTTAAAAATATTCAAAACACTTTATAAAATAACCACGGGCCTGTATATAGTTTTCTAGCCTAGGTCAAGCGATACGGATATGTATCATTTCAATCCGCAGTTTAAAAAGAAAAATCCGGGTTCTATCATTTCAAACCCGCAATCCCAAGTTAAAATAAATTAAATAAAAACCATTCAGGCCTATCATTTCAGCCCATAACGATTTTTCCCTATTCTAAAATCCGTTCGGGTATGTATCATTTCAACCCATAGTTATTCTAGTCTACAGGGAACTTGCAATGGTGAGAACTGATATAAATAACAGAATAACATTAAATAATAGTAACATATGATATAACAGGTGTATAAACATCATATGATCATAACATAGTCAAGTATAACATGATAATATATTTCTACAGATTCACAGGGTGTCAATTTACTAGTTATATAGGTACATATTGTCTGGTGAGAATAACTCACCTTTTTATGCTGGAGATATCAATTAGAATGACACAAAAGATCCAGAAGGCACGACCTTTGATTTGAGTGGAGAGAAATAGCCAAGATATCATCTTGTAAACAACCCCAAAACAAGACAATATACACATGTGAATATTAACCAAAACAATATCGAACAAATTGAAATACAAAGCAATAAAGACAAGACTTTGCCTTTACCATTCAAATGCTTGACCATAGGGGATCAAGTGCTCAGCCATGATGTGTTTGGGCTCAGGTTAGCATCATATAGGTCAGGTTTAGCACACCTAAGCATGACAACATGAAGTGATGTGAAGGGTAGGAGATGCAACATGAAGAATATCAATGGACAAGGCAAATAGGTGAAGTTTTGGTCACAACAAGGCTCGACTTGGTCATTGCTTGGCTCGGCCATGCATGGTACAAGTCTGGACAGTGGAGGGTGATGGTGCAGCAGCAGCCAAAGGTCATGTAGCAACTGGTGGTGGTGGCTAAGGGGGTGGCCAAAGCAAGATATGGAGGGTAGGTGATGATATGTGTGGTCTAGGCAATGTTTTAAAGAGTTTTGTGTAAGTTTTTGTGGTGTAGGCTCAACTAGATGGTCAAGGCCTGATCTGGTCAGAGGGGATGGAGATGCAGCCGTGGATGATAAGGGGAAGGAAGTGGTGGAGGAGATGGTGGGGTTTAGGCCGAGCAAATATATGAAGAGGCAGGCAAAACAAATGGAAGGATGAAGAAGAAAAGTGTAAAAGAGGAGGCCATTACCAAGGAGATTTTGAAGAAGCCTTGAGAATGAGAAGTGCTGATGTATTTTCACGTGAAAAGAACAGGTAATACACGTCTATGACATAGAATTGAACGACCAATAATGCACATAATTGAGGAGTTTGAGAAATGAAGAGTTTTGAAGGTGAAAGGACTTATGTTTTTGCACTTTTTAAGACCTTTGGTATTTCCTTTTCTCTTTGATTTTAAATAAACAAAATAAACTCAGAAATATTATTTACAAACCGAAACTAAGTAAAAATATAAGAAAATAAATAATTAAATTTAAGAAAAATATAAAAAGAATGAAAGAAATTACTTAAAAATACAAAACAGTGTCCGGAAATTACAAATAAATCACTACTAGTCTTGGAAAAATATCCACTTCATTTTAAAAATATTATGAAGTGAAAATTTGAAATAAAATAATTTATTTATCATTTCCAAAATAAAATAAATAATTAAATTGGAGAAAAATAGAAAAAGGAATAAAGAAATTGTTTAAAAATAGCAAACAGGACATAAAAATTACAAGAAAATTACCAATGGCTTTGGAAATTTATTTACTCCATTTAAAAATATTATAAGACAAAATTTGAAATAAAATGACTTTTAAAACATTTTCAAAGTGAATAAATAATTAAATTTTAATTATATAACTAAATTAAGAAAATAGCAAAGAAATGGAAACTAGGTTTTAAAATTAGAAAATAAATTCAATAAACTTTAGAAAAATTATACTATCACTTTAAAATTATTAAAAGATAAAAATATACATAAAATAACATATTAACACATATTAAAATAAAATATAACAAAGAAAAAGTAATTTATACAATTTAAAATAGACAAAATTGTTAAATAAACAGTTTATACTCAAAATTGAAATGTACATAACTTTTACATTTTAACTCTGTTTTCAACGAAACGAAAAGCAGTGTTCAAGTTATTACATCTATTTTCATAATAAAGATAAAATCTATAATTTCAAATATTTAAAATTTAAACTTAAAAGTCAAAGTTTGACTATTGACCAAAATTCACATTTTCTGGAAATATTAAATTTAGTCATATTTGGAATTCTAATCCACACAAAAAAAAAATCAAAGTTTATATTTACAATAACAAAATTTATTATTTTCATAAATAAAGCTTTTGAATCTGGAAAAATCGATTTAAAAATATTTGCAAAATATGGGGTTGTTACAGGGAGAGTGTAATGCCCTGTATTTTTGATAATTAAAACTATTAAATTAAATAAGATTTTGGAATTTAATATTGTGAGAAATTAAAATTTATGATTTATTAATGAGAAAAATAATTAGAATATGATTTAATAATGTTGTTTGAATGTTATTGACAACTATTTTAATGTAATTTCAATCAATTAAAATAATTGTAAAGTTAATTTGGTTATAATTATAAATAAGGAATAAATTAAATGTTGGATTCAATGTTTAAATTATCTGTTATTAATTGAAATAGATTTATTATAAAAGATGAAAGAAATTAATTAGCACATAAATTTATTAGCTTTTGTTTATAAACAACAGACTTAGAAATGTGTTTGAATTACTAATGTGTAATAATTGTTCTAATTATTATTTTATTATTTAATCCGTTTGAAATTTATTTGCAATCAACAAAATTAATATAATTGAAATATTGCAATTAATACGGTAAAAGAAGTTAACTATTGGGTGATGAGAATAATAAGATGGAACCTTATGTTAAATATATTCATCAGGTAATAGTGATTTAATATAAGAATTTAAATCTAAATAAAAGGTTTTGTTTGGAATTTAAATTATAATGAATGGATTTATTACAGTTGTAACTGAATGCTGAAATTAATGTAATATTTAAATCTTGGATTTAATATGGAAAATTGTATTTTTAAAAGATTATAAATTCCTGTTTAATCAAGAATACTGAAAATTGTTAACTTTTAATCTAGAATTTAAAGGTGATTAAATTGATTTTTAATTAATAATTTATTTAATTAACGTGTAAAATTTGGTTTTTGGGCAATGTCTCGGATTTCGACGAAACCGGTTTCATCGGATCCGTAACGGTGAATTAGTATAGGATTTCATTTTTCATAGCGATCGGACTTATCGTTTGATTGTGCGACCTCGAAACGCGTAGAAATCGATTAATGGAATTTAAATGAATATAATTTGATTTTAAATGCTAAATTCTATATACAATGGAATTAGGGTTTGTAATTAGTTCCATGGAGTTTAAAAAATTTTAAAACCTATATTTTGATATATAGGATGACCAACTTTCGTTTCGGGAACGAAACGGGCTTTTCAGGTCGTTGTTATCGTTCCGACCCAATTCGATCTGTCTGTTCGTGCTTATCCATCTCTGTCTATATAAATAGATTTTTCCTCTAACCCTAGTAGGCTATTCCAATTTATGTACGTACTTTTATTCTCATCGGTTCCTTCTCCAATGGCTGTCTTTCCAAAACCCTAAATTCCCAATTCCAATCAAATCGAAAATTCAAACTCCTCAAACCCTATTGTAACGACCCAAAATTTTAGTCGTTTGGTTTTGAACGTTAAATTGATTTTAAATGTTGAATTTAAAATATCATTTTATTTTGAATATGGAGATTTTGGTTGAATTAGTGAAATGGTTTAAAATTTCAATTATAGCGATTAATTGGATTTGGTGAATAGTGAATTTAATATTTGAAATTGGGTAAATATGTGAATCTGGAGTTAAATGTGAATGGAAATGATTTCTAAAGTTGATTTAGACTCTGTTTGAATTAGAGTGATGATAGTGGACTTTTGAATGGAAATAAAAGTCGATATATTCAAATTTGAAAATTTTATATATTAATTTAATAGTGAAAAATAGCGAATTTAATGTTTGGAATAGTGTAAATAATTGAATTTGTGATTTAATATGAATTGAAATGGTTTCTAATATGGATATAAATTCTATTTGAATTATAATTGAGTCAGATAGATTTTAAAATTGGAATTTCAAGTAATTTCGTCGATTTTGAAAATCGTTCTATTTAATCGACGCATCAAAATAGCAATCTGGGGAACGCTCTCAGAATTAGACGAAACCAGTTTCATTGGATCCGTAATAGTGTATTATTGTCGGATTTCAAATTTCGTAGCGTTTGGAGTTATCGTTTGGTCGTACGGAATAGAAACGCGTTGAATTTAATATCAAAATTTTAATATTATAATTGGATTCAAAAAGCTATCTTCTCCATAAGACCGAATTGGGGCTCGAGACTAGCTCCATTGTGTTCGGAATAGGGGTAAAACATTATAAACGCCAAGCGGCATGCTTCATTTGGAGTTCGTCCGGAAAAGTGCGTGAACAGTAAAAATAATAATATAATAATATATTCATGTATGTATATACACGTGCGTTCACAAACCCTAGCCCTAATATTTTATTGCCACCGCTAGTTACGTTTAATGGCCGAAACATTCCTGACTTCTCTCTCTCCGATCTCTCCATCCACGCAATAATAGCGAACGAGTCCTAAAGCAAAGTCGTAGAGCGCTTCGAGATCTATACATCTAACGGTCGAGATCATCGATGGTTGTTTGGATTCGCCAAAAATTACTTGGGTAGGTCGTTCGTTTCGTGGTCAATTGGGGGTGATTGGTGGCACTGAGTTCTTTGGGGTTGAGGGCGAAGGTGCTGCAGGAGGAGGGCTTCGTCGTGGCATTGGCCGATCGAATTATAGGGCAACGATGGTGGAGCAGCGTTCATATGAGGGAGACGGCGATGGGTTTAGTTGTGTGTATTTGGATGCAAACAAGAAGATGCAAGGGCGCTGCTAGGATTCTTGGATGCAGATCGAACGGCCCAGATTTTCTGAAGGTTTAAAATAATAAAAAATATGTGAATTTATTATATTATAAATCGTGTAATCTTCTAAATGCGATATCTCATTCATACGAGGTCCAAATCGAACTAAACAAGCGGCGATGGAATCGTGGTGATGAGCACTACATTCTGGAATCGATTTGGAATTGATGGAGTTAGCTAAAATTTTAGGTTAAATAGAACGCCATTCGATTTGATTTAAATTTGCAACGTTTGGCGAATTGAAAAACTCAAGGTGAGTTAATCTCACTCAATTGGTTAATCGGTATATTTTTATAGTAAATGAGATTTATTTCTGCTTGTTGGGTTGTTGAAATTGGTGATTGTTGAAATTAATCTAGGATGACGATATAGCATCTTGAAATGCTATTAGATTGGTTGAACTGGATCTAGGGTCACGATATAGCATCTCAAATTGCTATTAAACTGTTTATGTTTATATTTTAAACTTATTATCAGTATTTGATCATATATGTGTGGAATTGATGAATGGATTTTTTTAAAATTACGTTGTTAAATTATAACGTAAATTGAATTGAAATATATTGGTGTGATATATTTGGCCAAATAAACACCGTTGGATAATAAATGAAAGAGTTTAATTTTGAATGATAATTGGTTAGGAGAATCAAAATTTTATTCTACTATTTGATTAATTTGGACACTGTTCAATGCAAATGGATTTATATTGGATAATTGACATGTTAACAAATCGTTGTTAAGTGTGGGTTTAATTTACATATATGACTGTTATGTAAATGCTTGCCATTTAACTTTAATAGTTAATTTGAATTGAATGGTAGTTGATAAGTACCATTGGGATTTCCGAGCCTCAGTATAACATTGGAAAGTTATAGGTTTTTGGTTTAACTTCAGATTTTATAATTTTAAGTGAAATGTTTCATTAGTAAATATATTGAAAAGGCTTTGTTTAAAATTTATCATTTACAAATGTTTTGTAAATGATTTTTATAGTAATGTTAGTTATTTCGCTTAAATGTTTTTTCCAAAATTTATTTCGAGATTTGAAAGTCGAATTATTTATTCATGGTAATAGAATTATTTAATAAATGATTTTAAATATCAATTACTTTATTTGAAATATATTATTTAAAATTAATTACTTAAGTATATGTTAAAAAGGTTATTTTTGGAAGTTATTAAAATATATTATTAAATAATTCTGTAAAAGGTTCCAATTGATATTATTATTGGTATCTAAATTGTTTTAAATTCTTACTTAATCATTTTCAAAGTCCCTTATTAATAATCTATTTTAAAAGAGTATTTTCCTAAATTAAACTTGGGAATTTATATAGAGACTTTATAAGTATTATTTTGAGATATTATTTAAAATAAAAGATTTTGGGAAGTAATGGTATATTTTCATAGCGTAATTCGAGGGCCAGCATTGCCTACAGTTTGGGATGTTTTCGCTGGGATAGCGATGTAACCATTATGCAATCTATGATTGATTGCATGGCGGAAATTGGGAGGGAGGGATTGCCTAAGTTAAGTTTGGATTTTCTGGGATAGAGATGCAACCATCGAGTTGTGATCCATGGTCGATACCGAATGGCACTTCCATATCTATTTTTATAATATAGTTTTCAAGTATTTTAAAGGGATGATTTGTTAATATACTTATTCAGATGAAATAAGTATGTGAATGTTTTAATAAGGAGATTCGATTTATCGAAATCAAATTAAATGAGGCTTAGTGATTCCGGTGGAAAATGTGTTCTATGGTTGAATGTTTGTTTATTTGATAGTTAAATAACCGACTATCAAATCTTGCCCAAATATGTAATCCTTCTTAATTTTGGTGGTAGGAAACGATTTCCAACTTAACACCGAGGGATTTTAACTCTGGAAATATCTAGCGAAAACACGGGAATTATATGGTACAATTACCGTTGGAGGTGCTATACTGTACGTATAAACTCGTTGTTCTTCTAGGATAAATGATAAGGAAATCCATCCACTTAAACGGTTAGGGGGTGATCCCTGCTCTTATGTATTGTCAGATTATTTCCTAAAGAACCAGTCTTGAGCATTCCGAAAAAATCGACGAATTGTTTATGGAGCGCCCGAGAAGCGGGAGAGTGTACTCGTAAGAGATGACTCGGAACCGTTACCACTCTAAAACCATATACGGTTCTATAGAGGAGTTACGTGTTATATTGAGATGTTGAAATCCATGTGTGGTTCCAAGACCGTTGGGTATGGGAATCCGTGTGTGATTCCAAGATCTATTTGAGATGTGGGGATCTGTATGCGATTCCAAGGCCATTGTGGTGTGGGGATCCATATGGGATTTCGTGATCTATTTTTGAAGCGATGCGTAAGCTGGAATGCCGGACGTAGCCTCATCGGTGGAAATGGCTAAAACCAAAGATAGGAGGCATGACCAGTAGGGTTGGAAAATCCATATGGTGTAATCGGCTCCTTTTCTAGCAATACCGATACTTTCAGTTGTTTTTGGCATGCCGGAGCGATGCACTCGGTCTTAGCAAGACCAGTTTTTCCTATAATACCCCGGCTAGATGGGTATGATGCTTCAGAAGGATAACTTTGATCTTACGCAGGAGGACCGTTCTCGAAGTACTTAGGGCAGCTCCATGGAAATCCTACACAATTAGCGAACAAGCCTTATCGAGTTTTGATTTTATACTAGTATTGTTGTGATGTACACAGCACGAGCATCACAGCTACTTGATTATTATTTTGACCCTTAGACATTATTATAATTTCACTGGATTTCCTATAGAAATGGTTCGGAAATCGTAAGGTAAAAACCCGTCCGTGTTTATGTGTGGCGTGGTCTTACGATACCTTTATTTTGAAAAGGTTTATAACTAATAAATCAAATTGAGTGTGTTTTCTCATGCTGGTTTACCAAACTGATACGTGTGGTATTATTTTATAATAATGCTCGGGTCAGACCGAGCATATTACAGATATAGATTTGGATTACTTTGGAGCTTAGGAGACGATTTGGAGACTGAGACGTATTCTCATACTTGTTTATTTCGTTGTAGTGTTTGTTTGAAATTATCAGCAATTGTGAGGATAGGCTGTTATAACTGTCCAGGCTGGTAATTATTGATTTATGTACTCTGATTTGAGTTATGTATATTACAGTTTTGATTTGTGTAAAGAGCTATCGATATTATATATTATTCAGTCCGCTGTGAGATTTTGTATTTGTTTAGCTTCTTCTTTCTTCTACCTTCTTTCTTTTCCCCTAACAATCTGTCTTTCCGGCACTCGATTGTTTGGCATGCTATATAGTGAACGTATTGATGTTGATTTTCGAGGGTTGAAAAGTCGGGTCATCACACGTGGTATCAAAGCTTAGGTTGGCGATATACCTAGGCTTTGGTGGGGGTTACTCATTAGAGATAGGGTTAGTTGCACCCTAGAATGAGTTTGAGTGTATTAATAGATATGAGTGCATATTTGTTAGTGAATATAAAAAAATTTATATTGTGTTGACTTATCGGTTGAGTGTTTATGAATTATGGTCGGTACGGGAAGTACAACCGTATCAATAGGGTAAACTCTTAAACAAGGTAAACCAACATAGTATTATTTTGTAGAGGGTAAGTGAAATAATTTTACCCAAACTATATTTTGATATAAAAGAAATATTTCCTGAAATTATTATAGTGTATATATTTGGAGTGTTGGTTGGTATTATTATAATCTAAATAAGATTATAAAATTTGGAATGGGTTATATAACCAATTTAAAAGTATATAAGTATGATTTATGCAAATAAGTTGTAACTAAAAGTGGATTCAAACTAGAATTTGGAAATTTAAATCTCGGAAATTTTGGAAAATGTTTTAAATGAATTTGAACTAAGTATTTGGGAATTTTTAAATCTTAGAGATTCTGGAAATGTTTTCCAAATTTGTTTTTGAAGAATAATGGAGTATTATTTTAGAGATATTTCAGAATAGAAATTGTTTTAAAATTAGTTTTGGAAGTAAGCAAGCACTGAACTCGCTTTAGTCGCTGGAAAATCATTTTGGTGATGACGGCCGCATCATTAGTATTCATTTTCGAGTTTCTAAGTAACGGATTGCTACCATAGAGAACGGCTATGATTATTTGCTTTGGACTTGTTTGGTAAACAAGTTTTGTTTTAGAAATTCCAAAGGGGATTGTTTTGGGCAAACCCAAGTTGTTTTAAAATTCCAAAAGCATGATTTGATATACAAAGGTGGGTATATGTATATTTATGATTTCAAAATGGTTTGAAATAAAACCGGGTGATTGAATTCTGGGATTTCCATTTAAATGATTTGTGAAGTCAGGAGAAAATCAGTTATTAAACTTATAATTTGGAGTTGATATAGATGAAAGAAAAGTGTGAATTTTAATACTGGAATTAAAGTTTAACTTGAGTAAATTAAAATGAATAATATGGGTTGAAATTTAACCTAAAATAAGTTAAATAAAGTTGAATTGGATTTGAATTGAATTGAATATAACGTTTGGAATGTTAAATGATTATATAACTATAAGTTATGATTGTTAAATGGAATGGATACACTTAAGCTATTAAGTGATATATATAATCCAGAGCTATGATTATAAGATGTGAATGGACTCAAGTAAGCAATATGAGATTTTAAGTAAATAAGTTCTTGAACTTATGAATTGAGGAATGCAATGGTAAAACCAAAATGAAAATGGTTTGATATTATGGTAGAGAAATGGGAATTCAAAATTTTGAATTATAAACAAAGAGTGAATTGGAATTGTGTAAATTGAATATAAATCACTTGAAAAGTAGGTAATGAAGCGAACTCCTGAAATGAGTTAAATGAAATTGATAGTGATTGAAATGAATTAATGGAATGATTCCCAAGTGATATAGTATAAATTGGATATACTAGGTAATTGGAAGCGAATAAATTGAATGAGAATCAATTTAAAATGAAATGGAATTTGATTGCCAGGGAAACTTAACTCAAGTGATTATTTATGAAATGATTCATAAATAAATTAACATGGATTGGGATGTTGTTAATATCAAATGAAGCGAACAAAACTTGGTGAATAACTTGAATGGGAATAAATGGAAAATGATAAATTGATTTAGAATCAATTTAAATGGATGAATTGAAGTTTAATAAGATGGATATGAATATAATAAGAATGAATGTGAATAGAATGCAACTGAATGGTGAGTGAATAAATTAAAATTGAATAAATGGTATGAAAATCAATTTGAAAGTGTATGATTGAATGTTTGAACCCTGTAATTGCATATGCATTCTAAAATACATGATATGACATGTTTCCTTTACGAAACTTGTATTTAGATTGGTTAAATGAATGTAATGTTATAAAAATTTCATGGTTATGAAACTTATATGCTTCATTTGAGTAAGTAAAGTTACAGGGAGCTGTTTGGATAGATTTTGGTTGCGTAATTGCATAAAAATTAAGCGAACTCGCTTAATAACGCTAGTATAAGGTACGCTTACGCATTAAAAGATAAAATGAGATAAATATTGATATATATTGTGTTTCTGACCGTATGGGTCGATGTATATTATATTTATCATATTTATGATATTGTAAAAGGCACTCCGTATAGTGGAGACTCTGTCAAAGATTTTCGGAAAGTTAGGGTGCTAGAAAAAAATTTGGAAAATTTTTGTTAACAAAAATTGGATTTGAAATTATAACTTGAAATAATGGAATTTGATGAATAAATAGGAATTAGTGGATTTGGGTAGGACTAAAAGACTTAGGAAATGGTAATAACAGAATATTAACCAAATGGGTTTTAAAAAGAAATAGGTTTGGAGCATTTTCCGACCTTTGCAATTTCGGGGACGAAATTCTTTTAAGGGGGGAGGAATGTAACGACCCGAAATTTTAGTTGTTTGGTTTTGAACGTTAAATTTATTTTAAATGTTGAATTTAAAATATTATTTTATTTTGAATATGGAGATTTTGGTTGAATTAGTGAAATGGTTTAAAATTTCAATTATAGCGATTAAATGGATTTGGTGAATAGTGAATTTAATATTTGAAATTTGGTAAATAGGTGAATCTGGAGTTAAATGTGAATGGAAATGATTTCTAAGGTTGATTTAAACTCTGTTTGAATTAGAGTGATGATAGTGGACTTTTGAATGGAAATAAAAGTCGATAAATTCAAATTTGAAAATTTTATATATTAATTTAATAGTGAAAATAGCGAATTTAATGTTTGGAATAGTGTAAATAATTTAATTTGTGATTTAATATGAATCGAAATGGTTTCTAATATGGATATAAATTCTATTTGAATTATAATTGAGTTAGTAAGTTTTTACAATTGGAATTTCAAGTAATTTCGTCGATTTTGAAAATCGCTCGATTTAATCGATGCGTTAAAATAGCAATCCAAGGCACAGTCTTAGAATTAGATGAAACTAGTTCCATTGGATCCGTAATAGTGTATTATTGCTGGATTTCAAATTTTATAGCGTTTGGAGTTACCGTTTGGTCGTACGGAATATAAACAAGTTGAATTTAATATCGAAAAATTAATATTATTATTATGTTCAAAAAGCTATCTTCTCCATATGATCGAATTGGGGCTTGGGACTAGTTCCATTGTGTTCGGAATAGGAGTAAAACATTATAAACGCCAGGCAGCACGCCTTGTTTGGAGTTCGTCTGGAAAAGTGCGTGAACGGTAAAAATAATAATATAATAATATATTCACGTATATATATACGCACGTTCACAAACCCTAAGCCTAATATTTTCTTGTCGTCGCTAGTTACGTTTAATGGCCGAAACATTCCTGACTTCTCTCCCTCCGATCACTTTATCCACGCAATAATAGCCAACGAGTCCTAAAGCAAAGTCGTGGAGCGTTTCGAGATCTATACATCTAACGGTCGAGATCGTCGATGGTGGTTTTGATTCGCCAGAAATTGCTCGGGAAGGTTGTTCCTCTCGTGGTCGATTGGGGATGATTGGTGGCGCCGAGTTCATCGGGGTTGAGGGCGAAGGTGCTGCAGGAGGAGGGCTTCATCGTGGCGTTGGTCGATCGAATTCTAGGGCAATGATGGTGGAGCGGCGTTCATATAAAGGAGGCGAGAATGGGTTCGGTTGCATTTTTTGGACGTGAACGAGAAGATGCAAGGGTGCGGCCAGGATTCTTGGATGCAGATCGAACGGCCCAGATTTTTTGAAAGTTTAAAACAAAAAAAAAAGGTGAATATATTATAATATAAATCGTGTAATCTTCTATATGCGATATCTCATTCATACGAGGTCCAAATCGAATGAAATAAGCGGCGATGGAATTGTGGTGATGAGCACTACATTCTGGAATCAATTTGGAGTTGATTGGAGCTAGCTAAAATTTTAGGTTAAATTGAATGCCGTTCGATTTGATTTAAAATTGGACCGTTTGGCAAATTGAAAACTCAAGGTGAGTTAATCTCACTCAATTGGTTATTCGGTATATTTTTATAGTAAATGAAATTTATTTCTACTTGTAGGGTTGTTGAAATTGGTGATTGTTGAAATTAATTTAGGATGACGATATAGCATCTTGAAAAGCTATTAGATTGGTTGAACCAGATCTAGGGTCACGATATAGCATCTCGAATTACTATTAAACTGTTTATGTTTATATTTTAAACTTATTATCACTATTTGATCATATATGTGTGGAATTGATGAATGGATTTTTTTAAAATTACGTTGTTAAATTATAACGTAAATTGAATTGAAATATATTGGTGTGATATATTTGGCCAAATAAACACCGTTGGATAATAAATGAAAGAGTTTAATTTTGAATGATAATTGGTTAGCAGAATCAAAATTTTATTCTACTATTTGATTAATTTGGACACTGTTCAATGCAAATGGATTTATATTGGATAATTGACATATTAACAAATCATTGTTAAGTGTGGGTTTGATTTACATATATGACTGTTATGTAAATGCTTGTCATTTAACTTTAATAGTTAATTTGAATTGAATGGTAGTTGATAAGTACCATTGGGATTTCCGAGCCTCGGTATAACATTGGAAAGTTACAGGTTTTTGGTTTAACTTCAGATTTTATAATTTTAAGTGAAATTTTTTATTAGTAAATTATTGAAAAGGCTTTGTTTAAAATTTATCATTTACAAATGTTTTGTAAATGATTTTTATAGCAATGTTAGTTATTTCACTTATATGTTTTTTCCAAAATTTATTTCGAGATTTGAAAGTCGAATTATTTATTCATGGTAATAGAATTATTTAATAAATGATTTTTAAATATCAATTACTTTATTTGAAATATATTGTTTAAAATTAATTAATTAAGTATATGTTAAAAAGGTTGTTTTTGGAAGTTATTAAAATATATTATTAAATAATTCTGTAAAGGTTCCAATTGATATTATTATTGGTATCTAAATTGTTTTTAAATTCTTCCTTAATCATTTTCAAAGTCCCTTATTAATAATCTATTTTAAAAGAGTATTTTCTTAAATTAAACTTGGGAATTTATATAGAGACTTTATAAGTATTATTTTGAGATATTATTTAAAATAAAAGATTTTGGGAAGTAATGGTATATTTTCATAGCGTAATTCGAGGGCCAGTGTTCGACGACGGAAGTTCTATCGGTTTAGAAAACCGTCAAACGAATTTAGAAATAAAATAACCGTATGCGCACGGCGTACACTTGTATTTCGTGGCGAATACGGGTCGATCCGCAGGGAATTAATGATTTTAAAATTCTATTCAATCAAATTAAACCAAAGTCGAGTGAAAGTTAAGCTAGAAAAATGAGAAAACTAACAAAGAGAAAAGAAATGCAAATATAAGAGTTAAATGACAATTTAGAGAATAAATCCACTCTCTAGATCATGTAGTTCAACACATATGAAATCATAATCTCTCTTTTATGGTCATTAGTGCTTTAGTTGATGTGTTTATCATAAGTATGGCATATTTGTGCTATTAATTAGCCAACATAAGCCATCAAACTATAACACACCCCTTAAACCACTTACTAACTTTTATGAAATTTGACAATGAAAATGAAAATAAAATCTACTTTAAGTATGGTCTATTAACTATTGATTAGAAATATAGACCATTAAATTTTAATTTCAAATCACTTTCTTATGCCATAATCATATTTTGATGAAGAGGCATTTGTGCTAGTGATTGTTTAAGCATAGTCTATTTGGTGTCAACAATATAGGCTATCAAATTCAAAGCAAGAACAACAAATAAAACACTTCATTGATCATCATTAAGCACAAAAAGAGAGCATGAATTAACAAATAGTTGAAGCTACATAATTAGAGAGCTTCATTACCCCTAAATTGAAGGGGTTTAGCCTTTCATATTTGTCGTTTGATTAACAAATGTAGCTTGCAACATGAAAGCAAAAAGAAAGCAAAATGAAAGAAAACTATTCTAATTGCATAAAAGAAAATCTACACTACTAGCATGAAAGGAAATGAACATATAATTAAAAGGAAACAAGCATAAAAAAGGAATTACATAAGAGAAGAAATGGCTAAGTAGCCATGAAAAGAAAGAGAGCTTTGATTTATTTTCTAAGCTAAAAACTAAACTAAAGAGAGACTAAGGGAGGAGAGGGTTACATGAAACATAAGGGGATTTTATACATGTGTTAAACCCTAATTCATATTTTTGGGGAATGCCCAAAATACCCTCTTAGGAAGTGTGGAGGCCAAGTAATCATTAGCTTCAAATAATCCTCATTTAAGTGTACATGAAGCCATTAATTCCATAAGCATGTGCATTAGCCTCTAATTTGTACATTAAGGTAGGTGGGTAGGTGGGGTCCTCCATTATCTTCACTTTGAATTATTTCCATCTTCATTTGTTCTCTTCACTCTTGTGCATGCATGTGTCTTCATGAAACCACTCCTATTTGAGATCAAATTCCTACACAAATATATATAAATTTCCAATTAATTTTTCTCAAATTAATATATGCACAAAAATGACCATTTTGCCCTTGGATGAAGATGAATATGTGACGATTTGAAAATAATATGAATTTTGGTTTAAACAAGTTAAAATGCCCGATATGATCATTTATTTAATTTAAATAGATTAAATATGGTGGTAAAAATATGCACATTTACGTGCACATCAGCCAGCATTGCCTATAGTTTGGGATGTTTTCGCTGGGATAGCGACGTAGCCATTATGGAAACTGCGATCTGTGATTTATTGCATGGCGGAAATTGAGAAATAGAGATTGCCTAAGTTAAGTTTGGTTTTTCTTGGATAGAGACGCAACCATCGAGCTGCGATCCATGGTCGATACCTAATGACACTTCCATATCTATTTTTATAATATAGTTTTCAAGTATTTGAAAGGGATGATTTGTGAATATACTTATTCAGATGAAATAAGTATATGAATGTTTTATTAAGGAGATTCAATTTATGGAAATCAAATTAAATGAGGCTTAGTGATTTCAGTGGGAAAAGTGTTCTATGGTTGAATGTTTGTTTATTTGATAGTTAAATAACCGACTATCAAATCTTGCCCAAATATGTAATCCTTCTTAATTTTGGTGGTAGGAAATGATTTCCTACTTAACACCGAGGGATATTAACTCTGGAAATATGTAGCGGAAACACGAGAATTATATGGTACAGTTACCGTTCGAGGTGCTATACTATACGTATAAACTCGTTGTTCTTCTAGGATAAATGATAAGCAGATTCGTCCACTTAAACGGTTAGGGGGTGATCCCTGCTCTTATATATTGTCAGATTATTTCCTAAAGAACCGGTCTTGAGCATTCCCGAAAAATCGACGAATGGTTTATGGAGCGCCCAGGAAGCGGGAGAGTGTACTCGTAAGAGATGACTCGAAACTGTTACCACTCCAAAACCATATACGGTTCTATGGAGGAGTTTCGTGTTATATTGGGATGTTGAAATCCATGTGTGGTTCCGAGACCGTTGGGTATGGGAATTCGTGTGTGATTCCAAGATCTATTTGAGATGTGGGAATCTGTATGCAATTCCTTGGCCATTGTGATGTGTAATCCAAATGGGATTTCGTGATCTATTTTTGGAGCAGTGCGTAAGCTGGAACGCTGGACGTAGCCTCATTAGCGGAGATGACTAAAACCAGAGATAGGAGGCATGACCAGTAGGGTTGGGAAACCCATAGGGTGTAATCGGCTCCTTTTCTAGCAATACCAATACTTTCAATTGTTTTTGTCATGCTGGAGCGATGCACTCGGTCTTAGCAAGACCAGTTATGTTTTTCCTATAATACCCCGGCTAGACGGGTATGATGCTTCGGAAGGATAACTCTGATCCTTGTGCTGGAGGACCGTTCTCAAAGTACTGAGGGCACCTCCGTGGAAATCCTACACAATTAGCGAACGAGGCTTATCGAGTTTTGATTTTTTACTAGTATTGTTGTGATGTACATAGCACGAGCATCACAGCTACTTGATTATTATTATTTTTACCCTTAGACATTATTATAATATCACTGGATTTTCTATAGAAATGGTTTGGTGATCGTAAGGTAACAACCCATCCGTGTTTATGTGAGGCATGGTCTTGCGATACCTTTATTTTGAAAAGGTTTATAACTTAATAAATCAAATTGAGTGTGTTTTTCCCACGCTGGTTTAATAGACTGAGTCGTGGTGGCTCGCGTGGCCTTGGTGGGTGCGGGCTGAGGCGAGGAGCGCTCTGGTGGTCGTGGATCTGGTCGGAGGCATGTGTACTGGCGGTGTTATCAACGTGAATAGTGGTGGCTGCATGGGTTCAGAGTTACGAGGTCGCGTTTGTAGGTTCTGAGAGGAAGGTATGCGAATTTATGACTTTGCCCCTCTTTTATTTTATTTTTAATTTAAATTTTCAAATGTTCTAACTATCATAACTTTTGCGTACGGACTCGGATTTGGACGCGGTTTCTTCCATTGGGATCGTATCGAAATTCCGGACAACATGGAACTTGTATGGTTGAATTTGTAGTTTGTTCAAATTTTGGGCTTTATTTGGACCTAAAATCGACTACAAATCGAAGTTGAGTGATTTAACCCACTCACACTATAATAAACCTTCTTATGTTAGTTGAATTTAATTTATGAATTGATAAGAATTTATTGATTGCTCTTTGGTAATTTAAATTGTCATTTAAATTTTATTTGAATCAAATTGCCGTTTAAATTAATATTAAAATTAAATTGATAGTTAAATACATGATATTGATAACCAGTTGATTGTTCTGATTTATTGACTGATTTGGATGTTGATTGTGATGGATGTTTGTTTGTTGACATTTTGGATGATTGGATGTTATGTTTATAATATATGTTGTTATCACACTTCAGGTTCCCTTAGTTTGTTGTTAGGAAAATCTTTATAGGTTGAAATGATATATACCCGAATGATTTTATAGATTAGGGAAAAATCGTTATGGGTTGAAATGATACATACCCAAGCGATTTTTTTGATTTGGAAATTATTGATTCGGGATACGAGTTGAAATGATATATACCTGGGAAATTTAATTATTTTGGGTTGAAATGATACATGCCGAATCACTTGACCATAGGGTAGAAAATTATATACGGACACCATTGGTCGGCTTTAAACTATTTCTAAATGGTAAAGTATGTTTGATTTTGTAAATTTGATTTTTAAATTTGATTTAATGGTTTTGTATAAAAATTTATATTTGGAAAATAATTTATTTTATATGTTTTGAAGCTTCAAATTATAAGTTAATATAAGTTCTAACCTAAACTTTAATATTTTAACTTATAATTTTATTTAGTTTTAAAATATATAATTTAAATAATGTAATCTAATAAAAACACTTTAAAATTTTAATTTAATAAAATATTCAATATAGTTTTAAAAGATTTATTTAAAAATTTAATTTAAGATAATAATTATATACTTTTATAATAACTTTAATAGATAAAAGATTTTTGTAAAAGATTTTAGAATTTTGTCAAAGGTTTTGTATGAATTTATAAAAGTTTTGTAAGAGATTTTATAATGGATTTTTTTAAATGGATTTTATAAATATTTTTATAAAGGATTTTATAATGGTTTTATAAAGGAGTTATAAAGGTTTTAAAGGATTTTATAAAGTGTTTTGTAAAAGAACTTGTATAACGGGATTTGGAAGCGTTTTAAAGGAATTTGCTTAGAAGTTTATGAAAAGGGGAAAAGTTGTAAACCATTTTGGAATTTA
Source organism: Allium fistulosum (assembly GCA_030737815.1). NCBI lineage: Eukaryota > Viridiplantae > Streptophyta > Magnoliopsida > Asparagales > Amaryllidaceae > Allium > Allium fistulosum. The sequence continues at coordinate 1,035,417,301 of CM060902.1, read as the reverse complement.
TAAATAGCTTTGTAAATGGTTCTAAAGCATATAAATTGTTTATAAATGGTTTAAGAGAGATTTATAAATTATTTTCAAAATTGATTGAATGAAATCTTCCTCGGTATTTATGAATATATTTATACTTTTGGAATAAGTATACGGATATCTTTATATGAAGGCATAAACTATTTTTTGCATTTATTATTAAAAATGTTTTATAAAATGACCACGGTGTGAAATAAGTGCTTGGTTGTTAAAGAGACCGAGGTCGGATATTGTCGTACTCTCTGCCAATTCCGAAACCACTTTAACAATCGTGCACATGGTGGTGAATCCAGAACGAAGTAGGATGGTTTGGCAAACGCTACTGTTATAAGTAAGAACGTAACCCTGACCTTTGGGTCAGCTTGATATGACTAAAACAGGAGCTATCCCGGGCCAAGTGAGGTCGCTCCTCCTATCAGACACGCTTCTTCGATACCATACCTGTTACTTTGTGATTGATTGGTGCCCACCTTCGATTTTATTATGGGAGTGTGTCTCGAGGTGGGCGGTAGTAGCTGCTATGCGTTACTACCAGTCCGGGCATGCAAAACAGTACAATCCTACCTTGGGCATTACCTCGCGTGCCTTGTCAAATACCTTATCGAGCCCACTACGATTTTGGTTTGTGTCATACCTATGGAGTGCTCCCTGATAGCCCACCAGTTTACTGTGGAGTTTACAGTACTGTATAGAATACGATGCCTATAAAAATGTGTTAAGGGGGATTTGGGTAACGCCTTAACGCTATTTTAATACTTTACTTTACTGATAGACACTACATATATATAGCGTATATTACTACATATAAATAGTTTAACTATATGTTGGTTGGAACGGTCTCCGTTACTTTCTCTTCCCGTCCCGCCTAATTAATATACTTGATAGGGATCCCCATTCATTCCATTATTCCCGTAACTACGGATTGGGCATTTTCGTTTACCCAGTTAGGAACATTTCTCTCTGAATCACTATTCATTGCTACCGATCCAATAGTTCCAGTGGATCCTTAGGAGATGGAAAATTCTGAAACATTTCTTAAATTATTGCATGCACGTTATACACTGAATAGGAGATGTGAAATCCCGTAAACATCTCTGAAGCCATTACACTCATATTTATTTGTTATTGATTTAACTTACATAAGGTCTTTTAGTTCTGGCTCGAGTGTTTTGTCTTTTCATTACGCTCGGGTCAGCCTGATCTTTACAGTGTTTGAAGACTTTATTTCTAGAGGATGAAGACGGAGTTTGGTATGTTATATTATTAGTATTATTCCACTGCACCATTATTGGTACGTTGTTGTTTGTACTTTGATTATTGTAAAATTGTGTAATCTAACGTATATTATAAAACAGCTTCATGAACTGTTTATTTGATTATTATATTTTGTCATTCAGCTACGAGATTCTCTGTTTTTTTCCTTCTTTTCTCTTATTTTCTTATTTACCCCAATGACAATCCTCCTTTTTGAATGGTTTGAGTTGACATGTGTGGTTTAATGTCGATTTAAATCGTCCAAAAAGGTGGATCGTCACATTTGCTTTCGAACAGTATGCTTTAGACTTAGTTGGCTTCCGACTGGGTCAAATTGATTTAAAGAATGGTTTCGAAGAGGTTGCGCCTTTTTTTTAAGTAAATGCTTTCGTCGAGGTCGAAACCCCTTGCTGCCGCTTCCCTACCTTTCGAAGTCAATGGTTTCGAAAGGGTGACTTTGTTTTTAAATCCAAGCCACTTCTCTAATGCTTTCGTATGGTTAGTTTCAACACCGTCACTTCTTTTATTAGGAATTAGCTTTCGAAAGAGTGCTTTTGACTTAAATATTTTATGACCCTTTTGCTCAGTTTAAGGTAGAACCCAAAGCTTTCAAAGGAGATTGTTTTAAATGGTTTCGAACGGTTTTCCACATGTTTTATTTGAACCCAAATGGTTTTGAAAATTTTAATGTTTTAATGCTTTCGAGAGGTTTTAAGGAAGATTTTGAAGGGGTGGTTCCCCAATGGTTTCGAAAGGTTAAAAAGGAAAGGTTTTCCAGTGTTTTCGAAAGGCAATGTTTAAAGAGTTTTAAAAGAAGGATGCTATGGTTTTTAAAGCTTTCGAAGGTGATGTTTTTCAATGGTGTAACGACCCGTATTTTTTTGATAATAAAAATATTAAATAAAATAAGATTTTGGTATTTAATATTGTAAGAAATTTAAATTTATGATTTATTACTGGGAAAATAGTTAAAATATGATTTAATAATGTTGTTTGAATGTTATTGACAACTATTTTAATTTAATTTCAATCAGTTGAAATTATTGTAAAGTTAATTTGGTTAGTAAATAAGGAATAAATTCAATGTTTTATTAATAAAGGAAATTGTATGTTATTTTATTTAATTTGTTTTAGTATATAATGTGAAATCAATTATTTGTACGAAAATTTATAATCTTGTTGTAAACATTATGAATGTGATTAAATTACGTAAAAGTAACAATTGCTTATTTATCGTCTTATTATTTAATCCGTTGAAATTAATTTGGAAATTAATAAAATTAAATGTAATCAAATATTATGTTAATATGAGTTAAGATAATAACTGTAGAATAAGAATGTAATAAAAAGTGAACTAGTGGCTAATGAATTCATATTGGTTTGGATGATTGAATAATAAGATGTAAATCAAAATAAATGAATTTATTGGAATTTAAATTATAGTTAATGAATTTACTGCAATTGAAATTGAACGTTGTAACTAGTGCAATATTTAATATTGGATTTGATATGGAAATTTATTTTAAAAGATTATAAATTTATATGTAGTCAAGAATGATGGAAAATGGTTAACTTTTGAATTTGAATTTAAAGGTGGTTAAATTAATTTAATAATAATTTATATAATTAACATGTAAAAATAGCCATTTTGGCCACTGTCTCGGATTTCGATGATAATAGTTTCATCGGATCCGTAAAAGTGAATTATTGTAGGATTTCAAGTTTCGTAGCGATCGGACTTGTTGTTTGATCGTGTGAGCTCGAAACGCGTAGAAATCAATTTAATGAATTCAATTAAAATAATCTGATTTTAAAAGCTAACTTCTGTATACAATGGAATTTGGATTTGAAACTAGTTCCATTGAGTTTAAAAATATCGAAATCATCTGTTTCGATATATTGGATGACCTGCTTTCATTTTGGAAACGGAACGGGCTTTTCGGGTCGTGTTATCGTTTCGAACCAATTCGATATGTCTGTTCTTCCTTATCTTCCTTTGCCCATATATAGGCTGTTATAAACCATAGCTGTTTCTCATTTCTGATTTCTATACGTATTATTATTTGCTCCATTCTTTCCTCCTTGATGGCAGAAAACCTAATTACCAATTTCAAACCTTAATTTCAATTTCAAATTAAATTTCAAAATCCAAACTCCCCAAACCATAGCAAATTATATATCTTTGAAAAGTCCTCGACGAGGGCAATCTTCTACAGCAATTTATTTTTCGATTCGAGTCACGGTTTGGCCAGAAATCGTCGATTTATCCTCGACCGTCTGTTGCTAGGGTTTCCAATTGGACGATGGATCTTCGATGATGGTTCGATCGGAAGGTGCTGTGTAACAACCCGCATATTTACCGATTTTATATTTAAATATTTTATCGTTAATCGGATTTTGGTCCGAAAAGCTACTTTTTGCATACGGTCAAATTAGGACTCGAGACCACTTCCGTTGAGTTCAAAATGGCGTTTGCGATCTTTTTGAGTGTAAACTTCGATATGTTTGGAGATAGTGAAATTTTCGCCACTTTTTCACTTTGGCTTTGGTTTGGGGCTGAACCATTCACTAACTCAGCCCAACCCCTTCCTTCTCTTCATACTTCATTTCTATTTGCATATACATTCAAGCTTCTTCAAAAATGGTGGAGGGAATGGGAAATTAAAACTCCAAAGCTTTAATCTTCATTGCTAATCCAACATCTACTCCGAATTCAAGTGAAGACATTGATTCAAGCTTGTTGTTGTCTTTGTTTTGCTTCAAGCTTCATCTTCATTGGTTTTTGGTGAAAAGGTGAGATTTTTAATCTCACATCTTGCCTATAACTGTCATTGGACTGTTGGGAATGATTCCCTATCACTTGTGCGCATGCATTTGCATTTGGTTTGGATTGAATTGGTGAGAAACCCAATTTTTCAGCGTTTTTGGCAAAGTCTGGGCCTTAGGTCGCACTGTCTCGAAGTCTCTGTCTGCAGATTTTCGTTCTGGCCTTAGGTCGCTCGCCTGGAGTTAGGTCGTTAGGTCGCGTAGCCATCCCACTTAGGTCGCAAGGCCACTAGGTCGTTAGACCTTTAACACTTTAGGTCGCGTGATCCCATCTCCTTTAGGCCGTTAGGTCCTTATACCTTTAGGTCGCATGACATTGCCTAGGTCGTTAGGTCACGTGGCCATCCCACTTAGGTCGCACGACCTTGTTAGGTCGCTCACCCTTAGCTCGCGTACCTTCTTAGGTCGCGCATCCCACTTAGGTCGCATGACCACTTAGGTCGCACAACCTTGATAGGTCGCGCACACATTTAGGTCGCATGACCTCGTTTTAGACCTTAGGTCATGGCATCGTTAGGTCAGTCGATATTGAATCATTCGCTCTGCCATGCTTAGGTCGCTCGCCTTTAAGCCGCAGCACTTTAGGTCGCTCAGTCTTGTCCCTTGTTCGGTCGCATGACCTTTAATCCCTTAGGTCGCATGACCGTTTACCTCGCTAGGTCGCGACACTTTAGGTCGCGTGACTTAATACCCTTAAGTCGATTCGACCTATTTTACCTACTTTAATTCGGCCATGTTTGGTCGCATGGGTGTTTCTACTTTGATGGATTTGGAACTGATTTCCTTGGATTACATTCACGTCTTCGAACGTGAATTTTTGTTACTTATTGATTCTACCACCAATTTCTGTGATTTGTCACTTTAAAAATATAAAGGTTTCAATACTAGTAGTAAATATCAAATCTCTTTCATCAAAACGATTTCAACTCTATTTTATTACAAAGCTCTTTTTCCTAAACCGTTTTCCAATCTATTAGTATATACAAGCCTTTACTTCACTCGGATGAGAAATCGAATTAAACGACTTAGTAAAACGAGTGGTATGAAACACTTGCGTTCACTTCGTCGGTTAGCTCTTGGACTTGTTCGATTGAACCCTTTTGTGACAATTTTCTAGTGAAGACCTACAGCTTGTTCGTAAATATTTAAGTTAAGCAAGTGGTTATGGGACATGAAGCTAAACTCATATATTTATTAGCTTGGTGTGATCGACACTTCTTGATGATCATTTTTGTGATTTGATTTAGACTAGCAATTGTGCGATGTCTCTTTGTCTGCGAGGGAGACTGGACCTCGTTTATGTGATGTTTCTACTCACATTCGTGGAGCATTCGGCTCATAGGTCTTCGGACCATTCGTGGAGCATTCGCCTCATAGGTCTTCGGACCATTCGTGGAGCATTCGCCTCATAGGTCTTCGGACCATTCGTGGAGCATTCGGCTCATAGGCCTTTCCCCCCCCTTTTATGTGATTTTTGGATTTCTTGTGTTGATTTCTGGAATTTGTGCTTCACCAATTTTCATGATTTTCATTGATATGATATCAATTTTTGTGCATTGGTGAATTTGTGTGTCATTGACTTGTTATGAATACAAGTTTAGGGTATGATACCCTATTTTATCTTTGAGAAGATTCTTGTTATATTGATTAATCTCTTGTTGATTTTCAATTATATACTTATAGTAGTATGCCTCGATAGTTATTACATGTTCATGCCATGTCTTTTACTTTATACCATATCATCTGATATTTATAGCTAGACTGATCCGTTTATTATTTTCTTATAAATAATACTCGGGTCAGACCGAGATGTTACAGGTGCTTCTGCTTGACTTCTCTTCTGGATTATTCTGACTTTTGGCATTACTTAGATTAGTAGTTTTTGGATGTACGCATTTGAGATATAGACTCTATGTTGTGTACTTATTCTTTTGTATAGCACGTGTTGCTATTCTTTGTATTATCGTGGATCTTTCTGACCACTACTCTAATGTACACTTTCACGTGATATATACATATTCATATCTTCTTCCGCCTTTGTGATATGGATGTCTGTGACTGATTTATGTTATGATTACTTCTATGTTTGTTTCCGAAGATTATATATAGCCACCGTATGATAGCTTTGAGTTTGTATTGGTATGTCGGATTTCCTCCTTAAAAGATATGCATCCTATTCGATCTGACATATCGGTGCTCGCACAAAGAAGTTACATGGATGGTCGCTCCTCCACAGCCTTAATCTCCGTGCTAATTGACAGCACTACCTCGTAGTGTTCTTGGTTAGCGTGGGTATAGAGGTGGGGCGTCACAGCTTGGTATCAAAGCCAAACTTCGGAACAATGTAGAATAACTTAACAAGGATCATCGTCCTAAGTCCAACTTAGGAGTCGTGCCGTAGGATTTAAGTCGAGTCTTCGAACCGACTCATCCTATTTCCTCCTATGAATCCTTGTTTTATCTATCAAGACTTGCTTGATATATATTTGGAGAATAACTTTTCTTCTTTTCTCTTCCTTAAAGAAGAGAATGTCTAGACCAGGTCGTCCTAGAGCTAGACCATCTACTGTTACTCCCCAGGATGGAGTTTTTATGACTGCTCAACAGCTTCTTGATTTAGTAAAGAATGCTCAAGCAGTTGGTCCTAATCAGGAACCTACTCATCCTAAGTCTGGATTTGCACGTTTGTGCAACGATTATACCAACTTGGGTAGGAAACCATTCAAAGGTTCTGAAACTATTATTGAAGTCCAGGCTTGGTTAAGAACATGCGATCGAATCTTTTCTCGCATGAATCTTGTCGATCTTCACCGTGTTCAGGTGGCTTCCAGTATGCTCCAAGAGAGAGCATTGGATTGGTATGAACTTCTTATTTCTGAAATTAATGAAGCAGATCTTACCTGGGAGCAATTTCGGGAGCGCTTCGAATTAAAATTCGTACCAGAAGCAGAGAAGGTAACATTGGCTCGTCGTTTCATAGACCTTGTTCAAGGTGAATCCTCTGTGACAGGTTATGTCGCATCCTTCGAGTCACTGTCTAAATATGGGGTTGAATACATCAACACCCCATTGAAGAAGAATCAAAGATTCATCTATGGCTTAAACAAAAATCTCAAGAAGCCATTACTTCTGAAATTAGAAGTCTCTTTTGATCAGCTTATTGATATCGCTCTTCGTCTTGAAGAGGCCGATAAAGAGTGTGATGTTGAAGTTGTGGGTGCCAAACAGAACTTCAACAATGATATGAAAAGGCCTATTATGTTCAAAGGCCCCAACACCAATAAGAAAGGGAAGCAAGAGACTTCGGTAGCAAGGACCCCTACCTCTAGCAGTGGGCAATGCTACAATTGTGGTTCCATGGACCAATATGTGAGGGAGTGTCCGAAACCCCTTCATTGTCGCTATTGTAAAGATTCGGGTCACCATATATCTTCTTGTCCCAAACTTCAAAGTAGGGGAGGGGGAAAGCTAAATGCGCCTAGTGACACTTCTCGTGGTCAAGGTACTCCTCATTCAATCCTTGATGACATTTATTTTGTGATTATCTTATTCAAGTTCTTTTTTATATGAGTTCATCTCATTATTTTTATCAAAAGAACTTGTGATTCATTTTCTTTAAACATTTTTGGGCTTGTTGACTTCTTTATGGATTGCGAATCCGGTTGGTGGATCCGCAACACTCAATTTGCTTTTTATTTATGTCGAAATTATTTTATGTGATTTTTCTTTCCAAGCCGATTTTTACTTATGCTTCGGAATTGACATTTGTAAGGATTGGCTTAATTATTACGAAGTCATATCCTTTGTCCCGTGTGGGCTATTCATCTTCGACATTTTTAATCTGCTAAGCAGATCCCCGTTTTTCCTTTGTGATTTTGGTCCAATTTGATGGCATCATTGTTTTCGATGGGGAAATTTGTTCTCCACCTCGATCATAAATCTTTGGAATATTTATTTCTCATAAGGAACTTAATTTGCGTCAACCCCGTTGGCTCAAGTTCCTTGTATCTTATGATCTTTCTACCAAATTCATCGGACGTTTCGATGTACTTTGTTTTGTTGAGCTTCGTCTCATTTCTTTTATGGACTCGCGTCCGATGTTCTTTTATGGTGTTTCGAATTATTTGAGTTTCCGTTCATTGGACGTACCGTTGTTGTACTATGTCGGTATTCGGAGTTATTCGAGTTTCCACTTTCTTAGGCGTATCGCTTTTTGTGCTACGCTGTTGCACCGGCTCAATTTTATGTTATTCATGACGTTTTCTCACGTCTTTTATTTACGGAAATGCCTTTGGGATTCCGATTTTTATTCTTAAGCCCGGTGTTATTGTGGAAGTTGAAGTTTCGCCTATTTGACTTATGAGCAACAATCTATTCGCATCCTTGCTTTGGAGGTTGAGCGCCTTCGAAATAAAGATGTTTTTCTTGTGAGAGTTCAATGATTCTCAAAAACCCCAAAGATTGCACTTGGGAAATCTAGAGGATTTATCGAGCGAACGCGTTCGGACTTACTCTTTCATGCTCTTTATGGTGGACTTCTTATTTCAATTTTCTTTTGTGTTAATATGCTTTTATGGTTGTTACTTTTTATTTCCATCTTATTTATTGCGAGGACGCAATTTCTTTAAGGAGGGGAGTCTGTAACAACCCGCATATTTATCGATTTTATAATTAAATATTTTATCGTTAATCGAATTTTGGTCCGAAAAGCTACTTTTTGCATATGGTCAAATTAAACTCGAGACCACTTCCGTTGAGTTCAAAATGACGTTTGCGATCTTTTTGAGTGTAAACTTCGATATGTTTGGAGATAGTGAAATTTTCGCCACTTTTTCACTTTGGCTTTGGTTTGGGGCTGAACCATTCACTAACTCAGCCCAACCCCTTCCTTCTCTTCATACTTCATTTCTATTTGCATATACATTCAAGCTTCTTCAAAAATGGTGGAGGGAATGGGAAATTAAAACTCCAAAGCTTTAATCTTCATTGCTAATCCAACATCTACTCCGAATTCAAGTGAAGACATTGATTCAAGCTTGTTGTTGTCTTTGTTTTGCTTCAAGCTTCATCTTCATTGGTTTTTGGTGAAAAGGTGAGATTTTTAATCTCACATCTTGCATATAACTATCATTGGACTGTTGGGAATGATTCCTTATCACTTGTGCGCATGCATTTGGTTTGGATTGAATTGGTGAGAAACCTAATTTTTCAGCGTTTTTGGCAAAGTCTGGGCCTTAGGTCGCACTGTCTCGAAGTCTCTGTCTGCAGATTTTCGTTCTGGCCTTAGGTCGCTCGCCTGGAGTTAGGTCGCGTGGCCATCCCACTTAGGTCGCAAGGCCACTAGGCCGTTAGACCTTTAACACATTAGGTCGCGTGATCCCATCTCCTTTAGGCCATTAGGTCCTTATACCTTTAGGTCGCATCACCTTGCCTAGGTCGTTAGGTCGCGTGGCCATCCCACTTAGGTCGCACGACCTTGTTAGGTTGCTCACCCTTAGCTCGCGTACCTTCTTAGGTCGCGCATCCCACTTAGGTCGCATGACCACTTAGGTCGCACAACCTTGATAGGTCGCGCACCCCTTTAGGTCACATGACCTCGTTTTAGACCTTAGGTCGTGGCATCGTTAGGTCGCTCGATATTGAATCATTCGCTCTGCCATGCTTAGGTCGCTCGCCTTTAAGCCGCAGCACTTTAGGTCGCTCGGTCTTGTCCCTTGTTCGGTCGCATGACCTTTAACCCCTTAGGTCGCATGACCGTTTACCTCGCTAGGTCGCGTGACTTAATACCCTTTAGTCGATTCGACCTATTTTACCTACTTTAATTCGGCCATGTTTGGTCGCATGGGTGTTTCTACTTTAATGGATTTGGAACTGATTTCCTTGGATTACATTCACGTCTTCGAACGTGAATTTTTGTGACTTATTGATTCTACCACCAATTTCTGTGATTTGTCACTTTAAAATTATAAAGGTTTCAATACTAGTAGTAAATATCAAAGCTCTTTCATCAAAACGATTTCAACTCTATTTTATTACAAAGCTCTTTTTCCTAAACCGTTTTCCAATCTATTAGTATATACAAGCCTTTACTTCACTCGGATGAGAAATCGAATTAAACGACTTAGTAAAACGAGTGGTATGAAACGCTTGCGTTCAATTCGTCGGTTAGCTCTTGGACTTGTTCGATTGAACCCTTTTGTGACAATTTTCTAGTGAAGACCTACAGCTTGTTCGTAAATATTTAAGTTAAGCAAGTGGTTATGGGACATGAAGCTAAACTCATATATTTACTAGCTTGGTGTGATCGACACTTCTTGATGATCATTTTTGTGATTTGATTTAGACTAGCAATTGTGCGATGTCTCTTTGTCTGCAAGGGAGACTGGACCTCGTTTATGTGATGTTTCTACTCACATTCGTGGAGCATTCGGCTCATAGGTCTTCGGACCATTCGTGGAGCATTCGGACCATTCGTGGAGCATTCGGCTCATAGGTCTTCGGACCATTCATGGAGCATTCGGCTCATAGGTCTTCGGACCATTCGTGGAGCATTCGGCTCATAGGCCTTCCCCCCTTTTATGTGATTTCTGGATTTCTTGTGTTGATTTCTAGAATTTGTGCTTCACCAATTTTCATGATTTTCATTGATATGATATCAATTTTTGTGCATTGGTGAATTTGTGTGTCATTGACTTGTTATGAATACAAGTTTAGGGTATGATACCCTATTTTATCTTTGAGAAGATTCTTGTGATATTGATTAATCTCTTGTTGATTTTCAATTATATACTTATAGTAGTATGCCTCGATAGTTATTACATGTTCATGCCATGTCTTTTACTTTATACCATATCATCTGATATTTATAGCTAGACTGATCCGTTTATTATTTTCTTATAAATAATACTCGGGTCAGACCGAGATGTTACAGGTGCTTCTGCTTGACTTCTCTTTTGGATTATTCTGACTTTTGGCACTACTTAGATTAGTAGTTTTTGGATGTACGCATTTGAGATATAGACTCTATGTTGTGTACTTATTCTTTTGTATAGCACGTGTTGCTATTCTTTGTATTATCGTGGATCTTTCTGACCACTACTCTGATGTACACTTTCACGTGATATATACATATTCATATCTTCTTCCGCCTTTGTGATATGGATGTCTGTGACTGATTTATGTTATAATTACTTCTATGCTTGTTTCCGAAGATTATATATAGCCACCGTGTGATAGCTTTGAGTTTGTATTGGTATGTCGGATTTCCTCCTTAAAAGATATGCATCCTATTCGATCTGACATATCGGTGCTCGCACAAAGAAGTTACATGGATGGTCGCTCCTCCACGGCCTTATTCTCCATGCTAATTGACAGCACTACCTCGTAGTGTTCTTGGTTAGCGTGGGTATAGAGGTGGGGCATCACATGCTGCGTCGTCGAGGAGGCTAAAGGAAGTTCATCCATATGGCTACATCGTGTCGAAGGGGATCGATTTTGCCAAAAATCGATGGGTTTTGGCCGTTTTACAGCGATGGTGGCGAGTGCCAGAGGGCGGCGGAGGTCGCGGCAAACCTGCCGTAGGCGTGGCCAGTTGTGGGGGTTGCGACGCCGTGCTCTAATGGTTGCGATAGTAGGAGTAGCGGCGGCGGTTTGGACGTTGACAAGGCGGTGGTTGATGTTCAGGGTTCGAATTCGTGCCTGTGCAGGGTTTCGCGAGGTAGAGGTAGGTGACGTGTTAACTTATTTGATTTTTATTTATTTTAATTAAATTTAAATTTTCATGTGTTCTAACATCAATAACTTTTGCATACGAGCTCGGATTCACGCGTGGTTTTCTTTGTTGCGATCGTATCGAAATTGCGGACATTATGGAACTAGTTTGGCTGCATTCTAAGATTGTTATATTTTTAGGCCTAAATTGGATTTTAAATCGATTGAAAATCAAAGGTGAGTGATTTAATCCACTCACAACTACTGAACCATCTTATGTTAGTTAGATTTAATTTATGATGTGATTAGAAATTTATTAGTTGTTGTTTGGTATTTTAAACTGTCATTTAAATTAAATTTGAATATATTGAATTAAATTGCCATTTAAATTAAATATTGAATTTAAATTGTTGGTTAAATGCTAGATAATGATAGCCAGTTAATTGTTGTGATTTATTGGTTGATTTGAATGATGATTGTGATGGATGCTTATTTGTTGACATTTTGGGTGATTGGATATTATATTTATTTTATATGTTGTTATCACAGTGCAAGTTCCCTTAGTTATTGTTAGGAAATCACTATGGGTTGAAATGATACATACATGAATGGTCTTATAGATTAGGGAAAAATCGTTATGGGTTGAAATGATAAACTCGAATGATTTTATGGATTTTGAATTTTACTCAGGATTGCGGGTTGAAATGATATATACCCATAAATTTATATTATTGTGAGTTGAAATAATATATATCTGTATCACTTGACCATAGGGTAGAAAATTATATATACGGACACCGGTTGGTTAAATTAAATGATTTTAAATCCTTCAATTTTGAATCTAGATAAATGATATTATGAAATAAAATTTGATTTATATGAACTGAATTATTTTCAAAATGCAAGCTTTATAATGTTGAAATTGAAATTGGTTTAAATGAACTGTTTAAAGAATTTAAATTGGAATTTTAAAAGTTGAATTTTGAAATATAAATGAAATTTATGAAAAATGAGTTATTGTAAACGTTTGAATATTTAAACTTTGAAATCTATTGAATTTGAAGTGGTTTAAATTTGTATTTCAAACATGGATTTGAAATCGATATAAATTGAAATGGTTTTAATGAGAGTTTGAATTGAAAGATTAAAATTGAGTTTGTTGATTTGAAATCTGGATACGGTCCAGATTTGTTGAAATGGAAGAAATAGTTTAATTTGATATTATTTTCAAATTATTTATTTTAATATAAACTATTAAAAAAAAATATTATTTTAAAAATTTAGATTATTTAGATTTTCAGACTATTTACTATATAAATCATTTCTAATAATCAAACCATTTTATGTTAGCTATTTTAACTGTTTTAAAATTCTTAAACCATTTAGACTATTAAACTATTTTAAACTATTAAAACTATTTTAAACTATTATAAACTATTTTTAATACATTAACTATTTTTAATATATAACCTATTTTAATATATAAACTATTTCTAATATATAAACTATTTTAATCTATAATCTATTTTTAAGAATATAAACTATTTTTAATGTATAACTATTCCAATATATAAACTACTTTCAATATTCAAACTGTTAAAATTGGAACTGTTATGATTTAGATTTAATTGATTTAAAGGCAATATTTTGATATGAGGGTTTAACCTATTTTGGGGTGTAATTTTTGAATGAATATGATTTCGAAAGTGATGATTTCGAAATTGAATATGATTGCGAAAGTGATATGACTTTGAAATGAATATGATATTTTGATATGAAGTATGAACTGTTTGAAATGTAAAGGAACCAACCGGTGTGAAATAAGTGTTTGGTTGTTAAAGAGACTGGGATCGTATATTGTCATACTCTCTGCCAATACCGAAAACCACTTTAACAACTGTGCACGTGGTGGAGAATCCAGAATGAAGTAGGATGGTTTGGCGAACGTTACTGTATGAGGTATGAACGCAGCCCTGACCCCCTCGGGTCAGCTTGATGTGACTAAAATAGGAGCCATGCCAGGCCAAGTGAGGTCGCACCTCCGATTGGACACATTTCTTCGATACCATATTTATTACTTTGTGATTGATTTGGTGGTGAAATGACCCTCCTATTTCTACTCTAATTCCATAAGGAATTTTTTTTTTTTAAGGTAAAGAGGATATATATATATAGATAGATATATCATCCATTGCAATTATAATTCTCAGGGTCAATATCTTTCTCCAATAAACCAAATATATCCAGGATCACAATAATCAACCAATATAAATATATCAGTACATTCACAAAGATAAGCACATACATGTGAGGATGTATATGCCTCTCTTGTTTGAATCAGAGTTCTGGAAAACAAGAGGATATTGGATTGCTGATTTTTTTTGACCAAACAATCCACTGGAAACATAAACTTTAGTCTGTTTATCCTAACTAAGAAGTGATCAAGTAATAATCAGTGGAAAGCAAGCTTTTAATATAGATGTTTGTGTTAAAGTCTGAATGGTATCAAACTCAGGCTAAAAGAAAGCGGGTCATAAGAGAACACAAGCAACATCTAGGCGTAATGGAAACGCGCCTAACTTATACACGAGGGGTCATGAGTTCGAGTACTATGCTGGTTGGTTCAAACACAATTTTTGTTTTTTTTTCCTTTTTCATTTTTCTCCTGTACAGTTTGGAACCTGTTATCTACCTATATCTGCACATATATACTTTATTTTTGCCTATATTCTATCATACAAAACAATAATTCTTGCTTTATTATTTTTGAATCCCATTCCTACAACCTGGAAGGCTTCATGATTGATGTAAATTAAGGGTCTGTTGCTTGGGTTTTGTAAATGATAGAAGTGTTTATCATTATCCAGGTTTGAATTTCTTCTCACAAAATCTGTCTGGAATTAAGAATGCATTTGGTTAGAATCTGAGTGAAATTCAGATTCTTATCACAAATACAAAGGAAAAAGGTGTGGTAATATTTGCACTAAACATGTTTATGTGCATATATATCTGCAACTATTTGGATCTGGCTTACAATTCCCTTATTACAAATCCTTTCTTTAAAAATAGGACATGAGACATTTGTATGAAACAAGTTTAATTATGGGAACCTTGCAGCCATATAAAACATTCAACCTATGCCTATTTTCTTTTGTATACATATGCCATGGCAGAAAATAAAACCATTTAATTTACTGAGAATCAACTATCCAGATTTTCCAAAACTTAAATCCTTTCCAAAGACTCAAGATTGACTAATACATTTATAAAATGTAATCATTCGATTTTAACATGGTGTTCTTGCTAAATCCACTTACAAGATTTGATTAATTTTTTTTTTTTACATAACAGATATTTAACTTGGTTCATAGATTCCAGATACAAGTCAATCTCTTAATAAAATACCTAACAAAATATCCATCCAATATTCAACACTTAATACAAGTAGCAATTCAAATTGTCAATACATGCAGATTTCAACATTTAGGCTCTTATCTAACTAAGTTTAGCATGCTATATCTTCTTCTCAAAGCCTTGCTCCTACTCCTACTTAGTTGCTGCAATCCCTGAAAAAGCATTTGAAACTGCCTCATTTTAAATGAGACACCCCAGATGCCATTAGCACACTAGGGTCAGACACATGTCTGGTATGAGAAAGCTCACAAAAATAATTAGTTAAATTAGGTTAAAGTCAAGTTAAGTACATATACAGAAAGTTCGGCTCCTTGGAATCAGGCAAATACTTGTGTGCATGCTCTGTGTCATTGTGCATGTGCACACTTTAATTTTCTTTCCAGCTACTACATATATAAATATGGCACATACATTCAAGCATACAATTCAATCATAGTCAAACAATCATTCATACCAAACAGGAAAATAACCAATATGAGTTAAATCATTTATCCAATTCTCATATTTCAAATCTGGGAAAAACTCTAGTTTTCTCATCATCTCAAGTATTATTCCCTTGGTATATTTATCTATCCTTGGTCTCATCTGCAATATTTATGAATCAATGGACACACTGTAATGAACTAATTCACTCCATTACACAAAGATCTCAGGACTTAAACAAGCCATGTGTCAACTTGTGTTACTCAAGCACACAAGTCATTCCTGCAGTGTTCTTGACCCCAATTTCCTAATCAGGTTTAAGTTAATAATAACTCTTTTGATTTTTCATGACAAAACCATTCAGTGATTCATTTCATTAGCTAAAAACATCCATAACATGGCATCTCATATTATTCATGACCATACAGAGGCAAACAAGCAAACAACCATTGGTGATCACAAAATAAGGTTCTGTATATATATATATTCATCCTGGTATTTAAAAGGAGTTTAGGCAACTAACATTGGCTTATGGTTTCTGGGAGAGTTTTTCTTTTGCAAACATTTGTGCTTGAGTTAAACTCAGGATGACCTGGTTTCACTGAATCACAAAATTTTGTTTGCTATGCATTTTATTGGATCAGGAGCATCAGCACATAGGCAACCCTATTGCACCCCTAATTCCTTTCTATTTCAAGCCTCAGCACTTATACATGAGTATATTGCAGCTCAACATTATTTACATCTTTCTGGGTTGAGCCAAAACCAATACTACTTGCCTATTCTCAACATTTTATTTTCTGGGTATTTGTTTATATCCCTAAACATTAACATATCAGAGATCTGAGTGTATAAAACAGATATGTATACTAACAACACATAAAACTTTGTTATAATAAAACAAGTGATCAACCAAAGAGAATCAAAACATTTTCAGATTTAAATTCACAGATAAGCATTCATATATGAAAATTCTCTTTTAAGAAAAATACTTATAACTGGCTGCCTACATTAGGACTTATTGCCTTAGATTTTTGAGTGAGTTTTCTCACCTAGCTATCTTCTTTGTTTCCTTAATTAATTGATGAGCTTTTGCCCTTAGCCTCAAGCTCTCTTCCTTCCCTTGTCTTATGATTTCTATGGTGTTGTTTTTTTTTCAAAATTCTTTTCTGAGGAGGAGAGGAGGCTGCTGCATATACATGTATATATATACAGGGTCTCTCTTAGGGTTTTGGGTATTGGCTAAGGCCATTTTTGCCCACCAGAAAAATCATGTTATCTGCATTTTTTAAACCCAAAGTTTTACCCTTCCCGGCTTAATTTGGGTGAAGAGAAAAGTGGTTACACATTTTTTTCAGAAATTTGCTTTTCAGAAAATACTTTTCCCCTTGTCTACAATCATGCTAAAAATGTGACTTGATTTTGTTATTTATTAAATACTCTTTTCTAATTCTGCCTATACCAAGCACTTCCCTGTTTTATCTTATTTTTTTCTATTTTTAGCTTTCATGCAAATGGTATGTACTTCCTTCATTTATTTATAAGAGGCTTATTCCTTTTTATATCTTCATTCTTTTTATTTCTGCTTATATTAAAATATGTCTGTATATTTTATTTCACTAGTTTAAACTCTAGTATTTTATTAACACATATATATTTATATAAGTCTTACTGAAATAATTAGTACACCCACCTATATATTCATACATCATTCTATACTGACACACACACATGCACATGTACACTCAAAAATATTCAGTAGCATTCATATATACATTTACTCATGCATACTACTTTTAAGAATTTAATCTACATATATATATATATATATTTCCATACACATCAATATGTATGTATTCTTGGAGTTCAAGGTTTTAGCTTATATTCATGTGCATTTCCTGTGCACACATGTACACACACTGATACACTATCAAGCTATATCAATTCCTCCTTCAAAATTTATTTAAAAATTATTTTAAATTCATTTATATTTTTCAGAATAAATTCCTAAAATCTTGGGTCATTACATACACCCCTCCTTTTAGAAATTGTGTCCCACAATTTTCCTAAGCTTAAAATAAATTTTAAACTTAATTCAGAGAACAAATATATTCTCTACCAAATAGATTCTTATTTCTATACTAACTAAAAATATATTCATCCAAAATAAAGAAAACAATCAAAAATCAGAATTACCTTAATCTGAAAATAGCTTAGGATAATTCATCCTAACTTTGTCTTCTAATTCCCATGTGCAATCACTAGGATCAAGACTCCACTGTACCTTCACAAGTTTCAGAGATTTATTCCTCAACTTCTTCACATCTTTTGCCAAGATTCCCACTGGATCCTTTTCATAAATCAAATTAGGATTTATCTGCACTTGGGTTGGGGTTCAAGAATTTCTGCCTTGTCATGGACCCATCTTCTCAATTGTGATACATGAAAAACATCATGTATACCTTGCATGTTTTCTGGTAATTCCAACTTATATGCCAAGGGACCAATTCTCTCCAGAATTTTGTATGGTCCAATATATCTTGGGGTTAATTTGCCTTGTTTTCCAAACCTCAGCACATTTTTCATGGGTGAGATTTTGATGAAAACAAAATTTCCCACCTCATATTCTACCTGCCTCCTTCTCATGTCTGCAAATTTCTTTTGCCTATCTTGAGCTGCTGTCATTCTTCTTCTTACCAATTCAATTTTCTCCTTGGTTTCTTGTATGTACTCAGGTCCTAAAATAGACCTTTCTCCTGCCTCTACCCAGCAAACAGGTGACAAACAGGGTTTACCATATAAGGCTTCAAATGGAGCCATTCCTATGGTGCTTTGGTAGCTGCTGTTGTATGTAAATTCAACTAGATAAAGATAATCTTCCCAGTTGCCCCCAAAATCCAGTATACATGCCCTCAACATGTCCTCCAAAACTTTGTTTACCACCTCAGTCTGCCCATCTGATTGAGGATGGTAGGCAGTACTTAAACATAGTTCACTTCCCATTGCTTCTTGAAAGCTTCTCCAGAATTTTGAAGTGAAGATGGTATCCCTATCACTCACAATGGTTTTGGGAATGCCATGTAACTTTACCACTTCTTTTATAAAAATTTGAGCTAGTTTTGGTGCTGTTCTTTCTGACTTGACTGGGATGAAGTGTGCTACCTTGGTTAGCCTATCAACTATCACCCATATACTTGTATTACCTCTCTTAGATCTAGGCAGTCCATCTATGAAGTCCATAGATATGTCTTCCCACTTCCACTGTGGTACACTAAGAGGTTGCATCAACCCTGATGGTCTTTGAGTTTCAGCCTTGACTTGTTGGCAAGTCATACATTTGGCAATGTACTTAGCTATATCAGATTTCATCCCCTTCCACCAGAAGTCTCTTTTCAAATTTTGATACATTTTTGTGTTACCTGGGTGTATGGAGTATTTACTTCTGTGATATTCATTCAATATCTCCTTCTTCAATTCTATGTCCTCTGGTACACACATCCTATTCTGGTATCTCATATAACCATCTTTATCAATGTGGTGGTTCATTACTTCCTCCCCTCTTGAGAGGAGCATTCTCTTCTCTAATAAGTGAGCATCTTGTTCTTGCATTTTTCCTACCTTCAGAATTAAATCTGGTTGAAGTGTCATTAAGCTTAACTTCCCTTTATCTTCTTGTGCACCATGCATCTGCTCATTAATGTGCACACAACCATTCTCCCCAATCTCTAACTCAGTTAGCAAAAATAAGTTTTTAAATTCTTCTATCATCATCATAGCCAATTTAGCATGCTGTCTACTTAGAGCATCTGCAACTTTGTTTGCTTTACCTGGTGTATAAAGTATGTCAAAGTCATAGGCAGCTAAGAACTCCACCCATCTATGTTGCCTCATGTTCAAATCTTTTTGTGAAAACAAATATTTTAGAGACTTGTGGTCAGTGTAAAGTTCAAACTTAGTGCCTAACAAATAATGTCTCCAAAGTTTTAAAGCATATATCACAGCTGCTAATTCGAGATCATGTGTGGCATACCTTACTTCATGGGGTTTAAGTTGTCTGGATGCATATGCAATGACTTGGCCTTGTTGCATCAACACTGCACCCAAGCCAAATCCACTAGCATCAGTGTATACCACTAATTCTTCATTTCCATGTGGTACCTTTAGAATTGGAGCATTCACCAATGCCTCCTTCAACTGTTCAAAAGACTTTTCACATTTTTCTGACCAAACAAAAGCTTGGTTCTTCCTGGTTAGGTTAGTGAGTGGTGTAGAAATTTTTGAAAAATCTTTTATAAACCTCCTATAATACCCTGCCATCCCCATAAATGACCTCACTTCACTCACAGTGCTTGGCCTCTTCCATGCTTGAATAGCCACTACTTTATTGGGGTTCACAGAAATTCCTTTGGCAGATATAACATGGCCAAGAAAATGTACTTCCTCTTTCCAAAACACACATTTTGAAAATTTTGCCTTTAAATCTTTTTCCCTTAATCTAGACAAAACCAGGTGCAAATGATGCTTATGTTCTTCCACTGTCTTGGAATAAATCAAAATGTCATCTATAAAAATAAGCACAAACTTGTCTAAACAATCTCTAAAGGTTCTGTTTATTAAATCTACAAAGTAAGATGGTGCATTGGTCAAGCCAAATGGCATAACCAAAAATTCATACAACCCATACCTAGTGTTAAAGGCAGTGTACTTGATGCTTGATTCTTCCACCTTCATTTGATGAAAACCAGATGCTAAGTCTAGTCTAGAAAATACTTTTGCCCCTGCTAATTGATCAAAAAGATCATCTATTCTTGGCAATGGGTATTTATTTTTAATAGTTACTTTGTTTAATTCTCTATAATCTATGCAGAGTCTTAAGGAGCCATCTTGCTTCTTAACAAATACCACTGGTGCTCCCCAGCAAGAATTACTTGGTCTTATAAAACCCTTTTCTTCCAATTCTTCTAACTGTTTCTTTAATTCTTTTAGTTCATTTGGCCCCATTCTAGTTGGCTTTTTAATCACTGGGCTTGCTCCTGGAACTAGATTGATCTGGAATTCTACTGGTCTATGGTGTGGAATACCCTTGACCTCACCAAACACATCCAAATATTCATTGACTATGGGAATTTCTTCAATGGTTAGTTCACTGAAATCTTTTTCTGAGTCAACTAAATGATATAGTTTTCCTTCCTTAGCTACCTCACATAAAACTGTGATTCTCTGGCCTCTAGAATTTTGCAATGATATGGTGGATGAGTCTAAATTAATTATGGCTTTAAATTGCCTTAACCAGTCTACCCCCAATATAACACCTATATTTGGGTAATTCAAAACATATAAATTGGAAATAAAAATATTTCCTCCTATGTTTAATTCCACATCCACACAAATCATATTTAAAACACTAGAACTCCCCAATGGACTGTGTATATGCAATGGGGTTTCAACCAATATGCAATTCAGTTTTAGCATTTTAACCAATTCATAAGAAATTAAAGAGTGAGTTGCCCCAGTATCATATACTACTGTTATGGGTATGGTACAAATAAGTAATGTACCTTCCACTTGGCTATGGTTTACAGTGTTACTCTCCACTGTGGCTTTGCCTTTTCCTTCCAAATTTGCCAATTTGCCTTGCTGTTTATACTCAGGACAATTCCTCTTCATATGCCCCTCTTTCCCACATAGATAGCATTTGAAAGCTCCTCCTTTCAATTCTGGACATCTTGGTTTGATATGCCCTTCCTTTCCACACTGATGGCACACAATTTTCTTCTTGTTTTCCTTAGCTTTGACATCTCCAGTGCTTTTGTTACTAGCCTCTTCTTTCTTCTTATCATAAGGGTGATACCTCCCCTTACCTTTCTTGATATTATTGCTCTTAAAATTTCTGAACTTCTCCCTTTCCTTGTCATGCTGCTCCAACCTCAAAGCTAAGTCTATCACATGGTCAAAAGTCTTGTCTGCATAGGGTAACATGGCTCTGCTAAGTCCTGGGTTCAGACCTTTTATGTACCTATCATTTTTAGATGCCTCATCTGCCACAAGCATTGCTCCATATGTGGAAAGCCCTTCAAACTTTTGAGTGTATTCTGTGACAGTCATGGTTCCTTGTCTAAGTCTAATGAATTCTTCTAGCAAGGTAGTCTTTGCTGATGCTGGTACAAACCTTGCTTCCAACATTTCTTTGAATTGATTCCAAGTGATTTCATTCTCATTCCTTCCTGCAATGATTACTTCCCACCAGCCTAAAGCTACTCCTTTTAGCTGTCTTGAAGCCACTTGCCTCTTCCTTTGATCATCAAGTTGCATGTCATTGAAAATTCTTTCCAATGTTCTCAACCATGTTTGAATTTCCATGATATTCTCTGTCCCTTCAAAGCTTTTGCCTCCTAAATGAGTATATGTCTTAAGTAATTTTGAGAGTTCTTCATAGGGATTTTCTTGCCTTTGTCCTGCCCCATCCCTAAATGCTCTCACCAAGTCTTGCAAATTGACCATTGGTGGTGCATGGGAAGATCCTGCTCCCTGATTTGGTGGTCTCCCTACCATAGTTTGCTAATAATAATTTACATAGCTGGTTAGTTTGATTGGTAATTTGGTTGTTTCAGTGGGTTTTTTTTTCACACTGAACACATTGTTATATATATATATATTTAGTTCCTTTAAATTTTATTTCTATCTAAGAACTTGATCCTTACTTCTACTATGTTGAATAACATAGCTCTGATACCAACTGAAATGACCCTCCTATTTCTACTCTAATTCCATAAGGAATTTTTTTTTTAAGGTAAAGAGGATATATATATATATAGATAGATATATCATCCATTGCAATTATAATTCTCAGGGTCAATATCTTTCTCCAATAAACCAAATATATCCAGGATCACAATAATCAACCAATATAAATATATCAGTACATTCACAAAGATAAGCACATACATGTGAGGATGTATATGCCTCTCTTGTTTGAATCAGAGTTCTGGAAAACAAGAGGATATTGGATTGCTGATTTTTTTTGACCAAACAATCCACTGGAAACATAAACTTTAGTCTGTTTATCCTAACTAAGAAGTGATCAAGTAATAATCAGTGGAAAGCAAGCTTTTAATATAGATGTTTGTGTTAAAGTCTGAATGGTATCAAACTCAGGCTAAAAGAAAGCGGGTCATAAGAGAACACAAGCAACATCTAGGCGTAATGGAAACGCGCCTAACTTATACACGAGGGGTCACGAGTTCGAGTACTATGCTGGTTGGTTCAAACACAATTTTTGTTTTTTTTTTCCTTTTTCATTTTTCTCCTGTACAGTTTGGAACCTGTTATCTACCTATATCTGCACATATATACTTTATTTTTGCCTATATTCTATCATACAAAACAATAATTCTTGCTTTATTATTTTTGAATCCCATTCCTACAACCTGGAAGGCTTCATGATTGATGTAAATTAAGGGTCTGTTGCTTGGGTTTTGTAAATGATAGAAGTGTTTATCATTATCCAGGTTTGAATTTCTTCTCACAAAATCTGTCTGGAATTAAGAATGCATTTGGTTAGAATCTGAGTGAAATTCAGATTCTTATCACAAATACAAAGGAAAAAGGTGTGGTAATATTTGCACTAAACATGTTTATGTGCATATATATCTGCAACTATTTGGATCTGGCTTACAATTCCCTTATTACAAATCCTTTCTTTAAAAATAGGACATGAGACATTTGTATGAAACAAGTTTAATTATGGGAACCTTGCAGCCATATAAAACATTCAACCTATGCCTATTTTCTTTTGTATACATATGCCATGGCAGAAAATAAAACCATTTAATTTACTGAGAATCAACTATCCAGATTTTCCAAAACTTAAATCGTTTCCAAAGACTCAAGATTGACTAATACATTTATAAAATGTAATCATTCGATTTTAACATGGTGTTCTTGCTAAATCCACTTACAAGATTTGATTAATTTTTTTTTTTTACATAACAGATATTTAACTTGGTTCATAGATTCCAGATACAAGTCAATCTCTTAATAAAATACCTAACAAAATATCCATCCAATATTCAACACTTAATACAAGTAGCAATTCAAATTGTCAATACATGCAGATTTCAACATTTAGGCTCTTATCTAACTAAGTTTAGCATGCTATATCTTCTTCTCAAAGCCTTGCTCCTACTCCTACTTAGTTGCTGCAATCCCTGAAAAAGCATTTGAAACTGCCTCATTTTAAATGAGACACCCCAGATGCCATTAGCACACTAGGGTCAGACACATGTCTGGTATGAGAAAGCTCACAAAAATAATTAGTTAAATTAGGTTAAAGTCAAGTTAAGTACATATACAGAAAGTTCGGCTCCTTGGAATCAGGCAAATACTTGTGTGCATGCTCTGTGTCATTGTGCATGTGCACACTTTAATTTTCTTTCCAGCTACTACATATATAAATATGGCACATACATTCAAGCATACAATTCAATCATAGTCAAACAATCATTCATACCAAACAGGAAAATAACCAATATGAGTTAAATCATTTATTCAATTCTCATATTTCAAATCTGGGAAAAACTCTAGTTTTCTCATCATCTCAAGTATTATTCCCTTGGTATATTTATCTATCCTTGGTCTCATCTGCAATATTTATGAATCAATGGACACACTGTAATGAACTAATTCACTCCATTACACAAAGATCTCAGGACTTAAACAAGCCATGTGTCAACTTGTGTTACTCAAGCACACAAGTCATTCCTGCAGTGTTCTTGACCCCAATTTCCTAATCAGGTTTAAGTTAATAATAACTCTTTTGATTTTTCATGACAAAACCATTCAGTGATTCATTTCATTAGCTAAAAACATCCATAACATGGCATCTCATATTATTCATGACCATACAGAGGCAAACAAGCAAACAACCATTGGTGATCACAAAATAAGGTTCTGTATATATATATATTCATCCTGGTATTTAAAAGGAGTTTAGGCAACTAACATTGGCTTATGGTTTCTGGGAGAGTTTTTCTTTTGCAAACATTTGTGCTTGAGTTAAACTCAGGATGACCTGGTTTCACTGAATCACAAAATTTTGTTTGCTATGCATTTTATTGGATCAGGAGCATCAGCACATAGGCAACCCTATTGCACCCCTAATTCCTTTCTATTTCAAGCCTCAGCACTTATACATGAGTATATTGCAGCTCAACATTATTTACATCTTTCTGGGTTGAGCCAAAACCAATACTACTTGCCTATTCTCAACATTTTATTTTCTGGGTATTTGTTTATATCCCTAAACATTAACATATCAGAGATCTGAGTGTATAAAACAGATATGTATACTAACAACACATAAAACTTTGTTATAATAAAACAAGTGATCAACCAAAGAGAATCAAAACATTTTCAGATTTAAATTCACAGATAAGCATTCATATATGAAAATTCTCTTTTAAGAAAAATACTTATAACTGGCTGCCTACATTAGGACTTATTGCCTTAGATTTTTGAGTGAGTTTTCTCACCTAGCTCTCTTCTTTGTTTCCTTAATTAATTGATGAGCTTCTGCCCTTAGCCTCAAGCTCTCTTCCTTCCCTTGTCTTATGATTTCTATGGTGTTGTTTTTTTTTCAAAATTCTTTTCTGAGGAGGAGAGGAGGCTGCTGCATATACATGTATATATATACAGGGTCTCTCTTAGGGTTTTGGGTATTGGCTAAGGCCATTTTTGCCCACCAGAAAAATCATGTTATCTGCATTTTTTAAACCCAAAGTTTTACCCTTCCCGGCTTAATTTGGGTGAAGAGAAAAGTGGTTACACATTTTTTTCAGAAATTTGCTTTTCAGAAAATACTTTTCCCCTTGTCTACAATCATGCTAAAAATGTGACTTGATTTTGTTATTTATTAAATACTCTTTTCTAATTCTGCCTATACCAAGCACTTCCCTGTTTTATCTTATTTTTTTCTATTTTTAGCTTTCATGCAAATGGTATGTACTTCCTTCATTTATTTATAAGAGGCTTATTCCTTTTTATATCTTCATTCTTTTTATTTCTACTTATATTAAAATATGTCTGTATATTTTATTTCACTAGTTTAAACTCTAGTATTTTATTAACACATATATATTTATATAAGTCTTACTGAAATAATTAGTACACCCACCTATATATTCATACATCATTCTATACTGACACACACACATGCACATGTACACTCAAAAATATTCAGTAGCATTCATATATACATTTACTCATGCATACTACTTTTAAGAATTTAATCTACATATATATATATATATATTTCCATACACATCAATATGTATGTATTCTTGGAGTTCAAGGTTTTAGCTTATATTCATGTGCATTTCCTGTGCACACATGTACACACACTGATACACTATCAAGCTATATCAATTCCTCCTTCAAAATTTATTTAAAAATTATTTTAAATTCATTTATATTTTTCAGAATAAATTCCTAAAATCTTGGGTCATTACAGGTGGCCACCCCTCGATTTGATTTTGGAAGTGTGTTCCGAGGTGGGCGGTAGTAGCTGCTATGCATTACCACCTGCTTGAATCCGCAAAATGGTAGTATCCTACCCTGGGCATTGCCTCGCATGCCTTGTAATATGCCTTATCATGCCCACTACGAATTTGGATTGTGTCGTACCTATGGAGTGCTCCCTGATAGCCCACTAGTTTACGGTGGAGTTTACAGTATCTGTATAGACTCCATCATTTATATAAAATGTATTAAGGGGGATATGGGTAGCGCCTTAACGCTATTTTAATACTTTGCTTTACTGTAGACATATTATAATAGCGTATTGTACTATGTATGTAGATAGTTTAACGGATCCTTAGAAGATGGAATCCCAAACATCTCTTAAGTTATTACACGCACGTTAGACACTGGATAGTTGATGTAAAACCCCGTATACATCTCTGAAGCCGTTACACTCATATTTACTTATTCTGATTTAACTTACATAAGATCTTTTAGTTCTGACTCAAGTTTTTGTTTTTTCATTGCGCTCTGGTCAGCTTGAGCTTTTCAGTGTTAAAGACCTTATTCTGGAGGACGAAGACTGAGTTTGGTATATTATTATTTGAAAATTTTCCGATGCATCATGTTGTTCCACTGCATTATTTATTTATTACTATATGTATGTATAACTCTGATCTGTATTGTAAAGTGTAATCAAATATTATTTGTAAAATAGCTTCATGAACTGTTTATTCGATTATTATATTTTGTCATTCCGTTGTGAGATTCTGTGTTTGTTTTTCTTTATTTTCTCTTATTTTCTTATTTACCCCCTTAACAATCCTCCCTTTTGAATGGTTTGAGTTGACATGTGTGGTTTATTGTCGATTTAAACCGTCCAAAAAGGTGGGTTGTTACATTTGGTATCAGAGCTTTGGTTTAGCGATAACCTTAGCTTTGTGGAGTCTAACTCATTAGAGATAGGGTTATTAATACACTAGAATGAGTTTGTTAGAGTGTATATATATATAAGAGCGTACTTGTTAGTGTTATAAAGTGTTTTTATATTGTATTAATTTGTTCTGGTGAGTATTTATAAATTTTGGTTGGTATATAGGACGTTATGGCATCGATAGGGATTTCTAAACACTTAATAGGGCAGACCGACACAATATGTTTTCGAAGTACAGGTAAATGAAATAATTTTACCTAGTATTATATCTTGTACATAAAAGAATAAATTTTATAAACGGATATAGTTGTATGTGATATGTTGTTTGTTAGGAAGTGAAATTTTATAAATATTGGTTGCGAAATAGAATTTTACAAATAAAGTAAATATGAATTGGAAATTTGAGAACTTAAGTTCTGGGATGTTCGAAATTGGTTTTCAAATATTTTGGAATATAATATTAGTATTAGTTGGAAGTATTTTCGGATAGAAATATTTTCAATGTAATTTGAAAGAAATGTTTTAAAAGAATTTTAAAGGAAATAAATTCTATACTCCCCTCTTTTGTCGTTGGAAAATAATTTCAGTGATGAGTGCACGCATCATCGACGTTTATTTTTGAGTTTCAAAGTGGGAAGACCACTGTAGTAGCTTTGCTACACATTTGTTTTGATAAACAAAATCTTAATTTTTAATTTCTAAATATGATTGGATGTATAAAAGCTTTGAGTGTGTGTGTGTGTGTGTATATATATATGATTTGAAACGAACCCGGGATTTAGTTCTTAAGTTTCTATAAATTAGGGATTTCAATTATTGTAATGAAATGAAATCTTAATTGTGTTAATAGTTGGAAACTTCTAAAATGAAAAATAAGAAATTAGATGCTAAGTGATTAATGAAATATATAAGAAATTGGAAATTTGTAACTTATAAATCAAAAGATATGAAAATTTAGAAGATTTAATTATTGAATATTTTTGTTAACTAAAATGAATAAGATAAACTTGTGTAGCATTCAATTACATTCTTAAAGCATATATATAACTTACCCGAAATGTTTAAAGTTGAAATGTTAAATAGGAATATGTAATAGAATATTATACAAGTAAAACTTAAGTAATGAAAGTGTTCAATGGAATTATGTTTATAAGTGACGCATTAAGATCTATAAGAATATTATAAACTTAAGTTAATGTTTGAAGTTATTTATAACTAAAGTGAATAGAAAAAGTGAATACTATATTAAGTAAATGTTTATAACTTCAGAAATGTTGAAATGATTCAGAAATAGATTTAATATTCAATGACACTATATAATAAAGGATGAATGTCAATTAAGAAGTTAAGAGACTTAAGTTGAATGATTCCTTAATGAATACTAATATTAAATTGAAATCAGGATATATATAATAATAAATGGGAATTAAACTGCAATGAAATGAATGTAAATTAATAAGAAATAACCTTGTATGAATAAATTGGAAATAAATGAAATGTATGTAATACTTAAATAATGAATTCATTGATGTTTTAAATATCGAATGGAAAATAATTTATGTAAGTAAATGAATGTAAATAAATAAAAGATGATTCTGTATGAATGAAAGAGAAATTAAAGTTAATGAAAAGTGAATAATGTGAAAAGGAACCAATAGAATAAACTTAAATAATATTTTCAATTCATTGTGTTTGGCTGATGGGAAGTTAGGGGAATGATACTTTGAATTGTTTAAGGATGTATAAGTAACCTATTAAATAACTATCTAAGGCTGTTGCGCGTAGGGTACACTTGATAGTTTATTTATCACCTTGTACGATTAAAAGTTTCTGAACCTGAAAAAACCATTAGTTTGGTTGCTATGGATGTATGATTGATTCTTTGTTGCATATGATGGTCGTGTTGTTTTATTTGCATATGTTTTGTGAATTGATTTTTGTTTTACTAATTGAAACAACTAAACATTTCTATTGTACATAATTTTAACTCTTTGGATGAAATACAGGTTTATGGAAGCAATAGCTACTGCTTTTGGTTTCATAAATAAAGTTTGTTTGCCCGACAAATAGGTACGTTTCGGATTACGGTTTTGCAATGATATTTTATTGTTTTTCCGTGGTTTGGGATATTTTATTATTGAAATATGATATATATATATATATATATTATTATTGATATTATTATTTTTCCGGACCTAGCCGCGCAAAGGAGTCTCTACCGAAAATTTTCATGAATTTAAGACTTAGAAATTTTTGTGAAAGTGAAAATATTTTCAAACTTGTATTCAACTTGGATATGAAGATTTAATTGTTTATAAATTGGTATATTTTATTTAAAATACTTAATTATGTAAGTTAAAGTGTTTATAAATTGAATACTTAATTATGTAGTGAAAGTGAAAATATTCCTTCTTTTCCCTTTTCGAGGACGAAAAGTTCTGAGTGGGGGAGAGTGTAACGACCCGTATTTTTCGATAATTAAAATATTAAATAAGATTTTGGTATTTAATATTGTAAAAAATTTAAATTTATGATTTATTAATGGGAAAATAGTTAAAATATAATTTATTAATGTTGTTTGAATGTTATTGACAACTATTTTAATGTAATTTCAATCAATTGAAATTATTGTAAAGTTAATTTAGTTAAAAATTGTAAATAAGGAATAAATACGATGTTGTATTAATAATGGAAATTGTATGTTATTTTATTTAATTGGGTTTAGTATATAATGCGAAATCAATTATTTGTACGAAAATTTATAATCTGGTTGTAAAGAATAAACTTATGAATGTGATAAAATTACGTAAAAGCAACAGTTGCTTATTTATCGTCTTATTATTTAATCCGTTGAAATTATTTTGGAAATTAATCAAATTAAATGTAATCAAATATTGCGTTAATTTGAGTTAAGATGATAATTGTAGAATAAGAATGTAATAAAAAGTGAACTAGTGGTAAATGAATTCATATTGGTTTGGACGATTGAATAATAAAATGTAAATCAAAATAAATGAATTTATTGGAATTTAAATTTAAATTAATGAATTAATGGCAATTGAAATTGAACGCTGTAACCGGTGTATTTAATATTGGATTTGACGTGGAAATTTATTTTAAAAGATTATAAATTTATATGTAATCAAGAATGATGGAAAATGGTTAACTTTTGAATTTGAATTTAAAGGTGATTAAATCAATTTAATAATAATTTATTTAATTAACGTATAAAAATAGCCACTTTGGCCACTGTCTCGGAATTCGACGAAACTAGTTTCATCGGATCCGTAACAGTGAATTATTATAGGATTTCAAGTTTCGTAGCAATCAGACTTGTCGTTTGATCGTGCGAGCTCGAAACGCGTAGAAATCAATTTAATGAATTCAATTAAAATAATCTAATTTTAAAAGCTAACTTCTATATACAATGGAATTTGGGTTTGAAACTAGTTCCATTGAGTTTAAAAATATCGAAAATATCAATTTTGATATATTGGATGACCTACTTTCGTTTCGGAAACGGAACGGGCTTTTCGGGTCGTGTTATCGTTTCGAACCAATTCAATATGTCCATTTTTTTTCTTATATGCCTTTTGCCTATATATAGGCTGTTATAAACCCTAGATGTTTCTCATTTCTCATTTCTGTACGTGTTATTATCTGCCCCATTCTTTCCTCCTCGATGGTAGAAAACCTAATTTCCAATTTCAAACCCTAATTTCAATTTCAAATTAAATTTCAAAATCCAAACTCCTCAAACCATAGCAAATTATAAATCGTTGGAAAGCCCTCGACGAGTACAATCTTCTATAGCAATTCATTTTTCGATTTGAATCATGGCTTGGCCAAAAATAGTCAATTTATCTTCGACCGTCCGTTGCTAGGGTTTTCAATTGGACGGTGGATCTTCGACAATGGGTCGATCGGAAGGTGCTGCGTCGTAGAGGAGGCTTAAGGAAGTTCATCCATATGACTACGTCTTGTTGAAGGCGACCGAATTCGCCAGAAATCAACGTGTTTTGTCGTTCTTGCAGCGGCGGCGGCGAGTGCCAGAGGGCGGCGGAGGTCACGGCAAACCTGCCGTAGGCGTGGCCAGTTATGCGGGTTGTGACGCTGTGCTCTGATGGTCGCGATAGTAGGAGTAGTGGCGGAAATTTGGACATTGACAAGGCGGCTGTTGATGTTGAGGGTTCGAATTCGTGCCTGTGTAGTGTTTTCCGAGGTAAAGGAAGGTGACGTGTTAACTTATTTGATTTTTATTTATTTTAATTAAATTTAAATTTTCATGTGTTCTAACATCAATAACTTTTGCACACGAGCTCGGATTCATGCGCGGTTTTCTCCATTGCGATCGTATCGAAATTTTGGACATTATGGAATAGGTTTGGCTGCATTTTGAGACTGTTAGATTTTTGGGCCTAAATTGGATTTTAAATCGATTGAAAATTAAAAGTGAGTGATTTAACCCACTCACAACTACTGAACCATTTAATGTTAGTTAGATTTAATTTATGATGTGATTAGAAATTTATTGATTGCTGTTTGGTATTTTAAACTGTCATTTAAATTAAATTTGAATATATTGAATTAAATTGCCATTTAAAATAAATATTGAATTTAAACTGTTGGTTAAATGCCTAATAATGATAGCCAGTTAGTTGTTGTGATTTGTTGGTTGATTTGAATGATGATTGTGATGGATGCTTATTTGTTGACCTTTTGGGTGATTGGATATTATATTTATTTTATTTGTTGTTATCACACTGCAAGTTCCCTTAGTTATTGTTAGGAAATCATTATGGGTTGAAATGATGCATACCCGAATGGTCTTATAGATTAGGGAAAAATCCTTATGGGTTGAAATGATAAACTCAAGCGATTTTATGAATTTTGAATTTTATTCGGGATTGCGGGTTGAAAGATATATGCGCGTAAATTTAAATTATTTGCTGGTTGAAGTGATATATATCTGTATCACTTGACCATATGGTAGAAAATTATATACGGACACCGATTAGTTAAATTAAATGATTTTAAATCCTTAAACTTTGAATCCGGTTAAATGATATTATGAAATAAATTTTGATTTATATGAATTGAATTATTTACAAAATGCAAGCTTAAAAATGTTGAAATTGAAATTGGTTTGAAAGAATTGTTTAAAGAATTTAAATTGAAATAAAGGTTGAATTTTGAAATATAAATGAAATGTACCAAAATTGAGTTATTGTAAACGTTTGAATATTTAAACTTTGAAATCTATTGAATTTGAAGTGGTTTATATTTGTAGTTCAAACATGGATTTGAAATCGATATAGATTGAAATAGTTTTAATGAGAATTTGAATTGAAAGATTAAAATTGATTTTTGTTGATTTGAAATCTGGATATGGTCCAGATTTGTTGAAATGGAAGAAATAGTTTAATTTGATATTATTTTCAAATTAATTATTTTAATATAAACTGTTAAAAAAATCTATTATTTTAAAATTTTAGATTATTTAGATTTTCAAACTATTTACTATATAAACCATTTCTAACAATCAAACCATTTTATGTTAACTATTTTAACTGTTTTAAAATCCTTAAACCATTTAGACTATTAAACTATTTTAAACTATTAAAACTATTTTAAACTATTATAAACTATTTTTAATACATTAACTATTTTTAATATATAACTTATTTTAATATATAAACTATTTCTAATATATAAACTATTTTAATCTATAATCTATTTTTAAGAATATAAACTATTTTTAATGTATAACTATTCCAATATATAAACTACTTTCAATATTCAAACTCTTAAAATTGGAACTGTTATGATTTAGATTTAATTGATTTAATGGCAATATTTTGATATGAGGGTTTAAACTATTTTGTGGTTTGATTTTTGAATGAATATGATTTGGAAAGTGATATGATTTGGAAAGTGAATATGATTGCGAAAGTGATATGATTTTGAAATGAATATGATATTTTGAAATGAAGTATGAACTGTTTGAAATGTAAAAGAACCAACCAGTGTGGAATAAGCGTTTGGTTGTTAAAGAGACCAGGATCGGATATTGTCATACTCTCTGCGAATATCGAAACCACTTTAACAACTGTGCATGTGCTGGAGAATCCATAATAAAGTAGGATGGTTTGGAGAACGTTACTGTATGAGGTATGAAAGCAGCCCTAACTCTCTCGGGTCAGCTTGATGTGACTAAAACAGGAGCCATGTCGGGCCAAGTGAGGTCGCACCTCCGATCGGACACATTTCTTCGATACCATATTTATTACTTTGTGATTGATTTGGTGGCCACCCCTCGATTTGATTTTGGGAGTGTGTTCCGAGGTGGGCGGTAGTAGCTGCTATGCGTTACCACTAGTCCGGATGCGCAAAACGGTAGTATCCTACCCTGGGAATTGCCTCGCATGCCCTATCATATGCCTTATCGCGCCCACTACGAGTTTGGTTTGTGTTGTACCTATGGAGTGCTCCCTGATAGCCCACCAGTTTACGGTGGAGTTTACAGTATCTGTATAGACTGCGGCATTTATATAAAATGTGTTAAGGGGGATATGGATAACACCTTAATGCTATTTTAATACTTTACTGTAGACATATTATATAATAGCATATTGTACTATGTATGTAGTTAGTTTAACGGATCCTTAGGAGATGGAATCCCGAACATCTCTTAAATTATTGCACGCATGTTAGACACTGGATAGGAGATGTAAAACCCCGTAAACATCTCTGAAGCCATTACACTCATATTTACTTATTCTGATTTAACTTACATAGGACCTTTTAGTTCCGACTTGAGTGTTTTGTCTTTTCATTACGCTCGGGTCAGCCTGAGCTTTTCAGTGTTGAAGACCTTATTTCTGGAGGACGAAGACCGAGTTTGGTACATTATTATTAGTAAATTTTCCGCTGCATCATGTTGTTCCGCCGCCTTATTTATTTATTCATGTATGTATGTATAACTCTGATCTGTATTGTAAAGTTTAATCAAATATTATTTATAAAACAGCTTCATGAACTATTTATTTGATTATTATATTTTATCATTTCGTTGTGAGATTCTATGTTTGTTTTTCTTTCTTTTCTCTTATTTTCTTATTTAACCCCTTCACAATCCTCCCTTCTGAATGGTTTGAATTGACATGTGTGGTTTATTGTCGATTTAAACCGTCTAAAAAGGTGGGTCATTGCAAATGGTTTCGAAAGGATGATTATGAATGGTTTCAAAAGGTTTGTGTTCGTCTTTAGCCTAAGGTTTACTTGGTTTCGAAAGGGATACTTTCAATGGGATCGAAAGGGGTACTTTCAAAGGTTTAAATGTTTTCATCAACAAAGATTTGTGTAAAGTATATATCACATGGCAAGGTTATTTTGAGTAAAGCATAGAGTATTTATTTTCCTTGTTTAAAGTATGATTTAAAGGTTTAAATCAACTTGAGAAGAAAAGTTTTACAAGGAATATTTAAGGGAAGATTACCCTAAGTAAAATGACTAAGATATTTTTATACCAGATAGGACTGGTATAGGGTCGCGCCCTATACATTAGCTATTTACCCTAGCTAATTTAGTCCAAAATTCCAATGTGTAGGGCTTTGTCACGGGTAAGACTAAAATGATGTTACACACAAAAGGGAATATATGTATTTGTATAGAGATAGATTATTGGTGAGCCTGCAAAACCATTAGGATCAAGTGATCCTGCGAGAAGATAAGTTTGGGATAGACCGTCCAGAAGAGGAGTGTCTAACAAGTGTTAGATTATTTGTTCATATTGTCTGGTAGGACCGAGTCAGCAAAGGTTAGTAGTTAGCCAAAAAAAACTATAGTGTTCGGACAGATAAATCAATTATTACCTGACATGTAAGTTTACATGATATTGCTTTACAGTTTTTAACCAGTTTTGGTTGCAGGGTTATGATTTGCAAAAGATATGTTTTAAAAGGATATTAGTGAAGGGAACCCCGTTTCGCTAAGTGGCATGGTCTCACTTAATATCAATAACCGAGATGTATAGTACTATTCACACTAGGCTTTATGTCTGACTCGAAGTTTATGTTTTTCCCCTTAAACTCTCGGGTGCTCAAAATTGATTTGAGTAGGCCGAGGGTTGAGGATTTTTAGGTTTTAGTAGGTTGGCAAATAAAGCTTTCGGAGACGAGCAGGTGGCAAACGGATTGCTATTTAGGAGTTGTTGTTTTATTTTGTTTGATTCCGTTGCGTTGTATTATGTCAGTTATGACTATATAGTACTCTGGTCAACCAAGGGGTCACCTTCATATTTCGCTCTTGGCATATCTATGTAATAATTATATTTTGTCTGAAGCTGGAAAAGCGATGGGATTATGTAATTTGAATATGGAACATGTTTTTGAAATGTAATAAAAAATGTTGTTTTTTGAAATCTGTGATTTTGTTTTATATTCATGTGCTTCTAATATTATGGATACCATTAACATTACCGTATTTGGTCATCGGAAGTTAATACTATGGATGACTGCAGCATCTGTAACACTTAGCTTTGGGCCTCCAGATAGGGGATGTTACAACTTGGTATCAGATCATAGGTTTATGAAAAAAACTTTGAACTAAAAATGATTTTTGAAAACATAATCCGTAGGAATTAGAGATAAGATCGGGGTATGGGATAACACTATAGTAACGTACTTGTATTTGCTATGTATAAGTATACGCTATATCTCTATTCTCCTATCTCTCTTAGGCTATTCTTCTATATCTCACGAAGCTTGAATACATATATGGGCGCTAGAAGTGGAAGAGTGAATCTTGGGGGAAGCACCACCGCAAATGGAAATGCTAGACCGAATACTAGAAGTAACCAAGGTCAGGCGCAAGCTGGAAATGTTGGTGCTGGGGTTCCACAAGTGGATATGGGAGCTATGTATCGGTTTTTTGTAAACATGATGCAAGTTGGAATTTCTGCTGGAGTGGTTGGAGGAAATGCTAGAGTAGGAGTTCATGAAGCTTTAGTGGGCAACAATTATGCTACCTTGAGCAGAGATTATGTTAAGCTTGGAGGAAAGCCATTTATCGGAACTAAAGATGTTATTGAGGTGGAGAGCTGGTTATTGCATTGTGAGAGAATCTTTGCTGACTTGGGGCTCAATGATGAGCAAAAGAGGAGGCTTGCTTCGAGACAGCTTCAGGGAGCAGATATATTCTGGTGGAATAGTGTGAAGGCTGGAGTGAATGAAGAGACGATGACATGGGCTGAGTTTAGGAGAAGGTTCCAGGAGAGGTTCATGTCTGTGATGGCGCAGTCTGCTTTGCTCAGAAAGTTTGCTGAGTTTGAGCAGGATGAGATGCCTGTGTTGGAATATTCTAGAAGGTTTGAAGAGTTGGCAAGGTATGGGTATGCTACTGTGGATACCGTGATGAAGAGGAATGAGAAATTCATCAGGGGTTTGAAGCCATAGTTGGCAAGGGCTACATTACCTCATATTAGGGATCCTTGTAATGCTGTGGTGGAGATGGCTTTAAGACACGAGGAGATGCTTGCTTCTCTGGAGAAGAATAAGGCAAAGGAGATCCAGGTGGGGTAGAGTCAGAAAAGGAAGTTATTTCATAAGAAGGGTGCTTAGAAAGGTGGAGCCGCAAAGAAAGGGAAATCGGAGGTTGTTTACTTCAAGTGCGATAAGAAAGGACATTTCGCAAATGAGAGTCGTATTGGAAAGGTCAAGGAAGTGATCGGGAAGAAGAATATCAGATGCTTCAACCGCGATTAGATTGGTCACTATAAGAACCAGTGCAAAGAGCCTATTAAGGATGGAAGGGTCAAAGTATTTGCATTGGAACCTGCTACATCGGGACCAACGGCGGTGTTGGGAGGTACGCTTCAGATCCATGGTATGTCTGTTAACGTTCTGTTTGATACCGGTGCATCGCATTCTTTTATATCTCATTATTTGTTAGATAAGCTTAACCTAGAACCCACATACCTAGTTACTTCCTTAAGGGTTGCAAATCCAATAGGAGGGTATGCGACACTTGGGATGAAATGTGACCACCTAGAATTTGATTTGTTAGG
This sequence comes from Allium fistulosum, assembly GCA_030737815.1. NCBI lineage: Eukaryota > Viridiplantae > Streptophyta > Magnoliopsida > Asparagales > Amaryllidaceae > Allium > Allium fistulosum. The sequence continues at coordinate 1,035,380,132 of CM060902.1, read as the reverse complement.
TCATACCTTTGTTTGCAGTTTGCATGTGTTTGACTTTGTAGGGTTCGGAATTATTTTGGGTATGGATTGGTTAAGTAAGTATGATGCTAGGATATTTTGCTATGACAGAAAAATATCACGTGGACACCCTGATTGTAGTGATCGGATTGTATATACCGTAGAAGGCCCTAGTTGTGAGGTGAATGCTTTTTTTGTGTGTTGTGGAGTTAAAGGACAAGTTGAATCAAGTTTTCGTGGTTAAAGAATTCGCAGATGTTTTCGAGCCAGTAGTAGGATTGCCACCGAAACGAGCCATTGGGTTTCAGATAGATTTGGTGCCTAGAGCAGAACAAGTGAGTAGACCGCCAAGTAGGATGACACCTATAGTGATGAGAGAGCTAAAGGTGCAGTTGGTGGATTTGGAGGGCAAGAATTTCATTAGACCAAGTAGCTCACCCTGGGGAGTAACCACAGTGTTTGCTAAGAAGCCGGATGGATCTTTGAGGTTATGTATCGTTATCGTAAGTTGAATGAGAAGACGATAAAGAATCGATATCTGTTACCTAGAATTGACGATTTGTTCGAGCAGTTGAGTGGAGCCAAGGTATTTTCTTAGTTGGATTTAGAAATAGGTTTCCATCAGCTTAGAGTAGCATAGGATAGTATAACTTTGACGGCATTTAGAACTAGATATGGATCGTACTAATGGTTAGTAATGTCGTTCGGACTAACTAATGTGCCAGCATTCTTTGTGGATTTGATGAACCGAATTTTCCAAGAGCACTTGGATAAGTTCGTATTGGTGTTCATAGATGATATTTTGATATTCTCTAAGGATAAAAGGGAACAAAAAGTTCATCTTAGAATTGTGCTTGAGACGTTGAGGCAGAATCAGCTGAAGGCGAAGTTTTCAAAGTGTCATTTCTGGAAGAAGGAAGCGAAGTTTCTTGATCATGTAGTCTTAGAGAAAGGGTTGTCTGTAGATCCGGTTAAGATTGAAGCGATGAATAATTGGAAGAGACCCAAGACGGTGATTAAGATAAAGAGTTTTTTTGGATTAGTTGGGTATTATCGGAGGTTCATTAAGGATTTTTCGCGGATAGCAGCACCGATGACCAAGCTAACGCGAAAGGATCTGAAGTTTGTTTGGACCGGTAAGTGTGAGGATGCATTCGAGAGCTTGAAACATTTATTGAACCATGCACCTGTATTAATTGTTCTAGAAGGGAATCAGGATTTGGTAGTATATACAGATGCGTGTGGAACTGGATTAGGAGCTGTGTTGATGCAGAGAGGTAAAGTGATTGCATATGCTTCTCGACAGCTTAGACTGCATTAGGTTAGGTATCCGATGCATGATTTGGAGTTGGCTGCGGTGATTTTTGCATTGAAGGTATGGAGATATTACCTTTTGGGAGAGAGATTTGAGCTTTATACGGATCATAAGTCGTTGAAGTATTTGTTCTCTCGGAAGGATTTGAACATGAGACGGCAAAGATGGTTAGAGTTTATTGTTGCTTATGATTTTGGAATTGAATACACACCTAGGAAAGGTAATAAGGTTGCAAATGCGCTTAGCAGAAAGCATCAGAATGCAGTGTTGGCAATGATAGCAAAGTGGAAAGATATAGAAGCATTGTCGACTTGCAGAGTGCAGTGGAGATCTGAGGCTAGGTCTAGAGAAGAATCTGTTATGTTGTCTTGTTTATAAGTTCGACCAGTGATGATCGAAAAGATTGCTTTTAAATAGGAGGAGGATCCAGTATTGGGTAAACGGATTAGAAAGTTAAAGGAAGGAACGGAGAGCGATGACTTGAAGGATTTTAGTCTTGACCAGAGCGGATGGTTGAGAAAGAAAGGGAGGTTATGTGTTCCGAATGTGGGGGATATAAGGAAAGATGTTCTGAAGGAATGCCATCGTTCGAAGTTCACTATTCATCCGGGAGGGACTAAGATGTATCAGGATATAAAGAGGAGTTTCTTCTAGGAAGCTATGAAGAGGGATGTAGGCTTATGGGTGAAGCGGTGTCTGGACTACCAACAGGTAAAAGCCGAACATCATAAGCCAAGTGGGTTGCTTCAGCCAATAGATATTCCGGTATGGAAATGAGATTCTATTTTTATGGATTTTATAGATGGGTTGCCAAGATCTAATAGAGGAAATGAAAGTATATGGGTCGTAGTGGGTAGATTGACACAGAGTGCCCATTTCATTTCAGTTAAGTCAACTAGGACGACACTTGTTTTGGCTAAGTTGTTTATGAAGAATGTAGTTCGACTTCATGGAATTCCTAGTAGTATCATAAGTGATAGAGATTCCTTGTTCATTAGTGAGTTCTGGAGGAGTCTACATGATATTTTAGGAACCAAGATCAAGATGAGTACCGCTTACCATTCGCAAACCGATGGAGAAACAAAAAAAGTTAACAAAGTCTTGGAGGATTTGTTAAGAGCTTGTGTGTTAGATTTGTGACGCCCCACCTCTATGATCACAATAACAAAGGTTATTATAAGGAATAATGTCTGCTATTGAGAAGAATAAGGCTTGTTAGAAGCGACCATCCATAAGTTATGCCTTAGATGAGTATTGATAACATCGATAGGAGTAGTGTATTACTCCCAAAGATATAAATTCAATCCAAATCTAAAACGAAACTACGGTGGCTAAGGAAAAATTTAGAACAACTCATTATAACAACAACACTGATAGTATAATCACATCAGAACAGAAATATTAGATATATATAGCGGAAGACAAGTCTGGATACATGCTACAACAATCGATAGTTCACACAAACCAAATGTACATTTAAATGACATCAACATACATGAGACGAGAGTCAATGCACCAAAAAGAAACACCTCGGAGTCTAGACAAAAGATGATGTGAAATCCCAAAAGATGAAGCAGTAACAGAATCAGAGATAGCGATTTTCCTGAAATAACTCGGTCTGAGCCGAGTATTATTTAAAAGAAAATAATAAACGGATCAGTCTAATTTAAACATCATAAATAAGTGTATGATAAACAACACTTAAGCAAATAATCATAATCTTGAATGAGATTATACAACATAAATTATCAACATAGTTCAAATAAAGGAATCTCAATTTAAACTCCATCAAAATCAGCTTTTATATTCCCAATTGAATTCAAAACAGCAATACGCAAATTTATAATCTCGGATGAGACTGTACGACAAAGTTATAATCTCGGATGAGACTATACAACATAGTAATCAGTATAGTTTAAAGGAAGAAATCCCATTAAACCCCATCAAAATCAACTTCCAAATTCATAATTGAATTTAAAGCAGCAGTACACAAAAATATAGAAATCAAACAAGATAACTTGAAAATCAGCATTCACAAAATCTAGAAATCAATATAAGATAACTAGAAAATCAGCATTCACAAAATCTAGAAATCAATATAAGATAACTAGAAAATCAGCATTCACAAAATCTAGGAATCAATATAAGATAACTAGAAAATCAACATAAAAGATGGATCGATCCCAGCAGATGGCGAGTTTTAGCTACGCCGCACGTGCATCTCATATGGCCGAAGCCTACCAAGTACTATAATTTTTGGCGCCCAACAAATGACCCGAAGGTCCAACATATGACCCGAAGGTCTAGTACTGGTAATTGACCCGAAGGTCCATCAGATGACTCGAAGGTCCAGCAGAGTGGCTCGAAAGCCCAACAAAATCATCAAAATCATCAACAGTAAATATTTCAATTAACGAGTCTAGAATTAACCAAAATAGTAAAAGTATGGTTCCATACTCCGCACTTTTGCTAAATCGTTTAAATCTCTTCATCGTTTCCTTGAAAGTGCAAAATTGTGTATTTTATATAAATAACATTTTACGTTCTCAAACGGACAAGTCCGGAATTAAGCAAATCAGTAAAAGTAAGGGTTCATAGTCCTAAATTTTGCTGAAGCATTTAAATTGCTTCCTCATTCTTTTGAAAGCGCAAACTGTAAAAAATTTGAAAACAATTTCATTTGAAAACAATTTTTTTTAAACACGTGATTAAAACAGCAACAACGGTAGCAATTTCGACAAGGAAATTGAGCTTCACAAAACACCGTAAAAACGGATATCAAATCAGCGTTGCGGGATAACCGCTTGAAAATTCACTTTAAAATTGACGGTTACTGAAGTCAAAACAACAAAAAAAAAAATTTCGTCAAAAATGTCATCAAAACAGCATGCTTAAAAAACATAATACCGGTGTAAAAATTCCGTCATAAAAATAACGGCAACAAAATACGTTTTACAACGTAAAACCGGTTCAACGTAAACAATGCTGGTCTACACTACTAATATGCACGTAACAATTAATAGTGTCTTCGTGCACGAACCAAAATACACTGACCCGACCACGTGTTCCTAGGTATGCAAGCAATAAGGCATTAGAAAAACATAACCAGGCAAAATTTTCTTACATAAATAAAATAAAATAAAAAGATACATGCAATGCAACACACGAGTTGAAGAGTATATGCACGCATGATACACACGCATGACTTTTGGGAAGATACTTATATGTAACACTTGCTTTACTATATGATGAAATGAAGATTGCCACCAGAACCTATATTTCGTGACGCATAAAATGCTTGAACTTGCCTTACTACTTCACGCATGCAAGTGGATTTTCAAAAGTGCCTGGACACCATAAATTTTTCCACGCACACACTGAAGCTAATAAAAATATAAGAAGTTGATACAATGAAAGATTGACCTGGACCAAAATCTTCACACACGTATAAAGCACAACCATAAACAATGACCTGGACTCCTTTAACTCTTGCATGCAAATAACTATACATGGGCAAAAATATAATTGGATCAACTTCAAAGACAAGGCATAGTGACGTGAGTAAATAAAAAAAATTAAAACTAACATATTGAACTTGCACGCCATTTATAACTAGTGCTCTGGGCAAACTATGTATATGACTACTCGAAAAATGATGTTCTGGCAATAAGAAAATGTAAAATCCAATGACCTGGAGCTATAACAATATGCCTACACGAAATGTAAAAGAATATTTGCAATCTAATTAACTCACCAAGTGTATTCATATACGAACCAAAAAAAACTATATAAGTATACACGTCCCAAAATGATTTGGATATTGCAACGTGAAACTCAACTTATCACCATCAATTCAAAATGAAAAGGAAAAAGGCCTGGACTTACCCCAATATGCATGCACGCTACTAACGCAGGAATGACATATTTATGTGTACACGTAACTAAGTTTGTGTACAATAAATCATACGCGCAGATAATAAAGTAAAGAATAAACTAGAAATGTGAGTTTATACTCACATATATTTGCTTCCAATTTTTCTCTTTTTAGCAACCGAGATTCAAAGGAAAGGAAGCAAGAATTTATATATATATATATATATATATATATATATATATATATATATATATATATATATATATATATTGGAGCTGCCATAGAAGCATTTACTGAGCTACTGAAATTTTTTACAACCCAAGAATGAACTGCCACTTGAAAAATGAGAACGAATTGAAAGATACAGCTTGATTTCCTTTTCTCAAAATTGTGCATAAGTCAAATAAAATATATGTTGGCAGAGTTTGTACAAATGCATTAATTAGAGAAACGCGCTTTATTGGAAAAGGACACGCCGCATATAAAAATGATGATAGCAAAAAAACAAAGTGTGTCTAAGCTTTGCTAGCAAAAGTGTTCAAACATTTTGCTTCACAACTTTGGTGACCGCAAGTTTATTTTGGCTTTTGAAATGGTCCAATTCCTTTTCACACGTGAAGGCAAAGATAAATAACACAATCTTGCTATTTATTTCAAATGACTTTGCAACTGACTATGAAATCATTTTTGCATTGCAAATTTATTTTTTTCCAAATTTTAATTTAAAAATTTCTATTTAAAATATTTACTACGACAGTAATTCAAAAATCACGGTCGTTATAGACTCCCCCTTATAAAAATTGCGTCCTCGCAATTTTCATATTAGAAGCAGTCAATAACACAATAATTCATCACAGCTACGATTAAAATAGAAAAGATGGATAAGAATGCTCACCCCCACCCGAAGAGGAGAGAAAACCCGGATAAGAACGCTCGATGAATTCTCTGGTTTCCCAAGTGCAATCCTTGGGGTTTGTGGACCATTGAATTTTCATAAGCGGGACTTCTTTATTCCGAAGGCGTTTAACCTCCGAAACTAGCACACGAATAGGATTTTGCACCATAGACAAGTCGGGTGAGATCTCAAGATTTTGCAACATAAGAGGATCAATAATAGAATCCGAATCTCGAAGGCATCGACGAAGCTGGGACACATGAAATACGTCATGAATTCCCAAAAACTGGATAGGTAGCGACACACGATAAGCAACTGGGCCAATACGTTGCGTAATAGGAAACGGTCCAATATAACGAGGAGCCAATTTACCGGAGCTGCTAAAACGCACCACACCCTTCATCGGGGAAACACAAATGAATACATGATCGCTAACAGAAAATTCCAAAGGCTTCCTACGATGATCGGCATAAGATTTCTGCCTATTCTTAGCCTCTTTCATTCTCTGTCGAATAATATCAATCCTCTCAGAAGAATCACGAATATAATCGGGGCCGAGAACTAACTTTTCCCTCGATTCCAGCCAACAAGATGGTGATCGGCACGGTCTTCCGTAAAGAGCTTCGAAAGGATCCATACCGATAGTTGATTGAAAACTGTTGTTATAAGAAAACTCAACAAGAGATAAGTGGTCTTCCCAACTACCACCAAAATCAAGAATGCAAGCTTGAAGAAGATCCTCTAAAACTTGATTCATCCTTTCAGTCTGACCGTCAGATTATGGATGATAAGCTGTACTGAGATTGAGCTTAGTGCCCAAAGCTTCTGAAGGCTCTGCCAGAAACCACTAGTAAAAAGCGGATCTCTGTCACTAAAAATAGAACTAGGTACCCTATGAAGTCGAACGACTTCCTTATAAACAGCTTAGCCAACAAAGGAGCAGTCTGATTGGACTTGATAGGAATAAAATGGGCTGATTTAGTCAATCGGTCAACAATCACCCAAATACTAGTATGGCCCGACCTCGAACGAGGTAGACCATCAATGAAGTCCATGGAAATCTGATCATATTTCCCTAATGGAATCTCAAGAGGCTGCAAAAGACCACTAGGACGTTGATGTTATGCTTTAACAAGTTGACAAGTCATGCAACGACTTACATGACTTGCAACATCACGCTTCATACCCTCCCAAATAGTATAAGCGCTTCATATCAGCATACATCTTACTACTGCCTGGATGGATAGAATACTTAGAACGATGACAGTCCTCAAGAATGTCATTTCTAAGATTAGGAACATTAGGCACGATCAACCTACCCTTCTTCCGAATACAACCATGAACATCAATATCGAAATCCTTTAGATCAACACTTCAGGATTCCGATTACAACTCTGAATAAGATAAGCAATATGTGGATCTTGTTTCTGGGCATCGGCAACACGATCCAACAAACTAGGATGAGCTTCTATGCTAAATAAAAGCACGGGAGACTCAGAAACTGAAAGATGGTTTCTAATATCACAAAGAGATAAAGCTTCCAATATATCCCACTTTGCTAGCATCATGGAAACAACAACTTGCTGCTTGTGACTAAGCGCATCAGCACTCGATTACCCTTACCAGGGGTATACTGAATATCAAAATCATATGAAGCAAGAAATTCGAGCCAACGCTGTTGCCTCAAATGAAGTTCTTTTTGAGTAAATAGATACTTCAGAGATTTGTTGTAATGACCCAAGATTTTAGGAATTTATTTTGAAAAATATAAATAAGTTTAAAATAATTTTTAAACCAATTTTAAAGGGGAATTGATATGGCTTGATATGGTGTAACTATATGGGTGTACATGTGTGCACAGGGAATACACATGAATTGAAGCTAAATTCCTGAATGATATGAATGAACATATGTTGATGTGTATGGGAAAAATATATATATATACAGATAAATAAAGTAAATCCTTAAAGGCTATATGCAAAAAAAATATGGATGCAACTGATTGTATTTGAGTGTACATGTGCATGTGTGTCAGTACAAAATAATGTATAGATATATATATATATGTGTACTAATTATTTCTGTAAGACTTATATATACATATATGTATGCTAATCAAATACTAGAGTTCAAATCAGTAAAATAAAATACACAAATATATTTTTAAATTATAAGCACAAAGAAAAGAATGAAGATATAAAAGGAGTAATCCTTTTATAAATAAATAAAGGAAGTACATACCATTTAAGTGAAAGCTAAAAATAGAAAATAAGATAAAACAGAGATATGTTTTGTATAGGCAGAATTAGGAAGAATACTTGATATATATATATAATAACCAATGGAAATCAAGTCACACTTTTAGCATGATAGTAGACAAGAGGAAAAGTATTTTCTGGAAAAGCAAAATTTTTGAAAATAACCAAAAGAATATAACCACTTTTCTCTTCACAAACGTAAGCCGGGGAGGGTAAGATTTTGGGTTTAGATAAAATGCAAATGGCATGATTTCTGATGGGCAAAAATGTCTTTAGCTAGTGCCTTAAACCCTAAGAAAGACCCTGCATAAATAAGCAGTGATATGAGGAACCTCCTCTTCTCCCCTGATAGCTCTTGAGAAAAATATATATATTATATAAATATAAAACAAGTGAAGAAAAGGGTTTGAAGGCAGAAGCTTACCAATCAACTAGGAAGTGAAAGAGAGCTAGGTGAGAAAACTCACTCATAAAAATCTAAGGCACTAAGTCCTAATGTAGGCAGCCAGTTTATAAGTTAATTTTTCTTAAAAATGTATTTTCATATGTGATTGTCTATCTGTGTTTTCAGAGATTAAAAATGTTTTGATTTTTAACTGGTTGTTCTGCTTGTTTTATTATATGAAAGTTCTAGATATTATTAGTATATATATATATATATATATTTTAAAAACCCAGACCTCTCTGATATGTTAATGTTTAGAAACATAAGTAAATACCCAGAGAATCAAATGTTGAATATAGGAAAGTAGTGTTGGCTTTGGCTCAACCCAGAAAAATATAAACATGTGAGCTGCAATATACTTATGTACAAGTACTGAGGCTTGAGACAAAAAGGAATTAGGGGTGCAATAGGGTTGCCTATGTGCTGATGCTCCTGATTCAGTGAAAATATATAAATATTCATACACATAGCAAATAAATTTTGTGATTCAGTAAAACTTGGTCATTCTGAGTTTAACTAAAGCCAGATGTTTGCAAAAAGAAAAACTCTCTCAAAAAGCCATAAGCCAATGTTAGTTGTCTATACACCTTTTTAAAAATGCAAGAATATATATGTGTGCAGAATCTATTTAATAGACACATTTCACTTAATTGCATGTTTGCCTCTGTTTGGTTATGAATGATGTGGAATGCCATGACATGGATGTTTGTCTTAGTGAAATGATTCACTGAATGGTTTGGTCATGAAAAATCAAAAGTGTTATTATTAACTTAAACCTGATTAGGAAATGGGGGTCAAGAGCACTGCAGGAATGACTTGTGTTCTTGAGTAATACAAGTTGGCACATGGCTTGTTTAAGTCCTGAGATCTTTGTGTAATGGAGTGAATTAGTCCATTACAGTGTGTCCATTGATTCATTTAATTGCAGATGAGACCAAGCTAGATAAATATATCAATGTAAGAGAATTTGATATAAAGAGGAACTAGAGTTTTCCTGGAATGAAATCTGAGTAGGGAATAAATGATTTAATTCATTTTGGTGATTTCTCTGTTTTGTATGGATGCTTATTTGATTTATGACTGAGTTGCATGAATGTATGAATATACCATATCTTTTTGAGGTTTTTGGAAAGGCAGACTTAAGTGTGCACCTGCACACTGACACAGAACATGCACACATGACTTATTTGTTTCATATAGGCAGAGTTATATACATATATACATGTTTCAACTTTAACTTGATTTATAAATTGTTTTAGTGGATTTTCTCATACCAGACATGTGTCTGACCCTAGTGTGCTAATGGCACATGGGGTGTCTCATTTAATATGGGGCAGCTTCAAATGCATTTTCAGGGACTGCAGCAACTAAGTAGGAGTAGGAGCAAGGCTTTGAGAAGAAGATATTAGCATGCTAAAACTAATTAGATAAGAGCCTAAATGATGAAATCTGCATGTATTGATATTTTTAAATTGCCACTTGTATTAAGTACTGAATGTTGGATGGATATTTTGCTAAATGTTTTGATAAGGAATTGTCTTGTAATTGGAGTTTATATATTTAGTGATTATCTGAGAAGTTAAAGAAGCTAACCTATGATTTTTGTAAGCAAATCAGAGTAAGAACTCCATGATAAAAAGGGTGGTTACATTTTATAAATGTATTAGTCAATCTTGAGTCTTTAAAAAGGGTTGAGTTTTGGGAAATCTGGATAGATGAGTCTCAGTGAACTATATGATTTATTCTTCCATCATAATAATTGCATAAAAGAGTTGATAGGCATAGGGAAAATGTACTTATGTGTCTACAATGTTTCCCTAATTCAATTTGTTCTACGAAAATGTTTTATACCTTGTTTTTGGAATAAAGGAAAAATCTGTAATATAGGAGTTAAAAACCATGTCCATAACAGTTGGATAAATATACATATGTACATTTAAATATGTTTTGTTCAGATATTAGCACACCAGTTATCCTTGTATTTTGGCATGAGTCTGGATTCCTTTAATTCATTAAGGCTTTGATCAAAAATGTATTTTCAAGAACCTATGAGTTATACCAGAACAAAGAGTCTGGTTGAACCATGTTTTTCTGGGTACCCATGGTCTCAAGAAACTCACTCATGTTTCCATTTCATTTAGCTTAGCACCATGGCATCAAAGAATCAAGCTTTTGAAATATGATATCTCACTTAAAAATATTTTAGAAAAGAGATTGTACTCTAGGCGAATTTTATAAGAAAATCAAACATGGATAATGATATAAACTTCTATCATTTTTCAGAGCATAGGCACTACACCATCAATTTATGGGTAAACAGAACACAAATATATTGTTTATAGGAATTACACTTCATTGAGAATCCAGCAAGCAATCAAAGATTTAAAAATCATGTTGTTACCTATATGGATGAAATTTTATTGTATGAATTGAATTGAACTATGTGTGGATTGATTAAATTTAATCGATCAAATTAGCCTCTTATTTACCAGAACTCTGATTCAAACAAGAGAGGCACATGCATCTTCACATGTATGTGCATATCTTTGTGAATGCACTGATATATTTATATTGGTAAAGATTTTGATCCTGGATAAGATGTATAGATAAAAAGAAAAAAAAGAAAATGACTCTAGGCTTCAGAAATATATATATGCCTATATATATATATATATATCTATGTAAAAAAAATCCTTACAAATTAAGGTACAAAAGAGAGGGTCATTTCATTTGGTATCAGAGCTATGTTACTAAAACATAGTTAAAAATTGAAATCAAATCCTTCTAAAAAAAACTAACCAGCTATGTAAATTATTATTAGCAAACTATGGTAGGAAGACCACCAAATCAGGGAGTAGGATCCTCCAATGCACCACCAATGGTCAATCTACAAGATTTGGTGAGAGCATTTAGGGATCGGGCAGGACAAAGGCAAGAAAATCCCCATGAAGAGCTCTCAAAATTACTCAAGACTTATACTCATTTAGGAGGCAAAAGCTTTGAAGGGACAGAGAGTATTATGGAAATTCAAGCATGGTTGAGAACATTGGATAGGATTTTCAATGACATGCAGCTTGATGATCAACGGAAGAGGCAAGTGGCTTCAAGACAGCTGAAAGGAGTAGCTTTAAGCTGGTGGGAAGTAATCATTACAGGGAGAAATGAGAATGAAATCACTTGGAATCAATTCAAGGAGATGTTGGAAGCAAGATTTGTACCAGCATCAGCTAAGACAACTTTACTAGAAGAATTTATTAGACTCAGGCAAGGAACTTTGAATGCCATTGAGTACACTCAAAAGTTTGAGGGGCTTTCCACATATGGAGCAATGCTAGTGGCAGATGAAGCATCCAAAAATGATAGATACATCAAAGGTTTGAACCCAGGACTTAGCAGAGCCATGTTACCTTATGCTGACAGGACATTTGATCAAGTAATAGACTTGGCTTTGAGATTGGAGCGGCATGACAAGGAAAGGGAAAAGTTCAGAAATTTTAAGAATAATAACACTAAGAAGGGTAAGGGAAGATATCACCCTTATGATAAGAAGAAAGAAGAGGTCAGTAACAAGGGCACTGGAGATATTAAAGCTAAGGAAACCAAGAAGAAAATTGTGTGTCATCAATGCGGAAAGGAAGGACACATCAAACCAAGATGTCCAGAATTGAAAGGAGGAGCTTTCAAGTGCTATCTATGTGGGAAAGAGGGGCATATGAAGAGAAATTGTCCTGAGTATAAACAGCAAGGAAAATTAGCAAACTTGGAAGGCAAAGGCAAATCCACAGTGGAGATTAATGCTGAAAATCACAGTCAAGTGGAAGGTACACTATTTATTTGTACCATACCCATAGCAGTAGTATATGATACTGGGGCAACTCACTCTTTGATTTCTTATGAACTAGTTTAAATGCTAAAATTGAATTGCATATTGGTTGAAACCCCATTGCATATACAAAGTCCACTGGGGAGTTCTAGTGTTTTAAATATGATTTGTGTGGATGTGAAATTAAACATAGGAGGAGATACTTTTATTTCCAATTTATATGTTTTAAACTACCTAAGCATAGATGTTATATTGGGGGTAGATTGGTTAAGACAAGTTAAAGCCATAATTAACTTGGATTCGACCACCATATCATTGCAAAACCTTAGAGGCCAGAGAATCACAATTTTGTGTGAAGTGGCTAAGGGAAGGAAATTGTATCGTTTAATTGACTTGGAGAAAGATTTCAGTGAACTAACTATTGAAGAAATTCCCATAGTCAATGAATACTTGGATGTGTTTGAGGAGGTTATGGGTGTTCCAAACCATAGACCAGTGGAATTCCAAATTCATTTAGTTCCAAGAGCAAGCCCAGTGATTAAAAAGCCAACTAGAATGGGGCCAAATGAGCTAAAGAATTAAAGAAACAGTTAGAGGAATTAGAGGAAAAGGGTTTTATAAGACCAAGTAATTCTTGCTGGGGAGCACCAGTGGTATTTGTTAAGAAACAAGATGGTTCCTTAAGACTTTGTATAGATTATAGAGAATTGAACAAAGTAACTATTAAAAATAAATATCCATTGCCAAGAATAGATGATCTTTTTGATCAATTAGCTAGGGCAAGAGTGTTCTCTAGACTAGATTTAGCATCTGGTTTTCATCAAATGAAGGTGGAGGAGTCAAGTGTTAAGTACACTGCCTTTAACACTAGGTATGGGTTGTATGAATTTCTGGTTATGGCATTTGGCTTGACTAATGCACCATCATACTTTGTAGATTTAATGAACAGAACCTTTAGAGATTATTTAGACAAATTTGTGCTTATTTTTATAGATGACATTTTAATTTATTCCAAAATAGTGGAAGAACATAAAAGTCATTTGCATCTGGTTTTGTCTAGATTGAGGGAAAAAGATTTAAAGGCAAAATTTTCAAAATGTGAATTTTGGAAAGAGGAAGTACATTTCCTTGGCCATGTCATTTCTGCTAAAGGAATTTCTGTGAACCCCAATAAAGTAGTGGCTATTCAAGCATGGAAGAGGCCTAGCACTGTGAGTGAAGTGAGATCATTTATGGGGATGGCAGGATATTATAGGAGATTTATAAAAGATTTTTCAAAAATTTCTACACCACTTACTAACCTAACCAGGAAAAACCAAGCTTTTGTTTGGTCAGAGAAGTGTGAGAAGTCTTTTGAACAATTGAAGGAGGCATTGGCGAATGCTCCAATCTTGAAAGTACCCCAGGGAAATGAAGAATTAGTTGTATACACTAATGCTAGTGGGTTTGGTTTGGGTGCAGTATTGATGCAACAAGGCCAAGTCATTGCATATGCATCCAGACAACTCAAACCTCATGAAGTAAGGTATGCCACACATGATCTTGAATTAGCAACTGTGATCTATGCTTTGAAACTTTGGAGACATTATTTGTTAGAAACTAAGTTTGAACTTTACATTGACCACAAGTCTTTAAAGTATTTATTTTCACAAAAAGATTTAAACATGAGGCAACATAGATGGGTGGAGTTCTTAGCTGCTTATGACTTGGACATACTCTATACACCAGGCAAAGCAAACAAAGTTATTGATGCTCTAAGTAGACAACATGCTAAATTAGCTATGATGATGATAGAAGAGTTTAAGGACTTGTCTTTGCTGGTTGAGTAAGAAATTGGGAAGAATGGCTGTGTACACATGGATGTGCATGTGCATGGTGCACAGTAAAATAGAGGGAAGTTAAGCTTGATGACACTTCAATCTGAATTAATTTCGAAGGTGAATCAAAATCTTATACATGATAATCAAATGCATATAATAAAGTCATAACTCAAAGGTGAATATAAACATCATTAAGGGATCGATAAACTACCTACAGAATACGCTAAATAGATAATGTCTAATCCATAAAGTAAGATATCAAAGTAGGGTTAAGCAGGGCCCATACACCTCTTAACCTGTTTATTCCCAAAAGCATATACAAGACCGTAGTTTCCCCAAAACCGGAAGTCACCAGAGGGCAATCCATATACTAAAGGTACAAATCAAAATCGTAGTTGTCGCGATAGGATAATTAGTATGACAAGGTACATGAGGCGATACCAACTAGGATACTAGTAGTTGCCTGATCCGGACTGATGTTGGGCATAGCAGCTACCACCCCAACACCGCGAACAACACTTCCAAATCAAGGGGTGCACCCAAATCGAATCACATAAGTAATAGATAAGGTATCGAAGAAGTGTGTCCGCTAGAGATGGCGATCCTCAATGGCCCGGCGCGGCTCCTGTTTTAGTCATGTCAGGGGTCATCCAAAAATCGTTCTCTTTCTTCAATCAACGCGTTCATCAAACCATCCACTTCATTCTGGATCAACACTTCGCGTATATTAGTTATTAAAGTGGTTTTCGGTATCGACAGAGAGTATGTCCATAATCCGATCCCGGTCTCTTTAATAACTACGTATTAATTACCCAACAGTCAACTTTTTATTAAAGTTAAAACAAATCAAATCCAAAGGTCAAGTTGCAAATTTGACTTCCAAATTTGATATTTCATAATTCGATTCGTTTCAATTACTAAAATCATATTTCGAAAAGAAATTCTAGTTCAAGCCCTTTAGTTACCAAAATTTTAAGTATTCACGTTAAATCAACATTTCACTTATTATATCAATTCAAATTCATGGATTACATGAAATAGTCTATCTTAGTTCAACTTATTAAATCAAGTTTTATTCTTTAAATCCGTATTTACATTCCTAGGTTCATTACTATATCAATTTCATTTACTACGTTCACTTTGTCAAAACACTTTGTTTAACTAATAAATTTACAAATCCATTTCAATTCATTACATTAATTCGTTCTCATTTATTTTAATTAAATTCATTTCTTTATTCCAACGAATCTAATTTATTTAATTCGATAAAATCCATTTTTATTTATTTCAAACAAGTTCATTTATTTCATTCAATAAAATCATCTTATTTATTTCAAAGCACATTCATTTATTCAATTCAATAAAATCATTTTATTTATTTCAAATCAAATTCATTTATTCAATTCAATAAAATCATTTTATTTATTTCAAAACAAATTCACTTATTCGTTAAGTTACTCTATCATTCAAACAATTTCTATTAAATTTCCAATTCGTTAAATCAATTCAAACTTGCATAAGAATATAGTCGTGAAAATTAATTCACCTTTCGTGGATAAGAATTTGGCGGCGAAGCACGAAGAAGCAGAAAAGAACGATACAGCACAAACAACGGACACTGTAATATCGACAAAAGAAAACGATATTAATACAATGAACATTGTATATAATTTGTAAATTTATATAAATGCGCTTACCGAAGACGGGGGAAAGACAAAAGTTGAAGATCGATGCTGCTGCGAAATAAATTCAGTCGGTTGCTGCAACAACAAGCAAAGAAAAATCGGTTACTATTTGGTAACCGGAATTGATATACGCGAAACTATTATTCAGCAAAATCTAATACTAAACTCAGTTCCTTTCCCTTCTTTTTTTTTTAAAAAAAAAACGCATACGACCCATTTCACTTGCACATATCTCATATTAACACACACGGCCATGCACACTATTCACTCGAAGGTGAATAAAATGCAAGACCAAGACCTTATTATAGTTGAGAAGAGATCTACATTAATATTGCAGACATGAAATTTTATTGTATGAATTGAATTGAACTATGTATGGATTGATTAAATTTAATCGATCAAATTAGCCTCTTGTTTACCAGAACTCTGATTCAAACAAGAGAGGCACATGCATCTTCACATGTATGTGCATATCTTTGTGAATGCACTGATATATTTATATTGGTAAAGATTTTGATCCTGGATAAGATGTATAGATAAAAAGAAAAGAAAGAAAATGACTCTAGGCTTCAGAAATATATATATGCCTATATATATATATATATATATATATATGTAAAAAAAATCCTTACAAATTAAGGTACAAAAGAGAGGGTCATTTCATTTGTGATCAGTAAAGAGAATAAAACGCTCGCCCAATAAATAATGTCGCCAAATCTTTAGAGCAAAGATTATAGCGGCTAACTCCAAATCATGGGTAGCATAACGAATCTCATCAGGCTTTAGTTGTCTAGAAGCATAGGCAACTACTCTCTTTTCGTACGAGAACAGCACCGAAACCAATAAGGCTAGTATTGGTACAAATAATGAAGTCTAGGTTCCCTTTGGGAACCACAAGGATAAGAGCATCGGAAAAGAGTTCTTTCAAATAATCTTCTTTCCTGAAAAGTTGAAACTTCCAAAGTTACAATTGTCTTTATGAAATCATTTTCTTGAAAAAATTACTTTTTATAAGTCAATTTATTGTGTCAAATTGTCTCATCAAAGCGTTTAGGAGATTCCTATCAATAAAGTTGATCAAGCGCATTGACCATAATTCTTAAAGCACTCAATGGGCAATACAATCACAAAATCATCTTCCATATGATAAACACAAATCCAATTACACTTGTAAATAAATCTTATGAAAAAGATTTGCAAAATTTTAAATTGATGTTTTCATCCAAAATCAATAAATACACAAATGGAGTCATCGAGATATTCGTAGAATACACGATTCATAAAACGGATGAAATAAGCTGGGCAAACTGAATGACATAATAAATCATTCATAAGTATCATAACGAGTGCGGAATGCGGTAAGTGGAATGCTATCTTCCGCAACTCGTAACTGATGAAAACCGGTAGCAAGATCGAGTTGGGAGAAAAGCTTAGAGCCACTTAATTGATCGAGCATGTCGTCGATCCTAGGTAATGGATACCTATTTTTGATAGTTAGCTCATTAAGCTTGTGATAATCAATGCAAAGCCTAAGAGTACCACCTGGCTTCTTACGAAGACAACGGCGGCGCCCCAAAGAGATGAGCTAGAACAAATAAATTGCTTGGCTTCCAATTTAGATAATTGTTGCTTGAGTTCCTCATTTTCCTTAGTAGACATCCTCGTGGGAGGACGACTGACATGATGAGTACCAGAGATAAGATCAATACGGAACTCAATTGCCCTCTCCAGCGGCAAACACGAAATAGGCTCGAAGACATCAGAATAATCACAACCAACCGGAATATTAACAATGACATCTTTCGATTCGAAGGAAGAAATGATGGCCTTCGAAGTATGATCCATGCTTCGAAATATAATAGATAACTGCTCGATAGCATCGGGATGCTTGAGATAAAAAGTTCCTTCGGGACATAGGATTTGAACTTTAACGGACGAGTCAATCCATACCCAAAATCATATCAAAACTAAGATGATCCATAACATGCAAATTCGCATGAAAGGTGAAACTACAAAGAATAATCTCACCATCAACACACAACAAACCAAGAGTAGCGAATCCACAAATAGGATTCACAATCCTCAAAGGGTCACAAAGATTAACAACATCCAAAGGAATAACAACTACAAGCTCCTTTGACACGAATGAATGTGATGCACCCGTAGCGAAAAGAACTCTAATAGAACGGCCACGAATAAAATAAAACCTTCCAAAATAGAAGGAGTAAAACCTTTGGGCTGAGAAGAATCACCAGAAGCTTTAGCAACATTAAGCTTCCTGGATTTGAAACCCTTAGGAGCAGTAGGACAATTAGAAACAAAGGACTTTCCTTGTTTTAACTCAAGGAAACTACGAGCAAGATTGGTAAGGACTTTTAACAAATGGAATACTATGAAAATATGAGATATATTCCTAGACATACTCCAACATGTTAAAGAGGATAAAAGTTCAAGAACATCGAAGGGATAGATTAGAAAGGCATGAATAAAACCCTCGAATAGTTGTAATACATGTTCCATTCTGCTTCTGTTCAGTGTTTCTTATAATTTGTTCTGAATTTTAGCTCTGATACCAAGCTGTGACGCCCCACCTCTATGCTCACAATAACAAAAGTTATTATAAGGAATAACGTCTGCTATTGTGAAGAATAAAGCTTGTTAGAAGCGACCATCCGTAAGTTATGCCTTAGACGAGTATTGATAACATCGATAGGAGTTGCGTATTACTCCCAAAGATATAAATTCAATCCAAATCTAAAACGAAACTACGGTGGCTAAGGAAAAATTCAGAATAACTCATTATAACAACAACACTGATAGTATAATCACATCAGAACAAAAATATTAGATATATATAGTGGAAGACAAGTCTGGATACATGCTACAACAATCGATAGTTCACACAAACCAAATGTACATTTAAATGACATCAACATACATGAGACGAGAGTCAATGCACCAAAAAGAAACACCTCGGAGTCTAGACAAAAGATGATGTGAAATCCCAAAAGCTGAAGCAGCAACAGAATCAGAGATAGCGATTTTCTTGAAATAACTCGGTTTGACCCGAGTATTATTTAAAAGAAAATAATAAACGGATCAGTCTAATTTAAACATCAGAAATAAGTGTATGATAAACAACACTTAAGAAAATAATCATAATATCGAATGAGATTATACAACATAAATTATCAACATAGTTCAAATAAAGGAATCTCAATTTAAACTCCATCAAAATCAGCTTTTAAATTCCCAATTGAATTCAAAACAGCAATACGCAAATTTATAATCTCGGATGAGACTATAAGACAAAGTTATAATCTCGGATGAGACTACACAACATAGTAATCATCATAGTTTAAAGGAAGAAATCCCATTAAACCCCATCAAAATCAACTTCCAAATTCATAATTGAATTTAAAGCAGCAGTACACAAAAATCTAGAAATCAAACAAGATAACTTGAAAATCAGCATTCACAAAATCTAGAAATCAATATAAGATAACTAAAAAATCATCATTCACAAAATCTAGAAATCAATATAAGATAACTAGAAAATCAACATAAAAGATGGATCGATCCCAACAGATGGCGAGTTTTAGCTACGCCGCACGTGCATCTCATATGGCCGAAGCCTACCAAGTACTATAATTTTTGGCGCCCAACAAATGACCCGAAGGTCCAACATATGACCCAAAGGTCCAACAGATAACCCGAAGGTCTAGTACTGGTAATTGACCCGAAGGTCCATCAGATGACCCGAAGGTCCAGCAGAGTGGCTCGAAAGCCCAACAAAATCATCAAAATCATCAACAGCAAATATTTCAATTAACGAGTCTGGAATTAACCAAAGTAGTAAAAGTATGGTTCCATACTCCGCACTTTTGCTAAATCATTTAAATCTCTTCATCGTTTCCTTGAAAGTGCAAAATTGTGTATTTTATATAAATAACATTTTACGTTCTCAAACAGACAAGTCCGGAATTAAGCGAATCAGTAAAAGTAAGGGTTCATAGTCCTAAATTTTGCTGAAGCGTTTAAATCGCTTCCTCATTCTTTTGAAAGCGCAAACTGTAAAATTTTTGAAAACAATTTCATTTGAAAACGATTTTTTTTTTAAACACGTGATCAAAACAGCAACAACGGTAGCAATTTCGACAAGGAAATTGAGCTTCACAAAACTCCGTAAAAACGGATATCAAATCAGCGTTGCGGGATAACCGCTTGAAAATTCACTTTAAAATTGACAGTTACTGAAGTCAAAACAATATAAAAAAAAATTCGTCAAAAATGTCATCAAAACAGCACGCTTAAAAAACATAATACCGATGTAAAAATTCCGTTATAAAAATAACAGCAACAAAATACGTTTTACAACGTAAAACCGGTTCAACGTAAACAATGCTGGTCTACACTACTAATATGCACGTAACAATTAATAGTGTCTTCGTGCACGAACCAAAATACACTGACCCGACCACGTGTTCCTCAAGTATGCAAGCAATAAGGCATTAGAAAAACATAACCAGGCAAAATTTTCTTACACAAATAAAATAAAATAAAAAGATACATGCAATGCAACACACGAGTTGAAGAGTATATGCACGCATGACTTTTGGGAAGATACTTATATGTAACACTTGCTTTATTATATGATGAAATGAAGATTGCCACCAGAACCTATATTTTGTGACGCGTAAAATGCTTGAACTTGCCTTACTACTTCACGCATGCAAGTGGATTTTCAAAAGTGCCTGGACACCATAAATTTTTCCACGCACACACTGAAGCTAATAAAAATATAAGAAGTTGATACAATGAAAGATTGACCTGGACCAAAATCTTCACACACGTATAAAGCACAACCATAAACAATGACCTGGACTCCTTTAATTCTTGCATGCAAATAACTATACATGGGCAAAAATATAATTGGATCAACTTCAAAGACAAGGCATAGTGACGTGAGTAAATAAAAAAAATTAAAACTAACATATTGAACTTGCACGCCATTTATAACTAGTGCTCTGGGCAAACTATGTATATGACTACTCGAAAAATGATGTTCTACAATAAGAAAATGTAAAATCCAATGACCTGGAGTAGGCCCGTCAAATGGGTCGGGTCGGGTCATAATGGGTCGGGTCAAAATTGACCCGACCCGTTTTTTGACCCGACCCATTTAATATATTTATTAAAAGGGTCAATTGACCCGACCCTATTCATATATGAATCAACCCATTTAACCCATCTAAAATTTGAAACTGCATACAAAAATGTTATGAAACTGCATACATAAAACATCCTAAATATAATAAAAACTGCATACATAAAACTGCACACATGATAAAAACTGCACACATACATAAAACTGCACACATAAAACACATTTGGAACATAAAAATGTTCTATATTGCAACACATAATAAAAACTGCATACATTAAAAAATGTTCTAAATTGCAACACATAATAAAAACTGCATTCACAGAAACAACTCTAAATATCATGAAAACAGCAAGAATATTGCAAAAACTGCACTAAATAAGTTTTAAAACTAACATCAGTTGAAGCTACTAACACACCAAATTACATATTCTTCTCAAATATAAATCCTAAAGCAACTAAAGATAACCTTCTCAATTTCCCAATGCACATTTGTATCTTTTTCCAACACCTGCAGAACACATGAAAAGAACATCAACAGCAGTTTTCCATTTGGAAAAATATATAACTTGTATTATAAATGTTGCAGCAAGTATTATGGACTTATGTAATTCATGCATGTAAGAAATTATGATAAACATTTGATATCAAATACAAAAACGTATTTTAGTATTAAATGTTTGCCAACAGTTCAAAATTAAACTGCCTCTAACAATAGCGGATTGATTATTAAAAATGACGAACAAGCATACATAAAAAAAATGGTACCTAGTATGAGCTCAATTTTCTATTTGCTGAAGAGATTTGCCCTTAGTCTCCGTGCTGACAATACAATAATTTGAAGGATCATAACTAGAATACAAATACAATAAGGAGCACCACTTGGTATATGTAACTGCTTATACTATGAACTGTAAAAATTCATTTTAGTAAAAAAAATGTATAAAAGGAACCATAATTTGGACTTTATGGAGACCTCATTAGTAGTTAGTATAGCCTCAACATTTGTAGTTGTAGTTGAAGGTTTTGTGGATGGTATACATTTCCAAAAAAGTATTAAGAGATCCTCTATTTATGTAAACAACATTTGCAATCACTAAGGCCGATTTGTTTGAAGGGTGCAAGCCTTTGCTTTTGAATGGACAGAGCTTCTTTTTATAGTTAGGTGATTGTTTTGTGCAATTTATTTTGTGTTCATGGACAACCGGTTTTTTTATCATAAAGACAGAGATAGTCGTTTAATATTCATGGTGTGGCATAAGTATATGTCTTTATGAAATGCGTAGGTTATCCATGCGACTTAATGTTTATGAGGTAGGGAACATTCAACTTGAGGTGCATTGTTAAGCATATTATTAGTTGGTTTAATCAAGGTGCAGAGGAGTGTTTAAGTAAATGGAAATTTATCGGATAACCTGATACGTAAAATTCAGTAAACCTAGAGAAAGCGGAAGCGAGTCTAAATGTAATGCTTTGTCAGTACAAATAAGAGAAAGACGTAGGATTTACAAAAAATAGTAATACTTGCATAGAAAGTTAATAAAGTGCATCTAAATAATTTACTGTCCATACATTATTTTTCCTTCCTATCTAGTCAAGCTTTTAGCCTTCCTTTCTTCACCACCTAGGACCTATCATTCAAGTGGTTATTTTGTAGTTAGGACTTGGATGGATCATGGATATCATAATGCTCATTAAGTGGCTGTTTATCAAACGTACGGTAGTTTTTTTTAAACTATATAGTAAAGCTAAAGTTCATAATTTCTAGGAAGAAATATGACCGTAATTCCCCTTAGCTGGCTAATATATTACTAGCCTAACTAATGGATAAGCATTTCACCATGTAAAGCTAAAGTTCATAATTTCTAGGAAGAAATATGACCGTAATTCCCCTTAGCTGGCTAATATATTACTAGCCTAACTAATGGATAAGCATTTCACCATGTAACCATGGGTCAGACCACATTTTAGTGCCTCTGCCTTTCGCATTATTCTTATTTATAAAACCCATGCTACTTTCTCTTGCTCTTAAAATTATCTTCCATGTAGTGGAAGCATTTGGATCTTCAGGTATAATAAAAAAAATTGTTAGAGAGGTATCTACCCACATCCACTTTGACCATAAGTTTTTATTCTCTAAATATTTCCATAATAGGTTAATAGAAGTAGCATTTTGCATATCCTATAATTTCCTTAGTCCCAATCCTCCCTCCTTTGGTTTGCATACATTGTCCTAGCTAATTTTATGTTGTTTGCCTAACCATAGAAAATTAGCACATAAAGTGTCTATTTTTTAACAATATCTGTCGGCATTTGGCAAATTTGTAACCAGAAATAAATCATGAGATATATTACTGATTTGATCAACTCAAGTCTGCTACTCATGGTTAAGAGCTTACCATTCCATCCATTTAGTTTCTTCTTAATCTTATCAAGCAGTCTATTAAAATCTGACATTTTTAAAATAGAACAACTTAAAGGGATTCAAAGATATATAATAGGCAGATTTTTAGTTTGAGCCGCTAAAATATTTGAAATTTCTTGTTTTCTATAAACTCTTTTACTGAAAAAAAAAGCTTTGATTTCTATTCATTCATAACCATGTCAGTCTTGATTTTTAAGTTGGACAGAACCTTCCTGATTATGCTACCGTTATTTGAGCATGCTTTGGCAAAAATAAGCAAATCGTCGGCATAGATAAGATGGTTTAAAATGGGATCACATTTATAAGTAAGAGAGATGTTACCACTTATATGCTCCATCTCAAGAAAGAAAAACCATGTTTTAGAAAAAGATATTGGTTTTTATCCCAGGCAAAAAACAAATCAAAATTAAACCTTAACATACCGCTTACTTCATTACTCATTCTTTCACTTTAGAAGACAAAGCTTTGTAGTAACTGATACGATAAATATTATAAAAAAAAATAGAACTGCGACCAAACCTGAAACAAGAAGGAAATGCTATATTGAATGAAAACATACAGGTGTATAGATAAAACATATTTTTCTACAGGTTGACAAAGAATTAAAGGATATAAAACTAATGTCCCCAGTAACCAACTAAAACTGCATTCAGCAAAAATTTAGACAATAGATTGTTATTAAGATAGCACTTGGCTAAGGAAAGCAGTACATCAAAACGTTTGGTAGTGATCTACGAATGTGAAGAAAAAGATACAATAGATCTGCTGCATCTGCTCATCACATTAAACTAAGATGCAACCGACAATGAACCATTAGAAAATTGATTGCATGTTTTGGTTTAAAATATAAGCAAGTTACTTACGTCAAATGCAAGTGAGAACAGCCTTGTCATTCTTATGAAATTTGGACAATGAACGAATTCAGTGTGAATGAGTCTTGGAGTAGAGTATATAAACTCGATGATTCCATATTGCCATCTGATGGCGTTTCTTTTGTAAATCTATTAGACAATGGAAAGTTCATTTTAACAATGAAGTATTGGGAACATGATGGGCAAACTGAGTTGTGCTTATTAGACGTGGTCACTGAAGAAGAAAAGTTACTCAATGTCCAAGATGCACATACTGTTATAAGCTACGGTGAAAGTCTGGTTTCTCTCAAGAGAGCAACTTGAACTTGTCATCATCCATGTTTCTTTCAAATCAAAGTTGTTTCTTTATGTATCACTTATATGTATTCCAAATATTCAGTGCAACTATTCACCTTATTTGAATTTTGCTGTCTATTTATGTATAGCAAATATAAACTTTACTAGGACTTTACAGTAATATTTTTTTATTTACATCAATTTTTTAGTGGATTCTCAGACATCAAATCTTCGTTAGCAATGTCTGGCAATGGTTTTCATCCAAGACGATCTTCTCTATTGGTTCAGAATATCAAGTTAGAATCCAAGACTTAGTTTTCCATTTGGCAAACATTTTACAATTTCTACAAAGCTTAATCGGACCATAGAAAATAATGCGTTGAAAAACCTTCGTATCAATAAGCCTTATGTCGCTAAAGCTGTCATTAATTCCTTTCAGTAAACTAAATTAAAACCACCAAACAACACACTAATATAATTATATAACAAACATCAAACAGTAGAATAAACAATAACAAAACAAGGAAGAACATCCCTAACCTAGTACATGACTCAGAAGTCGCGATAGCAAGAGAGAGAAGTCGCGATGTTCATACCTTTGATTGATTGGAGCTTTTAACTTTGAAAGCTAAATCGTGCGAGATTTGAAGAATCGAGAGAGAGAAGTCGCGATAGCAAGAGCATTTGGAAAACTGAATCGAGTGTGTGAGACCGATTAGGAATTTAGGGTTTTGGAGTTTGGAACGGTAAAAGGGTCAAACGGGTTGTGTTATGTTTTTTAGTGAGTTAAGTGGGTATTGACCCAATACAAAAATGATCGTATTAGCCTCGACCCAACCCTATTAAAATTGGGTTAAAAGGGTTGGGTTAAAGGGTCGGGTTGAATTTTGACAGCCCTAACCTGGAGCTATAACAATATGCCTACACGAAATGTAAAAGAATATTTGCAATCTAATTAACTCACCTAGTGTACTCATATACGAACCGAAAACAAACTATACAAGTATACACGTCCCAAAATGATTTGGATATTGCAACGTGAAACTCAACTTATCACCAACAATTCGAAATGATAAGGAAAAAGGCCTGGACTTACCCCAATATGCATGCACGCTACTAACGCAGGAATGACATATTTATGTGTACACGTAACTAAGTTTGTGTACAATAAATCATACGCGCAAATAATAAAGTAAAGAATAAACTAGAAATGTGAGTTTATACTCACATATATTTGCTTCCAATTTTTCTCTTTTTAGCAACCGAGATTCAAAGGAAAGGAAGCAAGAATTTATATATATATATATATTTTGGAGCTGCCATAGAAGTGTTTACTGAGCTACTGAAAATTGTTACAACCCAAGAATGAACTGCCACTTGAAAAATGAGAACGAATTGAAAGATATAGCTTGCTTTCCTTTTCTCAAAATTGTGCAGAAGTCAAATAAAATATATGTTGGCAGAGTTTGTACAAATGCATTAATTAGAGAAACGTGCTTCAGTGGAAAAGGACACGCCGCATATAAAAATGATGATAGCAAAAAAACAAAGTGTGTCTAAACTTTGCTAGCAAAAGTGTTCAAACATTTTGCTTCACAACTTTGGTGACCGCAAGTTTATTTTGGCTTTCGAAATGGTCCAATTCCTTTTCACACGTGAAGGCAAATATAAATAACACAATCTAGCTATTTATTTCAAATGACTTTGCAACTGACTATGAAATCATTTTTGCATTGCAAATTTTTTTTTTTTCAAATTTTAATTTAAAATTTTCTATTTAAAATATTTACTACGACAGTAATTCAAAAATCACGGTCGTTACAGTTAGATTTTGGGGGATCATGGGAAGACCATCTACACTTAGTCGAGTTTTCGTATAACAACAGTTATCAGGCTAGTATAGGAATGGCACCGTTTGAAGCTTTGTATAGAAGGCCATGCAAATCTCCCGTTTGTTGGTTAGAGACCGGGGATAGGTTGGTTCTTGGTCCGGATTTAGTTAGAGAAGCAGCAGAAAAGATTGAGTTAATTCGGGCTGGGATGAAAGAAGCTCAATCTAGGCAGAAGAATTATGCAGATAGAAGATAGAAAGACTTGGAGTTCTCTGTTGGAGATCATGTGTTCACTAAGGTATCACCGATGAAGGGTGTGATTCGATTTGGGAAATTAGGGAAGTTAGCACCGAGATTCGTAGGACCATTTCCTATTGTAGAGAGGATCAGGAAACTCGCATATAGAGTAGAGTTACCGAATAGTTTGGCAGGAGTCCACGATGTTTTTCATGTTTCTCATCTAAGGAAGAGTGTTAGAGATCCGGAGACTACTATAGCACCGACTGTGTTAGAGGACTTAGTAGTAGAGTAGAATTTGACTGCAGTTAGAAAGCCAGTTCGTATGGTCGCGAGAGATGAGAAGAGGCTAAGGAACAAGACAGTCAGATTAGTTAAAGTCCAATGGAGCGACGATAAGAGAGACTATACTTGGGAGACTGATAGCAGGATTGGAGATGCTTATCCTGGTTTGTTTGATGGTATGTTTTACCTTTATGATTGATTTGTTGTGTACCTCATCGCAATTTCGAGGACGAAATTCTTTGAGGAGGGGAGTCTGTAATGACCCTAGTTTTTAGTAAAATTATTTAGGATATTTAATTAGCTGAATTAAATTAAATAATGTGATGATTAAGGGATTGAGATTTGTGATTAAACTAAGGGGTAGTCGTGCCATGTAAACAATGAACTAAAAATGAGTTAAAATGAAATAGAGAAGGGGTAAAATAGGAAAGAGAGTATTCTTATACCCTAAACCCTTAGGAATTCATTTACATGTTCATTTAAAAATCAAAGACAAAGTAGAGGCCGGCCACCATTAGACAAGCTAGAGAAAGAGAAAGCAAACAAAGGAAGAAGATTAATCAAAATCAAATCCATTCAAATCTCAAACTCCTTAATCTCAAAGCTAAGGTGAATAATAACTACATCTCTTGTTTTCTTAATTTTTTTCGGTTTTAAGGATAATCGATTTATTTGTAATGTTATTCCACGATTTTAAAGGACAAAAAGTGTACATATGCTTATTGATGATTTATGCTCATTCATATAGGTTTTATGATATGTTTTAATGTGAAAACCCTGTTTAATGACATCCAAATGCCTTGCGATTTTAGATTTAGATCAGAAATGTTATTTTAGAGACGGGTTTCAATTTTCATAATTTTCTGAATTAATATGGATTTTATATTAATTTTCTAGTGAGGAAAATGATTATTTGGGTTTAAAATTATTTACGGCTAAATAATATAAGTTTTGGGTCTGAATTAATATATGTTAGAAAACATATTAAAAATGATTTTCTAGAATTTTTGTAGAATTTTCCAAAGTGATTTAATAGATATATAAAATTATTTAAGGTATGGGACTTAAATGTTTTATATATTTATATAAAAGGGGAAGGGGTATTTTGTAAATTATTTAAATTGTTTAATTATGAAATTTTGGCAGCACTTTTAGAAAAGAAAATTGACAACCAATAATATTTTAACAAACAAGGCAGGTTGGTTGAAAAGAATTTCTTTTTAAAGTTAAAATCAGTTTTTACATGCTTTTAGCATGTTTCGCCACTTTCGGCACCTAGGTTCCGACCTAGTGGTTCCGCCTTCATCACCATCGAAACCAATGCGCATGGCATCAAGGACTTGGTGCGCAGCGAATTGAATATAGGCGGTGAGTATTGGGTCGAAACTAGGGGTTCCGAAAGGGTCGAAGCGCTACTTTGCTTTCAAATGAAAATGTGCATGCTTTGCTTTCGACTTAGTTGGCTTTCGACTGGGTCAAATTGATTTAAAGAATGGTTTCGAAGAGGTTGCGCCTTTTTTTTAAGTAAATGCGTTCATTGGAGTCGAAACCCCTTGCTGTTGCTTTTCTACCTTTCGAAGTCAATGGTTTCGAAACGGTGACTTTGTTTTTAAATCCAAGCCACTTCTCCAATGCTTTCGAAGGGTTGGTTTCAACTCCATCACTTCTATGACGACCCACCTTTTGGATGGTTCAAATCGACAATAAACCACACATGTCTAACTCAAACCTTTCAAAAGGGGGGATTGTCAATAGGATTAAATAAGAAAATAAGTGAAAAGAAGGAAAACAAAACACAGAATCTCGCAGTGGAATGACAAGATATAATAATCAAATAAACAGTTCATGAAGCTATTTTACAATATACATTTGATTACACAATTTTTAAAACAATAATCAAAGTACAACAAGAACATTCCAATAATGATGCAGCAGAATAATACTAATAATATAATATACAAAACTCTGTCTTCATCCTCCAGAAATAACGTCTTCGAACATTGAAATGCTCAGGCTGACCCGAGCGTAATGAAAAGTGTAACAACCCGAATTCCAGTGGGTCCGGATTTTTCGCAAAAATGCTAAAACCCAAGCCCACTGAAACCCAAGTTGGGAATATAGTATCCTGCAAATAGGCAAAGACAAATATATCAGAGCTCAATTAAATATCTCACAATGGAATTGACTAAAATATAATAGTAAGTAAATGCTCACCAATATAATAACACTTTCTAAACAAGTGTCTTAAAGCTGGGAAGTCTCTACCATCTACCTAACCTGTAGGATGTAATGAGGAGGGGGTCAGAACTAAAGTTCAGGTGAATGGATAAATTATAAACTTTTAAGCTTAATTCAACATATACCGTTTTATTTCCATTTACTGTAATATTAGGTTCTCTAGGTTTATTGTAACGCCCCACTCTGAGACCCACTGTAACAAAGAGTATTACGGGAGTAATACTGTCTGTTAAAGCGGAGAATAGAGTATAGTGGAAGCGACCATATGTAATCAAGCTATAACTATCTACCGAATACGTCGAAAGGTGGAATCTATTTAAAAATTTCTCAATCAGGTGGTTCGACATATTCGGTAAATACTTATAACGAAATTACAAATGGCTAAAGATCTATCAGGACAAAGCATAATAACATAATAAGATAGCATCACAGAACAATATCACATAACAGCACAGAGTCTCAGAACAATACATCGTCAATACAGATCCAAATACTAAAAGTGGGTACAAAGCCACTGCTCACACATGTGAGTCAAAAATATGTACATATCAAAGTCTGAATAATAATAACAGAGTAGCGGAATAGTGGACAAATAAAAGCGCTATCTATCAGCATAGCAGATAATGTCCAAGCGGAAGCACAGAAGCTAAGTCCAGAGACCTAACCTGAAACAACTCGGTCTGACCCGAGCGAAAACACTCGGGTCAGGCTAGCTAAACAATCAGTAATAACTGAGATATATAATAATGCGGTACATAAATAAAACCGTACTTATCCAAAGAGAAGTATATTATGAACCACATGAATGTAATGACGATCCCTAATCATCAATAACAATAAAAATCTCCAAAGAGAAATCAACACCAAAGTGTAGAATAAATAAAATCGCCTCATATCATCGGCGTAGCCAAAGCTATAAAAAGATGCCCATAGGCAATAATCCCAAGAGTGAACAGAGTCTGTAATCAATGCCCAAGCAAAGATCGATGCTCCAAAGAGCAATGGGGATATACTGAAAAGTCAATGAAATCAAACACTGAAAAGCAGTGTCCAGAGACACTGTGAATCCACAAGGCAATCGCACTTACATCGTATGGTTCCATAGAACCAACACCGAATGGCGGTACTCGAATGGATATAAAAATCATCAAATAATACAAGTTTTGCACGTGCACCGACCAGAGTCGTTGTTGCCAAGTACTGTAAAGTTGTGATCGATCACTCGCACAGATGCGGAACGCGCGAAACGGCGAAATCCTTCCCAGAAGGATAAAGGCTCAGAGGCACACGCCGAAAAGTAAACTGCTCCATAGAGCAGGTGTCCAGAGACGGTTGCCCAGAGGCATGGTGACCCAGAGGTCCAGTACTGGCCGCCCAGAGGCAAATGTGTCACCAACTTATTGGAGAGGAACCCGTAAAGTGTTAACAATGAGTCCCATACCCCATGTTCGCACTAAACGGTTTCCTAACCAATAGCAAGCTCACACTACAAACAATAAAAAGTCTACCTCATATCATCGGTAAACTAGACCCAAAGGTCAAAACGATCAATCGAATAGGTCGGGGATTAACCGGAAAGAAAATTCACACGGTTTCCATAGGCCGGAGATTTCCTAACCGTTTAAGCACCTTTCCACTTCGCTCGACGTGCTAAAAGTGAGTGTGAGATTTTTATTATAGAAAATAATGGTGTAAAATGGATTTATAATTGATTTTCGAAATCACTTTTAAAACGGTCTTTTGAAAGGTCTCCTATTATGGAGTAGTTAATTTAATAATTAAAATAATATTATATAATAATTTTCAAAAGCCATTTTGGAGTGAAAAATCCTTTTAAAACCTTTTTATAAAGCCCGTGTACGAAATCCAGAGACAAATCTCAAAGAAATCGACGAAAACCAGAAAATCATCAAAACTATTCCAAGTGTTTGTAACCATTCAAAAACAGCTGTGAACTCAAGTTCGATAATTTATTTGGACCAGCAAACTGTGTCCAAATGTCATGAAAATTTGCAGGCATATAGTCCAACATCCCTACTTTAAGATGCAAAAAGAATTTCTGGATTCCGAGTTGAGACGAAGTGGCAGCAACGTCTCAAAGTTGGACCCAGAACAAGATTTACACTGTTTACAAACAGCGACTAGAGTTCAACTTCGACACGAAATTCGAAGTACCAAATGAACTCCAATGTTGTCCAAACTTTTCGGAGATGGAGTTCGGAACTCCACCTTTCTAACGAGACCAAAAACGTCGAATTCCGACTTCTGATGCGAACGTGGCGGCATCGCGGAGTGGCGCTCAAAAGCTGGGAACAGAAGGGATATTTGATTTTCATTCTAAGTGTTTGACCATTCAAAAACTGCTGCGAACCCAAGTTCGGCAATTTATTTGGACCAGCAAACTGAATCCAAATGATATGAAAACTGGTAGGCATATAGTCCAACATCCCTACTATAAGATGCAAAAAGAATTTCTGGAATCCGAGTTGAGACTAAGTAGCAGCGACGTTTCAAAGTTGGACCCAGAACAAGATTCACAATGTTTACAAACAGCGACAAGAGTTCAACTTCGACATGAAATTCGAAGTACCAAACGAATGCCGATGATGCCTAAATTTTACAGAGATGGAGTTCGAAACACCACCTTTCCAACAAGACCAAAAACGTCGATTTTCGACTTCGGATGCGATCGTGACGGCATCGCGAAGTGGAGATAAAAAAAATCTGAAAACAGAAGTGAGCAAATTTATTTATTTATTTATTTATTTTATTTTTTTTTGACGCGGGCTTCGGCCTGCGTCAGCCTGCCCCAGCCCGCCTGGGCTGGGGAGGCCCCAGCCCATACGGGCTGCGGTCCGGTTCGGCCCCAGCCCATGCGGGCTGGGGACTGGTGCCCCAGCCCGCATGGGCTGGGGACTGGTTCCCCAGCCCGCATGGGCTGGGGTTTACTGATGCCCCAGCCCGCCTGGGCTGGGGAGAACAGGCCCCAGCCCATGCGGGCTGGGGTTCCTGTGCATGCGGCCAGCCCACCAAGGGCTGGCCTGTTTCTGGCTAGCCCAACTGGGCTAGCCTGCATCAGCCTGGGTGCAATCCAGGTCTGTTCTGGTGCACCCAGGACTGTTTTTGTTTTTGTTTTCAGCCCTGCACAATTCCAGCCAACATAATTTGATGTTTTTTGACATTTAGGGGTGTTTTTTTCAATTTTGGGCATCAAAATTTTCATCAAAATTTTACTAGCAATAATTACCAATAAATAGTAATTACCAATATTACAACTAGCATTAATTACTAATCAATAGTAATTACCAATATTACAACTAGCATAATTACTAATCAATAGTAATTACCAATATTACAACTAGCATAATTACTAATCAATAGTAATTACCTTAATGGGGCAAAAGAACCAATAGTATTTGTGCACAATCAAGCAAGCCAAAAGCCTCAACCTCCAAGCAAAGATCAAGAGACTTCAAGGACCCAAAATCAACAAAAAAATAAAACACTAATTACAACATGAAGGTTGAGATAAATATGGATTAAGAAGGAGGATTAGATAATAGGAGAGATTGCATTACCTTTCTTTTTTTTTCTAGGATTAAACTAATTTATGAAGAGAAGGAGATGGGGCTTCTAAATGGAGGCCATTAATTTTGTTTAGATCTAGGTTTTGAAGTTATGAAGAGGAGGGTTAGGGTTTGGATGGGTTTGAGATATTATAAAGGAGTGGGTTAGGCTAATGGGTAATGGTAAGGGGTTTTAGAAACCCATTAGGACTTAGTTTATTTTCTAATGTTATCATGTGAACCAAAATCCTAAGAAGCATTCTATTTTTAATTAAAACCTTATAATTGTCTTATTTAGCCCATTAGCCTATAATCACTTTTTATTTAAAAATTCCTCATTTCAACCCAAAATATTTTAATTTGCAAACAAATTGTAAATTTAACTTCTCAAAAATTTGTTTAGCCCCTTTTTAACTTAAAAATCATAATTTTACTCCATCATTCGGTAATTGCAATCTCAGGGTTGTTACAGACTCCCCCCTTAAGGAAATTGCGTCCTCGCAATTCCTTAAATATAGGAGTCGTCTATAACATCTAATCCACAAAAGGAATACAGAAGATAAAATATAGATGCTCACCCGTGCCGGAAGATGAAAGAAAACCAGGATAAGTACGCTCGATAAATTCTCTGGTCTCCCAAGTGCAGTCCTTAGGATTAGACGACCATTGAATCTTCACAAGCGGAACCTCTTTATTTCGAAGACGTCTGATCTCCGAATCAAGCACATGAAGAGGATGATGCTCTATAGATAGATCGGGTGAGATCTCCAAATCAGGCACGATATGAGGCTCGATAATAGAATCAGGATCGCGCACACACTTGCGAAGCTGAGAGACATGGAACACATCATGTATTCCAGAGAAATGAGCAGGTAGAGCCACACGATAAGCAACGGGGCCGATGCGTTCCGTAATAGGAAATGGTCCGACATAACGAGGAGCCAACTTCCCTGTAGAGCTGAAACGCACAACCCCCTTCTTGGGAGATATCCGAATAAAGACATGATCACCAATGGAGAACCCAAGAGGCTTCCTACGGCTGTCCGTGTCGGATTTCTGACGGTTCTGCGCCTCTTTCATTCTCTGACGAATAAGAATAATCTTCTCAGAAGATTCCCGAACTGAATCTGGACCAAGAAGGAACTTCTCGCCAGATTCTAACCAACACGAAGGAGAACGACATGGCCTTCCGTAAAGAGCCTCGAAAGGAGCCATGCCAATACTAGACTGAAAGCTGTTGTTGTAGGAGAACTCTACAAGCGGTAAGTGATCCTCCCAACTACCTCCGAAATCCAGAATACAACAGCGCAAAAGATCCTCTAAAACACGATTCACCCTCTCCGTCTGACCGTCGGTCTGAGGATGATAAGCAGTCGAGAGATTCAGCTTTGAGCCCAAAGCTGACTGTAGGCACTTCCAGAAGTGACTAGTAAAGATAGTGTCTCGATCACAGACGATAGAGCTAGGAATGCCATGAAGTCGAACGACTTCCTTCACATATAGCTTGGCAAGCTGAGGAGCAGTCCGAGTGGACTTAATAGGAATGAAATGAGCTGATTTGGTCAAGCGATCGACTATGACCCAAATAGAAGTATGGCCTGACCTCGAACGAGGCAGACCGTCAATAAAATCCATGGACGCATCGGTGGTAAACTAGATACTGGCTCGAAGATATCGGGGAAATCCCGAACAACAGAAATACGAGATAAGTTCAAATCCTCATCTCGTGAATCGAGAGAAAATAAAGTAGTATCAAAAATCCCAACATCCAGAAGAGCAATTTCTAACGGAGCGGACAAGTCAGGGTGACGAAGAAATAATATCCGCTCTGAACAAATGATTTTGGCATCGTACAGAGCGAGCCAATCCATGCTACGTATAGATAATTAATTAAGGAATACTACGGAATATAACGGATTCCTATACATATTCCTAACTTATCTATAAATAAACATAAGGAAGGGATTTGATTTAATTCGGACCTAATTAAGATGTATTGCACTAAGTGTATCTGTTCTGTGTTTATTATGCTTATTCCTGAAACCAGCTCTGATACCAAGCTATAACGCCCCACTCTGAGACCCACTGTAACAAAGAGTATTACGGGAGTAATACTGTCTGTTAAAGCGGAGAATAAAGTATAGTGGAAGCGACCATATGTAATCAAGCTATAACTATCTACCGAATACGTCGAAAGGTGGAATCTATTTAAAATTTTCTCAATCAGGTGGTTCGACATATTCGGTAAATACTTATAACGAAATTACAAATGGCTAAAGATCTATCAGGACAAAGCATAATAACATAATAAGATAGCATCACAGAACAATATCACATAACAGCACAGAGTCTCAGAACAATACATCGTCAATATAGATCCAAATACTAAAAGTGGGTACAAAGCCACTGCTCACACATGTGAGTCAAAAATATGTACATATCAAAGTCTGAATAATAATAACAGAGTAGCGGAATAGTGGACAAATAAAAGCGCTATCTATCAGCATAGCAGATAATGTCCAAGCGGAAGCACAGAAGCTAAGTCCAGAGACCTAACCTGAAACAACTCGGTCTGACCCGAGCGAAAACACTCGGGTCAGGCTAGCTAAACAATCAGTAATAACTGAGATATATAATAATGCGGTACATAAATAAAACCGTACTTATCCAAAGAGAAGTATATTATGAACCACATGAATGTAATGACGATCCCTAATCATCAATAACAATAAAAATCTCCAAAGAGAAATCAACACCAAAGTGTAGAATAAATAAAATCGCCTCATATCATCGGCGTAGCCAAAGCTATAAAAAGATGCCCATAGGCAATAATCCCAAGAGTGACCAGAGTCTGTAATCAATGCCCAAGCAAAGATCGATGCTCCAAAGAGCAATGGGGATATACTGAAAAGTCAATGAAATCAAACACTGAAAAGCAGTGTCCATAGACACTGTGAATCCACAAGGCAATCGCACTTACATCGTATGGTTCCATAGAACCAACACCGAATGGCGGTACTCGAATGGATATAAAAATCATCAAATAATACAAGTTTTGCACGTGCACCGACCAGAGTCGTTGTTGCCAAGTACTGTAAAGTTGTGATCGATCACTCGCACAGATGCGGAACGCGCGAAACGGTGAAATCCTTCCCAGAAGGATAAAGGCCCAGAGGCACACGCCGAAAAGTAAACTTCTCCATAGAGCAGGTGTCCAGAGACGGTTGCCCAGAGGCATGGTGACCCAGAGGTCCAGTACTGGCCGCCCAGAGGCAAATGTGTCACCAACTTCTTGGAGAGGAACCCGTAAAGTGTTAACATTGAGTCCCATACCCCACGTTCGCACTAAACGGTTTCCTAACCAATAGCAAGCTCACACTCCAAACAATAAAAAGTCTACCTCATATCATCGGTAAACTAGACCCAAAGGTCAAAACGATCAATCGAATAGGTCGGGGATTAACCGGAAAGAAAATACACACGGTTTCCATAGGCCGGAGATTTCCTAACCGTTTAAGCACCTTTCCACTTCGCTCGACGTGCTAAAAGTGAGTGTGAGATTTTTATTATAGAAAATAATGGTGTAAAACGGATTTATAATTGATTTTCGAAATCACTTTTAAAACGGTCTTTTGAAAGGTCTCCTATTATGGAGTAGTTAATTTAATAATTAAAATAATATTATATAATAATTTTCAAAAGCCATTTTGGAGTGAAAAATCCTTTTAAAACCTTTTTATAAAGCCCGTGTATGAAATCCAAAGACAAATCTCAAAGAAATCGACGAAAACCAGAAAATCATCAAAACTATTCCAAGTGTTTGTAACCATTCAAAAACAGCTGTGAACTCAAGTTCGATAATTTATTTGGACCAGCAAACTGTGTCCAAATGTCATGAAAATTTGCAGACATATAGTCCAACATCCCTACTTTAAGATGCAAAAAGAATTTCTGGATTCCGAGTTGAGACGAAGTGGCAGCGACGTCTCAAAGTTGGACCCAGAACAAGATTTACACTGTTTACAAACAGCGACTAGAGTTCAACTTCGACACGAAATTCGAAGTGCCAAACGAACTCCAATGTTGTCCAAATTTTTCTGAGATGGAGTTCGAAACACCACCTTTCTAACGAGACCAAAAACGTCGAATTCCGACTTCCGATGCGAACGTGGTGGCATCGCGGAGTGGCGCTCAA
Source organism: Allium fistulosum (assembly GCA_030737815.1). NCBI lineage: Eukaryota > Viridiplantae > Streptophyta > Magnoliopsida > Asparagales > Amaryllidaceae > Allium > Allium fistulosum. The sequence continues at coordinate 1,035,342,930 of CM060902.1, read as the reverse complement.
AAGCTGGAAACAGAAGGGATATTTGATTTTCATTCTAAGTGTTTGACCATTCAAAAACTGCTGCGAACCCAAGTTCGGCAATTTATTTGGACCAGAAAACTGAATCCAAATGATATGAAAACTGGTAGGAATATAGTCCAACATCCCTACTATAAGATGCAAAAAGAATTTCTGGAATCCGAGTTGAGACGAAGTAGCAGCGACGTCTCAAAGTTGGACCCAGAACAAGATTCACAATGTTTACAAACAACGACAAGAGTTCAACTTCGACATGAAATTCGAAGTACCAAACGAATGCCGATGATGCCTAAATTTTACAGAGATGGAGTTCGAAACACCACCTTTCCAACGAGACCAAAAACATCGATTTTCGACTTCGGATGCGATCGTGACGGCATCGCGAAGTGGAGATAAAAAAAAATCTAAAAACAGAAGTGAGCAAATTTATTTTTATTTTTTTTTGACGCGGGCTTCGGCCCGCGTCAGCCTGCCCCAGCCCGCCTGGGCTGGGGAGGCCCCAGCCCATACGGGCTGGGGTCCGGTTCGGCCCCAGCCCATGCGGGCTGGGGACTGGTGCCCCAGCCCGCATGGGTTGGGGACTGGTTCCCCAGCCCGCATGGGCTGGGGAAGCCCCAGCCCGTGCGGGCTGGGGTTTACTGATGCCCCAGCCCGCCTGGGCTGGGGAGAACAGGCCCCAGCCCATGCGGGCTGGGGTTCCTGTGCATGCGGCCAGCCCACCAAGGGCTGGCCTGTTTCTGGCTAGCCCAACTGGGCTATCCTACATCAGCCTGGGTGCAATCCAGGTCTGTTCTGGTGCACCCAGGACTGTTTTTGTTTCTGTTTTCAGCCCTGCACAATTCCAGCCAACATAATTTGATGTTTTTTGACATTTAGTGGTGATTTTTTTCAATTTTGGGCATCAAAATTTTCATCAAAATTTTACTAGCAATAATTACCAATAAATAGTAATTACCAATATTACAACTAGCATTAATTACTAATCAATAGTAATTACCAATATTACAACTAGCATAATTACTAATCAATAGTAATTACCAATATTACAACTAGCATAATTACTAATCAATAGTAATTACCTTAATGAGGCAAAAGAACAAATAGTATTTGTGCACAATCAAGCAAGCCAAAAGCCTCAACCTCCAAGCAAAGATCAAGAGACTTCAAGGACCCAAAATCAACAAAAAAATAAAACACTAATTACAACATGAAGGTTGAGATAAATATGGATTAAGAAGGAGGATTAGATAATAGGAGAGATTGCATTACCTTTCTTTTTTTTTCTAGGATTAAACTAATTTATGAAGAGAAGGAGATGGAGCTTCTAAATGGAGGCCATTAATTTTGTTTAGATCTAGGTTTTGAAGTTATGAAGAGGAGGGTTAGGGTTTGGATGGGTTTGAGATATTATAAAGGAGTGGGTTAGGCTAATGGGTAATGGTAAGGGGTTTTAGAAACCCATTAGGACTTAGTTTATTTTCTAATGTTATCATGTGAACCAAAATCCTAAGAAGCATTCTATTTTTAATTAAAACCTTATAATTGTCTTATTTAGCCCATTAGCCTATAATCACTTTTTATTTAAAAATTCCTCATTTCAACCCAAAATATTTTAATTTGCAAACAAATTGTAAATTTAACTTCTCAAAAATTTGTTTAGCCCCTTTTTAACTTAAAAATCATAATTTTACTCCATCATTCGGTAATTGCAATCTCAGGGTTGTTACATTTATCATACTCTCGCCTTTGTGCGTGAATCGTACCCATCTACTCCTTAGTAGATTAAAACCTAATAACTAATATATACATATATGTAGTTATATGCGCAATGACCATATTGGTCCTAGGTACCACCCATGGTACTTTCCGTATCCTCTTCGAAAAGGGCTCTATCGTCTTGCTTCGAGAGCGTTCCGTAACTACATCTGTAAAGGACAGCTTCGTAAGGCCTACAATATAGATGCTCCATCGTCTTGCTCCACGAGCGTTCCGTAGCTACATCTGTAAAGGATTGCTTCGTAAGGCCTACAATACAGATGCTCCACTACTTACTATGAAAATGTAAATCGCGTCTGCACTAGTCTATGCCAATGCTCGGACATCCACAATGTACCACCCAGTGCGTACATTGAGGACTACATAATCGTTCTGTCTACTATCTGAATCCCACCAACAAGGTCTACCTTGTACGGAATTTAGTCGGGGATTTTCTATATCTGTAAAGGACTGCTTCGTTAGGCCTACAATACAGATATTCTAGTTGGTCTGTCTCTTTTCTCATCGTGGCTATGGCCCCACGCAGCCACCCCTCAACTAAATTGAAAGACCTCTAAAGAGTTAAGTGGCCGTGCCCTACTGCAAACAATCTAACATCCAATTGGCGGTGCCCCCCGTCCAATGTCTCGATAGTGAAAGAATCATTGGCATGTTGGTTTAACTCTAGTCTTTCCCGAAATCGCTCTTGGTCTTGATGCTGGCCGATATCCGCATGTGACTGTCCTTAAACTTACTTGCAAGTACTGGACATACGAATACCCTACTCCGAACACCAAGCCCTTCTGACTGCCTACAAAGGTCTGCTCTATTAGGCCTACAATGCAAATGCAGTCAAGACATACTCTCTTGATGGAACACCTACAGACCTGCCTCCGGAGGTGCAGCTTCGTTAGGCCTACCCAGAGGGCCATCCTAGAGTATCCTCATGTCCCATTGAAATCTCGTACTTCCTTGAAGCCCAAAAATACTAAGTTGGACATGCTTCTCCATTGCTGAAATCCATAATGAACTGCTTCGTTAGGCATTTCATCCCTTGGGCTGCTCCAAACGCATCTCAATTCTTTTATTAGACCCTAAGTCTAATATTTTAATTTGCGTTTAGTTTACTTTTCTTATTCTGTTGGTTACTTATTTACCCTAATTAGCATATTCTTGCCCTTGTCTCGCTTCTGGCTATTATGAGACCACCATTGATCTAATAGGGAATGCTATTGGTATTGCCATTTCTTGCTTATTAACTTAATTTAAGTCTTAAGTTTATTAAATATGCATCTTTTGTTCTATTTGCTTATTAATTTAATAGAAATCAAAAATAAGCTTTTACTATTTATCTTTGCTATCATTGCTTATTTATTCTAAGTTCCCAAATAAGCCTTTCTATTCTTTTACTTAATCATAACTTATGTTATAATTATACTTGTAATTGTTACTATTATTTCTTTTAAAATATATATATAATTACAAGTATTTCTTTTCTGTTCTAGTCTGTCTTCTTTTATTATAATACAAATTTTTTTTTTAATTCTCTTTTATTATATAATTAACTTATCATAATAATTGTCTTTTCGTATAGTTTGCGCGGTAAATGCAGACCTAGGTTCGTTTATTGTTCGCAGCCTTAATTTCTTATCTAACAATTTACTTGATTCATGCCATACTTTGCTTTATTATTTTCTATTCTAGGAAGTAATTCTATTTTATTTGGTTGGTTATGAAAACTATATTTAAAAATCCATTTTCATATTTTAACATTAAATAATACTATAAACAATAATCTGTAACTGCTAGATATTTCTTTTACTATTTTGGAATAGTGTAAAATACAGTGATTTCTCTATTTTACACTAATTCTCTTTTTCTTTCTTTTATTCTAGCAATTACGTTCATTGTTGTCTTTTAAATATTGAATTATAGAAATGTATCCTATTTTCTAAACCAACCAATTAACCTTTTAGTTACTCCTAAATCCAGTTATTAGATCAATTAACTTTTCTCATTTTAACGTAATTTATTACAGTTTTTTCATTCCTCAAACATTTATTACTTTACATCTTATTTCCTTCATTTCAGTATTCTTAATTATTAATCCATATTCACATTTAATCTATTCTAATTCATACGCGAAGAATGAGGAAAAAATAGAAGAAGAATGATGCTTGCATAGAAATCCAAAACATAGAAACAGATGTAAATAAATACTAATGTTGTAAATAAACTGTAAATTCCTTATAGTTCAGCATAATTTAATTAATAGGATTAATTACTGAATAAAATTATCTAAATGGGAATTTAACGATAATATATCTTAAACTTAAAAGATATATAAATAAATCCACTCACCTGTCGTCCTTAGCTTTGCCTATGCTCAGCTTGGCTCCATAGTCCTTTTGGATCCGCCTCCAAGATGCATAATATTTAAATTTAGAAGACCACTCCCTAGAAATATTTTCTTTTTAGGGTCCAGCCTTTTGGCCAAGGACCCAAAGAAATATTTTCTATTTAGGGTTCATCCTTAGGCCAAGGATCCTTTGGGAGAAAATCTAATTGTGAGAAAAGAGCTAGGCCTAGGGTTCTATTTATAGGGGAGCTTAGGGATCTCGGACCGTTGGATTCTTGGATTGAATCTGGAGCCACCATGCCATAGGGCAATCTGGAGCCATCGGATTGAAGAATGTACGGCTCGGATCGCTTAAAAACTAAAATTTACGTCACTGGCGCGTACCTGGACGAAACTTCGTCCAGGTCGTTATGCGGGTCGACCGGGTGGTCGACCGCCCAAAGCCACCGGTCGACCGTGCGGTCAACCGTTGGGCTAATTGGGTCGACCTCCTGGTCTGCCCATATACGTATTTTTTTTTTCTTCTTTTTGTTACTTGTTATCATTTCTTTCCTAACTTTTTCATTTTGGCTCGGATTTTGACAAGTTATATATGGAAACTGATTAGAAAATTGCCCCGGACATAATGGTACAAGTTTTGAAGCCATATTCCAATAATTCCAAAAATATTTATTTTCATTGCTTATCGTCATTCGCTAAATTTTAACTATATAAAAATTCGGGGTGTTACAAAAAGACAAAACACTCGAGTCAGAACTAAAAGTTCTTATGTAAGTTAAATCAATCACAAGTAAACATGAGTGTGATAGCTTTAGAGATGTTTACAGGATTTAACATCTCATATCCAGTGTATAACGTACATGCAATAACTTAAAAGATGTTACGGGATTTTCCATCTCCTAAGGATCCGTCAAACTATCTATATGTAGTAAAATACATTATATATGTAGTGTCTATCAGTAAAGTATTAAAATAGCGTTAAGGCTTTACATTGATCCTCCTTAACACATTTTTAAGCATTGTCCTACAGTTTGCCTTAGTAGCATCACCAGTAACATCGGTAGTTAGGGAGGCGCCGTGATAAGACAATACTAAAACAAAATCATAGTGGTCACGAATAAGGATAAAAGTAAGACAAGGCATGTGAGGCAATGCCCAAGGTAGGATACTACCAGTTCGGGTCGCAGGGCTGGTGGTAACGCATCGTAGCCATGACCGCCCACCGCGTCCAACACCCCCAAAATCAAATCAAGGTGCACCGATCAAGCCAACATCAATATAGTAATACGAAGAGGTGTGTCCGCTAGAGGTAGCTAGCCTACTTGGCCCTGACAAGTCGTCCTGTTTTAGTCATTTCAAATTGGCACAAGTGTTGGGGTCATCCATCGTCGATCTTTTTCTTCAAATCCAACAAACGTTCACCAAATCCAACCACTTCATTATGGATCATCCACCACATACACAGTTGTTAAAGTGGTTCTAATACTGACAAAGAGTATGCCAATAAGAGGCCCCAGTCTCTTTAACAACCAAACGTTAATTTTCACACCGGTTGGTTCTTTTACATTTCGAAACTGATTCATATTTGATATCAAAATATCCTTCATTTTAAAATCATCATATTTACTTCATATGTCATTTTCACTAGAAAATATCATTTCAAATTCCAACTTAGGTTATAACTTCATTTAACCACATTCATATTTAAATCAACGATTTAAATATAAACATTCCAACTTTGCACGGTTTGAATTTTTGGAAAATAGTTTGAATAGTTTTAAATAGTTTATAATAGTTTAAATAGTTTAAAATAGTTTAAATAGTTTGATATAAAATGGTTTATATAGTAAAATAGTTGGAAAATCAAAATAATTTGAATACTAAAAAAATAGATTTAAAACAGTTTATATTAAAAAAAAATTATTTTGAAAATAATATCAAATTAAACTGTTTCTTTCCATTTCAACGAATCTGGACCCATGTCCAAATTTCAAATCAACAAAACTCAATTTCAATTTAGTTTCAAATCAACTTGCTTTCAATTTCAATTCGAAATAACTTCAATTTTTGAAACGTACATTTTTAACTTCAAATTCGATTCAACAATTCAGTTCAATGATTTAAATTTCAATCCAATTCTTATTTTAAACCATTTCAATTCATATCAATTTCAAGTCCAATTTCAATTTACCGTTTTAAAACACTTAAATCAAATTAAACCTTGTTGTTCAATTTTAAGGTTCGAATCTTTAAAATAAATCAATTTTCCGAATTAAAGTCATATATCGATTATACTTCACATTTCTAATTCAATTCTTTAAAACAATTTCTTTTAATCAATTTCAATTTCAACATTTCAAAGCTTAAATTAGAAACAACTCAATTCATATAAATCCACAATTTATTTCATTTAAAACGATATTATTTAATCAAAATCAAAATTCAAGAATTTAAAATCATTTAATTTAACCAATCTGGTATCCATATATAATTTTCTACCCTATGGCCAAGTGATCGGTTATTTCAATTTTAATTCCAGGGATGGTTATATATCATTTCAATCCAAATCAAAGTGTCATAGGTATATATCATTTCAACCTATTTATTAATTTATTCGAAATAATTCAAATAATAGTTTATATGTTGTCACTTAATATACAGAGTGATAACAGGGATATATAAAAATAAATAAACATCCAATCGTCCAAAATGTCAACAAATAGACATCCATCATAGTCAACATCCATCACATCCAAATCAGCCAATAAATCACAACAATTAACTAGTTATCAATATCAGGTATTTAACTAGCAATTCAATTTCAATTTCAAAATTAACTGTCAGTTTAAATTCTTATCAGTTCAAACCAAATGTCAATTTAAATGTCAGTTAAATTACCAAACAACAGTCAATAAAAATAAATAACTTCACGATTTACATTAACTAACATCAAAATTATTTTAATATTTGTGAGTGGGTTTAATCACTCGGCTTTGATTTAAAGCCCATTAAAAATCCAATAAAAGTCCAAAATTTGAACTGTCTTCGAATTCTACCAAACCAGTTTCATATTGTCCGGAATTTTGACACGAGTCCAAAGAAAGAAACCTCGCATTAATTGGAGTTCATATGCGGAAGATATTCAAGTTATAAGAATATTATGAAAATGAAATATAAAAACATGTACACACATTTTAATAATAAAATAAAACAAATTAGTTACTCACATTAAGAATTTTGAAGCCTGCTCATGTTTCTAAAGCGTAGAGAATCAACGGGAAAAAAATGACTTGATGGCTCACGCAAGTAGGAAGGAGGCTTTAGGAAATGGATTTGCAAACAAATGGAAAAGATTGGCTTCATGAAAATAAGTTGCTCATAATTGTTTTTTTAGAAGAGAAAAAAACTTCAGGCAAAAGAAATAATGGCAGTATGTTTTGGAAATGGAAAGTTAGAGGAAGAGATTTATGAAATAGGAAATGGATAAGAGTAAAGCACATTTAGAAATTGGAATATGAAAGGGAAGGATACAAGAAGATGTAAATTTGCAAAATGAAAAGAGATTAACATGCAGGTAATTAACAAAGGATGAAAGACACACGTTGGAATTTGGGAAGACATGTTTTCAAGGCAAGCAAATCTTTTGCTATAAAATTTCTAAACGTGCGCTACCTCAATTAATTTCATTGACATACAGGAATGTTTCAAGGCAAGGTTCACGTGTAAATAAATAAAACTTAATGGAAAACCAAAAGAGGCATGTATTTAATAAAAGAAAGCAATAAAATAAAATAAATGAGAGCAATGATTTAAATTTGAGAAGGTAGACTATACATGGAAAGCAAAACTCTAATATACTCAAATTTAAAAACGTTCATTTTAACCTATTTTATTATCGCCAATACACTCAAATTTACAACTTTATATATCTTTATTTAGTACATAGTAAATAAAATTAAACACTGCAATTAACGTAATGGGAACCGCCACTACACACAATAAAAGATGAACCGGGACTCCACATTCAATTTTCGAATGAAATAAATTTCCTATGTAAACATACTAATTATTCAAAATCAAAATTTTAACCTAACTTTCAAGTTGTTTTCTTAACATTTCTTTTATAAATTAAATTCAAATCAAGTTTGAATATTTAACTAAATCGAATATTCCAACTAGAACGTGCAACAAAATTCAATTTTAGTGAGAAACTTATATTCATAAATGAAACATTCACTTTATTTGATAAAAATGTTCTTTTCATTAAATCAAACTTTCCTTTTGTTTTCACAAAACCTAAGCTACATTTAATTACACCTACTGATTTACAATTTATTGTTCTCTCTCTTATTAATTGAAATTATTCAATTACATTAATTTCAATTGATTACAAAGGTGAATATCAAAATGGACTAAATAAATGTAAAGAGAAATAGAATAATTATTTTCTATCTAATAGTAATTTAAATATATTTTTACATTACTGGATACAATCAGGAGTTATACATTTCTTACTAAATAATAGTTTCTCATCCCTACAATTAATCTGTAAGCTAAAATACATTTCAAACAAATAAACATATGTTTACTCTATTGCTAAACTTATTCATTTTATTCTTTATTAAATTAACACTTATTCATAATAATTGATTTCTTATTCATATAATAAATCTTTCAGCTACCAAACATTCCAAATAAATAACATATGATTTCATCTTTAATAAAGGAACATTTATTATTCTTTATTAATATTTATTATTCCAATTAATTGGAAATTTACATTCAAACGGTCATTTATTTCATTCAAACCAATGTCATTAAAATAACGATTAACATTGTTATCATTCTTACCTTATTGCAAAACATATCTCATTAATAGAAATTTAAATTAAGTTCATACCTTATATTATAATTTAATTTGTATCAATACAATCTTAAATTATTATTTTTCTAACAACTTTATTCAAAAACCTTATTTAATCTAATATTTTTAAACTGTTAAAAATACGGGTCATTACAACTTCTTTGCTTCAGAAATAGCTTTCGAAAGAGTGCTTTCGACTTAAATGTTTTATTACCATTTTGCTCTGTTGAAGGTAGAACCTAAAGGTTTTGAAGGAGATTGTTTTAAATGGTTTCAAAAGGTTTTCCACATGATTTGAACCCAAATGGTTTTGAAAGGTTTAATGTTTTAATGCTTTCAAAAGGTTTTAATGAAGGTTTTGAAGGGGTGGTTCCCGAATGGTTTCGAAAGGTTTAAAAGGAAAGGTTTTCCAATGTTTTCGAAAGGCAATGTTTAAAGAGTTTTAAAAGAAGGATGTCTATGGTTTTTAAAGCCTTCAAAGGTGATGTTTTTCAATGGTTTAGAAAGGATGATAATGAATGGTTTCGAAAGGGTTTGTTTTGGTCTTTGGCCGAAGGTTTACTTGGTTTTGAAAGGGATACTTTCAATGGGATCGAAAGAGGCACTTTCAAAGGTTTAAATGTTTTCATCAACAAAGATTTTAATAAAGTATATATAACATGACAAGGTGATTTTGAGTAAAGCATAGAGTATTTATTTTCCTTGTTTAAAGTATGATTTAAAGGTTTAAATCAACTTGATAAGAAAAGATTTTCAAGCAAAATTTAAGGGAAGATTACCCTAAGTAAAATGACTCAGATATTTGTATACCAGATGGGACTGGTATAAGGTCGCACCCTATACATTAGCTATCAGCCCTAGCTAATTTAGTCCAAAATTCTAGTGTGTAGGGCTTTGTCACAGGTAAGACTAACATGATGTTACACACAGAAGGGAATATATGTATTTGTACAGAGATATGTTATTGGTGAGCCCGCAAAACCATTAGGATCAGGTGACCCCGGGAGAAGATAAGTTAGTGATAGACCATCCTGAAGAGGAGTGTCTAACAAGTGTAAGATTATTTGTTCATATTGTCTGGTAGGCCCGAGTCAGCCAAAGGTTAGTAGTTAGCCAAACAAAACTATAATATTCGGACAGATAGTTCATTTGTTACCTGACGTGTAAGTTTACATGATATTGCTTTACAGTTTTTAACCAGTTTTGGTTGCGGGGTTATGATTTGCAAAAGATATGTTTTAAAAGGATATTAGTGAGGGAAAACCCGTTCCACTAAGCGGCGTGATCTCACTTATTATCAAATAACCGAGATGTATAGTATTATTCACACCAGGCTTTATGTCTGACTCGAAGTTTATGTTTTTTCCCTTAAAATGTCGGGTGCTCAAAATTGATTTGAGTAGTGTAACGACTTGCCTTTTTGGATGGTTTAAATCGACGATAAACCACACACGTCAGTCTCAAACCAGACAAAGGGGCAGATTGTTATTGTGGTAAATAAGAAAGAAACAGAGAAAGAAAGAAAACAAATGCAGAATCTCGCAGCGGAATGACAAAATATAATAATCAAGTAAACAGTTCATGAAGCTGATTTACAAATAACATTTGATTATCCTTTATAATACCGATCAGAGTTACATAAACAAGGATAAATAATAAATAAATGCAGCAGAACAACATGATGCAGTGGAATACATATAATAAGTAATAATAGTACAAAATGTTCGTCTTCGTCCTCCAGAAAGCAGTCTTCGATAAACTGAAAAACTCAGGCTGACCCGAGTGAAAGACAAAACACTCGAGTCAGAACTAAAAGATCTTATGTAAGTTAAATCAACAGTAAATAAATATAAGTGTAACAGCGTCAGAGATGTTTACGGGGTTTGACATCTCCTATCCAGTGTCAACGTGAGTGTAGTAACTTAAGAGATGTTCGGGGTTTCCATCTCCTAAGGATCCGTTAAACTATCTACTATATAGTACAAAACACTATTATAATAGTGTCTACAGTAAAGTAAAGTATTAAAATAGCGTTAAGGCGTTACCCATATCCCCCTTAACACATTTTATATATTCCCATAGTCTATACAGTATCGTAATTCCTCCATAAACTGGAGGGCTATCAGAGGGCACTCCATAGGTATGGTACAAAACAAACTCATAGAAGGCACGATATGGCATATGAACACGGCACTCGAGGCAATGCCAGGGTAGATGTACCGTTTGCAGAGCCGGACTGGTGGTAACGCATAGCTGCTACTACCGCCCACCTCGGAACACACTCCCATAATCAAAATCGAGAGGTGGCCACCAAATTAATCATAAGGTAATAGTATGGTATCGAAGAAGTGTGTCCGATCGAAGGAATGACCTCACTTGGCTCGGCATAGCTCCTATTTTAGTCACATCTAAGCTAACTCACGAGAATCAGGGCTATTTAAATACCTCATGCAGAATCGTACACCAAACCATCCTACTTCATTTCTGGAATCTCCACCACTTACACAGTCGTTAAAGTGGTTTTCGGTATTGGCAGAGAGTATGACAATATTCGATCCCGGTCTCATTAACAACCAAACGCTTATTTCACACCAGATGGTTCTTTTACATTTCCAAAACCATTTCATAGTTAATATCAAAATATCATATTCGATTCAAACCATATCACTTTCGAAATCATAATTACCTTCAAAACCATATTCACTTCTGAATTTATCGATAAGATAGGTTAATTAAGTCCTGGTTCCAAAATCGTCATATTTAATCAAATATGTCGTTTCACAAAAAGGTATCAATTCGAAATTCCAACTTAGGTTATATCATCATCAAGGATTTAAATATAAATACTTCAACTTTACACAGTCTGAAATTTTAGAAAATAGTTTAGATAGTCATAAATAGTTTTAATAGTTTTTAAAAAATAGTTTAAATAAATTTAAATTTTATTTAATTAGATTTAAAACAGATTAAATAGATGTAAATTATATTAATTAACTTTAATAGATTAAATAAACTTAAAATAGATTAAATAGATTTAACTTATATTAAATAGATTTAAAATAGATTAATTTAAATTTTATTAGCTTAAAATAGATTAAATTGGATTAAATAGGTTATAATATATTAAAATAAAATAAAATAGTTTTATATTGATTAAAATAGTTTAAATTAGTTAAAATAGTTTAAATTAGTTTGAAATAGATTTCAAAGTTATATCCAAACATTTCAATAACTCAATTCCGTTAAATTCATTTATATTTAACACTTCGACTTTGAAATTCCAAATTAAATCCTTTGAACAGTTCATTAAATAAATTCCAATTTCAGCATTAATGCTATAAATCAATTTCTATTTCAAAATGCCAGTTAACTGAATTCAAATTTAAAGGTTTTAAATAAAATCATTTAATTTAACCAATCCGGTGTCAGTATATAATTTTCTAGCCAATGGTCAAGTGATACGGATATTTATCATTTCAATCCGCAATTTAACATTTTACGGTTATATATCATTTCAAACCGCAATCCCGAATTAAATAAAATCCATAAAATTGCTCGAGTCTATCATTTCAACCCATAACGATTTTTCCTAATCTATAGATCGTTTGGGTAGGTATCATTTCAACCCATAGGGAACTTGCAAAGTGATAACAGTATATAAATCAAACATAACATCCAATCATCAATATCAACAATCAAACATCCATCATAATCGTCATCCAATTCGACCAATAAATTACAACAAATAACTGATTATCATTTACAGGTAATTAACTGGCAATTTAAATTCAATAATAAATTAAATGGCAATTTAAATCAAAATAAATTCAAATTAACTGGAATGACGATTTAAATATACCAAACAGGCATAAATAAATTTCAAATCATATCATAACTTTAATTTAACTAACATAAGGAATTTTAGAAGTTGTGAGTGGGTTAAAACCCTTACCTTTGATTTCAAATCGATTTGAAATCCAAAATAAGCCCCAAATTTGAATTGTCTTAGAATTCGTCCAAACCCTCGTCAAAATGTCCGGAATTTCGATACGATCCCGGGGAACAAACCGCATGTGAATTCGACCTCGTACGTAAAAGTTATCGACATTAGAACACTATACGTTTTATAATATAAATTAATAAAAATAATAATAACATAACACATCACCTGCAACTGTTCAACGCGTGAAACCCTAGCCGTGCCTTTTCGTTTACGGCCTACCCAAATGCAGCCACCAGCTTTGTCCATTTTATTATGATTTAAATCCCAATATATAAATTTATTCTTGTTTCACTCTTTTTATTACATCAATTATTGTCTTGTGAATATAATTAACATTTATATACATTATATTGCGTTCACTTTTTGCAGTTATCGTCTTAACTCATTTTTTAAAGTAACATTTAGTTACATTTAATTATAATTGATTAAATAAATTGGTAACAAATAACAATTGTCACCTTTTCTACACTTAATAACATGTGTAAGTTTGTTATCTACACACAAATGTCATAACCACTACCACAACACTACCTTTTTCCATTACAATTTATTACATATTATTTCATTAATTAATCGACATTTAAATTATCAATTACTCTTTTAATCCAATTATCAATTAATACACCTATTATTACAATTAATTTACAATCTATATCCAATTACAAATTTTTAATCATTTCAATAAATTGGAATTGCATTCAAAGCAATTATAAATTACCTTAAATTAAAACTATTACATTTTTAATCCCATTACATTCTTATTATTTAATCACAAAATTTTATTTCTTCCAACATTAAATCACAAAACCTTATTAAATTAGCTATTTTTAATTATCAAAAATTTCGAGTCGTTACAAGTAGGTGGCTGAGGGTTTTGGATTTTCAGGTTTTAGTAGGTTGGCAAATAAAGCTTCCGAAGACGAGCAGGTGGCTAACGGATAACTACTTAGGAGTTTCTGTTTTATTTTGTTTGATTCCGCTGTGTTGTATTATGTCAGTTATGACTATATAGTATTCTGGTCAACCAAGGGGGCATCTTCATATGTTACTCTTGGCGTATTCATGTAATAATTATATTTTATCTGAACCTGAGAAAGCGATGAGATTATGTAATTTGAATATGGAACATGTTTTGGAAATGTGATCAAAAATGTTGTTTTTTGAAATATGTGATTTTGTTTCATATTCATGTGCTTCTGGTATTATGGATACCATTAACATTACCATATTTGGTCAATGGAAGTTAATACTATAGATGACTGCAACATCTGTAGAGCTTAGCTTTGTACCTCCAATTGGGGGATGTTACATCAAGAGAGCAACACATAAGATTCCACCTAACAACCATTTATATTGATTTTCAAAAATAATTGTTTATAATTAACCCACCAAATAAAAGTAAACAAAACAAAAATAGAATCAATAACCTAATTTAGAAGGAGTCTTGATCTCTATAACAATGGCTTCTTAGTGTTTGGAGAAGAAGAACAAAGATGGAAGAAGAGAGAATTACCAAATATTTTTCCAAACTTTTCTACTCTCTCTTCTAGGCTCTATTTATAACATTAATTACTTAATGCCCAATTTAATATTATATGGAAAAAAATAAATTGGTTAGCCAATTAGAGAGAGAAATAAGTATAACCAAATATGCCTATTAATTAGGGGTAACAAAATTTTCTCTCTCTTTCTTTTGCATATTTGTTTCCTTCAATTTGTGAATTTTGTATCACCAAAACTTAATAGAGATATGGTGTTGTGAAAATAAAATGATTATGCAAAGGTGGATATGGGTGAAAGAGTGAAGTATTTGACTGGGTAAGAGGATAAATGGGTGAAAGAAGGTGTTTGGATAGGTGTAAATAGTGTCATCTAGAAAAAAAAAACTTAAATTTTTTTCATCGAAATCAATGATGGGTGACTTTAATATCACTTATTAAAAATTTTAACAAATTTAGAATGAACTATTGACTGAATCATGATTATGAAATGAATGAACCATATTGATTTCAATAAGAAGAAATGAAGAATTAAGTTACTATGGAAGTCACACCGGATCTCATGAATTAACTAAAGAGGAAGAGATGAATATGAAAGAAAAGAGAGGGATCCAATCTTCCAAATTAACACAAGCACCACATCTGTATTTTTCTTTAGACAATGGTTACTCGAAAAAATTGGAACTTGCGTAATTTGGGTACCATAAACCCATATATATAGTAGTGTGGTATTTTCAGTTTGGCCTTTCAACAAATTGAAATTCACTTCGGTTATACACATTCTTTCCATGATAGTTACATTTTAAGACTTAAATGTTTTATTTCCTTATTTAGTCACTTTTTTATGACTAGTTAATAAAATAGTAAAACACATTTCGAATCTGCATGCGTGGTCGCACATGTTGAATTTTTCCAATCCCCTCCACTAAAAGAATGCATCAAGGAGCACATCCCGACATATGCTAAACACAAATGTAAATCAAAGGAATAATGAAAAAATGTTCGCTAAAGGGATGAACGGAAACTAAGAGAATGGGTGACATGGATAGTTGCACCAAGTGGCATCAAAGGCAGGTACATGTATATAAGGTGCTGATAAAGAAGTAGCATGAAAAAAATAGTAGATTGACAACAACTGTAGCAAAAGATGATAAACCTATAAGCAAAAAAGAACTTAACAATGATTTAACGATAGCAAGTAGTGATACATTTACATGTTGATATCTGGTTGATAGTAGGAAAACCACATATTGATGATAGTATGGGTAAACCAAGAGAGAGAGTAGCAAGGGCGTGCAGGAACATGGCGCAACTGATTGTGAAACAATGGAGTGGGTGCATGTAAATGGATAAATGAGGAGAGTAGGAAAATACAGCTGTACCGGGACAGAGGAGTTGTGCACCTGTATAAAAATGTTGATGATATACAACATGACATTTGTAGGAAAGCTGGGAGTGTTAAGGTAGTAGGGCGAGTTGTAAAAACTAATATGTTTTGAATAAGGGTGAGTAGATGCATAGACTAACAAAATTTTGTCATCTTACAATTAGGTGTTGAATGAAATAGATTATTTATCCTGAAATTTTTAGAGTTAAAAATACAGTACTATAGAGATCATAAAACGTGGAGACAGTGGGTAAGATGAATGGAGATCAAGAGTGTGCATGTTTTTAAAGACGATAAGAAAGACAAGAATTATTTTAGCATAACTAGGGCAAACTCATGCTACGCACACGGTATAATCATTATTATACAATATATATAATATATAACATAAACTTTATAACATTGAAAAGTGATAGGTGAAAATACACTTGTTCAAAAGGATATCTCATTTTTGCAATGAAATGAATAAAATAGTACCTCTTGCATATGTACGTGGATCAATATCAAAATATTTGTATAATGCATAATATATAATGATAGACACTTCCTTCACATTATGAACATATAGTAGCTATATGAGGTATATACAAAGATAAGATAAGAAATCTGAGAAATTAAATAATCTCATCAAACCTTTCTTTGAAGGTCGGCCTATTACATCTTATATAATGTCCACTGGGTAGATCCCGGATAACAAATCAAACTATACGTGTCTATTTCTTGGTTTAAATATTTTGTACTATTAAAAGAATTTGATCGCATCTTCTCCATAATGTACTACTGCTACTTAACATGTAAGATTATCTTGTTCATTAAACTAAACATTATATTCCCCTTACAAAAGTCTCATTGACAATGCATCCATTGCATCTAACCGTCTAATACAGTTTTAGTAGATTAAGAACAATAAAATAGATAACATGAAGTAGAAATTTTGACTTTGCAATATTCCTTAGAGAATAGGAAATTAATGCTCACTAACTTTGGATTATTTTCTCCTAAAAGTATTTATTCAAGAAGAGTAAGGTAGGACAAAGAGTAACAATCAAATGGTTGTACAAAAGTTAGTAGTTCTATTGCAAAGGCATAAATCTAAGAATGGGTCGAACAATGAAGTTCATACCCTTCATACATTGATGTACTTGATCTTAAAATATTATATTTTTGATCATAAAATGTAAAATGTAAAATAGAGAAATCTAGGCTAGTACTATATTAAATGTCCACTCATATATTTTAAAATTTAGACAATAGCCAAAAATAAATTAATACATTTTAGATAGGGGAATTTCACTCGAAGGCTTCTTTGTGCACGGTGATAAGTTTTAAGGACAGCAATTCTGAAAAATTAGTTTTAAGGACAAATTATAGAAAAAAGATAAATGAAGCTATCATTTTCAGTTATACATAAATAATGATAAATGAATTTATCCTTTTCCTCTATAACTTAAAAAGATAAATGAATTTATCATTTTTTTGTAGATTGTCCTTAAAATTAATTATGTAGAATTGTTGTCCCTAAAACTTATTATCCTAGAATAAGAAGCCCTTCAACCTAATTTCCACTTTTAGATACATATAGATTCAACATTTGAAAAATAAATTATAATGAAAAGTGGACCTTTATGTGCACATCTTCAAATCTCTTATTTCAAAATTAACTTCAGCTATATAAAAGGCAAGATTCAGTGCAACTATATGTATAAGAAGTCTATGACATATTGGGTATATAAAATTACATTAAAACAAAGAAATCCAAACTTGTACTGCATTTAGTACGTACAATATTTTGATATCCACCCAAATGTAATGAAATTTATGGTATAAATAACAGGAAAAAATAAAAAAAATACATGATAAAGGCATGCATATAGAATAGACATTGAAACATAACATGTAACCATTATATGCTTGTTTCGAATCTCTTATTTCAATATTGATGCATACTATAGAAATGGAATAGCATAGTATAACTAAATATATATCAACTCTCTACATTTATGTCATGTACTATAACCATTAGGATATACAATCCATATAAATAACAATATATAATAGTTTTGTTGCATGAATGCTAAATACATAAGTTTAATCATAAAATTATGAAGCACTATATATTTCAATAGTTTTGTTAAAACACTACAATAAGCTCTATGTATTGAGTAGGGAATTGTTAAAAGGAGAAACGTTTTGGATAACGATATCAATGGATATAGAGGAAATTGAAAAGAACAACAAAATGGATAAGGGACGATAGTTTAAGGTATAATTTTAATTTACATAAAAATAAATTTCTTTTGTTTTCCAAAATACTCCTAATTCCTCTTTCCAAATGTATTTCCACTTAAATTCAAACCATTATCTCTTCATCCAAAGTCAAATCCAACCAACATCACACTTAATTTGCTACTTCTAATAACCGCCAACTATTCCTCATCAACTTTCTCTCAAAGCAACCTTCTCCTCTTATAACCCTAATTTTGTTAATCCAAAAACTCTAGTCTCTCCATAAATTAAAACTGATAAAATTCTTCTATTTTTTGAAATATGGCAAGAAGAAGGATAATTAAGCAAAGATTGAATTAGTGAAGAAATCATATAAGGTGAAAACTAATTATTTATCTCCCTTGAGCAAAAAATAATTTATCTAAAAAAACCCATTACCATTTTTCCCTTTTCTTTTATCCATAAAGCTTCTCCCTTTAACAATCTCTTTCGAAAATATAATATCATGCATATATAGTCTTTTTGGCATTCAATTCAAAGAGTATAGAACCATTTATATACCAAAAATAAAAGGTTATAGTTAGAAAAACCAAAGTGCACATAATTAAGTAATTAAATAGACAACATGAATTTCATATAATGGCAAATAAACCATACTAAAGTAAATGACAAAAACTAATTATTTCCATTGCTATAGCATGTTTTTATTATTCATAAGCTAAGCAATCAAGCATTATAATATAATCTACCCTATAGTGTTGTTTAACTAAATTTGCCATACTTATTTATATTTTTGCTCAATTAATTCTCACATCATCTAATATAAATTTGATTTTTAGAAATATGAATCTATGTATCACAAATAATTTTAAAAACATTTACCTTGTTATAACCCTTGTTGGCAACATCAGCAGCTGCACCATGCATTCTTTTTGCCTAAATAAATAAAAGAATCATAAGACTCATAATTTAGCCACATAGTTTGCAAAATATTTACCTAATATGTACCTGAACTTTAATTTTTGCATATTTTATACTATTTACATAATGGTATTTACTAAAATGGTATGTATATTGAAATGGTTGAGATAAGGTATGTATTATAATGGTACGAGAAAATATAAAAGAAATACCTTTTTAGATTTAATTTTTTTGAAATGATTATATTTCCTTAATTGATAAAAGGGAAAATCAATCAGTACAAATTGTTACTTACAGTAATACTTCAATAGGCTTTAAGACCGCAACCCAAAACAAACGAATGCTACACTTCGACCCGGCCCATCTTAACAAATGAAGAAAGTTCTAGTTGCATCAATTAAGTCATTTCATTCATAACTTCATTTTCCATTTTTTCTACTTGTCTTCAATAATGGCGGCTATAATATTCACAAAAATTTGATTCGAGGAAATTTTCTCTGCTCCTCCTTTAATCTTTTACTCTTTGCTGCTTAATAATCGCATCCTTAGCTTTGTCATGAGCTAAATCTCTTCTATGAATACTACACTTCGACCTTAAATGAAAGAAATGTTTCAGATCTGCTCAGATCTGGCGGTAGTCTCTGTATGCATCTTGAAAAAAATAGTCAAGCTCCTCGCGTTTCAGATAAGTGAACTTTCCTTAGAAAAAGTGGTCTTTTTACAAGATCTGTAAGCTAAAAAGACTAATAGAATTGTGGTTGATGTTATAGAAGAGCATGGGGAACAAATTCCAATTGGAGTTTTATATTGTTGGATAGTGAATAAATTTCAAATCCCCGTAATATTATTTTATGTAAAGAAAACGAGTTGTAAATTAAATCAAGGGTAACACGTACCAGAGCTTGGCAACTAGGAGGATATGGATACACATGATCGGCTTCTACACAGACTTGGTAAGCTGTTATAACCATTCAACACATAGTTCATCATACATGTCTGCATTATTTCTATTTTTGGATTTGTATATTCTCACTTTTACTAGTTTTATGATCTGCCTACAAATTGTTTGCTCTATATTGATGTAGTTTTTAAAACTTCTATGATACTCTCTCTTCGTATGGCCCATACACAGGTTGAAATTACAACTTTAGCAATATCTAATCTAGTGTTGTTTTTAATAAATCTTAAGGTTATTTTTCTATCTCTATAGGGAAATGCAGAATTTCATGATTTGTAGCAGGCCATTTTAATTTTATTTACATCATCTTCAAATATAGGCACCGAAATTGCAATGAAAAAATATGTGATTGATGTCTTCATCTTCTGTGTTGCAAAGAATAGAAGTAGGATTCATGTTTATTTTTCTTTAAACTAATCTCAGTTTTGTTGGCAATATGTATTAATCGCTTTATAGAGACAAATAGCCATTTTAGGGGTATGAATGGGATGCCATATGAATATAGCCCACTGGTGTTGTTATATGATCTGCGAATTGATTTCCATAATGATTTGAGGTTGTGTTTTCCATCTTTGGTGCACGTCCAAAACCAATAATCCTCTAAATGATCATTATATATAGATTTACATAATTGTAAATATATAGTTCTTCAGTGAAGTGTAATGTTGCAAATATGAGAATAATCAAATCACAAACGAAATAAGTAACAGTAAAATGGAAGTATTAAATGCCCAAAAGCAAAGAAAGAATCATGATATGTATAGCACTAATAATATGAGTTGTTGGATCACCACTCTTAAACTTAAGCGTAGGTATACATTTAGTCTATATGGGATATCACATATGGTTAATTTTAGCAAAGTTGATGCATAATAATTTATATATGTGGTGACCCACATAGACCAAGTGTATCCCTACATTAAAAAGTTTAAGAGTAGGCTATCCAATTTCCAATATGCATATCATCATTCTAAATATGATGCAGATTTCCCATATACACGTGTGCGTGCGCACACACATATATCTAATGTTGCACGACTTGCATGGGACTTAATGAACAATAATTAAGGATAAAAAGTAAGTAAAGGATGATACTGAGATAACTGCTCCTTGATATATAATCCTTTCCTAATGCGGTACGATTTTACAAAGCAATGGTTTGTTAAACATCAACATTTAGTCGAACTCTAACTAATTAAAGGGATAATATTTATGGGTTTCAACTTTGTGCATTTTCGTTAAAAAAAGTTGGCAAAATACAAAAATTGATATACCTACAATTCTATATAAAAGGAATGCATAGAACTAACCCACATAACAATGATCAACATCGAACCTTCCAAAAAATGCAAAATGTAATACTCAAAATGCACAGTGGATGCCCCTATATTCCTCTTTTGTAAACTTCACTTTCTAGTCCTGCAAGAATATTGTTCAAAACTAAGCACGGCAATGGTTTTGCATCATAGTTGGAATTTCTAAAAATTTCTCCACAATCAAAAGTCTACACCAACGACTATTAATGTGTCAAGAAGAAAAATCACATACAGAAACAAAGATGTGCTGTAGGAAAAAAAAGGAAAAAGAAAAATATCCATACTACACTACATCAGAGGTCGACGCTTTAAAAGTAATATTAGCTTTATTGATTTTCTAATAATGGATATAAGAAAATAACAATGTTTATCTGATAGAAGACATTTCAATGACTTTAGTATCTAGACAAAAGAAGATAACATAACCATAAGTATAGTTAGGTTCCTTCCCATTTGGTCCTAGATCTCGTACATTCTACCCGCTTTATAGTGCATACAACCTTGCACACATATTACATTATTGTATGGAAACACCAATATTCCTAGGATTCCAATTTATTGGGGTTTAGATCATATGCAAATAGATTGGTGCAACACCAATTTTTTATAATAGCTTGATGAAACTCCTTTGAAATTTCTATAGGGAGCGATTCGTAGGAATCACACATTTTTACATTAGAACAGAGGTACAAATACACGTAGTTATTCATTGAGAAGAACAATCTATTCTAGGGTTTGTTGTAATTAAAGAAATTATCGTATATCTCCAAAAGTGTAGCAATCCCAGTGCACATTAGATTGGGTATGACATGATCATTGGGAAAAGATTTAGGATACCTTTTGGTCATTAATTCGATACCATAATTTTCTTGATGTGTGGGATATTGGATGCACATAAAGAGGTAATCTATAGTGATAGCTAAAATTCGGAGAGGAAATATTCCAATCATATTGGCTACTATATCGAAAATCTTTAATTATACCTATTTAAAGTGAGTATCTCTGATAGCTTAATTTTCTGAAATGCATTTTTAGTGTATGTTTTATTAAAACTATCATAAAGGGAAAAAACATTGTTATGCCCTTAGCTATTTATCTTAATTTTAGACCAAGGGTGTCTAAAAAATGTGAGTTAAATAGTAAAAAAGCTCATATGAGTATTTCTGGCAACATAATTTTCTTAAAACACGTTTTCATTTACTTTTTATTAATAATTGTAAAATGTGAAAACATGTTGATGCCCTTAGCTATTGATCTCTATATTAGACAAAGAGGGTCTAAAAATGTGAATTATATAGCGAAAAAAGCTTAACGGCTGCATTTGCATCTTCTTTGTGTCCAAAAACAATGGTTATGATCAAGAAATTATATGTTAATTCAGAAAATGAAATAATAGAACATTACCTATTTTTCTATAATATTAAATGAATTTGACCAATGATCCAATTGCATTTGCTTAGCAAAGTGATCTTAACTATCAAAGAGACATGTCGGTGCGCGTGTACACACAGACACTCTATATATGAACACACGCACACACTGACACTATATATATATATATATATAAGGAGAACCATGACAAAGAAATTTGCGTTGAAATAATTTGGTTAACAATCACCTCCAATCTCAACTGCAAACGAGTTTTAAGTATTCATAAGGAAACAAAAAAACCTTAAATATTGAATCATTTTGAGTTTGAAGAGGAAGGATACTGCAGAAGAGGTGTTCATGACTGGATAAAGATAAATGTGTATGATCAATAACCATTCAGCTAGCGGGTTGTGTGAGAAAGTGAAATCAAAATAAATTGCCACCAGGGTTTTTGTCTATTAATATGCATAGAGCAAGAATATAAATCAAAATAGAAGAATTTCATTGTCGATGCATAGGAAGTGTGGTTAAAGAAATAAGCTATAAGTGAGAGTTTAGTTATTTTGACGACCTTGAGGGGCGACTAATATCAAGTGAAACGGTTGATATACGCCTAATGTTTTATTTTCTACAG
This sequence comes from Allium fistulosum, assembly GCA_030737815.1. Taxonomy (NCBI): domain Eukaryota; kingdom Viridiplantae; phylum Streptophyta; class Magnoliopsida; order Asparagales; family Amaryllidaceae; genus Allium; species Allium fistulosum. The sequence continues at coordinate 1,035,319,619 of CM060902.1, read as the reverse complement.
CCATTAATGGTATGTTAATATTTGATTGGAATGCCAGAAAGTGAAATTATTGGAGGTTAATGGTAAAGTAGTTCCTTAAAATGCGGAGAAGCCAGCGCAAGAGATAAGATGAAAAATAGGTAAAGAATGCAAAGGGTGTCGTATTAAATTTTTTATATAATAGAATATATACAATTGTTTTGATTTTCTGAGTATGTGATTTGAACTCATTACTGTAATTTATTAAATAAGAGTAAAGCAGAAGAATTTCTTGCATTCTTATTAATTCTAGAATATTTCTATTCTCTCCTTAATTCTCTCAAAATATTTCATTTTCAAATCTATATATCATAATAGTTATTATTACATTGTCCTACTAATTCTTTATCGCATAATTTTACATTTAAATATCAACACTTAATAATTTCTACGATTATTTACAAAATCTTTCAAGTTTTCTCCTGTTTTTTTACATTCAAGTCCACATGTATTTAAATTAATTATGCGGTCTTAAATTTAAACTTTTTAAATACATACAATTAAATAATGTTTGTTATTTGGTCTATCACGTACTATTTACCACATTTATATTAACAAAAATGGTAAAACTAAATTTTCATTCAAGTCCATATAATTTAAAATTTCACAATTACATATGGAAATTATCTTCAATTCTCTTATATTATTATAAATTCAAATTCATCCAATTTATTTCTTTTTAAAATTAGTATTTTATAATAAAGAAACATATACATAAATTTTTCTTTCTAAAGATGTTATTTTATTACAAGCATGTATACTATTCTTTTTCTTTTTAAAATTGGTATAATATTACAAAAATATATAACCTTTTTTGGTTTCTGAAATTGGTACGCCAAGTGGATTTTTTATCATTTATAAAATTTATCTTTCGTTAAGAATGACGTTGAAATTAATAACAAGTGATGAATATTTTTATTTTTGTAAATTTGAAAAATAATTATATTTTTTGTTAATATGTTTAGTGAAAATGTTATATTTTTATTTTTATTTCATAATTTACGCTTATTAGTAAATAAAAATATACAATATTTTAATTGATTTTTTTTGTATTTTATTGTCCTTTTGAGGCAGATGCTAACCTTTTTTTGAAAATTTTTGTTATAAAATAAAGTGGAAAATAGGCAAAAGGACAAACTGTGAAAAAAAATTAAACTGAAGGACATCATGTTTCATTTTTGGACTGAAGGATAAACTTTGAAAAAAAATTAAACTGAAGGACACCAAGTTTCATTTTTGGACTGAAGGACAAACTGTGAAAAAAAATTAAACTGAAGGACACCAAGTTTCATTTTCGGACTGAAGGACAAACTGTGAAAAAAAATTAAACTGAAGGACACCAAGTTTTATTTTCGGACCGAAGGACAAACTTTGAAAAAAATTAGGCTGAAGGACAATGCTACTTATAGCTAGCATTTTGTACAGGGTAAAACTGAATATAATGCTAGATATAACCAGCATTTTCTATAGTGTAAAAACTGAATATAATGCTAGTTATAACTAGCATTGTCCTTCAAACTATTTTTTTTTCAAAGTTTGTTCTTCAGCCCAAAAGTGAAACTTGGTATCGTTCGGTCTAGTTTTTTTTCAAAGCTCGTCTTTATCCCTAATTCTCTCATAAATAAAATTATCGAGGTATGAAACAATGACTTAAAAGTCAAAGTATTATTTTTACATAATTCAAATAAAAAGTATGATTTTTAGCGTTCCACGTTTTATTTTCAGTTAACATTGCCTTTAGCCGTTTAATAGATAGTTTTTTTATCACTTTAATAATATCATATACGTTTTTTTTATTTACTGTAAGAACCTAAAATACATTAAAACATATTGATCAATACTATTACACATTAATTTTTAGGTATTTTTGTCATTCTCTCAAGTAATATTAGATATCAATTTTTATATTGTTCATCTTTTAATAAAATGTATTATATGTTAAATATCAGATTAAAAATCTATGTACATAAACATTTATCTGTGGAAATTTATAAACATACTAATTTTAAAATTAATTAAGAATACTAACATCCATTTATTTGCTGTTCCTAAAAATAAATTAGTATATAACTCAATTTTATTTGCAAAAATACAATTTAATTTTATTCAAATATAAAAAATACGCTAATCACATAATAAAAATTACATTTGTGATTAGTTTAATGCATAACTCATTTATCTCAATAAATTCACTACATCATACTTTTTTTTTTGTGAACCCAGAAGAACCCGACGGGTCGGTAAACTCCTGAGGAGAGTATAGTAAAACCGGCCGTTGATCCAAGCCTCCGTACCAAAACTATTTTTTTTTTTAATATACCATGACAACCCACATTAGTTTTCTTTAGATGGGAAAAGATGACAGTATTATCTTTTCTCAACTTCGAGTCTAGAAAGATCGGATAAAAACGCAGTGATTGTTCCACCTAATCAAAAGTTAAATAGGCCCAAGAAATATATCATACCCGAACCACTTAATAGAACAAACCCTTCTCATTCAATGAGCATTAGGGCGAACTAAGCCAATGCTATATAAATGAGAAGGTCCTCTGATAATCTAAAGTATTGTCGTTCACATAACAGACAGCAGCAGATCGGATCAATCATATTTTTTAGTGATCAAGGAAAAATTTGGGTGGGCAAAATCCATTCATTGCAAGCAAAGAATCTCTCTCTTTCTTTTTAATAATTTTTTTATGCTGGAGAATAACAATAGAGGAAATTTACAGAGTCGTCGCTCATCAAAGAAGAAGAAGACCGTCGGCTGCGGTAATATACAGGTACCGAAACCTTAGATTTGATTTTCTCTGATTTTCAAGGTATTTTTGTTCCTTAAGGACTGCTGTTTTTGCGACTGAATCCGTTCAGATCTCTAATGATGTGGGCGAGAATTCGTCTGACTCTGATTGTTTGGATTTGGTATAATAGACGAGGAAGATTACAGGCTTTAGGAAGAAGATTAGATTTGGAGGATTCTGGGATTGGTTTACGGTATTATATGATTTGGTTAGGTTTGGGTATTGTGTAGGGCAACCGATGCTGATTTTAAATGAGAAATTTTCTTGTCAGATGGATATGAACTGGCGTTCAAGAGAAGAAAGATTGAAGATTGTATCTTGATATATTTGATGGATATTTTTCTTTTTGGTTATTCATACTTTTGCTGTTTGGAGTGGATTTTGCTGAATTTTTGCTATCTTGATTGGTAATCTGCTAGATAATTGAAGGCCTCCCAATGGTTCACACCGCCCGTGTACATCCTTAGGTTTCTTTTTAGGATTTAATTTTGTGTTCGCAATGTACAAAGATTAAAACTTTTGTGAGTGAACGACTATCTTTTATGCTTGAAGGCAGGCAATTTGCAAAATTTTATGATTTGGTTTAGCAAGGCCATACTGATTCGAGCTGCAAATGTCTGATTGAGATTTGATTCTGCGAATGATCTATTTAAGATGTTTCTGCACTACATGCATTATCAAGCTTTAGTGTGGATGCCAGTCTTCTAAGAGATATTTCTGACTGTTTTTCGAAGAGATTTTTCTGTGCTACATTCCCAAGCTTTAATGTTGGATTGCACTGATCTTAAATGCCTTCTATTTTGAGGCTTTTTGAGTTGGGGTACACAACTTTACGATGAAGTTTCAGTTTGTTATGGATATAAGTTTAACAGGATTATGTTTCCCGATGTTTCGTATATTTTCATATAGATTGCTTCATGCATGAACCATCATATTGTTTACGTGACCATCACCACTATATGTTTTTTCTTCTTGAGCTGGGGAAGAAATTTTTATGGCTGAAGATTCCCATTAAAGTATGTGTTTTCCACAATAATGCTGAGTTGTGTCTTAATTTTGTTTGAACAGACTTGTTGTTTTTGATCTGGAGAGTTAATTGTTCCCTTCAAGATTAGATTGCAGCAGCAGGAGACAATTATGAATTCTAGTCAATGGTGGGTTCTTTACTTGATAGTATGCATATTAATATTGCAGTTTTTGACCCCCTATATTAGATGGCAACCTCCAACTTGTGGAGCCATGTTATTTTTGTAATCGTCTTCCGATTGACATAAGAAGTTTGATTACGATCATAGCAAGCAGGCCGAATCGAACTTGATAATATCATAGTTTGGATTATGAGGAAAGTGAATGAGTTAGCCTAGACTGTTCGATAAGGTGGAATATTTGCAAAGGAGAGAAGGAGGACGAAGAGAGGGGGGGTTTGGCGGGGGGGGGGGGGGGGGTGGGGGGGAGTGGGATTTGGGGTGGGTTGATTGAGGGAGAATACTGCACAATAGCTTCGCTCATAATTTACTTGTTTTACTTATGAAATGTCTTGCTGCATATATCAGCGTTTTGTTTTACCATCTCAACCATGAGATAGTGTATATCATTCATAGTACAATAGCCTAAATTATTGTTTTAATGCAAAATTTACTAACTTCATGACATTTTATCTTATTTGCAGATAGATTGTTCATGTACCAATGCTTCTTTGTCATCTTCATCCAAGGATCCTAGATCAACGCAACGAAAAAAATCCAAGACCTGCAAAAGTTGTGGTGGGAAACTAGGTGGACATGGGTCAAAATCTCAACAAGGAAGCATGGTGAGAAATGAAGGGTTGGTGCTCCTTAAATATATCGACCCACAGTTAAACTGGAAAAGACCCTCTAATGGTAAGCCGAGGACAATAAGGAAAGCAAGGACGTCATTTACAGGGCCCAATATACTTTTTGTTGACCTTAAAAAAAAGCTCTCTAAAGAAAGCAAGGACATGTCAATTGCTGAATCTGAAAAGGTTTGTTTTAGTCTTCTTTACTTATGCAAAAAAGCTGAACAATAGTTCCTTACTTGTATCATTTATGTTTTTGGCTTGCAGGTAGGTGTAAGTATTCTTGGAAGACGCTTCGGTGATCCCTTATGGAGTGTTCCATTGAAGAAAAGGAAACATTTGTCGCCTGATTCTGTATCACCTCCATGCATATCTGATGATTCAGATCAAGCAACATTAAAAATGAAGCAGGATTCCATTAATGTAAAGTTAGATTCTTTATTGGAGGAAAGTGGAACAGCTAAAAATTTAGGTGTTGCTGATTTTTCGGGTATATCTTTATTGGCTGCTGCTGCTTGTGACAGTATCACAGAGCAAGCTTCTTTAGAAGTCAAAGGATCATTAAAGGCAAATGCTCAGTTAGTTTTATCTCCAAATAGAAATGATAGGCAACTGCCTCAGACTTCTGAAGATTTGGGTGGTACGAAGGACTTGCCTTTGGATGCATCTTCCTCGTCAGCTTTGAATGGTGAGAAATCAAATGAAGTCAAGTCTGATAGTTCTGTGAAAATTTTCACTAATGTTTCATGTAAAACATTGGAGTTCACCTCCAAGGAAGTTAAGTTTCCCTGGGATCTCAATGCTGCAATTGATGAAAATGCCGAAGAAGGAACTACTTATAGTGGGTGTGAAAATGATGGTTTTGATGAGCAGACTAGATACTCAGAACCGTATGTGCAGCAAATAAACTTTGGGGAAGCTAAAAATATGCATAACAACTTGAGGATTGTTGAAAACCAGGAAACCTCAAGTTGTGAAGCTGATATGAAAGATGATATCTCTTGTTATAGCCAAACAGAAGAATCTAAGGTAAGCAAAATATTCTCTTCTCATCATACCAATACCCTAGCCATGGATTCTAAATGTGAGAGTAAAGATTGTAAGGAAGCAAACAAATTAATCAACCGAAGAAGTCTGGACGATACTATCCCCAAAGCAGACAAAGATTCGACTTTGGGTACTGAAATTGACTTGATAGAAGGAAATTCTTCAGTTAACAGAAATATGAATAACAATGTTCCTGAGGCAACTATAGGTTCTGAAATTGACATAATGGTAGAAAAAGCCGAAACCTGCTCGGTCTCTCCTCAGTTAAAAGTTGAAACTGAAAACCCACCTTCTCGTCTAGCTTCATGTGATAATGTGCTTTCTAAATCACGTTTTGGAATGGACAACAGACTTGGTAAAGCTGTAGGTTCAGTATCTGCTAATCGGAAATCATCATACGTCGATGCATCCTTCTATCCTGAAGAAAGACGTTCAACGGTATTGCTTAGCAAAAATATTTTTGGTATAGGCACTGGATGTTCAATTCATGCGGCAAATCCAGACATGGATGCATTAACTTTTGCTTACCGTGATAATTCTGTCAAGTGCAGAGAATATGATACCTCTAAATTTGCACTATCTATTGAAACTAAATTGGATGCTGTTGATTGTAATAATATGGTCACTATTAGAAAGGACCCTAGCATCAGTTCTAGGGAAGAACTACCAGTTTATGTGAATAATGTTGAAGATTCTGTGGGCAATCCTTGTCAGAATGCAGTGGAAAATCATATTGAGTGCCATAAAAGTTCTGATCTATCTCAGGTCAACGACAATGGTTATGATTATTATTATGATTATGATGATCAAGGAGATGAAACAGGGAAACTTGAGTTTCTTCCAGATGATGATTCTCAATACGAAGACGGAGAGTTAAGAGAGCTACCTACAAATTACTGGCTTGGTGAGGGAGCAGAGGAAGATGGCATTGAAATGGTGGATTATAGATCTGACGTAGATAGAAATATATATAATGCTACATCTGATTCATCTTCTTATCATCTGGCTATGAGCAATCCCATCAGCATATCAAATGCTGTAAGTATGACAAGAAAAGCAATCTCAAAAAGCTTTGATGGTGCCAATAAATTTTGTTCTCCAAGCAGACATTTACCCGATACATACAGAAAGTCAGTGAAAAAAGTCAACAAAGATGAGGATCAGTACTATTTAAAATCATCCTTTCATGATTCTACAAACAGAGCCAAACCATCTATTTATAGGGATATAATTTCTCAACCAGACGTATCAACAAGAAATGAAAACTCATATATTAGGCAAAGCAGGTGCTTGATCTTTACTTTGACTAATTGTCTCACATATGGCAAGGATCAACTACACCTCAAATCCTCTAATTTTCAACTACATGCTCCCATTTAAATAATTATAGTTTCTTTTGTACGTCATTTATATAATTATTCAAAAGGGAACGAGTGGTTGAAATCAGGAGGATTTGAGGTGTAGCAAAAATGAAGTGTAGCTGATCCTAGCATATATATATATATATATATATATATATAGGCGCACATACGTTGTTGTAATAAATTATTAATACACATCAATCTTAAAGCAGGTCATCTGAACGAAATGATTTTGAACCAAGGGCTGAAATGCAAAGAGTGGACCCTCGAGCATTAGGAAGGAACATATCATCTATGCGTTCGCAGGATAGAGGCAGAAGTGATTATTGGGCACGGCCTTCTCCTAAATGTCATAGTAATAATCAGCATGATTCATTTGATTATCGTAGTTCTAGAAATGCAGCAGCTGCTGCAATTGCAAAAATTGAGAGCAGTGGTTTTGTTGTAGCACCCGATGGCACCATTGTTAAATCTAATCGCCCAAGACCAACAAAGGATTGCTCATACGAACACAAATGTAACTCTTCCATAAGTAGAAAATCGCCAATTGGAAAAGCTAGAGAGATGAGCCCTGATAGATCTACATTTGTTCGATTTGGTAGTGCTGAAGGGAATGGTCGTAAAATGGAAGCTGTGAAGACATTTTCATCAATGCAACATTCGCTTTCTAGGAGAGATCGTGTGTTTTCTCCTCCTAGAAGACGATTTCCTTTATCGCGGTCACCCTCAAGATCTGGAACACAATCCCCTCATAGATGGGTTTCCCCTAGAGGCCGTTCGCCAAATTTTAACATTGGATCTAGAGTAAATAGACCGCGGAGTGATTATGGGGAAGCAGATGTAGTAAATTATGAATCATTGCCTAGAAGTTATGCTTCACCACCACGACCACCACGTGCATTGAAATGGAATAATGGAAAGAAGGGCTTTGATAATTATAGAGAATATAGGGGTGAAACACAAAGTCGTAGGTTTGATGATGATCGCTCTCATGGGAGAGGAAGGCAAGGTGGCTTTTCTTCTTCAACGAACTTTAGAAGGTTTCATGAAACATCTAGAAGGAATGATGATGATACAAGGAAGCCAGTATATGCAAATGGCGATAACATGAAACGGCCGTGGAGAGATGATGGAATTGGTTATTTAGGCCAAAATACAAGGCAAAAATCTTTAGAGTTTCAAAAGAGAGAAGGGCCTAGGAATTTGAATAGGGATTCACCTAGAAGACCAAGGGAAGTGCAAGGTGGCCGTTTTCGTGATTGCAGAGGTGGAAATTACGATGCTGGTGCTAAGTCATTTGATGTTGGAGATGGTGATTTGGATGAGTCACGATGAAGTGCTGAATTTGAAGGTGGTTATTGTATTTGTAGAGTATGGCATCAATCATAATGTAGGCAATTTCTCTGTTAGAGCATACATGACTACTAGGCTTTTAGGGCTATGGAATTTTTTTGGGTATACGTTTTATCTTACTCTTTCATGCTACATTTTTTGGGCGATTTCAGAAAAGATATCACCGTTGTATATTATCTTCTAAGGGATCATAATTTAATGGATTTTTTGCCCTATAATCACAGCCCCTTCTTGTTCCATCAGGAATCCACTGTTTGTAGATTGTCTTCAAGGAAAATGTTAACATGTAAGGTGATTACGTTACCAATATAATAACTCTTTTGAATTCTACCTTTTTTTTTTAATACCAAGAAAAAGTATGTATTTGAAATAATTATTTTTGTTCTTTAATTAATAACTATCCTTTTTAACATGTGCTTTTAGGGTATATATTAGCAAAACCTTTGTTTTAATTAGTAACGGGGCATTATAATGTGTCTTTGTGTGTGTATAGGTAGCCATCAGTTTAAATGCTTTCCTTCAAACAAATATCAGTGGATACGGCGGTAGTTGTGGGATTTGCTATTAAATTTCCAGGATACCTATTTGTTCTTCATACTCCAGTGTTTATGCATGTGGGTTATGTATATTTGACTTCTTTCAACTGTCTTCTCGATAGGTGGAATTGTGGAAATTGATGTTATTTATGATTAACTACTTCACACGGAACTTAGAAGTGCCCTTATTCCCATTTATTTATTTCCGATTTGATTTTTTGCTTCTGTGGAAACTAAAAACCTTTCTTCCTGTTGTAGTTTATAAATCAGCCTTCTCGTATTTTTAAAATGTAAAACATTTTCATCCTTTTTTTATTAGAACAAATAACAAATCCTTGTATTTGGGCATATATTTGTTTTTATTAAAACTTATACTAAATGAAACGACGCAGATGTTAAATTATATATCTCATTTTTTATCTTTTGTAGGATTTGTTGGCTGGGTCGTATACACTTCACAATTTAAACTAATTGAAATTTTAAATTTATTTACTTTTTGAAGAACGTTTTTTTATACTGTAACAAAAATAGCATGATAAATGATGATAAATGTTATAAAATATAATGTGCTCTGGTATTGTATTTTTCTGCAATTTTAGTTGTTTTAATTGTAAGTTATATTTTGTACAAAGCTAGTTACATGATTCTGTTCAGTTCATTGCATTATTATAATGCAAATTATGTAATTATTCAAAACGATTTGGTTTAATATAAAACCATATATTTCATGAAATTAAGTGATGTATATAGCTCAAAATAGAGTAAATTACAAAACTAAGCCTTACTATAAAATTTATTTCACAAATAGATATTGTTTGAAACTTATTATAAAACAGACTTTCTTTTCAATTTTGTACACGTATGTTCTTAAAATGAGGATGTACATATTTTGATTTTTGTACATGTGCAATTTGAAAATGTGCATCTATAAAATCGAAAAACAACTTATTTTTGTAATAGATTTTGAGTGAAATCCATTTTTTATAATAATTTTTTTAGCTGCACATAAAATGAGTCCTTCAAAATACTATCAAATATGTATTTTCGTGCCCTTCTTTACACCGTGCATTTTGTATAGTGCAAGCTAATTGAATTCATGTCATTGCACTTAATTTGAAGGTTTTGGATTTGAATTTATTATTTAAATTACTGAATTTATAGTGTGATGAATTCATAAGTGATTGTAAATTGTCATGGTTAAATTTACAATATGAAAACATAATAATAATAATAACTAGTATAAATTGCACGCAAGTGCATCTAATAACTAGAGATATTTGTATTTTATTTAATATAAAAAATGAGTGGACGGTTGTGTGTTATAAATTTAAATGTTTTGGTAGTTACAGTACTTTTATTTCAAGTTGTTTTGCTAGTATTGTTTGTAAAAAATTGAAAGTAAAATTCCGTCGATAGGTTGTTGAAAAGAAGATGTGGTGGAGATTGGAAATTGATGATGAGATTTTGTTGATGAAGAGAGGTATTTTCGAAATTTCTAAAAGACACTAAAAAATTTATATTTTAAATTCTCCTTATTAATGATAACAATAATAACACCAACATTATGAATATATATGATGGAGTAAAACACATAAAGAGCTTTGCTATAGGCTACTGGGCTAGAGAAGTATGCAAGCATCATGTATGAATCATATGGCCATAGTTTACACCTCGATGTTGATAGATTTTTGTTCTGATCAACTCCAATTATTTAAGTATTCCTGCGGCCTATGTTGAGAATCTGATATTTCAATTATTATCTTCATGAGCCCAGGTTATTGCCATAAATTAAGGATAAAGGATTTATCCATACAGGATCGTTGGTTGTACCTTTTGTAACTATGATGGTGATTTCGTGATGATAGTTGGAATCAAGGATTGTTGCGGAGTAGATACTTTAACACCAATTCTTTGTATATGCAGTTGATGAAAATTTTGAAGCTCATCATCAACTGTACTTTGTATAAGAGAAAACCTATTTTTAACCGGTCTTTATAAGATTACAATATGTATTAAAGTGGGTAATATGTTCTAAGAAAACTTAGGTATATATTAAAGTTAGGTCCATGACTAATACGTACGTCCTTAATCGTCTTGCGTACATCATGCCATACAAAAAACTAAAACTATGGTTGGCTGTAGTTTTTGCTTGTTTGGTGTAGTTAATTCATTGGATACAGTTTTCATCTTCCTGATCCTCTTTCTGGAAGATTTCAGAAGCATCATCTTCCAATATAATTGAACTAACCTTTTTATTTTCCTCTTGATCACAATTCATAGTGCTTTCGATGGATTATTTATTAATTTGCCAAGTGTAGCAAATGTTGATTCACAGTATATCATGTCTCTTAGTTTGACTTATGTAGTAACGACACCATCGCTTTTTATGCTTCACATTATATGATTGAACATTAGCAGTATCTTTAGGATATATAAATATATTACTAGATTTTCCATGATACTTATTTTCATTCATAATAATTGAAGGTTCCTTGCACTTTTTAGTCCAAGTGTTTACACGGATAACTTCTGTTGACTGTTCTTTGTTTTTTTTCTTTTTCTTTCTTCCTAATGGTTAGGTGGAAATGCATTTATTCTTGCTTACCAAAATTTTCATCTGAAAGTTATTTTAGGCTGTCATATTCCTTTCAAACTTGCTTTACTTTGCAGATTATGTAGTTAAGCTAACAAATTATAAGCTAGTGTGATATTGTATGCGGTGACAGCATGAACTGCATTATAAGAATATATATATATTTTCAAGATCGTTGCCAAATGCCCATCAGGGATCCAGAATGGTTACTTTGTATTCATTGACTCTTTCTTGACTCGGAATTTACACGAGTTATCTTCACAAGTTAATGATTTCGTAATTTAGCAACTAACCTCCTTATGGAAAGAAAAGTCTTGCTTTCCCCATAAAATTTTAGTTATCCTACGTCAGATAGCTTTAAATTGCCATATCTCTCCGGCTTTGATTTATGAACCGTCTTCTCTGTTATCAAGATATTTCCAACCACTTCAATTCTCCATATAGTGTTGATAAAATTCAACACTCTGCCCCGACACTATATCCATCTCAATACACCAAGAACCAATAGTACCAAACTATTATCACCTCTACCTTCTACCAAACATGCTTGAATATTTTCTCAATGAACTTCAGCAAAACCACCGTCCATTACATTCAGTCAACGAACTCCGACAAATTCATCGCCTATTAGTGAAGTATTAAAAGTATTCAAATCCAAAAACATCTCGCCAAAAGACTAAAGTACTTTGGAGTGCAAACAAGTACTTACTAAGAAGATAGAACCACAATCTCTCACGATACTACTCATCATCAATAAATAAGCTCCTTCCTCAACCGTGTCATCCCGTAGCACCTAGCACTTTAACAAGCAAATCAAGTTCAAGCAACGCTCGGACTTCCCAACCGGTAGTGCTTTCGTAAATATATCCACCGCATTATCCTTTGTGTTCATTTTTCGAAGATGTACAAGTCTATCTTCATTCATGACTACCAAAAATGACTCTCTTACCTCAAGGTTCTTAATCCGAGAGTTGAAAGTCAAATTCTCTGCCAAGTGAATACCACTTTGGCTATCACATTGAAATCGGTACTATCATGTTCAAAACTCAAGTCTTACAATAATCGCCTCAAGTATAGTGCTTCATTCGCCGCCTCCACCGCGGCTTTCAACTCCGCCTTCGTAATGGATAAAGAAACTTCAGTTTACAATCTTGATCTCCAACTTATGGTCGTTCTACAAAGAGTGAAGACATATCTGAAAGTGATTTTCTCTGATCCATATCATCGGCGTAGTTCGAATTACAATAACCAACAAACTTGCAATTCATTTCATCGCTATCATAAAAACAAGTTCACGAGATGATGTGCCTACAAGGTATCTCAAAATAACCTTCACGACTTCCCAATGTGATTTTCCCGGATTAGCCATATACTGACTAACCATCCCGACGGTATTTGTAATATCGGGCCTTGTATACACCATGACATACATTAAATTTCCAACCGCACTTGCGTATGACACCCTTGCCATATAAGCCTTGTCTTTCTTTAAGATAGATGATCCTTAATCGAAAGCTTCATATGCAAAATTAAAGGTGTATTTGATGCCTTTGCATTCTTCATTCTAAATTGGCAAAGCACTTTCTCTGTATACTTCTTTTGAGTCAATTTCAACTCAAATCACCTTTGATTCCTTTATATTTCCATGCCCAAAATTTTCTTTGCCTATCCAAGATCTTTCATATCAAATTATGATTTTAAACAGATTTTTAACTTGTTGATTTTAATTTTATCATTTGAAGCAATGAGCATGTCATCCACATACAAGAGTAAATACATCCAACAATCATTCACACAAGCATCTTTGATGCTTCTATCAAAACTATTTTCAAGATAAAATGGTCAAATCTCTTGTACCATTGTTTATGTAATTGATTTAAATCATATAGTGATTTCTTTAACTTGCAAACCAAATTTGACTTACCATCTACGACAAAACCTTCTGGTTGCTTTATGTAGATGTCTTCATCCAAGTCGTCATGTAAGAAGGCGGTTTTCACATCAAGTTGCTCTAGTTCTAAATGATGAATAGCAACTATAGCAAGCAATATCTTGATTGAAGTATGGCGCACAACTGGTGCAAAAATCTCATCATACTCTTTTCCGTTCCTTTGTGCAAACCTCTTAGCCACTAATTTAGATTTGTATCTCCCATCGTCCTTCAACTTGTATATCCATTTACACTCAATAGCATGGTTTCCTTTAGGAAGTGGAACCAAATCTCAAGTTTGGTTTTTCAACAAAGATTGCATCTCTTCCTCTAGCACAAATCATTTCGAGCTATCACTCAAATCCATGACGCCATCAAGGTCCATCGGCTCATCTTGGACAACATGAAGAGCATAGTCAAATTATCACAAATGCTAAGATAGTTCCAACCACCATATCTATCGGGTGGTCTTATAGCACAACAACCAACCCGAGTAGCAATGTTATCACCCAAATTCCTTTCAGCTCCATCTTGAGCCGAATCATCTCCAGAATCATATACATCATCAACACTACTAGAGGATACATATGGACTATGTAATGTAACATAAATCGCTTTCTCCTCACAAGCATATCCAACAACTCTACTCCTTGAGCGAAAGATGGGTACTACTTCCTTCTCCTTTGATTCATCATGAACCAAATTTGAAACATCCGATGATCTCTTATTCTCCTTGAACAAAGCCGACTTATCAAAAGTAACATAACGAGAATTCATAACCTTCTTCGTTTCCAGATTCCAAATCTGATAGCCTTTGACTCCGTCCATATAACCAAGCAAGACCACTTTAAAAGCTCTAGGCTCAAGCTTATCGTTTTCCGAATCATGCACATAAACCGGACTACCAAACACACGAAAATAGCTCAAGTCAATGCTCTTTCCCTTCCACACTTCCTTCGTAATTTTTTTATCAAAAGACGAACATGAAATTCTATTTACAATATGCACCGCGGTTGACAAAGCTTCAGGTTAAAATCCCTTTGACAAACCCGATGTCAATATCAAGCATCGAGCTTTCACAAGTAGAGTATGCTTCATCCTCTACTCAACACCATTTGATTGCGGATCTTCTGGTGTAGTAAAATACCTCAGAATGGCATGACACTCGCAAAACTCAAAGAATTCTCCAGAAACATACTCTCCGCCATTGACTGACCTTAATATCTTCAAAGACTTACCACTCTTATTTCAACAAGAGCCTTTCAAACTTTAAACTTTGTAAATGCCTCCGACATGGGCTTCATTACATACACCCATACCTTCCGAGAAAAGTCATTTTATAAAAGAAATATAATAACGAGCTCCACCCAAAGAATCTACCAGTGCCGGTCCCCAAATATCCATGTGAGCATACTCAAGAACATCTCTTGAAGCATGCTTTCCTTCACCGAATGACAATTTAGTTTTCTTTCCCCTGACAAATTCCTCATAGAACTCAAGTTTGTCGAAAATCTCTCCATCGAACATCTCCCTCTTTCGAAGAATATCCAAACTCGTCTCCAAGACATGATCCAACCTCAAATGCCACAATCTTGTTGCATCCAAGCTACGAGAACTATCAACACCCATACAAGTTTCACCTTCAATGGTCACACCTTCAAGCAAATAAACACCATGAGTTCTAGCACTTTCATCACCATAAGCGCACCCTTCAAAACCGCAAGCTATCACTCTTAATAGTGATCTTACATCATAAAGAATCCTACTGCCCCAAGGGAATAAGAGACTTATGAAGACCCGAAACATAGTGTACATTAGTGAGCGTACGAATCACTCCATCAAATATCTGAATTTGCATGGAGCCAATGGCCATTGATTTACAAATAGAACCATTTCCTATAACAATTGAATTTCCCTCTTTGTCGACACTAGAGAAAATACAATTCCTACTTGGTACCATATGACAATAGGCACCCAAATCGAGCACTCAATCGCCACCCGAAACATCCAATGCTACCACTTTCAATACATTCTCGTCTACCTCACTAACATCACTCTCCACCGCTACCAATAAAGATGCTACTTTCTTCTTCTTCTTATCCTTATTCGAATACTCATTCTTGACTGGGCTTCTTAAAATAAAGCACTTGTTATTCCTCTCTTTCAACTTTCCTCTCCAAATGGGCTTCCTTGATCTAGAACGCCCACGATTCCCCTTCTTCTCCTTTCTCTCCTTCTCCATAAATAAACTGTGACCACTACTAGCACCACCACTATAATCACTTAACTCCTTCATTTGATCCCGCAACTCCTCACTAAGAAGACCTGATTTAACATCACTAAGAGTCAAAATATTCCTGCTATACATCAAGCTATTTGAGAAACTCATACAACGGTCTGGCAATGAACATAACAATATCATCGTCTTTTGCTCTTTCTTAATCTTCATATCTACCACCTTCATCATTATTAGCAAATCATCAAAGGTATTCAAGTGCATCTTCATCGAAGTACCATCCTTCATCTTATAGGTAAAGAATGTTCGCAACAAGATCAAACGATTAGTTAGTGACTTCTTCATTTACAATTCCTTCAACTTATCCCCAAATAACCTTAGAGGTAGCCTCACCACTAATTTCGGAGATTACATTCTCACCCATAACAAGTTGAAGAATAGTGAATGCTTACTCATTTGTGACTTTTATTTGCACCAATCTCTTCGTCAAAACTATATCACTTTGGAATTTGATATTAATCAAAATTCCAATATACATATTCAACTTTATAGTCCAAACACAAAATCCTTCATTTAATAATAACAATTATTATAAAACGAAATACTCTGGCCATAGACTTTGACTTTGAGTTAACATTAGTTGACTGTGATACTAACTTCATATAACCGAGGAGACGAATCCTCTCTTGAATAATGTTTCACTTTCAATACTTCCACTCGACCCAACTATAGTCACTCGATGGACGTCATGACATGATTTGACTATATCAAAGCGGAGCTTGCATATTGAAGATCCACGATATTCTCAATTTGATGGAACTATGTAAATTAGTCACATCGATAATTTCTGTTTGCCTTAGTTATATTAACCAACAAAAAACTAGCGAGTGCGTCATTACATAATTATCCAATAACTATCAACACGTAACCCCTTGGTTCCCCTAACAGCCATGAGTAATATACTGCCCAACATTTGGAAAGTGTTGCATACTTTAGTTTCAACGGATGTATCGATATCTAGTCTCGATGCATCTTGACTAGGAGTACTTAATATATTTATTTTCATTGTGATAAATTACTTATGATCACAACACTTTGTAACTACTATTACAAAACATACCATTTATGGATTTTCTATTAAATATACTTTTAATTAAATTAATTAATATAACACATTATATCAAGTATATAATAGAAAGAAAACACCTTTTATTTTGAACAAGATTGGTTATCGAGTTAGTTATATGCAACAAATTACATAATTTCCCCTAGGGTATACCCCTAACTCTATCAATCTCCCACTTGCACTTGAGGTCAGTTATAAAATCTTATTCCAACTTCTTCAATCGATTTTCTCAAAATCAATTAGGTCGGTCCCTCGATGAATGGGTATGCTATTATGTTTTAATTATCTACTCTATCAATCAACTCTCTCCGGCATTGATAAACTACCTTTATCATGTGGAATAATTAGAAGCATGTCTATCGACTTCCAATGAGCTTTAAGTTCTATTACGAACTATATCGCGATATTGTTATCATATAACAATGTTATGGGATTTTCAACATCTAGAATCACCCTCGACTTAGTTATAAATTTGTGTGTTTATTATATATACATTACTTTTATTGTGGCGCTATTCAAGTCAATGTACATAGCTTATTCATTAAATCGCTCACATCTACTCTAATTGAAAATTTTCCAACTTAAATATTCTTAAGTTGAATTTATTATTGACATATCATACTCAATATCTCTTGTGAAGTTTTAGTTCGAACACTCCTTCATAAAAAGTTCGTTGTCTCTGTAACCAATTCTCGAGTAGTTTGTAAATACACGTTAACACTCCAAACTACCATTTAGTGATATCAATTTGGATTTGATATTTGCTTCATGTATCAAATACATAAAGAAATCACAATATCGTAGACAACATAACATGTATGATAAATCCTATTGTCAACGTTCACTCTTATAAATACATGCTTCCTCTATATTTTTACCGATAATCAAACTATTTGACATATCTATCAAAACACTTGTTCAATTTTGATGCTTTTCTGAATGATACTATCATATCCATTCCCAGATCATATCCGAAAACCCACAAACTTAATATCGCTCTCACTGACTTCGAGACACTTTGGTTGTCATATGCAAATAGGCTAGTCTAAATCTATATTCAGAATTTTTTGTTTCAACACATATATACCAAAACATAAAGTCATACTACGTGATAATTCTGTGAGTAAAATCTGAACTAACTCGAATACATCGACTGGTGAATATGTTACATTAATTTCAACAATTGAAATCCATGGTGAAATTCTTATAAATGTGGCTCACTATATTCCAACTACCTTTGTCTTTTTCATAAAAACACATTAGCAGCCAATGGTTCATACCCCTTCGGATACAACTATCAAAATCATATTTCGTAATGTATTTGGAATCTATTTTGGATTAGTGTGTCATACCATATCATAGAGTAAATACTCTTAATGGTTTAATTAAACAACCGAGAATTATTTATTCTTGACACTGACTAGAAACTCATAGTTTCTATTTAATTTACAATAATACTCATTAAACGTTCTAATATATTTGTGTTCATTTAGGTTCGGTCAATTTTGTTTCATCTTTTGTAATCAGTTTTATCATTGGATCGTATCTAAATTCATTTTGTACCAATAATTTCTTAAATAAATTCCTTCGCTACGAAGTTGGTATTTCTTAAAACAACAGTTGTTTCTTAGTGCAATGGAACGGGAATTCATAACCATTTTATGGATTTCCTTTAATGCTTGTATAAAACTGATTTTGGATTAGTACAGAAGATGTTTATGTTTATAACATAAAATAGACATCCGATGACCATCATACCTAAACTTCTTTTGGGTGATTCATACAAGATCATCTACATACAATTATTATGTGAAATCTTTCAACTCATATAACCTGCCAACTCTTTGGCCTAGGATATGACGGGATTTCTTATAAATCCATATCTAATATGGTTTTATAAACTATTCTTTGGATGATCTCAATTTTAACCTTATATACAACTACACACCTTATAGAAAGAGTTTTACACAACTTCATTCATCATTAATCGTGATTTATCTAACAAAGTTCGATTTCTTCTTATCAATACATGATTATGTATTATATGAAGGAGTGACCTTTGAGACTAAATCTTTATTCATATTAGGTACATACGTAACTCTTTCTAATATATTCACATATTCGATCAAATCGAATCATTTTATTTTCTATTGCACGTTGTTTTATTTACTTCTATTTTATGCTTTATAAGCTTATCATAGACATACTTCATGTGTATCAGATATACATGTCCATGTCATTGATAACTCATCGGAGAATATAATGAAATATATGGAACCATTTTGATATTAATAGAGTTACAATTGCATACATCTATATGTATCAATCCGAAGAGTTCATTAACTCTTATGACGCTTCCACTAAATGGGTGCATTTTCCCTTAATTATTTGAGACATAAATAACCAATATCTTATGATTCATAACCATGTAATAAAAATTATCTCTCAAAACTATGGCTTAGTCTATAATTCCAAAATAATTGTAAATAACTTTAGATACTTTGGTATTTTCAATGCATCACTTTTGCTATGAAAACAAATATCACATTATAGTTTTATTTCATAATGAATATTCATAAAATTCACATTGAAATATAAGTATGTCTATTTTTTAGTCAAAACAGAACAATAGTCATTATTTCATAAATAATGTGCGGTACGTTTTACAAAAACAATTTTTATAACGTGATGTAAACAATAAGTGTTACACGGCATCTTCCACTATTTTTGCTACTACTATAATAACATACTGAATTCGAAGGTCCATTATTCACTTAATATAGATTATTTATTTCATATATTGCAACTAGTTTACAGTGGAGAGTTCTTTGATCAATATCTTGAACTCAAAGAAATAAATCTCATAGAAAATAATTTTATATAAAAAAATACATTTCGGAATAGAAATTGTATTTCTTATTCCAATATCAAGAATCAATTATTATTATTACAATTCTCATTTCCAGTGTTTCTTTATTAAGAAAAAGTGACTATTCACTCTGTCCATTCCAATTGTACCTTAGATCACATCTACTCTGTGTACATTCGTTATTCTTTCTAAATGGTCGAACCATTGAAAAGAAATCCCTTGCAACAACATCATAATGAAGTCTTTACAAGAATGAATTTGATTATCCTTAACATTTAAGGACATTAAATATGATGCACTTTACATAAACTGATCAAACTGACATTTCAGTGATCGAGTTCTTAGATCTATATTGTAGTTTTATTATTGTGTTACATTTAACACAAAATGATCTTTTATTGTAATCAATTGAATTGAATACTCGATCTCGCACTATGATTTATTTACTTATTTCGGATGAACTAATTTCATTGAAATATTGTACATTAAAAAATGTAACCACTCACAGTACAACGTTTATATGTGTTTCGTATATGGATCAAATATCCATAGTATTATATTGCTTTAGAGTTCGGAACTCATAACATGCAGTACATGGTCTTCACCAAATAAACATGTCAGCGACCAAATTACGAACGTATTAAGTAGTTTTAGAATCAGGCACTTGCGTGGGTGTTGAAATGTTAACATGCAATAAGCATTTATTAGTAAGTATATGTTATATTTCTATTTGTCAATCTTCAATTCAGTTCATCTGCATATCTTAATTAATAAAAATTTTATCAGTTATATTAAATGAATAAATTTATCAATGTAGATTATTATAACATTATATAACATATGTTCTTACAATATTAGAAAGGTTAAATGTTATCATTTCATAATAAGGCTCTCACTAGTCTTTTATGTTTCTCCAAACCTTAAATTGAAACATAGATGTCTTTAGACTTCACTAGTGGGTGCTATGACTCACCCATCTTGGAATTCTAACCTTGAGTTTGCTCCAAGTCATAGCTCCATGGACGATGGGTAACTCCTTATCGGTTGTATCGTATACAACTCCTACATTTGATACCTTTTCCAAATTTTACTTCGACCTTGAGTTTGCTCAACAAATCAAAACAAAATTATTCATTCATACTTAAATAACGCGATGGCCTAACTCTAGTATATTTACCTTGAGTTTGCTCAAAAAATACATATAGTTATCTTACCTTGTCTATTCAATATATTAATAATACTACATATAACATACATAACTTTAGTTTGCTCAACGAATAAGGAGTATGCAGGTAATATATATATACAATAATAATAATACTACATATAACATCCATAGCTTAAGTTTGCTCAACAAATAAGGAGTATGCAAGTAATATGTGTGTGTGTATGGAGAATAACATTATATTGAAGATTCATGATCTTTAGTATATTATATTGAGTGATATCGACTTATGTAATACTGTATTTCTTTTGAAATACCCTCGTGATTCAAGTGTCGGACACATCAAAATCACGGCATACATACATTTACGTATGTATTTATTCCTTAAGTCTATTTAGGGTTTCTTAATGTTCCGCCTTTAATTTATACGTTTATATTAAATAAATTTTACTATTATATAACTTACTTCATATTAATTATATAATAGTCTTACATATAACATTATATTAATTAAATCTAATTTAATTACTTAACATTTTAATTAATTTTATATTAACTTAATATAATATTTGTATAAAATATTTATTATATGCTATAACCTTGGTAGTATAACACATATATCACACATATATATAGATATATTATTTAATTAATTAATTTAATTTAATTTTTTTAATTAAATTTATATTAATTTTGAAATTCATTTTATATACATACATGTATAATTATGGTATCTTAAACATTTTCAAATATCATAACAAATATCAAGATATATAATCATATATATATATATATATTTCATTAATTAACTTATTTTATAATTTTTATTAATCTTATTAATAATTTAAAATTTTCAAAATAATTTATAACATTTTAAAAAATTATATTATAACTTTTATAATATGTGTTTTGTTTTAAATTTAAATTTAGAACTTTTATTTTGATTTAAAAAATAATTGAAAACCTATATTATAACTTTTATAATATTTTTCGTATTTTAAATTTAGCTTTTAAATTTAAAAAATTTACTTTTAATTCCAAAGCAATTTTAAAATTAGCCCAAGGCCCAATTCAAATTGGACTTTTTTCTATTAAGGATAACCTTTTAGGCTTACCTCGTCATTTCGGGCCAGGCTAATAGCCATGTCGGGTAGAGTACTTGATTACTCAAACCCAACTTAGATGTTACTTTTATAGACACTATACTAAATGAATAGGCTTAAATTATTTAGCCTGATATCACTAATTCAGACCGCATATGTTGTTGGGTTCTGATATTGAGCCAGCCCATAGCAGAAGTGATGGACGAATTTCAATTATTTTTTTACCATATTGGATCTTTATTACGCCTATAAGGTCTAGTTTATTTAGAAAAAATTTAAATTTAATTTCAATAAAATCTTATATTTTCTTTCAATTTATAAAATGATGTAGAATTCTTTAATTTATGTCATAATATATATATATATATATATCTGTGTGTGTGTGTGTGTGCATGTGTACCATATCAATCTGTGCAAGGTATAATATGCCCATGTATAGATGTTGGAATTTACACTAAAACGGACACATTAGCTCAACCGATATGCAAATATATTGTCCAAATGTATATTTATATATACTTTTAAAATAGTTTAAATATATGTGTGTGTGTGTATATATATAAATATAAATGTGTACACACACACATATATTCATAAACATAATTTGAAATATTAACACTAAATTATATACACGTATAATTATGTGAATATATTTAAATCAATTCTAAATATATCGAATAAAATAAATAATATAAAAATTAAAAATTAAAAATTATTTATTAAAAACCCAAAATAAATATATATGCATATGTAAATAATTTTTTTAATATATATAATATTATTTAATTAATTATTAAATATATTATAAAATATTAAAATTATAAATTAATACTTATAAATACATAAAATATTTTTAATAAAAATATACATTTACCCGTCTTATGCATGACTCGAAATTTTTTTAATTTTAAATATTATTTTTAATTAATTTCATAATGTATTAATTTAAAATATTAACATAAAATAAATTCAAAACATAACATTGAAATTCAAATTTCCAGTAAATTTTGAAATGATATTTTGTACTTTGACAAATTAGAAATAATTTTTATTTAATTATTAATTTTTGGCCTGTATTTAAAATATTTTCAAATAAATTAATTAATTGCTTTTATTTTTTATTTTTCTACCAAGTATATATTTTTTAATAATATTGTTTTATAAACTTAAAAACATAATTTTATAATATATATATTAATATATTTAATTTATGCAATTAAATGACATGAATAATATTTAAATAATAAATATATATATATAATTTCACTACCGCCAAAAATAATATAGGTATAATACACTATATACATGTAATAAATATAACATATTCATATAAAGTATGACGAAGTAATTAAATTATAAACAATATATATTTATAATATATATGTATATATTATTAAATAATCAAAACAAAACTTTTTTTTAATTTCTAATTTGTGATATTATAGATATGAATATACTAAAAAAATTATAAGTATATACATACGCATTACCAAAAAAAATTTATGACAATATCACTTGCATTTTAGAATCATCCCCTAATTAGTAATATATATATATATATAATAAACATTGTATCTAAGCAATTATAATTATATTCTAATCAAAAATATACCTCACTTCTAATGCCATGAAGAACACCTTGAAATGATGATGTGTTCTCTTTTAAACAATTTCTGATCCGAAGAGTGCTAGTTCTTGAACCGTTGATCACCAACTATCAAATAACAGTTGAATTGATTTGATTTGAGCTTAAAAAACTAGAGGGAAGGGAGGACGAGTTCGGCCAACCATGTATGGGGATGGTATCTCCAAAAAAGTCTATATCAAATGTAAGAATATGTTCTTAAATAGAGGAAGGAAAGGAGAGAATTTAGGGTTTCCTTTTTACTCAATCTCCTTTAATCTTAGTCGTCTATTATCAAGCCTCTCTAGCTTATTTCTAGTCATTAATCACCATATATTGTTGCTTAAATAATCATCCCCTATCATAGGCTTTCAACTCATTTAAGGCCTGAATAAATATTTTGATATTAAATCCAATTTAATGCTTATTCATATCGTGTATCGATTGATATATTTAGAACTATTATGAATATATTTATTCATTAAATCAAAGTCAAATTTTATAATTAATATTTCATAAATATTAATCAATTTGTAACAATTACAAATTAATCAATCGATTAGTTAAAGGAGAATTCATTGTTTCGGTTATATGGCTCATTAGGTGTAAATTCAGTCAACGGTTAATATCGACCTATTCGAATTTTAACGTTTACACGTCATTTAGCATGTGTTTACCTGCTTTTTGATCAAAGTAGCTAACTTAAAATTGACTTAGAGAACACATATAGAGTCGGATTGACTTGAAATTAAGGGAGAACACTTAGAAGACATAAAAGAAGGCTCTGAGAAAAAATGGGATTGATTGGAGTTAGTATGATGGATCGTTGGCGATCATCTTGATGGGTCGCTAGCGACCTTTGTAGGGTGGGCCCCACCACCTCAAATTAATAGGATAGGCCCTAAACACCCTCTAGAGTGTACCTGCAAAGTTTAGTGTGATTTCGTTAAGTTTTAAGTGAGTTATGGATGATTCTTCCAGACCAGATGACCCATGAAGATGGATGATCAAACTAAGTCCAAACGATTTGATACTTCAGATGACCCATGAAGATGGATGATCAAACTAACTTCAAACGATTTGATACTTGGACAATACCTATGGATCGCTACTGATCCATAACCTATGGATTACTAGCTATCCATAAGGACGCTTCATGAGTCATCATAACCTCTTGCATCTTAATTCGTTGTCTCTTCTAAATATGTTTGCCAAATTTCATAGCCTTCCTAGCAGCCTAGTTCGAGAAGCAAAGACCCATCTGATTCCAGTCATAGATCAATCTAACTCATGTATGAATCATCATCAAAACAAGGCAACTAGATGCGAAATTACATGTAGAGCATCTACATAAGGCAAGGAATGCAACCCAAGTGAAACAATCTAATAATATTCTAACTATATGGATCGCTAGCGATCCATCAATTCAGGTTAGGTCGCTGTGCAATTTTTGGAGCTCCTTCGTATCCTTAATTTTAGGTCTCTCGGCAAAGCAGCCCAGTCCAATAGCTCTCCAATCATTATAAATACTCACTTATCTACAACATAAAGAGGATCTTCTGGACTGGCTGCTGAGACTCTGCAGAAACTATTCTTCACTCTTCTCCTTCCACACAACAGTCATCTAAAGGGTTCACTGTGATTCTCTAGTGAACTTTGACATTGGTGACTTGACCTAACTTACAAGATCTAATCAAGCTGTTGTAACGACCCGGAATTTTGGTCGTTTGGTTTTGAATGCTTGATTTATTTTTAAATTTTGAATTTGAATTATTAATTGATTTTGAATATAGAGATTTTGGTTGAATTAGAGAAATGGTTTAATATTTCAAATATAGCGATTTAATGGATTTGGTGAATAGTGAATTTAATATTTGAAATTGGATAAATAAATGAATCTGGAGTAAATGTGCACGGAAATGATTTCTAAGTTGATTTAAAACTCTATTGGAATTAGAGTGATGATAGTGAATTTTGAATGGGATTAAAAGTCGATAAATTAAAATTTGGAATTTTATATATTAATTTAATATTGGAAATAGTGTATAATTGAATATGTGATTTAATATGAATCAAAATGGTTTCTAATATGAGTATAAATTCTATTTGAATTATAATTAAGTTAGTAAATTTTTAAAATTGGGATTTCAAACGATTTTGACGATTTTGAAAATCGCTCGATTTAAATCGACACGTTAAAATAGCCTTTCGAGGCACAGTCTTGGAATTCGACAAAACCAGATCCATTGCATCCGTGATAGTGTATTATTGTAGGATTTCAAATTTCGTGGAAATCAGATTGATCGTTTGCTCGTGGGAGCTGAAAACGCGTAGAAATTAACTTAAAGAAATTAATTTAAAATCAGTCGTTTAAAGTCGTAACTCCCGTATACTTTAGAATTGGCATTCAAAACATGTTCCATTGAGTTCGAAATAGGGTTAAAACCTTATAAATGCCCGGTGGCACGCTTTGTTTGGAGGTTGGGAAAAATCAAGTGTGAACGGGGTTTTTAAATAGTAAACACACACACACACTCACCCAAACCCTAATCGCCTAAAAACGGTCGCCGGCACTTTTATATTTTCAATGGCCGAAATCATCAAACCTTCCACCCTCGATTCCTTCCAACCCAGGCAATTTTAGGCCTCGCCATCAACTGCAATATCGTAGAGCATGAGAAGTTACACACATCCAACGGTGGATCTGAGCTATCGTCGTCGTTTGGCGCCGGATTTTGGGCGCATTTGCTGGCCGTTCGTGTGCATTTTACTCGTGGTGGGGACGACCAAGTGTGGTCAGCCTCTGGCCGAAGGTAGAGCTCGGGACAAGCTGTCGCGTGGTAGTTCCTGATCATTGCCTAGGGTCGTATGGTGGTGGACGTTGTTGAAATGGGATGGCGGCTATGGGTTTGCTCGCGTCTGGAATGAAGACGTAGGAGAAGAACGCGTGCGGCCTGGATCTTAGGGTTTGATAATTGACGGCGCAAATTTTTTCTCATGGTATATTATAAAAAAAATTATTATATAAATTGTATTCAAACTTTAAAAATGCATATCTTTTTCATACGTTGTCAGAATTGGACGAAACAAGCAGCGACGGAATCGCAGCGACGAGTACTACATTATGGAACTGATTCGGAGTTGGTTGGAGCTAGTTAAAATTTTAGGTTAAATCGAACGTCTTTCCATTTGATTTAAAATTGAAAACACAAGGTGAGTTAAACTCACTAATTTGGTTAATTGGTAATGTTTTATAGCGAGTAAATTTCATTATGCTGTTTGGATTGTTGAAATTGATGATTGTTGAAATTAATTTAGGATGATGATATAGCATCTTGAAATGCTATTAGATTGGTTGAACCAGATCTATGGTGACGATATAGCAACTCGAATTGCTATTAAGCTGTTTATGTTTATTTTTAAGTTTATTTACAGTGTTGAATTATATATGTGTGAAATTTGATGAATGGATTGTTTTTGAATTACGTTGTTTAATTATAACGTAAATTGAATTGGAATATATTGGTGTTATCTATTTGGCCAAATAAACACCGTCTATTATTAAATGGAAATACGATTTGAATGTTATGTTAGAAGCAGAATAAATTTCCGATATGTTAAAACATAGAATTTGGGCAAATGTTTAATTTATAGTCAATCAATATGGATAAGTACTATTTAACGAGTTGACTGTTAATCATGAGATTGGACGTATAATTGTAAATGGATCATGTGAATATTGATTATTTAACTTGAATATTAAATTGAATATAATGATTGCTTTTTTAAGTACCATTGGAGCTATTGAGCTTGTTTTGAAATTTGAAAGGTTTTTGATTGTGTTAAACTTTAGATTTTATAATCTGAAGCAAAATGTTTATTTGGTGAATATATATAAGTGTTTTGTTAAGTTGTTATTTATAAATGATTTGTAGATTGTTTTTATATAGAAATGTTGGTCGTTTTGATAAAATTATGTAAGAACTATTTCGAGATTTTAAGTGATATTATTTATTTATATGGTAATATAATTATTTGATAAATGGATAGTAAAATGTCGATTACTTTATTTAAATTATATTGTTTCAAATTGATTACTTAAGTGGATTTTTAAGAATTATTTTGAAGTTATTATAATATATTATTTGGTGATTCTTTACAAAGGTTCAAACTATATATTATTATTATTATAAAAAGGTTTAAGGTGATATTCTATGGAAAGAGTATTTTTAAGAAGCTATAAGTGGAAAAGTTGGGTTTTTTTAAAAGGGAAATTGGATAAGTGAAATATATGATGTTTTAGTTTATTTATTTTAAAATAATTAAATAAATTGATATAAAAGAAATTATTTTATAAAAAGAATTTATGAAAAGGGATTTATAAATTTGGAAAGAGGACTAAAATTGGAAAGGAAGTTAGATTCTAAATGATTGCGAAAAAGAGAAATTTTATAAATGGTTTAGGAGATTTGGAAAGAGTATCGTTGTAAATAAACGAGAAGATTTATAGGAAGATATTCCAAATGAAAGTGAATGGTTAAAGGGAGAAAGGATATTTTGAAATGTTTATATTTTCATTTAAAGAATACTTGTGTTTAATCATATTAATATGATCTTGAGATAAGTAAATCATTCTAGGCGATGGGTTGAGATACTTATACCATTTTGTAAGTATATGGGAAAGGTTTTTCAAGTTTTGAAAGGGAATGATTTGGAATATATTTATACTACTAAGACCAGTACTTGGTTTTATTTCCTAAGTATTGAAAAATATTTCGTTTTGTGAATATACTATTTTGTGAGATATGTATATGAAAGGATTTCCAAGTATTTTGAAAAGGGATTTTAAATTAATGAAGATGAAGTTTAGTGGGTTCATGGGAAATGTAACCTATGTTTGAATGATTATTATTTGCTAGTTAAATAATCGACTATCAAATCTGGCCAAATTCATTGATCGTTTCAAAGAGACCGGGATCAGATTTAATCTACCGAAAACCACTTCGATCTGATTTGTGCGTTACGAATTGTGATATCGTGAAGCTTATGAAGACGGTGAATTTTGAAAAGATTGGTTTATCCAGACTCAGGACAACTTGTATGGACGAATGTCTGATATTGCATTCCTAATGAAGTAGCCTAGTCATTGGATGGAATCCAATATCCACTCCGAGCCTGTACAGTTTTGATTGTATACCAAATATTACTGAAACGTGAGATGAGCATTTCAGCTATTTTCTAATTTACTTTCTATAGACACTATTATAATATCAGATGATTTTGATATAAAATGTTTTGGTAATCGTAAGGTAAAAACCCGCCGTGTTTATGTATGGCGTGGTCTTACGAGATACGTTTTTTTCAAAGGATTTTCAAAATAGTAATAATTCAAATTGAGTGTGTTTTCTCACGTTGGTTTTCCAAACTGACTCGGGTGTTATTTTATTATAATGCTTGGGTTAGACCGAGTATTACAGATTCAGGATAGGATGCTATGGAGCTCAAGAGACGAGCTGGAGGATTCAAGACGTATATCACGTACTTGGTTATTTCCGCTGTGTGTTACGTATACGAGGACAAGTTATTATAATTGTCCAGATTGTTATATTGACTATTGTACTTTAATTGATGTTTGTATATATATGTATAGATACAGTTTTGTTTTGTGTAAAGACTTATGATATATTATAGATTATTCATTTCGCTGTGAGATTCTGTATCGTTTAGTTTTCTTCTTATCTTCTATCTTTTCTTCTTACCCTTAACAATCCATCTTTTTTTTCAATTTGAGTTGACATGTGCGGTTATTTGTCAGCTTAGAATGTACAGAAAAGTGGATCATTACAGCTGTTGTCAGATTCAACTTGTAACTGCAGTCAATCAATAACAAAAGTTATAAAGTAAACGTAGGATTCATTAACACCCATATCATTATAAAAATCTCTTGTCCTTTTACTTTATCTGCAAGTTATTATTTCTTGTCTCTATTATATTTACCTTAATAAACAGAGCTGATGCTTTCATACTCAATCCAGGGTGTTGATCCAAAAGTCCAGGGTGTTGATCCATTTTTTGGTTCAACGACAGGTGATGTGACATTTTGACTAAATTTATCTCTTACTTAGTTTCGGTTCAATTTTACTTTGTTAAGTGTTACCCATTTGTGAATTTTATTTACACCAATTCTCTTTGTCAAAACTATATCATTTTGAACTTATGGAATTTGGCAACGTTCAAAATTCCAATATCATCTATATTTAACTTTATAGTCCAAACGCGAAGTCCTTGGTTGAATAGTAACAATTATTATTAATCGAAATGCTCTGGCCAAAGACTTTGACTTTGAGTTGACTTCAGCTGACCGTAATACTAACCTCATATAATTGAGGAGATAAATCCTCTCTTGAATAGTGCTTCACTTCCAATACTTTCACTCAATCCAGCTATAGTCACTTGATGGACGATGTGCCATGATTTTTCTATAACCAAAGCGGAGCATTCATATTGGAGATTGATGGTATTCCCAAGTCAAGAGAACTTTTTAAATCAGTCATATCAATATTTTCTATTTGACCTTAGTTATATTAACCGACATAGAACTATCGAGTGAGTCATTTCATAGTTATCCAATAACTATCAGTTTGTCACCCATTGGTGTCCCCAACAGCCATGAATAATACACTACCCAACATTTGGAGAGCGTTCCGTACTCTAGTCTGAATTGGAATATCGAACAGTCTCGATACATCTTGACTAGAAATATTTAAAATGGTATATTTATTTTCATTGTAATAAATTACTCACGATTACAACATTTTGTAACTACTATCACAAAACATTCCATTTATGGGTTTTCTATTAAATATACTTTTAATTAAATTAATTAATTAATATAACACATTATATCAAGTTTATAATAAAAAGGAAACACCTTTTATCTTGAACAAAATAGGTTATCGAGTAAGTTATATGTTAAAAATTATATAATTTCTTCTATGGTATATCCCTAACTTTATTATAAAAGTGAAGATACTCATTAGCTATCATGAGTATGTGAAGTTACATATATGTGTGTGTGTAATACATATATAATACATATAGATATATATATATGTAATACATACATATATATATATATATATATATATATATGAATTTACACATATAGTTTAATTTTAACTAGTTAGAGTTTATATTTACAATTATTTATTTATTTATTTATTTATTGTATATACAGTTAAAGTTTACTGGTTAATGTTTCTGTCATGTATCAAATTAATTGTACAATTTTGAGTCGGTGGTCCGATGTCTGTAATGTTCGGTTCGGTTTGCACTAATACAATTATCAGTTCGGTTGATTGAGAAATGTATTGTTTTGTAATGTTGTGAACTGTAATGGACAACTATGAATTGTTGAATAGTTGTAATGCTTATCGGTTAGTTTTGCTGTAATTTGACGGTTGCTTTCAGTTTGACGTATTGTTTTCGGTTTGATGCCTGTAATGGATACATGCGAACTATGAACTATAATGTATTGTATTGTTTTTAGTTTGATGGTCGTTTTGCTGTAAATGTTAATGCTTGTAATATGAATAATGAATATATGGGTTACTACTTGATATAATTATATGGGTTTTCACTAATATGAATAACAAGCGACTTCAATAGTGATAGCCCTATAAGATCTGATCTGATGAAGTATCATTATATGTGTGTGTATATATATATATATATATATATATATATATATATATATATATATATATATATATATATATATATATATATATATGCTTTTATGTATGTGTTTCTTGTTATATTCAACTCCATTACATTTCTAGTTTAGTTTTACCGAGTCCCAATTATTTTTTCCACCGGTATAACTGCAATTGGTTTAGCAACTCAATTGAACATTTTAAATCTTGATCTTATGACAAAAGGCATCTCTATGGGCCCTGTGTCTTCTCTAAAATTTAAACAATTTTATTTCTGAGGGGATTCTTATACATATGTATGGTTAATGTGTTTAGTAAAATGTACAGTATGCCATTTTTTTAAGTTCTGCTATTAGTTAAGCTCGGTTTTTCCTTTGAGAATAGCTACGTGTGTTTAAATGGTGCCTAGAGCACTATCCTATCGGAATCACTAAGGACCATATAGAAGAAATATATGAAAATTACTATATAAATAATCTTAATGAATTGGAGAAATGCAGTGAATGGTTCAAACTTTAAAGAACCAATTGCTCCAAAACAAGAACCTATAAAGAATTCAAATTTAACGGTTCCCCGTTACTTATAAGGTTGCATATTTTTTAGTTATTAAACTTAAGGATTGCATCACACACATTTTAGTTAGTTTTTATATATGTTGACACATCAATCAAGAAGTCAACTAAATAGAGTATTTACATAAGAGGAAAATGCATGTGTACATGATAGATATAATTTGAAACTCCTTTATGTTTTCAAGATGTCTCTAAATATATCTAAGTTCGACCTTTTTCCATTTTAATTGATATCTCAACCATTGCTCATTGGAAGTAGTTCAGATAAAAAACTTTCAAAAGCTGTCCAAAACATGCCATATACCAACAATAATCTTATGCATGCCACAGTGACTTTGCATACCCATCAAACTTTATTTGGTATTCCATGTTCTTGTAATATGTTAATATATAAGCAACACTTCATATGTTATTTAAGTACTTTTGAAATTTATTTTATGTTTAACAGCTCAATTCTGTTAGCAAAATTTCTATTTAAGAAATATCACACAATGCATGGTGCATTAACAAAAAAAACTCATTCCATATGATACTTAAAAAGGAATGATTAGGTTTATGAACATTCTATTACTTCAAATTTATAGCCGATTCACAAACGTACATTGAAGGCATTAGTATCGCAGACTTGAAGCAATGATGTTTAAAGTAGCAGGTGAAGATGCCCATTGATACAAATTTTTTTTGTTATGAGAATAGAGGAGGACATCCATTGTGGTAATTGTACCAATTATGAAATGTGTTGGAAGATATATATAATGTTTAAAGCTAGGTAAATTATGTCCAAGTATTTTAACTATATACATATTTTTGCACTCTCCTTGTTTGTTTGTATGTACACTTTTTTTGCTTATAAGTATATTGGGAGTTTAGTTGGTGATTTTCATAGAACAATTCTACATGGAGGAATTTATGGATATCCAAGAGATAAGAAGAGCAAGAATGGTAAACTGAGATTGCTATATGAATACACTCCAATGAGTTTTATTGTGGAACAAGTTGGAAGTAAAGGGTTAGATTAGCATTAAAGGATATTGGATATCAAACCATAAGAGGTATTTAGATAACATTAATATATATTTTCAATGCTAAAGTATTATGGTTCGAGGTCTAGTTCAATGTCATTAGATCTAGATTTTAGATCTATGTATTACATGTTTATATTAATTTAGGCTTGAATACGATATTTTGTAACTGTGTCAAGACTTTATAAATGGTGTTAATACATGAATCTTTTTGGCATTTTGAAATATTGATCTTTTTTGTTATTTTCAGTAAATATGAATGAATGTTGTCGTTACTAGTATAATATTTTGATTTCAACTGCAGATTAGTTTTTAATTTATAGGTGTTTTACAGCAGGTTTTATATATTTTTCCTCATTTGATTTTTTTTAAGAATTGGCAAAAATAGTTGTAAAAGAAGCTATTACAATGGGCAAAAACGGTTGTAAAATACCCCATTGCAATGGCCAAAAACAGTTGTAATAAACATTTACTACAACGGTTGTTGTAAATGGTCGAAAATAGTTGCAAGATGCAATCACTCTATTACAACTTCGCATATTGTGATGATTGCATGACCGTTATTAAAGGCCTATTACAACTGGCATTGCTAGTTGCAAAATGGGTATTTTGTTGTGGTGACCAAAATAGTTTTATATATAAGGCAATTCATAAAGTGTTTATGAATACTTGTTATATTACAATGAGAACAATCGTTTTTTTAGAAAATACCAACTTCGTAACGATGGAATTTTCTTTAGAAATTATTTGTAGTAGAATGGATACGGATACGCCCAAAGAAGAAATTGATTACGTAGGATGAAATGAAATTAATCCAACCTAAACGAATACAATGCATTAAAGAGTCTAATAAGTTTTTTCGCACATTGAAGAGAAACTATGAGTTTCTTATTACTATCGAGAACGGATAATCCTCGTTTGTCAATTAAACCATTAAGAGTGTTGACTCTTCCATATGGCATGATACACAAATCCGAAAGTGTTCCAAGTACGTTATCAAAATATGATTTTTATAGTTGTAAATGAAGGGATATGAACCATCAACCGCGAATGCTTCTTCAAGGGCAAGATTAATGTGGTTGGAATAAAATGAGCCATATTGATAAGAACAAAATTATAAATTTCAATTTTCGAAAGTAGCGTACCAGATTCGTCATTTAATATGCTTAAGAGAATTCGGATTTTCTCATAAAATTATCGCTTGGTATGACTTTTTGTTTTGGTACATATGTGTTGAAATGAAAATTTCTAAATAATGAATTAGAATAGACTATTTGCATATAACAACAAAAGTGTCTTGAATTCAGTGGGAGTGATGTTCGGTCTGCTGTTTTCGAATTTGATCCATGAAATGATACAAAAGTATCAATCTTTAAGCATCATAATAAAATAATTATTTTGATAGTATTATCGAATAGTTTGATTTTCAGTCAAAATGCAGAGGAAATTATGTCATTAGAAAGAATCATTAAAAAGGTACATAGATATTTCTAGACTAAAGTAAACAACATACTGCTGATTAGTAACGATGTACTTATGTTAAAATCAGTAATAGTTTGGTTGTTTAATACTCAATATTAGATTTGTAAATTATATCTTTTATAATAAGTATAAAAGAATGTTGGGAATATCTCAAACGATATGCAAAAATAGCTTACTTAAATTTTTAATATGAAACATGTAAGATTGATTCCTTATGTATTGACAATAGAAATTTGTCTACAATCATAATTTGTTAATGTATTTGATGCATGGAGTATATATCAAATCCTAATTAAGAACACTTAATGGTATTTTAGAGTATTTACGAAATACTAGAGAATTGTTTATAGAAACAACGAAATCCTTATGAAGGAGTGTACGAACTCAATCTACATGAGTGATATTGAGTATATTATTCAATATTAAATTCATGTTCAAATCTAAATTAAGAAGCTTTAAGTTGGAAATGTTCCAAATGAAACATTGTGTGATTCAAATAAATGGCTATGCACATCACCTTGAATAGCGTCATAATAAAAGCAATGTATAAATATAAATGCATAAATTTATAACTAAGCTAGAGGTGATCCCAACATATTAAGAATGCTACAAGATTATTATACGATAACAATGTAATGATAAGAGCTCGCTAGAAGTCTAGAAACATACTCCGACTAGTTCCATATGATAAAGGTAGTTTATCAGCATTGGAGAGAGTTAATTGTTAGGCTAGATAATTAAAACAACACAGCAGATCCATTCACAAAGGGTCTAACTCGATTAATTTACATCAAACTTATTGAAGGGATAAGGTGGAGATTCCATAATTGGCTTCAAGTGAAAGTAGGAGATTGATGGAGTTAGGGGTATGCCCTAGGGGCAATTATGTAATTGTAGCGTATATCTAACTCGATAACCAAACTTGTTCGAAATAAAATATGTTTTCTTTATGTTGTATACTTGGTATAATGTGTTATATTAATTAAATATTTAATTAAAAGTATATTTAAAAGAAAATCCATAAATGACATGTTTTATGATAGTAGTTATAAATGTTGTAACCATGAATGATTTATCAAAATGAAAATGAAATACATTGTTTTAAATATTTCTAGTCAAGATGTATCGAGACTGGATATTGGTGCATCCATTTAGACTAGAGCGTGTAATGCTCTCCAAACGTTAGGCAGTGTATTACTCATGACTGCTAGAAATACCAATGGGTTACTTACTTATAGTTATTAGATAACCATGAAATGACTCACTTGATAGTTTATTATTCTTTAATATAATTAAGATCAAACAGAAAATATAGATGTGACAAAATTACATAGTTCTCTTGACTTGAGAATAATATTAATCTTTACTGTAGAAGCTCCACTTTATTATAATTAAATCATGGCATGACATCCATTGAATAACTATGGTTGGGTCGACTGGAAGCATTGGAAGTGAAACACCATTTATGAGAGAATTCCTCTCCTTGGTTATATGAGGTAGTATCACGGTCAACTGAAATTAACTTAAAGTCAAAGTATTTGGCCAGAGCAATTTGATTTATAATAATTGTTATTATTGAACAAAGGACTTTGTGTTTGGACTATAGAGTTGAATATTGACGATATTGGAATTTTGACTATTACCAAATTTCTTAAGTCCAAACTGATATAGTTTTGATAAAGATAATTGATGAATAATCATCACTGCCAGGAAACACTTAATAACGTAAAATTAGATTTTACTGATTCCAAGTAAACAATAAATTTGACTATAATGTCACACCACTTGTTATGTGACGTACGAACGTTTATATCTGAATTGTTTGATATTAATCGCCGATCAAATTCACATCTAAAAGTCACATAACTGAAACGTTGAACGCTCTTGTAACCACCAAATTTAATTAAACTATAATTATTATAAATTAATTAGATTAATTTATATTTGTGAAATATTAATTAAGAAAATTTATTTGATGTGGGTTAAACAATATTAAATAACTTGCATACATATAATAGTTATAAATACATTTATCGATATGCAACATCGATGCGCATTTAAATTGTATTTAAATGTGGCAAATATTGTTTAGACTTGAATTGATTTAAATGAAATACTTTTGGGATGATTTTTGCAACCTCCATCTCTTGCTATTTCCGCCCGAAATCGAAACGCCCCTTTTCTTGAAAAATTTCAAGCATAAACACATCAAATTAAATCCAATTCGATTGTTGGTGGTAGTTGTATTCGGAGCTAGCAACTTCTTGATTTGAAACTGGATTTAGCTAGGGAACTTGGTTCTTCATTTCAGTGTGTGAATTCTAGGCATAAGGCACTGGTAATTTTACTTGATAAAAATTATATAAATTGCTTGATAAATTTATCATATCATGTATTAGTTTAGATAGAATCCTTTATCATGAATCTATATATTTTTGTGTAGTCACATATTGGATGGTTTTATAATTTGTAATCATGCATAGATGCACATGACCTTGATTAATAAAAAAAATTCTGAAAATAAATTATATTGAGTATTAAATATTTTTAATTAAAACCAAATTCGTAAGAAATAATATTATATTAAGTATAATCTATATTTATTCATATAAGATTCAAAAAAAAAACATTTTTTTAAAATTTAATTTGCAATTATAATGTGTGTGTACATATTATTTATTTTAAAATTAATTTGTTAGCACAATAAATATATTTATATTTACAAATAATGTAACAAGTAAGTACATAATTTTAATACAAAATATGCTACCATTTTGTTTTGAGGAACTAACAATAATTATTATTTTCTACTTATTCAAGAAGTAACTACCTCTTGATGTCCCCAACAATCATGGATATTCTACCGTCTATTGTATGGAGAGTGTTACGTTTACTAATCCCAACGGATGTATCATTATCCTTTTCTTGATACATCTCGACTAGGAACATTTAGAGATAAATATTTTCAATATTCATGGTTACAAACAAAAAATCTCAACTAAAATGGTTACGAACACATTCTCAGTAGAAATCATTTACCTACGTTCTACCTAAGTTTGTCCAGGGATGTCCAAAAAAATACGAAATCCTTTGGCAAATGCACCCAAAAAAGGATAAATTTGATATCCGAAAAAACAGATATGGATTCGAATACGAAGGCATCTGTATTTAAAAATATCTGTTCGGTTTTCGTTAAGATTATAATTTATATGATGTGTATTTAATATATTGAAAAATACATATCGATTGTTATATTATATTAATAGTTTATATTACATGCATTTAATGCATATTAACTACTCAAAAATATTTATTATCATCATATTTATTTAATTTGTACTTCTGTAACCAATGAGATTGAAAAAAGTACACGTTGAACCATTGAACCAAAATTTTCCGTTTCTTGATTTTTCAATCGTCGGCGAACATGATAAATACTCGATATCCGTCTGTATCATGGATGCAGATTTTCAAAACGCGAAAATAATTTCGAATACGAATGTGGATATGACTGAAAGTATCCGTTGACATGTCTATTTTCTTAAGGATTTTCTACTTGTATATATTTAATATTTTTTTTAAATGTTATTTATATCACAATACAACAATGCGTTCAATAAGAAACAAAACCAAAAACATAATTTATTTCAAAATGGATTTGTATACAATATTTAATTTAAATAATAAATTACATCATTACCTCTAGGCCACACACTTAATTATATTAGTATGCTTATCATCTATGTTATTCACATAGATCCCACAATTTTTTGCATGCAATGTATAATTGTCTGAATGTAGTGCACAATATAAATAATTGATTATATTTCCATTTATTGTGACTTTAATTTTCAATTTTCTAATTTTAGTCTCGTATAAAAATAGATTTGGTTGGTCCTATATTAACTCTTCTTGCTCATTTGGACATTTGACGGTCCATCGGGTTTTATACTCTTCTCACACAAGTACGCGTGCTGTAAAATTTTATCATACAATATCTAAATGCTCTACGGGTGCACATTTGAGCTCACAAGTAAACTATTGTACAATATCATGAATGGTATCATAATTTTGTTACTAACAATTACACTATCAATGCTCTATGGTAGGTAATTTTGATACTTCGACATGTAATAAAAACCAAACTTGAATTTTTTTTTACATAATTTACAACATTGATGTAATAATACTACATGACACAACTTCAAAAAATAATCAAAAACACAACTTCTATGCGCTTGCATTAACTTTTATCTTCTAAAAGAATACAAACGCCAGTCCTAAGGAAAATATTTGACTTACAAGAACTAAAAATCAGAGATTTTAAATTTAGTGTTATCAGTAGTGTTATTGACAAATGGATAGTGTTATTGATATTTCATTGTCTGATGAAGCTTTAGTAAATACTGTGATACTCTACTAAGAAAATTCTTCTATTTATTGCTCTTTTCATTTTCGTACAATTTTTATATTTCCTGTCGAGGACGAGTAGTGAAACTCATGATTTTTCTAACGAATTTAAATAATAAAACAAATGTATGTCTTACAT
The DNA here is from genome assembly GCA_030737815.1 of Allium fistulosum. Taxonomy (NCBI): domain Eukaryota; kingdom Viridiplantae; phylum Streptophyta; class Magnoliopsida; order Asparagales; family Amaryllidaceae; genus Allium; species Allium fistulosum. The sequence goes on along the minus strand of CM060902.1, from coordinate 1,035,280,704 downwards.
ATAATTTAACAACATCCCAATGTATCAATTTTCAAACTTTAGTTAATACTAAATTTTGAATATGGTAAATTCACTATATGTTACTATTATTTAACATGAATTTTTAGTTTGCTTCGAAATTACCATTGTAAAATATTTAATTGATTTAATCAAAATTACTTTTAATATACCTTCTAAGTATCAAAGCATCACGGGTTTGCATTAGCACTTAGGTACAATTTATTTTAAATTTTTATTTTAATTTCAGGCTGCATCCTAACAATGTAGGTGATGTCGGTTTGTTGCTTTAAGACCGATGGTGGCAATAGAAGAAAATACACTTGAATACTTGCGTGTCGAACATATCGACCTAGTATTGAGAACCATTCAGTTAAGAGCTATCTCTATCCTGTCAATGATTTTCAAACAGTACTAAGTTATGTGTAGATAGTAGATAGGTTCGCTAGGATGCCTTGAACTAATTAATTACGAATTTTACCTTAAATGTTAATTTTACCCTAAATGTAAAGGTATGGACCTAGCCTAGCATACCCTATTCTTTGGACGTAAGCTGTAAATTGAGAATGCGATCAAAGAATTAATTGAAGTTCACGGAAAGATTTGCTTGTAACATGCAAGATTCCCTTTCCAGGTTCCTATATGTCTATAGGGCATTGATTCATTTCATAAATACGTCCATTATCGGAAAAAATGATACTCAATTTACGATTACAAAACGAATTTGAACAAAAATAATAATTTAAAAGAGATTCATTCATTACATTACAATTGAAAATCGCAAGACTTTTAAGAAATTAAAAAGAGTTTTATTCAATTGATCGTAGCTGACTGACATCAAGAGCAAACGGAATGCGTGCCAAAAGTTCAAAGTATTACGAGCTCAAGAAATTGCAATTTGCAGCATTGCTATCCAAGACAATATCATGTTACCAGACGTGGAAGCCACTTTTAATTAGAAAAATAAATAAATAAATAAACATTAAAAAGGAAACATGATTACACAGCACTTTCTTTTCCCCTTTATTTTTGTTGTTGTCATATCGCATATGGCATAGTATTTGTCCACTGTCTTATGGAACACTTGATTCTTAGACCGTTGCTTTCGGCAACAGCTCAAACATTACTGGTGGGAAAGCAACGTTGCTTTGTTTCAAAGAACAAACAAACAACTCCATATAATCACACATGGACTGTGGTTGGTAAATTTGGTATGGTCACGAACTCTATATTTCTGTACATATATTTGGCTCTTTCTCATCAATAAATCATCATGTCTCGTTATAAAATCATATCTTATCACTTAACAAACAACAATCCATTCATCACATTCCTTGTATACAAAGAAACTCATCATTCCTAAGTTTATATAGTAAACATCAATCCAAAACTGTTGCAGTTTTATATCCACTTCGTTTGTATGTATGCATTTTATAATATTCAAATGTATGTAGACTGTATATGCGACATAACATTGAATCTGAAACATGGGCAGTCGGCCATAATGATTAAGATATAAAGTCGGCAACACTCTACCTATTTTTATTAACTATACATTTATCTTTTGTTGAATGCAATGAATGAATGCATAAGAAGACACAAACCACTCACCTGCACTTATTCAGTGAACTGCAACCTTCACAGTACAGTAAATAATGCCTGGACTTGACTATCACTTCTATTTAATTTATTTATTTATTACCTACTAAGAATAAAACGATTGAAATTATCCGAGAAACTTTATAATAGATCTGTAATTTCATAAAACCTTTACAAAGTGAAAAAGAAAAGAAAAAAACAAAGTTCCTAACCTTTTCTAAATTCACAGAACTCAATATTACATCCAACACAGATGCAACCGTTCCGCATTCAACGCGCTAACTCGTAGATTCAACCGATTTCAAATCCGCGACCAGAGTCAATTAAATCCAATCCAGATCTAATTAAAAAGCCAAATCGAAAACTCACGCCGAAATTAAAAAGGAATTGTAGTAAGCATCGAACTCGTTTGAATAGGAGGCGGCGGCGGCGGCCCAGATCCGGTCGTTGAATTCGTCCTTCATCTCGTCGGGAACAAGCGCCGTACGACAGAGAGGGCACGTGCTCTGCTCGTGCTCCATCCAGCCGTCGAGGCAGAAACGATGGAACACGTGTCGGCAGTTGCTGAGCCTGCGGACCTCGTCGTCGCTTTCGAATTCGTAGAGGCAGACGGCGCAACTGTCGGAGATGGAGTGGGGGAGATTTTGGAATTTGACGACGGGGAGGGTTTCCTTGATGAGCTTGGCGGAGATGGATTGGGGAGGGGGAGAATAGGAGTGGAGGGGGTGTGGGGTGTGGATAGCGGAATGGGGAGCGTCGGAGAAAGGGGAGTCGGAGTCGAGGAGGTCGCCGAGGCCGAGAATGGTGAAGATGTAGGAGATGATGCGGCGGATGAAGCCGAGGAGGAAGAGGATTTGGAGGAGTAGTTTTGGGAGGAAGAGCTCTGAGTAGCCTAGTGGGAATCCCATTCTTTTTTGGTTTCTTCTTTTTATGGTTGGAAGGGGAAGAAGGGTGTTGGTGGAGTTTATGTTTAGAAAGAAATGTGGATTGGGTGGTTTATATATAAAGAAGAGAGCGCTGTTCTTTTTTTATCTAGAAGTTGGTTTGGTGTGAATGTGTAGGTAAAATTTATTATGTTTCAACTTCTATTTGTTTGAAATTTAAGGTCTGTATAACTAGCGCAACGTAACGGATCCGACTGTTCAATTGCACCATTTTGAAAAAATGGATTTAATGTGGTTAATTTTACTTATTGGAGCGTTTGGTTAAAGTCAAAATGAAACGCAGTCGATGACGCAACTGTCCCGAACCGTTAGATCTCATTGCGTTCAAATATTGGTTTAATTTTATACCGCGATACAATTGTTGAAATTCAACGTGTCACCAAGTGGATCGTCATTTTTTGTCTAATAAAATTTTACTTTACCTATATTGAAACTAAAATAAAATAAAATTGATTTAACAAGATATTTGTGGATAAAACAAAATAAATTGAATTCGAGAAATTTATAAGATATGTAAAAGACATGTTACTTGTTTATTTGTTTAACACTATTTGATTTTGCAGGTTACAGTAGTAAACCTTTCTAACGCGGTTGGATAAGAAAAATAAATAAATAAATAAAATTTAATAATAGATGTTATTGCATATGTTGGATTTATAATTACGTGTAACTTTTTTCCTGGTTTAAGCAAATAATCCAACAAGAATTTGCTAACCCTTAAAATAAAAAATATAAATAAATAGGAACAAAAAAAAACTTGTACCGTTTAGTTTTACTTTTCTTTTCCTAAGAACACACTATAGTTACGATATGAGTGCCGACAAAATTTATTCGTTCGTGGGGAAATAATTATGCTTGCAAATTAAACTAATCCAAATGATGAAATGTAAAAAGAAAACTAACAAACACATCTGGATAGCGTAAGTTGGTTAAAACATGCGACGTTCGCCTGTAAATTTAAAGATCCTGTCGAAATCTGTATCCGTGTTGGAATTGAAAAGAGTTGAAAAAATAAAACAAAAATAAAAATATAATGAAAAGGAGGACAATAAGAAACGTGAAACCAGTAATATTTTTGTTACTTAATTATATTTATATTGTATCAAGACAATAGGAACAGATAGGTATCTTTTGTGCTGTGTAATTTCCTACAAGGCGGCTTATTCGTTTCCATAATTATGGAACAACTACTAGCTTTTGGGTATAGATGATTAAGAACTTTAATCGTATTATTAAAATGCTGTGGGAAGCTACATGCAAAAGTTTAGAAGTTAAGAATGACTTCTCCTTCGTAATCTTAAGAAGATTAATATTGCAAAATTGATATTAAACTAACTTTGGTTATCCACTTTGTCCTCTGTCAGCCTCAGCCTCAACCTCTTGAATCCTAACTATATATTATTTATAAAAATTTAATTAGCGAGAGCCACATTCAAAATTAACAATGACATTAGGACAAGATACACCCGTCTGAAATACAGTTACAAAAATTAAATGAAAAATGTTATAAGAGCACAAACACTTTTTAAAATCTAATATTGTTTGCATAAAAAATGTACACACCTCAAATCAATTTGTTGTAAAGTGTGAATACGAGGTGTATAACACAACTATTATATTTGTATCATGATTGATTTTCATAGAGCAGATCACCGAGATTATGCAGAAAGTAAATTGAGGTAAACTAAAGATCACAAATAATTATAGTGGTTCGGCCATAATACGCTTACATCTACTGCCCACTTTCATTATTATTCTTATATATCTTTGATACAATGTCTCAAATACAAAATACAATGATTAGTAGCTCAATAGAAAGTAAGATACAATCCAAGGATGTTTGTTCGGCTAATCTTGTTCGGCTATTCATGTTCACATGTTCATGTTCGTCTGTTCATGTTTGGCCGTTCCTGTTCGGCCGTTCCTGTTCGGGTGTTCCTAACTTGTCTGTCATTGCCGCTGTAAGCTTGCCTCTCTAGAAAAAATCTTCCATTACTGTTGGAAGCGTGGTTATTTATAAGAGTAAAGGTATAGGAAGGTCAGGCCAATAAAATAGGTAGTTTCCATATATAACATGCTAGGTTCGGTTATTTCCATATATACAAGATATGACCTAGACTTTTCATATATAGAAGATAGTCTTTGCTTTAGGAATCTGTGTTCGGTACGTAACGTTCGATGATGCTTTGCCCAGTGGTGCCTCGGTTCGGATGGCAACTGAACATGAATCTGTGTTTGGTAGGTGGCGTTTAGTGATGCTTGGTTTGGCGGTGCCTCGATTCGGCGGTTGGCTACTAGACAGGAATGCATGTTCGATAGGTGGTGTTCGTTGATGCTTGGTTCGGCGGTGCCTCGGTTCGGTGGTTGGCTACCAAAAAGAATCTGTGTTCGGTAGGTGGCATTCAGTTATTCCAGGTTCGGCGGTGCATCGGTTCGATGGTTGGCTACAGAATAGGAATCTATGTTCGGTAGGTGATGCTCGACGATGCTTGGTTCGGCGGTGCCTAGGGTCTGTAGTTGGCTACCGGACAGGAATTTGTGTTCGGTAAATGTTGTGGGCATTTTTTCCTACAACATGGTGAATACGAAAAGTCGTCAAGCAGCATTGAAATGGCCAAAAGGTGCACAAAAAAGGCGCCATCATGTAATCAAAAAGGGCAAGGAAAATTGTTAGGGACAAATTTAGCATAGTCTAAAAATATACTCAAAGCACTTGTAAAATGTTCTTAAGGTCAGGACATGCACCTAGGTCGAAACCACATCTCAATCCGATCTACGAATCGAAAGGTATGATTGTCTTAAAATTTGTCCACTACCTAGCCAACTTAGCTCCCACCTTGGAGAGCTACTATTTACTTCAACAAAATGGAACATCCAAAGGCTTGGGAATATTCTACTCAATGATATGAGGCTATTTGTTCAAGTTTAAGTTAATTTCGACTTAAAACGAACGAGTTATGGCACAAAGAAGGTCAATTTGGAAAGAAACACATATCCCTGTCTGGTAGCCAACCACCGAATCGGGTCACCGCCGACCCAAGCATCACCGAACGCCACCTACCGAACATAGATCCATGTCCGGTAGCCAACCACCGAACCGAGGCACCGCAGAACCAAGCATCACCGAGCGCCACTTACCAAACACAGATTCTTGTCTGGTAGCCAACCACCGAACCGAGGCACCACCAAACCATGCATCAACGAACACCATCTATCGAATAAAGATTCATGCCCGGTAGCCAACCACCAAAGTGAGGCACCGTCAAACCGAGCATCACTGAACACAGATTCATGTCTGGTAGCCAACCACTAAACCGAGGCACGACCAAACCAATCAACTCCCATCGATTCAAACAGAATAATTAGAGAAAGACCATCTTATATATATGGAAATTCTAGGTCATATCTTATATATATGGAAACAACCGAGCATGTTATACAGGGAAACTACCTATTTTATCGGTTTGACCTCCCTATACCTTTACTCTTATAAATACCCAAGCTTTCTATGATAATAGGAAGACTCTTCTAGAGAAGCAAGCTTACAGCAACAATGACAGACATGTAAGGAACATCCCAACAGGAACAACCTAACAGGAACATCCTAGCAGGAATAGCCTAATTGGAATACCATAACAAGGATAGCCTAATAGGAACAGCCATATTGGAACAGCCGAGCAGGAACAACCTAACGTTAACAGTCTGACAAGAATAACCGAACATAAATAGGAAAACAAGAATAGCCAAACAAGGTTAGCCGAACAGACTTCCTTGGGTTGTATCTTACTTTCTATTGAGCTACATATCATTATATTTTATATTCCAAACATTAGATCAAATATCTATAAGAAGAATAATGAAAGTGGGCAGTGGATGTAGACACATTCTAGTTGAACCACAATTAATCTTTATGTTATTTACTTTACTATAATTTACTTTCTGCATAACCTTTCTATGATATGCTCTTTGATAATCAATCATAATACAAATATAATAGTTGCGTTATACATCATGTATTCACGGTTCTACAATAAATCGATTAGAGGTGTTTGCTCATTTTTTATGCAAACATTTTTAGTGCTTTCCCTGATAAATAATTCTTGACATGCCTTTGAGATCAAATAATAAGGTTGGTGCTACCAACGGAAATGCAAGGAACGCCCACGCATCTAATCAAATAATTGCCAATTTAGATGATCATTCAGCAAGAGCTCAAGTGCCAATAGATGTAATTACCAAAGGCAACCTAGATAGAGTTATGGCCAAGCTAAACGAATTTTTGCTCCCCAATAGAAATCAATGGTGGACCAACTTAAGACACACTAGCGGCAGTCGTAAACTATTCGTCGCAACACATTGAATACAAAGGCGATCCCAATTAAGAGGATCCAGAAAACAATGTGGGTCATACTCCAATAAAGAATCTGATCAAGAAAATTCAAGTGCTAAAAAAAGGAATGTTGATGGAATGGAATAAGCAAGAGTTCATCCCAAATCAAGACCTGGAAAGTGGTTTGATGCCAACTCAGACAGGGATGATGTCGAACTAGGGGCAGGTTCTGCAAACGCATCATTCTCTTATTGAAATTGTGCTCAATAGAGGATAAAAAAGTCACTATGACCGACCTTGGAGCCATAACCATGCATGTAAATGAAGATCAAGTCATCATAGAGAGGATGAAAGAAATCGTTCCCAATGGATGGAAAGGTCGAGCTACATTACCAGTTACACGAACCAGAGGATAGGATGACCTAAATCATTAATCGATGTTTACAACGTGGACAGGCGGAGTGAGAAATTGGAGCTAGGTTTAGTAGTACCTTCTTCCTAGAGATATGACTATCGGGAACCTCATAGATTTCAGGATGCCAACTATGGAGCCATATAAAGTACTAAATGACTCCATAGTACATTGACAACGGTGTACCCAACACATGCTGATAAGCGAAGCTATACAGGAAGCTCTATGCAAGCTCGTTCTCCTATTCATGCTAGACTTAGCCATAATGTGGTTCTATGGTTTTCCCTTAAGATCAATTCATTCTCATGTGATGCTAAAGAAAAAGTATTAGTCAATTTCGGGTACATATTGAGCAACCGAAAGATGGATGCTTGTTATCTGATGTGAAGCAGAAGGAAGATGAGTTAACACGGCAGTACCTGTCTTAGTTAATGCCGCAACAGCCGGAATTCAAAGCATGGATGAAATGTTCGTCTTGATGACTTTGTATGGAGGAATGTACGATAGAATGAAGTTTTCTAGGAGATTGGTAAAGGAGAAACCAGCCACATTGGAGGAGTTCATCAAAGTATATAGGGTTGGAAGGTGTTGCATCGGAGAGACAACCTGGTATAACTACTAGAGTTCGAGAAGAGTCTAGTGCTGTGACTAAAAAATAATGAGGCAAAATGCAAAAGCTTTTTCCATGGCTAAGTATATGGAGATAATGGATGCATTCCTTAGACTCATGGAGCAAGCAGCACCAACACAGGTCTAGAAAGACCAAGTCAGGAATTCTGTCGGCAACCCATCAAGAATGGATGCAAGGGAGCAGATATGATAGGAAAGAGCCATGGAAATTTGGACTTCTACAAACCGAACTGGTAAAGGGCTCGAACCAAATCGGCTCAATGCAAAACTGATCAGCACCGGGCCAACAATATAGCCCGTTCCAGACCAAAGAAGAATGTCTCACCAAAAGTCGATGCTGATGCTAGAACCACTTGCTTGGTTGTTGAAATGAGATCTCATGAGTCCAAACCAATTGGTATATTGATGGTTGATCCATTTGCATAGGGGTATGATGTGGCCCACCAAGCAATCTAAGGAAGCATTCCAGTAGTGGTGGAGCGAGTTACTATGCTAACGTGTCGAATGTCAGGCAACCAGAGTAGGGGAATATAGCTTGACAATATGAACTGTTGTCAGTTCCTTCGAACATCGGATATGTAGTCATCCTTAGGATTTTAATACATAGGTCATGGAACGGTAGTGGGAAAAACCAACCCTTGAACACATTTGAGGTGTTACATTCAGTATATGGAAGTAGTTATAGGTAGAAGGGAGAAAATGTAGTTGTTTTCCTCTGTTCAAGTCGTACCTAAAGATAATTTGATTTAGTCATTTGGAGCATTAATCCGTTAACACTTGGGTATCAAGCAAAAGGATGGATAAAACTTACGAAATAATCTTGCACGGTTCATCACTATAGCAGCTGCTATAAGTTAACATGGTGAAAAAATTATCACCGTGGTTGTTTCGAGAATTAACTAGAAAACATAGTTTTACAGGGAACTTAAGAAGAATCAATTGTCAATTTGGAGGACTAATATTATTGGGCCTACACATTTCTGCACTTAGAGGATTCTAATATTAAGGCGGGATTGACCAATGTCAACCGGGTTAAAGACGAAAAGCCACAGGATAGGAACATGCGAAAGATGGATAATAGAACAAAAGAAAAGAGAAAATTCAGAGAACAAGTCAAGTTTCCATGTTCACAGTTTACGAAGACACCTGAAAGAATCTATCTTGCTAGTATAAAACCATGAAATACGGTGAATCGAGGACCAAAGAGTCAACTATAACAGAGACGTGAACTGACAAGTACTGCATATTCCATGATATTTTTGGTCATGAGAGCAACAAATGTAGAAAAATCTCATAGATATGCTTTAGGCTAAAACTTAAGGTAACTCTAGTGAGAGTGCTATAAACTATAGGTCGTAGTTCCTCAACCGAACCGAGTCCTTGCGAAGGAAGGGTATAAACCATGCTCAAGGGAACGATGTCGGATTTTCCAATGGACATTGTTAGTTCCTAAGATGATGGTTTTGATGACAACAACCTTAGGACTTGTTATAAAATATAAATACTAATATTCTTGTCTAGATATATATGTATATGTAGGATATATATGCAGGTACTGAGAATGAAGACTGTACAGTATAGAGAATCAAGACTGACAAATTCAAGATTGAAGAAACCAAGACCGAAGACCCATGAGTATCAAGAGTTCAAGATTTCAAGAGTTCAAGATATCAAGATAAGTAATAGTGTCAAGTTTTATGTTAAAACTTCATAATAGCACTAAAATATATATATTTGGATTTTAAATGTGGAATGGAATCCACCTTCTCGCTTTAATAGTGGGATGGAACCCACGACCTCTTTAGTGGGATGGAACCCACGACCTTCTCTAGTGGAATGGAAATCCTTGAAATTTTCAAAATGATTTATTTTAAATATTTTTCCAAAAACTTTTAAAAGTCATCTCTCTGAGTTTTAATATTTTAGCCTTAAACTATTTTTATTATCTTTTATATTTTGATTTCAAAATCATCTCTTGTTTTTAAACTATCTCCTGGTTTTAATATTATAAGCTTTAAATCTCAAAAATATATTCTATACTTAGTTTTTAATATTACTTTTATATTATAGATTATATATTTTTAAGATTACTTTTTAAATCTCTTTTATAAGTTTAAACTATATTCAAAATGGTTTATAAACTTCAGAAATTGTTTTGACAAGTTTTAGAAAGAAAATCTCTTTTAAAAACAAAAATCAATTTTCAAAATTTACTTGGGAATGTCGACATACCCCATCCCCCCATGTTGACATAGTGACCGTAGAATTCAAATTTCAAATTTTCAAAAGAAGTGTCTATTCGTCATAACCTTTTGCGAATGGACATGACCGTTGTTCTTCTATAAATACCAGTTGTTTTCAACGAATTTTAAGTTAGTATTTCTTCACTCCTTCTTCTCCACTCAAGTATTCTCATATATTTTAACAAAACTCTGCCGAAATCCTAAGTGAATCAAACTTGATCATCTCTAGTTTGATTCTATGCCACTCACTCTCAAAGAACTCAGTGTTATTCAGAGTTATAGGATCATTTGTAATCAAAGAAGTGTATCGAGTCTCTCTATCTATCAAAGTGATATTGGAAACGACATGATTGTGGCACGTAAATCAATTGGGTGTGCTTGTAGCCCGTAAATCAGTTAGGTGATCTGGTAGCCTGGTTAAATCAAGAGAGTTTCCACTGGACTCGAAGATAGGAGGGTGTATCTCGTGGCCTTGAAATCAAGGTTGTAATATTGACATTATATTTGAAAAGAAATCTGCATAAGAAATTGTATGGGACTGGATGTAGGGTTACTACGAACCAGTATAAAATTCCAGTGTGTTCTTTCCTTTACTGCTTTTTATTTACTATTTGCATCTATGTCTGATTCTGTGATTGTCTCCGTGTTTGTGAATTGCATCTATCTATGTTTAATTTCAAAAGATTTCAAAAATTCCATAAAATACATTAAACATTATTCAACCCCCTCTAGTGTTAATCCAGCCTTAAGATCCATAATCCGTATTTCCAACATTTGGTATCAGAGCGTTGGTTTTCAAAGTTTTCATAATCTGATTTTGAAAAGTTTTCAAATGGCTACCAACACTGGTAATGTCAACATTATCACTAGTTCATATGTAGAAGGTCAGTCTACGGCTAGACCACCACTTTTTAATGGCAGTAACTATGCGTATTGGGCATGTAGGAGAAAATCTATTTACAATCAATAGGATTAGACACTTGGAATATCACACAAAATGAGTAGATTGAACCCACAACAAATTTTGCACAGCGGACCGCAGAGCAAAAGACTGTTGCACAAAACAATTCCAAAGCCATGAATATTCTATTCTGTTCACTTGATAGGAATGAGTTTAATAGAGTGTCTGTCTGTAAGTCTACATATGAGATCTGGAAAACTTTGCAAGTTACTCATGAAGGAACAAGCAAAGTTAAACAGACAAAAATATCCATCTTGACCAATCAGTTTCAATTATTCAAGATGAATCCAAATGAGTCCATTTCAGACATGTACAGTCGGTTTCAAGACATTGTGCACTCACTAATTGCATTAGGAAAGAACTTCTCCAAAGAAGATCAAGTTAGAAAAATTCCGAATTCACTCACTCCAGAATAAGATCAGAAGACACTAGCAATTGAAGAGGCTAATGATATCAGCACATTGAAAATTGAAGAATTAATTGGGAATTTGATGTCGTTTGAAGTACAAATGAAAGGGAGAAGAGAAAGCAAGGCCTCGGAAAAGAAGTCAATAGCGTTCAATGCAAAAATAGATGGTTCAGACTCAAATAGTGTCGACGATCAAGAAATAGCCTCGATGACAAGAAAGTTTAGAAAGTTTCTGAAATATGGAAAGATGAACAACTACAAGAGAAATGATCACAAGAATTCTGGAAATAATAATGAGACTCTCAACAACGTCAGATGCTACAATTGTGATGAGCCAGGCCACTTAAAAAGAGATCGTCTGCATTCGGATAAGCAAAAATTTCCTCCAAGTAATGATTCATCAAAGAAAAGGAAGAGAGCATATACTGTTACACTAGACGATTCAGACTCATCCTCCAGTAATGAAGATTAAGAGACGGAAAATTCAAATATGTACTTTACAGCTATTCACGAATCTGATGATCTCGGGAATATGGATCTAAAAATAGGTACAAATTTAAATTATATTGGTTGAAATTGTTTGCTTGAATGTTTGAATGTTTGATTGTTTGCATGTTTTGAAATTGCTTGCTGTTTGAAATTTTAATTTTCAAAATAATATTATTTTAATAATATTTTTAATATTAAAATATTAATATTAAAGTGTTATTATATTTATATTATTTTAGATAAAATATAAATTAGATTATAGGATATATATATATATATATTAAAAAAATTAGTCACATGTATTATAGGACCCATGTCGACATGGCCCTACCCACTATGTCGATATCCGCTCAGAAATTTAAAATTCAAATTTGAATTCAAAACTTTGAATTTCCCCCACCATTTTCACCAACTCCAAAGCTCTGAAAGGGTATCTCTTGACCAGAGAACATGACTGTTGAATATATATTTATCTCCTTAACTTTATCCTATCTTTTCACTTTCATTTCAAAATTCAAACTCTCTTTCAAACTCTCAAGCTCTATACTCTCTTCAAAAATGGCTCCCTCAAGCACTCCCTCCACCATTAGGCTATCCAAAGCCATCGAAGAATTCCTCTACAATAACCTGGAAGCTATCAAAGCTTACATAAGCTATGTAAACTTTGGAAAAGTCCATACGAGAAAGTTTGCTATTTTTAGTGATTTTCCTTCATATGAACTCAATGTTCTTTTTGAAGAGAATCAAATTTTCAGTTTAATTGATGATTCTCAAAATGATTTTGTTTGTTATTCAAATCTTGTTAAAATGTTTTATGCAAATTTGAATCGTGGTTTTTATGATGGTAATGAAGGGGAAGTTTGGGGTAGTGTTAAAGGAACATGAATTGTTTTGATTAGTGAGATTTTGGGAAATATTTTGGGTTGTAAGTATACGGGAATGAATCTTTTGGATTTTCAAATTGATGAACATGATCATGAGACATTTCATCATGTTATCCTGCCTTTTTGCAAGGCCGCGACACCAAAGAAGTGACTGGAAACCGAAGACAATCAGTCTCGAAGATCGGTTATACACAGGTTCGCTATGGATGCTGACAAATTTTGCCCGAGTCCGGATCGACCTACAATCGATATGGTACGATAAGCAAAGCTATGAAATCCAATGTCTCAAATCTCAAGTCAATCGGAATTCGTACGCTCAAGTTACGAATCGATGAAGTTTCATGGGAGGCAAGTGTAGTTCGTACCCAAACTGTTTGTATCCATCACCTTACCATAGCAATGTTCGTATCCATCATGGCCCTTCACTTCGTGTCCATCCATTTCGTAACCGTCGCCAAGTCGCAATCTCATTCGTATCCATGGAGAGAGCACTGAGTTCGTATCCATCCTTTACCATCCCTCGTAGCATTAAGCACGTAGCCATCCATCCAGGAAGTTCCCTTCGTATCTATTCAAGGTTTTGTCCCAGTTCGTGTCCATCGGAGAGAGGCAGCCAGATTCGTATCGATCATCACTTGATCGTACGAACAGAGAAGCTGGCTATCGATACGAAAAGGAGCATAAGCATCGATACGAGATCAAGTGAGTCACAATCGACACGAAGAGGTTGGGCCTATAGCGACATGAAGAAAATATAAATGATCGACACGACTAAAAGCACATTCAAGAGCAAGACTCGGTCACTCGGCATAAAAGAAGGATCGATCCTAAAAGATAGGTGAAGCGACATGAATGGAAGCGATACGAACCCGCTTGCATATTGAAGATCCAAACTTGCATCGATCATATCTCACAATCTACAAGTCCAAATGCCACCAAATTTTCACAGGAGCTTGCGTACAACCTCAAGAATGTCCATGATCGATCCCAACCTAAAAAGAGCAATTTTGGATCGATACAAATTTGGTACGTATCGATCATGGGTCTAGTCGAAATGTCAATGGATCGATCACGTGGGCCCACCCACGTGAGAGAAGGAGTCTTCCGAGGTCTGGGCGAGATATTTGCAACCTACACCTATAAATAGCAGTCCAAGAGCTTCAAAAAAGTGATCTTTTGGCTCTTCTACACCGATACTCTACCGAAATCATTATTGTAACTCGATTGTACTATTGCAAACCTCTATAACCAGCGAGTTATAATCAATAAAAATAGAGACTCTTCAAAGTGGACGTAGGCTACAATGTCGAACCACTATAAATCTTGTGTTTCTACTGCCTTCCTTTTAAATTTTGAGTGTTCTTCATATTTATATTCTCTACATACTTGCTATCTGTGATCGGTGATTGTGAATGGGCGCTTTCATCGGCAATTGGGTGTTTGTGACCAATTTTTGCGCAAACATTTTGGTGCTTTCACTGAGAATTGAAATCAGGAATCCTACAACTTGGATTTTGAATTTAAAAGCTTAAGGACTTGGATCTGGAAAGCTATAGTGAAGCAATCAGCAAGGAGACCAAGAGCAGAAAGAGTCAGCATGAAGGGAGTCAGGAGGCTTCCTCGGGAGCGAATCAGGCCTCAGCCTTCATCACCCGAGATGAGATGGAGATGATGATGGAAGCCATGCAGGGAGGAATACTGAAAAGACAAGAAGAGATGATGCAGAACCTACTTCAGCAGATTGGACAAGCTAGAGCGCAAAATCAAGGAAATGCAACAATAGGGAGCGCTGGAAACAGGGATCAAGAGCATGGAACAACCATGATTCAGAATGGAGCGGGACCATCAGGAGTAGTCCATGAGCTAGGGGGCTCGCCCCCAGAGCATATTGATCCAATCCCAGGCAGGATACCAGGCAGAACTGTGCAACACAGCATTGATAGAGGAATGGATGCTCGTCTTGGAGAGCAGATTCCAAAATTCCCTCGTGAACTCGGGGGGTAGATCGGAGGCACCAGACAAGGACCCCCACTTGATGACAGTGATAGATTGGCGGAGATGGTCAGACGAGCCATGAGGGAAGGACTAGTGAATAGAAATCTGGAAGACATGAACATGAGCCCATTTGCCCTCGTAATCAGGCAGGCTAGAAACCCACCTGAATTCAAGCTACCAGCACTAGAGACGTACGATGGAAGGACAGATTCCGTTGTTCATCTGATGAGGTATATGCAGCATATGGAAGTACTGAGGGCATCAAAGGAAGTCATGGCCCGATGCTTCCCGCTATTTTGACAGACATAGCAGCATTATGGTTCAGGCAACTGGAGAGAGGTTCGATTGAAACATGGACCGAGTTGATTGAAAAGTTCATGAGGAAGTTTAGAGTTCATATATCAAGGCCCAAGAATGTAATGAGTTTGACAATGCTAAAGCAGAAAGCAGGGGAGTCTCTGAGGAAATTTTTGACACGATTTAACACAGCAACAGTATCGGTGGATCGCCCAGATCCATCCATGGTTTTGATGGCAAATGTGTCTGGAATAGCTGATGGCATATAATTCAAGAATTCACTGATAGGGGATCCACCTATGGATCTGGGAGAGTTTTACCATAAAGCGGAAAGGTTTCTGCGGTAGGAGGATGCAAAGGCTGAGAGAGAGGAAAGAGATGAAGTTGAAGCTTATGCTGTTAAAGGCGGAGACCCACCTGGAAAAGATTCGAATAAGGACAAAGGAAAACGAAAGGCAGAGAATAGTTTTGACGAGTCGAGGTGGCCGCGAAAGGAGCCAAGATTCATCTCTTATTCGGAGTTGAGAGAGACTTTGGAGCGAATCTTTCAAGACACAAGGGGGCATGTTCCCTATCGAAGGCCAATGAGGAGGGATCCAACCAACAATGAAAAGAAATCAGACAAGTACTGATTATTCCACAAGCTAAGCGGACAAGGTATGAACGATTGCAGGCATTTGAGGGATGAAATCGAAGGACACGTCCAGAATGGATTACTATTACAGTATGTGAAAAGGCGAGCAACGATGGCGGAACATGAGCGACTGCCATCTGCATCAACTGGGGACGGCTCAGGATCAAGGCATCAGCATGTCAACAACTGATTAAAATAATGACGAATAAGTCGCAAACTCCGCACTAGCGCGGTTAAGTCGCTTACACATGTACCGGATCGCGAACGATCCTCGGGCATGCTCTGAGAGGACTATGAATTACGACAGCGGGCATGTTTGCACTTGACGTGTTTGTTTTGCTTTTGTTGTTTGTTTTTTGCACTTGAGCTTGATTGATTTGGACATTTCTATTGTAAGACTCATTTGAATGAAATTATGGTATTCATAATTCCATAATGGCCAAATCACTTACACATGTACCGGGTCGCGAACGGTCCTTAGGCATGCTCTGAGATGGTGACGAACTGCCATAACGAATGATTTAGAAACTCACTCGAACGTGAAATCTGGCATTAAAGTCCCCCCCGGACACCTGACCTCGAACGGTCACCATTCGCCTCGAACGTCACCCAATCGCGAATGGTCACAATTCACCTCGAACGACACCTGACCGCGAACGGTCACAATTCGCCTCGAACGGCACCCGACCTCGAACGGTCACCATTCGCCTCGAAGGTATCCGACCTCGAACGGTCATACACCGCCCCAAACGGCATACGATCTCGAACGATCTCTTTTCTCATGTAAGCTTATTGAACTACAAAACACACCTTCCTATCGCAAGGCATGTTTTGGGGTGCAAGTGTTATCCTGCCTTTTCGCAAGGCCGTGACACCAAAGAAGTGACTGGAAACCGAAGACAATCAGTCTCAAAGATCGGTTATACACAGGTTTGCTATGGATGCTGACAAATTTTAGCCAAGTCCGGATCGACCTACAATCGATATAGCATGACAAGCAAAGCTATGAAAGCCAACGTCTCGAATTTCAAGTCAATCGAGTTCGTACATTCAAGTTACGGATCGATGAAGTTTCATGGGAGGCAAGTGTAGTTCATACCCAAACAGTTCGTATCCATCACCTTACCATAGCAATGTTCGTATCCATCAAGGCCCTTCACTTCGTGTCCATCCATTTCGTAACCGTAGCTAAGCCGCAATCTCATTCATATCCATGGAGAGAGCACCGAGTTCGTATCCATCCTTTACCATCCCTCGGACCATTAAGCACGTAACCATCCATCCAGGAAGTTCCCTTTGTATCCATTCAGGATTTTGTCCCAATTCGTGTCCATCGAAGAGAGGCAGCCAGATTCGTATCGATCATCACTTGATATCAATACGAAAAGGAGCATGGGCTATCGATACGAAAAGGAGCATGGGCATCGATACGAAAAGGAGCATGGGCATCGATACGAGATCAAGTGAGTCACAATCGACATGAAGAGGTTGGGCCTATAGCGACACGAAGAAAATATAAATGATCGACACGACTAGAAGCACGTTTAAGAGAAAGACTTGGTCACTCGGCATAAAAGGAGGATCGATCCTAAAAGATAGCTCCACATCACCTAGTTAACACGTGCATGTTATCGATACAAAGTGAAGCGACACGAATGGAAGCGATACGAACCCGCTTGTACATTGAAGATCCAAACTTGCATCGATCATATCTCACGATCTACAAGTCCAAATGCCACCAAATTTTCACAGGAGCTTGCGTACAACCTCAAGAATGTCCATGATCGATCCCAACCGAAAAAGAGAAATTTTGGATCGATATGATTTGGTACGTATCGATCATGGGTCGAGTCGAAATGTCAGGGAATCGATCACATGGGCCCACCCATGTGAGAGAAGGAGTCTTACGAGATCTGGGCGAGATATTTGCAGCCTACACCTATAAATAGCAGTCCAAGAGCTTCAAAAAAGGGATCTTTTGGCTCTTCTACACCGATACTCTGCCGGAATCATTGTTGTAACTCGATTGTACTGTTGCAAACCTTTGTAACCAGCGAGTTATAATCAATAAAAACAGCGACTCTTCAAAGTGGACGTAGGCTACAACGCCGAACCACTATAAATCTTGTGTTTCTACTACTTTCCTTTTAAATTTTGAGTGTTCTTCATATTTATATTCTCTACATACTTCCTATCTGTGATCATTGATTGTGAACGGGTGCTTTCATCGGTAATTAGGTGTTTACGACCAATTTTGGCGCAAATACATCACATTTTTGAAGGAGATGTTAACTTTGATAAATCCAAATTTCCGTCCTAAAGCAAGAAATGTTAACCTTCTTTTGCAACATACCATAACTCCAAGATTGGGAAATTTCAATCACCCGACCTTAAAAGTTTGTAAGACTCCTTTTGCTATTTATGGGCACTATGACATTAATTGGGCGCAAGTAATTTTGGATGAACTTCGTCCCAAAAATTTTACTTTAGGAGAGGAACACTTTGTTTCATGGAATTTATCTTACTCGGATTCTTAACTATTTTGAAGTTGATTATAAGAGAGAGGAGTTTGTTTCTCGAAAGTGTTTAACCACACAAATATCTCTCTTATGAAAAACCCACTTGTTATTCAACCATATGAAACACTTAACAAAAAAGATGAAAGGTTGGCTCATGAAAAAATGGAAGAAGAAGAGGAGGAGGAGGAGGAGGAAGAAGGGGAGGAGATGAAGATTGAAGAAGAAGGAGAGGAGGAGTA
This sequence comes from Allium fistulosum, assembly GCA_030737815.1. Lineage (NCBI taxonomy): Eukaryota > Viridiplantae > Streptophyta > Magnoliopsida > Asparagales > Amaryllidaceae > Allium > Allium fistulosum. Next base: position 1,035,262,122 of record CM060902.1, on the reverse strand, counting down.
GGAGACATCATTGGAAAGTATTGAAAACCCTATCACTCCTAACAATCCATCCAACAAGACACTTCTCAAAAACCAAAAGATTATCTTGGAAAACCAACGGATTCTCAAAAGATCCATTAGTAAAAAGTTGGACAAAATTTCCACCAAAATGAACAAGTTCTTTGGGAAAGTGAGTCACAAACTTGGATTATCATCATCTTTATCATCCTCTATCGAATTCTAGTTTTCATTTCATGTTGTATTAGTTTGTATCTTTCGATTAGTTAATGTTATGTATTGTTTATGTAATGTTAACTAAAATTTATCAATGAAAATCGTTTATTTCTATTCATTAGCTCTAAAATATCTCTGGAATGCTTGCTTTTATATTATATAAGTTTATATATATAGACTTGTACATAATATAAAGAAATAAAGCATATTGCCAAAATCAACAGGGGCATGTCGACACCCCCTACCCCCCATGTCGACATGTAACTGCCAGAAAGTAATTTTTGTTTTGAATTTGAAATTGACATAACTACCTTGTGTCTTTTCATTTCAAACGACTTTCTATCTATTTAAATATCTGTTTCCTCTAGAAAAATGCACATTTTCAATTCTCTTTATTTTCTATCGAATTTCTTCATATTTTATCAAAAATGGCTTACCCTATTCATAATCTAAGTGAGAACCTTGAAGAAACTCCCAAATCTTTCAAGAACATACTTACTTTTATCCTTCGCATTCAATGACACTTAGAATTAAGCCAAATGCAGATGATAAAGGAACAAGAAAGACACTTCGATGCCATTCGATGGATGATTTCAGCCCTCAACAAAGAAGAACTCGAAGCGAATCCAGAAGGAACTCTGAACAAGGATAATGAAGAATGGGATGCTATACAGTCAGATCCTATCTTCGGTGAAGAAGGATGGGTTGAAGTTCAAAGAAATGTTTGATTTGACTAGTATGGTTTGATTTACTTTGATTTGATTTGGTTCGATGTGGTTTGAATTTGCTTTGATTTGACTTGATTTGAACATGGTATGTAATATATGATTGAAATAGTGTGGTCTGATAAATATATTGATTGATTATGTTTGAAATTTTCATATCTCTCACATTTACCTTACTATATTTTACTCATATTATTATCTGTCTTATTTATATTCTACTATACTGTATTATTATCCTATATATTGCTATAGTATAAGATCTAGGGGGAGTTATGTAGTTTAGGATTAGTTTTGGTTGACGATAAAGGGGGAGAATTAAAAAATAGGTTAGATATGCTTAGATTAAAGGGGAGTTAGTAGATTAAGGGGGAGTTGTTGGAGTAAGGGGGAATTAGAGTAGAATTAGAGTTTTGTGGAGTAGATTTTATAAACAAAGGTTGTCATCATCAAAAATGGGGAGATTGTTAGTTCCTAAGATGATGGTTTTGATGACAACAACCTTAGGACTTGTTATAAAATATAAATACTAATATTCTTGTCTAGATATATATGTATATGCAGGATATATATGTAGGTACTGAGAATGAAGATTGTACAGTATAAAGATTCAAGACTAACGAATTCAAGATTGAAGAAACCAAGACTGATAACTCATGAGTATCAAGAGTTCAAGATTTCAAGAGTTCAAGATATCAAGATAAGTAATAGTGTCTAGATTTATGTTAAAACTTCATAATAGCACTAAAATCTTTATTCGGATTTTAATTGTGGAATGGAATCCACCTTTTCGCTTTAATAATGGGATGGAACCCATGACCTCTTTAGTGGGATGGAACCCACGACCTTCTCTAGTGGAATGGAATCCACGAAATTTTCAAAATGATTTATTTTAAACATTTTTCCAAATTTTTTTAAAAGTCATCTCTCTCAGTTTAAATATTTTAGCCTTAACATATTTTTAGTATCATTTATATTTTTATTTCAAAATCATATCTTGGTTTTAAACTATCTCCTGGTTTTAATATTATAAGCTTTAAATCTCAAAAATATATTATATACTTAGTTTTTAATATTACTTTTATATTATAGATTATACATTTTTAAGATTACTTTTTAAATCTCTTTTTTAAGTTTAAACTATATTCAAAATGGTTTATAAACTTCAGAAATTGTTTTGACAAGTTTTACAAAGAAAATCTCTTTTAAAAACAAAAATCAATTTTAAAAATTTACTAGGGCATGTCGACATACCCCATCCCCCCATGTCGACATGGTGACCGTAGAATTCAAATTTCAAATTTTCAAAAGAAGTGTCTATTCGTCATAACCTTTCGCGAATGGGCATGACTGTTGTTCTACTATAAATGCCAGTTGTTTTCAACGAATTTTAAGTTAGTTTTTCTTCATTTCTTTACTCCTTCTTCTCCACTCAATTATTCTCTTATATTTTAACAAAACTCTACCGAAATCCTAAGTGAATCAAACTTGATCATCTCTAGTTTGATTCTGTGCCACTCACTCTCAAAGATCTCAGTGCTATTCAGAGTTATAGGATCATTTGTAATCAAAGAAGTGTATCGAGTCTCTCTATCTATCAAAGTGATATTGGAAATGACGTGATTGTGGCACGTAAATCAATTGGGTGTGCTTGTAGCCCGTAAATCAATTAGGTGATCTTGTAGCCTGGTTAAATCAAGAGAGTTTCCACTGGACTCGAAGATAGGAGGGTCTATCTCGTGGCCTTGAAATCGAGGTTGTAATATCGACATTATATTTGAAAAGAAATCTGCATAAGAAATTGTATGGGACTGTATGTAGGGTAACTCCAAACCAGTATAAAATTCCAGTGTGTTCTTTCCTTTACTGCTTTTTATTTACTATTTGCATTTATGTCTGATTCTGTGATTGTCTCCGTGTTTGTGAATTGCATCTATCTATGTTTAATTTCAAAAATTCCATAAAATACATTAAACATTATTCAACCCCCTCTAGTGTTAATCCAGCCTTAAGATCCGTAATCCGTATTTCCAACATTTGGTATCAGAGCGTTGGTTTTCAAAGTTTTCATAATCTGATTTTGAAAAGTTTTCAAATGGCTGCCAACACTGGTAATGTCAACACTATCACTATTATTTTGTAGAAGGTCAGTCTACTGCCAGACCACCACTTTCTAATGGCAGTAACTATGCATATTGGGCATGTAGGATGAAAATCTATTTACAATCAATAGGATTAGACACTTGGAATATCACACAAACTGAGTACAATGAACCCACAATAAATTTTGCAAAGTGGACCATTGAGAAAAAGACTATTGCACAAAACAATTCCAAAGCCATGAATATTCTATTCTGTTCACTTGATAGGAATGAGTTTAATAGAGTGTACGTTTGTAACTCTGCGTATGAGATCTGGAAAACTTTGCAAGTTACTCATGAAGGAACAAGCAAAGTTAAACAGACAAAAATATCCATCTTGACCAATCAGTTTCAATTATTCAAGATGAATCCAAATGAGTCCATTTCAGACATGTACAGTCAGTTTCAATACATTGTGCACTCACTAGTTGCATTAGGAAAGAACTTCTCCAAAGAAGATCAAGTTAGAAAAATTCTGAATTCACTCACTCCAGAATGAGATCAGAAGACACTAGCAATTGAAGAGGCTAAGGATATCGGTACATTGAAAATTGAAGAATTAATTGGGAATTTGATGTCGTTTGAAGTACAAATGAAAGGGAGAAGAGAAAGCAAGGCCTTGGAAAAGAAGTCAATAGCGTTCAATGCAAAAATAGATGGTTCAGACTCAAATAGTGACGATGATCAAGAAATAGCCTTGATGACAAGAAATTTTAGAAAGTTTCTAAAATACAAAAAGATGAACAACTCTACAAGAGAAATGATCACAAGAATTCTGGAAATAATAATGAGACTCTCAACAACGTCAGATGCTACAATTGTGATGAGCTAGGCCACTTAAAAAAAGATTGTCCACATCCGGATAAGCAAAAATTTCCTCCAAGTAATGATTCGTCAAAGAAAAGGAAGAGAGCATATACTGCTACACTAGAAGATTCATACTCATCCTCCAGTGATGAAGATCAAGAGATGGAAAATTCAAATATGTGCTTTACATCTATTCATGAATCTGATGATCTCGGGAATATGGATCTAAAAGTAGGTACGCATTTACAGAAGGATTTTCACTAACCCACTGCTAAGGCGAAATGGAGCAGGGAAGTTGACGCACAAGGCGACTTCGTACACCATACTAGATGACATCCTACACAGAAGGATTTTCACTAACCCACTGCTACGGCGCATAGCTGCAAGACAGGCTAAGGAAATACTGAATAACGTACACCAAGGAAGTCGAGGAGACCACACTAAAGGACAAACCTTAGAAAAGGAAATCTCACGAGTATCACTGTAAATGAAGGAGTATGCAATAGTTGTTATAGATTACTTTATCGAGTATTGAGTTCCACTCTAGATGATCTCGGATAATGGATGGCAATTTAATAGTCAGGAATTCGCCAACTTCAATTGGCAGTACGAAATTAGAAAAAGCTTTTCTATAGTGCCTATCCTGTAGTCTAATGGATAGGTTGAAGAAGTTAACAAGGTTATCAAAATGCTTATAAAGGAGCATTAGGAAAATGATAGGTGAGCTTGGATGGATGAGCTTCCATTGGACATTATATGTATTGCACTTCCCACGAAACTGCAATGGGACATACTCCTTTTGCTTTGGCCTACGAATATAGGTTATGCTTCCCATCAAAACTATAGTCTCATCCCATAGGAGAATCCACTGTGATTTAGAGGAGAATGCAGAATTGCTTAACATGTCCCTGGATTTGACTAAGGAGAAGCAGGATGATGCTACTTTGTAAACCGCGCCGCTTTAGCAAAAAGTGGTTAAAGTATAAAACTCTAAAACATAGCATTGCCCATTGAAGGAAGGAAACCTGGTCCTGGAGCAAATATCCACTTGGCTAGGGGCAACTGACTCGGTCTAGGAAGGGCTATAATTTATCGGCAAGGGTCTAGGGAATGGAGCCTACATTCTCATCATCGAGGACGGAGCAATATCCGAGAAAACATGAAATACTCAAAACCTATGTTTCATTTTTGCGCACTAACTATTGTAACTACATGGATTATTGGTAGGTGTATTGTCAATCATCACCGTCTTATCGAACCCTATGGACGGGGTGTTCAAAACCATGATAGATGATAAATGCTACCAAACCACCAAAGGAACAACCATCCCATGCCAAATAAAGTCCTCGCTTTCTAGGACAATACATGCAAGGTCTACTAGGGGCTCCCAACTCTAGCGCATCGTAGAAAGCTTGGACAAATTATAGATGGAAACAGTGAACCAGATTAAACCATGATCAAGACGTGATCAAAAAATGGGTAGTTCACTATTGACAATCAGTCCCAACCTTTTGCCAACAATGGTATACCAGAGTGACCTTTACTGGGTTTCCATCATTGATGATCAGCTTCAAACTTCTTGCCGGCAATGGAGGACCATAGTGATCCTAATCGGGTGTCCACCACTAATGTTCGGCTCAAAATTCTTATAGGAAATGGCAGAGTAGAGTGACGACTCAAACTTCTTATCGGCAATAGCGGACCAGAGTGATCCTAACCTGGTGTCCACCGTTGATGATCGGCTCAAATGTCTTGCCGGCAATGGCAAATCAAAGTGACCCTAAGTGAGTGTCCACTTTTGACGATCGACTCAAACTTCTTACTGGCCATGGAAGACCAGAGTTACCCTAACCCGGTGTCCACCGTTGACGATCGGCTTCAAACTTCTTGTCGAAAATGGCAGACTAGAGTTACCATAACTGGGTGTCCACCATTGACGATCGGCTTCAAACTTCTTACGGCAATGTAATCCTAATTGGGTGCTCACCATTGACAATCAGCTCCAAACTTTTGGCTGGTCGTGGAGAACCGGACTTACCAACAACCGAGACATAACCACCGCCTAGTTGGTTCAGCCCCGATGATCTGACCTAGATTTCTATCAGCGGTGGATAGTTGAGCTCGCCTATGGTAAAATGTGATTATCGATCAGGTGGTTCAGTGTAAGCAGTCAATACTAGAATTGCAGATGAGGACAACCATTCGACGGGCACTATATCAAACTTGTTTAAAGTACGCATGGAAATGCATGTGATAATAAACAAACTAGAATGATGAAAGTGCATTAAAAAAACAAGGACACACGAGACTAGATTACAAAGACACTCCATCATACATCTCTCACCTTAGCGAAATTGACAGTGATTGATCCTATGCAAACATGCCAAGGGCAAAAGAGGAGTTGTCGGAAGAGCTAGGAAAATAACAAGGAACCGCTATACCAATATGCTTACCTTACCGAACTTGTTAGTGAATGATCCTGTACAAATGCTAAGGTAGCAATGAAAAAATTCTAATAAGCTAATGGCTATGCAAGGATACTATACAAACACAAATGCAACAACTAATCTTGATCGGGTATGATAATTTCATTCAAAATTTCTATAAGATACATGTGTGCTAGTGTAATTATCCATACAGGAAATATAAAGTATGGTCCAAGAGATGCATCAGACACAGAAACAGCTTATCCTACCGAACTTGTTGGTGATTGATACCATACAAGTATGCATCGATAGTTGTAAGAAAGGTTGCTAACGGAATAAGCAAACCCAACAATTATATGGAACAAACATATCATGATTGCTAGTATGGAAAAGCAGAATATGGACATGAATAAACATAAAACGCGACAACGGATAAATATTAAAAGAGGATTAGCTTCATAGCACAAGCACAAGATCAACCTATGTCCAAAACATCAGCAGAAACCACTTACCTAGCCAAATTTTTTGGTGATTGATCTATACAAGTACGCATGGTAGTGGTAAACGAGTCGTTAGTGGAATAACTTGGCGATCGTGCAAGATAACTACATCATGACTACTAACATTAATCAGCCAAACCAAAGTCAACGCAACAAAATATGCATCGTTGAATCCATGCACCATGGAGCTATAGTATATCCCTTTCCGTTGAGTACCTCGATATACTCGAAACATTCATAAGACAATGCGTGACCCTCAGTACTAGGGGTAAAAAGGTTGAACCAGAGAGAGCAACTTCCCAACAAACAGAGATGAGAACCAACGGAAAATCATGCTATATGACTATAATACCAAAAGAGCATGAGCTAAATGTCATATTGATAAAAGGTGTCTTGGAATGATCGATAAGCTTTTCCCTAGTGAAAAAGGCTCTACAACATACTAGCAGCTGAAAACTTATCGAAAGGACGGGAATAAGAATTTAGATATTTAAGGCTCGAGATAAGCATCTCATGGTAAAGAAAGAAAATCTTTGATGAAACAAAGCATAATTTGTATTCTAAGGAAGTATGCTTAGGAAGGCACGTGTTGTAGGCATTTTTGCCCATAGCATGGTGAATATAAAAAGATGTCAAGCGACATAGAAATCGCCGAAAGGTGCATAATAAAGACGCCATCATGTAATCACAAGGGCAAGGAAAAATGTTCAGGGAAAATTTTGCATAGTCTAAAAATATATTAAACCACTTTTAAAATGTTCCTAAATTCAGGACATGCACCTAGGTCGAATCTGCATCTCAATTCGAGCTATGAATTGGAAGATAATATCATATTAAAATTTGTCCATCACCTAGATGAATTAGGCCCTACCTTGTAGAGCTACTATCTACTTCAAGAAAATGGACCACTCAAAAGCATGGGAATATTCTACTCGACATACAAAGCTAGTGATCCAAGTTTCACTCAACTTTGGCTTAAAATGAAGAAGTTATGGCACAAAAAAGGTTGGTCTGGAAAGGAACACGGATTCCTGTCTGGTGGCCAACCACCAAACCGAGCCATCGCCAAACCAAGCATCACTGAATGCCACTTACCGAACACAGATTCTTGTCTGGTAGCCAACCACCAAATCGAGGCACCGTTAAGCATCACCTAACATCACTACCATACACATATTTCGGTCCAGTAGCCAACCACCGAATCAGGGCACCGCCAAGCCAAGCATCACCGTACACTACCTCCCAAACACAAATTCCTATCTGGTAGCCAACCCCCGCTTCATGGCACCGTCGAACCAAGCATCACCGAACGCCACCTACCAAACTTAAATTCTTGTCCGGTAGCCATCCACCGAATTGAGGCATCATTGAACCAAGCATCACCAAACGCCACCTTTACTGCCCCTGCCTCGGCGAATCAGGAGCTTCTTCCTGCTATCCTAGTCGGCCTCTCCTCCTATAAGGGAGCCGGACCCTTCTGACCATCCGGTTACCGCACTCCCCTCCTTAGACACCTTTAATGTGATGGTAGCGGGAGTCTTGTACTTCTGCTCTTCCTTCTTCTTCTTCATCCGCAGCCCCTTCTTTTCCTCCTCCAGTATCTCTACTATGGTCATCTTGTCTATCAACCCTAACTCATTGGTAATCACCACCTCATCATCCATAAATGTTGAGTTGTCCTCTAAGTTTTTTAGCGCCTCTATTTATTTGGAATCAGGACCAGGCCCGAAGATGGTGATAGGAACTATGCCAGAAGCCGCTGCAGAGACGACGGTGGAAGAGGTGAAAATAGCAGCAGGTCCTGAACCCTGTACAGTAGAGGAGGAGACGGGAGAGTTGGTTGATCTACAAGTTGGGAAAGAGAGGTGCACAATTTAGAAAAGAATTACGGAGTAAATCGAAGTGTTTGGAGCACATCAGAGACAAGAGAAACACCCGAGCCAGCGGTATGGTTATGAACTTCAATCTTGAAGGCTTCACCACCGGTACCCATCTCTGAAGGTCGTACTACAGCTGGAAAAGGGCGTGGCTTACCCAAGGCTATGAAAGTTGCATGGGCATGAGTGGCTTTAGAAATAATAGTTGTGGATAAGATGATGGTCGCCATCTGCTCTTGAGAAGTATAAATAAGTGTTTGGTGTCGACCCGAAGTGCTTGGGCAACAAAAGCTTTGGCTGCGGCATCGGCAGCTTCCTTCTCTCTCTCTTCCCTAAGGATTTCTCTATCGATGGCTAGTAAGTCTATGCCTCGGAGCTGTAGAAAGCAACCTTCAGTTCCTCCTCAGAGCGTGTATCCTTGGCCTCCTCGGACCTGATCACTACTTCCTCCCATATCATGGCGAGAGTCCGGGGATAGTTATTACCAAGCCATTTCAAGCTGCCCTTATTCATCGTGCAGCTAGTATAAAGATGGAGCACACTGGCATCCATTTGGCTTATCGCATCGTTGTATTCTGATCGTAGCTTTGTAAGCTCTGACTTGGCGCTTAAATGCTCGATCTCCTACGCCAGTTTGCCGGATGCAGCCTCTTCCTTCTCTTTCACCAACCGCGCATTCTCCTCACGAAGATGAGTGAGATCAGTGGCCTGCTCAGCAATGACAACCATCATGCTTGGGTATACCATGCTGCACGCATATATTTCCTAGCATTTTAGCTGTTAAGACTGAAGGCGTTTGTTCTAGAGGGTCGGTCAAAATTCTTAGCCCGGGAGGAAACTGGTCGAGTACAGGCCCAACAGGAACTAGTGAACAGTAGAAATCGAAAGTCATGAGTTGGCTTGGCCCCACATGAATGGATTTAAAATAGGGGCAATTGATGACTCAACTTCTGAAGGCATGGCGCTCCACCGATGGACTTGTGGCATGCTGACTGGAGCGTCATTCTAAACAATAAAACTCATTGATCACGGTTAAGTGCACTTGATTTCTAATAAGAATTCCTGCACGATTAACGCTTGAAATCCAAACGAAGTCGGTGTATGCTGATCAATTGGATTCCAAGTGTTAACGGGGAAAGGAGCAGTATGTTATCTATATGGAACGAATCTAGTGTCCCAAACACCACAAACAGACCATCCTGTATAGATATCTCACTCATGTTGGATAAACGATCCGCATAGTCCTTCGAATATACTTTTTTGTACTTTCCTATTATCGATCAACGATCGATAATGGATTCGTTGTCCGGAGCGACGCAGAAAGTTCTATCTTTTTAGGAATATTGGATATGCAGAAATGTAAAGCAATGGAGTCATCCGATATGTCAAAATCTAAAGTGAATCGCCGTATCGAAATCAATTCAATGATTTAGCTTTAGTCAATTCCACAAAAATGAGATGGCTGAAACTAAGAAGCATAGTTTACCTTCCAAGTCGTTCTCATCTAACATGAGATCAAACCTTAGCTTCACCACTAACATACCAAGTTTAGATTCAACCATCTCCATCACAAAAACTGTAATCAACTAGAGCCAATCATTATCCGCATCACTGCTCAAGCATGAATTCACCGTAGCCCACCTATACATCCAAGCTAGAAGCAAAGATCAACTTAGAGTTTTAAAAACCCGGATCTGAGACTACGCATGGTGGATTCGGTGATGGGGACTTGCTCAGGCGACGACGAGAGCAGCTTGGAGGCAGCGGAGCTCGGCGGTAAGGCTAGAGGATGAACGGTGGTAGAGTTAAAGCTTGAATCGGTTGGTGGAAATGCAAACTAGAGTTGGAAATAATATAAATGGGGAGGGTAGTTTGGTGGAGTAGTATAAGTAAGGAAAATTGTTCGAGTCCTTAACTCGGGATGAGTTAAGGCTTGACTCGGCACCGAGTTTACTGACTCAACTTGGGCTAGCTCCAACTCATCACAATAGACCTACATGCCGACTTAAAGCCTTACGTAAATTTTAGAGCGAAGATTGCATCATCAGTACATATAATTGAAACCCAAATTGAAATCAAAACATATAGCAAATCAAAAGTTGACCAGCTAAACACAACGTCTCAAAACATAATCCAACAATCGACCGAAACTCATAAGATCGTAGTTCAAGACTTTTCTTGTTCCAGCATACTTTTTTTCCAAGAAAGCGTACTCTAGGAGGCAAATGTTAACTGGGGTTTTAACAAAGCAGAAATAAATAGGAGTTAGAAAGCTGAAACGAAGATGGAACGACTTGAAACTTCACAAGTACTCTTAGAAGAGGCAAAGATGAGGCTTGGAGAAGTTTGACATTATTTGGGGTTAACATCTAAACTCGGCACCTAGTTAAGGACTCTTAACTCGGTACTGAGTTAAGGATCTCCCCCTAAACTCCATCAAAACTTCATACATCGTCACTGTAGTCCATGCGAGTTGACATCAAGCGTTTTCTTCATGGTTAGCACGACCAATCTCGAGATTGATGGGATGATATCAGACAAGTCAGGATAACTCAAGTACGATCAATCAGATCACTGGAATCACATTAAAGGCAGTGGAAAAGAGGTTAGAGCACCTTCATCAAAACATAGAAGAACATGGACAAAGTAAAAAATGATTTATCACTTCATTTCTTAACTCGGTACCGAGTTAAGGTTTTAACTCGTATGTCTCCAGACTTTTTAGTGCAAGTGTGGGCCAACTTCTAGACTTGGTTAATTGCGAGCTTCTGACCTAATATGTCTACTACTCCTATAAATGCAAACCATAGAGCAACCAAAACAAGATCTGGATTCTATTATCACTACGCGGAATTTCCATCTATTCTTCAACCCTTTCCTCTACAACATAGTCACCAAGGCAACTACTCTAGGCAATTCTAGGACTTAGAATCAGTCTAACCTCTGTACTTGTGACTAATTCTTTCTTAATCACCTTGTAATCTCATTCAAATAAGATCAAACCAATAATCAATGCTATAAAGTGGACATAGGCTTAGTTACCAGCCGAACCACTATAAAAGTCCCCGTCGTGTCTTACTTACTTTTTTGTTATTTTCTATTATATTTGCTCTGTTTTAACAGCTGGTGTTTTCACATTATACTCTAGGGTGTTGATATATTTTTTGGGTTAACACTAACCAACCTTATTGCATCCATTAATGGAGGACCTCATCTAGCAGGACTTAGTAAAAAGGCACATGGAAGGTTTATGTGAGAGGCTCACATAAAACATCGAACTATATATATCGCATCCTGTAGATGGCCGTTCCAAATATGACTTTTACCTCTTCAGACTCAGCTGGAGTTATATTCCTACATCAGGATCCTCTCGTAATAACCGTTTAGATCTTAAACTACATAATGAAAATGGTCTTAGTGGATTCAAGCAGTTCTTTGAATGTTATCTTCAAAATAGCTTTTGGTAAAATGGATTTCTAGGAGAAATTTTGAAACCAAGCCCTGAACCAATCTATGATTTTAACAACATAGTGACAATCCTAATGGATATAGCATGACTGCTCATGACAGTTGGAACTTTCCCTTTTCACAAGTCCTTTTATACCAACTTTTTAATCATCGACCAAAAATCTTCGTACAATGCCTTCTTAGGGAGACCTGTGCAAATAGAGATAGGTGTGATCATCTCGCAGAAGGATTTGCTCATAAAATTTCCCACCTCAGTAGGAATAGGAAATGAGAAGGGAGAACAATTATTAGCTAGGAACTTTACAGTGGAACTATGAATTCAAGCAATAAAATTATTTAGAATTATATTATTGTCTTCTGAGTTAACTGATAACAAAAGAAAAGGTAAAAATCCATTTAAAATAACTGCATTGGAATTAAATTCCATGGCAGGTACTGAAACAGGTCATTCTACGACCATAGTACCTAAGACCAATTCTAAGTGGAACTATATGCACATGATCAGAATAGATGAGTATAATTCATTATATGTGCAGTATTTATCTGACAAATCCTCGGTAGAAAGTGCTGCAAACTCACCCGAGGAAGATGAAGCTAAGAGCGAAGTGGATCCCGAGTTAGGGATGAAGAACAAAGACCTGGAGCCATTGAACAATTTGGAAGAAATAGAGCAAGATTCAATTGACCTTTCAAAAACAGTAAAAAAAAACCTGACAATTGAACGGCATGAAGAACCGATCAACTTCTTGAAAAGATCAAGGATGCACTTGCTTGGACCCACTAAGATATGACAGGAATTGACCCTGCAATCATATGTCACGCTCTCAATATCGACCCCGATGCGCATCCTATAAGACAGAAATACCCACTATGAACCAGGAGTTATTCTACCTAAAGTGGATAGCGAATCCATGAGTTATTCTACCTAAAGTGGGTTCATCAATGAGTTATTCTACCTAAAGTGGATAGCGAATCCGGTGTTAGTAAAGAAGCCAAACAGAAAATGGAGGACCTACATAGGTTTCATAAACCTCAACCAAGCCTGTCCAAAGGATGGCTTCCCCTTACCTAGAATAGATCAGTTAGTGGATGCAACAAGTAGTCATGAATTGTTGACCTTCATGGATGCTTACCCGGGCTATAACTAAATAGCAATGTTTGAATTGAACCAGGAGCATACAAGCTTCATAACTGACAAAGGGCTTTATTATTATGTGGTAATGACATTTGGATTTAAAAATGCAGGAGCGACATACAAAAGGTTGTCAACATGATGTTTGAAGATCAAATAGGGAAGAATGTTGAAGTATATGTGGATAACATGTTAGTAAAGTCAAAAGTTGCATCGGATCATGTAAAAGACCTTGAAGAGGTGACTTTAAAGCAATATGGAATGAAACTCAACCCGCAAAAATGTACATTTGCAATATAGTCCGGAAAGTTCCTAGGGTACATAGCAAGCGTTAGGAGAATATAGGCCAACCCAGAGAATATTGATGCAACAAAGATTATGACATTATTAGAAAAGCCTAAAGATGCAATGTTCTTGAATGAAAGGTAGCTACCTTGAGCAAGTTCATTTCCAAAGCTAATAATAAACACATCCCCTTTTTTGACCAGATCAAGAAAAGCAGGAATTCAAGTGGACCCGAAATGCAAGGAAGCCTTCGAAGTGTTAAAATCCCATTTGGCCAACCCTCGGTACTTTCCGAAACGATTTCAGGCAAGGACCTCTACATATACTTAATAGTGACTGATCAAGTACAATAGTTGTCAGAGAAGAGGATGGCATTGAACGTTCCATATATTTCATGAGAAAACGCCTTAGCAGAGCAAAGTTGAGATACACTGTAATTGAAAAGCTAGCGTACAATTTGCTCCAAACGACAAGAAAGCTTCAGCAATATTTTCAAGCGCATCCTATCAAGGTACTAATGGACAAGCCTTTGAAGTAGACATTGCAAAGATTGGAGACATTAGGATGCCCTTGAAAGTGGGCCATTGAACTGAGCCAACATGACATCTCATACTGCCCCTGTAGTGCAACTAAGGGGCAGATATTAGCAGATTTCATCGCAGAGTGCACCTTGAAGGAGGTGCAATCCAACATAGGAGAAGAAGAAGTCTTGCTAAATTGGCAATTATATGTTGATGGTGTATCCAATGAACATAGGGCAAAAATAGGCCATATACTGGTAACTCTGGATAGGAAAAAACTATGGCAGTCTAACTAGAATTTAAAGCAACTAACAACGTGGCATAATATAAAGCATTGATCGTAGGCCTTAAAATGGCGCAGTAATGAAGGTTGCCCATATTAAAATTCATAGTGATTCTCAACTTGTAATTAACCAATTGCAGGGGAGCTATCAGGCAAAAATCCGACTTCGGCCAAATATATGGCATTAGTTAAAGAATTACCTTCTCAATAAGGGCAGTTCAACATTGAACAAATCCTAAGGGAAGAAAATTATCCTACAAATATCTTAGCCAAGATGAATACCACTAAGGGTGCACATGAAATGAAGGTAATTCAAGTAGGGCGGTTACCGGAACCGAGCATTTCCAAAGCTCAACAGGTTCTAGTGCTGACCAGGCCACAACGAGCCGATGGCTATACAGAAGAAGGGAAAAAAAGAAAAAATGAGGCCAATGGAAATATACCCCACCAAATACAGGTTAGGAATAAGTAGGGTCCTGGATGACCCCCATCAAGCATATTTTATTAGAAGGGATCTTACCGACAAGCAAAGATAAAGTTAGAAAGATAAGATATCAAGCCCTCTACTATACTTTCTTCAATGGAATACTTTACAAAAGAGGATACTCCACCCCTTATTTAAACATGTAACTAAGAAAGAGGGAGTAAGAATTATGAAAGAAGTTCATGAGGAATACCGTAGAGACCATTTAAGAGGGACAAAACCAACAAAGAAGATATGGAGGTAGAGATGTTTTTGCCCGACAGCATTGGTGGATTTGCCATAATTTTTATAGCGATATGATAAATGCCAAAGAATTGCAAGCATTCCAAGACTTCCTTCTCTAACCCCAATGGAGAGTCTGTGGTAATTTGACGTATGAGGAATTGATCTAATAGGGCCTCTTCCCATGTCCAAAGGAGGAGCAAAGTACGCCATTGTGGCAGTGGATTATTTCACAAACTGGGTAGAAGCTGTGCACCTCGCAACAATTATAGTAAATAAAGTGATTAGTTTTGCGTTTATAATATCATCACAAGATTTGGAATTCCCTATAAGATAGTGTCAAACAATGGGACGCAGTTTGAGAGTTAGAAGTTTGAAGACCTATGTGAAAGGAATGGAATCATAAAAAGTTTTTCCTCTACCGTTCATCTTCTTGCCAAAGGCCAAGTTGAAGCAACTAATAAAATCATAAATAAACTATTAAAGAAAAGGCTGGTGAGAGCTAAAAGCAAATGGGTAGAAGAGCTACCTCTGGCTTTGTGGGCATATAGAACATCAACTAGATCCCCTACAAGACACCCACTTTCTCTCACATATGGATATGAGGCCATGCTATCATTCGAAGTAGACATACCTTCGCATCAGCAGCTATCGTATGTGGTGGAAAGGAATAAACGTTTGAAAGAACTGGTTTAGACCATATTCAAGAAAGGGGGAATGAAGCTACAGTTAGGTCTACTGTCTATAGGCACGAATTGCGAAAACATATTACTCACATATTAAAGAAAGAAAATTATGTAAGGGGGACCTAGTATCGAGGAAAGTTGCAACAACCCGCCTTTTCAACACCTAGATCTAACACCTGAACCGACGCCACCACCTGAGAACCAAAAAGGCGATCACAATCACAAACAGATATCAGATATAATTCTAACTAATACAATCTACTTCAGAGTCTTACAATGGAATGAATTTAATATAATACATAGTCAATAACATAGCCACATCACCATAACATATCTGAAATGTCATATACATATGTCTGAAGAAATACAGGTATAATCCAAACCCAAATACATAATCAAATCCAAGTACAACACTTAAACTTCATTATATCCAATATACTCGAATGAACCACTATCTTCGATATGGTGTCATCTCCAAACTCTGTAACCTAAGTATATATATAAAGGGGAAAAATAGGAGCGGGCCAGATATATGTCTGGTGAGTGAGCTATACTCTAGTCTTAGTATGATACAAAATTAATATTATAACATGACATGAGTCTATTGTTCGGCCACCACACGTTCAGTCATCCTCCATATCTGATAATCATATAGCTAGCCACATTGTATAAATATAAACTCGCCACTGGTCTGATTCTTTGCCCATCCAAGAAGCCTGGTATCTATCGTCACGTAATCTACATTACATATCAAGCTATATCATATCAATAAAGACTCACCTCAGGTCCAATCCATTGCTCACCAAGGAAGCCTATTGTCTGTCGTCATGCAGTCTACCTGGACATCTTTCTATGTTGCAGGTTCTCGTCACATAATTTACCTGGACTTCTTCCTGTGTCACAGGTTCTTGTCATGCAATCTACCTGGACATCTCCTTGAGTAATAGGTTCTCTTCACAAAATCTACGCATACATTCTGGGGCATCTAACCTATGTCCCAGTCTCGTTCCTATTTGCGTTCACCATCGTATCAGAAATCATACTATAATGCATATCATATATCATATCACATATCACTTCTAATAGCAAATAAAGAACCATCTCATATATTCACTCATTCCATATCACCGTCATCTGTATCATCACGCCTCAGATAATTTACAGAACACAAAAGAAAGTAGGAGTTGGCCATTTATTATTTATGTAGGCCTTTAAGGCCAAGGTTCAGGTTATCGACTTTAAATGTGCACACGTCGTTTTCAATTCTAATCGTCACCGCCTTCATCTCATATCATCATATAATGTCCGTAGATCATAGTTGTACATTCCTAAGTCCAATTACATCAATGATTTAAGGGGTTTTTTGTCAGGTTTATGGAAATCGCCTAATACCTGGTTTCTAATACTTTAATTAACCCATATCCCTCCCAACCACGATTAATTCAAACTTTGGTGTATATAGATCAATTACTACTCTAAGCATAGCCAACAAATCATATTGTAACATTAAAATTGCATTATACGAAGATTCGGGCATAGATCACTTACAGAGACCGCCAATTATTGGTCATGCCTTCACTGTTCTTCAAATTTCCTACCAAAAACATTTAGATATCATCCAAACTTCTTTTCCATACCGTAGTTATCGTCCATACGCTCGTTTTGAGGAGTGGATCGCAGAATTCTGTTAAGAAACGAACAAGATACGTCAATTTGAATCTAGATATTGTCAGAAGTGAATGGATTACGGGATTTCATTACTATTTCGCCTTGCGGCACCTTCAACTTTTGATCTCTATCACCGAAATCATTTTTATGCATAGTACACTTTATGTGCTTCATTTTGCCACTAGTTTCTTGCAAATCCGTTAAGAAATGAAGGAGACATGCTCTTTTGAAGATTGACAATGAAATCAGAATACTATGCTTCAAAATTCGCCATTTTCCTTTGCTGTGCGGGCCTACTGCATTTCCATACTTTAATATTCACTCGTCGATTACTCCAGATCCGTAGCCCTCTTCGATAGCTTCGTAATGCTGCTAGTTTCATGAAATTTCATTATGATATGACAAAGATATAGCATTTTGATTCTTGGTTGGTTTTGAGAAGAAGGAGATAAGGAAGAAGAAGAATACGGAGTAGTTTTCTGAAATGAGAAGTTATGTACTTTCTGTTATAACATAAGTCAAAGGAGGGACACTTTCAACCACTTATTCAAATTCAAGAGCCCAAAAACCAAAGCCTAGAGCCCACATAACTCCAAAACTTGTTTCGGTCGTATCTTCTTCATACGACATCCAAATGAGATAAACAAGTATATTGTGCGGCTTAGAAAAACGAGACGATCGCAATGGCTTGGTTTCATCGCCGATTCTATCATTTGTAAAATTACCATTTTGCCCCTTTTTATAATTTATTTATTTAATTAATTCATTGATTCCTATATTTTCATGATTTCATAATTTAAATATTTTACTAAAACTATACACAATTTTTCGGGGTATAACATTCTTTCCCCTTAAAAAATTTGGTTCTGAAATTCCCAATGAACAAAGAACGTATCATATTTTTTGTATCACACACATATTTTACATGCAACTATTCATCCAAACAATCATTCATGCAACAAAAACCAACCAAACCAAGCATTCATACATAACATACAAAAATCAGAAATTAAAACCATCGGCGCATGTGTGTCTATCAACTTATATATATAATGGTGGTTGGGTACTTTATGAAATGCAGCCAATAACATAGCATCATAATATGTATGCAGATAACATATGACATTATATTTGCAAACATCTAACATGTGGGCCCCTATATGAGATGATATGACATATAAAGCATGATGCGAGCATCCTAGGGCGATAATATAAATTTATATGTATGCACAACCAATAACACTGGCATATCGTATGGTAAACATATTTATAGCAAATAAATCATAAAATTGCAACATACAAAACATATCCAAATAATAACGAATCCATACATAAATAAAAACAACAATGAGTTCAATCAATAATTTAGGCAAACTTAGACATTAACTAAACTATAATCAATCAAATGAGAAACGCTTTGGAAAGAAATCGAACTAAAAAGTTCGGTTCTACTCCTTCACTTTTCAAGTAACCCAAACTAAATCATTCTTCTAACTAAATCTAGCAAACTCTATTACTGGCATATACTCTTTCCTAATCATCAATTACAAATGTACGTGCATATCACAACTTATGCAATCTCTACTACCATCTCAAATGATTAACGCCATACCGCATAACAATGGGTAGCGTTAGCACCAACATGACCATACAAAATTGCAGGCTCTCATACCATTTCTAAATGCACATAATTAATACCTAAATTATCCAGTAGTAGATTCCTTAACTCATCTTTCAGATTGTTAAGGTAAGGCAACTCAAAAGTGGTCGGCCACTCGAACAAGTCCAAAAGACTTAAATCATCATATTATTTCTCCTTCACCTAAGAACATCTAAAGTGACTAGCGGCATAATCCGATGAACATAACACATCTTCCATCCAAACGTCTAATCAAACTCAAGTGGTATCATTATGCTTATGATATCATATCTCCCAATATTCGATAAGTTTTAATACTCAACGTATCATCTCCTCAATTATCAAAACATTCCATCTTAAGTTCTACAACCTACCACTAAGTAAACATCCAAACAAGAGAAATCATATTCTATTCAACCAATGCAACCATAGAAACCAAAATCCTAAATCTAAGTGGAGTTCTAACCTAAGGAAAATGCTAGCATAAGATGGAGATAGAGTTAAAAAGATCGACCATATAACACATTGTTTACATGCACCTCATATACAGTGTAAACTCTATACCTTTAAGTCGCTATTCCAAAGAGTTTCTTTGAATAGACAGTCTCTTTTCGATCCGACGGTTGATTAAAAAGAATCTATCTATTTCTCTAAGATTTTTCGGTTCTTAGGTGCTGACGTATGAATATTATTAGAAAAAATATAATTACCGAACGACTATAGTTTAAATAATATGTAATGATCAATAACATATGAAATGATTAATTAATCATATACGTATACGTGTAAAACCTTATATATAACGTTAAATGATCAATTACGTATGAAATAGGGGTGATGACGTTATATCATTTGTGATGACGTATGCTGATGTAAACTCTATACCCCAATGACTCGTCTTTTCGGTTCTCGGGTGCTGATGTTTGTTCGGGTGTTGAATCTAGGTGCCAAAAATGCGGGTTGTTAGAAAAGTGATGGCTAATAGTAAGGATCTTATAGAAGGGATGCTAGGCCCAAATTGAGAAGAGCCACTAGTTATCACAGAAGCAATGTCAGATGGAGCGTATCATCTCTCCATACCCAACGTAAATTTCGTTTCAAGAACCTGGAACTTTCAGTACCTCAGACCATATTCTGTTTGAGACACTTTTCCATTTTTGTTACCTTATTAATGTGAACAAGATCATTACTGATTAGCTTGAGCAATAAAAATATTAACTGGATGTAAGGATAATAGATGGCCAAAACTAGTATAAAAATCCATTTATAAAATTTCTTTTTTGTGTATTTGCAAATTATATGAGCTTCAGCCTCGAAGCCCAACCTTTTAGCCACATATTATGCTAGAAGTAGGCATATTAGACAGTCCTAACTAGTTATTAAAAGAAATGTGCATGATCAAAAAAGGATTGTAAATGAACAACCTGACTTCACAATCGAAATACAACTAGTCAGTGCCGATGATGGAGCATACCATGCCTAGTGCTTGACATGTATGTAAAAAAGGGAAAAGAAAATGAAACAAGCATAGAAGGAAAGAACATGGTAGAGAAGCCCATCACAAAAGAAACTGAGACAATAGCAATATAGAGATCGCCAGGTAAACACAGAAGTTATAACCTATCTTGATTTACATTTAATCTTCTACCATATAATTACATTATGAGTCAGAATCTGAGTTAGAGGGATTATTGGTGATATTTCTTCTATCGCGGAGACGCCTCTAATCACCAGACTATGTTCGAGAGGCCAGTGCTGGGGGCAAGATGGTACCTCTTTCAGAATTTGAAAGCTTGGGGAGATTTGTTAGGCTGGAAATTACTACTTATGAGTGGCACTAGATGCTACAAAAATTAGCACGGGGATGGTAGTTGGCCCCCTAGTAGTTACTGAGGTTGCGTTCGTTAAACATATAGTTGGGCAGATTATATAGAAAACTTAAGTCTAAGGTCGGTGTAAAATGTGTAAAGGCATCAACCGCATGTTTTAGGGAAATCTCTGCCATGACAAGCTTAACCCTTTCCTCTTTAAGATTCCCAACCAAATTGGATAATGCCACATAAGTGAAGTTGGACGGGAGGAAGAGTTAGCCAAGGTCAATGTGGTAGAATCCGAGTGCAGTATATTATTCTTTAAGACAATTGATCCGCTTAATGGCAGTACGACGAATGCGCTCAAAATCATTCAAGACCTCCTCTTTTGTCTTGTCAGTCATCTTTGAAAATTGTCAAACAAATCGTATGAGGAACACCTCTCTACTTTCACACCACCAGTTGAACCTTTCTGTCATTCTTCATAAACAACTTTCAACTCATCAACTTTATTCTGAACTTATGCCATAAATCGCTTCTTTTATTGAGGAGCCTAATCCTCATCTATACTCAAAGGAAGGACAAGAGCCACATGAATGAAGAGTGTTAGAGTCGTGTTCCTTAGATAGGTGGATAGCGACCTGTTGAGACAATTTATCATTTTTTTCCTTAAGTTTTTTGATCTCATCTTCATAGATGACACTGCAACAACTCTCTGCATCCTTTAACAACTTTTCTAGGTCAACGATGTGACCTAAAGCAAACTCAAGCTTTTCTAATTCTTCTATGTTCGAATGCTGCTTAGTGGTGCAATTATATTGTCGAACATTAGCTTGTTTTGATTCCTCAAGCTGCCGTGTTAGCTTCCAAAATTTTCTATGCAGTTCTTCACGAATGTCTTGAATAGCCATTCTCTTCTTTTAGGAGATGTGCATCAGCAGTTTCAAGTAATCTAATTTGTGTCTCATAACTTTTAAAAATATTTGAAGTAGTCTGACCCTTACAAAGAACGTGGTTAGGAATACTCATTAAGATCAACAGATACAACCCTCATTGGAGAAATAGGGACATCCTATGAATGCAAAATAATATCTAAGAAGTCTACGGACACTCAAATATAAAATACATACATACAATAAGTGAAAAGCATATTGTCCACCTACAAATAAAAAAGTACATGAAGAAACACTACTCCCGCTCATGACTAAGCCTATTTTTAAACCATAACAAATGAAGGTGTCTTAAACGGAGCATTTCATTTTTTAATAAGGGACCCCTTTCTTAATAAGGGACCCCATTTATGCAGTACTAAGTCATAAAGCTCATCTCTTTCATGAATAACTTGTTTGATTTTAATCAAAAGGTCTTAAGACTCTTTCCTTGGCTGTGCAATAGACCTTTCAAGTTCGGTTTCCCTCATGCATATAAAAGCGACCCTTGTTGACAACCTCTTGGTTGTCTGCTCATCAAAACACTTTATATGCTCCCTTAAATGTTGAACTAAATCATTTTTCCCATAAGGCTTTAACAACAAAGCTTTCTCAACACCCATTTTCCTTACTTAAAAAGCAAAGAAAGAAGAACACTAATTCAAAATATGCTACTAAGCTATATAAAAAGAGATGAAACAAAGACAAGTAGAAGGCAACTTCGTTTACAAGTCATTATATTTACGAATAAGTATCCAAAAGCATAGATGAGATAAGCAATTCACATATACGGCCATGAAAAAACAAGCTTGATAAAATCTAAAAAGCAAATGGACATAAAACTAGAATAGTCAAATGTTTACTTCTACATTGGCAAGGAAATTTGAACGAATATTCTTAGGCTGTGCACCAGCATTAGATGTATCTTCCCCTGCCCCACTATTATCAGGCACTTTCTCCATCTGTATTTCTTCTGAAGAGGAATCAAGAACCCCCTTTAACTCTTCCATCACTAGTCTCTGTCATATTCAAGAGACTCATTAACCAACTTAGGGTCCGCCAAGAATTCCAAACTACTCTCAGCGTTGATATCATCAAGTTTATCTGGAAAGAAATTCCTTTTTACCTAAGTACAAATATGATAAAGGGCATATAAAGCTGTGGAGTCAAGCCATTTCACCATCTTAACAACCTCCCTCTCTAGCCTTTTCACCGCCCTTCTCGAACTCCTAGCTTCTTTCTTAGCCATGGACGCATGCAAATCCATGTCATCAAACTTCTTAGAAATTTCCTCTAAATTTGATTGAATATCTACTTCCTTTTCTATCCCTAGCTGCAATGTCATCCTTAAGTCATGCATTGTCCTGCATTAATTGTATGTCCTGCATTAATTGTATGTCATCATTAAGCCATAATGTCATCCTTAAGCCATGCATTGTCCGTGCAACTCTATTCCAAGAGTCATACCCTGAGTACATAAACATTATAGCACACGAAAAGTAAGAAAATGATGAAGACGACATGCTAAGAGAGCGAATCAAGAGTTATCGATAAATTTAACTAAACAGACCTTGATGGAAGTTATAATAGACATATGCAGTAGGCGATGGGGGAAGAGGCAATAAAGCAGGGTCCAGCATCACAACATCATCAATAAGTAAGAGCCCCATCTACTTCGAGAGATCAGAAGCATCGCCTTCTCTGGGAATTACTAAGAAGCGAGATAAAAATGCAACCGCGTTTACCGAAGAGGCAGGAATCAGAATCGTATGGGTCAAAGTAGAAGAGGAGGGGATCTATCCTCGGTTGCTTTCGAACACTTTCTAGTGCCACTAAGTCCTCTCTAATTCTCTTCTTCTCATGTCTCTTCTTTGCAAAGGTGATCGCCAACCTTGACATAGTACCTAGGCAGTTAAGGTAACATAGCGCTTAATACGTAAAATGAATATGCAAATAAATCCAAAGAATGAAAAAACGGGCATAAACACCTAAGTGCATGTAACTAAAATGTACCACGCGGCGCAGTCGCGTCAAAAGCGTAGAATAAAATAGAATGACAAAAATGATGACGTGAACGTAGGAAATTATGTTTGTGTATTAGTTCTTCCATGAACAGATTTGAACACTAACGAATCTCTGCATCATAACTAAGCATTTTCATCCTACGAGATGAAAAGTTATGTCACTCGCCTTAGAAAAATAAGGAAAATTAACTTAAAGGAAAAGAAAATTTAAGTTAGTGCAAAGAAAGAAATCTTAGGAGCAGTAAGAAAACAAGGGGCAAGGCAGTACCAGGTTCCCCTAATAAGGAAATAAAGTCATCCTGGTTCGAAACAAAATAAAATTGACCCACCCACCGTTAAGTCTTATATAGAATTATCGAGAAAAGAGATTTTGTAGCTTGAATATAATAAAACCCAACGCATCTGGAAGTAAGGCTCTTAAGCATCGAATATAAAAAGAATAGTTCTTGAGAAGAGGGAGGAGTTAAATTTTCAATGTATAGAATGCAGGTACATGTTAGGAGGTGAT
Source organism: Allium fistulosum (assembly GCA_030737815.1). Taxonomy (NCBI): domain Eukaryota; kingdom Viridiplantae; phylum Streptophyta; class Magnoliopsida; order Asparagales; family Amaryllidaceae; genus Allium; species Allium fistulosum. Next base: position 1,035,237,776 of record CM060902.1, on the reverse strand, counting down.
AATATATATGGACTAACTGAATTAGGAATAGACTAGCGGTAGCCAACCATTCTTTAATGATGGGATCTAAAAGGAGGTAAAGTCCACATCGAATATGTTCTGAGGTGAGAGAAATATATCCCTCTAAGAGCAGATGAATATGCTTAGTGGATGCAGGAACCCTAAATTCACAACCCGAAATTCCAAACCAAGCCAAGATACCCTCAACCTAACTTTCCTCACGAACAACTGAGGCTAACTCCAAAACGGACGAATTATGGCCCGATGAACAAGGGAAATCATCAGAGGCCATTGATAGCTAAAAGAAAAGGAGCGAATTAAAATCAATTCATAAAGTCTACATCAATTTAAATGTAGGAAATGCAATAGTGATGAACTCGTGTTAAAAAAAACTTCTAATTAGAAAAGAAAAATAACCAATTAAACGAAGATAATCAAGATTTCATTTGATAATTTGAAAAAAATACACAATTGCACAAATAATTTAAAAATCGAATGATAAACAAATAAAACCCTTAAAATGACACATGTGCCAATTTATACCAATAATTTCCCTAAATAACTAATTTGATAGAGTTAGGGGCATGTCCTAGGGGCAATTATGTAACTTGTTACATAATCTAACTCGTTAGCCAATCTTGTTCGAAATAAAGGTATTTTCTTTCTATTATATACTTGATATAATGTGGTTATATTAATTAATTTTATTAAAAGTATATTTAATAGAAAATCCATAAATGGTATGTTTTGTGATAGTAGTTACAAAGTGTTGTAACCGTGAGTAATTTATCTCAATGAAACAAATATACCATTAAAAATGTTCCAAGTCAAGATGCATCGAGACTGGATATCGATGTATCCATTAAGACTAGAGTACGTAACGCTCTCCAAATGTTGGGAAGTGTATTACTTATGACTGTTTGGGGCATCAATGGGTTATGTACTGATAGTTATTGGATAACTATGGAATGACTCACTCGATAGTTTTCTATTGGTTAATATAACTACTGTCAAGCAGAGAATATCGATGTGACTAATTTACATAGTTCTCTCGACATGAGAATACTGTTGATCTTCAATGTGGAAGCTCCGCTTATGGTTAAATCGTGGTACGGCGTCCATCGAACGACTATAGTTGGGTCTGGTGGAAGCATTGGAAGCAAAACACTATTCAAGAAAGGATTCGTCTCCTCAGTTATATGAGTTTAGTATCATGTTCAACTGAAGTCAACTCAAAGTCAAAGTCTCTGACCAGAGCATCTCGATTAATAATAATTGTTATTATTAAACCAAGGACTTTGTGTTTGGACTATAAAGTTGAATGTGGATGATATAAGAATTTTGATCATTACCAAATTCCATAAATCCAAAGTGATATAGTTTTGACGAAAAGAATCGGTGTAAATAATTGTCACTATAAGGTACCGCTTATAATAAGTAAAATTGGATTTTACCAAAATATGTGTAAGCGATAAATTCTGCCGAAATGTCACACCACCTGCTAAGTGATATGTGAACGTTAATATTCGAATAGTTCGATATTAATCGCCGATTGAAGTTACACCTTTGTGTTGCACAACCGTAATGATGAATTCTCTGAAAACCCACATGATTTAATTAATTTATAAAATGTTGTAAATTGATTAAATTAATTGATATTTGAGAAATATTAATTATTATTTGTTTGATGTTAGGAAGTTTTTTGTAATTATTTTAATGCATTGATAAAATTTATATTTGCGCACATTGATATACGATATCGATGTAATTTGAAGATAATTGCATGAAATAATTTATGGAAATTTTATGTCATTTGATGACATGATTTATGGAAATTTTATGTCATTTGATGACATGATTTGTGGAATTTTATGTCATTTGATGACATAAGTGTAAAGAAAGGATTGGAGAGAGAGAAATTCAAGGGAACTAATTAGGGAAGTTTTAATTAAAGAATGTGAAAAGTTTCATTCTTCCAAATAAAACATATTTTCGAATTCATTTTGTACGTACAATTCATTTTCCTTCTCATTCGTTATTTCTCTTTCTCTCCTCCTAACTTTTCATGGCAGAATCAAAACAAAGAAAAGGAATTTCCAAAATCTTTCAACTCCAATTTAAAAGATCAAATAAAATAAAACATAAGTGGTTCATCCATCTCTTGCAATGATAGGATGAGGATCTTGAAGATCCGAAGAGATATCACTATTCAAGATGTGATTTCTAGACAACATCCTAAGGTGATTCAATCGGATCTAACAGCATTCTTCATTCAAGGTGCAAATCAAAGGCAACATCAACAATATGTGTTTTAAGGATTGGATAGCAAGGTATGTCATTTTCTATATATATAGTGATTTTGCAATGTTTGATGGAAATTTAATTTGATGTTCATAATTTGTTTGATGTATTACTATCTTGCTTAATTAAAAATTGTTTATGAAGATTGAATTATTTGTTGAATGATAAGAACGATTTTTCATTCGATTGTTCAAAATTAAATTTGTTTATGTTTTAAAATAATTAAGTGTAGATCTATGTTTTAAACATTCCAATTAACTGTAAGTCTTTAGATCTGAATGTTTACATGTACTAATTGATTAGCTGCTTTTCTTTACTTTGTTAAATTGAAAGTAAATCTATATATTTTAAAAAAACAATGTTTTATTTTAGTTCTATGTTTTAACATTTAATTTAAATTCCATTTCTTTAAATTTGGAAATTTACGTTTTCATGTTGGTTGATTGATTGAATTATATTTAAAGTTAAAAATGAAATTTATATGAAATCAATATAATTTTCAATTATACATCTATGTTTTAATCTTTCATAACAAAGTGTAATTTTAGTTTTGAATTTTAATATATGTATGTATGTATGCATGCATGTATTACTTGTAATTTTATTGCATGAGATATTTACATTTGAATAAAAGGAATTTTAATAACAAATTAAACTTTTGAAATTGAATGTAATAACCATCTAATTTATATTATTAGAAAGTTTTGATTGAATTCTATATATACATATTTGGATCTACTTGTATGTGTTCATATAAAATTTATTTTTCTTTACATATATTATCATAGTATGAAATCATTTCTCTTTTTAATTGAGACAATAATGTATACAGACAATTCATTGTTTACCTTTTATATTCTTGCATTATGGCACCTATTGATTGTCATTAATATGTTGCATTAATTAAGTTTACTAAATGAGAAACTGTATCAATCACCTTTGTTATCCCTTATTTATTTCTATTTCAATTCCTATGTAACAACTATTCAAATTGTTCTTGTTTATTTTATGTATACATATCAATTACCACTGACTATGCAACACTCCCTATACGTCGCACTTGCACAATATTTACTATGAATATATTTACAATTCATGTCATATTTAGATTAGTCACTAATGTTATTTTTTTAATCAATTACTTAACTTAATTAGGAGAAGGAAATGAAAAGTTTCCTTCTCTAAGTAAATTTATGCCCCTCATTAATTGAATAAGTTAAGAGAAAGGAAATTAAATATTTCCTTCTCTTAATAAATATGAAAAGTAAACGTTACATACAAATTTGTATATAAGAGTATATTTGATATACTCTAACTTACATACAAACTAAATTAAAGTGAAACTTTATTTATGAAGTTAAATAAATTATTGATTTTATTTAAAAGAAACTTAGAAAAGTTCTAAGTATATTTAGACTTCATAGGCCCATAGAGATCCAAAATGGCTAATTTTTTTGAAATTCACCCATTTCTTCCGCTGCAGGCTGGCCAAGTTCCAACAATGGTATCAGAGCAAGGTTGGTTGAGGAGTTCACCTGGCACATTGGATGTCCCCGGTTTAAACCCTAGAACTAGCATGATAGGGGGTTCACACATTGTGATTTGTGACGAAGCATTGCCTCTTACCCATACATGTCCTATGATGGTTGTGTTAGTCGAGAGGCTACATGTAAAATCTCGCTAATGAGGTATCTAGTTGTGTCACCACAAAGGAGTTTGGGCAGGAACAACAATGGTATCAAAGCCTAATAGCCTATGCGGTCTAAATTAGTTATGTTAGGGTTAACTAATTAAGCTTGCGCACTTAGTACGGTGTCTAGAAAGGTGATGTCTAGGATTATAATTGGGTAATCAAGTACCCTGTCCTACCTGGTTACCTGCTTGGCCTGAAAGGTGGAGTAAGCCCAAAGGTGGAGTAAGCCCAAAGGTTACCCCTAATAGATTGGGCCCAATTTAATTGGGCCTTCAACTAATTTTCAAAATAGTTTTGAAAATTAAGATAAGATTTTAGATTTAAAAGTTAAATTTAAAATAAAAACATGTTTATTATAATTAGTTATAGTATAACATAAATTTTCAAAATGTTTGAAAATGTAATGAAAATTTCCAAATGTTTGAAATTATTTAAATATTAATTTCAAAATTTAAAATTTATTAATAAGATTAATAAAACAAATTAATTAATTGAGTTTATTAATTAATATTTATATGCGTGTATTTAATATGTTGATATACATTATGTTATTTTAAAGTATTTAAGATAACATGTGTACATGTATGTATATAAGATAAATTTCAAATTGTTTAACTAGATAAATTAATTAATGGTTAATTAATTAAATAAAATTAAGCATATATAAGATATATGTGTTATATTATAAAGGTTATAGTATGCGCTATAAAGGTTATAGTCGATATGTCCAATATAAATGTTGTATTGGAATACTATTATAAAATTAACTAAAGAGTTAATTAATTTAAATTAATTAAATAGATTTAGTTAAATAAAATATTATACATAAGAATATCATATAATTAATATGAAATATAAAATTATATACCAATAAAACTTATATGATATAAATGTATAAACTAAAGGTGGAACATTAAAGAAACCCAAATAGACTTAAGGAATAAATACATATGTAAATGTATGTATATCGTGATTTCTGATGTGTCTGACACTTGAATCACAAGGGTATTTCATAAGAAATACATTATTCCATAAGTCGATATCACTCAATATAATGTTGTCCTCTACCATATATATATTAACAAATTACTTGTATACTCCTTAGTAGTTGAGTAAACTCAAGCTAGGGATGTTATGAGTAGTATTATTAATATATTGAACAGACGAGGTAAGATAACTATATGTACTTGTTGAGCAAACTCAAGGTACGTATACTATACTTAGCCCATCACGATATGGTAGGTACGAGTGAATAATCTCTTTCAATTTATTAAGCAAACTCAAGGTCGAAATGATATTAGGATAAGGAAAAATGGGTTAGGAGTTGTATGTAATACAACCAATAAGAAGTTATCCATCGTTTGTGGGGCTATGATTTGTTGAGCAAACTCAAGGTCCAAATACCAAGACTGTAACGACCCACCTTTCTAACCCCTAGGGTCGACACTTAACACATCCTCGGTGTTCGTGTGTCGTTGCCTAAGCATCAGAAAGATGAATCGTGGGGTTAAATAATGAAGAGAATAGAAAACCTCACAACGAAACTGTAAAATAAACCATAATAGTCAATGGTACATCAGGTTACTCCTTAACCAGGAGTTATCAGAGTTACACAAAGTACTACAAATCAGCTTAGGCAGTTATAACAACCTGCCTTTACATATCCTGGAAAAAAAATACACTTACACAAACAAGATAATACATCGGAATAGATAACTAAGAAAATAAAAGCCTCCTTCTCGAATGCCATCTTCAAAAAGCCCACATAGACCTGTTACTCTTGAACTACTCAAATAAAATTGGGTACCCGAGAATTTAGGGAAAACAAACAACTCAGGTTAGACAAGATTTCTAGTATGAGTAAAAAATTTAAATCAATAAGTGTGTGATTAAACACAAAAATGTGAGACCACACCGTTGAACACGGAACGGGTTTACTCTTACATGAATCAACATCCAAACGAGAAGAATGGATAAATGATTAAACATCATGAATAGTGGTTGACTCTGCTCGATTAAATTAAGGAAACAAATTCAAGGGTTCGAATCAAATAAGGAAAGAAAAATCTCCAACAAATGACTAGGAAGGTGCACCACCCTTGAAGTATACCTCCAGTAATATACTTCTGAGAAGCTCATATACTCCATGGCACTTCTCGGACAATACTAAGCTGGACCTCGCCAAACCTTACCGAGTATCCGAATATTTCACATCTAATAACGCTACCGAATCCAATCTAGATGAGATGTGAAAGTACCCTGATGGGAGCAACCCCATATAGCTTGGCTTGCTCTTGCGCTTTGGATTTAGTCATTTCCGACAAAGGATATCAATGCTCGACGGAGCAACACATCGTCTTAGAATGACGATAATAAAGAAACTGAAGTAACCGATAGCTGAGAGACCAACTATCGAGGATTTAAAACGATCGTATATGGAAATTAAGTCTTGTATACTTGTCACCACTCATCGAATTCAAAATTGTACTATTTCTTGGTTAACAATAATACCGGACAAGTCAAGGTAGTGTTACCTCGAAGTCATGTCTCACGATTATTCTTAACTTTCGAAAGAGCGACGAGTTTACCTCTTCGATGTTTAGTGTTAATTATACAAATAAATCGTTTCCATAAAAGTGAATTGCTTTACGGAAATTAATTCATTTCCATTAAAAATTCAAACATATTCTTTTAAAAACCCAAATTCGTGCTTGGGCTTCACATTACAAGTATTAGGTTCAAAACACTTTGTTAAAAGAGTTTATTAACTTTAAAACGTCATTATAAAAGGATTTAATAACTTTCAACATCCTTATTTAATTGGATACTTCTGACCTCAGTCGCACTTTCGGGTTTCTTCCGATCTTGAACCGCAACTACTTTAGCTCGGTCCACTGATATGTCTTCTCCCGAAACTACATGCCCTAGAAATCTAACTTCGGATTTCCAGAAGTGGCATTTAGAAAACTTTTCTTTTAAAACATGACTTCTTAAATTACTTAGAACAATTTGAAGATGATACTTATTCTCTTTCTCCGTTTTAGAATAAACAAGGATGTCATCAATGAAGACTAGAACAAACTTGTTAAGAAAATCCCAAAACACTCTATTCATCAAGTCCATAAAATAAGATGGTGCGTTAGTCAATCTGAACGGTATAACTAACCATTCGTAAAAACTATTAGGGGTACAAAAAGCAGTTAAGGGTACACTCTCTTCTGCTACCCTTAATTGGTGAAAACCAGTGGCAAGGTCCAATTGAGAAAATATCCGAGCTCCGTGGAGCTGGTCAAACATGTCATCAATCCGAGGTAAAGGATACTTATACTCAATAGTCCTCTTATTAAATTTTCGGTAATCCTTACATAATCAAAGAGAACCATCAGCCTTGGTAACGAACACTACTGGCGATCCCCAACTTGATGTGCCGCGTCTGATCAAACCTTTCTGCAATAAATCAAACGTCTGCTTCTCCAATTCTCTTCTTTCCTTTGGAGCTAACCTTCGAGGAGGTTGTACAATAGGTCTAGCTCCTGGAATCGAATCAATGTGGAATTCCACTTCCCGATGAAGAGGTAAACCTTGCACTTCTTCAAAAATATCCTTGAAGTCCCCAACGATTGGTATATTCCTTATCTTCTCTTTGGGTACTTCGAGGGAATACAGAAAACTACTCATCAACCCCCTAGGCTCTCCGCAACATATATCAACGCTTCTACCTATTACATCTTTTACTATGATCACCCTTATGACACAAACCAAGATATCTTTAAACTTAGATAACCAATCCATTTCTAGTAATACTCCAAAACCCATGAACCAGAGGATAAACAAGTCAGAAAAGAAAGGCTGATCTTGATAAGAAATAGGCACATTCAAACATATGGTGTCAAGATTGGTCGGAACCCCAATTGGGTTCGATACACAAAGAGAATTTTGTAGAATAACTATTAAAGATTCAACTGGTTCATTAGGTCATATGAGATAAAACTATGGTATGCACCGTTATCAAATAACACTCTAACAGGAATATCAAAAATGGATAGTGTACCTTGCAATATCTGCTTTCCTTTTGGGTCCGTAGAAGTAGATGGTATTTCCTTAATAGCAAAAGCTTGTCCCTGTGATCCCTTCTTTGGAAAAGGACACTAGTTCTTCATATGTCCATGTTTGTTGTAATTGTAGCAGAGTGGTCCACTAGCCGGGTTTGGGCACTGATTTGCAAAGTGGCCCATTTGGTTGCACTTATAACAAAGGATCTTGGTCAAGTCTAACTGCTTGTTTTGAGATGGAGCTCCACCTCCAGGCTTCTTTCCTGAGCACTTCTTCTTCCCTTTTCAGATTACTAGCAACTGGTATTACTGATAAAGGTTGGGCATTAACTGCTGGCACTACTCCTTTCTGAATTCCTTGCTTAATATCAAGAGCCTCAAATCTCAAAGTCATATTGATCAGATTGGTAAAGGTACCATTGATATGATTGTTCATTTCCCGATGAAATTCTGGTCGCATACCTTTCATAAACATTTCATTCTTTTTAAGTGGTGTATCGATCAATCCTGGTCCAAAGCGGGACAGTGCATTGAACCTATGCTCATACTGTGCCACCATCATCTCACCCTGTTTCAAATCCATAAAACTTCGGAACAACTGAGTCCTTCCCACCTCTGGGATAAGCTAAGCTTCAAAAACCTATTTAAACTGTGCAAAAGAGAAATCTTCTTTTGGCATATTCATGGTGACTGAATCCCACCAATCCATTGCTGCTTTATGAAGTTGACATGATGCCAATAATCTCTTTCTAGCATCTCCCAACTGAAGATCCCTGAATATCCTCTCACAAGAGCGGAGCCATGTTTGATCTCCTATAATATCTTCAGTTCCATAGAAATGCTTACCACCTAAAGCAGTGTAATTCTTGCACAAGGTTGCAAAGTTCTAAGGCAGCTGAACTTGCATCACTGCTTCTGCTACCGGCTCTACAACTAGCTCATTTCTTGGAGCTCTGCCATTTGTAGCCGTGCTGGTTTCAGATCCCCTCCCTCTTCTTCCTCTTGTACTCATTTTTAAATAACCTGGATAAAAGATAGGTATCATTAGAATACAAAGATAGGGTCAAAGATGAAAAAAAGGAAAACTACAATAATGGGTCTAAAACCAGATTTTTAGGGGAGAAAAGGAAACGCTCCCTCAAGATTAACTCATTCTAGGGCTCTATTCACCCTATCTCTAATGAGTTGTACCCCAATCAGGCTAAGTTTTCGCTTAACTGAAGCTCTGATACCAAATGTAATGACCAACCTTTCTGCCCCTAGGGATGACACTTAACACATCCTCGGTGTTCGTGTGTCGTTGCCTAAGCATCAGAAAGATGAATCATCGTGGGGTTAAATAAAGAACAGAATAGAAAACTTCACAACGAAACTATAAAATAAACCATAACTGTCAATAGTAAATCAGGTTACTCCTTAACCGGGAGTTATAAGAGTTACACAAAGTACTACAAATCAGCTTAGGCAGTTATAACAACCTGCCTTTACATACGCTGAAACAAAATACACTTACACAAACAAGATAATACAACGGAATAGATAACTAAGAAGATGAAAGCCTTATGCTCGGATGTCGTCTTCAAAAATCCCTCATAGACCTGTTACCCTTGAACTACTCAAATAAAATTGAGTACCCGAGAGTTTAGGGAAAACAAACAACTCGGACCAGACGATATGTCTGATATGTGTAAAAAATTTAAATCAATAAGTGGGTAATTAAACACAAAAATGTGATACCATGTCGCTGAACACGAAACGGGTTTACTCTCACATGAATCAACATCCAAACGAGAAGAATGGATAAATAATTAAACATCATGAAGAGTGGTTGAATCTTCTCGATTAAATTAAGGAAACAAATTCAAGGATTCGAATCAAATAAGGAAGGGAAAATCTCCAACAAATGACTAGAAGGTGCACCACCCTTGAAGTATACCTCTAGTATTATACTTCTGAGAAGCTCATATACTCTGTGACACTTCTTGGACAATACCAAGCCGGACCCTGCCAAACCTTACCGAGTATCGGAATATTTCACATCTAATAGCGCTATCGAATCCAATCTAGATGAGATGTAAAAGTACCCTAATGGGAGCAACCCCACATAGCTTGGCTTCCTCTCGCGCTTTGGATTTAGTCATTTCCGACAAAGGATATCAAAGCTCGATGGAGCAACACATCATCTTAGAATGACGATAATAAAGAAGCTGAAGTAACCGATAGCTGAGAAGCCAACTATCGAGGATTTAAAACGATCGTATATGGAAATTAAGTCCTGTATACATATCACCACTCATCGAATTCAAAATTGTACTATTTCTTGGTTAACAATAATACCGGACAAGTCAAGGTAGTGTTACCTCGAAGTCATGTCTCTCGATTATTCTTAAGTTTTGAAATAGCAATACGTCTACCTCTTCGATGTTTAGTGCTAATTTACAAATAAATCGTTTCCATACAAGTGAATCGCTTTACGAAAATTAATCCACTTCCATAACAATTCAAACCTTTTCTTTTAAAAACCCGAATTCATGCTTGGGCTTCACATTACAAGTATTAGCTTCAAAACACTTTGTTAAAAGGGTTTAGTAACTTTAAAACATCATTATAAAAGGATTTAATAACTTTCAACATCCTTATTTAATTGGACACTTCGCTTTAACTATCATAAATGAGAATAATTAATTATCTTTAAACTTGGTTAATAAATTTGGATAATTGACTTCAAAATACCCTTTAATTAAAAAGGTTAATCACCTTTAAATTAACAGAATTAATTAAATTAATTTATTAAATTTAATCTTATTAATTACATTAATTAATTAAATTTTGACATCATTAATTAAGTTAATTAATAATAAATAAATACCACTAAATAAATTAATTAATTTAAAACATAATTAAAGAAAAGATTAATTAAATTTAAATTAATTAATCAAATTTAAAAATCATTAATTGAAAGGAGTTAATTTATGTTAATCATCATTAATTAAAATGATTAATTAAATTTAACCCATCGTTATTAAGTAATGAATTAACCTTAATCATCATTAGACAAAATGTTTAATTAATTTTAAGTATCATTAACAAAGCAATTAATTAAATTTAAACACATCATTAATAAGTTAATTAATTAATTTTTAACTCATCATTACAAGTTAATTAATTAACCTTAATCCTTAATAATTAATTAATTATTATATTTAAAAATCTTTATTGAAATAATTAATTAAATTTGAAATTATCCTTATTTAACAACTTTATTAATTTGTAAAATCAAACCCAAGCTCGAGAAATAAATCGAAAAATTTCGATAAGGATATGTTTGTCGAAAGTGCCGATATAGCGATAGTCGCTATACTGACACTTCGACAACTAATTCATGTCATTTTACTTTCATCCATACATTACATAACAAAAGCAAAACAATAATACAGAGTGCTAAACAATTCTACAACATATAAAGAACAATCATTAACAATATAACTAACTTTTACTACTAACATTCAAAACTTGCTTACTAACTTGGTTACTAAACTAACAAAGTGACAACTTTTCAAGGTATAATCTAATCCAACATACATCACATGGTAATACAAACTCAACAAGCCACTAACAACAAATATATGAACAATATTTAAGTTTAAAAAGTTAAGATTTTGAAAGATGAGATTTTTACTCACAATAGCTTACTAACTTCAACCGAACTTGTTCTAGAACTTCAAAAACCTTTAGATCTTTGCAAAAACTTTGGAAAATGAAGTCTTTAAGCCAAAAGCATAATTATGGGCTCGGCCATAAAGAAATATTGGTGATGGTGGGCTTGTTTTTGAGGATAAAGTGATGAAAAAGAAGATGGAAGAGTTTAAATAAGTTTTATACAAGATTTACAATGAGAAGTTAACATTTTTGAACTTGAGAAAAGTTTGGGAAGCCATGAAAATTTAAAGAAAACTTGCATGAAGGTTTGAAATTGAAGATAGAAATGAGAAAATGAGAAAAAGTATTAGGAATTTTGCTTATATACAAAGGGATAAATTAAATTACCAATTTACCCTTAAAGTGCATAACCTCCTTTCCTTTGTTGCCACCTCATCAAGCTTGTCTACCCCTTACCAACAATGCATTTAAAACTCAAGTGTACTTATGTCTCCTTATGTTTCATTTTACGTTATGTTTGAATTGAAATGATGTTTTATAAAAATTTCCATCTTATTTTTAAACACTTAGATAATAAGTCATATCATACTTACTATAGTTATTTAAGTTAATATATGTGTATAAATATATTAAAATAAATTCTAACTTATTATAAATGTGTGCATGTATTACTCAAATGCGCTCAATGTTTTCCGACAACTATCCGACACTAAAAAGTCGAAAATTCGAAAAACGATTTCCGGTCACATTTTCTATTCTTCTTCGAACTAAATATTTTTGTAAACTATTTTGGAAAACTATTTCACCACCATTATTTATTATTTCAAAGAGTTTTATTTTAGTTATAAATTAATTAATTAATTATTTAAAAATATATTAAATATCCATATTTTAAATAGGTTAAATTATGGGTTGCTACAAAGACAGACGAGTCCTAACACCCACTAGTGAAGTCGAAAGACTTCTATGTTTCTTCTTTGGGTTTGGAGAGACATAAAAGACTAGTGCGAGCCTTATTAGAAAAATGAGACGTTAACATTTAACCTTTCTAATATTGTAAAAACACATGCTAAATAATGTTCTAATTATCTACAATGATAAATTTGTGCATTTAATATGATTGATAAAACGTTTATCAATTAATATATACAAATGAACTGAATTGAAAGTTGACAAATGGAAATATAATACCCACTATTAAATACCTATTGCATGCTAACGTTTTCTATACCCATGCAAGTGTCTAATTTTTACAATTACTTAATACATTCGTAATATGGTCGCTTACATGCTTATTTGGTTGAGAACGTGTATTGCATTCTATGAGTTTCGAACTCTAAAAGCAATACAAGACTATGGATATTTGATCCATATACTATCATTTATAAACGTTATATGGTGAAAGGTCACAGTTCGTAATATATTATACGTCAATTAATATTGTTCATTGGAAATAAGCCAATACATAGTATTTTGAGATCATGTATTCAACTTGATTGATTACAAAAGGGATCATGATGTGTTAATGTAACACAAGACCAAAAACTACAAGATAGATTTAAGAACTTGATCGCTGAAATGTCATTTTGATTGGTTTACTAAAGTGCAACATATTTGATGTCCTTAAATGGTAAGGATAATCAAATGCGCTTTTGTAAAGAGTTTGTTATGATATTGTAGTAAGGTTTTCTTTTGAATAGTTTGACCATTTGAAAGGAAAATGAATATATAAGAATAGGTGTAAATTAAGGTATAATTGGGATAAAGAGAATGAATAGTCACTTCTGCTTCGTAGAGAAACATTGGAAACAAGAATTGTAATAATAATTGATACTTAATATTGGAATAAAAAATAGGATTTATATTCTGAAATTTATTTTCATATAGAAAATTGTTTTCTATGAGATTTATTTCTTTTAGCTTAAGATATTTGATCAACGAGCTCTCCAATGTAAATAGTTGCAGTGTATGAAATAAAAAAAATTGTTTTAAGTGAACGATGGACCTCCGAATTCAGTATGCTATTATAGTAATGGTGGAAATAGTGGGAGCATGGCATATAACACTTATTAATTGCATCATAGTATGAAAATTGTTTTTGTAAAACTTACCATACATTATTTATGAAATAATGATTATTTTTCGGTATCGACTGAAAAAAAATAGACACGGCTATATTTCAATATGAATATTGTGAATATTCTTTATGAAATAAAACTATAATGTGGTAAAAAAAATTATAACAAAAGTGATGCATTGGAAAATACGAAAGTATTTAATATTATTTATTGTTGTTTTTGAATTATAGACTAAGTCGTAGTTTTGATAAATAATTTTATTGTATGATTTTGAACCATATGATACTTGTTAATTATATCTCAAATAATAAAGGGCTGTGCACCAATTTATTGGGAGTATCATAAGAGTTGATGAACTCTTTGGATTGATACATATAGATGTATGCAATCGTAATTCTACAAGTACCAAAACAGCTACACGTACTTCGTCATATTCACCGATGAGTTATCGTCGACATGGACATGTGTATTTGATACACATGTAGTATGTCTATGGTAAACTTATAGAATATATAACAGAAGTAAATAAAATAGCATGCCATAGAAATAATTTGATTTGATCGAATGAGTTAGTATATTAGAAAATGTTCCAAACGTACCTAAAATGAATAAAGATTCAATCTCAAAATTACTCCATCATGTTATACATAATGATGCATCGATATGGAGTAACCTAACTTTGTTTGACAATGTACGATTAGTTTTGAGTGAAGTTGAGTTAGTTTCTTTCTATAAGGTAATGTACTTAAGGGTAATGCACAAGGTTAATATTATTTCATAAGAATAACAGTTTACAGAATTTTACAAGATAAGGGTTTATAAGAAACTCCAACATATCCTAGGCCAAGGAGTTGGCAGGTTGTGCGAGCTGAAAGATTGTACATAATAATTGTTCATGAGGAATCTTGTATGAATCTCCCCAAAAGGATTTTGAAAAGACTATCATTGGATGACATATTTATGTTTCAAACATAATTTTTGTACACTAAAACCAAATCAGTTTTATAAATAAAGAAATTCATAAAACGATTATGAATACCTATTCTATTGCACTGAGAAATAATTGTTGTTTCAAGATATACCAACTACATTGTGAACGATTTTCTTTGAGGAATTATTGGTAGTAAAATGGAATTGAATACGATCCATAGATAGAACTGATTATATGAGATGAAATGAGATTAACTAACCTAAACGAACACATAACATTAGAATGTCTAATAAGTATTCTCGCACATCGAAGAGAAATTATGAGTTTGTTATTATTGTCGAAAATATATAATCCTCGGTTGTTTAATTAAACCATTAAGAGTGTTGACTTTATATGGTATGATGCGCAAATCCGAAAGAATTCCAAGTACGCTATCAAAACATAAATTTTGGTGGTCTTAATCGAAGGGATATGATCCATCGACCGCGACTGTGTCTTTATGAGGAAGACTAATGCAGTTGGAATTAAATGAGCAATGTTGATAATAAAATATCGCAAATTTCAATTGTTGAAATTAGTGTAATAGATTCGATATTCAGCATGCTCAAATCAATTCGGATGTACTCGCAAAATTATCGCTTGATAAGTCTTAGTGTTTTGGTACATATATTTTGATAAAGAAAATTCTAAATAATGATTTATAGTAAGTTATTTACACATATTAACCAAAAATGTCTCGAATTCAGTAGGAGCGATATTGAGTTTGTGCGTCTTCGGATATGATCCAAGAAATGATACGAAAGTATCATTTTATATGCATAGGGATTGAATAAGTATTTTGATAGAAATATCAAATAGTTTGATTCTTAATCAAAATGCAGTGGAAGCGTGTGTTCATAAGAAAGAACGTTAAAATGTACATTGATATTTCTAAACTATAAAACAACACATTGTTGATTTTAGTAATGTACTTGTGTTAAAATCAACCTTGGTTGTTTTAGTACTCAACTTTGGATTTGTAAATGATGCTTTTATAGAAAGTATAAAAGATATAGGGATGTCACAAAACGATATGCAAAGGCACCTTATTAAAATGTTTTATACGGAACATGTGAGATGAGTTCCTTATGCCTTGACAAGAGGAATTATTATACATGTTATGTTGTTTACGATATCGTGATTTGTTTATGTATTTGATACATGGACCAAATATCAAATCCAAATGTATATCACAAAATGGTTGTTTGAAGTGTTCTCGTGTATTTGTGAAATAATAGAGAAATGTTTACTGAAACAAAAAACTCCTTATGAAAGAGTGTTCAGATTCAAACTTCATAAGTGATATGGGTATAATATGTCAATAATAAATTCAAGTTAAGAATCTTTAGTTGGAAATGTTCCAAATGAAAGACTATGGCCGACTCAATAAAAAGGCTAAGTACATCGCCTTGAATAGCGTCATAATAAAGACAATGTATATAGAAATATAAGTGCACAAATTTATAACTGAGCCGATTCCAAATGTTGAGAATCTGATAACACTGTTATGTGATAACAATGTTTTGATATAGTTCATAACAAAACTTAGAGCTCACTAGAAGTTGAGAGACATACTCTGAATTGTTCCATGTGATAAAACAGTTTATCGCCGTCGGAGAGAGTTGATTGACAGAGTAGATAATTAAAACACAATATCACAACCGTTCACAAAGGGACTGATCCAGTTGGTTTTGAGAAAACAGATTCGAGAAGTTGGAATAAGATTTCATAATTGACCCCAAGTGCAAGTGGGAGATTGATAGAGTTAGGGTTATCCCTAGGGGCAATTATGTAATTTCTTACATATACCAAACTCGTTGACAAATGTTGTTCGAAATAAAGATATTTTCTTTCTATTATATATTTGATATAATGTGGTTATATTAATTAATTAATTTAATTAAAAGTATATTTAATAGAAAATCCATAAATGGTATGTTTTGTGATAGTAGTTACAAAGTGTTGTAACCGTGAGTAATTTATCAAAATGAAACAAATATACCATTTTAAATGTTCATAGTCAAGATGCATCAAGACTGGATATTGATGTATCTATTAAGACTAGAGTACGTAATGCTCTCAAATGTTGGGTAGTGTATTACTCATGACTGTTGGGGGCACCAAGGGGCTACGTACTGATAGTTATGGATAACTATGGAATGACTCACTCGATAGTTTTCTGTTGGTTAATATAACTAAGGTCAAGCATAGAATATCAATGTGACTAATTTACATAGTTCTCCCGACTTGAAAATACTGTTGATCTTCAATGTGGAAGCTCCGTTTTGATTATAGTTAAATCGTGGCACGACGTCCATCGAATGACTATAGTTGGGTCGAGTGGAAGCATAGGAAGTGAAACACTATTCAAGAGAGGATTCGTCTCCTCAGTTATATGAGGTTAGTATCACGGTCAATTGAAGTCAACTCAAAGTCAAATTCTCTGGCCAGAGCATTAATAATAATTGCTATTATTGAACCAAGGACTTTGTGTTTGGACTATAAAGTTGAATGTGGATGATATTGGAATTTTTTCCATTATCAAATTCAATAAATCCAAAGTGATATAGTTTTGACGAAGAAAATTGGTATAAATAATTGTCACCATTAGGTACCGCTTATAATAAGTAAAATTGGATTTCACCAAAAGATGTGTAAGCGATAAATTCGGCCAAAATGTCACACCACCTGCTAAATGACGTGTGAACGTTAATATTTGAATATTTTGATATTAATCGCCGACTGAATTTACACCTTTGAGTCGCACAACCGTAACGATGAATTCTCTATAAAAAACCACATGATTTAATTAATTTATAAAAATATTGTAAATTGATTAAATTAATTGCTATTTGAGAATTATTAATTATTATTTGTTTGATGTTTGGAAATTTTTTTATAATTTTTTTAATGCATTTATAAAAGTTATATTTGCGTGCATTGATATACGATATCGATGCAATTTAAAGATAATTGCATGAAATAATTTATGGAAATTTTATATCATTTGATGACATGATTTATGGAAATTTTATGTCATTTGATGACATGATATGTGGAAATTTTATGTCATTTGATGACATACGTGTAAAGAAGGATTAGAGAGAGTGACAATCAAGGGAATTAATTAGGAAAGTTTTGATTAAAGAACGGAAAAAGTTCCATTCTTTCAAATAAAACATATTCTCTAATTCATTCTAGACGTACAATTCATTTTCCTTCTCATTCATTCTTTCTCTTTCTCTCCTCCTAACTTTCCATGGTAGAAACAAAACAAAGGAAACGAATTTCCATAACCTTTCAACTCCAAATAAAAATATCAAATAAAATAAAACAAAAGTGGTTCATCAATCTCTTGCAAGGATAGGATGTGGATCTTGAAGATCTAAGGAGATATCATCATTCAAGGTGTGATTTCTAGGCAACATCCTAAGGTGTAGAAGCATTCTTCATTCAAGGTGCAAATCAAAGGCAACATCAACAATGTGTGTTTTAAGAATTGGGTAGCAAGGTATGTCATTTTCTATATATAGATAGTGATTTTGCAATGTTTGATGGAAATTTAATTTGATGTTCATACTTTGTATGATGTATTACTTTCTTACTTAATTAAAAATTGTTTATGAAGATTGAATTATTTGTTGAATGATATGATTGATTTTTCATTTGATAGATCCAAATTAAATATGTTTACGTTTTAAAACAATATTTAACTGTAGATTTATGTTTTTAAACATTCTAATTAAATTGTAATTCTTCAGATCTGAATGTTTACATGTTCGAATTGATTAGCTGCTTTTCTTTAGTTTGTTAAATTGAAACTAAATCTATATATTTTAAAATACAATGTTTTATTTCTGTTCTATGTTTTAACATTTAATTTAAATTCCATTTCTTTAAATCTGGAAAATTACATTTTCTTGTTGATTGATTGAATTATATTTAAAGTTAAAAATGAAATTTATATGAATTCAATACAATGTTTCAATTGTAGATCTATGTTTTAATCTTTCATAACAAAGTGTAATTTTAGTTTTAAATTTTAATATATGTATTATGTATGTATTCATGTATTACTTGCACTTTTTATTGCATTAGATATTTACATATGAATAAAAGGAATTTGAACAACAAATCAAAGTTTTGAAATTGACTGTAATAACTATCTAATTTATATTATTAGAAAGCTTTGATTGAATTCCATATATACATATTTGGATCTACTTGTATGTGTACATATAAAATTTATTTTTCTCTACATATATTGTCACAGTATGGAATCATTTCTCTTTTTAATGAAGACAATAATGTATACATACAATTCATTATTTACCTTCTATATTCTTACATTATGGTACTTATTGATTATCATTAATATGTTGCATTAATTACGTTTACTAAATGTGAAACTGTATCAATCACCCTTGTTATCCCTTACTTATTTCCATTTCAATTCCTATGTAACAACCATTTAAATTGTTCTTGTTTATTTTATGTATACCTATCAATTACCACTGACTATGCAACACTCTCTATACGTCGCACTTGCATAATATTTACTGTGAATATATTTACAATTCATGTCATATTTAGATTAGTCATTAATGTTATTTTGTTAATTAATTACTTAACTTAATTAAGAGAAGGAAATGAAAAGTTTCCTTCTCTAAGTAAATTTATGCCCCCTCATTAATTGAATAAGTTAAGAAAAAGGAAATCAAATATTTCCTTCTCTGATTAAATTTGAAAAGTAAACGTTACATACAAATTTGTATATAAGAGTATATTTGATATACTCTAACTTACATACACACTAAATTAAAATGAAACTTTATTTATGAAGTTAAATAAAATATTGATTTTATTTAAAAGAAACTTAGAAAATTTCTAAGTATATTTAGACTTCATAGGCCGATTAAAATCCAAAATGGTAATTTTTTTTGAAATTCACCCATTTCTTCTGCTGCGCGCTGACCAAGTTCCAACATAATCAACCATATAAAATGTGGAAAAATAATAAGAAAGAAGAAGAGAAACTAATGGGTTAGAGATTAACGATGATCGAGTTTTGAAAAGAGAGAACTGAAAAATAAATCATAATTCATCTATGACTCTATGGTTTCTTTCTATTTACTGTGTAAGTAAAAGCGAAACATAAATATAAAGGATAAATAAAAACAAGTTAATTTAGAAAATATCAGCCCTTGAATTCAAATGACGCTATTAATTAGGACCGTTAGATGATAATGATGAGAAGAGATCTTCATAAAAAACAAAGCAAAGCTATTGAAAACCGAAATGACGTATCTGATCACATATGAAAAGCACAACCACTCACACAATGACGCGAGTAAGAAGTATTAAATACGAGGTGACTGATTGATTAGATGGTGTGAAAAATGGGTGCAGTAATGTTCAAGTCCGCACTAACATACATTAGCGCAGACATGGAAGGAAAATGTTACACCCGTTTCCGATCACAGTATATCATGTGCAGTCAAGTTCACAAGAGAACTGTGTAGTATAATGACACCATACGCAAAGCCCATAAAGTAAAGTTAACATGATTAAAAGATCGACCAAATCCATATGGCAGTAGTCACCCAAAAAAGAAGAAAGTAAGTTGTACCGTGAAATGTAATGTGTATACTTATAGCATTAAGAATAATTACAAAATATTAACCAACAGAAAACATAGCCCAGAAGAAAACTCATACAACGTGTTCATACAGAAAATCATGCCGATCATTAGCATGAATAACATAACAAACTGCGCTGGTATGGGGATGAGATGCGGTTAGGTGAACAAAACAGAAAAATGCAAATAAGAACTACGCTGCCATGAAGCGTATTAAATACTCAGGATTTCCGAAATCCACGCGGTCTAGACTGCACCGCCATCTTCACCAAAAGTTGGTCCGTCATACACCAGACGGCGGTGTCATTTCCTAGGCCACAAATAGTTGCTAGAACCTGCGCCGTCGCTTATAAAACAATTTTGGCCATATAATAAACTACACCATAATAGCAGTCTACTACATAAAACCAACTGCACAACATAAATAAACCAAATGAAATGCAAAGGCAGGCTATGTGTCCACAAACACATAACTACGCCTGTGCACCACAATGACTGGTTAAATAAAAAGCCTAACACAATTTGTCCATGCAATGAAAAGGTTAACCTAAGTAAATTAAATCAAAATTGCGATTTCACAAACTAAAACTGCGCTAAAGTCATCATGCGATAATAGGTCACCAAGGCACTATGATAGTACACCTCTTGAGCGCTCTTACACAATAGCGAATTTGATTACTCTTACCCGATTTAACCACTTTACTTTGACCAAGTTACATTTCATAATCCACTTACATTCCTCAAATACAAAGTACAGAAATCAGATACACACCAAGAAACTGCACCGCCATCTTAGAACAACATTCCACCATTCCTCATGAAGATACAATCCCACCTCAAAGAAAGCTACTCCTACTTTTCTCTTCAGAGAAACAAATAAGCCTGATCCTAAACCAAAATACCTACAGTAACACTAACTAAAGTGTGCAGGAAAAAAAAGGAGCATATCCCATGAAGACCATGTTGGAACATTCAAACTTCCTGCCAAAAGATTCAAACTCAAATCATCCTACCAAAATCCAAATCTTCCCACCAACAGCAAACATTCCCACCTATGGCCAAATCAATAATCTATGTACATTACAATAGATGGAAGGTATGTGGCAACACTAGACAGCTAAGGAGAAATGTAGAAAGGTGACATCAACAATCCATGAGAGAATTTCAGCTGTAAATAGAAAAGTACTATAGCAGAGAAAAAGAATTTCGATTAATTCTCTAAAATATTACCTTATATTCTTGTACTTTTTCTTCCATTAAAATCATTGTATGAGGAAGAAGAAAGATAATAAAAGATTTTACCCGTGGACATAGGATTTTCTAAAATCTAAACCACGTAAATTTCTATGTTCTTTATTTCAACAGGTAGATCGCCATTTATGAGATACTTCATCAGGGGGTCTTTCAGGAATTAGGTTAGGCTTCATTGATTTCCTTGGTTGTCGCCCCTAGCCCATAACCGGGGGTTAACCGTACCTCCATATGAACCTGGAGATTCTCTCTTTGGGGTTGATGGTTGGCCTTGGCATTTCTCTATTAGGGGATCTACTCGATTTTGAAACTTGTAAAGGTGCGGATTATTTTTTTGGCCTCTGCCACATAAAGGGCTAATGTTGCCCTTCACCTGAAAGTGTTGCTCTACCTAAAAGTAAAAGCTTAGGTGGACGACGAAGCAAAGTTCCTAACCATCGGGGGTAGCCACCACCATTCCTACCCCTAAGACTTTTTCGTTCGATGTGCCATCTGTGTGCAGTTGCCAGGAGGGTAAACTGCTTATCGTTTGCTTGTTGTCAATGTCAAGACTGGAATATTCTACTATGAAATTGGCCACAGCCTAGCCCTTTGTGGAGGTGCTGAGGTGGAAGGTGATGTGGTTTTGTCCAAGCTCCACGGACCATTTCAACAATGGACCTACTATGTCGGGCCGGCTCAAAATCTACTTTAGAGGCTGGTCGGTATTTGGAAGTATGATCATAGTCGATGGGGTGTCATGAGTATGTAGCAGGCCATTTTTTCTAAATTGAAATACCTCGTCTCAGGGCCTATTAAACTTTTGCTTGCATAGTAGACATGTCATTGGATCTTTTTCTCACCATGCATCAAGGCGGCGCTGATCGTGTGGTCAATTGCTGCATGGTATAGGTACAGGTTCTCCCCATCAAATGACTTTGAAAGCATGAGAGGTGTGGCCAGGTCTCTCTTTAATTGGGGGCTCCGTGACATAACATTCATGTCATGTATTATGATCTTTGTAAATGGCATCTACCAAATTTTATGTTGGGAATTTCATGATTAGGAAATAGGGGGCTAGGGAACTCTGAAACTACCTAGGGCGGTTTGGCCCAAAAAAGAGTTATAAGAAAATTACATATCAACCAAAATGAAGGTCTGAACTTACGCTCTCTTGAGGTCACCTTCACCAAGCACCACCCTTAGATCAACACACCCTACAAGCTTTGTAGCCTATCCAGTAAATCCCTGAATGCAGGATTTACTTGGCTTCGGATCCTGGCATTCATCTTTATTTGGTCGTAAGTCTACTTAAACAAAATGTTTCCCGAGCTCCCACAATCGATGAGAACTGTTTCACAATCGCTGGCCCAATCATAGCAGTAATCACCAAGGGGTCAAGCTTTGGTGATTCTACTCCATCCGTATCTCGATTTCTGAATACTATGTCACCCGTTATCAATTTCAACTGATTCGCCCAAGCTTAATCTTCTATGGAAAAGCAGCTATCCTACACTACATACTTCAGTGAACTCGTGTATTGTTCCATCTCATTCTATCTTTTCTAGCCTAGATGAGGTCCGTCAGTTATGATAATTATTACAAGTCTTCGCTGTAACATCCCCTTACTTAGAGGCCTTAAAATACCGGCTACGGATGCTGCAGTCATCCATAGTTATTAATCCTCGGCGACCAAATACAGCGGTGTTAGATTCATTGATACATAGAAACGCATGAATATGGAAAAAAATTAAAACATCCAATAAGATCACCTTCCATTTCAAAACATTTCCAATTCATTACATAATCCCACAATCGTTAACCATGTTCAGAGAAAATATATTTATTACGATAAACGCCAAGAGCGATATATGAAGATGCCATTGCCCACTTGGATAATCAGAGTATATACAGGCAATATAACAACTTTGCCATTACAAACACATAGTGGAATCAAATAAAAGAGAACTCTAAATATCTATCATGCCTCCTGCACGTCTCCGGAAGCTTTATTCGTCTAATGAGGTACCTGAAAACCTCAACTCTCAAACTACTCAAAATCAATTGAGTACCCGAGAGTTTAAGGGGAAAACATAAACTTCGAGTCAGACATAAAGCCTGGTATGAATAGTAATCTACCATCTCAAATCATTTAGACATATAGTGAGACCACGCCGCTAAGCGGAATGGGTTTTTCCCTCACTAGTATCCTAAAACCTTTATAAACCATATACTGTGCTCCTGCATCCACAATGGTTAAAACAATTCAAAATATTATGATACGATGATATGCAAAACAAATGAATCAATTTTGGATTACCCATCCCCATTCATTCTGACTATAAGGACTCCTTATCCAATTACATAGTTTTCATGGGATCACTATGAACCTATTGGTAACCCCAATATCTTTACTCTTATCCTAGTTTTCATGGGTTGACTAGGAACCTATTGGTGACCCCAATATCTTTTCCTATTATCTTAGTTTTCATGGATTGACTGGGAACCTATTGAAATCTGTCAATATCATAATCCGGATATAGTTTTCATGGGCTAACTACAAACCTACTGGCCCCTGCTAGTATCAAATCATAGTTTTCATGGGCTTACTATGAACCTGTATTTCTAACATCTTCCTTTATACATAGTTTTCATGGGTTTACTATGAACCTATCGGCCCCTGCCAATATCTTTTCCTATACACGGTTTTCATGGGCTTACTGAGAACCTATTGGTCCATGCCAATATCTTTTCCTTTAATATTTTAGCATCCAATATTTTGGTCTACTTGACCTCCTGGATGCAATTCTACTCATTCAGGAGTCATCTTCATTTATATTCACTACAGGGTCAACCTAGCTGGATATTCTACCCTTCCCCCAAAATTCAGTTATGGGTCCAAAATAATGTGAATATATATACATGTATGAAGAAGCATACATAATAACCTGGTTAATCCCTTTAACCTTTTAATCAAAGAAAACTTCTTCAAAAACTACTTTTCAAATACTTTATTTAATTATGCCATGGCTCTCTTTCAAAAATGAGATTGGGTTATTTGCTTTGTAAACTAAGGCTGTCGAAACCTTCAAAACCTTGCTTTCGATTTCATTGGATAACCTCCTTCGAAAGCATATAAATCTCTTTTCAAAACATTAGGCCCCTGCCTTTCGAAACGCTTTAAAACTTCTCTTTCAAAACATTTCAAACATATTAAAGTATTACTTAATAACACTTAGAAGCTTAGCTTCGAAACCATTGAAAGTACTCATTTCAAAACCATTGGAAGTGACCCTTCCGAATCCATTGAAAGTCCCCCTTCTGAAACCATTGGGTTTGTACTTAAAATATTATTTGACTCAAATTGAATATAGATGAAAGTATCCCTTTCGAAACTATCCTTTATCATATAAAAATATTGGGGAAAATATGATGGTGTCGTCACCATCTCTTTCGAAAGCTTCAAACCATTTAAATAAAACATTGAAGGATAGCGTCGAAACTCCTTTCAAAGTCATTGCCTTCGAAACCCTTGGATCTTTCCAAAAGCATTTAGGAAGTGGCTTAAAACATCCCTAAAACAAACACTACCTTTCGAAAGAATCGATGACTTCAATAAACTCGAAAGGCTAGAGAACGGCAGCAGGGCTTCGACTAGGTCGGAACCCCTCCTTTCGAAAGCATTATTTTATAAGTAAAGAAACCCATTCAAAAGCTTACTCTTTAAAAACATAAGTTGATGGCAACCTCTTCGATTGCTTTTAAAAACCTCTTTCGAAAACATACGCTTCGACTCCTTCGAACGCTTAAATAAAACAAAGGCAGGTGCTTCTCTTTTTGAAAAAAACAAGGGTATCGACCCCAATGGAAGCCATGCTTTCGACACCTAGCCTTCCGCTGTTCTCCAATCCATTACGTACTATCTAAGTGATACCTTGTGTATTGGTTTTGGCTTAGTGGTTTCAACTTCGTTGAAGGCGGAAGCTCTGAGTCGAAAGGTACTTTCAAAGAAGGCGGAACCAACTTTTCTAGGTAAACCTGATTTAATACTAATTTAAGCAAACACTTTCTAACTAACCTGCCACGTGTAAACACAAGATTGGTTGCCTTAACTTTTCAAATTCTTTACTAAAATAACTGCCGCTAATTTCAGATCTAAATCATGGTTTAGTTAACAAATAAGCCCTTCCATTAAACAAAACCAATGTGGCAAAGAAGTCCCTCTTCTAAAATAATTTAATTTGCATAGCAAATCCCTTAGGAAAAATTTCAGAAATTCACTTTAATCATGTTATCTAACATATCAAAATTTCAGACCCAAATTCTCAATATATTTTCAGAAATTAATTTATAAACCCAATTAACCAAATTTTCCTTTGAAAATTCATAGTAATCTTTCCATAGCTTGGAAAATTATCAAAATTAAAACCCAACTCCAAAATCATGTTTTACGTAACATATAATTTTTCCATGACATTTAAACATCAACATAAATTGGTTTTTCCCTAAAACCGTGCATAATCTTATTTAAAAATTCTTGTTTAAATCAAACAAATTTTACTTCAAGCATATCATCACCCAAATCATTATAAAAACGAATTTACCCTTAACTCTGAAAACATATGATTATAAAACAAAATAGAGATGGAATTATTATTCACCTTGATTAAGATAAGGAGATTGGATTGGGATTAATTTCCCCTAAGCTTGAATCCCTAGCTTTACTTTGATTTCTCTTCTCTTAATGGTTGGCTTTGTTTTGCATTTTCAAAATGACTTGAATGGGAAATAAAATGGTAGGAACGAAAATATATAGGGGTAAGGGTTATGTGCGGCAAATACCGAATATACCCTTATGTAAATTAATTAGCTTATAACCCATTCTTAAACCCATTTATTTATTTTATTACGCAGGCCCTTAATTATATTTATTCAAATCTCAACCCCCTTATCACTTAAATTTACATTATTCTATTTAATTTATCTAATTAAATCTCTTGAATAATGTTTTCAAAAATTAGGTGTGTTACAGGCTCCCCTCCTTAAAGAATTCCGTCCTCGAAATTCAGTAAGGACTAAATACTAAACATAGCAATCATCTGTAACGACTCCTAACAACCATACTAGTCTACCTAACTAGCTGATATTTATATAAATCTAATATAGACATACCCACAAAGCATATCAGGTTATGTATCTCGAATCCTATCCTCTGTCTTCCAAGTACAGTCCTTCTCGTTGTCGCTGCATTGCACTTTCACTAACTTGACTATCTTGTTCCTCAATCCTTTCTCATCTCTCGCTACAACCCGAACTGGTTGTCTAACAAAAGTCAAATTAGGATCTACTATCAAATTCTCCAACCCTGTCAGAGGAATAGTAGCCTCTGGATCATGCACATACTAGCGAAGGTGAGACACATGAAATACATTATGGACACCTGCCATACTACTCGGCAACTCTACTCTATATGCGAGCTTTCCACTCCTCTCTATAATCTGGAATGGACCAACATATCTCAGTGCCAGTTTCCCTGACTTCCCGAATCGTACCACACCCTTCATTGGTGATACCTTAATGAAAACCCTGTCTCCAACTGAGAACTCTATGTCTTTATGCCTCTTATCTATGTAACTCTTCTGTCTTGATTGAGCTTCCTTCATCCTTTCTCGGATCAACTCAATCTTCTCTGATGCCACCCTAACCAAATCTGGACCTAAGACTAATCTGTTTTCAGTCTCCAACCAACATGCTGGCGATTTGCATGGCCTTCCATACAAAGCTTCAAAAGGCACCATTCCTATACTAGTTTGGTAACTATTATTATAAGAAAACTCAACCAAATGTAGGTGATCTTCCCAAGATCCACCAAAGTCCAACACACAAGCTCTCAACAAATCCTCGAGTACCTTATTGACTCTCTCTCTATCTACCCATCCGTCTGAGGGTGATATGCAGTACTCATCTTGATCTTAGTGCCTAACACATCATGCAGACTATTCCAGAATTCGCTAGTGAATAAATCATCTCCGTCATTGACTTTGCTACTAGGAACTCCATGTAGTCTAACTATATTCTTCATGAACAACTTAGCCACAACAGGTGCCATCCTGGTTGACTTAGCTGGAATGAAATGGGCAATCTTGGTCAATCTGTCCACAATAACCCATATACTTTTATTTTCTCTATTTGACCATGGCAACCCATCAATAATATCCATGGTTATCGAATCCCATTTCCAAATTGGAATCTCTAGAGGCTGAAGCAACCCACTCGGTTTCTGATGTTCGGCTTTCACTTGTTGACAGTTTGCACACTGCCTAACCCACAAGCCAACATCCCTCTCCATACCTTCCTAATAGAAGCTCCTCTTCATATCTTGATACATCTTGGTCCCTCCAGGATGAATCGTAAACTTGGGTCGATGACATTCCCCAAGAACTTCTATCCTCAAGTTCTCAATATCTGGAACACATAATCGCCCCCTTCTTTCTCAACCATCCTCCTTGGTCAAGACAAAAATCTTTCAAATCATCGATCTCAATTCCAACTTCAAGCCTTCTAACCTTCTTGGCTAATAATGGATCCTTCTTCTGCTTAGAAGCAATTCTCTCGATCAACACTGGTCGAACTTATAAGCAGGACAACATGGCAGTACTCTGACTAGAACTAGCAGTTGATCTTAACTGCACACCACAACTGGCCAAAGCTTCTAGATCCTTCTATTTTGCCAACATAGCCAACACCACTTTCTGGTGTCTTCTGCTAAGAGCATTCGCTACTTTATTACCTTTCCCTGGTGTATATTCTATAGCAAAATCATAAGCAGCCAAAACTCCAGCCACATCTGTTGTCTCATATTCAACTCCTTTTGAGAGAATAAGTATCTTAAAGACTTTTGATCTGTGTATAGCTCAAATCTCTCCCCCAAGAGATAATGCCTCCAAATCTTTAATGCGAAGATCACCGCAACCAACTCCAAATCATGAGTAGGATATCTCACTTCATGCGGTCTAAGCTATCGTGAAGCGTAGGCAATCACTTTACCCTTCTGCATCAACACCGCTCCCAATCCAGTCCCACATGCGTCAGTATACACCACCAACCCTTGGTTTTCGTCTGGGACTACTAAAACTGGTGCATTGGTCAACAGATGCTTTAACTTAAGGAATGCTTCCTCACATTTGTTGGACCAAATAAACTTCACCTCCTTTCTGGTAAGCTTAGTCAAAGGCGCTGCTATCTGCGAGAAATCCTTGATGAATCATCGGTAATAGCCAGCAAGTCCAAGAAAACTTCTAATCCCGGTCACTGTCTTTAGTCTCTTCCAATTGTTCATAGCTTTAATTTTATCTGGATCGACTGACAACCCTTTCTCTGAAACTATGTGACCAAGAAATTTAAAATCTTTCTTCCAAAAATGACACTTGGAAAACTTCGCTTTTTGCTGATTCTGCCTCAGCGTCTCAAGCACAACTCTAAGATGATCTTCATGCTCCCTCTCATCCATAGAATATACCAAAATGTCATCTATAAACACCAACATGAATCTATCCAAATACCCTTGGAAGACTCGGTACCTCAAATTCACAAAGAAAGCAGATGCATTCGTCAACTTGAATGGCATTACTAACCACTCATATGAACCATATCTAGTTCAAGATGCTGTCAAAGGAATGCTGTCCTCTGCCACCCTTAACAAATAGAAGCCTGTCGCCAAATCCAACTGGGAAAACACTCTGGCTCCACTCAACAAATCAAATAGATCATCAATTCTCGCCAAAGGATACTTATTCTTTATCGTCCATTCGTTCAACTTACGATAGTCGATACACAACCTCAATGACCCATCTGGTTTCTTCACAAATACCGCGACCGCTCCCCAAGGCGAACTGCTTGGTCTAATAAAATTCCTTCCTTCTAGATCCACTAGCTGCACCTTCAATTCCTTCATCTCAGTGGGTGTCATCCTGCTAGGTGGTCTACTTACAGGTTCAGCTTCTGGCACAAGATCTGTCTGAAACTCAACAGCTCGTTTCGGTGGTAGTCCTGTGACTGGCTCAAAGGCATCTAAAAACTCTCTTGCGATTCGAACCAGAATTAGCTCTTCTCCCATTTCCATTGCATTTAACAAAGCACAACTACTCCGGTCAGAATTCTCCACTGAGACTATAATTTGGTTATGACTGTCAGGGTGTCTAAGTGATATCTCCCTATCCTGGCAAAATATCCCGGCCTCATATCTTCTCAACCAATCCACACCCAAAATGATTTCGAAATCTACGAAATCGAAAACATACAGACTGCATGCAAACATATGACCTAACAGATCAAGTTCTAACTGGTCACATCTCTTCCCCGGAGTTCCATACACTCCTATTGGATTCGCAACCCTTAAGGAAGTAATAAGGTATGTGGGTTCTAAGCATAACCTATCAACCAAACTGGGATATAAATGAATTTGATGCACCGATATCAAATATTATCCTAACTAGTATACTCTGAATCAAAAACGCACCTTCCATCACAGTCTTCCCTTTTTCAGCCGCAGTTAGCTTAGCAGATGATCCAACAGCAAAAACCTTCCCTTTGTCTGCCCTGACCGGCTCTGGACACTGGTTCTTATAATGCCCAACTTGATCGTAGTTAAAGCACTTCACATTCTTCTTATCTGCAGCTTTCTTTCCCTTTCCTGACCGGCACTCATTTGCGTAATGACCCTTCTTGTCACACTTGTGGCAAACTAAATCAGCCTTTGCCTTCTTGGCAGCATCTCCTTTCTAGGCTCCCTTCTTCTTAAAGAACTTCCTTTTCTTCTTCTAAGAACCATGGGTTTCAACTGGCTTTTCCCTAGCACAAACATCACGCACCTCTTCATGGCGAATTGTCATCTCCACAACCATATTACAAGGATCTCTGATATGTGTCATGTTTGTCGTAGCAAGCTCAGGTCCCAAACCCCGAATGAACCTCTCATTCCTTTTGATGTCAGTGTAAACAATAGCATATCCATATCGAGACAGCTCATCAAACCTAGTGGCATACTCGATAACCGACATCTCTCCCTGAACTAGATCCATAAACTTTCTCATCAACGCCGACTTAGCAACTTCAGATAAAAACCTCTGTTCAAATCTCCTTCTTAACTCAGCCCATGTCAACTCCTCCTTCGGAACTCCGGTGGTGACACTATTCCACCAGTGAAGTGCTAACCCCTACAACTGTCGAGAGGCCAACCTTCTCTTATGCTCATCATCCAAACCCAAATCAGCAAAGATAGGCTAACAATGCAACAGCCAGTTCTGTGACGACCCGCCCTTCTCGACCCTCGAAAATCGACACAAAATACTCAACAGTATAATATGCCGACGATCGAACGCCGGAAAAGACAGATTGTAGGAAAAGAAAGAAGGTAGAAGAAGAAGAATGAACTAAACAACATCAAAACCTCACAGTCGCAGCGGAATAAAATATAATATATAGAACAGAACTTTACACAAATCAAAACTATATCTGTTTATATACAATACATCATCATCAGAGTATATCAATACAACCAACCATAGCCAGTCAACAATCTCAACAATCACAGCAGCGGAATAATACAAGTACGAGAAATACGTCTCGGACTCCAGCTCCTCTCCTGAGCTCCATAGCAACCTATCCTGAAATATACTCGGTCTGACCCGAGCATTATAATAAAATAACACCCGAGTCAGTCTGGAATACCAGCGCATCATAAATACACCCAATTGATTATTAAAGTTTCAAAAATCCTTTGAAAACAAAAGCATCTCGTAAGACCACGCCACAAATAAACATGTCGGGTTTTTACCTTACGATAGCTAAACACTTTTTATAAAAATCCTCTGATATTATAATAGTGTCTATTTACAAATACTTATAAAATAGCCGAAATTGTTACATCTATTAAATTCCGGCATACTAGCCACAACGTGGGTAATACAAACAAAACTCGTACAAGGCACGTAGGGAGAATGGATTTCCAACGAATGACTAGGCACTGGGGTACCACCTGTCACAGTACGTGGCCTAGATCACAGTACCGAGGAGTACGCCCGCTCCCCTGCAACACAAGGCCGGAATCATCCCTTACTGGATAATTCCAAGTAAAATCACCCCACGGTTGTGATCAGCAACCGCACCACTAAGCCGAAATAAAAGGGACATCTAGACAGGGATGACCTTACTCTCAAGTGGGGGCTACCCACGAAGCCTTGCTGCATAACCCCTGATTTTCAGTCATTCCCGGTTGATGAGGCTTGAGGCTAAACGATACCTTTCAGAACATATCCCTTAGAATGCCCATCGTCCACCTGACGATGTCACGAAAGCATTCGTCCATACAAGTCCGTCCCGGGTCCGAACGGAACCGAAGGCACTACTCCTACTACATCCATTTTGGAAATATCCTCAGGATTAGTAGCGACTAGCCCTTGCACTTCACTGCTCCATCTTCGACTCCGAAATCGTTTTCGTGAAACGTACAAACCGAATCGAAGTGGTTTTCGAGTCTCCAGACCTAGAATCCCGGTATACGGAAACTCGATCCCGGTCTCTTCGAAACGATCAGCGCATTTGGCCAATATTGATAGTCGGTGATTTAACTATCAATTAATGTTCACAAACATCCATACACATCCATCACACAATAAATAATCTCCATATTATTTATTTTCTTCTAATATCTTTCAAAGATATATTTTCACATTTTCAAAACTCGTTTGAAAACAATTTTCCAAAACTCTTCCTTTACAAGGTAAATCCTTTACCCTTTATTCCCATCGGGAATAACCAAGTATAAAACAATTTGCATTTAAAACAGTTAAAAATACTTTATACTGAAATATACTTTAAAATATGAAAATTACTTCTCTTTATTTACTCAAAATATAAATTTAAAATATGTGAAGCAAACTAGTTATTAACACATAAACTTTGATTTAAAGATAAGGGTTTAGTTTAACTAAATTCAAAATAGCGTTATAAGAAGAAAAATGCTAATTTTAACAACTTAAGCTAAAACCAACTTTTAAATAAATCCATTTGTAAAATAATTGCTAATATACTCCCAAATTATTACGGTATTAAAAATTATTAATTTATTTCTTTAAAAATAACGATTTCTTAAAAATACTTTTAAAACGATTTAAAACTTAACCTTTAGTTAAATAAAATCTTTTTATAAACATTTACTTGGTTTTCCCAGGGAAACACTTTCCCGTTTCTAAACATTCCAAAGTACTCTTTCATATAAATCCACTGATTTATTTCAAGTCAATTATGTTTTACAACATAAATCCCAAATCCCATATTTAACTATAACTTCATCCGAAGTTCACACCCAATTTTCCATATCCGGAAATTCATTTTTAAATCATAGTTTAAAACATTTTAAATTAAACATTTTTGGTGAATTTCCAATGGAAGCCAAATTTCCAATTCACTTAATTAAATTCCAATGAATACGGCATTTCAAAACATTCTATTTTTCATTTGAACTTGTTAATTTATAGTTGGAAACTCCATTTTAACATATTTTTAATTTCCGGATAACATTAGCCATTATTAAAATAAACATCGTTATTTTAAACAATTTATAATTTCATAAATTTAATCTCCAGAAAACTATACTTTCCATTTACTCATTTCATAAACTTCCCATTATATTCAAAATCCCAATTTGGCCCAATTTACATTTTTCCTTTCAAATCCGATTTCAAATTTTATTCTTTGAAATTCTAAATTTAACAGTTCCTTTTATTTTGTAAAAACACAATTTATCCATTTATAATTAAATTCTGTGATTACAATTTATACAACAATTTCAAAGTACAATTTATTTTCAGATTTATCAATCACAGCATATAAACAGGTATCATTATCAATTACAAAATAACTGCTACATTGTGAGGAATCCAGTTGGATCCCTCCAACCTGTTTCTCCCTGCATCACAAATGTTAGCACATCACAATATAAATATCAATCCAGACTGATAATAACAATTATATTCAGCCATCCACACAGATATTTAAATATCAATTATTTATAATGCCTAGCATCCAGATGTGAGTGAGAATAACTCACTTTGAGTTCGGAGAGCGTTCGAAATTTAAATTAAACCGGACGACGTCCGATTTAACCCAAATTCCTACTTGCCTGGAATGAATCCTGATCTGCACCCTCGCATAGTATTCTTTCCTGCGATTCCAACGCCACAAAATTCGTCGAATTCTGAATACGTATGAACGAGCTATTTAATTTTAAGCTTGTATATAAATTAAAACAAATATCCTTTTTATTTTAAAACAATACCATCTTAGCCGTTCATAAGAAATTCAAAATCGTTGCTGCAAAATAGTTCCTCTCCCACGCAATGTTTCCAGGTCTAACGAACCCATCATCGGAAGCTTTGACCAACGACAACGTCCACGTTGACCACCTAGTCGCCGATCGGCAACTACCCCGACGAAGCACCTCACCAACTCCACCCCCACCCTGGTCGCGCGCGAACCCGAAGCTGCCCCCTGCTTGAAATTCGAGCATGAACGGAGACCATAACTACCCCGATTCTGGCCACCACGACAACCCCTATACGATCTTGACCGGTCGATTTATAGATCTCAACAAGGTCTATGATTTTGCAGTAGATGGATTTTGGTAAAAGTTTGTGGATGGGAAGAAAATTGGAGAAGAAATTGGCGAAGTCTCGGCCATTGGTGAAAGAAGACGGCGGCTGAGAATGAATGCTAGGGTTTCGGCCCCAAAACGTTTTATAAAACATTATTTAATATTATTTTAATATCGTTCTCCAAATTTTTACCTCTTACGCAAACGAACTCCAAATCTCACATACCAACAGGCGTTCCTAGGGTTTTTCCACGTTCCGGACACAATGGAACAGGTTTCGCAAGTTAATTTGATCGTATGCGTGAGTTATGGAATTAAACGATCAATTTAAAATTAAATTGGTTAAATCGATTTCTAGGCGTTTCGAGTTGCCACGGTCATACGACAACTCCGATTGCTACGAAAATTGAAATTCGATAATAATTAACTATTTCGGATCCAATGAAACTGGTTTCGTCGAATTCCGAGACTGCGCCCCGGAAGCCTATTTTAACTCGTCTATTAAATCGAGCAATTTTCAAAATTGACGAAACGTTTAAAATTTCACTTTTAAAATTTTATTAACTTAACAATAAATCATATAAAATTTATAAACACCTTAAAAATCATTCTGGCTCATTCCGGACTAAAATCTGATTAATTGCAATTTAATAATATTAAATTCATTTTTAAATTAATATAAAATCCCAAATAATAATTTGTTGACTTTTAAATTCATCTAAAAATCCAACAATATTATTTATACCCAATTGAGCTTAAATATACATTTAAACACCATTTTTATAATCATTTATCCCAAATTCACCTTTTATCCCAATCCCGAATATTTAATTATTTATTATCCAATCTCAGATTAAATCTCCACATTAGAAATTATCACTTGTTATTTTAGTTTAAACCAATTCTTTTTAGTTCAAAATAAATCTTAAACCCATATTAAACATTTAAAATGAATTAAATGTTCAAATTCAATGGCTTAAAAATACGGGATGTTACATTCCTTCCCCCTTATAAAAATTTCGTCCCCGAAATTTGCTAAGGTAGGAACATACTTCCCAACCCATTTACTTACTCAATTTTCTTAGCTAAAGTTTATATTCACTTTCCAAAATCCTTTAGCCCAATCCCAAACTCAATTGCTACAATTTACTCTAAAGCCTTTATTTTAACTTTATTTCAAAATAACTTCCCAAGTTAATAAATTTTTCCAAAATCCCAAAAATTTTCTAACTCCCAAAATTTCTGAAAAATTTTGGCGGAGTCTCCTTTGTACGGAGGAGCTTCTGCGATATCGCAGGATACACGAATATATATACATCGGCTCACACGGCCGGAAACCAAAATATAACACAATATATATATCATTTTCCCAATTATATTTGCGTAGGCGTACCTTTTAGCAAATTTTTAATAGCGAGCGGCTAATATAACGCATATACGCGCTCCAACTCTCTCGAACGCCTCCCGTACCTGTACTTACTCAACAAACTCATCAGTTTTCAAAGATATGAGCATTTTCATAACCTTTCCAATATAAATGCAAGCCAAACATATCCATTGCATAACCAATCCAAGCAAACTTCATCATTTAACAATGTTAACCATCTTATAAACAATTTCCCAATTTCGAAATCATTTTAAATCCTCTTTACAAACCCAAACTTCATAGTTTAACAATGTTACCATATTTTATTTACACTTCAAAGATTTCAATCATCTTTTTAAATTCCTTATACAAGTCCAAACTTCATTTTTATTTCACTTGAATGACTTACATTCAAGTTTAACATTCTCAATTCATATTTACATCAATTTGATTACATGCGTATCACTTGCATCAATTTACTCCAATTCAATTACAAATTGATTCACAATCAAACTCTTATTCTTAAATTTGATATACTTACATTTTCTTTATTTTAACTTACATTCCCAATTTGATTTACCATCACATTTTACTTTAAACTTGAAATATTTACATTTCTTTTATGATCCACTTTCATTCATATGCAAAATTACTTAATAATATTTCAATCCATTTCCAATTAATTCAAAATCAATTCCATTTACTATTTTAAACCAATATACTTGCATTCATATACTAATTCTTTGAATTAGATTTCACTCCAGTTCAATTTATACAAAACTCAATTTCAATTGCTTGTTAAAACAACTTAATTCCGAATACATGCCAATTTCATGTCATTCAAACAAAATAATCACCACTTAAACTTATAACCATTTAAAATTAATTTCAACTTGGATGTGTATTAATTTTATTCAATTTTTGCATTGTTCACAATCCAAGTATTTTCTCTTTCCAATGCAATTGTTAAATTAAATTTCCCTTTCATCTCAATAATTAATTAATACAATGACACATGCATTTCCATTTTATTATTTAACAAATTGTATTCAAGATTACTTAATAAGCCCATTCAAAATCATTTTGTTTTTCTCTTCCAAGATGCTTAAGTTCTTCCACAAAATTTCCATCATCTTCTTATATCAATTTTATTTTATTTTCATTTGATTCTCATTCAAATCAAATTCAAATTCAAATTCATTTACAACTTTAATGCTCTTTGTTTACTTATCCAATCCATGTTAGATTTATTTTATCAACAAAGAGACCATTTAAATTATTTCTCTCATTTGAATTTACTTTATCATTCAAACCACCACTCACCATAATCTAATCCCATTATCCATTCTCACTTCCAACATTTATTACCAAACTTAAATTCCATTCCACAACTGGATTTTTACTTACTTTCTAAATTTTAACCCAACTATCAAATTCTATTCATTTAGATTTAATTCAATTTCAAATTCTTAATTTTATTTAACTTATCATAAGTTAAATCCAGATATATTCCATTCACCTTCATTTATTCGAAGTAAATTTACATTCCATATATACTCAATTCTTCTTTAAATCAACTTTCCTTTATAAGTTATATAGTTGAATCATTTCAACTTTCACATTTTTATTTTAAAATAGAATTTCCAGAATTCAATTTACCCGGATTTATTTCAAAACCAATTCGAAATAAAAATCAACACATTTCTCTTTTGATATTCAAATCAAATACCAAATTCCAAAACAAACTGCTTTTACCAAACAATTTTCCTTTTGAAAATTCCAAAATCACTTGTTCCCCAAACAAGTCCAAACAAATACCATAACCAACTATTTTGGTAGCAATCCATCACTTTAGAAACTCGAAAATGAATTCTAATGATGTGGCCAGCATCATCAGGATTATTTTCCAGCGACTGAAGTGAGTTCAATGCTTTCCACTTCCAAAATCCACCTCAAAAAAATTTCTATTCAAAAATATTTTCCAAAATATATTCCATCATTAACTTCAAAACCTTTGGAAAACATTTCAACATTCCCAAGGTTTCTAAATTTTTCCAAACCTTTGTTTAAATTCATTTGAAATCCCTTTCAAAAATTTCTGGGGTAAAAATTCTAGTTTAAATAAAATTTTAATTTTTGCTTTTCTTATTTAAAACATATCCAGTCAATCCCATTTGGTTATAAACCATTTTAATATTTTAACTTCTTATTTTCTTATATATATCATTTCAAATTTTAGATCATGTTTTAATTTCTTATTTGATTATAGAAGAAACAACCAAACAAGCATCCAATACATATAATAATTTAGAAAATTATTTCTTTTTATATCAAAATACAATTTTGGGTAAAATTATTTCATTTACCCACTTTAAAAATAATACTATGTCGGTTTATCTTGTTTAAGAGTTTATAAACCCCTATCGATACGGTTGTACTTCCCGTACCGACCAGAATTCATAAGCACTCAACCGATAAGTCAACACAGTACAAAAACAATTTTATATCCACTAACAAGTACGCTCTCATAGCTATTATTACACTCAACTCATTATAGAGTACTATTGGCTCTATTTAATGAGAAATTTCCCACCAAAGCCAAGGTTGTCGCCAACCTATGCTCTGATACCAACTGTGACGACCCGCCCTTCTCGACCCTCGAAAATCGACACAAAATACTCAACAGTATAATATGCCGACGATCGAACGCCGGAAAAGACAGATTGTAGGAAAAGAAAGAAGGTAGAAGAAGAAGAATGAACTAAACAACATCAAAACCTCACAGTCGCAGCGGAATAAAATATAATATATAGAACAGAACTTTACACAAATCAAAACTATATCTGTTTATATACAATACATCATCATCAGAGTATATCAATACAACCAACCATAGCCAGTCAACAATCTCAACAATCACAGCAGCGGAATAATACAAGTACGAGAAATACGTCTCGGACTCCAGCTCCTCTCCTGAGCTCCATAGCAACCTATCCTGAAATATACTCGGTCTGACCCGAGCATTATAATAAAATAACACCCGAGTCAGTCTGGAATACCAGCGCATCATAAAT
Organism: Allium fistulosum; assembly: GCA_030737815.1. Taxonomy (NCBI): domain Eukaryota; kingdom Viridiplantae; phylum Streptophyta; class Magnoliopsida; order Asparagales; family Amaryllidaceae; genus Allium; species Allium fistulosum. Next base: position 1,035,199,062 of record CM060902.1, on the reverse strand, counting down.
ACACCCAATTGATTATTAAAGTTTCAAAAATCCTTTGAAAACAAAAGCATCTCGTAAGACCACGCCACAAATAAACATGTCGGGTTTTTACCTTACGATAGCTAAACACTTTTTATAAAAATCCTCTGATATTATAATAGTGTCTATTTACAAATACTTATAAAATAGCCGAAATTGTTACATCTATTAAATTCCGGCATACTAGCCACAACGTGGGTAATACAAACAAAACTCGTACAAGGCACGTAGGGAGAATGGATTTCCAACGAATGACTAGGCACTGGGGTACCACCTGTCACAGTACGTGGCCTAGATCACAGTACCAAGGAGTACGCCCGCTCCCCTGCAACACAAGGCCGGAATCATCCCTTACTGGATAATTCCAAGTAAAATCACCCCACGGTTGTGATCAGCAACCGCACCACAAAGCCGAAATAAAAGGGACATCTAGACAGGGATGACCTTACTCTCAAGTGGGGGCTACCCACGAAGCCTTGCTGCATAACCCCTGATTTTCAGTCATTCCCGGTTGATGAGGCTTGAGGCTAAACGATACCTTTCAGAACATATCCCTTAGAATGCCCATCGTCCACCTGACGATGTCACGAAAGCATTCGTCCATACAAGTCCGTCCCGGGTCCGAACGGAACCGAAGGCACTACTCCTACTACATCCATTTTGGAAATATCCTCAGGATTAGTAGCGACTAGCCCTTGCACTTCACTGCTCCATCTTCGACTCCGAAATCGTTTTCGCGAAACGTACAAACCGGATCGAAGTGGTTTTCGAGTCTCCAGACCTAGAATCCCGGTATACGGAAACTCGATCCCGATCTCTTCGAAACGATCAGCGCATTTGGCCAATATTGATAGTCGGTGATTTAACTATCAATTAATGTTCACAAACATCCATACACATCCATCACACAATAAATAATCTCCATATTATTTATTTTCTTCTAATATCTTTCAAAGATATATTTTCACATTTTCAAAACTCGTTTGAAAACAATTTTCCAAAACTCTTCCTTTACAAGGTAAATCCTTTACCCTTTATTCCCATCGGGAATAACCAAGTATAAAACAATTTGCATTTAAAACAGTTAAAAATACTTTATACTGAAATATACTTTAAAATATGAAAATTACTTCTCTTTATTTACTCAAAATATAAATTTAAAATATGTGAAGCAAACTAGTTATTAACACATAAACTTTGATTTAAAGATAAGGGTTTAGTTTAACTAAATTCAAAATAGCGTTATAAGAAGAAAAATGCTAATTTTAACAACTTAAGCTAAAACCAACTTTTAAATAAATCCATTTGTAAAATAATTGCTAATATACTCCCAAATTATTACGGTATTAAAAATTATTAATTTATTTCTTTAAAAATAACGATTTCTTAAAAATACTTTTAAAACGATTTAAAACTTAACCTTTAGTTAAATAAAATCTTTTTATAAACATTTACTTGGTTTTCCCAGGGAAACACTTTCCCGTTTCTAAACATTCCAAAGTACTCTTTCATATAAATCCACTGATTTATTTCAAGTCAATTATGTTTTACAACATAAATCCCAAATCCCATATTTAACTATAACTTCATCCGAAGTTCACACCCAATTTTCCATATCCGGAAATTCATTTTTAAATCATAGTTTAAAACATTTTAAATTAAACATTTTTGGTGAATTTCCAATGGAAGCCAAATTTCCAATTCACTTAATTAAATTCCAATGAATACGGCATTTCAAAACATTCTATTTTTCATTTGAACTTGTTAATTTATAGTTGGAAACTCCATTTTAACATATTTTTAATTTCCGGATAACATTAGCCATTATTAAAATAAACATCGTTATTTTAAACAATTTATAATTTCATAAATTTAATCTCCAGAAAACTATACTTTCCATTTACTCATTTCATAAACTTCCCATTATATTCAAAATCCCAATTTGGCCCAATTTACATTTTTCCTTTCAAATCCGATTTCAAATTTTATTCTTTGAAATTCTAAATTTAACAGTTCCTTTTATTTTGTAAAAACACAATTTATCCATTTATAATTAAATTCTGTGATTACAATTTATACAACAATTTCAAAGTACAATTTATTTTCAGATTTATCAATCACAGCATATAAACAGGTATCATTATCAATTACAAAATAACTGCTACATTGTGAGGAATCCAGTTGGATCCCTCCAACCTGTTTCTCCCTGCATCACAAATGTTAGCACATCACAATATAAATATCAATCCAGACTGATAATAACAATTATATTCAGCCATCCACACAGATATTTAAATATCAATTATTTATAATGCCTAGCATCCAGATGTGAGTGAGAATAACTCACTATGAGTTCGGCGAGCGTTCGAAATTTAAATTAAACCGGACGACGTCCGATTTAACCCAAATTCCTACTTGCCTGGAATGAATCCTGATCTGCACCCTCGCATAGTATTCTTTCCTGCGATTCCAACGCCACAAAATTCGTCGAATTCTGAATACGTATGAACGAGCTATTTAATTTTAAGCTTGTATATAAATTAAAACAAATATCCTTTTTATTTTAAAACAATACCATCTTAGCCGTTCATAAGAAATTCAAAATCGTTGCTGCAAAATAGTTCCTCTCCCACGCAATGTTTCCAGGTCTAACGAACCCATCATCGGAAGCTTTGACCAACGACAACGTCCACGTTGACCACCTAGTCGCCGATCGGCAACTACCCCGACGAAGCACCTCACCAACTCCACCCCCACCCTGGTCGCGCGCGAACCCGGAGCTGCCCCCTGCTCGAAATTCGAGCATGAACGGAGACCATAACTACCCCGATTCTGGCCACCACGACAACCCCTATACGATCTTGACCGGTCGATTTATAGATCTCAACAAGGTCTATGATTTTGCAGTAGATGGATTTTGGTAAAAGTTTGTGGATGGGAAGAAAATTGGAGAAGAAATTGGCGAAGTCTCGGCCATTGGTGAAAGAAGACGGCGGCTGAGAATGAATGCTAGGGTTTCGGCCCCAAAACGTTTTATAAAACATTATTTAATATTATTTTAATATCGTTCTCCAAATTTTTACCTCTTACGCAAACGAACTCCAAATCTCACATACCAACAGGCGTTCCTAGGGTTTTTCCGCGTTCCGGACACAATGGAACAGGTTTCGCAAGTTAATTTGATCGTATGCGTGAGTTATGGAATTAAACGATCAATTTAAAATTAAATCGGTTAAATCGATTTCTAGGCGTTTCGAGTTGCCACGGTCATACGACAACTCCGATTGCTACGAAAATTGAAATCCGATAATAATTAACTATTTCGGATCCAATGAAACTGGTTTCGTCGAATTCCGAGACTGCGCCCCGGAAGCCTATTTTAACTCGTCTATTAAATCGAGCAATTTTCAAAATTGACGAAACGTTTAAAATTTCACTTTTAAAATTTTATTAACTTAACAATAAATCATATAAAATTTATAAACACCTTAAAAATCATTCTGGCTCATTCCGGACTAAAATCTGATTAATTGCAATTTAATAATATTAAATTCATTTTTAAATTACTATAAAATCCCAAATAATAATTTGTTGACTTTTAAATTCATCTAAAAATCCAACAATATTATTTATACCAAATTGAGCTTAAAAATACATTTAAACACCATTTTTATAATCATTTATCCCAAATTCACCTTTTATCCCAATCCCGAATATTTAATTATTTATTATCCAATCTCAGATTAAATCTCCACATTAGAAATTATCACTTGTTATTTTAGTTTAAACCAATTCTTTTTAGTTCAAAATAAATCTTAAACCCATATTAAACATTTAAAATGAATTAAATGTTCAAATTCAATGGCTTAAAAATACGGGATGTTACAAGTTCTGTACCTCAATAACATCCTCCATTCCTACAAACGGCTTTCCAACCAGACTGGTGTAGTCTCTACTCAACTAAGCACAGTTATTCCCAACTGAAGCCACAGAATTAACTCCTCCAACATTACCAGCAACTCCAGCAGCAGCTCCTGCTTGCATCATATTGACGAAGAACTGATACATCGCCCCCATTGTTATTATTTTATTCCCCGTTGATAACAACATTTCTTGTGCCCTCACCGGCCTATTCATAACAACATTACTTTGCACCATCTCAGTGGATGGCCTTCCATCAGCCTTTCCAATGGCCATATCTACCTCTTCCAAGCATAAAAATTTGGTCTCCTTCCTATAAAACTCCTCCATGGTTGGTGTCAGTTTCGTCTTCATCCATTTACTGAAATCCATGTTTGGATAAATTCCTCTGATTGGTACCATCAACACAATGTCATCTTTGGCATTGCTCACCTCAGTTGCAGCTGTGTTGAATCTATTCGGTAAATTTTTCAAAGAATCTCCGCGACCTTGAAAAATGTTGGATAGAGATATCACCTCCTTAGGACGAGCAGCATGCAACCTGAACTGTTCCACAGACCTTTTGGCCAACTGGTTGAATGAAGATACAGACCTTGGCGGGAGTCAAGTAAACCACATCATAGCTACCCCTTCGAGAAATATTAGAAGACACCTACATGTAACGACATCAGTAGCCCAAGCACTATCTATGTGCCATTCATACTTTAGATGACGTTGTTTTGGATAGGTTGCTCTATGTAAGATGACATCGTTGGCATTACGAATCTCCTAGGAAACTACTTCCATAAAATCTCCTAAGTGAACGGGTTCCACTATAAGATGACTCAGGTCGTTGGGTGGGTACCAAGTTGTGATGCTGGGGTGGTACCAAGTTGAGCCTTATTGACCTGAGTTTTCACAGTTCCAAGCTTTGAAGTCCCAGCTTCCTTCATCTTTATTTTTTGATTTCCATCTCTTATTTCCTGTCTAATGAGGAGGAACTTTCCTCTTTTGAATCAGAATGTGACAACTCCTTTCTGCTCCTCCTACATCTTTGGGATAGTTAGGTCATTAAATCCATATTTTCTTTCATTTCACAACACCAGAGTTGTCATTTTGTAACGGTTATAACCGTTGGTAATTAAATTCCCAACGGTTATAACCGTTGGTAGCAGGCACGTTACAATTTTTTTACATATTTTGTAACGGTTATAACCATTACAAAATTTTGGTATTTCCAACGGTTATAACCGTTGGGAATTTTTTCATTTCCAACGGTTATAACCGTTGGAAATCACGGTTATAACCTACGACTATTTCCATATTCCTAACAGTTATAACCATTGGGAATTTTTTAATTTTCAACGGTTATAACCGTTAGAAATCACGGTTATAACCTACGACTATTTCCATATTCCTAACGGTTATAACCATTGGGAATTTTTTAATTTCCAACGGTTATAACCGTTGGGAATTCCTCGCACACATACTTAAATAGCAAAAATACCAACACTTATAAGTGTTGCAAATTTGGTATAGTTGAACCATACCTTATTCAGCATCTAATAATATTTCGTTCAACTATATCTATACGAATTTATGACAATAGAAAACACGAAACTAAATTTCAAAACTAACATATCATCAAATTATAAAAAAACATCAAACATACGAAATAGTACATGTCAAATTCTGCAATGTTGATTGTGACAACTTTAAATTTCATTACAACAACATATCTAGAAGCTTACAAACAACGAATACGACACTCCGGCCAAACTACAAAACCACCATCAACCAACTCGGACAATGTGTAATGAGCATTTTAAGGCGCATCAAAAAGTGGCTCGTTTGGATTAAGAACATCCTCCATCCAAACAAGGTTTTCTCCATCTCCAACCTTTCTACCATGACAAATCTTTTGCACTCTAAGATGTCCTTTAGATACCACTTCCGGTTTTTGTGACAATAATTGCACCGCTTGTCTTTCAACCGTAGAGGATCCAATGACATCATTAGATGGAGTAGGAGTAGGGCTAAGATGGTGCTCGGTATGCGAACCAATTTCTGTTCTTAATGTCATCGAATTCGTTCCAATTTGAGAAATAAGTTGCCTTATACATTGTTGCATTTCAGCTAGAGTTGTAACACCCCGAAATTTAAGCTATAGTAATTAATTAACGAATTAATTAAATGATAAAACAAATTTGTGAAATTATTAGAATTGAGCCACGGGAGTTGCACCATTGTATCCATGGTAATTTTCTGGTCAATTTCCATATATAGATAGTCAAAATCGGAGCTAAAACGAAGAAGTTACAAAAGAAAGAAGAATTTAGAAATAAGAGAAAACAAAAAGAATATATATATATATATACACACACACACACACACACACACATATACATAGGCAAGGTCGACCCTCACTTGAGTGCATTCCTTTCCAGATTCGAACCAATGACATATTTTTCGATTTTTATCCAATCCCGTGCGTCCGTGCTTCAATCCGACGGTTCCTATCGAGCCTATGACGTGGTTCACCAGATTTAATCTCCAAATCCAATGGTATAAAATCCACAAGTGACACTATAAATAAGACCCTAGGCCTAGTTATGTTTCTCAGTCGGATTTTCTCCATCTGGGTTCATTGTCTAAGGCTGGATCCAAAAAGGAATATTTTTCCGAGGAGAAGATCTTTTTACCAAATGTTGATTTGAATTCTTAGATGTTGAAACTGAAACTGATGTTGACCTTGTTGCATGCTTTGATTTTCTTTTTGAATTTAGATTTCAGTTTTTTTATGTATAAGAAGAAAGAAAGAATTTGAATTGAAAAGAAAAGCCAGGCTTCTCTCTAATACAACATATTTTTAAAATTTAAAATATTTTATACCCTACAAGTGGATCCGGAAAGGCCAAGGAAAAGAGCTAAGGACCACAGGTGAGTGTTTAGTAATTATTTTAGTTTTTTAAGTAATTTAAAATAATAGGGTTTCCAATAGTTGTAGTTTTTCTGCAATTTTGGAGTAACCTTTATGCAAGTTTATTTACAGTTTTAGACTTATTTTTCAGTCTATTTTATTTTAGCTATTCTATTTCAGTTATTTGCAATTAATTACTGTTAATTATAGTTTTTCTAATTATTTACAGTTATTTACTGTTATTTACGTTTTATTTACATCTATACTACGATTGGGATTTCTTCTGTAAATGTCAGTTCCTTTTTAATTTCCTTTTTACGCTAATGGAATGAATAGAAGAATAATTCGTTAATATGGACTAAATATAAGAACAATGGAATTACAGAAAATAAGATGTAAAATAAGAAGAACTGTAACAAATTGGACTTAGACTGAAATAGGCAAATTTAAGATATTTGCAAGCATAGTTATAACATGTAATTATAACTAAAAAGAGAAAATAGGAGAAATGGAAAAAGTAGCTTATTTTTATACTTAGACCTTGGGTTAAGTTAATAAGCAAATAAATTAGAAATAACAAAAGAGGCTTATTTTAATAAAATTAGATCTTGGATTAAGTTAATAAGCAAGATATAGAAGATCGGTATTGTAGGCCCAACGGGGTAGTCCTTTACTGATATAGAAGACTTGTATTGTAGGCCCAACGAGGTAGTCCTTTACAGATATAGAAGGTCGGTATTGTAGGCCCAACGGGGTAGTCCTTTATAGATATAGAGACTTATTTTAAAAAATTACATTAATAAGAGGTCAATAAATGGAAGTTCAAATCATGGGGATTTGGTCAAGGGGCGCAAATAGATTTTGTTTGATAGATAAGACCCGTACCAACAGCATTCCCTTTTAGTCGGACATAGGTGGTCTCACAATAGCACAGGTGAGGCAAGGGCACGCTTATGCTGGAGCAGTTGTAAATAAGAAATCAACAGGAGGGAGCAACAGATAGCGTGAGCCTAATGGTGGTCGAGCATGCGGCCTTAGTGCTGGTTGATAAATCGTTATTGAGTTCCAAGCGCTTAGTAGGTGTCTTCTGTGTAAGGACCAACAGGTTCTAGTTTGCATTAAGCGTAGGTGTCTTTTGCGTAGAGACCAACACGAGGGGTCTAGTCTACATCCGTTGCATAGGGACCAGGTCTAGTCCATAGTACGCACAGCAGAGAAAGAAGGCCGATCAAAGGGTAGAATTAGGACTTCAGCCTAATTAAAGTAGGATTGAGAATTCAGCCTAATCAAAGCAGTTATCTAAGAAAAGTGAAAACAATCTAATCGAACTATCTAAGCAAAGCAAACAGTTAAACCGTATTTTATCCCAGCTTTATCTTTCCTCTATTTCCTTTTATACTAAAACTGTTGCAAAGTCTATTATCTTTATCTTGCTTAAGAATACTAGTAATTACTTTCATTCATCATACTTTTAGTCTGACCCACTCCTCTATTTCCTTTTTTACCCCCATAGGCCACCAGAGGAAGGGATAGGAGATTTCAGAGTTTTCTGGAGGTTCAGCCGCAGAGACTTTCTTCATGTATTCTACTTCTTCTTTTTCAGTTTTTATTTCATTTGATGTACTGGTGCTTTTCTTTGAGAGGGATGGTTATTTTATGTACTCTGATGTTATGACTGAGATAATGTTTTTCACTAGACATGGAGTTTGATTTTAAATAAGTTATTGTTTTAATTGTTTCCACTGTTTTATTTATTTTGCCTTGTGAATCTTAGTCTATGTAAGTTTTTAGCTATACCTACAACGCACCACTTCTTTTAGTATGCCTTTTTGGGTATACTAACGGGTGTGGGGTGTTACATTTGGTATCAGAGCCTAAGATTACATGATTCCTAAAAATTTGTTTTAAAAAGTAAAGTATTTTTCAAAATAACTTGCTTTTCAGAATGAAACTCTTAGTAATAGTTTTCAATTATAAAAGAGTTTTTATAAAAATCCCCTTAAAGTCTAGTTCAATCTTCCTTCGATTCTTTTGAGCCTAAATTCTCTTTTTCTTTGCATAGAATGGTGGATGCCCCTAATCTTCCAGAGAGCGTCCAAGTCCCAGCTTGGTTTCATAGAAACCTGCAAGCTACTACTCCGGAGGTGCAAGGGAAAGCGCCCAATCTAGCACCACCGGGAGGGAATCCCATCAACCCACCTACAACAGCTGATTTCTCTATGTTATGCAAGGATTTCGCCAATCTAGGAGGCAAGTCATTTTCCGATACGGAGAATTTTGTGGAAGCGCGAGCTTGGTTAAGAAACATAGAAACGATATTCGGGCTATTGGGACTGGAGGGTTAGCAGAGAGTTCAGCTTGCATCTTGGCAGCTTAAAGGAGAGGCTTCTTATTGGTGGGAGGTTGTTGAGTTGGAAGGAAGAGAAGTTGGATGGTTTGGATTCCGAGAGAGGTTTGAGAGGAAGTTTTTGTCGCAAGCAAAAAAGAGTGTGCAGTTGGAACAGTTTATTAGCTTGAAGCAAGGTAGTCTTTCTGGTAAGGAGTATATCAACCAATTTAATGAGTTGTCGCGGTTTGGAATGGAGTTAGTGAATACACCGCACAAGAAGGCCTTGAAGTTCGCAAACAGATTTAATCAACCCCTTCAAGGGTTGTTGTTGACTCACATACCGACGGGAGCTACTTGTGAGTCACTGGTGGAGATGGCACTTATGTCTGATGTAGCTAAGGAAGGAGAGTCTAAGGAAGTCCCTAAGTCGGAAGGTTCTAAGAAGAAATGGTGGAAGAACAAGAAGAAAGAGGAAGGCCCTTAGAAGTACATAAAGAAAGGAGTAAAGTGCAATAAATGTGGATTGCTTGGTAATTTTGCGAAAGACTGCAAGATAGAGAAGATGAAGGGAAAGTGTTATAATTGTGGACAGCCTGGTCACATTAGTAGAGTTTGCCCTTAGAAGACGGGGCAAGGAGCGGGTGCACCGGTCGCATAGATTCATGCTTTGGATGCAGCACCTTCTAGCAGCGGACGCGAGAGAGGTTGGAAAGTCACCGTGGAAGGTTCCTATCGAGCCTATAACGTGGTTGCACCAGATTTAATCTCCAAATCCAACGGTCTGAGATCCATAAGTGACACTCTAAATAAGACCCTAGGCCAGGCTATTTTTCTCATTCAGATTTTCTCCATCTGGGTTCATTGCCTGAGGCTGAACCTTAAAAGGAATATTTTTCCGAAGAGAAGATCTATTTAATTAAAATATTTTATACCCTATAAGTGGATCCGAGAAGGCCAAGGAAAAGAGCTAAGGACCACAGGTGAGTGTTTAGTAATTATTATATATTTTTAAGTAATTTAAAATAATAGGATTTCCAATAGTTGCAGTTTTTCTACAATTTTGGAGTAACCTTTATGCTAGTTTATTTACAGTTTAGATTTGTTTTTCAGTCTATTTTCTTTTAGCTATTCTATTTCAGTTATTTGCAATTAATTACTGCTAATTATAGTTTTTCCAATTATTTACAGTTATTTACCGTTATTTAAGTTTTATTTACATCTATTCTACGATTGAGATTTCTTCTGTAAATGTCAGTTCCTTTTTAATTTCCTTTTTACGCGAATGGAATAAATAGAAGAATAATTCATTAATATGGACTAAAATATAAGAACACTGAATTTATAGAAAATGGGATGTAAAATAAGAAGAACTGTAACAAATTGGACTTAGACTGAAATAGGCAAATTTAAGATATTTGCAAGCATAGTTACAACATGTAATTATAACTAAAAAGAGAAAATAGGAGAATAGGCAAAAGTAGCTTATTCTTATACTTAGACCTTGGGTTAAGTTAATAAGCAAATAAAGTAGAAATAACAGAAGAGGCTTATTTTAATAAACTTAGATCTTGGATTAAGTTAATAAGCAAGATATAGAAGGTCGGTACTGTAGACACTTTTGATCATTTCTAATGTTAGGATTAACTGAATTGTTTATTCATGGGTTCTCTTTATATAGGGATAGAGATATTACATTCAAAAAAATTAAAATAAAAAAAAACAAAAAAAACGCACTGAATCATGGACAAGTTTTCCAACAGTATTACTTGAATGCGACTGGACTTTCTAAGAAATACAAAAGAGCAGAAGGAGGAGAAATTTGACACGATAACCTTATTAAAGGTTAAGAATTGAAAATTCTTAGTAAAATTAATCAAAAACACATATGCATGGATGATTTGGCAAAGGCAAACAGAAAGCACAGTGAATTACACTTTATTCAATTAGAGATATCAATAATATATCAACATAGATAATAGTAAAAAGCTGAACCAACTACACCCAACAAAATTACTTGTCATCATATAAACAGCCTGAAAAACAATGTACCGTGTTAAAAATTCATGCCTTATAAAAAAGTTACTTCCAATCTGATAGATGAATGATTAAAATAAAATGTATTGACGCTAATAGTGTCATGGTCCTGCCATGAGAGACTGGGTGGATGAACAGAAAATCTGGGCTTCTCTTATACTTAAACTGATGCTAATAGTAACAGTGATGACTAAGAAAAATTAATGGATTAATGTTATGCTGTTGACAGTTACATTTGACTAAAATTGTACGCCTACAAACCAATATATTTAACGAAGCAAATTGTCCATGTTGGCATGCAACAGAATGCAAGTTTATTTTTTTGTTCCTCAATGATTGTATTAGCCTTCATGTATACAACTACATCTTATGGTTTACGTTTATAAGATCTAATGCTATGTTTAAAATTAAATGAGTAAGAGGGATGATATGTAAAACCATTCTGATATGCATAAACTTCTAATTTAAGAAACTATGATGATTAAACATAAGTTCAACAATACTGTTAACTTAAATTGCACCATTGATAAATGATTATGCACTATGATGTATTATACTGCTAGATCAGATCATTCATTACGGAAAAATCCATGAAATGACAAATATACTACAGGAAACAAATGCGACACAGGAGATGTAAACCCATGCATTGAAAATTGGTTTTCACTTACAACTTATGTAATAATGTCTATGCTTATTTAATTTAATTTATACAATGGAAAGGTAAACATACATTTTAATTTAAAAAAAGTCTAGTCTAATATGCACCCTTATAAAGACTACATTCACATAAATACTCAAACACATGAAAACAGGAATAGAACATGAATCATAGGACTGGCCATTAGTTTACATATGCTTACCAGGGGATGAAATCAAAAAAATTCAACCAGATTTTCGGGCCTAGTCTAATTTTCAACAAGATTAATACCATGCCAGTTTAATTATCATGGGACTATCCATTAGTTTACATACAACGACTACAACATGGGACTAATTTAATTAAACACATAAACATAAGAATCAAAAGTACACACACTAAATTATTATTTGGAAGTATTTTTTGATGCTGCTAAAAAAGGGAATCACTGGTTATGAATTCTCATACTAAATCATGGGACTGGCCATTATCTGGAAGTACACACACTAAGTACAAATATCTGCTTATGAATTCAATGCATGAATATTTTTCTACTTTCATATTTTTCTGCTGCGCACAGAAGCACCTCTCCTGTTTTCCTACTTGTGTGCACTACTTTCCACGCCTTTGCTCGTGTAGGCTTGCATTCCGGATTCACCGCTTCCTACATGAATATATATGAATTCATTTGTAAATTATGCATTACCATTAAGATTACATGTGCAATAACGACTACATACCAATTCTTCATAAAGTCGAGTATATGATTTTCTTCCCAAAGTATGAGTTATGGTATTTTTCCTTTATTTTCAGCATTTGTTTTGCATTTTTTTCTTTTCTTATCAGTGTACTCAATATCAACGAATTTCTCCCATTGGACTTATCATTCAGACAGTTATCAATCGCAATGCGTCTAGGTAATAACTCTTTATCTTTCTTCAAATATTTGTCTCGTAGCTTTGTTTTTTCCGATCTAAAATATTATGAAAACCCCCTCTCCAAAATAGGTCAAGCAATAGTTGGATCGAGATTCATGTCAAACTCTTTCTACAAAAAGAAATCATGAAGAATAAATAAGAATAAGTAAACGGTAAAAAGAGAACACAAAATTTAACATGGTTCAACAAGTTGTTTCTATCATGAAATGAAATGAAGTAAAATACCGTAAGTGCTTTCCATAAATTATCCTTATAAAAGCTGTCTACTTTCCTCCAATCATCATAACTAACTAGAATATGGGCACGAATCAAAACCCCATAATGAGAACTCTATTTTTCGCATCTCTATCTTTAGCACCATCCATTTCAACAATTATTGAGCACTTTTTATTTGTTGGTGGAGGAGGAACGTCTTCTTCGGTGCTTTCTTAACATTGTGATGCATTGTTGCAACTAGTTGACATTCTGCAATATACACGTTAACTTGTAAATCAGTTGATAAATCAAGTAATCATAGCATAAAAGGCTGGGTAGTGTTTAATATATAACTATAAACAAGTAGATTACCTTTAGTGCAAAGATGGAAATCAATATAAAAACAACTAAGCATTAAGAATTGAATGGATTCAATACATCAAACAAAAAAAGCATGTTTTACTACTGCAGAATTCAGATGTCAAAATAGATTCAATACATCAAACAAAAAACAAACAAAACATCACTTGTTACGATCATATTTTTCTACCTAGATTCCATGAATTTCAACAATGTTAAGTTTTGTTGCTCATTCAAATTGGAGTGGAAGTTTGTTGGCATCACATAATCATCTGTGTCATCAGTCAAGTGCTTAGGCGAACGTCGTACAATGGACCAATCGAGATTTTGTATGTCTTTTATGTAAAAGATTTGGCTTGCTTCAGATGCAAGAATGACGGCCTCATCATATTCTCCATTACTAATTTTAAGCTTCTTTAGATTTACCATCGGTAAATTAGAGTCTGGACAAATCTTACACCCATGTGTTCTGTCGGCGATATTTACCCAGTCGCAGTGGAATACTACATGTTGAAAATCATAATAGTCAACCTTAATGATCTCCTAGATAACACCATATCAAGTAGTATCATCATCCATAGGATTTAAATCTTTTGCACTTGCGATAAACGTTGTAATTGCATCCATGCAAACACCACTATCTTGTGTTGAATGAGTGTTGTCGTAGTGCTGGGGAGAAAATACATAACCATTGATCCTATATTTGAGATGAGTTTTGGATTCCCACGTTGGACCACTAACATAATACCATAACAATGAACTCATGCATTTTTCTTCCATTAACTGTTAAAACCACTGAAATATATTAAATAAAGTTGTAATTTTTTAATAAACTATTGTTTTGTTGAAGCCTAACAAACCTTGATGTGCAACCAATCAATGAATTCAGATTGTACAATAACTTCTACCTTTGTTTGAAGTCTTTTTTTATTACGGTGAGCATCTTCTAATGACAATCGATACTCGCTACAAAGTAAACATGTTATATATTAAGTAAATAGAAAGTTAATTTATAATTTGTAAAAAAACAAAAACCTATGGTAATCATCTTGATTTGGTATATCCATTCTAAAAAGTATCCATCTTCGAATTTGTATGCGTTGTACGCTACTTAGCTTGATAGTTTTACCCTCAATAATGGAACGTTCGTATGTATCATTACCATTCTCATCAAAGAATGGTGCTTGTTTAGAGCTATGAGTTCCAGCACGTGGATCTGGCATATACTCCATTGCATACCTAATAGATTTTGAAAAAAGATATGTTTCGGCAATTGACCCTTCTGCATATTGTTTATTGCTTGGTATGTTTTTACACTCCTTCATAGCTCTATAAAAACATAAAACAATGCACGTTTTTATATTATCATTGAATAAAAATTCGGATTATAATTATTAAAAAGAATGTCTCACCTTTCAAATGGATACATCCATGTATAATTAACTGTTCTGCAAAGTACTAGCATATCTTTGGCAGCTTATATAAAAAAAATGAGCGGGAATATAATGGACCAACACACATAACGCCTCCGCAATCATATCTTTGGCAGCTTGGACATGCTCTCGAATCAAAACCTTTGAACAAATAATATTGAAGTACAAGCATATTTGCAAAATCGCACACCTCAAGTCACGAAACTTTGGAAATGCATGTTGAACCATGACAGGCAAAAAATGTTGGATAATAATATGATAGTCGTATGACTTTCTAATATTCAAACTAGGTGGTTGAATGCTTACTAAGTTTCCTAATTTAGTTCTAAAGCATGACGAAAGTTTTACGTCTTTTAGAACTTGACAACATTGGATCTTGTAAGCTTTATCAAATGCAAATTTAGAGGATTGTTTGGTTCTATCGAATAACAAATTAATAAAATGCTCTGCCACATTCTTCTCAGTATGCGTCACGTCTATTGTATGTCGCACTTTATGGCCACTCCAATACTCTAAGGAAAAAAGAATCAACTTTTTATACCATGCTGGTATTGCACCATCGTCATTCTCATTTACAAGAGGTTCATCATGATCAAAATCATCTCTTATATGCTTCTTTTTTCTCTTCAATTTACCGGGTGTGTATTTTTTATGAGCAATCTTCTCTAAAATAGTCGATCCTGTCAGTCGTGTTGGAGGTTCCTTATACTCTATATCTTTATACCATCCATGTTTTGGTGCTCTATATGGATGACCATTCTTCAGAAATATTCTGTACTTCGTATAAACAATCTTATACCAATGTGTTCTGCCTCGGTCTCTGTAGCACAATTAGGGCATGCTTTATAACCATGAGTCACACAACCCGATAGATTCCCAAATGCAGGTAGATCATGAATTCCCCACAATAGCATTGCTTTCAATGTGAAATTCTCTTTCTTGTCCATGTCAAATGTAGGAACTCCTATTGTCCAAAGTTGCTTCAACTCATCCACAAGGGGTTCTAAATATACATCAATATCTTGACATGGTGCTTTAGGTCCAGGAATTAATAAACACAACATTTGAAATTTTGATTTCATGCACAATGAAGGAGGTAAATTATAAGGAACCATATACACTGGCCAACAACTATAATTGTTAGACTGGATTGTATTAGGATTGAACCCATCGTTAGTAATTCCAAGCCAAACATTTCGAGCATTGTTAGCAAACTCTGGCCACTTATTCTTAAGCGATCTTCATTCAGCTGAGTCGATAAGATGACGCATGGAATTCCAATAAGTTTTTGCTTCACTATGCCATAACATTTTTCGAGCTATCCATGGTATAGTGTACAATCTAGTTAATCTAGGAATTAATTGAAAATATTTTAAACCTTTTCTTGGTTGCTTTGTGACTTTTACAATTTCACCTTCATCTTTAACTTTAAATCTTGAATTATGGCAACGAGGACATTCAACAACATCTTTATTCTCCTTCCAAAATAATATGCAATCATTTTCGCAAGCATGTATGCACTCTACATTGATTCCCAAATCCTTTAATATTTGTTTCATTGTGGGGTATTTATACGGTAGTGTATTTTTATTTGGAAGCCAGTTTTTCAATCTCTTCAACAACTCGATTACACTGTTTCCTGACCAATTGAATTCTTTTTTCAAATTATGTAGCTCTATAAGGACACTTAACGTTGTAAGACCGTCTTCACAAGAAGAATATAGTTTTTCATTTGCTTTTCTTTTGTACTCGTGGTACTTTCTTCCCTGATAATCATCACCGATACTGTGAATGCTATCGTACACACCATATGCATTGTCAACAAGGTTTCCAAGAGCACCTTCTATATGGTTTTCCACTCGAATTTGATGAGAGATGCAAGCCTCAATGGCGGTAAAATTTGGTGTAGGATTGATTACTACATCTGTGTCGTTCCTCTCACCATGAAAAAACCACTCATCATATGTTGGATCCATACCGTAAATGATTAAGTGTTTCTCGATTGTTTTGAAGGATAGTTTTTTTGAATTTTTACACTTTTTGCAAGGACAACTGCACATTTCAAAGTCAGGCGGTGCATGATGCTTTGCGAAGTTTATAAAATGTCGAACCTTCTATATGTACTCATCGGTGTTCCTACGTCGACATCTAATCCACTCTCTCAAAGAAGATAACGACATTAGCAAGAACTTTTATCTCTTCCTGTCATTTTATATAAACACAAAAAAAATAACAGTGAATAGACAACGATTTTTATTACATTGAGATTTGCGTTGTGATGCTTGTTTATTACATCAATATAACTACAAGCATATAAGAACTTTTGGAGGAACACGCATGAGGTAGAGAGCTCTAACAATTTAGAGTATTATATTGGTTATCTCCTTGAAGAGTCAATGTTGCATCCTGACCCAACTTTTATCAAAGGTGACACTGATACAAACATTCTTAGTTCCATATAAAAATGTAGCATTCACTCATGCCACCTACCATTTACAGATAAATACTTTCTATTACAGTCGTTGAATTTTCAAAATAGCCAGTTATATCGCTTTACTTGTAGCAGTCGGTCAATCCCATTCCACGGGGCCATACATAATTAGCTCAGATATCTCAAAGATTTTGAAATACATTTCTCTATTGCATATTCAATATATTATTCTTCTTTTAGTTTTACCCATCTTATGTCCATACAATACACACACATAACGACTAGTAGGGGTTACATGCTTGCATTGTGTATGAGGAACAACAGACCAATTAACCTGACATGCTTCTTAATGTAATTAAATATATACTAATTGTTAGAAGTGATTGTCAACGTCACTGTAGAAGTCATTTTCTTTAATAATAAAAGAAACCAACCTAGACATTAGTCGATGTAGTGTATTACTATATTAGGAAACCCTTAACAACAAATAAGTGCATTTTAAGGTAGGCCCTTCTTTTATGAACTAAAATAATTTTTTTTCAATATCTCGATGGTACAAATTTGGTTACTCTTTAATTAGGAAACATTTTACTTTTCAACTAATTCTATATTCTTGTTATTATTTAAACTTCATGATAATCCTTCAAGCATTGTCTTAGTTACATTATAATGTTCTTCCTTTTCCAGGGGAAGTAGCGTTGAGAATCATAAAAGAAGAATTCGGATGCTCTTTAGAGAAGATTTTCAGCTTCAAATATGAAGAGCCAGTGGCAGCTGATCCCTTTGGATAGGTAATGAGAATGATTTTTTTTCTTGAGCGTGTACTGTACATTCACAATCCACACAGACACACGCACGTGCGCATACATAGACATCACACCTACAACTTTTAGACCTAGACCGTTCGAATTATTAGAAAAATATATCATAAACTATTATAAAAATAGACACACATTTTATTAATACTCAGGCTTTTGGATGAATTCTTATTAGTACTCAAGCTTGCATATATCATAAACTACTAGAAAAATATTTGTTCTGCATATATACTCATCATATCTCAAAATAATGTTATACACACTTTATTTTTGTTCTGTCTTAGTCTTTATTGGTATGTTCGTATTTAAATTGATTATATTTTCATTATTGGAATCCAATAAGTAAGTTCATTATGAGGTTAGAGTAAGAACAATATTGCTTCAAAAATGTGTGATTTGCTATATAATAAAATTCTATCCCTTGTCATATATTAAGTCATTAGAATTACTATACAAGACAATGGTATTTCCTCTTACATATTTGCAAATGTTGATCAATTCGTATGAATACTTCAGACTACATTATTAGGTACATGAGTTCAATATAATATTTATAATGTTGTGCACTCTCAGATACTGTAAAAAGGAATTTAATGTTCACGTTTAACATAAATTTATATGCCATATTTTATGTGCGTCAAGTGAGGGTATATGCATTTGAAATATGTCTGAGGAGATTAATGAAACTACTTTATGATATTTCAGATTTAGTTTATTTATTTTTGAAGCATTTTGAAATAAATGATACTTGTTGTATGTGGTATATTGAATTTGCAAAAGTTTGCTTTTAATTTTACATTTTATGTACTTATTTCTAAGGTTTTCTAATATTTGTCAAGCATCAACTACAATTGATGATATAAAAGCCAGTATTTTTCATCATAATTTGTATTTTTCTCTCAATAAACTAGTGGTATGCCACTTTTGTGCATATACAAACAAGCCTATGAATTTATGTTCTATTTGCATGTAAACATTAGAATCTTAATTTTTTGCCAATAGTTTAAAATAAATACCTAAGTATGCACAAATTTTCATTTCTTGTTATGATGGTGTGAAAAGGTAAGTTGTTTACAATTTTGCATTATTATTTTTACTCATTCGTACATCAGTTGGCATCATTATCATATTTATGATAAGTAATTTTATTTAAAAAAATATATAATAATATGAACAATGAACAGTTTGATAAATGATTTGATGTTGTTGTGTAGAGAAAACTAAATTGAAACTGATATTCTTACCTACATTTAAAACTTTTATTTATATATTATCAACTACATGCTGAGATATTGAAAATGGTTATCTTATATATATATACACTTTCATCATTACTTTGTTTATAACACATATTCTAAATGTTGTTATCTTACTAAGTAGACCCGACTATTAACTTTGGAGGCCTTTTACCAATATAAGATCAAAAAATTTGACATATACCTTTGGTGATATGATTACCAAAATTTGCCATGTGCGGGCGTGCACTATAAATTTCTAGCATTTCTTCATCAAATCCACAAGTAGAAAAGCTACTCAAAATAATAATTGAACATATGTGTCAACTATTTTCTTACTTGCTATATATATATAATAGGGGGAAAATTAAATAACGAAATAGAGTGCATTACAGTGAAAAGCATGTTCAATTACTTTGCACAAATAACAGTGAAGGTAGTTGACAGATTATCCAGTTTCAAAAATAGAAACATTTGAACATATACAACACAAATTTATTAATGCATATTCAACCATCAAAGACAATATTGATACCATAAGAAGGAAGTGAAGCCGTAGCATACTGACATATAGTTATTTGCAAGTCTTGTAACATTTTGGTAATTTCAATGCATTTTATTGTGTTTCAATTTATTTTTCAATAATCGTACGTCTCCATAACCAATCAAAAGATTTTTTTTTCTATAGCTGTATGCATTCATAATATTTATGATAAAAAGGCTGGTAGCATACCATGATATAGCCTAATTTACCAGTAAATTATCAGGTGTTTCTTGTTCAAGTTTTAAAGCTTATCTTCCATTTGTTTGGCCTCTTACGTTTCAGCAGTTTCAATTCATTTATATAGCTAATGCAAACTTCTAATGTCGTTAGTTCATAGCAGAGAAAATCGATCTTGGCATGTTTCAGATTCTAGCATGGTACATGAATATTATAAACAGTGCGATTAAAAATTATAGCAGATGGCTTTGGAAAACACAATTGATGGGCGAAAATTAGAAGCGCAAAAAATTAGAAGCACACGAAAAATATTACCTGACTTTGAAGAAAAACGAAGGCCGTGAAAGAGATGGGCAGATTTGCGAAAGATATGGATGGAGGCTTTGAAATAGAAGGGCGGTAGGCGAAAGAGAAGGGTGACACGTTGGATCGAAGGAAGGCTGGTAGCGACGGCGTAAACCTAATTTGATTTAGGGAGGAAAGATAGAAGCCAGAAGCATGACAAACAACTAAAGTAACAATTGAAACATAAATGACGACTCTATCCCACGTCTTTGAGATATTTACGAAAAGCCCAAATTTTATCACGAAAATAGCCGTGATAATACAATGTAACAATAATAACCGTTATACATTTCCAACAATAATAACCGTGACAAAATTAAACGAAAAAAGTGTGACAAAATGGTCTGTTTGGTGTAGTATTTGTTTCATCATAGCATCTTGGTTCTCCATCAATTTCTTGTTCATATCCATCATTATCATATCCAAATCAAATTAGTGACCATTTCTAATGCACTTTGAATTTCTAGAGCACCAAATTGATTCGTCTCTTCTCTGTATTGAGAACCATTATTCTCTACATCATTAGTGGGTTTGGAAGTGGCAGACTTATCTTTGGTGTTTATAGGTGTCATAACTTTATTGGATCCAATGATTGATCTTGAGGAAATCTAAGCAGTCAAGGAACCTCCAACAACAACTTTTAAATTTGCATTGTGGACTAAAACAATTCAAAGATTGAAGATAGATCCAAATAGTGAGAAATTCGATTTCTCTTGGTGAAAGCACCAAAATGTTTACGCCAAATGTTGGACGAACATCCATTTAGATTACAAGTAGAGAATAAGTTAAGAAATTTAATGAAAAATGAAGTAAACAATACCCAAGAATTTTAGTGGTTCAACAATATTATAGCCTACGTCCACCTAAACTTTGCTGATGATTTTAAATAGATTTTATAGGCTATGTTCTTACAACTCAGTGCTCACAAGTCGGTGCTCATGACTCTGGCCTACGTCCTCTATCATCCTTGAAGTGTCTCTCCTGAGTTGGTTTCTTGGATCGGTACTGAGTTGAGGCTCTCAACTCGGTATCGACTTGAGAACTTAAGTCATTATTTTACAACTACATCTCCTCCACTTGGCTCTTCTTAGACAATTATTATATTCTTTCAAATTGCAAGCAAGATTCTATATCAATCTTTGGGCTTTGGTCAAACTCTGAATCTTGGAGTTATAGCTCTGGATTCCTGGTTTGCTATCCAACCATTCGATAGTTTCTACTTGTCCAAATATGCTAAAAAGCTGGATAACTACTATAATTTTTTTATTTAATATAATTATAAATGTAGATGCATGTGTGTGTATAATATTTTCAAATTTGGAAAAATTAAGTTTTTATGTCGAAATGAATTCAATTCAAGTATATTATATGTGTATAAAGTACATATAAATATATATCATTGACATTCGGTAGTACGTTGTTTACTTGTAGTATTTAAAAAAAATTAGCAACTTTTAATCTTCTTTCTTAAAGACACATGCTTCCTCTGTCTTTTGACCAAAAGTCAAACTATTTGATATCTCTATGAAAACACCCGCTCAATTTTGATGCTTGTAGAATGCCATTGTTGTATTAGTTCTTAGATAATACCCAAAAAACCTACAAATCATTTTATCGCTCCCACTGACTTCGAGCCATTTTGGCTAATATATGCAAATAGCGTCTTCTAAATCATTGTTTAAAAGTTCTATTTCAACATTAATGAGCTAAAAATCAAGGTCAAATTGTGTGTAAAATCTTAGCAAACTTAAGCATATTGGCTAGCAAAACAACTTTACTAATTTCAAGGTTTGAAATTACTAAAGTTATTTTCTTTCAATACGTGCTTTATGTAATCCCACAGCATCGATCTTATTCTCGAAGACTCACTTGAGGCCTATTGATCATATCCATTCTGGTATACCAAAATAATTTTCTATTAATATAGTTCGAATCCTCGTTAGATATAAAGCACCACACAATGCAGTAGAATTTATATTCTTCATGGTCCGTCGATAACTAAGGAGATTTTTATTTCTAACAATTTTATTTTCTCGACATTGATAAGAAACTTGTAGTTTCTCTTCAATGTATGGGAGTTCTTTTTAGACATTATAATGTAACTGTGTTTGGTATAGGCTTGGTTTAATTCATTTCATCTAGGTAATCAATTACAATGTTAGAATCTCGAATCATATCCAAGTTCGCTGCACTACCACAAATTTGTTTAGAAATAAATTCCTTCACTAATAAGGTGGTATGTCATGAAACAACAACTTGTTTCTCAATGCATTGGAATAGGCATTCAAGACATTTTATGACTTGGCTATAGACTTTCATAAAATAGATTTAGTTTTGAATTTATGATACTTACATTCATAACGTAAATTGGACAACCACATATCTCAAACTATTTAAGATTGAGGTTCCTACCTAATTCACATCTTACATGAAGTTGCAAACTACACTCTTAAATGACATTAAAATTAATATATGTACTTACTCTTAAGTACATATCATTATAGACAAAAAAACTCAACTTCACTCATTATCATTCGTACTATGTCAAATAAAATTTGATTGCTCCTTATCAATACCTCATTATGTATTATAAAGAGGAGTTGCTTTAGAGATTGAATCTTATTCGTTTTTTGGTGACTATTGAAATTCCTTTTCGATATTCTCACCTATTCGAAATCAGATTTTTTTATTCCCTTCACATGATTTGTTTTCTACTTTCATTTTATATTCCATGAGCTTATCATGGATATCTTACTTGTGTATTCAATACACATGTTCATATTTTAGATAATTCATATGTGAGTTTAACAAAGCAAGTGGATTCTCTTTCTTTATTGCAAATATTGGACTGTATACTTATATATATATATATCAATTTGGAGAGTTTATTAAATCTTCTATCACTCCCACCAAATAAATGGCTAACCCTTAATCATTTGAGATACAATTCATAAGTACCATATGATTCATAATCATATGATAATAGAATTATTTCTTAAGTATACGACTTAGTCTATAATCCTAAAATTTATTGTTAAACATTTTAGCTGCTTTTATATTTTCTATAGCTAAAACATCACTATTTTTATGAAAGCAAAAAACATCATCGAAATGTCAAAGGATGGATTTATTTTATGATAAATATTCATAAAATTCATATTAGAACAAAAATGCTTCTATTTTTGGTATTATCGAAAACATTTAGTATTTCATAAATATACTCGACATACATGAAAGTAATCTTTCAAGACTTGTTGAGTCAACAGTTAAACCAAAAATTGGTACAACACCTATGAAACCAGGTATGACGAGCTTAAACTTGGTTTTTGCCCCCTTGATCGCATGATTAAGCATAGCTTAGTTGACGAGACCAAATAGTGCTAAGAAATCAAGAACTAGCCTACCATTCAAGGCTTAACATACGATAATTCCATTTAGAGATAGCTCCATAATGCCCTTGAACTTCAATAAAGTTATTTGAATTCATATGTTCAACAGAAGAGGAATAATAAGTTGCAAGTATGTGAAACAGTCCACTATGCATTCATTAATGAACTAAGTAAGCAATCCTCATGGTTCATAATTTGTTGTCCATATGTAGTAAGCAAAATGGAGGTTGTGCATATAAACACCATTTTAGGCCAAAGTTCATGTGATTTTATGCGAAGTAAAATCAAGATGAGGCTTAGGGCCCAAAGAGCTTTATTATATGGATATTCATTTCAAAGTTGAACAATCAAGGTAGACGGGCTATGCTAGAATTTTGTTCAAGTCCTTGCTCATATAAAATTACAAGGTTTACAATCAATTCAAGATTTTCCCTAATTTATCTAGGGTTACAATTGTTTAATTTGGAGAAGAGAGAAAAGAAATGATTGCCCTCTCTTCCTTGTTCCCAGATTCGTATTTACAGGGGTTGGGGGGAGCAACATGGCTAACACATGTCACCTTTAGCATGCTTGACTTTCGGCATTAAACATCTCGATGGCGCCTAGCGCTATGCTTTGTTTATTTTCAGCATTCCTTTATATATTAACCTGTTACGACATCATATTTTAACATTTAAAATCCACACCTACCTTAATAGCTCTTGGTATCAACTCAGGAAGTAAAATCATGCGATATAACTTAAAGGCCGAAAGATTGTGAAACCCTTGTGTGTGTTGATGATATTTCGGCATCACTTTAATGAGCAAAGGCATACGACATCCTTTACCACATTGCTGAGCTGCAAGATGCATTGTTGTATTTTTTAACTCATATTATGTATTGATGTGTGGTATCATGTTGAATTAATGATTTATAACACCCTCTTTCGCTTTGATGATGTGTGACATCAGTAACATACGACAACTCTTATAAATACCGATGATCTTCGATGTTAACGCCGCCTTATGACAATCATTGGAGGCTAATAACTTGCGATGTCAAAGTGAGACGACATCACCAAGAACTCGAAATCAATTCTTATCTTATTGAGGTATAGCATTGGCTTCCAACGACATCACTTACCGATGATATGTGATAAAAACGAGATGCAGCATCAAGGATATATAAAACTAAAGAGAGGCGACATTGCTATAATACGACATGCATTTTGTACATTGTCAGTAGGCGACAACTTCATATATATGGTTTCTTTAGACTCAAAACCCTTCATCTGGTTACTGACGACAAGTGGCATCAATTGGATGATGTATTGATAAAGCGCGACATGGATGATATGCTGTGCTGATAAAATGCGGTATTTATAAAGCGCGGCATGGATGACTTGTGGTATCCTCTTCTACTTTTATTGATGGAGCGCAACATCACTATGACGGTAGGCTTTCGATGTCTTTCCACTTGCTAGTCTTCAACATTGACTTTTATACTAATGAGGTGTGGCATTCCATGCCGCATTGATAATGTGAGATATCCCTTAAGGTGTGACATTGCTTGCAATAATTCTACATCAACTACTCTGGTATTAGTGTGAAATGCTTTTGTCTGTGCGAGATACTTTATGCTTTCAAGTATGATATCTTCGTTTGTCAAAAAAGTTCGTCATTTCTTTACATTCATAAGTGTGATAACCCATGTCGCCTTTGGATTTGATATCACATCATCTTTGACATTCATATGCTTGTTATGATAATTTCTTAGAAGACCAATTGTAGACACATTGATTCAACTTTAGATTCTCTTGTCTTTATTTTGATTCCCTTTGGAAAATATGCAGATAACATTTTCCCCCTCCTTGTATAAAAGAAGCTTTTACACTTTAGTGTAAATCCAAGGATTTTCTTACATTTCTAGTTCTTTGCAAGATTTCTTTTCCAATCTTGTTTTCCTACAAAATACAAAGCAAGCTACGATTTTCATCATTAATTTTTAAATTTTATTTTAGGCAAACCTTTGTAGATTTTGACAAGATCATAAAGGAATTTCATTTGTAACTCAATGTTACTTTTGGAAGTTATAGATTCGCTTGAAGAGACCAAAAATATTTGGCACCAATTTTACTTAAAAAGAATCTCATAGAATCAAGATTTTAAAATTATCTAACAATAATGATTTACAAAAAACCAGAAAGTCATGTAAGAATTATAATTTCCTGAATAAAAAACCAGAAAACCATCTGGAAATGTCATGGGGGGAGGACCAAAAACTCTTCTGGCAATATCGTGATTAAAAGTCCAAAAATACATCTCTTGATCAGAAGACCAGAAAATTCATCTGTATAAAGGACCAGAAAATCCATCTTGCTTGAAT
This sequence comes from Allium fistulosum, assembly GCA_030737815.1. Lineage (NCBI taxonomy): Eukaryota > Viridiplantae > Streptophyta > Magnoliopsida > Asparagales > Amaryllidaceae > Allium > Allium fistulosum. Next base: position 1,035,172,991 of record CM060902.1, on the reverse strand, counting down.
AATTTCTAAATAGAAGACCATAATACCTTCTAGCAATAATATTTTCTGAATGAAAGACCAGAATACCTTCTGGCAATAACCATTTCTGAATAGAAGACCATAAAACCAGTCTAGTAATAATAATCTAAATAGAAGACTAGAAATTCATTCTAGTAATAATAATCCGAATAGAAGACCAGAAAATCATTCTAGTAATAATAATTTGAATAGAAGACCAGAAAATCCATAAGATAATAATGATCTTAATAGAAGACCAGAAAATCCATTTGGTAACAATATGAATAGAAGGCCACAAAATCCATCTAGCAATAATATTTTCTTTTGTGTTAACAGAGAATTCCCACTCTCTTTGAATCATGATAGCTCATATTTGATAGACCTTCCTCTAGAAGACTGTTTGATTTTTACTTTGGAGCACAAACGGCTCATTTTTTGATTGATCTTCCTTTAGAAGACTGCTATTGCCCATTTTCCATTGATCTTCCTCTATAAGAATGCCTTAATCCTTCTTTAAGATTGAGTTTGATTTGCTTTTGTATTTGATCTTCCTCTAATAGACTGCCTCAATTCTTCTTTGGAATTGAGTTTGATTTGCCTTTATATTTGATCTTCCTGTAAAAGACCGCATCAGTCCTTCCTTAGGATTGAGTTTGATTTTCCTTTGTATTTGATCTTCCACTAGAAGACTGCCCATTACTAGTCTTCAGGTAGTGATTTAGGCTTTGATTGATTTTTTTGTTACCATCTTTAGGTAATGATCTCAACTTGGATTACACCCCTTATCACCATCATAGGCGATGACTTGGTCTTTCGTCCGGTGCATTTGGTCAGCTATCTTAAGCAGAACCAAAGACTTGCCCAACCTCCCTCTATGACGTGCTGTAGTCAGGTCTTATAGGCGGTACTGAAGGCTGGTTTGGTGGTTTGGCCATGCCATCTTAGGAGGGACCAAAGGCTTACTTTGTCCTCCCTTTAGGAGGCGCTTTGACCAGGCCTTTGTGGTGGGATCAAAGGCTTTATTTTCTCATTATTACCTTATAGGTAATGATTTAGGCTTTTCCTTTATTTTAGGGGATTCTTGCTCCTTTCTATGATTGATTCAGTAGATATACTTGTTTCAACTTCTTTATTCATCCATTGTAGGAAAATATGTTCTTAGATGTTCGACATTCCAAGTTCTTTCTATGACATTACAATTTTGTCATCATAATCGATAGGTCCTTGGTGGGATTACTTTGTGGATAACAAGGGGTCCTTCCTAATTTGGCCCAAGCGATCCATTCATTGGATTTTTAGTATGCGGTGACTTTCTAGAGTACCAAATCTCCTTTTTGAAATGATCTTTCCTTGGCTTTTGAATTGTAGTACTTGGCTATTCTGCGCTGATATAGCTGTTCATATGGATGCTTCGTCTCTTAGCTCATTGATTAGGTCCAAGGATTCTCTTTTCAATTCCTGATTTAGATTAAATGCATATGCAATCCTTTGATAAGGGGGTACTTAAACCCGATTGGAAGCATGGCTTCGCATGCATATGTTAAAGAAAATGGGGTATGTCCAGTTGTAGTTTTGGCAGAAGTTCTATATGCCCATAAGACAAGAGGTAGTTCTTCTATCCAATTTCCTTTTGCTTTGTTCAACCATTTCTTTAGGATGGTCTTAATGGTTTTATTGGCAACTTCAATGACTCTATTAGCGTTGGGGTGTGTTACAGATGAAAAGCTTTTGATGATCCTATTTCTATTGCAGAATCAGGTAAATTCCTCGCTTTCAAACTAAGTTCCATTATTGAATATTTTCTTATGTGGAATTCCAAACCTAGCGACAATATTCATGATTAGGAATTTAAACACTTTTTCTGATGTGATATTCGGTAATGGTTCCGACTATACCCATTTGGTAAAATAATCAATGGCTACCACTGCAAAGTTCGCTCCTTCTTTGGATATAGGTAGTGGGCCTATCAAGTCGATTCCCCGCACATAGAAAGGCCATGGACTTGGGATCAGAGTTAATTCACTTAGTGGCAAGTGTGGGATCTAAGAGAACTTTTGGCATTTTTTGCATATCTTCACATAATCTATAGCATGATTAGTCATTTGAGACCAATAAATGCCTTGTCTCATAACCTATTTGGCTAGCTTTATGCCATTAGAATGGTCCCCACGGAATTCTTTGTAGGTTTGTCTTAATAATTTTGCTAATTTCTCCAGATTAACACATCTTAAGTAAGGGAATGAATACTCTTTCTTATAAAGTACCCCGTTTATCATAGTGAAGGTTAGGGCTTTTATCTACTAGCAATTTCTCTTTCATCAAATATTCGATGATAGATGTCATCCAACTATTCTCATATTGATCATTAGTTTCTATATAAGAGGATTTTTCATAAAGGAATTTGTTTCCATTTTCCTTTTCCTTGTGTATTAGGGCTTGAGATCTGGTCAATACTAAATACTCTTTTTCTAGCGCAGGGATTTTCCTCTATACTTAGATTTGATTTGTAGCCTACTGGCATAATTCGGGTTTCATATGCTCCTTGTGAGCTAGCTAACTTAGCAAAAGAATCAGCTTGGGCGTTCTTCTCTCTCGACAATTGGTGTATTGAGTTATCCTTAAATTGGGTTAACATTTTTAACACCTTCTTGACATATAAGACCAACTTGGCATCCTATGTCTGATATGTCTGGTTCAACTGATTTACCATTAATTGGGAATTGCTGAAAATCTCAAACCTAGGGATTTTCAATTGTATGGCCAATGTGAGCCCTACCACCATCGACTCATATTCTGCCACGTTATTAGTGGTTAAAAATCCCAATTTCATTGCATAATGCAAACAGTTTCCCTTGGGGGTAATTATCACGTATCCTACACTGGCTCCTTGTTCATTTGAAGCTTCATCTATGAACAATATTCACTTAGGCTTTAGATCTTTTTCCTTCTCTGATTGCTTTTTGATAAATCTTGTACATTCATTAACAAAATCGACTAGAGCTTGTCCTTTAAGTTCCACTTATGGTAAAAATTCAATATCATACTAGCTAAGTTATATTCCCCGTTTTACTAATCTTCCCGAAGCTTCGGGTTTTCCTAAAGGCTTGCTTGAGTGGAAAGATGGTTAAAATCTTAATTGGATGTACTTGAAAGTAAGCTCTCAATTTTTTAGCTATGAGCATTAAACAGTATGCCGGTTTTTCTTTGATCGAATATCTGGTTTCTGCATCTTTAACCTTCTTGGGTTTCTCGAGATGATCCTTTTGTTCCTTAAAGGCTTTTTGACAATCGTATCCCTGTTCGAAGTTTTTCTTCTTTCTAATCACATCGAAGAATGGGATGCATTTGTCGATGACCTTGGAAATGAATCTATTCAATGATGCAACTCATCCATTTAAGCTCATTACATCGTTACTTGTCTTAAGCTCCCTAGTGTTTTTTATAGCTTGGACCTGACCAGGGTTAGCATCTATTCCCCAAGCACTAACAATATACCCCAAGAATTTTCCAAACTGGATTTCAAAAGATGATTTCTGTGGTTGAGCTTCATCTGATATTTCTATAGTAGCCCGAACATCTCTTCAAGATCGCTTAGATGTTTGCTTTCTTCTTGAGATTTAACCAGCATATCATCCACATATACTTCCATGTTACGGCCGATTTGTTGTCTAAGCATTCTATTTACTAACCTTTGGTATGTGGCTCCAGCATTCTTTAATCCGAATGACATTACTTTGTAATAAAATATTCTGTTGTCTGTTATGAAGCTTGAGTTTTCCTCATCCAGCTTGAACATCGGAATTTGATTGTAACCGGAGTATGCATCCATGAAAGACAAGAGTTTGTGTCCACTTGTTGCGTCAACCAATTGGTCTTTTCTTGGAAGGGGGTAGCAACCTTTTGGACATCCTTGTTTAAATAGGTAATCAACACATGTCCTCCATTTCCCATTAGGCATTTTGACTAATACTGGATTGGCCAACCATTTCAGGTAAAGCACTTCTCCGATGAACACATTTTCAAGCAGCCTCCTGACCTCCTCTTTCGAACCGTTAGCTCGAACTTTATCGAATTGTCTCTTCTTTTGCCGGATGGGGGTAAACTCGGGTCTATGTTTAAGGCATTACACATGATGGTTGGATCTATTCCAACCAAATCCAAATGACTCTAGGAAAACACGTCTTTGCTGGATTGAAGAAATCAGACAAACTCCCCTTTGACATTGCCATCTTGCACTTTCTTAATTTTCGCCATCTTCGTTGGGTCAACTAGATCCAAGCATATTTCCACTAGATCCTTGGTAGGCTTCATTCTTTCCTGTTCACCTCTATATTCTAGTTCAGTAATGATTTCCTCACCATCTACTTCATCCTCTATCAAATTTGCTTCTTTCCTTTTTTTCCTTTTAGAAAAGTTAAATCTTTTTGATGCACGCTTAGCTTTCTTGATGATCTTTACTTTTGCCTTGGATGATTGACTTAAAGGACCTTTATCCAAATGCTTTTTAATTTCAATTATGATCGATTCATCTTTATTCGATTCATAACAAGAAATATTATCTCGTTTGTACTGATCAAGAGTGGCAAAATACAATTCCCGAGAGTAGAATTGCTCTTCTCTCACTCTTCCCCATCCGCTCTTAGTCAGGAATTTCACCATTAGATATTCTGGCAAGACAAAAACATCGACCTCATCCAAAGCTGGCCTCCCAAAGAAGGCGTTGTAGTAAAAAGGATGATTCATGATAACAAATAGAGTCTTAAAAGTCCTGGAATGCAGTGGGATTCCCATCTGTATCAAAAGCCTTATCTATCCCATGGGAGTTTATCCTTTGTTATTGAACCCAAAGATGGGCACCCAGCTTGGATCTAGTTTTTCTTTTGGAATTCCCATCTGATTAAAGGCATGTTTGAAATTAACATTCACCGCGCTTCCAGTATCAACGATGATTTTAGTCACAACAGAAAGCCCAATCTATGAAGTGATCATAAGCGGGTCGTGCGGATGGCGAACCCCTCTCGGCTCCTATGGGGTTATGGTCAGACTGTGCATCTGGATTTGAAATCTAGGGTTCTTAAGTGGAATCCCTTCTTGAATAAAGAAAACCCATCTCTTGCCTCTCTAATATATCGGTTTCTGGCTACCTTGTTGTTTTCAGCAAAATGCGAGCCTCCATGAATTACATCAATTTAATTGAGGGATGGAATGAAATCCGATTGAGCATCACTTTCTATAAAGTTTGTAGTGTTGTTCGGGAGCCTTTGATTGCCTTCATCGGTACGTGCAGTTTTTTGATTTTTTTGATAAAATCTGTAAAGACTCCAGAACAAATCATGCTTTGAATTATCCCCGTCAATATATGACATTCGTCCGTCTTATGCCCATTCGCCTTATGATATGAACAGTAATCTCCCCCTCTTCTTGGTTTAGGGTCGTTCTTAGCTTTGTAGGAAATCGAAAAGTCGTCGCTTTCTTTTGCTGTAGCGAAGGCATAGGATATCAGTATGTTCAGAGCAACATAATTAGTCTTTGGGATCTCCTTTCATCTCGGTTTCTTATTGCTGTGATTAAACCCAGACTTTCCCTTTTCTTTCTTCATATGGGACTTCTTCTTGCCATGAAACATTTTATCCATATAGATGAATTTGTCAGCTAGAAAACAGAAGTCCTATATATCTCTGCATCCATGAAGATAAAGTTCTCGCTAGAAAGGTGTCTACTCAATTAGCCCTTAGCGTACTGCCATTAATTTGTCTCAATCGGTCATATCCTCCGTCTTTAGTGCTTCTGCATTGGATCTCATAAGATAGCATCCAATTACGCTTCCGGTCTTTGCTTGACGTTAGATAATATGCTGAAGTCAATCGTAGGATCCTTGCAAATACAAAACTGTGCTAAGAACTCATAAGGGAATTGATCCCAGGAGTATATGGTCTTCTCTCGATAGTGTCTATACCACTTAGCTCCTTGGAAGGTGGTAGGAAAAAGTCGGCAGCATACAGCTACAGAAACGTTATAGAAGTCCATCTGAATTTCGAATGCCATTAAGTGGCCATTTGGATTAGTAGTCCCATTGTATCTTGAGGATGGAATTTTAATGTGAGATGGAATCCTTATGGATATGATCCTATCTGTGATTGGGGCTTCCCCGAAGTTATTATTGACTCTAGCATCAAGGGTCCTCTTCCTTTAAAGATTAAGCGTATCCTTCACCATTGTTTCAGCCATGTCCTTCAAATAAGCTTCATCGTTGTGATAATTGCTCCTATCAAGCTTGTACTCTTTGGAGATTGAACTTCCAGATTGATCATGGGACCTTTCCACTAATCTTCCTTGATGATTTGCTTGGGCCTTATTATCTGCCGGTAATTAAGGGGAAAATTTTGTTGCTCTAGCTTCTTGGTCTCCTCTTTTTTTATGGTGTCATAGTGAGTTTTCCTTTACTTCTGCTCCTAAGCAAAGAAGCGTCCAAATTTCTTCTTGGAGATTCAACTTCTTCTCTTTCAGCGGGTCTGGTTGTTCTAGAAGATTTCTGTGCAAGGAACTTTTCTAACAAATCATGCATTGTTGCAATTTGCTATGTCGGGTCTTTGATTTTGGCTTCACTGCTGCTCGACCTTGTTGGCTCTGATGGCTGCCAGGCTTCCATATTCTTTGTATTGAAGTTAGGGATGACATTGTCTTCTAATGTCATTCTTTGTGTCATCTCCACATTTTAAATGTTAACTCACTTTGGTCTTCTCATTTTCCGGCAGCAAAATGAACGTTATGTAATCAGTTTCAGGAGTGAATTAATTACCGAGAATCAGAGGTTCAAGCCCTCCTTCTAGTGCCAAAATGTTAAACTAAAAATTGATATAACACCTATAAAGCCAAGTATGATGAGTTTAAACTTGGTTTTTGTCCCCTTGATCGCATGACTAAGCATTGCTTTGTAGATTAGATCGAATAGCGCTAAGAAATCAAGAACTAGCCCACCGTTTAAGGCTTAGCACACGATAATGCCGTTTAATGATGGATCAATAATGCACATGAACATTGATAAAGTTATTTGAAAGCTCAAATCATATGTTCAATAGAAATGAAATAATAAGTTGCAAGTATGTAAAATAGCCACTAAGCATTCTTTAATGAACTAAGTGAGCAACCCTCACGGTTCACAATCCGTCGTCTATATGTAGTAAAAAATGGAGGATATGTATATAAACACCAATTTAGGCCGAAGTTCATGTGATTTTATGCAAAGTAAAAACAAGATGAGACTTAGGGTCCAAAGAGCTTTATTCTATGCATATTCATTTCAAAGTTGCACAATCAGGGTAGACGGGAAATGTTAGATTTTTGTTCAAGTGCTTACTCATATAAAATTGCAAGGTTTACAATCAATTCAAGATTTTCCCCAATTTGATGTAGGGTTACCATTGTTTAATTTCGAGAAGAGAGAAAAGAAATAATTGCCCTCTCCTCCATGCTCCTAGATCCGTGTTTATAGGGGCTGGGAGGAGCGGCATGGCAGCCATATGTCACCTCCGGCATGCTTGGCTTTCGGCATCAACAATCTCGATGGCGCCTAGCGCTATGTTTTGTTTTTGATGATCTTTAGTATTCCTTTGTATATTTATGAGTTAGGGCATCATGTTTTAACACTTAAAATCCACACCCGCCTTAATAGCCCTCGGTATTAACTTTGGAAGTAAAATCATGTGATATCACTTAAAGGCAGAAAGATTTTGATACCCTTGTCTGTGTTGATGATTTTTGGGCATTACTTCAAGGAGCAAACGCATACAACATCCTTTACCATATCACTGAGCTGCAAGATGCATTGTTGTTTTCCGATAACTCCCATTATGCTATTCATATGCAGTATCATGCTAAATTAATGATTTATAACACCCTCTTTCACTTGAATGATGTGCGACATCATTAACATACGACAACTCTTGTAGATACCGATGATCTTCGACGTTAATGTCGCCTTGCGACATTCTTTGAAGGCAATAACTTGCGATATCAAAGGGAGATGACATCACCTAGAATTCAACATCATTTCTTATCTCGATGAGGTGTAGCATCGGCTTCCAACAACATCACTTACCAATGATATGCGACAAAGAGGAGATGCAGCATCAAGGATATACGACATTTAAGAGAGGCGACATTGTTGTAATGGGACATGCTTTTATACATTGTTAGTAGGCGACAACTTCATATATATGGTTTTTTAGACCCAAAACCCTCTAACTGGTTACTGACGAAAAGCGACATCAATGGGATAAGACATTGATAAAGTGCGACATGGATGATATGTGGTGTTGATCAAATGCGGCATTAATAAAGCATCACATGGATGACATGCGGTATCCTCTTTTACTTTTAATTATGGAGCGCGGCATCATTATGGCTTTAGGCTTTCGATTTCTTTCCACTTGCTAGTCTTCAACATTGACTTTCATACTGATGAGGCACGACATTCCATACCACATTAATGATGCATGGTATCCCTTAAGGCATTACATTGCTTGTAATACGTTCGACATCAACAACTCTTGTATTGGTACAAAATGCTTTTGCCTGTGTGAGATACTTTATGCTTTCAAGTCTGATATCTTCATTTGTCAACAAGTCCGCCAATGCTTTACATTCATTAGTGTGATAACCCATGTCACCTTTGTATTCGATATCACTTCATCTTTGACATTTTTATCCTTGTTATGATATTTTCTTGGAAGCCCAATTATAGATTCATTGATTCGACTTTATATTTTCTTGCCTTCGTTTTTATTCCCTTTGGAAAATATGTGGATAACATCAACTAGTAAGTGTCATATGATATGCTCCACTATTACAATAACAATGTTGGAAATACAGTGCTCCATTAAACCACTTACTAAATTGAAATCATATTTCTTATTTCCTTATTAAGGTTCTATAAATATTACAACCAATTGTGTTTCTATGTCTCTTTACATAGCAGAAATGACTATTCACTCTTTTCATCCCAACTATGTTAATTTGATTACAAATCTCAAATTTTCGCTCTCTTTCAAAGGTCAAACCCTTCAAAAGAGATCCCTTTACTACAAGACTACAACAAATTCTTTACAAAAATGCATTCAATCATTCTTAACATTCAAGGATATCAAATAAGTTGCACTTAAGAAAACCGTCAAACTAACATTTCAACAATCGAATTCCTAGGTGTGTTTGTAGTCCTTTGGTCTACGTTGTCTTTAACACAACAAATCTTTATTATATTCAATTATATTGAATACTTGTTTTTGTACTATGGTCTATTTTCTCATTTTCAATTATATGTTTTCAATGAAATTTCATATAACTCAAACAGAACTGTTTACCACACCCCTTTTGCATGTTATCGAATATGGATCAAACGTCCATACTCTTACATTACTTTAGAGTTCAAAACTCATAGAAGACAAAACACAGCCTCGAAGAAATAAACATTTAACTAACTAAGGCACGAATTTTAATGGATATATAATTTTGATTTTTACACGGGCCTTGAAGTGACAACATGTCAAAATTTATTAGGAAGTATATTTTACATTTATTTTTCAATCATTAATTCATTTCATTTAGTGTCCTTTTAATTTATAAACATTCTTATAAATTATATTGACTGTGCAAATTTATTTTAGTAGATTATTTTCATATCACATATGGTCTTATACTTATTAGATTGGTTTATTATATTTATCTAACAAAGCTCCCATTGAATTTTGTATCTCCCAAAAACCGTAAAAGTGATACATGGATCTCATAAATTCTTTCAGTTGGTATTAGAATTCGTTTATCATATTGTTACGACCTTAAGGATGCTCAATAAATCATAGTCCACATAAACAGCAAGTAACCATTTACCAATTATATCATATATGACTTCAAACATACACCACTTGAAATTTGAAGTAATTATGATATTGAATGTTTTTGTAACTATGAATTAGCAAGTTTAAGTGATATTAAATTATCACTTAAAGAAGTAATTGTGTTGCTCAAGCTTAGACAATTAAGAAGAGACACTTTAACTGTATGTTAATTTGTCAAGTCCAATTTGCCAAAATTTCAATCAAATCAAAACTCTATCCAATATGGAAATCAAGAAAATAAATGTTGTGAAGTAAAAAGACATAAAGATTTATGTAATTCGGATAATAATGAATTTCTACATCCATAGATCAATTCTTTCTTCTTTCATTTTTTTTCCCTTACGAGCTTTGGATTTTAATGGCAGCAGGTACAATTTTATAGAATGTAATTCAGAGAAATAAAGATTTGATCCCCTTTTCTGCTATAGTGCTTTTACCCTTATAGCAACAATGACATCATATGGATTATTGACGTATTTTCTTCGTACTCTACCTCTACCTTCCAATTTTGCTATGTGTCGATCCTTTTGAATTATTAAATGTGCATGGATTGCCGATGTGGATTCATGCGAGAGAATATTTTTAGGTGGGAGAATTTGACTTCAGACAAGAGAATTCGGCTTTAGATGGGAACTTTGAATTTTGAAAATTTGTGCTCAAGATTGAGATCGTAAGTTGTCTTGTGCTTAGTTGATATTAGCGGAACATGTAGCTATTTGAGTTGCACTCCTTTGTGAGTGTAAGACTTTGTTATGTCATCCATTTATTTATGGTGGCGTGACTACTAAATGCTAACCTTGTTCCTGCTTTGTCTCTACTATGGTGGTGGTGTAGTTCGTCTCAATTATGGTAGCATACTTTATCTTAGTTGTGGCAACGTAGTTTGACTTAGCTATGACATCACAGTGTGGCTTAGTTGTCGCAGCGCAGTTTGACTTAGCTATGTCGACATAGTTTGACTAAGCTATGGCAATCCAGTTTGACTTAGCTTTAGCGAAACACCTCTCAAGGGAGGATCCATCTCTTTAATAAAGAAGGTTAATATTCTCAGCTTACTTGCGAACTCCTTCCTTTGAACCATGATAACTCTTACATTCGAGCTCTGAATCACGAATTATTTGAACTGTTAGAAAGATCATTCAATCCTAAACATTTTCATATACACACAATCACAAATATATGTATGTATGTATGTATGTATGTATATATATATATGTTTATATGCATGCATGTATAGTATCACCAAAATTTAACAAAAGTTTAGTATGTTTATTTAATATATATTAGAAACAATGTAGCAATTATTTTCATTTTTCTTCAAATACTCATACCACTATATCAATTGCAAAAGAAATATATATATGATGGAGTTAAAACATTACCAAAGAATATTCTGATTTAGCTTACAATGCTTATCAAGTAATTAATACAAATGATCATTATTCATTTTATTAAACCTAAATTGCCATTTCATCATTGTTTATTACTTGCTAAAGCCAAAACTATTTTAAATAAAAACTGTTTACAAATGGAACTAAAAGTTAGGTTATGAGTACTTTAGCACATGCTATACAGGTACAATATATAAAACACCCTTGACCAAAATACATATTAAACCAGAAATAATTAACCTTTTCACTATTAGTATTGGTTATTTTTATTTATATAAGAAATTTTGAAAAAAATTATAGTTAGAAATGAACTCAAAATGATGAATTCTAGATTACAAAATGTAATATCACAATATGCACACGCACATTAAATCTTATTTTCAGTTGTGCTATTTCTTTAAAGATTATTTATAAGTATAAGAAAAAAATGAATGTCATACAAAATGCATTTTGAAAAGGTTAATTTTATTTCTAACTAGACGAAATTGTATTTTATTTTAAGGTATTAAATAAGAGTTTTAAAGTATTAAATAAGAGTATATTTTCACAGAGTATGCTAAATTTATACAAAAAGAAAAAAACAAACATAAGTATGAAATAATTGAATAATAAAAATGGTTTACTGATGAGAATAATATAAATGAAAATAAAAATATCAAAAATGAAAAATGTGTAAAAAAAATAGTTATGGTTTAGATTCGAAACTATGACCTAAAAATTATTCTAAACAATCCAACCAAAAATAGAGATTAACTTTTGGCATGACTATAATTTGAATATCATGTCTACATAATATATAGTAAGGGTATTTTTCAACTTCATGACCAAACAAAAGATATTGCACATCTATTACAACATTCAATATTCAATATTGATAACGATTAGTTTCCAAATAAAAATTAAGGTTTTCTATTAACAATTAAAAAAAAACGCCTGTATTTTTCACATAACATTTATACTTAAATTCAAGAAAAATTACATAAATATCAAAAATTAAAATTATACTTCTTATTAAACATTTAGACCAATATTTATATTTTAGAAATAATAAACATGATCTATCGACATTGCCTCAAAATTGCTCGTTAATGGGGTCTTCATTTCAAATAAGAAACTCACACCTCTACCTCCAGCCCCTTCACATCACCTTTCCATAATATCTTCCATGCTTTCCCTACTTCTCGGTTGTCGTCCCCCTATTTTTGGATATCAACCCCTTCCCAACTACCATGAGATGAAGTAGGGGTTCTTTTGCCCAACTTGTATCTACCAATGGGTCCAACTTGCAAAATCCACCTCCTCCTCCAAACTTATTGATGCCCTCTTAAAAGGGAGCCTCTACACCAACATAATCTTCACAACAAGGATGTGAAAGGCCTTTTATGCCGCCTCCTATTGACAACCTCTAATATAGCTTTTGCTGGTTAATTTTCTTCCTCTTATTCTTACGTGTCATTTACCAAACACTTGTCACATATATTGCAACCTTCAGTTGATATATCTAGCGACCCTCTATCCAATAAAAATAATATTTCTTCTAACCAGTCATATGTCTTCCAGTAGGCAACAACGAGCCCAAATGCAATCTTTATGTAACTTAATGACAAACATGACCTTTTACATTTTCTACCCATGATGGATTAAAACTAATTATATTAAAAAAAATGGAGAATAAGGAAAAGATTGATAGTCAACAAGGAAGGTGAAGAATAAAATTGGCGCTCTTATTAGAGGATTGCTTGAGTTATCACAAAACCAATTGATTATGTGAAGAGTTATCTCTTAGTATTTCTATAGAGCAAATTATCTTATATTAGAGATGTGCGACTGCTATCAACATGCCCCGTGTGCAAGTGTGGAATTTTTATTAGCCAATAATGTGGACATTTTATATTGGGTGACGTAGAGCACTTGTGTAACTATTAGCTTAACCCACATGGAAGGGTGGGTGACAAAGAGCATGTGTGGCGGTTAGGATTAACACGCATGAAAGGACCTTACTTTGATACTATGACAAGACTAAAAATAATAAAGAACAAGAAGAAGAGTAATAGTTAAAAAGGAAGGGAAGAATATAATTAGTGCTATTATCAAAGAATCATTTGAGTTACCACAGAGTCAATTAGTATAGCTTATTATATTATTTTAAAGATGTGGGACTACACTCAACATAAATAACATCCAAACTAAACAAATAGCTTTATTCAAGCGTAAGCCTTCTAGTTAAGGTTCTTGTACTATAAGAAAATATGATATGCAATTACTTGATGGTTTTATGATTCCTCCTTTGGAAGTTGTTGATGTTGACACAACTCGTAAGGACCGTTTCATAGGCCTTTCTTTGTACCAAGTCTTCTCAGTTACAAAACATTATGATCTTAATGGATTAAGATTAAATACATCCATGCATAATCATTCCCATACATGGAACTGATTAATAATAAATCAAGAATATAAAGAAACATGTTAAAGGGAACAAACAATGCAACCATACATATAGAAAAAAATTATTGCTGGAATAACAACTGGCCAATAATATGAACCCTGGCTAAATGTACCAAACTTATACCTAGACTAGGTTACGCATCTCTTGCAACATTAGGTAGAGAAATTCTAAAATTTTGCAGTATCATCAATAATAGTAGTAGTGTCAAGATAAGCTTATGCATAAAAAAACACTTTATGGGGAATATAATGGGAGTACAACTAAAGGAAAATACAGATTCATATTATTTGATATGGACACTAAGTAACAACTGTATGTTTACTTTGGCTAGTGATTACAATGAAATCTAAAAAAAATATGCTACTGTATCATAGCACAATTTAGTACGAAATGACATGCATGCTCCAATTAAAGCAATATGTTTGTATAGAGCCATCACAAATAAATAACTGATGTTGATAAATTACATTAGTATGAAACATGTATCTTATGCAATAAGAATGCTGAAATAACAAAATACATTTTATTTTAGTGTTATTGCACTAAATATGTCAGGAAATGGTGTAGAGATCAGTGTAGAAATATTACTAGTGGGTCACTTAAGCTATTAGATGTAATCAAGTTTCTTATGGAAAGGTTCACAACAATAGAAAAGTATAGAAATACGATTAGATAAACATATCCTCACTAACAGACTTGAGCTATTAGAAATAACACAACTCTAGAATTTTCATTGGTATATTATGCACTAAATTTCATCTCTGCAAAGAAATCGAGTACGCACTAGGAATTTTAGTTATGAAATCATATTAGAAACATAATACTCATATAAAATAAAAGGCAGCATATTTATTGCCAGGTATACTTAAGGAAGTTACTAGCACATCCTTAGTAACAAAGGAATGACAAAACTTACCGAGATCTTCTAGGTTTGAGCAAACTGGTTTCGGAAATACTTCTCCAAGTTGTTTAACTAAAGACGCTGAAATGAAAAAAACCCACCTTTTTCGGTAGAATTCTTCCAATAAAGTCATAAAAAAGCATCATCAAAGGAAATAATTTAATATTTTCTTTATTGTCGTTCAACTAATGTATTTTGCTAGTTTAGGGGATAAACGGTAGACCGTGTTGGGTTAGGCTATCTTGTTTAAGCTCCAAAGGCTTTTGTTGTGTATTACTGTAGTTATATCATGTATTTCTTTTACCGAGTAATCGATAAAGTTTAATGACCATTTTTTAGGAAAAAAGTATGAATATTTGTATGCTTGGTTTGTTAACAAGTTGATGAATAATTTTTTTACATTTTTTAATATTTAGGTTGCATATAGTAATACTATTGTATTACATATTTTATCAAGAATAAAGTTTCCCTATGAGGGACTTGAGAATATAGACTTAAAAATCATTTCATAATCTATTTTATAAAGGATTCAAAATTTTGAAACATTTAAAATTTTTAAACAAGGATAAAATTTCAAAATAAGCTAATTTAAAGTATTATTTGCCTGAAACTATATTAAGAATTAAATCCAAATGGAATTACATTAAGTTGACGCATAATTGCTTCAATGTAGAAACAAATGTGAATTACATCAATGTGATTTTATAAGCTTTATTCCCATTTATGTCTTAGGTATCATTTACAAAATCCAACCAACTCATAGTTGAGATTAAGAAATTAACTTACTTCTTAAATAATTTGAATATAACTATATTCTTTCTAATAGTTTCTTAATTCACCTAAATTGATAAGTTATTACATAAATCACATATATTTTGGAATAGAAACAACGAAGTGTTAGAAAAGAAACGTTGCATCATAAACGAGTCACTTCCTTGAAAGCAAAATTTGACATGATTATGGTGCAATTAATGATAGTCGTTCGCTCCCTAAGGTTAACACAAAATTCTTGAAACTTATGCGTTCAAAGTTTAAGAATTGGAGAAGTACAGAAAACTCTTTTCTTATATGTTTTGGGAAATGCAAGTGTTGAAATTTTCTATTTTTTCATCATGCGAATATTAGTAAATAACCATAAGTAGAAACTATTGTTCAAAATTCAAAAGAATATAAAATGTAAACTATCAAGCATAAGTGAATATAAAGCCTTGATGTAAAATATAATTTCAATCAAATGCAGTGAAAATAGCCAATTGAATGAAGAGACATGTCTTTGAATTCTTAGTTTTTCAATTTAGATATAATCTAAAAGGATCAATAAAAAGGAGAAAGACAACAATGACGGCCCAAGCGAATCCAATCCAGTTTCGGTGCATAGTGCTAAGCGCCAAGTGCTCCATCAAAGCGTAACATATGCCCATTCATTTATGCAGTGCATGCGCATGTGTGTGAGCACATCTAGCCATCCATACTCTATGCAGCAATTCAAACATCAGTGAGAACTATGATATATTAAGAGGAGAAATTCAAAGTAATATGCGATATAGGACAAAAGAACTTAATAGTGGTTATCCAACAATCCCTCACCAATAATAAAAACCTTAAAATAGAGGAATGGATAACAACCTAAGCAAAGAAGAAGTTTTATATGCATGTACCAATGTCTTTCTGTTGAATTGATACATAAAGAAGCATTGGTTACAACTTAGGCTATGTAGTGACTTTCTCTTTTACTACAAGATTTGATTGAACCCCTCAAATTGTATTACACTTTTGGTTTCTGCAAACTTCGTGATAAAAATCAAGTTTTAATGGTCAAGCTCTTGCCTCGAGAACTCATGAGTGCTATGGAGAGATTACCTTAATCTCTTATAGAAGACAGCCTACCTTTACACTCAAGTAGATGAGTCCATTAAGCTTATCCCTCTAGGACTACCGCATATGGCTATTGACTCGTTAAGATTACAAAGCTTAACCTTAATTCAAATAATATGATCCATCAAATGCATTTCAAAAGCACCACCAATAGTTCTGGTTACGGATTTCATAATTATGCCTAATCTCAAAAATACGTAAAATCCATCAAGCGCGTCTCAAAAGTACGACCAAGACTGGTTATGGGGTTAATAAGAATTAATCTCAAAAAATTTAATGGATTTGATCAAATGCATATCAAAAGCACTAGCAATACTTCTATGGATTCAATATGAGCAATAGACTCAACCACAGATAAATAACTAAAATCCATCATGTGTGTCACATAAGCATTACCAAGACTGGCAATGGATTAATGATAAACATAAATTTCAAAATCAGTACCTCCACTATAGAATCAATTATGTTCATCACAAAAGCAACACCAAAAACTGATTATGAATTTATAAATTGAATCATAGATGTTAAAATGGGAAGGGAAAGAGAAATCATATGGCTTTTTTTACCGCTAATGAGCATCCCTCACATTTTTCCTATACTCTAGGTTTTAAGCCCATTCCTCTTTAAGATTCAAGGATCGCGTTTTTGGTAATCCTTTTATGAGTGGATACACTAAATTCTTTTCTAGTCTTACATATTCCAATGAGGTCACACATTCCTTTAAAATTTTCTTGATCGCTTTGTGTCTGACAAGATGTGCATTAACTTTCCATTATACACGCTAAAACTTGAAATTCCAATTGTAGCATATGAACCATAGTGTAAAGAAATCGAAACATTTTTTTCCTAGGATGGAATTTATATCAATGTATCTTTCGACCATTAAACTTCTTGACATGCCAACTTAAGGGAAATAAACTCAAATTTCATAGTAGATTGTGTTGTACATGTTTGTATAGCGGACGTTGTGATATAACACCTCCACCCAAAGTAAACATATAGCCATCAATAGAGGAAAGTTCATCATTATCATTAACCCAATTTGCATCATAAAATCCTTCCTAGATAATAGGAAATTTTTTAAAATGAAAGCACCGAACAATTTTACCTTTAAGTTACCTCATTAAGTGAGAAAGTGCATTCTGGTGTCAATCACTTGGGTTGTGAGAGTGCCTGCTCAAATGACTCACATCATAGGCTATGCCAGGTATGGTGTAGTTCAGAAGGAACATTATGTCTCTAACAACTTTGGCATATTTATCTTATTACACATTAGGTCACTCGTTCTTCTTAATATGTATTGCTAGGATCATTTTGAGATCATATAGACGTCACATCAAAATAATCGAACTTTTTTAGATTTTCTCTATGCAATGACACTGACTTAGTGAGAAACAGAAACTGGTTTTAGTTTTCTCATTTTTATTCTTAGTATCACATCAGCCTCTCCTAAGTCTTTCATCTCAAACTGGGAGGATAAGAAAGTTTTGTTATCGGGACCATATCCAAGTGTGTACTAAATATTTACTTGTCATTGACATAAAGACATATAATCACATGGTTAGGGATATATATTAGGGTGCGTCCTCTAATGGCGTCTTCCTCCAATGGCGTCCATTCAAATCTTAGTGAGTTTTCTAAGCAAAATTTAGGTGAATTTACACAAGATTCTCACGTGTTTAGCTACAGAGATGTTTTACTTCAAAATCTTAGATAATTATAAGAATAATCATTTCATTTCTATAAAGAACCAAAGCTAGAGTGATTTTCTAAACATTGATAAATCAAAGAGAAATGTTTTCATTGTGGATTGACTGATCACTGGGCTAAATATTGTAGAAACTCGATTATTTGATTTAAATGCAAAAGAATAGGTCACAAAGGCAACACATGCAAATTCCCCCCTAATTCAAAGATTAATATCAATTCATTTTCTATTATCAATTCTGATTCATAAATGGTAGCCAAGAGGGGAAATGATATTTTCTTGTCTTCGATTGACTTTGAAAGCGATATTAGGAGAGTCAAATCTTGGGTGATTATATGCATTATGAGTGGGGTGTTCGCTATGGTCCAGATCAAAGAGATTCTTAAGGCTAATTTTAGGAACTCTGCCGGAAATTGCGATTGGGAAGTTAAGAGGTTAAACAATGATTTTATTGCAAGATTCTCTGGTAATTTGCTAAACCAAAAACACTTTCGTCTCGATTATTACTGATACTGGAGTTCTGAACTTAAGAAGGTGGAATCTTCAGGTGGCAGTAAAAGGTTGGGAACTAGGGAGAGAGTATGGATTGTGTTAAAGAATCTTCCTATTTTTTGTAGAAGATTGGAAGATTGGGAACTAGGGAGGGAGACTACTGTAGATGATACTTTCTTGAAAGTTGAAATCGAGGTGGTTTCCCTATTCATGCTTCCTTCTTTGATTAATGTATACTTTGATAAGCATTGTGATGAAGTATCACTAAAGAGATGCATGGAGGATCCAAGAATCTGAATGGATAATAAAGGTTTCAGGGTTAGATGGGAAACTGAAATATTGGAAGCACAATAGGAACTTAAACTTTGTTAAAACTGGAATTCAAGCAGATGAAAAGAAAAATGAAGAGGGTGCTCGTAATAATCCAATTTACTTTCTTTTGAGGAAAATGTCTTTGGTGAAGCTGTTGTCTTGGATGTTGAAAGCATTACTTGGGCTGATGTTGATCTTGGATGTTTTAAAGCTGTTGGGAAGGCAGTTATGAATGCTAAAGGAGTCGTAGAGGAGATTATTCAAAAGAAAGAGCTTGATGTTGCTGGACATGTTAAGGTCAGAGAAAGCTCAAAGCTGGAAAGGAAGAAAGGCAAAAGACCAATAGAGCAGGCTGGAGTTACAATACTCAAGAGGAGTGCTAGAGGTTTGGAGGTAAAGCATCCATTAAAAGTAGTGTTTTCATCCCTGCCTTTTTAAATAGTTTGTCTCATAATTAGATCCATGAATTGGCTAGATGTTCAGGCTTTATTCCGAGTAACAACGTAGATGATATAGAGGAATTTAAAAACATAGAATTAAAGTGGGTGAACTCTTCTAAATGATAATAGTTTCTTGGAATATAAGGGGATTGGGCACTCTTGAGAAGTGCCTTAGGGTTAAAAATACACTTAACTCTATTAAACCTGATATCATTTTTTTGTAAGAACCAAAAATCTCAAACCCTGATGACAATATTTTTAAAAGTTTGAGTCAAAGTATAGTGGATGTTTGGAGTTGTATGGAGGATAGAGGGAGTGCTGGAGGTATTTTTATTAGTTGGAAAAGTGACAAATGGGTGTTGAAGCAGGAGGTTAAACAAAACCATTGTTTGCATGTGGCATTAGAAAATAAAGGGTCCGGAGTGATATATTTTGTACCCAATGTATAAAATCTGAACTCTAGAGAGGAAAGGAAACTATTGTGGGAGGAGGTTATTTAGTTTCAAAATTTTATAAGTGGTCCTTGGATTATAGGAGCGGATTTTAATGTAACAAGATTTGCTTATGAAAGAAATAGAAGAGTAGGTGAGTATAATAGTGATATAAAGGATTTTGGTGAGTTTGTTAGAGAGTGTAACTTAATTGATTTACCTCTTACCAATTGAAAATTTACATGGAGCAATGGAAGAGAATCACCTACATTAGTAAAGTTAGATAGGTTCTTTATTAATCCGGAGTTTGAAGACATACATCCACTGTCATTTCAGAAAGGTCTAGCCACTTCGGTTTCTAACCATTGTCCCATTGTTTTTTATTTGGGAGATAATATGAAAATGAAGGCAATTTTTAGGTTTGAAAAGATGTGGTGTTTGGAGGAAGGTTTTGATGATATGCTTAAAAATAAGTGATGTGAATTCAGGAAGATAGAAGATGCTGCTATATTATATGTAAGAAGTTGAAGTACGGTAGAAAATATTTGAAAATGTGGAATAAGGAAGTGTTTAGAAATATTAGATTAAAGAAGGAGAAGTTGGAGAATGATATTTTAGATCTTAATATCATGGAGGAGAACAGGGATCTAAATGAGGAGGAGAAGTCTTTGCTCAAAGAGAAGGAGAAAGAATTTTTGAGAGTGATTGATCAAGAGGAGGTATATTGAAGACAAAGATCAAGAACACGGTGGCTTAATGAGCGAGATAGAAATACTGGCTACTTTCATAGAATAGCTAATGGAAAGAGAAGATCAAATATGATTTGTAGTGTGGTTAGTGGTGAAGAGGAGATTTGTAGTCAAGAGGAATTAAACAATCACTACGCCATAGATTGCATACTGCAACACCCAAGAAGTGATGCAGGAAGTGCCAAAAAACGTTGCTGTAGGCTAAAAAAGGGCAAAGGCAACACTTTCTCGGTGATGCATTTTGCCGCGTTGCCCTAGAGTCAAAGGCAAAATCTTTGCGGCCCTAGGGCAACATCGGTTTTGTTGTTGCCACAGGTACCAAATTTACTAAAAAGTGGGCCCCACAATCTGGGCCCCAACATGTGTGTCCACATTGTGGGGCCCACTAATTATGCGGCCCACCTTTACGGAACCCTGTTGTGGGGCCCATATTCATTAATCTATGGTAACACTTTTACCATCCAATAGCAACACTTTGCCAGTTTATTACCACATTTAACATCACATACTACAACATTATATCATATCTCTGGCAACACCTTTTGCAATTTAAATTGGAAATGTACTACAACATTATACTACTGCAACATTATATCATATCTATGGCAACATTATACTGCAACATTATATCATATCTATGGCAACATTATACTGCAACATTATATCATATCTAATGGCAACATTACATTGCAACAAAGAACTTTTCATTTCAGAATAACCAGCAACAAAAGTTTTACTTAGTCAAGTACAAAATAACAAACATACTTAAAAACATAGCCGGTGTATTCATAGTTACAGCCAGTACATACTAAATTGGCACAGTTGAATTAACTGGATTGCTTATCATATTTACAAGAGCATTAGGGCAGTATTTAGCTATTGCAGTAGACAAGTTTTTCACAATCCCAGCATTGATATTGAAAAGATCATCCCTTGTCATTCCTGGCTTCCTTGGAACACCAGCGGGAATGATGACGAGATCAGCGCCTTCTAAAGCTTGAGCAAGGTTCTCCTCAGATGCAAATCTAGCAACCTAATTTAGTTTATAATGAGAAAAACTTGGTAAATAAAATGATTTATCTCCTATACTTCCAAGTTATTCACAGTAGGCCCTCTGAAGACTAAATCTATATCATAGCTACTGGAGTTAAATAGAGTTTACTTTTTATGTCGACCCTACAATTCTTTATATTTGAAAGTATCTTGTGTAGTTCCAGCACTCTATTTTTGCGCCAAAGATGAGTACATTTAAAAACCACTTGTTTTGAATTGTATTATTGAACAAATTTTATGCAGAGTAGACAACCTAACTTCAATTCTTATAACTGCATTGAAAGGCAAAATCAACTCTTTATACTCTTAGGATCGTGAGTGGCTAAAGGCTTTATTGCCCTGTGTGTGCAATAATAAACCTTACCGTTCACTGCAAACACGAACATCTATCAGAGGCAGTCCATGATCATAGTTCATGACGAAAGGTGAGATTGATAAGTCAATCCAGATACACACCAATATGTTTTACCTCATAGTAAATGAACAGCCTATAAACATGATAATTAAAGCTCTCCTGCTTTCAAATGTACAAATCAATATGCTTTCAAACTTACTGAACTTCTTCTACATGTTGATTAGTAGTCACTGAAAAACCTTTTAATCCTATATATATATAATAAAATTCCTTGGTTTTAACAGAAAACATAAACAATGGTTGAGATTTAACATGGGAATAATTTGATGCTCATCTGCTAGCAGATATGAAAATTTGTTCATGACATGTATGTACATTTACTCCTGTAAACTATACCTTATGTATTTGAGATGTAAAAACTTTTTTCAACATAGATTATTTACATGGTTATTGCCTAAATTCAATAAAATAAGATTATTTTGTGTCATTTCTATCCAGAATGATATTTATTAATAACATATGCCATCTACTAAACATTGGTATGTTAGGATTATGTCTAAGATTATACATATGATAAGCAATGCAAAGTATTAAAAGCAATGTTAAGTAGTAATGGTTGCCAAGTTTTTACCTTATACATATACATTTGATAAATTTGATAGTATAATTGTTGAATGTCGTTTTGTGAATATCATGCACACTTTAATAAGTTTGAGTAATTTAACACAAAACTAAACCAACCTTATTAATCTTTTGAAGACAATCCTTCATGCATTTTTATATGCAAATAAATTCACATTTTTACTATATCTTATATGGTTTATTTTTTTCCACTTACTTTGACTGCAGCTTCTACAAAATCATTTTCATTGAAGCTTTCTTCTTGACCATGCTGAAATCAAGTTGGTGTACGCAGTGGTGATATGCTGAATCTTCTATTAGTACTTTCTACTTTGTCAAAGGTTTTTCAAAATGCACATCTCATTTTTGTTAAAATTTCATTCCTAATTTTAGAATTTCATTTTTTTACCTTGAATTAATGTATTGCCTTATTGGAATATCAATGTGGCGAAGAAGGAGATTAAACATTTCAAGAAGGGTGATGTATGTGTAGAATTTGGATAGAGCTGGTTGGATTGATTATGAAAAGAAATATTAGAAAATTTTGTCAAAAGAGGAAGGGTCAGTTAATGTGAAGATGCAGTGTATAGTAGTTAGGATGATAAAGCTTGCTTGGAATACAATATACATTTCTAACTGCCAAGGTGAGAAATTATAGTTTGATTGTGATAAGATGCTTACTTAGTAAATATTACCATAAAACAGATCTAATGACTCATTTTTCCATCAGTTTAATTTAATGCACATATGATGTTTCTTTAATTTTTATTTCATAGGCTGATTGGAAACTCATGTGATGAAATTTTTAATACCTTTCCCATGAGTGTTTGAATGTATTCCTATGTGTGCAAATAGTTTGTGTTCATGAATACATGTAATGTTGACAATGTTTCCGTGTTGATTTTGCCCAAATATGGCTCCAACGTTTTTATTCATTATTCTATGTTACTTGACCGTGAACATCACACTTTTTAAGCTGCTAATGTTATAGAAAAAGATGCATTATATCAGCTGGTTCATGATATTAAGTTTCTTTTGGTTTGGACTATGGAGAGTGGTGAGTATTCCTAACAAGTCAAGGTAATTTACTATGCATAACAAAATTCATTATAGTTATGCCGTTATGGTACTTATGACTGTATAACCAAAGCTAATTTACTATATGTGTATAATACTAGAATCAATTTTTTCATTGTTCCATTTTTATTTTTATTTTTGTACTAGCTGTTATATTTGGTAGTGGTAGAGTACAAAAGATAAGTCATTTGAATTAATTTTTTTTACTGTCAGTTTTTCTGTGAGCATGCAAGAGTTGCAGCTCTACCAGGTAGACATTGTGTCATAAAGATCTATTCCAACTGAACAAAGCCTACGGGCCATGGGATAGCCTTTTGAAAAAGATATGCAATTCTTAAATTTTTTACCCAAAGTGGTGTTCAGTCCTGGATTAGGACAAATGCCTAACAAGCTTTGGTTTTATTTATTTGATGCTTTGTGATTTTTACATATAAGGGTATATGATTACTAATAGCTGTGTTGGATTAAAATTATATAGTGGCCACCTAGCCGATAATATTTTCAAATTGTGATGATATATATCGAACATGCATAAACTTCATGGATATAATGTTCAAATATACTTATGTTTTGTGTGGTGTGTAATGACAAAAATATAAACTTGATATGATTTGTATGACTGGAACACAAAAGTAATAAAAAAAGGTACTAATTTGGTGATACACACAAGATCTTTGGAACATCTTCGCACAATTCGCACAATTCTAACGTGCTTCAGTGAATAAAATATAAGATAAAATTCAACAGATAGGATGTGGCTTGAGTAATCTTCAAAAAATTGTAGTTTTTTCTGCTCTGTACCCAAATTCTGCAACGTACATGGTTTTTTGGTAAAATTATAAAATTGAATATTACTTAAATTTTGAAATAGAAAACGTTTTGTGCGTCAAATTTTAGTATTGAATCCAACTAACCTACCTAATACATCTGAATATACAAAGATCCACACCATATTTTCTTTACTCCATTCTCTTTCAAATTGACTGTAGTATAGATTTTTATGTCTAAATCCTCTTGCAAACTCAAAAAAAAATTATTTCATTTCATGCCATTATCAAAATTTTAGGATATAATTTTTGATCAATCGAACCATACTATCACCCTTCCCTTTTGTGATTTTCCACTAATGGAGAACCCTTACCTAATATTTGACACTAAAAAAAAAATCAAAATACACGTGCAATTTGTATAACAATCCCATAAATGATTACACTGTATTCATAATTCATAATTTTTTTAACTTAATAATTAAGATATTACAAATTTTGTAGAAATCAAGAAATACTTTTCACATTTCGAATACTTCAAAAATAACATGTTAGATCAGGACAAAAATAGACACGGAAAGATCCAAAACGCTAGATCTAAAATTACGATTAGAACTACCTCAGCATGAGTATTGATATGGCTGACGTCAGCTGCCACGTAAGGAGTACCAACAATATCATAAAGAGCTAGCTTGGTAACAAGAGGATTAAGCTTCATCAAAAGTGACAAAGGCGTCCAATCCCACCAGCGGCGCCGAGGATCGCAACCTTCCGCTCTAGTACGGAGGCGGAGCTGAATGATCTGCGGAGAATGGCAGCGCCACCTCTTCTTGCTGCGTTCTGCATAAATCTAAATGCTGATGGCGCCATTAAATTATTTTAGGGTTTGTTCTTTTTTGGGAGATGAAAGGAGCAATGAAAGTGGAAAAATAGGGGAATCAGGATATGGCCCAAATAGACGCGGGTTAGTAAAGTGTGCCTGTTGGATACTTTAATATTTTGTTAACTTTTGCCGCTTTGTTTTTGCTTCCCGCGTTAAAAATTATTTCAGCCCACTTTTTTTTCAGCCCGCACTCATTTTTTATAATATTTTTATAAGTCTATAGCTACTGTAACATAGTGTTGATATCTATGCTAACATCCTGAAGCTAATGTTGTAATAGAAAAAAATCAGCATAGCTATCGTTACATTGTAGCTAGCAACATCTTGTATTTTCATTGCAATAGGCCATCTATGGCGTAGTGAATTCTTTTACCGGTTGTAAGAAAATTTTTAGTGAGTGTAGGAATAAGTGGGTTGAGGTAGAATGGAAAAAAACTATATCCCGAAAGCTCAAACTTATCAGATCTTGATATTGATTTTTAGAAGAGGAAGTGTGGTGTGCATTCAATGAAATGCCAAAAGACAAAGCTCCAGGCCCAGATGGATTTCCAAATTTTTCCTTTAAAAAGTACTGGAGTTGGATCAAATGTGACATCATGAGAATTTCCAATGAGTTTCAAGGAAGAGTTTTGAAATTGGAAATACTTAGCTATGCAAATGTGGTTTTAATTCCAAAAAAGGATGGAAATGTTGCAGTATCAAACTTTAGACCTATAAGTTTATTGAATAGCATATACAAGTTAACTACTAAAGTGCTTGCCGAGTTGTTGGTTGATAGAGCTCAGAGTACTTTCATTAAAGGCAGATCTATCTTGGAGTGTGTGGCTTTGGTGCAGGAAGTGGTTTCTTATTGCTGCAAAAATTCAATTCCTTGTATTATTTTAAAGCTAGACTTTTCTAAGGCTTTTGACACTATGGATTGGAATTTTCTTATTGATGTTTTAAAAGCCAGAGATTTTAGTGATAAATGGATAAAGAGGATGTCAAGTATTTTTTACTTAGTAGATGTAACATTTTTGTTAATGGAGTAGTAGGAAAGGCAATTAAGTCTAGGAGGGGTTTGAGGCAAGGTGATCCATTGTCTCTGTTATTGTTTGATCTTGCAGTGGATGTCTTCACTCAAATATTGAAAGTAAGTAGTAATAATGGGATCCTAAAAATCTATGGAAGTGATTATGTTGTAGGTGGCATTAATCCACAGAATTATGCAGATGACACTATTATTTTTGGTGATCTTGATTATAAGTACATTGCTGCTCTAAAATTCGTACTATATGCTTTTGAAAGTTTATCAAAGGCTGCAAATTAATTTCCACAAGAATTCTATTATTAGTATTGACTATTCAGAATCCACTACAATGAAAATTGCTGAAATGCTTAACTGTAAAGTGGGTGATTTTATTCTAAGCTGTTTGGGTTTGTGTATAAAGCCAAATAAGCTTCAAAAATAAGACCGATACGTCCTAATTGGTAAAGTTGATAGTAAGTTGGCAGGATGGAAGGGTAGTTCCTTATCTAAAGCAGGTAGACTAATTAAGCACCATTGTCCAAGTGGTTAAGTGATTCGGCTTTGGTGCGAGAGGTCACAAGTTCGAAACTTGCATAGTGTGATTCGAACGTTTATTGACATGTGATATGTTGTCCCAGTGACATGTTGTATATAAAGTACCATTTCAAAAAAAAAAAGCAGGTAGACTAATTTTGGTGAATTCTGTATTAATAGCACTTCCTCCATATTGGTTTTCTTTTTACAAATATCCTAAATGGGTTTTAAATAAATTTGATGCTTCGAGAAGGAGCTTTTCCGGGACTGGTAAAAAGGAAACAAAAGCTTTAAGTTGCTTAATTTCATGGAATCAAGTGTGTAGATCTTATAGTCAAGGAAGACCTGGAATTTTAAATTTGTAGTATATGTACTCTTCCCAGCTTTGTTAGTGGATTTTGGAGATGGTTAGCAGTATAAAAGCTCCTTCGAAAGAATGGGTAGTCAATACTAGTTACGAAGGAAAATTTTCTTGGTTCAGAAAGCCAAGAACATATTCAATTTTCGTGAAAGGAGCTATGAGTAATATCCAGTTTTTTAATTGGGTATTAATATTGTTGTTAATAATGGTTGGAGCACTGTTTTGGTTGGATTGTTGGATTTTGTCAATTCTATTAGCTATTGAGTTCAGTGCTTTGTTTGAGGTAGCAAATAGAATGCACTGTAGCTGAAATGTATGATGTGAATGCAACAAGTTTTGAATGGAAACTGTCTTTAAATAGAGTGATAAAAGGAAGGGCTCTTTGTCAATTAATGAGGATTATTGAATTGTTGGAGAACTATAGTTTAAATGCTGAGAATGATAGTTTCGAATGGAGTTTGTGCAATAATAAAGTGTTCAAAGTTAACAGCTTATATAAGCTAATTAATTTTTCAAGAAGGAAGATTTTGGGCTTAAAGTTTATGTGGGATTTTAGGGGGGTTCCTACGAAGGTTAAACTGCATATGTGGATTATAATTCATGGGAAACTGAATACTGGAAGCATGTGAAAGTTAAAGAAGCTAAATATAGTTGAAATTTGTATATTTTGTGGAGAAGAAGTTGAAGATTACTTACATTTGTTTTGTGTTTGTGACTTTGCCCTCTATGTATGGACCAAATGTATGGTTCGTCTTGATAAACTTGAATTGAGCCTTTTTATTCATGACCAGTTTGATTTTTGGGTTATAAATGTGTTGACACTTCTAACAAAGAGGAGCTGAATAACTTCATTAGATTAAACTTTGCTTTTTGCTGGCTTTTGGGGCATGAGAGGAATGACAGGTGATTTAAAGAAAAACTCAAAAGTTCTAACTCCATCATCTTTCAAGTTCTTAAATTTGTTTATGCTTTGGCAAGTATTGAGAGGTGGAAATATGTGGAGAGGTTAGGAGACAACATAGCAACAAGGGTGACGAACAGAGGAAGGAGTGGCAATGCATGAAGTAGAAGTTTGATGCACATGTGGGTACTTTTGGTTTTGAGCAGCCGATGGTTTTTGGTGTAGCTATTTTTTTTTGTAATAGCTATTATATGGCAGTATTTTGTATGATTTTCAGTGGTGGCTAATGGTTTTTTTTGTGTGATACATATGTATAAATGACTATGATAGGTACCGGGTTGTATATTTTTTGTATGTGTTTGGTTGTACTGGGTTATGTGTTTGTTGTATGTGTGTTGTGATGTACATGTTTGGTGTTGTATGTTTGTATGTGTTTGGTGTTGTACTGGGTTGTTGTTGTAATGGGTTGTTATGGCGGTGTATGTGTTTATTTGTAAGTTGTTGGCATGAGTTTTAATGTGTAAGTTGTATGTACTTGTTTATTTGAAATATAAATATGGCGTGTACTGCTTGGAACTTCATGTAATTACCCTACTATTTTTATCAAAGAAAATCACACAACTAGGACCAAATATTTTTGAATATGCACAAAAACCAGTGATATTCACTATATATCCATTACTTACTAGGGTCTTATCAAAATTTTCATACAATTAATTGGGTGCCTGTTTAAAGCCATGAAGAGGCTTTCTCAATTTGCAAACCTTATTCTTCTGACCAAGTGCTATGTAACCAATATGTTGTTCCACATAAATTTCTTCCTCTAAGTCACCGTTAGTCATTTTTTTCGTCTGTGTGATGTACCACCAAAGCATGAGTATCATCCAAGGCGATTGAAATTCTAATCGTACCCACCTTAGTCAATGGGAATAAGTGCTGAAATAGTCAACATCTTTCTTTTATGTAAATCCAATGACTACTAATCTAGATTTGAATTTATTTACAGAACCATTGGTTCTTAATTTCTTTCGAAATATCCATTTAGTCCCAATCGGTTTGTAACCCATGTGTAAGTAAACTAAGTCCCAAGTGTAGTTAAATATTATAGAATCAAGTTGGGTTTTAATAGCTTCTTTCCAAAATTATCATCCCTAGAGTTACATGCCTGTTTATATGTATTAGGATCTTCCTTAGTTAAAAGTACAAAAAATAATGGTACCAT
Source organism: Allium fistulosum (assembly GCA_030737815.1). NCBI lineage: Eukaryota > Viridiplantae > Streptophyta > Magnoliopsida > Asparagales > Amaryllidaceae > Allium > Allium fistulosum. Next base: position 1,035,143,573 of record CM060902.1, on the reverse strand, counting down.
TACTCTTTTCACTATCAACGTTTACTACCCAAAAGGAAGTAATAAACTCTTGTCCAAAGCCACTCTATATACATTGTCATTCACTTTTCCTAAGTTCATTAATTGGATTCATTAAAATGGGGGGAGCTGATAGGGATAATGACACTTTAGAGTAATGGAAGAGCTAAAAGTGCTCTCATTATTGCAATTTTTTAAAAGAAATAATTTTCAAAGAATTCAACGTCTACAATTTCAAAAATTGTTCGATCATTTAAAGGAATGAATCTATATGAAACATTGTTAGAAGCATAGCCAACAAGAACACCATAAAATATTTTAGATCCCATATCAGTTTTTATAAAGTATGTTAGTCTCACTTTGGCTAGATAAATTTCAAAAAAAATTGGTTCGAAGGAAGATCTCCCTATAATACATAAGTGGTTTTATCCAGTCTTTTATGAGAAACTCTATATACTATATAACAAGCTGACAACACGACTTCCCATTACAAATGGTCAATCATAACAAAACTTAAAAGCTTTACATTTATCATGTTCTTAACAACACTATTTCTTTTCTCAACTACTCCTTTTTTTGGGGTGGGGGTTTGAAAGGAACACTAGTTTCATGGATAATTCTATTTTTCTCACAAAAGTTCCTCAGAAAATCAGTACAATCTTCTCCACACATATCATGCCTAAGCGTTTTAATATTTCATTCTATTTTCTTTTCACCTTAAATTTTAAGAACATCTCCACAATCTCATCATTAGACCCAAGAATATAAATCTTGATGTAACTTGAAAAGTCATCTATGAATGTTACATAATAACGTTTACCTCCTCAACTAACTATGTTTTTAAAATCTTCAAAGTTTGAGTGTATTAATTCTAGTAAATCTACACTCCTCTTAGTGACTAATTTAAAAGATTTCTTAGCTTGTTTGACATCGACACATAATGGACAACTAGAAGATAAAGTGCCATTTTCTGTTTGTAGCATGTTTAGTTTTTCAAGTCCTTTAATTTTGCCAATATTCACATGTTCAAGTCTATTGTGCCATAGGTCAATTGACTCTACCACATAAGCAAAAGTTGAAGTACGTTCATTACTAGAAGTAGTGTAGTTCAATACAAATAGACCATCAACAAAGTATCTATTTCCCATAAATACCTAATTCCTAATGATTACAACCTTATCAGACTAAAAAAGAAGTTTCCTGTCAACCTTGTTCAATCACCCACTAGAAATTAAATTTCTACGAAGGGAGGGGACATACAATACATCACTTAAAGCTAAATTTTTACCAGAAGTAGGTTTAAGGAGAACCTTTCATATGCCGAGTACTTCAGTAGTCGTAGAGTTTCCCATGACAACCTTCTCACTATCCTCTGCATCCTCAAAGTGAGGGAAAAGCTCTCAATTTGCATAAATATGTCATGAAGCTTTAGTGTCCAGTACCTAGTCAATCTTCTTGTCACCAAGTTGGCCTCCACAATAACAAGTATGATATCTTCATCCTCAGCAAGACTTGTCTGCAACTTGACATTGGTAGCAAGCTTTTGATTATGTTTTCCTTTTTTATTGGAAGCATTGATGCACTTTATGACCTTGTTTTCCATAGACATAACATAAATTCTTTTTATTTTTCATTTTTTTATTTTTATTGACAACCTTTTAAAGTTTCTAAAAAGCAAAATTTTGTGTTCCTTTTCTTTTGTTCTTGAATTTATCGGCATTAAAGTGATTACCAAATGTGGTAAGGAGACATTGTCAGCATCACTGAACATAACACTGAATTTATTCTTCAAACGTTTAGCTTCTTTAAATTTAATATGACCGATTAGTTCTTGAAATGATAGATCTTTGTTTCCGTGCTTGAGGTGGTTCTTTTAATCGCTCCATGATGGCGAAGATTTTTCCGGTAACATATTTGTAAAAAACCACTTCTATACATATACTACCAAAGAGTATTACTTGGTAATATTGTTTGGTAAAATGAATAATGAGGCGATATTGGACTGTCACACGTGAATATTCCTTCGTGCAGACACCGGTACTTATTTCAAAATCACATACTACTCTCCTACTCAATATCGGTAAAAAGCAATAAACATGTGTGTTTTTAGGATAGAACAATTTACAATATAAAACTATAATCAGCGAACACATAGTCATCAATAAAGTGATGACATATAGTAAATAACATATACAAGTCCTAATGGGTCAGTATAAAAGAGTCAAACCCTACTATCTCTCAAAACATATAGAACATAAATCGAATACATACATCTCAATGACATTAACATACATGAGGCTTCATAAATACATAAATATTAATCAAATCTACTAATAACTAGCCTTCATAACTAAGCCCATAACCATAAGCTAGTCTCTTCGTCCCTGAACTTGAATTTACTCAAACTAACCTGAGTATTACATAAATAACACTGTGGTCAGACTATGTTTAGAACGAAGATGTCAATATATCATAGAAATTGGCATGAAACAAGGGGTGTGTGTATCTCAAATTGTAATAAAGAATTTCTAATCCCTCAACATATGCTTAGGTATAATTATCCATATAAATTAAAGTCAAGGTACAAATCAAATAGTATAATATGAGAAATGGGTAAAACATCTACACATCCAACTATCACCAATACATTGGAAACCATTGAGTAGCATAGGGCTAGCACACAATAATGTCCAAAATTATCTCTTAGATAATCATAAGTAGACATACCTAGGTCTGTCATACTCAAATAGGTAAAAAAACAAGTATCCATAAAACCAAACATACAACAACAACACATACCAACATAAAATAGGCGAACACCTTAGTGCAACCTTGATTATCCTCGATAATCGCATGTACGGAGATCGACCATACATTGGACACAAAATCTCAAGTATATCATCTACTAATCATCATGCTGCATTAAACTCAAAGAGGTATACAAATGTTGTATGTTTATCTATTGCACAACGTAACTATATGGGGGACTGGCAACCACTCACTAGCTCCAAGAGACTATATACGTGTCCATTCGGCACTTCTCCTGCAGTCTTTAGTCACCTCGACTGCCATCATGATCCAATTATCCATCAAGTGCAAGTCTATGCTATGTATTGGTCACAACCCAGCAAGTGCCACAAACATTAATAGACTTCTAGCCTAAGTACATGGGTTAATATAACACAAGGTGTGTCACCCCACAATCAAGCCGCTAGGACGGATACTACCCAAATTTAGTCTACCCTTGACAAAAATAATAGAACTACACAAAAATGATAGACATCCATATATATATATATATATCACTAGGTACATAGCCATAGGCACACAACCATACTCACCATACCAAGCACTACCTCATATACACAATATATGCAATATCCTAGTATTATTATCCACGTTCGAGTGTTATCTACTCATAAGAAGTAATCAAAAAATATATTAACTTTGATGTCCTATACAACCAGATGTTATTCACACGTTTACTCAATGTTTGTACACTGCACGCACTTCATCCTAAACTATTCTATGTAACAAGTTCGAAGAGTAACTGGAGAAATACTACAAAACGTCGCATACCAAACGGTACTATAACTCCATTTACTCAATATCCTTACCACACATAAGATATAATCACACAAAGAACACCATCATCTATAAAAGAGATTTTATTCATAGAAAATATATTAAAACTTCCTAAAGCCTTTATATTATGGGGCATTTCACTAGAAGGACAAACTTTGCAGTCCAATTAGTTTCTAGGACACACATTTACAAAAATTAATTTCAATGCCAAAGTCAGCAGAAAAATTACTTTTAAGGACAAAGTCAGCAGTCCAATTACTTTCAAGGACATAATTTCATAGGTTTTTAGGTCTTAGAAACTAATTATTTTGCATTTTGTCCTTAAAAGTAATTATTTTAGTAGTATGTCCTAGAAACTAATTGCACTTGCTAAAGAGGCCCTTGTGGCTAATTTCCACATATATTATTTTAAATACCCTTTTCTTCACTTATTTAAAACCAAAATAAGGATTTCAATCCTTTCAATACATTTCAAAATCACATTTCTATATTTAAAGTCACATACAACTCATTTATAATCAACTATCATTTATAAAAATCACCCCACTATTTTCTATAATTGAATATAATTTTTAAAGGAATCTATAAGCCTCTAAAATCAACTCCTATTTGCTTTAAATAATAGAATATATTTTAAAATCTCTTCCTTATTCTCATAATCTTTAAAAGCCCTTTTAAAATCACTTGATAGCATTTATAAATCATTCCATAATTTTCTATAATTAAATAGAATTTTCAAATAATTATTTAAAGCCCAAAATAATTTCTACCTATTTCTAAAGCACAACTAATTAAATAATTAAAATTTAATTAAAAATAATTTTACAAAAATAATTTTATATTTGGAATGCATGAAATTTCTACATTCAAATTCATATTTTACATTAAGTTTTAAAGAATTTTTTAAACTTCTACACAATCATTGCCTAGAGCAACAGTGCTCTAGGTTTTGACCACCGATCGATCGCCTCCCCGGGGGTGTCGACCACTAATGAAGCCTAGAGTAGTGTAGTTTCAAGTTGGGAGCTATTTTGCTCCTTTGGTCATCATTTCTTCTCTCGTTTCCTTCTCTGATAATTCACAACTTAGAGCACACACTAAAGCAATAATTCGACACTCAAATGTACACAACAAACATTACAGGATTGATGCATTTTTCTAACGTAAGCAACTGACATTGAATGGGCTCTAACATGATTTAAACAAAGATCAACACAAATTTCACTAACAAATCATCTCTATTCATCAAAGTACCGCATTCATTAATTCTAAAGTAACGAATTACTCACCTTTGCCATAGCATGCATAAAACACTTCACTGCTCCTTCAAACTCTTTCTCCAAAGCATACTGTAAATTACAAATTACCTTCAAACTCAATCAAAATCCAACTTTGATAGATACTGGGGGTTTGGTCCTTGTTGAGAAGCATATATCATAATTTCATAATTTTTGAGATTTTATTCGAATTATTAGGAATTTTTGAAAGTGAATTTAGGGTTGGAATTTTGGTGCAGGATAATGAAAAATGGAATAATGTGCTTCAGGAGATGGGTTTGAAACAAATAAATGAATTCTCTACTTCTAAAGAAAGATGAAGTGGTGAAAATATCTTTAACTCCTCTTTTCTTTAATTTGGGATGAATGGGCTTCACTATGAAATATTTCTTCACTCATTCTCTCTTTTTTTCCTTTATAAATTAATTTTTTCTTCTTTTTCAAAATAATATCAAATCCCAAATAAAAATCATATTTACTTTCAACTAGTGTTTAGTCATCACTGTATACTTTTACAAAAAAAATTCATTAATCTCCCTAGTTCAATGATAATAAACTCAAATCACAATATTAGGCCTACTATAGTAAAATTATTCATTAACATAAATAACTGGAAAAAAAATTTCTTCACTATAATAAATTCCATAATTATTTTGTTTGTTATTATTCAAGTTTATAAAGTTATTAAACCATTTTTAATCTATTTTAAAATCCTTTTCAAGCTTATAACATTAATATTAGTTCAAAATTATCATATATTAATAATTCATAACCTCAAAAATATTTAATTCCAAAATAATTCATTTCATAATCATTTTAATAGATAATTTCCCCCAATATGAATAAATTTCACCAAATAAATTATCTTTTTACCAAATCCCATCAATAGATATTTTATCAACTTCCCAAAATATTTCATCATTCAAATCCCAAATAAGTATCTATATTACCAAATTACAATAATCTCCAATATTATAATTTAACCTCAAATTATTCACATTTATCATTTAAAATCCATTTAATTAATTAAATCTCTGCTATTAATTTTAATTAATTGATTTTCGACATCAGGTTGTTACAACATTAGCATGCAAGATCTCACGCATCTTCATTATTTCGTTGAGTATATCGAATACTGATCATATTCATGAATTTGCTCAATTATTGACTTGTCATCGGCCATTTGAATTTGCAACTATTTATCGACCATGTATTTTCTCTTTCTAGCATCATCAGATTTATACTTATTTTCTAATGTTTCCAATTAATCTTAGACGATTTTTGATCACCGCATGTATTTGAACACATGTTCATTGACCAGCTTGTTATTCTTCTCGAATTTCCTTCTGATTTCGTCGTTAGTTTTCTTTGTCATGATAGTTTGTTGGGCAGTTTCGTTTATAGTTGAAGCAAGCGGTGATGTTTGAAACATCGTTAGAGGGGGTTCAATATACTAAACACAACCGACTTCCAATTGTTTGAACAAGATGATTAGGTTTTGGGACCAACACTTGCAGTTGGTGCCATACAAAACTTCAAATCTGGAGGGGTCAAAAAAATTGTGATCGATTAGAAGAACCATTACTCTTTATTGTAGGTTTCGCTTTCAATTTGTTGGAATAAAAAAAAACAAAGAGTTTGAAGGGAAATGTTTTGTTATGGACTAACACGAAATTTGTGCACGACTATGGTTCAGTCGTTGAATTTCGTTCGCTCATCAAGACTAACACAACAATCTTCAAACTTGTCCACTCAAGGTTGAAAAAGTAGAAAAAGGTACAAAACCTTTGTTCAAGAATTTTAGAAAATGTACAAGATGAATTTTTTTCTGTCAAGTGAATATCAATAAATAGACGTGAGTAGAACCTGTAACACATAATTCAAAAGGATGTAAAATGTGAACTGTCAGGCATGGGAAAAAGACAATGTTTTGTTGTAAAATATAATTTCAGTCGAATACACCGGCAACGATTGACTAAACAAAAAGACCAGTTTTTTCAATTTAAATTCTTGGTTCTTCGGTTTAGATATAATTCGAAACAATAAAAATAAAATGATGGACTAAGTGAAGCCAATTAAGTTTCAGTGCTAAGTACACCATTAAAGCATCATGTTTGTTCATTCGATGTAAACTTGTCATCCATATCTCACGCGCTTAATCAAACACCAGTTGAAACAATAATTATTTGCATGTTCAAGATGGTTAAAATGAAGGGCGATGCGGAAGAAAAGAGTTGTATTGTGCAACGGATACAGACATAAGACGCAGAAACAATAATTACTTGCATGAGTTTAATAGCAATAGACCTGAAGTAGTACAGGAAACAGTACACGTGTAAAAAGTAAAGAGTGTCTGAAGAGGTGTGGGTACACATCCCTCGTTGCGACCTGCACACCCACACACGATGTCCCTCATTCTTCATCTTCTCTTTCCACATATTTCCATTTACTCAATCAACCCTCCCTCGTGCCTCCACTGTTTTTTCCACATTCCTTTACGTCTTTTCCCTTTATTTACTCTGCCGGTCATGAACTCGTCATCTTCTGTATTTTTTCTTTTTCTTTTTTTATTTTTATTTTTGCTAATTATAATACATAAGATATAAGATTGGGTATGTATTAAAAATATAAAACATCTAATAATAAGAATAACATACTATAAAAGAATAACCATGATCAAGTTTTAAGCAAATAGTGAGTATAAACAATTTATGAAAACCCAACTGTATTTTTCTACCATATCTCTATCTGTTTAGTAAAGCATGATTGGATATCAGTACTCGTCAAATGACTAACTGGTTGACCACCACCTAAGTTCAAAATCATAATTTATTACAGATGTAAATTTTGATTGTGATACCAACTCTTCTCTTTTTGATTAGCATGTATGCTTAAAATAAACGTTATTATACGTAATACGAACTGATATAACATTTGTTAATTCGGTTAAAATGTCAAACATATCGTTATCATGAAGACCCAAATGAATCGCGTACATGAATCTACGTGCAGATAGTTATATATCGAGATCTAAACATTCATGAAAGATTTAATAACGCATAAAAATATTTAGAAAACAAATAAATAAATAAAAATAGAAAAGATAATAAGGAATCAATGCACACAGTGACACACTGGGACAAGTCAGCTCCAGAATGATATGGCTGTCTTAAATCTATGACAAAATCTACAATTTGAACATTTTATTATTATGAACCTTTAATTATGAATACGCAAGTGATTTGATGTAACTGGCTAAACCATGTTAGCTTGACACATTCAATTAGTTAAAATATAAGCACGCAAACACTATAACAGTGCTATTAAAATTAAATAACTTGCGTGTTGGTGAATGGGATTAGTTAGAATATGACTATCAATAGTTAAAATGTTCAATTTCTGCATTGCTGGTCAAAAGATGTATAGTAAAAACTCATCTTCCTCTGTGCAATACAAAACTTGTGAAGACAAAAATAAACAAATATTCTTTTACTCGATTTGCATCATCAAAAAGAGATTAAAATGTTATCTGATTTGATTCCCATAATCATAATAATAAGGTACCGAGTCTTTCATTTAAATTTAACCTTCCAACAGGGTATGGTAAATTGGTAATAGCGTCTGAAATTGGAATCTTTAAGCAGGGTGGTAATACAGAAAATAATTGAATATTATGGAAATAAAGAGAGAAGAGGACGTGAAACAGAATAAAAAAGAATAGAGAAGACGACGGGTACCCGTACACATAAGAAAGAGAGATTGAGAGAGAAAGAAAGAGGAAGAGGAGGGTTCAATGAATGAATGAATGAACCCGACAAATGAGTCCACGATTGAGGTGTCAAACATGTGAGTTTCGTGCAGCCTTCTCTCTGTTTTACTTTGACACGGACCATTTTGTGTCAGCCCCAGACTTACATATATCGACACCATCCATGTGATTTTCTTGGTTTCATTCGTCATTTATGTACCAATTTATACTAAATATGTACCTGCCTTTACTGATGATAACTACGGACGTATGAGGTAAATCAACGAACTGTTCACCTCCACGACCTCGGTGAAATTTGCTTCAGGTAAATGATAATGGCCCAGCATCTTCCAAATTTTAAACAATACAACACAAACTATTTGTATCATCTGAACACAGCGTTGCAAAAAAAAGTTCCCTAATGTTCAGCTGGTACAAAAGCATCTCGAGCAGCTGGTATAATTTGAACCTGGGCTTTTACTCCTTTGTTCCAAAGGCACAACCATCCAACCTAAGAAGCAATTTATAAACAAACAAATAGCGGATTATTTAATTTGCAATTTTTTGTAGTCATTGCTACAAGAGATTCTACGGTGGTTGCCCACCAAGGTGGGTTGCCCTATTCGAAAGCCTTGCTCGATTGCCTTGAAATCGGCCTTGAGTATGACACATGCCCTGCCTCATTTTTTGTATTTCCTTTATGAAAAATGATACTTTAACTAAATTTTATTTTTTTTACATAAAAAATGGCTACTTTGCTCTATCTAAAAGTATCAAAAAGTCATGTATAGAACATTGCCCTATCTGAATTCAGTGGCTAGCTCCGCCACTGTTTAAATTGTCTTCAAAAAACCTATTATACTATAAATGTGTTATCCATCTATGTGACCAGGCTACATCTGACGGGTCAGAGCGATCGAACAGAGAAATTACTACGCAAGAATCAGAAGCGATAACTACTAAACTCATAGTTCGAGTAGGACCAATAGATAAAGCCATAAACATGCCAGAAGCTCCTAAAATAGCCAACAAACCATCATGCCAAGGCCCAAAACTCAAGATCCACCCAAAGGGATGGGTCGGCACCGATCCATGAGTAAGAATCGGTACCGCTCCCCAACTCCTCCTCAAATTCATCAATACTTCACATGTGAAGTTAAAGTGTCCTTGAACTAACACATGATGCATGCAGTGGTTCGCTAGCAAGAAACAACTCAAACATTCGATAGACAAGTCAATTGCTATCAACCTACGTTCAAACCGAGGAATTCGATTACATCCAAGCTCGTATCGATGCAACTAGACACCAAAAACAAGGGCATACGCCAGATAATCAACTAGACAACAAGAACAAGGGCATAAGCCAAATAAGCAACTACGGCAACTCAAAGAAGGTATCCCAATCAATTTTATGGATCAATATCGATCCCTGCTCATGGATCGGTACCTATCCCCAAAACTTGATGACATGGCCACAGTCTTCTCCAAGCAACTTTTTCCTAGACGAGGAAAATGTACATGTGAACGTGGTGGAGATGATTTTGACGACCTTTAGCTATAAATAGAGCGGTAGAGTAATGTTTTGAGGGATCTCTTTCAGTTGTGTATGAATTTACACATCCCTCTTGTAATTTCAGGGATCATCATCAATCCATATAAACAGCAACAAATCATCAATAAAGTTAAGTGGACGTAGGAAACGATTAGCCGAACCATTGTAAATTTTGTGTGTCTTGTTATTTCTCATTTTAATTTACTTTATTCACTTAATTCTCTACTTTCATTCTCTGGATGTTTGTGCCTCTTTTTTGTATAAACATTTTGGTGCTTTCACTGATAATATTCGAATTTTTTAACTTGATACTTGAAACGGGAAATTATAAAAGATGACGAGACCATCAACCTGGAAAACTGCCACAGGAGGAAGCCAACAAGAAATGGAGCAGCCAAGAAGTGTCCTCGGGATCCAGCCCTCTTCCATCTACATAACCAGAGATGAGTTGGAGACGATGATGACAGAGATGCAGGAAAGAACGATATCCCGCCAGGAAGAGATAATGGAAGGATTCTTTAGAAGAATGGAACAAAGAACGACGATTGGAATAGCTGAAAACTAGAACGAAGGCTAGAAGGCAGGACAAACACAATTGGAATCGAACCAGAGCACGTCGGAGCATACCTCGTAGAAGAACCTTGGATCGGTACAGATCCAAGGGTACGGATCGGTACCAATCTAAGGATCCATTAGGGCATTCTGACTTGAATCCAGAACTTGGAAATACTCATTTGAGGAATGTTGGGGAACATCAGAATGTGAATCAAAACACAAACGTACCGCCGGAGGAGTACGTGCTAGAATTTCCCCGTAGGAATGGGGGGTAGACTAAAAATGTGGAACGGAGAATTCCATTAAATGATAATAACAAAATTGCTAAGATAGTTAGACGAGCAATGAGAGAAGGGCCGCCAAACCAGAGCATGGAAGACGTGGCCAGAAACCCATCCACTCTTAATATCTGATATGCAGGAAATCCCCCCGATTTCAAGCTGCCGACGTTGGATTTGTACGATGGAAAAACTAATCCAACAGCTCATCTAATGAGATACATTCGACATATGGAGGTATTGAGTACATCATAAGCAGTAATGGGACAGTGTTTCCCTTTTTATTTAACAGACTAGCGGCAACGTGGTTTTGACGGCTAGAAAATGGTTCCATTAGCACATGGACCAAGTTAGTAAATAGATTTATGTGGCAGTTCAAAATGCATATTTCATGGCCAAAGAACGTAATGACATTATCAAGCATGAAGTAGAGGACCGGAGAGACCTTAAGGAGTTATTTGACTAGGTTCAATGCAACAGCCGCTGCATTTCACCGGCCCGATAAATCAGTGGTTTTGATGGCAGCAGTTTCAGGAGTTGCTAGTAAAATAGATTTTAAGATTGCTTTAGAAAGAGATCCACTGATGGATTCTGTAGAATTTTACCGTGAAGCTGAAAGTACTTGCGTCAGGAGGACATTGAGGATAAGAAGGCAGAAGTTAATAATGTGAATGGAGGAGCACCATCCGAAGAAGGATTCGATAAAGATAAAAGAAAACGAAAGGCTGATGATGGCTTTGAAGGACCAAAGCGGCAAAAGAGTGAACCAAAGTTCTGTTCTTACACAAAGTTGAACGAAACTCCGAAGAGGATTTACTTGGATATCGAGGGCAGATCCGCCCCCCCCCCGAAAACCGATGAGAAGAGAACCCACCGATCGGGAGAGAATATCAAGAAAATACTGCCTATTCCATGTGCTGGATGAGAATGAAACAAATGATTAAAGGCACCTTCGCGACCTGATTGAGAAACAGGTTAGGAACAACCAGTTGCAACTATACATGAGAAACCAAGATGCAGTGGTGGAACAGGAGTAGCCATCATCTGCTGCAAATGGAAGTGGCTTTAGATCTAGGTCGAGGATAGTTATCTCATAGTCGGGACGGTAGGGAGTAAGGTTCGATTTCCATACTTTGCATTCTATTTTCAAAAAATGATGCGATATTACAGTCAAGTCACTTACTCATGAATGGGACCTCGATCGGTCTTTAGGCATGCGCTAAGTCGAATGTTGGGTCGTAACACCTAAATTGATGTTGTAATGTATGTTTGATATTTAAATTGGGATTCTGTAAATGCTAGATTTTAAAAACCACACGAACCTGATAACTGATATTAATTTTGAAGCACCAACGAAAGTTTGTCGCCCCCTAATATTAGTTTACAAATAGATTAAACGCGGTTGCTTCGACCGGAGAGACAGAGCTACAAACCGTAAAGTACAAGTTCCTTTGTCGGAGAGCAATTGGATTGGACTTGTATGAGAGAAAGTCCCACCATTGGAGAGTGATCGGATTGGCCTTGCTTGGATGTTGAGTTCCCTTACCGGAGAGCGAGCGGATTGGACTCGGCAAGGATCCAAAGGGATCGAACCCTAGTTTGGATGCTTGACGATCGGGAGAGATCATTGATTTAATGAACGATCCAGAGAGATCGAGGTTTAACTATCGACCCGGAAAGGAAACAGATTCAATTAACGATCTAGAGAGATCGAGGATTAACCTGATGATCCGGAGCGGTCAGGAATGGAATTGGTCATCCAGTACATGACCCAGAGAAATCAAAAATTAGACTTTGGTTTTGAACACCACTTTTCTTGAAACAATTCGGTAGCAATTATTGAATCGAGTCGCTGATTTTGATACATGATTGTTAACTCCTGGATGAACACGGGACGATCCTGATTTGTGATATACTACATGATATGATGATTCCGTAGGAACACAAAATGATGATTATTTATGACTAACACTCGAGTCCTTAGCTATAATAGTCTGGAATGGCCTTTTGATTTGTAGGTGAATGCGATGGAACTAGACGATTCGCCGCTGTATGGTCAGTTAATAGCCAAAAAATTCAACTACTTGAAAAAAATCGGTTTAGATATTTGTGCTTGAGGAAAGCATACCTTCTATTTATAAGGCATGCTTTGGGGGGCAAATGTTATCCAGCTTTGTGACCAAGCTACATCTAGATGAGTTAGAACGATCGAACAGAGAAATTATCAAGCAAGAATCTAGAGCAATAACTGCTAAACTCGAAGATCGAGTAGGACCAACAGATGAAACCATAAACATGCCAGAGGCTCCTAAAATAGCTAACACACCAGCAAGCCAAGGCATAAAACTCAAGATCCACCAAAAGTGATGGATCGATAACGATCCATGAGTAGGGATCGGTACTGATCCCTAACTCCTCCTCGGATTCATCAATACTTCACACCATGTGAAGTTAAAGTGTCCTTGAACTAACACATGCAGTATGAAGTGGTTCGCTAACAAGAAACAACCCAAACTCTCGGTAGACAAGTCGAGTGCTATCAACCAACGTTCAAACCGAGGAATTCAATTACATCCAAGCTCATATCGATGCAACTAGACACCACGAACAAGGGCACAAGCCAAACAAGCCACTACAACAACTCAAAGATGGTTTCCTAATCAATCTTATGGATTTTCGGTTTTTAATTCAAAAAAATAAATTAAAACCGAGCGACCATTTAATGGGCGCCCGATCCTAAACAACAATTTAATGGAAGACAAAGAATAGATGCCCATTAAATGCTCGCTTAAAACCATATAATTTAATATATTTAATGTTCAGGCGCCCAATGGACGCCTAAACCTTATGTGTCTATTAAATGATCGCCTAGTTGTTAGGCTTTCCTCCTTAATTCAGCCATGAATATTCGGTACCTTGAATATTTAGAGCTGAATTAGTTAGAGATGCCCTTACCAGAATACAACTTGTACGGCTATATCTATAAGATTAGCTAACGTTCTTATATATATTTCATTTAAGAAGGGATATAAGAACATGTAAAAATACATTGAACATGGACCGACAACTGAAAATATGTAGCTAACTAAAAATTGAGAACTATATACATATGAAAGCAATCGTGCAGGTAAAAATGTTAAAACAATTGAAAATTAATAGAATATGCTACCAATTCTCACTACACTACAACAAAAATACCTTTTTACAACATCAAAAATCATTGTGATATATGATTCGCAACCTTTATGCAAACGTTGCTTTGGGCAAAGTTGTAATAGAATCGGCGTCTTACACAACCGTTTAATGATGTTGCAAAAATGGTGTAATAAATTCGACTAAAACTATTTTTAGATGTTGCAACAGAGTCAACTGCAATAATTTTTTAGACTTGGTGCATGATAATAACTAATAAAATGAATTTTTATAAGCTAACTTACCAATTAGAAATACTGAAGAAAAAACAACTAAAAAGAGAATAGTTCATGATCTTGTTTTTAGTGGTAAACTCTTCATGGAAAGTAAAACATATAAAATAATGGAATAAGTTGAGTTTACTTTATTAAAAGACTAATGAAGAAGACTAAAACTGTATGTTTAAAACAAAAAATTAGTGAATTGGGATTCCCAATGTATGGTCACATTGTCATTCACCATATACCAAAAACGAATATTGAGAATGTGAGGATATTTATTGTGAATACACTTTCTCTAACACATACAATAATGAATGATATTCTTAAAAAATATCGAGTGCTTTACACGAAGTGAAAGAACAATAGATCGACAAATATCAGATGATATATCGATAATGATATTTAAAGTAATATTTTAAAAAAGTATTGGCTTAGCAGAGGCATGAGATATATCAGCAATATTATCCGATATTAATTACATAAAGTATAAAATTTTGATTATGTAATTAACCTAAATGTATGAACTTAAATGTGAAATGTTAGGAGACAACTGAGTAGTTATTTGCAAATAATTGTATATATATTTTTAAATGTACGTACCAAAATGTAAAATGATGGCTTAGAATTAGTAAAATAAGTGTAATTTGGTAATTAAAAGATTAAAAAATAAAATATCAAGAGAGAATCAAGGATAAACAGAAAACTCATAGAACTAATAAGAGACTGTTATCCCGCCTTTTGACAAGCTCGGTCTCCATCTTCTCGAGCGCTTTGGCTCGCTCAGCAACCACCTTAGATGCCTTCTCCGCAGCCTTTACCCACTCTTTGTACTGAGTGTAGATTTCATGAATGTACTCATGCATCGTGTTTTCCACTCCAGACGGAATCCTTTTCAAGTGTGGTGGGAAGACATAACCGTCGAAACAGATGTTCGGAAAATCCTTCTTCATCTGAGCTAATTTAAGGGCCCCTTCTCCTGTGGGCTCCGTAGGGACTTGCTCTGTAACCATGGAAGCCGTAGTCTCGATTCTCTGAAGATGAGTTTCGGACCGAGAAGCATGAGAGGACGGCCTGTGACGAGGAAGCTCTGGTGGATATGAAGTTTAAACGGGAGGAGGAGGTGGAAGTCTAGGAGGAGGAGAGCGTGATCTGGATCGATGTCTATACTCCCTGTCACGCCCGTACCTGTCCTGATTAGCATATTCACGATCGCGATCTCTATCTGAGTCCCTCCTGCGGGAATCATAGTAACCAGAAGCCTTTCGGGCTGAGCGAAGGTTACCGAGCATAGATCCTCTGCCAGACATAGTACCTAAAAATGAAGAACAAGGAAAGAGTTAGTAACTTCTTAAGTTGGTCGAGTTACAGTCGTGAATTGTGCAGTGTAGTGAAGTGTATGCATGTGCAACCCCCCGACCAACCGAAAATGTCGGTTGCACTCGTAGCAAGCGACCCGCTCAGCTTAAAAGAACTACCAAGTCCCTCCGTCCCAGCGTCGTGTGGAGACGACACGAAATCCGGGATCGGAATATTAGCAAGCCCTGCAAAGGGACTCTCCACTTGCGGGAGAGGAGCCTCTGAAATTCTAATCCCCTGGAAAGGTAAAGACACAACCACCGATTTAAATCTCTTAGATTTAGGGCGTTTGTGAGTAACAACCTTGCCTTTTCTCTTTCCTCCGGAATCCTGAACATCGGAAGGAGACCCGGCCGGGAGCTCAGTATCGGTGGGCGTTCTTTCTGGATCAACTTCTTCGGTGATCACGACTGCGGGCGCTTTGCGCTTCACCCATTTCTTTGGGACCACTCTATGTATCACTTCCAGATGTATGTTCTGTCTCCGTTCTATCAGCCCGACAACCCTCAAATTCCTGTCGGTCAGGACTAAGTCTATGTGTCTCTCTTCGCCCGGAAACGCTTATAGAATCCGAACAAGCTCTCTGAAGTATCCGCCATCGGGACGAGAGATGGAGGCTACAGGAAAGGAAAAGTATGTCAGTTTTAAAGTCAGTTACTAGTATCTCAATGATTCAAGAGAGAAGTGGCAACACTTACGTCTATCCAACCACCGCCCAACAAATCCCGAGGGGCACCGAACGTAGAACCATTCAGTTATATAATAACTTAGCCTTCCCCAAGAGCCCTATACAATGTGGCAGCTCCTGACCACTTCCAGGAAGGTGAAAGGGGGCTGTCTCCACGGCTCTTGACATTGAATAAATATCGGATCTTGATCGGCTTTGGCGGTCGAAAGAGGATCTCCATAAAGAGAACAAAGATGCTGTTCAATAAGGCATACCCGTTGGGGTGTAGCTGAGATGGAGCTATGCCGAGGAACGATAACATCTCCCTTATATATTCATTGAAGGGAGGAAGTGTCCCTGCTATGCACGCGTGATGGTTGAAAGCAGTAAACCCCTCCGGGGGATTATGTGGCCTGTCAGTTGGCCCAGGAAGTAGCACGTCGTCAAGCGACAAACCATGCCTTAAGAAAATCCGTCCTAACATATCTTCGGAGATACCCGACGGCACGGAATCTGTTGGATTGAGAATAAACCGAGCACTCGGACGCTCATCCGGAGCTGGCTCTATGACTTCGGCTTCGATAACCGATATCTCTATGGTTAATTCCGGCTGCTGAGAACTTGAAGGATCCATAACTAGCTAGCTTATAAAAAATCATTGTTAAACTGACAAATAACACTCGTGCATCCCCCAGTGTAAAGTGTGTGAGCGTGTTGTGCAGTGAAGTACTGTATATTATTTGGAAAGATTAACCGGATTGAGGAAAACGTGTAAACGATGAGGCTTCGGAATTCAGTCGGAAGGACCGTCATTGCTGACCGTCACAACCATGCCATCCAGTTATTAGCTATCAGACCAAGTTAAAAAGTGTTATTATTTTAAGTTCCAGTTTCATCGATGAACTTCAATAGGCACTCAGGTGGGCGGTGAAACAATTAAGTCCAGTTAAGAAAATCTGAAGCTCGTCGGAGCTAAGTGGTCAAAGGCACTAGAATTTTCGGTATCGTTGAAATTAAACCAATGGTCAAACGTCAAAAGTTCTAGTTCAAGGAAATTATTCAAGTTCAAATTCGAATCGTTCACTAAGGCTCGAGTTCGAATCGATCGTTCGGGAGTGTGCAGTTCGACTCGATCCAAGACCATGTCCTTCGACTCGGTCCGAAGCCACATGCTTCGACTCGCTTCAAAGCCTCTGCTTCGACTCGATCAAGAACTACGCAGTTCGACTTGATCTCCAGGCACTCCGCTTCGAACCGTTCCAAGGCCTCTATTTCGACTCGATCAAAAGATATACTTTTCGACTCAATTCGAGGCCATCATTTCGAGTCCATCAGGCGCAACCCCTTCGTATCGATTCATGAATTCAGAGCGCTCAATTCAAAGCGAAGCTCCACCATCGATCGACACAAAGACCTTCGCCTCATCATCTCGAAACCCATGCTCCATCGACACGAAGCGGAGGCCAGAGAGCGTTCGATCGACCACGACTTTGATTGATTTGATAAGAAAACCCGAGCTTCATCGTTTACGCGTGGATTCGTATATTGATTACCTAGATCTGGAAGTTAAGTTCAAATGGTTGAAGATAGGAATCGATTTGAAGGCAAAGGTTTTTTCTCTTGAAATGCTCTGGAACGATACGAAGGCAAGGCAGATAAAGATGAAAGGTAAAAAGTGAAAAAATGGCTAAGTACGAAGTATTTATATGGACTCGAAAGCAAGGGGAACAAACGATTCGAATCCCAGTGGAGTCGAACACGTGCTTCGACTCCCTCTTTAGTGCATTGATGCAGAGCTCCCTTTCGTATCGTTTTTCCTCGACTCCCCCTCCGGTGCGGCAAAACAAGCAGTTCGAATCCATCAGGGAAGCCCATTTCGACCCGCTCGACCAAATGCTTACTTCGACTCGCTCGATACGGGCACACTTCGACTCGCTCAGTTCAAAGCCATCAGGAAAATTCATTTCGACTCGCCCCGTTTCGACTCGCTCAGTTCACGTCCACCTTCGAGTCGAACAAGCACTTCGTATCCATCGATTTCCAACTCCATCAACTCGACATACATACTTCACATCCATGAATCCAATGGAAATTATCTTCGATGTTTCAATCCTCCCCATCGATTCAGGAGAGGACCATTACGAAGAAACATTCAAAAGTAATCGTCAAGCGTTGTTGCAACGAATTTCACATCGGTTCAGGAGAGGATCAATACGGAATTCAAAAAAAATAAACTGACAACGACTCGAGAACGTACAGACGTTAACGGGAGTCAGGTTAACGTATATGCATGAATGTCAAACTAGTATTCAATATTCTGGATTTTCAGGAATCAGAAACACATCCAATAACGATTACAACAACGAACGGAAAACCGCTGGCATACAGCAATCAGTTGCAACGATACATGGTACAGCAGTCGGCAGTCAACAGTTTACATTATCAAGAAGAACGGTCGAAGGTCACCGCTTCCATCGAAAAGACAATAACTATTCAGAGTAAGGATAGCAGTATTTCAAAGCACGTCATGTTCCCACAAGACGTACTTTGGGGGACAAATGTTATCCCGCCTTTTGACAAGGCCGTAACACCAAGGAATTGACTAATAACCAATGATGGCCCGTCCTAGAGATCAGTTATACACGGGCTCACTATGGATATCGATGAATTTTGTCCGAGTCCGGATCGAGCCAAAATTGGTAGGACATGACAAGCTAAGCCATGAGAGCCAACGTTCCAAATCTCAAGTCAATCCGAGTCTGTATGCTCGAGTTACGAAGGATACAAAATTGGACGAAAAACAGTTACCGTTCGACTCGCTCCCTTCGACTCGCTCCATATCCCTCAGATGCCAACTTCGACTCGTTCCTGTTCGACTCGCTTCACAGCCATCTGAAGTACCTGCTTCGACTCGCTTTGCTCAGAGGCCTTCTTCGACTTGCTCCCTTCGGACCACTGAGCGACTCCATCAACTTCGACTCCACTGCTCAAACCTCCCAGAACTGCTCTCTTCGACTCGCTCCAGTTTGGAACCATCTAAAGTGCATGCTTCGACTCGATTAATCATGGCTCACTTCGACTCGATCAATCATGGGTCACTTCGACTCGCTTAATCAATGCGCGCTTTGACTCGCTCAAAACAGCGTCAAAGGCAGAGCGATCCAAAAAGCGCCATGTCACCGAGTCGAAGCAGAAGCGAGTCGAAACGGAAGCGAGTCGAAGGAAACAGCCTACCGAAAACTCCATTTCGTATCGATCATATCTCCCAATCCACAAGTCCAAATGCTATGAAATTTTCACAGAAGACTACATGCATGCTAAAGAATGTCCACGCCAAATTTCGACTCTATTGGATGAAATCTTGATCGAGTCGAAATCTGTTCGTATCGATCACGGATCGGACCAAAACTTCACGGGCTTGGGCGTGCGGGCCTGGTCACGTGCCAGGGAGGGTCTCCCGAGATCTGAGAAAAATATCAGCCTCCTACACCTATAAATAGACCTCCAAAGCCAATAGAAAAGGGGTTCTGCTTCTTCTTTGAGATCTCCAACGCCTGGACTCCGCCAGATCCAGATCTGAACTCAATTGCTGCTGCCATAAATGAAATTCACTGCTGTAAATCACAATTGAATGCTGTAAATCATTGAATTTACTTGTAAACGCAAAAGAAAGATCAATAAAGCAAACTACTTCATAGTGGACGTATGCTATACGCCGAACCACTCTAAATTCTTGTGTCTCCTTGCACTTTAATTATTCTCATTTCTGAAATTTGGAGTTTTTGTTAGATAATTCTTCTTTTTTCATTTAATTTCTTCACTTTATCTCTTCAAAGACTTTCGAAAAGTGTTGTGCCCAATTTTGGTACAAACACTTTGGTGCTTTCACTCAGAAAAACCCAATTTTTCTCCTACTCTTTGGATCTCCTATCTATATTGGATTGCATAAATCTAAGAAGAAGATCCAGATCTAGAACTTTGAAGCCCTTTCATTCTATTCAAATTTGCAATCAGATCTACGAAAGGACTTCGTCAATTCATTATGGTGAGCACACGTACCACCTCTACAGCTGCTGATCAAGGAGCACGGGACCGACAAAATCCCGTGCAATCACCTCCATCCAACCAAAATGCTGCAGGACCTTCAGATCCATCAGGTCCAATCACTAGACAAGAATTCCAGACATTGCTTCAAGAGTTGACCCAAAGTCGACAGCAGTTAGCGGAACAACTACGCGCCAACACAGAGTTGACTAACCAGCTAAATTGCCAAAGGCGAAGAAGATCCAGAAGAGACCAAGGTTCTCACTCTTCCACAGAAAGTTCAGCCTCCTACGATGGCCAAACTAGATCCACACGTCCACGGTTAGGTGGAAGCTACACCCAGGCCACAGGACACCAACCTGCTTCGAACCTTGGGCAACCTAGAGTTGGACCATTCGCTAGCCTCCGCACAGAACCTTCAACTCGGGGAGGAGCTGCTCCTTATCATGTTACCGGCAACATTGCTACTACCACCACTGCCGGACGGGGAGGTGATGCTAGAAACCAAGCTGATCCTCAACATAGCCAAAGAGAGCAGACTCCTGAACCTTATGTCCCTGAAGATGTTGAACCAAGGAGGCGAGGCACGGACCGTCGACCGCGTCCGGTCCAGACTCGCGCTGTGGAACCCGACCACACCTTGGCACAACATGCTCCAAGTGTTTGAACGCCAGATATACCAGCGATGATCCGCCAAATGATCCGTGAAAGTCAGGGTCTCTCTAATGATGACTGGGGAATCTCCCGAAGTCATACCCCTTTCACCGATGACGTCTTATATGCTGAACCACCTCGGCACTTCAGGATGCCAGCTTTGCCAGTTTACGAAGGGAGTTCTGATCCCAATCAACACGTCCTGAAATATGAATGGCTGATGAATGCTGCTAGAGCCGATGACGCAGTAAAGTGCCGTAGTTTCCCCATTTCCCTAGGGGGCATCGCTACCATGTGGTTCACTCGTTTGCCACTGCGATCCATCTCTAACTTTGACCAGATGACCACCAAGTTTTTCGAACAATTCCGTATGCATATGGCGAGGCCAAAGGACGTTAACACTCTGTCTAGTGTTACGCAAGCTCCCGGAGAAATGCTTAGACGTTACTTGGAGCGATTCCATGCTGCGTGTGCAGAAATAAGCAATCCCAACGATAACTCTATCCTGATGGCTCTGACTAAGGGGATTGATGTTGATTCCAAGTTCGGAAGTTGGTTAGCTGGGAAACCACCTGCGTCATTGGACCGTTTATATTCCAAGGCAGCCCAATTCCTGAGAAGGGAGGATGCGAAACAGTCTAGGAAGCAGGATGACGCAGGGCCCAACGTCGAAGGTATCCAGAGTAACGTCGCTGTTAAACAGTCTAGGGATAGTTCTGGGAAAATTCAGTTGAACGTCCAAAATAATCAGAATCAACTGAGGGACAATAGAAACCAGAACAAAAAACGCGATCAGGATCGTGGACCACGGCGTAGAGCTTCCATGTATGATATTTACACTCCATTGAACACGTCATTGGAAAATGTGTATTTGCAAACCTGCAATACCATGCAGTATAAGATGCCTGCCCAGAAACCACCAACTGAAAGACAAATCCAAACAGGAAAGTTCTGTAGATTCCATGAGAGTTATGGCCACAACACCAATGAGTGTCGTCACTTACAAGACCTCATTGGAAAACTAATACGTGAGCGGAAGTTGGATCAGTATGTACGGGCACCGCAATCTGGTGGTGCGGGCCCATCAAATCAGAATCGTGCATCGAACCAGGAAAGACAGGAAGAACCCGCTCGTGCGGACGGGAGGTTGGTCATCAATACCATAAGTGGTGGTCCTCATCCAGCAGATCGAAGCTGGAAGGAAATGGAGTCGTATGCCAGTTCTATCAGGCATGCGGACTTCGAGTGTTGTAGTAGTTTTGATGAAGGAGCTCCGACCAAGCAACAAAAAACGATGATGGATGACATCGTGTTCAGGAGCATAGACGCAGATAAAATCGAAGCTCCCACTATCGACCCACTGGTCATCTCAGCACAAGTAGGTCCCCCTTGGACAAAAAGGATCTTACTTGACAGTGGAAGCTCTGTGAATATTTTGTTCAAGCGAGCTTATGATCAAATGAAGATGGAAGCCGCAGACTTGAAGCCTTGTCAATCTCGGGTCCATGGTTTCAACGGAAGTGCCACAATACCCACTGGAATGGTGGAACTACCAGTAGAGTTGGGAGTTGGAGAACGTCGGAGAGTATGGATGTTGCAGTTCATCGTCTTGGACATAGACTCCCCTTACAATGCTTTCTTGGGCCGACCGGCCATCGCTGAATTCTGAATAGCCATTGCCCCATGGTGTTTGACCTTAAAAATTCCCACTGATCATGGAATAGGAATCGTTCAGGGAGATCAGGCCACTGCCAGAGCCTGTTATGTTGCTGAGCTGCGGGAGGTGCAGCGAAAGGAGAAGGGAAAGGGCGTAGAGGAAACTCTCTGCGTCCGTTTTGCCGATAATTGACAATTAACGCCCGGGCCCAGGCCCGGGCACCCCAGCCAATTCCTCAAGGACCTTGACCCGAGAGAAACTGAAGATGAAGGAGAATATAAAGAAAGTCAAGCATCCCCGGTCGAACTGACGATTGATGTCCCAATTGACGATAACGATGATTCAAAAATCATAAAGATTGAATCTCAACTGAACTAGCAAACTCAAGAGGAATTGGTTGAATTTCTACGGGCAAATCTTGATGTATTTTCCTGGACATATTCTGATATGTGTGGGATCTCGCCGGACATCGCGAGCCACACTCTGAACATTGACCAGCGGCATGTCCCGGTCAAACAAAAAAGGCGTGGTATGGATCCAGAGAGATCTACCGCCCTTAAAGAGGAAGTAGAAAAGCTTGAAGCGAACGGATTCATTCGAGATGCGCTATATCCTGAATGGGTGTCAAATCCCATGCTCGTCCGAAAGCCAAATGGGAAGTGGAGAACATGTGTCGACTATTCCGATCTGAATAAAGCATTCCCCAAAGACAGTTTCCCGCTTCCAAGAATTGATCATCTAGTGGATTCGACGGCTGGACATGAACTCTTATCCTTCATGGACGCGTATTCATGCTACAATCATATACCGATGCATTTACCCGATCAAGAACATACCAGCTTTGTAACCAATCTGGGACTTTACTGTTACAGGGTTATGCCGTTCGGACTCAAGAACGCCGGAGCTACTTACCAACGGTTGGTCAATCGGATGTTCGCTAATCAAATCCGGAAGACAATGGAAGTATATGTAGACGACATGCTTGTGAAGTCACGACTCTTCACCAACCATGTAAAAGACCTGGAAACTATGTTCAACATACTTCGAGAGTACAAGATGAAGCTCAACCCACTGAAATGTCACTTTGGAGTTGCATCCGGAAAGTTCCTTGGGTTCATCGTTAACGCCCGGGGAATCGAAGCTAATCCCGAAAAGATTTGGGCAATCAGAAATCTTGAAACTCCCAAAACTATAAAGCAAGTCCAGAGTCTCAATGGAAAGGTAGCAGCATTGAGCATGTTCATTTCAAAGTCCACTGACAAATGCATTCCCTTCTTCGATCTGATTCAAAAAGGGAAACGAAACTTTGAATGGACCATAGTGTGCGAGGGCGCTTTCCAAGCACTAGTCCAACATCTGTCAACACCGCCGGTACTGTCAAAGCCTATTGATCATGAGAAGTTGTATACATACTTGGCGATATCAGAAAACGCAATCAGCGCTGCCTTGGTTCGAGAAGAAGACGGGATATAGAAGCCAGTGTACTACGTCAGCAAACGATTGACTGGGGCTGAAAGAAATTATTCGAAACTGGAAAAGTTAGCTTACTGCCTTGTCATTGCATCAAGAAAACTTCGACCATACTTCCAGGCACATTCCATTATTGTTTACACTGACCAGCCGTTACGACAGGTGCTTTCGCGGCCTGAGACGTCTGGTAGGTTACTCAAGTGGAACATCGAACTGAGCCAGTTTGACCTTACTTACGCTCCGAGACGGGCCATACAAGGACAAGTCCTAGCCGATTTCATAGCTGAATTTACCATCCCAGAGGACTTGCCCGAAGCCAGTGGATCCCCCGAATACGTCTGGAAACTTTATACCGACGGAGCATCAAACGACCGGTGCTCAGGCGCTGGTATTGTGCTTGAAACTCCCGAGGGTCGATCCATATGTTATGCCTTAAAGTTCGATTTACATGCGACTAATAATGAAGCTGAATATGAAGCCCTCCTAGCTGGCTTGAAACTTGCTAGAGATTTGAGAATTATCGCAGTGGAAATTTATTGTGATTCACAATTAGTTGTGTGTCTGGTACGAGGAGAGTATCAAGCAAGAGATCGAAGGTTGGCTGCTTACTTAGCTCGAGTTAAGGAAGTACTAGACCATTTCGATTACTACGCCATCTACAGTATATCTCGAGAACGCAACCAAAAGGCCGATTCGTTGGCGAAGCTAGCCAGCACAGGCGAAGCTCAACAAATAGGACTCGTTTCCGTAGAAACGCTATCTTCCTCAAGTATCGACCGGGCGGAAATAAACCGGGTATGCGAAACCGTCCCCGAAAAGGATTCATGGATGACTCCACTCAGAAATTACATTGAGCACGGAACCCTGCCGGAGCGCAGGAGTGATAAAAGACAGGTCCTTCGAAAGGCCTCAAGATTTACCATCCAGAATGGACTCATGTACAGAAGGGGATACTCAGTTCCCCTACTCCGATGTATCGCTCACGATGAAATTAAACAAGTGTTACGCGATGTGCATGAGGGAGAATGTGGCGATCACACCGGGGGGCAAGCACTTGCCAAGAAAATACTTCGCTATGGATATTACTGGCCTACCGTGAATCGCGATGCGTTGGACTATGCGAAGAAATGTGATAGGTGCCAAAAATATGCTCGAATCCCTAGGGCTCCTACTACTGAGATAACGCAAATGGTCAGCCCATGGCCGTTCGCAATGTGGGGCATCGACATCATCGGTGCTTTACCTCTGGCAAAAGGTGGTGCGAAGTACGCCATTGTCGCGGTTAATTACTTTACGAAGTGGGCTGAAGCCGAAGCTCTCGCTACCATTACAACGAAGAAAGTAATCAACTTTGTGGTTCGTAACATCATTTGTCGATTCAGTCTCCCACACACCATTATTACGGACAACGGAACCCAGTTCGACAGTGCTGAATTCAAAGATTTCTGCAAACGATTTCACATCCAAAAGAAGTTCTCCACAGTTGCACACCCTCAAGCAAACAGACAGGTCGAAGCAGTTAATAAAGTCATAAAGTCCATCCTGAAGAAACGACTAGAAAAGGTCGGGGGCAAGTGGGTCGATGAACTTCCTATGGCTCTATGGGCTTACCGAACAACCCACAAGACTGGGACCGGCCACACTCCATTCTCTCTTGCTTACGGTTCATAGTCTGTTATTCCAGTCGAGCTAGAAGTACCTTCTCACCGTGTGACATACTATGATCCAAAGACAAATGCTATATTACTTGCTGAATCTCTTGATCTACTGGATGAGAAGCGTGAGGAGGCTGATTTGAGGGCAGCTGCGCATCGAAGTCGAGTCGCCCGATTGTACAACGCCAAGGTCTGTCAGCGAACCTTCGAACTAGGCGATCTCGTCTTAAAAAGAATCTATCCGGTTCCTTCACATATGAAGCCGACATGGGAAGGACCGTATGTTATTGAACGAAGTCTCGGATATGGCACATTCAAGATATCGACCGTCGACGGTCTTACCCTGCCAAGAGCTTGGAATAGCGAGAGCCTTCGCCGCTATTACACCTGACAGGCTATCTTTATCCATTTAGTTTACTTTCCTTTTCTGCAATTTGTTTGTGCATTTTGAAATTAGAACTTGTAATAAGGCAACTGACTTTGCCACACTTTCTAATTTTAGCAATAAAATGCAACCTCTTCGAGCCAGAGCTGTGATTCACTTGAAATACTTCATATGACCATCACTATGCACGAAGAGCTAAGTCTCATCATACGGTGGGATTTATTCAAATAGAGAGTGGCTGTGATGCAACCAATCACTCCCTAAGTGAAACCCGAGCTCGGGAGCAAGCCATCACATCAAAGTCAAAAAAGGGATTGATACACGACAATCCTTCAACAACTCCGTATACCCAGAGTGCGAAGCGGAGTATAAACATCCAACTCCGAACTCCCAGAACGCGAGTCGGAGTATAAACATTCAACTCCGTATACCCAGAGTGCGAAGCGGAGTATAAACATCCAATTCCGAACTCCCATAGCGCGAGTCGGAGTATAAACATTCAACTCTGTATACCCAGAGTGCGAAGCGGAGTATAAACATCCAACTCCGAACTCCCAGAGCGCGAGTCGGAGTATAAACATTCAACTCCGTATACCCAGAGTGCGAAGCGTAGTATAAACATCCAACTCCGAACTCCCAGAGCGCGAGTCGGAGTATAAACATTCAACTCCGCATACCCAGAGTGCGAAGCGGAGTATAAACATCCAACTCCAAACTCCCAGAGCGCGAGTCGGAGTATAAACATTCAACTCCGCATACCCAGAGTGCGAAGCGGAGTATAAACATCCAACTCCGAACTCCCAGAGCGCGAGTCGGAGTATAAACATTCAATTCCGCTTACCTGGAGTGCGAAGCGGAGTATAAACATCCAACTCCGAACCCCCAGAGCGCGAGTCGGAGTACAAACATTCAACTCCGCATTCCTAGAGTGCGAAAGCGGAGTATAAACATTCAACTCCGTATTCCTAGAGTACGAAAGCGGAGTATAAACATCAGCTCCGAATTTCCAAAGTGCAAGTCGGAGCATATACGTCGACTCCTGATTCCCAGAATGCAAAACGGAGCCTAAAGGCCGATTCCAAGTTCCCGGATAGAGGACATGTGATCGAAGCTCAAACCGGTGTGACCAACCGCCAGCAGACAAAGGAGGATCCCCGGAGTGCGGATCTGATCATCATCCATTCAGTGACACTAGACTCGGCATGCTATAAGGAAAGGGCAATCACTGACTGATGTTTTACAACATACCACCAAGACTGGGGGACAAGACCTAAGCGTCAACCATCAACTGAAGCAATGCGACGTAAAAATTCGACTCGATTACTTAGTCGCAAACCATGTCCACAATACCCGAACTTGGCAAACGAAAACCAACTTCGTTCGGAAACCGAAGCTTCACAAGTGCATTTCAGACACTGAAACACTTGGACAAATACACAATGACAAAGAAGAAGTCAAAAAAGAAAAGTTTCATTTCTATTGATTATAGAAGAAGTTCGTGTACAAGTTTCCAAAAAATTCCTACTAGCAGGGGCCGAACCCGCATCTATACACGGCTAACAAAATACAAATCAAAATACGATGGGAGAGCATGCCTAATCTTTCTTTTTCCTTAGCTTCCTCTTCGGTGTGGACCCGCTGGAACCATCGCCAGTCTTCCTCTTCGAGCCTTTACTTTTCGGCGGTTGGTCTTCGGGTGAGGGCATTATGTCGACGTCCTCCTCCGAACTCGTGTGAATAAGAATGCTCCCTACGGGCGGAGTCGGAGGAACGGGATCAATTACAAAAGGTGGAATGGGCAGGCTGGTGAGAAAGATAGTACCACCAGGAGACATCATTCCGAGCGGGGTAGGTCTCGACGCTGCCATCCCACCTCCAAAGCTGCCGCCATAAGCCGTTGCTGCCAGTTCAGCATCAATCTGAGCATACATCTCCTCTTCGGTTACTGCTCGAGCCCCGCTGGGGGCATCAGTAGTCAGCATTGAAGAGCTTGTAGCAGGATCAGTTCCGCTCATAACAGATGACAAGTCAGCGCGAGGATCGCCGTGGCGGCGAAAGAGCTCATCCATCAGCTGCTCATCGAACGCGATCGTACCTCCCTGTAGATCGTCGAGCGGGGCAGTTGTACTCATGGTGGTTTCCTCGGTCACGATAGCCTCCTGCATTTGATATGGTTCTTGGGTGGCAGGAGGCATGGTCGGTGCAGCATCGATCACTGGACAAAGAATAAAAGGACTATTAGGACTTAACTCGATCGAAGATTCCGATTTAAGAGAGGTGGAATGTTCAGAATACCTTCCTCAGTTCGACTTGTAGGCGGCAGGGCGACATCAGTAACTTGCGCAGCAGCCGAAGACATCTGCGGCTGATCCGGATTGTAAGCAGGAACGGCCTGGGGATCGACCGCAGACGAAGATTCGGGCTGGGTTGACACGGGAACTTCGAGACTTGCTTCGTGGTGGTCAACTCCAGAACCCTCTCCCACTTCAAAGTGCTGGGCGCCAAGTTTTTCCTTCTCACGTAGAATCATCGACTCATGGAGAACCTTCTTTTCATCATCAGTCAGAATGCGATTCTCGAGTTCGAATTCATCTACGGACTCGCCTTGATGCACCTCTTTCTCTTCCTCAACCAGTCGGCTCCAAGCATTGTGGAGATGCGTCAAAAAGTCGTCGAGCCAGGCTAGGCCCCTGTGCCTCAGCACATTAGCATTATAAACAACAAGAAGATCTTCGATGTCGGCCTCTAGCCTGGACTCGGCCAGCTTCACCCTCTCCTCGACCTCGGTCTCCACCTTCTGGACCTTAGCCACAGCAGCATCCCGTTCACCCCTGAGAAGGACATCTTGTTCGCACGCCTCCTGGGCTGCGTTGTTTGCGTCATCTTTCTCCTTGGCCATATCAGCAAATTTGGCCTTAAGTTCATTAAGCTCCTTGACCGCCGCGTCCCGCTCAGCATTGACTTTGGTGTTCCGGTGGCCATCTCCTCCACCAGGGCAACGTGAGTCTATCCCAGCCTCTCCATCTCCGCCTTCGCTTCGTCGGCCCTTTTAACGGCCTCAATCTTAGATTTCGGAGAAGACTCAGACTCAGCAGAGAGTACCTGAATAATCCGATCCCTTTTTGCGAGCTCGGTCTCCATCTTCTCGAGCGCTTTGGCTCGCTCAGCAACCACCTTAGAAGCCTTCTCCACAGCCTTTACCCACTCTTTGTACTGAGTGTAGATGTCATGAATGTACTTATGCATCGTGTTTTCCACTCCAGACGGAATCCTTTTCAAGTGTGGTGGGAAGACATAACCGTCGAAACAGATGTTCGGAAAATCCTTCTTCATCTGAGCTAATTTAAGGGCCCCTTCTCCTGTGGGCTCCGTAGGGACTTGCTCTGTAACCATGAAAGCCGTAGTCTCGATTCTCTGAAGATGAGTTTCGGACCGAGAAGCGTGAGAGGACGGCCTGTGACGAGGAAGCTCTGGTGGATATGAAGTTTGAACAGGAGGAGGAGACGGAAGTCTAGGAGGAGGAGAGCGTGATCTGGATCGATGTCTATACTCCCTGTCACGCTCGTACCTGTCCTGATTAGCATATTCACGATCGCGATCTCTGTCTGAGCCCCTCCTACGAGGATTCATAGTAACCAGAAGCCTTTCGGGCTGAGCAAAGGTTACCGAGCATAGATCCTCTACCAGACATAGTACCTGAAAATGAAGAACAAGGAAAGAGTTAGTAACTTCTTAAGTTGGTCGAGTTACAGTCGTGAATTGTGCAGTGTAGTGAAGTGTATGCATGTGCAACCCCACGACCAACCGGAAATGTCGGCCGCACTCATAGCAAGCGAACCGCTCAGATCAAAAGCACTACCAAGTCCCTCCGTCCCGGCGTCGTGTGGAGACGACACGAAATCCGGGATCGGAATATCAGCAAGCCCTGCAAAGAGACTCTCCACTTGCGGGGGAGGAGCCGCTGAAATTCTAATCCCCTGGAAAGGTAAAGACATGACCACGGATTTAAATCTCTTAGATTTAGGGCATTTGTGAGCAACAGCCTTGCCTTTTCTCTTTCCTCCGGAATCCTGAACATCGGAAGGAGACCCGGTCGGGAGCTCAGTATCGATGGGCGTTCTTTCTGGATCAACTTCTTCGGTGATCACGACTGCGGGCGCTTTGCGCTTCACCCATTTCTTCGGGACCACTCTATGTATCACTTCCAGATGTATGCTCTGTCTCCGTTCTATCAGCCCGACAGCCCTCAAATTCCTGTCGGTCAGGACTAAGTCTATGTGTCTCTCTTCGCCCGGAAATGCTTGAAGAATCCGAACAAGCTCTCTGAAGTATCCGCCATCGGGACGAGATATGGCGACTACAGGAAAGGAAAAGTATGTCAGTTTTGAAGTCAGTTACTAGTATCTCAATGATTTAAGAGAGAAGTGGCAACACTTACGTCTATCCAACCACTGCCCAGCAAATCCCAAGGGGCACCGAACGTAGAACCATTCGGTTTTATAATAACTTAGCCTTCCCTAGGAGCCCTGTACAATGTGGCAGCTCCTGACCGCTTCCAGGAAGGTGAAAGAGGGGCTGTCTCCACGGCTCTTGACATTGAATAAATATCGGATCTCGATCGGCTTCGGCGGTCGAAAGAGGATCTCCATAAAGAGAACAAAGATGCTGTTCAATAAGGCATACCCGTTGGGGTGTAGCTAAGATGGAGCTATGCCGAGGAACGATAACATCTCCCTTATATATTCATTGAAGGGAGGAAGTGTCCCCGCTGTGCACGCGTGACGGTTGAAAGCAGTAAACCCCTCTGGGGGATTATGTGGCCTGTCAGTTGGCCCAGGAAGTAGCACGTCATCAAGCGACAAACCATGCCTTAAGCAAATCCGTAGTAACATATCTTCGGAGATACCCGACGGCACGGAATCTGTTGGATTGAAAATAAACCGAGCAACCAGACGCTCATCCAGAGCTAGCTCTCTGACTTCGGCTTCGATAACCGGTATCTCTATGGTTGGAGGAATAGAACTTGGGAATTCCGGCTGCTGAGAACTTGAAGGATCCATAACTAGCTAGCTAATAAAAAATCATTATTAAACTGACAAATAACACTCGTGCATCCCCCAGTGTAAAGTGTGTGAGCGTGTTGTGCAGTACTGTATATTATTTGGAAAGATTAACCGGATTGAGGAAAACGTGTAAACGACGAGGCTTCGGAATTCAGTCGGAAGGACCGTCATTGCTGACCGTCACAACCATGCCATCCAGTTATTAGCTATCAGACCAAGTTAAAATGTGTTATTATTTTAAGTTCCAGTTTCATCGACGAACTTCAATAGGCAATCAGGTGGGCGGTGAAACAATTAAGTCCAGTTAAGCAAATCTGAAGCTTGTCGGAGCTAAGTGGTCAAAGGCACTAGAATTTTCGGTATCGTCGAAATTAAACCAATGGTCAAACGTAAAAAGTTAGAGTTCAAGGCACTTATTCAAGTTCAAATTCGAATCGTTCACTAAGGCTCGAGTTCGAATCGATCGTTCGGGAGTGTGCAGTTCGACTCGATCCAAGACCATGTCCTTCGACTCGGTCCGAAGCCACGTGCTTCGACTCGCTTCAAAGCCTCTGCTTCGACTCGATCAAGAACTACGCAGTTCGACTCGATCTCCAGGCACTCCGCTTCGAACCGTTCCAAGGCCTCTATTTCGACTCGATCAAAAGATATACTTTTCGACTCAATTCGAGGCCATCATTTCGAGTCCATCAGGCGCAACCCCTTCGTATCGATCCATGAATTCAGAGCGCTCGATTCAAAGCGAAGCTCCACCATCGATCGACACGAAGACCTTCTCCTCATCATCTCGAAACCCATGCTCCATCGACACGAAGCGGAGGCCAGAGAGCGTTCGATCGACCACGACTTTGATTGATTTGATAAGAAAACCCGAGCTTCATCGTTTACGCGTGGATTTGTTCATTGATTACCTAGATTTGGAAGTTAAGTTCAAATGGTTGAAGATAGGAATCGATTCAAAGGCAAAGGTTTTTTCTCTTGAAATGCTCTGGAACGATACGAAGGCAAGGCAGATAAAGATGAAAGGTAAAAAGAGAAAAATGGCTAAGTACGAAGTATTTATATGGACTCGAAAGTAAGGGGAACAAACGATTTGAATCCCAGTGGAGTCGAACACGTGCTTCGACTCCCTCTTCAGTGCATTGATGCAGAGCTCCCTTTCGTATCGTTTGTCCTCGACTCCCCCTCCGGTGCAGCAAAACAAGCAGTTCGAATCCATCAGGGAAACCCATTTTGACCCGCTCAACCAAATGCTTACTTCGACTCGCTCGATACGGGCACACTTCGACTCGCTCAGTTCAAAGCCATCAGGAAAATTCATTTCGACTCGCCCAGTTTCGACTCGCTCAGTTCACGTCCACCTTCGAGTCGAACAAGCACTTCGTATCCATCAATTTCCAACTCCATCAACTCGACATACTTACTTTGCATCCATGAATCCAATGGAAATTATCTTCGATGTTTCAATCCTCCCCATCGATTCAGGAGAGGACCGTTACAAAGAAACATTCAAAAGTAATCATCAAGCGTTGTTGCAACGAATTTCACATCGGTTCAGGAGAGGATCAATACGGAATTCAAAAACAATAAACTGACAACGACTCGAGAACGTACAGACGTTAACGGGAGTCAGGTTAACGTATATGCATGAATGCCAAACTAGTATTCAATATTCCGGATTTTCAGGAATCAGAAACACATCCAATAACGATTACAACAACGAACGGAAAACCGCTGGCATACAGCAATCAGTTGCAACGATACATGGTACAACAGTCGGCAGTCAACAGTTTACATTATCAAGAAGAACGGTCGAAGGTCACCGCTTCCATCGAAAAGACAATAACTATTCAGAGTAAGGATAGCAGTATTTCAAAGCACGTCATGTTCCCACAAGACGTACTTTGGGGGGCAAATGTTATCCCGCCTTTTGACAAGGCCGTAACACCAAGGAATTGACTAATAACCAATGACGGCCTGTCCTAGAGATCAGTTATACACGGGCTCACTATGGATATCGATGAATTTTGTCCAAGTCCGGATCGAGCCAAAATTGGCAGGACATGACAAGCTAAGCCATGAGAGCCAACGTTCCAAATCTCAAGTCAATCCGAGTCTGTATGCTCAAGTTATAAAGGATACAAAATTGGATGAAAAACAGTTACCGTTCGACTCGCTCCTTCGACTCGCTCCCTTCGACTCGCTCCATATCCCTCAGATGCCAACTTCGACTCGTTCCTATTCAACCCGATTCACAGCCATCTGAAGTATGTGCTTCGACTCGCTTCGCTCAGAGGCCTTCTTCGACTCGCTCCCCTCGAACCACTGAGCGACTCCATCAACTTCGACTCCACTGCTCAAACCTCCCAAAAC
This sequence comes from Allium fistulosum, assembly GCA_030737815.1. Classification (NCBI taxonomy): domain Eukaryota; kingdom Viridiplantae; phylum Streptophyta; class Magnoliopsida; order Asparagales; family Amaryllidaceae; genus Allium; species Allium fistulosum. The sequence continues at coordinate 1,035,109,844 of CM060902.1, read as the reverse complement.
TGCTCTCTTCGACTCGCTCCAGTTTGGAACCATCTAAAGTGCATGCTTCGACTCGATCAATCATGGCTCACTTCGACTCGATCAATCATGGCTCACATCGACTCGCTCAATCAATGCGCGCTTCGACTCGCTCAAAACAGTGTCAAAGGCAGAGCGATCCAGAAAGCGCCACATCACCGAGTCGAAGTAGAAACGAGTCGAAATGGAAGCGAGTCGAAGGAAACAGCCTACCGAAAACTCCATTTCGTATCGATCATATCTCCCAATCTACAAGTCCAAATGCTATGAAATTTTCACAGAAGACTACATGCATGCTAAAGAATGTCCACGCCAAATTTCGACTCTATTGAATGAAATCTTGATCGAGTCGAAATCTGTTCGTATCGATCACGGATCGGACCGAAACTTCACGGGCTTGGGCGTGCGGGCCTGGTCACGTGCCAGGGAGGGTCTCCCGAGATCTGAGCGAAATATCAGCCTCCTACACCTATAAATAGACCTCCAAAGCCAACAGAAAAGGGGTTCCGTTTCTTCTTTGAGATCTCCAACGCCCGGACTCCGCCAGATCCAGATCTGAACTCAATTGCTGCTGCCATAAACAAAATTCACTGCTGCAAATCACAATTGACTGCTGTAAATCATTGAATTCACTTGTAAACGCAAAAGAAAGATCAATAAAGCAAACTACTTCATAGTGGACGTAGGCTATACGCCGAACCACTCTAAATTCTTGTGTCCCTTGCACTTTAATTATTCTCATTTCTGAAATTTGGAGTTTTTGTTAGATAATTTCTCTTTTTTCATTTAATTTCTTCACTTTATCTCTTCAAAGACTTCCGAAGAGTGTTGTGCCCAATTTTGGTACAAACAGAGACCTAGAAATTTTTATGCTTCACTATTAATTAATAATTTGTTTTAAATGTATAACATTAGGTTATATCGAGGAGGGTACTGTAAATAACTGTAAAAATTTCAAACTGACAAAATGCACGTACATGACATTAAAAGAAGAATTTTACAATGCAAGCATGGTAAATATATTGATATAAATGATTTATAAATTAAATTCGTAATTATTATTTATGTTATTTGATTGATGTATATGTATATTTGAATGGATTCATTTATCCATTTTTATTAATATGAAAATGGTATGAATATTGAAAATTTTATATTTTATAATTTATTAGATAAATCAACAAATGATATATTGCTGAATTTGTTTAAATAGCTTAAGGTTATGTAATTGATTCTAATATACGGAGTTAAATTTTAAAATTAGAAGGGAATAGAGGATGGTTTTCTAAATGGTTATAGAAATTTCAAAATGAAGGTATTTGATGTAAAAAAGAACATAATATTGTAATGCTCTATATGATGAAATTATTTAGACAAATGAATTATATTATGAACTTGTTATTATGGTTTATGTATATACTTTGTCTCACGTAACTTATGTATTTTTACTTTAATGAAATGATAAATTTACCATTTTTATTAATATAAGTATGGCGTACCTATTAAAATTTTCGTGTTTTTATAATTTAGTTGACGAAATAACGAATATTAGTTAATTGGATGTACCTAATTAGCTTAAATTTAAAATTCGATAATTAATTTAAATATATGGGTTGAATGTGAAATATTAGGAAAAAAGCGAGGTAAGTTTTATAAATAATTATCATAATTTTAAATGATTTCATCAAAATTTTCTTCTAAATGATAGTATTTAAAGTTAAGGCTAGAATTTTACAATGTAATGCTTAATAAATTTATCGAGATAAATGGATTATAAAATAATTTTGTTATTATTATTTTATGTGATTTATATATTATTTTAGAATAAAAAATTAATTTTACCATTTTGTTTGTACAATAGTGGTATACCTATTGAAATGTCATTCTTTAGTATTTATTAGAAATATCGATAAATATTAGTTAACCAAATTATTTGAATAATTTAAACTTTTGATAATGTAATTAACATAAATGTATAGACTTAAATGTAAAATGTTAGGAGGCAACTAATGAATTATTTGCAAATAATTGTATAAACTTATAAATATACGTACCATAATGTAAGATGATGACATAAAATAGTAAAAATAAGTGTAAAGTAAAAGATTAAAAAATAAAATATCAAGAGAGAACCAAGGAGAAGATGGAAAACTTTCAGATTCAATAGCGAACTAGAAATTCTTCTACTTTACTATTATTTAACTAGTGTGTAACTCATGCATTGCACATGCTAGTGTTGTAAAAGAAATTGTCAAATATACATAGTTAAATAGTTGATGTGCAATGTAATATGCTTAAAATATTCTTGTGTAAGTCATGTGTTTAAATTATTGTGTATATGTTAGTTCTTAATAAAATACCAATTTCGAAGAAAAATAACTATATAAACTTGAATGTAGCTTGGTTGACTGAAACTAAGGAGAACCTTCCAAATAGTTTATAAATTATACTTCAATATGAAGTAGTAAGGAGAACTGAAGAGAGCATTGATTAGTATGTACATGATTTTTTATACTAAAAATCGTTTATGGAAGAAATTACAATACAAACTTGGACGTAAAATGGTTGAAGCTAATTAAACAATGGTAGGATTTATACCTGAAACTAATGGTAGGTCAAAATTAATGAGACTTATAAGTGTTTATAGAAATCTTAAAATATAAACAATAGTGATTTTTATATAAAATACTATTTACGAATAGTTAAAAATAATCATATATTTCATTATGTTCATATTCTAACGTTTTAAAATGATATTTTGTATCAAATTAGTTTCACAACAATATTCCTAAAATTTAAGAAATGTTAAACATATTATTATATTAATTTATACGTTATTAAATAAAATGTAAATAAATGTTATAACGATATATTATTGTCAATTCCAAAATTTAGGTTTTAAAATAGTATTTTCTAATTTTAAAATAAGTTGAATTTATATTTTGAATTTATGAAATTATAAGTTAAATATAATATTTGACTTATACGCTTTTATATGTTTTGTAAGTATTTATTTATGTAATAAATTTAAAAAATAACTATTCAAGTAATATATTTTTTTAAACTAATATTAAGATAATTCATGATCTTGTTTGTATTTTGCCATATGTGCACTCACGCATGTGTATGATGATGGGTATTAGATGTTTGATTACAAGCTAAGTATTGGTAATAGTTTTAAATGTAATATAAAGTAATTAAGGCAAAAATTAATTGTTTGGATTCATATAAAACTTACCTTACTGAAATTGTGAATAATAATAATAAAGTAATAGAGTGTATCTCATGCATTGCACATGGTAATGGTAAGTAGAATTACTGTAATCATGCTTTAAATATTGTTAAAATAAATTTTCGCTATGCAATGTTTGAAATATCAATTAACCTTTTCATTATTGTTTATGCATATAATTTTTGTTAAGTGATTTTTGAAGAAAAATTCGTCGACCATTTTGTTAATATAAATGTGCTATATAAATTGAAATTGTTATTTGTTACAGGTTATTTGAGAAATTAATGAATAGTAACTACTTGAATTTATTTATATAGTATGAATTTATAATATTTGGTTATTTTAAACACATGGATTATAATGTAAAATAATAAGAGAAAATTACTGAAAACTTTGTATGTAACCGTAAATTTTATAAAATCTAGGTATGTGAATATAAAATCTTAGAAAGAATCAATGCAACATTTTGGATGATTATAAAATGATTATTTACATGGATTCAAAAAAAATATTGAAGAGAATTAAGGAGTGGAGCGAAATTTTTATAATTATTGAGATGGTTTGTAATCTGTAAACATTTCTATTACTTAGCTGACAATTTATTAAAAATGAATTATTATATATCAAAGTTGTTTTTTTTTCGATCCATATATTATTATATTTGGATGAAAATTTAGTTTATATTTTGTAACAATAAGCGGTATGCTTGTTGACATTGTTATTTTTATTATTTAGTAGACAAATTAAAAGCTAATGGTTAATTAAATTTATGTAAACAGTTTGTAGTAATATTATTTAATTAGTTTAAATATACGGTCTTGTAAATTATACGTGAAAATTGAGAACTTTGACAATAATAGCTGCAACCGGTAAGGGTAGACTTTTGTATATGAAACGATAGTATAAAACTAATAAAATACTGCAAACAATTGCAAAAATAATAAACTCTACTGGGTGTTTAAAATAAAATATTAGTAAATATACAGAGAATGTTAAGGTGAGTTTAGAAAAAATTTGTAAAGTTAATACGAAAGCTAGAAATTACTCTACTTTACTGTTACTTAATTTACTATTATTTAATTGATACATATGTAATTTGTTCATATTTGAATGAGTTAACCTATTTCTACCTTTGAATTTAAATACATTAAAAAGAGAAGGAGGAGGAAGAAGAAGAAAAGGAAAGGTAGAAGAAGTTTCATGGCACAAAATCATACGGAGGAGAAGTATTTTAGGTGGTAATTGATACAAATGTAGAAGTATACAAATATCATAATCTCATCGTAGGCTATTGAAGTGTGAAAGTGATGCAAGGGTTAACGAGGAACATACAGGTCTACACATATAGGGTTGCCTACAGAAAAATAGCAGGAATTTACGTGCAATTAAAGTATTGGGAGTTTGAGTGTCCTATGCAAAGAGGAGGACAAAGAACAAATACACGTATCACGTGAAAATAAGGGAAGCACAGAAAGTGACGTGGGCTAGGTACGACACGATACATGGGCTGGCCCTTGCACCGACGTTTGTGAAAACTACACACACCCGATTTCACATCACTCCAAACCCGACCTGTGTAAAACATGCTGTAAATTATTACCCAAGCGCGCGCATGTCAAATCTTAACGTCGTAACACCCTACTTTTGAACGTACGTAATCCATTTCCATTTCCATTTCCATTTCCAATTCGGTATCAAATCATCAAAAATGAAATGGCATCTAGTTAAAATTTAAATTGGATATAAATAAACAAAAAAAAGGGAAGAAAGGATAACGGTGGGTATGGGCTAAAAGGCAAAAAAGGATGGTAAAGAACATGATGCAAACATCGAAAGGTATAGAGCATAAGATATGCAACAGTTCGTAGAGGACAGTTGGGTTCATTCATGGTATGGATTTCACGTGGCCTTTTCTATTCCTGAGAGTGACTTCTCCCCTTTTTCCCATTTTATTCGAGCAGGGCCTCATGCCCCGGTGTTTAATATCCGTAATTATATCACCCCCATTTCCATTTCCATTTCCGCGCCTTGTTTGGTTCCGTGTATATATGTACAATTGAATGCAACGTTGAGTGATATCTCCGACCACATATCCTTGTGTCATGTCCATTTTTACTTCATTTCCATTGATGCGTCTGTCAGTCCATGTTTATTATGCCTCCTTCATGCCTTCTGCATTTCTTTTCTTTTCTAAATACTTTTGCCTCCTATTTATTAAAACTGCATTCAAATATATTTTCTTATTTTATATATTATATTTATTTTTTGATTGGTTTTTAGTTTCTACATCTAGTTTCTTCAAATTGATGCTCACCACTAGTTTGCCAAGGTTAAACGATATTCCTATTTTGTTGACGTTAACTTTATGCTACCTTGTGTCGGTTACCAATGGTTATAATTCTTCCTTCCTTGTTCCTTCTTAATAACAGGCCATAGGCTAGTTTTATTCTTCATTTGTTCCTTTCTAACAGTATCTTTTAGTACAGTGTAGGAAAACGAGAGAAGTTGCCATCCTCGGCCCATCAACGTGTTAGGCTGGTTTACGAAGTGCTCCAATGCTTTATCGTCCTTTGAAATTATATTAGCGTGCTGCCACACAATACACGTGGGTACGACACGTTGAAGTTGAAGTTATTGTTTTTCTCTTGACTAAAGCGATCATTATTTAAGCAAGGCCTCATTTTAATATTGTAGGGATTCGAACTTCTAGTTTTTAATACCTCAACCTACAACAACTTAAGAATTAATACTTGAGGTAGTAATCCTTGACGAGGTTTTGTTTGTTTTGCCTTCTAATCTAAATTTTCTATATATGTATCTGTTTTGTTCATATGCATCATGTTTGTGAGTTGCCTTTTTTTATAACTTAGCAATATATTTGAAAAATGGTAAAAAGTACATTTCAGGAACAAACACCCTCAAATAATAGAAATTAAATCAAGAAGCAAGAAAGCAATCAAAAAAGAAGAAACAACACACAAGAATTTTTATAGTAGCCTAGTGAATTTTATGGTCTACGTCCACTTTATAATTTTTTATTGATAAATCTTGAAATTGCAACCATGCTACAAGTCAATTTCAAGAGCAAAATTGCTTAGTTTCAAATTTTGCGGAGTTTCCTTGAAATGATCAATCATAAATTCTTTTCCACGTATTGGCATTCGCTATTTATAAACAAATTCATGCATCATCATCGCCAGAAAATTTTGAATCGCTCAAACAATCAGATCCAAGAAATTAGGAGAAAGAACAAATTAAATCAGCACAAATTTGTAGATTTGATAGATCGGTACAAATCCATGAATGGATCTGTACTGATACATGACTTGGTCAAAACTTGCTTTCTTCCTCCGTATTTGTTGAAATCTAAAAGTTGTGGGCCCTTAAGGCAAATTTTTTATTTTGATGGATCGGTACCAATCCATTCCCATCTTCAAAACTTGTCTTTTCCCTCAGAATATCATATATATATATATATATATATATATATATATATATATATATCCATAATGAAAGCCACAACATATCATCTTCCAACTTTTGATGGATTGGTAACGACCCATGGAGTCAAAACTCCATGAAATTTCTTTGCTGAAAGTGCCCAAGCATATGAATCAACTAATATTGTTAATTGTTAATACTACGAAGCTAAAAGAAAAGTAATAGATGTAAAGTGAAGTGAATACAAAGCAATCAACTAGAGTTTTTATACTGGTTCGGACCTCCCATCCTACGTCTAGTCTCGATGCTTCCCTTCATTATTTCACTAAACAATTCCCACACTTAACCTAGAGAAAAATGTACTACAGATTCTACTTGAACACCCGAACACGACTTCTAATCTTTATTTAAAAGTATTCTTCTTGACAATGTGTTCTCGATAAACAATAATTTTTTCACTGTACGTACACACATCCTATAACATTCTCAATAGTGTTATCAAGTATTTACGCAAAGGTAAGGTAGAAAATGACTATCGAAAAGAATTCCAATTTCAAAGCTTTACGTAATCGCTGAGAGTGTGGAGTTTTTGAAAGCGTTATGAAAGTAACAATAACAAATGCAAGAGAGCAGAAAGAAAAATGATCAGTTGGTTAAAAACTTATATATATATGTGTGTGTGTGATGAGTTTTATTGAAAATTTAAAAGTTGTGATGTTTTCTAAACAATAATCACAATTGAATTTAGTCACATACCCTTGGTAAGGAAGATAACTTTCCAGAAAATTAAAAGGAAATTTTGGAAAATAGCCATTACAACACTATAGTTGACTGGTGTAAAGTAATTAGTCGGCTGTTCGGCACACTAGTCGACTATTGGGTAGTAGATTGTTCACTGTTTTGTAACGCCTCATGGAGTTCCATAATATGAGATTAAATTAATAATAAGAATATTTTGATAATAAAAGTAGCACTTTATTCAAGCAGAACACTCGGTTTTGATGCGTTAAAGGTTTGAATTCATGACCTCTAGAACCTAAGTCTAGAGTATCATGCTACTAACCAGTTGAACTAGGACAACATATTAATTAAGCGTAGGACACTTAATATGGTTAATTGAATGGATCATGGTAATTAGCAATTAAATTCGACTATAAAAAGTTAGAAGGGAATAAATTTGAATATTTGAATGAAGGGATTTTTTTTTGAAACCCAGGAGAACCCGGCGGGCCGATAAACTCCTGAGGAGGGTATAGTAAAGCCGTCTGCTGATCCAAGCCCCTATACCCCTGGATAAATTTATATAGGATAGGGAAGCGCATGGTAGGAATCGAACCTGGGTCTTTTTACCAGAACCCAAGCCTCCTTTCCACCGCGCCGCACCTGCGGACAACATATCACATGTCAATAAACGTTCCAATCACGCTACGCAAGTTTCGAACTTATGACCTCTCGCACCAAAGCCGAATCACTTAACCACTTGGACAATGGTGCTTGTCTCCTAACCAAGGGGATTTTATATTAAGGGAAATGAATTAATGAGATTAAACAAGGAGAGATTTTAGACCAAGCCAAAATCATTAAATACTTATAGCCATAACCACATTCTTTTTTTCATCTGCTTTCATTTCATGTTAAAAGTTAAAACAAAAATAAAATTAATCCAAGCTAAGGCCAACAATCATTTTTAAGAGAAAGAATAGGAAATTAAAACAAAAGACCAAATCTTTCATCCATAAGGAAAATAAGAAGATAATCAAGTTTTCTAATCTAAGTGGCAATACTTACCCTCTTCCACTTCCATATCTATTTAGATTCTGATTTAAAATGTTTTGTTGTTTTGAATGAAGAAAGACATATTTTGATTATAATAGATCATGCTTCAATATTAAGACCATATTTTTGACATGTTTAAGAGTAAAACATAAGTTAATCATTTCCAATGCTTTGAAATTTAAATATGATGTTTATAACATTAAAACAAAGATAATTTTTAATTTTCATAATTTTCGGATGAGAATTTTTTTGTTTGAATTTTTTAAGTTGAAAATGGGTAGTTTCGCTTGTAAATTACTATTTTAAAATAGTAAAGTTTGAATTTTTGATCTAAATTTTTTGTTAAAGGTACATAAAGATGTTTTCGAATTTCTATGATCTTTTGGGAATTGCCTATCATTTTTAGAATTGTTATGAATTAAATGATATGGAAGAAAATACCTTAATTAATGAAAAAAATTAAGGAATGTAATTAATTAAGGCATAATCAAGAGAATCATTTTCTTCCATTTTAACATCTCCCTTTTTAAGGCTCCAAAATAGATACAAATGATATTGTAGTCATCCTTAGCATTACTTCCTAGACAAAATATGATCGGTTTTTTAATCATTGACATCAAGAGCACTAGAATTTAAAAATTTTAACAAAACATTTTCATTCATTCATTTGCAAATTCATTACATTTCAATTATATAGCCCCACAATTCCATCGTTTAGATAAAGTATATAAATATAAATATAATTCCAACTGTGGTATATGATGGTGTCCCCTTGAATGACTAGAGTCTTAACTACTTGATTGTTACAGTACCCATATTTACATACAACAACGAAATAAAACAGTTAGACTGCATAGTGGAAATAAACTCTAATTGTGGTTTTCCTCATGCATGTCTCCGAAAGCTTATTTGTCTAAACCTGAAAATCTCTATTCTCAACCAACTCCAATGAGTAACTGAGAGTTTAGGGAAAACCAAAAACTTCAAATCAGACAAAAGTCTGGTGCGAATAATATTAGTTCATCTCAAACCAAAATAGACACTTAGTGTTATAAAAAAAACTTAGTGAGACTACGCCGCTGAGTGGAACGGGTTCCCCTCGCTAGTATCCTTACAACCAATATGTCAAGCATACATATACTTGCAACTACAATAGTGAAAACATAACATACACATTATCATGCATAATCAGCCTAAACGAATAGTCTGGTATTCAAGGGTCTAAGTTTTTCATGCCTCCCCGTAATTTCCCATCCCATTAAGTCCATACATCGACATGGTTTTTTCAGGGTCACCATGAACTTATTAGTTTTCAAAGACCAACTAAAAGCCTATTGGGCTGACTCGGGCCAAAAATGTAACAGATAATCTAATGGTCTCATGTTCCCACAAGAGTACAAAGCTACTCCCATGACACAATAATATAATCAAAATGGTCTTTTGGTTCCTTCAGAAAAAATAACGGTCTTCTAATTCCTGGTAGAAGAAAAATAGGTGAGCACAACTACGAGTTCCTTTGGCTGCGTAGCTATAAATTTTAGCCTTGATATCGGCAAAGGCCTATGCATTGGAATTGCAAAGCTGATCGATCAGGGGTTTAACAGTTGTAGTGTAGAGCGCGATCCTACACCAGTCTCCACCCTTAAATTTGGTTTTAAAATGTATACGAGTCATGTGTTATGATCAGTTCGGGCATCCTAACGCAATTTGATCTTCATGATCTCCTAGATGCAATTCTATGAGTTAAGTCTGACTATACCCACTACTGGAACAACCCTAATCGGTCATTGGTTCCCAATCTCCAAGGTTTTAAATATCGGGTGATAACATACAAGTGAGCATGTTAAAATTACATATGCAATATCAATTGATCAAAATAAAAATGAACATATTAAAGCATTATCCATCACAAACATATGTTCATATGATAACTATTTTATACACAAAAATTCCAAACAATCAAGCAATAAATTTCATCAACTAAACTATTTAAAAAGGGATAAAATATCCTTTCTTTCCTTTTTAAAATCATGTCAAAAATACTTAAAAAAACTATATTTTTCTGTAAGGAATACATATCCTAGTATAGAGTTAAAGCTATTGAGTGTCAACGAAATATGCTATCTCATTTCTAAAAAATTATGTTATTGCACCTTGAAAATACATGCCATCGCATGTAAAAAACTTGTTTTATTGCACTTCTAAACCATATGCTATCACATGTCAAAATTATAGGCTGTAGCATGTTATTAATATAGTTATCGCATGTCTATAATATACATAGTTATCGAATGTCAACAAAAGTATCGAAAGTGCAGCAAATATAGCTATCGCATGTCTAAATTACATGTAGCTATCGCATGTCAACAAAACTATCGAATGTCAATGAAATGCAGCTATCACATATCTAAATTACATGCAGCTACTGCATGTCAACCAAGCTATCGAATTTCTACCAAACAAAGCAATCAAGTGTTAGTTACAAAAGCAATTGAGCGTTGACAAAGTAAAGCCATCGAAGGTTAAAAATATGGTGCTATCGCACCTCAAAACTTTAAGTGCTTAAAAACAAGGCCATCGCAAGTTGATAACCAATCGCCATCGAATGTCATGATAACCATCATAGGTTGAAAATGGCATTTTCGTAAATATCCGAAAACAAATTTATTTCCTTTAAAAGTAGTAACTTTTTACCAAACCAATATCTTTGTCAAATTTTAAATGGTTAATCAAATCTTTTCAGAAATCTTATTGCGAAAATCAAAGAGAAATTTTATCTTCTTTCCAAAAATGTTAATTTTCCACTAACTATGCCCTTAATTACTTTTTTCTAACCAAAACCTTCCTTCACAAATTAATTTAAATTGCATTGAAATTACTTGGAAAAAAACTAAAAAACTCTAAGAATTGAGAATTTCCATTTCTATAACAAATAAAATTTTAGAATAAAATAATTATTTTTCATATTTTAAATAATTAAAATATGAAATTATCCATTTTATCAACTTAGAAAATTCATAACAAATTCATACTTAGTCCAAAAAGTGTGAAATTTAAAATCTATCTCCAAAATAATGTTTCCAACATCTTATCAAAAGTTCAAGGCAATTGGAGATTGAAATTATAGTTTTTAAGTCAAACAATCCTTAGAAAATTCGACAAAAATTCACAAATGATAACCATAATCCACATAAATGATTATCCAACCCAAATGCATGATAAAACACAACAATCATTCATATTTCATCATAAACACGAATTTCAAACAACAAACAATGGGAAAATGGAGATGTTATTCACTTTTAGTAGGATTTGTGTAGAGATAATTGGTTCTCTTCCTTAAGCCTCTTTCCTCTTCTTCTCCTTTTTTCGAAATGTGTTTTAATGGAGCTCTCTTAGTTTTATATTCTGCTTGTTCTCTTTGGTTACGGAGAATGGTCGAATTTAATAAGGGACGGGGAGAGTGTATTGGGTGAAGTAAATTAATAGTATTATCTCCCATTCCTTATCCACCTTCAATTTAATAATTATATTAATACCTTTTCTCATAAAAAATTATTCCATTTAAAGATTTAAACTCAAAATTTATTAGTGCTGCAATTATCCACACCTTACTACTTTACCACATTATTTATTTATTCATCGATTGATTAAATTTTTGGAATAATATGCAATAAAATTCGGGGTGTTACAGACTCACCTTCTTATTAAAGTTTCGACCTTGAAATTCTGATAAGGCACAAACAATCAAGCACATCAGTCATGCACATGTGTCACAAGCACATAATATCAACAATACTAGCCAAAGGTCTGTACAATAATATATAACATATATCAAATAACTCTGGATAAGCCACTCTAATCCTATCCTCGGTCTCTCAAGTATAGCCTTGTTCATCGTCACTCCACTGGACCTTCACTAGTTTGACTTTCTTATTTCTAAACTCCTTCGGCCCTCTATCCACTATACGATTAGGTCACCTAGTGACAGTCATATCAGGCTCCACTACTAAATCCTCCAAAATTGTTGGCTTAATAGTAGTCCTTAGATCATGTACATATTTTCTCAAATGAGATACATGAAAATCATTATGGACTCATACCAAAGTATTCAATAACTCGATGTGATATGCGAGTTTCCTGATTCTCTCTTTAATAAGAAATGGACCAACTTATCTAGGTTCCAACTTTGAAGACTTTTGAAATCGTATAACACACTTCATCGGTGACACTTTCATAAAACATAATCTCCAATTGAGAATTCCGAGTCCTTGCACCTTTTGTCTGCATAAGTTTTCTACCTCGGTTGAGCTTTCTTCATCCTTGTTCGGATTAACCCAATCTTTTCAGTAGCATCCTTTACCAAATCTGGACCAAATATTGGTCTATCACTGGTCTCCAACGTACATGGTGGTGATTTGCATGACTTTCCATCAAGTGCTTCGAAAGGCATCATTCCTATATTAGTCTGATAACTATTACTATAGGAAAACACGACTAAGTGCAAATGGTCTTCCCATGACCCTCCAATACACAAGCTCTTATTAAATCTTCAAGTACCTTATTAACCCTTTCCATTTTTTCATCAGTTTGTGGATGGTAAGCGGTACTTATCTTCAGCTTAGTACCCAAGACATCTTGTAAGCTCTTCCATAACTCACTAGTAAACAAAGGATCTATATTAGTTACAATTCTACTCGGTATTCAATGAAGTCTAACAAAATTATTTATCAATAATTTCACCAAACTAGGTGTCCTGTAAGAACTCGCCTTGAAACATGCCAAATTTTTGATCCAGAAAAGGCTCATCGAATCCTAGACCCATTCCAAAGCTGGCTATATGTATGTAAAACCGATACAAAGAACAATACACAAAGCTATCTATCTACACATTCAGAATCTCACTTCGGAAGAATAAAACATAATATCAGAAACAGTACCCATTTATAAAAATTCAAGTGTAAAAAAAAACATAATACCACATAACCACGCCAAATATTCGTAGCGTAATATCTCAAAATACATCAGCAATTTTTAACGAGTACATCAGAAATACAAAAACAATATAAGTAGCTAAATTGAAAACTGCCACAAGTCCCCTCATCGCCTTCGCCTTCGTAGTCTGCATTGCCTTCTCTAATTTGTGTTGTAATGAGAAGGAAGTCAGAACAACAATGTCTGGTGAATAAAACTCTCGAGTCTTTCTATAATAGTACTTGAACAATATAATTTAAATAAGAATATGTCTTACACATCCTAACTATATTCTATGTAAATTTCTCAACTGCAAGTCAAACTCTATAACCTATACCCTTTCCAATCCAACCCACTAACCCATCTTTAATTGTAGGCCAAAGGCCACTCCCAGTCCCATGCATCTATCGTTAACAATAGCCTAATAATGTAGGAGATAGTACCCAAGTCACTTAATACCTTTTCAATGGGAACTAGGTAGACTTTGGACATTTAATACCTTATTCTAGGCAGGCCACGTCATTTACTACCTATCCTAAGGAGGACCCCTCTCCGATACTATTTAACTGACATCGCACATAATCTCATCAAGTCACTTAATATTTCTTTATGGGAGAGGCGGACCATATAATAGCTACTTAATACTCGAGATATCCACAACCATGCTTAACCGCTAATCCTGACCATTTAATACTTCCTAAATAGGGAGGAGGCAGGTCCTAAATCAGCCACTTACTACCTTCGACCCCGAAGCAGGTCTTAAGTATTATGACCTATAATATAAACTGTGACGTCTCACATTAGTCCGACTAAAATATCTCTAAGCATGCAAGATGACGTCCTATGCTAATCGTTTAAATTTCAAAACATAAAATTTATATAAGTCTAATTCCATATCAACAAATATACTATACATCCAACATTCTCAATCCAACCACTGGCTTGTATAAAAATAGAATCCATACCAAACTTATTTTATACTAAAATAGTAGAATCTACATTAATAGAATTTGTAATTCAAATCCTTTTACGCTCTATTCAATTTCTACATATAAGAATGAAAAGGGAATTTCCATTTAAATTACGAAAATATGTAGTGCAAACTATAAATAAAAGAATCTGTACCTTACATACCGTTTCCGACCTTATTTCTTTTCAAAACCCTTAATCTAATACAAAGAAAAATGTAATAAGTGGAATAGAATATGAAACATTAAAATTGCAATAACTACAAAATTTCACTATTTTAATATAGAATAATTGAGATTCTAACCTAAGAATTGACATATTTCTTTAGGTAAAATTTGCAGTTTTATTATGATGTTTTCGTGAACAAAATTTCCCAAGGCATACATTAAATCTAAGTTATACTATACAATTACTAAAATAAGAAAGACTAAGATTTACACTCACTAAAGTCCTTAGCTCCCTCTTTTGGATTTGTTTACGCCTGCTTTAAATATCTTTCTAGATCTCTTCCTTTATAAATATACAACAAGTGAGTTGTATATAAATAAATTCAGAATTTCAGGGATTGGAGGAGAATAGAATTAGAAGTTGAATATTAAACACCCAAAATCCTTTACTTGAAATCCAAGATAATTTCTGAATCTTGAGGAAGAAAGAAACCGATAGAGCTCTGCTATGTTCCAAAATAATTTGAAAATAAAAGTGAGAGGGTATGGGCTCTTATTTATAGTAGTTAGAAAGCACCTAAACAGTCAAATTTAAGTCGCTTTAAAATAATATAATCTGAACCGTTCATGATGTTAAAAACCCTAGCCACCACCACGATTACCTATCGACCGCTCCATACTAAGCGGTCGACCGGCCCTAGGTTATGGTCGAGCGGTAGCCTATTTTGGGAACATATATTTAATTGTCGTTGATTTATTATTTAATTCCTTAATTAATATTTAACGTTTACTTTTATTCAGTATGTACTCAACCTCCAGGTCTAACTACCATTAATTTTTGAATTTCAAACTTTAGCATTAATTATTTATTTGAATTTGAATTCCATTTAATTAATTTAAATCCGAAAATTTCAAACGTCAATAACCTTTTCGTTTGAGCTCCATTTTCATAACTTTATATATGAAAATTTATCAAAAGATCGCCACGAACGTAATGACACAACTTTTGTTGCCAAATTTTGACATTTACAAAATTTCCATTTTTAGCCTTATTATTAATTAATTAATTCTTATTAGTTAATTTCTTATTAATTTTGCGGGGTGTTACATTCTCCCCTTTAAAAAGGATTTCGTCCCCGAAATCCCTAAGCGACAGATAATGTAATGCGCATTAAGCATCCATGTTATACAACCATGTTATCTACACAACCATCTACTCAACCAAAAAGTGCATTGTGATTATGTACGTGGATATACTATAGGTGGGCTCAGTCCTAGCGTAAATGTAAGTGTCGTGACATATATGCAAACATCCTAAACATGGAAAAAGTTTTCTATATGAGTGCAAAAGTGACATTAAAAAGTGTGGCAACCATTCTCTACCATCCAATCTAGCAACCACGATGCAACCAAAACCTAATTTGGAGAGAGAAAGTTTATCAATGAAAAGCTCAGGATGAGAAGTCCTCATCTTCTTTTTAGTTTTCCAAGAGCATTCCACCGAATCATCTCCCTATTATACTCAAACCATCCTAGGTTCTTTGTTGTGAAGCTTTCTAGTTTCGTGCTCCACCATGCGTGTGGTGGCATGGGGTGCTATCGGCTCCGTCTCAATGCCTACTAACCGATCAGGCTCTGCCACAGCCTATGAAGGCATCTCCTTAAGTGAGAAACATGAAAAACGTCATGGACTCCTGCCAACTTATCCGGTAGCTCCACGTGATAAGCAAGTCTTCCTATTTTTTTCATAATTTGGAAAGATCCAAGAAGTCTCGGTGCCAACTTTCCCGACTTCCCAAATCTCACAACTTTCCTAAAAGGGGAAACTTTAACAAACACCATATCCCTTACCTCAAACTCCAAATCCTTTCTTTGCTTGTCCGCATTGGATTTCAAGCGATCTCGTGCAACCTTCGTTCGCTGCCTAATCAATTCTACCTTTTTTGAAGTCTCGCGAATCAAATCAGTTCAGAGTAGAATTTTGTTGGTGGCTCCCATAAAGCGCTTCAAAGTGTGCCATGCCAATCGTTAAAACCTTGGTGACTATTATTATACAAAAATTCTACTAAAGGTAAGTGTTGCTCCCAATGTCCTTCAAAATCCATGATGTAAGCTCTTAATAATTCTTCCAAGATCCTATTTACCCTATCAGTCTGACCGTCGGTCTGTGGGTGGTAAGCAGTGCTAAGATTCAATGAGCTTCCTAAAGCTGACTGCAAACCCCTCAAATATTCACTAGTAAATAAGGGGTCTAACAATGCTAATCGGAATTCCATGAAGTCGAATCACCTCTTTGATGTAAATTTATGCTAGAGACATTGAGTCCTATTGCTTCTAACCAGAATAAAATGGGCGCTTTTAGTGAGTCTATCCATTATGACCCAAATTACTTTATTGCCTCTTTGGCTCTAGGCAACCCATCTATGAAGTCCACCGATGTATGCTCTCATTTCCAAGTCGAAATCTGCAATGGAAATAACAATCCTCCGAGCTTCCCTTACTCAGCCTTTATCCTTTGGCACGTCAAGCATTTGGAAACAAAATTAGCTACCCTCTTCTTCATCCCTGACCAATAAAAAATCCTCTTCATATCTCTATAAATCTTATCCCTTCCATGGTGAATGATCATCCTTGAATAATGACACTCTACAAGATGAAATTTATTTTTCCCAAAATCCCAAGTTTTTGGGATTAAAGCATTCTTTATTCCTAGTTAATAACCTAATTTCCTCATTAACTTCCAGTCTTACCTACAGTTTATCGTTAGTTAAGTGTCCTTATGAAATTACCTTATTTACATCGTATGCTTTTTCGATAAACTAAGAGAGTCAACTATCGATTACAACCCAAAAACTCTAAATGAAATTTTTTGTTGGAACCTGGCATTCATCATCAACCGGTGTTAATGATGTTGTGCTCCTACACTCCTTAATAAATTAAGATGGACATTCTTAGTATGTCATTGCACTATCACCCACCTTCCTAATTCTCCTTCTTGGTTTCTAATAAATGCGGTGCATTTACTTCTTCAGTCAATATACCCGATTATGGGATAGATTGTGCATTCCCATAAATGTCGTATTAAATTCCATAATCAGTCCCCATTTAGTCCTTTTAACTCTCTATTAATTACAAATTTATTACCCATTAATTCTGTAATTTATGTCCATAAATTCTAGTCCTATAATTACTACATTGTTAATAACTAATATGAATATCGTCGTAAATTATTCTATTTATATATTTTTATTTTTGAACGTTGAGCGTGATTATATGTGTGTGTGTGTGTGTATTTCTTATTCTAATTATTAATTTCTAAATTAGAACATTCATTTCCACATTTTAATTTATCAGAGTTACCCTTCCTAAATGGATCAATGTTATAATTTTCCATAAATTAGCCAAAAGCGAGGTCTTTGCTTCGTTTGAAATTAAAAGAAATTATTTCTTTTCTTTCATTGAAATAGACGTTGTAAACCATGGAAAATAATATCCATATCTTACACATCTCTTTCCCTTTTTGGTACATCCTTTATTAATTCAAATGACACGCTTTTATACATATTTTGGAATTGGATAATTTACAAAAATTACACGGATCCCACTCCAAATAAATCAAAACATAGAAATTCGCATTCCAAGTCAACTAGGGCAACCTAATTTACAATCCAATTATAGATTTGGAATATCTTTACAACTTTACCTACATTCTACAATTAAATATTTGAGATTGATTTCAAATTCCTAGATCAGTTTTGTACATACTATTCCAATTTTATTCATATTCTAAAACCTTTACTCTATCTTACCTAGGTAGCGATCCCTATGTACTCCATAAAAAATTTGGTTTGGTTTGCACCATTCTTTATAAACCTAAAATTTCACAATCATAAAGTACCTAATCCGAAACCTCAATCTTTGAAAATATAAACTTAGAAAACTCCCCGTTTTCTTTTTCTTTTTTCTTTTTTTGTCAAAAATTAGAAAATTCTTCACAAAATTATTTCCCTTCTCAAAGACTTTCTGCCTCAAAGATTTACTTCTTTAAAAGTAGGATTTTTAACCCAAAACATTCAAAAACTCAATTATCATAACAATTAATTTTTTTTTCAAAAACATCTTCAATAACTTTAAACAATGAAAAAGGGAGGAGACAAGGATAACTTACATCCTATTATTTTCTTGTCTTATTCCTATTACTTCTCTTATATATTATTTCTAACTAGATTACTAATCCTATTTTATATAAATTCCTAATGTTATTATTATCTAAAATTCTCAATATTGACTCATCATAGTGCATTCGCCTACTACTTTAGCCATCCGTGCCTTTCTTTATATATAAATTTATTTCAACTGTTATTCTCCATATTTCGATACACGAGAATGTTCCTCCTACTTACATTATTGGGCATTCTTACCTTTATATTCTCTCTACCTCATTTTAATCAAGTTCCATTTTCACTTATTCCCCCATTTTAGAAAGAATTAAAAAAAACTTCTGAATTAATAAAATAGAAAAATAATCGAGTCCAATCTACGTTCTATTTTACATTTATTTCAAGACAAAAATCCCTTTTTCAAAAATCTTTAAACCAAAACTTTTTGACTCAACCAATTTTTAAACTAAGAATTTCGAAAATGAAAAACTCTTCTTACCATAAAACTTTTAATCTTAAACTTTTGACTCAATAAAATTTTAAATTGTGAATATTCAAATTTCCTTACTTTTCCGAAACAATAACTTTCCCAATAAATCTTTTGAAAAACTCATTCAAAACATTTCTAGAAATTTTCCGAAAGCCTTTTGTCCAATTCTTTCCTATGGAGTTGGATTTAGAAATTGACTTTAATTATTCTTTCTATTGAACTTTCCTTCTTCCTTGCTCAATCTTCTAAAAATCCGTTTATCTTCTTGCGGTGATTAATGTACATCTTCTTACGGGAACTTTCTCCACGCCTTATTCACATCTTACTTCACTCCTATTTTTCCTTACTTCCAGATGCTTATAACATATAGGTTATTATCTTCATTCTGTTTGGATGAAATGTATGTTTTCAATTGGCGATCCATTGAAATCCAAAATCATAAGGCAGTCTAGGCCCACAATGGAGTCAAGTACCATTCAGATTCTGGGGTGCTTCTATATGTCGCGGTCATGCTCTTCTTGGTCCACTCCTTATGATAGGACCTCTGCTCCGTGGGGTAATCGGGGTAGGAGTATAAATTTATCTCTATTTTATTTTTTAGCTTATAATTGCTTTGTCCATCCTGTCAGAATATGGTCGCAACTACTTCTATAGTCGGAATATATATATATATATATATATATTAGGGCTTTTTGAAAAATACTTTCAAAAATAACAACTACGCACTTATACATATACTTATACCCACTGACCTGGTAACCTAAGCTATGATCCAAATGTAACAACCCGCCTCAAAACAAGCCTAATTTTTGACCTAGAAAAGACCCATCGAACCTTAGACCCATCCCGAAGCTGGCTGTTCGTTGGTAAAATTGATACAAAAAACAATACACAGAGCTATCTATTTACACATTCAGAATCACACAGTGGAAGGATAGAATATAATATCAGAAACAGTACCTATTTTATAAAAATTCAAGTGTTAGAAAAATACAACATAATACCACATAACAATGCCAAATATCTGTAGTGTAACATTTCAAAATACGTCAACAATTTTAAATGAGTACATCATAAATACAAAAACAACATAAGTAGATAAATAGATAACTACCACAAGTCCCCTCATCGTCTTTGCCTTCATATTTTGCATCGCCATTTCTAACCTATGTTGTAATGAGGAGGGACTCAGAACAACAATGTCTGGTGAATATAAATCTCAAGCCTTTCTATAGTAGTACTTGGGCAGTATAATTTAAATAAAAATATGTCTTACACATCCTAACTATATTCTATGTAAATTACTCTAACTGTAAGTTGAACTCTATAACATATACCCTTTCTAATCCAACTCACTAACCCATCTTTAACTATAGGCCAAAGGCCACTCCCAGTCTCATGCATCTATCGTTAATAATGTCCTAACAATGTAAGAGATAGTACCAAAGTCGCTTTATATCTTTTCAATGGGAACTAGGCAGACTCTAACCATTTAATACCTCATTTTAGGCCGGTACCCATCATTTACTACCTATCACAAGGAAGACTCCTCTCTGATACTATCTAGCTGACATCGCACGGAGTCTCATCAAGCCACTTAATACTTGTTTATGGGAGAGGCGGATCCTATAACAACTACTTAATACCTTAAACCCAAAGCAGACCTTTCCTGAAACTTCCACTACCATGCCTAATTGCTAACGCTGACCATTTAATACTTCCTAAATAGGGAGGAAGCGGACCCTCAATCAGCCACTTACTACCTCTGACCCCGAAGCAGGTCCTATGTATTATGACCCGTAACCCAAACTATGATGTCTCACTTAGTCCGACTATTCATAGGTACTGGTAGCTAGATTAGCTAGGTAGGTTTACCCTATAGAATTTTGAACTAACCTCGCATCCTCCGTGGGTACTTATTATAGGTAATGGCTCACATTAGTTCCAAAGTCATACTACTGATAGCCAGATTAGCTGGACAGGTTTACCCTATAGAATTTGGGACTAACCTCACATTCTCCATGGGTATTTATTATAGGTGATGGCTCACATCAGTTCCAAAGTCATACGGCTTATAGCTAGAATATTTTGGCAGAATTTCATGTGCTTTTGACTGACCTCACATCCATATAACTTAGTCATAATTCACGCTCAGTTAACATACTATCATACACCTCATCGCATTCCTTATCAAGGCCTTATAAGGAAACTCTTATTTACCATTAACTATCAATTTCTTTCCTAATGGGGATTTACAACTAATTAATAACCTATTTACTACGCAATTAATAACCTATTTCCTAATGCAGCCCTTTTGCAAAATCCATTAGTATAAAAGCATATTTCCACAATGGCACTTCTAATGATTGAAGCAATCCACTAGGCTTTTGATGCTCAAGCTTTACTACTGGAACTGGCAATTCAAACATTGCTTTACCCATATGCCTACATCTTTCTTCATTTATTCTTGGAAGAAACTCCTCTACATATCTAGGTAATCTTCATACCACTGTAATGAACAGTAAACTTCGATCGATGACATTTTCTAAGAACTTCCTTCTTTAAACTATCCACATTTAGAACACACAACCATCCTTTCTATCTCATCCATTCTCTTTGGTAGAGTGCAAAATCTTTCGAATCATTGATCTTACTTCCCACCTTTAGTCTCTTAATCCATTTGGCTAGTAATGGATCATGTTTTTGCCTTGTAGCAATTATTTCGATTGGTGCCAATCGAATATATATATATATATATATATATATATATATATATAAGTAATCCTTGCGGTACTCTGGTAAGAACTGGTCGTCGACCTCATTCTAACTCAACAGGAAGCCAACGCCTCTAAATCATTCCATTTGGCTAACAATATCAATACCATATTCTGATGTTTTCTACTAAGTGCATCCTCAACTTTATTTCCTTTTCCTTATGTATACTTAATACAAGAGTCATACGCTTCTAAAAACTCTTGACATCTTTGGTGCCTCGTATTTTACTCTTATTGAGAGTATAAATAATTCAAGGACTTATGATCCGTAAACAATTCGAATTGTTCACCCAAAGATAGTGCCTCCACGCCTTCAATTCAAAGATTACTGCTGCCAACTCCAAATCATGAGTATGAATTGAACTTTATGTAGTCAAAGCTATTAAGAAGCAAAGACAATGACTCTTCCTCTCTGCATCAATGTAGTTCCTAACCCAGTTCCACGTGCATTAGTATACACCACAAAATCTTGTTCCTATTCAACACAACTGACATGAGTGCATTGGTCAATAAATATTTTAGTTTCTAAAATGCTTCTCCACATTTATCAGTCCAAACAAACTTTACGTCCTTTCTTGTTTAGTCATTAGTGCTGCTATACGAGAGAAATCCTTAATAAATCTCTAGTTGTAGCCAGTTAAACCCAAGAAACTTCTAATCACAATAAATGTCTTGAGTCTTTTCCAACTATTAATAGCTTTGGTCGTTGACAGATCCACAAACAATCAATTATTCTCGAGCCTTTAACTGATGCTTCCTTAACATATCTAGCATTATTCTGAGAAGAACTTGACGATTACATTCATTCTTAGAATAGATGTTATCAATAAACACCAAATGCTTTTGGAAGATCCGACCCGTCAAGTCTACAAAGAAAGCGGGCGCGTTGGTCGGTTCGAAGGGCATGACTCATCATTCATACGAACCATATCTTGTTTGAAATGTCATTAACAGTATACTTTTCTCCACCACTCTCAATTGATGGAGATCCGTGGCTAAGTCCAATTGCAAGAACACCTTTGCTCATCAAAAAATCATTTATTATACGCAAAGAATAACGATTCTTTATGGTCTTCTCATTTAGCTTTCTATAATCTATACACAACCTCAATGTCTCGTCCTGTTTCTTCACAAACACCACCATAGCTCCCAACATGAACTGCTTAGTCTAATAAAATTCTTTTATTTCAGATCCACCAGTTGCACCTTTAATTCTTTCATTTCGGTAAGTGTGATTTTGCTTGGTGGTCCACTTACGGGTTTAATTCCCTATATAAGATTCTATTCGGAACTTTATGACATGCTTTTTTTGTAGTCTCATAACCCACTCAAAAACATACACATGTTCTCTTACTACAAAAGCTCTATTTATTCTATCTTCCACACTTTTAATAACACCCCACAATGCACATAAAATGAAATTTGATTCTTCTAACGAGTATATAATTCAAGCATGAAATTTAGGGTGTCTTAAGGATATCATTCTATCTTGATAAAATATCCTAGCATAATACACACTTAACCAATCCATACCAAAAATTATCCCAAAACCCACAATATAAAACACATGTGAATTGTAGGCAAACTTATGGCCTAACAAATAAAATTCTATGCGGTCATATCTAATTTCAAGAGTTGCATAACCGCTTACCAGATTCGCAATTCTCGAAGAGGTTATAAAGTTTGCCAATTATAGGTTTAACATATCTACAAACATCTAGAGGTAAAAGAATGTGAAGATATAGTATCGAATGACACTTTAACATTTATGCAATGGATAAGAAGAGTACCACCTAAAATAGCGTTTACCATGTCCTCGGCAGTCGGTTCAGAAGCTGTAGGTTTCAAAGCATAAACCTTTCCGTTCTCAGCTTATGACGGGGAGTAGAGTGGCATGCTATGCTTTAAGGTGTTTTCTTGGAAACTTCTTTAGTTTACTTCGAGTTCTACCTAGGAAACTTTCCAAGTTGCTTCGGGGCTTACCAAGGAAGTTGGTGTGAGGACTTCCGGACTTAGTGGAGCCGATGTACAACTAGTAATGGATGCCTAGGGATGTTCCGAACTTTGAAGTATCAGTGGCGTGAATAATTTTGGTTGACTTCTTCTAGTGAGAAGTGTATATAGATTTAGTAATATTCCAAGGAAGCATGTTGTGAAGAAATACAGTGGGACATAATGTGTTCTACTATTAAATCGTGTGCTAAAGAGATCGCTAATAACCCTTAATCAAATGCGTGATTCATGGGGTAGGGATATGTGAGGACATTCTCCCGTGTACCCTGAACCTTAATGATGGTCTTGCTTGCCTTAGCAAGGGCGTCACCTTTGTAATGGTGCATGATCATGCACAAAATCTGATGGAGACGTAGTGTGTCACTAATCTTAGTGGTGGTTGTTAGAGTTATCATATGTTGATAGGCATCTTAGTGGTAATGCGAAACCTTAATGGTGGTCATCGTGATTGCTTGATTTCCATGTGTGCTATGATTTTTGTGCTTGTTTTGATTGATGTGCGGTAGAGAGGAATGTCTCGTGATGTAGGTATTGCTATGTAGATACCTCGACACCCATATTGTACTTAGTGATGCACACCTATATGATGATAGTATATCAAGTATCATGTTATGTGCTAACTTATTGGATGTAGGGACATGGTAGGTACAATTTCTCATACCTATTGTTCCTTATACTATACTGACATTTATAGTATCTTAAGATTATTTATCTTTCACACTTTTCTGACTCGAAGTTTTATGCTTTACTTCTTCTTATCTCAAATACTCTTAAATGAGTAGACCAGATAACATGTCTGGTATTAAGGCATGGAGCTATTCAAAGGACAAGTAGAAGGCTGGCACT
Source organism: Allium fistulosum (assembly GCA_030737815.1). Lineage (NCBI taxonomy): Eukaryota > Viridiplantae > Streptophyta > Magnoliopsida > Asparagales > Amaryllidaceae > Allium > Allium fistulosum. The sequence continues at coordinate 1,035,084,984 of CM060902.1, read as the reverse complement.
ATTATATATTCTATTGTCTAAGTCTACTTGCTTATTTCATTGTGTAGCACTACAGAGTTTTATCAATGTTATATTTTATCTTTGACATAGATAAATGAGTTTATTTATCAGTTGTATAACTCTATTACTGTTTTGTATAACTTTATTGAACTTGTGCTTTGATCTATAACGGTTCATATTATTATATTTCTGTATTGCTTGCTTATATCTATGTTTATTATTATACTTTATCCTTGCGCTGTGAGATATATGACAGGTTCCGTGATTGTTTTAGTTACTATACCCCTTGACTATATCTCTACATGACCTGGTACCATTATAGTGCATTACACATTTATTTTGGGTACGTGAGGTGTAGGGCGATCATCAGGTTTGGTATCAGAGCTTAGGTTGTATAGTTAACCATAGGGATACCAGGATCTATCAGAAATAGGGTATGAGCTATCACTCTAGAATGGATCGAGTTAGATGAGAGAGCGTATTTGTTATATTTTGATTTTTAAAACTATATTGTAGTATATATAGCATAAGTCCCATTGCATACACGAGTACCACTTATGCACCCTTCCTTAAGATGAGTCGGATGATAAGGAAAGCTGCTAGGACTTCAGTATTCGAACATAAAGAAGGAGCAGGCTCAAGGGAAGCTAACCCCAACTTGTAAGCTATATTTACAGAGGTGATGAGGAACATGCTTCAGAATGCCCAAGGGGATGCTTTTGGTATTGTTGTAGGTGCTGGTACTTCGATTCAGGTGCCATAAGCTGACTTTGCTAAACTGAGCAAGGACTATTCCAGCCTTAGTGGTAAACTATTCCTTAGAAGGGAATCGACTTTAGAGGTGCATGAATGGTTATACATCTGCGAGCTTATCTTTAAGGACATAGAGCTTAAAGGCGCTATGAAAAGAAAGTTGGCCTCTAGACAACTTCATTTCAGGGATGAGCAATGAACTTATGGAGTACCGTCGGGATTTCTACTCCTCGAGGATCAGTTTAACAGGCAAAAGTTCAAAGGTTTATTCGAACATAAGTTTATACTGGATGCCCAAAAGTTAGCATCATAACGTAAGTTTGTTGATTTAAGGGTGGGAGATGTGACTGTCTCGGAGTATGTTGCCAAGTTTGACATGTTGTCGAAGTACGATGAGCCTTTTATTGATATCGCATTAAGAAAGAACAAGAAGTCCAGCATGGGCCTAGATTATTATCTTGGGGAGAAGTTTGTCGGTCCATTGATGAATCTTTCGAGAATGTTGTAGAGAAGGCTTTTCGACATGAGAGTCTATATCTATAGACTGTCTATTGTCGTTGCTACTATAAGAGATAGGACAAAGCCACAAGTGATCAGGGAAGGCAAGAGGGAATGGAACAACAATAACAACAACAAAAAGCAATTTCAGATGGATGGCCAGAAGAAGGGCAAGTGGGAACCCACTTTCTACTACAAGTAGTGGAGCTTGCCAATGATTTCAGCTAGGGCAATATTATCATTGTATAAACAATTAGTAAGCAGAAAAATGTAAAATATTATACATATAACCTACTTTCATTAAAAAGATAACTCTATAGCTTATTATCTTAATTTCATTTCTACTGCTATCCCTCCTTTTGAGAAGGCCGTGACACCAAAGAATTGACTGAAAACGGAAGATTATCAGTCCCGGCGACCGATTACCTACAAAGTTCACTATGGATGCTGGTAAATTTTGTCCGAGTCCGGATCAAGCTACAATTAACATGACACGACAACCAAAGCTATGAAAGCCAACATTCCAAATTTCAAGTCGATCGGAGTTTGTATGCTCAAGTTATGGATCGATCAAATTCTATGGAAAGAACGTTATGTTCGTATCCATCCATTTCGCATCGATCCATTTTGTATCCATCGGTCCACAAGCCTCAATTCGTATCCATCACCTTGTAATGACCCTATTTGTATCCATCAAATATCACTCCCCTTCGTATCCATCATTCCTTGACAAACGTCTATTTCGTATCGATCGCCCTCCATTTATTTCATATCGGTTGCCACCCAGTCATCTCGTATCGATTCCCTTCCATCGACATGAAACATATCGCCAGATAGTCAATACGAAGAATGCATACAATGGGTGATACGAAACAGCCCCCAAGTCATCGATACGAAGGTTGTGTGAAAAGATCGATATGAACGGAGCTTTACGTAATCAATACGAAGAAGGCATAGTCAAGTGGATGACTCGGTCACTCGGCATGAAAAGTGGATCGATCCTAAATATTAGCGCCACGTCACCTAGTAAGAAGGTGCCTGGAAGCGATGCGAACAGAACGATACGAACGGAAGCGATACGAACTCGGCAGCCTTCAACAAACTCGAACTTGCATCGATCATAACTCAAAATCTACAAGTCCAAATGCTACCAAATTTTCACAAGAGCTTGTGTACGACCTCAAGAATGTTCATGATCGATCTCGGCTCGATTGGGCAAAATTTGGATCGATACGAATTTCATTCGTGTCGATCATGGATCGAGTAGAAACGACCAGGGATCGGTCACGTGGGCCCACCCACGTGATGGAAGGAGTCTTCCGAAGTTTGAGACAGATATTTCCAACCTACACCTATAAATAGCAGTCCAAGAGCTTCAAAAAAGGGATCTTTGGGCTCTTCTACGCCGTTACTCTACTGAACTCTATTGTAATTCGAATACCATCAATTGGACTCTTGTAAATCAGTAGAGTATCATTAATAAAATAGCAACTCTTCAAAGTGGATGTAGGCTACAACGCCGAACCATTATAAATCTTATCTTTCTACTGCTTTCCTTTTAATTTTTTGAGTGTTCTTCATATTTAATTCTATTACATACAATCTATCTATGATCTGTGACTGTGATTTGGTGCTTTCATCTGCAATTGGGTGTTTGTGACCATTTTTGGCGCAAACACTTTGGTGCTTTCACTAAGAATTGAACTCAAGGATTCTACAACTTGGATTTTGGATTTGAAGGCTTAAGGACTTAGATCTGGAAAGCAATGGTAAAGCAATCAGCAAGGAGACCAAGAGCAGAAAGGATCCAACATGAAGGAAGTCAGGAGGCTTCCTCAGGAGCGAATCAGGCCTCAGTCTTCATCACCCGAGACGAGATGGAGATGATGATGGAAGCTATGCAGGAGGGAATGCTGAAAAGGCAAGAAGAGATGATGCAGAACCTACTCAAGCAAATTGGACAAGCTAGAGTGCAGAATCAAGAGAACTCCACTGCAAGGGGTGCTGGAGATAGGGATCAAGAGCATGGAATAATAAGGATTCAGAATAGAGCAGGACCATCAGGAGCAGCCCATGAGCTGGGGGGCACTCCCCATGAGCATGTTGATCCAACCTCAGGAAGGATACCAGGCGGAGCTGTTCAACATGGCGTTGATAGAGGAATGGATGCCCGTTCAGGAGAGCAGATTCCAGGATTCCCTCATGAACTCGGGAGGGGGGAGGTGGGCAGATTGAAGGCAACAGACAGGGACTACTACTTGGAGACAGTGACAGATTAGCGGAGATGGTCAGACGAGCCATGAGAGGCGGATTAGTGAATAGAGATCTAGAGGATGTGAAAAGGAGCCCCTTTGCTCCTGCAATTAGGCAGGCTAGGAATCCACCAGAGTTCAAGCTACCAACGCTAGAGACATACGATGGGAGGACAGATCCTGCAGTTCATCTGACGAGATATATGTGGCACATGGAGGTACTGGGGGCATCGGAGGAGGTCATGGACCGATGCTTTCCATTCTATTTGACAGACATAGCAGCACTATGGTTTAGGCAATTGGAAAGCAGTTCCATTGGAGCATGGACCAAGTTGATTGAGAAGTTTATGAGGCAGTTCAGAGTTCACATTTCGAGACCCAAGAATGTAATGAGTTTGACAGCACTGAAGCAGAAGGCCAGTGAGTCTTTGAGGAACTTATTAACACGATTCAATATAGCAGCAGCGTCAGTGGATCGGCCAGATCCATCCATGGTTCTGATGGCAGCTTTATCTGGCATAGTCGATGGCTCAGAATTCAAGAATTCGTTGATGAGGGATCCATCTATGGACTTAGGAGAGTTTTACCATGAGGCAGAAAGGTTTCTACGACAAGAGGATGCAAATGCTGAGAGAGAGGAAGGGGAGGGGGTTGATGTTTATGCAGTCAAAAGCGGAGATCCGCCCGGAAAGGATTCAGGCAAGGAGAAAGGGAAACGGAAAGCAGAGGACAATTGTGATGAGCCAAAGTGGCCGCGAAAGGATCCGAGATTCACCTCTTATTCAGAGCTGAGCGAAACATTAGGGCAAATCTACCAAGACACTAGGAGGCAGGTTCCCTACCAGAGGCCAATGAGGAGGGATCCGACCAACAGTGAGAGGAAATCAGACAAGTACTGCTTATTCCACGAGCTAAGTGGTTATAGTACAAATGATTGCATGCACTTGTGGGATGAGATAAAAGGGCATATCCGGAACGACATGCTATCACAGTACGTGAGAAGGCAAGCAGCAATGATGGGGCAAGAACGACCACCATCTGCATCAACTGGGGACGGCTCAGGATCGAGGCATCAGCTTGTCATCAACTGATTGAAATAATAACGAATAAGTCGCAAACTCCACACTAGTGCGGTTAAGTCGCTTACACATGTACATGATCATGAACGGTCCTTAGGCGTGCTCTGAGACAACTATCAACCGCATTAGTGTAGGTGTCTGCACTTTGACGTCTCTACTTTGCTCTTATTTTCTATTCTTTGCATCTGGACTTGATTTGGTTAAACATTTTGGTTGTAAGACATATTTTGAATGTAAATCTGGTATTTGTAATTCCATAACGGCTAAGTCACTTACACATGTATGGGATCGCGAACGGTCGTCAGGCATGCTCTGAGATGGCGATAAACCGCCATAACAAACAATTCGGAAACTCACTTGAACGTGAAATCCGACATTAATGATACTAAGTTCCCCCCGGGCACACACAACTCACTACGAACGACACCTGACCTCGAACGGTCACAATTCGCCTAGAACGGCACCCGACCGCGAACGGTCACCGTTCGCCATGAACGACACCCTGACCGCGAATGGTCACAACTTGCCTCGAATAGCATTCGACCTCAAATAGTCACATACCACCCCGAACGGCATACGATCACGAAGGATCACTATTCATAGTCAGGTAAGATTATCAACCTCTTTACAGGACATTATCAGGATATGAACATCCAGCTTATCGAACTACAAAACACACATTCCTATCACAAGGCATGTTTTGGGGGACAAGTGTTATCCCACCTTTTGGCAAGGCCGTGACACCAAAGAATTGACTGAAAACAGAAGATAATCAGTCCCGACGACCGATTACCTACAAAGTTCACTATGGATGCTGGTAAATTTTGTTCGAGTCCGGATCGAGCTACAATTACCATGACACGACAATCAAAGCTATAAAAGCCAATGTTCCAAATTTCAAGTCGATCGGAGTTCGTATGCTCAAGTTATGGATCGATCAAATTCTATGGAAAGAACGTTCTGTTCGTATCCATCCATTTCACATCGATCCATTTCGTATCCATCCGTCCACAAGCCTCAATTCCTATCCATCATCTTGCAATGACCCTATTCGTATCCATCAAATATCACTCCCCTTCGTATCCATCATTCCTTGACAAACGTCCATTCCGTATCTATCGCCCTCCATTCATTTCGTATCGGTTGCCACCCAGTCATCTCGTATCGATTCCCTTCCATCGACACGAAAAATATCGCCAGATAGTCGATACGAAGAATGCATAAATGAGTGATACGAAACGGCCCCTAAGTCATCGATACGAAGGTTGTGTGAAAAGATCGATACGAATGAAGCTTTACGTAATCGATACGAAGAAGGCATAGTCAAGTGGATGACTCGATCACTCGGCATAAAAGGTGGATCGATCCTAAAAGTTAGCGCCATGTCACCTAGCAAGCACGTGCCTGGAAGCGATGCGGACAGATCAATACGAATGGAAGCGATACGAACTCGGAAGCCTTCAACAAACTCGAACTTGCATCGATCATAACTCAAAATCTATAAGTCCAAATGCTACCAAATTTTCACAAGAGCTTTCGTACGACCTCAGGAATGTTCATGATCGATCTCGACTCGATTGGGCAAAATTTGGATCGATATGAATCTCATTAATATCGATCATGGATCAAGTCGAAACGACTATGGATCGGTTACATTAGCCCACCCACGTGATGGAAGGAATCTTCCGAAGTTTGAGACAGATATTTCCAGCCTACACCTATAAATAGCAGCCCAAGAGCTTCATAAAAGGGATCTTTGGGCTCTTCTATGCCATTACTCTGCTGAACTCCATTGTAATTCGGATACTATCAATTGGACTCTTGTAAATCAGTAGTGAATCATTAATAAAACAGCAACTCTTCAAAGTAGATGTAGGCTACAACGCCGAACCACTATAAATCTTGTGTTTCTACTGCTTTCCTTTTAACTTTTTGAGTGTTCTTCATATTTAATTCTATTACATATAATCTATCTGTGATCTGTGACTGTGATTTGGTGCTTTCATCTGCAATTGGGTGTTTGTGACCATTTTTAGTGCCAACATCTGCATCATTATTTTATAGTTGAAAGTTTAATAACCATTCACGAATAATAAAACTAGGCTCTTATTATGTTGATTTTATTTTCAGATAGGTCCATAATAATATTTCAGACAACGCCTATTATCAGATTTATATATTTTTATGCTATGATTGAAAATTTCAGCTAAGGCCTTAGCCCAAGCTAGCCAATACCTGCCTCGTCCGTGGCTACAACTACCAGGAAAAGGGCCACCTTAGCAAAAACTATAGGAAATAAAAGAGTGACGAAATGAAATTCTTTTACTTTTATAAAGCTACGAATTTAGTGAAGGGTTGTCCCGAGCCACCAAAGAATAAGCAGATGGTGTTTACTTATGTACTTAATGTCGTTCTAACTTCGTGGAATGATCCATTGATGAAGGAGAAAGGAAAGACATTACTACCCATGGTATGCTATATTTTATGGTATACATTTTCGTGTTTCATTTGATGCTGGTCCAACACATTCTATTATATCTAATGACCTACGAGATAAGTTAGGGTAGAGTCCTAACCTAGCAGATAGACCTTTGGTTGTATCAAACCACGTGGTTAGTTTGACCTATGGTCTCTTATGACTTAGTGTTGTCAAGTGGTGGTTAAGTGTTTTCTTGTGATTGCTTTGTCTTTGGTTTCATGGGTTTCAGTATCATACCGAGAATGGACTAGCTGAAGATATACGGGGTTATAGTGAATTGTGAGAGATTGATAGTGACGATCAGTATATGTGATGAGCGCAGGCTAGAGTTGAGTTGCATGCCTGATGATGCAATGATGGTTAGCTCCTTATATTTTCTAAAGATCCCTTATGAGGAGTTGTCATTATTACCCATAGTGAGGGAATACCCAGACGTGTTTAAGGAGGTAGTCGGATTACCTCCACGATGTGAGATGGAGTTCCACTTCGACTATGTGAAGGATGCGAGGCTAGTAGTTATGCCACTAAGGCATATAGATCCCAGAGAGTAATAAGAGCTTGAGGTGCAGTTGAATGACCTGTTGAGAAGGGTTCATTTGGCGTAGTATATCTGAGTGGGAAGCGCTCGTAGTGATCGCCATGAAGGTGGACGACTCCCAGAGACTTTATGTCGATTACCATCAGCTGAACAAAGTGACGAAGAAGAACATGTATACATTCCTACATATTGATGACTTGTTTGATCAACTCTATGGTACTAAAGTATTTTCTCAACGGGACTCAGCAATAGAGTTCCATCAATTGAGAGTGGCAAGAGAGAGTATGCCGATGATTACATCCTGTATGCCATTTGGATTCTATGAGTGGTTTGTTATGCCATTTAGGTTAACTAATGCACTGGCATAACTTCGTGATCTCTTGAACTATGTCTTTAGGGATTTGTTAAACATGCTCATGCTTGTGTTCATTAATGATATTGTAACGACCCGTATTTTACGTATCGAAGGAATATAAAATATTATTTTTAAATTCATATGAGGTTGTATGACTCCATAACTTTGGGGAATGCCTATTAGAGACATTTCCTATATTTAGAATTTTTCCTAACGATTTTACCCATGAAAACTTGTATCGTCCATAACTTTTGATAGGGGCCAAAATAGCACTCGAGACCACTTCCATTAGAAAGATATGATGGTTTCTCTTTCTGTAGAGTGGTCATAGTTATGATTTAAATTTTCTGACTAGGAGATATAACTGTTTGAAGATTGGCAGTTTTTGGAGCTGCTTAGTGTGTAATTGGTGAGTTTGGGGTAAGCCCACTAACCCGTTTCGGGTTTAGAGTGTATATAAGCCTGAACCATCATCCTCAAATCACTTTTACACCTTCTCTCTTAGATCTAAGCCTGCATTAACCTACCTCTGCCCAAAAACTTCTATTTTCTCCTCTAAATCAAGTCTAAATCATATATTAGGGTTAGATTAACAAGGCGATTCATTAGAGATCTTCACATCTACATTTTAGAGAAGCGAAAATCTCAGATTTGCTATTCATTTTCGGATTTACACCGATTTGCGTGCAAAACTAGGATTTTTGGTGTTTTGGTAAGTGATTTATCATCTTTCACCTTACTATATATGCATCTATAGGTTTTGATATGTTTTAAACTCATTTTTGAAGTCCAATTAAGATTTTAAAAATATTTTCAATGTCAAACCTATAGCAAAACGAATTTTAAAATGTTTAAAGCACTTTATTCATGTTGTTTTGGAGTATGGTGCCTCCGTATGTGATAGGCTACACTAATGTAATTACATGATGATTTGCTATGGTTTGATGTGTGTTGGATATTTGGATGATTGGATGTGATTATGTAACATCCTCCATTTTGAGGCCCGAAACTAAGTGCTGCAGATGTTGTAGTCATCTATAGTATTAATTTTTGGTGACAATATGCGGTCATGTTAATGGTATCCATAATATCAGAAGTACGAGAATATGAAATAAAAGCAAACTTTCACATTTCATTTCAAAGTCATAATTTCATATTCAATACATAATCCCAAACGTTGTCCAGGTTCAGATAAAATATAATTATTATAAAATACTGCAAGAGCGACATACTCAAATCAAATTTTGAGCACCCAAGAGTTTAAGGAGAAAACATAAACTTCGAGTCAGACAAAATGCATGTGTGAATAATAATACATCATCTCAAATTATAGATATTAAGTGGGACCACCCCATTGAGCAGAATGGGTTTTCCCTTCACGAATATCCCTTAAATATATATATCTTTTGCAAATTAATTCCTACGACCAAACTGGTTAAAATAAACGATATAAACAATAATGTATATACATGCAACATGGGAAATCATGAACAATCTATGTGAATCAATGGACTATCCGTCCTAACATCATAGTTTTCTTAGGCTGACTATGAAGCTATGGCTGACTCAGACCTACCGGATATATCAAATTATCCAACCCACTGTTAGAAGACAATTGGACGGTCTGTCCGAGACTTACTATTCCTAGGGTTAACAGATCCCAACGGTTTTGCAGGCTCACCAATAACCTATCTCATCTGTGTGTATTCCCTATATGTAAATCTACTTTTAGTCTTTCCCGTGACAAAGCCCTACGCACTGAAATTTTGGACTTATATTAGCTAGGGGCTACTAGCTAAAGTATAGGGCGCTACTCTACACCAGTCACATCAGATTTTCTAATCTCCAAGTCAATTCATCCTATCACAGTTGATCTAAAAGTGATAGGAACACTAATCTTTTTTTAGTATAATTTTGGGCTAATCACCCTTTGTGTTTCCTTGAAAACATAATAAATTATTTAACTTTTGAAATAATACTTTTAAAACAAGGAAAATATAACCCTTTACGTTATCCAAAATACTTATGCCATGATATATGCTTTTTATAAAACAATGTTGGTGAAGTTCAAAATAATTTAGGAGTTATCTCACTTAGAAACCATAGGCTTATAGAGCCAAAATAATATAAAGCCTTTACATTGATAAAACGTGGCATAAACAAAGACGATAAGGGTTTTCACCCCTCAAAACATAAGCTATAAGGCCAATGTTAATAAAAACTATTTAATTTATAACGTTGGCGACCTTATCACCACAAAGGTTCTTCGTCCCTCTAAATATGTTAAATCCATTAACTTTTAAAACATAAAGCCATAAGGCTGATAATAGGGACATCGCACTTCATAGAGTGTCAGCGTCGTAGGATATAAAACATAGCTTGTATAAGAATAAGTCTTAAAAGAATAGAGTTAACATAGTTAAATCTCGGTGTTATTGCCTTAGGAAAAATTAGCGGCTTCATTAGAGTTGAAGTCATAAGGAGTGGCACCCTAGCCGTCTTTGAAAACATATGTTTTTGAACAAAGGCAGCATCGTCATCAACGATGCCGACATAGCTAAAAGCAGCTTTGTTACCTATATTGTCAAAGTCAATAGGTATAAAACATACGACATCATTATCACCGCTACAAACTATTTTAGAACCAATGGCGTTGGTAAATTGGTAGAGAGCATGCGGCATAGTACATAGTGCGGCATCCATAAGTTAAAGAAAGCGGCTTCATCCATTTCGAAGTTCACGATGTCGACCCCGATACTTGACTTCTTACATCGACCAAGCCAATGCATTCCACAACAACCGAAGTTGATACCTTATGCATTACTCTTAATTGACATCGAAGACCATAGAGGTGGAATGATGAAGAGCGACATCGTGACTATTGGCGTGGCATAACCATAATTAACATTAAAAATGAAAATTTGCCTTTAAAAGAAAAACCTTTCCACCAACTCCTTGTTTTTGTCCAAATCTAATTGGATAACAAGTTTCTTTATCAAAACCTTTACTAGAAATCTACACTAGAGCAGGTTTATCAATTCCCAAATCACTTGCAAATTTTATATTTTATATTAATATTTTATTATAATAATTAAGCTTTTCTAGCTCAAATAATTCATAATAAATCATAAACACTTGAAAAAAATCTCCAAAAATCATAATAAATCCAGTTTATTATATCCTTTAACATATAAAAATTTCAGGGATAAAAACATAATTTAAGTATTTTAAATAATTAAAACCCAAAATAAACCATTTTCCAACATTAGGAAATTCACCAAATATTTTCTCTAAATAAGAAAATTATGAAATTAAAAACCCACTTCTAAAATTACGTTTCTAACATCATGAAAAAATCTCAAGTCATTTGGATATCATATGATAGGTTTTCTAACTCAAACATATCACTTAATTTCATAAATAAATTCTATAAATTCACCAATAAGCATATATTCATTCAAACTATTATAGCATATCATAATATAAGCAAAATAATCAAATCTATACTTAAACCAAAAGACACTTAAAGCATGAGATGCATATCTTATTATTCACCTTGGTTTGATATAGGAACTTGAGATTTGTGTTTAGACTTGATTTCCTTAAGCATTCCTTTGGTTTTGTAGTTTTACTCTTCTTTAATCCCCTTGGTAATGGCCGGCCTTGTTCTTTTGATTATGTTTATGTGAATGAGGAGATTAATAGAGAAGGAATGTAAGGTATGTATTAGGAATTATGTCCTATTCCAATTTTACCCTTAGCATATATTCCTCCTTCTTATCTAAGTTTTATATACTTTTATTAATTCATTAATTAAGGCATGGCCTATATATAATCAAATCTCATTTTCCTTTATCATCCTACATTATTTGGTTTAATTTGTCTAATAAATTACTAAATAATATTAATCAAAATTAGGGGTGCTGCAGATTGTGCGGTGTTGTGTTTGTGTAAATGCTTGTATGGTTAAAACGCTCATGGGAGCGACTTAGAGTTAGGAACCGTGAAATCAGACTTCGACGGATAGACTCAAGGATGTTAGGTGTTGTACAGATGCATACGGAAGGCACACGGATCGAAGAACGAAGTGGAGCGGTGAAATCAGAGCAATATTAAAGTTCGGAGAAATCATAGTTTCACGGGTCGATGGTTGCTTAGAGTTATACCTGGAGTTTTTATGGATCGGCTTGGTGTTGAGTCGGTGGTCGACCAAGTTTCACGAGCAGTGGTTGCTTGGAGTCATGCCTGTAGTTTTTGTGGCTGGGCTTGGTATCAGGTCGGTGGTCGACCAAGTTTCGGGGGTCGGTGGTTGCTTGGAGTCATGCCTGGAGTTTTTTGGGTTACTTGGTGGTGGGTGACCAAGTTTCATGGGTTGGTGGTTTCTTGGAGTCGTGCCTGGAATTTTTGTGGATCGGCTTGGTATCGGGCGGCGGCCGACCAATTTTTACAGGTCGGTGGTTGCTTTGTGTTCGGGAGGCACTTGCTTGGGGCCAGACCTGAGCAAGGAAACTGGTTCGGTGCTTAGAGATGACGTAGTGTCCAGGGGGTGTTTTCTTAGGGCCAGACCTGAGCAAGATCTTCTATTAGGTTTTCTTACACCGCTTGGAGTTACGGAAGGGGTTGCTTGGAGTTCTGCTTGGTTATAGTCGAACCGAAAATGAATGTTGGAGATTTTCATGGTGGCGCAACGATACTTCAAGAATTTATTTGAGGTATGCTCCGGCGTTCTTAGGGGTGATATGGACTGAAGTAGGCAACTCCAAACTACTCGGAATGACCTTGGATCTTATGTGCCGGTCAGCAAGGCGATGGCATGGCGCTTCGACATGATGATGCCGACAACGATGATATTGACTTCGAAACCTTTGTATGATGGCTCTACGACTTATGATGGATGTCTTTAGGCATTCCGAAGATGGCGACTTAAAGATTGGAGTCGTGACAGTGATCCACAAAGGCAACTTAATGATGGGGGCTTGCGAGCGGGATTGGCGACTGTGTCCTACCATGTAGATAGCCATGATGGAATAACGATTGAGTTCCACTATAGTGACACGTTAAAGGGATGGTTGATAACTTAGAGGTTTTTAGTGCGCTCTTAAAGAAGGAGTATGTGGTTATCTCCCACCTAGATTTGCGATCGTGTCCGAATCTTATGATAGTACATAACCCTAGGCTTTTCCTTTGTAGGCATGGTTCTAAGCCTTTCAGAGTGGCATGGATTCGAGCACCAATGAAGCTAGGATTTTTATTGAGTCCCTGGTTTGCGTTAGTGCCAAACGAGTCGTCATATGTCCAATGCACATGAGTGATTGTGAGGATTGCTTGATGGATGCTATGTTTTCCATGATTGTTTATCACTATAGGATGCCACGCGATGTAGGTATTTTCGACTGTGTACTTAGAAACTGGAGATTGTACTTCGACTGTAGTACACTTATATGGCTATTATAGAAGATTATCATATATCGACTGTTATGTTGTAACCTTTTGGATGCAGGGACAGGTCAGGTATGGTCTGTTAGTACCTAATAATTTGGTTTTGATGACAACTTTAGGAAATCATATAAAATATAAATACTAATGGTTTATCAAGGTATATAGTATATAGTACAAGATATTAGACAAGTGTTGATATAAGAAGACTATACAGTATCAAGTAAAGATTGAAGAGTTAAAGATGTTGATATAGAGACTCAAGAATGAAGACTCATGTATATTCAAGAGTTCAAAATTCTAAGATATTCCAAATAAGTTATAGAGTCTAGAATGTTTGTTAAAATTCTGATAGCACTTGGTCTCCCTCTATTTTAAGTTTTAAAATGTTTTGGTTTTAATTTCAAAATAGCTTTTAATAGTTTTTAAAATTCTTATGCTTATTATATTAGTTTTTAATATTTTACCAAGTTATTGTTTTTATTATATTTTGATTTATATTAGTTTATTTTTCAAAATTTATATCGTATAGTTTTACTTAAGTTTTATTATGATTATAATGTATATATATTATATTTAAACATACTTACAAAGTATAAAATTATTTCACAAAACTATACATTTCCAAAATACTATTTTAAAGTGTTTTTCAAAATTACAAAGAGTATATCGACATACTCTAACCCCATATGTCGAAAAACTAGCTGTTTAATTCAAAATTCAATTTTAAAAAGAAGCGTCTATTCGTCGTATCTCTTCACGAATAGACATGACCATTATTCCTCTATAAAGTTTCCAACAAGTTTTTTAATCACTTTTCATTGTTCTTCTCTCCTTCTTCTCTCTCATTTTCTAAAACAAATTTAACCATACTCTACCTAATTTCAACCAGAATCAAACTCTATTGTGATTAGTTTGATTCTCTATCATTTTCTCTCTAATTTCTATCATCTCTCTCGCTCCAATCAAGATCTAAGTGCTATTCAAGGATTATAGGATCATTTGTAATCAAGATTGAAGTTCTGAGTTTGCAAATCTCTATCAAATTAAAGCGATATACTTGTGGGTGTGATGGTAGCCCGTGAAATCAATTGGGTGTGCTTAGTAGCCCATAAATCTTGTGGGTGTGCTCGTAGCCCGAAAATCAATCAGCTCTACCCAGAGGCCGGAATTCTGGAGGGTGTGTCTCATAGCCTTGAAATCGAGATTGTATTTGCATTTACTAGTTGAAAAGGAATCCGTACAAGGAATTGTACGAGGTGGATGTAGGGTAACTCCAAACCAGTATAAAATCCTGATGTGTTCTTTCCTTTTACATTTACTGCATTTACCGTTTATCCACGTTTTGATTCTGTGATTGTTTCTATGATCGTTAATCTCATTATTCTAAGTATAATTTCAAAAGATTTCAAAAAGATTCATATAAATTGGAAAACACTATTCACCTCTCTCTAGTGTTAATTTAGCCTTAAGATCCCTATTCCGCAATCTTACATTAATTTGGTATTAGAGCATTGGTTTTCAAAGTATTCATAATCTGATTTTTGAAAAGATTTTATGGCATTCTTTAATAATATTTTTAACACTATTTTGGAAAGGATAATTTATAAAATCATCATTACAATGTTTCATAGATATGCATCTATTCATTATGAAAAGGCACGTGATCTATCAAAAAGGAATAAATTGCAGGAACAAATGTTTTACATGGCTTTTGATGAACAAACATCTGATAATCAAACACTACAGATCAAAAAGGATAAATGGATATTGGATAGTGGTTGTTCAAAACACATGATTGAAAATTCAGAGATTTTGGAAGATATAGTTTACAAAGATCGAGGATCGGTCAATTTTGGTGATAATTCTAAAGGATATGTGATTAGCATCGGCAATGTCGGTAATTCTTAAAACTCCTACTATTTCTGTTGTTTTGTTAGCTAGGAATTTAAAACATAATCTACTAAGTGTTAGTCAGTTGTGTGATAATGGTTTTAAAATTAAATTCCTAAAAGATAAATGTCACATTGAAGATAATGAGTCACATGTTATCTTTGAAGGTATTAGAAAATGAAATATTTATATATTAAGTATGAAAATCTCAAATGATAACTTATGTCTTTTGGCTGAAACAAGTGACCATTGAATTTGGCATAAAAGATTTGACTATTTGAATTTCAAACTTATTTCTAAAATTTCTTAGAATGATTTAGTTAGAGGTTTTCCCAAAATGAACTTCAAATTTAATAATTTATGCGATGTGTGTCAATTATGTAAACTTAGAAAAAGTTCATTTGAATCAAAAGATATGATTTCTACTTATCATCCGCTTGAACTTCTTCACTTAGATCTTTTTGGTCCTTCTCAAATACAATCTATAAATCATAGTAGATATTTATTTATAATCGTAGATGACTATTCTAGGTTTACGTGGATGATTTTCTTAAAACTAAAAAAGTGATGCTTTTGAAATGTTTAAAGATCTTTGTTAAACGAACTAAAAATCAAATGTCCAGAAAAATTAAAACTATTCGAAGTGATCATGGTGGAGAATTCGAAAATGAAAATTTTGAGAATTTCTATAATAAGACAGGTATAACCCATAATTTTTCATTTTCAAGAACACCACAACATAATGGAGTAGTAGAATGTAAAAATAGAATGATTCAAGAGTGCGCTAGAACTATGCTAAATGATAGTAATTTACCTAAGAATTTTTGGGCTGAAACATTTGGTACTCCATGTTATATACTAAATAGAGTTTTAATAAGACCATTAACTAAGAAAATTCCTTATGAACTATTTTATAATAAGAAACCTAAAGTATCATATTTTAGAGTTTTTGGTAGTAAATGTTTTATTTTAAATACTAAAGATAATTTAGATAAATTTGATGCTAAATCAGATAAAGGAATTTTTATTGGATATTCAAATAGAAGCAAATCTTATAGAGTTTTTAATACTAGAACTAATACTATTAAAGAGACACTACATGTCTCATTTGATGAAAATTTCAAAATTCATAATCAAAATATTGATGAAGAATTAAACATTGATAATGAAATTGAAGTAATGAGAACACTGAAAATTATAATGTTAATGAAAATTTATATCCAAATAAAAGAACTAGATACTTAAGAGATCATCCTATAGAAAATATACTTGGTAATATTGAATCTGTTGTTAAAACTAGAAATCAATTAAACAAAATGAGTAATGTAGCTTTTATTTCAACCATTGAACCTAAAAATCCAAAGGAAGCATCAACGAATGATTCATGGATTCTTGCTATGCAAGAAGAATTGAATCAATTCACTAGAAATGATGTATGAGAATTAGTCCCAAGACCTGAGGATAAGTCTATAATAGGCACTAAATTGGTATATAGGAATAAAATGAATGAATAAGGAGAGGTCGTAAGAAACAAAGCTCGATTAGTTGAAAAAGGTTATTGTCAAGAGGAGGGTATAGACTTTGATGAAACCTTTGCACCTGTATCAAGATTAGAGGCTATAAGAATCTTACTTGCTTTCGCTAACCATAATAATTTCAAATTATACCAAATAGATGTTAAAAGTGCATTTTGAAGTGGATTCATTAAAGAATATGTATATGTAGAACAACTCCCACTTTTTGAACATGTAAAATTACCAAATCATGTTTACAGATTAAAAAAAAAGCTTTATATGGTCTAAAACAGGCTCCTAGAGCTTGGTATGATAAACTTAAACCCTATTTATTACAATCAATTTTTGAGATAGGCAAAGTAGATGGTACTCTCTTTATTAAAATACATAAAAATGATATCCAATTAATATGAATATATGTAGATGATATTATTTTCGGATGTACTAATGAAAATCTAAATAAAGATTTTTTAGAATTATTGACTAAGGAATTTGAAATGAGTCATATGAGAGAACTAAATTATTTTCTAGGATTACAAATTAAACAACCATGCAATGGAATTTTTATTAGTCAAGAAAAATACGCTAAAGACTTAGTTAAAAATATTGGTATGGAAAATACCAGCGGTAAACAAACTACTATGGCAACCAATGAAAAATTAAACAATGAAGAAAATTCAAAAGACATAGATCAAAAACTATGCAGAGGAATGATTGGATCACTACTCTATGTAACTGCTAGTAGACTTGATATAATGCATAGTATTTGTCTCTGTGCAAGGTATCAATCTCAACCTAAAGAAACTCATTCAAAGTCTATAAAACGAATTTTAAGATATGTTAACAACACATTAGACTATGGACTCTTTTATCCAAAAGATGACTTATTTGAATTAATTTGATATAGTGATGCTAATTAGCCGGTTGTAAATCAGACCGAAAAAGTACAAGTGGAGCTTGTCACTTTTTAGGACACTCTCTGGTTTCCTAGTTTAGCAAAAAGCAAAATACCGTCTCTTTGTCTATGACAGAAGCATAATATATTTTAGCAGCATTAACCTATTCACAGGTTATCTATATGCAACAAAATCTATGAGATTTTGGTTTAGATTTTACTAAATTACCAATATACCGCGATAATACGAGTGTGATTAATCTGTCTAAAAATCCAACTCATCATGCTAGAACTAAACATATTGATGTAAGACATCATTTTCTAAGAGATAATATAAATAAAGAAGTTATATCACTTGAATTTATAAACGCTGAAAATCAAGTAGCTGATTTTTCGACGAAACCATTGAATCAAACATCCTTCACTAAGTTAAGAAGAGAATTAGGTATTTGTTCTCTATCAAAAATTTTAAAAAAATTATAACAAAATTTTACATAATTAATGAGAAAAATAAAATAAACAAAACTTTCCAATGTATGTCGACATACACGACCACTATATGTCGACATATAACGACAAAATTCGTTTTTTAAAATTTTCCACTAAATTTAATTTGGTGGTTATATAAACACCAAATTCGACTTTCTTCTTCATTTTCTGCCTTTTCACCGTTCTTAACTTCTGAAATAAATAAATCATGGCATCCTATTCGAATCCAAACCATAACTCAATATTTTCCTACCATTCTCCTACCCCTAGACCCTTCCAAAACACTACTATGGAAAAAGTTATCAAATTGGAGGAAGATATGAAGAATGTTCTGGAGATGTTGACTGAAATTCAAGTCATACAACTTTGTATGTCGAAGGAATAAGAGAAACAAAGTAGGATTCCACGTAAACATATTGGATAACCCTACGAATCCAATAATTATTGAAAATGATTCCGCGAATTTAGCCATTCATAATCCTCTTCAAAGCAGTGAAGAAGAAGTGGAGGAAGAAGAAGAAGCAGAGGAAGAGGAAGAAGAAGAGGAATAGTATATGGAGGAGGATGAAGAGGTTCAATGCGTTGGGGAAGTTTGTTACGACCGAGATGGAAATCTCATCGAACAAAAGGGAAACTTTTGCCTTCTTTACCCTCATTATCCAATTCATAAGTCACCTATCATTAAGAACTCTAGTTAGAATAGGACATCTTCTTCGTTTAATTTAAGAATAGTGAATATTTTAACTTCAATTTCACTTTATTGTATGTATGGATTGATTGATTTGTAAATATGGTAATTGAATGAATATATAGTATGGTTTGGTTACTATAAATGATTTGTGCTTCACTTATCATTTCTTATATATCATTCTTGTCATTTTGCATTTCATGATCATATCACTTATCATTTCTATCTATATTTATACCATTATAAGTATATAGTGTTTATTTAAAAGAGAGTTAGAATTAGTATTAAGAGTTAGGGTTAGAATTATAGTTATAGTTAGTTAATTTTGATTGAAGACAAATGGGGAGAAATATATAAAATACTAGGCATAGATTAAGGGGGAGTTTTATATGACATAAATTAAGGGGGAGTTATATTATATTTTATATACAAAGTTGTCATCATCAAAAAGGAGGAGATTGTTAGTACCTAAGGATTTGGTTTTGATGACAACAACTTTATGAAATCATATAAAATATAGATACTAATGTTTTGTCAAGGTATATAGTATATAGTGCAGGATATTATACATATGCTGATTTAAGAAGACTGTACAATATCAAGTAAAGATTGAAGAGTTAAAGATGTTGATATAGAGACTCAAGAATGAAGACTCATGACTATTCAAGAATTCAAGATTCCAAGATATTTTAGATAAGTTATAAAGTCTAAAATGTTTGTTAAAATTATAATAGCACTTGATCTCTCTCTCTCTCTATTTATGTTTTAAAATAGTTTTAAAATGTTTTGGTTTTTAAATATTCTTTTCAAAATAGATTTTAATAGTTTTTAAAATTCTTATACTTATTATTTTAGTTTTTAATATTTTGCGAACTTATTGTTTTTATTAGATTTTGATTTATACTAGTTTATTTTTTCAAAATTCTTATCATATATTTTACTTAAGTTTTATTATGATTATAATGTATATATATATTATATTTAAACATACTTACAAAGTATCAAATTATTTCACAAAATAATACATTTTCAAAATACTATTTTAAAGTGTTTTTCAAAATTACAGAGAGTTTATCGACATACTCTAACCCTATATGTCGATATACTAGCCGTAAATTTCAAAATTCAATTTTCAAAAGAAGTGTCTATTCGTCGTATCTCTTTACGAATAGACATGACCGTTATTCCTCTATAAATACCTGTGTTTCCAATGAATTTTTTAATCACTTTCATTGTTCTTCTCCCTTCCTTCTTCTCTCTCATTTTCTAAAACAAATTATAACCATACTTTGTCGAATTTCAACTAGAATCAAACTCCATTTTGATTTGTTTGATTCTCTATCATTTGCTCTCTAATTTCTATCATCTCTCTCACTCCAATCAAGATTTAAGTGTTATTCAAGGATTATAGGATCATTTGTAATCAAGATTGAAGTTCTGAGTTTGTATATCTCTATTAAATTAAACCGATATACTTATGTGTGTGATTGTAGCCCGTGAAATCAATTGGCTATGCTTAGTAGCCCGTAAATCTAGTGGGTGTGCTTGTAGCCCAGAAATCAAGCGGCACTACTCAAAGGTCCCCATTCTGGAGGGTGTGTCTCGTAGCCTTAAAATTGAGATTGTATTTGCAATTACTAGTTGAAAAGAAATCCGTACAAGGAACTGTACGAGACTGGATGTAGGGTAACTCCAAACCGGTATAAAATCCTGGTGTGTTCTTTCCTTTTACTTTTACTTCATTTACAATTTAACCATGTTTTGATTCTGTGATTTTTAATCTCATTATTCTAATTATAATTTAAAAAGATTTCAAAAAGATTCATATAAATTAGAAAACATTATTCACCCCCCCTTTAGTGTTAATTTAGCCTTAAGATTCCTATTCTGCAATCTTTCATGATCCCCATACCCTATGGCCTTATTGACTATATACGATTTTATAGCATTTTGAGAAGATGTATCACTCACACCAGACTGTTGTCTGACTTAAGGTTTTATCCTTTGCTTCTTATTACCTTAGGTACTCTTAAATGAGTAGATTAGGGATACCAGGTTTAGATAGCGCATGGAGCGGTACGTAGTACGGGTAGGAGCCTACGCTTTCATACACGCACACACACACACACACACACACACACACATATATATATATATATCTATGTATGTATGTATGTATATACACTTGGAGTTTACTATCGCTTATATTCTAGTGTGCATTACTGTGGAGTTATGTCAGTACTTGTATTATTAGAGACAGTTATAGAGTTTATTTTGGAGACTTAGGATGCATAAAATCTTTATTTTAGTTTTTATATAGTCTGTGAACATGATGCCCTCCGATGTTCTTATTTGTGGTTCATTTTATTATATCACCGTCTCGTCCATTTTACATCTATATTGTTATATTATACTTTATATGTGCACTTTGAGATACTCTACAGTTTCTGTGTTTGTATTTTTCTCTACCTTACATTCTTGGCTACCGTCATCGGTCGGGCACCCCTACAACAAGTAATGACCCTAAGTTCGACTAACATTATTTTGAACATTTAATTAGGTAAATTAAATAAAATAATGTAAAGGGATAAAGAAATTCAGATATGGTAATTAAGTATAGACCGTGCCTTAGTTAATAAACCAATTAGAGAGATAAAAGTTAGAATTAGAAGGAGGAATATGACAAGGGTAATATGAGAATAGTCCTTATTCCTACCCCTTAAACCCTTCTATCCTTATTTCCTTCATTCATTTACATACATATAAACTAAACCTTGAGTTAGGTTGGCCATATTAAAGGGAAAACGAGAAGGAAACTTAAATATTAAGGAACAAAAGCTAAAAGAAATCAAGTCTACACTAAATCTCATCTTTCTCATCCAAATCTAGGTAAACAATGAATATACATATCACGTTTTTTATTATGTTTTGGTTTTAAGTGTAAACCCGTTTCTTTTGCAAGAATTATGCTAAATTTTAGTAGTTTAAATAATTATATGTTTGTTGGTGATTTTCTGGAGTTTAAATATGAAATTTAGTGATACGCTTGAGTTGAAAAACCTATCATATTATACCCAAATGACTTGATATTTTGATACGATGTTAGAGATATCATTTTAGTAGTGGGTTTTTAATTTCATAATTTTCCAAGCAAGGATGAATTTATATGAATTTTCTAAGTAGAGAAATTGGTGGATATCGGGTTTAATTATTTAAAATAATTAGATAAAGTTTTTGGCCCTCAAAATTTTCATGTCGAAGAGAATGATTAATTTGATTTAATTAGATTTTTAGGGATTTTTCCTAAATATTTAACTATGGTGAATTTATTATTTAAGCTAGAGGGGCTTAATTGTTTTGTTGAGATGTTAAGATGTAGGGTTAAACTGTAAAATGTTTTAATATTTCAAATTATTAAGTGCGGTAGATTTTTAGTGAAGAAATTTAATAAAGTTTTGCTAGCCAATAAGATTTTGACAAATTATAGAGGTTTGGTGAAAAGAAACAACTTTTTATAGTAATTTTACAGTTTTCAAGTTAATTACCATTCTGCCATGTCGACATCGGCCATGTCGAGCCACATCTCACCACACTTCATTATCATCTACATGAAACAAACCAATATGCATGATGTCAATGAGTTTGGCATGAAGCGAATTAGGTTGGAACCTCGTCAATGCCATATAAACAAAGACGAAGAGGTGGTTATCGATGGGGTCATGTCGATGCACATGCTGCCATGTTTTATACTAAGAACAATGCATGTTGCTCATATTATTTTGATTTGCCTCGCTGACCCAAATGGTTATTGAGCCTACACCATGCCGCCTGCAACTTATTGTCGAACCTAATCTATGTCGCATTTAACTTGTCATCGAGCCTAACTCTTGCCACTTTTTACCTTATCATCGAGTTAATACCATGCCACTTTTAATATTGTTATCGAGCTTAGTCAATGTCTTTAACTAGTCTTTGAGCCTAACCCATGTTTTTATAGTCTTTGAGTGTAACGACCCGTATTTTTCGGATCGAAAAGTTTGTCAAAATCTGGGATTTTCAGCATTTTCTAGTTATTCCAGATCTTGGTTGAAATTTGCCTAAGTCCTAGGTCGTATGCGACCTAGAGGTTAGTTAAGTATTGTTGGCAACTTAGGAGATAAGTCGTACCTAAGAATGTTGGGGATTGGTGACTTTAAGGTTTGGAGTTAGGTCGTGTGATGGATGGTAAGGGTTTAGGTCGTAGACGACCTAAAAGGAAGGAGACTTTAGAGTTTCTGGCGAGTTAAGGTGTTAGCGACCTAAGAGATAGGTTGGTAGCGACCTAAGTAAACCCAGTAGTTGACGACCTAGGGATGAGCGACCTAGTGGTGCCGGGCTAGTATATTTAGGTCGGCAGCGACCTAAGGAAACTAGTGGTTAGCGACCTATAATAGTTCGCGACCTAAGGGGTTAGCTTGTTAGCGACCTAGTAGTTGCCGAGTTAGCGACCTAGTAGTTGCCGAGTTAGCGACCTAGTGGTTCTGAGTTAGCGACCTAGTGGTTCTGAGTTAGCGACCTAGTGGTTCTGAGTTAGCGACCTAGTGGTTCCGTGTTGGCGACCTAAGGAGTTAACAAGTTGGCGACCTTAGGAGTTAGGCTATGTGTTAGGTCGTAACACTGTTAGGTCGTATGTTGTGTTAGGTCGCGTAGGTTGCTAAGTTGTTAGGTCGCTAGGATAGTTCAAGTGTTAGGTCGCGTGTTGTTTTAGGTCGACTTGTGTTAGGTCGCAACCCAACTGAGTCTTAGATAGTTAGGTCGTTAGGTTGTTAGGTCGCTGGGTTTCCTAAGTGTTAGGTCGCAAAGAAGTTAAGACGTACATCTGTTAGGTCGGAGAGGCTTAGGTCGGAGAGGCTTAGGTCGCTTAGGTCGGAAGCGACTTAGGGAGATAGCCAGATTTCGACTTAAGGACAGATTTCAGCTATAAATAGGAGGGGTTGTTCTCACTTTTTGGGATCCGGATTTTTGAAGCGACGAAGTGCTGCCATTTTGAGAGCTCGACTTCTACACTTCTTCACTTCTTTTCTCCACTTTAATCTAGTGCTTCCATCCATCCTAATCGAAGATCAAGATTGAAGATTCAAGAGCTTAGATTGAAGATCTTCATCTTTTCAAGAGAGATTTCTTCATTTGAAGCGGATTTGTGGTAGATCTAGCTTCATCCTTCGCTGTCCAGATCTGAAGTGTGTTGATTTGAGGTTGTTTAGGTGATTTGGTGAGTGGTGATTATCTCTCACACGGATCCAAAGGAGTATATCGGATTGTTGGCTCGTTTTGGTGTTAAAATAGAGATTTCCATGCATTTTCTTCATCCTATGTGTAGATCCATATAGATCCATTGTTCATGATGATGTTACATCCATTTTATCATATGTTAACCTATGCAAGTTCATTCATCAAGTTTGTAGAGATATAATCCATGTTTTCATGCTTATTGGACTTTCAACTCTTTAATTACGAAAATGCCATTATTGTTATAATTGTCTACTTAGATCATATTTGAATGCTTGATTGCTTGGATTGATGTTTGATTTGATTGCTTGTTATGAACTAGATGATTGATGATTAGATTTAGATCGAAGATGATTCAAAAGCTAAGGGAAAGGCTCTTGAAATGGAAAAGCTGCTCGTGGCATATGTAGCGGGATGATGAAGCTCTTATGCATAGATTTGATGATGTGGTGATGAGATGAGGCTTTGCGAGGATGTAATGAAGCGAGGCAATCATATGATGAAGACTTGGTCTAATCCAGGCGGGATCATTCCAAGCATGTTGATAACTCGGTGATATGATTCGAGTTGAGGATAATGGATGCTCGAGAGGCGCTTGAGCTAGTATGGCAATAGTCGTCGAGGAGGATGACTAGGAGGTTGAGATCTCATCGTTGTTGAAGGTTCTAGCATGCTCTAAGCAAGAGTACATGGGGACGCCCAAAAGACTAAGTTGATGGTCGAGTACTCTGGGTAGATTCGATAATCCTAGGCACGGGTCACGATGACGTGCGGGAGTTATGTCTAGAACCGGGGTTACCATTAGCCCTTGACGGACGGCTGAAAGAATGTGCCGGTCATTCAATTAACGGTGATATCGCAACAATGATAACAGTGATGGCCGAGTCATGGATGTTTGGTTGTATCATCATTCGGTCTCAAGAGCGGTATTTCCTGGGTGCTTATCTGACCTTGGTTTTAGACCTTGGGATTTGTACTTGGAAAACATCGCTCTTGACTCGAGTGACAATTGCTTTACTTTAAATTGTATGCTCTGCTATGTTTGCTTCTGCTTAGTGTGTGTCTGGGGGCTATCACTGTAGAATGAGGTTGGAGTGGGAGGGTTGTATTCCTATTCCTTTTCCTTTATGCTCTTTTGGTATGTTGTTAGTTAATTTACTGCTCACTAAGACTGTTGTCTGACTCAAGGCTTTATGTTTTAATTCTTATTGCCTTGGGCTGTTCGTCCATTTTGGGACGGGCAGACTAGGTAGCAGGTGACAGGTGCTGTTCTCTTCTCACGATGCTGATATCGAAGACGAGCTAGAGGGTTGCATATTATCTTCTTATATGTACTGGATTTTTCCGCTGTTTTGTATTCTCTGAGAGTTATGTAGTGAGGCTGGATGTATTGACTATGTGGATGCTTGTATTCAACTATTATGGAGTTTTATATGATGTCATTTTATTCTGTAAAGCTTCACTATACATATGTTCTATTGTATTTTGTCCATGCGCTGTGAGTAATACGATAGATCCTGTTGTTTTAATCTTACCTTGACAATCGTCCATGGTCGCCTGGCACACTTTACAGCGCTCTATCTCTAGATTCGGTGCAGGGGTCATGGGCGGTCGTCACATTTGGTATCAGAGCATTGGTTAATCGATTTTACCCAACGCTCGCTGTAGTAACTACGTATGAGAGACGTAATTGTATTTTGATGGATGATTACTATATATGATATAGTAGCTTAGTAGAGTTTGAGTCCTTTATGCAGTTGTTTCTCTAGATGTTCTAATCATTCCTTTTTGTAGATATTGAGAATGAGTCGAAGGGGGAGACCAGCTGCTAGGGAAGGCCGTGCTACTGAAGAGACTGCTGATTATGCAGCCATGTTCGAAGCTATGATGACTTCGATCATGAGAAGGATACCAGTTCCGGGGGCGGCAGTTGATGTTGGAGTTCAAGTCCAAACTCCGAAACCAGTGGATTTTGCTAAGCTGTGCAAGGATTATACTGCTCTTGGAGGGAAGGTTTTCTTGGGAACAGAATCTACCATTGAGGTCCAGAGGTGGATAGATGCTTGTAGAAGGATCTTTGGTGATTTGGGAATTGATGATGCAACTAAGAGGAAGTTGGCATCAAGGCAGCTTCAAGGGAGAGCTTCTGATTGGTGGAACTCTATTACCATCAATACTGCGGAGGAAGAGATTACTTGGGAACAATTCCAAGCTAGATTTGAAGCTAAGTTCATTTCTACAGCTCAGAAGTCTGTTCTGTTCAAGAAGTTTGTGGAGCTCAAGCAGGGAGGGAGATCTGTTCTTGAGTATGTTTCTGAGTTTGAAGCTTTGTCCAAGTATGCTCGGTCATATATTGAGTCTGCTTACCAGAAGAATGAGAAGTTCGTGACTGGTTTGGATAGTTATCTTGGGAGACAGTTGGTGGATCATTTGGACGATTCATTTGAGAAGCTTGTGGAGAAGGCTCTTAGGCATGAGAGTCTGTTTCCTAAGGAAGGACCTGTTGTTGCTGCTACCAAGGGAGAATCTAAACCACAGCAGGGTGGAAACCAGAAGAGGAAGCAGCAGCAGCAGAAGGGTAAGGATGGCCAGAAGAAGCCGAAAGGCGAGGTGACTTGCTACAATTGTCAGCAGAAGGGCCATTTCTCCAAGGATTGTAAGAATCCGAAGGCACCGATGAAGTGTCACAACTGTGACAAGCCGGGACATTTCAGGAAGAATTGTCCAGAACCAAGGAAGGACAGGCAGATTGTGCAAGCTTATGCTTTGGGGGCTGTTCCGTCGTCTTCGAAAGCTCCTACTGCTGAAGAGAAGGGAAAGAGTGTGGTTGTTCAAGGTACTCTTTTCCTATGTGGTGTTCCAGTTAGAGTTCTGTTTGATACTGGAGCGTCGCATTCGTTTGTTTGTAATGAACTAGTAGGCCGGTTAGGTTTGGAACCGGATATTGTTGATAGGCCATTGGTTGTGACTAATCCAGTTGGGGGTTCGTCTTGTTTGTGTATGTTATGCCGTGGTCTAGTTGTGTCGAGTCATGGTTGCTCTTTTGTTTGTGATTGCTTTGTTCTGAACTTTGCGGGGTTCGGAATTATATTGGGTATGGACTGGCTTAGGAAGTATGCGGCTAAGGTTGATTGCGAAAGGTTGGAAGTGACAGTCGAGAATGTGGAGGGGCGAAAGATTGTGATACGATGTAAGCATGAAGAAGGCGTCTTCATGAGCTTCATGTATTCGCTAGTTGTTCCACGGGATGGACTGTCATCAGTGCCGATCGCTAATGGATTCGAGGATGTCTTTGACGAAGTCAAAGGGTTGCCGCCGCATAGAGAGATCGAGTTTCGTATAGATCTAGTTGAAGGAGCCAGACCTGTTGTGATGCCTCTTAGGCGGATGGCGCCTAGGGAACAGCAGGAGTTGAGGGTGCAAGTTGATGATCTTTTGCAGAAAGGATTCATTCGGCGTAGTGTGTCCGAGTGGGGTGCACCAGTTGTGTTTGCAACCAAGGCAGATGGGTCGTTGAGATTGTGCGTCGATTATCGTGAGCTGAATAAGGTGACTAAGAAGAACAAGTATCCATTACCGAGAATAGATGACTTGTTTGATCAGCTTCACGAAGCTAAGGTGTTTTCTCAGATGGATTTGGCAACGGGATTTCACCAGTTGAGAGTGGCAAAGGATAGTGTGTCGAAGACTGCTTTTAGGACACCATCCGGTTTCTTTGAGTGGCTGGTAATGCCATTTGGATTGACTAACGCGCCAGCATATTTTGTGGATCTTATGAATAGAGTGTTCAGAGATCAGTTGAACAAGTTCGTACTTGTGTTCGTGGATGATATTCTGATTTATTCCAGAACGGAAGAAGAGCACAAGACGCACTTGCGTATTGTTTTGGAGATCTTACGGAAACATCAGCTGAAGGCTAAGTTTTCGAAGTGTCACTTCTGGAAGAGTGAAGTGAGGTTCTTAGGCCATGTGATTTCTGGAAATGGAATAGCGGTTGATCCCGCTAAGGTGGCAGCAATCCAGGATTGGGTTAGACCTAAGAATGCATCTGATGTGAGGAGTTTTCTTGGATTAGCGGGATATTATCGACGGTTTATCAAAGACTTCTCCAAGATAGCTGCACCGTTAACAGGATTGACGAAGAAGAACCAAGTGTTCAGTTGGGATGCTAAGTGTGAGCAAGCTTTCGGAATCCTGAAAGAGCGATTGACGAGTGCTCCTGTTTTGACTATTCCTAGTGGGAATGATGAGATGGTGGTTTACACCGACGCATGTGGTACTGGACTTGGAGCAGTGCTGATGCAGAAGGATAAAGTTGTTGCGTATGCCAGTCGACAACTAAAGCCGCATGAAAGGAATTACCCAACTCATGATTTGGAGTTAGCGGCGATTGTATTTGCTCTGAAGATGTGGAGGCATTATCTGTTGGGAGTTCGATTCGAGTTGTTTACGGATCATAAGTCGTTGAAGTATCTTTTCTCCCAGAAGGATTTGAATCTTCGGCAGCAACGTTGGCTAGAGTTCTTAGCATCATATGATTTTGGTATAGCTTATACTCCGGGAAAAGGTAACGCAGTGGCTGATGCGTTAAGTCGAAGACATGCAGGATTGGGAGCCATGTTTTCTGAATGGAAGAGTCTCGAGTATTTAGCTGGATTTGACTTCAGGCCTAGATGCGAATTGGAACCTGAAATGTTGGCAAACTTATCGATAAGACCGACTCTTGTGGAAAGGATTGGCGAGAGTCAAAAGCGAGATGATAAGCTTGTCAAGATTATCCGTGAATTGGAATCTGGATTGGAGCCAGAAAAGGATAAAGGAGTCGAGGTCGATAGAGAAGGTTGGCTTCGAAAGCAAGGACGACTAGTGGTTCCCGATATAGATGAATTGAGGAGTGAAGTTCTGAAGGAAAGTCATCACTCGAAGTTGACAATTCATCCAGGTGGAAATAAGATGTATCGGGATATGAAGAGAAACTACTACTGGGAAGGCATGAAGAAGGATGTTGGAGATTTCATTTCCAAGTGTATGAACTGTCAGTTGGTAAAGGCTGAACAGAAGAAGCCAAGTGGATTGCTTCAACCCTTAGAAGTTCCTACATGGAAGTGGGAACAAGTGTCGATGGATTTTATTGATGGATTGCCTAGAACCAGAACGGGAAATGAAGGGATTTGGGTCATTGTGGATCGTCTGACTAAGAGTGCACGATTCATTCCTGTTCGATCGACTAGGACTGCATCAAAGTTGGCTGAGTTGTATGTGAAGTGGATAGTTCGATTCCATGGTATTCCGAAGAGTATAGTGAGCGATCGAGATCCATTGTTCACCAGTGGATTTTGGAAGAGCTTCCAGGAAGTTTTGGGAACCGAGTTGTGTTTGAGTACAGCTTATCACCCTCAGACAGATGGTCAGACCGAGAGAGTCAACCGAGTTTTGGAAGATCTTCTTAGAGCATGTGTTTTGGACTTCGGAGGATCATGGGAAGATCACCTTCATTTGGTGGAGTTTGCGTACAACAACAGTTACCAGTCAAGCATTGGTATGGCACCGTATGAGGCATTGTATGGAAGACCGTGTAACTCTCCGACATGTTGGTTGGAAACTGGAGAAAAGCTGATGCTTGGGCCAGAGATGATTCGACAGACTTCGGATTGCATAGAGATCATTCGGCAACGAATGAAGGCAGCCCAAGACCGTCAGAAGAGTTATGCTGATAAGCGTCGAAAGGATTTGGAGTTCGACGTGGGAGATATGGTTTTTGTGAAGATTTCTCCACTGAAGAATGTTATTCGATTCGGGAAGAAAGGAAAATTGACTCCGAGATTTGTTGGACCATTCCCGATCATCGAGCGAATTGGAAAGCTCGCCTACAGATTGGAGTTACCTGAGAAGATGTCGGGTGTGCACAATGTTTTTCATGTATCTTATCTACGGAAGTATGTGCACGACTCGAATACAGTGGTTTCTGCTGATAGCTGTGAAGACTTAGAAGTTGATCCAGTTGATAGAAGACCTCGTAAGCCGCTTCGTGTTGTTGAAACCGACACGAAACAGCTTAGGAGGAAGGTAGTTAAGTTGCTCAAGATACAATGGAGTGATGATGATAACGACTGTACGTGGGAGGTGGAAGAGAGGATGAAGGCAGCTCATCCTGAACTCTTCAAGGTATGGCCCTAAGGTGTCGTCTCATCTCGCGATATTGTAACTTGTTCTAAGTCTTAGAATTCTGTACGCTAAGCTAGAATTGGATGCATGGTTTGTTGATTGCTATGGATGGTAGGCGTACAGAATAGCCTTTGATTGCCTTGTTTGCTTGGAATTTCGGGGGCGAAATTCCTAAGGGGGAGAGAATGTAACGACCCGTATTTTTCGGATCGAAAAGTTTGTCAAAATCTGGGATTTTCAGCATTTTCTAGTTATTCCAGATCTTGGTTGAAATTTGCCTAAGTCCTAGGTCGTATGCGACCTAGAGGTTAGTTAAGTATTGTTGGCAACTTAGGAGATAAGTCGTACCTAAGAATGTTGGGGATTGGTGACTTTAAGGTTTGGAGTTAGGTCGTGTGATGGATGGTAAGGGTTTAGGTCGTAGACGACCTAAAAGGAAGGAGACTTTAGAGTTTCTGGCGAGTTAAGGTGTTAGCGACCTAAGAGATAGGTTGGTAGCGACCTAAGTAAACCCAGTAGTTGACGACCTAGGGATGAGCGACCTAGTGGTGCCGGGCTAGTATATTTAGGTCGGCAGCGACCTAAGGAAACTAGTGGTTAGCGACCTATAATAGTTCGCGACCTAAGGGGTTAGCTTGTTAGCGACCTAGTAGTTGCCGAGTTAGCGACCTAGTAGTTGCCGAGTTAGCGACCTAGTGGTTCTGAGTTAGCGACCTAGTGGTTCTGAGTTAGCGACCTAGTGGTTCTGAGTTAGCGACCTAGTGGTTCCGTGTTGGCGACCTAAGGAGTTAACAAGTTGGCGACCTTAGGAGTTAGGCTATGTGTTAGGTCGTAACACTGTTAGGTCGTATGTTGTGTTAGGTCGCGTAGGTTGCTAAGTTGTTAGGTCGCTAGGATAGTTCAAGTGTTAGGTCGCGTGTTGTTTTAGGTCGACTTGTGTTAGGTCGCAACCCAACTGAGTCTTAGATAGTTAGGTCGTTAGGTTGTTAGGTCGCTGGGTTTCCTAAGTGTTAGGTCGCAAAGAAGTTAAGACGTACATCTGTTAGGTCGGAGAGGCTTAGGTCGGAGAGGCTTAGGTCGCTTAGGTCGGAAGCGACTTAGGGAGATAGCCAGATTTCGACTTAAGGACAGATTTCAGCTATAAATAGGAGGGGTTGTTCTCACTTTTTGGGATCCGGATTTTTGAAGCGACGAAGTGCTGCCATTTTGAGAGCTCGACTTCTACACTTCTTCACTTCTTTTCTCCACTTTAATCTAGTGCTTCCATCCATCCTAATCGAAGATCAAGATTGAAGATTCAAGAGCTTAGATTGAAGATCTTCATCTTTTCAAGAGAGATTTCTTCATTTGAAGCGGATTTGTGGTAGATCTAGCTTCATCCTTCGCTGTCCAGATCTGAAGTGTGTTGATTTGAGGTTGTTTAGGTGATTTGGTGAGTGGTGATTATCTCTCACACGGATCCAAAGGAGTATATCGGATTGTTGGCTCGTTTTGGTGTTAAAATAGAGATTTCCATGCATTTTCTTCATCCTATGTGTAGATCCATATAGATCCATTGTTCATGATGATGTTACATCCATTTTATCATATGTTAACCTATGCAAGTTCATTCATCAAGTTTGTAGAGATATAATCCATGTTTTCATGCTTATTGGACTTTCAACTCTTTAATTACGAAAATGCCATTATTGTTATAATTGTCTACTTAGATCATATTTGAATGCTTGATTGCTTGGATTGATGTTTGATTTGATTGCTTGTTATGAACTAGATGATTGATGATTAGATTTAGATCGAAGATGATTCAAAAGCTAAGGGAAAGGCTCTTGAAATGGAAAAGCTGCTCGTGGCATATGTAGCGGGATGATGAAGCTCTTATGCATAGATTTGATGATGTGGTGATGAGATGAGGCTTTGCGAGGATGTAATGAAGCGAGGCAATCATATGATGAAGACTTGGTCTAATCCAGGCGGGATCATTCCAAGCATGTTGATAACTCGGTGATATGATTCGAGTTGAGGATAATGGATGCTCGAGAGGCGCTTGAGCTAGTATGGCAATAGTCGTCGAGGAGGATGACTAGGAGGTTGAGATCTCATCGTTGTTGAAGGTTCTAGCATGCTCTAAGCAAGAGTACATGGGGACGCCCAAAAGACTAAGTTGATGGTCGAGTACTCTGGGTAGATTCGATAATCCTAGGCACGGGTCACGATGACGTGCGGGAGTTATGTCTAGAACCGGGGTTACCATTAGCCCTTGACGGACGGCTGAAAGAATGTGCCGGTCATTCAATTAACGGTGATATCGCAACAATGATAACAGTGATGGCCGAGTCATGGATGTTTGGTTGTATCATCATTCGGTCTCAAGAGCGGTATTTCCTGGGTGCTTATCTGACCTTGGTTTTAGACCTTGGGATTTGTACTTGGAAAACATCGCTCTTGACTCGAGTGACAATTGCTTTACTTTAAATTGTATGCTCTGCTATGTTTGCTTCTGCTTAGTGTGTGTCTGGGGGCTATCACTGTAGAATGAGGTTGGAGTGGGAGGGTTGTATTCCTATTCCTTTTCCTTTATGCTCTTTTGGTATGTTGTTAGTTAATTTACTGCTCACTAAGACTGTTGTCTGACTCAAGGCTTTATGTTTTAATTCTTATTGCCTTGGGCTGTTCGTCCATTTTGGGACGGGCAGACTAGGTAGCAGGTGACAGGTGCTGTTCTCTTCTCACGATGCTGATATCGAAGACGAGCTAGAGGGTTGCATATTATCTTCTTATATGTACTGGATTTTTCCGCTGTTTTGTATTCTCTGAGAGTTATGTAGTGAGGCTGGATGTATTGACTATGTGGATGCTTGTATTCAACTATTATGGAGTTTTATATGATGTCATTTTATTCTGTAAAGCTTCACTATACATATGTTCTATTGTATTTTGTCCATGCGCTGTGAGTAATACGATAGATCCTGTTGTTTTAATCTTACCTTGACAATCGTCCATGGTCGCCTGGCACACTTTACAGCGCTCTATCTCTAGATTCGGTGCAGGGGTCATGGGCGGTCGTCACATTGAGCTTAACCCATAATCTATATTTTATACCTTTGATGGGGTATTGATGCCAATGTTTTGAGAGTCGACGAAGTTCAATTTTTATTATTTATCACTATAATTTATGATGTAATAACTTTGACATCATCCCTATATATTTTCAAATAAAAGACTTCGACATGCTTTATAATGGCAAAGATCTTTAATGGCGATGACGTTATGGAGTTTTATAATTGTAAAAGTTTTTACATGGTTTTGGCCTTATAGCCTAAGTTTTGAGAGGGTCGAAGACCCTAATGATTTCGAGTGTTCATCAATAATTTTTGATAAAGCATATATCATGGCATAAGTATTTTGAGTAATGTAAAGGTCCAATATTTTCCTTGTTTTAAGTATGAAGGGTTAAATCATTTACAAAGATTCTGTTTTAAGGAAATATGGATAGGGTAGTTAACCCAGAATTTTACCAAGAAAAGGACTCGGAGAATAGAAAACTAGATGTGAGTGGTGTAGGGTCACGCCCTATACTTTAGCTAGTAGCCCTTAGCTAATATAAGTCCAAAATTCCAATATGTAGGGCACTATCATGAGTAGGACTAAAAGAAGGTTATACGTAGAAAGGAACACACAGAGTAGAGATAGGTTATTGGTGAGCCCGCAAAACCATTAGGATCAGTTGACCCTAGAGGTAGTAATTTATGGACAGACCATCTAGCTTTTCTCTAACAGCAAGTTAGAATATTTATTATGTCATGTAGGCCCAAGTCTGCCATAGGTTTATAGTTAGCATGATAAAACTATGATGTGGGATAGATAGTCCACTGATTACCTATTTTGTATGCATACATGTTATTGTATATTTTTTAGCATAACCAGTTTAGTTGCAGGATTTTGATTGCAATATAAATGCTTTTAAAGGACATTAGTAAGGGGAAACTCATTCCGCTGGGCGGCGTGGTCTCACTTAATATTAATAAATCGAGATGTCACATTATTATTCACACCAGGCTTTATGTTTAACTCAAAGTATATGTTTTCCCCTTAAACTCTCGGGTGATCAAAATTTAATTTGAGTAGGTTAGTTAAGGTTTTCAGGTTTAGTGGGTTTTGGCAAATAAAGCATCCGAAGACATGCAGAAGGCAAATCTAGCTATGTAGGAGATTATCTATTTATCTATTCCGCTGTGATTGAATGTTGTATGTGGTAGAAGTTATAACTATTTATTAGTAACTCTGATCATCCAAGGGGGCATCTTTATATGTCGCTCTTGACGTATTTTTTAATAATTATATTTATCTGAACCTAGGCAACGTCATGAGATTATGTACCCAATATGAAATGCTAATTTGAAATGTAATGAGAAAAGTTGTTTTGGAATTGTGTTTGAAATATTTCATATTCTTGTGCTTTTGATATTATGGATACTATTAACGTTACCGCATTTTGTCACCGGAAATTAATACAATAGATGACTGCAGCATCTGTAGCGGTTAGTTTCAGACCTCAAAATAGGGAATTTTACAACTCGGTATCAGAGCATAGGTTTTATGTACAACTTAATAGAATTTTGACTTAAAAAGAGGTTTTAAAACATAATCCAAATGAATCAGAGAATAAGATTCGGGTATGGGATAACGCTATAGTAACATACTTGTGTTTGTTATATATAAATATATGCTTTATCTCAATTTTCCCATCTCTTTTAGACCATTCTTCTGTATCTTACTAAGGTTCGAATGCAAACTAAAGAAAAGTAAGGTATGGAGGCAGTAAGTGAATCTCGATGGAGGAAGCACCACAACTAATGGAAATGCTAGACCTAATACTAGAAGGAATCTGAGTCGGGCACAAGCTCCTAATGTAGGTGCTGGAACACCCTAGGTGGATATGGGAGTGTATCAGTTCTTTGTCAACATGATGCAAGTGGGAGCTGCTGTTGGAATTGTAGGTGGAAATGCTGGAGGAGTGAATTAGGAAGCTTCGGCTGTCAACAACTATGCTAAGCTGAGTAGAGACTATGCAAGACTGGAAGGATAGTCATTTACTGGAATGGAAGATTCTATCGAAGTAGAGAATTGGTTGCTTCATTGCGAGAGGATTCTCACTGATCTTGTACTGAATGATGAACATAAGAGGAGTTTAGCATCCAGGCAGCTGCAAGGAGCTACGTTGTACTAGTGGAACTGTGTTACTGTTGGAGCAGTGGAGGAAACCCTGACTTGGGCAGAATTTAGTAGGAGGTTTGAAGAGAGATATATGTCGAAAATCACTAAGTCTACCCTGTTGAGAAAGTTAGTTAAATTGGTGCAGGGAGATATGGCGGTGCTGGAGTATGCTATAAGATTTGAAGAGTTGTCCAAGTATGGGTATGCTACCGTGGATAAAGTAATTAAGAGGAATGAGAAGTTCATTCGTGGATTAAGACCTGAGCTTGCTAGGGCAACTTTGCCACTTCTCAGGGATCCATGTGATGTAGTTGTTGAGACGGCTTTAAGGAATGAAGAGATGCTTGCTTTCTTTAGTAGTAATAAAGAAGTAGAGGCTCAAGTTGGGTAGAATCAGAAGAAGAAGTTCTTTCATAAGAAGGGAGCTCAGAAGAGTGGAGCTGCCAAGAAAGGAAAATATGATATTATCGACTATAAGTGTGATAAGAAAGGGCATTTCGCAGATGAATGTCGTTCTGGAGATGATAAGAAGGTGATTGGGAGGAAGAACATTACGTGCTTCAGCTGTGATCAGATCGGTCATTACAAGAACCAGTGCAAGGAGCCAGCCAAAACCATGCTTCAACTATGATCAGATGCATGTGGAATAGGACTAGGAGCTGTGTTAATGCAGAGAGGGGAAGTGATTACTTATGCCTCTCGACAGCTCAGACCGCAAGAGGTTAGATATCTGACGCATGACTTAGAGTTTGCTGCAGTAATTTTTGCACAAAAGGTATGGAGACATTACCTTTTGGGAGAGATATTCGAGTTATTTATGGATCATAAATCGTTAAAATACTTATTCTCATAGAAGGAGTTTAATATGAGACAGCAGAGATGCCTAGAGTTTTTAGCCGCTTATGATTTTGGAATAGAGGGGAAAGGAAATAGAGTAGCAGATGCGCTTAGTAGAAGGCATCAAAATGCAGTGTTAGCAATGATGGCCGAGTGAAAAGATTTAGAAGCATTGACTACATGTGGTGTGCAGTTAAGATCTACGGCAAGTTCGAGCCAAGAAACTACTATGTTGTCATGTTTAGAAGTTCGACCAGTAATGATCGAAATGATTTTTTAAAAAGGAAAGCAGGGTTAAATGGTCGCCTGCCGTATTTATTAAATACAAGAAAATACACAGAAGGATCTGCCAAAGGCAGAACATAAAAAAACAAGGAAAGGTAAACAGAAATAAAACGAGGACATAGTTTCAAAAAACATCTGTAATTTGCCATCTCATGAGTGAATTAAGAGTGGTATACGGCCTATGTCTCTGAACGGTGGTCAAGATAGCTTTCCAAATTAACTGGCACGGTCTAATTTCTGTATATGTTGTGGCGATAAAACCCGTCCATTTCTTTACTGCCATATTTGCATAATAAAAATCACTATTAATAACATCCTTGAGTCACAATCCTTCTTCTGTGTTCTATCATAAATCCATTTTCAT
The DNA here is from genome assembly GCA_030737815.1 of Allium fistulosum. Taxonomy (NCBI): domain Eukaryota; kingdom Viridiplantae; phylum Streptophyta; class Magnoliopsida; order Asparagales; family Amaryllidaceae; genus Allium; species Allium fistulosum. The sequence goes on along the minus strand of CM060902.1, from coordinate 1,035,047,982 downwards.
TGTTGATCAGCTTGGTACAAGTCAAAACAGTAGTGTCCTTTGTCCAATAGTTTCCTCCATATATAGAATGTTCGTGCATTCAAAAAAGAGATGGGCCTTAGTCTCACATTGCAGGTCACATAAAACACAACTGGGATCAACATTCATACCTCTGGCTATTAATTTGTCTCTAGTTAAATAGGCATTGTGAACAACCTTCCACAACATAAAATTGTGCTTATGTGAGTTATACTTGTTCCAAGTTCTACCAGACCAGTGATCATCAATCAAAACTTCCATATTCATAAGTTCATGATATATCAGACTAACAAAGTGTTCAGAGTCCTTAGCTCCTCAAGTAAGATTACTATTTATACCATGAGTTTGCTGCTGCTCCAGGGTGTTCCAAAGCTGTCTAATTTTTTTGTTGCTAGAATAAGGCAGTATGATTCTTGAATCATGTAAATATCTACTTGCAAAAGCATTATCAGGTATTCTAGCTTGCAATTTTGATTATGTGTTAGTACCTTATGAAGTAAGAGACCTCTGGAGGCCCAAGGCGTGTGCTAAAAACTATGGTTGCTATCCATGTCAACATTGTATTTAATAAGAGGAAGTAAACGTGTTCTAAGATTTAATAGACTTTTGAAAACCCAGCTAGAATTATTTGGTATTGTCATGGTCCAGAAATGTTTATTCTTCAAGTGGTGTGTATGCACCCATTTACTCCAAAGTGAGACATGATTAGAGAGCAGTGAGTTCAACAATTTTGAGGCCGCAAATATGTTCCACTACCTTAGGTGCAATATTCCAAGCCCACCTTTGTTAATGGGTAAGTTAATATGAGTGAAACCAACAAGAATAGGTTTTTTAGAGAAGCAATTAACAGAACATAGGTAGTGATTAAAGGCTTTATTTAGCATAGAAATCAGCTTGAGTGGAAGTATACAAGTTTTGGAGTAGTAAGATGTCATTGAAGTCGCAATAGAGCTAATTACCGTAAGTCGACCAGCCTGTGTAAGAAGGTGTCCAAGACATCTACCTAGTCTTAAGGTAATAGCATCAAATATAAGTAAGCATTGATTAGTGGAAATCCTCGAGGAGGTCAAAGGAATCACAAGGTAAACCGAGTTAGGTGGCATGTATGTGAGGGTGGATAGGGATGTAATGAAGAGCTTTTCAGTTTCTTGGAGACCAGCTATTAAGATATTGGATTTTTGTTTATTGACAGTGAGGCCTATGGAGTTTTCAAGGATGATAAGACAAGCAAGAATCATGGTAATGGATTACTGGTTGGGCTTGGTGAAAATAACAACATCGTCAGCAAATAATAGACATATGATCTGTGGGTTTCTACACATAGGGTGCAAACTGAGCTTGTTCAATTGAACTTGCTGACTAAGCATAACTTTGAAATATTCCATGGCTATAATGAAGAGGTAAGACGAAATTGGGTCACCCTATCTCAACCCATGCAATGATTTGAAATAATTAGTGATCTTTCCATTTAACATAATGGAGTACCTAGGTGTGGATATACATGTATATATCCAAGCAATGAATGGCTATGGGAAATTCAGTTTGTAAAGCATAACAGCAGTGGAATTCCAACTAATATTGTCAAAAGCCTTCTGTATATCAATTTTAAGAAGACAACGAGAGGAGATATTCTTGGTGTTATATCCCTTGAGTAATTCATGAGTGATAAGTATGTTGTCAGTAGTGTTCCTCTTGGGCAGAAATGTTGTTTGGTTTGGGGAGGTAACACCATCAAGGATATGTATCATCCTTCGACATGATGACACTGACGGCAATGACGGTGACTTCGAAACCTTCGAAACCTTGGTACGATGGCTCAACGACTTACGATGGGTGTCTAGAGGCATTCCAAAGATGAAAACTTAAGGATGAGAATCGTGATGATGATCCAGAAGGGAAAGTTAACGATGGGGGCTTGCGAGTGGGATTTGTGACTGTGTCCTACCGTGAAGATAGCCATGATGGAATAACGATTGAGTTCCATTATGGCGACATGTGCAAAGGGATTGTTGATAAGTCAGAGGTTTTTAGTGTGCTCGTAAAGAAGGGGTATGTGGGTAGCTCCCACTTGGATTTGCGATCGTGTTCGGATCTTGCGATAGTAGATTACCCTGGACTTTGCGATTCTGGGTCTGGTTCCTAGCCTTTCAAAGTGGCATGAATTCGAGCACCAATAAAGCCAGAATTTCGATTAAGTCCCTTGTTTGCAGTAGTGGCGTACGAGTTATTATATATCCAAGCACACTAGTGATGGTGAGGATTGCTTGATGGATGCTATGTTTGCCATGATTGTTTATCACTATAGGATGTCATGCGATGTTGGTATTTTCGACCGTATACTTAGACACTTGAGTTGTACTTCGATTGTAGTACAATTATATGGCTATGATAGCAGATTAGCATATATCGACTGTTATGTGCTAACATTTTGGATGCAGGGACAGGTCTTGTATGGTTCCCATACCCTATGCCCATATTTACTATTTACACTTATATGCTTCTTATTACCTTGGGTATAGGTATAACAGGTCTGGATAGCACATGAAGATGTACATAGTACGGGTAAGAAGCTATGATTTCATATATCTATACTTGGAGCTTACTATCACTTATATTCCACTGTGCAGTACTGTGGAGTTATATCAGTACTTGTATTATTAGAGATAGTTATAGAGTTTATTCTGGAGACTTAGGATGTATAAACTCTTTATTTCAGTTTTTGTATAGTCTATGAACCCGATGCTCTTTGATATTCTTATTTGTGGTTTATTTGATTATATCACTGTCTCGTCTGTATTACTTCTATATTGTTATATTATATTTTATCTGTATGTTGTGAGATGTTCTACAGGTTCCGTGTTTGGATTTTTCTCTACCTTGCATTCTTGGCTACCGTCCTACATCGGTTGGGCACCCCTACAATGCATCACATAGGTAGGGTACTGGAGGTTTAGGGCGATCGTCTCAGATATTCTCATTTTCTTTTGGATAGAAGAGGAATACATGACACGTTTGAGGATTGTGTTGGAGGTTTTGAGAAAGCACTAATTGAAGGCGAAATTTTCAAAGTGTCATTTTTGGAGGAGGGGGTGTGATTGTTGGGTCACGTTGTTTTTGAGTAGGGCATTATTGTAGATCCTATGAAATGCAACTGGCCTATACTAGGATAGACTCGAAATGATATAGATGTGAGAAGTTTTCATGAATTAGCGGGATACTATAGACAATTTATCAGTGGCTTCTATATGATATCAACACAGGTGTTGCCTACTTGACGAAGAAGAATCAAACTTTTACTTTAGACATGCGATGTAAGCACGCATTTGTGAGTTTGAAGGAGAGGTTGACGAGTGCACCAATTTTACTTATTATGAGTGGGAATGATGAGATGACAGTATACATAGTTTCCTGTGGTACTAATCTAGGTGCGGTGTTGATGCAGAGAGGAAAGGTTGTCGTATTTGCTAGTTGACAGTAGAAACCACATAAGAGGAAGTGTAACAACTCATACCTTAATGGGCCTAAATTTAAACAAAAATCGAAACCCAAGTCCATCAAAGCACAGATTGTTGGATTTGGTACCTGCAAATAAGCATGAGAATTATCAAAGATTGATAGAAATCTAGACTCATAGTGGAAACAATAATAGGATAAGAATACAGAATATGACTACTGCCTTGGAATTAATGGTATTCCTTGAATAGCAGATTGTCACATCAGCATCGAGCATGAGAGAAAGACGACTCTCCAACAACAAAGCACATCCAGCTTCAGTGATCTGTTCCTCTAAATCTATCATGTGGGTTGTAATGAGGAGGAGGAGTTCAGAACAATGTTCTAGAGACTGGAAAAATATAAACTGTCTATAACATAAACTTATACCAGTAGGTTTCCATTTAATTGTTATGTCCATTTAGGTTACCAATTCTAATCTAACTTTGTATTGCACACACGATTACATACTTACCCCTTCTCAAGGTACGAAATACTAATGAAGCCATATCCACCAACCAATACTTCCAAACCCATTAGCCACTTAGTACATCTAAATACGAAGCGGGCTTCTATAATACTTTTAAAAGAGAAATAGGCAGACTCTGTCATTTACGACCTTAATTGAGGTAGACCCCATTATTTAAGAACTATTCCCAAGGTGGTTTTTTAACAATGCTATCAATGGTCAGTGGGTCCTAGCTACAAGAACTCTAACCACTATTTAAGGCTTCTGACATTTAATGTCCAACTATTACCGCATCAATCGTCGATAAAATCATAATCATGTAATAAAAAGTACCCAAGTCACTTAATACCTTTTCATTAAAAAATAGGCAGACTCTGGTCATTTAAGACCTTAAATAAGGTAGACCCCATCTTTTAAGACCTATCCCCAAGGCATGCTCCTAAATGGTACTATTATTATTTTGGCTTTAGCAATATAAGAGATTGTACCCAAGCCACTTAATACTTCCCAGGGGAAAATAGGTAAACCCGTCAGTTAAGACCTACTTCCAGAAGTGTGCTCCTTAATGGTACTACTAGCTGTCATTGCTTGGAACTCTCATTGGGTTACTTAATACTTCTTTTATAGAAAAGAGGAGGATTTTATAGTCACTTGAGGCCCCAAACCTGAAGTAAACCCTTCCTGAGGTATCCACTCTCACTCTTTAATTATAAATATGTCATCTCATTAGGTTACTTCTTTCGGTACGGGGGCGGACCCTACAGTCACTTAAGACCCCAACACTGAAGTAAACCCATTTTAGAGACATCCTTATTTATTTATTTATTTGAAATCTCATTAGGTTACTTAATACTTCCATTTAGGAGAGAGGCGGACCCTTCAACAACTTAAGACCAAAATCAGAAGCGAACCCCTATGGAGATATCCCACGTCGCTCCTAATTCCAAATTTGGACCATTTAATACTTTTCAGTTAAGAAATCAAGCTCAATCTCTCACGTCTTCATGGGTTATTGGATTAGTGATATCTTACATCAGTAGTAAGTAAACCTGACTGTTGGTAGGCTCAAAGTGAAGGGCAGTCTTTCGTCGAGTGACTCTACCGACCTCACATCACTAACCCACTAAGTCATTAACCATCCTAAGTCTTTAGTTATATTATCTAAAGTAGACATTGGGCTTAGCTTGCTAATTTCCTTTTTATTTAAGGCAATAAGATTTACCTTAAATATTTATCTACCCATAAATCCTACTTTAATGCTCATAAATGTCAATATGTCCATAAAATCTGAACGAACATTCCCTAAAACATTTGTGTACGATTACTAAACTCAAATTAGTAACCTTTTATATCATTCCATTTTTATCAATCCCATTTATCAATTTACCCTATTAATTTATTACAACTCCCATATTTATTATCATTTATTGAAGCTACAACCTTTTAAATTCTTTTTCCATTAGTTAATTATTCTTAATGCCAATATTACGTGCAAGTGTCGTTATTAGCTTTTTATTTAATTATAATAAGCGTAGTAACTATGTACAAATATACTTTTATCAAATATGTTCTAGTTATATCTTTACTAGAATATACTTTTCCATGTTAAATTATTGGAATCATATCTAAAAAGATTATCCGTTATAATTTCCATAAATTAGTCCAAAATAGAAGATTTAACTTTAAAATATAAAAGATTGCATCGTTTGAAATTACAAGGAATAATCATTTCTTTTTATTATTGAAATAGACAGTGTAAACTACAGTGAATTCATACTTTACACATTCCTTTTTCTTTCTATTTGCATTTATTTCTTGTTAGATCAAAAGCTGTATCTTTCTAAAAGGGAAAGAAATCAAACTAATTTACAAATATTGAATGGATCCAAATTCCAACAATTCCAAATATAGAAAATTTTTTATTCTAACAAGATTAGGGTAGCAATCCAAATTTATAACATTATTATACAACCTATTTTAGATATGGAATAAATTTCATTCAAATTAATATTCTAAATTCATACTTTTGGGACTGATTTCCAAATTAGATTGTATATAAGCTAAATCAATTCATAAACAAGAATACGCAGGCGATACTTATTATATTCAGATCAAATTCAATTCGTTGCCTACAACTTATATATAAGATAATTTTCATATTATAACAATTTATAAAAATTCCCACTCACCTTTTAAAAGCGATCCAAATCTCCAGATCTGAAGTAGAACCTTTGATTCATCTTCAAATCCTTTTTAATCCAAGAGATATGTATAAAAAAGGTATTAGAATTACAGATCTGGGAAGATATTTGGGATTGGGAGAGAAAATCGATACAAATATATACATAAATATATAAATTACCTCAGATACACTTATGGTTGATTCTCTTCTCTTCTCCTTTTTATTGGATTTCTACTCTTCTCTGATTTGTATGAATATAGATATAAATATCCTATCTTCTAAAATTTAGAAAGAAAGTGGAGATGGAGAAATGGCAGAGCTTCGCCACTGCCTCCATAAAAATATGAGAATAGAAGGGAGGGTTAGGCCTGAATTTATAGTCACTAGAATCAAGCCGAACCGTTCGATCGAAAAATATTCAATTCGGGCCACTACATCCTAGGTTTATTGGAGCCGCTAGGTCGCCACCGGTCGACAGCTCATTGTTGACCGGTCGACCGCTAGAGGTCGACCGTCCCTACGGCCTGTGGGTTCGGTTAATTAATATAAAAATGTTAATTATTTTTTATTTAATTATTTTCATTTCGAATTTGTTTATAATCCCTAACTTATTCATTTGGACTCTAATCGCAAAACTCCAAATATGAAAGTTGCTCAGAATTCGCCACGAACGCAATGGTGAAAGTTTCGTGGTCAAATTCCATCGTTTGCACAAATTCCATTTTCGGAGGCTAATTAATTTACTAACTAGCTAATTAAATAACCAACACCAAATTAGGGATGTTACATTCTTCCCTCCTTAAAAAGAATTTCGTACCCGAAATTTTATCGACGACTAGGTCATGGTTTGACCCTTAATTATCCTAAACTACACAACCAATGAGCGTACAACAATTTTTCCAACCCAACGTGCATAAGTTCATAGTGTGTTACTATATCGCCACATAGAAAATATGTATGTAGAATGATTCTAAATTGGATTCTCCTATATGAATGCATTTCTTTTGAAAACATTTTTGAAAATAGATTCAAACAACCTACATATTTATTGGCAGTTCTACATTTATGCTGTTTTTTAAAAATCTTTTCAAACAAAACCCCATACTCCATCAAATAAAAGTATGAAGCAAATAAATTTTGCATCTACTTCCTATCATCCAATAATCTAACGCATCGAAAAATCGCTTCTTAAACTTTACTCAAATGCTGGAAAAAGAAATTTAGGTGGAGAATTTAACATTCTTACCGCATAATAATCTTCCTATTTCCCTAATACAGTGGAAATTTCTTCGCTATCCTGGATTTACTCCAAATTGTCCTCGCAAAAAACACATAAGGAGGCTTATTTTCAAGCTCAAAAATGGAATTAAGTCTAAAAATATATTTGCGCGCGTCGTCGACAAGGTATGGAAATAGAAATTCCAAGGCTACAACGGCTTTTCCCTTGTGATCGCTTGCATTTATCGCATCGTCGACCCTAACGCACCGCTAAATTCACAAATTCTAACTCTATTTGCCTTCCCTACGCCTAACATGTGGCCTTCCCTACGTTTCTATTTCGACACACATTTTCCCTTGAAATAAAATTTTCATCAAAACTCTACAAATAATTTAAGAGTCGGAAGTAACTAAAACACAAAACTTTTTCTTACTTTTTTAAAAGGATACTCTACAAATCTAGAGAAAATTTTCAAAATATTTCCTTTCTCAAAAAGTTTGATAAATCAAGCCGCAATTTGAGCCTAGTCGGAAGTCGGTTATGCGCTAAACGTATAAACCAAATTTCAAAATTCTACAACTAACGTTTACCCAAAAATTTGACATTTTATTTAAAAATGTCAGCACATTTATTATTTAAAATTTTTATCTTTTAAGGAACATGAGCAATGACCCGTGATATCGAAACAACTTTATCATGTTCTTCGCTAAAATTTCCTACTTTTCTAAACTTTTAGTCTTACATTGCATTTACTATTAGTTAAGTGTCTTTATGAGGTTCCCATATTTGTATTGTTGCTCTACTATGCATACATATATAGGAGCGATTTGCATATCTTGAAACAATAAATCAGAAAATGAATAGAAACTCGTAATATCATGCTTTCCTTTTATAAGAGACAACTAACAGTTTTACAACCCAAAAAGAAAGAAAAGAAGAAATGCTGGAAATAATAAGATAAAACAATCGTAAATAAAAACATCGCCTAAGAATTGTGAGAAGGTCTCGCTCCGTGGCTGGAGCTTGAGCCATTGCTGCGACCATGGAATGGTTGTAGCATGGAGGCTATGCACCTAATCTCACGTTCTTGGCGATGTTGCTCTGTCCTAATATCTCGAAGCTCTGACTGAACCTTATGGATAGCAGTAAGTTCGGGGCTCATGTATCCCACGGTGCCTTGCGCTATCCCCTACAGATGCTGCTGCGGCTCTAGTGGTGGTACAGGTGGTGCGGTAGGCGGTAAAGAGATATTCACCTCTTAATGGTGGTCTGGTTGATGGCGGGAGGGACCTTCCTCACTATTGGCTCTCCGCTCAAATTTACCTTGTAATGCCTAAATACTCGAGTGAGCAAGTGGCAATATGGAAAGTAAGTCTTCGGGGTACCAACTCCCCGATCTACCATATGGAGCATTAAGACACTATCCCAATTGACGGCTACACCACCGATTATAGCATAGGAGGCCTTCCGCATTAAGGTGTAGATCTAGTCAAGGCTCTACGTCTTTGAAATGATTTTGTGCTGAATGATGCCCATGACGAGATGGACCACCGATCGCAAATAGGCGGTCCTCCAATCATCGACATTTCCAGAAAAGATCCGACGTAAATTCTTAGGGTTAGCCTCTATGTCTTCCAAATTAGCGTCTACTGGAGGCGTCTCTAAAATCCCAGCAAAATCATCATCTGACATCTCAATCCGAGCTCTCTTCACTTCGGACTAAATGTAGTTGTTGCCATCATTGAAATTCTACGCCATCCGTGCATCGAAAAGATGAAGGCGGTGTAGGTAATATCCCTACTCATAAGTCTCGAAATGGAGGATCGGTGCAAGTCCTACCATGACAAAAAGCTCTATAAGCCCGAGAGCGGCGAAATCTCTGAACTTCACTTGTTGTCAATGAAGAAAATCAAAGTCCGCCGTTCTAAGATAATTGGAAATCTTCCGCTCGCTCCGGTCATGCCAAGTAGCTTCTTATGGAGTGAAGCCGGGATGACGAGAGGAAGAGTCGCCGGTACGTGGTGGTGTCATGTGCTGAGAGGCGATTGGAAAAGGGAGAAAAGGATTTAGATCTGGAGTAGTGGTGGGGCAAGATCTGATGCGTAAGAATTTTAGCGTCGGTTGGTGGAGGAATGGATGAGAGAGGCCTTGGTTAAGCGGAGGAAATGGGAGGTGGAATTGGATTCGGCTAAGAAAAATTGAAGAGGAGAAAGAGAGTGAGGGGGGTGCGGCAGCTGAAGGCTTGGACGCGACTTATAGTCGCTTTCCAGGTTCGGGTTCGGTCTGAATCCACCTAGCGGTTGACCGCTAGTAGGTCAACCGGTTGATCTCTACGGTCGACCGTTTGGTCGACCGCTAGCCTAGATTTGGGCACGACCTGAACCTAGACCCAATTGGGTCTGTTAAATTAATTTATATTCTACGACCGTTTCGTACACCATCTTAGCTTAACCCATTCAGAAAAATTCTGCCTTCCACACGACGGTATCCACCTTACCGTGTAGACCCTTCCTTGGAAAGATTCCAATAGCCTTAGCAAAACTATTGCGACCAACAACACTTCCAAAAACCCAAAAATATTCCAGATGCTATTTCATGCCTACTTCGCATGAAAATATTTCTTCCTATAGCTAGTGGGTTTAATAACACTTCAAACTACATAACCCAATAAAGTTGAATGTCATTCCTATTTTATCCATACCTTAAAAAGAGAAAATATAAAAACTCTCGATTTTATAAACCAAAAAATCACTGAGCTAAATATATGCTTCTTTATATTTGTTTCTAAATAATAGAAACCACTTCATAACTAAACTTCTCTTAAAAGTCAAACTTATATATAAATATTTCAGGGTTTCCAATTACCTTTTTAAAACACAAAATTCCCATATTTGGAAAACTATTTTCTTGCCAAAAATCAATATTAAGTCTTTACTTATATATATATATAAGTATTTAAAGAATTAATTATAAACCAAAATTTCTTAACACGACCAATCTAGTGGTATACGTGTTTCTTTGAGAATTAAAATTTAAAAACTTTCCCAAAACAAAATTTTCATAATAAATCCTTGGGAGAAGAAATCCTTTGAAAACCCTTTTTTCAAAATCTTTGGCATTTCTAAAATATACTTTATAGAAATTCTCTCACATGTTATAGACTAAGGAATTGAAATAATTATTCAAATAAAAATCCGGTTTTCCATCAAAGAGGTGATCAATGAATGCACCCTAGCAAAGACTTGCTTCTGGATAATTGCGACATATAGAATCTAATTTTCCATCCATCTAGAATAATTGCTTGTCTCCAACTGGAACTCAAAATCCAAAATCATAAGGTAGCTAGAATCTCAACCGTCAAGTCGAACACGTCCAGTCTCTAGGATTCATCCATATGTCGTACTCATGCTCTTCATCAATAGCGCTTTACGCATTGTCTGCACTCCATGGGTATTTCGAAGTAGGCGTGAAAATCTTAGCTCTAAGATATTTCCAACTCACAGTTGATTTGCCTATTCCTTCAGAGTGAAACTACAACTACTTCTATAGTTGGAACTCTTAGAATCTAGCATAAAATATAATATTACTAGATAGGAAAGTACGAATACATTCTATCAATTTATCCTAATCCTTAGATTTACTAACCTAGTGCTCTGATACCAAACGTAACAACCCATACCTTAATGGGCTTAAATTTCGACAAAAATCAAAACCCAAGTCCATCAAAGTACAGATCATTGGATTTAGTACCTTCAAATAAGCATGAGCATTATCAAAGATTGATAGAAATCTAAACTCACAACAGAAACAATAATAGGATAAGAATACTGACTATGACTACTACCTTGAAATTAATGGTATTCCTTGGATAGTAGATTGTCACATCAGCACCGAGCATGAGAGAAAGAAGACTCTCCAACAACAAAGCACATTCAGCTCTAGTGACATTTTCCTCAAAATCTATCCCATGGTTTGTAACAAGAAGGTGATCAGAACAACGTTCTGGTGGCTGGAAAAATACAAACTGTCTATAACATAAACTTATAACGATAGGTTTCCATTTAATTGTTATGTCCATTTAGGTTAGAAATTCTAATCTAACCTTGCATTGCACACACGATTACATACTTACCCCTTCCCAAGGTATGAAATACTAATGAAGTCATATCAATCACCCAATACTTCCAAACCCATTAGCCACTTAGTACTTCTAAATATGAAGCAGGCTTCTATAATACTTTTAAAAGAGAAATTGGCAGACTCTGTCATTTACGACCTTAATTGAGGTAGACCCCATCATTTAAGACCTATTCCCAAGGTGGTTTCCTAATAATGTTGTCAATGGTCAGTGGGTCCTAGCTATAAGAACTCTAACCACTATTTAAGGCTTCTAACATTTAATGTCCAACTATTACCACATTAATCGCCAATGAAATCATAATCATGTAATAAACAGTACCCAAGCCACTTAATACCTTTTCATTAGAAAATAGGCAGACTCTGGTCATTTAAGAACTTAACTAAGGCAGACCCCATCATTAAAGATCTATCCCCAAGCCATTCTTCTAAATGGTACTATTATTATTTCGGGTTAGCAACGTAAGAGGCTGTACCCAAGCCACTTTATACTTCCTAGTGGAAAATAGGCAGACCTCGTCATTTAAGACCTACTTCCAGAAGCGTGCTCGTCAATGGTACTATCTAACTATCATTTCTTGGAAATCTCATTGGGTTACTTAATAATTCTTTTATAGGAATGAGAGGACTTTATAGTCACTTAAGACCCCAAACCCGAAGCGAACCCTACCCGAGATATCTACTCTCACTCTTTAATTATAAATATGGCGTCTCATTAGGTTACTTCTTTCGGTAGGGAGGCAGACACTTCAACTACTTAAGACCTCAACACTAAAGTAAACCCTTTTTAGAGACATCCTTATTTATTTATTTATTTGGAATCTTATTAGGTTACTTAATAGTTCCATTTAGGAGAGAGGCGGAACCTTCAACCACTTAAGACCTCAAACAAGAAGCGAACCCCTATAGAGATATCCCTTATCGCTCCTAATTCCAAATTTGGACCATTTAAAACTTTCCAATTAAGAGAGCAAGCCCAATCTCTCACATCGTCATGGGTTGTTAGATTAGTGATATCTCACATCAATAGTAAGTACACCCGACTATTGGTAGCCTCAAAGTGAGGGGCAGTCTTCCGTCGAGTGACTCTACTAACCTCACATCACTAACCCACTAAGTACAATTAACCATCCTAAGTCTTTATTTATATTATCTTAGGTAGACATTGGACTTAGCTTAGAAATTCTCTTTTTATTTAAGGCAATAAGATTTACCTTAAATATTTATCTACCCATAAATCCCCGTTTAATGCTCATAAATGACAATTCATCCGTAAAATCCTAACGAAAATTCCCTATGACATTTATGTACAATTAATAATTTCAAATTAGTAACCTTTTATATCTATTACATTTTTATCAGTCCCATTAATACATTTACCCTATTAATTTATTACAACTCCCATATTTATTATCAATTATTGAAGCTACAACCTTTTAAATTCTTTTTCCATTAGTTAATTATTCTTAATGCCAATATTACGTGCAAGTGTCGTTATTAGCTTTTTATTTAATTATTATAAGCACAAAAATTTTGTACAAATATTTACTTTTATCAAATATATTCTTGGTATATCTTTACTAGAATATGCTTTTCCATGTTAAATTGTTGGAATCATATCTAAAAAGATTATCTGTTATAATTTTCATAAATTAGTCCAAAACAGAAGATTTAACTTTAAAATATAAAAGATTGCATCGTTTGAAATTACAAGGAATAATCATTTCTTTTTATTATTGAAATAGACAGGGTAAACTACAGTGAATTCATACTTTACGCATCTCTTTCTCTTCCTATTTGCATCTATTCCTTGTTAAATCAAACGCTGTATTTTTCTAAAAGGGAAAGAAATCAAACTAATTTACAAATATTGAACGGATCTAAATTCCAACAATTCCAAATATAGAAAAGTTTATATTCTAATAAGATTAGGGTAGAAATCCAAATTTATAACATTATTATACAACCTATTTCAGATCTCGAATAAATTTCATTCAAATTAATATTCTAAATTCATACTTTTGGGACTGATTTCTAGATCAGATTGTATACAAACTAAATCAATTCATAAACAAGAATATATAGGCGATACTTATTATATTCAGATCATATTCAATTCGTTGCCTACAACTTATATATAATTATCCAATTTGGCATAAAAATCAAATAAACACCAACGAAATAATTTTTATATTATAACAATTTATAAAAATTCCCACTCTCCCTTTAAAAGTGATCCAAATCTTCAGATCTGAAGTAGAACCTTTGATTCATCTCCAAATCCTTTTTAATCCAAGAGATATGTATAAAATGGTATTGGAATTACAGATCTGAGAAGAGATTTGGAATTGGAAGAGAAATTAGATACAAATATTTATAAATATATAAATTACCTAAAATATGCATATGGTTGATTCTCTTCTCCTTTTTATTTGATTTCTACTCTTCTTCGATTTGTATGAATATAGATACAAATATCTTATCTTTTATAATTTAGGAAGAAAGTAAAGAAGAAAAAATGGCAGAGCGTTGCTACATCCTCCATAAAAATATGAGAAGAGAAAGGAGTGTTAGGCCTGAATTCATTAGCGCTGGAATCAACCAGAACCGTTCGATCGAAATATATTAAATACGGGCCATTGCGGGTTAAGTTTATTAGAGCTGCCAGGTCGTCACCGGTCGACTGCCTTTTGGTGACCGGTCGACCGCTAAGGGTCGACCGTCCCCAAAGATGGGTCGATCTGTGGGCCCGGTTACTTAATATAAATACGTTAGTTATTTTTTATTTAGTTATTTTTGTTTCAAATTCATTTTTTGTCCGTAACTTCTTCGTTTGGACTCCGATCGCAAAAACTCCAAATATGAAAGTTGCTCAAAATTTTGCCTCGAACACAATATTGCTAGTTTTGTGGTCAAATTCCATCGTTTGCACCAATTACATTTTCAGAGCCTAATTAATTTACTAACTAACTAATTAAATAACAAATTCCAAATTATGGGGTGTTATAGGAAGTATCCATCTCACGATTGAGAATAGGCAACGATCGTGTTTGTGCTCAAAATAAGAGGCACTACTTACTTAGAGAGTGGTTCGATTTATTCACCAACAATAAATCATTAAAGTACCTCTTTTCACAGAAGGATCATAACCTTCACCAGCTCCGGTGGTTAGAGTTCATGGACTCTTATGACTTCGACATAACCTTATGCTTGGAAAAGGAAATTTGGCCACTGATGCTCTGAGTAGAAGATACGCCAGCATGGGAGCTATGTTCCTGGCGTGGACACAGTTAGAGTATATTTTTGGTTATAACTTCAGCCCTTGATGTAAGCTCGAGCCGGATGTGTTGGCAAGTTTGACTATCAGACCTACTTTGATTGAATGAATCGGTACTTGTTAGAGACGTAATGCCAGACTAGTGAAGATTACTTCTAAGATTGAGAGTAGGGGTAGAGTATGAAGATACGAAGCAGTACAGACTCGACCGAAATGGTCGGCTTTGTAAGGATGGGAGATTTTTTGTGCCTGATTTCGATAGGTTAAGGTGAGGCACTACGAGGGTGTCATTATTCAAGGTTTACTACACATCCCGAAGGAAATAAAACGTATCGAGATATGAGATAGTTATTTTATTTGGTAGTGATTAAGAAGGACGTTAGGACACTCATCTCGAAATGCATGAACTGTCAAATAGTGAAGGCTGAATAGAAAAAACCGAGTAGATTGTTAAAACCACTCAAGATTCCTGAGTTGAAGTGGGAAAAGATATTGATGGTCTTCACCAATGGATTATTGAGGACCCGAGTAGGATACGATGTCATCCAGGTCATAGTCGATAGATTAACAAAGAGCGCTAAATTTATACCCATAAAATCTAGTAGAACAGTATCTGAATTGCCCGAATTATATATGAAATGGATTATAGATTCCACGGTGTGCAGAAGAGCATTATAAGCGATCGAGACCCATTATCGATGAGTGGATTTAGGAAAAGCTTATTAGAGCCTTTGGGGATAGAGCTGCATCCGAGTATAAGTTATCACCCATAAATTGTTGCATCGACCGAGTGGGTGAACCATATCTTAGAGGATCATGTGCGTGCTTGCATTCTCAACACTGGGGCCTTGTGGGATGATCGTTTGCATCTCGCTAAGTTCACATAATATAACAGTTATCAATTTAGCATCGGTGTGCAAATTGTATAGTCGGTCGTGTAATCCTCCTTCTTGTTAGTAGGAAGCATGCAAGAAACAGGTATTTAGGCTAGTTGTTATTTGAGAAACTTTGGAGAAGATAGAGATCATTTGGAATACAGTATTCATGAAGATCTCTCCATTGAGGAATGTAGTTTGATTCAGTATTGGAGGAAGTTGGCATCGAGATTCATATGTCCTTACTCAAGCGAATTGAAAACCTAGTTTATAAAGTCGACTTACCTCAGAAGATGGTGGGTGTGCACAATGTGTTCCACGTTTATCATTTGTGGAAGTTTGTTTATAGCCCAGGCTTGATTGTCAAACCGGATCAGTTTGTTGATATCAAACCAGAAGCTTCAAGGCTTCGTAGGCCATATCATATAGTCGCTCATGATACAAACTAGCTTAGGATGAAAACTGTGACGTTGATGGTGGTTCAAAGAAATGAAAGCAAGAGCGATTGCACTTGGAAGACCAATGAGAGCATGAGGACTGCTTTTCCAAAGCTATTTACATGGTAAGGCTTTCAATTTGTCGCATTTATTTTCACTTTTGATATCATATAGGATAGTTTAGTACCTTGCATGATAAGGTAGGCATAGACCGTTTTTATCACGGAGCGAGGCATAAAATGGCACAGAAATGGATGTTTTTTGTGCTACGATGAAGGAGATTTGGATTTGAATGGAAATATCAGCAATGACGGACATTTTGGTGATCTAACCATATGAGAAATGGTTGATATAGGTTTCTTAATCTCGAGGTGGTGGTTGTGAAAATGTAGATCGTCTAAGCTATAGGTGAACATGGTGGCAGCGAGAAGTTAGAGATGTTGGAAAGAAAATGGGTTCCTGCATTTTTTGTGGTCGAGAATGGATACGAGTGGTCGCGATGGTGTCAGAAGGCTGAGAAGCACACGGGGTCTCGGGAGGTGAAGCATGATAGTCTTTAGTGAAGTACGATGTATGGTGGTGGTATGAATGTGCCTAGATGTTGATATGTTTGTAGGTAGGATGTAGGTGCATGCGATGTTTGTGGAGTTGGCCGGGGTTAGTGGCGACGATGCTGGGCCATGAGACGAAGTTAGGCAGTCTCGGCGGAGGTGCGACGCTGGTGCTGGAGTTGACGTACATATATGGTGACTTGGGTGGTAGGCTACAGGCGAAAGTTACCTATGGGGAATAAATATAATCATGAAAGTAAATTAGTTAGTTAATTAATGATTTATTAGGTTAATTAATTGGTTAGTTAGTTTATCTAAATTGATATCTTATATAGTTCATATCTTTTGCATACGAGGTCCAATTTGGATGTAGTTTCTTGCATTGCGCTTTTATTAGAGTCCTCTACAATTTGGCATAGGATTGGACAACTTCTATTAAAATAAGAGACTATGTATCTCATACTTTTATTGCTAGTGTAGTATAAAACATGTATTAAAAAAGATTTCAAATATTAAAACGTGTTTTATGATAAATATGAATTAATAATGATTTTGAAATAAATTATAAAGATTAAATTTGAATATCTATGCATTTTTGGGCGTTTCATCATGTCATTGGTCATTGTTGCACAAAGATAGATTTGGATGTTATAAATGTTTGATTTTGGGATTGTATTGGTTGGTAGGATGTGTGTATGACATTATATGCTTGGAATACATCGTTTCGGCGCTTGTTTGATTTATTTGAGTGCTTGGAGTGGTCGATATTTGCTAAGGGAAAATCGATCGGAGGTGCTACTCTCGAATAGTTATGGTTCCTGCTTAAGTGAAGTAAATTCTTGGGCTATGTTATCTTGACTTCAAGGTTGTGATGAAGGTGGTGTGGCATGGTTACTGCTTTGGGATTCTTGCTTGGAGACTTCGAGCTTAAAGTAGGGGAACTTTGAGCTTATGATGGGGTGTGGAGCGACATTTTGTGCTTTGAGACGCTTGGAAATTCATTTAGTTTACTTCAAGTTTTACCTAGGAAACTCATCCGGTTTCTTCAAGGCTTACCTAGGAATTTGGCGATGAGACTTCGAGACTTAATGGCGATGACTCTACGATTTGTGTCGGACGCCTAAGGATTTCTGAACTTCAACGTATCGATGGTGTGAATCGATTTCGTTGAGTACTTTTAGTGAGAAGTTTATATGGCTAAGTGATGGTCCAAGGAGGGATGTTTGATGATGTGAAGTGATGGATTGGGACATAGTGTATTCTACTATTTAGTCGTATGTTGAAGAGATCATTTATAAATCTAGATCCGATGTATGTTCTATGGGGGCAAGGGTATGTAAGGACACTTACATGTGCATATTGGACCTCAGTGATGGTATGGCCCGCCTTAGTGGGGGCAACACCTTAATGATGGTGTGCGATCGAGCATAGAATCCGACGGCAACGTAGTGCGTCGCTGACCTTAGTGATGGTCGTAAGAGTTATTCTATGTCAATATGCATCTTAATGGTGATGCGAGACCTTAGTGATGGTCGTCATGATTGCTTAATTGCCATGTGTGCTGTGATTTCTGTGCTTTCTTTGACTGATATGGAATCGAGAGGGATGTCTCGTGATGTACATATTACCATGTAGATGTAACAACCCTATTGTTAATTAACTAATTAATTAAGTTTTATTATGGTTATTTATTAGAAAGTTGTGAAATTTAATTGTGAAATTAAGTCTAGTATTTGAGGATAGTTCATCTAATTTATTTAAGAAATGAGTTTCAATTCTTAAATACAATTTCAATTAAAAATTTTAAATGTTGTTAAATCAATTATTTAAATTTGGCATTTAGGATACAGTGATAATATTGGGGTTTATTGTTTAAAATAAGAATTTACAATTTATATTTTATTTTATTATTAAAAATAACGAGAATAACTTTTATTTGCAAAGGTTATATTTAATTTTATAAAACTACTCAATATTAATAGAAATGAGAATTTTTAGCTTATGATTGGTTTTGGTAAAATTGGGAAATTAATTCATATTTTTATAAAACATTGTTTAGTGTAAAATAGTGTTTTAAAGCAAGTAAAAATAAAAGCAATTTGGTTGTTATTTAGAAAATAAAATACTATTAGTTTCTAAATTGGTTTATTATAAAGTTTAGCCCGTTTACGAGAAGTATTACTTCTCCTTTCTATCATCTCTATGTTACTTTCTCAAGGTAGCAAACAAAAATAAGAAAGAATACCATATTTCCTCTTTTAAAACCTAGAAGCTAATTAGCAAATCAAATATAGGAACCAATTGCTGGTCAATCTAGAGAATCAAGGTATTGTTTCTAGCCCTATTATATCTTTTAGGCAATTCAATTCCAGTTTTACAGTAGTTGATTTCTGGTTATTTTTGGTTTGGGTTGAGGTTATTGCTAGGGTTTGCTATTTGAATAATTGGGGCAACTATTGTTATCTTGGCTATTGAATTGAGGAAGAAAAGAGAGTTTATCTCACCACTCTCTCTAATTATCAAATTAGGTATTTCAGTTTTGGATTCAATCTATGTTCTATTGGATGAATGAGTTGTTAGCTATGCTTGCCTATTAGAAATCCTGAAATCAATTTATTAATGTGTATATAATATAGTTTATGGAATCGAAGAATCTAGGCATTATTGTATGATAATCCATGCTTGCATGCTTGTTTAAATAACCAACCTAGTAGATTGAGTGTAGTATGGTCACCGGAGCTGGACGAACTCGAGCATAGGGCTTTTGAGAATGCTCCAGGAAGTTACGCCACCGGTGCATTGGTGGTGCTCCACTGGTAGGGTGTCCGCATGGAGTAAACTCAGCTCCAGGCAGTCATCCGCTTTGTCGTTCGTTTCCATCTTGTTGGTTTTTCTTCTCGTTAATAGTTGTAGATAATTTAGGGTGACATCGCGCCACCATCAAGTGTGTTCTGAGATATTTAATCATGAAATAGAATGTATGTATGGACCAATTATTTGCATTTATCTTGAGTGGTGTATAATTTATACTCTTGTGCTTATGGACTTAGAATCACTTTGATTCAAGAGTATGGAAACTATAAACTTATAAACTTACATCTATCTATTTTCTAAATATAAAAATAGATATAATGTTGCATTTTAGTAATTTTAAAAAAGAGAGTTTATTTAAGTTTACAAATCTTAAATTTATTTCTAAGTTAGTCTAATTCCTTTTTGTAAATGATTTCAACAAGTAGTTATTTTATATTAGTTATTATTAGTATAAATGGATATAGACCGTGAAATATTGTTTTGTACATATAACTTAAGTTGTTTAAAACAAATGTATAAATATTAATTTGAGTTTGGAATAAGAGTAATTAAGATTTTGTAAAATATATGGTTATATATATATATGGTCTTTGGATCATAATTTGTGAACAATATTATTTTATGGAATTTTAAGTATCAATATGGTTCTGGAACACGGAAAATCTTAGTTTCATAAAATAATGTGTTAAATTGGAAGTATGATTTATTTTTTCCTATAATAAATATTTTAATGGAACAATTCTGATTAACAGAACATTTTAATACGTGATAAATCAAATGAATGTTTTGAGAACCTTAATTCTATAATTTGGGAAATACTAATAATCGACTTAGTGTTACCGATTGGTTTGAATGCTCTCAAGTAAAGCTTCGTCGAATATTGTACAACTCATTGAATAGAATGTTTGAGTGGTACTTACTAGCCTATTAGTGAATACTTGAATTTCACCAGGTAGTATGGGATGCTTGGTTAAATTCTCGTGATTGCTATTAGGAAGTATTTAACAGTTTAGGACTGTATTCTCTTTTGGTGTTCAGTGGGACCGATAGATCCTTAAGAGATTATAGTTCAAGTTTTTCGATGGTATCCGTAACGAGTGAGAATTACTAGCTTCTAGTAAATATTTGAATTTCACCAGGCGATATGAGATGTTTTACTTAAATTCTAGTGATTACTGAAAGTGATAGTATTTGGTACTTTAGAGTATATTTTCTTTTAGTCTTCGGTGGGGCTGATAGATCCTTAAGAGGTATACTCATGGATTTCTTTACTATCATAAATATATAATAATAACGATAATCTGGAATCTTCGAGTCATGGTTGCTACGATCCTTGAGATTGGTTGTGATTCTGTTTCACGGTATGGACGATCCTTGGTATCAGATCGGTACGAGTGATACAACATTTGTTTGTGATGGTATGGAAATCATTTAGATTGGTATGGACGATCCGGATTATCGATATGGAATTGGTTTCTTTATGTTTAGGAATATTGTGCTATATTCTGTGTTTAGTGGCTAATCTATGTTTATTCTGTGTTCTGTGATAGTATTATCACCCTTTTGGATATTTAGAGATAGTCTGACTATTTATTTTATAGTACTCGGGTCAGGCGAAGACTTTGCAGGTTATAGGATAGGGAGACCTTTGGATGGTTGGGCTAGCAGGGAGAGATAAACCATTTTGACCTTCGATTTATCTCATGTAGGATTTTGTGTCTGTATTTGAGATGTATATTTTACTTAGTGATTTGTAACACATGTATATTGTGGGTCTAGTATTATATTTTGTAGACTTACAGTTTGTATATGTATATGATATTTATTATTCCGCTGTGATCTGTGATTTTATTTTATATGATATACTGTTCTGAATGTGAGAAACCAATATGGTTATTACTTTGATCTGAGACTGTACACATCAAATTTTATTCCAGAGATTTACTTAAATGGTAAGTTTGATGTGTCAGTGTTAGCTTAAACTTATATTCACATTTGGTCGCCCTTAACAAGCCATATTCTCCCTATTATTAGATGGAATTATTTATAATGTTCTTTAATAATATGGGTATCGCGGTAGGGTCGTTACAGTAGATCCCCCGACACTGATATCGTACTTAGTGATGTACACCTATATGATGATAGTATAACATGTATCGTGTTATATGCTAACTTGTTGGATGCAGGGATATAACATGTATGATTTCTTATATCTATTGTTTATTATACTATATTGGCTTTTTATAGTATCTTGAGATTATTTATCGCTCATACTAGACTATTGTTGGACTCGAGATTTTATACTATAACTACAAATAAAATGGTTGAACATATCGAAATTCAAGATGTCGAGTGTGAAGAAGAGAAAGCAATCAAATATTTAGTAAGGGGTATTGAACTTCAAGCAACCTCATGGAGATGTCGAACCTCTACAATCAAAGGATATTTGTCTATTAAGATAGGATGACGTGTATCTACGATTTAAGGGATGACATGAACCAACAATCTAAAGTATATCGAATGGTCAAACCATAAAGTATCATGTGTCTATAATATAAAGATATCAAGTACTTACAATACAAAGATAGCATATGTCAACAATATGAAAGATGCCGGGCTTCAACAATACAATGAAGTATTGATTATGCAAAAAGTAATGGAGATGTTGAACCACTACAACACAAAGAATGGTTGAGTGTAAAATAAAGAGTGGTGCCACATCACTAGAGCATATCGAATGTTTACATATAAAAGAAGGATATTTAGTCTCTATAAGAACAAGTTTTAGACATAACAATGGATACCGAGCCTTTACAACTAAAACCGTTGTATAGTGTCTATAGGCAGCAAGTGGTCTTGATCTTTTACAAGCGGAAAATAATGTTGAACTTCAAGCGCTATGAAGGATGTCGAGTATATACAATTATGTAGAGTGTCGAATATCTCCCCTAATACGAGATGCCTAATATCAACAATACGAAGTAGAATGCTGAATATCAGAACTACTAAAAGAGATGTCGAATATCAGCAATATGAAGGAGATATCAGAGATCATCATACTAAGTGAATACCGAATATCAACAGCACAAAGTAATAGCAAGTACGGACATGTGGTAACCATTCTGCATGCCATTGCCTTTATAAATAGACCTCCACCACCATTTAGCGAAGGGCGAATTTTTCTCATCCCATTTCTTGCATTTTCAAAGTTGTAACCCTAAATCGAATTTTGGATTTATAAAGCCTATTGTAAATTGGTGACTTTTGCACATAAGGACTTGAATAATAAACTTTGCATTGCATAGCCTATTGTAATTGACATACGTAAGTTGTAAAACCATAAATCAAATGTTAAAATTGGATTTGACACCTATAATTTTCTAATTGGAATAATTTAAATGCTACAAAAAGTGTAATGAAAATAGGATAAATAGATTAGCCCAATTGAAATAAAAACTATACGGATTAAGATTGATAATCGTATTAAATGGATTAATTTGCTTAAAACTGGTGAATTGAAAGATGTATGGATTGTAGGCAATCAATGTAAGACTAGCGTAGGTCGACTATTGTAAGTCACTTTAGACTGTCTTGGACCTTGAGCCGATAGGTGTGTGAACC
The DNA here is from genome assembly GCA_030737815.1 of Allium fistulosum. Taxonomy (NCBI): domain Eukaryota; kingdom Viridiplantae; phylum Streptophyta; class Magnoliopsida; order Asparagales; family Amaryllidaceae; genus Allium; species Allium fistulosum. Next base: position 1,035,024,890 of record CM060902.1, on the reverse strand, counting down.
TTGTTGTTCTCTAAATTGCTTGATTGGCGTAGACACATTTGGGTGTTCTTATTTAAGGTGGCAGACTCAGGTCGCGTTTACGTATCATAGAGTAGGATGCAGATTGTTGTTGAAACGTGTAACTTATATTGCGAAAGGTGTGCACAGGTGTTGGGATTGGATTATCGGTTGTTAGTCGAGGTACTGGGATCAGATTTCCGGTTGTTACTCGGGGTTTTGGGATTGGAGACTGTGCCGATTATGGACATTCCCGTGGGCCCATATGGGCATAGACGCTTAAAGCTAGGTGGTGCCCAGTACCAGCAGGAGTTAGGTGCGGTAACTCCCGAGGGTACGATAGAGGTATTTTGCCGCTAGGTTCGAAGGGTTGGGCACGAGTGCATACAACGAGTCACTATGCGAGTTTACATGCGTGTTCTTCCTCTCCAAGCCTAGTGTGAGTTATAGTGGAATAGCAGTTCCCCAAAACTAGACGATCGTTTGGTGAGGCATGATCTATTGTTATTCCCACGATGTTAGACTATTGACCTCTGATATGTGACCTTAGGCATGTGATCTAGGTGCACGGATACTGTACACACACTCTATTTCACCCAGAGTAGACTTGGAGTCTGTTGTATTTAATTTCCCTATTAGTCTTGTTCTCATTCACTGGACATATGTCTTACCCACCCCATTTCTTTCCATTTTCCCCACCACGAACGATAGTTTAGCAGTAATTGGACATAGTACAGGGAAGAAAGGAGCACAATGATGGAGTTCTAGTATTTTTTGTTGTTCTCTTACAATTACTTATTGTATTAGAATGTAAAATTATATTTTAATTTGGAAACAATGTATTTTGTAAAGCAAGTATTTTGGAGAATGTTTTTATGAAATGTCTATCTTTTTGTATTTGTGTTTTAATTCCTTCCACTATGAGATCTAAAAGTGTAGAATGTCTTAGAACCTTGTCTCTGCAATTATGCTTTGTAATGTTTTAAAAAACCAACTGCTCGTATTTTCTCGACATGATTTACTACAAATAAAGGTATGGAACACCAGGGAAGAACATATCTAAATTCAAGACCCGAAGTGTGAAGAAAGGAAAGCAATCAAGCATTCAGTAAGGGGGCATCGAACTTCAAGCAACCTCAAGGAGATGTCGAACCTCTATAATCAACTAATATCGACATATTAAGAGAAGCTAACATGTATCTATGATTTAAGGGATGACATGAACCAACAATCTGAAGGATATCAAATGTTCACACCATAAAGGTATCAAGTGTCTACAATATGAAGCTATCGAGTATTTACAATATAAAATTAGCAGATGTCAACAATATGAAAGATGCCGAGCTTCAACAATACAATGAAGTATCAAATATCTACAGTCTAAAGGGTATCAAATTTATAAAAAGCAATAGAGATGTTGAACCACTGCAACATAAAGCGTGGTGGAGTGTAAAATAAAGAATGGTGCCATATCACTAGAGCATATTGAATGTTTACTTATAATAGAAGGACATCGAGTCTCTATAAGAACAAGCTTTAGATATAGCAATGGCTAACGAGATTTTACAACTACAACCGTTGTAAAGCATCTACAGGCGCAAGCTGTCTCAATCTTTTACAAGCGGTAAATGATGTCAAACTTCAAGGGCTGTGAAGGATGTCGAGTATCTAGAGTTATCCAGAGTGCCGAATATCTCCCATGATATGAGATGCCAAAAATATCAACAATAGGAAGTAGGATGCCGAATATCGAAAATATGAAAAGCGATGCCGAATATCAGCAATATGAAGGAGACGTCGGAGATCAACATACTAAGTGAACACCGAATATCAACAACACAAAGAGATAGCGAGTATGGACACGTGGTAGCCATTCTGCGTGCCATTGCATTCTCAAAGTTGTAACCCTAAATCGAATTGGGGATTTGTAAAGCCTATTGAAATTGGTGGCTTTTGCACATAAGGACTTGAATAATAAACTTTGCATAACATATTACAAGTCAATGAAGATATTTGGCTAATATGGGACTTATGACTTATATATGACTTTTGTATACCTATATTTTTGACATGGACATGACTTCTCTTTTCTAGGTGAACATGCATATTTCACTTTGGACTTGCATACTTTTCACGGGTTAACATAATGCTATCCAAGTCTTCTATTAGCCAGGATTTATTTTCCCAGCATATTTTGGGTTAGCAAAAAATTACATATGCTTTTCTACTTATTTATGGTATTAGTGTACGGAGCTGTTCAGTGGACGAGCATGAGGTTTATTATATTATTGTCTATGTTTATTTGATTATTCCACTGTGCGGCACTATGGAGCTTTATCAATGATATTTTTTATATCTTAGAGACATATATTTGAGTTTATTTATCAAATGTATAAACTCTATTACTATTTTGTATAATTGTATTGAACCCGTGCTTGATTTATGATGGTTCATATTTATCTTGCCTATTGCATCTATGTTTATTATTATATATCCTTGCATTATGAGATATACGACAGGTTCCATGAATGTTTTAGTTACATTAACCCTTGTCTCATGGATGAAAAAGAGATTTCTAATAAACAATAGCTAAACATCCTCTAGTAAAGCCACTTCAACTTCAAAACATACATTAAAACATTATTTACCACTTATAAACAATTAACATAAATGATCCCTACCATAATAATCAAAACTATGTTCAACATCTATGAAAATGGTAAATGAGTATATATTACTCACCTAAATCTTTGGATTAGCTTCTTTAATCTTCTTAGGATTCCTTAGCTTATTCTCCTCTTCTTCTTCCTTTTCTTCTTAGGTCACTGCCACCATTAAAGTGTTTTAAAGAGTTTTCTTGGTTAGAGAGTGAATGAGCAAATGAATATAAAATCGATAGTCGTTATATTTATTATCTCATAATATGTTGTGTTGTTGGCCTTCGATAACTTGCTTCCCTTTTTTATTCATTCCTTTAAATTAATTGTAAGTTTCAACATAATAAGTAAATGTACACCTAAATACATATCATGATATATCATTATTTGTCTTAATGTAAATAATAATAAGTAAATAAACGTCCTCCAATTATTTATTTTTTCTTATATATACATTTTCTTAATTCCATAATTAAATCAGTTAAACCCGTATTCTCAAAATTAATTCTTTAATTAATTATTTATTATTTTATTGGGTGTTTCAAGCTTCTCCCTTATTGTGGAAACCCCCTTCGAAACCGGTTTGATTTTCGACCCAATAAAAGCCCATCCAACCTTAGGTCCATTCCGTAGCTAGCTATTTGTAACATCCACCATTCTATGGCTTGAAAATAAGCACTACCGATGTTGCAGTCATGAATAATATTATCCTCCGATGACATAATGAGATCAGCTAATAGTATCAATAACATAAGAAGCGTAAAAATATAAAAAATTTCAAAACATATTTCAGTAATAAACATTCATATTCATTAATAATCTCATTCATTGCCCCCGTTCAGAGAAAATATAATGATTACGTAATATTCCAAGAGCGACATATAAAGATGCCCCTTGGTTGATGTAATAACCCTAATTTTTGATTAACATTATTTGTAACATTTAATTGGGCAAATAAAATAAAATAATGTAAAAGGTTAAAAAGTTTGAGATTTGATTATAATAAGGGATCATGCCTAATGAATGAATTTGTAAGAAGGATTAAACTTTAAATAAAAGAAGAAAATGGGCCAAGGGCAAAATAGGAAAATGTTGTGTTTCCTAAACATATACCCTAACATTTATTTTCCTTCATTTAATTTACACTTTCACAAATTAAAAGAGTAAAGCAAGGCCGGCCATTAACAAGAGATCTAGGAAGAATATAAAGCTATGAATCAAGTATAATCTTAGGGGATTCAAATCAACAACACAAATCTCAACCTTCTTAATTAATACAAGGTGAATAATAGTTATGCATCTCATTTTAAGTGTTGTTTTTAGTTTTAAGCATACATCCAAATCTTTTGCTAAGTATTATACCATGTTTTAGTGTTTAAATGATTTTATGCTTGTGGGTGAATTTATTGAATATATTCATGAAGTTAATTGGTAAGTTTAAATTAGAAAACCAATCATGATACCCAAATGACTTGAAATTTTGAGAAGACATTAGAAACGATATTTTAGAAGTGGGTTTTTGATTTCATAATTTTCCAAGCAAGTGTAAATTTATTTTGGCTTTTCTAAGTTGAGAAAAGCCTTTATTTTGGGTTTTAATTAATAAAAATAGTTAAATTATTATTTTGGGCCCGAAATTTTTATATGTTGAAGAGATTAAAAAATCTGATTTATTTTGATTTTTGTGGATTTTTTCCAAGTGTTTAGAAGTGTTTAATAATTTATTTAAGCTAAAAGGGCTTAACTGTTATTTAATATAAAGGGTAAGTTTGAAAAATATTTTAACAAAGAAATTTCTTGTATGCAATAATTTTCTAGAAAAGAAAGTGATAAAGTTTTTATTAACCAATATGAATTTGACAAACATTTAGAGTAGGTGAAAAGAAATTACTTTTATAGGCAATAAAATAATTTTCTTGTTAATTACGGTTCTACCACTTCGGCTTTGTTGACGTCGAAGACCACGTCGCCGCTATTATACGTCTTCGACCTGAATGAAACCATAGGATATCACCAATGGGAGATATGGAATGAATTCGTTTGAGGTTAGAGACGAAGTTGACACACACGTTTTCGATGTTAATGACGTCACATGTTATATAAAGGCATGTCGCTACTTTTCTTCAATAAAGTCGCCGAACCCAATGTTTTCGAAGGGACTTATAGTGGCGATAATGATGCTGCACCATTTCGATAATGATTCCGCATTTATTGACCTCGACATTATAGAACTCCACATATTCTATCATTTTGACATTGATAGTCGTCGACTTTAACCCTTAACCTTTGTTTTCGAAAAAGGCATGCGGCCGCCATTTATCTCTTCGACTGTAATGAGGCCGCTATTTTTTTTAAGGCATTGATGCCGACATCCATCAATGTCGTCGAAATCCTTATGTAGTTTTATACTACGTTTTACGAAGTGGATGACTTCGACTATATCCTCTTGTGTTTTTAAGTTAAAGACTTTAACCTATTTTAGAGGGATGAAAGACCCTCATCGACGATGACCTCATCATGTTTTATCAATGTACAGACTTATATTGTTTTAGCTCTATAGCCTACATTTTAAGAGGCGAAGACCTCTAAGTCACTTCGAACTTCATCGATGTAATTTTATAAAAGCATATATCATGGCATAAATATTTTGATAAAGTAAATGCTTATAATTTCCTTGTTTTAAATATGATTTCAAGGGTTAATTCATTTACGAAGAGAAGTGTTTTCAAAGAAATAATAAAGGTCCCTAGCCAAGTATTTTATTATAGAGTTTATTGTTCTTATCACCTTTGGGTAAATTATTATAGAATAAAATGACTCGGAGATTAGAAACATGTTGGGACTGGTGTAGGGTCACATCCTATACTTTGGCTAGTAGCCCCTAGCTCATATAAGTCCAAAATTCCAGTGTGTAGGACTTTGTCATGGGTAAGACTAAAAGTAAGTTTACACACAGAAAGGAATACATAAAGACGAGAAAAGTTATTGGTGAGCCCGCAAAACCATTAGTACCAGTTGACCCTATGAATAGTAAGTTTCGGATAGACCGTCCAGTTGCCTTCTAACGGCGAGTTAGATAATCTGATATATCTATAGTCCCGAGTCTGCCATAGGTTTATAGATAGTTTGAGAAAACTATTATATTTGGACATATAGTCCATTGTTTTAAACAGATGTTTATGATTACCCATGTTGCATGCATGCATATTATTGTTTATGTTATCTATTTGAACCAGTTTGGTTGCAGGACTTTGATTTGCAAACAATATATTTTAAAGGATATTAGTGGTCTTGGTAGATATCAATTAACCGAGATGTCATATTATTATTCATACCAGGCTTTTTATCCGTCTCGAAGCTTATATTTTTCCCTTAAAATCGCGGGTGCTCAAAATTAAATTTGAGTAGATTGAGAGTTAAGGTTTATAGGTTTAGTAGGTTTGGTGAATAAAGCTTCCAAAGTCGTGCAAGAGGTTGAAGCTAGCAATGTAGGCGTCAATCTACATTTATTATCCGCTGTGTTATGTTAGTTATTATATGAATGTATTGACAGTAGATGCATTTGTCTATTTATTAACTCTGATCGTCCAAGGGGGCATCTTCATATGTCGCTCTTGGTATAATTTGTAATAATTATATTTTATCTAAACCTGGGCAATGTTTTAGGATTATGTAACGAATATGAAATGCTAATTTGAAATGTAATGAGAAAAGTTGTTTTTGAAATTATGTTTAAATTATTTCATATTCTTGTGCTTCTAATATTATGGATACCATTAATATGACCACATTTTGTCATCGGAAATTAATACTGTAGGTGACTCTAGCATCTATAGCGCTTAGTTTTGGGCCTCAAAATGGGGGATATTATAACTTGGTTTCAGAGAATAGGTTTATATATAACTATAGAATTTTGAACTTTAAAAAGAGTTTTTGAAAACATAATCCAAATGAATCTGAGAATAAGATTGGCGTATGAGATAACGCTATAGTAATGTGCTTGTATTTGCATTATATAAGTATACACTTTATCTCCATTCTCCTCTCTCTTAGACCGTTCTTCTATATCTTACTAAGGTTCGAATGCAGATTTAAGGAAGTAAGATATGGAGGTAGGAAAAGGAAGTGTGAATCTCGGTGGAGGAAGCACCAATACCAATAGAAATGTAAGGCCCAACACTAGGGGAAATCCGGGTTGGCAAACTTCTGCTAATGTAGGTGCAGGAACACCACCTGTTGATATGGGAGCAATGTATCAATTCTTTGTCAACCTGATGCAAGCATGATATGTTGCTAGTTTAGTTGGTGGAAATGCTGGAGGAGTAAATCAGGAAGCCCTAGTTATTAACAACTATGCTGCTATGAGTAAGGATTACGCGAGGCTGGGAGGAAAGCCATTTATCGAAACGGAGGATGCTATTGAGGTCGAGAATTTGTTGCTTCATAGTGAAAGGATTTTCGCTAATCTTGGACTAAGTGATGAGCAAAAGGGGAGGTTAGCATCCAGACAACTGCAAGGAGCTATATTGTACCGGTGGAATAGCGTGACTATTGGAGTAGTGGAGGAAACTTTGACTTGGGAAAAGTTTAGAAGGAGATTTGAAGAAATATTTATTTCTGAGATGCTAAGTCAACTTTGTTGAGAATGTTTGCTGAATTAGTTCAAGGTGATATGACTGTGTTGGAGTATGCAACAAGGTTTGAGGAGCTGGCCTGATATGGATATGCTACCGTGGACATAGTGATTAAGAGAAACGAGAAGTTCATCCATGGGTTAAGACCTGAGCTTGCTAGGACGACTTTGCCACATCTCAGGGATCCATATGACGTAGTCGTGGAGATGGCTTTGAGAAATAAGGAGATGCTTGCTTTCTTTGGTAGTAACAAAGCAGTGGAGGCTTAGGGTAGGCGAAACCAGAAGAGGAAATTCTTTCATAAAAAGTGAGCTCAAAAGGGCGTTGCCACTAAGAAGGGAAAGTCTGAGATTGTATGTTATAAATGTGATAAGAAAGGCAATTACGCGAATGAATGTCGTTCAGAAGATGGAAAGACAGTAATTGGAAGGAAGAATATTAAGTGCTTCAATTGCGTTCAGATTGGTCATTATAAGACCAGTGCAAGGAACTAGCTAAAGCTGAGAAGGGAAAGATGTTTGCATTGGAACCAGCTACCTCAAAACCAACAGATGAGGAGAAAGGGAAAGCTACGACGGAAGGTACGCTTTTGATTCATGGTATACCTATTAGAGTAGTATTTGATACCGATGCAATACATTCTTTTATATCTCGTTGTTTGGTAAATAAGCTTTACCTAAAACCCTCGTACCTAATTACTTATTTAAGGGTTGCAAATCTGATAGGATTGTATGCAACTCTAGGGATGAGATGTAACCATTTAGACATTACATTATTAGGTCATGTATTTGCTTGTAGTTTGCATGTGTTTGATTTCGTAGGCTTTGGGATTATTTTGGGTATGAACTAGTTAAGTAAATACGATGTCAGGATATTTGCCATGATAGGAAAATATCACTAAGCCACCCTATAGTAGCGACTGAATTATGTACTCAGTAGAAAATCGAAGTTTTGATGTTTGTGCTATGTTGGGTGTAATGAAGGAGGAAGACGAGTTAACCCGAGTTTTCATAGTAAGGGAATTTGCAGATGTCTTTAAGCCTGTTACAGGACTACCGCTAAAATGAGTTATTGAGTCTCGAATAGATCTTATACTCAGAGCTAGACCCATAAGTATACCACCTAGTAGGATGACATCTATCGAGATGGAGTTAAAGGTGAAGCTAGTGGACCTTGAAGGAAAGATTTTTATTAGACCAAGTTGTTCGCTTGGGGACCAGCCACGGTGTTCATGAAGATACCAGATGGGTCGTTGAGATTATGCATCAATTATCATAAGTTGAATGAGAAAACGATAAATAATCGGTATCCATTGCCGAGGATAGATGAATTGTTTGATCAACTGAGTGGAACCAATGTATTTTACCAGTTGGATTTGGCGATAGGGTTGCATCAATTAAGAGTAGCGGAGGATAGTATTCCTTTGACGGCATTTTGAACAAGATATGGTTCGTATGAGTGGTTAGTAATGTTATTTGGGTTGAGTAATGCGTCTACTTTCTTCGTGGTTTTGATGAACCCGATCTTCCAGGAGCATTTGGATAGATTCATGTTGGTATTTATAGATGAGATTATGGTATATTCTAGGAATAAGTGAGATCATGAGACTCACCTTAGAATAGTACTGAAAACGTTGAGACAACATCAACTAAAGGTGAAGTTTTCAAAGTGTCATTTCTGGAAGAATGAAGTAAAGTTCCTTGGTCATGTAGTCTCGGAGAAGGGGTCATCAGTACGTCTAGCTAAGACAGAAGCTGTAAATAACTGGAAAAGACTTGAGACAGTGGCCGAGATAAGAAGTTTTTAGGGGTTAACTGGCTATTATCGGAGATTGTTGAAAGACTTCTCTCTTATAGTAGCACCGATGACTAGATTAACAAGGAAGGAAGTGAAGCTTGTTTGGATCGATAAATGTGAGGAGGCATTCTAGAAGTTGAAACATTTCTTGACCAATGTACTTGTGTTAGTTGTTCTAGATGAGAATCAAGATCTGGTGGTGTATATAGATGCATGTGGGATTGGATTAGGAGCTGTGTTAATGAAGAGGAGTAAAGTGATTGCCTATGCTTATCGACAGCTTAGACCGCAGGAAGTTAGATATCTGACTCATGATTTAGAGTTCGCTGCTGTAATATTTGCTTTAAAGGTATGGAGACATTACCTTTTAGGAGAGCGATTTGAGTGTATATGGATCAAAAGTCACTAAATTACTTATTCTCTCAGAAGGGGTTGAACATTATATAGGAGAGGGGTTATAGTTTTAGCTACTTATGATTTTGGAATTGAGTACACACCGAGGAAAGGAAATAGAGTTGCAGATGATTTTAGTAGAAAACATCAGAATGTGGTGTTAGCTATGTTGGCTGAGTGGAAAGATTTGGAAGCATTGACTACTTGTAGTGTGCAGTTAAGATCGAATGCCAGTTGTAGTCAAAATATCGCAGTGTTATCTTGTTTGACTGTTATTGATCAAAAGAATTGCTTCTACGCAAAAGAGATGATCCATTGCTAGCTCAAAGAATTAGAAAACTAGAAGGTGAAACAGAGATTGTTGATTTAAAGGATTTTTATCTTGACTAGAATGGATGGTTGAGAAAGAAGGGATGATTGTGTGTTTCAAATGTCGGTGAACTAAGGAAAGAAGTTCTTAGGGAGTGCCATCGATCGATGTTTACTATTCATCCTGGAGGAGCTTAGATGTATTAGGATATAAAGACAAGTTTTTTTGGGAGGGTATGAAAAGGGATGTAGGCTTATGGGTAAAACAGTGTCTGAATTACCAACAAGTGAAAGCCAAACATCAGAAGCCTAGTGGATTGCCTCAACCTTTAGATATACCAGTTTGGAAATGGGATTCGATATCCATAGATTTTATTGACGGGTTGCCAAGGTCAAACAGGGGAAATGAAGGTATATGGGTCATAGTGGATAGACTGACCAAGAGTGCACATTTCATTCTCGTTTAAGCCTACCAGGACGACACCTGTATTGCCTAAATTGTTCATGAAGAATATTGTTAGACTGCATTGGATTCCTAGTAGTATAGTCAATGAAAAAGATGTTTATTCACTAGTAAATTCTAGAAGAGTCTACATGAGATATTAGGTACCAAGATTAAGATGAGTATCGCTTATCACCAACAGGCAGATGGGTAGACAGAAAGTTTCAATGAGGTACTTGAAGATTTATTAAGGGCTTGTGTACTAGATGTTGGCGGGTCATGGGAAGACCATTTACACTTGGTTGAATTTTTCTATAATAATATTTACCAGACTAGTATAGGAATGGCGCCTTTTGAAGCTTTATACGGAAGGCCGTTTAAATCATCAGTCTGTTGGTTAAAGACCGAAGATAAATTAGTTCTTGGTTCGGATATGGTAAGTGAAGCTGCAGAAAAGATTGAGTTAATCTGGGAAAGGATGAAGGAACCTTAATCTAAGATGGAGATCATGTTTTCATCAAAATATCACCAACGTAGGGTGTAGTAAATTTTAGAAAGACGAGAAAACTAGTACCGAGATATGTATGTCCATTTCCTATCACAGAGAGGTTCGAGAAACTCATGTACAAGATAGAGTTATTGAACAATTTCGCAGGAGTCCACAATGTTTTCATATCTCTCATCTAAGGAAGCGTGTTTGAGATCCAGACACTACTATCACTTCGACTGCATTGAAAGACCTAGTAGCGGAACCATACATGACCATAGTTAGACATCTAGTTCGTATTGTGGCTAGTGATGAGAAGAAGCTAAGGAACAAGACAGTCAAATTAGTAAAGGTCCAGTGGCGTGACGATAGGAGAGACTGTACTCGGGAGACAGAGAGCAGGATTAGAGACATTTTTCCTGATTTGTTGTGATGGTATGTTTTATGCCTTGTTATAGGTTTGTTATGTACCTTATCGTAATTTCGAGGACGAAATTTCTTAAGAGGGGAGTATATAACAACCGTAATTTTTTATTAACATTATTTGTAACATTTAATTAGGTAAATAAAATAAAATAATGTAAAAGGTTAAGGGGTTTGAGATTTGATTATAATATGGGGTCATGCCTACTGAATGAATTAATAAGAAGGATCAAACCTTAAATAAGAAGAAGAAAGTAGGCTATGTGCAAAATGGGAAAAGGTTGCATTTTCTAAACATATACCCTTACATTTCTTTTCCTTCATTTCATTTACACTTTCACAAATTAAAAGACTAAACCAAAGCCGGCCATTAACAAGAGATCTAGGAAGAAGATAAAGCTAGGAATTAAGTAAAAGCTTAGAGGATTCAAATGAACATCACAAACCCCAGCCTTCTTAATCAATACAAGGTGAATAATGGTTATGCATCTCGTTTTAAGTGTTGTTTTTGTTTTTAAGCTTACATCTGAATCTTTTGCTAATTAGTAAGCCATGTTTTAATGTTTAAATGATTATATGCTTGTTGGTGAATTTATTGAACATATTCCTGAAGTTAATTGGTATGTTTAAGTTAGAAAACCTATCATATGATACCCAAATGACTTAAAATTTTGAGATGATGTTAGAAACGTTATTTTAGAAGTGTGTTTTTGATTTCATAATTTTCCAAGCAAGTGTGAGTTCATTATGAATTTTCTAAGTTGAGAAAAGGGTTTATTTCGGATTTTAGTTATTAAAAATAGTTAAATTATGATTTTGACCTCGAAATTTTAATATGTTGAAGCGATTAATAAATTTGATTTATATGATTTTTGGTGGTTTTTCCTAGGTGTTTAAGAGTGTTTAATAATTTATTTAAGTTAGAAGGGCTTAATTGTTATATTATGACATTAACATAAAAGGTTAGTTTGTAGAATGTTTTAACCAAAACAATTATTGTACGCGATAATTTTCTGGAAAAGAAAGCGATAAAGTTTTTATTAACCAATAAGAATTTGATAAAATTTGGAATAGGGAAATGAAATTACTTTTATTGGCAATAAAACAATTTTCTTGTTAATTACGGTTTTACCACTTCGACTTCGTTGACGTCGAAGACCACGTCGCCGCTATTATACGTCTTTGACCTGAATGAAAGCATAAGATATCACCAACAGGAGATATGGAATGAATTCGTTTGAGGTTAGAGACGACGTCGGCACACACGTCTTCGATGTTAATGATGTCGCATGTTATATAAAGGCACATCGCCGTTTTCTTCCATAAATTTGCCAAACCCAATGTTTTCGAACAGACTTATAGCGGTGATAACGACGCCGCACCATTTTGATAACGACTCCACATTTATTGACTTCAACACTATAGGACTCCATATATTATATCACTTCGACCTCGATAGTCATCGATTTTAACCCTTAACCTTTGTTTTCGAAGAAGGCAAGCGACCGCCATTTATCTCTTCGACCCTAGTGAGGCCGCTATTTTAGTTAAGGCATTGATGCCGATATCCATCAATGTCGCCGAAATCCTTATGTAGTTTCATACTATGTTTTACGAAGTGGATGACTTCGACTATATCCCCGTCCGTTTTTAAGTTAAAGATTTTAACCTATTTTAGAGGGATGAAGACCCTCGTCAACGATGACCTCGTCGCATTTTATCAATATAAAGACTTATATTATTTTGGCTCTATAGCCTAAGGTTTTAAGAGGCAAAGACCTCGAAGTGATTTTGAACTTCATCAACGTAATTTTATAAAAGCATATATCATGACAAAAATATTTTGATAAAGGAAAGGCTTATAATTTCCTTGTTTTAAATATGATTTCAAGCGTTAAATCATTTATGAAGAAAAGTTTTATCAAGGAAATAATAAGGGTACCTAGCCCAGTATTTTATTAAAGAGATTATTGGTCTTATCACCTTTGGGTAAATTGTGATAGAATAAAACGACTTGGAGATTAGAAAACCAAATGAAACTGGTATAGGGTTGCGCCATATACTTTAACTAGTAGCCCCTAGCTAATATAAGTCCAAATTTCAATGTGTAGGGCTTTGTCACGAGTAAGACTAAAAGTAGGTTTACACATAGAAAGGAATACATAAAGATGAGATAGGTTATTGGTAAGCCCGCAACACCGTTAGGATCAGTCTACCCTAGGAATCGTTTGTTTCTGACAGACCACCCAGTTGCCTTCTTACGGTGAGTTAGATAATTTGACCGGTAGGCCCGAGTTAGCCATAGGTTTATAGACAGCCTGAGAAAACTATAATGTTGGGATAGATAGTCCATTGATTTAAACAGACCGTTTATGATTTACCATGTTGGATGCATGCTTATTATTGTTTATATTGTCTATTTTTACCAGTTTGGTTGCAGGACTTTGATTTGGAGAAGTTATATTTTAAAGGATATTAGCGAGGGGATAACCTGTTCCGCTCAACGATGTGGTCTTACTAGATATCAATTAACCGAGATGGCATATTATTATTCACACCAAGTTTTTTATCCGACTCGAAGTTTATGTTTTCCCCTAAAACCCTCGTGTGCTCAAAATTAAATTTGAGTAGATTGAGAGTTAAGGTTTACAGGTTAAGTAGGTTTGGCAAATAAAGCTTCCGAAGACGTGCATGAGGCAGATGGTAGCTATATAGGAGTCTATCTATATTTATTATCCATTGTATAATGTTAGTTATTGTAAGAATGTATTAACAGTAGACGTGTTTGTCTATTTAGTAACTCTGATCTTCTAAAGGGGCATCTTCATATGTTGATCCTGGCATAATTTGTAATTATTATATTTTATCTGAACCTGGGCAATGTTTTGGGATTATTTAATGAATGTGAAATGTTGATTTGAAATGTAATGTGAAAGTTTTTTTTGAAATTGTGTTTAAATTATTTCATATTCTTATGCTTCTGATATTATGGATACCATTGACATGACTGATTTTATCACAGAAAATTAATACCGTAGATGACTACAACATCTGTAACGCTTAGTTTCAGACCTCAAAATGGGAGATGTTACAGTTGATCATAGTCCAAGTACTGATAGTTATGTTTCCTGTCATTACATCCTTTCAAACAGGTAAAACAACAAAGCTGAAAATAAAAGCTACCTACCTTATGTACGTCTTCGGAAGCTTATTCGTCAAACTTGAAAACTTGATAACCCTACTTTGACCTAATCAAGTGAGTACTTGAGAGTTTAAGGGGAAAAACAAAATCTTCGAGTCAGATAAAAAACCTGGTGGGAATAATAATATACCATCTCGAACAAAATTTGATATCTAGTAAGACGACGCCGCTGAGTGGAACGAGTTTTCCCCTCACTAGTATCTTAACCAAATATGTTAATCATAAATCGTGCACCTACAACCACAATAGTTAGAAAATTATAGCATAATCATATGCATGCATTAATGTGGGTAAGTCTGACTAATTGGTCTTCATATGGTTGTACACTCCCTCAACCTACCTAACTTCATAAAATAGATTATATATCTTAAATTTAATAGGCTATCCGTCTTAATTCATGTGAACTATCCATCTCACATATTATATAGATTATCTATCTCTGGTTATGTGGACTACCAATCACACAAAGTTAATCTACTTAAGGTCATGTGGACTATCCATCACATATGTCATAGTTTTCCTAGGATTATTATGAACCCATCAAAACATAGAGACTGTCCATCTCATATATCTCATGTAGACTATCCACCACACATCTCATAATTTTCCTAGGATTACTATGAACCCAACATAAATCATAAAATTACAAGATTACAACATTATTCATTCAAATGTATTCAATCTATATTCATAGGTATCCCTAATGAGGTTGCCGAACTCCTAAAACATATAGTTTGTTGAACCTTTAAAACATTGGTATCCTCAATTAGGTTGCCGAACCTCTAAAATCTATGGCTTATCTAGCCATTAAGAAAAACTATTCAATTTGTAAACTTACAGCTTCCATGCTGCTAAAATAGAGTGATGAAAACAAACATTCTAATTTTGTAATGCATAAGGCTATAATATCGAAAATGTAAGGTTATCGACTTTCTAAAACACACAGGCTATTGTGCTTTAAAAAAAAGATTTTGACTTGCAAAAAATAGGGCTTTCAAGCCTATAAACAAGGTTGTCAAATTTATAAACAGACGACATCTCAACCACAAAACATGGACGTCGAAAACATAAACATACGGCATTAATTCTGCACAATTATAGATATTGGAAATGCACGTGACATGAGGTGCTGGGTTTAAAACATTTAGGGATGCCGAACCTCTATATCCTAGAGGGTGTCGAACCCTTAAAAAACTTAGATGCCGTAACTTTAAAAATCTTGAGGTTCCAAACCCTTAAAATAAAGCGGGTGCCGCACTTTTTAAACAATGTAGAGTCCCGATACTCTAGGGTTCCGTACCTTTACAACCTTGAATATCAGACTCCCACCATAATGAATGCCGCACTTCTATATAAACCAATACATCACTCATCTACTAAGTAGATATCACATGTATCACTCCATATAGATGCCGAATCTATAACTCGATACCTCATATAACTTTCGGTTGATATTCCTGGTATCGGCCTTATAAATATGAAACAACTAATGGGTAGGGGTGCCTAATATCAACAATGGAGTTTCTATAAATAAGTATAAAATAGATTATTTCTTTTTAAAGCTATATCCTTTCACCAACTCTTGCCATTTGTCACAATATTATTGGTTTACCAAAATATTTTCCTCTTATTTTCTGAAATTTACTGGAAACACGTTTTACATTCCTAAATTTTTTTGCAAACCTTTGTAATTACCATCATTAATAAATATTATTTAATAGCCTTTTCTAACATAATTAATTCATAGAAAATCATAACCCCTTGGGAAATATCCCAAAAAATCAGAATTTATATCGTCTTTCACATATAATAATTTCGAGGCCAAAATAATTATTTAATTACTTTTAATGATTAAAATCCAAAATAAACTCTCCTTTCCTCTTGGAAATTCATAAAATATTCATGTAAACTTGAAAATTTATGAAATTAAATACCCACCTCCAAAATTATATTTTATACATCATATCAAAATTTTAAGTCAATTGGAGATGATACATTAGGTTTATACCCTTAAAATCTATTATAATAATTTTATAAAATTCTCATAAATCATAAATCATCTAATCATCCAATCATGGATATAATCAACCATAGTGTGATATATAATCACAAAACAATTCCGAATTCTTATCTAGATCCGAAAACAACATAGCAAATTGAGATGGATACTATAATTCACCATATATTGGATAAAGTGATTGAGATTTGTTATTAATTGATTTCCCTAAGTTTTTCCCTTAAATCCCTTAGAGTTTCCCCCTTCTTCTTCCTTTGTTAATGGTCGGCCTCTTGTATTTAATTTTTGTTGTGTGAAAATTAAAATGAGAATGAATGAGGGTGGATGGGGTTTGGGAGTGAAATAAGGAACTATTCCCAATTTGCCCCATACATTAATTCTCTTCTATCCTATGTTTAAAACAATTTTATTAATTGATTAATTAAGGTCCAACCCAAATTAATTATAAAATCTCATTCTCCTTATCTCCAAACATCATATTCTTTTATTTATTAAATCTCCTAAATAATGTTAAATAAAAATTTGGGGTGTTACACTGTTGGATGGTATAATCAACTTAAAAAAACAACATGCAAGGCCATCTATCTATGCTTTCAGAGTCCCACAACGGAAGGAATAAAATATAATAGTAAAATAAGGTACCCATCTCATAAATCCAAATCACAGGAGTACAATGTCACAATGGCGCATAAAACACGTGTGATACATTGTCTGGGTGCATCATAACAAAATAAGTAGATAACTATAATAGCTAACTATCCACAAAGTCTTTATCATCTCCTCTACTATTGTCATTGTACCTAACCAGATGGTTGTAACGTGGAGGGTGTCAGAATAATAATGTCTGGTGAATGAAAACTTTAAGTTTTACAATAATAGTATATGGACAGTAAGTATTCAGATAAGTATTATGTCTTATTTTTTTATTATTTTACTCCATGTATACGTCTAATTATGGGCTAGTGACCTTACGAGTCCTACTCCACGAGTATAAAAGCACGTACAACGTAACTATGGAGTATATTGTATTCAACAATCCATCTCCCATCCAATCATATCCCAACGATGCGAGAGGAAATAACTGGGCCACTTAATATCCTTTAAATATGAAATAGGCAGACCCTCCAACCATTTAATACCTAACCCCAGGTGAACCCCTCCTAGTACTCTCTAACCTACATCGTACAAAATCTCTTATAGGCTACTTAACACTTCTTAGATAGGGAAGAGGCAAACCCCAACGATCATTTAATACCTCAACCCCAAAGCGGACCCTCCAAAAGGTTTTCATCAACGCACATAAAAGACCGTCCCGTCCATTTAATACGTACCTAAAAGATAATCTGGACCATTTAATAGTTCTTAAATAGGGAGAGGCAAACCCTAGCACAGCCATTTAATATCTCAAACCCGAAGTAGGCCCATCCTAGGATATCCACCCTTATGACCCATAATCCAAATGCGACGTCCCATATTAGTTCGACTATTAGTAGGTGCTGGTAGTCAGATCAGCTGACCATACTTAACCTATAAAGTTGGGACTGCGTCCACTATGGGTACTTATTATAGGCGATGTCCTACATCCGTTACTAAGGTCACACCACTGGTTGGCAGATTAGTTCGGTAGATTTCTATGTGCTTTTAACTAATCGCGCATCCCTATAACTTAACCATATTTCCACTTCCCAACATTTAATAGAGAACTTTGTTAAAGTATATGAATAATACACACACACACATACCTCATACGTATTTATGCATTAAAGGACCTGTAAGGAAAACTCCTTATTTTGCCTTTATTTATGGATTAACTACCATAATTGTCCTTAACTCAATTAATTACATTGATTATTAATTATTAATTGCAATTTCTTTGATTGTTTCTTTATTTAGTGTCTTAATTATTATATACGTTCAGTTTACAGTTATATTTATCAGTTTCGAAGTTGAGAGGAATATATTATTTTAATATTTATGTCTAATATTAAATCATGCCTAATTGGTTTATGCATATTTTGATAATTTGTCATTTTTTATTCGGGGTGTTATATTATTTTAATGATCATAACTGCAACCATTATACAAGTCTCAATTAATATAGCAATCGCATAAAAGCCAATATCATAAATAAATTAGCTACACAAAAATAGATTTGTAAACATATTCAAAATGGAATCGAAAATATACAATTTTTTTATGTTAATACATAGTATAATTATGGTCCTTCTTTCCAAAGAAGCGGATTTACAATGCAAATCTTTTATACTCCATTCTACTGTTAAGCAAATAGTGTTGAAATGACAAAGAAATCATACTTATTTTAATTTCCAAAATAAGCTGTGCAAACTGCGGATAAGAGGAAAAAAAATCTCTTTTTCCCTACTTTGCGCACCACTTTCTATTTCCTTGTTTTGGAATTCTTTATCATTATAATCGCAAATTTGAAAAGGGAATCAAATAGAATGCAAAGTATTTATTTTGTAAATTTCAACGAATCCAATTCTGCCATGTTAAAATAAACAACTAGGATTCCAAATAATTGAAGATTTACATATTATGGGGAGATTTTAGGGTTTTAGGTTGATAAATTTTCGCATACAAAATCTCCCCACAAATCCATACATCAAATTACACAATATACTATTAGGGAAACATTAAGATTTTTACTCACAGATAATTTCCACAGAATCTTCCTGGATTTGCTTTCGTGTAATAGCCGATCTCTTCCTTCAATTTACCATCTTTTTATTATACAACATATAACGGATTTGTTTGTTCATATTAGATTTAGAAATTGTAGATTAGGAAAGTTTAGAAGAAATATGTATATATGTAAGATTCATTTACTTTCTCTTTAGCTTGATTCCTTCAAACCTTCCCCTAATCCGTAAAGTGTATATTTATTTTTAAATTTGAGTGTAAGAAATTATTATGGAGGAAGATAATTGGGTAGAGTGTCGTTACCAGCTTTAGATTTGTATGAAAGAATGAGGGGGCTAGCCTCTTATTTATAGTTTTTGGGATGCGGCAGGACCGTGGGATGGAGAATCCATTAACAATTCGAAACCCGGGTAATTCAGGCAAGGTAAAACCCTAGCCATCACAACATTTACCGGTCAACAGGTACCTATAGGCGGTCGAATGGTGGGTGTTTCCAGCCTCTTATTTTAATGTTAACTTAAACGTTAAGTTTATTAATAGTTATTATTAATGTTTACTTTAACATTAAGTTTATTAATATTTATTACCTTACTTCATTTTGAATTATTTTCGATCTGAAATCTTCAAACGTCGACAACTTGTTCGTTTGAACTCCAATCGTGAAGTTTTATATGAAAGTTGCTCAGAAAATTGTCACAAACGCAATGGTACAAGTTTCATGCTAAATTCAGACGTTTTCTCAATCCCAATTTTACCTTTATTATTAATTAGTTGATTTTCGTAATTAATTTCTTGATAATTCTATGGGGTTAGCTGCACTAAAAGGAATTTCAATCACAAAATTCAAATAAAATATGGTAACGATTCATTCTTTCCCATGCCCCTTTAGCATAAACGAATAACTTCCTACCATATCTCACAAATAAAATGTACTAGTGCATTTACTAATACATACCAAAATCAATCATAATAACATCATATATATATATATATGGTCTATAACATACATAGTAGACATACATGTTAAGTCTAAACAAACAACTGGAGATAAGTCCTTCTGAGATTATCTTTTGTTTCCAGAGTATAATCCTCTTGATCCCCACTCTATTGGACATGTACAGGCTTCATTACCATATTACAAAGCTCCTTCACATCTCGGTCTACTATCCGAATGAGCTTCGTTATAAAGTCATATTTGGTTCAACAATGAAGTCTTCCGTAGCTCTCCAAATTTATTACCGTGTCTGGTTCATGCCTTGAGTCCATGGCATCACTTTTAGATTACATGTGACGTGTGCTTGTACTTGATATGCGATTGTATAGCATTGAGCTAGTCTTACTATGTCCCGATACGCCCAGATGTCACAAAGCTAAGCTGTCCGTCGTCAACAGTAGGCTCGTGAACATGCATATCATTGGCTTGGAGCATGCTACAGTGTGCAAATGGACATAGTGTAATGATTACCAAGATCAACTTAAGACTGTAGGAATAAGTTATGTTCTACGATGTGTCCAAGAGACTCATAGAGCAGTGTTGCATCCATATCAGTCTTCCATCTCGATGGGTATGATTATATTGATACATTTCATCGTTTCATTTACACCTCATCTAAAAAAATATAAAAGGCACTTATCATATAGTACTTGCTATGTGCTCGTCTATTTATGTGAGTATTTGAGTGTGCATCTATTATGGGGACTAGTCGTGAGCTCACCTATGTCTAGACTTACTGTATGGTTGTTACACCAATAGTGACTTTGTAACGCCCCACCTCTATACTCACAATAACAAAGAGTATTAAAAGAAATACTGTCTATTATTATGAAGAATAAGGCTGGGTAGGAGCGGCCATCCGTAGTTGGCCTTACACTAGTATTGGTTACCTCGTTAGGAGTGGTATATATTTAAATTTTTCATCTTTTATTTATTCACTCCCATCGACATATCCAATTCCAGTATAAAACGAACTACGATGGTTCATAATGGTTTAGGGCAATATATATAAAAACAACACAGATACACAAAGAATGCGGAACACAGATAAAAACAAAAGTCTCATATATATATAACTGATGTCAGTTACAATACAGTTGATACAATACATATGATACAACTACAATTGTCGACTTTGGAAGTTATATATACACATACATTATAAACTAATATACATGAATACATATCAACCTATACTATGATACGATTACTCCAAAAGATGTGAAAAGTCTTCATAGCTCAAACAGCAACTTAAAGAAGGAAATCTACAACCTGAAACAACTCGGGTCTGACCCGAGTATTAAATTCGAAAGAAAATAATACACGGGTCAGTCTAATTCAAACTCAGTTATTAGTGCATAGCAGTAATAATAATCAGATAATCAAATAGACGACAATCACAGAAATCTCGTATATCCAATCCTTTTGACAAAGAAATCGGATAACGAAAATTTTAACACCAAACAGTGTTAAACAATAAATCAGTAGATTTAAATCATCAACAGAGATAAATAAACAATTTATCAAATCGACTAAATCAATTCAAAACTGTCAATTCTGGGTGGCTGCAGTGCACGCACGCGTGCACTGCCTCGCCACTACAGTGCGTAGAAATTGCATAGGTCAAACCCAAAAAATCGGGTTCAACTCAAGTGTAAGAAAAACAAATGCAGCAGTGGATAAGGTTACTCAGTGTAAATGGTATGCAAACTGTCTCAAATGGTCAAGACAACTGTAATGAATGACCAAACTCGATGAGACCCCACTGCAGATGCAACATGGCCCACCCAAATAAACTACATGATATACAAGAGTGCAGTGACTACGTTAATGAGTATATGCAGAGTCAAGGCCACAATGAAATCACAAAACAAAGGAGTGATACAAACTAAGATAAAATATATATATGCACTGTAAACTGGATAGTGCAACTATCTTACTCACGACCAAAGGCCGTAGTACATCTCAACTCGACTGCAGGTGAGTTAGTGAACAACAAAGCCCAAAAGGAACTGGACTAGTAAACAAAACCCACATCTGGTGGATAACCAATGCAACAACTCAAATAAATGGTCCAGTTTCAACATGAATGCACAGCTACAATGAAACTGCAAAGTGAAGACTCAACAAATATCACAGACTACAAGTGAAGAAATACAAGACTATGTTCAAGTGCAGACATAAATCTACTATGGGAATCAACATGGTACACTACAACAAGTGTAACAGGTATGTGGAGATGCAGTGAACTAATTTGGCAAACAATGAATGCACAGTGAATACATGAGCCAGAATGGTAAGGTTCTAGCATATACTGATACAAGTAAAATGAATCGTTTCCAAAACAAAGTCAATCATTCCAAGAGAAAAGAAAATGCAATTCGAACATACATATATACATATCAATTAATGTATATACATACGTCACTGCATATATATGTATGAAGACTAGAATGCAACTGGGTGCAAACAGTTTCCAAAGCATGAATGTACTAATTGTACATTTATATTTAATACTGTAACTGGACAGTATAAATTTCTTAGTCTAGAACAAGGCAACAAAGGATAATAGCATGTGTACTCAAGATAAAGTAACACAGCCACAAATCATAACAAATACAAGAAAGGCACAGCAAGGCCAAATACGAGTTCAATATAAATAAGACCAGAGACAAAATGAAATACACATGTCAAACCCAAATACAGGATTTCAGAATGCAGTGGCCACACACATATATACATACAAGAATGTATGTATACAAATGATCAGCCATCAAAGTGCAGTGAACAACAAAATGCAATTTGAAATAGGCAGTGGCAATCTCACCTTAAAGTATATAGGTGCAGACTAGTTACAGGAATGACCAGACCAACCAACTAATCAACAGACAAATGAATCGGATCAGACTCAAGTGAAACCAGTGAATAACAAAAGGAACCTGACCCAATATCAAAACAAGTATGCAGGTCAGAACAGCTAAACAGATGCAAACTACATGAATAAGTCTCGAGTGTTATCAGACATCAAGTCAGTGAACACATTAGGTATGCAGACCAAAGAGTAGAGGTGATCTGGATCAAATGTCACCAGCTCAGAGACCTAGTGCACACTCGAAGATATAGGTACAATTTTAAAGTGATGAAGTGTACAACTACACCAGCCCCAATGCCATCAAGTAAACCAGACAACAAGAATTTCCACCTGAGATCAAAATGCAAAAGTGCAGACTACCTAACAATGAATGTACATGAAGACCATGCCAAACTGCAATGAACCAATGGACCAATGGACCAATGCACATGTAAACAGTGACTTGAAATATGCACAGGGTCAGGCAACGTGAAGGACAATCAGTGCATATGCATACAACTATACAATACAGTGAACTAGTATGATTCAGACAAGTTCAACAGCCAGATATATGTGATCAAGCGACTCGAGCTAAAGATATCAATGCCACTGACCCAAGTACGCTGACCAAATGCAAAATTAAGGTCAGTTCGAGTATACTATAGGGATAAATACAAATGGCCAGAGGCAAAACAAATCTCAATAGAGCAAACAGAGACCAAAGACCACAGTAGTCACCAATTTCAAGTCCAAATGCCAGAAATTATCAAAATCAAACAAGGTCAGTACAATAATGACCAAAATTGATTAAAGCAAAACAACATACAACTTTAAACCAAGTCAAGGCCAATATTACTGTAAAAGGACCAAAGTCATAAAAGCATATCGAAGTCAACGAGAAATTCTCGATTTCAAAATGACCGAAAACAATGTATAAACAGGTCGTAAATCATTAACAACAAACCACGTCGAACGACATAACACACTAGGAATTCTTATAACAACCTCGCTTAGCAACATCGAACGAAAACCAATGGCCAAGATAGACAGAATTCGAATCAAAAACCTCATTGCAGAAGTACCATAACCAGAACGAATTAGATGTGAGATTTTTCTCACCGTAGCATCAACGAGCAAGACCAAAGACACGAGTCGAGCAGTCGAAGCGAAGCCGAAGCAATCTCGAACAAAGTTGGATAAATCGCCATCGAACGGTGAACAGGTCGAACGAGTCAGCGACGCGGTGGTGAGGAACAGCAAGGGAAACTCGAAGCCGTGGCAGCCCAAAAATCGATCAAAGCCCTAAATTCGACGCCTCTGATCTATGCGAGCTCTAGTTTTTTTTTTGAAGACGAAGACGAGGCCGCTATTCTCGTTTCTTTGATTAGGTTTAGGGTTACGAAAGTGAATGGAAAGAACGAAAAAAGGGAACGGGTTTTCTTTGATAGATATCACAGCATTCTAAAAATGTGGGCTGAGATTATAAGTTAAAGCCCTTCAACGTTTACCGAACATTTTATTAAAGAATTTTAACCTGAATAAATCTCAATTGCAATCAAACAATTTTCACATTTCAAATTCGATTTGAATTCCAATAACAATTATCAACTGAATTAAATTGTCATTTTGACGATAATTGAAATTACAAAAATCCTGGTTGTTACAGACTCCCCTCCTTATAGAAATTGCGTCCCCACAATTTTCATAATTAAGGTTGTCAATAACAATCATTTTTTTTTCTAACATAAACTGGTTAAGCTAGAAAAATAAAGATCGAGAACATCAACACCGAAGAAAACTTTTAATTCCATAAAAGAAATTCACAAATTCTCACAAAAACTAATCATCAAATAGATAATCAGAAAACAACAAAACTGAATAAATGCAATTATCAGCAATATTTAATTATCAACAAAGATAATTAGAAAACAAAATTCACAAATCACAAAACTGCAAATATCTAGTTATCCAACAGATAAATAGAAAACACGAACTTCATAATCAGAAAACTATAACTATCAAGAGAGATAGATAGAAAACAGCAGTTTAATATAATCAACATAATCTAGAATCAATTAGAGACTAGAAAATCTTACAATCAGCAAAATTAGCAATTGCCAAATTATCAAAACGATAATCAGAAATCCCAAATCAACAATTATTCAATTATCAAAACAATAATCGATTCTCAAATCAACAAATATTCAATTATCAAAAACGATAATCGAATCTCAAATCAACAAATATTCAATTATCAAAAACGATAATCGAATCTCAAATCAACAAATATTCAATTATCAAAAACGATAATCGAATCTCAAATCAACAAATATTCAATTATCAAAAACGATAATCGAATCTCAAATCAACAAATATTCAATTATCAAAAACGATAATCGAATCTCAAATCAACAAATATTCAATTATCAAAAATGATAATCGAATCTCAAATCAACAAATATTCAATTATCAAAAATGATAATCGAATCTCAAATCAATAATTATTCAATTGTTCAATACAGTATACATGTACACATACTCTTATGGAATTAACTCATTTTAATTCCATAGCTCAGCTCTAAATCTCGATTTATCAATTTAATTTGGTCATATCTCTTTGCCATTGAACACCATGTGTGCATTGCAAGGGACTCAATTTTGTTAACCCTTGCACAAAGGCCTATAGGACTTAAACAAGTCATGCACATACCCATCATACTCCTTATGATGAATAGATCAAGGCTTCTCTCCTAGATTAGTTTTATAATCTAGTGACCAATCTCATTTCTTATTTCAGAAAATCTCAACTGTCCATACTTTCATTCATGAAAATAATGTTTTATTTCATTTCTCCAGTTGTCTCATTCAAAATTTGTTTTATCACTTGCATATCTCCTATATTCAAGAATGTCATGATCTCTTAAACAAATCCAGTAGAATTCTATAAAAATTCTTATACTCAATTCTATTGTGAACATAAGGTAAGGTTTTAAAGAAAAACCTATAAAACATTTTAGCTTTAGATCTGAACAAATCAGCACATAAATAATTTATTGCATTGTTCATCTCCAATTTAAAACAATCTAGACATAAGCATGAACCTCATTTGTTCACACTGCCTAGCTTATTTTCCAGTTCCATTTTACATTTTTATATGGTCCAAACTCTTGCCTTTGAACACAAAGTGTGCATTGCAAAGGACTCAATTCTGTTAACCTTTGCACAGAGGCCTTCAGGACTTTAACAAGTCATGCACATACCCACCATCCACCTGATGATGAGTAGATCAAGGCACCTCTCCTAAATTACTTGGTAATTTAGAGACCATACATATTTATTCATTTAAGGAATTTTTCCTTTTTAACTCCAGAAATACTCTTGTAATCCTTTCTTCATTTCATAAGTAGGGAATTTAATTTCTTTAAAAATCATATCTAAACATACCAACATTCATGCCAAATTTTACAACCCATTTCAAAGTCATTTCTGCTTGATCACATTTTTTTTTCAATATTGCTTTGTTCATATCAATTTTTAAATGAACTAGACATGAGCATAAACCTCTTTGTTCATACTGCCTAATCCATTATTATTATTCAATACCATATTTCTCAGTAAATTAATCATATTATTTCCTTATAAAACTGAGTCATAAACTCATTTCTGTAATCAGGTTATATGATTGATTAAACAATTCTCAAAACAAAATTAGCCAATGCCAAAAACAAATCAAAACAGCAACCAAAATTCAATCAAAATGCCATTCATGATCATCTTATATTTATTCAGAGAAATAAAGATTAGCAAAAATCATAATATGATTTTCATATAAAATAATTGGCTGCCCTTACTTGGGTCTTAATGCCATAAATCTCATAAGTGATTATCACTTACTTTCCTCTTCTTTTGAAAGTGCAAACTGTTAGAAATTTTTATAAAACAATTTTTCATTTTAAAACGATTTCCCAATTATGTGATTAAAGTAGCAATATTAGTAACAATTTCGATAAGGAAATTGTACTTCTCAAATACCGTAAAAATGGGTCACAAATCAGCATTGCGGTATAACCGCTTGAAAATCCACTTTTAAAATTTGACGGTTACTGAAGCCAAAGCGACAGTAATTTTTAAACGTCAAAATCTCATCAAAACAATTTACACCACAATGTAACACCAGTGAATTTTCATTCATAAACATCGTGCTTCAAAATATAGCACTAGTGTAAAAATCCCGTTATAAAGGTAACGGTAACAAAATACGTTTCATAACCAAGCATCGGTTCAACGTAAAATTAATGCATTAACGTGCAACTCAAATTTGCACGTACTACAAAATGAACAAAGAAATCATTCGAATATATCTTCAATGAAGATAATTCAAAACAGCAAAAATCTAATCAACATGTGATTAGCATAAAAGAAAATCAGCAAAAATCTCAACAAGAATCACATAACTGCAATCATTTCGAATCCTCAATTCGGATTCGAAATTTTCAAAGAAACAAAATAAACACAGCTATGTAAACAGCAAATGAAATTTATTTCAATTTCATATTTTGATTGATTTTTTTTTTAATCAAAAAGATTATCAGTTGTACTCAGCGAAGACAGTTTCACTTTTATCTTTTAAATAAAGATATTTAAAAATTTCATCAAAAATTTTAATCTTTAGTTTTGACTCAAAACACAAAGAAAACATCGACAAATAGTTGTAACACATGTTCCATCCAAGTTATGTTTTATATTATGTCCATAAACCCCAAGCTCTGATACCAACTGTAACGCCCCACCTCTATACTCACAATAACAAAGAGTATTAAAATAAATACTGTCTATTATTATGAAGAATAAGGCTGGGTAGGAGCGGCCATCCGTAGTTGGCCTTACACTAGTGTTGGTTACCTCGTTAGGAGTGGTATATATTTAAATTTTTCATCTCTTATTTATTCACTCCCATCGACATATCCAATTCCAGTATAAAACGAACTACGATGGTTCATAATGGTTTAGGACAATATATATAAAAACAACACAGATACACAAAGAATGCGGAACACAGATAAAAACAAAAGTCTCATATATATATAACTGATGTCAGTTACAATACAGTTGATACAATACATATGATACAACTACAATTGTCGACTTTGGAAGTTATATATACACGTACATTATAAACTAATATACATGAATACATATCAACCTATACTATGACACGATTACTCCAAAAGATGTGAAAAGTCTTCATAGCTCAAACAGCAACTTAAAGAAGGAAATCTACAACCTGAAACAACTCGGGTCTGACCCGAGTATTAAATTTGAAAGAAAATATTACACGGGTCAGTCTAATTCAAACTCAGTTATTAGTGCATAGCAGTAATAATAATCAGATAATCAAATAGACGACAATCATAGAAATCTCGTATATCCAATCCTTTTGACAAAGAAATCGGATAACGAAAATTTTAACACCAAACAGTGTTAAACAATAAATCAGCAGATTTAAATCATCAACAGAGATAAATAAACAATTTATCAAATCGACTAAATCAATTCAAAACTGTCAATTCTGGGTGGCTGCAGTGCACGCACGCGTGCACTGCCTCGCCACTACAGTGCGTAGAAATTGCATAGGTCAAACCCAAAAAATCGGGTTCAACTCAAGTGTAAGAAAAACAAATGCAGCAGTGGATAAGGTTACTCAGTGTAAATGGTATGCAAACTGTCTCAAATGGTCAAGACAACTGTAATGAATGACCAAACTCGATGAGACCCCACTGCAGATGCAACATGGCCCACCCAAATAAACTACATGATATACAAGAGTGTAGTGACTACGTTAATGAGTATATGCAGAGTCAAGGCCACAATGAAATCACAAAACAAAGGAGTGATACAAACTAAGATAAAATATATATATGCACTGTAAACTGGATAAATCGCCATCGAACGATGAACAGGTCGAACGAGTCAGCGACGCGGTGGTGAGGAATAGCAAGGGAAACTCGAAGCCGTGGCAGCCCAAAAATCGATCAAAGCCCTAAATTCGACGCCTCTGATCTATGCGAGCTCTAGTTTTTTTTTAAGACGAAGACGAGGCCGCCATTCTCGTTTCTTTGATTAGGTTTAGGGTTACGAAAGTGAATGGAAAGAACGAAAAAAGGGAACGGGTTTTCTTTGATAGATATCACAGCATTCTAAAAATGTGGGCTGAGATTATAAGTTAAAGCCCTTCAACGTTTACCGAACATTTTATTAAAGAATTTTAACCCGAATAAATCTCAATTGCAATCAAACAATTTTCACATTTCAAATTCGATTTGAATTCCAATAACAATTATCAACTGAATTAAATTGTCATTTTGACGATAATTGAAATTACAAAAATCCTGGTTGTTACAGACTTGTTATGTGTTGTTATACTATTAGTGCCTAATTGCTTGTTCATCCATTAGTGCTATTTATGTGTGTTTGTTTTCTAGATATGACTTGTTGTGTGCTCGACTATTGGGTATGACCTCTTATTTGCTTGACTACTTTATATTATATTGGGTTGTCTCACCTAGCCATGATTGATGTTCAGTTTTTGCTTAGTATATTTGGGTGATTATGTTATATTCTAACCTCATCAAGATTTTGATGCATACATGTTGAGCGTACCTGTTTTATATATCACCCATTTATGCTTATGTTCCCTACTGTGTAAGACTTGTCGTGTGCTTGTCTATTATGTATGACTTGCTGAGTTCTCTTCTACATTACATGCCTGTTTGATTAAGTATTTGTATTTCTTATTTCACCCACTGATACTTGTATGATATGCAATGCTTTTTGTGTATAATGGATAATGGTTGATTTTGCTATGCATGGTATTTGTGATTGTATGATATTGTTTTGTATGGATATCATGGTGCATCTTATTTATTTATCATATACCATGCTAGTAATTATAGGTTTTACAACTTCAACCCTGGACATAGTCTGGCTACTGATACTTGTAAGGTATGTGATGCTAGTATTTGTATAAAAGATACTGTATGATTTTGCTATGCATGGTATTTTTGATAATATGATATGGTTTTACATGGACATCTTGGTGCATCTTATTTATTTATCGTATAACATGATAGTAATTTTAAGTTCTAATAATTTCTACCTAGGTGTTAGCCCCAAAATTGGTCACAAACCCCAAATGTCGTGAAAGCACCAGTGTATGAACACAAATCAGCAATATATAATCACAGATCTCAGATCTAAGTATTGTAGAGGATAAAAATGAAGAATAATAAACTTAAAACAGAAAGAAGTAGACAGAGACGCAAGATTTATAGTGGTTCGGCGATCTTGCCTACGTCCACTCTGAAGTAGTTTGCTTTATTGATCTTTCGTTGACGTTTACAAGCGAATTCAATGAATTACAGCAGATAATTATGATTTGCAGCAGTAAATCTCGTTGGTAGCAGCAGCAATGGAGTCTAGATCTGGATCTGGCGGAGTCTGGGCGTTCAAGATCTCTAAGAAGAAGAAGAAGAACCCCTTTTCTGTTGGCTTTGGGGGTCTATTTATAGGTGTAGGAGGCTAGTATTTCACTCAGATCTCGGGAGACCCTCTCTGACACGTGACCAGGCCCGCACGCCCAAGCCCGTGAAGTTTTGGTCTGATCCGTGATCGATACGAACAGATTTCGTATCAATCAAGATTTCATCCAATGGAGTCAAAATTTGGCGTGGACATTCCTTAGCATGCACGTAGTCTTTTGTGAAAATTTCATAGCATTTGGACTTGTAGATTAGGAGATATGGTCAATACGAAATGCGATTCTCGGTGGCTGTTTGGTTCGACTCGCTTTGTTCGACTCGGTTACGAATCAGCCCAGTTCGTATCGATGCGAGTCCCTTCGTTCGTATCGATGACTATGCTTTTGTTCGCCTCGATTGCCATGCTCTGTTACGTGGATGTGAAGTAGATCGAGCCGGAGCGTGGTTCTCTGATGGAGTCGTAGAGGAGCGAGTCGAAGTGTGATTCTGTGTTGGAGTTGAAGCGGAGAAGACGGAGCGAGTCGAAGTAAGCAGACGGAGCGAGTCGAAGTAAGCAGACGGAGCGAGTCGAAGTAAGCAGACGGAGTGAGTCGAAGTAGGCTTGAAGAGGAGCGAGTCGAAGTGTGCACTCCTGATGGATTTGAACTGGAGCGAGTTGAAGTAGGCTGTATTTACTCAACTTTGCATCGTTCGTAACTTGAGCGTACGAACTCGGATTGACCTGAAATTTGGAACGTTGACTCTCACAGCTTCGCTTGCCGTGTCATACCAATTTTAGCTTGATCCGGACTTGGACAAAATTCGTCGATATCCATAGTGAGCCTGTCTATCATCATTTTCTAGACGGACCATCATTGGTTACTAGTCAATTCCTTGGTGTCACGACTTTGCCAAAAGGCGGGATAACATTTGCCCCCCAAAGTACGTCTTGTGGAAACATGATGTGCTTTGAAATGCTGCAATCTTTACTCTGAATAGTTATCGTTTCTTCGATGGAAGCTGTTGCTTTGTAATGCCATGAGCTGGATGTTCATATCCTGTTGATGACCTGCAAAGGAATTGATAGTTTGACCACGAATGACGATCGTTCGGGATCGTATGTCATTCGAGGTGATATGTGACCATTCACGGTCGGATGCCGTCCGTGGCGAAGGGTGACCGTTCGCGGTTGGGGTGTCGTTCGAGGCGAATTGTGACCGTTCGTGGTCGGGTGCCGTTCGAGGCAAATTGTGACCGTTCGTGGTCGGGTGCCGTTCGAGGCGAATTGTGACCGTTCGCGGTCGGGTGCCGTTCGTGGCGATTTGTGACCATTCGCGGTCGGGGTGCCGTTCGAGGCAAAGTAAGTGTGCCCGGGGAGGGACTTAGTATCATCGATGTCAGATTTCACGTTCGAGTGAGTTTCTGAGTTGTTTCTGGTGGTGGTTTATCGCCGTCTCAGAGCATGCCTGAGGACCGTTCGCGATCCCTTACATGTGTAAGTGGCTTAGCCGTCACGGTATCACAAATGGCATGCTTTTATTCAAAACGAGTTTTTTCAACAGAAATGTTCAACAAAATCAGGTTCAAATATTGGAAATGGAAAATAAAAGTAAAACAGGGACTCCATAGTGCAAATACCAACACCGTTACGATTAGTAGTCGTATCAGAGCATGCCTGAGGATCGTTCGCGGTCCTGTACATGTGTAAATGACTTAATCGTGTTGGTGTGGAGTTTGCTACTTATTTGTCATTACCCCAATCAATTGATGATAAGCTGTCGCCGCGATCCCGAGCCGTCCCCAACAGGTGCAGGTGGTGGTCGCTCTCGTTCCACCGTGGTCGTTCACCTTCTTACATACTATGATAGCATACCATTCCGGATATGTCCCTCAACCTCATCCTTCAAGTGTCAGCAGTCATTCGTGTTATGACCGTTCAGCTCGTGGAATAGGCAATACTTGTCGGAATTTCTTTCATTGTTGATTGGATCCCTCCTCATTGGCCTTCGATAGGGAATCTGCCCCCTAGTATCCTGGTAGATTCGCTCCAAAGTCTCATTCAACTCCGTATAAGAGGTGAATCTTGGTTCCTTTCGTGGTCGCATCGGTCCATCACTATTATCCTCAGCCTTTCGTTTCCCTCGGTCAGTTCCTGAATCCGCTTTAGAAAGATTTTCACCCTTGACCGCATAAACATCTACTCCTTCTCCTTCCTCACTTTCAGCGTTTGCATCCTCTAATCGTAAAAATCCTTGAGCCTTATGATAAAAATCTCCTAGATCCATAGGGGGATCCCTTGTTAATGAATTCTTGAACTCTGTGCCATCAGCTATGCCAGATACAGCAGCCATCAAAACCATGGATGGGTCGGGTCTATCCACCAATGC
The DNA here is from genome assembly GCA_030737815.1 of Allium fistulosum. Classification (NCBI taxonomy): domain Eukaryota; kingdom Viridiplantae; phylum Streptophyta; class Magnoliopsida; order Asparagales; family Amaryllidaceae; genus Allium; species Allium fistulosum. Next base: position 1,034,992,122 of record CM060902.1, on the reverse strand, counting down.
TGCCGCCGCATTGAATCGTGTCAGAAAGTTCCTTAAAGATTCCCCAGTTCTTTTTTTCAGTCCTGCCAAACTCATCACATTTTTGGGTCTTGAAATATGAAGCCTGAACTGCCTCATGAACCTTTCAGTCAGATCGGTCCATGTTCCTATGGAGGCACTCTCCAGCTGTCTAAACCATAGCGCTGCGATGTCTGCCAAATATAATGGGAAGCACCGGGCCATGACCTCCTCCGATGTCCCCAGCACCTCCATATGCCTCATGTATCGTGTCAGATGTACTGCAGGATATGTCCTTCCATCGTACGTCTCTAAGGTTGGTAGCTTGAATTTTGGTGGGTTCCTGGCTTGCCTAATCGTAGGAGCAAAGGGACTCCTGTTCATATCCTTCAGATCTCTATTCACTAGTCCGCCTCTCATGGCGCGTCTGACCATCTCCGCCAATCTATCACTATCCCCAAGTTGTAGTCCTTGTCCGTTGTTTCCGATTTGCCCCCCGAGTTCACGAGGGATTCCTGGAGCCTGCTCTCCTGAACGAGCATTCGCTTCTCTCTCAACGCCATGCTGCGCAGCTCCTCCTGGTACTGCTCCTGGGATCGGGTTAACATACTCTGGGTAAGTGCCCCCTAGTTCTGGGGCTATGCTAGATGGTCTTGCTCCGTTCTGAACTCTGGTTGCTCCTTGATTTGGCGCTCCAAGCTGCCCAATCTGAAGAAGCAAGTTCTGGATCATTTCCTCTTGTCTTTTCATCATTGTCTTTATCTCATCCCTGGTGATGAAGATCGATGTCTGATTTGCAACTGAGGAAGCCTCTTGACTCCCTTCATGCTGACCTCTCTCTAGCCTTTGTCTTCTATTTGATTGCCTTGTCATAGCTTTTCAGATCTAAATTCTCTAAGCCTTCAAATTCAATTTCCAAATGATAGAATCCTGAGTTCAATTCTCGGGGAAAGCACCAAAGTGTTTGCCCCAAAATTGGTCACAAACCCCAAATGTCGTGAAAGCACCAGTGTATGAACACAAATCAGCAATATATAATCACAGATCTCAGATCTAAGTATTGTAGAGGATAAAAATGAAGAATAATAAACTTAAAACAGAAAGAAGTAGACAGAGACACAAGATTTATAGTGGTTCGACGATCTTGCCTACGTCCACTCTGAAGTAGTTTGCTTTATTGATCTTTCGTTGACGTTTACAAGTGAATTCAATGAATTACAGTAGATAATTATGATTTGCAGCAGTAAATCTCGTTGGTGGCAGCAGCAATGGAGTCTAGATCTGGATCTGGCGGAGTCTGGGCGTTCAAGATCTCTAAGAAGAAGAAGAAGAACCCCTTTTCTATTGGCTTTGGGGGTCTATTTATAGGTGTAGGAGGCTGGTATTTCGCTCAGATCTTCGGAGACCCTCTCTGACACGTGCAAGGTTTTAAATCTCCCCGAGATCAGCCGAGATGAAAATCCGAGATATTAGCCAAAATCCGAGATTTGGCAGCTTGGTTAGTTATAAGTCTTTTAAATATCGCCCGAGACAGCCGAGATATTTGCCCGAGATATTGGCCAAAATCCGAGATTTGAAACCTTGGACACGTGACCTGGCCCGCACGCCCAAGCCCATGAAGTTTCGGTCCGATCCGTGATCGATACGAACAGATTTCGTATCGATCAAGATTTTATCTAATGGAGTCGAAATTTAGCATGGACATTCCTTAGCATGCATGTAGTCTTCTGTGAAAATTTCATAGCATTTGGGCTTGTAGATTAGGAGATATGGTCGATATGAAATGCGATTCTCGGTGGCTGTTTGGTTCGACTCGCTTTGTTCGACTCGGTTACGAATCAGCCCAGTTCGTATCGATGTGAGTCCCTTCGTTCGTATCGATGACTATGCTTTTGTTCGCCTCGATTGCCATGCTCTGTTACGTGGATGTGAAGTAGATCGAGCTAGAGCGTGGTTCTCTGATGGAGACGTAGAGGAGCGAGTCAAAGTGTGATTTTGTGTTAGAGTTAAAGCGGAGAAGGCGGAGCGAGTCGAAGTAAGTAGACGGAGCGAGTCGAAGTAAGCAGACGGAGTGAGTCGAAGTAAGCAGACGGAGCGAGTCGAAGTAGGCAAGCGGAGCGAGTTGAAGTAGGCTTGAAGCGGAGCGAGTCGAAGTGTGCACTCCTGATGGATTTGAACTGGAGCGAGTCGAAGTAGGCTGTATTTACTCAACTTTGCATCGTTCGTAACTTGAGTGTACGAACTCGGATTGACCTGAAATTTGGATCGTTGATTCTCACAGCTTCGCTTGCCGTGTCATACCAATTTTAGCTTGATCCGGACTTGGACAGAATTCGTCGATATCCATAGTGAGCCTGTGTATCATCGTTTTCTAGGACGGACCATCATTGGTTACTAGTCAATTCCTTGGTGTCACGGCTTTGCCAAAAGGCGGGATAACACCTTGTTCAGGGAAGAAGTGACCAGCTTATCGTTATTGGGCATAGGGTTAGAGGCTAGATTATTAGTAGGATGGTGTCCTATATATGTAACCTCATGTATTAGTATGTTGTTGGGATGTATGTATTAGAACATCTTGTATATTTTGAGAGACAGTAGGCATTTATTCTTTTTGTAGACGCACTTGGGCTTGTTTTTTCTATATGTTATATAGATTATCACCGCATTGATTATTCTTTGATCTCGGTTATTTGTTTGATATTATGTACAGTTCTATCCTAGATACACACATTTTTATTGCTTTGTGCCGATACTAAGTAAATATGGTGAGTAGTTTACATTGTGAAATACGTACGGGTGTTAGCCAGAGGGAATCTTCATGTGTGATAGTGTACTATCACCTCATTCTCTATATTGTCAGACAGTATTACCTAGTAATACTCTTATGTAGTATGGGCATAGAGGTACGGTGTTACACCATCCAATAAAATTTCTAAGGGTAAAAAATTTCATTACTCAACATTCCTAAAAATTATAGCCTTATAACACCCAATTTGGATTTTAAAAATAATATTTTTGGATCCACCAATATGTAAAATACGGGTCATTACCCCTAGTTTGGTTCATTTTGACATCTCTCATAGTCTCCATGTTTAGTCTCAGTACACCCCTTTTGTCTTTTACGAACTTCTGTCTTTGTATGTTGCTCACTCATTGGCCTTAGGCTACATCCTCCGCCTTTGGATCACTCCTTTATATTTTCTCTACCTTATTATACTTAGGCTTTACTTATTCCTATTCTAATTCATTTTAGCCTTCGATTCTGGTCTAGTCCTCCCGTAAATGTACTCTCGTTTGCCACTTCAACACTGCTAAAGGCAGTAGAGCATACCATCTAATCGCGCCTCCCACTCGCCTTTACATGTGGTGCCTCCAGTTTCATTCCGCCTCCAGTTTTAGTTAGTGGTAGTGTCCTTATATAATTTTTACAGCACTTTTATAGGATCTTGTCCCCTTAGTACTTGATCAGGTCATTTGCATGCATAATCAGGTCTTAGTTGTCTAATTTTTTGGTTTCGAAATTCAAATCCAGCTTTCAGTAACGGTTATTCTCAATTAGGAAAATACTTGCAAAATTCTAGTAATTTATAGATAAATTCTTATGCACATTTTTACCAACATTTCAATTTTTAAGCCATTTCCCCCTATTTACTTAATACATCGATTCCTTCAAAATTCATCATTAAATATTTTAACATGGGAAAATCTTCTAACTTAAAACCTATCTCTTAAAATATGTTAGATCATCATATTAAATTTTAATATTATTTAAAAACCATTAAAGTAGGGATCATAGCTAAACATCCTCTAGTAAACCACTTCAACCTAAAAACATACATTAAAACATTATTTACCACTTATAAACAATTAACATAAATGATTCCTATCATAATAACCAAAACCATGTTCAACATCTACTAAAATGGTAAAATAAGTGTTATATTACTCACCTAAATCTTCGGATTAGCTTCTTTAATCATCTTAAGATTCCTTAGCTTTTTCTCCTCTTGGTCTTCTTTTTTTTCTTAGTTCATTGCAACCATAAAAGAGTTTTAAAGCTTTTGTTTTTGTTTAGAGAGTTAATCAGCAAATGAATAGATAATCGATAATCGTTATATTTATTATCTCATAATATGTTAGGTGGTTGGCCTCAGATAACCCGCTTCCCCTATTTATTTATTCCTTTAGATTGATTGTAAGTTTCAACACAATAAGTAAATGTAAACCTAAATACTTATCATGATAGATCATTATTTGTCTTAGTTTAAGTAATAATAAGTAAATAAATGTTCCCTAATTATTTATTTTGCCTTATACATGCATTTTCTTAATTCCATAATTAAATCATTTAAACCCTTATTCACATAATTAATTCTTTAATTAATTATTTATTAATTTATGAGGTGTTACAAGCTTCTCCATTATTGTAACAACCCTCTTCGAAATAGGCCTAATTTTCAACCCGATAAAAGCCCATCAAACAGTAGGTCTATTCCATAGTTGGCTGTTGGTTAGTATAATTGATTTAACAAAACAATATGCAAAGCTATCTATCTATGCTTTCAGTGTCTCACAACAAAAGGAATAAAATAAGGTACCCATCTCATAAAACCAAATCACAGGAGCACAATGTCATAATGGTTCATAAAAAACGTCTGATACATAGTCTGGGTATATCATAACAACATGAATAGATATCTATAATAGCTAACTACTCGCCAAGTCTCTATCATCTTCTCAAAACTTGTCACGGTACCTAACTTAAAGGTTGTAATAAGGAGGGAGTCGGAACAATAATGTATGGTGAATGAAAATTTCAAGTTTTATAATAATAGTATATGGACAGTAAGCATCCAAATAAGTATTATGTCTTATTTGTTTATTATTTTTCTCCTCGTATACCTCCAACTATAGGCTAGTGACCCTATGAGTCCAACCCCGTGACTATAAAAGTGGGTGCAATGCAACTATGGAGTATATTGGATTGAACAACCCATCTCCCGTTCAATCATAGCCCAACAATACAAGAGGAAGTAAATATGCCACTTAATACCTTTTAAATGGGAAATAGGCAAACCCTCCAGCCATTTAATACCTAACCCCAAGCGAACCCCTTTTGGTACTCCCTAACCAACGTCATAAAAAATCTCTTATAGGCCACTTAATACTTCTAAGATAGGGTAGAAATTGACCCCAATGGCCATTTAATACCTCAACCCCAAACCGGAACCCCTAAGAAATTTTCACTAACACACATAAAAGAAAATCCTATCCATTTAATACACACCTAAAAGATAATCTGGACCATTTAATACTTCTTAAATAGGGAAAAGCAGACTCTAACACAACCATTTACTACCTCAAGCTCAAAGCAGGCCCATCTTGGGATATCTGTCCTTATGAACCATAATCCAAACACAACGTTCCATATTAGTCCGACTATTAGTAGGTGCTGGTAGCTAGATCCGCTGAGCAGACTTATCCTATAATGTTTGGACTAACCTCGCGTCCACCATGGATACTTATTATAGATGATGTCCCACATCAGTTACTAAAGTCATACCGCTAGTAGCCAGATTAGCTGGGTAGACTTCTGTGTGCTATTAACTAATATCGCATCCTATAACTTAGCCATATTTCCACTTCCCAACATTTAATAATTAACTATGCCAAAATATATGTATAACATATATATACACATAATATATATACTTCACCCGTATTTATGCATTAAAGGCCCTATAAGGGAAACTCCTTAATTCGCCTTTATTTATGGATTAACTACTATAATTTTCCTTAACTCATTTTGTTAGATTGATTGTTAATTGTTAGTTTCCATTTATTTGTCCGTTTATTTGTTTAATGTCTTAATTATTATATACATTATGGTTTACAATTACATTTGTCAGTTTCGAATTTAAGAGGAATATGTTATTATTATATTTGTGTCTAATATTAAATCATGCCTAATTAGTTTTACGCATATTTAGGTAATTTTCCATTTCTTATTCGAGGTGTTATTTTATTTTAATGATCACAACTACACTACTATACAAGTCCCAATTTAATATAACAATCACATAAAAGCCAATATCATAAATAAATTAGCTACACAAAAAGACTTGTATATATATTTAGAATGGAATTGAAAACCTACTATTTGTTTTATGTTTAATATATAGTATAATTATAGTCCTTCTTTCCAAAGAAGCGGATTTACAATGCAAATCTTTTATACTCTATTCTACTTTTAAACAAATGGCGTTGAAATGACAAAGAAGTCACACTTATTTTAATTGTCGAAATAGGTGGTGAAAATTACGGATAAGAGGAAAAATCTCTTTCTTCCTACTTTGCACACCTTGGAGAAGATTGAGAACATTCAGCAATGAATGAAAACTGCTCAGGATAGGCAGAAGAGCCAAGCTGATAAGAGACGCCAAGATTTAGAGTACTATGTTGTCGATATGGTGTTCTTGAAGATTTCTCCATTAAAGAACGTTGTTCGATTCGGTAGTTTGGGGAAGTTAGCGCCAAAATTCGTAGGTCCATTTCCAATAGTAGAGAGGATTGTGAACCTAGCATATAGGTTTGACTTACCTCAGAGAAGGGCAGGCGTGCACAACTTCGACGTCTCTCACTTGCGGAAATTCGTGCACGACCCAGGCATGATGATCACACCGATCAACTTAATGATATCGAGATTGAACCAGAAGCTTCAAGACCCCATAGGCCGATTCGTATTGTCGGACATGATACAAAACAACTTAGGAGGAAGATGGTTGAGTTAGCAAAGGTTTAATGGGGTGAAAGTGAAGGCGATTACACGTGGGAAACCGAACGGAGCATGAGGGCTGGATATTCGAAGCTTATTGCATGGTAAGGCCTACTTTTTTCTTTCACTTTTGATATCATATAGAAAAATTTAGTATCTTGCATGCTTGGATTGGTTTATCCATATTATTGGTTGTATGGCTACTTGTTTGATATGTTTGATGGTTACATATGATTATTAGGCATGCGGGGTAACTATGGTTGACTATTTTTTGATTTGTTTGGGGATTTTGAGGGAAAAATTTCTAAAGGGTGCAAGAGCGTGACGACTCATATTTTACATATTGAAGGATTGTAAAATATTATTATTTCAATCATATGAGGTAATAAGACTCTAAAATTTTGGAAAATGACCACTAGGTACATTTTCCACCTTTAGAATTTTTATCAAAAAGTTTGAACTGATAAATACTTAAAAAGCCTATAACTTTTAATAGAGTTGAATTAAGCTCTAGGCCCACTTCCTTTAAATCGGGATGATGGTTTCTCTTTCCGTAGAGTGATCACAGTAGAAAAACCGACTTACTATTTAGGAGATATGACCGTTTGAAATTCTAGCTGCTAATGGCCAGATTAACGGGTAATTAAGTAAAGCCCATACTTAAGCCCACTAACATATTTTGGAAATTATACCTAATTAGGACCGATAGTATAGACCTAAATTATTTTCCACTTCCTAAAAACTATTACAAACCTCCATTAACCTTAATTTTTTCAAAAAGCTCACCTTCAACATACTAATCTTAGCCTAAACTGTCATTAGAAGAGGGATTAACAAAGAGAATTGTAGATCTATCATTTTGGTTGCTTAACGATCTGAATTCTTGTTGTCTACTTTGGATTTGGGGATAAAAGTGGTAATTTTGGTATTAGGTAAGTGATTTATGATCTCTCACTATCTTATGCATGTCTATATAGTTAAAAATGATGTTTTTGATATGATTTCAACGTTAAAATGTTTTTAAACTTTATTTAAACCTTCATATATGTTTATGGATAAATTAAAAGGATAGAAATGAATTTTAAATAGTTTTATAACCCTTTGTCAATTATATTGTCATTTTAGTATGAAACTAGATATATGCATAATCTTGTATGTTAACATTGTTAGGATGAATTCTATGTGTTGAACGTAGGCATATGGATGATGGTAGCTATTTCAAGTATTACTTTGATATGTTTGCTAGTGCTTTTAGATTAGTTAGGATGCGGTTGTGGACTTGGGAAAAAAGGAGGTCAAACATGCTCAAAATCGAATGCAACTTGGAGGAGGGGTTCTAGAGGAGGTGGGAAGCCTACACTGAAGGTTGTATACTGTTTGGAGTTGATTTGCTTGTTCAACTTCAGGTCTGTGGAATCAGCAATTTTGATTGGTAGAAGTGGTAATTTAGGGATTTAGGCCGTGAAACTTTAATAAATCTTTCGGGGAAGGCAAGAAAATGGAAGTGGAGCCTTAACCTCTAAATTTAGTAAAGAACAACATATCGGTACCAATCACTTTTTGATCGGTATTGGCCTCCTTTTAGGCCTATGCGTAGTGCTGAAAGTTTGGGGGAGTGTGGCATGGAGGAAAGGAACTCAAAGCAAGCAAAGCAGGAAGAGGCGAGGGAGCGAAAGATTTAGCCCAATTTTTGGCAAAGCAATTCATATTGGTACTGACATAATCATGTCAGTGCCGATAAGAATTGAAGAGGCCAATCTTTGCCAAACTTCCAAGGGATGCTTAGGGGTTCCTGAACGTTGTGCTATGGGTGTTCGTTCGTTCGTTCGATATTCGGTTGTGATGTGGTAGCACGATGAAGGATGATAGCTAAGGGACTTTGATGATGGTAACTCGACGGTGATGGAGTTATGTTCCGATGTTGATGGTTCGATGATGAATGGAGTCATGAAGATGATTATCTACAAAGGTGGGCATTAGGATGGGTGAACCGTGGATAGAATGCTGAAAACTTCTATCATGGAAAGAAAGGAATGTATAATGTTTCCTTAAGGATGAACGGAAACTAGATGGAGTAAGGAAAGGGCTCGAATATGCGTGTTAAGAAATCCTTGATGCTCATAGTGTTTTCTAATGTACTCATAAGCAAGGGTATTGTAGGGATGCTCATTGGGTCCTTGGAATGGCTATCCTGGATTGAGGGAATGGATCCGTATACCCTGGATCGGTGGAATGGATCTAGTGTCAACTATGGGTTTGTGGATGAGTACACTGAAAACCAGGATTTTTCCATTAATCCTTGCAAGAGGAATGGTCATAGGAGTTATCAAATATGTAGGGCACATTGAGTGATAGTGAGGAATGTTTTATGGATGTTATGTTTGCAATGGTTTATTTTCTTGTTATACGTTGCTCTAGGGATATCACTTGATGTGGGTATTGTGGATGTGGTACCTAGACACCCGACGTGTACTTAGGATGTATTACACCTTTATGATGATAGTAGATGATAGAATATCATATACTATTATGTGCTTACTCTTTGATTGTAGGTAAAGGTCAAATATGACTCTTATGCCTATGTTCCTTACTATATCGACTTGTACAATATTTTATGATTTCTTATTGCTCATAGCAGGCTTTTGTCTGATTCGAGATTTTATGTTTTGCTTCTTATTATCCCGGGTACTCTTAAATGTGTAGACTAGATAGCAGGTTTACATAGTATGCATTCGTTGTATAGAGAACGAGCAGAAGATGGTGCTTTCTCGTATTATATATGAGCTTATTATAGATTATTCTGCTATGTGACACCGTGGAGCTTAGACAATGCTCATTTATTTTACATAAAAACAGTTAATCTTTGAGTTTATTATCAGTTGTACAAACTCTATCACTATCTTGTATAACTTTGTGAACCTGCGTACTCTGATCTTTTGGTTTATTTAGTTAGTACCGTCTCGCCTGTTTTCTATTTGTGATGTTTACTATTATATTTATTCAATGCACTATGCAATATATGATGGGTTCTATGATTATTTCTCTTCTTTTGACCCTTGACAATCATCCTACATTGACCAGGCATCGCAACAACACACTCTTTCGGTATACTGAATGTATGAGGTGTACGGTGGTTGTCACATTTGGTATCATAACTTAGGTTACATTATTAAACTGAGTTTACACCATGGTACAGTAGAGATAGGGAAGGTGTTGTCATTCTAAACGAGATCGAAAGTGTGTGTGTCTATACACACACACATACACACACACACACACATATATATATATATAGACACACACACACGAGAGAGAGAGAGGGCGTACTTTTTATATATTTTGGTTTCCAAAACTATATAGCAGTATATATAGTTTATAAGTGGCATGCACACACGAGTATCATTTATGCAATTTTCTTTATAAGAGACTGATCATTCTTATTATAGATCAAGAATGAGCTGGCATATAGGAAACGCTGCAAGAAACCCCATTTTTGGCAGGCTCAGGTGCTTCTTACCCTAACTTGCATGCTTTGTTCCACGAGTGATGGCAAACATGCCGCAAAACGCGCAAGCGGCTGCTCCTAATTTTGCTATTGGTAGTGGTGCTCAAAAGTAAGTACCTAGAGTCGATTTTGCAAAGTTGAATAAGGACTTCACCAATCTTGATAGCAAACCATTCCGAGGGACAGAACTGGCTTCTCCTAATTTTACTATTGGTGGTTGTGCTCAAGTGCAAGCTGCTCCTAATTTTTCTACTCCTATCAAGAGGCTGCTCCTAATTTTGTTGTTGGTGATTGTGCCTAGGCGCAGGCACTTAGAGTCAATTTTTCTAAGCTGAATAAAAACTTTGCCAGTCTTGGTGGCAAATTATTCCAAGAAACAGAATCAGTTATGGAAGTGCATGATTGGTTGGACACATGCGAGGGGATTTTCGATGACTTGGAATTAGATGTCTCAATGCGATGGAGCTTAGCTTCCCGACAGCTTTAAGGAAGAGCCATGAACTAGTGGAATGCTATTAAGATTACCACGCCCGAGGACCACTTTACTTAGGACCAGTTTAATACTAGATTTGAGGAGAAGTTTATACCGGCTGCCCAGAAGTCAGTGTTGTTTAGGATCTTTGCAGACCTGAAGCAGTGGGGCATGTCTATCTTCGAGTATATGGGTGAGTTTGATGCTTTGTCAAAGTATGGGAGGTTTTTCATTGACATTCCACTAAAGAAGAATGAGAAGCTTATTATGGGGTTAGATAACAACTTGAGGGAGAAGCTTGTAGTGCACATTATTGAGTTGTTTGACAAGATAGTTTAGAAAGCCCTTCGACTTGAGATTTTTTTACCCTAACGCCAAGTCTGTTATAGTTATGGAAGAGCATAAACTCTAGCAAGGTGGCAGAGGCAAGAAGAAATGGAATGGAAAGAGAAAGCAGTTTCAAGTGAAAAATGCTTAGAAGAAGGCAAAGTGGGATCTTGCCTACTATGGTTATGGACATAAGGGCCACTTGATTAGGGATTTCAAGTCTGAGGGAAATAGGAAGTGCTATAACTATGGCAAGTTCGAACATATGTAGAAGTGTTTTCTAGAACCAGTGTAGTAGAAGCAGACAGTGAAGGCATATGCTTTAGATGTAGTTCCGACTTCGTTGAGTTCTCCCTCTATGAAGGAGAAGTGGAATGTATCACTATTGAAGGTATGCTTTCTATTTATGGTGTTTCCATACGTGTTTTGTTCGATAACTGGGCTTCACATTCCTTTATATCTAGTGACCTGGTAGATAGACTGGGATTTAGAACCGAAACAGTTGACTACCTTTAGTAGTGACAACCATGTTGAATGCCCCACTAATTTTGTATGGTTTGTCGTTCATTATTCTTATCGAGTCATGGATGATATTTTGTTTATGATTAATTTGTTTTGGGATTATCTTAGGAATGTATTGGCTGAGAAAGTATGCGGTAATAGTGGACCGTGAGAAGCTGCTGGCAACGATTGGGACTGAGGAGCGAAAGAAGGTAGTGATTGGCTACCTACCAAAGGATGGGGTTGTGGTTAGCCTTTTATATTTGCTCAAGATCTCATAGGACGTGTTGTCATCTATGCCTATCGTTAGAGAGTATCTGGACGTATTTGAGGTGGTGACCGAATTACTGCCACATCGAAAGGTTGATTTCTGCATGTATTTAGTGAAGGATGCCAGACCAATAGTTATACCATTGAGGCATATGGCAACAAGGAGTTTCTGGTGCAAGTGAATGGGGTGCACCTGTACTATTCGCCACTAAGGCAGATGGCTCTCTGAGGATGTGTGTTGATTACCATGAGCTGAATAAGGTGACGAGGAAGAACAAGTATCCATTTCCATGTATTGATGACTTGTTCGATCAGCTCCATGGTGCAAAAGTGTTCTCTCAGTTGGTTCTTATAGCCGGATTTCACTAACTGAAAGTAACGGAGGAGAGTGTGTCGATCACTACGTTTCATACATCGTCTTGTTTCTATAAGTGGTTGGTTATGCTACTCAGGCTAATCAATGCTATGACATACTTTGTTGATCTCATGAACCGTGTCTTCACGGATCAGCTAAATAAGTTCGTGCTTGTCTTCATAGACGATATTCTAGTCTATTCCAAGATGGAGGAGGAACACTGAATGCATTTAAGGATTGTGCTTGAAGTGTTAAGAAACATAGGTTGAAAGTGAAGTTTTCAAAGTGTCATTTCTAGAGGAGGGAAGTAAGATTCTTAAGTCATGTTATCTCTGAGTAGGGTATCGCAGTAGATCCTGCCAAGGTGGCTGCGGTTCAAGACTAGAACTAACCGAAGAATGCTACTAATGTAAGGAGTTTACTAGGATTGGCGGGATACTATAGATGTTTAATCAAGGACTTCTTGAAGGTGGCACAACCGTTAACCTATTTGACGAAGAAGAATTAGTCTTTTGTTTGGGATGTGGAGTGCGAGCATGTGTTCGCGAGCACCAATGTAGACCATTCCATGTAGGACTGAGGAGATGACAATATACACCGGTGCTTCTAGATTAGGTGCGGTACTTATGCAAGGAGGTAAGGTTGTTGCCTATGCTAGTCAAGCATCAGACACACGATTTGGAGTTGGCATCGATTATTTTTGCTTTGAAGATATCGATGCATTATCTACTTGGAGAAAGGTTCAAGTTGTATATGTGTAACAACCTGCCTTGAAACAAGCCTGAATTCCGATCTAGAAAAGGCCCATCGAAACTTAGACTCGTTCCAAAGCTGGCTGTTGGTTGGTACAAAGAACAATATAGAGCTATTTATCTACACATTCAGAACCCATTGTGGGAGGATAACATATAATAACAGAAACAATACCCATTTCATTTAAAATCCATAACATAATACCAATAACAACCATTACCTATCCGTAGTACAACGTTTTTAAAATACAAAATTAATATTCAATTGGGTACATCAGAAAATAACATGAGTGGATAAATAGATAAACTGCCATAAGTTTTCTCCTTGCCTTCGTCTTTAGCATCGCCTTCCCTAACCTGTATTGTAATGTGAGGGAGTCAGAACAACATATGTTTGGTGAATAAAAATCCCGAGCCTTACTATAATAGTACTTGGGCAGTATAATTTAAATAGAATTATGTCTTTCATATATTAGCTTTGATCTTTCCAACTATAAGCTCAAAGGCTTTTCCAATTCTAGGTCCTTAACTATTACTCTTACAACCCAATAACCCATATCTATTGTTAGTAATGTCCTACCAATGTAAAAGATATTACCCAAGGCGGAAGGATATATCTTATTTAAGGCAGAGCCACCATTATTTAGTACCTATCCTAAGGTGAACTCCTCACTGGAATTTATCCAGTTGACAATGCATGAAATCTCTTCGATTACTTAATATTCATATCGAAGCGGACCCTTCCTAAGATATCCAGTACCGCGCCTAACAATAAATCCCGACCATATATTACTTCCTACTTAGGGAAGAGGCAGACCTTCACACAGCCACTTTATACCTTCGATCCCTAAAGTAAGTCCTTCGTATTATGACATGTACCCCATAAAGACGTCTCATATTAGTCCGATTATTCATAGGTACTAACAGCCAGATTAGCTGGGCATATTTACCCTACAGAATTTGGGACTTACCTCGCGTCATCTGTAGTTACAATTATAGACGATGTCTCATATTAGCCCCAAAGTCACACTTCTGGTAGCCAGATTAGCTGGGCAGACTTCTGTATACTTTTGACTGACCTCGCATCCCTATAACTTGGTCATAATTTATAACATTCTCTTAACATCCGATCACACATCTCATCATATCCATTATTAAGGCCTTATAAGAAAACTTCTTATTTCGCCTCTATAATTAACTACTTGCCTAAGGGGGATTCAATAATAATTAATAACCTATTAAATACGTAATTTATACATTATGATTTATGTTATTTACACTAATATATATATATATATATATATAGACACACACACACAAACATACATACACACACGCACATAGTAATATTTCTAAGCGTGTGGAGATTTCGCCCTAAACTAGCGTTTAAATGTCAAATCTTCAAAAATTATAAAAGTACCATTTCCAAATTAACAAACATACCACAAATCCACAATACATAATTCAATCAACAGACTTGTGTAAAATAGAATCCAAACCCAATTTAGTTTATACTAAAACAATGAAATAAACTAATATTAGAAACTTACAACTTAAATACTTTTATGCTCTATTCTGCTTCTTTTTATGTAAAATTAGACAAAGAGAATTTATATTCAAATTGTGGTAATAGGCGTGCAAACTACGAATAAGAATTCATACCTTACACATCATTTCTTAATCAAACTCTTAATCAGATCCAAAGAAAATGATTAGAAGTGGAATAGAAAGTAAAACATTGATATTGTAAAATCTACACAAATTCCATTATTTTAATATATAATACTATTGAGATTCCAGCCTAAGAATTGACATTTCGCTTGGGGTAAATTTTGGGGGTTTTAATATGATATTTTTGTAAACCATAATTCCCAAGGCATTTACCAACTCAAACTATACTATTCAATTAATAGAAAAGAAAGAATAAGATTTCCACTCATAACAGGTCCTTAGCTCTTCCTCCTTTTGGATTTGTCACGCCTTAAATAATCTCTTTTAGATCTCCCCTTTCAATATATACGACAAGGGATTTGTATATAGATTAGATTCAGAAATTTAGTGATTGGAAAAGAATATAATTAGAAATAAGATAATAAACATCTAGAATCTGTTACCCGAATCCCTAAAGAACTTTTCAGAAGCTTTGAAGAGAGAGACCGACAGAGCTTCACTTGGTTCCAAAAATAATTTGCGAATAAAAGTGAGGAGGCTAGGTTGTTATTTATAGTGGTTGGAATGCACCAGAACCGTCAGATTTTAAGTTGGTTTAAAATAAAAAAATCTGGATCGTTAAATGTTGCAAACAAACCCCAGCTGCCACACGACAACAAGTCGACTGACCCCACTCTACCGGTCGACCACTAGCGATCGACCGCTGCAGGGTAGGCGGTCGAATGTTGGATTTATTTTGGAAACTATTTATTCTGCCATTGTTTTATTTATCTATTACCCTAATTAATTCCTCAACGTTAACGTTAATTTTAACTATTACTTAATCCCTAAGTCTAATTGCTGTTGCTATTTGAATTTCAAATTTAAGAATTATTTATTTATTTTAACTTGAATTTCATTCAAATTATTTTAAATTCGAAAACTTCAAACGTCTA
Organism: Allium fistulosum; assembly: GCA_030737815.1. Classification (NCBI taxonomy): domain Eukaryota; kingdom Viridiplantae; phylum Streptophyta; class Magnoliopsida; order Asparagales; family Amaryllidaceae; genus Allium; species Allium fistulosum. The sequence continues at coordinate 1,034,976,562 of CM060902.1, read as the reverse complement.
TAACTTTTTCATTTGAGCTCCGTTTTTAAAACATTATATATGAAAATTGATCGGAATTTTACCATGAACGCATCGACATAACTTTCATGGCCAAATTCCGACTTTTGTAAAATTTCCATTTTTAGCCTTATCTTATTTAATTAATTTATCTATTTTATTTATTTCTTATTAATTTTTACAGGGTGTTACAATATGGACCATAAGTCGTTGAAGTACCTCTTCTTCCAGAGGGATCACTACCTTTGTTAGTAGCGATGGTTAGAGTTCCTAGCCTTTAATGAGTTTAGCATTTCTTATAAGCCTGGTAAGGGAAATGCAGTCGTCAATGCTTTGAGCAGAAGACATGCTAGTTTAGGGACGATGTTCCTTGAGTGGAAGCAGTTGGAGTGTATTACTGGCTATGACTTCAGACCTTATTATGAGTTAGAGCTAGAAATGTTAGCGAGTTTAACCGTCAGACCGACTTTGATCGAGAGGACTGGTACTAGTCAAAAGCGAGACACTAGACTAGTATAGATCATAGAGAAAATAGAAGAAGGGGTGGAGTGTGATGAGATGGGGCAGTACAGAGTCAACTAAGATGGTTGGCTCTATAAGGAGGGATATTGTTTGTTACCAATGTGGATGGATTGCGGGATGAGGTGCTACGATAGTGCCATTATTCTAGATTGATTATACATCCCGACGATAATAGGATATGCCATGATATGAAGTAGATGTATTATTGGGAGGGATGAAGAAGGATGTCGAGACATTCATCTTGAAGTGTATGAACACCCAATTGGTAAAGGCAAAGCAGAAGATGCCAAATGGGTTGATGCAACCACTAGAATTTTTAGAGTGGAAGTGGGAACACGTATCGATGGACTTCATCGATGGATTGTCAAGGACTAGAGGAGGGTATGATAACATCAGGTACATAGCCGATAGATTGACGAAGAGTGCTCAATTCATACCAATCAAATCTAGTAGAATGACATCTAAATTGGTCATTTGTATGTGAAATGGGTGGTGCAATTCTATGGTGTGCAGAAAAGCGCCGTGAGTGACGGAAACCCTTCATTCACTAGTGGGTTTTAGTAGAGCTTAAAAGGGGTATTGGAGATGGAGCTACATCTTAGTATAGCTTATCATCTGCAAACGAATGAGCACCGAGAGGGTGAATCATATATTGGAGGATCTTACGAGTTTGCATACTCGATTTTGGAGGCTCATCGGATGATCATTTGTATTTGGTAGAGTTCGCGCACAACAATAGTTATTAGTCTAGTATCGGTATAGCATACCATTCGGGGCACTGTATAGCCAATCGTGTAACTCTCCTTCATGTTGGTGGAAGCAGGCGAGAAACTGATATTTAGGCCAGATATGGTTAGAGAGACCTGAATGAAAATTTAGATCATTCAATAATGAATGAAAGCTACTTAGGATAGGAAGAAGAGCTACTCTGATAAGAGACGTCGAGATTTAGAGTTTTCCATTGGCGATATGGTAAGGCCTATTGTGTATCGTATTTACTTTCACTATCGATATCATATAGGATAGTTTAGAATCTCACATGCTAGGATATGTTATCCATATTGTTGGTTGCATGGCTTCCTGTTTGATATGTTTGATGGTTGTATATGGTTGTTAGGCATGTGGGGGTAAATATGGTTGACTATTCTTATATTTGTCTAGGGATTTCGAGGACGAAATTTCTAAGGGGGCAGAGTATAATGACCTGTATTTTACGTATCGAAGGATTATAAAAATTATTATTTAATCATATGAGGTAGTATGACTCTAAAATTTTGGAGAATGACCACTAAGGATATTTTCCACCTTTAGAATTTTTATCAGACAGTTTGGACCGATAAATTCTTGCAATGCCTATAACTTTTGATAGGATTTGAACTAGGATCTAAAACCACTTTCATTAGATCAGGATGATGGTTTCTCTTTCCATAGAGTGGCTATAATAGGAAAATCAAATTACCGTTTAGAAGATATTGCCATTTTAAGTTCTAGCTACTACTGGCTAGATTAGTGGGTAATTAAGTAAAGCCCATACTTAAGCCCACTGACATATTTTGGGAATTGTACCTAATTGGAACTGATAGGATAGATCTAAACCATTTTTCACTTTCCAAAACAGTTTCAAACCTTCATTGACCTTAATTCCCTCAAAAAGTTCTACTTTTTCGTACAAATTTTAGACTAACGTGCCATTAGAAAAGTGCTTAACAAAGAGAATTGTAGCTCTGTCATTTTTGTTGCTTGAGGATCTGAATTCTTGCTGTCTACTTCAGATTTGGGGATAAAAGCTGGTAATTTAGGTATTAGGTGAGTGATTTGTGATCGCTCACTATCATATCATGTCCATATAGTTGAAATAATGTTTTTGATATAATTTTTACGCTAAAATGATTTTAGAATTTAGTTAAACCTTCATATATGTTTTTGGTCAAATTTAAAATGATACAAATGGATTTTAAATGGTTTTGTAACCCCTTGTGAATCATATTGTTATTTTAGTATGAAACAAGTCTAGGCATAATCTTTTAGTTAACCATGTTTGGATGAATTATATGTGTTGAATGTATGCTCTTGGATAATGGTTGTTATTTCATGTATTGCTTTGATATGATTGCTAGTGCTTTTAGATAGTTAGGACGCAGTTGTCAATTTGGGAAAATAGGAGGCCAAACATGCTTAAAATCAAATGCAACTTGGAGGAGGAGGGAAGCCTGTGCTTGAAGTTTCATACGTTTGGAGTTGATTTGGTCATTCGAATTCAGGTCGGTGGAGTTTGCAGTTTAGGTCGGTAGAAGTGGTTATTTATGGGCTTAGGCTGTGAAACTTCAGGAAGGACTTTGAGGCAGGAAAGGAAATGGAAGTAGGGACTTAACCTTAAAATTTAGGAAAGATCAACATATCGGTACCGATATCTTTTTGATCGGTACCAACCACTTTTTGGGCATATGGGGAGTCCTAAAGGACTTGGGAAATATGGCTATGAGGAAATGAGCTCAAAGCAAGCAAAGAGGGAAGAGATTAGTATGTGAAAGACTTTGCCAAATTTTTAGCTAAGCAATTCATATTGGTACCGACATGAATTAAAGAGACCAATCTTAGGCAAACTTCTAGGGGATGCTCAGTGGTTCCTATAGGTCGCATTGTAGATGTTCATTCATTTGGCATTCGGTTGTGATGTGATAGCATGATGAGCGATGATGGCTTCAGGACTTCGATGATGGTAACTCGAAGGTGATGGAGATATGTTTCTACAATGATGACTTGATATTGAATGGGGTCATGAGGATGATTATCCATAAGGGTGGGTTTTAGGAAGGGTGACCCATGGATAGAATGCTGAAAGGTTCTATCATGGAAATAAAGGAATGTGGAATGGCTCCTTAAGGATGAATGAAAAATAAATGGAGCAAGGAAATGGCTCGAATATGTGTGCTAAGGAACGTTGATGCTCAGAGTATTTTGTGACATACTTGTACTAGGGGTATTGTGAGGACATTGATTGGGTAAACGAAATGGCTACCCCAGATCAAAAGAATGGATCTGTATACCTTGAATCGGTGGAATGGACCTAGTGTCAGCTATGGTCTAGTGGGCGAATACACTGAAAACTGATATTTTTCGATTAATCCCTAGTAGAGGAATGTTCATGCGAGTTATTATATATGTAGGGCACATTGAGTGACAGTGAGGAATATTTGACGGGTGTTATGTTTTCTATGGTTGCATTTCTTATTGTCTTCCACTCTAGGAATATCACATGATGTAGATATTGTGGATGTGGATAACTAGACAACCGACTTAGTACTTACGATGGAGTACACCTTTATGATGATAGTAGATGATAGATTAGCAAATTTTATTATGTGCTTACTCTTTGGTTGTTGTGGTGGATCAGGTATGACTCTTATACCAATGTTCCTTACTATATCACTTGTATGTAATTTTGAGATTTTTATCCCTCACACCAGACTGTTGTCTGACTTGAGGTTTTATGCTTTGCTTCCTATTATCTCGAGTACTCTTAAATAAGTAGACTAGATAGCAGGTTTTGGTGGCATACAATCGTTGTATAGAGGTCGAGCAGAAGATTGTACTTTCTCATATTATGTATAGACTTACTATAGCTTATTCCGCTATGTGTCACTGTGATGTTTATTATTATATTTTATTCAATATGCTGTGAGATATTCGATAAGTTATCTAATTGTTTCTCTTCTTTTCACCCTTGACAATCGTCCTAAATATGCCTAGCACCACAGTAGCTCACTCTTCTAGTATATTGGATGCGCAAGGTGTAGGGTGGTTGTTACGCCATATTTAAGCTATTAATTATTTCAGGATTAGGTTTAATTGCAGCATCCTTAGTAGCCACTAATCACTTTTTTATCTTTTCGAAACATCTCCCAACCTCCATTAGACCTTCCTCTACCAAAATTCCAACATTTTCTTAAATAAACTAGCCTTAATCGATTAATTAGTTAGTAATTAGCATAGATATTAGCAAGGGGCTTTTGGATTTCGAAAATTGTTGCCTTGGAGTGCGTGTAGCTGCTGGTTGGAATATATATATGCTTATTATGTTGGTATTGGTTAATTCTACAACCATAGTGAGTGATTCTATTCTCCCATTTTACTACAGATGATGACATATGTCTAAAGGTTGTTTTTAAAATGTTTTTCACCTTGAAAATATGATATTTGAACTAATATTAATTTAATATGATTTATGGATGAATTTAAAAGAATTTAAATTTATGTTTCCGTCTAAATCTATGATTTAAATGTTGATATTTACTAGAATAGGTTTTGTATGTTATGTCTATGCAGTACTAGGGAAGTGGCATCGAGATTCGTTGGTCCTTTTCCGATAATTAAGAGGATCAGGAATCTATTATAGTCGACTTACCTTAGAAGATGGCGTGCACACACAACGTGCTCTACGTATCTCACTTACAGAAGTTTATGTACGGCTCAGGCATAATAGTTCAATCGGATCATCTTGGTGATATCGAGATTGAGCTAGAAGCATCGAGACCTCGTAGGCCTATTCGTATCATTGGACATGATAAGAAGTTGCGTAGGAGTGTAGAGTTGGCATAGATTCAGTGGAGTGAAAGCAGAAGCGATTGTACTTGGGAAACCTAAGAGAGCATAAGGACCGCTTATCCGAAGCTCTTTTCTTGGTGAGCTTCTATTTATTGCATTTACTTTTACTTTCGATATCATATAGGGAAGTCTAACATCCTGCGTGCTAGGTTAGGCATAGATATCATTACCTGCTTCTATGTGCATGTTTGACATTTTATCTGGTTGCTCATGGATGTTAGGCATGCGGCGTAGCTATATTTGATTTCACCTTGTTTATATTGGGAATTTCGGGAGAGGAATTCCAAAAAGGAAGGAGGAGAGTGTAACGACCCATATTTTACGTATTGGAGGATCATAAAATGTAATACTTAAATTCATATAAGGTCGTACGACTCTATAACTTTCGTATATGCCAATTAGTGACATTCCCTACCTTTAGAATTCTTCCAGACGATTTTTCCCCTGAAAACCTGTAAAGGCTATAACTTCTTATAGAAGCCGAATTAGCATCCAAGACTACACACTTTGAAAAGATATGATGGTTTCCCTTTACGTAGATTGGTCATAACAGCAATCTGGACTATCTGGCTAGGAGAATATGGTTGATTGAAGATTGGTAGTTTTTGGAGCAGCTTAGTGGCTAATTAGTGAGTTTGAGGGCAAACCCACAAGCCCATTTCAGGTTTGGAGACTATATTAGGCTGAACCATCTCCCCCAAATCATTTTTACCACTTCTCAAATAGATCTGATCTCCGATTAACCTATTCTTCACTCAAAACCTTCTCTTTTCTCCTCCAAATGAAGTCTAAATCACATATTAAGGGTAGATTAGCAATGGGATTCGCTAGTGATCTTCAAATTTATTTTTTACGGAGGAAAACATAGATCTTTGTTGTTCATTTTTGAATCTACCTTGATTTGCATGCAAAACTTGGATTTTGGTGGTTTTGGTGAGTAATTTATCATCTCTTATCATATTATATATGTATCTATTAGTTTTGGCATATTTTAAACTCATTATTAAAGTCATAATCATGTTTGGAACAATATTAAAGTGACACCTGAAGTAAAAACGAATTAAAAATTATGTTCTGATCATGTTAATTTGATGTATGATTGCCTTGATGTGTGTTAGGCAATGTTAGAGATATATTATAGGATGATTTGCCATGAATTATTATATGTTTGCATGTTTGAATGCTGTTTGGTGCACGTATGGTGTTTGCTTGTATTGTTGGAAACGCTTATTGAAGTGACTTAGAAGTAGGAACCGTGAAACCAGACTTCGATGGATAGGCTCGAAGAGGTTAGGTGTTGTATCGATGCATGTGGAAGGCACACATGTCGAAGAACGGAGCGTAGCGGTGGAACCGACATGAACTTTGGAGACGTAGACTCGATGATATTTTGGTTCAGAAGGATTTTGGTCGGTGCTAGGTGCGGCTCAGAGTAAGGCATGGTTTAGTTCAGAGCTGGACAAGAATTTCTCTTCGGGAGTGTTGGCTCGGCTTTGGCTCGGGTTCGGTGGTGCTTTGGCTCAGAGATGGAAAATAATTTCTATTTAGGAGCATTGGCTTGGGTTCAATGGCGGTTTCGTTCAAAGCTAGACAAGAATTTCTGTTTGAGGGTGTTGGCTTGGGTTTGGCTCGGGTTTGACTCGGGTTTGGTAGTGAATTGACTTAGAGCCGAGCAAGAATTTCTATTCGGGGGAGGTGCTTCAGGCTCGACTTAGGAAAATGGAGCGGCTGCTTCTGGCCGGCTCTAGGGCAAACCCGAATAGAGTTGAGAAGTCGAGTCATTTTCATCGTGGTGCGGCTATACATTGGTGATTTCTTAGTGGCATGATTTGGGGCACTTGGGGGTGGTGTGGGGTGAAATTGGAAACTCCAAACAACTCGAGACAACTATGGATTTTGTGACAACAAGAGGTGTTGGCATAGCGCTTCGACTCGACGACGTTGACGACGGCTTTGAAACGTCGATACGTTGACTCTATGACTTATGTTGGGTGTCTAGAGGCGTTTCAAAGATGATGACTTTACAATAGGGGTCATGATGGTGATCCACATGGGCATGCTCAATGATGGGGGCTTGCGAGTGGGATTTAGAGCTGTGTCCTACTGTGGAAATTACTATGATGGAATAATGATTGAGTTCTATTTGATAACTCGAAGGCTTCTAGTGTGCTCATAAATAAGGGTTATGTGGGAATGCCCACCTGGATTTGCAATTGTGTCCAGTTTTGCGATAATAGATCACCCTAGTCTTTGCAATTGTGGGCCTTGTTCCTGGCCTTCGGAGTGGCATGGATTCGGGCACCACTGAAGCCGAGATTTCAATTTGGCCTATGGTTTGTGATTGTGCCATGTGAGTTATTATATATCCATTGCACATGAGCAATGGTGAGGATTTTTTGATTGATGCTATGTTTTCAATTATTGTTATCACTCTAGGGTGTCACACGACCTAGGTATTTTCGACCATACACCTAGAAACTGTACATTGTACTTCAATTGTAGTACACTTATTTGGTTATGATGGTAGATTAGCATATATCGACTGTTATGTGCTAACTCTTTGGATGTAGGGACGTGTTAGGTATGGTTCTTTATGCCCTATACCCATATTTACTATATACGGTTTTATAGTATTTTGAGATGATGTATCGCTCACACCAGACAGTTGTCTGACCCGAGGTTTTAAGCTTGGCTTCTTATTATCTCGGGTACTTTTAAATGAGTAGACTTGGGACAGCATGTTTGGATAGCACATGGAGTTGTACAGAGTATGAGCAATAGGCTGCACTTTCATATATCTATACTTTGGAGCTTACCATCACTTATATTCCACTATGCAGTACTGTGGAGCTATGTCAGTACTTGTATTTTGAGAGATAGTTATAGAATTTATTTTGGAGATTTGGATGTATAAACTCTTTATTTCAGTTTTTGTATTGTCTGTGAACCTAATGCACTCTGATGTTTTTATTTATGGTTCATTTGATTATATTACTACCTTGCATTTTTTACATCTATGTTATTATATTATATCTTGTCTGTGCGCTGTGAGATGTTCTATAAGTTTTATATTTGGAATTTTCACTACTTAACATTCTTGGCTGTTGTCCTACATCAGCCGGGTACCCCCACGGCACATCATACAAGTATATTTGGTACTGTAGGTGTAGGGCGGTCGTCACAACTATTAGTTTTCTCAATCCATCTAAAAACCTATCAGGCACACTCATGCCATAAAACTGACAATTCAATGTTTTTCCGTTCCTATAAGGGTACTAAGATACTCCTGTGATAGGAGAAAAATAATAACGGTCTTCATTCCCATAAGGATACCGAGATATCCCCATGACTGAAGAAAAATCATAACGGTCTTCCATTCCTATAAGGATGCCAAGATATCCTCGTGACAACAAAAAACAATAGTTAGCATCCCCGCTCGATTCACGGATGCGTAACCAAAATTTTAGCCTTGATGTTGGAAAAGCCCTACACATTAAAGTTATTGACCTAGATAGCTGAAGGGCTTAATCAGCTTCAATGCAAAGCGCTACCTCGACACCAGTCCATATATATTACATCTTGTTTATAAACATCGAATAGTTCATTTCTTTTGATAGTTCTGGGCATCCTAACAAAATCTAGTCTTTCATATCCCCTGGATGCAATTCTACTCACATAATGGTTAGGAAAATCATACCCACTAATAGAATATCCCAATTTAGTCATCGGTTTAAAATCCTCGAATGTTATAAGAATTTTGGGATATTTTATGAGCGAGCATGTCCACACTTCACATAAACGATAAAATAATTAATCAAGGAAGGTACATAATTGAATATATAATTCATCATCAGCCATACAAATATATTCTCGTTATAGTCATTTACACATAAATCACATATAAGCCATGTAATTATTTCATAAAACTCAATATATTTGGGCTAATCTTACTTTTTCCTTCTTAGAAAATCTTATTGTATGAGTATCTAAAGCCAACAAGTCCATTCTTTGTTTGTTGGAAAATCTTTGCCTAAATCTTAATAATGTGATATCGAATATGTAAAGCAAAGTTATCGCATCTTTAAAGCTAACACATGTATAAAGCTATCACATATCGACCATGCCATCACAAGTATAAGGCTATCGCATGTATAGCTATCGCAAGTATAAAGCTATTGCATGTATAAAGCATTGCATGTATAGACAGTATGTTGTAGTCATTTTTAGTATTATTTTCCAGTGGTAAAATAAGATCAGTTATCATATCAATAACATTAAGAGCATAAGAATACAGAAATTTTCATATAAACATTTTTCAGTTATTTATATCATGTTCATTAAATAACCACATGATTACATCCTTTAGATAAAATATAATACTTACAAAATATAATTCCACGAGTGCATATGACAATGCCCCTTGGATGATCAGTCTTATAACTACGGACAGTTATGCAACCCATCTAGAAACAAAGCGATTATATTATATAGCGGAAACAAACATAGACTGCTACTAGCTTGCCTCCTTCATGTCTTTGGAAGCTTTATTCGTTTTAAACCAAAAATTACCTACAATTGACCTAATCAAATGTGTAACCGAGAGTTTCGGGGGAAATTGAAAAATTCGGATCAGACAAAATATCTGGAGTGAAAAATATTGGTACATCCTAATAAATATAGGTACATAGGGAGGCCATACTGCTAAGCAGGACGGATTCCCACTCACTAGTATCTTACAACCAAATTCAAAACATAACACAAATTGGATAGGACGACACAGGCCTAATGCATTGTGCTTTGCTCATCCATTGGCAACCATACTGGTTACAATATCACATAAACATCATACAAAATAGGTCAAGTATGAATAGTCCAGTATTTAATAAGGTCTAAGGGTTACACATTCCCAGATTTTCTCATCCCATAATGTGTTAATACATCGATATAGTTTTCCCAGGGTAACCACATTAGTTTTCCCAAGGTAACTAAAAACCTATAAGGCTGACTCAAGCCATATACTAGAAAATTCATTGGTATTCCATTCCTATTATAGTACCAAGATACTCAAGTGACCAAAGAAAAATAAAAATAGACTTCCATTCCGATAAGGATACCAAGATATCCCAGTGATAGAAGAAAAGTAATAAGGGACATCCATTCCCGTAAGGTCACCAAGATGTCGCTGACAACAGAAAAACAATAGTGAGCGTCCCCACTCGATTAAAGGACGCATAACCAAAATTTTAGCCTCTATGTTGTCAAAGCCATATGCATTAGAATCGTTGGCCATGATAACCAAGGGGCTTAATCGGTTATAGTGCAAGCACTTCCGCGACACCAATCCATATAACTTAAATCTGGTTTATAAACATCGAATACGTCATTTCCATCGATCAATTTCAGGCTTCCCAACACAATTTGTTCTTCCATATTCCTTAGATGTAATTTTACTTGCATAGGATTTTAATATGACCATATGCGCTAATGGAACAACCCTACTTGGTCATCAATTCCCAATCCCTATATTCATAATTCTTTGATGATATCATACAATTGAACATGTCAATAGTTTGCGTATATGGTAATAACAGTGACCAACGGACGTAATTGACCATATAATTCATCATCAACCACACAGATATCATGATAGCCATTTACATATAAATAATATACAAACAAACATGCAGTTTATTTCGTGTAAACTCAATAAATTTTGGCTAATTTTCCATTTTCCACCTTTGAAAATCTAATTGTTTATGTTTTTAAACTCAACAAAACCATCCTTGGTTAAGCCCTACCTAATACTGAACAACGTGCCATCGAATGTTTTAAGTAAAGCCATTGCATCTTTAAAATTAACAAATTAACAAGGCTATCGCATGTGTAGCTATTGCAAGTATAAAGTTATCGCAGGTATGGTTATCCCTAGTATAAAAGTATCACATGTATAACTATTAGAAGTATAAATTTATCGTATGAATTCCTACAGCGCTTCTAAAAGCATAACTACTGCTTGTCTAGATCATGTGCTATCTCTGGACCTTAAGCTATTGTATCCCTTGATCATGTGTTATTGTGTCTCTAGATCACATGATATTGCTCCTCTAAAAATATAGCTATCACACTTATAAAAATTCATAGTTATTGGCAGTAAAAAATAGTGCTATCGTACTAATAAAAATACATAGTTATCTCAAGTATATAATAGTGCAATCACACATATAAAAATTCATAGCTATCAGAATTATAAAATAGTGCTATTGCACTTATAAAACTAATGTTATTACACCTTTAAAAATAAATCTTGTAACACTTTTAAAAATTTGCTATCGCATAAAAATTAAGTGATCGCAACCATAAAATGGCAATTATGTAATTATCATTACAATTGATTTATTTCCTTTTAAACCAACTACTTTTCACCAAATTTTTGTATATGTTAAATTTCTATTCGTTAGTCAAAATCTTTACAGAATCTTGTTATGAATTTCAAAGAAAATTTCTCTTTCTTTTAAAACATTAATTAGTTCAATGATAATTAATAAAATGCAATTTAAAATTCAATTTTCCCGATCACTAAACAAACCGTATCAATTTGAAAGTGAATGGGAAAAATCCCTAAAAATAGAATTTTTTATCTTCGAACATACATAAAAAATTTCAAAGTGAAATAATTATTTTTCATAGTTTAAATAATTAAAACCCATTATTAAATCTTTTTTCAACTTAGAAAATTCATAGAAAATCCATACTAATTAAGAAAATTATGTAATTAATAACCCATCTCTAGATTAAAGTTACAAATAACATATCAAAATATCGACACATTAAGAGGTCATTGACATTGTATTTCAATCCAGAAAGCATTTGATTAATTCCATAATTCCTCATGTGATTTTCATAATTCCTTCAAACGAATATTTCAACCAAAACCATGCTTAGCATCATAAAACATTTCAGGTTTCATCAACATCCAAAAATAAAAACTAATCAAAAGTTTAAGATGATAACATTATCCACCTTGGTTAGTTAAGTGTGGATTGATTTTTGTACGCTTCAGTTACGAACAAATTTTCAAAGTCTCATGGCAAACTCAAACAGATGAATTAGACTTTAGAATGATGAAGGAATAACTCTAGAGACTTGGAAATTATCAAGGATGAATAAATGAAGGAATACAAAAAGTTTTGTGGAGTTTGCAACCTACAATTCAGGTCAGCACCAACCTGAATTAACCACCCTTAACTTGATTTTGTGACTTGATTTGACATGAGTTCGGTGAGGGAAGCTATGACATGTGGGAAAATGAGCTTAAGGTGCCCAAATTCAGATCAGTACCGATCTAAATTCAGGTCTCGGTACTGACATGATTTTCTTCTTGGAAATCGTGATGGATGACTCAATCTCCAGCTTGAGTGTTCGGATCTGGAGATTGGGACTTGTTTAGAGCGAGATTGCGAGATCTATGCTGAATTTAGCTAGTAAATACGAAGCTACTTGTAACCAGAGAAGGATTTTTAACACTTTGATTCTTTTCTGTCTTCTTCTTCCCCAAACACTCCCAAATCTTAGATCTACTGGATTATGGTTGGATTTGAGTTGTAATCATTATATTCCAAAGAGAATCAATTAGATAATAAGATTAAAGTAGACGTAGACCGGAGTATTTGCCGAACCACTATAAAAGTGCTTGTGTGTTCTTGTTTCTTTTGATTATTCTGATTGATTTACACATTTTTGGTGCTTTCATTGGATATCGAGGTGTTTTTCCATTTTCTAATTCAACATTTTTGGTCTTTCAGTGAGAAAGAGCTACAGTTGAAGACTTGAAAATTGGATCTGAGGTTTGGAAGAGATGAGGAGGCCTTCTACCAGCGCAATCACATGACCAAGTCAACCCGTGCATGGGGGCAACCATGAGGTGTTCTTAAGTTCAAATCCATTCGTCTATATGACTAGAGAAGAGATGGAGAGGATGATGAAAGAGATGCAATACAGAGTAATGAATCGACAATAGGAAATACTAGATGGATTTGTTAGAAGGATGGATCAATAAAGAATAGCCAGAGGAGCTGGAATTTAAAACTAAAGACCAGAAACCAATGTAGGAGCATCTAGAGTTGGAGTTGATCCAAATGGAATCGAGCCCCCACGATAGGAACATATCGAGACCGACATAAATCAGGTCATTACCCACATGAATTTATTGGAGGCACGGTTGTTTTGAGTTTAGGGCGAGCTAGGATGTCGATGGCGAACAATGCTGGAGCTAGAAATGCAAATTAGAACACGAATGCAGAACAACCGAAGGAGTATGTACTGGAGTTTCCCGATAGGAATAGGAGGCAAAATGTAGCTATGGATCAAAGACCTACACTACATAACAATGACCGAATAGCTAAGATGATTAGAAGAATAGTGAGAGGTGGATCTCCAAATCAAAGATTGGAAGACGTGAATAGAAATCCATTTACCCCTAACATCCCGTATATGAGGAATCCGCCCAATTTCAAGCTATCAAAACTTGAATTGTACAACGGAAGGATAGATCCGACCATTCATCTGATGTGATACATTCAACATATAGAGATGTTGCGTGCATCTGAAGAGGTAATAGGGTGATGCTTCCCATTATACTTGACAGAGTTATCAGGTATGTGGTTTGGGCGGTTAGAGAATGAGTCCATAAGCACGGAGGCCAGATTGGTGGATAGGTTCCTGATACAGTTTGAAGTTCATGTTTCTTGATCGAAGCATGTTACGATGCTTTCAAGCATGAAGCAAAGTGTTGAAGAGACCATGGGGAGTTATTTGACAAGGTTTAACATTACGGTCGCCATAATCAATAAGCTGAATCCATCGATAGTCCTGATGGCTGCAGTGTTTGGAGCCGCGGGCAAGACTGACTTCGAAGTGGCATTGGAAGTGGACCAATCGATGGATCTCATGAAGTTTTATCATGTGGCTGAGAGATATCTGCATCATGTGGATGCTTAAGCTGATGATGCTGAGGTTCATACCATTGATTAAGGAGGACTGTCCAGAGCAGGATATGGTAGAGACAATGGAAAGCAAAAGTCTAATAACAGCTCCGAAGGACCGAAGCGACAAAGGAGGGAACACAAATTATCTTCTTATGCTAATCTAACTAAAACCCCAAAGATGATTTATCTCAATTCTAGGGGATAGATCTCCTACCGAAAGCCAGGGAACCCACAAACGTGAGAAAAGGTGTGGAAGGTTTTTCATTTTCCATGAGAAGGATGGTATGAGACGAACGATTGTCGATACCATCATGATTTGATAGAAGAGCTGTGTTTGGAGTAACCAGCTACAACAGTACCTAAGGAACCAAACTGCAGTGGTGCAGCCAGAGCATCCACCATCTGCAGCAAACTCATCAAGGCATGCCCGTGGATCTAGGTCGAGATTGGTAATCCTATGATCGTGATGGACGGGAGTCAAGTTTGATTCACATGTTTTGTTTTTAGTTTTGGATAAATAAGACAATAATAACCTCGAGCAGCTTACACATGTACGGGATCTTGATTGATCTCTAGGCACGCTTTGAGTTGGATGCCTGCGATGGATGTTTAGGACATTTTTTTGTTGCATTTATTTAAATATTTGAATTTTGAAAACCACTGAAACATGGTGGTTGATATTGATTGAACATGGTAGTCCTGTCTGGAGAGACAGGGCAATGACCATAAGATGTAAGTACCCTTGTTAGAGTGCAAGTGGATTGGACTTATACAAATAGCTAGCACCCTCACCGATGAGTGAGTGGATGGGTTAGCTAGGAAAGTAAGTCCCCTCGCCAAAGAGTAAGCGAATGAACTTGCTTAAACTTTGGACCCCCTCACCGGAGGCCAGTGAGAGGATTGGACTCAGTATGGATCCGGAGAGATCAAACCCTAAATTGGATGTTGGATGATCCAGAGAGATCAGACCATAGATTGGATGTTGATTATGCAATCCGAAGAGATTGAGACTTTGCCTTAGGACTAGGATGCCTTATGATATAACTATTGATTTATGATAACTTAACCCCAAGCAAATACGGGATGACCATCACATTGATATACCTGATGTGATAACTCCAAATGAAAACCAAATGATTATGATTTATAACTAACACTTAAGCAAGGACTAGAGTCCTTAGCTATAATGGTCTAGAATAACCTTTGGTTTGTAGGTGAATCCGAATGAACCGGATGATTCACTACGATTGGGGCCGAAAAATAGCCGAAGAGGTCGACTAAAAATGATTGATCAATCTTGATACTTGTTCTTGAGCAAAGCACACCGTACCTTCATATGGCGTGCTTTAAGGGGCAAGTGTTATAACCAAAATTTCTACGGTGTTAGAGCAAAGTCAAACGGATGAATTAGACCTTAGAATGATGAAGGAATAACTCTAGAGACTTGGAGATTATCAAGGATGAAGAAATGAAGGAATACATGAAGTTTTGTGGAGTTTGGAGCCTACAATTCAGGTCGGTACCAACCTGAATTAACAACCCTCGACTTGACTTTATAACCTGATTTGGCAAGAGTTCGTGAGGGGAGCTAAGACATGGAGGAAAAATGACATTGAAACGCCCCAAGTCAAATTGGTACAAACATGAATTCAGGTCAACTCTGAAATGGTTTTTTCTTGGCAATCATGTTGAACGACACGATCTTCATGCCCGAGTGTTTGGATATAGAGATTGGGACTTGTTCATAGCGGCATTGTGAGATCTATGCTGAATATTGCTAATAAATATGAAGCCACTTGCAACTAGAGAAGGAGTTTTGACACTTTGATTTTCGTTATCTTCTTCTTTCCAAACACTCCCAAACCCAAGATCTACTGGATGGTGTTTGGATTTGAGTTGTAACTTTTATATTCCAGAGAGAATCAATCAAATAATAAGTTTAAAATTGACATAGGCTGGAGTATTTGCCGAATCACTACAAAAAGTGCTTGTGTGTTCTTGTTTCTTTTGATTTTTGTGATTGATTTACACAATTTTGGTGCTTTCATTTGATATCGGGGTGTCGTGCCATTTTCAAGCACAATAGCTTCTTTCTTTAAGCTCTATCTTCTTCTTTTTAGTGGAGAAAATAAATAGAGGTTTTTCATTTTCTTTTGTCTTCTATATTATGAAGCGTGGCCGAAATTATATGAGATAATGAGGGGGAGTTATAGAAATAAAATAAACGCCTTATCCCTTTTTCCTTATCGTCTCCTAAATTAGTTAAATCTTTTAATTTATTTCTTTAGAAAAAACCGATACTTCATTTAAATGTTAAAATTCGAACTATATAACTACAGAAAATCCCCATACTTATTCCACCTTCCCACATTATTATTTAATTATCAATTATTTAAATTCTAGAATAGTATGCCATAAAAATAGGGGCGTTATAGTATCAATATTATATGATTGTTTTAGTTGCTTGATTATGGTCATGGAAACGATACTATTAAAATGCTATTGATTGTAGACTAAACCAACAGCGCGAATAAACCCCAAAAATGAAAATTATAGGGGTTGTCTATTAAAATGATTTATTAGCATGTTAGTATCATATACTTAAAAATATGTTCTCACTCGCAAGACTTATGTCTGACCCTCTCTATATCTGTCTTTTTGTACCCATCTATAATTGGTTAATAAGGTCTAGGAAGTGCATTAGGTGAGAAGATATCGGTGGAGACTCCATGGAGCCATACCATTTATATTATTTTTATAGCTAATACTATTCTAGTATTGTTAAAATATGTGGAACAACTTATCATGAAGTGTTATTTTGTTTTGAATGTAACAATGCTTAAGTTTATTTCTATTTTTTTCGGGTAGTTTGTTTATGTTATATAATATTTTATTTTCTTCCTTTATGTGATCTGAAGGTGTAGTTTAAATGTAGATAGCTCTATATAATTTTTATATCATATTTTACCCCGACGGTCCACCATTTACTACCTTCGAGATTTGAGCACCGACTGGGATGTACGATTAAAAAGGTAGTGGTTGGTTGGTTGTTACATGTTGGCCTATCCAATGCATACACTTTTGCTTCCCTTAAATCTGGACAATCCTTCTTCTTATGGCCTAGCTTGTCATGATTAAAGAACTTGAGCGTAGTTGGTCACTTAACGCATAACACCCTTTAAGCCCACTATTATAGTATGTGACTTGAAAACATCCTTCGTGTTCTCCCTTCCCGAGCCTTTCCTTTTTGTCGTTGACCCTTCTTACCCTTTTAGTATAGGTTGAACTTCTTTCTATATAGGTGACTTCATAAATTTTCTTTCTATTTATCTAGGAATTTCCCCAAATTCTTTCTCTTAGTATACTTAAGCTCGTAATGGCTCACCATATCTACCACTTCATTTAATGGAAGTTCCAAACGAGCATTCGTTCTATCAGTCAAATCCAACCTCAACCCCATACTAAACTACTCTACCTTCTTCCTTAGGGTTCTAATCAGATCGGTCCCTAACTTGCATAAAGCATCAAACTTCTGCAAATATTTCGGCTTAGTCATTCTTGCCTATTCTAGCTCTAAAAATGCTCAAAACATTATCGAAATCTTTGATCCTGAAATGCCCTGCTCCTTAAATATATCCTTAAAACTATCCCATGTTATTTCTAGCTAGAGGACTTCAGCCCTTACGGTATCCTATTAATTAATGGCTAAACCTTTAAGTTGTCTCAACACCAACTTAACCTTTTTGGCATTGGTATATCCCAAATCCTCACAAATTTGGTCCCACGTCCATCACTAATTATTTATCTCTAAAGCTTATTAATTCCACCAAACATCTCTCCCCTAGGGCTTCGACTATCCTGATTCATCTTAGCAAAGCCCTCCTTTGCAGTTGGCAATGGGCCTCTAGGTACATTTGGGGGTTGTGGTGGGACTTGCTGAAGTGCTTGTTATTGCACTAAGTTTGCCATAAACTTCTGAAAAAGTTTATTCACATCCACAACTCCCATAGCTAGATCCTGCATTTGTGGACTTGTTCTACACTTTCTTCTTTCCTTATCTATTTATCTGCATACTTGCGGTTCCTTTACTAGTGTTTTCCCATGCATCCTTAATGTCAATCGTCTGCTTCTTGCCTCTATTCCTTCTTTTTGCACAAGCAGGGTCTCATTAGAAACGGAAGAAAAGAGTGTGAAAGAAATAGTAGATGGCTAGATAAATCCATCTACATATCTATATAAAAAATACAAGTAATTTATACACTTTTCCCAAGGTGTTCGTTTTCTACTTGGATTTCTACTTAGCTCTATTTTACTTAAATGTCCCATAACCTAAGCTCTTTACCACATTGTACATACTCCTTTTCGAGACATGAAAATGAACACCGATGATTTTGCAGTCACCATTAAAATTATTTCTAAGCAACAAAATGGGATCGATTTTTTTTAAAAAACATTAAGTAAAATTGCGACTAGATGATTTTCATTACACAATTTGTCTTTATTTTGTACCCCAATTCATGCTCATGTAGGGTTAAATATAATAAGAAAACTTAGATATTAATGTCATACCCGACATATGAAGATGTCAGCGTGCACATCAAACTAGTTATAACATGGTTTTACAACGGTGGAATTAAAATAAAACTTTAATATTCACAAAGCTTCCCGCTACATCTTTAGAGATTTTATTCATCCTTAAAATTGCTACCTGGCTAATCCTATAAACTCGGCCTACTCGAATGTGTATATATGAGTTTATGGAGAAAACAATGATAAAAACTTGGGTCAGAGCTAAAGCCTGGTATGAGTTATATTTTACCCAAATACAATGCGTAGAGAGACTATACGGCTTAAAGAAATCAGTTTTTCGCTTGTTAATCAATCACGTCAAGTCATGTAGTATAACCATCATAGCATGAAAATAATCGTGTAAACAACATATAAACAAAGTATCCCTTACACTTAGCATCGTATCGTCAAATATGCACTATAGCCATCACTTCTACATTGCGACTCAGGCCTTACAACATCACTACTCGATAATGTTATGTTTTAAACATTATTGGTTGCCACATAGGTCTTACACCATTGATCATAAACAATGTCATGTTTCGACATTATTGGTTTCCATACAAGCATTACACTATCATTCCTAAAAAATTGATTTTCAACATTTTAGGTTATCATATAGACCCCAATGTTCCAAGATATTGTTGTGTTTTAATATTATTAATTGCCACATAGGCCTTACACTATCGTTCCCAAATAATGTTGTGTTTTAGCATTATAGGTTGTCACATTGGTCTTACAACATTGTTAATCAAAATGATATATTTTTGTCATTTCGATTTACCCATTCATAAATTCTATCCATTATACCCCATAGCATAAATTATGGCATCAACCTATAATTATAAGTTTTATTACCTTGCACTTTCAAAATTCATGTAATAAAAATTCAACTACCCATCATTGAAAGTGGTTTTGCAAAATTCTTGTGTGATTGCATAAATAAAAAAAATGGTATCAGCTCCATAGCCATTATCGGTATAAGCTAGAGCTATTGACCCTCTAGCTACCGCATATATAAGCTAGTGCTATCGACCCTCTAGCTATCGCATGTTGTTATCCCGCTTTTGAACTCAAACAATAACTTGGAGAGTTAGAACCCTTGATTGCTCTTAAGAGAAACTAGAAGCTAGGAAGGAAAGGTCAATAAAAAATTCAACTGGAATCGTAACAGTCGGTGTTGATACTTACTCATTATAGAAATGTACTTAGTCATTTTCCAAATGAACCAAGAAGTGAAAAGTAAAAGATGGAATCTACATGTCTTAGGCACAACCCAATACCAACTTGTGAAGTCGTATGGTAGATCGGCAATGCACTAAGCCAAGAAATGGTAGACAAGCCAAGAATAAGGCAAAAAAACAAAGTCATATAACTCGATTCTGAGTTATGCCACCACTCAGTAGCGAGTTACCATCACTTGCAATGTTGGCCACGATCCCCTACCTGAAGCTTCATGCCAGATGTGGAGAACGCGGGGTGCTTATTTCGATGACTTTTTTGATGGTTTTTGTCTATAAATAGAGGGAGAGGTGCAAAGAAAAGGGTATCTTTTTGAATCTACTCTTCGATTACTTTCTTATCTGATTTAACCCTGAAACTTGGTTGGATCCTAATTTGAGTTGTAGGCAAATGAGTTGTAAAATCATCCTTGTAAAAGAAAGCTATAATCTGTAACAAAGTTGACAATGGACTTAGGCTATCGATTATGACTGAACCATTATAAATCTTGTGTGTTCTTACCTCATTTTAATTTCTTATTTTTCTAATTTTCATTAATTAATCGATCGGGTGTATATTGCATTTTTGGTAAAAACATTTTGGTGCTTTCACTAAGAAATTTTGGGATTCTCAATTGTAGATCTACCTCAGAACTTTGGATCTAGAGATTTGGTATTGGAAGATCCGTGTTTACTTAGATTTTAAAGATGGTCTATCACTGGATCTAGAAGTGATGGCACCTATGAAGGATAAGGAGAATTTAACTACCTCAAGTCCCCTCAATAAAGTTGAGAATGAGGAATTTCAACATGGAGAGGAAATGGATCTTCCCACTCTTACTAAAATCTCGAGTGCACCAGAGGTAGTGACAACAGTGAAGTTAGATATGATAATGTCTGAAATGCATAAAAAGATGTTAGTGAGTCAAAATCCTATTTTAAATGAGATGGAGAGAAGTATTGCTATAATGACTCAGCAACCCCAAGGGTAGAAGAAGAGCCATAGAGAGTCATCATCTTTTTACTCGAAAGAAAAAAGTTCTTCTTCATCGGATAGGAATTGGAGAGATTGAAAGTAGAAGATAAAAATGGGAGAAGCTGGGACATCAAAAATGGGACTTAGAAAAGCCCAAGTTGAACAATAACAACTTGATACTGAACCAGCATGACTCGGTACCGAGTTATCAAGGGGAGTGGATATTGATGATTTTGATGGTGAGCTTCATGAGGAGGTTGCTGTTGGTCTTAAGGGAGTTACAAGGTGAGAATGGTGGTGTTCATATGGATACTGCAAAACCATCCAGGAAAGAACGACGATAATGGGAAATTGACGAATGGCTCTCCTAGAGACAAGGAAAATTAGACATCAGGCAACTAACCGGGAATTTTTGCGGAGTCACATAATCGAGGATGTTCCGATGATCACTGACCAACCGCCTATACCAATCCAGAGTACATAGATGATATGGTGAGAAGGCTACTGAATCAAAATCAAAATAGAAGTAATGACGATTGGGGTTTGTCACCTAGCAGCAACCTATTCACTGATATTATATTATAGGAAAACTATCCCTGGAAGTTTGTTATACAGCCGATGTCATATTACAAAGGAACGACCGATCCGAGACAACGTCTTTTGAAATATGAATGGAACATGGACGGTGCCAAATCTACGAATGTAGTGAGATGTAGATGCTTCCCTATATTTCTTAAAGGGGTGGCTACAACGTGGTTCACTTGGCTCGTGTCGAGGTCCATATCTTTCTCTAAATAATTGGAAGAAAGTTCATGGAGCATTTTAGGCTCCATATAGCTCGATCCAAGGATGTGATGCCCTTGTTGAACACTCATTAGTGCTTCGGAGAAACTCTAAAAGAACTCTAGAAGTGAGTTAAAGATGATGTGAATGAAGTTAGTAATCCGAAAGAAGATATTATAATGATGGCTTTGATCCAGGGAATTTAACCTAACATGGAATTTGGTAGATGGCTAAATAAGAAGTTGCCACCTACTATGTAGGATTTTAGCCATAAAGCGTCATAGTTTTAGCATTTGGAAGAGGTAGACCTGGGCGTTGGACTAGTCGGTGGTTGAATATTGAATGTTATAGTACAAAGTAACATTTCAACTAAGAAATATGTGATAGCGCTGGGAATGTCGCTGGGAATGTGGGGAATAGAATCCAAAGAGAATGAACCAAGGTGCTGGTGGAAAGAAGCCAGACAAAATGAAACGTCACAGGTATACGAGGCCCGAAGATTACACCCCATTAAATGAATCTATTGAAAGCATTTGCCTTGCTATGTAAAGAATGGAAAATTATTGGATGCCTCCTCAGTGGGAGGCAACTGAAAACGAAAGGTGCACAGGGAGGTATTTTTGCTTCAACGAGATATATAGGCACAATACCAACGAGTACAACATCTGAGGGATATAAATGAAGACTTGATCAAGAAAAAGAAATACAGTAGTACTTGAAAGACCCGTAGGTTGGTGGGCAGATAGATAATTAACCCTAAGGGCAGATGACCCAACATAATCGGGCTGGGCCTAGTTACGATGGACTTAGGCAACCTGAAAATAGGATTGTGATAAACACTATTACTGGAGGACATCATCCAGCTGAGAAGAGCCGAAATGTGATGGAGAGTTGTGGTAGTTCTTTGAAGCATGTGGTTCAGGAGGCTTGTTTCGTCCTGGAAGACGGAACTCCAAGAAATAATAAAAGATGATGTGTGTTGATATTATTTCAGAAGTAAGGATGTTGATGGGGTAGAAGCGCCGATGCTTGACCCTATAGTGATTATGGCCATTGTTGGGCCGACGACCTTGCATCGAGTTCCGATTAACTGTGGGAGCTCGGTTAGCATTTTATTTAGGAAAACTTTTGGCCAGATGAAGATTAGTGGAAAAGACTTGAAGCCACGTATGCTACGTATTCAGGGATTAACTGGAAAGGCTGCAGAGCTTGTCGATTTTGTTGATTTATCGATTGAGTTGGGTGAAGGAGACCGTAAGATGGTGCGAGTGTAGATGTTTATGGTGATGTTTATGGTGATTGAAACGTACTCAACTTACAATGCTTTCCTGGGCTGATCGACCCTTGCTAGTTTTAGAGTGGCCATTGCCCGTACCATAGTGCTTAATGGTGAAATTTCCCACCGAGAATGGATAGGCTATTCCAGGGGATTAAAGTACTCTGCATGAGTGTTACATTGCAAAGCTCAAAGTTGGGAAATCATGTGAAAAAGGAAAAGGTGCAGAGAAGGTCTCTGCATCTAAAACCATCAACGCATACCAAACACTGCCTAAGCCCTGGCTTGGGCACCATAGTAAATTTCACAAGCCTATGGAGCCAAAGAAAGAGCCAGAGGATGTGAAGGAGGCACTGATAGCGCTAACGATTAACATCCCGATCGATGATGATGACCCTGCTTGAGTCCTAAAGATTGGGTCTTAGCTTGGCATGAAGATGAAGCAGTTGGTAGGGTTTATCTCAGGAAACCTGAATGTGTTTTCCTAGACACATACCCATATGTATGGAATATCATTGGTTATAGCATGCCATACATTGAATATGGACCCACGGTACCCTCCTATGAAGCAGAAGAGGCGAGACCTGGGTCTGGAGTGATCCGCTACATTAAATGAAGAAGTAGATAAGAAAAAGGCGAATGGCTTTATCTGCGATGCTATATACCTTGAATAGATATTGAATCTTGTGCTAGTTAAAAAGCTAAATGGACGAAACTGCCGATATGAACTATAATCCTTCATGGATGCATACTCTGGCAAGATAGCAATGCACATTCCAGATCAAGAGCACACCGATTTCATCATTGATTTGGGATCATATTATTATCAAGTAAACCTGTTTGGTTTGTCGAATGTTGGAGATACTACCAGCGATTGATAAACATGATGTTTAAAGATCAGGTCGGATGGATAATGGAAGTTTATGTAGACGATATGCTTGTGAAGTCACAACGACTGATGAATCATATGTGTGACATCTTAAGGATGTTCGATGTGCTTTGAAAGTACAGGGTTAGACTTAATCCATTGAAATGCTCTTTCAGAGTCCCATCGGGAAAGTTTTAAAGTTTCTTGTAAACTCAAGGGGATTTAAAACTAATCCAGAGTAGGCAAAATCATTGAAAGATGTTAGTGCCCTGAGAATAAGAAGGGAAATGCATAGCTTGAACGAAAAGTTCACTGCACCAAGTTGATTTGATTCAAAGGCGATGGATAAATGTTTACTATTCTTTGATGCCCTTAAAAAAGAAAAAGACAGTTCATCTGGATGAAGGAATATGAGGAAGCTTTCTAGAACCTATTAGGTCATTTGGAGAGACCGTCGTTCTTGTTAATTGGAAGGAGAAGATCTATTTGTTTACTTGGCAGTATCTCCTCATTCACTAAGAACGGCCTTGGTACGTAAGGAATCTTGAATCTAAAGGCTCCTATATTATATAAGCAAGCGGTTCACCGAAGTTAAAAACAATTACCTAAAACTAGAGATGCTAGCATGTCGTCTGCCGATTGCTTCAAGGAAATTGCGACCATAATTCCAGGCTCACCCGATAAAAGTACTAACTGATCAGTCTTTGAGGCAAGTGCTACATCGACTCGATACTTCTGGAAGATTACTGATGTGGAATATTGGGCTGAGCTAATATGACATAACCTACCATCCTATGAGGGTGATACGAGGAAAGGCATTAGCTAACTTTATCGTTGAGAGCTAGGAGTTCTTTGACAACCGAGAGTATTGAATGGCATACCGATAACTATTTCACAAACGAGTTGGGTCATGACCAAAAGAGGAGTCATTGCAAAGGAATGAGGCCGCTGAACTGGGGACTGCCTTCTTCTAAGAGGCTGGATGGAACAAGAAAGATTCGCTTTCAGCACCATTGGGGTTTTGGAGTTCGCCCATTCTCTTGTGGATGAAGCTGGTGCTCATTGTTCTCATAGTAAGAAGAGTCAACCAGGGAAAGTCCCATTAGGAAGTGCAAGGTGCACAACAGATGACTTCCTTAGTCTAGTTCGAATGGAAGAAGATGTTGCCTGATTGGTACAACGGAAGGTGCACATGGACGGAGCATCCAATGAACATAGTTCTTAGGCATGAGTAATCTTGGTAACCCCGGAAGAGTGAACGATATGCTACACTCTGAAGCTAGAGTTCTCGGCAACGAATAATGAAGTTGAGTAAGAATCATTAATCGCGGGACTTGGTATAGCAAAAGAATTGGGAGTCAAAATACTGCATATATTCAGCAACTCTTAGCTGGTGGTTTGCCAAGTTAAGAAGGAATTTAAAGCCAAGGGAGTGAGACTTTCCCCTTACCTGATGAAGGTTTTGGAACCATCGAATAATATTAAATACTACACGATAACACACATCTCGGAAAGGAGAATATAAAGGCCGATTCACTAGCCAAACTAGCCAGCTCTGGAGATGTGCAGCTTATAGGGCTCATTCTAGTTGATATTTTGTCGACTCCAAGCATTGACCAGATGGATGTCGATTGGATCTTGAAGGCATGGAAGATAAAAGGTCATGGATGACTCTAATAAAAAAGTACTTGCTTGAGGGAACTCTCTCAAGGGGAAGGAAACGAACGATGAAAACTCTACATAAGGTACCATGATTTATCATGCAAGAATGAGTACTATACATGATAGGATTCTCTATTCCCCTACTACAATGTGTCACCAAAGATGAAGCAAAGAAGATCCTCATCGATGTGCATGAGGGAAGCTGTGGTGATCACGATAGAGGGCAGATATTGGCGAGAAAGGTTATGGATACTTTCAGCCAACTATCAACAGAGGCGTGGCTACTTACACTAAAATATGTGAATGGTGCACAAGGTTTGCAAAGATACCAAGAGCGCCATCCATAGAGCTTACATAAATGGATAGTCTATGGACATTTGTGGTTTGTGGACTTGACATGATCGATTTGCTACCGATGTCGAAAGGCAGAGCAAATTATGCTATTAAAGTTGTGGACTACTTCACAAAGTGGATTGAAGTGGAACCGCTAGCCATGGTCACTATGAAGAAAGTTATCAACTTTATGGTTAAAAGCATCATATACAAATTTGAAGTTCCACAGAAAAGATCATCACTAATAATTGAATCCAATTTGAGAGTGCCAAAATCAAAGATATCTACATTTGGTATCAAAATGAGAGGAAATTCTTGATGGTAGAACACCTGCAGGCGAATGGACAGATGGAGGCGGTGAACAAGATCATCTAATCCATTACGATGAAACATTAACAAAATACAAGGGCAACAGGGTCAATGAATCGCCGCTAGCGTTATAGGCTTATAAATAGACCCACAAGTGCATGACTAGCCATATTCCATTTGCTTTGGCCTTCAGATCCGAGGCTATGATTCTGATTGAATTATAAATCCCCTCTCATCGGAGATTTCAATATAATCCCATGATGAATGAGGAATTCTTACCTGAGTCCCTAGACTTGTCTATGAGAAGAGAGAAGAGGTTGATAAGTGGGTAGCTGCTTACCATAATTGAGCAACACAACAGTTTAAGGCCAAGGTTAAAAACCGTACCTTCGGGACATGCGATCTCATTTTGAAACTAGACTTTCCTAGTATGAGGGACTTGGTCCAAACTGGAAAGATCCCTATATGATCAAACGGAAGCTTGAAGATGGAACTCTCAAGATAGGGATAGTTGACGGGATCTTGATTTTGCGAGCATGGAATAACGAGCAGTTAATATGCTATTTCACTTATATGTATTTATGTAAATAAATGTCTATGATGTCATATTGCAGAGCCTTCCATTCTGGTGTTTATAAATAGAATTGGCTTTTGGGATCAAAGGAAATGTATTCTTAAATGCCCAACTTTATGTCATGCAAATAGTGGTAGAATTGAACATTCTACGTTTTGGAAACCCATATGTCTAGGTACTCGGAGATAGGCACCAAAAACAATTTAGATCCACGATTGGATCGCTAGAGTATAATCGTACTATAGTCATTTAGATGATTCGCCCTACACATCTGATCTTTGGTCGATGCTCGGGGATAGGAAAGGTTAGAGGGTGATGCTCGTAGATAAGCATCTGAAACACTAAGTTCTAGAGATAGGAACCATTTTGTAATTGAACTTTTTGTAGATACAACCACATTTACAGCCAGTCGAGACATGCTCAGCTGATGATCAGTGATGGTAGTCAATGAATTCATTTGTTCAACACCCAGAGTTAGGAAAGATCAAGAATGGATGTCTAGAAATAGACATCCAAAACACCATTTCCTAATGGTAGGAAATGATGTGAAGCTAGAAGCTTTTGTAACTACAACTCTGTTAATGGTCAAACGGAACCCAACCAAATATAAACAAGATATGCCACAGAGTTGGCCAAAAGAGCATGGTTTTTTAAGCCAAGGAAGAAATACTTTGGCAATGATAAATAGAAATAAAAAACTGAATAACAATGTACTATTAAGCCTATGTCGGAGCTTATTCATACACATAAAGTTATAGTCAATATCACATTGCACCGATTCAGATATGAACATAACAAGCTTTATTAAGCCAAGGACATACGCACATAGACACAAAGACAGATATGTAAAATATGATGAAATTCTTAAAAGAAAGTAACTTTATTCACATTTAAACATACCAGAAGCAAAAGCGGGGGTCTTATCTGCACAACAATAGCCTATATGCATGCACCAAAACAAAAAATTAGAGTAAAATGTTACACAAGAAAACAATATCTAGTCATTCATCCTCTTCCTCTTCCTTTTCTTATTACTTTCCGGAAAGGCCGAAACTAGTTTCTACTGGAATTCCAGTTCGTTCTTCATAAAGAAACGGCCCTAAGGATCCACATCCTAATTATAATTACTCCTCGAAGATATGGGGTCTCAGCATGAATACCAACCACAGAAAGTATGGAGGTTGGGACGATGAATGATTAGGTCGGTAATGATATTATAATTGGGAGCAGAATATCATCAACCCCCTTCGCCTTTTTAATGTTCTTTATTATTGATAGATAAGAAGTCTCCCTCTTCGACATTAACGGCCCAGATTCATGATCATGGGCCCTTGTGATGATTAAGTGTTTATCAACCTATAATATGTCAAGATCCTCCGTAGCCTCTTATTTCAGTGCATAGATCTTATTAGCCTCGAGACTTAGAATGGACCTAATCGATGAGGTTGGAATCAGAGGTGGGGTGGAGACAATGGCAGATTTAGTTATGGAAGCCTAGAGTCCTGAAGTAAGGATCCCATTTGGAAGTGGAGAAAAAACAGTCAGACCTAGAACTTGACAGAAAGAAAAATAATGGTTAGAAACATCCACGGGATCCATCTGTGACTTCTTAAACATATGATAAACTAACGAAATACCTTCGGGAGAAGTAGATAGGAATTGAAAAGGAGTCCCAGTTTAGCTCTCCTCTATATGAAGGGATTGAGAGGTGAGTTACGGGATTGATTTTGGTAGTGTAAAACTGGGGTCCTTGGGGTTATATTGAACATGAGCTGAGGATGAGCAATAAGTTGCTGCCACCGACGTTAGCATAATAGTAGAAGTTGCAAAAACCCCAAAAGAGGGAGCAACAGGTTTGAAAACATTGGATCCTGATGCGGAATTAGCGACAGTACCACAAGTGGCCGCCATTAATTCAGTCTCTGCTAGGGGCCTTCAGAGATGGGATTGGAACTATCCACCAAATCCATGGAGTTGGATTCAGGAAGGGTCCCAATAGGCATCTATGAAGAAGTCGAGGCTTCAGAAGCCAATATTGCCTGTCCCAAAGCTGAGTTTGGCCATGTTCGCTTAGAAGCAAACTATAACATCCCATAAATTTGAAAGTGAAAAAAATTAAAATAATTAAAAATAAAGTGTAACGCCCTACTATTTTCAACATCTGAAATCAATTGCAAATGCCAAAAATTACGATTGCAACTAATTTTTGATATTAAAAGAAGTGGATCGTTTGTTTTATAATTTAAATTTTCAGTAATGAAGAAAAGAAATGAGAAACCTCATAGCGGAATCAAACATCAATATAGATGAGCATCAACTCAATAATATAATAATTTTACAACATTATCACATCAATTTAATTTTCAATACATCAATTATAATTAACTCATAAATGGCATAACCATGGTATAAAAGAATTTACCAAAACTACTATTTGCAATATAGCCTTTGTCCACCTTTCCATTCCCCCGTTTTCACCTACGTACAAGCTCATACCTCTAAAAATATATATATAATGAAAGGGAAAAAGTTTCAACTATGTTTGGATTGCATCTACCATATACACTACGCTGATAGGCTCGACAACTATTGCATATGAAAAGATTGCCTACAAACCCCTTTTGAGGGATCTAGCCCATGCTGTTATGCTTCCTGCTCTTCTCCTATATCCAAACACTTGTTAGTACATAACAACCAAAGCATCCATGCAACCGTCGCAATGATCGCAACCAACGCAATGATTGTAACCATTGTAACAATTGCAAAAAATGCAAGTAGGAGACACTACTTGTACTAAACCATTACAAACAATCATCAGAAATAGGAAGCAAAAACATTAATAACACACTTAGCCATTAAACATTACAAACATTTGACAATATATAATGCCAATTCCAAACAGCAAATAAGCCAATCACAACATATATACTCACATCTACCAATTATCAACTAGTAGTAATACACCATCAGTGTAAGTATATATCCACCAAATGTGTAGTAAACCACCACATTAGTGGCACAAACACAAAGTCATCAAATGTGTACCGAACCCCTATTTTAGTAACACAAACATCAACATGGTAGAACCATAGTTAATTGCATACAACGTAGTAATAATGTCAAAATACGTCAACACATCCAAATACGATCTCATCGTCATAAACAACATATGTGATAAATGAAATCAACCATTAATCATATATTACTTCTGTTAAAAACATTATATTTACGACCATCATTTTCTCTTAAGTATTAAAATATTTTATTATTGTTTATTATAAAAGAACCACTTATTTACCTCGCAAAGAATATTAATTATTCCAAAAACGATAATATACTTCAAAATACTTTATTGCAATCTCATCACTCAAAATTCCTTAAAACATCGTATTTTCCACCAAAAATAATAATTTAGTTAAATTACTTTTCAAAGAAATACTACTATTATTTTCTATCAAAGTAATAGTTATATAATATGAAATCTCTTTAATACTATCCAAAACTAGTTTATTACTATTTATCTCAAAACTGTGAAATATTCAAAAAACCATATCATTATTTATAAATTCTCATTTTATTATATAATAATAATAAACCTTCTAATTTTGGTTAAGATATATTTTCCATTATTATTTATAATTTCCTAGAAATTCATAAATAATAACCTTATTAAGTTTCTCCCATTAATTGCATTCTTTTTCATTCTAACCACTATTATTTCAATTATTTACATTCAATAATACGATAATCAACCATAAATTATCAACAAGGCACAACATATCCAAATATTCACAGTACCTAAACAACTATCAATATATCACAACACATATCGATCCTTATATTTTTTCATTAACGGGTAAAAATTTAATATTTCAAATTCAATCGACTAAATAAGTAATACCAACGCGCTTTTTCCAACAATCTCAAAACCCAGCAAACCTAGTGTCTTATCGTCATATACTCCCATATCTCCTCCTCCTCATTATGCATGTAACAAACCTATAAGCTGCCCACTTCACCAGCCACTGCACGACGCCACACTCCACCGTTCGATGATTAGACCTCACCGTTGACACTGCGCCGTCCTCCTCTACCTTCTTCAAAAAACCCAGATGCTCCACTGCCTCTGTAACACCCCTTCAAAATGGGAATAATAGTCCCACATCGCGGAAAAACACTATAAAATGGGTGCTTATATACCAAAGCCTTCACCTCATAATAACGTCGAGGCCTTTTGAGGAACAAAACCCCACACCTTGGCTTGGCCCATGAGGCGGAGGTGACTAAGTTGGGGACAATATCTGCGTTAAGTAAGGTGCGGCCTGTTACATTGGTATCAGAGCCATAACTAGCCGGAATTGTGGTCTGTACGTGTTACAGCCACGATGCTTGAGTGGTGTTGTGTTCATGAGCCAACGAGGACGTTGGGCTCTAAAGGGGGGGGGGGAGATTGTAACATCCCTTCAAAATGGGAATAATAGTCCCACATCGTGGAAAAACACTAAGAAGTGAGTGCTTATATACCAAAGCCTTCACCTCATAACAACGTCGAGGCCTTTTGAGGAACAAAACCTCACACCTTGGCTTGGCCCATGAGGCGGAGGTGACTAAGTTGGGGACAATATCTACGTTAAGTGAGGTGCGGGCTGTTACAGCCTCCCTAGGACCCGCGTCGGTCACTAAACCTTGATCGAAAATTGGCCAATTCCGGCCATCTCCGATATGTTTTGACCGGATTTGAACCGCTATACCGATAGCCCTTGGTCCCCTCTACAAGTTACAACCTTCGGATCATCCTATAGTCGCTGTTTCATTGACGATCACCAAGCCCCAAAATTGATGGTTGAGGCTTAATTCTTAATTTTCAACCGCCTCGAATGTCGTACCCAAAAAATAACTCTTGCCATCTGTTCCATTTACCGAGAGCTCTCCAACGTTATATAATTAATTTGCTAATCACCATTAAAGAGAATTAGGGTTGATTTCAGGATTAGAGAAGAAAACTAAAGATAG
Organism: Allium fistulosum; assembly: GCA_030737815.1. NCBI lineage: Eukaryota > Viridiplantae > Streptophyta > Magnoliopsida > Asparagales > Amaryllidaceae > Allium > Allium fistulosum. The sequence goes on along the minus strand of CM060902.1, from coordinate 1,034,944,871 downwards.
AGGTGATGACTTGTGTTCCATAGCCTCATGTATATAGTCGTTAGGCTTGGTTATGGGTTGTTTATCCGGTTTGTTCCGAGACATCAATTTACGCTATTTAAACATTATAACGCCTCTACTTCGCATATCATAACTCTAAATGCATCAAAACTGTATATTAAACTGATCTTCTTGGAAAGATCTTCACAACGGTTATAAACACGTAACCCAATTCACCCTTTTATTATAACTTTATTTTTCATTAGTTTAATATTTTGCAGTGTCAAATTTGCGGGTCCTTAATTCCACTCCTTAAAAGAATTGCACCCTCACAATTTCCCAGATACAACCATCGACCAAATCTATAATTTCCATCCTGGGTTGAATCATAAATATGGGAAGCATATTAATCACAATAAACTATCTTTAATTTTAGTCCCACACAATACAATCAATCATGACACATAATAATTAACTCATAATAACTAACGCAACACACATATTATAGTAACACTTATAATTCCTCAATCATGCATCCAAACTATATCATACAAAAACAACACTCCATCAATAAAGGGTGAAACATTTCCAACCATAGTTCAACTTCATACACAAATCACAACATGCATAATGCAACCGTCCATAGCAAAAATACATAAAAAAAATTTAGGTTTTTCCAAACATGCACACATAATAAGAATATACATAAATAGATAATCAACATAGCACATTCAAGTAAAGCATGCACACACTCCAAAAAGTAATCATCACATCATCATACCTAATAATTAACACATGTGTGCTAATCCCTACGCTGATTACCCTTACACTATAATATGTATATCTTCCAACTTATTGATGAACTTCCTTATAGTCTTATCCTCATAACAAATGGTGTACCATCTCATCCCTACACCTTCCAAAATAATATATGTGTCCACTTATGGATACATCCTTAAAATAATGCTGCACTTGCATTAATTCTTGATTTCCTGATCCTTCACATAGAGTCGAGAAGTATAAACAATGACAAAGGCGAATTATACCATCACCAAGTCTTCACATCATATTAGCCATTACCAAAGTCTCAACATGACATGCATCATCACAGAAGTCTTACTTCCCCACAATCCTCATCGAAGCCTCGCTTTTCCAAGATCATCACTAAAGTCTCACTTTTCCAAGATCATTTTCGGAGTCCCACTCCATTATTACTTTCACAAAGCCCACCTTCATCATGACCTTCTCAAGCTCTCTTGGATATATGATAACTCACTCTATGACTTCTCAAGCCGACTACATATCATGTCACAATTGGATCCGGTGTTCATTCGGATACCTTTCTCATAGGTACTTCCCTCTTAAGGTAAGCCAAACCACCTCATGGTCTAAGGTACATAGGTGAGCATCCTCACATACACTTGCCTCTAGGTACATCCATCATATCTAGAGTTCTAGATGATACCTTCAACACCTAACACAATCCAAAGCATCTCATGCCCATCTACATTGCTTCACCTTGTCAAATATGCTTCCTCGGACTATTCAAGTCCTATTCATTCGATCAAATGCCTCGCGTCATTGATTCGTCAAAGTTTAAAACACTTCACTTAGTTCTTAGGATTTCCTTACATTTGGTCCACCATTTTCCCTATGTGACCTGAAGTCAACTAGAGAAAATCTCATGTCATCCACCATGATTGATTCAAATATAACCCTTATCATCTCTTTTTTTTTCCTCCAAGGCATATCCCTTGAAAAGATAACATTTGGTAACTACCTCATCATAAGTTTATTAAAATAAATAGGCATGTATCCTCCCATATAATGTACATAATCGTATCAAGGCAATCGATAAGCAACCAACAATTAAGCAGATTGAAGCAAAATAAACAATCAATAAAAATATTATGCAAGTAAAATAGTCAACTCAAAAACGCACAACATAACTAATGAAAAACCATTACCAAACAAGTAAATAGTAATAATACAATACAGATGGAATAATTTAATTCAAACAACCATGTCATAGATCATAAAACAACCATAGTCAGATGAAACAGTCAAAATGCAACTAATGTCAACAAGCAAAAGAACAACACAACCAATTCTACCAAAAAGAACAAGTAAAACTAAAGTAAAATGTCTCAACCCAATACACCAAAATAGGTAACCGTAATCTCATATTCGTACTCTTCCCTCCGGAAGGGAGTAGCTAGACATAACCACAACACATTAGGATAAGCCACACAAAATAGGCATATAATTTTACGTCATTATAACGGATTTTAAACAAACTTAAAATTCACATCATCAGGCATCCCACATCTCATGTCTAATAGCCTAGTTCAACAATCTTCAAATTGAGTTTTCCAAATAAAATACACATCCAGAATTTTATTCAAACTAAATATTTTACTTATATTCTTTTCAAAAACCCACCTTCAAACACCGTCTATCAAAAAATGTTCTTTACATAATTACAACCAAAATTTACTTCCACACAAAAGCTTTTCAAATTTCTAGGATGTTCTGTTAAACAAAATATTCAAATAAAAATGTTCCTCTAAATGTTTTGAAAAATAACAAAATACTTTCTTAATTAAAATAACTTCTTAAAAGTATATTTTTTTTATGTTCCAATACCTTTTTAGTAAAATGGATTTTTCCACAAAACATCCTCAAAACAAATTTCCATCAAGTCAAATATTTATTTTCACCTTTTTTTAAGACTTTTGTAAATTTCTTTAAGTCCAACACATACATTTTTACGTCTTAAATAAAATACCTTTCAAAATCCAAAATGTATATTTTTAATATAACTACTCAAGTCAAAATTTCATAAAAGTAAGCCCACTTTTTACGGTTAGGTTTTAATGTCACAGGTGTGTCACTTGAGTTATAACCAGCACTTAGCCCCTCCTATAATTGCTCAACTTACCACATTCCTACAGTATTTTTTTCCCACTTAAAGATCACTATAAATAACTAACATCTTAGGAAAATGTATGGCGGTTACGCACACAATCCATACACACAAAAATGTAAACATAACAAAGAATTTCTCTCATTCTATATTTTTAACCTAACAAAAAGGGTAAATTAACCTACCCTAAATGAATAAGTTTACCTAACGCTCAGGGAGTCTTTAAACCTAAGCGCTAATACCGAGTGTAATGCCCACCTATTTTCAACATCTAAAATAAATTAGAAACTCCGAAAACATGATTGCAACTAATTTCTGATATTAAAAGCAATTGATCATTAGTTTTATAATTTAATTTTTTAGTAACAAATAAAAGAAAAGAGAAACCTTACAACGGAATTGAACATCAATGTAAATGAACATCAACTCAATAATATAATTATTTTACAATATTGCCACATAAATTTACATTTCAATACATTAATTATCATTAACTCATAAATGACATTCATCCACCTTTCCATTCCCACTCTTTCTCCTACTTGCAACCTTATATATGTATTAATATATACAAATAAAAAGGAAAAAATCCAATTATTTTGGATTGCACCTAACCATATACACTAAGGTCATAGGCTCGATAGCTATTGCATAAGAAAAAACTACCTACATACCCTTTTTGGGGAATCGAGCCCACATAGTTCTGTTTCCTGCTCTTCTCATGCATCAAAATTCTTGTTATTACATAACAACCATAGCATCAATGCAACCATTTCGACCATCACAACCAATGCAACCATTTCGACCATCACAACCAATGCAACCAATGCAATGATTGCAACTAATGCAATCATTGCAAGCAGGAAACACTACTCGTACTAAACCATTCTAGTTAATCATCATAAATATGAGGTAAAAACAATAATAGCACACTTAGCTATTAAACATTACAAATATTTGAAAATACACAATGTCAACCCTTAACATCAAATAAGCTAATCACAACATACATATACTCATATATACCAATTATCAATCATTTGTAATACACTATCAATGTAAGTAGAATCCACTAAATGTATACTAAACCATTACATTAGTAGCACAAACACCAAGTCATCAAATGTATACCAGACCCCTATTTTAGTAACATAAACATCAACACAATAAAATCATAGTTAACTACATGCAACGTTGTAATAATGGCAAAATATCTCACAAACATCCGAATACGGTATCATCGTCATAAAACAACATATATGATAAATAAATTCAACCATTAATCACATACTACATCCATTCAAAACATTGTATGTACGATTATCGTTTCCTCTTAAGCATAAATCATTTTATTATTATTTATTATAAAAGCACCATTCATTCCTCAAAAACAATAATAATTCTTCCAAAAACAATAATATACTTCAAAATACTTTATTGTAATCTTATTACTCCAAATTCCTTAAAATACCGTATTTTCCACCAAAAATAATAATTTACATCAAATTACTTTACAAAGAAATAATATTATTATTTTTCATCAAAATAGCAACAATATAAATATTAAATCTCTTTAATATTTTCCAAAACCAATTCATTACTATTTACTCAAAACAGTGAAATTTTCACAAAAACAATATCATTATTTATAAAACTCATTTTATTAGATAATAATAACAAACCTTTTAATTTTGGTTAAAATATATTTTCCGTTATTATTTATGAATTTCCCAAAAATTCATAAATGATAACCTTATTAAATTTCGACCATTAATTTCATTCTAACTGATATTATTTCAATTATTTACATTCAATAATACAATAATCAATAATAAATTATCAACAAGGCACAACATACCCAAATACTCACAATACCCAAATACTCACAATACCCAAATACTCACAACGCCCAAACAATTTTCAATATATTACAACACATATCGATAATTATAAATTTTCATTAATGGATAAGCATTTAGTATTTTAAATTCAATTAACTAAGTAAATAAGTCATACCAATGCACATTTTCCAATAGCCTCAAAACCCAGCAAACCCAGTGTCGTATCTTCATATACTCACATATCTCTTCCTTCCCCTTATGCATGCAATCGAACCCATAGGCCGCCCACTTTGCCAACCCCCACATGACGCCACACTCCACCGTTCGATGATTGGACCTCACTATCGACAACGCGTCGTCCCCTTATACCTTGGTTGATAAACCTAAATGTTCTGTCGCCTCCTTAGGATCCGTGGTGCTCATGAAACCTTGGTTGGAAACTGGCTAATTCTACCCACCTCCGATAATTTCTGACCAGATCTGTACTGTTAGATCGATAGCCCTAGGTCTCCTTTATAAGCTGCAAACTCCCGATTGTCCTATAGTAATTATTTCACCGTCGACTACTAAGCCTTAAAATGGACGGTCGAGGTTTAATTGATAATTTCTAGTCACCTCAAACGTCCTACCCAAAAATGAATGATTGCCATATGTTCCATTTGCCGAGAGCTTTTCAATGATATATACGATAGGGTTAGGACAATTTGGGTTTCAATTATTTTCTAATTAATTTGCTAATCAACATTAGAGATAATATTTTGATTTCGTGATTAGGGAAGAAAACTGAAGATAGTGGTGACGGCTAGGGTTCTGTAGTCTCATTTATGTGGTTGTTAGGCTGGGTTAGGGGTAGTTTATCTGGTTTGGCCTAAAAAAACTATGCACGCTATTTAAACTCTATAATGCCTCTATTTTGCAAACCATTACTCCTAATGCGTCAAAACTATAGATCAAAATGATCATCTCGGAAAGATATTCGCAACGGTTATAAACACGGTACCCAATTCACCCTTTTATTAAAAAGTTATTTTTAATTAGTTTAATATTTTGCAATGTCAATTGTGGGTTGTTACACATACCGGAGTGTACTTGATTTGAGATTTGATTTCTTCTATATGTGCTGCATGGGCTCCTAAATCCCTTTGTGCCTGTTTAGCATTGAGCAATTTGGCCATGGATTCTTTGGCCGTGCCGAGAGCATTATCCTTTTCTTTCTTCTCAACTTCCAACATAGTCTCCAGACTTAAAATCCTCAGAGTTTGTTTATCAATAATGGACTGGAGCGCCGCATTTTCTATGACATGAGTGCCACTAATATGATATGTAGCCTCAAGCTGCTATTGTTGTAACTTGAAGTTCTCCACATAAGTTTTCCTCCCCTTAACCATTTTCTTCTCTATTGCCTTGAGAGATTTCTTAGCATCCTCCAACTCTTTATCATAATGAGAAATGATTCGATCATTATCCTTTTTCTCGATCTCCTTTTGCTTAAGGAGTAATTTACTAGGTTTGTGAGTGTCGGATAAAGCTTGAGAAAACCACCTCCAAATATAGTATTGATTGTAGACATCATTCACAAACGCTTTGTATTAGTCTCCTATATTAGGAGGAATATTCTTCAAAAGATATGCAAACTTGTCCCCATTAAAGCAAAACCTAGGGAAAGCCTTTTGCAGCGTAGCAAGTTGTAGGTTTGAGACAAGTTCCGAGACCGTTATAGAAATATGAGCAGAAGTAGGATCTTTACCAGATCTCTGGTGAATAGATTCAAAGGTCATGGTCCCAGCAGGATGAGAAATGTATTTGGATTTATGGGAAAATACCAAAGGTTGTGTAGAAGGAGACACTGAAGCAGGAGCGGTTGGAACCTTGGAGGCAAGAATAAGATCAGGCTTGGTAGTGTGTTGATCAATATATTGAGTGAGGGATCTCCTACCCGATCCATAGTAATCATGAGACTCTCGATTATGATCGTCATGATGCCTATGTTCCTCCTCGCTATGCCTTTCTTGCTATTTCCTTCGGTGCCTCGCCGAGTCGGACTCATACGATGACTCATGCTTTCAAAGTAAAGACTTGCACTGATGGTAGCCAATGGATTGGCTTTGTAGTTCATTGTAAATATTGGAGCGTCTCATTATATCTGGAAAGAAACATGATTGAATTAAGATCTAGAAATCAAGAAATAATGCAAGTAGTGTAACCACGTTATGGCTTTGGATGACATGTGAAGTATCAGTGTGTCTTATTGGCCCTATAGACCATGCTCTATGTAGTTGGTTGTGTGGAATTATCTCCCCCACAGCAGTCGAAGATCTGTCTGTAGCCATACAATTAGGAGAACCATGGTCCTAGAGGATAAGAGTAGTGAAGTCATATGGAGGAATATGATCTGGGATGCTTCCAAGATAACTAAAGATGTCATCGATTCAAGGTACTGGAGTTGCCTCCCTAGCTGTGTTCGTTGTGACTATAGAACAGGATCGTGCGACACAATCTTTATTTTTGGATAATGCTGACATTGGGCGATACTCATTCATTTCCACCTTTTTCTCCCATAGACTTGAGCCCAAGATTCATATCATCATCATTACCTTTATTCTCACTATCGTCATGTTCTCCACCACCATCATTATCACCATTATCCTTTTCCTCCATTTGATCGACGAGAGGGTTCTATACCATAGGTTGGATCACTTGATTCTCAACAGCTGGCGGCTCAACCTCGGCCTCTTGAGTAGGCTAAGCACCTCTACCGATAGTAGGGAATGTACCGAGGTTACGAACATTATGTCGAAGCTGGAAGTGTTGCATTAGAGAATCGGTCAAAAGAAATTTCGTTGTCCATTCATTAGGGGGTATACCTTTGGAACTTGGAGCACATGCACAAGACCTCCACCATCGAGTCTCATAGGAATGTCTGTAAATTTATGAGATAACAGAGTCAGTGATTTGGATGGAAAAAACTTTGTAAAGTTGAATAATAGTGGTATAACTTACGTCCTTATAGCCACTTCTGAGCGAAGCCACCTGGACAGCGTATGAAGAAATACTCGTCTTTAAAGTGACTCTGTTTACCCTGAAAGCCGATAATTATGCAGCAACTTTAGATGTTTCCAAATAAGTAAAATATAGGTTGTCGTGCTGCTTCTTGAAACTATTTAGATATCTAATCTCCTCAAATGTGGGCACCCAACCCAAACGGTGAACAAAAACCATATAGGTGTAGTTTAATAAGGCATAACCATTGGAATGAAGTTGGGTAAGGGCAATCTTAAGGAATTGGAGAATGAGCCAGATGAAATCATTGAATGGAGGAACACCCACCGAAAAGCACATGTAACGATTACAAGCTACAGAGTTCTAGAGGATAATGGGCCTACTGCAAGTGCTCTGGAACTAAAACTTCTTTAAAAGGGATGTCGTGCCAATCACCAATTCTCCTAACATCTGCTTTTGTCAATGTAAATGCCGAAGAATTTGAAGGGTTGTCAAGAATCAAAGTGCCCTCGAGATCAATATCAAAGGCAACCCTTATGTAAGCTTCATCTTCCATAAGAAATGAACTATTTGTGAAGACTGCCTAGTCTGATGACAAGACAGACGAGGCTGAGAAGGTGATGAAGCAGATGTTAAGGCAGAAGTCGAATTCGTTGTAGGTGGAATAAAATTTGAAGCGTATGGACCTGAACACATGAGCAAGGTCAAGTGAGATTTAACTTCGATCTTCGTGTCGTAATTATCCCTCCTATAGCCGATGTATAAGACCTAACTGATGTTAGTTGTATTGAACAACTGGAACTCATGCATTGACATGGGCAGTGATATGTAATTAAGTATTTAAGTATGTATCATGTGGCCAGAGTACAGTGAACGCGAACACTCTATGTAGCCACAGTAAACTATGTGTAGAATAGCACCTGTTATGGTAGAATTTACAATAGTGAAACCTTTGTACAAAGCAACATGGAGTTTTCGTTTGCAAGGACACATGATTGAAGTATTGAACCCAAAATATCAATGCAAGACTGCATCAAACACCGAAGCATGTTTGATCTAACCGTTCCTTGAAACCTCCCCATCGAAATCGGACCACAAATCCATACTCGACCAAGGATTAATGAAACTCAAATTCTATCACCGTGCACTTGAAAATTGTGTCAAAGATGAAGACTTTCCCATGGCCATTTAAAAAACTTGAAGCCCGAGTATAGGAAAGGTCCAGGACGAACACCGTGAACTTGAAAGTGAAGAAAAACTTGGGGTCATGCCTGAGACAACTCAGTGTAAATCACAGGAAACCTAAAGAATGCTCGAGTTCAAGTTTTCATAGGATATCACTAGATGCAAGACGAAGGAGATATATGGAAACATGGTTGAGCATTGTTTGAAGCCCTTTTCGGGCGTTGTCGACCCTAAATCAACAACAGCCACCCACATGAAGTTGAAGGAGGGGTTGAAATCAAAAGTTAGGTCAGGATCTAAAAGATCGACAAGATGATCTTGAGATTCGGTTGAAAAGACTAAGTCAACGCTGACGAATATCAATGATGGTCGACGGTGGAGCCATGGGCTAGCGGCGGTGTTAGTTGCAACTAAGATTGAAAGTCATAGGAGGTAAGAAGTGGAATTCGCAAATGAAAGCGGCTAAGTGAAAGTGAGAAAAGTAAATAAATGTTACTTAAGTAAAAAACTTGTGAAAAAATCGGTATCGACCAATAAGAGTCGATACCGAGTAAGAAAAGAAGAGAAAAAGGAAAGAAAGAAAGGAAAGTCAAAAGTTGGCTATGGAAATGGAAATGAAAAATGAACAAAGAGAAGATGAAACCTCATATGATCGAATGTTTCAGAATTTCCAAAACCGTATAATTAATCTAAATGGGATACATCAGCTCTTATACCTTCCAAGGGATATGAATCCATAACTATTTAAAGTGATGTATTGATCCAGAAAGTAAGCATTGCTATATGAAGCTGGTTCAGAGGATGAGGACATCTTTCTAAATCAAAGCTCGGAGTTGATGACTTGTTTTGATCTAAAGTGTGTCTTGTTAAAAGGCACACTTTAGGGGGCAAGTGTTATCCCACTTTTGAACTCAAACAATATCATTGTGAATAAAAACCATTGAATGCTTGTTAGACGAACTAGAAGCCAGGAAGGCAAGACCAATTAAAAATTCAAGCAAAGTCCTAAGAGTTGGTGTTGATTTTTACTCACTACAGAAAAGCACTAATTCATTTTCTAAATGAACCAAGTAGTGAGAAGTAAATGATGAAATTTGCAAGTCTTAGGCACAACCCGAGGCCGACTCGTAAAGCCCTATAACTAACCTAAGTAATGGAAGATGGGCCAAGAATAAGGCAAAAAAAACAAAGTCATATAACTAGGTACCGAGTTATGCCACCACTCCTATGCAGTTAATGCCCCGCTATAACCCTACTATATCTCATAGCGGATTTCTACCACTACGTTCCATATAGCCCCAAAACATAGCCTTTTCGCTTTAAGCCCCGCTATTTCTGCTATATCTCGTTATTCCCGCTATATTTCGCTATATCTTCTTTAAAAGAAATGAACTGAAAAATGACATTTATACATTATAAAAAATATGAAATTAATTTATTTAATTGAATTTTTAATATATTTTCAGAAATGAAAATACTCTAATGTTCTACTAAATTCAATCATGTTATATAACAGTTTTATGCTTATTACAGTATATTCACACATGTTTTATTTAAAATTATTTATGTATTAATTATAATTCAATTGAATGTTAATTTTTCATTTAATTACCATTTATATATTTATAAAAACATTAAGTACAATTTTATATGCTATTTTAAAGGCATCCGCTATATCTAGTTGTATTCTCGCTGTATCCCCTCTATGACTTTTTGCACCTCCACCGCATTGAATCTGCCGAGTGCTTTAATTGCACAGTACCACTCGATATCGAGTTGTCATCACTTGCACTATTGGCCAAGATCCTCTACCTGCAGCTTCATGCCGGACGTAGAGATTGTGTGGAGCTTATTTCCACGACTTTTTTTTATGGATTTTGTCTATAAGTTGAGGGAGAAGTGCAAAGGAAAAAGGATCCTTTTGGAATCTTCTCTTTTATTATTTGTTATTTGATTTTACCCCGAAACTCGGTTGGATCTTAATCTGAGTTATAGCAAACCGAGTTGTAATATCATCCTTGTAAAAGAAAGCTATAATCAGCAACGAAGTCGATAGTGGACGAAGGCTATTGATTACTACCAAACCAATAAAAATCATATTCTTGTCTCATTTTAATTTCTTTATTTTCTAATTTTCATTTATTAATCAATTGGGTGTTTGTCCCACATTTGGTGCAAACACATGTATAAACTATAGCTATTGACTCTATATTGTAGCTATCGAGATTGTATAAGCTATCAAGTTTATAACTTCCAATCGAGTTAATAGCTCTAATGCTATCGCATTCACAACCTATCATATCTATAGTTATCGATTTGTAAGTTTATGTTATCACTTCTATATCAATTTAGTTTGTAAGTTTATGTTATCGCATTTATTGTAAGTTTACGCTATCGCATATATAACTATAGAATTTGTAAGTTTAAGCTATCACATTTATAGCTATCATGTTTGTAAGGTTACAATAAATGTAAAATATGTTATTAATTAGAAAACTAATATCATAATTAATACAGTAGCTACTTTTTGACTTAATCATGTTTGTAAGCCTATGTCATTTTTTAATTCATTACTCTTAGAACCATATCACAATTCTTAGCATTCGGTCATGATTTACTCCCTTAATTAGCCCTTAATCAATCTCTTCTTTAATTATTTCATTAATTAAGTATATTTTCTACCTTTTGATGTAATTTATATTAATTTGAAAATCATGGGAAAATTCCCAAGAATTCACATAAAATCAAAAACACTTTCTTTTACCTTTTGTAAAAACTTCAAATCCAAATTGAAATTTAATATTTCTAAATATAAGTTTTCAGTCAAAATGGCTTATTTTTATCTTATAAAATTCATAAAAAATAATTTTCTCATCTGAAAATTTTAAATTCAAAACTGATCTCTAATATAATATTGTAAACATTATCAAATTTTCAATTATTTAAAGGTGATGAATTCATGTTTTACTCTCAAACATGTTATAAATAATATCATTTATTAACCAAAATAGTATAGAATTAATCTAGGATCATCAAAACAAGTTTATAATCATTTTAAATAGCGAAAAAATATTTATTACGGTCGAATTTTCTGTAGTCTTCGAACAGACTTTAACGATTGAATTGGACGAGCAAACGATGAAGAAATGATCCAACGATTTTGGTAAAATCATAAAAAGACAAGAAAAAGGAAATATATAAATAGTTTAAAAATTGGAAAGTCACATTTTTGGATTGGGGTCCTCGGGTCGGTACCAAGTTAGCCTAAAGTGCAACCTGAAACGAACCAAGTGTTGCTCGAAGCAAGTGGAAAAAAACACAAGGGAAATTAAACCTCAAATTGGACTAAAGCGCGTCCCAAAAGCATTGCATGGTTTTGCCCAAAGTGCGACTTGAAGTCAGATCGGTACCGACCTGAATCTCATGGATCGGTTCCATTTTGAGATTTCTTGGATCAGTTAACCCCGAGATTTTTATGGAAAAACATGCCTGGCGGTAGACATGTGGAGCAGTTTTCAAAGATTGTTTCGGAGGATTTTGCCTATAAATAAAGGTGGAGTGTACATGACTTTTTTTTGTTCTTCTTTTCTGAATTTTTGGACTTTGCCATGGAATCCTGTTGGATCTCCACCGATTCGAGAATACCGATCCATAAAATAACAGTTTGTAAAAGTCATAGAAGTTGAATAATAAATTTTAAGTGGACATGGGCTGGAGTATTTGTCAAACCACTATAAAGATTGTGTGTTCTTCTTTGCTATTCCTTGCTTTTCTTTGATAATTTTCATATTTATTTCTTCATTGGTTTTTTGTGCCATTTTTGGTGTAAACATTTTGGATTTTTTATTAAGAAAGCTTGGATTTGACAACTTGAAACTTGAATTTGAAGAAGACGAAGAGGTTTAACATTATATATGTGATTAGAGGATGTTAGCAAGAATAAGAGGGAATCCAAGAGGTGTCCACATGATCGAACCCTCTCATCCATATTTGTAACTAGAGATGAGATGGAGAGATTAACAAAGTAGATGCAAAATAGGATGGTGACTCAGAAAGAAGAAATGTTAAATTAGTTCTTCAAAAGAATGGAGCAATGAACGGTGATTGTAATATCTGGAAACCAGAACCAAAGGCCAGAAGGCAGAGCGAACGCCCTTGGAATTGGAGTGAAACAAGTAGGAGTGACCCCTGTAGAGATACCTCAGTTCAGGTCGATCCAAGGAGTCAGATCGGTACCGATCCAAGAATCCAATGGGGCACAATCGATTTGAATTTGGGATTGTGTTATGAACGTTGGAGGAATGATCTCAAACCCCAAAGCGGAAGCCAAAATGCAAACGTACAACATCAGGAGTTGGATTCAGGATTTCCTTGTTGGAGCAGAGGGTAGGATGAAGGCTTGGATTGGAGACTTCCATTGGATGACAATGACAGGATCACGGAGATGGTAAGACAAGTACTGAGAAGTGGACTCTAGGAACAGAGCTTAGAAGATGTGAATAGGAATCCATTCACTCCAAACATCCGATATACAAGAAATACACTCTTTTCAAGCTATTGGCACTAAAGATGTATAAAGGAAGGACAAATCCGACCATTCCTTGATGAGATAAATCCGACATATTGAGGTGTTGGGTGCTTCTGAGGTGGTAATGAGATGATGTTTCCTATTATATTTGATGGATTTAGCAACAATATAGTTTAGACAATTGGAGAATAGTCCATTAGCACATGGACCAAATTGGTGGACAAGTTCATGAAGCAATTCACAGTGCATATTGCATAACCATAGAATGTTATGACACTTTTAAATGTGAAACAATGGGTTGGAGAGACCCTGCAAAGTTATTTGATGAGATTCAACGTAGTAGCTGCTGCATTGCAGAAGTCGGATCCATCGATAGTTTTAATGGTGATGGTATCCGTAGTCGCCAGGAAAACCAATTTTTAAATCGATTTGGAGAGGGATCCACCAATGGATCTCGCAGGGTTCTACTATGAGGCTAAAAGATTACTGTATCAGGATGATGCTGAAGTGGATGAAGGCGCAGAGGTAAATGCTATGAATGATGGAGGAATATTCGAACATGATATGGAAAGGATAAGGGGAAAATAAAATCCGTTGATGGCTTAAGGGGACCAAAACCATAAAGGAGAGAACCAAAATTCTCTTCCTACGTCGAATTGACGAAGACCCCAGAAAGAATCTACTTAGATACCAAGGGGCAGATCCCCTATAAAAAATCCACAAGTAAAGCGCCCATGGATCAGGAAAGAAATTCTAGAAAGCATTTCCTGTTCCATGAGTTAGAACCTCTCCTATTGGGTTTTAATGACAACAACTATACAATCATACTATACAATATCTTGACTAATATACAAGATTATTAAAGAAGGAAGAGCTCTAGATTTCGAACAATCAGAGGAAGACTAGAGTAAAGAGCTACATCAAGATGGATTGAAAATAAGGTCATATACATGTTTAATATATTAGATCATCTTGTACAATCTTCCTTGAGTTACATGAGCACACAAACACATATCCCCAAAGTTTGCACAAAAAATGTCTCACTGTTTATTGAGATGATCAGGTAACCAGACGTATGAGAACATACATCATATGTTTGGCAACATATATTTTTATATTTAAATAGTGCCAATTTTATATTTGAAATTCGCAAGTGAACAGTTGTTTAGCCAAAATTTCCAAACATCCGATCGATTGCAACTGTCATATTTCTGAAGAGACACCTCCTTCTTCTTCACATATACACAACTCTTATCAATAGGTCACAACTATAAATGAAAAGGAATGAATTAAACAGTTGCATCCATTGGACAAAACTCTTAATAATCTATATATATAATCAAGTTTTGAGATTAAAAGTCTAACTTAAATATTTCTTCGAATCGCTCTTGATCTCAATCTCTTACTTTCATAGAAATCTCAAAATATCTTTATACATTATCAAATAACTTTTCATGATAAACATTCCTACAAATCCACGTGCACACACACACTCATACTCAAGGAAAGATTATAGGAATACTTGTATCAGTGTTGTATTGAACAAAAGCTTGTCAAAAAAAATACTTTTGTATAAGCCTATTCCTCCTAGCGAAGTGAGGATTGTTATTTAGTGAAATACCGAAGGGGAGCTTTGAGATTGGACGTAGGATGGGAGGTACGAACCAGTATAAAAACTCTGATACGCTTTTTTTATACTTTGCTTTTTATACTATGTTACATTGCTATATTTCTCTTATATATAAGTATACAGTCACATACTAATACACACGTCATATTAAATACAATCCACTAGATTTTTATTTGGAATCAAAGTACAGCTATTTCAATTAACAGTAACACGTGACTGAATTTTTTTTGATATGGCAAGTACATTTCAAGAAGGTCAATCAACTGCTCATCACCCACTATTTACCGGTTCTAATTATGCTTATTGGTCAACACTTACGCAAATTTTTATAGAAGCTAATGATTTAGAAATTTGGCAAACTACTCAAACTAGATATGAAGCACCTATCAGTGATATAAGCACTTGGACTGATACACAAAATAATGCTGCAACTAATAATGCCAAAGCCATTTTTTATTTTGTTCACTTGATAAAAATGAATTTTCATGAGATATGCTTTACACTACTGCATACGATATATGGCGCACTTTATAAGTTACTCACAAAGGCATAAATACAGTCAAGCAAACAAAAATTTCTATTCTACAAAATCAATTTTCATCCTTTAAAATGAAAACAAACGAATCTATTATTGACATGTATGCTAGATTTCAAACTATACAACACGATCTCATGGCGTTTGGGGTCAAATTCACTGATTTTGATCTAGTTACATGAATTTTAAATTCTTTGACTGTCGAATGGGAAAGAATGGTTTTAGCCATCGAAGAAGCTAACGATCTTTCTCAACTCAAAGTCAAAGAACTATTAGGGATTATGGTGTCGTATGAAGCTAATTTGTAGGCAAGAAAGCAATAAAATCAAGAAAAGAAGAATACTGCCTTTCAAGCAAATAATGACGGTTTCAATTTGGGCGAGGAAGAAATTGTGTTCGTCGCCAAGAACTACAACAAATTCAAGAATTCAAAAGGATGACAAAATTTCAGAATGGTGGCTATTCGAACTCATCAAATCAAACATCAATAAAATGTTATGGATGTGACAAGTTCGGCAATATGAAGAAAGATTGTCCACAACTCAATAATGACAAAAAGAAAAGCAAATTCGAGAAATTCAAAAAAAAAAAGCGATGTGCCTTTCGAGTGACTTGGGATGACTCTGATACATCCTCTTCCTCTAACAGTGATAGTGAAAGCGACTTAGAATATGCCAACGTCTATTTTATGGCTAACACTGATGAGGTATGTCCGAAACTAATATATGATGAAATTTTGGAAATTTGCATAGAATTAGACGATAAATATAGAAAATCTAAGAAACTAAACAAGGAATAGATAGGAAAATTGAATAGAGCGGAGCGAGAATTGGATTATTGAAAGATGTGAAAACAATTTTATAAGAAGAATTAGAAATAGCACAAAAAGAATGTAAAAGATTGCTTCTCAAAATGATACTTTACTACATGATTTAGAAAATTGCAAACTAGAAAATAATAAGCTTGAAAAAGAAAAACTTGAACTAAAAACAAATTTAGATTCTACCAATTTTGAAATCTTTGATCTTAAACCTACGTTAGACCAAATTACCAATAATGTATCAAAATTTAGTAGAAGAAAACCAAACTTAGGGAATTTGATCAAAATATCAAGACCATTAGTAAATCGAAATGAACTGGGATTTAAAGCTAAGAAAAAGTATAGGAAGTATAGTAAACTTTATACTAAGTTCAAGAAGCCTATATCTAAAATTAAGATTAATACTCCTAACACAAGTAGTGTCAAAATATGGATTCCTAAATCAAATAACAAGTTGATAGGAAAATACATATAGATGAATACTTGAAAAATATTGTTTACAATAATAATTATGTTTTTAAAGGTCCCAAATCCACTTAAGTATGGCTACCTTCCTCCACCAACACATAGGACCCTAACAGAGGAAGTGAGTACCAATTATTCTTCTATTATCTTGTAGGTACCCAAAAACAAAGCTAAAAGCAAGGAGAAATGGATACTCGATAGCGGATACTCCAAGCATATGACAGGAAATGCACACATGTTATCAAATATAACATATATCGAAGGTGGCACTGTGACATTTGGAGATAATTCAAAAAGATTTGTCATTGACATTGGAGAAGCCATCAACGTCGGTATATCTACTTCTCCCCTTATGACTAATTTTTTGTTAGTTGAAAATTTAAAACATAACTTATTAAGCGTAGGTCAATAACGTGATAAGGGACTTAGAATCAATTCTGAAAAAGATAAATGTAGTATATTTGATCAAAATAAAAATCTAATATTTGAAGGATTAAGAATCAAAATATTTATGTTTTAAATATGAAAATAAAAGGCAATAGTGATTTATTCTTAAGCACAAATCATAATGATCCATAGCTATGGCACAAACGTTTTTGCCATATAAATTTTAAATATATAAATAAATTAGCAAAGAATGAATTAGTACGAGGATTACCTAAAATCAATTAGAAAGTTAAAAATTTATGTGATGCATGTCTACTTAGAAAATTTAATAAAAGTTCATTTAAATCTAAAAAGGAAATTTCTACAGAACAACTACTAGAGCTACTTCATCTAGATTTATTCAGTCCGACTCAAGTACGATTGATAAACCGTAACAAATATGTTTTTGTGATTGTTGGTGATTTTTCAAGATGCACTTGGACATTGTTTTTGAAACATAAAATTGACACATTTGAAATGTTTAAAATTTCTGCTAAAAGAATTAAGAATTTAATGAATTATAAAATTAAAAGTATTAGAAGATATCATGGTGAAGAATTTGAAAATGAAAATTTTGAAACTTTTTGCAATAAAAGGGGAATTAGTCATAATTCTTCGTTTTTGCGAACACCACAACAAAATGGTGAAGTAGAAAGAAAAAATCGAATGCTACAAGGATGTGCATGAACATTGCTAAGTAGTAATAGTTTACCAAAGAATTTTGGACTGAAGCCGTTGCTACTGCTTGTTATGTATTAAATCGTGTTACACTTAGACTAATGACTAAAAACACATGTTATGAAATGTTTTTCGATAAGAAACCTAAAGTATCATATTTTCAATTTTTTGGTTCTAAATGTTTTATTTTGAATACTAAAGGTAATCTTAGGAAATTCGATCCAAAAGCCGATAAAGGAATTTTTTGTTGGTTATTCGGATCATAGTAAAGCTTATAGAATATTTGATAATCGAACTAACGCTATAGAGGAAAGTGTTCATGTTTCTTTCGATGAAGATTTTAAGAATAAAAAAAATAATGATGATGATGAAGAAATTCTCGATAATATTAGTAACAATACTCTTGTACCTGGAAATAATAATACCATAAACAAAAATGATAATGTTTTAAGATCACCACCTCGAATCTTAAATGATCATCTGATTAACAATATAATTGGTAACATAAACACAAAAGTGTCAACTAGAAATCAACTAAATCACATGAGTCATGTAGCATTCATATCCAAATTCGAACCTAAAAACTGTAAAGAGGAATCAAAAGATGATTTCTAGATCCTAGCAATGCAAGAGGAACTAAACCAATTTGAATGAAATGATGTGTGGGAGCTCGTACCAAGACCAAATGATCAATCTGTAATAGGAACAAAATGGGCTTTCAAAAATAAATCAGGTGAAAATGGAAACATAGTTCGTAATAAAGCACGGTTAGTTGCTCAGGGATATAATCAAGAAGAAGGAATTGATGATGAAGAAACATTTGTTCCTGTACCACGTCTTGAAGCTATAAGAACATTACTCGCCTTTGCGTGTCATCATAATTTCAAATTATTTCAAATGGATGTTAAAAGTGCATTTTTAATTGGTTTTATAAAAGAAAATGTTTACATTGAACAACCACCATTATTTGTTCACGAAAAATATCTAGATCATGTTTTCAAACTTAAAAAAAGCATTATACAGGTTAAAACAAGCACCCCGTACTTGGTATGAGAGATTAAAAACGCATTTAATAAATTTTGGTTTTCAAATTGGTAAGATTGATACAACATTATTTATAAAATGAGAAAATAACGAGATACTAATTATACTGATTTTTCTAACAAGAAACTATGTAATGATTTTTCTAACATAATGAAAAACGAACTCGAAATGTCTCATATGGGAGAACTAAATTTCTTTTCTAATTTACAAATAAAACAATTGGACAATGGAATTTTTATAAATCAAGAAAAATATTGTAGAGAATTGTTAGAACGATTTGGAATGGATAGTACTTCAAGTAAACCAACTCCAATGAGCACGAGCTTACATTTAGATAAAGATGAAAATGGAAAGGATTTCGATCAAAAGTTATACCGTTGTATGACAAGATCCCTATTATACTTAACGGCTAGTAGACCGGATATAATGATGAGCATATGTTTATGTGCAAGATTTCAAGCACAACCTAAGGTTTCACAACATCGTGCGGTTCAAAGAATTTTGCGATACTTAACCAACACCAAAGAGTACGATCTTTTTTATCCAAAAGACAGCTCTTTCAAATCGTATTATTTAGCGATGCTGATTTTTGATGGATAAAACGATAGAAAAAATACAAGTGGCACATGCCATTTTATTGGTCAATCTCTAGTTTCTTGGTTCAGTAAAAAACAAAATTGTGTTTTGCTCTCGACATGTGAAGCCAAGTATATCTTAGCAGCCTTAACTTGTGCATAAGTAATTTATCAACAACATACACTTCAAGATTTTGGAAAAATTATTACTAAATCTCCTGTATATTACGATCATACCAATGCGACAAATTTGTCTAAAAATCCAATTAATCATTCTCAAACGAAACATATTGATATTCGTCGTCATTTTCTTAGAGATAATGTAGAAAAAGGTGTCATCTCTCTCGAATTCGTTAACACTGAAAATCAAATTGTCGATATTTTCACTAAACCATTATGTGAATCAACTTTTATAAAGCTAAGACGAGAGCTTGGTATATGTTCATTTAATGAATTAATTAATTAGTATATGTCACGGATATTTATCATATATTTTGGCCTCTACATTTCTAATAGGATTTTAGTTAGAGTTATTTTTAGTTAATTTTTAAAAACCATAACAAAAACCGTTAACAAATTCATGGTCAAAATAGTTCTCTCCATACAAAGCTTTTACTATAAATAGCTTATATATTCTATTTATACATAAACACTTGGTTAAAGAAAAAAACAGTATTATAAACTTAAGAAAAATAAACATGTCTTCCAATCACGACTCCACTTACTTAACTATTAATTTTAGCTCACTGTCATCTAATAATACCTATGTCTCACGAACTAAAGTCACCCCTCCTTCAAATAAGTCTGCCTCACTAAATATTGTGCCATCACCCACGGATCACACTGGCTATCCTCCACAGGGAAAGAAAGCTAAAAGAGCAATTAATCTAGAATCATCGTCGATCAATACGAAAATTGATGAAAGTTACCACTACCAACAAGAGATAATAGGACATCAAAGAGAAATGTACTATGACAACAAGACAAGGATCTCATCTTAACTTTCTTGAACGATGTATTCTGGCAATTTGTTGTCATTCATCAACGAAAGATTGTTTACATAAAAAGTCTTCTCATTTAATAGAGACTCCTCCCAGAGCATACAACATTACACCAAGAAACTTATGGAAGGCAGGGCCATCAAACACTCTAGCTCATCCAAATTCGCCTCCACATCAGCCCGAGCAAACTAATAGTAAAACAAATTCATGGGATCGTACTGAGCACAAAAGCTCAGATTCATCGCAAGAGAAATGATTTTCTAATCACTCTCTTATACCATTATATATATATGGCATTGAGTATGTAAAAATAAAATATTTTTTAATAATAAATAAAATCTATCATGCTTTTAACTAAATATATGAATATATCAAAATTTTAATTATTCTCTACATGTAAATACTTTTTCCTACAATTAAGGTGTCTGGAATCATATATCAGATGTCTGACCACCTATCTTACAAAATCAACCCATAGATAGTCAAACATCTGACCCAAAAAAAAACCAGACGTCTGACCAAAGCAAAATTTAGCCTACATCCTTTCTATTTTATTTTCCACTCCATCCAGACGTCTATTCCTCTTACTCAGATGTCTGACCAGCTTTTACCAAATCAATCTAGAGGTAATCAGACGTCTGACCCTAAAACACCAAACGTCTGACCCTAAAACACCAAACGTCTGAACAAAGCAAATTTTTCCTTAATTCCTTTCCATTTGATTTTTCTTTTCATCCAAACGTCCGATCCTCCTACTCAGACGTCTGACCAACTGTCTGCCATCTCTTTAAAAGTTCGTTTCATCAAACAACTCACCCCTTTTATCATAAAACCCAAATCAACTCAAATACCCTAGCTTCTCAAAACAAATCAAAATAATCAAAAATGGGACCAAAATCGGTGGCAAAGAAACCAAAACGAGGACAAACATCTTCTTCCGCTCAAATCCCTTTAGCAATTGAAGAAAATGTTCATCTTTGGCTTCATGATAATCCTAGTGCCAGGGCGAGTTGTGATGATTTGAAGAACAAAAAGATCCATGAAGGTCCATTCTACCGATTAGGAAATTTTGGTGAATTGTATTCAAGAGCTAATGAATGCTGCCGAGATTTCTACCTTAATTGAATTTTCTCCGAATGAGGTAACAATAGATTCATTAGCTATTTATCTCTTCTATGCTAATTTATGCAATGAGAATTTACGCAAACTTCATAATGATGAGGGATGGTTGTGGACAAGTGTGTTTGGGAAAATAATCAAAATTAATTTTAATCGCCACTTTTATAGCACTAGATTGTTGAAATGGGGGGATATAATTTGAGATTTTTACTAACTATAGGAATTTACCAAGAATCTCTATTACCTATGAAATTTGGCAAGACACCTGACACAATGGAAAATGAGCTCTCTTCGTCCTCGTGCTAGATTAGTGAATAGAATGTTGATCAATACTATTCTGCCCCGAGTAGGCAGCCATAAGAAAATCTATGATAGTAATCACAAAGCCTTGTATGCTATTTTGGGGGAATTAAGGTTAATTAGGCTAAGTTCGTCCATGATGAAATCAAAAATTTATGGGTTCGTCATTCTCCCACTATCATTTACGTACGCGGCTTAAATCATGAGACTTTTATCATTTTTTTGAAGCTGATATCATCGCTTCAACTATAAAAAGATACCGGTCAAATATAATGGAAGGAGGATTTTTTTTTCTCTGATGCATTTACTGAAACATTGCCTCGTCGTATCACTTTTGAACAATGGACTGCTAATCATGCCCAAGCCTCATCACAACCATTAATTCCTCCTTCATATTCTACTTGAGCTCCTACTCCGCTTCCTGTTTCTCACCAAGAAACCGGTTATGATTCTGACTTCGGCATACATGACATTCGACTTGATCCTAACCCAAATGAATCGGTTGGATACTTGACAATTAGAAATCAACAAATTTTAGCTGGGAATCGGGAAACTTTGGCTGTGAAAGTTAGTAGTCTCGAACACTCTTTCTCCACTAGAATGGAAAAAACTTTGGACAAAGTAACTTCTTCGCTATCCAAGATTATGAGAAACATACATAGACGATCTAGTTCAAGTTCTTCATCCTCTTCTCTAGCAAGACCACCTCCTTCATGTGATCTACCAACCGAGCATGTTGGAGAGTCTTCTCCCCATAACAAAGGTAAAAACATTGCTCAAGGGACACCACTAAATGTTGAAGAAGAATCTTGGTCCGACCCTCCACCTCAACTACCAATACAACAACTTTATTATGACCCCTTTCATGGCATGACCATCACCAAAGGTGAATAATTAATTACTCTAGAACACCAATGGCCGAGAAATTATCAATCTGAACCTTCTGCATATTATGATTATTATGAGAACTATGGTTGGCTTTCCTACAATCAACATCTGTAATTTATGCTTCTTTATATCTTATGTTAGTTATTCTACTATGTTAGTATTTTGTTCCAAAGACTTTATGTGTGTTATTTTCTATCCATCACTCTTGTGCTAGGTATTTTGTTATGTTAATGTTTTGTTATGTCTAAACAAATTATTAGTTAATCGCTATGTATGTTATACTATGTTTTTCATGCCTCTCTCTGTTTCGTATATCTTCCACGTTATCTCTTATTCTTTTTGATAATGACAAAGGGGAGAAAATATGCACATATATAAGGGGACATATCAAATTAAGGGGACCATTATTTAATATTCATTTTCAATAGATTGTATAGTTCTCATCATAAAAAAAGGGGAGAATGTTGGAACCTCTCATACTGGATTTTAATGTCAACAACTATACAATCATATTATACAATATCTTGACTAATATATAAGATTATCAAAGAAGGAAGAGGTCTAGATTTTGGATAATTAGAGGAAGACTAGAGTAAAGGGCTACATCAAGATGGATTGAAATAAGGTCATATACATGTTTAATATCTTACATCATCTTGTACAATCTTCCTTGAGTTAAATGAGCACACAAACACATATCCCCTAAGTTTGCACAAACAATGCTTCACTATTTATTGAGATGATCAGGTAACCAGACGTCTAAGAACATACATCATACATCTGGTGACATATATTTTTATATTTAAATATTGCCAATTTTATATTTTAAATTCACAAACGAATAGATGTCTAGCCAAAATTTCCAGACATCCGATCGATTGCAACTATCATAATTTTGAAGGGACACCTCATTCTTCTTCACATAGACATAAATCTTATCAAAATGTTACAAATATAGATGAAAAGCAATGAATTAAATAGTTGCATCCATTAGACAAAACTCTTGATAATCTATATATACAATCAAGTTTTGAGGTTAAAAGTCTAACTTAACTATTTTTTCGAATCTTGCTCTTGATCTCAATCCCTAACTTTCATAGCAATCTCAAAATATCTTTATATATAATCAAATAACTTTTGGTGTTAAGTGTTCCTACAAATCCACGTGCACACACACTCATGCTCAAGGAGAGAATAAAGGAATATTGTATCAACAGTCAATATCAGTGTTGTATAAAACACAAGCTTGTCAAACAAAATACTTTTGTATAAGCCTATTCCTCCAGATGAAGCCAGGATTGTTGTTTAGTGAAATACCGAAGAGGAGCTTCTAGAATGAACGTAGGACGGAAGGTCCGAACTAGTATAAAAACTCTGGTGTGCTCATTTTTATACTTTGCTTTTGGTAATCTGTTACATTGCTATATTTAGCTCATATATAAGTATACACTCACATACTAATACACAAGTCATATTAGATATGAAGCATTAGATTTTCACTATGAGTTGGACGGGTATGAGACTAATGAATGTCGACATCTGTGTGACTTGACAAAAGAGTACATTTGGAATAATCGACTACCGCAATACATAAGGAATCAAACTACAGTGGTGCGACCAAAGCGACCTCCACCTGTGGTGGATATATCTGGGTTTGGCCAGGAAGCTGGGCCGAGGATAGTTACCTTAAGATCGGGTTATACTGGAATCAGGTACAATCTTTGCACTCTTATTTTCTTTAAATAAGATATACATGATGACTGCCTAACCATATACGCATGCATAGTATTTCAATCGGTCCCCTAACATACTATGAGTTTGGGTCCGAGAGTAATCCTTAATCGAATTAGATGCTTTGATGTTTGTTTGATGTACCGAATTGAGATCGATGAATGGATGACTGATGGACGTGTAGGTTTGAAAACCACTCGAACATGAAGATTGACATTGATACTATAATGGAATACCAATGGAGTTCGGTTATTCTTTAAAACTAAGAAAATAGAATGATAAAGTACGATTCCCCTTATTGGAGAGTGAGCAGATGGATTCATACTGGATAGCGAGTCCTGTTACCAGAGAGTAACTCGACGGACACTCTCGGATAGCAAACCTCGTTCATTAGAGAGTGAATGTATGGGCGCGCTCGGATTGCAAGCCCCCATTTCTAGAGAGTGAATGGATGGGTGCACTCAGAAAGCAAGCTCTCTTACCGGAGAGTGAATGGATAGGTGCGCTCAAAAAGTAAATCCTCTCACCGGAGGGTGAGAAAATGGACTTGCTTGGTCGTAGGTCCCCTCATTAGAGAGCGAGCGGATTGGACTCAACATGAACTAATGATCTGAAGAGATCGAGGATTTAACTAATGATCCAGAGAGATCAAGAATTGGATTGGTCGGTGAATACACGATCCACATAAATCAAAAACTAGACTTTGGATATGAACACCACTTGACTTTGAAATGATTTGTTAGCAATTATTAGTTTACATCGTTGCCTCGATTCGATTGGACTCGTTTTTGTTGGGATGTTGAGCAACTTTGGACGATTTATAGACGATGCTCCAATCGACAGCAAGGCACTACCCTGATTAATAGCTTATGATAATCAAACGATTGATGAATGTCATTGCTTTAATTCAGATAAGCATCCTTATAATTGGATACTAGCAATACTAGATGATTAATAAATAATGTTCCAGCCGATGACAATAAACTTACACAATTATTGGCCTTTGATTGCTTGATACATGCTCAACTCATGATAGTAAAATCCTGGGTGAACACGAGATAACATTGATTTTGATATATGATTGCTAACTCCCGGATGAACACGGGGCAATTTTGATTTACCATATACGATACAATAATTTCTGGAGAACACGAAATGATGATGATTTGTGATGAACTCTCAAGTGTGGACTTGAGTCCTCGGCTATAGTGGTCTAGAATGACCTTTGATTCACATGTGAATCCGAAGAAACAGGACGATTCACCACGTTTTAACCATTCAATGGCCACATAACTCAACTACAAGTGATTTGTTGGCTTCAATATTTGTCCTTGAGCAAAGTGCATCTTCTCTTCAAAAGGCGTGCTTTAGGGGGCAAATATTACGGTTGAATTTTCCTCAGTGTTCGAATAGAATTAAATGATTGAACAGGAGGATCAAATGACGAAGAAATGACCCAAAGACTTGGGAAACATCATAAATATAAGATATCAAAAAATAGTTGAGAAATTGGAAAGTCGCATTTTCAAATTAGGATCCTCAGGTCGGTTTAACCTGAAGCACATCCTAAAGCGAACCAAGGATTGGCCCAAAGCTAATGGAAAATACACAATGGGAACTCAACCTCAAATTTTTCCCAAGCACATTTTGCTTGAAGTACGATGCAAAGTCAGATCGGTAACATGGATTGGTATCAATCTAAGATTTCTTGGATCGGTTGATCTTGAGATTTTTCTGGAAGAACATGCACGAGGTGGTGAACATGTAGAGCAATTTTTAGAGATTTTCTCGAAGGTTTTCGCTATAAATAAAGGTGGAGTGCGCTTGAAAAGGGACTTCTTTCCTCTTCATTATTTCTGAATTTCCGGACCTTGCCATAAACCCTGTTGGATCTCCACCGATCTGAGAATACCGATCCATAAATTTACAATTTTCAAAAATCAAAAAAATCAAATAACAAAGTTTAAGTGGACGTAGGCTGGAATATTTGCCAAAACAACTATAAAAATTATGTGTTCTTCTTTGCTATTTCTTGCTTTTCTTTAATAATTTTCATATTTATTACTTCACAGGGTGTTTACGACTTTTTTGGTGCAAACAATATGTAATCCAAACCTAAATGGGTTTGGATATGAAATATGGTTAATATTACTCACCTAAGTTAAAAGCTTGATTAATATCCATTATACTTTTGGAAATGAAAACTTGTGTTATCTTTTATTTGTTTTGCCCTCCTTCCTTCACCTTAGTAATCGTGGCCTAGCGTGTTCTTTAATTCATTATTCTGACAATGAAAGAAAATAAAGATAATGACATGTGTTTAGGGTCATTAGTGTTAATGCTTTGGGCTTGGGTTGAAATCCCTGATTCCTAACTTATTGATTTCTTTCCTGCATTATCGTATTTTGTTCATTCCTTTTAACTCTTTTATGACTAAAATTAATGAGAGTAATTATCTGACCTAATTAATCTTTAACCGTTCCATATTTGATTAATCAAATTACCATTTCAAGAATTAAATAATTAAATTTTTTAGTTACCATTTTATAAATTCTTATTATTAATTTAATTCTTATATTATGACACTATAAAATGTGGAGTATTATAGAAAGGACAATTTTTCATAAGAGACCCTCGAAAAAAACAAATTCCGCATTTAGGCTTTGGCAGAAGCTTATTGCAAAACTAGGCCTCGTTTTGTTTATTACTTGTGCAAATATGGAGTGCGCAAGTAATAAAGTTTTTTTATATGTAGAATTTGCGCAATCCATAAATGCGCAAGCTCTACCTATAAAGCTTGCGCAATCCATAAGTGCGCAAGCTTTATATTTAAAGCTTGCACACTTATGGATTGCGCACGCTCATTTTCGAGCATCAAATAGACAAAGAGCACAGATCAATTTCGTAATTTCCATTTTCAACTTTCTTCCAAAAGCCCTCCCCATTTCCCATTCCTAACCCATTCCAAACCCATTTTTTTACCAAATACAAATCCTCAATCACCTTGTCAACCAAATAGTTGCTAAACTATAAATGGAATACTCTTCTTCATCGTTACAAAACAAAGGTTATAATTAATGTTGATGAAACTTAAGATCAAATTTTGTTATTTTCTATGGTGTTGAAAATGAAGAGTTATTAGTGTTAGTAATGTTAATTACTAGGCAATGGTGTTGTTATTGTTGAATTAGTTGTTAATGTTTAATGGAATAGGAAACCCTAGTTAAGTACTAGTAAATTGGAAACCCTAATTGATATGTTAATGTTTTATTGTTTATTTTGACGGTAGACATGAATGTTTGGGAGATAGACGATGAAACGTTGATGAAACATTATGATGAACTTGAAGCGAAAATCGGTGTTGCAAGCTCAAGTCATATTGACGTTGATGTTGATCATATTTCGGAAACACAGTTCGAAACAATACCACGTAAATTCCATTCTGGACCATCAACCTTACACACTCATTTACATGAAGTTGTTTCTACCGAAAGACCCTGTCATCAAACCAGCGTTGATGGAAATAAGCTGACGCCCGTACATCCTGTTGGTCCATCCATGCCACAGGGACAACAGCCATATCCAAATTTTTACTGTGGAGATATGTGTGTAGTGGTCATTTGCGGAAAGGAAAAGAATGCCGGGCAAAGATTTTTTGGTTGTAGTTCGTACAACGAACACAAACTGAATCTTCGTGAAGTTGTAATTATTTTAAATGGATTGATTAACCATTGTGCGAAAGGGGACTCGAGTATGCCTAGGAATTGCAAGCCGAAATCAGTCATATGAAAAAGGTGAATGAAGAACTAAGGGAAAGCAATGGGAGGCAAACATTTTGGTAGATGTTTGGGACTAGGTTAACGTCGTCATATTTGGTTTTAATGTTGAAATGTAGTATTTTTAAAATGATGTTTCGAAAATGTTTGTTTTTGTTTTAACCCGTACTATGTGCTAGCTAAGCAGTTGAATATGTTGGTGAAGTACATTTGGTATTGTTGATTATGTTGTTGAATTATATTGGTTACGTTATTATATTGATTTTCTTGTTTAATTTTTCTTAAAGATTGATTTGACTGTTTTTGGTTGAAGATTGGCTAAGGTAGGAAAATCTACTTGGGAAAAGAAGGTATTAATTCAACAATTTCTATGATTAGAATTATGTCACAAAATCAAGATTGTGAATGTGGTATTGCAACTGATTTTGTAGATAACGTCAAAGGTTCCGACTATATTTTACTTTGATGGGGAATTGTTGGTTGATGATGAAGGTAAACCTAGATATGTTGGCGGAAAGCGAAAAGGATCGACAATAAAAAATCATTGTAGTTTTGAAGAGCTTAAACAAAGGGCATTTGAAGTGACAAAAGTCAATCTCGTGATGTATGATTTAAAATTAGCGGTGAAATGGGTTAGGGATGATGGTGCATTCGCTATTGATTTGGAAGACGACGATGATTTGAACTCTACGTTTTCGGTTGGAATGAGAGTGATAAAAATATATGTTGCAAAAGTGGAACATGATAATGTGGTCGAAACATAATCGATAGTAATTTCTACGGATGAGTATGTACTCACCACACAGTTACAAGAAACACAATGGTCGGCATATCCTTCATATCATCCAAGCCATCAAGGTGGAGAGTTTATACACTTACTTCATAGGTACAGCAGAATAGTTGGAGTCTCTTCTAGTCAGGAACAAAATATGATGCATAACTCTATACATCCAAATCAATCGCAAGTTTTCGAAAAGTAAGTAATATTATACTCTGGCACTTGTATTTTGACTTAAGTTAATGCAAATTATCTTACCGTTATTTTTTGTATTCGTAGTGTCGAAGAAGCATTAATTGGTTGTGATGACGATGACAGTGATGATCATGTTGATATTACAAACGAGATCGGAGTGCAATTGGATAGCATGGAAGTAGCTTGTGCGGATGCTGTAGATAGAACTTGGATCCATCAAATGGAAGTTAAAAATGATGCAATCATATATGCAGACATTGAGGAGGCTGATGATGTAAACGTCGAAGAAGAAAAAATCACTTATGAAGAGGATCTAGCCGATGATTTATGCACGGAATCAATGATGGTGAAATCGATAATGGAAAATTGTCAACTAGATGTGGAAGTGTTTGGAAGAGAATATGCTGAGAAAGGACCACGATTTGGGTTAATTTTTGAAAGTAAGCAGAAGCTTGTTGAACAGTTATGTGAATGGACGATTAAATGTTCAATTTAATTTCAAGTTCTAAAATCCCATGCAAATCAGTACACAGTCCGTTGTGATGTGGATGAAACATGTCCTTGGTGAGTGCATGCTAGCCTTTCGGTTAGAAAAAATTCAAATTGGTGGAAAATAACTACATATGGCAGTGATCACACTTGTTTAAATGCAACAATCAACTCAAACCATCGACATGCAACTTCAAAGTTTATATGCAGCAAAATACTTCCGTTGGTTAAAGCTGAAACAAACATGACCGCAAGAACTGTTCAAGAGACAATGTCCAATATGTTTCATATTAAAGTAAGTTATTCTCGAGCCTGGCACAGACTACATAAAGCTGTTGCAATGATTTATGGAATTTGGGAATCGTCATACGTGGAATTTCCAAAATATCTTCGAGCCCTACAAAGTACCAACCCCAGAACCGTATATGATGTTATTCATTGTCATGGTGTTTTCGATGGTGCGTTTTGGGCTTTCGGACCTTCTATTCAAGGTTTCAACGACTGTCGACCTATACTTTCTATTGATGCCACTCATTTATACGGGAAGTATCTGGGTACATTACTAGTAGCTACTGGGGTGGACGCAACGTTAGCCTTTGCTATTGTATAAACATAGTCGTGGCAAATGTGGAGTTGGTTTATTCGTTGCATATGGAATTATATTCCATCCGTACGTACCAGATGTATTGCCTTTATCTCGGATCGTATGAAAGGAATTCCACATGCGCTTAGACAGAGAGCAAATACTGCTTGCATTGCTAATTTCCTCTTTTATGATTTTTGTGGGGTGGATTGTGTTGCAGCAGCTCTCTGTCTTTGACAGAGAGCAAATAGTGCTTACGCACTTATGGAATGCGCAAGTAGTATTTAGCAATATAGCTTGCACATTTTTGAAATGCGCAAGCTATATTGCTTAATACTGCTTGCGCATTCCATAATTGTGCAAGAAGTATTTGCTCTTTGTCAAAGACAGAGAGCTACAACCCAAGCCATCCCACAATTAAACATATACTGCTTGCGCATTTATGGAACGCGCAAGCAGTATTTATCAATATAGCTTGTGCATTTTTTGCGCATTCCATAAATGCTCAAGCAGTATTTGCTCTCTATCAAAGTCAGAGAGCAACACAATCCACCCCACAAAATCCAACATTCACCACAATCAACAAATTTCTATAGCATGCAAAATGCAATCAAATAGCAACACCAATACTAAACATCGTCAACAACATAAAAAAACACCCAAAATGCAATTGAAAATTAACAAAACTAGGTTCAACAATATATACAACCAACCAACGACATATACATCCACATCCTCCTTTCTTCCAAAGGAAAAACAACAATATATGTCGGGCAAACAACAATACACCTCAATCGCGAATCCGTCTAAGCTCAATAAGTGTGTCTCTCTTCTTCTTCTTCCTTCTATACACGATAAGAGCTGATCCTTGGCCTTCTTCAAATGTATGAGCAAGCGTTGGAATTGGGATTTCTTGTTCTTGACTCGGCCCAAAAATTAGTTGTACTTGTTGTATTTCCCACTGCGGATGCTCTTCTGTTTGCTTGTGTGTGGATTGACCAATATATCTGAAATGTTGTTCTCCTTTATGCCAAATGGGCCATTGAGCCTGAGTTTCTCCACCGGCGTATTGTTGTTCTACTTCAGGCCAAGCGGGCCATTAAGCTTGCGTTTACCCGGCGGCGTGCTGTGAACCTCCCCTCTCCGTATGTGCCTCCCCCCATCTCGTTTATCCTCCCACCAATGTAGTATGTGTCTCGTCCGTAGAACGTGGTCGTTCTTCTTCAATGCGCAGCGGTTTGGTAGGCGTTCTTAGCTTGTTTCGACCCAGAACCGTATCAGGTATACATCGTAGGTCGATGCACTTGCTTTTCACCTTGTCCGGCTCCATACGACTATCTTCTATTTCATCGACCACATCCAAAGCGATGTGTATCCTGCTTACCTACACCATAATTCATAACAATGTATCAACAAATATGAGCTAAAAAATTGACTATCAAAATTTAGAAATAACAATGCTTACCACATCACGTTCGAGAGGTGCACGGGGAATGTACGCAACCAACTTTCTTGCCGTCTTTTTTAGAATATAACGGCAAGTAATTTGCCAATACCAATACTCGTACTCGCTCAACGGTGTCGGGGGCTCACGTGCTCGTTCGGCACAATCAATTCTGGAATTCCAAATAACAATACTTTCCTACAGAAATGTCATCCAACTAGGTGGTTCTGGGACTAAGGGCACAACAAGATCCGCAATGTGCTGGTAGCCAAAGGCAAACTATCTCATTACTCGGTCAGGAGCATACAATTCAAAGTCCAAAATTAGAATCAGTCGGCTCTTAGTGGTCCAACCAGCGAACATATACTCAATGTCCGGATGCCCAAATTTGTTCACCAACGAATATGGTTCCCATGTAACGACGTCATTCGCCAACAAGTCCAACTCATTTCGGTAAAACTGTACTTTTTTTGGCGTCTCACACTAACTCCTAGCACAATTCCACCTACACCCGAATGGAAGATACAGATCTAAGTCGGTAGGAATTCTTACAGACGGCCGTCCAATAGCAATATGCGACCATGACCATATTCGCAACAACGTTGCAGAACCCCTTAAAACTTTTCTTCGTTGCAAGGCAACGTTTGACAACTCACTGTACAAATAGCATAGTACAACACTGCCCTAAGAATGATAACCACAGTTTGTTAAATCATCCAAAAATGGTAAAAACTTCAAATTTAATCTACCTTTCGAATGATTTGGAAAAAATCGACAACTTAAAAAGTAAAATATCACAGCACGACTGCGACGAAGTATATCTAAATCGGTCGCACCTTCAGGTAGTGGTTCAGAAAATTCGCTTTTAAACCACGTAATTGATAGTTCACTTTTAGACTTAACGGCCTCTCTAGGCGGAAAAATACCAAGCAAGTCAAGATACAATTCCAAATAATGGATATCCAAATTTTGTGAACATACCGGGAAGCCATCTCCGTTAATACTGAAAATAAAATAAACATCGGCTAGAGTTACCGTCATTTCACCGACTCTCATATGAAAAGTATTTATCTCCGGCCTCCATCTATCACACAAAGCCGTAATAAGGTGATGATCGAGCCGAATGTAGTCAATTTGCATAGCTTTCCAAAATTCGGTTATTCTTAGGTTCTGCTCTAACCTTGGCTCTTTAAAGTCGATTTCCTTAAGCTTGCTCGAATGGTCACATAGCTTAACTGTTTCCACATCCTGATAATTATCAACGAATTTAAATTAGTATTTCATACTTGCATTTTGGTTTACCATTAACACATTGTGCATAGAAAAATTACTTCCATTAGCGCATCGTTTTGGCTTCTATGATGTTCTTGAAGATAGAGAACACTTCTATCTTCGGGTCCGGGAGCCAATTCTACATTATAAACAACAACAACCGATTAGCAATCATACATCTATTTCAACATTTAGGGTATTGGTTTTAGGAGTACTATAATTCATTTTGCATTTTCAACAAAGAAACCAACCATAAGAGTAAATTGTCATCAACATCATCAAGACTGCTTCTTCCATTAACAACAACAATCACTTGTAAAGTAGTAATCAATTTACAATCAAATTATTATTATCTCTAATCAACATAGATAGAGCTTGCTTCCATTTTACGCGTAATCAAGTGGTTGCTTCAAGGAATAGATGGAGAATAAGGTTATTGATGCTTTTGATTTTGATTTGGAATGGGAAACGGGGAGGGTTTCGGGAAGAAAGTAGAAAATTGGGAATTATGAGACAGTTATGTGCTCTATGTCTTTTTGTTGCTCAAAATGAGCTTATGCACTTATGGATCGCGCAAACTTTATATGTAGAGCATGCGCAATTATGGAATGTGCAAGCTCTACGTCTAAAAAAAATTACTAGCGCAATCCATAATTGTGCAAGTTATATTCGAAAAGAGGCCTAACTTTGCAATAAGTTATTGTTGAGACCTGAATCCATAATATGTTATTTGTGCAGGTTCATTTCGAAAAATTGTCCTTATAGAAATAAAAGCATGGGAATAGTACAATTTCAGATTTTGGGCATTTATAGTGCATGTACAAATTAAGCTCGACTTTAAAGATTCGGAAGAGAAGATATTTGTGGATTCTCGGGCTAAGGTAAATTTAATATTCTAGTTTATATGTAAGCTTCTTGTTTCCAAGTTCATTTTATGGTTGGAGAATCAGTAGTTTAGTTGTTATGGTTTATTTTACAAAAAGTGAAATTTTGCCTTTAAGTTTTATTTATCCTTCTGTTAACCATATAGACATATTGTTACTTTGAGTAAATTATTATTGTTTCTTTAAATTTGTGTAAAATATGGAGTATTTAATTCTTTTACGTTTTAAGGGCAAAGATATATGAATTTATTTATTTAAAAACACGATTACTGCAACAAAATACTGATTTTACAACCGGGAGCTGCCAGTCTTAATATGCAAAGTTGTAATAGGGTGATTACATTTTATAACTGTTTATGACAGTTGCAAGTGACCATTGAACCAAGGATTTTTTTACAATGGTCAAAATCAGTTGCAATGCAAAATAAATGCAAAAAAAAAACAATTAGCCGCCACTTATATATTATAATACACATATAATAGTCACGACAACAAATATATTATATTACGACATCAATATATTATAGAATATAATTTTTTATAGTGAAAATAAGAGACACATCCCTAAAATCAAACTTAATACACAAAACATCCTTCTCATAAAAAAGATGTAAATTACATCACTATTTTCAAATACTACAATTTTCTTCCCTACAATACCCCTCTTCTCCATTGCAGCAATGTTGATTCTTCATATATGGATGTTATTCTCACATCCATAATTAAAATTTGCACCACATTAATTATCAATCTTTAAAACACAATAATTTCTTATAGAAACGACGGATTAACAAACCATTTTCACAATTAAATCACAAATTTTATTATCTTTCTAACGAGTGGCATTGTGCATATGTAAAAACAACGGCAGAACAAATTATATGGTATAATTGCAGACATTTCTTCAACTATATGCAATAATTGTAGACATGTCTACAATTATACCATATAATTGCAGACATGTCTGCAATTATATGTAATAGTTGCAGACATTTCTTCAAATATATTCAATAATTGCAGATATGTCTGCAATTATACCATATAATTGCAGAAATGTCTGCATTATATACATAGTTGCTGATTTGAAGAAAAATCGAAATTGTTCAAAATTTGCAGAATTGTCTGCAAATATATGAAATAATTGCACATTTACTACAGATATGATTTTTTTAGTGTCAACAATGGATCTAATTTTAAAGATCATAATTTTTTTGATTTTTTGGTGAAAACGGTATGCTGATCCGATGTTTCTACAGAAAGTTATATGCGTTTGAAATGTTAAAAACGTAAAGGGTATTTGGATCTTTGTGCACGCGTGAATTTGAAAACAAGGACCAGAAACTTATTAAAAAACGAAGGGATGTTTTGTGTATTTTCAAATGATGTATCCCAAACGCACCCTTTTTTATATTCAGTCTTTTAATACATTTAATTCCTTTTCACTATTTATTATTTATATTATAAGAATTTTACACATCAATTTTATTTTGAAAAAAAATAAAAAACATGCAAAAATACAAAAATTCTTCTTTCTTTCTTCTCCTTTGTCCTACCACAGACCTTCATCACGCAACTCCCTGTGCACCGTCCTGCAATCTAAACACTACATCCTCAACAACGACAAATACACTTACCATTACTCTTCACAACATCATCGCATCAACTACAAACCAAAACCTATAGCATGATCCAACAATCCCTTTTCATCTACCTAATCTCCCCTACATCATATTCCATCCTAATTTAACATGCCATCGCTGCTTCTTCTTAAGTTGAGATAGCTTGACAACCCAACTTTCTCCTCTTTTTTCCTCAACTCTTCTCAAAGTCTCATGAATTCCATGCACCATTCCTTTCAATCCACAAAAATATATGTGTGCACCATTTTCCAAAAGCTTGAATATTCATCGATGTACTCTTTTTTCTTTCACTTTTTGTCAATATTCCCAAGAAATATCATGTCATTGCCTTTAAGAAATGATGCTCCGCAAAGTTTTCCACATACCTACAATTAATAATTGATAGAATAAGCAGATTAGAAAACTATGTATGATAATGTAAATGATATCAGAATAATATAAAATGACATTAACCAATAAATGAATCTATATCAGGAATATAAAAACTAGTCTAATAGAAGAATGCCTCAGTTTTTAAGATCATGCTTATCTATAGTGTTATCATGAAAATTCGAATCAACGGGACTGTGATACATGGTATAAAAAATTTGAGATACATGACATATAATAAATTAGCAAGATAAGCGGTAAATGTTGGCATATAAAAAAATTATGCAAAATCCATATATCTACACATATAAGATGGATTTCACCATCTACATGATTCAGATCCTCCATTAGTTCTATCAAGAATTTCATTCGTAAAACTTTTGAAATGAACCAATATTTCACGGATATGGTGTTTATCATATTACATGTCAATATGAGTACTTGTAACCTATATACTTTAAAAATCGATGTCAAATGTAATGTTGAAGGGTTTGAAAACTATTTTGAAATTTTCCATTATTGTTCAAAAGCTTACAAACAATATGTTAGCGTGAATTGAAACCTAAAACCTAGAACTTATCTCCCAATCACAACCCATCTGGCCTGAAACCTGAAACCGCTTCCACTACCTCAACAGTCCAACAGAAAGAATTTGAAGAAAATGATTTTATTGATTTCAATCTGATATTGATTTCACAGTTGCTTTGATATAATAATCAAAAAATGAAAGATACATTACAATGTTGATACAACAGTATGTATTTATATGATATGGAGGCATATTTGTTGATGGGCTTGAATAATTGTTGATGGGCTGAAACTAACCCATAGTTGTGCACCCGCATCCATTTTGTATTTGTATTCTCTACAGAGGCAAAACACTTTTATTTCGCCCCCTAAAACCCTATATCAGATCAAGGGTTTGGAGAGGAAAAAATAATGGTGCCGCCGACTCTATTTTCCTTCAAAAATTTCTTCAATCAGACAGAGTTTTACTTCAAATATGATAGCGAATCTTCTGCATCTCTCTCCATAGCCTTGAATCATCACAGATAAGTTGAAGATCTTTAATTTTTAAAAGTCTAAAAAATTTCTTCGGAAATCTGCTAACTTTGATGCGATTTGTTTTTTTTTGGAATAAGATTTTGATGAGGATGGAGATTAGATCTGAGTAACTAGTTGCTTTCAGTTATCGCATTGGATCTGGTAAGATTTTTTTATCTCATACTTTCAAACGAATAGTTATGATCAGTAAGACTTTTCTTAAGGAGATTTACTGACATAGATTTCTTTGATGTAGGTTTGGTGAATAACACACTCCGGATCTATGAAACTTGATACTCCAGATTTCGATTTGGTGAACTACGAGCTTTAGCTTAAATGAAGTTGCTTAAAAATTGATGATCATTGTTAACAGCGCTGACCTTGAGCTTCTGCTTGAATAGTATGAAGTTCTTTTTATATAGCGGATTTGTTAATATGTTTGCAATTTGGTAAGATGCAGGTATATGATTTACATTCAATTTGTTGCTGGTAACTTGCTCTCTAACGAAATAAAGATCAATCTCCATATGTTTAGTTCTACTGTGTAGAACTGGGTAGTCACCGAGTAGAACAGTGCTAAGATTATCATTCCAAATTGTAGCTTTATTGTCAGTTTTGACTTTAAGTTCACTCAATAGTGAATTTACCCAGATTATTTCTATAGTAGCGTTCACCAAACTTCTATATTCTGCTTCTATGCTAGATCTAGATACAGTTGGTTGTTCTTTTGAGCACCATGATATAGGGTTTTTGTCTAAGAATATACAATATCATGTTGTAGATCTTCTATCATCAGGGTTTGTAGCCCAATCTGCATCTGCATATCCATTAATTTTCATATTCTTGCATGACTCTAAGATTAGTCCATGTTTCATTGTGCCTTTTAAGTACCTTAGAATTCTCTTTACTGCTTTCCAATGCTCATCCAGTGGGTTTTGCATAAATTGACTGACCTTATTTACACTAAAAGCAATTTCTGGTCTTGTGATTGTTACATCTTGCAATGCTCCAACAATGCTTCTGTAATGCTTGCTATTTTGTATTGCTTTGCCTTTATATCTGGATAAGTGTAAGTTGCTTGCCATGGGTGTGGATAATGCATTTGCCTTGTCCATTTTTTCTCTAACAAGAATTTCTGAGATGTATTTTTCTTAACTTAGTTGAATCATTGTGTTGGACATTCTTTTAACTTCAATTCCCAGAAAATAATTTAAGCACCCTAGATTTTTAATTGAAAACTCTTTATCTAGATGTTCAGTAAGCTTGATGATTTCTACATCACTACTACCTGTAATAATAAAGTCATCAACATATATTAGTACATATGTAACTTCAAGCTTACTTAATTTTGTAAATAAAGAGTTGTCAGATTTAGTTGGTGAATAGCCAAGGCTGATTAAGGTTGACTTCAGTTTGTCAAACCAAACTCTGGGCGCTTGTTTGAGTCCATAAATTGCTTTGTTAAATTTGCACACAAGTTTTTCATTGCCTCTTTGTCTGATTCCTTGTGGCTGCTCCATGTAAACTTCTTCCTGCAAAATACCATTTAAAAAGGCATTATTCACATCAAGTTGTTTGATGGCCCAATCTCTACTTAAGGCAATAGTAAGAACTATTATAATAGTAGAAGGTTTCACAACTGGTGAAAATGTCTCATTGAAATCAAAACCATTTTGTTGTGAATAGCCTTTTGCTACAAGCCTTGCCTTGTACTTAGAGATTGAACCATCAGAGTTTTTCTTTATTTTGTATGTCCATTTGCATCCATCAACATTTTTATTGGATGGCAAAGAAACCAAAGTCCAGGACTTATTTCTTATTAATGCATCATATTCTTCTTTCATTGCTGTTTTCCATTTTTCATTTTGTACAGCTTCAAAATAAGTGCCTAGCTCTTTGATTTCTATGACAGTGTTATAACTTTTTGGCTTGAAAATTCCACTTTTAGCCCTTGTTATCATGTGATGTCCAATTGTTGCAGGTTGTTGATCACTGCTTCTAACTGTGGCTTCATCATCATTAGACGATTGTGAATCATCTAATGATTGATGACTGCCTGATTGAATATCTGCATCATGTTGTGTATCTTAAATTTGAGTTTCAGATTCTGACTGCTCATGACCTGGTTCATTTCTGATCACTGTGTGTTATGAGCCATGACCTTCTTCACTTGAAGTAGTGTGTTGAGCATTTTGCCTCACCTTTGTATGAGATTGCATAACAATCTCAGAGTATTCTGGTAGCTCGGGTATTGAGAATCTTGGATTGTATATTTTTATTGATGTTTTTATACCTGTCTTGCTAAAAGGAAACACATTTTCATTAAATAGAACATGTCTTGATATGAAAATTTTCCCCTTATTATCTAAACACTTGTACCCCTTTTTGTTTGTGGCATAACCTAAGAATGTGCATGGTAATGATCTGAAATTTAGTTTATGTTTGTTATTAGGTCTTAGGCAGGGAAAACATAGACAACCAAACACTTTCAAACTTTGATAATCTGTTTTAATTCTCTGTAACATTTCGATAGGACTTTTAAAATCTATGACCTTTGTTGGCAGCCTATTAATTAAGTACACAATTGTTGAAAAAGCATCAGCCCAAAATTTT
This sequence comes from Allium fistulosum, assembly GCA_030737815.1. Lineage (NCBI taxonomy): Eukaryota > Viridiplantae > Streptophyta > Magnoliopsida > Asparagales > Amaryllidaceae > Allium > Allium fistulosum. The sequence continues at coordinate 1,034,905,113 of CM060902.1, read as the reverse complement.
AGTGGTAATGATGCTTGAGCAAGTAAAGTAAGACTAGTTTCAACTATTTGTCTATGTTTCCTCTCAACAAGGCCATTCTGTTCAGATGTGTGTGGAAAAATTGTTCTATGAATTATTCCCTTTTTTGAGAAAAATTCTTTAAGAGGGTGAAACTCTGTTCCACCATTAGTTTGTATGGTTTTCACATTACAACCTGTTAGAATTTTAACCTGAACTATAAATTGCAGAACTGCCATATAAGTTTCGGATTTTGATTTCAAAAAATAAATCCATACATATCTAGAATAAGCATCAACAAATGAGACATAATATTTGTATCCATAATCAATACTAATTGGTGCTGGTCCCCATAAGTCTATAGAAATTAATTCTAGAGGTTTATTATATTCGGTTTGTGAGTCTGGAAATGCAAGTTTATGGCTCTTTCCCATTTGACAGTATGTGCAAACATATGGTAAAGAATTTTTCTTAAAAGAAATTGCATTATTATTTAACACATGCTTAACAATATTTACATTTGGATGACCTAGTTTATAATGCCATACATGCAAAGTCTTACAGTCATTTTCATGTTTGATTTCAGAAATATTACAGCATTTGCCCTTAAATCTAGAATTTCTTGACTTAGCAACATTGAATTTGTACAATCCTCTAAATTCTTTACCTTGCAACAAAATTTCTTTAGTTAGAATATCTTTGACTAAACAATATTTTGGATAAAATTCAAAAAACACATTGTTATCTTTTGCAAATTGGGATACACTTGGTAAATTTTTTCTTATCAATGGGACTCTTAAGAGATTTTTAAGATAAAGTTGTTTCTTGCCAATAAAACTTGCATTTCCAGTGTGTGTAATTCTAATAGATTTACCATCACCCATATGCATAGACTGTGTACCTTTGTACTCTTTGCTTCCCAAGTTTAGATTGTTCAGGTCATTTGTCACATGATTAGTAGCACCTGAATCTAGATACTAGCATTCATCATGAATACCTTCAAGTTTGGCTGCCTCATAGTTTGTGTTTTCTGAATGATTTCTATTATCTTGCTGAGTGTTAACCATGTTGGCATTTGGTTGGTAGTTTCTTGCATTATTTTGTTATTGTGGAATATAATTGCCATCAAATCTGAAATAGCATTTACTTGCCATATGACCATACTTCTCGCATATCTGACACCTGATTCTGTTGTTGTTATTCTGTCTGCTACCCCTTCCTCTAGCTCTATTTGCCTAGCCACCTCTTTGACTGTTAAGTTGATTTATGCTATTGTAGCTCTTTCCTTGGTTCTTGTATCTGTTATTACTAATAAAATTTTCTAGAAAAATATGAACTAATAGGTTTCTTTTGCTATATTCTACCTTCATGAGAAAGAAGTGTAGAATGGACATAGTGAATAGTGGGTGTAGTTTCTTTTGATGAAATTACTGCTACAATGGCCTCATATTCCTCATCTAGACTATTTAAAATTGACAGAATTTGTTCATAATCAGAAATTTTATGACCAACTGAAGCAAGTTGATCACACAACATTTTAACTTTAGACAAGTAATCTCTCATTGATAGAGTCTCCTTTTTTAAGTTTTGCAATTGTCTCTTATAGTACATAACTTTTGCTGCTGACTGAGTATTGAACACTTGTTCAATTGTGGACCAAATTTCATTTGCAGTCTTGCATCCAATTAATTGTGGCAAAAGATTAGAATTGATTGTAGAGAGTAACCGAGAACTTACTAAACTGTCTTGCCTTTGGTGTGATATGAATTCTTGATTACTTATCAGTTTTCCATCTTTATCAATGACAAATCTAGGTGGTGTGATTAATGTTTCACGAACATAATCCTCCAATACATAGCCTTTGATTATTGTTTCGATTTGAAATTTCCAGAGAAGAAAATTTGATTTATCTAGTTGTACATTGATAATTTGACTTTGTGGTTTGACCAAAGCCTTGATCAAATCTTGTGTTGCAGATCTTTGGGTGATTGATTCTGTGTTTCTTGCTGTGGATAAGGGAGATGACTCTTCTCTAGCCATTGATGCAAATTGATATATGATGAAAACAAAGATTTGATTCCTTAGTGTTGAGATCTTGGAAAAGAAACTGAAAATGCAGAACAACAGATAACAACAAATTGCAGCTAGAGGTTAACTAGATGATGAAGCAACTCTGACAGTTACTTCTTGGCATGGAACTGACAGAAACTTGATATAGAACTGATAAGAGCGTTGATACAGACTTAAGTATGCCCGAACTTTTAGAATCAAATGATGAGGATCTTGATTCTTTGATGATATTGGATGCGCAGCCTGATCTCTGTGATGATATTGAACCTGAGAGATTACTCGCAAGGCGTTACCCTTTGATTGTTGTTAAGCATATAGTTTTCGCTCTGATACCAAGAAAGAATTTGAAGAAAATGATTTTATTGATTTTAAGCTGATATTGATTTCACAGTTGCTTTGTTACAATAATCAAAAAATGAAAGATACATTACAAAGCTGATACAACAGTATGTATTTATATGATATGGAGGCATATTTGTTGATGTGCTTGAATAATTGGGTATGGGATGAAACTTACCCATAGTTGTGCACCCGCATCCATTTTGTATTTTTATTCTCTACAAAGGCAAAACACTTTTATTTCCAACACTTCCCTTTCATTACCAATGAAACTGTAATTGAAAACTGCAATGAAACCACAACTCATAACCTCCCAAAACATTGTCGAAACTGCAATCGATGTCATCTTCGTGGTAGTGAAGACGTTGTGGAGTTTAAACGGAAAGTTCCAGTCCACCAATGGTTGAACTAGGGCTTCCACCTTCGTGGTGGTGAACACGTCGGAGACATCTTTGATCTTCTCCGTTTCCTCCAAGGTCTACCGATCTCATAATTTGGGCTAGGGCGCAAACAGACTCGTCGGAGAGATCGGACAACCATAGCGATGTGGTGCTAGGTGGTAGCGAAGGTGCGGGGCCAATAGAGCTAAAAATTTCCTTCGTCTGCAAATTGGAATTTTGTTTGGAGATTTTGGGCATTTTTTTGGAAGCAATGATACGTTGGAAGGGATGGTATAGTGAAAATTTGGGGTTGGAGCCAAAAGTTTGTGTAGAGCCAAAAGTTTTGGGTTGGAGCCAAAAATTGAAGTTAGAAATGTGGGTTGGAGCCAAAAAATCAATATTTGTATATGTCAAAGAAGAGAGTTGCAAAACAAATTATGCATTTGAAAATAATATTTTATAGAAAAACTATTAAATATTAATTATTAAAGTGAGTCATTTAAAAGTAATTATTAATTATTTAATATTAATTGTTGAATATATTTATTACAACATTTTAGAAAAAAAGTTGTTACATATTTATTAGGAAGGCCACTTAATAAAAAAGTTGTTGTGAATCAAAATTTATAACTTTCAAAAATTATTTCGGAGTGGAGCCAAAATATTCGTTACTTAGAGCTAAATAAACTTGTATAAGTCAAAAAAGATAGTTAAAAAAAACTTATATTTTGAAATTTATTTTTAACATTGTCGAATATTAAAAAAAATTGGATATTACATGAATTTTAAAATTATTTAAAATTTTTATTTTTTATTTTTGAATTTCAAGAAAGTTACAAAATATAAAATTTTGAATTACAAAATTTTATTTTTGAATTTTATGAGTGTTTTAAATTTTATAAACACTTGTAAATTTACTTTAGAAAATTTCAAAACTTTAAATTTTATTTTTGAATTTTATGAAAATTTTAAAATTTTCATTTTAAATTCGAAATATAATTATAAATTAAATTACAAAATATTAAAAACTAAATAATAAATACTACTTCTTAATTATTAAGGATTACTTATTAAACATTAATTATTAAAAATTAATCATTAAATAGTAAATATTAGTTTGAATTATTAATTATTAATATCAATTATTAATTATTAAATCATCAATATTAATTATTAATTACTAATTATTAATGATCAATTGTTTAATAGTAGTTATTAATTATTAAATATTACTTCTTATTTATCGGTTATTAGTTATTATTTATTACTTCTTATTTATCAGTTATTAATTTATTACAAATAAATTTAAATTTTTTGAAATACTATATATTATTGTTAATTTTTATTCTTAAATATCAAATACTAAATAATAAATATTACTTTTTAATTATTAAATATTAATTAATTATTAGTTACTAAATATTAGAATTAATTATTTAATAGAAATTATTTATAAGTAATTATTAATTATTAAAAATTAATTACTAAAAACTACTTCTTATTCATTAATTATTAATTACCAATTTTTGCTTATTACTTCTTAATTACAATTGAATATTAATTATTAAATACTGCTTATTTTGTATAGATTAATAAATTATTAATAGTAATTATTAATCATTGATTATTAATCTTTAATTATTTATTGTTTCTTGAAGTTCCTTATTTAATTCTTTAATTTGATGAAAAGGTTAAATCTATGAAGTTTTATAAAAATAATTTCCATATATATGTGTGTGTAACACAAATTTAAGAAATTTTATTTTTTTCACTTTTATGCTTCTTCGGTATAAAGATGAACATTAAAATATCCAAATAAAAACCTTTGTATTCACTCAGATTATTATTTGTAATTAACAACGTTTACTTGAAAGTGGTTACACAATCACTTGAAACTTATGAGCGGAACAATGGTTATAAATAAATATTTACAACGTTCAAAATTAATTAGTTGTTATAAATCTCTATTACAACCAGTGAAAACAAGCACTTGTTAAAAATATGTATATTGCTACTGGAAGGAAAATGCCCTTCTTGAAAATATGTTTATTGCAACTGGCAGAAAAACGCGGTTGTCAAAATATGGTTACTACAACTGGTAGAAATACCGGTTGTTAAAAACCCTTTATTACAACTGTTAGAAAATGCCAATTATTAAATACCATTTATTATAATTGTCATATGACGTCAATTGTAAATAAATAGTTGTTATATGGTCATTTTCCTGTAGTGTTTAATTACAAGTTGAATACAAAAGTTTCAATCTCAATTTTTTCTTAAAACTTATGTTCATTTATTTATGTGTCCTTTCAAAATAAATTGGAACAAGCACCAGTGTACAATAGAGCATTGTGCCCAAGTGATAATTTACACTCTTCTAATGTTTGATAGATACTTACAAAAAGATATAAACTCGGGCCTTCTATATTACCGTCTTTCGGATCAGATATAATGGATTATTAATGTTGTTAGTTGGGTTATATGCCACAATTATCTTTCACACAAAACCTTCCTTGAAAAACTCCAAACATACACAAAGGCTGTGGTCATCTTAATGTTTGCACCGTATATGTAACAACCCGCATATTTATCGATTGTATATTTAAATATTTTATTTAAATATAACATCGTTCGTCGGATTATAGTCCGAAAAGCTACTTTCTGCAAACGGTCGAATTGGGACTCAAGACCACTTCCATTGAGTTCAAAATCGCGTTTGCGATCTTTTTAAGTATAAGCTTCGATATGTTTGGAGTAAGTTGATTTTTGGCTTTTTCTATTGGGTTTTGGGTTTGGGTTTCAGCCCAATGTTCTATCTTAATACCCTAGCTCAGTCCTTCCCTCTCCATTCACTTATTTTCATTCCTCACACTCTTGCTTCAACTGAAAATGGTGGAAAGGAAAGGGAATTAGAAACTCCAAGCCCTAGTTCCTCTTGCAAACTCAAATTCTTGCTCCAAAATCATAGAGAAGCCATTGGTAAGCTCCATCTTCATCTTCTCCATCTCTTCTCCTCTCCAATTTCAGAAAAGTTTCCTAAACCTAATTTAGGAAATACTTGTTTTTGATCTTAGATTGAAGCTTCTTGAGTTGTTATTGAAGAGGAATTGATCTTAGCTTGTTTTAAAAGCTTCTCCTTCATTAATTTGGGTTTAAAGGTGAGATTTTTATCTCACATCTATGTTTAGAACTATCTTGGATTGTTAGGTATGAATTCCTAACATATTTTCATGTTCATTTGCTTTCGATTTGGATTGATTCGGTGAAATTTCCAATTTATGATTTTTGAAGCCAAATTTATGAAATCCTTATATGTTTGATGTTTATGTTGTTCGGGGTGTTTGGGTGAGTCGTTAAGGTTGGGTAGTCGTTAGACGTAAGCCCCCGTAATCATCGCTCATCCGATCGCTTTCGATTCGTGTTGGCCATCAATGGCCTAGGTTCAGGAAATGCCTGAGAAGCAGGTTCAGACGTCTGAATCCTCAATTTCAGACGTCTGAATATTATACTGGGAATTTTCTTTCCCCAGTATTCAGACGTCTGAATCATGGGTTCCAGACGTCTGAATTGGCTCGTGAGCAACCAGAAAGAAAATAGGCTAATTTTAGCTATTTTCAGACGTCTGAAATATATGGTTCAGACGTCTGAATTATGTTCTGGAAAACTATTAATTTTCCAAATTCAGACGTCTGAACCATTTCTTTCAGACGTCTGAACCTGCTATTTTTTGCCAAATTGCCTATTTTGCTTGATTTTCCAAATTTAATCGATGCATGTTGATTTCAAGTAGTTGTTATTACATATGTGACTTTGATGACTTCTTCTTGATTTCATACACGAGTTTTATAAAATGTTCTTCTTAAATTATTAAAAACTCGTTTCTCCAATTTAAAATTTCTATTCAAAACACACACACTTTCGCACTCCGAGCGAAGAGGGAGGAGAATTAAATGATTAGATAAAACTCGTGCAATGAACACGTGCCTTCATCTTTTCAGTTAATTCCCAATCTATTCGTTTGACCGTTTTGACCTTTGGGTCTGGTTACCGATGAGATGAGGTAAACTTTGTACTGCTTTGAGCGTGGAATTGATTAACGGATAGTAAACTGTTTAGTGCGAACGGGTGGTTATGGGACTCACGTTAACACTTTTCGGGTTCCTTTCTGAGAGTCTGTGACACATGTTACCTTTGGGGTAGTGTCTTCGGACTGTCTCCCTTGGGATAGTCGCCTATGGGATAATGTCTTCGGACTGTCTCCCTTGGGTTGTTTGCCTTTAGGATAGTGTCTACGGACTGTCTCCTTCTGGCTTGTGCTTTTTGTATCGCTTTTGGAGTAGTTACTTCACCACCGCTCGAGAGATATTGGCTTGTGCTTTTTGTATCGCTTTCGGAGTGGTTACTTCACCATCGCTCGAGAGATATGGGTTTGTTGCTTTTTGAATCGCTTTTGGAGTGGTTTCTTCACCACCGCTCGATTGCCTGTTGTATCGCTTTTGGAGTGGTTTCCTCACCACCGCTCGATTGCTTGTTATATCACTTTCGGAGTGGTTTCTTCAACACCGCTCGATAGGTACTTGGGATTGCTTCTCGTGTATTTGGAATTTTCTGTTGTTTCATTGAGATGTATATTCCCTAGGTGTTGCCCATCGGTGTTGGTCTTTTGAGCCACACAGTTATAGCGATTTCCTTATGGAACTTGTATTACCTTCATTGGTATTTGATATTTGCCTTTATGGCTTGATTTGGGATATGTCTATCCTTGTTTATTTGAGTTGCCGAGGATACGAGGCTTGTTATACATCTCTACTTAGATGTCTGTTCTTGTTTGGGAATTTTTATGTTATATGTTGCCTCATTATCATTTATGATATTTGTTCAGTTTATCTAACTGATTTGTTTAGCTAGACTGACCCGTGTATTTTATACTCGGGTCAGACCGAGATGTTTCAGGTTAGGTACTTTGGACTTAACCTCTTTTGCCTCCGCATGGACTATTTCGCTAGCTCCTTTTTGTCATAGCTTTTTGTGTAGTCCTTTTTACTGTAACTCTGATGTGTACTCTATTGACTCGTCTGTATATTGTGGTTTGCTTTACCACCGACATGTATTAATTTGTATACTCTGTAATGTATCTGGATATGTGTAAATGTAACGGATGATTTACTGTTCTATGATGTGTATTACATATTGAGTTGTCATATTTGTTCTGATAGATCCTCAGCCACCTATGGCTTTGTATTAAGAATTTATTGGATATGTCGATCCATTCATGTAAGGACTGGCATTGACGGCGTATTCAATGGATAATTGAGGCAAGGCTATAGATGGTCTCTCCTAACCAGCTCTATTCTCCGCATTAGCAGACCGTGTTACCTCGTAATACTCTTTGCTAATGTGGGTCTCGGAGTGGGGCCTCACAGCTTGGTATCAAAGCTGAGTTTAGAATAAAATATGGTAAACATAGAACAGAGACACATATTACGGTACATCAAAGGGTTGTACGAATGTTACAAATCTTTGAATCATCGTGTCTTTATTCCTTCCGTGCTTTTTGGGTAGATAGAATTTTAGGAATACGTCTAGGAACGCATTCATGCATTTATTCCGTAGTATTCCATATTTGAATTAATGATATCTACCTTGGGAATAATCCTTTTCCTATCTTAACTTTCAGCTAATGGCCGGTAGAGGCAGGGGACGACGCTCGGGTGCTGGGCAATCCAGTGGCTTGCATCCGGACGGTGTTTATATGTCTGCCGATCAGTTTATGGAGTTGTTTAGGAACACTCAGCCTCCAGCTCCTACTCGGGTATCTCCACCTCGCAAGTCTGCCTTTGCACGCCTGTGCAGTGATTTTTCTCATCTTGGAGGAAAGCCGTTTAAAGGCACCGAGTCTGTTCTTGAGACTCAGACTTGGATTCGCTCGTGCGAGCGTATTTTCTCTAGAATGGATCTTTCTGATCATGATAGAGTTCTTGTAACTTCTAGCTTATTGCAAGAGCATGCCTTTGATTGGTACGAGCTTCTTGTAGCCGAAATTGATGAGTATGCTCTTTCTTGGACTCAGTTTCGGGAACGATTCGAACTCAAGTTCGTTCCTGAATCTGAGAAAGCTTTATTGGCCCGTCGCTTTCTTGAGTTAAAGCAAGGGGAGTCTTCCGTTTCTGAGTATGTTGCATCTTTCGAGGCCTTATCTAAGTATGGTCTTGAATTTATTAGCACTTATTATAAGAAGAATCTGAAGTTTGTCTCTGGTCTTGAGAAATATCTTAAGAAATTATTGATGCTTGAGCTTAAGCTTTCTTTTGAGGAGTTGGTTGATTCCGCACTTCATCTCGAAGCCATCGAGAGGGAGTGTGATAGTGATGATGATGTTGAAGTTCGCAAGAACCCCAACAAAAAGCAGTTTCCATTGGATGAGTGGGAATTTTTCCCTTCCAAGAAGAAAAAGCCCGTTGAATCCGATTCTCCGTCTCAGTCTGCTGGAACACCTTCCATTTGGAAGTGTTACAATTGTGGTTCTTCTGATCATATGATTCGAGCTTGTCCTAAGCCTCTCTTCTGTCGCTATTGCAAGAAGGAAGGCCATCGTAGTTCCACTTGTCCTATTGCTTCGAATAATTCTCAATCAGACAAGCTATATAGAGCTGATGCTTCTGGAGGTTCTTCTCGGGGTTAAGGTATGTCTCCATCTATTTGGAAGATCTCTATTTTCTTTGTGATTTCGATTCCAATTTGATGGCATTATTTTGTTCTTTAAGCCCTCATGATGAGGGAAAGTGTTATTTCTCTCATTTCAATAGTTTGTGGAATTTTTCGGTATTTTTGAGCTTATCTTAGGATTATCTCCTAAGCAAAAATTTTGAGTGGTGTTAAGGTCTTTTTAGCTCGACCTTGCCACCGGTTTTCATTTGCTACGAGTTGCGGAAGTTAGCCTTCCACTTACCGCATTCCGCACTCGTTATGATTCCTTTGAATGACTTATCATGTCATTCAGTTTTTTCAGCTTATTTCATCCATTTTATAAATCGAGTATTCTACGAATATCTCGATGACTCCATTTTTGTATTTATTGATTTTGGATGAAAATAGCAATTTAAAACTTTGCAAATCTTTTTCATAAGATTTATTTATAAGTATGATTGAATTTTTGTTCTTGAAACGAGCAAAACTTCTAAGAGATATTTTTATCATATGGATTATGATTTTGTGATTGTATTACCCATTGAGTGCTTTAAGAATTCTGGTCGATGCGCCTGATCAACGTTATCGATAGGAATCTCCAAAACGCTTTGATGAGACAATTTGACACAATAAATTGACTTATAAAAAGTAAAAAAAAAATTTAGAAAGATTGTTAAATAAAGATAATTGTAATTTTTGAAAATTTTAGCTTTTTGGGAAAGAAGATTATTTGAAAGAATTCTTTTCCGATACTCTTCTTCTTGTGATTCCCGAAGGGAACCAAGACTTTATCTTTTGTACCAATGCAAATCGTATTGGTTTGGATGCCGTTCCCTTGTAAAAGAGAACGTGCTATCACTTATGTTTTAAATCATTAAAGCCGATCGAGACTAGATATGCCACTCAAGATCTAGTGCTCGCGGCTATTGTTCTCGCTCTCTGTATTTGAAATCATTATTTTGGGTAAGGAATTTGTTCTCCTCACCGATCATAATTTTTGAATGTTTATTTTCTCATAAGGAATTTAATGTTGGTTCGAGTTCCTTGCATCTTATGATCTTGATATTCTTTTTATTCCCGAAAGGAGGATCGTGTTGCCAATGCACTTAGTAGTAAACAACAAGTGGTTATTTCTTTGTGGATGTCCGATTGGAATGATCTTTTTACCAATTTCATCGGACGTTTGTTGTACTTCATTTTGTTGAGCTTCGGTTCATTTGGCGTACCATTTGTACTACGTCGGTGTTCCGAATTATTTGAGCTTAGAAATCCAGGGAATTCTCTGAGCAAGCGAGTTCGGGCATATCCTTCGTGTTCTTTAGGGTGAACTTCTTATTTCTGATATTCTTTTGTGTTGATATGCTTTATGGTTGTTACTCTTTATTTTCTTCTTGAGAATTGCGAGGACGCAATTTCTTTAAGGATGGGAGTCTGTAACAATCCGCATATTTATCGATTGTATATTTAAATATAACATCGTTCGTCGGATTATAGTCCGAAAAGCTACTTTCTGCAAATGGTTGAATTGGGACTCAAGACCACTTCCATTGAGTTCAAAATGGCGTTTGCGATCTTTTTGAGTATAAGCTTCGATATGTTTGGAGTAAGTTGATTTTTGGCTTTTTCTATTGGGTTTTGGGTTTGGGTTTCAGCCCAATGTTCTATCTTAATACCCTAGCTCAGCCCTCCCCTCTCCATTCACTTATTTTCATTCCTCACACTCTTGCTTCAACTGAAAATGGTGGAAAGGAAAGGGAATTAGAAACTCCAAGCCCTAGTTCCTCTTGCAAACTCAAATTCTTGCTCCAAAATAATAGAGAAGCCATTGGTAAGCTCCTTCTTCATCTTCTCCATCTCTTCTCCTCTCCAATTTCAGAAAAGTTTCCTAAACCTAATTTAGAAAATACTTGTTTTTGATCTTAGATTGAAGCTTCTTGAGTTGTTATTGAAGAGGAATTAGTCTTAGCTTGTTTTAAAAGCTTCTCCTTCATTAATTTGGGTTTAAAGGTGAGATTTTTATCTCACATCTATGTTTAGAACTATCTTGGATTGTTAGGTATGAATTCCTAAAATATTTTCATGTTCATTTGCTTTCGATTTGGATTGATTCGGTGAAATTGCCAATATATGATTTTTGAAGCCAAATTTATGAAATCCTTATATGTTTGATGTTTATGTTGTTCGGGGTGTTTGGGTGAGTCGTTAAGGTTGGGTAGTCGTTAGACGTAAGCCCCCGTAATCATCGCTCATCCGATCGCTTTTGATTCGTGTTGGCCATCAATGGCCTAGGTTCAGGAAATGCCTGAGAAGCTGGTTCAGACGTCTGAATCCTCAATTTCAGACGTCTGAATATTATACTGGGAATTTTCTTTCCCCAGTATTCAGACGTCTGAATCATGGGTTCCAGACGTCTGAATTGGCTCGTGAGCAACCAGAAAGAAAATAGGCTAATTTTAGCTATTTTCAGACGTTTGAAATATATGGTTCAGACGACTGAATTATGTTCTGGAAAACTATTAATTTTCCAAATTCAGACGTCTGAACCATTTCTTTCAGACGTCTGAATCTGCTATTTTTTGCCAAATTGCCTATTTTGCTTGATTTTCCAAATTTAATGGATGCATGTTGATTTCAAGTAGTTGTTATTACATATTTGACTTTGATGACTTCTTCTTGATTTCATACACGAGTTTTATAAAATGTTCTTCTTAAATTATTAAAAACTCGTTTCTCCAATTTAAAATTTCTATTCAAAACACACACACTTTCGCACTCCGAGCGAAGAGGGAGGAGAATTAAATGATTAGATAAAACTCGTGCAATGAACACGTGCCTTCATCTTTTCAGTTAATTCCCAATCTATTCGTTTGACCGTTTTGACCTTTGGGTCTGGTTACCGATGAGATGAGGTAAACTTTGTACTGCTTTGAGCGTGGAATTGATTAACGGATAGTAAACTGTTTAGTGCGAACGGGTGGTTATGGGACTCACGTTAACACTTTTCGGGTTCCTTTCTGAGAGTCTGTGACACATGTTACCTTTGGGGTAGTGTCTTCGGACTGTCTCCCTTGGGATATTCGCCTATGGGATAATGTCTTCGGACTGTCTCCCTTGGGTTGTTTGCCTTTAGGATAGTGTCTACGGACTGTCTCCTTCTGGCTTGTGATTTTTGTATCGCTTTCGGAGTGGTTACTTCACCACCGCTCGAGAGATATTGGCTTGTGCTTTTTGTATCGCTTTCGGAGTGGTTACTTCACCATCGCTCGAGAGATATTGGTTTGTTGCTTTTTGAATCGCTTTTGGAGTGGTTTCTTCACCACCGCTCGATTGCCTGTTGTATCGCTTTTGGAGTGGTTTCCTCACCACCGCTCGATTGCTTGTTATATCACTTTTGGAGTGGTTTCTTCACCACCGCTCGAGAGATACTTGGGATTGCTTCTCGTGTATTTGGAACTTTCTGTTGTTTCATTGAGATGTATATTCCCTAGGTGTTGCCCATCGGTGTTGGTCTTTTGAGCCACACAGTTATAGCGATTTCCTTATGGAACTTGTATTACCTTCATTGGTATTTGATATTTGCCTTTATGGCTTGATTTGGGATATGCCTATCCTTGTTTATTTGAGTTGCCGAGGATATGAGGCTTGTTATACATCTCTACTTAGATGTCTGTTCTCGTTTGGGAATTTTTATGTTATATGTTGCCTCATTACCATTTATGATATTTGTTCAGTTTATCTAACTGATTTGTTTAGCTAGACTGACCCGTGTATTTTATACTCGGGTCAGACCGAGATGTTTCAGGTTAGGTACTTTGGACTTAGCCTCTTTTGCCTCCGCATGGACTATTTCGCTAGCTCCTTTTTGTCATAGCTTTTTATGTAGTCCTTTTTACTGTAACTCTGATGTGTACTCTATTAACTCGTCTGTATATTGTGGTTTGCTTTACCACTGACATGTATTAATTTGTATACTCTGTAATGTATCTGGATATGTGTAAATGTATGGGATGATTTACTGTTCTGTGATGTGTATTACATATTGAGTTGTCATATTTGTTCTGATAGATCCTCAGCCACCTATGGCTTTGTATTAAGAATTTATTGGATATGTCGAACCATTCATGTAAGGACTGGCATTGACGGCGTATTCTATAGATAATTGAGGCAAGGCTATAGATGGTCGCTCCTAACCAGCTCTATTCTCCGCATTAGCAGACGGTGTTACCTCATAATACTCTTTGCTAATGTGGGTCTCGGAGTGGGGCGTCACAGCTTGGTATCAAAGCTGAGTTCAGAATAAAATATGGTAAACATAGAACAGAGACACATATTATGTTACATCAAAGGGTTGTACGAATGTTACAAATCTTTGAATCATCAAGTCTTTATTCCTTCCGTGCTTTTTGGGTAGATAGAATTTTAGGAATACGTCTAGGAATGCATTCATGCATTTATTCCATAGTATTCCATATTTGAATTAATGATATCTACCTTGGGAATAATCCTTTTCCTATCTTAACTTTCAGCTAATGGCCGGTAGAGGCAGGGGACGACGCCCGGGTGCTGGGTAATCCAGTGGCTTGCTTCCGGACGGCGTTTATATGTCTGCCGATCAGTTTATGGAGTTGTTTAGGAGCACTCAGCCTCCAGCTCCTACTCGGGTATCTCCACCTCGCAAGTCTGCCTTTGCACGCCTGTGCAGTGATTTTTCTCATCTTGGAGGAAAGCCGTTTAAAGGCATCGAGTCTGTTCTTGAGACTCTGGCTTGGATTCGCTCGTGCGAGTGTATTTTCTCTAGAATGGATCTTTCTGATCATGATAGAGTTCTTGTAACTTCTAGCTTATTGCAAGAGCGTGCCCTTGATTGGTACGAGCTTCTTGTAGCCGAAATTGATGAGTCTGCTCTTTCTTGGACTCAGTTTTGGGAACGATTCGAACTCAAGTTCGTTCCTGAATCTGAGAAAGCTTTATTGGCCCGTCGCTTTCTTGAGTTAAAGCAAGGGGAGTCTTCCGTTTCTGAGCATGTTTCATCTTTCGAGGCCTTACCTAAGTATGGTCTTGAATTTATTAGCACTTCTTATAAGAAGAATCTGAAGTTTGTCTCTGGTCTTGAGAAATATCTTAAGAAATCTTTGATGCTTGAGCTTAAGCTTTCTTTTGAGGAGTTGGTTGATTCTGCACTTCATCTCGAAGCCATCGAGAGGGAGTGTGATAGTGATGATGATGTTGAAGTTCGCAAGAACCCCAACAAAAAGCAGTTTCCATTGGATGAGCAGGAATTTTTCCCTTTCAAGAAGAAAAAGCCCGTTAAATCCGATTCTCCGTCTCAGTCTGCTGGAACACCTTCCATTCGGAAGTGTTACAATTGTGGTTCTCCTGATCATATGATTCGAGCTTGTCCTAAGCCTCTCTTCTGTCGCTATTGCAAGAAGGAAGGCCATCGTAGTTCCATTTGTCCTATTGCTCCGAATAATTCTCAATCAGACAAGCTATATAGAGCTGATGCTTCTGGAGGTTCTTCTCGGGGTTAAGGTATGTCTCCATCTATTTGGAAGGTCTCTATTTTCTTTGTGATTTCGATTCCAATTTGATGGCATTATTTTGTTCTTTAAGCCCTCATGATGAGGGAAAGTGTTATTTCTCTCATTTCAATAGTTTGTGGAATTTTTCGGTATTTTTGAGCTTATCTTAGGATTATCTCCTAAGCAAAATTTTTGAGTGGTGTTAAGGTCTTTTTAGCTCGACCTTGCCACCGGTTTCATTTGCTACGAGTTGCGGAAGTTAGCCTTCCACTTACCGCATTCCGCACTCGTTATGATTCCTTTGAATGACTTATCATGTCATTCAGTTTTTCCAGCTTATTTCATCCATTTATAAATCGAGTATTCTACGAATATCTCGATGACTCCATTTTTGTATTTATTGATTTTGGATGAAAATAGCAATTTGAAACTTTGCAAATCTTTTTCATAAGATTTATTTATAAGTGTGATTGAATTTTTGTTCTTGAAACGAGCAAAACTTCTAAGAGATATTTTTATCATATGGATTATGATTTTGTTTCAACATTCTTCACTGCAACCTTCAACCAACCAAACGAGAATTCTCGTTCGGTGATTTCATCGATCCAAACCCTTCCAAGCCCTAGCATTTCAGTTCCGCGCTTCCTCTTCGCAATGTGACTTCAGCTTCTGCTCCTAGGGCTTCGCCTGCTTCTCCTCCTCCACGACTTCTACTTCTCCAGTGATGGAATCAACATGTAACAATTCCGACAATATCCACCTTATTACCATATTCCATCAATACATTCAACTCTATCTACACCTTTATGCTCCAAGAAATGGATACTTACCCAATGAGCTTTGGCAATGCCATCACCCATTACACTCTGTCAACGAACTCTGGCAAGGTCACCGCCCGTTAACAAAGTGTTCGAAGTACCTAGCCCATGTAGAACCTATCAATCTCCACCATGAAAACAAACGTCTCCATGAACCATCACAACTCTCTCCCCGTTCCACCCAGTGGCACCTAGCAGTTCATTAAGCGAATCAAGTCCGAGCAATGCTCGAACTTAGCGATAGGCAACGACTTGGTAAACATGTTTGCTGCATTCTCCTTTGTGTGAACTTTCTGAAGACGAACTAGCATCTCTTCACTCATCGAGACAAGGAATGACTCCCTCACCTCAATATGCTTCGTCCTTGGACTAAATGCCAAATTTTCAGCTAAGTGAATTGCACTATGACTGTCCCAGTACACATCCACGCCTTCATATACGAAGCCCAAATCACACAACAGTCGCCTCAAATAAAGCGCTTCCTTAGCTGCTTCAACCGCAGCTATAAGCTCTGCCTCTGTAGTAGACAAAGCCATAATCATCTGCAACCTCACTCTCCAACTAATTGTTGTCCCACCAATGGTGAACACATATCTGGAGGTTGACTTTCTTCGATCTCTATCACCGGCATGGTCGGAATCAGAAAATCCAACCAAGTTGAAATCTCTTCCTCTGCCCCCAAAGACAAGTCCATGGTTTGAAGTTCCTCTAAGGTATCTGAAGATACACTTCATTGCTTCCCAGTATTTCCTGGATTCGCCATGAATCTACTCACCAATCCAACCGCCTGTGCAATGTCAGACCTAGTGCAGACCATGGCATACATCAAGCTGCCAACTGCACTTTCATATGGGACCTTCATCATATAAGCCTTGTCTTTTTTCGAGATCGGAGAGCCTTTACTAGAAAAAGCTGTATGTGCAAAGGAATGGGTGTACTGATTGCCTTTGCCTCTTCCATGCTAAACCGAGCAAGCACTTTTTGAATGTACTCCTTTTGAGTGAGGCTCAAAAGTCCTAGCTTTCTATCCCTTTGGATTTCCATATCCAGAATTTTCTTTGCTTCTCCAAAGTCTTTCATTTCGAATTCCGCTTTTATCTTTCGCTTTAAACTATCGATTTCAGCCTTATCCTTGGAAGCAATCAACATATCATCCACATACAAGAGTAGGTACACCCCATCTACCATTCTTTAAATGCTTGAAGTACACACAAGCGTCTTTGATGCTATGATCAAAACCAAGTGAAAGCATAAAAGCGTCAAACCTCTTGTACTATTGTCTAGGTGACTGCTTAAGTCCATACAAAGACTTCTTCAATTTGCAAACCCAATTTTCCTTCCCATCTACAACAAATCCTTCTGGCTGCTTCATGTAGATGGTCTCATCCAAGTCTCCATGCAAGAAAGCGGTTTTCACATCCAGTTGCTCCAGCTCCAAGTCATGAGCTGCAATGATAGTGAGCAAAATGCGGATGGACGTACGCCTCACTACTGGAGAGATTATCTCATCATACTCCAATCCCTTTCTTTGTGAAAACCCTTTAGCAACTAGTCTAGCCTTGTACCTCCCATCATCCTTCACCTTGAACACCCACTTGCAACCTATGGCTCGGCTTCCTTGAGGAGGTGGCACCAAATCCCAAGTCATGTTCTTCTTCAACGACTCTAACTCCTCTTCCATAGCGCACATCCACTTCGAACTGTCACATGACTTCAAAACTTCATCAAGGTCAAGCGGCTCCTCATGAACCATATGTAGGGCATAGTCAAATAGATCACCAAGACTAAGATTTGCAAACTGCCAATCACCATACCTTTTGGGCGGCCTAATAGTCCTACTACTGACCCGAGTAGGTACTGCTTCGCCTAAACTCCTTTCAGCTCCACCTTCAACTGAACTTCTTCAAGATTCATGCACATCACCAGCACTACTAGAAGGTGCCTGTGGACTATCCTGTGATGTTTCATCAACTGCGTTTTCCTCGACAGCATCAACAATAACTCTACTATCTGGCTAGAACACAGGAACTTCTTCCATCTCCTTAGGCCTATCAGAATCTTCTGATGTGGTAGGTAGCATCTCCTACGGATTGAACATAGCAGACTCATAAAAAGTAACATGTCTGGAATGAAAAATCTTCCGATCAACAGGGTTCCAAATTCGATACCCTTTGATACCATTGGTGTATCCCACTAGTATGCCCTTGTATGCTCTAGCCTCCAACTTATCATCACCTAAATGGTGAACGTACACACGACAACAAAAAATTCGAAAGTAACCAAGATACACTGCTTTACCTCTCCACTTCTCTTCTGGAATCTTCCCATCTATGGCTGAGCACAGAATTCTATTTATGATATGAGCTGCATTTGATAATGCCTCAGCCCAAAAGCCTCTAGACAAGTGCACCGTCAATCTCAAACAACGAGCCTTCTCCAGTAGAGTCATGTTCATACTTTCTGCAACCCCATTGGATTGCGGATCGTCGGGTGTAGTGAAATTTCTCTGAATGCCATCCCGTCTACAAAAATCAAGGAACTCCCTAGAGACCAATTCACCGCCATTATCAGATCTCAGCACCTTCAACCTAGAACCAGATTGGTTCTCAACAAGTGCTTTCTAGTCTTTGAACTTCTCAAAACTTTCTGATTTGGCCTTCATCACATACACCCATACTTTGCGAGAAAAATCATCAATGAAAGAGATAAAATAATTTTCTCCTCCAAGAGAAGGAGTAGCAACCGGTCCCCAAACATTTGTGTGCACGTACTCAAGTACTCGCCTCGACCTATGGAGTCCAACTCCAAAAGATACTTTAGTTTGCTTCCCTAACACACACTCCTGGCAAAAGTCCATCTTGTCGAAGCTTCCTTCTTATGATCATCTTCCATCTCTGAAGCAACTCTAAGCTGTTCTCTGAAATATGACCCAACCTGAGATGCCAAAGCTTTGTGGCATCCAATGCATGCGAACTATCTACTCCAACACACGACTCTCCAAGAACTGTGGTTCCTTTCAGCAAATACAGATTTCGGAACACATGTCCTTTCATAAAAACTACTGCACCTCTCGAAACCTTCATATTATCCTTCTCGATAGTTATCTTGCATCCCAAAGATGCCAATTGTCCTAAAGAAATTAAGAACTTCCGAAGACTTGGAACATACTGGACACCTGTCAAAGTGCATATCACTCCATCAAACATCCTGATCCTCACTGTACCTTCACCTATTGCTCTACAGCTAGCATCATTACCCATAAGAATAGAGCTTCCCTCTCATCCAATGAAAGAATTGAAGTAATCCTTATTAGGCGTCATATGGAAAGACGCCCCCGAGACCAGCACCCAATGGTCTGAGACATCCAACACTGCTGCAGACAACACATCGTCAAATACAGACTTCTCCACCGTAAATGATGAAGATCCGTCTTCTTCCTTCTACTTCAAATCTGGACAATCCTTTTTCCAATGACCAGGTTTCTTGCAGATAAAGCACTTCCCGTCCTTAGACTTTCCTCTCCTACCATTACTGGGCTTCCTAGACTTGGAACGCCCTCTAGAGTGCCAATTCTTCTTATCATCTCTACCTCTTTCAACAAACAGGCCTTGACTACTACTTCCACCTCTACTTCCTTCACTTATCTCCTTCATCTGATCCCTCAAGCCCTCAAATAAAAGGCCTGACTTCACATCTTCCACTGCCAATGTGTCTCTAGCGAAGATAAGGCTGTTAGCGAAACCTGTGGATCACTTCAGAAGAGAACACAAAAGAATCATTGCCATTTGCTCCTCATCCATCTTCAAGTCAACAGTTTTCATCTTCATCACAAGATCATCAAAGAAATTAAGATGTTCCTTCACTAAAGTACCCTCTCTCATCCGCATGGTGAAATATGTCTTCAGTAATATCGGACGATTAGTCAGAGATTTCTTCAAGTAGAGATTTTCTAGCTTGGTCCAAATGCCCCTAGCAGTGGTCTCACTGCTAATCTCTAAAATGACATTCTCTCCCATAGCCAGTTGTAAAGTATAAACGTACATTTCTCCATCTCCTTCCTTTCCGCGACTATGATGTCAGTCTTCAACTCCTCAGGGGCAAACACTACTAGATGGACTTCATTCCTCATTAGAATAGCCTTCATCATCCGTTGCCACTTCTTGAAGTCTTTATCCCCATTCCATTTCTCAATTTCCAACTATGATCCTGACGCAATATACATCCCTCTAGTATGGGGTCTTGTAGCAACTGGAGTCGCTTCATCTCCTGCCATAGCATCTAACACTCCTCAATCAGCCTTGCAGCTCTGATACCGGACTATTGGGGGTGATCAGTCTAAGGGAATAAAAAACCCAACGCAGCGGAAAACAACTGGATCGTGATTGTAGTGAGACGAAACAAACAGAGATAAACACCAGTACACAGTCACAGATCTATGCAATGCAGAAAAATAAATAACACCAGTATTTATAGTGGTTCCACTACCGCGAGGCAGTGTACGTCCACTTGGGGAGAGGAGATTTTATTAATCACTGAAATATTAGAGTTACAAGAATGATTCACTTTTTGAGGCTATACATGAGAAGAATTAACAATACAAACAAAACTCTATAGAGTTTCAGCTCTCTAGGATGACTGCCATTGTTGTCCAGAAGCTCCGCTATTTATAGAGTGAAGAAATGAGGAGAGGTGGCTGTTATATAGCAGCTCTAAGATTTTGGTTCGGCATCCATTTGGATTGGCAAAGCCCAATTCCCGAACCAAACATCTAGAGTGGCATTACATGGTTCGGCATGCATCTGATCCGGCATAATTTGGTTCGATATACAGCACTTAAGATCTGGACTGGCATGGTCCAATACCAAACTAAATATTTGGTTTGGCCTTAAATTGGTTTGGCATGTTTGGTCCGGCAAAAAGCACACATGGTTTGGTCCAGTATGATTTGGACTGGCATGTTCTACCACCAAACAAGATATTTCATTCGGCGTCTTCTTCTTCACCAAATCACCGAACCAAAATTTTGGAGCGGCACGTTTTGGTTCGGCATTCTTCACCGCAACCTTCAACCAACCAAACGAGAATTCTCGTTTGGTGATTTCACCGATCCAAACCCTTCCAAGCCCTAACATTTCACTTCCGTGCTTCCTCTTCGCAACGTGACTTCAGCTTCTGCTCCTTGGGCTTTGCCTGCTTCTCCTCCTCCGCGACTTCTACTTCTCCAGCGATGGAATCAACAAGTAACAATTCCAACAGTGATTTGTTTGAAAACTATGTTCATAATATAACTTCAACACATCAAAGATTTCTCAAAGATTGGCATCGACTTATTAACTTAGAAGCAAGAGTATCTCAGGTATCTAGCAAGAGTTGTTAAACCCAAAGAATATACAAGGAGAAAATAATGCAAACAACCTTTGTCCCATGGTTCTTGATGTTTCAAACGAGTATTCAATAAATGGCTTCAAAAGGATGGACGGTTTATATATCAGTTTTTGCATGAAGTTATCTGGTTGTGAGAATCACACAAGGAATACTTGGATTCTTCATGCATTTCAGGTTACGCACTTAGAAGTGGGGATCATGTGGTATTTTTATTTCTTTATGCTTACATGTAATATATAAATGGAAATCAGTGATCTATATTTCAACTTAATTGAAGTGCCATGTTAAATTGCATTCACCATTTACTCATTTATTGTCCCATAAAATTCCACTAGATAGTGTTTCTTTATTCAAAATAATTACAAAACTGAGGTGATTTGATGTTTACGAAGGCATCGTATTGAAGTTGATGGTGTATGCGACACAAATAACTCAGAAAAATCATCATTTAAAATGACTTGAAGATTATAGCTGATTTTTTGAAAGGTTCACATGCACTGGTAGGATTAGTGCTCATTGTCTTATGCGGTTGATTTTTCACTAACAATTCCATGCCTAGGAATTTAATAGCAAGACCTTTGGCTTAACATAAGGCCTTCCCAACCCCCCCTCCCCCAACCCACAATCTCCATGCTAGTGTGCTTTGGCATGTTCCTTTTCCTGTTATAATGTCCGGTAAATGTACACATGTTAGCGCGTTTGCACCCATATAAAAAAGATTCAATAACCTCAATGATAGTAAGCTAGAATTTTTTAGTTCGTTAGAGCATTCATAATCGAGTGTTCTTCTGGGTTGCCAAAGCAAGACTGGAGGTTGTTGTTTTAGCCGGCTAAAAAAAGCCGGTTAAATTCATATTTTGCCTTAGCAGGGTCAAAAAAATACTGTTAAGGAAAATATGAATTTAACCGGCTTTCTTTTAGTTTGTCTGTTTATTGGCCAATTTAAAATATTTTTGCAAGCTTATAAGACGTAATTTCATCGGCTTGGATTCCAAAATATTTCCCCATTAGCATATAAGCTATTTGAGATAGATCAATAAGTTAATTTGTAAAATGTAAGATCCCTTTCAATTTGCCCTTTTTAATTTTCGTTCAAACATAAAAGAGCACGATGCATATACTATTTTGAAAAACAATCAATTTTAATAATAAAGTTAACATAAAAGTGAAAAACATATTTATTTTGTTATCCGTGTTCCGAAAAAATAACGAAAACACGAAAAACTATTCATTCATATGTCTTCACTTCATCCCCTTGGCCATCCTTCGCCATCCCTCTGTTCCTTCCATCGTCCTTATGTCATCGTCATACTAATTTAAAATTTAAAATATTTCATCCGCTTTTCCTTGTATTTTGTAATGAATTTGAAAATGCAAAACACAGAATTCAAAATGAAACCGAACTTATCTTAAGGGCCGTATGATTTTATTTGAGTTTTATGTTTTACGTTTTCAAAATTAGTTACAAAATACGAGGATAACAGAAGAAAATATTTAAAATTTTAAGTCATTATTACGATAATGGGGGAACGACAAAGGCATGGAGAAACAACGAATGACGACGAATGGGATAGAGAGATGGCATAGAGATGGATTGGTTTTGAGTGTTTTTGTTATTTTCCAAAATAGGAAAATAAAATATAATTTTTTAATCAATTTTGTATGTTAACTTCAGTTTTTAATTTGATCGTTTTTCAAAAAAAATACATATATGGTGCGTTTTTTTGTTTGGACAAAAAACCAAAATCAAGTAGGGCAAACTAAGTAGGACATCAATTTTCGAAATTTGAGTTTTAAAACAAAGAACTCAGTTCAGAAAACTGAGTTCAAAACTCGGTTAGTACTATGTTTCCTACTCCATTCAAAACATTATGTTCATTATAAGTTGCACTATAGCAAAATCTTTTTTAGCAAACATCATGTTATGCTTAATTTGAGATTGCTTTCACATTGTTTTTATTTTTTATTTTGGTGAATAGATCGCATTGCTGTCGATTAATCTATTTATGCATAAACCATGAGGAAAATATTTTTGGTCAATATAAATATCACTAAATTGGACTTTTAAAAGGTGTGGTTCTACTTCAAGCCAAACACATTAAATAATAGTAGCGATACATTCAGTGTGAATATCACAGTTTTTTTTAGGCAGATGCAAGTATTTTGTAATGTCTTTTTTTTCAAACTTCTTCACAATAATTTAACTAAATTGACCGAGTGCAATAATAATTGGACAATTTATAAAAATTATCTAAGTTTTATATAAATTTAACCGAGTTAACGGGGATTTTCACTTCAAGGGCTTATTTGTGCAGGTAATAAGTTTTAAGGACACTATTTCTAAATAATTAGTTTTAAGGACATTTTACAGGAAAAAGATAAACGAATTTATCATTTTTAGTTATACAGAAATAATGATAAAAAGATTTATCATTTTCCTGTATAACTTAAAAAGATAAATGAATTTATCATTATCCTGTAAATTGTCCTTAAAACTAATTATTTAGAAGAGTTGTCCTTAAAACTTATTACCCTAAAAATAGAAGCCCTTCAATATAATTTCCACTTTATATAGAATAGCATCCATGTCATTCCTCTTTAATGTTTTCAAAGCTTTGTCTGAAAAACTAGTTGATGCCTCTAGATCTGCAGTGTTTGAGTATTCCACCGATACGAACATAGCTATATCAAAAGGGGGAAGTATTAATTCCATTTGAGCATCGTCGATAACTGGTATGTTGGTTCGGCCAATGACTACACCCAGGGGCGAATCTATGTGTAGCTGAGGCCTCAAGTTTTCAAATTTTGGTAAAAGTACCAAATATTTGTAAATTGACCCCTCTCAAACTATCAAAAGTTCAAGTTGCTTTCAGCCATTATCCATTTCCTTCTTCCTAGAGAAACACTAATCTCCTTTTGAATAAATGTCCATTAGTTAATGGTTAAAAAATTTGATTACAAGTGAAATTGATAAGCTAATTTAACGATCTTTGAAATTTTATTTATTTTAACTTTGCTTCTTTGACATGTGCAAGGTTCGAAATTCCGTTTTCCGTTTCCGTTCCGGTCATTGGTAATTTTAAAATTTCCGGTCCCGTTCCGGAAATTTCGGAAGTTCCGTTTTAATTCCGGTTTTCTAATTGCGGTACCTTTTTTTGCTTTAATTTGCTATTTATGCTAATAAATATCCAATACTGTCATAAATTTGTAGTACATTTTTTACATTACATATAAAATACACTTTAATTACATTTTTTACATTACATATAAAATACACTTTAATTAAAAAACCATTGTTTAAGATTCTGTATTGTTCATTTGAGATTTTAAAATTTTGATAAATTTTTGAAATTTTTATTATGATTCGATGTAAATTAACAAAAGTATAACAACTTTTTTTGTCCATACACATGATTTTTTGTCCATTTATTTATTGTCCTATTTAATTTGCTTTCCTTTTTTTAATTACCATATGTTTGTTGTATTTTTATATTTTTTTATAATTTTTTTCAATATTTGAAAAGCAAATCCGGAATTTAGACCGGAATCGGAATTTTGAGCGAATTCCGTTTCGGTTACGAGCGGAACCGGAATGGAATGACCGGAAAAACCGGAATTCCGCCGGAATTTTGAATCATGCATGTGACCCCCATGGAAAAAATTTCTAGATTCGCCCCTGACTACATCACAGAGAAAGTGCCCGACATTCAAACTCTCGTTCCTGTCATTTAATCATGTTGTGATCTGTCTCAGGTGCATGACATTCTAGCCTCGTCGCCACCTTCCTCTACTGCATTGGTAAAGCCGCTAGTGATAAACATGACACTTCTGATCATATATGTGTTGTTGATACTTTCGAAAACATTGTTGATTCAAGTTTTGAGACTTCACTTGCTTCATCAGACCATGTTGCTGGCTGCCATAGCAGTTTCTTGTGACACAGATGACTGTCAGTGTGCAATGGTTGTCTCAGTGTGTCCGTCCCATAGTCTCACCTGATACTGGTGCTCTTCATTGGTAAAGAAGTTGATGAAAACACTGGTTTTGATAACACCACAGAAGTAGCCACTCTCAGTGGTGCAGGCCTATTGCAACTGTCTCTGAATTGGAAGAGCGTACGCCTAATGCAATAGTTTTGGTTAAGGAGAAATCTGCCTTTGTTATCCCCTCTGAAGCAGATTCGAATTGCACTGCTTCATTGAATTATATTGATGGGTTGCTTGAACATGGAGTTTCCATGCCTACTACTATTGCATTGGATGTTTGCATGTCTAATACAAATGTTTGTATTAGCATTGGTGCAAGGTGTGATGTGGTGCTTCTGAATGTATTAAAGTGATGCTTATGAATGAAGAACCTGGTGCCTGTGCTATTTCTGAATGCGTGCCTACAACTGTGGATCCGATGGCCAGAGTTGTTAACGAGTATGATGGAGCTGAGCCTACTCTTGCTCATGTTCAAGATACTCCGGAGTTGTAATAACCCGTATTTTTCGATGATTTAAAATAATGATATAAATTAAATAACTTTGATCAAAGGATAAAATTGTTTTTTTTTCAAAACTTTTGAGTTTGAAAATAAAACTAACGACATTGCGACCGTTTCGTTTTTACGATGCGCACAATATATTTATTTGCCGAATTGAAGTCCGAATATGAGAGATATCACGGTTTTTGTATTTCAAAATTTTGAATTTAAATTTCGGCCGACTCAACCAAACTTGAATAGACACTTTGCTAAGGCAAGAGTGGGTAATCTAATACTAATTAGAATCACGAATTCAATAATTTGAAGGGAGGGCCAATTTAACGAGCGATTTAGAGATTTTCTAATCTATGTGAGTTGTTTTTGCCTAATTTGTTATATAATCTATTTAGTGTCATATAATTTAAAGATAATTGTGGTTTAAAAATAGAAATTGGATTTTGTATGAATGATTTATGAAACTTTTTAGTAAATATATATACTAAAATTGTCTTTTATTTTTAGTAAATATTTATATTAAAACCGAGTTCTAAATTTTCTTTTCTTCTTCATTCTCAACACTGTCTCTTTAGTTCTACCCACTTGCCATGTGACATCATTTCAGTCCATTTCTCTCAAAAGCATCCTCCTCTCCTTTTAGTTCTTTCTTTTCGAAGCTACAAAATTAAATTCTACTGTGCTCAATCTTCCATAAATCAGAGTCTCAGTAAATTCTGATTTTATTTTTCTTGAATTTTCAAACTTAAGTCATCTTTATTTTTCTTGGTTTTTTAATGGTAGCTAGTATTACAAATTAGTTAAATTAATCATGCTATTATTTTCATTTTCATTCCTCCTGTAGTAGAGCATGAAAGGTAACTCAACAATTGATTTTTGTATGTATATATAAGTATGGTTTTGTTTTTATAAATTTCTCCCACTCTTCAAATAATTAATTTCAAACTCCAAATTAATTTCATAATAATATTATAATAATATAACCTTTCACCTTCTAATCCATTTGTTCACATATGTATATCTTCTACTTTCATTTTACTATATTACATTCATTTTCTCATCTTCTGCATCTAAAACAAAATCTTAAATCCTCATATGTTATGATCTCATAAGTTTTTTTCCCTTTGATGTCTGATGGAAAATTTTCTCCTATTGTAATTCATACTCTTATAGCTTTGATTGGAGTTAAATAACCTCTTCCCTCATTTCTGACATGTCATAACTTCGAGCATGTAATGTTTAATTTGTTATATATTAATAAGTTTTGTAAAAATTAGGTATCACTTCTTAAAAAAAATTAATTTGTAAAATAGAATAATATTTGTTCTCCAATTGGCAGTCAATTTTAACAAAATCAATCTTAGAAAATCAAATCAAAAGATATCGCTCTTCTAAAAAGTATTGCTATTATCTTTCTTTGGTTATAGATATCTATTGCTGAAATGTCAAAGATAAAAAAATTAGAAGAGATTTTGTACCTTAACAACTCCAGTACACATGTTTATAATTTATTTTAGTATTTGTAACATTCTTGATTTAGTATTTCTCAATTCTATTTTTTTTCATTTGTGCACTTATTAAATTGCGATCTAATATTTGTATTATTCATTTAAGTTTCAGTTCATTTATCCTTGTTCTTAAATACATATTACTACTTTTGTATTTCAACATAATGTAATTTGAACTTTCCTATTGTGTTTTCATTGCTCTGAATATAATTTTATATTTATTACATTTTATTATAATTTGTTAAAGACACACTACGAGATAACAATGCATACCTTGAAGTGTGATAGGTATGAGGTTGACATTTAAAAGGATATGTTCTACTAATAAAGAATGAATGTTGAGTTTATGATCTAATACACTTGGTATTATTTTATAAAAGTAATCTTTCGATCTATTCTCTTACATGAAAATTCAATTTTTGATCATTTATACTCTTTTTTGGAACTGTTAAAGAAATTATTGGGACAATGGGAGCGAGAAAAAGCATCTAATCTATTATATAAAAAATTCAAGATCTAGTCATTTATATTCTCTTTTCAAATTCACTCCCAACTCATATTTTGTATTCTACTTAGTTCAGGGAATAGTTTTTCATGTGGGAAATGGGTTGTCCATAACACAATGCGGAATGGATCTTAAGGCTATTTATACACTAGAGGCAGTGAAGTGTGTATTTCGAATATTTGAAACTTGCTTATGAATTTAAAACTATATCGACTCTAATTGCAAATGGAAACAAATCATTACAGAATAAGTAAGTAATAAAGTAAAATGCAGTAAAGTAAATAACACCAGAGCTATTTATATTGGTTTGGATTGACCAATCCTATATCTAGTTCTGTACTAAACCGTATAGAATTTCACTATCACCACTTGCTTTCCACGGGTGACAAGAACACATTTACAGTCATGATTTCACGTGCCACAAGATGCGCCCTCTTGATTTATCATGATATAAGATCACCCTTTTGATTTCACAGGCTATAAAAACACCTTATCTTTATAATCAACAGTAGAGTATGGAGAGTGGTTGTATCTTCAATACAGATTCTCGAGATCTTTAGCAGTACAATGGTCATATAGACCTCCAATAACAACATATCTTTGAATTCTTTGAAGAATAGGATAAAATTAGAGAGAGAATGACATGAATTAAAGTACAAATTATCTGATACTGTGTGGTTTGCAAATCCTTGAAGAATTAGAGTGAAAGAGTATGGATTTGCAAAGAAAGTGGAAGAACATGTGATAGATCTTTCTCATAAATGTACGGATATGAAAGAGTATGAGAAAAAAACAAAGTTGTTGTGATCGTTTTCCAAAGCCCTTTAAATAGTGGTCGAAGAGACATGTCTATTGGTGAAGAGGTGGTGGGAAAATCCGTTCATTTGAATTTTTAAAAATTTAAAATGGCTAGTATGTCAACATACATGGAAGCATATGTCGACATATGTGTGTTTCAAAAAATAAGAACTCCAACAAAGTGTTGTAGATTTTCAGATTTCAAAGTATCTCGTATTTATGGATATTTTGTGATTCAGTTGAGGTTAATGGTTGATGATCTTCAAGTATAATTACCATAGGGTCTTTAACAAAGATTTTAAGATTCAAACAACTACTCATCACTTCAAATACCTCTGTCGTTATAGCATTATTCTTCAATCAGTTTTGTTCTTCCATTTGCTCTGATTAACCTTTATATATACAATTCATTTGCTTCCACTTACTTCTTATTTGTCTCTGTAAAATGTCTCCATAATATATTTAAAGTACTACACAACTTGGAGATATGTTAGTAGTAATATTTATATGGTTATTCATCAAAATTAATACTTAGGGTATTAACAATCTCCCCCTTTTTGATGATGATAACCATATAAATATTTGAGAGATAAAATATAATATTTTTATATTTGACTCCCCCTAACTATATGAACTCGTCTTATCATTTTGCCTAGTATATTTATATATTTTCTTTCCCTTTGTCATCAATAAAAAGGATGAAAAAGAGTCCCTTAAGCACAACTAAACAATATGTATATAGTTTGTGTGTATATGTGCGTGTGTGTATATATAGGTAGAACTTATAAGGAAAATTACAATCAATGCAAAGCATGAAGTAAAACATTTGAAATAAGAGGAGTTTTAGAATTACCGACTTTGCCGATGCCAATAACATATCCTTTTGAATTATATCCAAAGTCCAGAATCTCACATTTTTATATAATGTCGCTCGGTATCTATGGATTTCTTGTCATATGCTTTGAACATCCAGTGTTCGGTTTCCATTGTTCGGTAAATGAAAAGTATAAAATATGCGCACTAGTACCCTATTTTATTTTGGGATCAATGGGGTTAAGTTTTGGGAAGCCAAACCCATGAATAGTTTGAATGCCATTATAAAATATAATCATCAAAGAAATGAACTTTTTTAATAAAATTATCAATACATTTTCTTTCTCATTATTATCCAACCTTCTAGGAACCTATAAATTAATGAACCTATTTGTGGGTTTTATCTTTGATTTTCTAGGTTTTGGTTTGAACTTGGTAACCTTAACAAATTTAGTAATTTGAGTACTATTTTTCTTTGATTTGGCCTCAGAGTTGTATCCAAGTCCATTTTTATTGTTAGTGGGTTTAGATGTAGATAATGAATTTTCTAAATTATCCTTCCTTTTGTTAAATTTATCAACATCAGTTTTCATTTTATCAAACCCCTATTACAGTTAAGAATAACATTGTCCAAATATTTTATTTTATCATTTAGATCAGTGATTTCAGACTTCATTGAAAGATTTTCTAATTTTAAGGATTCATTTTCACTTTTCATTTTTTAAAACTTTCAAGTTTCAAATCCTTTCCATCATTAAGTCTTTCAATTTCATCTTCTAGACATTGTTTTTCTTCGATTAACATTTTGTTAAACATTTATTCTATCTATTTCTGCTAAACTAATCTTGTATTCTTTCCTAAGCATTTTATATCGCTTATACATATCATTTAAAACATTCATAATTATTTTGTTAAAATTCTATACTGGTCATCATTTGCGATGAAGCACATGTTTACATTTTCAGTTTCTGAATCACCATCGCTTGATGATGTATCTGAATCATCCCATGTTGCATTGAAAGCATGTTTCCTCTTCTTATTGAAAGTGTTTGAAGAGTACTTTGATTTCTTCAGGCTTGGAAAATCTCTTTTCAAATGACCAGCTTTATAACATTTAAAACACCTAAGAACATTTCCATTTCTAGAATTACAGTTGTTAGTTTTCCAATGTTTGTTCATCTTTCTATATTTCAAGAATTTATTGAAGGTCATGAAATTGATTTCCTCATCATTATCATTATCTTGTTCATGATTTTCGCTTGTAGTGTTGAGTGCCAATGATTTCTTCTCATTTGCTTGATTCTCTTTTCTAACCTGCAAATGTACTTAATAGGACATTAGATCGCTAATTAAGTCTTCTATTTTCATAGTACTAATATCATTGTTTATTCGATTTCCAGAGTCTTCTGATCCTATTCACTTGAAACTGAATTTAAGAACTATCCGACTTGGTCCTCTTCAGTAACATTCTTTTCTAATGATATAATACATGTAATATATCTGAAATCTAGAATACATATCAAAAATGGATTCACTTTGTTTCATTCCAAACAGTTGAAATTGATTAGTTAACATGGATATCTTTGTCTGTTTAACTTTGCTAGTGCGTTCGTGTGTGACTTGCAGTGTTCTCCAAATTTCATATGCACTTTTACAAATAGACACTCTGTTGAAATCATTTTTATCCAAGGCGTAGAATAAAATATTCACTTCCTTTGAATTATTTAGTGCTTGTTTCTTTTGATGAGTGGTACATTGTGCATAATTCATTTGGGGCTCAGGCACAGTTTGGGTAATGTTTCAAATATCTAAACAATTAGACTGCAAATAAATTTTTATCCTACAAGCCTAATAAGCATAATTACTACCATTAAATAATGGGGTGTAGTAGTAGATTGCCCTTGTAACGACCCAAAATTTAATCACTTTAAATATGGATATTTAATATATTTTTAAATAACTAATAAATGGATTTTATTATTCAAAATACCCCTTTTAAATAATAACTAGTGTGGTGAAATGGTTCTCAAAGCATGTTTACAAAAATAATTAGTTCGAAGAAAAATAGAAAATGCGACCGAAAATCATTTTTCGAATTTTCGATGTTTCATCGTCTAAAAGTTATCGGAAAGTTGTAAACATTTTAGTTAACATATACACACATATATATTAAATACATAACTATGGTTAGTAATATAATATGGTAAAAGATAAGTTTACTTAAGTAAAAAGTGAGAGATTTGACACCTTTACAAATTAAAATAAAATATAAAAGAATGATATGTCATTTTCACTCACCATCATAAATACAAAAACATGTTAACATGTTGGGTAAAGGGGTGCGCTTCATGGATGTTGCTTGTGGAAGGGGTAGGAGGGTGGAAATGGTTGTGTCATGAAATGAGTGGAGGGCATTTTAACTAAGGGCATTTATGTAATTTTGTAATTTTAATTTATATAAAACAAATTCAAAATTTCTCTCCCTTTTTCACCGTTTAATTTTATACTTTCTAAATTTTAACATCTCCTTCTTTAAGCTTTCTAAAGTTTTAATGGCTTCCACATATTTCTAAAAGTTTTAAAAATCACTTCTTTCTTCTTTTTAATCCTTAAAAACACTTTAAAATCACTCCTTTCTACTTCCTATACTCTCCTCCTCCTAAAACAAGTCCGTATACCCCTTGTTCACCTTTGGCCAGCCCACACCACTTAGGCCGAGCCCACTAACCACCATCCTAGGCCAAAAAGCAAGTATTGCTTAGGGAAAAGTAAGGATCTAGGTCCTATTTCAAGTTTTAGAAAAGTTTTGGTTTGCTTTCTTAGCTTTTGGTGAGTAAACACTTTTTTTTGGGAAAAATTTGATCTTTATTATGTTATATATTATTGTGTAATATATTGGTTGAGTTGATGAGTAATTATGTTGGTTGGTTGGTTATATGTATGCTTGTGTGAGAATTAGTGAGCTAAACTTGTAAATCAAAGTCTAAATGATGTGATTGATTTTAAAGATGTAATCTTGCATATCTGTGAAGTAGTAGCATGTAAGTTATATATGTTATGGTTATGTATATTATGTTGTATATGCTAAAAAGTTAGCACTTTGACTTGTTAAGCGACCTCAGACCTTTGGAAACAAAATTATGTTTTTACTAGTTCTAAATTACTAAAAAGGATTTCAAAGTTTCTAAGTTTAATTATTCAAAACCTTTTACTTTTGCTTTATAAACTAAGTAAAGTGGTTAGGAGTTAGAGTTGAGAGGTTAACTTATAAACTAATTCTAAGTTATGACATCCATAACTATAGTCTTTATGGATGCAGTTCGAAAAAATCAAAAGTTTTTATAGATTAAAAGTGTTTCTTTTTTAATATTTTTAAAACCATTTCAAACCATTAATTAAGTATAAAAGGTAATTATTATTTAATTAAGTATGAGTTTAATAATTATTTAATTAATTAGTTAATTAAAGATAATTAGTAATTAATTATTAATTAAGTAAAAGGTAACTAGTACTTAAGTATTAAATTAAGTAAGTTAATTATAATTAGTTAATAAAGAGAGTTCTAATTAATTATTAATGAAGTAAAGAGTTAATTAAGTATTAATTTTAATTTAATTAAGC
This sequence comes from Allium fistulosum, assembly GCA_030737815.1. NCBI lineage: Eukaryota > Viridiplantae > Streptophyta > Magnoliopsida > Asparagales > Amaryllidaceae > Allium > Allium fistulosum. The sequence continues at coordinate 1,034,872,188 of CM060902.1, read as the reverse complement.
TTTAATAATTTAATTAATTATTAATTAATTACGGTTTAATTATTAATTAATTTCTAATCAAGCATGGCATAATTATTTATTAATTAAGTAATAAAGATTTAGTTAGGGTTTAATTAAGGTTCAATTAAGTTTTAATTATTATTAAACCAAGGTTTAAACTTATTTTAAATTAATTTAATAAAGGTTTTAAATTTTTATTACTTTATTTCCAAGGACCAGTTTTTATTTAAAAGTAGTTTCCTTTATAAGTAAATGAATTTAAATAGAAGGGATTATCTTTTGTCTGAGCCATTAAGTAGCCAAACAAATATGAATAAGTTATACAAAACTTTGATATCTATTTAGCACAATAAAATGTTGTGCTACTATAATTTAATTGGATAGGATATTGATGACATCTGTTTAGCAGAATGAATCTCTATACTGCTATAATTAAATTAAGTAGATTATTTGAACATCCATTTAGAAGAATAAATCTCCGTTCTACTGATATATGGATTTGGACATTGGATCGTATGCCAGTAAATTAGTACAAGATAAGTGATGGATTAGCTAGTGGTTGCTGATTGATTTTTATTTACATTTATGTTGCTTATGTATATACCAGTTATATGACTTGGGAAGTCAAATTTAATTAAATGGTAACTTAGTTTAGTACCATTATGGTCGCTAAGCCTCTTTTCGAGTTTGTAAAGTTAAGATTTAAAATAACTCCAATTGTATAACTATTTGAGGTTGTGTTTATAAATGATGTCTAAAGGTAATTAATTTATTTAATAAAGTTATTTATAAATAACCATTTGATTATAAAATGGGATATACTAAAAATAAAGGGTTTTATTTAAAGGAATTTACAAATGATATTTTGTAAAAAAAATTATAAAGAAGTTTTATAAATTAATTTGGAGATTTATAAAGGTATTTGTAAAATACAAATGGGCTTATAGAAAAGGGAATTTATAAAGGAATGAGATTTAGTTTGACTAATTAATCCTTCTTAATTATGATGGTATGGAAACACTCTTTCTGTACTTAACACCGAAGGATAAGTGGTTTAGTTTATAGTAAGAAATGTTTCTAAATGATATTTGTTTTTGCCCATTTAATTATACATTTGAAAAGAGGAATCATCCTTAAGTTTTGTAAATATACTTATAGCATTGAAGTAAGTATATGGATATATTTTCTAAGTATTGAAAGCATTATATTTTGGTAATATAATTATACCGTTGAGATAAGTATATGAATGTTTTTCAAGTATTGAAAGGTGTATAAGAGATTTGTGAAAATATCTTTTGTAAAAGTATTTTAAATCAACGATTTGAAGGTGATTTGATTCATGGAAAGATAAATTAATAGAGGCTTAGTGGATCCCATGTAACACCCCATATTTTTAGTAACATTATTTAGAATATTTAATTAGAAAAATAAAATAAAATAATGTAAGATGATTAATAGATTGAGATTTGGTTTAACCAAGGGTAGCCGTGCCATGTTAAATGTAAATCAAAACAAGATAACATGAATAAAAGTGTTAGGAAATAAGGGAGGAAAAATAGGAAAATGATAGAGCTTATACCCAAAACCCTTAGGAAACAAACACACGTTCATTCCATTTTTCTCAAGCAAAATATTCTAAGGTCGACCACCATTTTCAATCTCAAGAGAAGATAAATCTAGGATTTCAAGAAGAAGAAGTAAAGCAACTTGTTCAACATCAAATCTCATATCTTTAATCACAAAGATAAAGTGAATGATTACTACATCCTATTTTTCTTATAGTTTTCGGATTTAAGGGTAAACCGAAACTATTTTGCATGATATTGCCATGTTTTGGATGATTGGAAGTTTATATATACCCGTTGATGATTTATACATGTTCATATTAGTTTTTATGATATGTTTGATATGACAACCCTATTATGTCATCCAAATGCCTTGAAAATTTTAATATAGATCTAAAATGATATTTTAGAGATGGGTTTCAATTTTCATAATTTTCTGAATTATGGTGGATTTTATATTAATTTTCTAGTGAAGAAAATGATTTATTGGGTTATAAATTATTTACGGAAAAATAAATAACTATTTGGGCCCAAAATTTATATATGTTAGAAAACATAATGAAAAATATTTTCTGGAATTTTTATAGAATTTTCCTAAGTGTTTTGATGGATATATAAAATTATTTAAGGTATGGGACTTAAATGTTTTATATATTTAGTTAAGGAGAAGGGGTGTTTTGCAAAAGATTTAATTTAATTAATTCGTTCCGGATTGTGCAGCACTTTTTAGTGGTAAAGAAAAAAGGCAACCAATTAAAACTTTACACGTAAAGCAGGTTAGGTGAAAAGAACTATTTATTTCTAGCTTTTTAACTGTTTTATTGCTTTCGGCACCTGCTTCCGCCTTGGTTGGCTTTCTACCAAGTCCCTCCACCCTCAACCATCGAAACCAATGTGCCTGGTATCGAGAAATTGGTACGTAGCGAATTGGATAGAAGGCGAAAGGTATGAGGTCGAAACCATAGGTTCCGAAGGGGTCGAAGCATCACTTTTTTTTAAATTAAAATGCGCCTGCTTGCTTTCAACTAAATGGCTTTCGACTCAGTTAGCTTTCGACTGGGTCAATGGATTTAAAAGAGTTGGTTTCGAATGGGTTGCACTTTAGTTTTAAATGGTTGCTTTCGACTAAGCCGAAACCCCTAGCTGCCGCTTTTTTACCTTTCGAAGTCAATGGTTTCAGATGGTATATTAGTTTTTAAAAATCAGCCACTTCTCCAATGCTTTCGAAGGGATGGTTTCGACACCATCACTTCTTTACTTAGGAATGGTTTCGAAATAGAAGCTTTCGACTTAAATGTTTTAAAGATTCTTTTTCTACAATTAAAGTATAACCCAAATGTTTCGAAAGAAATAGTTTTAATGGTTTCAAAAGAAGTGCTTTCGACTTCAATGGGCTTCTTATCCTTTTGCTCTACTTGAAGGCATAATTCAAAAGGTTTCGATCGAGACGGTTTTTAAAGGTTTCGAAGAAGTAAACTATAACACCCCGCATTTTTAGATAATTAAATAATCAAATAACGATGAACAGTGAAAATAAGCATTTTTGGAATTGTCAGAATATGGCCTCGAAACTTATACCATTGTGTTCGTGGCGATTTTATGATCATTTCCATATATAACTTGTCGAAATCCAAGTTAATATGTAGAAGTTACGAGAAGAATAAGAAATTAGAATTATATAAATATATAAACAATTAAACGGAAAAAAAAGAGTAGGACTCCATGGGTCGGCCTATAGGTCGACCCATAGTCGACCCGCAAAGCACACGGGTCAACCCACGTTTTTCCCTGGACGAGAATTCGTCCAGGGACGTGCCGAAGTTTTATAATTTGATTTTCGCGCAATATTGAGCATTGTTTTCTAGATCCAACGATTCGCAGCAAACCTATGACGTGGTTGCACTAGATTCAATGCTAAAATCCGACGGCCTGAGATCCCTAAGATTCACTATAAATAGAACCCTAGGCCTAGCTATTTTCTCACAATCAGATTTTCTCCTAATTGGGTTCATTGCCTGAGGCTGAACCCTAAATAGAAAATATTTCTAGGGAGAATATCTTTTTAATAAAAATATTAGACGCCTTAGAAGTGGATCCAGGAAGGCCATGGATTAAAGCTAATGATGACACGTGAGTGGATTTAAATTATATATCTTTTAAGTTGATCCTATATAATATCGTTAGATTCCCGTTAAATATTTTTATTCAGCATTTGAACTAATTTCAGTAATTATTTCTACTAGTTAGTTATGTTGAAACTGTAGATTTTATAAGAGAAGTGTACTTATATTTAAATGTTATTTATATGAAAAAAAGAAAGAAATCCAAATAAATATAAGTAATATTAGGCTTAAAAATTATAGAGAAAGGCATAAGCCTAGAAGTGAGAAATTTACAGTAAATTATGTCAAAACTCAGGGAATGAGATAAAAAGAGGAAATCTAATAACTTGATTTGGAAGTTAGTGATAGATTAGTTGGCTGGTTTAGAAAAGGGAATACATTTCCATAGTTTAATATTGTAAGAAAAAGGGTAAACGTAATTGCAAGAATAAAAGCAAGAAAAATGGAATTAGTGCAAAATAGAGACATTAGTGTATTTTGCATTACCCAACAATTAAAGAAACAATAAAAGAAATATCTTGCAGTTACGAATTATTATTTATAACATTATTTAGTATTAAAATATGGAAATGGATTTTTAGCATAGTTTTTGTAACCAACCAAATAGAATAGAACTACTTCTCAGAATAAAAGAGAATAACGCGAAGTGTTAAAGAAATTAAAAAAGAAGAAATAATCAAGTTTATTATTTGACAAGACTAGAAACAATAAACAGAAAATGTGAGTAGTTCTGCATTTATTTCGCATATAGTAGAGTATAATGTAAAGCAGTTATTATGATAAGTAACTTATGACAGTTGGACGTAGTCCCAAGTTAAGTCTTTTATATAATACAAGAGAACTAAAGAAAATTTAGTATCATAATAAAAGAAGATAGACTAGAATAGAAAAGAGACACTTGCAATTACATTTATAACATATAGGTTATAAAAGAAAGAAAAGAATATAAAAGTAACAATTGCAAGTATAATTGTAACATGTAGGTTATAATCAAAAATAAAGAAATAGAAGAGGCTTATTTTATCAAACTTAGATCTTGGATTAAGTTAATAAGAAAAAATAATAGTAGTGGTCCGTACCGGCAGCATTCCCTTTTAGGTTTAGGACTGATGGTCTCACAAGTGGGTGGGGCTGGGCATGCTGATTAGGGTAAATAAGTAGCCAAAAGAATAAGAAAAGTAAACTAAACGCATAATAAAAGATTAGACGTAGGGTCTAATAAAATGGTAAGGTGCGTTTGGAGTAGCCCAAAGAGAATCTGGATAAAGAGCCTAACGAATCAGTTCATCGCAGATTTTTAGTACAGAAAGAGCATGTCCAACTTAGTTATTTTGGGCTAGAAGAAAGTACGAGACTTCAACGGGATATGAGGATACTCTAGGATGGCCTTCTGGGGTGGCCTAACGAAGCTGCACCCCCGGAGGCAGGTCTGTAGGTTTTCCATCAAGAGGGTATGCCTTGATTGCTTTTTCATTGCAGGCCTAACGAAGCGGACCTTTTTAGGCAGTCAAAAGGTTGATGATGGAGTAGGATATTCGTATGACACCGTACTCTAGTTTGCGAGTAGGTTATAGTGGGTAGGACCCATAAGGATAGTCGCATGCAGATATTAGCTATCATCAGTCAGAGCGAGTTCGGGAAAGACTAGAGCTAAACCAACAGGCCAATGATTCTTTCACTATCGAGACATTGGATGAGGGGTACGACCACTTAGATGATTAGATTGTTTGAAGTAGGGCATAACGACTTAGCTCTTGAAAAGTCTTTCGATTAGTTGAGGGGAGGGGGCTGCGTGGGGCCATAGCCACGATGAGAAAAGAGACAGACCAAGTAGAATATCTATATTGTAGGCCTAACGAAGCGGACCTTTATAGATATAGAAAATCCCCGACTGAGTTCCATACAAGGTAGACCTTATTGGCGGAATTCAGGGAGTAGACAGAACGATTACGTGTAGTCCTCAAGGTACGCACTGGGAGGTAAAATGTGAATGTCCGAGCACTAGTATAAGCTAGTGCGGATGCAATTTCACGTTTTCATAGCAGACGACAGAACATCTGTATTGTAGGCCTCACGAAACTGTCCTTTACACATGTAGTTACAATACGCTCTAGTAGCGAGACGATGGAGTCCTTTTCCAGGAGGATACAAAAGGTACTATGGGTAGTACCTAGGACCGATGCGGTCTTTGGGCATGTAGCTACATATATATATTGGTTAATATGTCTTAATCTACTAGGGATTAGATGGGTACGATTCACGCACAGAGGCGAGAGTATTAAACACCCAATAAACCTGATATAACAGAAAATGGGAATAGAACGGTATATATATAATTATGCTAAGAAGTGTATAATTTGTCCATTCACCAGAACTTTATTTCTGACCCCCTCCTCATATCATCCCACAAGTTAGATAGATGGCAGAGATTTTCTAGCTTCGAGACACTTGTTTAGAAACTGTTATTACCTTGGTGGGTATTTACTTACTACTATATTTTACTCAGTTCCGCTGTGAGATATTTATTTGAGGTCTGATATATTTATCTTTGCCTATTTGCAGGATACCAGACACCCAACTCGGGCTTCAGTGGATTTGGGTTTTAGCATTTTTGCAAAAAATTTGGACCCACTGGAACTTGGTTTGTTACATAAACTTTGAATGGTTTCGAAAAGTTTCCACATGTTTTAAATTGAACCCAAAGGCTTTCGAAAGGTTTAGTATTTTAATGCTTTCGAAAGAGTTTTAATGAATGGTTTCGAAGGGGAGGTTCCCCAGGGTTTCGAAGGGGTCGAAGGGGATGGTTTTTCCTTTGTTTTCGAAGCTTTCGACGAAAGAAAGGAAGGGTTATTCCAATGTTTTCGAAAGGCAATGTTTAAAAGTTTTAAAGAGGGATGTCTATTATTTTGAAACTTTCTGAGAAAAGAAAGGAAAGGATTTTCCAATGTTTTCGAAAGACAAGGTTTAATGGGTTCGAAAGGGGTAAATGTTTTCATCAACAAGGGGTTGAGTAAAATATACATATATATAACATGACAAGGTGATTTTGAGTAAAGCATAGAGAATATGTATTTTCCTTGTGTAAGTATGATTTAAAGATTTTAATCAATTTGAAAGAGCTTTTCAATGAAAATTTAAGGGAAGTTATCCCTAAGTAAAATAACTCAGATATTAGAATACCAGATGGGACTGGTATAGGGTCGCGCCCTATACATTAGCTATTGGCGCCAGCTAATTTAGTCCAAAATTCTAGTGTGTGGGGCTTTGTCACATAGACTAAAATTATTATTACACACAGAAGGGAATATATGTTTGTATACAGATAGTCTATTGGTGAGCTCGCAAAACCATTAGGATTAGGTAACCCTAGGAGATGTTAAGTTAGGGACAGACCGTCCAGAAGAGAAGTATTTAACAGATAGTTAAGGACAGACCGTCTAGAAAAGGCGAGTCTAACAGATGTTAGATAAATTTTGTTACTTTGTCTGGTAGGCCTGAGTCAGCCAAAGGTTAATAGTAAGCCAAACAAAACTATAGTGTTCGGATAGTTAGTCCATTTGTTACCTGATATGTATGTTTACATAAAGTTTTGGTTGCAGGATAAAGGTTTGCAAAAGATATGTTTTAAAAGAATGTTAGTGAGGGGAAACCCGTCCCGCTAAGAGGAATGGTCTCACTTAACATTAATAATCGGGATGTATAGTACTATTCACACCAGACTTTATGTATGACTCGAAGTTTATGTTTTCCCCCTTAAACTCTCGGGTGCTCAAAATTGATTTGAGTAGGCCGAGGGTTAAGGTTCTTTCAGGCTTTAGTAGGATGATGAATAAAGTTACCGGAGGAGAGCAGGAGGCAAATAGATAGCTATTTAGGAGTTGCAGCTCTTTGTTTTGTTGTTTATTTTTGCTGTGTATGTATTAAGTCAATTATGACTATATGACTCTGATCATCCAAAGAGGCAATATCATATGTCGCTCTTGGCATATTTTGTAATAAGTATATTTTATCATTGCCTAGGAAACATTTGGGATTATGTAATTTGAATATGGAACACCTGTTTTGAAACGTAATGGAAAATTCTATTTTGAAATCTGTGATTTGTTTCAAATTCAAGTGCTTCTGATATTATAGATACCATTAACATAGTCGTATTTATTCGTCGGAAGTTAATACTATAGATGACTACAACATCTATAGCGCTTAGCTTTGGGCCTCTAGATATGGGATGTTACAACTTGGTATTAGAGCATAGGTTTATGAAAAGAAAAAAAAACTTTAACTAAAAATGTTTTTTGAAAACATAATCCATAGGAATTTGAGATAGGATTGGGGTAGGGGATAACGCTATAATAATGTACTTGTATTTGCTATATATGAGTATACGCTTTATCTCTAGACTCCTATCATTGTTAGGCTATTCTTCTGTATCTCATGAGGCTTAAATACAGATATGGATGGAATAAGAGGCAAAGTCAATCTAGGAGGAGACAACACCACCACAAATGGAAATTCTAGAAGAGGTCAAGCTCAAGCAGAGAATGTTGGTGCTGGGGTTCCCCAAGTAGACATGGGAGCCATGTATCAGTTTTTCATAAACATGATGCACGTTGGAATCGCAGCTGGAGTTGTTGGAGGTAATGCTGTTGGAGGAGGAGTTCAAGAAGCTCTAATGGTCAATCAGTATGCTAACTTGAGCAGAGACTATACTAGGCTTGGAGGAAAACCATTTATCAGAATGGAGGATGCTATCGAAGTAGAAAGTTGGCTGCTACATTGCGAGAGGATTTTGCTGATCTAAGGCTCAATGATGAGCATAAAAGAAGTCTTGCTTCAAGACAGCTTCAAGGAGCTGCTTTGTTTTGGTGGAATACTGTAACTACTGGCGTGGATGAAGAGACTATGACGTGGGCGGAGTTCAGGAGGAGGTTTCAAGAAAGGTTCATGTCCGTAATGGCGTAGTCTGTCTTGGTTAGGAAGTTTACTGAGCTAGAACAAGGAGAAATGTCAGTTCTGGAATATGCTAATAGATTCAAAGAGTTAGCCTGTTATGGGTATGCCACAGTTGACACAGTATTGAAAAGAAATGAAAAGTTTATTAGAGTTTTGAAGCCAGAGTTGGCTAGGGCCACTTTACCGCACATCAGAGATCCATGTGATGTGGTGGTGGAAACGACATTGAGACATGATAAGATGTTAGCTTGTTTGGAGAAGAAGGAGAAGGAGGTCCAAGTCGGATAGGGCCAAAAGAGAAAGTTTTTCCACAAAAAGAATGCTCAAAAATGAGTTGCGGCAAAGAAAGGAAAGTCCGAGGTGGTCTGCTATAAGTGTGATAAGAAAGGCCATTATGCTTATGAGTGCCGGACAGGCAAAAGAAAGAAGGCTGCTGAGAAGAAAGGGATTAGATTTTTTAACTATGATCAAATTGGGCACTACAAGAACCTATGCAAAGAGCCAGCAAAATGGGATAAAGGCCAGGTGTTTGCATTGGAGCCTGCTACGTCAAAGCCGACAGCGCAGGAGAAGGGAAAGGCTGTGTTAGGAGGTACGCTTAAGATCCATGATACATCTGTTAGCGTTTTATTTGATATTGGTGCATCTCATTCTTTTATATCTCGATGTTTGGTGGATAAACTTAACCTAGAACCCACATATTTAGTTACTTCCTTAAGAGTTGCGAATCCAATAGGAGGGTATGCGGTGCTAGGGATGAAGTGTGACCACTTAGAGTTTGACTTGCTAGGTTACACCTTTGTTTGAAGTTTGCATGTTTTTGATTTTGTTGGGTTCGGAATTATATTGGGTATGGATTGGTTAAGTAATTATGATGCTAGGATATTTTGCCTAGATGGGAAAATATCACTTAGACAACCAGATTGTAATGAACAGATAATTTATACTGTAGAAAACTACAGTTGTGAGGTGAATTCTTTGTTGGGTGTTATGGAAATTGAAGATGAGTTTAATCGCATTTTCGTAGTTAGAGAATTCGCGGATGTGTTTGAGCCTGTAGTTGGATTGCTGCCGAAATGAGCCATTGAGTTTCGAATTGATTTAGTACCTGGTGTAGAACCGGTGAGTAGGCCGCCAAGCAGGATGACATCAACAGAGATGAGGGAGTTGAAAGCTCAGTTGGTAGATTTGGAAGGAAAGAGTTTTATTAGACCGAGTAGTTCGCCTTGGGAAGCAGCCGCTGTATTTGCTAAGAAGCCGGACGGATCGTTAAGGCTATGTATCGATTATAGTAAGTTGAATGAGAAGATGATAAAGAACCGATATCCACCGCCAAGGATTGGCGATTTGTTCGATCAGTTGAGCGGGGCCAAGATATTCTCTCAGTTAGATTTGGAAACAGGATTTCATCAGCTTAGAGTAGCGGAAGATAGTATACCTTTAATGGCGTTTAGGACGAGATATGGGTCATACGAATGGTTAGTTATGCTGTTCGGACTCACTAATGCGCCGGCATTGTAGATTTGATGAATCGAATCTTTCGGGAGCACTTGGATAGATTCGTGTTGGTTTTTATAAATGGTATTATGATATACTCTAAGGATGAGAAGGAGCATGAAGTTCATCTTAGAGTTGTGCTGGAAACGCTGAGGCAGCATCAGCTAAAGGCAAAGTTTTTGAAGTGCCATTTTTGGAAGAAAGAAGTGAAGTTTCTTGGTCATGTGGTTTTGGAGAAAGGATTGTCAGTTGATCCAGAAAAGATCGAAGCCGTTAATAATTGAAAAGACCAGAAACGGTAACTGAGATAAGAAGTTTCCTTGGATTAGCGGGATATTATCAGATGTATATAAAGGATTTCTCATGGATTGCAGCGTCGATGACTAAGCTAAAACAAAAGGATGTAAAGTTTATATGGACTGATAAATGTGAGGAAGCATTTCATAGCTTGAAGCACTTCTTGACCCATGCACCTGTGTTGGTGGTTTCAGAGGGGAATCAAGATTTTGTTGTTTATACTGATGCATGTGGAACAGGATTGGGAGCTGTACTAATGTAGAGGGGTAAAGTGATTGCCTACACTTCTAGACGGCTTAGACCACATGTGGTTAGGTATCCAGCGCATGATTTGGAGTTAGCTGCAATTATATTTGCGCTGAATGTGTGGAGGCATTACCTTTTGGGAGAGAGGTTTGAGCTTTATACAAATCATAAGTCATTGAAGTACTTGTTCTCTCAGAAGGAGCTGAACATGAGACAAAAAAGATAGTTAGAGGTTCTAGCCGCTTATGATTTTGGAATAGAGTACACACCCTTAAAAGGAAATAAGGTTGTAGAATACTATGGAGGTCCGAAGCTGAGTCTGGTGGAGAGTCTGCTAGGTTGTCTTATTTAGAAGTCCGATCGGTAATGATTGAGAAGATAACTTCTAAACAGGAGGAGGATCCAGTTTTGGCTGAATGGATCAGAAAGTTAAAGGAAGGAACGGAGAGCGATGACTTAATGGATTTCCGTCTTGACCAAAACGGATGGTTGAGAAACAAATGCAAGTTATGTGTTCCAAATGTGGGAGACATAAGGAAAGAGATTTTGGAAGAATGCCATCATTCAAAGTTCACTATCCATCCACGAGGAACGAAGATGTATCAAGATGTGAAGAGAAGTTTCTTCTGGGAAGGCATGAAAAGGGATGTTGGCTTAAGGGTGAAACAGTGTTTGAACTGTCAGCAGGTAAAAGCCGAACATCGGAAGCTGAGTGGATTACTTCACCCATTGGATGTTCCGGTTTGGAAGTGGGATTCTATTTCTATGGATTTCATAGACGGATTGCCGAAATCTAATAGAAGAAATGAAAGTATATGGATCATAGTAGATAGATTGACTAAGAGCGCTCATTTCATTCTGGTTAAGGCAAACAGGACGACACCTGTATTGGCTAAGTTATTTATGAAGAATGTGGTTAGACTGCATGGAATTCCTAGTAGTATTGTTAGTGATAGAGATTCTATGTTTATTAGCGAGTTCTGGAAAAGTCTTCAGGAGAGCTTAGGAACCAAGCTCAAGATGAGTACCGCTTACCATCCACAGACTGATGGGAAGACAGAAAGAGTTAACAAGATCTTGGAGGACTTATTACGAGCTTGTGTATTAGACTTCGGGGGATCATGGGAAGACCACCTACATATAGTCAAGTTTTCGTAAAACAATAGTTATCAGACTAGTATAGGAATGACACCATTTGAGGCTTTGTATGGAAGACCATATGCAAATCCCCCAAATGTTGGTTAGAGACCGGGGATAGATTGATTCTTTGTCCTGATTTGGTAAAAGAAGCAGTAGAAAAGATTGAGCTGATAAGGGCAAGAATGAAGGAAGCTCAGTCCAGGCAGAAAAGCTATGCAGATAGAAGATGAAAATATTTGGAGTTCTCTGTTGGAGGTCGTGTTTTCATCAAAGTATCGCCGATGAAAGGTGTTATCAGGTTCAGGAAGACTGGGAAGTTCGCACCATGGTTCGTAGGACCGTTCCCTATTTTAGAAAGGATCGGGAAACTCTCGTATAGAGTAGAGTTATCGAGTAGTTTAACAGGAGTCCCCGATGTTTTTCATGTATCTCATCTGAGGAAATGTGTTAGGGATCCAGACAATACTATAGCACCGACTGTGTTAGAGGACTTAGTAGTGGAACTAGATATGACTATAGTTAGGAAGCTTATCCGGATAGTCATAAGAGATGAGAAGAAGTTGAGGAACAAGACAGTCAGATTAGTGAAAGATCGGTGGAGTGACGATGCTAGAGACTGTACTTGGGAGACAGAGAGCAGGATTAGAGACGCTTATCCTGATTTATTTTGATGGTTTGTTTTACCTTTGATTGTTTGATGTGTTCCTTATCTTAATTTCGAGGACGAAATTCTTTAAGGAGGATCCCATGTAACACCCTATATTTTTAGTAACATTATTTAGAATATTTAATTAGCTAAATAAAATAAAATAATGTAAGATGATTAATATATTGAGATTTGGTTTAACCAATGGTAGCTATGCCATGTTAAATGTAAATCAAAACAAGATAACACGAAATAAGAGAGGGCAAAATAGGAAAATGATAGAACTTATACCCTAAACCCTTAGGAATTCAAACACACGTTCATTCCATTTTTCTCAAGCAAAATATTCTAAGGCCGACCACCATTTTCAATCTCAAGAGAAGATAAAGCCTAGATTTCAAGAAGAAGAAGTAAAGCAACTTGTCACATCAAATCTCGTATCTTTAATCACAAAGCTAAGGTGAATGATTACTACATCCCATTTTCTTATAGTTTTCGGATTTAAGGGTAAACCAAAACGATTTTGCATGATATTGCCATGTTTTGGATGATTGGAAATTTATATATACTTGTTGATGATTTATACATGTTCATATTAGTTTTTATGATATGTTTGATATGAAAACCCTATTAAATGACATCCAAATGCCTTTCAAATTTTAATGTAGATCGAAAATGATATTTTGGAGATGGGTTTCACTTTTCATAATTTTCTGGATTATGGTATATTTTATATTAATTTTCTAGTGAAGAAAATGATTTATTGGGTTATAAATTATTTACGACAAAATAAATAATTATTTGGGACCAAAATTTATATATGTTAGAAAACATAATAAAAAGGATTTTCTGGAATTTTTATAGAATTTTCCTAAGTGTTTTGATGGATATACAAAATTATTTAAGGTATGAGACTTAAATGTTTTATATATTTAATTATGGAGAAGGGGTGTTTTGCAAAAGATTTAAATTAATTAATTGGTTCTGAAATGTGCAGCACTTTTTAGTGGTAAAGAATAGAGGCAACCAATCAAAATTTTACACGTAAAGCAAGTTAGTGAAAAGAACTGTTTATTTCAGGCTTTTTAACCGTTTTATTGCTTTCGGCACCTACTTCCGCTTTGGTTGGCTTTCGACCAAGTCCCTCCACCCTCAACTCCATCGAAGCCAATGTGCCTTGTTATCAAGAAATTGGTACATAGCGAATTGGATAGAAGGCGAAAGGTATGAGGTTGAAACCATAGGTTCCGAAGGGGTCGAAGCGTCACTTTGTTTTTAAATTAAAATGCGCCTGCTTGCTTTCAACTAAATAGCTTTCGACTCAGTTAGCTTTTGACTTGGTTAATGGATTTAAAAGAGTTGGTTTCGAATGGGTTGCACTTTAGTTTTAAATGGTTGCTTTCGACTAAGCCGAAACCCCTACCTGCAGTTTTTCTACCTTTCGAAGTCAATGGTTTCGAAAGGTATACTTAGTTTTTAAAAATCAGCCACTTCTCCATTGCTTTCAAAGGGATGGTTTCGACACCATAACTTCTTTACTTAGGAAATGGTTTCAAAACAGAAGCTTTCGACTTAAATGTTTTAAAGACCCTTTTTCTACAATTAAAGTATAACCCAAATGGTTTCAAAAGAAATAGTTTTAATGGTTTCGAAAGAAGTGCTTTCGACTTCAATGGGCTTCTTATCCTTTTGCTATACTTGAAGGCATAATTCAAAAGGTTTCGACCGAGACGGTTTTTAAAGGTTTCGAAGATGTAAACTTTGAATGGTTTCGAAAAGTTTCCACATGTTTTAAATTGAACCCAAATGCTTTCGAAAGGTTTAGTATTTTAATGCTTTCGAAAGAGTTTTAATGAATGGTTTCGAAAGGGTGGTTCCCCAGGGTTTCGAAAGGGTTGAAGGGGAAGGTTTTTCCTTTGTTTTTGAAGCTTTCGATGAAAAGAAAGGAAGGGTTATTCCAATGTTTTCGCAAGGCAATGTCACTACACCAGAAAAGCCCTTTTGTAGCGCTGAAAAAACGCTACCAAAACTTTTAATAGCGTTTCGATAAACGCTACGATACAACATGCAACTAAAAGTCTGAAACTTTTTCTAGCGTTGTAGAAAACGCTACCAAAACTTGACCTATTGTAGGGTTTTAGAAAAGATACAAAAAGTTTCAGACTTTTAGTAGCATGTCGTATCGTAGTGTTTACTAAAACGCTACTAAAAATTTTCGTAGCGTTTTTCCAACGCTTCAAAAGCCATAGCGCATCTATTTACATGTATTTTAGTAGCGTTTTTAAAACGCTACTAGAAGTTATTAACTGTTTTGTAGCATATTGTACACGCTACTATTTCATCTTAATGACTTGTACTCTTTCCAGCTATCGCTCACATAATAGTCTTATTACAACCAGCAACCAATCACATAATCGTCGTATTCAAACAATCAATCAATCACATAATCATCGTATTCAAATAATTAAAATAACACGTTAATCACATAATCAAATATAATATCCGTAACCATTTCGATAATAGTTTTTCGAAAAACCGAGCAAATTCAAGTGAAATCCATAACCATTCATAAACAAGTTTACACAACAAGTACTAACAAAATGTTATAGTATATATAAAAATTAAAGACATTGTGACGCCCCACCCCGAGACCCACATTAACAAAGAGAATTACTTAGTAATTCTGTCTGCTAATGCAGAGAATAAGGCCGGTTAAGGACGACCACCATAGTAGTGTATTAGATAGGAATTAAGTATGTCGAATACTTGTGATGAAAAAAAAGAGTACAAATATCGACATACTTAGCTCTTATCTAATGCAAGACTATGATGATCGCCCTTAACCAGCCCTATTCTCCACATTAGCAGACAGAATTACTAAGTAATTCTCTTTGTTAATGTGGGTCTCGGGGTGGGGCGTCACAGACATGTTCATTACTTGATTACCCACAATTCTTTGCCGCGGGTGGTCTTTACTCCTAAAAAGCTAATTACATGTAGACAAGTTTAACAATCAACAAATGATTATGAAACCATTTCAGATTTAAAGTATATCAAACATCCATACTTGAACTTTTCTTAAATTTAAATAATTTTAATAATAGTATTCCCTTTAAAAATATATTTCCCCTTTAATTACGTCATTTTTGGAGCGAATTTAACCAAGAAGAAGAAGGAAAAAACTAGTCGAATTATGTTTACAAGCTAACATGGTGCATGCAACATGATGAACTATAATAAAAAATGTACAACATAGTTTTATCAAGTAAATTGCTACTCGATATTTAGGTGATTAGATAAATCATCCGCTGCCACTTGCTTAGATTTTCACTAATTAATGATTAAACATAAAAATATTATAATGAAATACAAAATACAATAAGAATATAAATATACCTCCTGTCTGTGGCTGCTATGATTGTTATGAAAAAATACCCTCAAACTTGTGGCAGACGGGTCTAACACTAAAATTATGGTATATTAAGTTGCAGTAACCTGCAAAATGATTCTCTTATTTGAATCTTAACTTGAAAATTACAGAGCATGTGGTTATAAAATGAAAAGCATCAGTTGGCCATATTTCTACAATACTTGTTAACTTTTATGATAAGAGTAAAATCCTCCAAACTGATCAGATTATAAGATCTAAGATAACACTAAAAAAAACTCCAACACCTTAACTTGAATTAAAGTCTAAACACTATAAAGAAGCTAACCTATCACATCATGCCCCATGTTTGCACTGAATAAGAAAAAATCTTATGATAGGACGTGTCGTTAATTGAACGGTCAAGATCACACCTCCTAACAGAATTATCAGTCGAACCAACGCCCATAAAATTAAGAAATTATAAACTAACACTGGATTATACAGAAGTGAGCCTAACTGGAAACATCATCACAATCAGATTCTATCACACTACCACAGTACCACTTACCCATAGACCATTCGCAGACTTGCTCAGATTTGACTCTAGAGCTACAGCTTCTTCTAGCCTAGACTTATCACCAGTAAGCTTATTGGTTTCTAGATGTAGACCAATCCAGACATATTTCTACTTGCATTAACCTCGAGCATCAACACCCACTTATACAATCATCGGCTACCTTCATTTGTCATCAGTTTCGGCCACATTTTTGGATCAGTGCATCATGCTCATGTCTCCGTCGCCACTACAGCTTACACATTCAAGTTACAGATGCTAAGTCTACCTACTGCATTAATCCTGAGCTTTCCATGCCTATTCAGATTTGTGTAGTTAGAAGAAGATCAGGTCTAAGTTTGCATCGGATATCTATATTCCTTGTTAGGCTCAGAACCTACTTATAAAGTTACTTCACTTTGCTTCAGTTTGATACTATGCCAACCCATGTAAACTAACTTCAGTTCAATTTACAGTTGCACTACATTTAATGTCACTTCAGTCAATCTGTTTCAAGTGGATTTAGTTTGCTTTTAGTTCAGGACTGATTCAGTTTCATTCAACCGGTTTAGGTTGCATTTTATTTCAGCATACCCAACCAATTTAAGCCATGTCAACTGTTAGCATCATTTTCAGCCTTTGTTTTACTAGAAATCTTCAGGCATGTCAATTGTTAGCATCATACTCAGCTAGTTTCGGTCATGTCAACCGAAATGTGTTCTAAATATGCACACAATATGGAAAAATGTAGAAGTAAAACAAAAGCATAGTTAAACATGTGAAATATATTGATATGAACTTTTAGAAAAATGAACACTTCGGTAAAAATGTGGAATTTCCTCATTCATTTAAGGAGATTACCTCTTCCTTGGAACCCCTATAGATAAGTAAGCCGAAAACCATTATCCATAAGTTAAAAGAAATTAGTAAAAATGAATCAACTAACGATGTTTCTTTACTTGTAGGGGTATTGGTACCTGTTAAACTGATGTAGTCCAAGCAATGTTAAAGTTAATTAAGAACCGATTGAATTTAATATTGTTTATAGGTGATTAGCCTAAAGCTTTTGCAGACATACACCAAGTGCTTTAATTTATCAAATATGCATAGATACTCACCTGCACAGAATTTTAACTGCACATATGCATGCAATTCTCTTTTGCAAGAGGTTGACTTCAATATGAACCTCATTAACATCCCTGCATAAGATCCATGTTCTTTTACACTAGTGACTTAGTGCTTTGTAGCCTATAAAGTTATCAAGTTATTTAAAAAAAGAAACAACTCTCTTCTAAATTATTTGTTAATATTTATAAATATTGACACTGGAAAATTTCTTTACACTAAATATAAATCTTCAATTGACGAAAACATTATGGTTAAGAACTTAAATTCAAACTTTGATTAATACTGACACTAAAAAGCAACTCCACATGCAAGATCATACAATAAAACCTAGAAACATTATATTATAGATTCTTTCAACCATCCAAGACAGATTAATAATAAATGGACTAATAATAGTTAAAGGTAGACAAATTCAAATCCATTAAACGCAAGTGAAGGAATGGATATATAAAAGGGTACACAACGGTCAATATGAAATGCAGTTTGCATAAGCCAAGGCAGACCCATTAAGGCGGAAGAAAAATAAAGTTATAATACAGTAAGAACCTGGCATGTCGTGTCAACCTTTATTCTCCTAAAAGTAACCATCTTTTTGTACGAAACAGGCGACAGCCTTGCAGTCTGCAGACAATAACAGTCAATTAAAACAATATAACATACTAATGTAACTATGCTCTATTGCTTAACAGCAATTTGAATGTTGTATTTTGGAGCACAGTGTACAATTATGGTTGCTATAATTTTTCCAATATGCCACCAAGCAGCTATTTATTTTATTGTTTGTGTACGGATCGTCACTCACACTGTCGATGTGATAAATATTTCATCCTGTTAATTTATACATGGAGAAAATGTTGTGCTTTGCACATCAACATGCTCGGGTTTTTTAAGTTTGTGGGGATACAAATTGATGTTAAGGAACTGTAGTGAAACCTTTCCCCTCCATTTTAGTTTTAATATGTAATGCTTCAAATTAATCAGATATTGGGGCATCTTGCTACAACAAACTATGAGTTGAGAGAAGAAATAATCGTTTTCATTTCCATTATAGTCCATTACATATCAATGAACAATTATAGCGATTGCATAAAAAATAGAGATCCATCTTATGTAAGCAAATTAAAAGTTGGTGCAATGAGACATTGAGACTTAATTGGCATGAGAGTACGCTTAAATTAAAGACTTAATTAGCACAGCATAGAGTAGATGCCACTGAAAAAATAGTTAAGAGGTGTAAGTTCAATTACCAAACGACGACAGTTGTCATCGTGCACATCAGAAAGCCTTCTCCCTTTCATCCGCATTGTTTAGGTAGGTAGTCACAAAGCTGCAACAAATGTTACCCAAATTAAACAATCAGCGGACATTCAACCAATATTACAAATTGACAGCTTGTATAACAGTTATGTGGTAAGCATGGCAGAAATATTAGACGACCAGACAACAAAGGAAAATATGAGTACATAAACCTACACTTATGCATAGGAAATGTTGCTGCTTGTTGTTATAGCACAAGCATCAAATGAGCATAAACATAGGAAAAGAGAAAGACTAACGCTGACAAATCTAGTTCATATGAGGAAAATATACATCCGTAAAGGTTACAGTCGTATTAATTAATTGGTTACCTTCCATTTTAGAAAGCGGAGCAGTGTAGTAATATATTTTTGCGGTTGTAAAGAGTGAAGGTAAGCACAAATGGGAAATGAAGTACCACATATAACTGAATAACAATCAAAGCAATGTTACCCATGGCAATCAATTAACCATAGCATCATATATTCGTTTGAGTTTGAGTTTAAGATGTCACTTTTATATCCTTGTAACCAAAGAAAATAACCAAATCTCATAGCATCATTTATATGATAAGCAATATGCTAGGTTAACTTGGATATCAAAATTGCTTATGCTATATTAGTCTAAAGTGGGAAAATTTAGCAATCTTGAGAATCATACATTGTGATCATATTGAAAATATAATGTAATGTACAATAATAATGTTTTAAGACATGTGAGAACAACCACTTTTTTTTCTGAATGATAAACATGAAAGCTAAAATTAAAGTTCTAGTGTATCTAAGTAGGAATCGCAAGTTGTGGCTCCATAAAAAGATATATTGTATAAACACACGCTTTTAGTTTTTTTATCATTTAGTTGGAACAAACAAATAAAGGATCCGCTAATGACGCATGATTGAGGAATGAAGTGGACTGCTTACCCTTTCGAGGAAGTGATACAACCCTCACCAAATGTAAACATGTGGAGGCAATTCCAAATGAATATATACACGTTTAGAAATTTGTATGGCTTTAAACTCTGTAAATACTTTGATCACACAATATTGATAGAGTAAAGGACAGTTGAGTGAGATATTCCTTCTTATATCTCAAGTTTTGAAATCTTTTTTGTTGTTTGGTATTTGCTGCACCGGGTCCTTAAGTATATTCTAAGACAAGTTCTAAAAAATTAAGGGTCTATTTTGTTTAAATTTTTAGATTTACGTTTTGTGTTTCCAATATGTATTCCAAAAAACACAAGGGAGGATATGTATTCCAAAAGACACGAGAGAGGAAGATAGAGTAGAAAACGTTCAGTTTGGAAAATAGTTGTAAAATTTACACATGGTAAACAATATTTTATTGATTTTTGTCTTTTGGAGAATATCAAAAACCATCTTCTCTTTTTTCTTTTATTCTTTCTTTCAATGACGAGGATTTTACACATTTTCCTCCTCTTCTATGCCTTTTGACATACCTATCTAATACCAAATACACATAACACAAAATTTAATTTACAAGCCGAACATACTATAAGTTTTAAGTATATTCGTATAGGGATAGCTCACTTGGAATTTCATGCTAAACTTCAATTCCAATCTAAATTCACTTTGGATCATCTTGAACCTTAATTTTTCATTTTTTGTTTAATATTTAAAGTCATGTTGTAAAGTTCGACACTCCTTTGTATCTGGTGCTCATGCATGCACATACTTCATTTAGTGTAGAGCCATTGAGATCATTGAACATATCATTCAACATGCTAGCGTCTAGAGTGAACATCCTAAGACCACCTTTGAGCGGGCATATACTTGATCTTGGCAATACTTCGTTGTAATAAAAGAAATTCTCAATGTTACGTATGGCACCGTCTACTTTGGTACCATGTGAAGTTTCAGCACTTCTATGTACACACCGATTGCCCATGGACACAATTCATTTAGTGTAGAGTTATTGAGACCACTGGAGTGTCGGCATCTCGATTAGACATTACAATACGCCTCTGGGTGGGCATCTCTAAGAAAAGGAATTTTCAATGTTACGTATTACCGATTCTATACACACACATCACATTTAATCTTCCTTTTTCTAACGTGAAACTTTATCAAGGCCAATTCACCCATCCATTAATGCGAGCCACATCCAATTGTGATGTAAGAAAAATGATACTCTATTTCCTCATTGTTCTAGTAGAAAGCTAAGTGAATGTCAAAGAGAAGTATGTTCCTTTTTAATGTCTTCTGAGTCAATTTTTTGTGCACGGTAACTATAAATTCCTTATAACGTTAAGAACACTGTGTTAAGTCTGTCATTAATCTTTATTACAGTTGGAAAAAAACACTAACTACTATTTTGTGTGCATTTGGTCTGTTGAAATAAAAAGTCAGGATGTTGCAAGCCACCAACAACATATGGATTTACATACATAAATGAAACAATATGGAATCCTACAGCTAGAGTAATGCAAGTGACTAATGTGGACTGCACAAAATGGAGTAACAACCAGCAAATTCTATGCTTTCAGTGCGACTCATGCAAAGCTGGAGTCTTAGCTAGCATAAAACATAGTTGGAGAAAAGTGTCTATAATAAACATTGTAGTTCTCATTCTCCTAATCATTGTTTATGTTGCTGGTTGCGTTGCATTCAGAAACAATAGAAGAATGGAAAATGATGAACCTTATGGTGAGGGCAGAATGACAAAGTCTAGACCCAGTAGAATCCAGTTTTAGATACTGTTGTTTCTATATATAAAGAAAAAAGAAAACGTATTCGTGTGCTTAAGAATTGGATAATCCGTCGTTATAGTTTGCAGGTGTTGGTGGAATAGAAATGTTATGAATCATCATGAATTCGGTTTGTTTGGTGTATGTAATATTTTGTTTTGGTAAATTATTTGGGACAACGTGGACGATCCTTTGTATGTTTTTCTTTCAATCTTAAATTGTTTGTTATTAACTGTTGCGATTAACTCTGTTTATACCAGCCTATCAAGTGTAAAGTAATAGGGAAAAGAAGACTTCAAGCCCATCAATATTTATGTTTATATGATTTTTATTATTATTGTTTTTTTTGCATGGAATAGGATACCAAGAGCTACAAACTCCTAACATCTTAAAGTACTGGTCAATAAATGTGGTAAACAAAGTAATTCATTATTATCAACTTAGCAAACTGCAAACATAAGTCAAATGAAATTTACATAAACTCAAGTGCATAATTTAAGTAGATATTTTTTGTGTTCATGTAACCAAATCTTAGAAAAGAGAGGAGTAGAAAAACACAATAAGCAAACCTTTTTCTCTCCTAAAAAAATATAATCTAAACTGCTAAAATAGGGTAAAGACATATAAATTAAAATAATGATAAAACATGGTAAATACTGTTCCTCATGATGATTAAAAACATGTAAGATGGAGTAATATAACAGGACGATGAGAAAAAATAAAGTTCAAATGGGTGTCTATAAAATAAATATCAATTCAACGTCAAAGATTACTTGCTAAAACAAATGTTGAAATTCCGTAAAATAAATCACACAATTTGAGTGTTGCGTATCCTTATAAATAATCTTTGAATTTTGTTAAAAGTTATAATATGGCTTTCTTATTTCATGGAGATATCCTTAATCCTTGTATATAATTGCGAGTGGGGAATTCATAGCTTTAAATACTTACATTTTATTCGAACTTACAGTAAAATAGCATAACCTATATAACACAACTGAACCAATGTTATAAACTATGCAAATATTTAGCAAAAGCAACATTATAGAAAAAATTGGACAGTAGTCCATGACACAAAAGATATAAAGTATATTGCAATAACCATATACTATTTCAAGTTAAGAAGTACCTTCGCTATAGAAATTGAAATCTTGGAAAATTGAAACCACAACACCACCTAAACAACCACCCTCCTAACAGAAATATCAACCTAATCCTCAACGAAACCACTTTTGCCAGCCTTAAAACTGCATGTATGCACCACTAAAACAGAAAATTCCCAGCTAGTGAAGATACTGCTCTTATAATATCCAGCTTTCACGACAACCTTGCTAAACGGAACAACATTAGCCTGAATTTTATCACCGGACAGTAGCAGATTATTAAAATCTTCAAAGAAAACAAAGTTATACAATATGTAGAAAGTACATGCTAATTGCAATATTAATGAAATATAAATTTAAAATCAAACAGACATGATTGAGAAAAAATTGACAAATTGCACTATGAATTATTTCTATGGCATAGATTTCTACTTCTGTTTCTTTATAGGCAATTCATCTTGGAGCTGGACATAAAACAATGGCCGACTTTTAAGGCTTAAATAATGACAGTCTTATATCGAAGTAATTCATATTTAATTTATTTACAAATAATTCTTAGATCTAAGTACAATAAAAATTTAAATGTAAAATTTTAGAGAAAAAAATTAACTCACCGACTCAAGCGTTTTCCTTGTGAAACATCGTGAAAATGCCTTGTGAAAACATCATGAACTCACTGACTCAAAAATGCCTTGTGAAACATTTACTTGACAAAATTTAATCCATAATACTTAACAAAAATTTAAATGTAAAATTCAAATGAGAAAATGCCTTGTGAAACATCATGAACTCACTGACTGAAAAGTTTTCCTCCGATTAAATTCAAATGTAAAATTCTAATGAAATATGTAGTACTTAACAAAAAATTAGTCGAAGGCACTGACCCTTGAGCAAAAAAAGTAAATTTCATGATTGATTTGACAAGAAATTTCATCAATTTATAATCAACTCGAGCAATAATAGCAAAATATAGAATTAGGGTCCTTGTAGCACCAACAACTATAGTACGGAAATTATAATACCTCAGCAAAATTAGGGTTTTTCTGATTACCTCGATATGTTGATTTAGGGCACAAAACTCAAGGAAGTAAACAGGAGTAGATTGAAGGACGAGTGGATCCATGAAGTGGAGGGGAGCAGATTGACGGAGAGAAGTAAAGCGCAATAGAAGCCATAGGAATTTTGTGAATGAGGGGAGAAACGTAAGGATTAGGGAAGGAGGCAGAAAAATGTGACGAGGGTTTAAGTACTCGGCGGGAAGGCGGAAAATTTTGGCAGCGTTCAGTAAAATAAAAACACATAAAAAGAAATGGAAATTAGGGAGGCATCCCTATCATACTTTCATATTGTAAAGCGGGTCCCTGTCAAAGTTTCATTGTAAAGCGGGTCCCTGTTTTCTGGAAACGAAGAAAAATTATTGCTAAAATGTCAGCAACTTTTATAAATAAGTGCTGATATTTCAGCAACTATCTATGTCAAAGTTTTATTGTAAAAACAAAGAAAAATTATTGCTGAAATGTCAGCAACTTTTATAAATAAGTGCTGATATTTCAGCAACTTTCATAAACTGTGTTCACAGTGTACATAAATGTTGCTGAAATATCAGCAACTTTTATAAATAAGTGTTGATATTTCAGCAACTTTCATACACTATGTTCACAGTGTACAGAAATGTTGCGGAAATGTCAGCAACTTTTATGAAATATTGCATCATGCTCTGCAATAATCGTGAATAAAAAACAGGGACCTAATTTACACTGAAATTTAGTGAAGGACTTTTCGTGAATTTTGAAACTTAATAAGGACCTGTGCCAAAAGTACCCTAAAAAGAATATGTAAAAGCAATATTAGTTGCATTTCCATTATAAACGCTGCCTATTTATGCAACTAAACTTATGTTTTCTTATAGTGTGTTTAAAGGTTTTAAAGAGGGATGTATATTATTTTGAAGCTTTCGGAGAAAAGAAAGGACAGGATTTTCCAATGTTTTCGAACGACAAGGTTTAATGGTTTTGAAAGGGGTAAATGTTTTCATCAACAAGGTTTGAGTAAAATATACATATATATATATATAACATGGCAAGGTGATTTTGAGTAAAGCATAAAGAATATGTATTTTCCTTATGTAAGTATGATTTTAAGATTTAAATCAATTTGAAAGAGTTTTTCAAGGAAAATTTAAGGAAAGTTATCCCTAAGTAAAATAACTAAGATATTAGAATACCAGATGAGACTGGTATAAGGTCGCGCCCTATACATTAGCTATTAGCCCCAGCTAATTTAGTCCAAAATTCCAGTGTGTAGGGCTTTGTCATAGATAAGACAAAAATTATGATTACACACAGAAGGGAATATATGTTTGTATACAGACAGGTTATTGGTGAGCCCGCAAAACCATCAGGATCAGGTGACCCTGGGAGATGTTAAGTTAGGGACAGACCATCCAAAAGAGAAGTATTTAACAGATTGTTAAGGACAGACTGTCTAAAAGAGGTGAGTCTAACATATGTTAGATAAATTTTGTTACTTTGTCTGGTAGGCCCGAGTCAGCCAAAGGTTAATAGTAAGCCAAACAAAACTATAGTGCTCAGACAGATAGTCCATTTGTTACCTGATATGTATGCTTACATAATAATGCTTTTACAATATTAACCAGTTTTTGTTGCAGGATAAAGTTTTGCAAAAGATAAGTTTTAAAAGAATGTTAGTGAGGGGAAACCCATTCCGCTAAGCGGCGTGGTCTCGCTTAACATTAATAATTGGGATGTATAGTATTATCCACACCAGACTTTATGTCTGACTCGAAGTTTATTTTTTCCCTTTAAACTCTCGGGTGCTCAAAATTGATTTGAGTAAGCTGAGGGTTAAGGTTCTTTCAGGTTTTAGTAGGATGACGAATAAAGTTACCGGAGGAGAGCAGGAGGCAAACATATAGCTATTTAGGAGTTGCAGCTCTTTGTTTTGTTGTTTATTTATGCTATGTATGTATTAAGTTAATTATGACTATATGAATCTGATCATCCAAGGGGGCATCTTCATATGTCGCTCTTGGCGTATTTTGTAATAAGTATATTTTATCATTGCTTGGGAAACGGTTGGGATTATGTAATCTGAATATGGAACACCTGTTTTGAAATGTAATGGAAAATTCTATTTTGAAATCTATGATTTGTTTCATATTCAAGTGCTTCTGATATTGTAGATACCATTAACATAGTCATATTTAGTTGCTGAAGTTAATACTATAGATGACTGCAGCATCTGTATTTAGTCACTGAAGATAATATTCAAGTGCTTCTGTATTTGGATTGTTTTTTTATTTGATAGTTAAATAACCGACTATCAAAATCTTGGCCAGTTTTAGCTCTGGAAATATCTAGAGGAAACACGTGATTAATATAGTACTGTTATCTTAGATGATACTACTGTACATATAAACTCGTTCTGTTCTTCTAGGACAAATGATAAGGAGATCCGTCCACTTAAATGGTTAGGGGGTGATCCTCGCTCTTATCTTATCTGTTTATTTTCGAAAGAACTGGAATTGAGTTTACTAGAAACTACCGAATGTTGGTTCGAAGAGACCCTCGTATCGGATAAGTATGAATTATCTGAAAAGCACTTCGATTCAACTCAAGCGACATATTGAAGACATCTTGAAGACAATGGGGTAGAAAACGGAGCTCTTGAAGTGTAGGAGCTACTTGCTACAAATCCTGAGGGTGATTCCAAAATGGATGTAGTAGAAGTAGTGCCTTCGTTTTGTTCATATCCTGAACAACTTGTATGGACGAATGCTGGCACTACATTGCTGCTTGGAGGGCAGTTTTAGCATTCCAAGTGGGATTGCTATATAAAAGGTAAATGTAACCTCATGCCTCATCAACCGGAAATGACTAAAATCAGGGGAGATGCAGCAGGGCTAAGTGGGTCGCACCCGTTAAGGTATACCATCACCTTTCTAGATATATATATATATATATATATATATATATATATATATATATTTCTGGATTTGGTTGTGCATGAGAGTTCTCGGTAAAAGGTTACAAAGCAACCGAGGTGATGACATATTCAGTACTATCCAGTAAGGGGTAGGCCAGTCCTATGTTGGCGGGGGTCCAAGTGAGGCCCTCAGTACATTTTCTAGAGGTGTACTGTGGTAGTTGGTACCCCGGTGCCTTGTCATTGTATGGAATTCATTCTCCAATAAGCACTGTACAGACTTAGTTGCGCCTAACTATGCTGGAACGTGAGATGCAAGCATTCCAGCTATATTCATAATTTATTTTAAACCCTAGACACTATTATAATATCACTGGATTTTTAATAGAAATGTTTTGGTTATGTAAGGTAAAAACCCATCTGTGTTTATATGCGTCGTGGTCTTAGGAGATGCCTTTATTCTGAAAGGTTTTATAAAGCATTAAGAATCCATTTGATTATGTTTCTCACGCTGGTTTTATTAGACCGATCCGGATGTTATTTTCTTATAATGCTCAGGTCAACCCAACCATATTTATTCAGACTTATTTGGATACTTTGGAGCTTTCAAGATGTGAGATGGATGCCTCCAAGACGTACATTCGTATTTTCTTTTATCTTTCGCTGTTTGTTCTTGTTGTAGTTATCAGCATTTGTAAGGACATGTTGTTATAATTGTCCAGGCTGATGATGGGATAGTGTTGTACTCTGATTTATGTATGTATATTAAAGTCCTCTTTCTGTATAGACTTGTTTAGTATTATATATTACTCGTCATGTTTTTGTGAGATTCTGTCTTCCTTCTTCTTTTCTTCTTCCAGGACAAGCAGTCTTTCTGATACTTGGATGTTTGGCACGTGAATACCATGAATGCATTAGTGTCGACTTCGAAATGTTGAAAAGGCGGGTTGTTACAACTGGTATCAGAGCTGTAGATTAAGCAAGAACCTTAAACCTGGTGGGGTAAACTCAATAGGATAGGGTAAATGACACCGTAGATGAGTTTAAGTGTATGTATATGAGAGCGCATATTTGTTAGTGATATAAAAATGTTTATTTATGTTGTTTGATCGGTTGAGTGGCATATGAATTCTGATCGATGCGTCTGGCCCACGTCATCATAGGGATTCCTAAACACTTGAACAAGGCCAACCAACACAGTATTGTTTTAAAGTGGGTAAATGAAATAATTTTACTAAGGAATATATTTTATAAATACAAGAATGATTTTCAAAAATAATATAGTTATTTTTGAGGTGCTTGTTTGTGAGGAATTGATAATATTCAATTATTATCGTTTAAGGTTTGAGTAGTCATGCTCATCCAGTTTTGAGGCACTGACTATTGTTTATTAATTTATAAAAAATTACCCTTTTTATAAAATGGGTTGGGTAGATAAAATTAGGGAATATTGAAATGAACATCTTGTGAATTAAGTTTCACAATTTGACTATATGGCGTTCGATGTTAATGTTGGAATAAAATTAGATTTTTATAAAAGATATTTATTAAAGGAAAGCTAGAATATTTTAGAATAATTATTTGTGAAATGATCTGTACAAAGGAGTGATTTTATATAAACTTGGATTATAAACATCTGTTTTATAAATAAAAGGTTTTGAGTATTCAAATCCCGGAGTCTTGAATAAGATTTCAAATGTTTTATGGTAAAGAGTAGTAAAAAATTTACTTAAAAATATTTTTAAGTATAAATATTTTGGAAAAGAAAATTTTCAAGTAAGAGTATTTTCTTGGATTATTTCAGGGAATGAATCTTGATTTATTTGTGCTGATTTGAATAATCTTCTAAGTGATGATCGGATGTTTGCCTAGGCGAACGTTGTAGTGCACTTAGTAAATTATTCTCTTTATAATTGTATGATCAAAACAAGTTCGAATCCAAACAAACCCAAAGCAAGTTGGCTATAAATATTTTATTAAACTATTTGTTTAGAAATTCGTAAAGTATTTGTTAACTGGGTTTTTAACCCAACAGAATTCAATCGGAGTTAGAACATCCAGACTATGCCAGAATGACTTGAAACTTGACCGAAGCAATCAAGAAAACAAGTCAATGGATCTCAAGAAAAATAAGTTAGGAATACACTAAGTGGATGGATTGATAGCGATCCATTACCTATGGATCACTAGCAATCCATAAGGATGCATTGCGAGTCATCCTAACCTCTTGCATCATGATATACTATCTCTTCTAAGAATAATTGCCAAGTTTTATAGCATTCCAAGCAGCGTAGTTCAAGAAGTAAAGACTCATCTGATTCGAGATGTTTTGACCAAAGTAGCCGTCTTAAACTGGATCTAGAGAACTCTTACGGAGTCAGATTGACTTGAAATATGGGGGGAACACATAGAAAACGTAAAAGAAGGCTCATTGAAAAAATGAGCATGATCAGAGAAGATATGGTGGATCATTGGTGATCCATCTTGATGGATCTCTAGAGACCTATGTAGGTTGGTCCCCATCACCTGAAATTGGTCCCACACACCCTCTAGAGTGTGCCTGCAAAGTTTCGTTTGATTATGTTAAGTTTTGAGTGAGTTATGGATTATTCTTTTGGACCAGATAACCCAAGAAGACGCATGATTAAACAAACTTCAAACGACTTGATATTTGGACATGGCACTCAAATAGAAGATAGGAAGACAACCAAATGGAGATCACTCAAAAATAGACTAAGTATATGGATCTCTAGCGATCCATTACCTATGGATCACTAGCTATCCATCAGGTTAGCTCGGGTCGCCTTCAAACTTTCTAAGCTCCTTTATGTCACTGAGTATAGGCTTCTAGCAAAGCAGCTTTGGCCCAAGTGCTCTCCAACCCCTATAAATACATCCTACCTACAATATAAACAGGATCTTCTGGACCGGCTGTTGGAACTCTACAGAGATTATTCTTCACTCTTCCCCTCCCACACAATAGTCATCTACAGGTTCACTGTGATTCTCCAGTGAAATCTTGTACATGTGACTTGATCTAACTTAGAATATTCAATCATATTGTAATCCGATTCAACTTGTAACAGCAGTCAGTTAATACAAAGTTATAAAGTGGACGTAGGCTTCATTAACAGACGAACCACTATAAAAATCTTCTTGTCTTTTTACTATTTCTGCTCTTTTTACATTTATTTTCTATATTATTGCTCTTTAAGAACAGGGTTGGTGCTTTCACACTCAATCCAGGGTGTTGATCCATTTTTTGGGTTAATATTTTGGTGCTTTCACTGAGAGCCCAACTCAGGCTTAGTTCTAGCTATCTACTTTGGATCGGATAGGTTCAAAAGTTAGATCCTCAATCTTTGCATAGAAGATTTGCTGTTGAGTATCAATGGCACTAGGAAGAAAGAGAACTACCTCCGGAAGATCCATAGGAGCTACCATTGCTGGAGAAGAAACAAACCCTCAACAAACTGAAGTTAACAACCCCAACAACCTGCTGTTAGGAGCTAACTTTGGAGATCAAGTTCCAGGATCCTCCATACAACATGAAGTTGTGACTCAGGGAGAATTGAACAAGATGGTTGATGAAACCAGAAAATGGTAAATAGTTAAAAGGTGTTTATGGAAAAGATAGATGTTCTCTTAGCGCTCCAATCACTAACTACTCCCAGAACGGTGCATGAAGCCATGGCTGCTACGGAGCAAGATCATTCTTCTATTTCTGGCTTGAATGGAAGAAACATAAGACAATAGCAAAAGGAAGTATCGAGTGGAGCTCCAAGAATCATGATAGAAAAAAATGTTAACACTTCACCCACTGCAAAAGCACCTGCTACATACCCGAACTTAGGGGTGAAAACCCCACTGGGAGATATAACGATGGCTCTCTCCGGCTTTGAAGATGACAAACAATTTGAGGAAGACAAGTTGGATGAAAATGCTAACGTATAAAACGCTATAAGAAGATTTAAAACCCATTCCGCAGCATAGTGCCAAGCAATGGACGAGGAACTGCTACTCAAACGGTGCTCCTAAAGGCAGGAGAACCAAGAAGATATGACACAAACCGGGATCGATTACAAAGCCAAGCTATCGTGGTATATTGTGACCACTCCCAACTGACCAGCTTCCAATCCCATCATGGAGCTCCCATCGTCGAATCACGAATGGTCATCGTCGAAAATCATCAAAATGGTCGTTGAAAATCTCACTTTAGGGTTGACTCAAAGTTGAACTCGGGTAATCACCCATTTGACTAAAGCAAACCTAGGAAATTCTGGCCCGAAATCAGACTCGAGTAAAACCAAGATTTTCTTCAAAAAAACATGCAAATGACTCCAAGCACCGTTCGGCACCAACCCGGCACTTCAAATTTTGTAACTCCAAGCGAACCATGTGCTGACTCAAAGCAAATGGCAAATTTTCTCAGGTCGGACTCTAAGTAAAATACCACCAATCCATCAACGCCGATCCATCTTCTTTTGCCCATAACTCGAACATGCGCACTCCAAATGCCTTGAAATTTGGAATGCAACCTTATGGGGCTTTCCTTGTAGCCCCAGACCTATCTCATCTAGTTTGAAATTTTTTGGGGATTGTCACTGATTCATGACCCCATCCTAAATGATTTTCCATTCAATTGGCATTTCAATCATTCAAGCATAGGAAATCATGCATATATCATTCTCAAGCATTATAAACAGCCATAACTTGAAAACGGACCGGACTGACAATGATTAGAGCATATTCCCTAATCGAAACCCATTCATTGAAGCCTTAAGCATGCAGAATATCCAGAGAAGTTTATCATGCCAATTATACCTTCCTACAACTATACAATCGATTAAAAATTTCTTTTTTACAAGTATGACTAGCATATGGACAAAGCGAGGGCGACATATGCAATCTATTGGAAGACCCTCAGGAATCATTAAAGGATGAAAGAACCTACTACCCTGGAAGAATTCTATGGGAAGGCAAACCAGTTCAAGAGACTAGAGGTAGTGCAATTGGCAGAAGGAAAACCCGGCGATTTGCCAAAGAACATTCCAAACGGTGAAGGTGCTACAAGATCTCAGGGATCTTCTGCCTAAGCAAAGCCACTAAGACCCAGTAGAAAAGTGTCCCGGCTAAGTGACAAAATTAGACGAAAGGATGATTAGCAAATAACACTCTGGCTAGCTAGCTACTAAGGAATGGGAACAACAACCTAAAGCAATGCCATCTCATCCATCCTGTCTACTTTTCTTTTTCAAATGAGCCATACGGAGACACCGGGGGCATTTTAGATAGCACGGCGAAAGAAATTCTTCTGTGCCCTCGACGAGTCATGCCGATCCCCCTTTTGAGAACAGACGGTGTTCTGGTAGCATCGAGAAGGCTTGTCCAAAGAATCGTCGAACAAACAGATCCAACTCCCTAATCTCCAGAAACCGATAAAACTATGTTCCCGTGAGCTGAATCCCAAAATTTCCTCTTGGAATCGATGAATCGTCGCTTTAAGACCGTCGGGCCGTCGGACACGACCCAAAACTCTTCTTGGAGTCGATGAATTATCGTTCCAAGGCTGTCTGGTCGTCAAACATCTGACCAAAATTCTTCTTGAAGTCAATGAATCATAGCTTTAAGACCGTCGGGCCGTCGGACACACGACCCAAAACTCTTCTTGGAGTCGATGAATAATCTCTCTAGGGCCATCTGGTTACTGGACATCCGACCAAAATTCGTTTTGGAATTGATAAATTATCATTCAAAGACTGTCTGGTTGTCGGACATCCAACCACAAAAACTCCTTCACGAACTAAAGCGTCGTGAAGGTCCTTCACAAGCTAAATGTCGTGAAGGAAAACTGGTAGATCAGCAGTCATCTGATCCAAAAATCCTTCACAAACTAATGCGTCGCAAAGGCCGACTGGAAGATCAGCAGTCATCTCATCCAGAACTGCCCGAAGTCAGTAAAGTCATGCTCCGGGGCCTCAAATCGACAATCACATTAGTCACTCCACAAAATTAACGGAGTCCCTTCCAACGACCAATGCGACAAATAGTGTTGAATTATAGATCTTCAAAGTCGCTTAAAGAAATAAAACCAAAACTGAACCGACGTTGTGATTAATCAGAGGTCGACTCAAATCAAGCCAAGATTAAGAACCTGGGAGAACCAAGTATCTCAAATCCCTAATGTATAAGTCTCCGAAGATAGAGGCTTTCCTCTGATTTAACCATCTAGAAGACATAGTTGCATCCAACTGGACCGCATGCAACCAAACGGGTTGTGGAGAAACCCTGGATATACTTTAAGCGCACGAACAACCTTGTTGCATGGGGGCACCATAAATACTTGAATAGCTACAAGGAAAGCAGAGTAATCATACCATAGTTCTGTTACGCTCGATCGAAAATTCTGTTATTCTGACAACTACGGACTTAACGACCTAGCTAGCGCAACAAACGAAATAGAAGCATAATACTTGCTTACTTCTTCCCAACTCCTCCTTTACCACCCTTGGTGACTAGTTCCTTTTCCTCCTAGACTATATGCCAGTTGAAGACCTATTCTCTAAAGGCATTTTGGACCAAAAACTGAGAGTCTTTCCCAGAACTTCCACAAGCTCTTTCTTCACAACCATCCATATGTAGTAGGCTATAGATCTCTCCACCATGACAGCCTTATCTGTTTGGCCGTGCACATCTTTCCAAAATGTGGGAGGATCGTCCAAGTCACGGTTACCCAATCCAAAAACCACTTATCTCTTAGAACTAATGAAATCGCATTCCAATGAAGTCAAATCATTGGATTGATGGGAAAACTTGATCCTTACCTTTTAAGGACTGGTATCGCACCTCCAACACCGGGAAAGGCCAACAACGTTGTGCACACTCCCATAAGCCGCGCATCACTTCTTGTGCCATGGAACCACGCTCTTGAAGCACGAACTCCTCACATTACCCCAAGATTGGCAACGTTGAGAAGTTCCAAACCGTTCTGA
Source organism: Allium fistulosum (assembly GCA_030737815.1). NCBI lineage: Eukaryota > Viridiplantae > Streptophyta > Magnoliopsida > Asparagales > Amaryllidaceae > Allium > Allium fistulosum. Next base: position 1,034,838,627 of record CM060902.1, on the reverse strand, counting down.
ATCGACGGGTCGTATCGATCTCATAAGTTGCGCACTGCCATAAGCCATGCATCACTTCTTGAGCGATAGAACCATGCTCTCGAAGCATGAACTCCTTACGTTGCTCGAAGATTGGCAACGTCGAGAAGTTCCAAACCATTCTGGATCGATGGGTCATATCGATCTCATAAACCGTGTATTTTATAAGCTGCGCATCACTTTTTGAGCTGTGGAACCACGCTCTCGAAGCACGAGCTCCTCAAGTTACTCAAAGATTGGCAACATCGAGAAGTTCCAAACCATTTCAGATCGACGAGTCATATTGATCTCATAAGCCGCGCACTCCCATAAGCCGCGCTTCACGTCTTGAGCCGTGGAACCACACTCTAAAAGCATGAACTTCTCACGTTACCCGGAGATTGGCAACGTCAAGAAGTTCTAAACCGTTCTAGATTGACGGGTCGTATCGATCCCATAAGCCGCGCATTTCATAAGCCGCGCACTCTCAAAAGCCACGCATTTCGTAAGCCGCGCACTCTCAAAAGCCGTGCATTTCGTAAGCTGCACACACTCAAAAGCCGCACATTTCGTATGCTGCGCACTCTCAAAAGCCGCGCACTCTTAAAAGCCATGCATTTGATATGCCGTGCATTTCATAAGCTTCTCAAGCACTTCTTGATGTTGCTCCAGTATCATCAGCAAACCGTTAAGATTTTCTAAGTACCAGTATTGTCCTGACAATGTTGGGAAACTTTTCTAATGCAGGATTAACAGGGATCAACTCCCATTGCACGGAGGAACCGACATTACACCAGTAGTGCCGCAAAGTTCACAAACCAAGAAGTCTGCAAAGAATTCTGATCTTTGACCAAAGTTAATGTATAAAATATCTAAATTCAAGACATCCAAGTCACGAGTTCCCAGAGATAGGAGTTGTGACACACCTTTGACTGGGGGCATCCAAGGAGCCGCCCAGAACATCAAGTCTCACATTAATTATTCAGAATAATCAGCCCTATGGACCGAGGGACACATAACACATTAACACCTGGTCAAGATAAAAAATCACTCCAACTTGCAATAAAAAGAGGAACTTACCATCGTCCAGAGATAGATGATAACCGAAGGCATTTCATGAATAAAATGAGGAACTTGCAGAAAACTAGCTGTTATCCTAAGACAGACAGCGGCAAGGAGACAATGCTCGAAATAGAGCAGCTAAACCATTTATTCCCGAAGATTGGAACCAACGTATAAGCTTGATATCCGCGACAATCCTATCAGCCTAGCATAACACATATGGCCCGAAACAAGCAAGGTTACCTGTCACAGATTCAAGACAAATATTATCGAACTCTACAGATCCGTGACCGGGATAGGAATGAGCGATGTCGTACTGGGTGCAATGTGATGACTCGCTCCATAATTTCTAATTTTCTATAAGAACCTAGAATTTGACACCTAGAAATGAAGAGTTCCGCAGATAGAAGTCAAATCATAACAAAAACCGATTGGAGGAAATCTGATTTTTTTATGAATAAGAATAACCATTGAACTGGTTAAGCAATAACCCTACATTCCCAAGGGTAACACTTGACGATGATAAACATGGCTAGGCAACAAAAACGCCTGGGACTCCCATCCTTCTAGAACATGGCGTGTCCCGAAGTTAAGCAACATTGAGAAAAATAGTCACATTGGGTTGAAAGGGATCTACTCAACTATACAGGATCGGGTAAATGATTCAATCCTCACCAACATGACTTTAACACTACCCGAAGATAGGCAGAACTATGAAAATACTTCTACAATCCAATCATCGAAGTGCAAATTTCCGAAGATCGAAACTAGTACCCAACTAGAATAAAAGTACAACCGAATCGATGGGGAAAATTAATCCCAACCTCATGAGTTTCGGTGTTGCCCCGGCAATGCCAAGGCCTTTTCTCATTTTCTAAGTACTAGTGTTGCCCTGGCAACGTCGGGAAAATTTTCTATTTCCTAAGTACCGGTGGTTCCGCGGCAATGCTAGGAAATTTTCTATTTCATAAGTACCAGTATTGCCCCCGCGACGTCGGAAAACATTCTACTCACTAAGTACCGGTATTGCCCCGGCAATGCCAAGAAAAATTAATCTACAGGGTCGATGAGAAACACTCATCGTAGTGAACCATCAATGCAATTGCTTCCGGATATAGAAGTTGGTCATCAACTAAGTTTCTATCCTTGTATTTAGAAAACTACTATTGCTCGATGACATGCAATGACCGGAAGACATAACCTTTCATAGGCCAATCAGATGGTTTGACCTTACATAGCAGGAATCAACCACTGAACGGAAATAAGGCAGCGCTGAAAGAAAATCCCAATGTTGAATCAGTTATGTGCTAATTTCTTGGGATGAAAGCTGGTGCTTAACCAAATTTCTAAAATTCAACATAGAAAGAGTTAAGCAGTCTTGAGGAAATGCCGCTTGAAATAAAGCAACTAGGTTACCAATTCTTGAAGACATGAATTGGCATATGAACAGAACTTCCATGATGACGTCAGTGGCCAAGCAAAGCATGCACAACTAAGGGCATGTAGGGACAATCATGGAAAGTCGAAACTAAAACCATCGGACTCCTCAATCCTAGAATAGGATTAATAGCCAGACTAGGGGCAATCGAATCATTTGTCCCAAACCTCTCCATCTCTCACAATCGCCCAAATACAGGCGTTCAAAATAGCTAGTCCCTCGAGCTAATATAGACGCACAGATACTTGATCGAAAGAAATGTTTAAAAGTCCAAACATGAATAACCGTGTGGTTGGTTAGATAATGGTTCTGTATCGCAAAACAGAGCATTTTGGCAACAAAATTGCCAACAAAGGAAATAAAGGATTTAACGTTTAGAAATCAACTGTTGCACGCAGTCTGGAAATGACGAGAAGGACCGATGACCTACTTACAGTCTAACCAAATCATTTGGTTCCAACTTGCAGGAATATGTCATTACCCGAAGTTTGACGATGTTAAGAAGAAACCCCCTGAATGAAACTACCGATACATCGGCATTTGGAAACAGAAGCAAGAGTTTGATTGAATCTTCAGCCCTACCTTTTGGCATCTCATGCTATTTGAAGATTCGCAACATCAAGGAAAAATCCAAAGAGTTGAGTCATTCACGCACGAGTTTCTAGAGATAGAAACTGATACATGATTACGGTCTCAACCGTGAACTTGGATGAATTCACTCTAGCAAAAGATGACGGTGACGCGTCTTTCCAGCACATGTACCCAGAATGACATTGGATGACGATGTCTACTTGGAGGAATTCAATTACGGTTAGGAAACAGACATCATTGAAAAAATCGGAGCTTGGAATCAAGCAGCAAAGTCCTTAGTTTCTAAAGATAAAAGCTATCATGTCAATCAAACTGGGTTGATCGAACGTATTGCCTAGGAGACCCAGTCTTTCGAAAACACATAGACTTAGTATTCAGAGAAATCAGCCCTATGGACTAGGGCATATACACCAACACTTTGTTAAAACGAACTCAATTGAGCATAAGAAGGGATTAGCTATAGAACTGGGTAGATCAAGCTACCTCATAGTTCTGAACAAAGCTATGAAATAAAATATGCCGAAAATGACCACAGAAGTATTACTTACATGTATAGAATTACAGTAAATGAGTGTGCTGCACATGAACACAAGAGGTGCAATAGCGAGAAAAAGCAATGCTCGAAATCGAGCAATTAAACTAGTGGTCCCCAGAGATATAGGCTGGTGCGTAGGTTGAATTCCGAAAAATGCAAAGGAAGGATAACCACAATCAAACAAGTCATGCGCTAGTTTCCAAAGACTAAAACCATGCCTAATCAAACTTCAACTACAACTCTATAAGAGCAGTTGTGCCTTGTAATTTAACTGTAATCAATCATCACAATATGACAGGAATAATAAGCGGAGCCTAAGTTGCGAAGGACCCAGCTTCTGAAGGAGTGGAAGTCCCTCCGCCAGACTAACTATTGGATTACCGGAAAGTTATTTTCACCAATAAAACTTGGCATTTAACCATGTCAGGTATGTTTTACTTTAAATAATATCCTCGTATAACCAATTCCCGGAATCCAAGGGAAGTTGGCTTATGTTGACCAGTCGGGTTTTGAGCGTTGATTGGGCAGATGCTATGTGTTATCTACATGAGAAGGGTCCAATATCTTGAATACCGCAAATGAACAATCTAGTGTTGATAGCTTGCTTACATTCAAAAAACAATCCATACCATCCTTTGAAACTATCTTTGCCATACCTACCCGTTATCGACCAACGATCGATAACGGAGCCGCTATACAAAGCGAGGCGGAAAGCTTTTCTTTTCAGGACCACTGGAGTACTGAAACGGGAAGAGCGATACGATTGAATCATCCATTATATCTGTTAGAATAAATCATCGCATTAGAATTCAAAATGGCGACATGAACTTAACCAAGTCCTCGAAAATAAACAGTTAAAGACAAAGAGCAAGACTTCGCTCCAGAACGGTATACAATCGTTCGAGACAAAACTTAGCTTCACCGCTGGCCGAGTTAAAACTATATAGGTCAATTCCAAACGTACGTCATGCACCCACTACCGACCTAAACCCTTGTGTAAACTACGGAGCAAAAATTGCATCGTCGATATTAGAAATTGAAATTCAGATCAAAATCTAAAAATGAACGGCTATAAGAAGTAAGTCAATAGAAAACAACATCTTGAGATGAACCCTGACGATTCACTGAAATTCATAGAATAGTAATCCGAAACTTGTCTTGTTCCAGAGCACATTTTATTTCCGACTAAAGCATACTCAGGGGGGCGAATGTTAACTGTGTTTTTAATCCAACAGAATTCAATAAGAATTAGAACATCCAGACTATGCCAGAATGACTTGAAACTTGACCGAAGCCATCAAGTAAACAAGTCAATAGACCATAAGAAAAATAAGTCAAGAATATACTAAGTGGATGGATCACTGGCAATCCATCACATATGGATCACTAGCGATCCATAAGGATGCACTGTGAGTCTTCCTAACCTCTTGCATCATGATACACTATCTCTTCCAAGAATACTAGCCAAGTTTCATAGCGTTCCAAGTAGCATAGTTCAAGAAGTAAAGACTCATCTGATTCAAGCTGTTTTGACCAAAGCAGCTAGCTTAAACTGGAGCTATAGAACTCATTCGGAATTAGATTGACTTGAAAATTTGAGGGAACACTAATAAGACATAAAAAAGGCTCACAGAAAAAAGGAGCATGATCGGAGAAGATATGGTGGATCGTTGGTTATCCATCTTGATGGATCGCTAGCAACCCATGTAGGTTAGTCCTTATCACCTGAAATTTATAGTGTAGGTACCACACACCCTCTAGAGTGCGCCTATAAAGTTTCGTCTGATTTCGTTAAGTTTTGGGTGACCTTTGGATGATTCTTCTAGACCTGATAACCCATGAAGACGGATGATCAAACAAACTCCAAACGAATTGATATTTGGACATGACACTCAAATAGAAGATAGGAAGACAACCAAATGGAGATCACTCAAAAATTGACTAAGTACATAGATATCTAGCGATCCATCACCTATGGATCACTAGCAATCCATCAGGTTAGCTCGGGTCATGTTCAAACTTTCTAAGCTCCTTTATGACGCTGAGTACAGGCTTCTAGCAAAGTGGTTTTGGCCGAAGTGCTCTCCAACCCCTATAAGTACAATCCTACCTACAACATAATTATGATCTTCTGGACTGACTACTAGAACTCTGCAGATATTATTCTTCACTCTTCTCCTCCCACTGAATAGTCATCTAGAGGTTCATTGTGATTCTTCAATGAACTCTTGTACTTGTGACTTGATCTAACTTAGAAGATTCAATCATATTATAATCAGATTCAACCTGTAATAGCAGTCAGTTAATATAAAGTTATAAAGTGGATGTAGGCTTCATTAACAGTCGAAGCACCGTAAAAATCTTATTGTCTTTTTACTATTTCTGCTCTTTTTAAATTTACTTTCTATATTGTTTCTCTGTAAGAATAGGGCTGGTGCTTTCACACTCAATACAGGGTGTTGATCCATTTTTTGGGTTAATTGTATTTTTTAAATGGGTAGTTTGAGATAGAAGAAATATTTTTTTTGTTAACTAGTTCGGGTGGCCCAAAAACAACCAAAAATGGTAAAGAGATGTGTTCGGATGGTAAGCACATCTCTTAAGTATTACTCTTCTTGGTTAGGGAATATATGGTACTATTTTGTAGTACCCAGTTCCTTAGAATCATTTTGGGGTTGCTCAAGCTATATGTGTGCTTTTTTGGGTAAAATATGTAGATACATTTCAAAAGGGATTTTGGAATAAAACTAGGTATTTGGATTTTGAGTTTACTTAATAAATTCAAAATGGAAAAAGTATGAACCCAATAGTGGTATATACTCTTAGGATGTAGTAGGGTACTATACAAGTTGAACTAAAGTTTAGTTTGATGATATATTTTCATAAATAATTTTAACAGAAATAGAATCGGTATTAGTGAGAACCAATAATATAAGTGCGTAAGTTGAACGTAGACCGTTTCCCTTTTTATATAGTTTTTGATCCAAGATTCGAGTACATGACTTTGAGATGTTTCACACAGTTCCAAATAAGGATCTATCACTGGATTTTTGATGACGAACACTTGGTGAGGTTTTTTGATAGGGAATCAAGGTTTTCTTTCATAGTATATGGCTATGTAAGAAGAATGGAGGTTTCTAATTAGGAAGTCTGACTGGAGTCTGCACTAGGAAATCATGAGAATGATACTAGTTCGAAAGTGAAGTTATGTATTCGAGTAGAGATCGAATTAAATTTTGCATATGGATGATCTATAAACATCATGCGGCCTTATGAATAGTTGTGGGTACTCGTATGATGAAATTTCGGGGTCGGAATTCATTTAAAAGGAGAAGAATGTAACGACCTAGAATTTTATTTTTCAAAAATATCCCTTTTAAATAATAACTAGTGATGGTGAAATGGTTTTCAAAATGTGTTTACAAAAATAATTAATTCGAAGAAAATATGACAGGAAATCGTTTTTTGAATTTTCGATTTTTTGTCGATTAAAAGTTGTCGAAAAGGTTGTAATCATTTAGTTAACATATACACACATATGTATTAAATACATGAGTATGGTTAGTAATATGATATCATAAAGGATAATGTACTTAAGTAAAAGTAAGAGATGTTAAACGTTTTCAAATTAAAGTAAAATAAAATATAAAAGAATGATATGTCATTTTCACTCAACATCATAAGCACAAGGAAGAGCTTAACACATTGGGTAAAGGGGTGGGCTTCATGGATGTTATGTGTAGAAGAGGGAGGAGGGTGGAAATGGTTATGTGTCATGAAATGAGTGAAGGGCATCTTAACTAAGGGCATTTAGGTAATTTTATAATTTCAATATATATGAAACTAATTTAAATTTTCTCTCTTTTCACCATTTCATTTTCTACTTTTTAAATTTTAACATCTCCTTCTTTAAGATTTTTAAAGTTTAAATGGCTTCCACATATTTTCAAAAGATTTAAAAATCACTTCTTTACTTCGTTTTATTCCTCAAAAACACTTTAAAATCACTCCTTTCTACTTTCTATACTCTTCTCCTCCTAAAACATGTCCATACACCTCTTGTTGACCTTTGGCCGAGCCTACACAACCTAGGTCAAGCCCACTAACCACCATCCTAGGCCAGAAAGCAAGTTTTGCTTAGGGAAAAGTAAAGATCTATGTCCTATTTCAAGTTTTAGAAAAGTTTTGGTTTGCTTTCTTAGCTTTTGGTGAGTAAACTCTTTTCTTTTTAGGAAAAATGTGATCATTGCCATGTTGTCTATTGTTATCTAATATATTGGTTGAGTTGATTAGTTATTATGTTGGTTGGTGGGTTATATGGATTCTTGTATGAGAATTAGCGAGTTAGACGTGTAAATCAAAGTCTAAATGTTGTGATTGATTTTAAAGATGTGATCTTCCCTATGTGTGAAGTAGTAGCATGTAAGTTATGTTATGATTAAGTATATTGTGTTGTATATTTTAAAAAGCAAGCACTTTGACTTGTTAAGCGACATGAGATCCTTTGGAAACAAAATTATATTTTTACTAGTTTAAATTACTAAAAAGGATTTCAAAGTTTCCAACTTTAATTAGTTTTCAAAACATTATACTTTTGTTTTATAAAGTAAGTAAAGTGGTTAGGAGTTAGAGTTGAGAGATTAACTTATAACCTAATTCTAAGTTGCATCCATAACGATAGTCGTTATGGGTGCAATTCGAAAAAATAGAATGTTTTTATAAATTAAAAGTGTTTCTTTTTCTAATATTTTTGAAAACCATTTTCAATCATTAATTAAGTATAAAAGGTAATTATTATTCAATTAAGTATGAGTTTAATAATTATTTAACTAATTAGTTATTAAAGATTATTAATAGTTAATTATTAATTAAGTAAACGTAATTAATACTTAAGTATTAAATTAAGTAAGTTAATTATAATTAGTTAATAAAGAGAGTTTTAATTAATTATTAATTAAGCAAAGAGTTAATTAAGTATTAATTTTAATTTAACTAAGGTTCAATTATTTAATTTATTAGTAATTAATTATTAATTAATTACTAATCATGTAGGGTTTAATTATATATTAATTAGTTAATTAATAAAGATTTAATTAAGGTTTGATTAAGATTTAATTAAGTTTTGATTGTTATTAAATCAATGTTTAAACTTATTTTAAATTAATTTTAATAAAGGTTTTAAATTTTGATTACTTTATTTCCAAGGATCAATTTTTATTTAAAAGCAGCTTCCTTTATAAGTGAATGAATTTAAATAGAAGGGATTCTCATTTTTCCAAGTCATTAAGTAGCCAAACAAATATGTGTAAGTTATCCTAAACTTTGATAATTGTTTAGTCGAATAATACATCGTTCCGTTGTAATTCAATTAGGTAGAATATTGATGACATCTGTTTAGCATAATAAATCTCTATTCTGCTATAATTAAATTAAGTAAATTATTTGGACATCCATTTAGCAAAATAAATCCTCATTCTGCTAATATATTGATTTGGACATTGAATTGTATCAATAAATTAATATTGGATAAGTGATGGATTAGCTAGTAATTGCGGATCGATTTTTATTTACATTTATGTTGCTTATGTAAATACCAGTTATATGACTTGGAAAGTAAAATTTAATTAAATCGTATCTTGCTTTAGTACCATGGTGCTCGCCAAGACTTGTTTTGAATTTGTAAAGTTAAGGGTTTAAAATAACTCCAATTGTATAACCATCCGAGGTTAAGTGTTTATAAATAATGTTTAAAGGTAATTAATTTATTTAATAAAGTTATTTATAAATAACCATTTGATTATAAAATGGGTTTTGCTAAACATAAAGGGTTTTATTTAAAGGAGATTTACAAATGATATTTTGTAAAGAATTTTTATAAAGAAGTTTTATAAATTAGTTTGGAGATTTATAAAGGTATTTGTAAAATATAAATGAGCATATAGATTAGGGAATTTTATAAAGGAATGAGATTTGTTTTGACCAATTAATCCTTCTTAATTATGGTGGTAGGGAAACATTCTTTCCATACTTAACACCGAATGGTATGTGGGTTTAGTTTGTAGTAAGAAATATTTTTAAATGATATTTGTTTTGGCCCATTTAATTATAAATATGGAAAAGTGTAGTCATCCTTAAATTTTGTAAATATACTTATAGCGTTGAGAAAAGTATATGGATATATTTTCTAAGTATTGAAAGAATAACGTTTTGGTAATATATTTATACCATTGAGATAAGTATATAAATGTTTTCCAAATATTGAAACGAGAATAAAAGGTCTGTGAAAATATCTTTTGCAAAGGTATTTTAAATCAACGATTCAAAAGTTATTTGATTTATGGAAAGATTAATCAATAAAGGCTTAGTGGATCCTACATGGAATTAAATCTATGTTTGGATTATTTATCTATTTGATAGTTAAATAATTGTGACGACCTACCACTTCGACCCTCCGAAATCAATATTAATGCATCATCGGCATTCACGTGCCATAAACCCAAGTGCTGGAGAGGCAGATTATCATGGAGTAAAAGAACATAAAGACAGAACAAAATCTTACACGAAAGGAACAACATATATTATTTCAATATATATGTTCTTTACAGTGGAAATTTTAAATACATTTATCAGAGTTTATCTTATAAGTTAGCCTGGACAGTTATAAATCGGTCCTTATATATGCTAAAAACAATTAGTAAACTAATGCAACAGAAATGGAAATAGATAACTATCTACAGGAACATCTTCAGCTCCAGACTTCAAGCTCCATCACGATGCTCCAAGTTAAACCTGACTACTTGGCCGCCTAAAAAAGTAGGGCACCCAGAGTTTAAGGGAAAAGAAAATAAACTCCGGGTCAGTCATGGGACTGGTGTGAGAAGCTCAAAATACAGATATTTGAAAACAAATGGTATCTCATAAGACCACGTCACACATAAACATGAAATGGGGTTTTTCCTTATGATAACAAAAATCTTTACTACGAAAAATCTGGTAATATTATTTTTAATGGCATCCTTTTTGAAAACACTTTTCAAGTAAACTTATATAATCTTGGCCGAAATTGTTACATTGATTAAATTCCAGCATAATAGGTTCTACAATCAAGTTCGAAGGCACTTATTGGAGAATGTATTTCAATACAATGGCATGTAAGGAACTACCTTCCATATAGTACATCTATAGAGTGGCAAGACTGGCATACTCGAGACCCATCTAGTGGTGGATAGAACCGAATATGACATCACCCTAGTCGTTCCCGACCTATTAGAGAGCTCTCATAGTATACACAGCATACCCAATATAGAGAGGGTAATCTAGAAAGGTAATGACCATACCCTAATGGTTTTGAACCACATAACCTTACGACATGCCTTGCTTAAGCCATTTCTGGGTGATGAGGCCCGAGGTAACGATTACCTTTCACATAGCACATTCCACTTTGAATGCCACATTGCCAATTCCATCACGCACTATTGATTTCCATAAATGTACAACCTTTGAGCTCGTACGTCTCAGAGAAGGGTGTTAAGTACATGAGAGTTACCTCCTATAGCACCAAACATATGTACGTTTGTAAAAATCAATGTACGTGTATTTTAGAAATGCAATGTCATACATTCGTCCATACAAGTTGTCCAAGAATAGGACAAATCGAAGGAACTCTCCTACTACATCCTATCAGGAATCACCCCTAGGATTATAGCGAGCATCCCTTACATCGAAGATCAAATGAAGATGCTACTACCACATATAAATGATATGGAAAATTTCTCCCGAGGGTTAGGGACAAGCAGCCCTACATTGCATCTTCAAATTTATCATCATCCCATGTCTTTACTTCGAATGCGTAAATTGGTTAGAAGTGGTTTCCATATAGGATTCACCCAAATCCATTCCCCGTTCTTTCGAACGAATCATTGATAAAAAAAAATGTTAAGTTTGAGGGTGATTATCATTCCATTTATTAATATCTTTTATCAAATAAAATATCTCTTTAAGAGATATAAATCTTTTAAACTTTTCTTTCCAGTATATACGGAATCATTAAACCTCTCTTTAACTTTGAAAATACCAAATCAAAATCATTTCTCAGAAATCACGTTGCGAAACCTTATTGAGTAAAAGGGTCGATAGAAATTATACTAATTCTTATCAAAATCAATTTCCGTATTCAACCTTTACTATCTGTCGAATAATGGTGAAATCACCTTTAAATTCATACAGATAGTACGGGTTCCCTCCTCGGGATTTATTACTAAGTATAAGAAGATTATATCTATATAATCCAAGTAGTATTAAATTTTGAAAAAAATCGAATCTTTTATAATTGCATCGTTTGCGATGTTTCGACCTTATTTATTCCTTGCCCAGGAAAGAGGCCAGGCAAGCCAAGGCAATGGTTGCTCTGTGCATCTCCTTAATTTAAGCACCTCACATCCAGATCTCACGAATAGAAAAATCCAGTCTACTCATCAGCTTTTAGAGCCAAGATTAAATCACTTAATTATAACAGCTTTTCTTTAAATCATTTATTAATACTCTTTTAAATAAATTGTAAAACCTCCACATTATGTTTAAAATACTTAATTACTTATTTGAAAACATTTATAAAATATTTTGGAAAGAATACTTAAGTTTAAAGCGATATTTCAAATATTATTAAAAACCACTGCAAAAAAGTGTTGCAAATAATGTTACGAATGGTGTTTTTAAGGGTTATTTGATCAAAACAACTTTTCTATCATTTAGAAACCCATTTTACAACTCAAATCTATTGTAAAACATTTTAAAATATTTACAGAATTTATTTCGTACTTTTAAATAATTAAAAATATCAATTTTAAATAATTCATCGCTTTGGTTTCCCAACTGCCAAACCGTGACTATTTTGAAAATTTGATCTGCTCATATTTCAAAATCTACTAACTAAATCTCAATCTTTCTCTTTTGTTTGAAAACAATGATTATAAGAGTTTGGAAAATTCTTATTCCAAAGAATTCCGACTTCGAATCCATCGTTTAAATGGATTTAAACTTTTACGGTGCGAAATCGCGAACCGCCGTTACTCGACACGCCTATTTTTGACTCAATTTTCATAACTTGTCAAAACTTCACCAGATTGGGTTTTAGTTTTTATAAAACATTTACAAACCATTTTAAACCATTTTAAAAAGGTTTAACAATCTCATATACACCATTTCATTAAATAAGGGAAAGTGATTTCCTTTGTGATATTGGACGTATATTAAACGTGAATCATTTACACATCCAAACAAACATATTATCATATCCAAACATGGTTCACAATCATCACAACCAAACATAGCCAAACATATATATCATCTAAAATATCATAATATAAATAGAGTTTCTCACCTTCATTGGTTTCTAACTTCTCGAAAATTCGCTATAGCATCACTACAATCGAATCAAAGCCTATAGAATCGATCCTTGAAACTTTGGATGGGCTCGGACTAAGCTTTTAAGTGGAGATGGGCTCGGCCTTGGGTAGTGGAAGGTGTTGCCATGAGTTTAGAGAGAGGAGAGTAGTGGTTTAGCGTGCTTTGAAGTGGATTGCTAATGTATATATACTTATATAAATTTATTTTCTTTTTTGCTAATTTATTTTCTTGATTTTCCTAAGGTAGGAAGCCATTAAAGTGGAGTATAAAGAGGTGAAGAAGCTTAGGAATTTATGAACAAATGAAGTGAAGATGGAGGGTGGTATTTGTAGGCAAAGAAGTGAATAAAAATATCATGATATTTATATGCACACATATCCCCATTTCATCACCACCACACCCTCCTCCTCCAGCACCATGCACGGCCGAACACTCCCCATATGTGGCTCCATATGTGTGAGTTGATGTGTGTAAGAGTGAAGTGAAGTTTGCTTTTTAAATGTGAAAATATCTTAGATATTGTTGTAACATATATATATATATATAAGTGTATATGTATATTTTGTATGTATATGTATGTTCATGTATATATTAGGGTGTGCATGTGTATGTTATATATGTTCACAAGTCATATAAACAAAGTTGCAACAACTTTGAACAACTTTCGTTCGTTAAACCGTTGAAAATCTAAAAACCGATTCCCGGTTACATTTTCACTTATTAATTAATTTACATATAAATGTAAACAAAATTTGAAAACTAATTTCTTATCATTTTTAAATAATTAAAACGATCTAATTTGAATTATAAAACCATATGAATTAATATTAAACATTTGTTTACAAAAAGTGTTGTTATATCGATAAAGTGATATCAAGTTTCCTTATAATTTCAAATCAATATATATCTTTATAAAACTATTATAAATTATTTATTATCACTATATAACTACTTAAAATAAATTATCATCATTTAAAAACAATTTTTGAATAATTATAATAATTATTAAATCAATAAATCTCAATTTAAATTCATAAATCAATTATTAAATATGTTGCCATTATTGATGATGTCATAAATACATTTTATTTCCCAAAATAAAATAAATAATTTTATTTCATATTTTTGTTTAAATGGATAAGTAAGTATATGTATCTAGCCCCGTGCGCGACTTATGATAATTATAGTGCTGTTTATTGATAAAACGATTTTTGATCATTTTATTGATAATCCTTCAAAGTTTAAATTTTCATAAATACTTATTGAAAATAAGATTGCCATCATTATTGTTCAAAACATTATAATCTATGTTCTTAAAATCTTATATTTGAATATTTTAAAATAAATATAATTTATCAAGCTAATAAATTTGCAGGTCATTACATACTTCTTCCTTAAAAGAATTTCGTCCTCGAAATTACAACACAAAATCCAAAGGTGTTTGCCCAAAATATTTATTGTTAAACTTATAACCGTACAATGTATATAGATTATCCGTATCAATATCTGATTTGATCTACTATTCGAGTCCACAATTATACTTCCTAACTAGTATTGAACACCTGATCCTCTAGTGCAGACTCTGATCAGGCTTTCTAATTAGAATTTTAGCTATCCTTGCATAGCTCTCAACTATGATAGAAAACTCAAGTATCCAACCACAAACCCTCATTAATGTTTGTCGCCAAGAATCGAGTGATAAATCCTTTTTCAGACTAGTGTACACACCTTAAAGTTTCATACTCGAATCTTATATCAGAATCGTGCGATGAAATGATCTACTTACAACATACATACTTATTAATATTCAAAAATCTTTATGAAACGATCTATAAAACTTCCATATTTTATTTTAACATTTTGATTATCATTTCAAAATATTTCTACCTCCTTTTCAAAAGAAATCAATTATTTCTTTACTTGGAATAATACTATTATAATTTTATTTCAAACTTGTTTTGAAATTTCTTTGTCAATAAATCTTATTTTAATTTCCAAAATTTATTTCTTAACTTTTATCTTAAAAACAAAATCTCCTTTTAAGCTTTATTTCCTTTAACAAGAATTCTTATAAATTTTCTAAAGTGACTTGTGAAATTGCAATGAATGAAGTTAAAATGGAAGACCATAGTTATATTATACAACCTTATATCTCACATCCATCATTTCCACCACACTTGGTCACCCTTAAGTCATCCCTATCCTACTTGGGTACATACTGGAAGTTTATAATACAAATACAAATATATGGACAACCACGACATCACCCTATCACAAGCCACACTTATAAGCTACTACTTAATACTTAATATTAGATGGATATAACTAGTCTTCGACCACAATCTTAATCATCATTCCGAACCTGTTGTTGGTGGCGCACTCCAATTTCCAAACTCCAATGAAACTTCCCCAACATCCTCATCCTCACTCTCTTGTTCGTCGTCAGCTTCATTTCCATCTTTATTTTCCACATACGGTAGGAAGGGCTGATTCCATTTAACATCTCCAAGTCCGATTGGTACTTCCTGCAACATTTCCCCTTACTCTAGTTCCTTCAATCCTTGTATTCCTATCTCCCTGGGATTCTCGAATTTTTCTGCAGCTTCTTCCTCAGCTTCCACTTCATCATCTTCCATATTATTCCACTGAATGTATGAACTTGATGAGTCCTCATGCCAAATAACATGATCCCCATCCATCTCCCATATGATATTGCTACCCCACTACCGTGTTTCGATTCATTTGATATTATATCATTCGGGTCCTCCTCTGGTTCAGACCCTTCCTCCATGGGTTCTTCTTTAGGTTCGATTTCTGAACTGGCGGCGTCAGTGATCCCCCTTCCTTTCGAGGATGGAGTGGCCTTAGCATCACTAGATATTATGACCAGATCTGGAGTTAGGGGAGGTATAAGTATTCCCGCTATTGGGTAACCATCTCTGTCTCCACGAGTATATAGATTATATTCTTCTTCTATGGGCATTTCCTCATCACTTGAAAGAATGATTAGATCATCTTTCTCACCCCAATTTGCTCTTGAGGTCTCTCCTTTTGATTACTTCCCTCCGTATGGATTCTATAAATATAAACACAAATACTTACAAGCAGACACTAAGTATTTATCCTCACCAAACAAGTATACTACTTTTCAAACCAAGGTTTGATTGATACTTAGGAAACAAATTGAGATCTTTATCAAAATGTTTTCTCTCTTTCCAAAAATTCTTTTGATTTTTTTAAAAATGTTTCCAACATTATTATCATCGAATTTCAAAATCCTTTGTAAGAAAAAAAAATTGAGATCTTTATCAAAATATTTTATCTCTTTCCAAAAATCCTTTTGATTTTTTTAAAAATGTTTCCAACATTATTATCATCGACTTTCAAATCCTTCGTATGAAAAAAAAACTTTTAGACAAAAGTACTCATTATCCAAATCTTAGGTTTTCCCCATATTCTTAATCCTCTCAATACCATTATTAAACATCTTATAGTCAAACAGTGAAATTCTAATCACAAGATATTTATTCTAGATTTAACTAACTTGTTTTTAAAACCATTATCCAATTCATGACTTTAATATCATAACTAACTATATTTTCCAAAATATATTCTTTATATTAAAATATGACCTTAGGTAAAATTATTTCATTTATCAATTTTCAAAACAAATCATTTTTATATATAATTAACAAATACAGCTCATATATAATACACTCAAACTCATTTTAGGGTGTCACTTACACTATCTCTAATGAGTTACTCATCCTAGGGTATTACTAACCCTACCTATGATGAGACTTCGTCCCTATCAGGCTCAGGTGTTCGCTCAACCTAAGCTCTGATACCAAATGTGAAGACTCGCCTCCTCGACCCTTAGGAATCGACACTAATACATCCTCGGTATTCACATGTAGAAAATCCAAGTGCCAGAGAGGCAGATTATCATGAAGTAAAAGAAAATAAAGATAGAACAAAATCTTGCATGAATGGAACAACATATATTATTTCAATATATACGATCTCTACAGCGGAAATTTTAAATACATTTACCAGAGCCTGTCTTATAAATCAGCCTGAACAATTATAAATATCTATCCTTATAAATGCTGAATAGAATCAGTAAAGTAATGTAGTGGAAATGGAAATAGAGAACTATCTACATGAACATCTTCAGCTCCAGACTTCAAGCTCCATCACAATTCTCCAAGTTAAACCTGACTACTTGGCTGTCCAAAAAAATAGGACACCCAGAGTTTAAGGGAAAAGAAAAGAAACTACGAGTCAGTCATGGGATAGGTGTGAGAAACTCAAAATACAAATATTTGAAAACAAAGGGTATCTCATAAGACCACCCCGCACATAAACACGGAATTAGTTTTTACCTTATGATAACAAAAATCTTTACTACGCAAAATCTGATAATATTATTTTTAATGACTTCCTTTAGAGAACACTTTCCAAGTAAACTTGTATAATCTTAGCCGAAATTGTTACATTGATTAAATTCTAGCACAATAGGTTCTACAATTAAGTCTAAATGCACTTATTAAAGAATGGATTTCCATACAATGGCAACCTCCCATACAATACATCTTTAGAGGGATATACCAAGGATCAACACCTTTGAAACCACTGCACCTGGCAAGACCGGCCTACCCATAGACCCATCAGGTGGTGGATAGAACCAAATATGACGTCACCTCGGTCATTCCTGGCCTATCCAAGAGCTCCCATAGCATACACAACATACCCGATACATATAGGGTAATCTAGAAAGCTGATGACCATACCCTAATGGTTGCGAACCACACAGCCTTACGAAATTCCCTTTTTAAGCCATTTCCGGGTGATGAGGCCTGTAGTAATGATTATCTTTCACGTAGCACATTATACTTTGAATGCCATATTGCCAATTCCATCACACGCTATTGATTTCCACAAATGTACAACCTTTGAGCTCGTACGTCTCATAGTAGGGTGTTAAGTATAGGAGAGTTACCTCCTACACAACCAAATGGATATACGTTTGTAAAAATCAATGTACGTGCATTTTAGAAATGCAATGTTAGACATTCATCCATACAAGTTGTCTAGGAATAGGACAAACCGAAAGAACTCCCTTACTACATCCTATCGGGAATAACCCGTAGGATTAGTAGTGAGCAGCCCTTACATCGAAGATCAAATGAAGATACCACTGCCACATATAAATGATATAGGAAATTTCCTCTGAGGGTCAGTGACAAGAAGCCCTACATTCCATCTTCTAATTTTTTATCATTCCATGTCTTCACATTGAATGCGTAAATTGGTTCGAAGTGGTTTTCAGAAATGAATCACCCAAATCCATTCCCAGTTCCTTCGAACCAATCATCAATAAAAGATGTTAAGTTTGAGGGTGATTATGATTCCATTTCTTAATATCTTTTATCAAATAAAATATCCTTTTTAGAGATACAATTCTTTTAAACATTTCTTCCCAGTATATATGGAATCATTAAACCTCTCTTTAACGTTGGAAATACCAGATCAAAATCATTTCTTAAAAATCACATTGCAAAACCTTATTGAGTAAAAAGGGTCGATAGAATACTAATTCTACTCAACATCAATTTTCAAATTCAACCTTTACTATTCGTCGAATAAAAGCGAAGATTATTTCTATACAATCCAAGTTGTATTAAATTTGGAAAAATAATTAAATCTTTTATACTTGCCTTGTTTCCAACATTTTGACCTTATCTATTCATTGCCCAGGAAAGAGGCCAGGTGAGATAGGGCACTGGTTGCTCTTGAACATCTCCTTATTTTAAGAACCTTATATCCGGATCTCACAAATAGAAAAATCCAGTCTACTAATCGGCTTTTAGAGCCAAAATTAAATCACTTAATTATAACAGCTTTTCTTTAAATCATTTATTAAAACTCTTTAAAATAAATTATAACCTCCACGTTATCTTTAAAATACTTAATTATTTATTTGAAAACATTTATAAAAGATTTGGGAAAGAATACATAAGTTTAAAGCCATATTTCAAAAGTTATTAAAAACCATTGTAAAAAGTGCCGCGAATAGTATTTTTAAGGCTTATTTGATCAACACAACTTTTCTAATATTTAGAAATCCATTTTTATAACTCAAATCTATTTTTAAACATTTTAAAATGTTTATAGAATTTATTCAATATTTGTAAAGAATTAAAAATATCAATTTTAAAGAATTCATCGCTTTGGTTTTCGAACTGTTAAACCGCAACTATTTTGAAAACTTGATTTGCTCCTATTTCAAAATCTACTAAACGAAATCTCGATCAATTTCTTTTTTTGAAAACTATGATTATAAGAGTTCAAAAATTCTTATTCCAAAGAATTCCGACTTTGAGTCCATCGTATAAATGGATTTAAACTTTTACGGTGCGAAATCGCGAGCCGCCCTTACGCGACGCTTCTGTTTTCGACTTAATTTTCATAATTTGTCAAAACTTCACCAAATTGGGTTTTAGTGTTTATAAAACATTTATAAACTGTTTTAAACCATTTTAAAGAGGTTTAACAATCCCATATGCACAATTTCATTTATTAAAGGAAAGTTATTTCCTCTGCGATATTCGACGTGCTTTAAATGTGAATCATTTACACATCCAAATAAACATATTATCATATCCAAACATGGTTCACAATCATCACAACCAAGTATAGCTAAACATATATATCTTCCAAAATATCATAATAAAAATAGAGTTTCTCACCTTCATTGGTTTCTAACTTCATGAAAATTCGTTGTAGCTTCGCTACGATCGAATCAAAGCCTATGGAATCGAGCCTTGGACGTTTGGATGGGCTCGACCTAAGCTTTCAAGTGCAGATGGGCTCAGCCTTAGGTGATAGGACGCATGGCCACGAGTTTAGAGAGAGGAAAGGAGTGAATTGAGCTTGTTTTGAAGTGGATTGCTAATATATATATATATATATATATATACCTATATAAATTTATTTTCTTTTTTGCTAATTTTTCTTCATAATTTTCCTGAGGTTGTAAGCCATTAAAGTGGAGTATAAAGAGGTGAAGAGCTTAGGAATTTATGAACAAATGAAGTGAAGATGGAGGGTGGTATTTATAGGCAAAGAAGTGAATAAAAATATCATGATATTTATGTGCACACACATCACCATTTCATCACCACCACACCCTCCTCCTCCATCACCATGCACGGCCGAACAGTCCCCTCATGTGTCTCCATGTGTGTGACTTGATGTGTGTAAGAGTGAAGTGAAGTTTGCTTTTTAAGTGTGAAAATATCTTAGATATTTTTGTAATATATATATATATATATATATGTATAAGTGTATATGCATATTTGTATGTATATATATATATATATATATGTTCATGTATACATTAGGGTGTGCATGTGTATGTTATTTATGTTCACTAGACATACAAACAAGGTTGCAACAACTATGAACAACTTTTGTTAGTTAAACCATTGAAAACCTGAAAATCGATTCTCGGTCACATTTTCACTTATTAATTATTTACATATAAATATTTACAAAATTTGAAAACTAATTTGTTATCATTTTTAACTAATTAAAACGATCTCATTTGAATTATAAAACCATATAAAGTAATATTAAACAATTGTTTATAAAAAGTGCTGTTATATCGGTAAAGGGATATCAATTTTCCTTATAATTTCAAATCAATATATATCTTTATAAAACTATTATAAATAAATGATTTATTATCACTATATAACTATTTAAAATAAATTATTCTCAATTTAAAAACAATTTTTTGAATAATTATAATAATAATTAAATCTCAATTTAAATTCATAAATCAATTATTAATATGATGTCATTATTGATGATGTCGTAAATACATTTTATTTCCTATTCTTGTTTAAACGGATAAATAAGTGTATGTATCCAGCTCCATGCACGACTTCTGATAATTATAGAGTTGTTTATTGATAAAACGATTTTCGACCATTTTATCGATATTCCTTCAAAGTTTAAATTTTCGCAAATACTTACTCAAAATAAGATCACCATCATTATTGTTCAAAACATCATAATATATGTTTTAAAAAGCTTATATTTGAGTATTTGAAAATAAATATAATTTATCAAATTGATAAATTTGCACGTCGTTACAATAACCGACTATCAAAATCTTGGCCAGTTTTAACTTTAGAAATATTTGAAGGAAACATGGGAATTATAGAGTATAGTTATCTTAGATGATACTACTGTACATATAAACTCGTTGTGTTCTTCTAGGACAAATGATAAGGTGGTCCATCCACTTAAACGGTTAGGGGGTGATTCCCAGTCTTATCTTGTCTATTTATTTCCGAAAGAACCGGAGTTGAGTTTACTGGAAACTATCGAATGTTGGTTCGAAGAGACTGGGATCAAATAAGTTTGAATTATCCGAAAGTCGTTTTTAGCCAACTCAAGCGACATATTGAAGACATCTTGAAGATGATGGGATCGAAGAAGCTCTTGAAGTACAAGAGCTACTTGCTACTAATCCTGAGGGTGATTCCAAAATGGATGTAGTAGAAGTAGTGTCTTCGGCTTGTTCATATTCTGAACAACTTGTATGGACGAATGCTGCCAATACATTGCTGCCTTGGAGGCAGTGTTAGCATTCCAAGTATGATTGCTATATAAAAGGTAAAACATAACGTGAAGCCTCATCAACCGGGAATGACTAAAATCAGAGGAGATGCAGCAAGGCTAAGTGGGTCGCACCTATTAGGGTATGTCTTCAACCTTCTTGATATATGTGTGTATATATATATATATATATGGATTTGGTTATGCATGAGAGCTCTCAGTAAAAGGTTGCAAAGTAACCAGGGTGATGACATAGTCGATACTATCCAGTAAGGGGTAGGCCGGTCCTGTATTGCAAGGGATCCAAGCGAGGCCTCAATACATTTTCTAGAGGTGTACTTGTGGTAGGTGGTACCCAGTGCCTTGTTATTGTATGGAATCCATTCTCCAATAAGAGCCGTATGGACTTAGTTGTACCCTACTATGTTGGAATGTGAGATGTAAGCATTCCACCTATATTCATAATTTATTTTAAATCCTAGACATTATTATAATATCATTGGATTTTTTATAGAAATGTTTTGGTTATCGTAAGGTAAAAACCGGCCATGTTTATATCCGACATGATCTTACGAGATACCTTTATTTTGAAAGGTTTTATAAAATATTAAGATTATATTTGATTGTGCTTCTCACACTGGTTTTACCAGACTGATCCAGACATTATTTTCTTATAATGCTTGGGTCATCCCGAGCATATTTTTCCAGATTTAGCTAGTCACTTTGGAGCGTTCAGGAGACGAGCTGGATGCCTCCAAGATGTACTTCCATATTTTCTTATATCTTTTGCTGTTTTTTCTTGTTGTAGTTATCGTCAATTGTAAGGACAGGTTATTATATATGTCATGGCTGATGATGGGTTAGCGTTGTACTCTGATTTATGTACGTATATTAAAGTCTTTCCCAACAAGATGTCTTTCCGGTGCTTGGATGCTCGGCACTTGAATACCATAGATGTATTAGTGTCGACTTCTGAGGGTCAAAAAGGCGGGTTGTTACAGTCCTTCAACAAAAGTGTTAAAGAAAGTGTTACTGTTGTTATTGGTCGTTTATACTTTTTAAAAATCATGTTATGGATTTTTGAAAACCAGTGGCTCTAATACCATGTTAGCACCAAAATTGGTCACTAACCTCGTTGAGAAAGATTGCGTAGAGAGATAAATGATGAAAGTAAATTTAAACAAGGAACAATATGCTAAATTAAATGCAAAGACGAGAACACCAGATTTATAGTGGTTCGGCGTAACTGCCTACATCCACTTTGAGGTTAATCTTTATTGCTTTACTAGATAATTGATTACAGATACAATCCGTTTGCCAACTACTTGAATACAATTGCTAAGTAAAGAGGATGAGTCTTGAAAGCGGCAGAGTCTCCCCAGTGTTCTCGAAAAAAGGTCCATTTCACTGTGCCCCTGCCTCTCTTTTTATAGACAAAGATGGGTTGGACTTCCCTGGCAGGCCTGGCAGCCGAATACCTTGGCCCAAATGGAGTGGTCACCGTATGCCGAACCGAACAGGCCGAACAGTCGGATGCCGAACCATCCTCTTCATGCCGAACGATGCGCTTGTTGTGTGGGAAGAGTAGGCAGAGTAACAATCGAAGCTGGTCGTGCTAGGAAGAATGCCGAGCCATCTTTGACTGCCGAACGTCCTTGGTATGTCGAACGATACGTTGGCCAAGCGATGTCTCTGGCCGAACGATATCTTGACCGAGCGAGGTCTCTGGCCGAACGATATCTTGATCGAACGAGGTCTCTGGCCGAATGATGCCTTTGGCCGAACCAATATCTTGACCGAACGAGGTCTCTGGCCAAATGATATCTTGACCGAACGAGGGCTCTGGCCGAACGATGCCTTTGGCCGAACCAATATCTTGACCGAATGAGGTCTCTGGCCGAACGATGCCTTTTGGCCGAACGAAGTCTTTGGCCGAACAATGCCTTTGGCCGAGCGCTCCTGGATGCCGAGCGTTCCTGAATGACGGTTGCAAAGAGATGTCGAACGATCCAGTTGGGCCGAACGGTGGATATGCCGAGTACTAAGTTGCCTGGCCAAATCTCCAGGAAACATTTGCCCCCCAAAGTGTATTACGTGACCGAACGTGATATGCTTTGAATTACGTATCCTCCATGCTTCGCTTTGAACCTTGGTTCATCGCTCTTGGGGGTTGATTTCTTGTGAATGCCGATTATGGAGGTGTGTGCCGAACGTAGCGTAAATGCCGAACGATGCAGTCGAAGCCGAACATTCTGTGCATGCCGAACGATACCTTCTTGACCAGCTTTATCGGTCACAGACTCTTCAACTTCTTCTTCTTCCCTATAAAAGCTGGACTTCCTCACCTTCTTTTCTTCTTTACTAACACCTCTGCTACTTTGCACTCGCGAACCACGCCTGTTGAACTGACGCTAAAGATTGACAATCCTCTTCAACCTATACGGCATCCTCGCAAGTCTCGATCTCCTAACTAGGTATCGACTCTCCTATTTAAATCCTTCCTACGAATACAGGGGTTTTAGTACAAGGCTCGAATTCATAAATTAGAACCCAATTGGTGTTGCGTCGAACTTCAATTAGGGTACTGGTATTGAGGGAAAGATAAGTGGCCAGAGCCGAATGCACGAGGGAATTGTTGGGTGGTTTATTGTGGTTCGGCATGGTTCCCTCATGTCGAACGAGATTGGAGGGAAATAATAGGGGAAGAGCAGGAGTTGGTTAGAATGCCAAATCAACATGGTTTGACATAACTCGCCGAACGATTCATCCTCGTTGTTCGGTGTGGACGGAGGAAGAAGAGGAGAATGAGGTTATTGTTAAGGACAGTGTGTCGAGTGTTGGGGCTCGGCGTAACCTTGGCTCGGCATGACTCGTCACATGCCGGGCAGTGTAATGGAAGGATATGGTGGGCGTATGAGTTAGATAGGATGTCGAACGTTATCTCGGCCGAACAGAATCTTGGCCGAACGATGCTTTGCCAAGCGCTAACTAGTTCGAACGATAGTTAGGCCGAACGAGAATTTGGCCGAACAAGTTTTAAGCCGAACGGTAGCTTGGCCGAACAATCACAAATGTCGAACCATGTCAAGGCCGAACAATGATAAATGCCGAAACATACTTAGGCTGCACAACGTAAATGCCGAACCATACTTAGGTCGATCAAACATAAATGTCGAACCATACTTAGGCCGAACCATCATAAGTGCCGAACCAACAATTGCCTTGCCTAATCATATAACAAAACAAGGACAAGGACTCTAGCATACTAGCATATCAAACTGATCCGGACTATTAACTCCCTAGCTTCAGTGGACATAAACCTGAACTTAGATTGACATAATCGGATAACTTCTTTTAACGTTTTCTGAATCTGAAACTGTAATCACCATAAGGCAGGCTTTTGGAGACGGTTAGTGATGACGGTCTTCGAAGGCGATGATTTGAAGCTTAGTTTTATATCAGTAACCTTGTGACTTTCAAATTTTCAACGCTTATATACGATTGATTGCACTAGTTCACACACCACGTGGGGGGAATATTCGTGTTGTTAATTCTAACGTTGAACATTTTTCAAGTATAGTTCTCACAGGTGCTTTGCCAGATTCACTATTTATTGGAGATGTCTAAAAAATCTAGCTCCGCCACTATCTCAGATAGGCTCGGGCCGTCTTCAAAGCAAGAAGTCGCAGACACTTCAAATCCGTCGACTTCCCCCGCTTATAATTTAGCTCCTGATGCCCTGGAGGCATCGATTCTCTTGGATGATCCGATCGATTCACAGGCTTCGAAGATTAACGAAGTCGTGCTTCAGCGAATATGCTCTATCCACGGAATCCCTTTCACCGACATGTTGGTTCCGTCGAGGCATGATCGCCCACATCTGCCCCCAGTTGGATATACTGCCTATAATAAGTGATGCCTCTATTCAATTTATTTCTTCGGGACGTGTTGTAATACATAGACATTGCCCCGTCGCAGCTGCATCCAAACAGCCACGCATTCATATACGGGACCTACCTCCTTTTCATGGCCGTCTTCTCTAGGCCTCCAACTCCCGGTGACATCAGATATATTTATATGACTAAGAAGCGGAAAGATAGCCCCTCCTTTGTGTTCCTCGAGCCGCACCACAAATGCCAAATTTTGACCGGAGCATGCAGCAAATTTTCCCTGTACAAACAGGAATGGTTCTATGTGCGTTGCCCTCCTGGTTTCGCGAGGAGATGGGTTGAAGGAAGTAATCCTTTTTCTTGAACCGTTATTCATGTTTAGCAGCAGCCTTACCTCTTCTAACTTTTACCCGTCTTTCCAGGTACCATTCCACGTCCTGACGGCCACGGATATTCTGATACCGTTGATGCCATTCGAGCCCTTCCTTCCGGGGAATGGGACATTAGAGCTCTCATCTCGAACGAGTCACTTACAAGACTTGGGCTGTTGGCAGAAGGCCGTCGGATAAGCCTTCCTCAGGGTGTCACCATTCCCAGGCCTGCCCCTGGCAAAGGGAAAAAAACAGGCTGAGTCTTCAGCGCGCAACGCTCCTAATACACTAGAAGAGGGAGAAATCAAGGAGACCGTGACACCCGAAGCGCAAGATGAGAATGTCGGTCAAACTCAAGACCCAACGGTCAAAGTTCACGACATCGAAACGTCGTCTTCCCCTTCCAAGGGGAAAAAGAAACTGAAGTACAAGATGAGGAAAGACAAAGTTGGTGGAACTTCTAAAATTACCCTTGTCCCAGTGGAGAAAGAAGCTTCCTCACAACATCTAGAAAGTTCTCTGAAGGGTCTGTCGAACCTCACCATTCCTGATGATATACTCAACTATGGTTTCGATGATCCGGAGGCCCTTAAGTTTCATTCGCCCGCTAGAGGCGATATGGGAGTTCAAGCCCGAGTCCAGGGAGATAATACTCCAATCAGTAGAGATAAAGGAACTGGTCCGTCGGGGGGAACACTAGGACACAAACGCACACACACACTTCACCATACACTTCAATTTTTGCCATTATCCTGATTCTTCCTAACTTGCTGTTATTTTTATTCTATGCAGGTGACATGGGGTGCTCCCACGGATTCGATCGCTTCCAAGGCTCTTCTATATTTCAACATTCTGGATGGGATTCATGCTCTGGTAGACGTAGGGACAGAGATGATTACGAAGATCGAGACAACTATTCCCGTGAGTCGTCTTATCGAAAGAAAACATATTCCCAGTCTTCATACTCTCGCGATCCCCCTCCTCAAACTGAGCCAGACAAGGAAAAACTTTCGCAGAAGGGGTCTCAACCCGATGTCTCCCGAGATCAACATTTAGGTTCATCGAGCACGCAGCAATCTCGGGAACATCGAAAAAGAACAGAACTTTCAAAGCCTCCTCCCCCTATTCCCGCGGCTGACCCAACGATAGCAGAGAAGATGGTCGATCTTAAAGTTAAATTTCCCAAGATCTGCTTTGACGGCCTGAAGTTCCTCCCAGCTATTCATCACATTCCAGGACATGTCAAGCAGAGTGCCATCGCTTGCAACAATGACGTCTATGTTCAACATGACGCGTTCGTACACTTGGTCGAAAAAGTCTCGGAAGTATCTGTTGAGCGCCCACAGGAAATTGACCGCTTGAAGCTTGAAGCTATCTTCGACAAGGACATCATCAAGAATCAAGATGAGGAGCTCGCCTCGTATAAGTACAAGCTTGAAGCCGCAGAATAGAGTGCCAAGGAGACTGTAGAGGCCGTCGCTCGTCTTGAGACGACCCATAAGAAAGAACTTGACGTCGCAGTCCAACGCAGTGGGGCCCTAGCTTTGGAAAAAGATTCTATTCAAAAAGAAAGGGACACACTCGCCCTGCAGGTCAAAGAGTTGAAGGAGCTACTCTCTAAGGAGAGGGAAGAGAAGATAGCAGCTCAAGAAGAGTCTCAACGGTATTGTAACGAGATCGTCGATACACGTCTTTTAAAAGCAAAGCTCGATGATGAGCTGTCTAAGGTTGAGATGATGAAGAGCGAAGCCCGTGAGGAGGGCAAGAGACTAGCTTCCGAGGAGATCGATTCCCGTCTTGAAGCAGCTGCAGAGGCCGGCAGAGAAGAAATCAAGTGTATGTTCGATCCACTAATAGCCGAATACAGTGCCCGTGTCCTCATGCATCGATACTTGACCTTTTTAGGCGAGGGCTACCTTGAATCTTTGGCCGAGGCTTGGGAGACATTGATAAAGATCAGGCAGGTGGAATCGGGCGTCGAAGAGGTTGACGAGGAGGATTTAGTGAGAGAGTTTCTCAGGGGGAATGAGCCATCGGATTTGTTCGCAGCTATGGCTCTCTTTGGTAAAGTCTCTTCCCCGTCAAAAAAGAAAGATGACGAAGCCGGTCCGTCTGGAACCGAGGCTGCAGCCCCTCCTCCTACTCAACCGGCCGATCGACCAGCACTTGACCCGTTTGAGCAGCATGCCGACTATGATCCGGAAGACCCCGGTCTTGGCATTCACGTGTTGTCTCCTATTCTGGAGGGTGAAACTCCACGCACGCAAGAGACTGGTATAAAACTCTTCCTCTAGAAGTTCAAAGATCTGTCGCTTTCGGCGATCAGTCCTGGGTCCTGATGTTTGTTCTTTATGTTTTTGTGCAGGCCGCTCTGACCGTGAACCGACTCCGAGGAGCGACGACGCCAAGAAGGAGATGGGGAAAACAGCGATGCTACTCATGCGCGAGTAACTCTCGATCCTGATGCTCAAGTGATCGGGGCGCTGGATGATGATAAGTCTGACACTTCATCTCCTACTGAAGGGAGTTATGAAATCGAAATCACGGGCGCCTCAGAACCCACTTCGAAGGTGAGTATGAAGGATCGACTCGCAGAGGAGAAGAAAAAGAAATCGAGATCAAGGTCGAGTCTCAAGTACTAGAACTTACCGACCCGCTGAATAGGCCTCTGAAAGTCATTCTTCCCGGCAAATCCAAACCACTGGATGTTCCTTCTCCCACTCCTGACTCCGCTTCTTTGGCAAGCAAAAAGTCCAAGAGGAAGCGTCAGGGAGAGGAGTCATCTGAGAAAACAAAGGAAGACAAGAAAAAGAAGCCGAAGAAATAGCCACTATACTCGTTCAACGAGATTTTGCTTAGGTCCTATAACTACTTTTGCTTTTTCGTTTTCGTAGTTTGTGTAGATAGATTTTTGAATCCAAGTTTTGGAGGAGTGATTGTATAACCCCATTTTGGATTATTGAATAAAGTTTAGTTTCTTTGTCGTTTGAATGATTCTTTTGCTTCTTTAGCTTTCTGTATAACTATGGTCGAAACTCAAGTTCTTATGAGTTGTATAAT
This sequence comes from Allium fistulosum, assembly GCA_030737815.1. NCBI lineage: Eukaryota > Viridiplantae > Streptophyta > Magnoliopsida > Asparagales > Amaryllidaceae > Allium > Allium fistulosum. The sequence continues at coordinate 1,034,809,647 of CM060902.1, read as the reverse complement.
CCCAATCCATTCTTACATTGTTCGAACATTCTTCGGGATTGTACATTTCTCGTTTCACATCTTTGGTACTCAGAATATTTTCTAATCTACGCTTCGGGGTCTTAGAGTAATTCGGCCCGCACTCAGGGGACTTGGAGATTCAAGTCGCTTTATATTCTAGTTCGCGCTCTGGGGACTTAGAGTACTCCGGTCCGCACTCAGGGGACTCGGAGATTGAAGTCGTTTATACTCTAGTCCGCGCTCTGGGGACTCAGAGTACTCCGGTCCGCACTCAGTGGACTCGGAGATTGAAGTCGTTTATACTCTAGTCCGTGCTCTGGGGACTTAGAGTACTCCGGTTCGCACTTAGGGGACTCGGAGATTGAAGTCATTTATACTCTAGTCCGCGCTCTGGGGACTCAGAGTACTCCGGTCCGCGTTCAGGGGACTCGAAGATTGAAGTCGTTTATACTCTAGTCCGTGCTCTGGGGAATTAGAGTAATTCGGCCCGCACTCAGGGGACTTGGAGATTCAAGTCGCTTTATACTCTAGTCCGCGCTCTGGGGACTTAGAGTACTCCGGTACGCACTCAGGGGACTCGGAGATTGAAGTCGTTTATACTCTAGTCCGCGCTCTGGGGACTTAGAGTACTCCGGTCCGCACTCAGGGGACTCGGAGATTGAAGTCATTTATACTCTAGTCCGCGCTCTGGGGACTTAGTGTACTCTGGTCCGCACTCAGTGGACTCGGAGATTGAAGTCGTTTATACTCTAGTCCGCGCTCTGGGGACTTAGAGTACTCCGGTTCGCACTTAGGGAACTCGGAGATTGAAGTCGTTTATACTCTAGTTCGCGCTTTGGGGACTCAGAGTACTCCGGTCCGCATTCAGGGGACTCGAAGATTGAAGTCGTTTATACTCTAGTCCGTGCTCTGGGGACTTAGAGTACTCCGGTCCGCACTCAGGGGACTCGGAGATTGAAGTCGTTTATACTCTAGTCCACGCTCTGGGAACTCAGAGTACTCCGGTCCGCATTCAGGGGACTCGGAGATTGAAGTCGTTTATACTCTAGTCCGCGCTCTGGGGACTTAGAGTACTCCGGTCCGCACTCAGGGGACTCGGAGATTGAAGTCGTTTATACGAGTTAGTACATCATACAGAATAATGTAACTCCAGCAGTTCATCACCCGACTATGAGATATAGAAACATTAGTAATTCATGGAAAAGACGGCTTCAAGCCTTTATTAATGAAAACCAACTAAATTGCCTGATTACACGGTCAAAAAGAAACGAAGAGATAACAGAACAAAAACATACAGGAAATAACTGCACCTAAAACATGAAAGAAACAAGCTAAGTGTAATAACGTCGCAAATGTTCACTGTTCCACGCTCGGGGGAGCGTCATGCCATCAACGGTCGCTAGCTTGAAAGTTCCCTCTCCAAGCTTCCGTTCAATGACATATGGACCTTCCCAGTTGGGATTCATACGTGATGGTACCAGGAAAACTCGTTTCAAAACAAGATCACCCACATCAAGGATTCTTGGGCGGACTTTCTCGTTGTAATTCAGCCTCTTCACGTTTTTCATCAACGCAGTCCAGTGATTCCAACAAGAGATCTCGATTCGTCTTAGGATCATAATGTGTCACTCGATGTGATTGAACTTCAAGCTCCACGGGTATAACAGCTTCTGAGCCGTATGCCAATGCAAATAGAGTATGGTCAGTCGTGGACTTGTGGGTAGTTCTATAAGTCCATAGCGCTGTTGGGAGTTCATCTACCCACTTGCCTCCAGCCTTTTCCAAACGCTTCTTCAATATGGACTTGATTATTCACGGCTTCAACTTGTCCATTAGCCTTCGGATGAGCAATGACGACGAACTTTTTCTCAATGTCGTACTTCGAACAGAAATCTTTGAACTCTTTACTTTCAAACTGAGTTCCGTTGTCCGTAATGATGGTTCGCGGGAGGCCAAAGCGGCATATAATGTTTCGTACAACGAAATTAATGACCTTCTTGGAGGTGATTGTGGCTAAAGGCTCCGCCTCGGCCCACTTCGTGAAGCAGTCGACTGCAACTATCACGTATTTTGCCCCACCTTTGGATATAGGCAAAGAACCGATTATGTCGATTTCCCCAGATTGCAAACGGCCAGGGACTAACCATTTGTGTGAGTTCCGTTGGAGGAACTCTCGGGATTTTCTCATATCTTTGACACTTGTCACATTTTCTTGCATAGTTTGCAGCATCCCGATTCACAGTTGACCAATAGTATCCGTAACGGAGGATCTTTTTTGCTAGCGTTTGCCCCCCATTATGGTCGCCACATTCTCCCTCATGAACCTCCTTCAAGACCCGCTTTGTCTCATCATGGGCAATGCATCGTAATAAGGGGACCGAGAACCCCTTCCGATATATTACTTCATCCTGCATCACATATCGTGTGGCTTTTCGAATGACCTGTCGTCTTTCGCTCCTTGTTTCCGGTAAAGTCCCGGTCATCAGGTATAGTTTGAATGGGGTCATCCATGACTCCCTCTCGATTCCTGTTTCCAACACAAAATCAACTTTCATCGCGTCTATGCTTGGAGCATGCAAGGTTTCAAAGGGAACCAATCCCATTTTCCGTGCATCGCCAGTGCTTGCGAATTTAGCCAATGAGTCGGCTTCCTTGTTCTATTCACGTGGGACATGCGAAATGTCATAATGTTCGAAGTTCGCCAATAGTTCCTGAACCAGAGCAAGGTACTAAGCAAGCTTCTGTCCCCTTGCTTGGTAATCTCCCCGCACTTGGTAGACCACCAACTGTGAGTCACAAAATATTTCGATTGACCTTACCCCGAGTTCTCCAATAAGCTTTAAACCAGCAATCAATGCTTCATATTCCGCTTCATTATTCGTAGCCGGGAAATTGAGCTTCAAAGCGTATCAAATCGATCGATTTTCTGGAGTCACGAGAACTACTCTAGCTTCGGAGCAGCGGTCGTTTGATGCCTCATCGGTGTACAATTTCCATTCAATGGGGGGAATGACACTGTGACCTTCTGGTTCGTCAGATACAGTAAACTCAGCGATGAAATATGCTAATGCTTGCCCTTGTATGGCTCTTCGTGGCAGGTAGGTAATATCGAACTGACTCAACTCGATATTCCATTTTAACATCCTTCTAGAGGTTTCTGGTCGTTGGAGTACCTGCCGTAAGGGCTGATCGGTATAAACACTGACTGAGTGTGCTTGAAAGTATGGACGCAGCTTACGTGATGCAATCACCAAGCAATAAGCCAATTTCTCGATTTTAGGGTAATTTCTTTCTGCCCCCGTTAAACGTTTGCTAACGTAATACACTGGCTTTTGGACTCGGTCCTCCTCGCGGACTAAAGCCGCACTTATAGCATGCGGAGATACGGCCAATTATACGTACAACATCTCGTGGTCTACTGGTTTTGACAGCACTAGAGGACTCTCCAGATGCCTCACCAGATCTCGGAATGCTTCCTCACAGTTAGATGTCCATTCGAAATTCCTCTTCCCTTTCTTTATTATATTGAAGAAGGGAATGCACTTGTCCGTGGCTCTGGATATAAATCGACTCAGCGCAGCCACCTTTCCATTCAAGCTTTGCACCTGTTTTATAGTTCTGGGAACTTGCACATCTCAATAGCTTGAATCTTTTCTGGGTTCGCTTCAATTCCCCTGGCATTAACAATGAATCCCAAAAACTTCCCCGACGCAACGCCGAAGGAACACTTCAAAGGGTTGATCTTCATCCCATAATATCTGAGTATATCGAACATCTCTGATAAGTCTCGAATGTGGTCGTTTGACTGTCGTGACTTCACGAGCATGTCATCCACATAGACTTCCATCGTTCTACCAATCTGGTCTTTGAACATTCGATTCACCAAACGCTGATAGGTCGCTCCCGCATTTTTCAATCCGAAAGGCATCACTACATAGCAATATAGCCCAACGTCCTTGACGAAACTGGTGTGTTCCTGGTCCGGAATATGCATCGGGATCTGATTGTATCCTGAGTACGCATCCATGAATGACAACAACTCGTGTCCTGAAGTGGTGTCGACCAACTGATCAATCTGAGGTAATGGGAAACTGTCCTTGGGGCACGCTTTGTTCAAATCGGAATAATCTACGCAAGTTCTCCATTTCCCATTCGTCTTTTTCACCAGCACGGGGTTTGATACCCATTCAGGGTAGAGGGCGTCGCGGACGAACCCATTGGCTTTGAGTTTGTCCACCTCCTCTCTGAGAGCAGCGGACCTCTCCGGGTCCATCCCTCTCCTTTTTTGTTTAACCGGGACGTACTTCGGGTCTATGTTCAACATATGACTCGTAATAGCGGGAGAAATCCCACACATGTCAGAATGTGTCCAAGCAAAAACATCAAGATTCACTCGGAGGAAATCACTGAGATCTTCAGTCATTGCGGGGCTAAGTTGTGATCCGATCTTCTGTACTCGCGACGGATCATCACGGCTGACTGAAATGTCAATTGTCAATTCAGCCGGCGCTGCCTTTTCTTCCCTGGGTTCCTCATCTTCGTCTCTCGGATCTATGTCTCTGTAGATCCGAGGATTATGCCCGAGCCAGGGCTCGGGCATTATTTGTCAATTGTCAGTATTATGGATGCAGACGGAATTGTCTGCAGCCTTTCCTTTCTCCCTCCGATGGGCCTCTCGGAGCTCAGCCACATAACATGCACGACCAGTCACCTGGTCGTCATGAACAAAACATACTCCTTTGTCAGTCGGAAACTTCAAAGTCAAGCACCAAGGGGCTAACACTGCCCTAAACTCAGCCAGGGCCGGTCGACCCAAGAACACATTGTACGGAGAATCCACATCCAAAACTACGAAAGGTAGGATTCACACCCTCCTTCGCTCACCTTGTCCCAGTTCAACTGGCAACTCAACATATCCCACTGCATCGGTCGCTACGCCATTAAAGCCATGTATACGAGCCTTAGATGGCTTGAAATCCTTCGTCTCCATCTTCATCTGATCATAAGCCTTCTTGAAGATGATATTGACAGAACTTCCACAATCAATCAAAATTCTCTTTACATAAGTCGGCCCGATTGTCGCAGATATGACCATCGGGTCGATGGTAGGAGCCTCCACTTGGTCAGCATCTCTGCTCCTGAATACTATATCGTCTGTCATCATGCGCAGCTGCTTAGCAGGGGTCCCGTCCTCTACGTTGGAACAACACTCGAAGTCGGCGTGCTTCAGGAAACTAGCATACCGCTCCATCTCTTGCCAGTTCTTATCCGCGGGACGAGGTCCGCCGATGATCGTGTTTATGACTAGTCTACCCACGGTCCGAGCAGGCTCGTCGGGATGACGTGGAGCTGGCGCACGACTAGGATTGGACGTTCCCTGTCCACCTTCTTGCGGATTTTTCACAAACTCCTGTAACTTTTTCTGCCTAATCAACTTCTCTATAGCGTCGTGTAGGTGTCTGCACTCTTCAGTATTGTGCCCATAAGTCTCATGAAAGCGGCAGTACTTCCCGGTCCGCTTTTGTTCCTCGATCGACTCCTTTAGACGTGGCTTTCTGTACTTAAAGGTATTGCAGGTTGATAGGTAAATGTTCTCAAGGGAGGCATTCAGCGGGGTGTACTCGTTGTAGGTTGGAATTCTCGGCTTCCATTTCCCTGCTTCTCTCTTCTTCCCTTGATTTCTTCCTCCGGATTCCTTAGATTGCCCGGGCTTGTTCTGGACATTGACTTGAACTTTTCCCGAGTTGTCTTCGGACTGCTTCACATCAATGTTGCTTTTCACGGACTCCTAGACAGGCCCCGGTGCCTTATCTCGCCTTACCCACCTGGCTTCCTCTCTTCTTATGAACTGATGTGCCTTTGAGTAAAAATGCTCTAGCGTAGCCAGAGGTTTTCCTGCCAGCCAGTCTCCAAACTCTGAATCCGGATCCACACCTCGCATCACAGCCATAAAAATTGCATGATCATTGGGATTGCTGACTTCAGTTGTCGCAACATGGAATCTCTGTAAATACTCCTTCAATGATTCCCCAGGAGCCTGGATTACACTTGATAGAGACATCACATCCTTTGGACGAGTAGTGTGTATCCTGAACTGTTCTATAAACTTCTTCGCCAACTCCTCGAAACTGGATACGGACCGCGGAGGAAGTCGGGTGAACCACATGGTAGCGATCCCAAATAGAGTTATAGGAAAGCACCTACACTTGGTTGCATCATTTGCTCTAGCTGAATCCATCATCCATTCGTACCTCATGACATGCTGTTTGGGATCAGTCTTTCCTTCATATGCCGGGATAGTTGGCATACTAAACTTTCTGGGGTACGCTGCCTGTAGAACAATGTCTGTGAATGGAGTATGACTTCTTGACACTCCCCAATCATCGTTTGATAAGCCTTGATTCTCTTTCATCAATTGTCTGATCATGGTTGTTAGGTATGGTGTTTATATGGAAGGTGGAAGGTTGGAGTCTGTTCTACGTGATTGATCAGGCTGATGTCTCCTCTGCTGGCGATCTGCCAAATGTGCATCTTGAGGTTCGACATCATTGGCATCTCGATGATCTGAGCCTCCAGCCTCCACCTGCACTCCAGCTCCTAAGTTTCCAGCTCCTACTTGGTCACGGTCTCCAGCTGTTCGGACAACGACACCTGCCTGCGTAGTTTCAGTCTAACGGCGTCTACGCCTGGGAGGTTCATCGGACGAAGTTGAGCTGTCGGATGAAGAATAAGGAGCGGGATTGCCCCTCCGAGTTGTCTCCTGCTTTCCCTGAGTTCTCTCATCAAGTCATTGAACTCTATTCTGGTGACAACCGGCATTTGGTCCTGGGCGGTAGTCCCTGCACCTAGAATTTCTTGCTGATTTCTAGGCCCTGCTTGTTGTACGCTAGGAGTCTCGTGGGCGTCCGCGTTATGAGAGGCTGATCTGGTACGTGGTCTTGCCATTGTAGAGTTATTGGTATGAACTCTGAGTAGAATCAACGGACGTCCTACGAATGAATCGGATCTTCTTTGGGGGATTTATTCAATCTAGTAGCTTCAAAGCAGATCCTTGAGGTCTGAGAATTCGATTCTCAGTGAAAGCACCAAAGTGTTAGCACCAAAATTGGTCACTAAACTCGTTGAGAAAGATTGTGTAGAGAGATAAATGATGAAAGTAAATTGAAATAAGGAACAATATGCTAAATTGAATGCAAAGAGGAGAACACCAGATTTATAGTGGTTCGGCGTAACTGCCTACGTCCACTTTGAGGTTAATCTTTATTGCTTTACTAGATAATTGATTACAGATACAATCCATTTTCCAACTACTTGAATACAATTGCTAAGTAAAGAGGATGAGTCTTGAAAGCGGCAGAGTCTCCCCAGTGTTCTCGAAAAAAGGTCCATTTCACTGTGCCACTGCCTCTTTATTTATAGACAAAGATGGATTGGACTTCCCTGGAGGGCCTGGCAGCCGAATACCTTGGCCCAAATGGAGTGGTCACTGTATGCCGAACCGAACAGGCCGAATGGTTGGATGCCGAACCATCCTCTTCATGCCGAATGATGCGCTTATTGTGTGGGAAGAGTATGCCGAGTAATAATCGAAGCCGGTCGTGCTGGGAAGAATGCCGAGCCATCTTTGACTGCCGAACGTCCTTGGTATGCCGAACGATACGCTGGCCGAGCGATGTCTCTGGCCGAACAACATCTTGACCGAACGAGGTCTCTGGCCGAACGATATCTTGACCGAACGAGGTCTCTGGCCGAACGATGCCTTTGGCCGAACCAATATCTTGACCGAACGAGGTCTCTGGCCGAACGATATCTTGACCGAACGAGGTCTTTGGCCGAACGAAGTCTTTGGCCGAACAATGCCTTTGGCCGAGCGCTCCTGGATGCCGAGCGTTCCTGAATGACGGTTGCAAAGAGATGCCGAACGATCCAGTTGGGCCGAACGGTGGATATGCCGAGTACTAAGTTGCCTGGCCAAATCTCCAGGAAACATACCAAATGTAGGAAAATGGGTTGTCTATTACACAATGATGAATGGATCTTAAGGCTATTTATACACTAGAGGTGGTGAATTATGTATTTCAACTATTTAAAACTTACTTATGAATTTAAAACAATATCTACTCAAATTGAAAACATATACAAATAATTATAGAATAAGTAAGTAATAAAGTAAAATGCCGTAAAGCGAATAAAAGCATGGATTTTTATACTAGTTTGGATTGACCAATCCTACATGCAGTCATGTACTAGACCGTACAAAATTTCACTATCACCATTTGCTTTCTACGGGTGGCAAGAACACCTTTACAATCTTGCACGGGCTACAAGAAGCACCCTCTTGATTTATAAGGCTAAAAGATCACCCTCTTGATTTCATAGGCTATAAGAACACCTTCTTCACTTTACAATCAACAATAGCATATGAAAAGTAGTTGTATCTTCAATACAGATTCTCACAGATCTATAGACCTCCAATAGCAATATATCTTCGAATTCTTTGAGGAAAGGATGAAATCAAAGAGAAAATGACAAGAATTCAAGTACGAATTCTCTGATATTGTATGGTTTGCAAACCCTTGAAGAATTAAAGTGAAAGAGTATGGATTTGTAAAATGAGTGGAAGAATATGTAGTAGATATTTCTCACAAATATATGGATATGAAACAGTATGGGAAAGAAGAGAAAGTTGTTGTGAAATTTCGTTCTCCGGAGCCGTTTAAATAATGGTTGAAAAAACATGTTATTGGTGAAGAAGTGGTGGGAAAATCCCTTCATTTGAATTTTAAAAAACTAAAAAACGGCTAGTATGTCGACATACATGGGGAGCATATGTCGACATATGTGTGTTTCAATAAACAGGAACTCCCATAAAGTGTTGTAGATTTTTAGATTTCAAAGTACCTCATTTTTGTAGGTATTTAGTGATTCGGTTGAGGTTAATGATTGATGGCCTTCAACTATAATTGCCATGGGGTCTTTAATGAAGCTTCTAAGATTCAAACAACTACTCATTATCCAAATACCTCTGTCGTTACAGCATTCTTTTTCAATTGGTTTTGTTCTTCTATTTGCTTTGATTAATCTTCGTATATAAAATTAATTTTCTTCCACTTAGTTCTTGTTTATCTCTATAAAATGACTCCATAATATATCTGAAAGTACTACACAACTTGGAGATATGTTAGTAGTAATATTTGTATGGTTGTTCACCAAAATCAGTACGTAGGGTATTAACATTGCATTTTCTTTGTATTTATATTTATGTCTCAATTTATCATATCTTCTCTTTATTAAATAATAAGTTGAACATGCAACCATTTGTATTCTCACTTCTCACTTAATATGAATTAATATACTACTATAAAATGTGATTTTTACACTTCTTACAATCAATACTTATCATAACTTCCCCTCAATAATTAAATTAATCCGTTTATTCACTACTTCCTGCTCCTTTCTTTATTATCTTTCCATAGTCATTCAATGTTTAATATAAACTTTCGCTTCTTGGATTCCACACATTCTGACTTTATACTAAAAATTATCCTTTTTTACTTTGTATATTTTATCCTGTTATATAAAAAGTTTTATCGCTCATTGCCTTTAATCACGTCCTAAATTAATATTTCTTATAATTTATAACTTAACTTCTACAATAAAATTTGTTTGTCCCTTTCAAATCTTATTAAACATTTAAATTAACATCATGTTTATTTGTAGAATATGTGCTAATATAATATTGGCATGTATTTTTTACTTACATCCACCATTAGAAAATAAACCCATTTGTTTCCTCCAGACTATTTATCTTTTTTGAAATTAAAGCATAATTGTGATATTTTGCATACGATCCATTCCAAATTAAACGTATTTTTAGTTCAAACCAAAACATTTATCTTCTACTTTAAGAAATTATTAATGTCTTCTACTAAATTTTATCCTCACATTAAAACCAGGATTCTCACTCACTAGTTGCAAATCAAATAAACTAGTCTATTTAAGATGCCAAAAGCTCTCAATTTTTCCAAATTTAAATCCATTCCATTTATTATATATACTATTATATCTCTTTCTTCTATCAATCTGTTATCTAATCTATCCAACTATATATTCTATAATATATGAAATTCATTATCTAACCATATATCTTCTCTTTAGTATCTAACCATATATCTTCTCTCTTAATCCACTATTAGACCGTATCATGTACTCTCCTTAATTCAAGAAATAGTTGTGCACCTTTTTCTCAATTGTATTTATATCTCAATCTATTATATATTTTTCTATTATTATTTAATAAACTATGAAATGTTATGCAATAATAAGGTAATTATCTATGATTTATATGAAGTTTGTTTTATGTTACATTTCAATTTTTTTGTAGTTCGAAAATTATTGTCAGTATCTATAAATTAGAAATATAATTATTCATAATGGTTATAGTCATATCAAATATTGTTACCCTGCAATAAAACAAGTTAATTGCTTTTAGTTTTGATTAATTTGAGTTCAACGTAATTTTAGAATTAAATTGAAATTCAATTTATGAGAGAATTAATTACATGCCAAGTAACTTTACTGCTAATTATGTGATTAATTATTTTGTTTATTTATATTCTTTTACAACAACATTTCAGGTGCATAATAACCTTAAAACTTTTATTGTTATGTAAAATCTATCCCAAATAAAGTTAAGCTATTTCTTTTTCCTCATATTTTATGTAAAATACTATTTTAAATTTTTTATTTTTATTGGTCTAACTATGAATTTTGGTTTCTCCATTTATTTTTAAGGAAGTTATTGGTTTGTTAATATATAGATACCAAAAAATCGTAAGTTTTATATATAATCAAATCGAGGTAAAACTGATCTTTATTTCAATGTAAAAGTTTAATATAAATAAATAAGTTGGAAGAAAAGCATTATGTATGAAGTAAAAGTTTATTTAAATAATGAATTTTGCATAGCATTTTGGGGGAAAATATTTATGTATAAGAAACACTTACGTTCTGCCTTCAACGATCAATATTAGAATCTGTTAAAAATTTTGTTTTAAATACGTGTTTCGGAAACAGGAAAATAACATCAAGGAAAACATTTATAATTTTTTGGACTGAAGGACGCAGGCTTTAAAATTTAGACTAAATGACAAAAAAATATTAAATTAAAATAGCATCAGATAAAATATATTACTTAATTAAAATAGCATCAGATTAACATAATTCAAATTGAATCAACTACTATAAATTCGATGAAAATGTAAGCTATTTCAATTCATCCAGTACTAGTTTAATTTAGCATTACGTTCATCTGATGCTAGTTTTATGTAGCATTTTATTTTATTTGATTCCAGTTTAATTTAGCATTATGTATCCTATAGACAAATTTTTAAAACATGTACCTTTCAGACAAAAATCGGTTTCAGCTTTTTCCATTTAACTAATACATTTTTTGGAAATATATTTATTTTTAAATGTTTACGTTGTCTTAGTCAGTCTAAACCTTTTTCTTTGGTAAATTCTGACATTATCATACTTTAACCAATCCAGGTTTTCAATATTTTTCTATTATGTTATTTAATATACTATGTAATGTTCATAGCCAACACATGTTCATGGTTATCATCAAATTCTTGAAGATCTTAAGCAAGAATGAGGTAATAATTTCTGATTTTTTTTACAATGTTCGTTTTATTCTATGTTGTTTTCAATTTTTTGCAGTTAATTATAGATAATTACAAATTAGAGATGTAGTTATTCATAATGGTTATAAGTGAACTATTATCATATCAAATATTATTATTATTATGCAAAAAAATAATATGAACTAAGTGCTTCTAATTTTTCCCAATTTGACTTCAAAGTACTTTGAGAATTAAATTGTAATTCATATTAATGAGAGAACCGACTAAATATTAGTTCTCTTTGATGCTAATAAATTATTTAATTAATATGGAACTAATTAAATTTTTGATTTATTATTTTATCATTAACATTTTAGATGAAAACTCAATGAGGGAACATGTAACATGAAGTATTCTATAAATAAATGAATATAAATTAAAGATAAAGTTATTCATTATGGCTATATGTGAAATATTTTTAAATATTAACCATGATATCAAATATTAGTAGCATGCAATAAATAAATGGAATTAATCGCTTTTGATTTTGATTAATTGGTTTAGAATAATTTGAGAATTATATTATAACTCAATTTAATGAGAATATTAACTAAATGTTAAATCTCTTTAGCTTTTTATTTATTTCCTTATATAAACAATTAGCAACATTTCACATGTGTAACTTAATAAGGAAACATGTAATAAGAAGTGTTTTGTAAATTCAACAAATGTTTCTAGATATGAGAAATTTGTGTATTAAAGAAAAAATGGTGACATATGAGCTCATTGCCTTTTTTAAAATATACTTACTTTTCTTTAATAAGATCAGTATAAAATAAAAAATTTGAGTATGAATATAGTTATAAACAACATTCTTTAACAAGCATACAAAACTAATATTAGGGTAACACTTGCTTATGCTGAAAACACGATATTTTCGACATTTTTGCTTATTTTTAAAGGAAACATTATTTGTTCAATATATTTTAAAATGCAATTACAATTTTTGTCTTATTAGTGTAACAATTGTATTAGGTTACAAATATTATATTTTAGTGATATTGGATGTACAAACAATAATATTACAAGCATTTATAATGACGTATACTTACATGATATTTTAATGGCTCGCTTTGTTCATTATATTCTCTTATGTCATTCGGTCTTATAGTTAATTTTAATGTGATGTCATCTAAAATATTTTTATGCGTATCCACAAGTATTTCCAATGGTGATAATTACTTCTCTTTGAATTATGTAAAATTTTATAATTTTTCATTCATTATATGGTGGTATGATTATTTGACGTAAATTTTAAAATTATTTGGTTGTTCCAAAAAATAGACTATGATGTCTTCGACTGTAGCTTAATTGTCATGGCATTATAGCTAATGAAGAGATGTATGGATCGATTACTGATGACAACATTAAATCAATTGTTAATTGCCGAAATTGGAGAGAATCTCTGGTGCACTCACTTAGAAGTTTATGAATTTTTCTAATTTATCTCATTGTTCAAAATTAATATAGTACACAGTCTTTATATTTATTTATATTTCTCATGTTGTAATATGTTATATCAATTGAGAATATAGCTTTTGAAGCTACTAAATGTTTTTTAAATTCAATTAGTATTATCTAGTGTCAATAAATGTACCAATGCAAATGTTATAATATTGTTTATTTATACCAGTTTCGAAACACTATTTCACAATTAACATGATTTCCTTATTCCATATATGGAACACTATTATCATATCGAATGTGTATATATTTTAATTCATAATCTGTATAAGATGAACAAATGTTGATCTTATGCATTGCTTAAAATTAATAGGCATGCTCAGTAATGTACTCTACCGAGCAAGGAATGGTTGACAGTTGATGTTAATGTTTTTTTGTGTAAAACAATTATTCTCTAAAAAAATTGCTACACTATGTGTGCTTCATAATTACCTATTTTATTGATAAATGTTTTCCATTGGTGTTATGGAAATGAACTAATCTAAGTAAATTCAATCCACAAATATACACTTTCACCTTTATATAACTAAAATCCTAAAATATACCACTAAATAAATTATGTGGTGAACCATGTATGAGGGTCCACACTAGTAAATAATAAAATCTAAAATTAAAGTGGTATTTAATCATATAATTAATGCAAAGTTATAGTTTAATAATGTTTGGTCAAACAATGAAGAATTTATTTGTATAGAAATCATATGAGGCTTAAATCCTATGAAATGCTGGGAATGATAGTTTTTATAGACTAGAGGATATAAATTCAAAATTAGGTGAAAAATATATAACTATACATATACATACACAAACCCAAACACACACACACAGATATATATATATACACACACACACACACATATATATACATACATACATACATATATATATATTTGAACATGAGAAAAGAAAGACATTAGAAATGAGTTTGAGACATATATGAATACATTAAATTTTCTATGTTAAAACCATATAAAAACTTTATAAAATATTTCCAACCGCATGTCTATACATTTCAAAGAATGAATATATTTCGATCCTTTTTTTCTAAATTCAGTATGAGACTCTACCATCCATCTACTTCAAATTCATCAATGGTTCATGTAGAAATTGCTTTAAAAGTTAGTATATATAAAACTAGTTTTTCAATATATCTCCAATTTTTATAAATACACTTTCTCATATATATATATATAGACACACATGTGTATATATATACACATGTGTGTGTATCAAAACATACTTTAAAATCAAAGTAAATACAAAATAAAAACCATATTATGACCTGAAACATCATTTGGCATTTTACAAATACATGTATATAATATTTATACATAGTATATACATATACATGTATGTGTGTATCAATATAATTCATTTCATAGTGCAAAAATAGTTTTTCAATATACTTCTAGATATCCCAATATAAATCATATTAAATCATATTAAACAAATATAAATTTATATATATATATATATATATAATGTCTCTTGGATGTAACTGAATGAGATACAAGCAAAACAAAAACTGAAAATAGAATATATTTGTAAGGAAAATTGACAAGAACCACGTTCTTATCACTACGCCACCCACCGGTCCACCGGTGGGAGATGACCGGTCGACTTGTCATACATATAGGTAAGTGACCTGCCTATGTGCATGTATGTTTGTGCGTGCGTTTATGCCAATAACTTTGAGGTTTTCTCTTGGGTTTTGAACGATGGTCTAGTGACGTTTTGGATGGATTTGTAACTTGATTTATTGGAGGTTTGGATGTATGTATGTGGATAAATATGTGCGTTCGTGTGTAGATATATGGGTAGGGATGGTTAATCTTGTTTTGTGATTGTTTGACTGTTGATATTGAGATCCTCTATTGGTTATCATGGTAACACGATCGCTCAGAGAGTATTGAAATGTTAACGTGCGTGTTACTGGCGAGAATGAGCCTATATGCCTTGTATGGAATTATTTCCGTTCAGTGATTCAACCATGTATTAATGCAATAGGGCGAGCTTTGCTTTATATATGGGTTAGACCATATCATCGACCCTTGTAACTATATTGGATTAAGTTCTTGTTTCACAAAGTTAGCCATGTGTTATTGTACTATTTGAAAACTTGTTGAATGCCGGTGAAATAGGACTAGTGTATGATTGTTTACCATAGTTGTCTTGGTATTATTTGGGAATGGCTAGAGTATGAAATAAAATAGACATACATCACACAGTCGGCTGTAGTTTGACCCTCTACATATTTTTTCCTTTTTTCCATCATTAGGCTAATAGACATTGGAGTATTGTTTTACGAATGATGCTGAATGATGCGGATGACGAAGGCATTACTTAGGTATATAAACTTGTATATAAGTAATCAGGCATTGACACCGATTATGTATGTGTGTATTTAAAACTAATTTGGATTGAATTTTATTTGACTATGTATATACTTCGAATCTATCAGTTTAAAATATAGTGATATTTGGTTGTATTATATGTTATTACCTTCCGATGTGAGTTCAGAAAGAGATGGATAAAGTGTACTTATTGTTTGTCTCTTGTTATCTTAACCTAATGACATGTCATTTTTGTCTTTTCGGGGTTGAAACAGGCGTGGGATGTGTTAAATCAAAAGGTTGAAAATGGCGGGTTGTTACATTTGGTATCAGAGAAAAACTTTCCTTAAACTAAGGTTTAGGAGCGTACTAAAAGTGCGTATTTGTATTTTTCTATTATATATATATATATGTGTGTGTGTGTGTGTGTGTTTGTGTGAATGTGTATGTGTGTGCATCGAGTACATATTTACACACCATTTACTGTTCCAATTTCATTCACTATCTATTAAGGATTTGCTAATGAATCTCATTTTTATTTTCAAATACTTGAAATTGAGTAACTCAATAGAAATGGAGACCAACACTACCAATACTGGTGGGGTTAAACCCAGAGCCGGTACTGGCTCTAGGATTGAAGCCATAGACATCCTTGGAGTGAACATCCCTCTGTGGTTCTGAAGGTACCTACAAGTAATTAGTGACACTCTACCGAAACTCCTTCTATTCCTAATGCTACTGTCGCTCCAGAGGTAGTTCCCATCCAACCAGCACCAGCAGAGGATTTATCAAAGCTTTGTGTGGACTTCTCAAGCTTGGGCGGAAATCCTTATGTATGTACCGGACCTTAACCAAGGCTTGGTTAAGTTCTTCTAAGAAGTTTTTTTGCTTATTGCGTCTAAGTGACATCATTAGGAGGCAGTTAACCACATAGCATCTCCAGGGAGAGGCTGCAAATTAGAGGGAAGTATTCACTTCAGAAGTAGATGAGGATATTATCTTGTAGGTAGATTTCAAGAGATATTTAAGGATAAGTTCTTTTGTGGGGCAAAGAAGAGATTGCTATTGGAAACTTTTATTCATCTGAAGAAGGGATATTCTACTATGAGCAAGTATGCTAGTCATTTTAATGAATTGATAAGGTTTGGATCCAAGTTGATCAGCTTCTCAAAGAAAATGGAACTGAAGTTTGCTAAGGGTCGTTGTTCTCCAATGAAAGTGTTGAGACTGAATCAAATACCTTTTTGGGCGACTTTTGAAGGGCTAGCTGTAGCAATATTATTGAATTCGATTTGGGTGGTTAGCTGTAGTTAAGGTAGATGAGCCAAAGAAAGAAATTAACCAGAATCAAAATAAGCAAAAAGGTGGACCCCAAAGACCATAGGGGAAGAAGCAGGCTGTAGTTTGTAGGAGGTGCCACAAGAAAGGTCATATGATGAAGTCGTGCATGATAGACATTTCTTAGATTAAGTGTTATGGACGTCAATAATTATGACACTTCATGAATAACCATTTGGCTCAGTAAAAGAAGGAAGGACAACTGGTGAGGGCTTATGCATTGGAAGCAGTTGTGGCTACTAGTATTGTACCATCCACTAACGAGAAAGGGAAGTGGATTGCTATGGAAGGTGTATTATCTCTATCTAGATTTCCTATCATAACTCTTTTTGATATAGGTGCATCATATTCATTCTTTAGTCATGTATTAGTGTAAAAGTTTGGCCTTATAGCCTAAATTATCTTTGATTCTATCTCGGTGTCGAATCCTATCGGGGATCGACCCATCTATCAAAACTTTAAGTTGGTCATATATGGTGTGGTTTTTCTTTGTAGCATTTGTACCTAACTTCTTAGGGTACCGATTAATTTTGGGAATGGAGTGGATGACGTGCTACGGGGTAATTTTGGATAGTGATAGAAGAGTAGTACGATTGAGGAATGGTTGAGGGAATGACCTTATTGTATGTTGTAGGCCTGATGGTTACACGATAATGACTAATTACCTGTGTTCCCATAGTATGTCACATTATGATTGGTTTTTAATCTCCATAGTGTAAGATTGCCCAAATATCTTTATTGAAGTTTCCATTCTTCCACCCGGAAGAGAGATCAAGTTAGAATCAATCTTGTTAAAGATGTTAGGTGCGTAGAATTACCACTTAGGCATATGGCTTCGAAAGAAAGGCAGAAATTGGGTAAGCAAGTGTCAGAGTTATTGAAGAAAGGTTTTATTCTAAGAAGTATTTTAGAGTGGGTAGCGCTTGTCGTCTTTGCCACCAAAGCCAACGGTTCCCTCAAGCTTTACACCGTTTATAGAGAGCTGAAAAAATGACGAGAAAGAACAATATCCTTTACCTCGCATCGACGACCTCTTTGATCAGTTGGTCAAGGTTAAAGTTTTCTCTCATCTTGATTTGGTAACACGATTCCACCATTTAAGGGTAGTAGAAGATAGTATTCTGAAGATTTCATTTAGAACTCCTGATAGGTTGTTTGAATGGGTAGTGATGCCATTCGGCTTGATTAATGCTTCTGTGCATTTTGTGGATTCAACGAGTAGATTTTCCTAGGAATAGTTGAATAAATTGGTTATCGTGTTTATGGTTGATATCTTAGTATTCTCCAGAAGCGAAGAAGAGCATAGACATCATAAAAAGGAAGTATTAGAAGTTTGGAAAAGGAATCAATTAAGAGCAAAATTCCCAAAATGCTATTTTTAAAAAAACGAGGTTAATTTCCTTGGGCATATTACATATAGTGAAAGGTTAGCCATGTCCTAAGGAAAGTGGATGCAGTAAGAGATTGAAAGTGTAAAGACCCGTATTTTACGTATCGGAGGATCGTAAAATATTATTTTTAAATTCATATGAGGTCATATGATTCTATAACTTTAGGAAATGTCTAGTAGCGACATTTACTATCTTTAAAATGTTTCTAGATGATTTTACCCTTAAAAACTTGTATCGGCTATAACTTTGATAGTAGCCGAATTAGTATCTAAGACTACTTCCAGTGGAAAGATTTGATGGTTTCCATTTCCGTAGAGTGGTCATATTAGGAATTTGAACTTTCTGGCTAAGAGATGTGGCTGTTTGAAGATTAACAGTTTTTGGAGCAGCTTAGTGGGTAATTAGTGAGTTTGTGGGCAAGCCCACTTATCCATTTCGGGTTTGGAGACTATTATAGGCTGAACCATCATTCCTAAATCACTTTTACACCTTCTTAAATAGATCTAAGCCTCTGTCAACTCATCCTCCATACAAAACCTTCTCTTTCTTCTCCAAATCAAGTCTAAATCATATATTAGGGTTAGATTAACAAGGGGATTCATTAGAGACCTTCATACCTACATTTTTGGGGAGAGAAAATTTCATCTTTGATGTTCATTTTCAGATTTGCATGCAAAACTTGGATTTTGGATTGTTTGGTGAGTGATTTATCATCTCTCACCTTACTATATATGTATCTACAGGTTTTAACATGTTTTGGATCCATTTTTAAAGTCAAAATTCGGTTTTAATGCTGTTTTAAAGCTGACTTGTAGAAAAAATGTGAATAATTTTTTTTTGATGTTCTAGACATGTTATTTGGATATGTGATTACCTTGATCGGTGTTGGGCTATGTTGTATACACCTTATATGATGATTGCTATGATTGATTGCATGATTTACATGTTTGTATGTTGTTTGGTGCATATATGATGTTTGTTTGTATGCTTGTATGGTTGAAAATGCTCATCGGAGCGAACTAGAGGTAGGAACCGTGAGATCGGGCTTCGACGGATAGGCTCTAGAGCGTTTGGAGTCTTATCATTGCATAGGTGATGCATAAGGATTGAAGAGTTAAGTGTAGCGACGAAATCAGCATGATGTTGAAGTGCCGAGGGAGCTACAGGTTTCGGTTCGGTGGAAGCTTGGTCTAGTGGTTGACTTTAGGGAGGAGAAGCATTTGGTTCGACATTGGTTGGTTCGGCATTGAGTGGCTCGAAAAGTGAAGAACCAGATAGGAAATCCTATCAAATAGGTATTGGGTCAATGGATGGATTGGGTTGGCAAGTATAGGACCGAACAAAAAATATGGTTCGGTGGATAATTGTTCGGCTATAAGAGGATGCCGAACAGGAAAGGTGGTTTGGTGATGAGGAGCTGAACAACAAATGTTGTTCGATGGCTTTGGTTTGACTATACGAGAGGTAACCAGATAGAATGTGGAATAACGTTTTGGGGGTGTTGGCTTTGGGGAAAGAGATAGGGTTTGCTTGGTGATCTTGGAAACTAGTTTGGAGCAGGGATGGATTACTCTGGGATAGCTCAAGATGACCATGGAATGGCAACCAATGAAGTGCGATGACTTCGACTACTCGACGTGGCATGTGACCACAACATCTGGTGATGGGCTAAAAGGATGATTTTTGCTTAATAGCTCGAAGATTAGAACATGAAGTTGTGATGCTTGTGAGTAG
This sequence comes from Allium fistulosum, assembly GCA_030737815.1. Taxonomy (NCBI): domain Eukaryota; kingdom Viridiplantae; phylum Streptophyta; class Magnoliopsida; order Asparagales; family Amaryllidaceae; genus Allium; species Allium fistulosum. Next base: position 1,034,789,703 of record CM060902.1, on the reverse strand, counting down.
GATAGGGAAACCTATGTGTACCCGGGGTAGCCTGCATGTACCTATGTGTTCGGACGTCTGCGTGTGCCCAGTCCTTAGCCATCTGCGTGGGCATGAGTTAAGCATCTACGAGGTAGTTTTACTATCGATATGTATGCTAAGCGAATGATAGGTAACTCTAAAGTTGTGATTCTCATTGTTGGGACAAGGTAGCCTACGAGTACCCGATGTAGCTAGCGTGTACCCATGTTTTTTTTACATTTGCGCATGTTCTATCCTTTTCCATCTGCGTGGGAAATTAGTTGAGCATCCGAAAGAGTTATCGTACATCTAAAGCACTTGAGTGAGAGATGCAAGGCCGGGTGATGGATGCTACGTTTGTTATGTGCTTGATATGCTGTGTGATACCCTTATATCCTATATTTTCCTCTTGTGATAATAGTTTAACATATACTGTGTTTATGTAAATAACATCCCTAATTTTTATTAACATTATTCAGGAAATTTAATTAGATAAATTAAAAAAATGTATTCAGATAAAGAGAATGTGATTTGATAATAAGATGTGGTTATGCCTTAAATGATTGGTTAATAAGATTAATTAAACCATAAGGAGAAGGAGGAATAATGTGAGGGGTAAAATAAGAATAATAACTTATTTTCTAAACATAACTCTTCCTCTCTCATTATCATCATTCCATTTTACTTCATACAAACTAAAACAAACTTGAGGACGGCCATTGCTAGGGAAAACAAGGAGAGAAAAGCAAAAGAAATCAAAATTTAAGCTAAGGGGAATTTAATCAACACTTAATCTCAAATCTCTTTATCCTAGCAAGGTGAATAATAGTTATTCATCTCACTTTTGCTTGTTTGTTTTGGTTTTATGCTTAAACCTGAATTATATAATGATATTATGCCAAGTTATGAATGATTGTTGCATTATATGCAAGTTTGATAATTTATTGGATTATTTATGAAATCATTTGATAAGTTTTATGTGTAGAAACCTAGTTTATGACCTCCAATCGACTTGAAATTTGGATCTGATGTTTAAAACATTAATTTGAAGACGGGTTTTTAATTTCATAATTTTCCAAGCTTGTATAAATATTTTATGAATTACCTAGGTAAGAAAAAGATTTATTTCGGGTTTTAATTATTAAAAATAATGAAATAATTATTTTGGCCTCAAAATTTTTAAATATGAAAGAATATGTTAATTCTGATTTTTTAGTGATTTTTGGGGATTTTTTCCAAGTAATTATGATTTTTTATGAATTTATTATGCTAGAAAAGTATTTGAATTAAGGATATTAATTAATTAAGTCGTTAAACGTTTTTGGAAAGATAAAGTTGGTAAAAAGAAATTCGTTTACATAGAAATAAAGCAGTTTTCATATTAATTACGATATTGCCATGTTGTATTGATTCTGACATCAGTGATTTCGTAACTCACTGGAACCATTTCGATATCCCTTGTCCTTTTATTTTGAAACCCATATCACACGACATTGATGCCGTAGTCTTCAACTTTGAAACCTATGTTTTAAAGGTTTTAATGTCGCATGTCTTTATTTCCGACAACCTTCAAGTAGCGACATAGTCAGCGCAGTTTTATAAAGTCGATATCAAATGTTTTAAGGTTTTGATGTCGCAAGTCATCATTTCTGATATCAACTATTGTATGGCTTAATAGCTGAATTAGCATATTTTTGACATCATAGTTTTTAATGTATTGATGCCGTAAGAAATTGATTTCGACTTGAGTAATTGATGTCGTAGGTTGTCAGCTTTGACATCACATGTTTTCCTTGTTTTTGGCAATCAGGTTATGCGGCTTTGATGCCGTAACTCTTTTATTTCGAAATTAATGCTTTGTGGGTCGAGAAGCCATGATAATATCCAAAGCTAATAACATGTTTCATAGGTACGATAACCTATATACTTACATTATACGACAAAAATGATTTCGGCCATATGACCTTAAGTTTTACAAATCAAAGTACTTTATTATAACTTCGATATTGAATGGGGACAACTACCTATATCGACCGTATTGATACCACATTTTACAAATTTAAATAGGTTTATTTGATGGCTTGATAGCTTGAGGTTTTGAAGGTGCAACAACCTCCTATTGATTTCAAAATTAATGAAAGCTATTTCAAAGAAGGATATATTTTGGCATAATACTTTGACTAAGTAAAAGGGCTTTATTTTCCTTGTTTTAAATATGATTTCAATGGATAAATCATTTAAAAAGATTTGCATTTCCAAGGAAATAAAAAGGATATTTTAGACTAAGATTTTACATGAGAATTATTGCTATCACCATTGGATAACTTGTGATAGGATATCCCGACTCAAGGATTAAAGATTAGAATATCAGATAATGTGATTGGTATAGGGTCGTGCCCTATACCTCAACAGTTAGCTCTTAGTTGATACTGGTCCACAATACCAGTGCGCAGGGCTTTGTTAAGGGTAAAGACTAATAGTAGGTTTACGCACATAAGAGAATCTATAACTTAGATAGGTTATTGGTTGGCCCGCAAAACTATTAGGTTCATAGTGAGCCTAAAAAAACTATGAGATAGACGGATAGTCTGGTTTGTACTAAAAAGATTGTGTTTGGATGGACAGTCCAGTTTCCTTCTAATGGTAATTTGGAGAATTTGGTATATTTGGTATGCTCGAGTTAGCCATATAGCTTAGTAGTAACCTTAGGAAAACTATAAAGTAGGAACAGGTAGTTTATTGATTTAAACAAACAGGTCAGATTTACCCATGTGGCATGCATGCGTATGATTATCTAACGTTTGTTTAACCATTTTGTTTTCAAGAGCATGATTTTGATTGACATATTTTTAGAATATACCAGTGCGGGGAAAACCTATTCCGCTCAGTGGCGTGGTCTCACTAGATATCTAATTTTGAGATGGCATTTTATTATTCATACCAGACTTTTTTGTCTAACCCGAAGATTTTTCTCCTTTAACTCTTAGGTGCTCATTTGAGTAGTTTGAGAGTAAGGTTTAAATTTTTTTAGGTTGATGAATAAAGCTTCCAAAGATGTGCGAGAGGCAAGTTAGATATGAAAAGGAGATATTTTGTCCGCTGTGTTACAGTTGCATTTTGTTTGAATGTATATAATGGCAGAATATGTATCTGTCAGGTAGTAAATTCTGATCAATGAAGGAGGCATCTTCATCTATCGCTCTTGGAGTATTTTGTAATAATTATATTTTATCTAAACCTGGGTAGCGTTCGAGATTATGTAATGAATATGGAAATTACTAATGAAATGTGTTTTGAAAATTTTCATATTCATGTGCTTCTGATGTTATTGATATGATTAACATGCATGTATTTTTGTCATTGGAAATTAATACTACGGATGACTGTAGCATTTGTAGCGCGCTTAGTTTCAGGCCTCAGAATGGATGATGTTATAACTTAGTATCAGAGCATAGGTTTATGTAAAATTAAAAGAATTTTGAACTTAAAAGGAATTTTGAAAACATAATCTGAATGAATCAGTGAATATGATTGGGGTATGGGATAATGCTACAATAATGTACTTGTATTTGCTATATATAAGTATATATCCTATCTCTATTCTTCTCTCTCTCATATACCATTCTTCTGTATCTTACTAAGGTTCGAATGTAGATTTAAGGAAAGTAAGGTATAGAGGCTGGAAATGGAAGATTGAATCTCGGTAGAGGAAGCACCACAATCAATGGAAATATCAGGTCCAACACTAGAAGGAATTCGGCTCGACAAGCAATTATAAATGTGGGTGCAGGAACACCACCAGTGGATATGGAAGCTACGTATCAGTTCTTTGTTAATATGATGCAAGATGGAGCTGCAGCTAGATTAGTTGGAAGAAATATTTCCAATGTAGGAGGAGCAAATCCTAAAGTTCCTATTATCAATCACTATGCTGTGTTGAGTCAGGATTATGGTCGATTCGAAGGAAAACCAATTATTAGAATCTAAGATGCTATCAAAGTAGAGAATTGGCTATTGCATTCTGAATGGATTTTAACGGACTTGGGTTTGAATGATGAGCAGAAGAGGAGATAAACATCCATGCAATTGCAAGGAGCTGCATTGTACTAGTAGAACAGTTACCAGAAGAGAACTTGACTTGGTTTGATTCCAGAAGGAGATTTGAAGAGAGATTTATGTCTGAAATACCTGAGTCAGCTTTGCTTAGAATGTTTGCTAAATTGGAGCAAGGAGATATGTCATTGCTTGAGTATGCGGCCAAATTTGAAGAGCTATCTAGGTATGGATGTGCTATTACAGACACGACAAAAAAGAGGAACGAGAAGTGTATTAGGGGTTTGAAACTAGAGCTTGCTAGGGCAACACTACTGCATCTTAAAGACCCATGTGATGTAATAGTGGAGATGACATTGAGGAAAGAAGAAATGCTTACGTTATTTGGTAGTAACAAACCGATAGAGACTCAGAGTGGCCAAAGTCATAATAAAAAGTTCTTTCAAGGGAGCCGAGAAGGGTGGAACTGCCATGAAAGGAAAAGCTAATGTCGTTTGCTTCAAATGTGACAAGAAGGGGCACTTTTCCAATGAGTGTCATTCTGGAGATGGAAAGAAGGTCATTGGAAGGAAGGACATCAAGTGTTTCAACTGTGACCAAATATGGCATCACAAGAACCAGTGTTGAGAACCCGCCAAGGCTAAAAAAGGAAAAGTGTTTGCTTTAGAACCATCTACTTGAATGCCAACAGCAGAAGAGAAGGGAAAGGTTGTGATAGGACGTACGCTTTTGATTCATGGCATACCTGTTAGAGTATTGTTTGATATTAGTACATCACATTCTTTTATCTCTCATTGTTTGGTAGATAAGTTAAGTTTAAAATCATCATACCTTGTTACTTCCTTAAGGGTTGTGAACCCAATAGGAGGGTATGCAACTCTTGGGATGAGTTGTGACCATTTAGAGTTTGAGTTATCAAGTCATACATTTGCCCGCAGTTTGCATTTGTTTGATTTTGTAGGCTTTGGGATCATTTTGTGTATGGACAGGTTAAGTAAATATAATACTTGTATATATTGCCAAGATAATAAAATAGCACTAAGACATCCTAATAGTAGTGATCGAATTATATACTCAGTATAGAACTCGAATTTTGATGTTTATGCTTTATTGGGTGCAATAGAGGAGGAAGATGAGATATATCGAGTTTTTATTGTAAGAGAATTCACAGATGTTTTTGAACCGGTTACAGGATTTCCTCTAAAAAGAGTTACTGAGCTTAGAATAAGTCTTGTACCTGGAGCTAAACCTTTTTATAGACCACCTAGCAGAATGACATCTACCGAGATGATGGAGTTAAAGGTGCAACTAGTGGACTTGGAAGAGAAGAGTTTTATCAGATCAAGCAGTTCGCCTTAGGGAGAAGCCATGGTATTTGTAAAGAAACCGAATGAGTGCTTAAGGATGCGTATCGATTATCGTAAGTTGAATGAAAAGACAATAAAGAATCGGTATCCTTTGCTGATAACAGATGATTTATTTGATTAGTTGAGTGAAGCCAAAGTGTTTTCTCAGTTGGATTTGCCAACTAGGTTCCACTCAATTGAAGGTAGCGGAAGACAGTATTCCTTTGACGGCATTTCGAACGAGGTATGGTTCATACGAATGGTCAGTCATGCCATTTGAGTTGACTAATGCGCCTGCTTTCTTTGTGGATTTGATGAACCAGATTTTCAGAGAGCACTTAGATAGGTTCAAGTTGGTATTTATAGATGACATTTTGGTATACTCTAGGAATGAGCAAGATAATGGGACTCATCTTAGAATAGTGCTTGAGACGTTGAGGCAGCATCAACTGAAAGCCAAGTTTTCAAAGTGTCACATTTGGAAGAGAGCGGTGAAGTTTTTAGGTCATGTGTTTTCGGAGAATGGGTTATCAGTAGATCCAGCTAAGAACGAAGCTGTCAATAATTGGAAGAGACCGGGGACCATGGTAGAGATAAAGAGTTTTCCTGGATTAGTTGGCTATTACCGGAGATTCATCAAGGATTTCTCTCATATAGCAGCACCGATGACTAAACTAACAAGGAAGGACCTAAAGTACGTTTAGACCGATAAATGTGACGATGCATTCTTGAAGCTGAAATATTTATTGACCAATGCACCGTGTTAATTGTTCTAGATGGGAATCAAGATTTGGGGGTGTATACAGATGCATGCGGAATAGGATTAGGAGCCGTGTAGATGTAAAGAGGTAAAGTGACTACTTATGCTTCTCGAGGACTTAGACCGCATGAAGTTTGATATCCGACTCATGATTTGAAGTTGGCAGCATTTATTTTTCTTTGAAGGTGTGGAGACACTACCTTTTGGGACAAAGATTTGAGTTGTTTATGGATCACAAGTCTTTAATATATTTATTCTCTCAGAAGAAGTTGAATATGAGATAGCAAAAGTGATTAGAGTTCATAACAGCTTATGATTTTGGAATTGAGTACACGCCAGGAAAAGGAAATAAAGTTGTTGATGCACTTAGCAAGAAACATCAGAATGTGGTGTTAGCTATGATAGAAAAATGGAAGTATTTAAAAGCATTGAATACTTGTGGTGTGCAGTTAAGATGAACGACAAGTTCTAGCCAAAAAACAACTATGTTGTCATGTTTGGAAGTACGACCAGTGATGATCGAAAATGTTGATTCTAAGCAGAGAGATAATCCATTGCTAGACGAAGGGATTAGAAGGCTTGAAGGTGGAACTGAGATTGATGATTTAAAGGATTTTATTCTTAACCAAAATGAATGGTTAAAAAAGAAGGGACGATTATGTGTTCCAGATGTTGGTAACCTAAGGAAGGAAGTTCTTATGGAATGTCATCGATCGAATTTTACAATTCATCCTGGAGGAACTAAGATGTATCAGGATATGAAGAGGAGTTTCTTCTAAGAAGGTATGAAAAGGGATATAGGCATATGGGTAAAGCAATGTTTGAATTTCTAGCAAGTGAAAGTAGAGCATCAAAAGCCAAGTGAATTGCTTCATCCTTTAGATATACCGGTTTGGAAATGGGATTTTGTATACATGGATTTTATTGACGAGCTGCCAAGGTCAAATAAAGGAAATGAGAGTATTTGGGTTATCATGGATAGACTGACCAAGAGTGCACATTTCATTCCTGTTAAGTCGACCATGATGGCACATGTATTGGCTAAGTTGTTTATGAAGAATATTGTTAGACCGCATGGATTCCTAGTAGTATAGTCAGGGATAGATGTACTTTGCTTATTGGTGAGTTCTGGAAGAGTTTACAGGAAGTGTTAGGTACTAAGATTAAGATGAGTACCGCTTATCACCCATAGACGGATGAGCAGACAGAGAGAGTCAATATAGTACTTGTAGTTTTGTTGAGAGCTTGTGTACTAGATTTTGGTGGGTCATGGGAAGACCATTTGTACTTAGTTGAGTTGTCCTACAATAGTAATTATCAGACTAGTATAGGAATGACACCTTTCAAAACTTTGAATGAAAGGCCATGCAAATCACTAGTGGTTAGAGACCAGAGATAGATTGGTTCTTGATCCAAATATAGTGAGAGAATCCATGATGAAGATTGAGTTAATCCGAGCTAGGATGAGGGAAGCTCGGTTAAGGTAGAAAAGTTACGCAGATAAGAGGCGTAAGGATAAAGTGTTCTCAGTTGGAGATTGTGTTTTTATTTAAAGTATCACCGATGAAGGTTGTGGTACGATATGGAAAGTCAGGGAACTGGCATCTAGATATGTTGGACTATTCCCTACTATAGAGAGGATCAAGGAACTCGCTTATAGGATAGAGTTACCGAACAGTTTGGAAAGAGTCCATAATATTTTTCATATATCTCATCTTAGGAAGTGCGTTTGTGATCCAGAGACTACTATCGCTCCGACTGCATTGGAAGATTTAGTGGTGGAACCGGACATGACTTTAGTTAGACATCCAGTTCGTATCCTAGCTAGGGATGGGAAGAAGTTAAGGAATAAGATAGTCAGATTAGTGAAGGTCCAGTGGAGTGATAATGAATAAGACTGTACTTGGGAGACAGAGGACAGGATTAGAGGCACTTATCCTGATTTTTTTGATATTATGTTTTATATCTGTGTTATATGTTTGCTATTTACCATATCGTAATTTCGAGGATGAAATTCTTTAAGGAGTAGAGTGTAACACCCCTAATTTTTAACACCTCCAATTTTGATTAACATTATTTAGGAAATTTAATTAGATAAATTAAATAAATAATGTATTGAGACAAAGAGAATGAAGTTTGATAATAAGATGTGGTCTTGTCTTAAATAATTGGTTAATATGATTAATTAAATCACAAGGAGAAGGAGGAATAATGTGGGGGTGTAAAATAGGAACAATTACTTATTTCGTAACCATAACTCTTCCTCTCTCATTATACTCATTCCATTTTACTTCATACAAACTAAAACAAACTTGAGGCCTGCCATTGCTAGGGAAAACAAAAGGAGAAAAGCAAAGGAAATCAAAATTTAATCTAAGGGTAATTTAATCAACACTTAATCTCAAAGCACTTTACCCAATCATTATGAATAAGAGTTATCCATCTCACTTTTGCTTGTTTGTTTCGGTTTTATGCTTAAACTTGAATTTTATGATGATATTATGCTAAATTATGAATGATTGTTGCATTATATGCATGTTTGATAATTTATTGGATAATTTATGAAATTATTTGATAGGTTTTAAGTGTAGAAATATAGTTTATAACCTCCAGTCGACTTTAAATTTGGATATGATGTTTAAAAAATTAATTTGGAGATGGGTTTTTAATTTAAGAAATTTTCAATCTTGTATAAATATTTTATGAATTTCCTAAGTAAGAGAAAGGATTTATTTTAGGTTTTCTATTATTAAAAATAATGAAATAATTGTTTTGGCCTCGAAATTTTTATATATGAAAGAATATGTTAATTCTGATTTTTAGTACTTTCAGGGATTTTTCTCAACTGATTATTAATTTCTATGAATTTATTATGCTAGAAAAGTATTTAAATTAATATTAATTAAGGGTATTAATTAATTTAGTTGGTAAAAGTTTTTGGAAAGATAAAATTGACTTGTGACGGTTTTCTAGAAAGAAATTGGTAAATTTTGTTTTTAACCAATAGAAAATTGAAAGGGATTAGAGTTGGTGAAAAGAAATTCCTTTATATAGAAATAAAATAGTTTTCATATTAAGTATGAATTGTTAAGTTGTATTCATTCCAACATCAGTGATTTCGTGACTCACCAGAACTTTTCGACATCCCTTGTCCTTTTGTTTTGAAACCCATACCATACAACATTGATGTCATACTTCTACTTTGAAACTTATGCTTTAAAGGGTTTAATGCCGCATGTATTTATTTCCAACAACCTTCAAGTAGCGGCATAGTCACCTTAGTTTTATGAAGCCGATATCAGATGTTTTAAGGTTTTGATGTCGCAAGTCCCCATTTTCGATGTCTACTATTTTGCGGCATATAGCAGAAGTACCATATTTTTGGTATCATAGTTTTTAAAGTATTGATGCTGTAATAAATTGATTTCGACTTGAGTAATTGATGTCATAGCTTGTCAGCTCCAACATGGTATGTTTTCCTAGTTTTCGGCAACCAGGTTATGGGGCTTTGATGTCGTAACTCTTTTATTTTAAGATTAATGATTTGTGGGCCGAGAAGCCTTGATATTATGCAAATCTAATAAAAAGTTTCATAGGTCCGAGAACCTACACACGTATATTGTACGATAAGAATGATTTCGTCCCTATGGCCTTAAGTTATATAAATCAGAATACTTTATTATAACTTTGATATTGAAAGTGGGCAACCACTTATATCGGTCATACTGATGCCACCTTTTACCAATTTAAATAGCTTTATTTGATGGCTTGATAGCCAAAGGTTTTAGAGGTACGAAAACTTCCTATTGATTTCGAAATTAATGAATCATATTCCATAGAAGGACATATTTTGGCATAATACTTTGACTAAGTAAAAAAAGCTATATTTTCCTTGTTTAAATATGACTTCAAGGGACAAATCATTTATAAAGACTTACGTTTTCAAGCAAATAAAAAGGGTATTTTAGCCTAAGCTTTTACATGAGAATTATTGTTATCACCATTAGATAAATTATGACAAATTATCTTAGCTCAAGGATTAAAGATTAGAAAAACGAATAATGGGACTGGTGTTGGACGTGTCCTATACTTCAACTATTAGCCCCTAGTTGGTATTGGTCCACAATTCTAGTACGTATGGCTTTGTTGAGGGTAAAGACTAAAAGTGGGTTTGCATACCGAAGGGAATCTATAACTTAGATAGGCTATTGGTTGGCCTGCAAAACCATTAGGTTCATAGTGAGCCTAGAAAAACTATGAGATAGACGGATAGCCAGGTTTATACTAAAAAGATTATGTTTGGATGGACAGTACAGTTTCCTTCTAATGGTAATTTGGAGAATTTGGTATATCTAGTTGGCCCGAGTCAGCCATATAGGTTAGTAGTAACCTTGGGAAAACTATGAAGTTGGAACATATAGTTTATTGATTTAGACAAACAGGTCAGGTTTACCTATGTGGCATGCATGCGTATGATGATTTTATGTTTGTTTAACAATTTTGATTTCAAAAGCATGATTTTGATTGACATATTTTCAGAACATGCTTGTAGGGGAAAAACCCATTACGTTAAGTGGCGTGGTCTCACTAGATATCTAATTTCGAGATGGCGTATTATTATTCATCCTAGACTTTTGCTTGGCCCGAAGTTTTTGTTTTCCTCTTTAACTATCGGATAAAAACACAAAGATAATCTGTGATAACCCAGATTTTTTGACATCTGATAATTGGTTAATTAATTGATTTTTACTATTGAGATACTGATTTATAGATTGAACAAATAGATCTGATAATAGATATTTATATCTATATATATTTAGGTTGATTTTAAATTGAAATTTAATTTGAATTGGAAATTCAAAAGATAAACACCTTAAAATATTTTGGATTTAAAAATATTTTTTTTATATGATTTAATTTCTTTTATATATAATTGGTTTTACATTATTTTCTTTAAAGGATTCATTTATATAAATTAAGATAATGTATTTGCTTAATAGAATTATATATATATAAGTTTTATAAAAATCATTTAAAAATTTATTAATTCAAGGGAATTACACTTGTAAGTTAAACATATATAGGTTAACAAATGTAAATCAATTAACTCATGCTAGGGACAAATGGAAGCAAATCAAACAAGTGTCATTTTGTCCTTTTATTTTCGAAAATAATAAATAAAATTAAACAAGGTTTTAAATACATCCCTACATTTCCTATCTTCCATTTTCAAAAACTTTTACTCAAACCAAAAGCTGGAAAGAAAATAAAACCAGGAAATAAAATTTAAGTTTCAGTTGAAAGTCAAATTCAAAATTAAATCAAAGCAACAAGCTCAAGTCTAAAAAAAAAGTTTAAAGCAAGATTTAATCATCTCAATAACTGATTCAAGTTCAAAATCTGGAAGCAAGGTATCAAATAGTCATCTCAAACATCAGTTAAATCAAGTTACAAATCTAAATCAAACAGCAGTTCAATGATCAACATTCAAGTTCCAGTTCAAAAAGCAAAGTTCTATCTTTCTGTTCTAACTATATAAAGGTGAGTAAAATATGCTTAAACAAATTTGATTTGGATTCATATGATAAATGTTGGAAGTGGAATTGTGATGTATGTTTGAAATTATGTATGCATGCTGTTTAAATCTGGATATATGTATATAGGAATGTAGAAACATGTGTGCATGTATGAATATATCTATATCACCTCTGTTTTAAGTTATAGAGTTCAAAATTTAAATCAAAAATTCCAAGTCTCTCTATCTAGTCTCTGTTAGGGTTAGGAATTCAAACGAATTATGTTTGTTTATACATTTACTAAGATTTAAAATTTTTTTTAAGTGAAATAATTTAGTATAATTCTGGAGATATAGATAGGACAGTGGAAAATTTATAAATAGGTAAAACTCAAGTATAAAAATTCTTGGATTCTCCTATATAATCGTAATCTCCATTAAAAACCATGATTTTTAGAAGTTAAATCAAAAATTTTAACTTAGAATTGAGAGAGAATTCATGTGATGAACGGATTTTGGATTTAAAGCTTTTTCTGGTGATCGATGAACGTGGTGGTCTCGGGATCGTGGCTGAGGGTAGCCGGGTGATGGACGAGCTCGGGAAAAATGGTCAGAAAATCCTGATCATCGTGGAGGAAGGATGAGATTGATTTAGGGTTTTAAACCTATGTTTGGACGAGGTCGGATTTGGTAATGCTGTATCATCATAAGTGGACCGGAGTTGATCGCACCGATGGGGATCGACGCGTGGATGATCAACGAAGTTCTGGCTGGAGTTGCATAGCCTCAGGTGGTCGAGACCGTCGAAGCGAGGCGTTTTCGTTGAGGAGGTTTTGGGTTCCTGGTGGCGCTGAGTAGCTCGATTTCGATTTCCTATGTGTATCGATGATCTGGGTGTTTGGGTGAGTCAGAGAGATCGTCGGTGATGTGTCGAAGGTCGTGACGGTGATCAAAGTCGATCGGAGCTCTTGTGCACGTGCACGTGTGTGCGTGTGTCAGGTTGGTAGTTGCTGTATTGATTAGGGAATCGGAGAAGAAGGAATGCATCGGGGAAGTTAGTGTTTTACTCGAGTCGTACGCGAGTTTTATCGAAGGGAAATGGATGAGAGTTTGGCTCGAGTGAGGGCTCGGGTATTTTGGGTTTTGGTTCGAGTTTCTATATTTCAAGTGAAAGCAAATTTTGTTAACAAGTTTTAAAGTTAAATAAAAATCAAGTTTTAAAACAGAATTTTTAAACTAATTCTTTCAATTAATAATTGATTGTTTTAGAAGCTTGGCTAAGTAAAAAAAATAGGTATTTATTTTAGCATAGATTAATTAAGAAATCTTAAGTTTATTTAAAACTTAATTAATAATGTAATTAAGTAATAATTAAAAAATGATGAAGTGTTTTATCATCAAACTTAAGGACTCTTGTTAATTTACAAGTTAATGATAATTAATACCAAGTTTATTAAATTCTGATGAAGATTAAGAAAGTGGTTAAGATAAATGATTTATCTTAAAGTTAATTAAGGTCTTGGATAATTAATGATTAATTAAATTAATGAAGTAATTAAAGAGAAATTAATTAATTAATGATTAAGGATTAATTAATTAATAATTGAGGGTTATAAATTAATTAGAGATTAATTAATTGAAAATTAGGGATTAATTAATTAGAGATTAATTACTTAAATGATAATTACTTAATGTAAGTAATGAAGGATAAACTTTGAATTTAATTAAGGTTAATTAATTAATGAATGTGATTAATTAATGGATGTGATTAATTAATTAATGTGATTAATTAATGGGTAATTAATGAAGGTGATTAAATAATTACTTAATTGAAAGTAATTAGTGGTTAATTAATGGAAGTAATTAAGGAGTAATTACTTAGTGAAGTTAATTAATTAATTATAAGGTTGATTAATTAAGGAGTGGTTGATTAATCTTGCTTATGGATGATTGAATGCCTTGAATTATGTGATATCTCTGATATGTGATATGTGATGCTTTGTGATTTGGGATGAATTGTTGTGTATAAATTGTATTGTTTAAACTTAAACTTTTGGTTTAATGAATAACATTGGATTTGAAGAAACCGGGGTCGGGTATCAGTAAATACCCGAAACCACTTCGATTTGAAATCTATAATAAATTTTTATAGATTTGATATGTGTAATCAATAGGCTGGAATGGAATAAATTAAGTAAACTGGACCATTTAAACTAAGTAAGGGTACTTAGGGGTTGATTTGTGAAAATAAGTGTTGACTATAACAAGTTGTGAACTTGTAGTCAAGTACGAGTTACCCGGGTTTTAAATAAGTTTTGTGCATTAGAATTTCATGTTATATGGGTTTACTCACGCTGGTTTCCAGCCTGACCCGGGTGTTACTTTGATGTAATGCTCGGGTCAGACCGAGTATTACAGATTTTCAGGTTAGGACGTTCTGGAGCTCAAGAGGCGAGCTGGATGACAGGAACGTATGGAGTGTATTCCGCTGTGTTATATTGTTTGTATTTCTGGGACAAGTTAATCTTAATTGTCCAATTAATATATGAATGGTTGTAACTCTGATGTATTGAATGTAAAGTGACTGATAAAGATTTTCTGTATAAATGCTATTATTTGATATTATATTTGATCCACTGCGAAATGTGAGATTCTGAGTCTGTTTTCTGTTCTTCTTCTACCTCTTTCTTCTTCTTTCCTTTAACAATCTGGATATAACGGGGACTAACAATTATAGCTACCTTAAAATATCAAAGCATCAAACAATCTGGATATAACAGGGACTAACAACACTTTAGACCCAACCAATATCTAGTCTAGTCAACTCATTATAGGAAAGAGACGTATATACCAATCCACTGCACACTCACAACCCTAAACCATAAAGGGAGACTGATAGCATACAGTATGCTCCACGAACCTAGGGTCTACTAGCCTCCCGCTGGTAGCCGGATCTGCTCCTACAATCTTCGGTTACCTCGACGAACATCATATCTCCATCCACCAGTGGATCATCTACGTGTAGGCCCGGTCACAACCCTACTTTGCCTCTATATATAATAGATTGCTGGCCTAGCGACACAAGTGGATGTAGGAAACATACCCTACTAACTACCAATCCTGTGATGTGCATAAAATACAATAATGGTGTCGCGGGTCTGGGGCGCAACCCCACGATCAGGTTGTCAGGGTGGATACAGGCCAATCTGGTTCACTCCCGAACCATAAAGGAAGCAGGACACAATTGGATGAAATATAGTACACATATCCTATATCTGTATAGCTCTAGACGTAAGCCGATACACGACTCCGTTTAAGTCAACATATGACTATGATATACTAGAGCTCTAATCCTTTGCCGACACTCGGCTCTACTCATAAGCAAATGCATAGCTACAATATACTCACCACAGCGAGTATCATCACATACATATGAGCATATCCCTAATTGAATGACATTTACTTACAAAGAATTATCAAACGAATAATATAACGATGTCCTATACCATCGCATGTTATTCGGATAATTATTCAATGCTCATAAGCTACACTCAATCCATACAAGATATCTCTATATGACAAGTCCGATGAATAACCAAAAAAGTATTACCGAAAGTCTCATACCAGACGG
This sequence comes from Allium fistulosum, assembly GCA_030737815.1. Lineage (NCBI taxonomy): Eukaryota > Viridiplantae > Streptophyta > Magnoliopsida > Asparagales > Amaryllidaceae > Allium > Allium fistulosum. The sequence continues at coordinate 1,034,774,398 of CM060902.1, read as the reverse complement.
TATCACTAAGCCGTTTGTTCAAATTCTTCATCACACGGAAATAAAATTTAACAAATCAGATAGAAGGATGTCTTCAGCATATCATATTAAATCAGTATTCAAAACAACATCAATGTTGAATCATTCATATAGCAAAATCAACAAACAAGAGAATGATACTTAGAAAAGTGATATAAAATGAATTATTAAATAGATAAACATAGTAGCAAGCAAATCAATATTAAATAATGAAACACTCTCAACATATAATTTTATATAAAAAAATTAATACTTTGAATAATAATAATAACAATAATAAATATATAATTTAGAATTAATGAGATAATTAACTAAACGCAAATACAATATATTCCATGTAATAAATAATGGATTTCTCAATCTTATATAGAATTAAAATTAAATTAATAATTTAGTATTCATAAATAACATTAGACAATCCGTTTTTCTTGAATTTTGATAATCCAAAAATAATTTTGTAAATTAAAAATTACATATAAAATTATTTTATAATTTAATATATTCATACACTATATTAAGTAACTTTAAAACTTCCAAATCAATTGCATTTACCCAAATAATTATATATTGTTATTAAAACTTGAATAATATGTGTGTGTGTGTGTGTATAGAGAGTGAAGGTAGTTGATAGTAGAGTTTGACGTGCATAATTAGAATAAAACTTATAAGACTAAGGTTATAAAGATCATCTAGCAGCAATAATTTTAAAGGAATAGTCGTGCTTGTATGCCCGTTCTTGTGATGATGTTTAGTGCTTTTCTTATGCACATTGAAAGTCTAGCAAAATTATTATTAAACGGATTTTCTTCACGTAAAAAATCCTACAGACGTTTGGTCTTAATGGTTGTATTTTAATATGTATAGTCCATTCGACCCTATTAACTAGTTCGGTTTGAACTAGATTCTTTTAGGTCGGTCAGAATCTCCGGAAGTTACTGTAGCAGAAACGGACATAGATTTGTATTGAGATAGTCCTAAAAAACTTTGAGTGTTTGTTACATGTTTTTAGAAATGGTATCGGAGCCATGGATCACATACTAGTAAGCTGGTATAATTCGACACCTAATTAAACAAAGATGAATATAATTAAGCGGAAGGATACTATCAAAAACAGTATTAAACAAGAATATGATATCCTTGAAAATTTAGACTTGCTCAATAAATGGACAATTCCCAAAATAGAACCTAAGGTCATATACTTGTTAGGTACTTTTGAGAAACTTGGTTTTAAACAAATAGTTAAAACTACAAAGGAATCTGTATCCTTGGATAATAATGAAATGACTATTAAGTAGTAAAGATATAAATCCTTATAGATAGACACATGAATTTATACATATAGGATTAGTGCAAATTGCTTTAAAACCCCTAACTATTGAAGGGTTGCCTAAAATTTTTATAATGGCTTTAAGAGATGGTAGAAATTTAGATTGGAAAAAATCATTAATGGGTTTAATATAGTCCAGTCTATTTTGATGACTACCCAAATTTGCAGTTGTCCTTAGCTGATGCAAATATAGTAGATGCACTTACACTAAATGTGAAAACGCATGGTTATAAATATGCACTAGGATCAGAAGTAGTATCTGTTATAGAATTTATTACAAACCACTTCATACACTAAATCCACAATGTAAAATAATTCATAAATTGGCAGATAATTGGCAAATTGAAAAAGCCATGCCTCCACAGTCTATAATTAATAATAATATCACTAGTATCATACAAACCACTGAAGGTTCGGTTCAAATACAATTAGATAATAACCCTTTTGATTCTATTCCAGATAAAAATGATAAATATAGTTTGTCCAGAACTAAATCTTATTATTCTCATAATACACCATTAGATTATATTGTTGAAACCTCTAGAAGTTCAACCTATAAAAAGAAGAATTCCGATGAAGAATCTATTGAAAATAATCAAAATAATGCTCCTGTTGAGAAATTATATGTAAATGAAAATAATATTGTAAAAGGTATTTACAATGCCAAGGAAGCAGATATAACTGAATCTAAAATGAATTTTTCTATTTAATGAATTACATACCTAAAATAGATTTTAGCCCTGGCTCTCAAGTTAGGAAAAAAATTAAAACCGAATTTAATCTACCAAAATGGGAATCATTTAGGAAATGGTTTTTTTTAAAGTTTTTCGAAAGCAGAACAAGTGCATTTTCAAAATGAATTTTATGAATTTGCATCTAAGAAAAATATATTATTTTCTTTTGTTCCTTGGTTGTCTCAAACTATGTAGAACAATATATTTCTATAATAGAAAGGGATTACAAACTTTCAAATGGAAGTATTTTAAAGGGAATTTAACCGCCCTAAATGTCTTTTCAAATTGAGAAAAATGGAAGGACTATAAATTTTAATGCTTTTTAAAAATTATTTGAAAATGATGCTTTTCAAGTCACTATAAAACACATAAACTAGATAATGGAAAAACAAAATTATACAAACTTATATTTAAATATTTTGGGAAAACAAAGTTGTTCTCTACATAATAGAATTGAAGCAGTATTTTCTGCAATTAATCAAGGGAAATATAATGTCCCAATGGAAACTAGAGATTTAATAGATTTAACTGAAGTTGTTACATCTTCAAACCTTCAGCCTCCTCCTGAGATTAAAGATTTCAAACTAAAATCAACAAAGGATTTTGAAAAATTTATTGAATAAAAATTTAAAGATATGAAAATAAATACTCTTGAAGAGGAATTTTCTTCAAATTTAGAAAGCTCGGATAATTACAAAAAAGCAATTCAGGATGAAATTAACTAACTTGACAAATATGGCAAGCCAAGCTAGAGATTATTCTATTGTAGAAGACCTTCTCCTATGGATACTTTACATGGAGAACAAGATTATATTGTTACCAATAGCTATAATGGCAAAGAAATATATGAATGGAATATAGATGGTTATTCTGAAAAACAAATTTATAACCTGTAATGACCCGGATTTTTCGACGGTTAATCGTGAATATTTAAATGGTTTAAATATTTGATTTGGATTTATGATTTAGTTAGTAAAATTCTAAAACTAAAATTTCAAGTGATTTCGTAAATTTTAAAATCGTCGATTTAATCGACACGTTAAAATAGCGATCCGGGGCACAGTCTCGGATTTCGACGAAACTAGTTCCATTGGATTTGTAATAGCGTATTATTATCGGATTTAAAATTTTGTAGTGTTTGGAGTTATCGTTTGATCGTACGGGACAGAAACTCGCTGAAATTAATATCGAAAATTCAATATAATAATTGGGTCCAAAAAGCTATCTTCTCCATACGATCGAATTAGGACTCGAAACCTTTTCCATTGTGTTTGGAATAGGGGTATAACATTATGAACGTCTAGCAGCATGCCTCGATAGATGTTCGAGTTTTTAAGCTACGCAAATCGAGACATTTTAAAATTTTAAATTAATATATTTTGGCCAATCCTTCAAATCCATCAGCCACCCTATGAATTGACCCTACCTTTTCCTTATGTAACACGCCACCTAGCTGTCCTTCGTTTTCTTTTATAAAACACGACCTTCCCTTTCAAAATCAAACAGACTGAACGAAAAGAAAAAAAAGATATATATCTACAAATCGCGTATCCTTTTCCTTCCTTCAGACATAAATCAAAATCGAGGTTTAGAAAAAAGAGAGAGAGGAAGAGAGCGCAATCGAGTCGCAATGCTCTAGCGTGGTGGCGTGCGGCTTCACGAAGGGGAAGCTACCTCTTACTATCGCGATCAAAATTAGGGTTGCTTGAGTTTGGGCGATGGGCGCGAGGAGGCAGGTGCATGAGTTCAAGGGGGTAGGTGTGATTTTCGTGGCGAATCCAGATGGAGGGGCGGCAGGCAAGTGCTCGAACATAGAGGGGGCAGACTGCGTACGTGACCTGGAGGTGACGTATGACTTTATTGCTCGCAAGGTGAAGAAGTGGTGATGTCTGGTCGGTGGCGAAGATGTTGGAAGCTGCAATGTTATGCAGCGCTATTATAGTTAAGAGGGGCGTTGGGGGGATGCTAGTGGAATTGGAGGTGTAGCTGAGGGGTGATAGCAGTTCTGGTCGTGTTGTTGAGCCTGAGAGGAAGGTATATAGTAATTTATTTTAATTAAATTTAATAAAAAGTAATCAGTTTGAATTTAATAATTAGTTGATTAATTTTAATTAAATTAGATTTTATAATTAATTATCTCGTATAGTAATTAATAAATATATTTTTTTATATACGAGGTCCAAAATATATTAAACAAGTCGAGATTGGGATGGTCCACAAATAAAATCGAGGTGAGAAAATTCTCACTCATTTGGAATTGCCAAGTTTAAATATTTAATAGATAAAATAAATTATTGGATGCTTGGATGAATTTATAAAATTATTATCCGTTGATGTTAAATATATATAGTAGTATGTATATTAGTATTTGGAGTGATATTCCCGCATATTATAGCGGATGAGACCCTATGCGCCCCGCATAATAGCGGATGATCCTATATACCGCGATATCCCCCTCGAAGTGGGATTGGTATTTTTATGTTGTATTAACATCTGTGGATGCAGGTAAAATAGGTTGGAGGGATCCAACTGGATTCCTCAAATATATTGTTTATTTTTCATACATAGTGATATATAATGTGTATAGATAATCTGTTATAGATTATTGTTGTGATTTGAAATTATTGGATGCTATTGTAGCACTGGCCTGAATTTTGATATTTTAAATACCATTAGTATATTTTTAAAATTTAAGGGATAAAAGGCAATTTTTGATATAAAAATATTTATATTGAAATTGGGGTTATTTTAAAGAAATTGAGTTAGAAAATATATTTGATTTTTTGTTATACTTAACTATTGCGAATTATTAAATGGGGATTTAAAAATTGAATTTTATAAAAAGATTTTATAAATGATATTCGGAAAATATAAAAAGGAGTTAAAGTTGATATTAAAAATAGATTGGAAATTATAAATGAGATTATAAAGGAATGGATTTATAAAAATGGAATTTTATAAATAAGATTGTTTTTATAAACAAGAAAAACTCAAAGGAGTCATAAAAATTTATAAACGATGTTTATAAATAAAGGAAATCGATATCAGGATGATAAATTAGAAATATAAAATTCATAGGCGAAATTATATTAGAAGATGGAAATAGGGTGAGGAAAATAGTGGATTACTATTTTTGAAAATTGAAAATGGTTAAGGAAATCGGAATTGAAGCGCTGTGATGGAAATCGAGAGGAATTTATAATGAATTGGTTATTGAGATTTAAAAATAATAATAATATATATATATATTATTTTTAAATTTTAAGAAGTAAGTTTGTTCTAAAAGGAAAATTTTATTATTTAAAAACTATGGAATTTTAAACTAGTTGAGATTGAATTACTTCGGTAAGTAGATTTTCAAATATTAAGTATTTATTTAAAAAATTCTAACTTTTAACTTTAGCTTTGGAAATTTATTTATTCATCTAAAAATGAGTTATTGATGTTATAAAAGTGTTTTCAATATTTTAAATAATAACTTAAACATATTTTAAGTAAATTACTATTCTTTAAAAATACTCATTATATATATATAGTTTTGAAATGATTGAAAATTTATTTATAAATTCTCTCGAGATGTGTAGACGGGGTTTATTAAAGGATGATATTTTATAAGAGAAATCTTATAAATGGAATCTTAGAGACTTACGAAAATTTCCAATGTTAGATGCGATAACGTCGGAAAGATTTTGAATTCATTTAAAGGAGTTATAAATGGTTGGTTGGGATTATAAATAAGTATAATCGGTTTTGGAAATCGTAGGAAGAATTTATTAAAATTCCGAAGACTTAGGAGATAAGTTATGAAATATTTCCAAGTTTAATCTTAAAATGATTTTGGAAATTTTACGTATAAATATTTTCCCAAGTATTGAAAGGAAGGTTTTGGAAAAATATTTTTAGTGGAAAAAGATTTGGAATAGAAATATTTTCTAAGTGTTATAAAAATGGAAGTTGGAAATATTTCTAAGTATTGAAAATGGGGAATATCCTGTTATGGATCCAAGTGTTGAAATTGTTTTCAAATATAGAAATATTGAAGAGATTGAATATATATCTTGGTGAATATGTTTTGAAATAAATATTGGGGATTATAAATAAGGCACAGTGTATGCTTATGGATTTTTTATTGATAGTTAAATAACTGACTATCAATATTGGCCAATTTTCATTAATCGTTTCGAAGAGACCGGGATCAGATTTAATTATCCGAAAACCACTTCGATCTGGTTTGAACGTAACGAATGAATACGGTGAAGATGATGAGACGGTGATTCAGTTTGTCCAGACCTAGGACAACTTGTATGGACGAATGCTATCAGAACATCGTCATTGGAGGACGATGAGCATTCTAAGTAAAATTGTTCTTGAAAGGTAACGCTTAGCCTCGAACCTCATCAACCGGTAATGAGTAAAACAGAGGATATGCAGCAAGGCTAAGTGGGTCGCACCCAATTAGGGTATGTTATCACCTTTCTAGATGTCCTCGGAAACTTTTATATTATAGATGTGGTTGTGCATGAAGAGGGAGCGCTCGATAGCAAGGGTAGGAACACCTGGGGTGATAACATATTCGGTCTATCCAGGTTAGGGGTAGGCCGGTCTTGTGTAGCAGGGGATCCCGACGATGGTCCTCGGTACATTGTTCTAGAGGTGTACTGTGATGGGCGGTACCCCAGTGGCCCAGTCATTCGTATGGAATCCATTCTCCAATACGAGCCTTACGGTTTTGTTTGTAGAGCCTAGTGTGCTGGAATTTAATTAATGTAACAATTTCAGCTATTTGAATAAGTATTTGTACTTAGACACAATTATAATATTAGAGGATTTGATATAAAATGTTTTGGTTATCGTAAGGGAAAAACCAGTCGTGTTTATGTGTGATGCGGTTTTACGAGATACCATTGTTTTCAAAGTATTTTGATAACTCTAACAATTTAAATTGAGTGTGTTTTCTCACGCTGGTTTTCCAGACTGACTGGGGTGTTATTTTATTATAATGCTCGGGTCAGGTCGAGTATTATAGATTCAAGATATGATGCTATGGAGCTAAGGAGACGAGTTGGATGACAGAGACGTATTTCCTTATTTGGTTTATATTTCTGCTGTGTAAGCTATGTATGTTAGGAAAAGTTATTAAACTGTCCAGATTTATTGATGTACATTGTACTCTGATAATGGTATGTATAGTAACAGTACAGTTCTTATTATTGATGTACATTTGTTCCGCTGCGATTGTGAGATTTTATGTTGTTGTTATTTTTCTTCTATCTCTTGCTTCTTCTTCATGCCTAGTTATTTGCTCTTTCGTACACTTTGTGTTGGGTGAGGAGGAATTATTATCAACTCAAGGGGTACGGAACTGCGGGTCGGTACACAACCTTGCTCATCGTATGCTTATGTACAACACTATTTGCAAAAGCAATGGTAATTCTGACATTACTATTGCAAAAATGATAGTTGCTGGTTTACTGGCCAACTAAAAGGTTGGTGGGATAATTATCTATCTCCAGCAAATAAAATTGAAATTTATAACACAGTAAAACAAGAGGAAGGACAAATGGTCCAAAATGCTGTATATACCTTAATAGTTTCCTTTTAGAACATTACTCTGGCAGAATATCCGATAACAGTGAAAACACTCGTGCCCTTTTACAGAATTTAAGATGTAAAACGTTAACTGATTTTAGATGGTGCAAAGATACTTTTTAAATAGAGTCATGGATCTCCCAGAAAGAAATAGTTCTCACTGGAAATCAATGTTTATAGATGGCCTTCCTTTTTTATTTCCAGAAAGAGTAAGAAAATACTTACGAAAAGATAAAATAAATATTCCATATGAATATTATACTTATGGTAAGCTTATTGGAACATTTATCCAAGAAGGGTTATCATTATGCAATAAGATAAAATTAAATCAACAAATTAAAGGTCAAAATTTGACAGAAAGAAATCAATTAGGACAGTTTTGTAGTCAATTTGAAATGGATATTCCAACTACTCAAACCTCTTATAGACAAACAAAAAATGGCAAGGTTCTTGAATCCTTTTATAAAAGAAAAAAGAAACATTATTCTAAGAAAAAATTAGAACAAAAGACCCAAAGAAAAGAAGAAAGATTGAACAAAAAGAAAATAAGATTATTTATTGTTACAAATTCGAAAAAGTTGGACATTATGCCAATAGATGTAAATTAAAGAAGAAAATTAACAACCTACAAGCTGATAATGAATTAAAAGAAACATTATCCAAACTATTATTAAATTCTAATTCTGAAATTAGTTCAGAAGAAGGAGAATCTGAAACCTGTTCAAGTGATTCTGAAAAGCTTAAAGTATTAGACAATGAATCTTTATTCGACGAATGTTGTAAACCTTATACGAGAGGACAACCCTGTTTAAATCCAATCAAAAATGAAAACGAAGGTGAGGAATTTTATAAAATTCTTTCACAATTTCAAATTTTAGATATTAATGTTTTAACTAATAATAATATCCTAGAATTTCTTAAAATGGTTAAAGAGCCAGAATTAAGATTTAAGCTAATAGATCAAATGGAAGGTACTCAAGAAACAAGCCAAAATAAAAATATTTTTCAAAACACTAATATAGGTATATCACAAAATCCATATTCTATGAATGAAATTTATAAACTCTTAAAAGAAAGACAAAAGATAGAATATCCTACTACCATACAGGACCTTAATGAAGAAATTCAAAACCTTAAAAAGGAAATTCAAATAATTAAAAATAGGAACAAAAATTTAGATGGAAGAGTTTCTTTATTAGAATCATCAAAAAAATTACTACTATTGATAATAATCAAATAGATTATTCACAAAACAGTCTTCCAGATCAAGAAGATTTTTATCGACACTAGATATTGTTATTTCATAAAAATGGTTTATTAAAATAACACTTTTAATTGATAATTATTACCAAAAAGAATTAACTGCACTTGTTGATAGTGGTGTAGATATTAATGTAATACAAGAAGGATTAATACCTACCAGATATTTTCATAAAACTACCAATTCCTAAGTCATGCAGGTGGAAAAAACTTAATATAAATTTTAAAATCCCACAAGCTTATATTTGTAAAAATAGAACTTGTATTCCTACATGTTTTTTACTAGTTAAAAATATTACAAATCATGTAATACTTGTGTGACGACCCACATTTCGGAAGGTTTAAATCGACAATAATCCACACATGTTCAACTTAAACAATCCGGAACATAGATAATCAGTGGGGTTAATTAAGAAAAATAAGAAAAGAAGAAGAAAACAAACACAGAATCTCACAGCGGAGTGACAAAATATAATAATCACATAAACAGTTCATTAAGCTGTTTATAATATACATTTGATTATAATTTATATAACATTTATCAGAGTTATATATATCAGAACAATAGAATAATGCAGCGGAACAAACAATGAGGTGAAAAATACTAGTAATAATATACCAAAATCTTCGTCTTCGTCCTCTAGAAAATAATCTTCAATGCGTTGAAAACTCAGGGCTGACCCGAGCGTAATGAAATGAGAAAACACTCGAGTCAGGACTAAAATATCCTTATGCGAGTCAAATCAATATCACATATAACAGGAGTGTAATAGCGTCAGAGATGTTTACGGGGTTTCATATCTCCTATCCAGTGTATAACGTGCATGCAAAAACTCAAGAGATGTTACGGGATTTTCCATCTCTTAAGGATCCGTCAAATTACTAATATATAGTAGAATACGCTACATATATAATGTCTAATCAGTAAAATGAATATGTTTCTTAGCAATATGGTTTTACATTAATCCCCCTTAATGCGTTTTTAAGCATTGTCGTACAGTTTGCATAAAACACCCCAGTAGCACGTCGGGGGATAGGGATGCACCGTGATACGACAACACTAAACCAAAATCGTAGGGGTCTCTTATAGGGATAAAAGTATGACAAGGCACGTGAGGCAATGTCCAAGGTAGGATACTACTAGTTCGGGTCGCAGGGCTGGTGGTAACGCATCGAAGCTACGATCGCCCACCGCGTACATCCATCCCATCTCGAGTGAAAGGGAGGTTATCCCAAAATCAAGGTGAACTAATCGAAACCAACATCAAGAGCAATAGTATGGGCCAAGTCCAAGAAGAAAATCGAAGAACAGATATCCGCTAGGGGTAGCTAGCCCGCTTGGCCCTGTCAGGCCGTCTTGTTTTAGTCTTTTCAAATTGGCACAAGTGCCAGGGTTTATCCATCATCGTTCTCTTTCTTCAAATCCAACAAACGTATGCCAAATCCAACCACTTCATTTTGGAGCCTCCTCCGCATACATAGTTGTTAAAGTGGTTCTAATATTGACAGAGAGTATGCCAATAAGTGGTCCCGGTCTTTTTAACAACCAAACGTCGTTTTACACATCGGTTGGTACTTTTACATTTCAAAACGATTCATACTAGATATCAAAATATCATATTCTCTTATAAATCAATTTCATTTCAAAATTATCATATTCACTTCAAAAATCATATTTTGTTCGGTATGTCATTTTCATTTGAAAATATCATTTCACTCTAATATCTCGATTTCACTTCCAAAATCATTCCGAATTTCAATTTAGGTTATAACTTCATTTTAACAAAATTCACATTTAAATCCACAATTTAAATACAAACAGTTCCCATTTTGACCAGTTTGAATTTTTAGAAAATAGTTTGAATTTTTGTAAATAGTTTAAAAGGTTAAAATAGTTTGATATAAATAGTTTAAGAAAATGGTTTATATAATAAAAATGGTTTATATAGGAAATAGTTTGAAAAATCAAAATAATTTGAATATTTTTTTAAAAATAGGTTTTAAATAGTTTATATTAAAATAATTTATTTGAAAATAGTTTCAAAGTCAAACTAATTCAATTCCAAATATTCCAATTCAAATCAATTTCTATTTCTATTTCTATTTCTATTTAAATCGATTCAATTCTGATTTCAATTCGAATTAACTTTGATTCCAATTTCATTTAAATTTTCAATTTCAATTCCAAATTAATTTCAATTCCAAATTGATTTCAACTTCAAGTATTCGATAAAATAGTTAAATTTCAACTTAATTCTCAATTTTAAACCATTTCAATTTATATCAATTTCGAGTTCAATTTCAAAATATCGATTTAAATTATTTAAATCAAATTTAACTTCGATGCTCAATTCAATGTTCAAATCTTTAAAATAATTCAATTCCGAGCTCAAATTTGAAATATCCATTTAAATTACATTTGCTTGGATTTATTTCAATGTTCGAATAAAAGTTCAAATCTTTTAAACAAATCAATTGCCATAACTTAAATCATATTTCAATTATATTTCAAATTTCAAATTTGATTATTTAAACAATTCCTATTAACAAATTTAAATTTCAACCTTCCGAGCTCAAGTTCAAAAATAATTCAATATCCATAAATTCGATTTTAATTTCTTTAAATCAAAATCATTTAAATAATTTCAAACCAAAAATTTTAAAATCATTTAATTTAACCAATCCGGTGTCCGTATATAATTTTCTATCCTACGGCCAAGTGATCAGTTATTTCAATTTAATTTCAGGGATGGATATATATCATTTCAATTCAAATCACAGTGTCATAGGTTTATATCATTTCAACCTATTTCTTAATTTATTTTAATATAATTCAGATAATAGTTTATATGATGTCAACATTTTATAGGGTGATAACAGGAATATATAAAAATAAATAAACATCCAAATCATCCGAAATAACAACCAATAGCAGCCATCACAATCAACATCCAAATCAGTCAAATATCACAACAATTTACTGGTTATCTACATCGGGTATCTAACTGGCAATTTAATTTCAATTTCAAATTGAACTGTCAATTTAAATTCATATCTATTCAATTTAGGTGTCAATTTAAATGTCGGTTAAATTACCAAACAACGGTCAATAAAATTAAATTACTTCATAATTTCAATTTAACTGACATAAAAATAATTTAGTCATTCGTGAGCGTTAAAACACTCACCTTTTATTTGAAACTGAAAATATTTCAGCTTCAAATAAATTCCAATTTGATTCCAAGGCGTAGACGACGTTGAAACGATTCCAATGCAATTTATTTCGCTCGGATCGGACCTCGCATGGAGAAGATATAGATTTTTAAACATTACGATAATTAAAGTTAATTAACATAACTAACTAATAATTAAATTAATTAACCAAAAACATACACTCTTCTCGTACGCAACTGCTCCAGGCTCCGACCCAACTCGCAATCGACATACAACGTGCACGCGCCACCATTGATGACCGGACGTCGATAAGAGCCCTCCACTAGACGTGTCTCGGCCTGCTCCTCCTCCGCCTCAAGCACCTTCGACCTCGCTGCCGCCATTCGTGCGAAAAACGAGAAAAACCGCCGGCCCTACAAGCTACGGTTCTGGTGAACTCGGCCCCCTTCGCCTCGATCCAACCGTTCAACATGTAGATCTCATCGAGATCTATGACTTTATTTTTGGAAATTTTTGATTTCATTGCGTGGATTAGTATAAAATGAGGGGAGAAAGAGAAGAAATATCGACCATTAAACGTTTTTGGAAATGCGGTCGTGCTTTTTAGACGTTAGGGTTACGAACTAATGAGGCTTAATATATAAATTTCCGACCCGATACACACCTAAATTTTCCGAAATCCAAACAAAGTGTGTCGCCTGGCGTTCTATATGTTATACCTTCATTCCGAACACAATGGAACTAGTTTCGAGATCTAATTCCATCGTATTCAGAACATAGCTTTTCAAAATCAAATTACTTTAATTAAATTCCTTAAACTAATTTCTACGCATTTCAAGCTCGCACGGCCAAACGATAATTCTGATCGCCATAAAACTTGAAATCCTATAATAATCCATATTACAGATTCGATGAAACTGGTTTCGTCGAAGTCCAAGATAATGGCCAAAATGGCTATTTTTACTCGTTAATTAAAACAAGTAATCTCCAAAAATTAATTTAATCACTTTAAATTCAATTTTAAAATTTAACAATCTTCATTCTCATTTAAATAAAGTTTAAATCAAATTTTGAAATCATTTTCATTCACATTAAATTCAGAATTTAATTTTTCAAATGAATTCCAATATTAAATTTAAACAATTTAATTATCCAATAAATCATTATAATTGAAATATAAGTTATTTAACTTATAAAATTTCCTTTTAAAACGAATTCAAATAATAAAACAACTATTTTCATTTTACAGTAATTCAAAATTATTATTCAACTCCAGTTATTGATTATAAGCACAGTCAATACATAGAATTTCATTTCAATACTTGTTATCGCCAAAATCTTCGAAATTTGATATTTCAAAATTTTATCTAAGTTCATATCAATAACTACATTAATAAATCATTAAATTTTTATTTCTAACCATTTTTGTTCAATAATTATATTAAATTTAATAATATAAAATAGTTAAAAATACAGGTCGTTACATTCTCCCCCACTCAAAACTTTTCGTCCTCGGAAAGGGGTTAAGTAAGGAATTTGACATTCGATATACTTTATTCAAAATAATCATCTTATAAAACATAAATTCTTATTTGAAAACCTTTACCATGCTTTTGCTCCGCCACGCCGATCGGCTTACGGAAATTACAATTTAGTTATAAAACAAGTTGTAGAATTTTAAAATATCAAAATTATTCTAACACGCGAATTTGTTGAAAATTTCGGCAGCGTCTCCTTTGCGCGGCTTGATCGTAAAATTTTTACAATACAATATATATACCAAATATATCAAATATACATCTCATCTCAATAATGAGGCATTCCGTAGGAAAAAATATAAAAGTGTGGTATGTAATCCGAGATATGTACCTTATTATTATTAATACGAGCGAGTTCGCTCATATTAAGCAAGCAAAAGGAAATAAAATCCGCGTATACGTCCAAACAGTCTTCGTTTGTACCTATCTCAACTAAAATTAGAATATTGGTTGCATATAAAGGATATAGAACATGTACGAGTTTAATATAACTATATAACATGAATTTTGAATCCAAACCATAAACACAAGAACAAATACACAACATACAATAATCATATGCAACCAAAATAGTAATAACAATGGTTTGCAACAAAAGAAACCATTCAACCATCAATATTCAATAATTTAATCCAATAAATTCATAACTATGTGAATTTACATTATCCAATGTTAATATTTAATTTATACACTTCATTTCTTATTAACATCCAATTTTTTTATTAACATTTAATCGGTTTACTTCCAATTTATTCACATCTATTTCATTCACATTCATTTGATTTACATTTAATTTATTTGCATTTTTGTTAAATTTCAATTGTTTCACTTTATGTTTAACAACATTTCATAAACCATTTAAGTTTATTATAAACATTTTATAAAACACAACTCATGTTTTTTTATTACTTCATAACTTAAGTTTATATTAATTCATTGATTCACTTCATTAGTTTATTTCATTAATTCATATCATTAATTTTACTTAAGTAAATTTTATTTTATAACACAAATTCGTATTGATAAATTTTATTTTAATCACAATCAATTTCATTCAACTTTCTTAAGTTAACTTCCATTTTATAATTTATTTCATTAACTTATTTCATCAACTTATTCCATTCAACTAGACTTAACAAAATTTTCATTTCATAATTCAAATTTCAACTTTCTTATTTCATTAATCATTTCTTAAGTTTATAATCATTTTATACAGATGTATCTTCTTTTACACAATAATATTCAAATTATAGTTATCTTAGAAAGCTATAATTAAATCTTAAACATCCTTTGCAAATTTATTTATTTATTTTTTCAAATAATTTAAAAAGATATGATTTAATTTATTATTTGTTTACCTTCTCTTAAGTTCATATCTAAATAGTGTTTTATTTTTAATACTCAAATTATTCATTTAACTTTTCTTAGAATATTAACTAAATGTATTACACTTCTTTATAACAACTTGATTTAATTTTTTAAATATTTCTTTAAACACAATTTCAAATTGAACATTTTATTACTTAAGTTCAAACTTGTATAATATTCTATTACATATTCATATTTAACATTTCAACTTTTTAAACATTCTGGTAAGTTATATATATGTTTTTAGAATGTAGTTGAGTATTATACAAATTTATGTTATTTATTTTAGTTAACAAGAATATTCAATAATTTATACAAGTTAAATTTCCCTTATCTTGAAATTTAAGACATATAATTTAAATTCTCATATTTTATTTAAATACTTAGCTTCAATTTATTATCTCCCATTTTAGAAGTTTCCAATTATTCAAAATAATTCACTTTATTTCTACAACTAAAAATAATTAATTAACAGAAACTTAAGAATTCAAATACCGGGTTCATTTCAAATAATTTTGAAATAATATATATATTCATATTATATATATATATATATCAAATCATATAAAGAATTTTAAATCAAAATCCGTTTGTTAAATCAAATGCGTAGCAAAGCTACCAAGTGGTCTCCCCCACTTAGAGACTCGAAAATGAATGTCGAAGATGCGGCCGTCCTCACCGAAATTATTTTTCAGCGACAAAAGAGGGGAGTACAAGACTCATTTCCTTTTAATTCCCTTTGAAACAATTTCTATTCGTAAATATATTTTTTAAATAATACTAATATTATTTTTAAAATCTTGGAAAAATTTCAGAAACACCCGAATTCATGTTCCCATATTCCAGTATTTTTTCATTCTTTTAACTTAACTAAAATTAGATTTTTATTTCATAACTCATTACTTAAGTTAAAAAACATCCCTAAACTCTAATTAGTTAAGTTAGTATTTCCAAACTTGGTTTTACAACCTATTTACTTCATATTCAATTTAATTTATGAATCTATCCATTTCATAATCAAAACTTAAAGTATTTCTTACCACTTATACTTAAGTGTATCAACATTTCTTTATTTAAAATTCACTTATTTCATTTCAATTAGTTAACATTCAATTTATTAAAACACATTCCATTGCATTCAATTTATTTACATCCAATTTAAATCAAATTCAATTACTCACATTAATTTTATTTACATCCATTTATTCTCATTTAATTTCTTTTTATATATAATATATAATTTAGGTAAAATTATTTCATTTACCCTATCTTAAAACAATATTATGTTGACTTGCCTCGTTTAATTGTTTAGAAATCCCTATCGATAACATGGCATCCCACGCACCAACCAGAATTCATAAACAACTCAACGGATAAGTAAACATAATATAAAACATTTTATAATAGTAAAAAGTACGTGCTCTCATACACACACACACACACACAAACTCAAACAAACTCATTCTATGGTATTACTACCTTATCTCAAATGAGTCAAACCCCACAATGCTACGGTTATCGCTAAACCAAAGCTCTGATACTAACTATGACGACACATATTTCGGAAGGTTTAAATCGACAATAATCCACACATGTTCAACCTAAAAAATCCGGAACATAGACAATCAATGGGGTTAATTAAGAAAAATAAGAAAAGAAGAAGGAAACAAACACAGAATCTAGCAGCGGAATGACAAAATATAATAATCAAATAAACAGTTCATGAACCTGTTTATACTATACATTTGATTATAATTTATACAACATTTATCAGAGTTATATATATATATATATATATCAGAACAATAGAATAATGCAGCGGAACAAACAATAAGGTGAAATAATACTAGTAATACTATACCAAAACATCGTCTTCGTCCTCTAGAAAATAATCTTCAATGCACTGAAAACTCAAGGCTGACCCGAGCGTAATGAAAGGACAAAACACTCGAGCCAGGAAAAATATCCTTACGTGAGTCAAATCAATATCACATATAATAGGAGTGTAATAGCGTCAGGGATATTTATGGGGTTTCACATCTCCAATCCAGTGTAGAACGTGCATGCAATAACTCAAGAGATGTTACGGGATTTTCCATCTCTTAAGGATCCATCAAATTATTTTTATATAGTAGAATATGCTATATATATAATGTCTAATCAGTAAAATAAATATTTTTCTTAGAGTTAAGGCTTTACATTAATCCCCCTTAAGGTGTTTTTAAGCATTGTAGTACAGTTTGCATATAACGCCCCAGTAGCACGTCGGGGGATAGGGATGTGATGTGATACAACAACACTAAACCAAAATCGTAAGGGTCTCGTATAGGGATAAAAGTATGACAAGGCATGTGAGGCAATGCCCAAGGTAGGATACTACCAGTTCGGGTCGCAGGGCTGGTGGTAACGCATCATAGCCATGATCGCCCACCGCGTACATCCATCCCATATCGAGTCAAAGGGAGGTTATCCCAAAATCAAGGTGCACCAATCGAAACCAACATCAAGAGTAATAGTATGGACCAAGTCCAAGAAGAAAATCAAAGAACGGATATCCGCTAGGGGTAGCTAGCCCGATTGGCCCTGTCAAGCCGTCCTGTTTTAGTCATTTCAAATTGGCAAAAGTGTTGGGGTCTATCCAACATCGTTCTCTTTCTTCAAATCCAGCAAACATACACCAAATCCGGCCACTTCGTTCTAGAGTCTTCTCCGTGTACACAGTTGTTAAAGTGGTTCCAATATTGACAGAGATTACAATAAGAGGCCCCGGTCTCTTTAACAACCAAACGTCGTTTTACACACCGGTTGGTACTTTTACATTTCAAAACGATTCATACTTGAATATCATATTCTCTTCAAAATCAATTTCATTTCAAAATTACCATATTCACTTTAAAAATCATATTCAGTTCGATATGTCATTTTCACTTGAAAATATCTTTTCAGTCCAATATCTCGATTTCACTTTCAAAATCATTTCGAATTTCAATTTAGGTTATAACTTCATTTTAACCAAATTCGCATTTAAATCCACGATTTAAATATAAGCAGTTCCCACTTTGACCAGTTTAAATTTTTAGAAAATAGTTTGAAATTTTTTAAATAGTTCAAAAAGTTAAAATAGTTTGATATAAAATAGTTTAAGCGCTTATATATTAAAAATGGTTTATATAGGAAATATTTTGGAAAATCAAAATAATTTGAATATTTAAAAAAATAGGTTTTAAATAGTTTATATTAAAATAATTTATTTGAAAATAGTTTCAAAGTCAAACTGTTTCAATTCTAAATCTTCCAATTCAAATCAATTTCAATTTTCATTTCAATTTAAATCGATTCAATTCCGATTTCAATTCGAATTAACTTCGATTCCAATTTCTATTCCAAATTAATTTCAATTTCAATTCCAAATCGATTTCAACTTCAACCATTCGATTCAATGGTTAAATTTCAACTCAATTTTAAAGCATTTCAATTTATATCAATTTCGAGTTCGATTTCAACATATCGATTTAAATTATTTAAATCAAATTTAACTTCGATGCTAAATTCAATGTTCAAATCTTTAAAATAATTCAATTCCGAGCTCAATTTTGAAATATCCATTTAAATTACTTTTGCTTAGATTTATTTCAAAGTTCGAATAAAAGTTCAAATCTTTTAAACAAATCAATTGCCATAACTTAAATCATATTTCAATTATACTTCAAATTTCAAATTCGATTATTTAAACAATTCCAGTTAACAAATTTAAATTTCAACATTCCGAGCTCAAGTTCGAAAATAATTCAATATCCATAAATTCAATTTTTATTTCTTTAAATCAAAATCATTTAAATAATTTCAAACCAAAATTTTTAAAATCATTTAATTTAACCAATCCGGTGTCCGTATATAATTTTTTATCCTATGGCCAGGTGTCAGTTATTTCAATTTAATTTTAGGGATGGATATATATCATTTCAATTCAAATCACAGTGTCATAAGTATATATCATCTCAACCTATTTTATAATTTATTCGAATTTAATTCAGATAATAGTTTATATGATGTCAATAATATACAGGGTGATAATAGGAATATATAAAAATAAATAAACATCCAAATCATCCAAAATATCAACCAATAGCAGCTATCACAATCAACATCCAAATCAGTCAAATATCACAACAATTTACTGGTTATCAACATCGGGTGTCTAATTGGCAATTTATTTTCAATTCCAAATTAAACTGTCAATTTAAATTCATATCAATTCAATTCAGGTGTCAATTTAAATGTCAGTTAAATTACCAAACAACAGTCAATAAAATTAAATTACTTCATAATTTCAATTTAACTAACATAAACATAATTTAGTCATTTGTGAGCGTTAAACACTCACCTTTTATTTGAAACTGAAAATATTTCTACTTCAAATAAATTCCAATTTGATTCCAAGGCATAGACAACGTCGGTACGATTCCAATGCAATTTGTTTCGCTCGGATCGGACCTCGCATAAAAAAGATATGGATTTTTAAACATTACGATAATTAGAGTTAATTAACATAATTAACTAATAATTAAATTAATTAACCAAAACCATACCCTCTTCTTGTGCGCACGCCACCATTGATGACTGGACGCCGATCAGAGCCCTCCACCAGACGCGTCTCGGTCTGCTCCTCCTCCGCCTCAAGCGCCTTCGACCCCACCACTACCGTTCGTGCGAGAAACGAGAAAAACTGTCGGCCCTACAAGCTTCGATTCGGGTGAACATGGCCCCCTTCGCCTCGATCCAACCTTTCAAAGTGTAGATCTCAATGAGATCTATGACTTTGCTTTTGTAAATTTCTGATTTCGTTGCATGGATTAGTAGAAAACGAGGGGAGAAAGAGAAGCAATATTGGCCATTAAATGTTTTTGGAGATGTGGCCGTGCTTTTCAAAAGTTAGGGTTACGAACGAACGAGGCTTAATATACAAATTTCCGACCCGATAAACACCTAAATTTTCCGAACTCCAAACGAAGCATGCCGCCTGGCATTCTATATGTTATACCCCCATTCCGAACACAATGGAACTAGTTTCGAGAGACAATTCCTTCGTATTCAGAAGATAGCTTTTCAAAGTAAAATTATTTTAATTAAATTCCTTAAATTAATTTCTACGCGTTTCAAGCTCGCAGGGCCAAATGATAAGTCTGATCGCTACGAAACTTGAAATCCTATAATAGTCCACTATTACGGATCCGATGAAACTGGTTTCATTGAAATCCGAGACAATGGCCAAAATGGCTATTTTTACTCGTTAATTAAAACAAGTAATCTCCAAAAATTAGTTTAATCGCTTTAAATTCAATTTTAAAATTTAACAATCTTCATTCTTTTTTAAATCAAATTTAAATCAAATTTTGAAATCATTTTCATTCACATCAAAATTCAGAATTTAATTTTTCAAATGAATTCCAATATTAAATTTAAACAATTTAATTATCCAATAAATCATTATAATTGAAATATAAGTTATTTAACTTATAAATTTTCTTTTAAAACGAATTCAAATAATAAAACGACTATTTCCATTTTACAGTAAGTCAACATTATTATTCAACTCCAGTTATTGATTATAAACACAGTCAATACATAGAATTTCATTTCAATACTTGTTATCGTCAGAATCTTCAAAATTTGTTATTTCAAAATTTTATCTAAGTTCATATTCAATAACTACATCAATAAATCATTAAATTTTTATTTCTAACCATTTTTGTTCAATAATTATATTAAATTTAATGATTTAAAATAGTTAAAAAATACGGGTCGTTACAACTTGGAACCCGTTTTATAGATAAAATATATCCTATAACCAATGTTAATAAAATTGGAATTGGGAACTTATAAAAATAAACCTATTAATTTTCAGTTTATAACAAAACCATTTACAAAAGTTTTGCATGAAATTAGAGACTTTGTAACACAAAAGACGTTCCGTCTAAATTTTCTAAAACAAGAAATTTATATGTTAACTTTAGAAGAAAAATTAAAGAATCCTAAGTTACAAGAAAAAATCAGAATGATTTTTAATATGTTTTCCATAGAAATCCGCAACGAACATCCAAATGCTTTATGGAATAGGAAAAGACATATTGTTAGTCTTCCTTATGAAGATGACTTTCATGAAAAGAAAATTCCAACTATGGCAAGACCTTGCCAAATGAATTCCGAATATCTAGAATTATGTAAAAAAGAAATTGAATCACATTTGCAAAAAGGATTAATAAAAGCCTCACAATCACCATGGTCATGTACTGCATTTTATGTTAATAAACATAGTGAACAAGAAAGAGGTGTTCCAAGATTAGTAATAAACTACAAACCTCTCAATAAAGTTCTAAAATGGATTAGACATCCAATCCCTAATAAAAAAGATTTGTTAGATAGATTATTTGATGCTATTATAATCTATAAATTCGATTTGAAATTTGGATATTGGCAGATTTAAATCTCTGAATCTGATCAGTATAAAATTGCATTTAACATTCCTATAGGACATTATGAATGGAGAGTTATGCCATTTGGTTTAAAAAATGTTCCCACGAAATTCCAAAAAATTATGAATGATATTTTTATACCTTATAGTGAATTTATTATAGTCTATATAGATAATATTCTAGTTTTCTCTAAAGATATTGCAACCCACTTTAAACATTTAGACATTTTTAAGAAAATTGTTATCCAAAATGGCCTAGTAATATCTAAACCAAATATGTCTTTATTTAAGACAAATGTTAGATTTTTAGGTCATAACATACAGAAGGGTAGAATAATTCCGATAAATAGAAGTATAGAATTTGCTTCAAAATTCCGAGATGTAATAACAGACAAAAAACAGTTACAAAGATTTTTTAGGAAGTTTAAACTGTATATCTTCTTATTATAAACACTTAGAAAATGATGCAGCCATTTTGTATGATAGACTTAAGAAAAATCTCGGTCCATGGACAGAACAACATACACAAGCCGTTATGTGAATAAAAGAAAAGGTGAAAAACCTCCCTTTTTTAATGCTTGCTAACCTAAACTGGAAAAAGATTATTGAAACAAACGCCTCAGAAAAAGGATTTGGAGGTATTTTAAAACAGGTGTGTCCAAAGACAAAACAAGAATATATTGTCAGATTTTACTCAGGAAAATGGAATAATAGCCAAAAGAATGATGCAACGATCGCCAAAGAAATCCTTGCTATAGTCAAATGTGTATTAAAATTCCAAGATGATTTGTATAATCAAAAGTTTATTATAAAAACCGATTGTAAATTTGCCAAAATATATTTAATAAAGATTTCAAACATGATGTGTCCAAACAAATGTTTGCCAAATGGCAAGCTTATTTGGCGCTTTTTGATTTTGAAATTATTTATAAAAAGGAGAAGATAATATTCTTCATGACTTTTTAACTCGCGAATTTTTACAGGATAAGGATTCCTAGAGGAAGAGGTAACTTCCCTAATAGAGGAAGTGGTCGAGGCAATATATTGGCCCAGCATGGTAACAAACATCTTATAGCTGAAAACATTACATCTTTATCAAGGAATAATATTCCTACAGACAAAAATAACACTTTATACAGGAAGTTCATAGAGTTTATGGCTTGTGAAGAAAACCAGCCTACAACATATGCTAGTGTTACAGGTAATAAAGATAATGAAGAAAATATAACTTTATACAAAGAAAGTTCTCACAAAGAAGTAATACTTTTATTAGAATTCTCTAATCTTAAAAGGGAAGATAATCCATGGACTCTAATGCAAAGATATGTTGATACAGCATCATATGCTGTTACTGCATATAAATAAAGAGGATACTATGAAGCAATTTTAAAGGGCACTGGAACATGTGATATAACTCATTTCCATGGTAATAACCTGAATATTTACAGTTTTAGTAAAATAATAATTAAAAGGCTAATACTGCTAGAAGAATGAGGACTATCAACCTAAAGGAAAAAGATTTTTTTTATCCCAGAAAAGAAGTTTACAATCAAATTTAACTACTGGGACTACGTTGATGCGCTATATAGAGTGCTGCTTCATGAAAATGATAAAAGAAACATTCTTGGTTTATAAAAATTTGTGGAGAATTATACAAACATCCTATTCCAAACTGGTTTGTCCATTGGTGGATAAATTTTGGTCCATCCTTAAAATTCTACTTGGAAAATTAAAGAATTATATTCCGTTTGGATAGATATTTCACCAAAAATAATTGAAATTAATGAGGAAAGACGTTGGATTGAAGGAATGGTTCCAATGTACTTTTTCATAGAATTTTCAATCCCCTATATTTGGAAATGGGTACCTGAATTAAGTAATACTCAACAAGGTATTCCTTGTGTTCGAAGGTGTTCTTTCACAAAATTTTAGGATAAATTAATGAGAATTGATAATTCTAATGGAAAAATATTTCGTTAAGAAATTATTCTCCTAATAAATGAAAAAATTAAAAATTATAAAGAGTAGAAAATGTTAAAACAACAAAAGGAATCTCCTAGTTCATTTGAGCATATCACGAAGAAGCTACAAATGAAGAAAGGAATAACATCAAGAGAAGATACTATTCAGTGTTATCTTGAAGAAATGAAAAGGGATTTAGTTAAAAAATCTAAAGGAAAAGGAGGCAAAATCTGATACCTCCGTGACATCATCCTCCAAAGGAAAAGAAATTGCCAGCGAATCACAAGATCCTTTTGAAGACATAGATGAGGAAAAAGAAGATATTGACACAATGTTCGAGCAAATCAAAGAAAATTTCTTTGGTAAAAAAGCAGCAAAAAGATAAGGCTTTAGCTAGTCAAAAAGAAGATAAAAGTGGTCCCCAAAAATTAAGACAGCTGGACTAACTGATAAAGTAAAGAATGGATGCACATATGCCTAAAAGAACAACGCAACTTGATAATGCAAAAAATAAAGACAGCAAAGCATCTATCTTTTGGAAGCATATAGGCTCAGAGGATAGCGCAGCACAAATTACTGAGAGAATCTGGACAACAATGCAAACCAACTCAATTATATGGACCACGCAGCTAATAGCTTTCTAGTTTTCTATTATGTAATCAACTATTTATAATTAAAGTTTGAGGTCCATCTCCTTATAAATAAGATGATTCTTTCAGTGTAAAGACTCAGAACCTAGAAACTATTGTAAGATAAGTTTGTATTTCCACAACTAATATGGTAAGGTTGTAATATTAAGGAGCTTTCTGCTGAATAGAATAAGAAGTTTGCTGCTACCCCTTTGTAAGTTTTCTTTAATTTTAATTTTCGTGACTCAATTTATATTATCTGTTATAGCCTGAATGGCAGGCTAAATCATTCATGTGTTAAATTATATCCAGTTTGTTCATATGTATTCAAGTGCTCTTATTATAAAGAAAATTTTGATTTATGACTACGTAGCAGAATTAAGAACGGAGTGAAGGTAGTTGGTAGTAGAGTTTGACGCGCATGATTAGAATAAAACTTATAAGACTAAGGTTGTAAAGATCATCTGGCAGTAATGAATTTAAAGGAATAGTCGTGCTTTTATACCCGTTTTTGTGATGATGTTTAGGAATTTTCTTATGCACATTGACATGATCTGGCAAAATTATAATTTGATAGATTTTCTTCACAAAAATATCCTATGGACATTTGTCTTAAAGGTTGTATTTTAATATGTATACTTCATTCGACCCTATCAACTAGTTCAGTCTGAACTGGATTTTGTTAAGTCGGTCAGAACCTCCGGTCTTACCGTATCCTGAAAACACTGTAGCGGTTACTGTATCAAAAACAGACATAGATTTGTTCTGAGACAGTCCTGAAAAACTTTGAGTTTTTATTACATGTTTTTAGAAATGGTAACGAAGCCTTGGATCACATACTAATAGGCTGGTATAATTTGGCACATAATTAAATAAAGATGAATATAATTAAGCGGAAGGATACTGTCAAAAATTGTATTAAACAAGAATATGATATCCCTGAAAATTTAGACCTGCTCAATAAATGGACAATTCCCAAAATAGAACCTAAGGTCATATACCAGTTAGATACTTTTGAGAAACTTGGTTTTTATTTGTACCAAAATTGGGCACAACACTCTTCGGAAGTTTTTGAAGAGATAAAGTGAAGAAATTATATGGAAAAAGAGGAATTATCTAACAAAAACTCCAAATTTCAGAAATGAGAATAATTAAAATGCAAGGAGACACAAGAATTTAGAGTGGTTCGGCATATTTCCTACGTCCACTATGAAGTAG
This sequence comes from Allium fistulosum, assembly GCA_030737815.1. Lineage (NCBI taxonomy): Eukaryota > Viridiplantae > Streptophyta > Magnoliopsida > Asparagales > Amaryllidaceae > Allium > Allium fistulosum. The sequence goes on along the minus strand of CM060902.1, from coordinate 1,034,749,109 downwards.
TTTGCTTTATTGATCTTCCTTTGATGTTTACAATTGATTTCAACAAACTACAGCGAATTACAATGATTTGCAGTAATGAAATTTGTTGGTAGCAGCAGCAATGGAGTTCAGATCTGGATCTGGCGGAGTCCGGACGTTGGAGATCTCAAAGAGGAAGAAGAACCCCTTTTCTGTTGGCTTTGGGGGTCTATTTATAGGTGTAGGAGGCTAATATTTCGCTCAGATCTCGGGAGGCCCTCTCTGGCATGTGACCAGGCCCACACTACCAAGCCCGTAAAGTTTCGGTCTGATCTGTGATCGGCACGAACAGATTTCGACTCGATCAAGATTTCATCCAATGGACTCGAAATTTGGCGTGGACATTCTTTAGCATGCACGTAGTCTTCTGTGAAAATTTCATAGCATTTGGACTTGTAGATTAGGAGATATGGTCGATACGAAATGCGAATCTCGGTGGCTGTTTGGTTCGACTCGCTCTGTTCGACTCGGTTACGAATCAGCCCAGTTCGTATCGATGCGAGTCCCTTCATTCGTATCGATGACTATGCTTTTGTTCGCCTCGATTGCCATGCTCTGTTATGTGGATGTGAAGTAGATCGAGTCGGAGCGTGGTACGTAGAGGAGCGAGTCGAAGAGTGATTCGGTGTTGGAGTCGTAGCGGAGAAGGCGAAGCGAGTCGAGGTAGGCAAACAGAGCGAGTCGAAGTAGGCAAATGGAGCGAGTCGAAGTAGGCACACTGAGCGAGTCGAAGTAGGCACTTCTGAGTATTTGCGAAGCGAGTCGAAGCAATTACTGCTGATGGTTGCGAAGCGAGTCGAAGGAAGCGAGTAGAAGTGGTCGCTTCTGAGTGTTGCGAAGCGAGTCGAAGGAAGCGAGTCGAAGTGGTCGCTTCTGAGTGTTGCGAAGCGAGTCGAAGTTGGCATTTGAGGGATGTGGAGTGAGTTGAAGGGATCGAGTCGAACGGCGATTGATTTTCGTCCAATTTTGTATCGTTCATGTAACATCCCGTATATTTGGACCATTTAAATTGACAATAATCCACACATGTCAACTTAAATAATACAAAACACGAATCATTATGGGATTATAAATACATAAATGTAAATGAGAATCAATACAACATCACAGAACAGTCATAGAATAATGCAGCGGAAAATACATCGTCATAATAGCAGTTCATGAAGCCACTATATAATATACAACAATGTCTTAACATCAAGTGACTAATACCAAAAATGTCCAACAGACTAGGACATCAATACAGGAATATAAATAGACTGATAAAGATAAATGCTAAGCCTTCAGCATCTTCAACCAACTTTGATCAGCAACTGGATAGCTTCAGACTGACCCGAGCATATGCAAAAGAAACACTCGAGTCAGGACTCAAAATCTTATGCAATTAAACCAAGTGCAAGGTAATAGTTCATAACTTAAAGATGGGTGTAATAACATCTCTAAGGATCCGATAAACTATCTATATATACAATAGAATACGATAGGTAGATAATGTCTAATCAGTAAAGTACGATATTAAAATAGTGTTAAGTCATGGCCCATACCACCCTTAACACATTTTTATTCCCAAGAGCATATACAAGACCGTAGTTTCCCCAAAACCGGAAGTCACCAGAGGGAAATCCATATACTAAAGGTACAAAACAAAACGTACTGGTCGCGAATAGGATAATCAGTATGACAAGGTACATGAGGCGATACCAACTAGGATACTAGTAGTTGCGTGATCCGGACTGATGTTGAGCATAACAGCTACTATCTCAACACCGCGAAACAACACTCCCAAATCAAGGGGTGCACCCAAATCGAATCACGTAAGTAATAGATATGGTATCGAAGAAGTGCGTCCGCTAGAGGTAGCGAACCTCAATGGCCCGGCGCGGCTCCTGTTTTAGTCATGTCAGGGGTCGTCCAATATCGTTCTCTTTCTTCAGTCAACGCGTTCACCAAACCATCCACTTCATTCTGGATCAACACTTCGCGTGTAATAGTTATTAAAGTGGTTTTCGGTATCGACAGAGAGTATGTCCATATCCGATTCCGGTCTCTTTAATAACTACGTATTTATTACCCAATGGTCGGTTAACTTAACGTTTAAAACAAATCAAAGTCCAAAAGTCAAGGTGCAAATTTGACTTCCAAATTTTGACATTTCACGATTCAATTTATTTCGGATATTTAAAATCATATTTCCAAATGAAATCTGTAGTTCAAACATTTGAATTAACAATATAATTAAGTATTCGAGTTAAATTTAATAACTCACTTATTAAATTTAGTTCAAAATCAATTAATTCGAATTTTACCGGTCAATTAAGTTCGAATCGTTAAATCAAATTCTATTTATCTCAATTCATATTTACATTCATCGTTACATTAAATATAATCATAAATTTGATTAAATCAATTTCCTTAAATTTAAAATCATTTTACATTTAAATTATCGCTAAATTAAATCCATAAAACTTTAGTTAGTTTCGTATTCCATTTTAAGTCAAAATTTCCTAAATCTAAATTATTATTTATAACAAGTTCAAATCTATTTAATTTAAAACCTAGTTTAAATCTGAATCTACCAATCTAATAAATTAAATTATTAAATTCAAAACTCACTTGTTTTAAATCTTATTTCAATCAAATTCGCCAATTCATTTTTCTTCAATTAAATAGATTTATTAATCCGTTTCAATTTAATCCATTAATTTATTCCAATTAATCCACTAATTTATTTTATTTAAATCCATTAATTTATTCCAATTACATTCATTAAGTCGTTACTTGATTTCCAAACAAATTATTAAGTTCATTCCTTAATTTCAAATAGATTTCAATTTCAAAATAATTTTGTTGACCAATCGGGTTTCTTATTTTTAATTGTCTATCCTAGGCCAAGTTGTTTAAGTGGGTATTTATCATTTCAACCCGATATCATTCAATATAAAGCATAGCAAAGGGAACTTGCAGTGTGATAACTGGGATGGTGTCAAAGTAAATAAACAAGCAATAGCAACCATACATAACCATTTAACCATTTATTCAAATAATCCTGAAATAACCATATTAACTTACATTCGTTATTTATGCAAATTAATATAATTATTCCTAGAATCCTACGGATTAAAGATTATTACATTATGATTTTACTTGGTGTCCGTTATCAAATTTCTACATCAGTCGTACTTATCAATTTAAATGTCACTATTATTTACTCTAATTAACATCATATTTTAGTTCAACATGTTTAATCAATTTAAACAATACATGGCGTCAAATTTTTAGAAGTTAACAATTTTATTTCAACCAAATTCTAACAATCAACAATTAAATATCCAGATTAATATTAACAACAATTATCACTTGATTATCATCGCATAATAGATTTGAGTCATGAATATAAAATATTCACCTTTCGTGGTTGGAGAAGATGGCGCGGCACGCAGAAAAATAGACAAAATAGACCCTAATAGGCACGACGCTAAATGAACACAAACTGCAATCAAACAACAATTAATCAACAATTCGTTTATTGCAGTATATATATTAATTGAATATATATATATAAACCATACCAAAACACAGAAACTAGATAGATCTGATAAGCTGAACTGAAGCCTACGTCTCCGGAGCGATAGCTGATACAAACACAGTAAACACTGTACGTAAGCAACTAGATTTTCAAAAGTTATATACTGTTTATTACACATAAATATGCTGACTCATATTTAGAATATGAAGCTAACAATTCATCACCACCAAGGCTGAGTGGTCGACGCAGTGGGAGGGACGTGGCGGAGCAGGGGCTGGCCGGAGGGAGGGCTGGAGACGACACGGGTGGTTGGTGGCTGTGGGGTGCAGGCGGACGGCAGTGTGGTGGGTAGTGGGCTGAGGTTGGTGGTTGTGGAGAGGTGGGCTGCAGGCGGGGTAGGCAGTGGGCGCGGCGGCGGGCTGTGGGCCGGGGGACGCAGGCGGAGTGGCGGTTGCTAGCGAGGTGGGTGTAGTGGGCTGGCATGGGCGGAGGCGGAGGGGCTGTGGGCAGGGGATGGGTGGCGGGGCAGGCGGGGACGTGGGCGGAGGGCAGGGCTGGGGACGGGCGAAGCGGGTGGAGGCTGGGCGGAGGGCGCTGGGGCGGCAGGCGCGGCATGGGGCTGGGCAGGCGGGGCTGGGGAGGTTGTAGGCGGACTTGGGGAGCGGAGGTAGCTGGGAATGCGGAGGGGAGTGGGACGGGCAGTGGCTGGGGCGGAGGTCGCGGGTGGCCCGGCTGGGCGGAGGAGGCTGCCGGGGAGCAGGTGGCGGCAGTGGTGGGGTGGGTTGCCGAGGTGGGGTGATTGCATGTGTTTGCAGTGGAGAGGAGAGTTTTACTGAAGCTTCTAAAAGAAAATATAGAATAGAAAAGAAGAAGAAGGAAGGAGAGCAGAGAGCAGAAGGATGTTACGTACCAATTTTCTTTTTTTTTCTGAAGCAAAGTGAAGTGATGCAGAGCAGTAAATGAAGGGAGAGGGTAGCAGATATAAACAGAGATTTACAGTCCCCGTGCAAATCAAATGATGATTTGTCACAGTGCCTATTGGGTTTCTGAAGGGTCATTTGAATTCTGAGCGGGAAAAGGTAGGGTACCGGTTTGTGTGGCGTAACGGACCAGTTTGTACACCGTTAACCAATTAATAGCTTGCAACGCCGAACTCCGATTGACACAAACAAATATACCATTTTGATCCGCGCGACGAGGCGGACACAACGGTATGAAGATATTGATGGTTTGACGTTGTTTGCGAAGTGGCGAATCTTATTGAACCATTTGCACGAGTGAACATTTTAACTAGCAATTAAAAGCGAAATTTGACGAAACGAAATGCGCCGTCATGATCAGAATATTTTTCTTATGCAACATTGTGAAAAATATTTGGGTTCGGACGATAGAAAATTTACACATAAAATTAAAACTAATATGTAAATTTGACGAGCGAAATTTACTACAATATTTTTCGACGAAATTTGGCGTACACCTATGTCTATCTAGGCGTATTCCAAATGTGAAGTTTGAACGGTAACGGAAATCGTTTGTGCATATTTGAAATTCCTATTACGGAGAATGCAGCAAAACACCGAAGAATAAGATCGACGGAGCTAAAGATATCCGAATTTTGAAAAACGAAAAATGACGCCTTTGTCAGAAAATGATTTAGAATTTTTCTATGTAAAAATATTTAGGTTCGGAAGATGAAATTTTTCACGCTTTAAAATGAACTGATGTGCAGTAAAACGCGCACGAAGTTTACTGCGGTATTTTCCGACGAAACTTTACCCATATCTACAATCATCAAGGCGCAATTTAAAAACAAAGTTTGGACGTTGATTGAAATCGTACGTGAGTTTCACATTTTTAATTAAAATAACGGTTCTAAAATTTTTAAATTGGGTCGGAATTTCAGGGTCGTTACATTCTCCCCTACTCAAGACTTTTCGTCCTCGAAAAGGAACAAAGTAAAGAGTGGAAGAACAGATAACAAAGATACAATGGATTCAGAATAGATCATTGAATATAGTAAAGAGTAAAGAATGGGATTTACCATCAACAAACAATTCTGGATTAGAATCCCGGATACTCTCCTCGGTTTCCCAAGTGCAATCACGATCATCGGGACTCCATTGGACTTTGACTAGGCTAACCGACTTCCTTCTAAGTTGCTTTGTATCCCTATCAACAATACGAAGTGGTCTCCTCTCTATAGTCAAATCCGGCTCAATATCAACCTCATCTAACTGATCAATAGGAATGGTCATGGATGGATCGTGTACAACTTTCCGAAGATGTGAAACATGGAAGACGTTGTGCACGCCCTCAAATTTCTCCGGTAGTGCAACTCTGTAGGCTAGTGTACCAATTCTCTCAGTGATAGTGAATGGTCCAACAAATCTAGGAGCGAGCTTCCCTCTACGACCAAATCGAATAACATTCTTTAAGGGTGATACCTTAAGGAATACCTTATCCCCAATCAGGAATTCTAAATCTCTTCTACGCCTATCAGCATAGCTTTTCTGTCTATTCTGTGCGGTCTTCATCTTTCTTCTGATTTCATTTACCTTCTCGGATGCTTCTATAATCATATCTGGGCCAAGAATTAATCGATCACCAGGCTCAATCCAACAAGCTGGCGATTTGCATGGTCGTCCATATAAAGCTTCGAACGGTGCCATATCGATACTTGCCTGAATATAAAGGTGGTTAAATTTCAATTCAAATTTACTTATTCAAATTGAAATTTTGATTTACCTGATAACTATTATTATAAGTGAATTCAACCAAATGGAGATGGTCTTCCCAAGATCCACCGAAGTCAATAATGCAGGCTCGGAGCAGATCTTCTAAAATCTGATTCACCCTTTCAGTTTGGCCATCTGTTTGAGGATGATAAGCTGTGCTCAGATTCAGTTTAGTGCCCAAGACGTCCTGAAATGCCTTCCAGAATTTACTAGTGAATAAAGGGTCTCTATCGCACACAATACTAGATGGAACTCCATGAAGTCTAACAATCTCTCTCATATATATCTCGGCCAAACTCAAAGCAGTACGAGTGGTCTTAACCGGAATAAAGTGAGCAGATTTTGTCAACCTATCAACAATCACCCATATACTCTCGTTACCTTTTCTAGTCCTCGGTAACCCATCAATGAAGTCCATAGAAATCTGATCCCATTTCCAACACGGAATCTCTAGGGGTTGAAGTAATCCTGCAGTCTTCTGGTGATCGGCCTTAACTTGTTGGCAAGTGGTGCATCTACTGACATATATAGAAATATCCCTCTTCATCCCACTCCACCAATATAAACGCTTCATATTTCGGTACATCTTAGTGACCCCAGGATGAAATGAAAGTGATGACCGATGGTTTTCTCTAAGTACTTCCTGTCTCAATCCATCGATATTAGGGACGCAAATACGATTGTCAATCCTCAGAACTCCATTACTATCTATCTGTGCTCCCATTTTACTGTCGGTATTTCCAACTCTACTAAGCACTAACTCCTTCATGCGATAGAGCAAGGTGTCCTCATATTGTTTGTCCTTGATGCGATCCACAAGAGATGGGGAGATAACAAGCTGAAATAGCATGCCTTCTACAAGATTATAGCATGACAATGCTTTGCTACGGCTCAAAGCATCAGCTACAACATTTGCTTTCCTAGGAGTACAATTGATATCGAGATCGTATGCAGCTAAGAATTCAAGCCATCGAACTTGTCTCTGGTTCAAATCCTTCTGAGAAAAGATATACCTCAAGGACTTATGATCGGTGAATAATTCAAATTTAATTCCCAAAAGACGATGCCTCCATAGTTTCAAAGCAAATACAACAGCAAGAAGCTCTAGATCATGAGTTGCATAGTTTACTTCATGGATCTTCAATTGGCGGCCAGCATAAGCAATAACCTTTCCGCTTTGCATAAGAACAGCGCCTAAACCTTCTCGGCAAGCATCTGTATAGACAGTTAATTCTTCACTTCCATCGATCACCGCAAGAACTGGGGCTGAAGTTAACTTACGCTTCAATTCATTAAAAGCTGATTCGCACTTCTCACTCCAAATAAACTTGACATCCTTTCGGGTTAAAGCAGTGAGTGGGGCAGAAATCCGGGAAAAGTGCTCAATAAATCTACGATAATAACCGGCCAAGCCCAAGAAGCTACGGATATCAGTAGGAGTTTTGGGGGTCTCCCAATCCTGTAGATAAATTTCAAATTAGAAAGGGATAAGAGGAATTGAATAGAAATAGCGAATAGGATAGAACTTACATTGATTACGGCGATCTTAGCTGGATCGACCGAAATCCCATTTTCAGAAACTATGTGGCCCAGGAATCTCACTTCGTCTCGCCAGAAATGGCATTTAGAGAATTTGGCCTTAAGTTAATGATTTCGGAGAGTTTCCAGGACATAAGCAAGGTGTGTCTCATGCTCCTTCTTGTCTTTGGAGAAGACGAGAATATCATCAATGAAAACAAGAACAAACTTGTTAAGAACATCGCAGAAGACTCGATTCATTAAGTCGACGAAATAAGCAGGTGTGTTGGTCAAACCGAATGGCATAACCAACCATTCATAGAATCCGTTCTCGGTACGGAAAGCTGTCTTATGAATACTATCTTCTGCTACTCTGAGTTGGTGGAACCCAGTGGCAAGATCAAGTTGGGAGAAAACTTTAGCTCCATGGAGTTGATCGAATAAATCATTGATGCGAGGCATCGGATAGCGATTCTTGAGAGTGCGTTTGTTCAGTTCCCTATAATCAACACACATGCGAAGAGATCCATCCGATTTGGTGACAAATACAACTACGGCACCCCATTCGGAACAACTTCTCCTAATCAAACCTCTAGCAAATAGATCATCAATTTGAGTTTTAAGTTCAGCTTTTTCTTTAGGAGCCATTCTTCTGTGAGGAAGAACTACGGGAGTAGCTCCAGGAATAAGGTCAATGCGGAAATCGATCTCCCTTTTTGGCGGTAGAGAGTTGACCTCTCCAAATACATCGGGAAATTTTTGAACAATAGGGGTAGTACTAAGATCATCCGGGTGAGCATCAAGAGAAAATATGAAGCTTCCGGCATATTTTTGCGATGATTTGCATTCAATGACAAGCGGTAGGCCCTTGTCATTGACTAGAGAAATAGAACGGGCCTTGCAAGAAATAACAGCATCGAATTTCCTTAACCAATCAGCACCTAACAAGATGTCAAATGCTGCGAAGCCAAGTACATAAAAATCCCAAGTGAAACGGTATCTTCCATACAAGAGCACAATCTCTTTACAAATTCTACTGAGGTTGGCAAGTCCTCCAATAGGGTTGGAGACGCATAAGGAAGTAGTAGCAAGAGTAGGTTCCAAGTTGAGCTTATTGCAAAGATCAATAGATATGAAACTATGAGAAGCACCAGTATCGAATAATACCCTAATAGGTAAATCATGTAATGAAAAAGTACTTCGTAAAGTACCTTGGTCATCCTGAGCAGGCGGTGTAGGAGTGGTGATAGCAAATACTCCAGATGGTGTGCCACGCTTATACAGTGGGCAATCTTTCTTGAAATGACCTGGCTGGATGCAGACATAGCATAAGTCTTTCCTAGTCGTAGAAGGTGGTGGAACAGCAGCTCCGGTAGATGGGCAACTATTAGCATAATGGCCCTTCTTATCGCATTTGAAGCAAGTGATATTTGCAAGGTCGATTGGGCTTTTCTGAGCATATCCCAATCCTGAAGTCTTCTGCCAAGCTTTCTTTTGTTGATCAAAGTTCATTTTCCTCTTCCCAAGCTGGCTAGAGGAGGGCTGAGTAGGAGTAGCCTTGGCAATAGGTCCCCTAGGCTTTGCCTCATATCTAAGAGCATAGTCAACAAGCTCTGTGAAGGTGCAGTGAGTGTGGCCAGTAAGCAAGTCATAATACTCCGGTCTAGCTCCCAAAATGAACTTCTCGTTCTTTAGAAGCGGTGTATCAATCAATCCCGGGCCGAACTTGGAGAGTTCGTTGAATTTTCTCTCGTACTCAGAAAAAGTCATACTGCCCTGCTTAAGATCCATAAAAGCTCTATAAAGTTGTGTTTTCCCAGCAGCGGGCATCCATTGTGCCGAGAAAGTATCCCTAATCAAAAGATAGGCAAGATGAATAACATTTCAAGATTAAGAGAAGAATTTAGACTACGAAATCCAAATAATTTTGTACCTAAACTGGGCCCAAGTGATGGTGTTCTCCTCGATACGAGAAGTAACTGATTCCCACCAATCTTGCGCGGCATCCTGAAGTTGCCAAGCAGCAAGCTGACGCTTCTGAGCATCAGTGATCTCTAGACCAGAAAATATCTTCTCTAAGCCTTTAAGCCATTGCTGAGCCTCAATAATGTTCTCGGATCCAGAAAACTTAATACCTCCCAGCTGTGTATACTCCTTACTAAGAATGGTGAATTTGACAGGAGCTGGAGCGATGGGTGCAGCCTGAGCAGGACCATGGCCCCTTCCTCCTCTATGGTTTCCTCTGGTACCCATCCTGAAATACCAAAGAGATTGTTAAAGCCAAAGGATAGAAAATCATAGAATTTTAAGAAAAGTCTAATCAATGAATCAAAGAAGTTTGAAAGGAAAGGATTTGGATATTGAACCGATTCTCCTCATTCTAGGGTATTGCTACCCTATCTCTAATGAGTTTATATATAATCCCAAGCTAAGGTTTTTAGGGAAACCAAAGCTCTGATACCAACTGTAACATCCCGTATATTTGGACCATTTAAATTGACAATAATCCACACATGTCAACTTAAATAATACAAAACACGAATCATTATGGGATTATAAATACATAAATGTAAATGAGAATCAATACAACATCACAGAACAGTCACAGAATAATGCAGCGGAAAATACATCGTCATAATAGCAGTTCATGAAGCCACTATATAATATACAACAATGTCTTAACATTAAGTGACTAATACCAAAAATGTCCAACAGACTAGGACATCAATACAGGAATATAAATAGACTGATAAAGATAAATGCTAAGCCTTCAGCATCTTCAACCAACTTTGATCAGCAACTGGATAGCTTCAGACTGACCCGAGCATATGCAAAAGAAACACTCGAGTCAGGACTCAAAATCTTATGCAATTAAACCAAGTGCAAGGTAATAGTTCATAACTTAAAGATGGGTGTAATAACATCTCTAAGGATCCGATAAACTATCTATATATACAATAGAATACGATAGGTAGATAATGTCTAATCAGTAAAGTACGATATTAAAATAGTGTTAAGTCATGGCCCATACCACCCTTAACACATTTTTATTCCCAAGAGCATATACAAGACCGTAGTTTCCCCAAAACCGGAAGTCACCAGAGGGCAATCCATATACTAAAGGTACAAAACAAAACGTAGTGGTCGGGAATAGGATAATCAGTATGACAAGGTACATGAGGCGATACCAACTAGGATACTAGTAGTTGCGTGATCCGGACTGATGTTGAGCATAACAGCTACTATCTCAACACCGCGAAACAACACTCCCAAATCAAGGGGTGCACCCAAATCGAATCACGTAAGTAATAGATATGGTATCGAAGAAGTGCGTCCGCTAGAGGTAGCGAACCTCAATGGCCCGGCGCGGCTCCTGTTTTAGTCATGTCAGGGGTCGTCCAATATCGTTCTCTTTCTTCAGTCAACGCGTTCACCAAACCATCCACTTCATTCTGGATCAACACTTCGCGTGTAATAGTTATTAAAGTGGTTTTCGGTATCGACAGAGAGTATGTCCATATCCGATTCCGGTCTCTTTAATAACTACGTATTTATTACCCAATGGTCGGTTAACTTAACGTTTAAAACAAATCAAAGTCCAAAAGTCAAGGTGCAAATTTGACTTCCAAATTTTGACATTTTACGATTCAATTTATTTCGGATATTTAAAATCATATTTCCAAATGAAATCTGTAGTTCAAACATTTGAATTAACAATATAATTAAGTATTCGAGTTAAATTTAATAACTCACTTATTAAATTTAGTTCAAAATCAATTAATTCGAATTTTACCGGTCAATTAAGTTCGAATCGTTAAATCAAATTCTATTTATCTCAATTCATATTTACATTCATCGTTACATTAAATATAATCATAAATTTGATTAAATCAATTTCCTTAAATTTAAAATCATTTTACATTTAAATTATCGCTAAATTAAATCCATAAAACTTTAGTTAGTTTCGTATTCCATTTTAAGTCAAAATTTCCTAAATCTAAATTATTATTTATAACAAGTTCAAATCTATTTAATTTAAAACCTAGTTTAAATCTGAATCTACCAATCTAATAAATTAAATTATTAAATTCAAAACTCACTTGTTTTAAATCTTATTTCAATCAAATTCGCCAATTCATTTTTCTTCAATTAAATAGATTTATTAATCCGTTTCAATTTAATCCATTAATTTATTCCAATTAATCCACTAATTTATTTTATTTAAATCCATTAATTTATTCCAATTACATTCATTAAGTCGTTACTTGATTTCCAAACAAATTATTAAGTTCATTCCTTAATTTCAAATAGATTTCAATTTCAAAATAATTTTGTTGACCAATCGGGTTTCTTATTTTTAATTGTCTATCCTAGGCCAAGTTGTTTAAGTGGGTATTTATCATTTCAACCCGATATCATTCAATATAAAGCATAGCAAAGGGAACTTGCAGTGTGATAACTGGGATGGTGTCAAAGTAAATAAACAAGCAATAGCAACCATACATAACCATTTAACCATTTATTCAAATAATCCCGAAATAACCATATTAACTTACATTCGTTATTTATGCAAATTAATATAATTATTCCTAGAATCCTACGGATTAAAGATTATTACATTATGATTTTACTTGGTGTCCGTTATCAAATTTCTACATCAGTCGTACTTATCAATTTAAATGTCACTATTATTTACTCTAATTAACATCATATTTCAGTTCAACATGTTTAATCAATTTAAACAATACATGGCGTCAAATTTTTAGAAGTTAACAATTTTATTTCAACCAAATTCTAACAATCAACAATTAAATATCCAGATTAATATTAACAACAATTATCACTTGATTATCATCGCATAATAGATTTGAGTCGTGAATATAAAATATTCACCTTTCGTGGTTGGAGAAGATGGCGCGGCACGCAGAAAAATAGACAAAATAGACCCTAATAGGCACGACGCTAAATGAACACAAACTGCAATCAAACAACAATTAATCAACAATTCGTTTATTGCAGTATATATATTAATTGAATATATATATATAAACCATACCAAAACACAGAAACTAGATAGATCTGATAAGCTGAACTGAAGCCTACGTCTTCGGAGCGATAGCTGATACAAACACAGTAAACACTGTACGTAAGCACTAGATTTTCAAAAGTTATATACTGTTTATTACACATAAATATGCTGACTCATATTTAGAATATGAAGCTAACAATTCATTACCACCAAGGCTGAGTGGTCGACGCAGTGGGAGGGACGTGGCGGAGCAGGGGCTGGCCGGAGGGAGGGCTGGAGACGACGCGGGTGGTTGGTGGCTGTGGGGTGCAGGCGGACGGCAGTGTGGCGGGCAGTGGGCTGCGGTTGGTGGTTGTGGGGAGGTGGGCTGCAGGCGGGGTAGGCAGTGGGCGCGGCGGCGGGCTGTGGGTCGGGGGATGCGGGGAGGCAGGCGGAGTGGCGGTTGCTAGCGAGGTGGGTGTAGTGGGCTGGCATGGGCGGAGGCGGAGGGGCTGTGGGCAGGGGATGGGTGGCGGGGCAGGCGGGGACGTGGGCGGAGGGCAGGGCTGGGGACGGGCGAAGCGGGTGGAGGCTGGGCGGAGGGCGCTGGGGCGGCAGGCGTGGCATGGGGCGGGGCAGGCGGGACTGGGGAGGTTGTAGGCGGACTTGGGGAGCGGAGGTAGCTGGGAATGCTGAGGGGAGTGGGACGGGCAGTGGCTGGGGCGGAGGTCGCGGGTGGCCCGGCTGGGCGGAGGAGGCTGCCGGGGAGCAGGTGGCGGCAGTGGTGGGGTGGGTTGCCGAGGTGGGGTGATTGCATGTGTTTGCAGTGGAGAGGAGAGTTTTACTGAAGCTTCTAAAAGAAAATATAGAATAGAAAAGAAGAAGAAGGAAGGAGAGCAGAGAGCAGAAGGATGTAACGTACCAATTTTCTTTTTTTTTTCTGAAGCAAAGTGAAGTGATGCAGAGCAGTAAATGAAGGGAGAGGGTAGCAGATATAAACAGAGGTTTACAGTCCCCGTGCAAATCAAATGATGATTTGTCACAGTGCCTATTGGGTTTCTGAAGGGTCATTTGAATTCTGAGCGGGAAAAGGTAGGGTACCGGTTTGTGTGGCGTAACGGACCAGTTTGTACACCGTTAACCAATTAATAGCTTGCAACGCCGAACTCCGATTGACACAAACAAATATACCATTTTGATCCGCGCGACGAGGCGGACACAACGGTATAAAGATATTGATGGTTTGACGTTGTTTGCGAAGTGGCGAATCTTATTGAACCATTTGCACGAGTGAACATTTTAACTAGCAATTAAAAGCGAAATTTGATGAAACGAAATGCGCCGTCATGATCAGAATATTTTTCTTATGCAACATTGTGAAAAATATTTGGGTTCGGACGATAGAAAATTTACACATAAAATTAAAACTAATATGTAAATTTGACGAGCGAAATTTACTACAATATTTTTCGACGAAATTTGGCGTACACCTATGTCTATCTAGGCGTATTCCAAATGTGAAGTTTGAACGGTAACGGAAATCGTTTGTGCATATTTGAAATTCCTATTACGGAGAATGCAGCAAAACACCGAAGAATAAGATCGACGGAGCTAAAGATATCCGAATTTTGAAAAACGAAAAATGACGCCTTTGTCAGAAAATGATTTAGAATTTTTCTATGTAAAAATATTTAGGTTCGGAAGATGAAATTTTTCACGCTTTAAAATGAACTGATGTGTAGTAAAACGCGCACGAAGTTTACTGCGGTATTTTCCGACGAAACTTTACCCATATCTACAATCATCAAGGCGCAATTTAAAAACAAAGTTTGGACGTTGATTGAAATCGTACGTGAGTTTCACATTTTTAATTAAAATAACGGTTCTAAAATTTTTAAATTGGGTCGGAATTTCAGGGTCGTTACAGTTCATAACTCGAGCATACAAACTCGGATTGACTTGAGATTTGAAACGTTGGCTCTCATGGCTTAGCTTGTCATGTCCTACCAATTTTGGCTTGATCCGGACTCGGACAAAATTCGTCGATATCCATAGTGAGTCTGTGTATAACTGATCTCTAGGACGGGCCGTCATTGATTACAAGTCAATACCTTGGTGTCAAGGCCTTGCCAAAAGGCGGGATAACATTTGCCTCCCAAAGTACGTCTTGTGGAAACATGATGTGCTTTGAAACGCCGCAATCTTTAGTCTGGATAACTATCGCTTTTTCGATGAAAGCTGTAATCTTTGACTGATTTCTCTCGATAATGTAAACTGTTGACTGTCGACTGCTGTACCATGTACTGTTGAAACTGATTGCTGTATGCTAGTGGTTACCCGTTTGTTGTTCTAATCGTTATTGGATGAGTTTCTGATTCTTGAAAATCTGGAGTATTGAATACTAGTTCGACATTAATGCATATATGTTAACCTGACTCTCGTTGACGTTCGTACGTCCACGAGTCATTGTCAGTTTATTTTACTTTTGAATTGCGTATCGATCCTCTCTTGAACCGATGTGAAATTCGCTGCCACAATGCTCGATGGTTGCTTTTGAATGTTCCTTCGTAACCATCCTCTCCTGAATCGATGTGAAGGGTTGAAACATCGAAGATGATTTTCATTGGATTTATGGATGCGAAGTAAGTATGTCGAGTTGATGGAGTTGGCCCCTGGAAGCCATGATTTGATGGATTCGAATTGACTGTTCGTATCGATGCTCTAGGGAAGGAGTTGGAAATTATGGACACGAACAAGAATTTTGCATCGATAGATGCAGGGTTTGATGGATACGAAGTGCTTGTTCGACTCGATGATGGACGCGAACTGAGCGAGTCGAAGTGGAGTGAGTCGATGTAGATTCCCTGATGGATTCGAACTGCTCATTCGACTCGGTTTGGGGTTCGAGCTGCATAGGTGTCGGAGTCGAAATGGGCTATCGATACAAAGGGTGGTCTCGTATTGATGGAGTCGAACTAGACACGGGGATGGAGTCGAAGGCAAGCGATACGAAGGAGAGCTTCGTATTGACACACTGGAGAGGGAGTCGAAACGTGCGTTCGAATCCATCGGGATACGAAGCGTTTATTCCCTTTGTTTCCAAGTCCATATAAATACTTTGTACTTAGCCGTTTTTCACTTTTTTTACCTTTCGTTTTCCTTCCTTTTCTTCGTATCGCTCAGAAACTCGAGAAGAACGAACGAAACAATCCTGCCTTCGAACCGATTCCTATCTTTAGTCATCTGAACTAACTGACAGATCTAGGTAATCCAATAAGCGAAACCACGCGTAAACGATGAGGCTCGGGTTTTCTTAACATCAAATTAGTCAGAGTCGTGGTCGATCGAAAGCTCTCTAGCCTCAGCTTCGTGTCGCTCTAGAACATGGGTTTCGAGATGATGAGGCGAAGGTCTTCGTATCGATCGATGGTGGAGCTTCGCATCAAATCGAGTGCTTTGAATTCATGGATCGATACGAAGGGGTCGCGCCTGATGGACTCGAAATGATGGCCTTGGATTGAGTCGAAAAGGGTGGCTTTCAATCGAGTCGAAGTGTGCAGTCTTGGGAGCGAGTCGAACTTCGCGTTCTTGGGACCGAGTCGAACTCGATGGTCCAGGGGAGCGAGTCGAACTGTGTGGTCTTGGGAGCGAGTCGAAATGCGTGGTCTTGGGACCGGGTCGAATTCGATAATCTTGGGGAGCGAGTCGAACTGGGGATTTCGAATCGAGCCCTCTAGTTCGAGTCGAACTTGCATGCCAACCTTCTGACCGAGTCTGACTCACACGCACACGACCATAGCTTATTGATGCGAACATGGCTTTCGTGAGCGACACGAATTGAACATTAAAAAACTTGAAACTTCTTGCACATTTGAACAATTGACTCCGACGAGCTTCAAACTTGCATTACTGGACTTAACCGTTTCACCGCATATCTGATTGCCTATTGAAGTTCGTCGATGGAACTGGGACTTACTAAAATGACACCAAACTTTAACTTGGAATGATAGTTAATAGCTGAATGGTATGGTTGTGATGGTCAGTGATAACGGTCCTTCCGACTGAATTCCGAAGTCTCGTCGTTTACATGCTTTCCTTAATCCGGTTGATCTTCTCAAATAATATACAGTACTGCACTGCACAACACACTCACACACTTTACACTGGGGGATGTACGAGTGTTATTTGTCAGTTTAACAATGATTTTTTATAAGCTAGCTAGTCATGGACCCCTCAAGTTCTCAGCACCCGGAACTCCCAAGTTCCATTCCTCCAACCATAGAGATACCGGTTATTAAAGCCGAAGTTATAGAGCCAGCTCCGGACGAGCGTCCGGGTGCCTGGTTTATTTGTAGTCCGCCAGATTCAGTGCCGTCGGGTATCTCCGAAGATATGCTAGGATGGATTTTCTTAAGGCATGGTTTGTCGCTCGACGACATGCTACTTCCTAGGCCAACTGACAGGCCACACAATCCCCCGGAGGGGTTTACCGCTTTCAACTGTCACGCTTGCACGGCGGGGACACTTCCTCCCTTCAATGAATATATAAGGGAGATGTTATCGTTTCTTGGCATAGCTCCATCTCAGCTACATCCCAACGGGTATGCCTTGTTGAACAGCACCTTTGTCTTGTTTATGGAGATCCTCTTTCGACCGCCGAAGCCGATCGAAATCAGATATTTATTCAATGTCAAGAGCCGTGGAGACAGCCCTTCTTTCACCTTCTTGGAGGCGGTCAGAAGCTGCCACATTGTACTGGGCTCCTGGGGAAGGCTAAGTTACTATAAAACCAAATGGTTCTACGTTCGGTGCCCCCTGGATTTGCTGGGCGGTGGTTGGATAGACGTAAGTGTTGCCATTTCTCTCTCGAGTCATTGAGATACTAGTAACTTACTTCAAAACTGACATACTTTTCCTTTCCTATAACCACAATCTCTCGTCCCGATGGCGCATACTTCAGAGAGCTTGTTCAGATTCTTCAAGCGTTTTCGGGCGAAGAGAGGCACATAGACTTAGTCCTGACCGATAGGAATTTGAGGGTTGTCGGGCTGATAGAACGGAGACAGAGCATACATCTGGAAGGGATACATAGAGTGGTCTCGAAGAAATGGGTGAAGCGCAAAGCGCCCGTAGTCGTGATCGCCGAAGAAGTTGATCCGGAAAGAACGCCTACCGACACCGAGCTCCCAGCTGGGCCTTCTGCCGATGTCCTGGATTCGGGAGGAAGAAGAAAAGGCAAGGCCGCTGCTCACAAACGCCCAAAATCTAAGAGATTTAAATCCGTGGTTGTGTCTTTACCTTTCCAGGGGATCAGAATTTCGGAGGCTCCTCCCCCGCAAGTGGAGAGTCCTTTTGCAGGGCTTGCTGATATTCCGATCCCGGATTTTGTGTCGTCTCCGCGCGATGCCGGGACGGAAGGGCTTGATAGTGCTTTTGAACTGAGCGGGTCGCTTGCTACGAGTGCAGCCGACATTTCCAGTTGGTCGGGGGATTGCACATGCATACACTTCACTACACTACATGATTCACAACTGTACTTCGTCCAACTTAGGAAGTTACTAACTCTTTCTTCGTTTATCATTTTCAGGTACAATGTCTGGAAGGGGATCGATGCTCGGGAATCGCCGTTCAGCCCGAAAAGCTTCTGGTTACTATGATCCCCGCAGGAGGGATTTAGATAGAGATCGCGATCGCGAATACTCTAACCAGGATAGGTACGGATGTGACAGGGAGTATAGACATCGATCCAGATCACGCTCTCCTCCTCCTAGACTTCCGTCTCCTCCTCCTGTTCAAACTTCAAATCCATCAGATCCTCCTCGTCACAGGCCGTCTTCTCATGCTTCTAGGTCCGAAACTCATCTTCAGAGAGTCGAGACCACGACCTCCATGATTACAGAGCGGGTCCCAACTGACCCCACAGGAGAAGGGGCCCTCAAATTGGCCCAGATGAGGAAGGACTTTCCGAACATCTGTTTCGACGGTTATGTCTTCCCACCACACTTAAAGAGAATTCCATCAAGGGTGGAAACCACGGTGCACGACTTCGTTCACGACATATACACCCAGTACTGGGAGTGGGCAAAGGCTGCCGAGAAAACTTATAAAGTGGCCTTTGAGCGAGCCAAAGCGCTGGAGAAGATGGAGACCGAGCTCACAAAAAGGGATCGGATTATTCAGGTACTCTCCGCTGAGTCCGAGTCTTCTCGGAAATCTGAGATTATGGCCGTTAAAAGGGCTGACGAAGCGAAGGCGGAGATGGAGAGGTTGGGACAGACTCACGTTGCCCTGGTGGAGGAGATGGGCCACCGGAACACCAAAGTCATTGCCGAGCGGGACGCGGCGGTCAAGGAGCTTAATGAACTTAAGGCCAAATTTGCTGATATGGCCTAGGAGAAAGATGACGCGAACAACGCAGCCCCGGAGGCGTGCGAACAAGCTGTCCTGCTCAGGGGTGAACGGGATGCGGCTGTGGCTAAGGTCCAGAAGGTGGAGACCGAGGTCGAGGAGAGGGTGAAGTTGGCTGATTCCAGGCTAGAGGCTAACATCGAAGACCTTCTTGTTGTCTACAATGCTAACGTGCTGAGGCACAGGGGTCTAGCCTGGCTCGATGATTTTTCGACGCATCTCTATAATGCTTGGGGCCGACTGGTCGAGGAGGAGAAAGAGGCGCATCAGGGCGAGTTCGTGGATGAATTTGAACTCGAGAATCGCATTTTGACTAATGATGAAAAGAGGATTCTCCATGAGTCGATGATTTTGCGCGAGAAGGAAAAACTTGGTGCCCAGCACTTTGAAGTGGAGAGGGTTCTGGAGTTGACCACCATGAAGCAAGTCTTGAAGTTCCCGCGTCAACCCAGCCCGAATCCTCGTCTGCGGCTGATCCCCAGGCCGTCCCTGCTTATAATCCAGATCAACCGCAGATGTCTTCGGCTGCAGCGCAAGTTACTGATGCCGCTCCGCCACATACGAGTCAAACTGAGGAAGGTATTCTGAACATTCCACATATCTTTCTTAAGTCGAAATCTTCGATCGAGTTAAGTTCTAACAGTTTTCTCATTCTTTGTCTAGTGATTGATGCCGCACCTACCATGCCTCCTGCTACTCAAGAGTTATATCAAACGCAGGAGGCTGTTGCGACCGAAGAAATCACCATGATTACAACTGCTCCTCTTGACGATCTGCAGGGAGGTACAATTATGTTTGACGAGCAGCTAATGGACGAACTCTTTCGTCGTCACGGCGATCCTCTTACTGACCTGCCATCTGTCATGAGTGGAACTGATCCTGCTACAAGTTCATCAATGCTGACCGCTGATGCTCTCAGCGGGGCTCGAGCAGTAACTGAAGAGCAGATGTTCGCTCAAATCGACGCTGAAATGGCAGCAGCGGCTCATGGTGGCAGTTTCGGAGGTGGGATGGCAGCACCTGGACCTGCTCCCCTTAGCATGATATCTCCCAGTGGTACTGTTTTCCTTACCAGCGTGCCCCTTCCACCTTCTGTAATTGATCCTATTCCTCCAACTTCGCCCGCAGGGAGCATTCTTATTAACACGAGCTCGGAGGAGGACGTTGACATAATGCCCTCGCCTGAAGACCAACCACCGAAAAGCAAAGGCTCGAAGAGGAAGACTAGTGGTGGCTCCAGCGGGTATACACCGAGGAGGAAGCCAAGGAAGAAGAAAGATTAATCATGCTTCTCCGATGTATTTTGACTTTCCTTTTGTTGGCTGTGTATAGATGCGGGTTCGGCCCCTACTAGTAGGAATTTTGGAAACTTGTACAAGAACTTCTTTTATAAACGATAGAAATGAAACTTCTCCTTTTTGGCTTCTTTTCTGTCATTGTGTATTTGCCTAAGTGTTTCAATATCTGAAATTCACTTGTGAAGTTTTAGCCTCCGAATGAAGTTCGTTTTTGTTTGCCAAGTTAGGAAACTGTGGACATGACTTATGACCGGGAAGCGAGTTGAATTCTGACGCCGCATCACTTCGATCAATGGTTGATGCTTAAGTTCTGCCCCCAGTCTTGGGGTTGAGTTGTAGACTATTAGTCGACGATCACTTTTTACTTATAACATGTTGAGTCTAGTGTCATCGAACGGACGTCTGGGGCAAGCGGAGATTGGGTAATGCATCCATGCTTGTTTGATTGTCGATGACCATATCCGCACACCGGAGATCCTTATTCGTTTACTGGCGGTTGGTCACGCCGACTTGAGTTTTGGTCATATGTCCGCTATCTGGGGACTTGGAATTGGCATTTGTACTCCGACTCGCTCTCCGGGAGTTTGGAGTTGAAGTTTATACTCCGACTCGCGCTCTGGGAGTTCGGAGTTGATGTTTATACTCCGCTTCGCACTCTGGGAATTCAGAGTTGATGTTTATACTCCGACTCGCGCTCTGGGAGTTCGGAGTTGATGTTTATACTCCGACTCGCGCTCTGGGAGTTCGGAGTTGATGTTTATACTCCGCTTCGCACTCTGGGAATACGGAGTTGATGTTTATACTCCGACTCGCGCTCTGGGAGTTCGGAGTTGATGTTTATACTTCGCTTCGCACTCTGGGAATACGGAGTTGATGTTTATACTCCGACTCGTGCTCTGGGAGTTCGGAGTTGATGTTTATACTCCGCTTCGCACTCTGGGAATACGGAGTTGATGTTTATACTTCGACTCACACTCTGGGAGTTCGGAGTTGATGTTTATACTCCGCTTCGCACTCTGGGAATACGGAGTTGATGTTTATACTCCGACTCACGCTCTGGGAGTTCGGAGTTGATGTATATACTACGCTTCGCACTCTGGAAATACGGAGTTTATGAAGGATTGTCGTGTGTCAATCCTTTTTTGACTTTGATGTGATGGCTTGCCCCGAGCTAGGGTTTCACTTAGCGAGTGATTGGTTGCATCGCAGTCACTCTCTATTTGAATAAATCCCACCGTATGGTGAAACTTAGCTCTCCGTGCATAGTGATGGTCATATGAAGTATTTCAAGTAAATCACAGCTCTGGCTCGAAGAGGTTGCATTTTATTGCTGAAATAAGAAAGTATGGCAAAGTCAGTTGCCTTATTACAAGTTCTAATTTCGAAATGCATAAACAAATTGCAGAAAAGGAAAGTAAACTAAATGGATAAAAATAGCCTGTCAGGTGTAATAGCGGCGAAGGCTCTCGCTATTCCAAGCTCTTGGCAGGGTAAGACCGTCGACGGTCGATAACTTGAATGTGCCATCTCCGAGACTTCGTTCAATAACATACGGTCCTTCCCATGTCGGCTTCATATGCGAAGGAACCAAATAGATTCTTTTAAGGACGAGATCGCCTAGTTCAAAGGTTCGCGGGCGGACCTTGGCGTTGTACAAGCGGGCGACTCGACTTCGATGTGCAGCTGCCCTCAAATCAGCTTCTTCACGCTTCTCATCTAGTAGGTCAAGAGATTCAGCAAGTAATATAGCATTTGTCTTTGGATCATAGTATGTCACACGATGAGAAGGTACTTCTAGCTCGACCGGAATAACGGCCTCTGAACCGTAAGAAAGAGAGAATGGAGTGTGGCCGGTCGTGGTCTTGTGGGTTGTTCGGTAAGCCCATAGAGCCATAGGAAGTTCATCGACCCACTTGCCCCCGACCTTTTCCAATCGTTTTTGCAGGATGGATTTTATAACTTTATTAACTGCTTCGACCTGTCCGTTTGCCTGAGGGTGTGCAACTGCAGAGAATTTCTTTTAGATGTGAAATCGTTTGTAGAAATCTTTGAATTCAGCACTGTCGAATTTGGTTCCGTTGTTCGTAATAATGGTGTGTGGGAGACCGAATCGACAGATGATGTTACGAACCACAAAGTTGATTACTTTCTTCGTTGTAAAGGTAGCGAGAGCTTCGGCTTCAGCCCACTTTGTAAAGTAATCAACTGCGACGATGGCGTACTTCGCACCCCCTTTTGCCAGAAGTAGAGCACCGATGATGTTGATGCCCCACATTGCGAACGACCACGGGCTGACCATTTGCGTTATCTCGGTAGGAGGAGCTCTAGGAATTCAGGCATATTTCTGGCACCTATCACATTTCTTTGCATAGTCCAACGCATCATGATTCACAGTAGGCCAGTAGTATCCGTAGCGAAGTATTTTCTTGGCAAGTGATTGCCCTCCGGTGTGATCGCCACATTCCCCTTCGTGCACATCGCGCAATACTTGTTTAATTTCGTCGTGAGCGATACACCGGAGTAGGGGAACTGAGTACCCTCTTCGGTACATGAGTCCATTCTGGATGGTAAATCGGGAGGCCTTCCGATGGACTTGTCTCTTTTCACTCCTGCGCTCTGGCAGGGTTCAGTGCTCAATGTGATTTCTGAGTGGAGTCATCCATGAATCCTTTTCGGGAATGGTTTCGCATACCCGGTTTATCTCTGTCCGGTCGATACTTGGGGAAGATAGCGTTTCTACGGGAACTAGTCCCATTTGCTGAGCTTCACTTGTGCTGGCTAGCTTTGCCAATGAGTCGGCCTTTTGGTTGCGCTCCCGAGGTATGCAATAGATGGCGTAGTAATCAAACTGATTCAATGCTTCCTGAACTCGAGCTAAGTAAGCAGATAACCTTCGATCTCTTGCCTGATACTCTCCCCATACTTGACACACCACCAATTGTGAATCACAATAAATTTCCACAGCGATAATTTTCAGATCTCTGGCGAGTTTCAATCCAGCTAAGAGGGCTTCGTATTCAGCTTCATTATTAGTCCCATGAAAATTGAATTTCACAACATAGCATATGGATCGGCCTTCGGGGGTTTCGAGTACAACACCAGCGCCCGAACATCGGTCGTTTGATGCACCATCTGTATACAGCTTCCAGACGTATTCGGGGGATTTACTGGTTTCGGGCGAGTCCTCTGGAATGGTAAATTCAACTATGAAATCAGCGAGGACTTGTCCTTGGATTGCTCGTCTTGGAGTGTAAGTAATATCAAACTGACTCAGTTCGATGTTCCACTTGAGTAACCTACCAGACGTCTCAGGCCGCGAAAGGACCTGTCGTAACGGCTGGTCGGTGTAAACAACAATGGGGTATGCTTGGAAATACGGTTGGAGTTTTCTTGATGCGATTACAAGGAAATAAGCCAACATTTCTAGCTTCGGATAGTTCCTTTCAGCCTTAGTCAATCGTTTGCTGACGTAGTACACTGGCCTCTGTATCCCGTCTTCTTCTCGAACCATGGCAGCGCTGATAGCGTTTTCTGATATCGCCAAGTATGCATACAACTTCTCATGATCAATAGGCTTTGACAGTATTGGTGGTGTGGATAGATGTTGAACTAGTGCTTGGAAAGCGTCTTCACACTCCATGGTCCATTCAAAGTTTCGTTTCCCTTTTCGGATCAGATCGAAGAAGGGAATGCATTTGTCAGTGGACTTTGAAATGAACCCGCTCAATGCCGCTACTTTTTCGTTGAGGCTCTGGACTTGCTTTATAGTTTTGGGAGTTTCAAGATTTCTGATTGCCCAAATCTTTTCGGGATTGGCTTCGATTCCCCGAGCGTTAACGATGAACCCAAGGAACTTTCCGGATGCAACTCCAAAGTGACATTTCAGTGGGTTGAGCTTCATCTTGTATTCCCGAAGTATGTTGAACATAGTTTCCAGGTCTTTTACATGGTCGGTGGAGAGTCGTGACTTCACAAGCATGTCGTCTACATATACTTCCATTGTTTTCCCGATTTGATTAGCAAACATCCGATTGACCAATCGTTGGTAAGTAGCCCCGGCGTTCTTGAGTCCGAACGGCATAACCTTGTAACAGTAAAGTCCCAGATTGGTTACTAAGCTGGTATGTTCTTGATCGGGTAAATGCATCGGTATCTGATTGTAGCCAGAATACGCGTTCATGAAGGATAAGAGTTCATGCCCGGCTGTCGAATCTACTAGCTGATCAATTCTGGGAAGTGGGAAGCTGTCTTTGGGACATGCTTTATTCAGATCGGAATAATCGAAACATGTTCTCCACTTCCCGTTCGGCTTTCGGACGAGCATGGGATTCGACACCCATTCAGGATATAGCGCATCTCGAATGAATCCGTTCGCTTCAAGCTTTTCTACTTCTTCTTTAAGGGCGGCAGATCTCTCTGGATCCATACCGCGCCTTTTTTGCTTGACCGGGACATGCTGCGGGTCAATGTTCTGAGTGTGGCTCGCGATGTCCGGCGGGATCCCACACATATCAGAATGTGTCCAGGCAAATACGTCAAGATTTGCCCACAGAAATTCAACCAATTCCTCCTGAGTTTGCTGGCTTAGCTGAGATCCAATCTTTATCATTTTTGAATCATCGTTATTGTCAATTGGGACATCAATCGTCAGTTCGGCTGGGGATGCTTGACTCTCTTTAGATTCTCCTTTGTCTTCAGTTTCTCTTGGGTCAAGATCCTTGAGGAATTGGCTGGGGTGCCCGGGCCTGGGCCCGGGCGTTAATTGTCAATTATCGGTTGAACGGGCGCAGAGAGATTCCTCCACGCCCTTTCCTTTTTCCTTTCGCTGCGCCTCCCGCAGCTCAGCAACATAGCAGGCTCTGGCAGCAGCCTGATCTCCATGAATGATTCCTATTCCATGATCAGTAGGAAACTTTAAAGTCAAACACCATGGGGCGATGGCTACCCTGAATTCAGCGAGGGTCGGTCGGCCCAAGAAAGCATTGTAAGGGGAGTCTATGTCCAAAACAATGAACTGCAACATCTGTACTCTCCGATGTTCTCCAACTCCCAACTCTACTGGCAGTTCCACCATTCCTGTGGGTATAGTTGCACTTCCGTTGAAACCATGGACTCGGGATTGACAAGGCTTCAAGTCCGTGGCTTCCATTTTCATTTGATCATAAGCTCGTTTGAACAAAATATTCACAGAGCTCCCATTGTCAACTAAGATCCTCTTTATCCAAGCGGGACCTACTTGTGCTGAGATGACCAGTGGATCAATAGTGGGGGCTTCGACTTTATCAGCGTCTCTGTTCCTAAACACGATGTCATCTGTCATCGTCTTCTGTTGCTTGGCCGGAGCTCCTTCATCAAGGTTACTGCAACACTCGAAGTCCGCATGCTTGATAGAACTGGCATACGACTCCATTTCCATCCAGCTTCGATCTGCTGGGTGAGGACCACCACTTATCGTATTGATAACCAACCTTTCGCTTGTACGAGCGGGTTCCTCCTATCTTTCCTGATTCGGCGCACGATTCTGATTTGATGGGCCCGCACCACCAAACTGCGGCGCCCGCACATACTGATCTAGCTTCCGCTCACGTATCAGATTTTCAATGAGGTCTTGTAAGTGACGACACTCATTGGTGTTGTGGCCATAACTCTCATGGAATCTATAGAATTTTCCTGTTTGGATTTGTCTCTCAGTTGGCGGTTTTGGGGCAGGTTTCTTGTACTGCATGGTGTTGCAGGTCTGCAAATACACATTTTCCAATGACGTGTTCAATGGAGTGTAATTATCGTACATGGAAGCTATACGCCGTGGACCACGATTCTGATCGCGTTTTTTGTTCTGATTTCCATTATCTCTCTGCTGACTCTGTTTATTTTGTATGTTCAACTGAATTTTCCCAGAACTATCTCTGGATTGTTTAATAGCGATGTTACTTTGTATTCCTTCGATGTTGGGCCCTGCGTCATCCTGCTTCCTAGACTATTTTGCATCCTCCCTTCTCAGAAATTGGGCTACCTTGGAATAGAAACGGTCCAATGACGCAGGTGGTTTCCCAGCTAACCAATTTCCGAACTTAGAATCAGCGTCAATCCCCTTAGTCAGCGCCATCAGGATAGAGTTATCATTGGAATTGCTTATTTCTGCACACGCAGCATGAAATCGCTCCAAGTAACGTCTAAGTGTTTCTCCGGGAGCTTGCGTAACACTAGACAGAGTGTTAACGTCCTTAGGCCTCGCCATGTGCATACGGAATTGCTCGACAAACTTGGTGGCCATCTGGTCAATGTTAGAGATGGATCGCGGTGGAAAACGAGTGAACCACATGGTAGCGATGCCCCTAGGGAAATGGGGAAACTACGGCACTTTACTGCATCATCAGCTCTAGTAGCATTCATCAGCCATTCGTATTTCAGGACGTGTTGATTGGGATCATAACTTCCTTCATAAACTCGCAAAGCTGGCATCCTGAAGTGCCGAGGTGGTTCAGCATATAAAACGTCATCGGTGAAAGGGGTATGACTTCGGGAGATTCCCCAGTCGTCATTAGAGAGACCCTGACTTTCACGGATCATTTGGCGGATCATCGCTGGTATATCCGGTGTTCGGATACTTGGAGCATGTTGTGCCAAGGTGTGGTCGGGTTCCACAGTGCGAGTCTGGACCGGACGCGGTCGACGGTCCGTGCCTCGCCTCCTTGGTTCGACATCCTTAGGGACATAAGGCTCAAGAGTCTGCTCTCGTTGGCTACGTTGAGGGTCAGCTTGGTTTATAGCATCACCTCCCCATTCGGTAGTGGTGGTAGTAGCAATCTTGCCGGTCACATGATAAGGAGCAGTTCCTCCTCGAGTTGAAGGTTCCGTGCGGAGACTAGTGGATGGTCCAACTCTAGGTTGCCCAAGGTTCGAAGCAGGTTGGTGTCTCGTGGCTTGGGTGTAGCTTACACCTAGCCGTGGACGTGTGGATCTGGTTTGGCCATCGGAGGAGGCTGAACTTTCTACGGAAGAGTGAGAACCTTGGTCTCTTCTGGATCTTCTTCCCCTTTGGTGATTTAGCTGGTTAGTCAACTCCGTGTTGGCGCGTAGTTGTTCGGTTAGCTGCTGCCGACTTTGGGTCAACTCTTGAAGCAACGCCTGGAATTCTTGTCTAGTGATTGGACCTGACGGATCTGAAGGTCCTGCAGCATTTTGGTTGGATGGAGGTGATTGCACGGGATTTTGTCGATCCCGTGCTCCTTGATCAGCAGCTGTAGAAGTGGTACGTGTGCTCACCATAATGAATTGATGAAGTCCTTTCCTAGATCTGATTGCAAATCTGAATAGAATGGAAGGGCTTCCAAGTTTTAGATCTAGATCTTCTTCTTAGATTTATGCAATCCAATATAGATAGGAGATCCAAAGAGCAGGAAAAAAATTGGTTTTCTTAGTGAAAGCACCAAAGTGTTTGTACCAAAATTGGGCACAACACTCTTCGGAAGTTTTTGAAGAGATAAAGTGAAGAAATTAAATGGAAAAAGAGGAATTATCTAACAAAAACTCCAAATTTCAAAAATGAGAATAATTAAAATGCAGGGAGACACAAGAATTTAGAGTGGTTTGGCATATTGCCTACGTCCACTATGAAGTAGTTTGCTTTATTGATCTTCCTTTGATGTTTACAATTGATTTCAACAAACTACAGCGAATTACAATGATTTGCAGTAATGAAATTTGTTGGTAGCAGCAGCAATGGAGTTCAGATCTGGATCTGGTGGAGTCCGGGCGTTGGAGATCTCAAAGAGGAAGAAGAACCCCTTTTCTGTTGGCTTTGGGGGTCTATTTATAGGTGTAGGAGGCTGATATTTCGCTCAGATCTCGGGAGGCCCTCTCTGGCACGTGACCAGGCCCGCACGCCCAAGCCCGTAAAGTTTCGGTCCGATCCGTGATCGACACGAACAGATTTCGACTCGATCAAGATTTCATCCAATGGAGTCGAAATTTGGCGTGGACATTCTTTAGCATGCACGTAGTCTTCTGTGAAAATTTCATAGCATTTGGACTTGTAGATTAGGAGATATAGTCGATATGAAATGCGATTCTCGGTGGCTGTTTGGTTCGACTCGGTTACGAATCAGCCCAGTTCGTATCGATGCGAGTCCCTTCGTTCGTATCGATGACTATGCTTTTGTTCACCTCGATTTCCATGCTCTGTTATGTGGATGTGAAGTAGATCGAGTCGGAGCGTGGTACGTAGAGGAGCGAGTCAAAGAGTGATTCGGTGTTGGAGTCGAAGCGGAGAAGGCGAAGCGAGTCGAGGTAGGCAAACGGAGCGAGTCGAAGTAGGCAAACGGAGCGAGTCGAAGTAGGAACACGGAGCGAGTCGAAGTAGGCACTTCTGAGTATTTGCGAAGTGAGTCGAAGCAATTACTGCTGATGGTTGCGAAGCGAGTCGAAGGAAGCGAGTCGAAGTGGTCGCTTCTGAGTGTTGCGAAGCGAGTCGAAGGAAGCGATTCGAAGTGGTCGCTTCTGAGTGTTGCGAAGTGAGTCAAAGTTGGCATCTGAGGGATGTGGAGCGAGTCGAAGGGAGCGAGTCGAATGGCAATTGATTTTCGTCCAATTTTGTATCGTTCATAACTCGAGCATACGAACTCGGATTGACTTGAGATTTGGAATGTTGGCTCTCATGGATTAGCTTGTCATGTCCTACCAATTTTGGCTTGATCCGGACTTGGACAAAATTCGTCAATATTCATAGTGAGTCTGTGTATAACTGATCTCTAGGACGGGCCGTCATTGATTACTAATAAATACCTTGGTGTCACGGCCTTGCCAAAAGGCGGGATAACAGTTTTAATCAAATAGTTAGAACTACATAGGAATCTCTATCCATGGATAATCATGAAATGACTATTAAGTTATTAAGTAGTAAAGATATAAATCCTTATAGACAGACACACAAATTCATACATAGAAGATTTGTGCAAATTGCTTTAAAACCCCTAACTTTGGAAAGGTTGCCTAAAATTTTTATAATGGCTTTAGGAGATGGTAGGAAGCATGCCACGGTGAACTGTTTATTGTTGGGATGGAAGAATATAGAGTTTATTTATGATTTTGACTTCCAACCTTTATCATTATATACACTAGGTTTATTGGCTATGATGGAAATTAGATATACATTAATAGATAGAATTGGATTAAATTAGAGACATGATGCAGGGTTAGTTAAATTTTTGGATCAATTGGAACAAGGTGAGCAGTCGAGTCACTTGTATCATTACTCCAAGGATCAAAAAGGATATCAGATGGATGTAGTTTCTTCCCTCATATGATTTTGGAATTTCCTTTATCCCATAAAGGGGAACCTTCTTGCGGATGCATTGAGTAGGAAGCATGCCACGATGAACTATTTGTTGTTGGAATGGAAGAATATAGAGTTTATTTATGATTTTGACTTCCAACCTTTATCAGAATATACACTAGGTTTATTGGCTGTGATGGAAGTTAGATCAACATTATGGATAGAATTGGATTAAATCAGAGACATGATGCAGGGTTAGTTAAAATTTTGGATCAATTGGAATGATGTGAGAAGTCGAGTCATTTGGATCATTACTCCAAGGATCAAAAAGGAAATCTTAGGTGTGATGGTAAGTTGTGTATGCCTCAGGTCAAGGAATTGGTAGAAAAAGTTTTAAAGGAGTGTCGCCATTCTAGGACAATTGTTCATCCGGGTATAGAAAAATGTATAGGGGTACAAAGAAAACTTTCAACTGGCTAAGAATAAAGATGCATGCGTTAGAGTTTATGGCTAAGCGCTTAACGTGCCAAAGGGTAAAAATTAAGCAAAAAAAGCCAGGTGGGATATTACTCCTGTTAGAGGTTCAATGGTGGAAATGGAAGAATGTATATATGGATTTTATTGGCCGACTACTTAAAAGCAAAAGAGGTAATGAGAGTATTTGAGTTGTTATGGACTGCATAACCAAGAATGCACACTTCATCCCAATAAAGAGCACTAGGATAGTAGGGACATTGGTGACATTGTATATAAAGGAAATAGTTTTGCTACATGGAATTCCAGTTAACATAGTAAGTGATCGAGATCCACTCTTTACGAGTGAATTCTGGAGAAGTTTAGAAGATGTTCTAGGAACGTAACTGAAGTTTTGTACACTATATCACCCTTAGACAGACCGACATATAGAAAGGGTGAATCGAGTTTTATAAGGTCTACTTAAGGCTTGTTTAGTTGATTTTGAAGGAGCTTGGGAGGACCATTTACCATTGATTGAATTTGCATATAATTACAGTTACCAAGCTAGTATTGTTATGGCACCATATGAGACATTGTACAGAAAGCCGTGTATGTCACCCTTATATTGGGAGTCGAAATATAATATAATTCTTGGACCGAAGATGATAAAGGATACTTTAGAGAAGGTGGAGCTGATAAGCAAAATAACGAAGGCAGCATAGGATCGACAAAAGTCATATGCCAATAAAAGGAGGACGGATTTAGTGTTTACGGTTAGAGATTCGGTATTTGTGAAAGTTCCACCATTGAAAAGAGTTACAAGATTTGGTATTCGAGAAAATTAGCATCAAGGTTTGTTGATCCTTTCCCGATATTGGAGCGTATTAATAGTCTAACTTATAGGGTGGAACTCCTTGAGAAGATGGAAGGTTTCCACAATGTGTTTCATGTATCGCATCTGCAAAAATGTATGCATGATTCAACTATTATTATTGAGCCAAGCCAGTTGGAGGATGTGGAGTTGAAGCTTGAACCAAGTTCATCCCGTGATCTAGCCTATATTATCGAGCAAGGAGTGAAGCGGCTTAGAAAAAAGGTACTGAAGTTGGTAGTAGTATAGGAGGGGAACCACTCGACGGAGAGCACATAGGAGTCTGAGGAGTATATGAGGCCTTCTCATCCTGATCTCTTTACTGGTATATTCTTTGATTTTGTTTTGTTTCCTTAGAATCTTGGTTTTGATGTTTAGGATTTGGTTGCTTTTTGGTTGAAAAATTAGTATAAACCGTTAGGATAGTTGAACACTTGACCCATGATATGATGCGTGACATTGCATTCATATAGATTTCATATATGCTGATATACTAGGATTGTGTTGCATCATGCCTATATGTCATCTATACTGCATACATGCAGGAGGCCGACTAGATCAGGATGCCAACTACCCAATTGCATTCTTGCATTTAGTCAAGTTTTATAGGACATGATGTTCATTCGTATCTGCTCATTTATAAGTTATGTATGTATTGATGTGATTGAAACTAAATGGTTATTGTTAATAGTTTGACTTGGATGTTATGTTCACAATTTCGGGGACAAAATCCCTTTTTAAAGGGGAGAGTAATAACCCATATTTTCTTGGTAATTTAAAATAATGAAATAAATTAAATAGTTTTGACCGAAGGCCAAAATCATCATTTTTTCAAACTTCTGGCTTTGAGAATGAAAATGGTACCATTGCAATCGTCTTTTTTTATGTGCACCATATATTTATTTGTCTTAACCGCAGTCTAGATATGTGAGATATCACGGTTTTTATGTTTCAAAATTTTAAATTAAAATTTGGGCTAATTCAACCTAACTTGAATATATACTTTACTAAGGCTATAAATATTGATTGGTTTCTCCCATTTGAAAAATTAAATCATTTTTGTATGTACTTTTCTTACCTTCTTCTTCCTCTTTTATTAGATAACCCTCTTCACTAAAATTCAAATTTCCATCTCAATTCTCATAAAGATTCAACCACGAATCAAAAAGCAAGGAAAGGGCTCTAATCTAATGCTAAGTAGAGTCGTGAATTCATGGGTTTGGAGTGAGGGCCAATTCTGGATAGCAAGTGATTTGGAGATTCTTTAATCTATATGAGTGGTTTTCAAATAATTTGTTATATAATTTATTCATTCTCTATAGTTTTAAGATATAGGTTTAGGAATAGAAATTGGATTTATATAAATGATTTCTAACATTTTATGGTAAATATAAATAATAAAATTTAAAATTAAAGTGGGATTTAATCATATAATCAGTGAAAAGTTATAGTTTTACGATGTTTGGATAAACAATGAAGAATTGAATTATATAGAAATGATATGAAGCTTATAAATCCATGAACTATTATAAACTAAGGTTTGGAATAATAGTTTTTATAGACCAGAGAATATAAATTCATAATTAAGTAAATATATATATATGTATGTATGTATGTATATGTTATGTATACTTGAATATGAGAAAAGAAAGGCGTTAGAAATGAGTTTTGAGGAATATCTGAATATAAATAATATTTGCTATGTTAAACCTATATAAAAACTTTATAAAATATTTCCACAGGATTGTCTATGCATTTCAGAGAATATATATATAATTGGATTTAATAGGGTATGTATCGTGATACTTTAAGATATGTCGAAAATCTATGTTTTTGCACTATGAAATGAATTATATCGATACATACACACACATATATGTTTATATAATATGTATAGAAACTATATAAAAATATTTGTAAAACTTTACCTACTCTAATTGCAAACAGAAACAGGTAATTAGAGAATAAGTACGTAATGAAATAAAATGCAGTAGGGTAAATAACGCTAGGAATTTTTATACTGGTTCGGGTTGACCAATCCTACATCCAGTCCTGTACTACATCGTACAAAATTTCACTACCACAACTTACTTTCCATAGGTGGCAAGAACACCTTTAAAATCTTTATTTTATGGGCTACAAGATGCACCCTCTTGATTTACGGGCTATAAGAACATCCTCTTGATTTCATAGGCTACAAGAACACCTTTTTCTCTATACAAACAACAATAGAGTATGGCAAGTTGTTGTATCTTCAATACAAATTCTTGCAGATTTGGTACAATGATCCAATAGACCTCCAATTGCAATATATCTTTGAATTCTTTGAGGAATAGGATGAAATAAGAGAGAGAGAATGATATGAATTCATGTATAAACTCTTTGATATTGTGTGATTTGCAAAACAGTGAAGAATTGGAGTAAAATAGTATTGATTTGCAAGGAGAATGGAAGAGTATGCAATGGAATTTTCTTACAAAAGTATGGAAGAGAAAGAGTATGAGAAAGAGGAGAGAATTGATTGGAAAATTCATTTTCCGAAGGCTTTTCAGTTGAGGTCAATGGTTGATGATCTTCAAGTATAATTGCCATGGGGTATTTAACAAGAAATTCTAAGACTCAACTAACTAATCATCACTTCAAACACCACTGTCCTTTCACCATTCTTCTTCAATCCATTTTGTTCTTCTATTGCTTTGATTAACCTTCATATATAATCCATTTTCTTCCACTGAGTTCATGTTTATCTTTGTAAATCTCTCAAAAATATATATCTGAAATAACTACACAACTCGGTGGTGCATTAGTAGTAATATTCATATGGTTGTTGTCATCAAAATTAATACCTAAGGTATTAAGTCTCTCCCTTTTTGATGATGACAACCATATAAATATTTGATAGATAAAATGTAACGACCCATTTTTTTGACCATCGAAAGTCAACACCAAACACTACCACCATGTTCAAATGTCGCACATCCAGTCGACAAAATGGAAGATTATTAGGGTAAAGAAAAAAAGAAGAACAGAGAACAGAGAAACGGAATCTCACAGCGAAATCGACAACATATAATATAACAAGGACAATAGAAACTATCATTTAAAAAAATACAGAGTATATCAGAGTTAAAAACAAACCTTATCAGCTGGACAGTTATAAAATCTTGAGCTTACAAATGCCGATAGGTATATTATATAATACATCGGAAAATAAAATACTACGATAGGTGAATCTTTAGCTCCCATCCACGATCTCCAAAACTTCAAAGACAACCTGAGGAAAATACTCAGTCTGACTCAGGCATTATAAATAAATAACACCCTGATCAGTCTGGAAATACCAGCGTGAGGTAACTCGAATAATGAAGATCATATAAAAGTTCTGTGAGACCACGCCGCTAACGCGAAATGGGTTTTTACCTTACAAGAATAACATCCATATAGGCAAGACCAGAAATAAATATCAGGAAACAAATCCAAATATGAATGAACATAAATAATATTAAACCAGACTTGAAAGAATGGAAATAAAGCAAGTAAAATCCAAACTGGACAGAATGGATAGAACAAGGAAAACAGTCCAACTTGTTAGAGCGGACTAAATAAGGTAACAGTCCAAACTCGATAAGATGGGCTAAATAAGGTAACAGTCTAACTTGATAGAGCGGACTAAACAAAGTAACAGTCCAACTTGATAGAGCGGACTAAATTTCGAATCAAATAAGGAAAGGAAATTTTCCAACAAATGACTAGGATGTTGTACCCCCTTGAAGTATACCTCTAGTAATATACTTCTAAGAAGCTCATTTACTCAGTGACGCTTCTCGGACAATACCAAGCTGGACCCCGCCAAACCTTACCGAGTATCCGAATATTTCCACATCTAAGTGCACAACCGAATCCAAACTAGATGAGATGTGGAAATACCCTAATGGAAGCAACCCCACATAACTTGGCTTCCTCTTGCGCTTTTGGTTTAGTCATTTCCGATAAAGGATAGCAACGCTCAACGGAGCAATAAATAGTCTTAGAATGGCGATAATAAAGTAGCTGAAGTAACCGATAGCTGAGATACCAACTATCGTGGATATAAACGATCGTATATGGAAACTAAGTCGTGTATACTTATCACCACTCACTGAATTCAAACCTGTACTTTTTCTTGGTAATAATAATACTGGACAAGTCAAGGTAGTGTTACCTCAAAGTCATATCCAATGATTATTCTTAACTTTTGAAATAGGAAAAAGTTGACTTCTTCGATGTTTAGTGCTAATTATACAAATAAATCGTTTCCATATAAGTGATTCGCTTTAAGGAAATAATT
Organism: Allium fistulosum; assembly: GCA_030737815.1. Taxonomy (NCBI): domain Eukaryota; kingdom Viridiplantae; phylum Streptophyta; class Magnoliopsida; order Asparagales; family Amaryllidaceae; genus Allium; species Allium fistulosum. The sequence continues at coordinate 1,034,713,670 of CM060902.1, read as the reverse complement.
TATTTCCATAAACGAATCAAACTTTTACTTTTAAAAACGAACAGAACTTGTGCTTGATTCCCATATTGGTAAAACATTTTTAGAATTAGTTCCTGATTGTTAAAATGTTAAGAGAATAATTTTTTTCCAAGTGTGCGACCCCGAAGGCCTAAACCAACACCAGACCTGTAAGACCCACCTTTTTGGACGGTTTAAATCGACAATAAACCACACATGTCAGCTCAAACCATTCAAAAGGGAGGATTGTCAATGGGGTAAATAAGAAAATAAGAGAAAAGAAGGAAAAACAAAACACAGAATCTCACAGCGGAATGACAAAATATAATACTCAAATAAACAGTTCATGAAGCTGTTTTATAATATACATTTGATTACACAAATTTTACAACAATTAGAGTACAAACAATGACATACCAAAAATGATGCAGCGGAAAATTACTAATAATATAATATACCAAACCCCGTCTTCATCCTCCAGAAATAAAGTCTTCAACACTGAAATGCTCAGGCTGACCTGAGCGTAATGAAAAGACAAAACACCCGAGTTGGAACTCAAAGGTCTTATGTAAGTTAAATCAACAATAAGTAAATATGAGTGTAATGGCTTCAGAGATGTTTACGGGATTTTACTTCTCCTATCCACTGTATAACGTGCGTGAAATAACTTAAGAGATGTTTCGTGATTTTCCATCTCCTAAGGATCCATAACTATATATATGTAGTAAAATACGCTATATATATGTAGTGTCTATCAGTAAAGTAAAGTATTAAAATAGCGTTAAGGCGTTACCCATATCCCCTTTAACACATTTTTATATAAGGATCGTAGTCTATATAGTACTGTAAACTCCACCATAAACTGGTGGGCTATCAGGGAGCACTCCATAGGTACGACACAAACCAAAATCGTAGTGGGCTCGATAAGGCATATGACAAGGCACGCGAGGCAATGCCCAGGGAAGGATTCTACCATTTTGCACGCCCGGACTGGTGGTAACGCATAGCAGCTACTACCGCCCACCTCAAGACACACTCCCACAATCAAATCGAGGGTGGCCACCAATCAATCACAAAGTAACAGATATGGTATCGAAGAAGCGTGTCTAATAGGAGGAGCGACCTCACTTGGCCTGGGATAGCTTCTGTTTTAGTCATATCAAGCTGACCTGAAGGTCAGGGCTGCATTCTTACCTCATACCAATAGCGTTCGCCAAACCATCCTACTTCGTTTTGGATTCTCCACCACATACATGGTTGTTAAAGTGGTTTCGAAATTGGCAGAGAGTATGACAATATCGGACCCCGGTCTTTTTAATAACCAACCGATTATTTCACACCGTGGTCATTTTAAAAAAAATCAAAAAACAGTTTATACCTTCATATCAAGATATCCATATACTTATTCCAAAAGTATAAATAAATTCATATATACCGAGGAAGATTTTCTTTCAATCAATTTCGAAAATAATTTATAAATCTCTCTTAAACCATTTATAAACTATTTATATGCTTTAGAACCATTTTGTAAAACTATTTATAAATTCCAAAACAGTTTACAACTCTTCCCCTTTTCATAAACCTCTATGCAAATTCCTTTAAAATGCTTCCAAATCCCTTTATACAAGTTCTTTTATAAAACCCTTTATAAAATCCTTTAAAACCCTTATAAACTCCTTTATAAAACCATTATAAAATCCTTTATAAAAATATTTTATAAAATCCTTTTATAAAATCCATTATAAAATCTCTTACAAAACTTTTATAAATTCCTTACAAAACCTCTTAAATTTTTATTTATTAAAGTTATTATAAAATCTATATTTATTATGTTAAACTGAATTTAAATAAACCTCCTAAAACTACATTAAATATTTTATTAAATTAAATTTTACATAAATCTCTTAAGACTATATTAAATATTTTATTAAATTAAAATTTAAACCATTTAAAATATATTTTTAAAACTAAATAAAATTATAAGTAAAAATATTAAATTTACTTTTTAAACCATATATTAACTTATAATTTGAAGCTTTAAAACATATAAAATAAATTATTTTTCGAATATAAATTTTTAAATAAAATCATTTAATTAAATTTAAAAATCAAATTTAAAAATCAAACATACTTTACCATTTAGAAAATAATTTTAAACCAACAAACGGTGTCCGTATATAATTTTCTACCCTATGGTCAAGTGATAGGGTATGTATTATTTCAACCCAAAATAGTTAAATTTTCCGGGTATATATCATTTCAACCTGTATCCCGAATCAATAATTTCCAAATCAATAAAATCGCTCGGGTATGTATCATTTCAACCCATAACGATTTTCCTTAATCTATAAGATCATTCGGGTATGTTTCATTTCGACCCATAGTGATAACAGAGATATAAAATCTAATCATCCAAAATGTCAACAAATAACTTCCATCACAATCAACATCCAAATCAGCGAATAAATCACAACAATTAACTAGTTATCACTATCAGGTATTTAACTAACAATTTAAATTCAATATGAATTCAAATTAAATTTAAATGACAATTTAAATTACCATACAACAATCAATAATCATAAACTTAATTCAACTAACATAAGAAGGTTTAGTATTGCGTGAGTGGGTTAAATCACTCACATTTGATTAGAAGTTTGAAAATTTAAATTTAAAAATTAAAATAAAGCAGGGGCAATATGGTAATTTCGTTCACCTTCCAGAAACTGAAGCAGATGCACGACTCGATCGAACCCTACAACCAACTTACAATTGCCGATCAACACTCCACGCTACATGCCACCACAGTCGTCGCCACCCAGATCTGACTTCGCCTCCATGATCGCCTCCTCCAGCCGCCTCGTCTCCCACCGTGCGCGACCCCCAGGCCCACCACAGACACCAGCACCGCCGCCCCCCTAAGTCGCCGATCGTGGCAAATCTAGGTGCCTCTGACATGAACAAACCGCATGGATAAGCTCTACATCATCCCCTCTACCAGCAGCAACTTCCCGATCGTCGAATGGTCAACGATCCACCGTTGAAAACAAAACCCTAATATGGACGATCGAAATTTCTTCGCCAAATTCTGGCCAAACCGAGACTCAAATGCAAAAACGAACAACAGACGGAGATTACTTTCATCGAGAGCTTCACATCAATATAAAATTCGATAGTGTTTGAGGAGTCTGAATTTTGGAGTTTGATTTGAAATCGGAGATTTAGGGTTTTGAGCTGCCATTGAGAAGGAGCAGATGAAAATAGCAGTACGTACAGAAATAAAATAAAAGACTGCTAGGATTTTAGGAAAAATCTATTTATATAGACAGAGATGGATGGGAATGGATGGCACAGATCGAATGGGTCGAAACGATAACAATGACCCGAAAAGACCGTTTCGTTCCCGAAACGAAAATAGGTCATCAAATATATTGATATATATGTTTTCGATATTTTTAAACTCAATGAAACTAGTTTCAAACCCTAATTCCATTGCATATAGAAGTTAGCTTTTAAAATCAAATTATATTCATTTTAATTTCTTTAATTGATTTCTACGCGTTTCGAGCCCGCACGATCAAACAATAAGTTTGATCGCTACGAAACTTGAAATCTTAGAATAATTCACTATTATGGATCCGATGAAACTGGTTTCGTCGAAATCCAAGATAGTCCCCAAAGACACAATTTTACACATTAGTTAAATAAATAAATTTAAAATCAATTTAATCACCTTTAAATTCTTGATTAAAAGTTAATAATTTCTATCATTCTTGATTACAAAGGAATTGATAATCTTTTACAATATAGTTTTCCATGTTAAATCCAATATTAAAATATTGCATTAATTTCAGCGTTCAATTACAACTGTAATAAATCCATTCATTATAGTTTATATTTCAAACAAAATCTTTTATTTAGATTTAAATTCTTATATTAAATCACTATTACCTGATGAATCAATTTAACATAAGTTTCCATCTTACTATTCTCGTCACTCAATAGTTAACTTCTTTTACCGTATTAATTGCAATATTTTAATTATATTAATTTTGTTGATTTCCAAATTAATTTCAAACGGATTAAATAATAAAATAATAATTAAAACATTTATTACATATTAGTAATTCAAACACATTTCTAAGTTTATTGTTTACAAACAAAAGCTAATAAATTTACGTACAAATTAATTGATTGAAATTACATTAAAATAGTTGTCAATAACATTCAAACAACATTATTAATCATATTCTAATTATTATTTTCATTAATAAATCATAAATTTTAATTTCTCACAATATTAAAATTCAAAATCTTATTTAATTTAGTAGTTTTAATTATAAAAAATACGGGTCATTACAAGACCGAACACCCAGAAGGTTATCCAACCTAACATCCCAATAATCGAGTTCCAATTCCTTTTTATAATTTTAAACCAATAATTAATCACATTTAAAATCTCTTTTAAATAAACAAATCCATTATCTTTAATAAAATAGATAATTATTTCCAAATACTTTTATAACATTGGCAAATTAACTTTAAATCAGTTGATTAAAGACATTTTATCATATTAGTTAATTTACTTAAATCATTTTTATTAAATCAATTAATTAACTTTAAATATCATTAATTAAAAAGATTTATTAGATTCAAATAATCATTAGTTACTAATGAATACGTCATCTCAAACATCATTTATTAAAATGATAAGTAATTTTCAAATTCCATTAGTTAAGTTCAAATAATCATAAATTAACTGAATTAATTAAATTCAAGCCTCATTAGTCAAAACGAATAATTAAAATATCATTGTTAAAATGATTTATTCAATTATAAAACATCATCAATTAAAATAATTTAACTAAATTCCAAATATCATTAGTTAAGATAATTAAATAAATTTAAAAAAAATCATTAATTAAAATGATTAATAATATTCAAATATCATTATTTAAAATGATTAATTACTTTTAAATATCATTAATTAAAATGATTATTAATTTCAATTATCCTTAATTGAAATAATTAATTAATTGACTAAACTCCATTACCATTAATTAGAATAATTAATTAATTAGTTAAACTCAAATAATCATTATTTAAAACGATTAATTAAGCATAAAACATCATTAGAAAAAATGATTAATTAAATCTAAAGATAAACCAATATTTAATCATTATTTATTAAATTGGTTAATTAATCTCAACATAATTAATTAAAATGATTAATTAATTTAAATTATCATTAATCAAAATGATTAATAAATTTTCAATATTCTTTTTAGCTGAAACACAAGCTCAAGTTCATATAACAAGGTTTTTGGAAATGAAATTGGATAAACGGCGGTATAGCGGAAATCGCTATAACGACATTTAAACTATTAGATGGGATATGAGGATTTTATTCAATTATCATCAATATAACATCATATGAATGTATATAAATAATTTATGGGCGAGAAACCCCCTTTGGGTCCCTCCACAGATTTTTCCTACAAACCAATGGTTATGGATAATATATAGATAATCATATGGGTTTATAACAATCAATTTAATATGTCATCAATTTTCCAAACAGAAATTCAACCAAACAAGCTATCAACAATTTAACTAACATCCAAAAGAAACAAGTTTTGGAATTTTTCATCAAGTAGATTTGGAGTTAATAATTTTTGAAGTTTCGCTCTTTCATTATTTTTTTTGTTTTTCAAACTACTGGAAGGATGAAGCAGTGACAAAAAATGAGAGGGAGAGAGAAAGTGTTCTTTACCAGGTTTTATACATTGCATTTATTTGGTTTCAAAGTAAAAACAAAAAAAATGATTATGTTTTCTTTTCCCATGACAAAAGGACTTCTCGAGCCGTCCAACATGTCCATTCCATCAAATCGTTGTTTAAAATTTGAATTTTGATTTGATTTTACAATGGTTTTTAAATGAATTATTTACGGTAACCCGGTACACAATATTTCGTTCACGAACGAACCACGTGTGACCGAAATAAAAATATAATCGTGCACTAATATGCGACACGATCATAAATCAACAGTGGATTACACAGATTATTTTATTTTTTGAAATTTCCCAAATATCATTGATTGCCGATAAATCATAAAGGAATAATTTCAATATTTTTCCAAATTAAAAATTAGAGAAAATTCATATAAATTAAATTAAAAATACGTTATCAAAAATTAAGTCGTTTTATTACAATTTGATTTTTCTTATTATTTAATATATTCGAACTATTTGCTATTGTAAATAAATTTTCCAAATGATTCACTATTATTATTTATTAATTTAAATGGAGTTAAATAAAATTAGTAAATCCATTTAATTAATATTTAATTCACAATTCAAATATTTAAATTGCCATATATTTGAATTAAAAGTTATTAAATTCCAAAATCCAATTATTTAAAGATTTAAATTAATTAAATATTTAAAATTCAATGACCAAAATTTTGGGTTGTTAGATTCTCCTCCCTTAAATGAATTTCGTCCCTGAAATTCCTAAGGAAGAAAATGTTTCCAAACGCTTAAGTTTAAAATTATTAATCTAAAATGAGTCATTAAAATTATTAACATTTCAAAACAAATTAGCTGAAATAGATTCCAGAATTTCCAAATCTTTTAAATACATTCACCTATACAAACTAATTTATCCCATTTATTCATTTCCAAGTTACAACTCAAAAACCAAATTCTTTAGTTTCTTTAAACCTTTTGCAAAATTCTTTAAAAAATTCTAACTCTTAAATTTTCGGAAAATTTCGCCAGCGTCTCCTTTGCGCGGCTTGATCGGTACAACTACAAATGGCCTCAACGAGCTCCAAACCAATCAAAAGAAAACAAAAGCCAAGTGGCCACCCATATTTGGGGCATAAAATCATCAACCAACAACCATATCTCAATCATATGCAACAAAATACAGAGAATATTCTATAATAAATGATATGCAATCAATAATTTGCAAATGATAAATTTAAATCGAAATACCCGAGTTTTTCAATTCAAAAAATCATTTTCAAATTTCTCAAACGAGAAAAAAATCAAGGATCAGAATCAAAATGACAAGGAGGAAACTCCTCCTAATAAAGTATGGTGAAACTCTAGAATCAAAACTACAGGGAGCGTCCAGTGGTATTCCGGTTACTCCAAAAACATCAACTAGAGTGAACAAATATCATTCCTTTCCAAAAATCTTCAAATATAACTCCCCCTAACTCAATGCACTCCCCTCATCATTTTGCTTGTATATTTATACATTTTCTCGCCCTTTGTCATCAACAGAAAGGGTGAAAAAGAATTGATTAGACACAACTAGACAATATGTATAGAGTTTGTAGATAGAGATATATATATATAAATGTATATAACCAGAACTTATGAGGGGAAACAAAATCAGTACAAAGCATGAAGTAAAATATTAAAAATATTAAAAAAAATTAGAGTTACCAACTTTGCCGATGTCAATATTCTTTTGAATTATATCCAACTCACCATCTTTGTATATAATCTTGGTCGGTATCTATGGATTATATGCTTTGAACATCCACCGTTCGATATCCATAGTTTGGTACCTGAAAAAAATAAAATACATGCATCGGTAGCTTATTTTATTTTTGGGTCCATAGGGCTAAGTTTTAGGAAGCCAAATCCAAGAAGAGTTTGAATGCCTTTTCAAAAAATATTCATCGGATAAATGAATATTATTAATGAAATTATCAATATATTTTTCTTTCTCGTTATTGTCTGACCTTCTAGGGACCCATAAATTAATGAACTTGTTTGCAGATTTGAACTACAATTTTCTAGGTTTTGGTTTGAACTCGGTAGCCTTAACAAATTTAGTATATTGAGTACTATTTTTCTTTAATTTGGCCTTAGGGGTGTATCCAAGTCCTTGTTTATTATTAGTGGGTTTGATGCAGATAACAAATTTTCTAGAATATCCTTCCCTTTGTTAAATTCACCAACATCAGTTTTAATTTTATCAATATCCTTATTACAGTAAAGAATAACATAAACTTGAGATGTTATTTTGTCATTCAGATTAGTGATCTCTAACTTCATTGAAATATTTTCTGATTTTAAGGATTCATTTTCACTTTTTAGTTTTTCAAAACTTTCAATTGTTAAATCCTTTTATCATTACGTCCATTAAGTCATCTAATTTCACCTTCTAAACATTTTTTTCTTCTTCGGTTAGTCATTAAACATTTTTTAATCTATCTACCTCTGCTAAACTATTCTTGTACTCTTCCTAAGAGTTTTATATCCCTTGTACATATCATTTAAGACATTCATAATTTCTTTATTAAAATTCCATATCTGGTCATCCTTTGCCATGAATCGCATGTTGGCATTTTCTATTTCTGAACCACTATCACTTAACGATGTATCTGAATCATCCCATATTGCGTTGAAAGTCTGTTTCCTCTTCTTATTGAAAGTGTTCGAAGAGTACTTTGATTTATTCAGGTTGGGACAGTCTCTTTTCAAATATCGAGTTTATCGCATTCGAAACGCTTAACAAACATTTCCATTTCTGGAATTACTATTGTTATTTTTTTGAAGTTTTTTCATTTTTCAATTGTTGGCATCAAAATTGGCCACCAACACCCAGTTATGTGAAAGCACCAATATCCAGTCATAGATCTTAGATAGTATCTAATGTAGAGAACATAATATGAAGAACAAACAAATTAAAATGAAAGCAAGTAAAAAGAGACAAGATTTATAGTGCTTCGGCTAACTTCGGCCTACGTCCACTCAAGAATAGTCCTTTTTATTATACCATAGTTTTTTTACAGTTACAATTCGAAATCGAAAAATAAAATTGACAGAGTGTAGCCTAGGTTCAACATAAAGAGAAGCAGAAAGAAGATCCTTTTCTTGATGCCATGCCTGCTGTATTTATAGGGGAAGACGTACATGGATTGGGCTGAAATTTCGGCAGAAGAACCTCCAGTCCATGATGACACCATCTAAGAATTCTCAGGCCCATTGGGGCCCATAATAGGGATCAGTAGAGATCCCTATTTTGGTGTCCAAATGGGGTGCGATCAGTTGTGTTGCATATATTCTGATTTCAGCCAATCCATCCAAACTCCTCCAAATGACATGTGATCCCTAAACGAGCTTCTCCATGTTATATTATGTATAGCCTCGAAGTTTCAAGCCAATTGGACTAGTTGAACTCGAGTCATCGATCTATCTTTGTTGCAATATGGTCCGAAGGTTGATTATAGTCGATCCCTATGGAGGGATAGAGACCGACCCCTTTAACTTGCTCCATATGATGTGTGATCCCTATAAGATATTCCACATTTAGTAGTTAGATTGTGCTCCAAGTTTCATCTCTATTGGATGAGTAGAACTTGAGTTATTGCTTGATCTTTGCTTCAATGTGAGTTGCTTGCTGATTCCTGCCGATCCCTACCAAGGGAAGAGTGGTGATCCCTCTGACTTCATATTTTTGAGGTGTGGTCCCTAGGGTAGGCTCCTTAGGGTCCTCATATCATGCTCAAAAAATTTCATATGCATTGGACTAGTGGATCTTGAGATATTAGTTGTTTTTTTTATTGAAATGCACTTGCTCCCTGAAACATACCGATCCCTATGATGAAAGTTGATTTCTGTTGATCCCTCCTTTGCGTCGAACCGTATTCCATACTTCAAACATACTGCCTTGCATATCTATCGATTCCATTCAATCTCGGCTGGTTATTATCTATACTTGATTTCTGGGCCCTAAAATTATCGCTCTGGGCTTCTAGTCTTGATAATCGTGAAGTTTGTTGGGTTAAATCTGCCTACCTACTGCTTTGGCAAAAGGTGGGTTAAAATCAATATTTCAAGAATTTTTTGAAATTCCTGATCATAAACTCAATATCATCATCAGCAGCAGCATTAACATCATCTGGTTCATCACTGTCGTTTGTAGCGTTGAGTGTTAGCAATTTCTTCTCATTTGTCTGATTCTCTTTTCTAACCTGCAACTTTACTTCATAGGACATTGGATTACCAATTAAATCTTCTATTTTCATAGGACTAATATCATTGGCTTCTTCAATTTCCAGAGTCTTCTGATCTCATTCACTAGAAAGTGAATTCAAGATCTTTCTGACTTGGTTATCTTCAGTAATTTTCTTTCCTAATGATATTAATGCATGCACTATATCCTAAAAATCTAGAATACATATCAGAAATAGACTCATTTGGTTCCATTTGAAAAAGTTGAAACTGGTTAGTTATCATAGATATCATAGTTTGTTTTACTTTACTCATGCCCTCATGTGGGACTTGCAATGTTTTCCAAATTTTATATGCAGACTTACAAATATACACTTGATTAAATTTATTTCTAACTAAGGAGCAAAATAAAATGTTCATGGCCTTTGAGTTATAGAGTGCTTGTGTCTTTTGGTCTAGTGTCCATGGTGAATAGTTTAGTATCCATTGTGAATAGTTCACTTGGACCTCAACGTACTCTATTTGGGTAATGTTCCAAATATCTAAACCATTAGGCTGCAAATAAAATTTATCCTATAAGCCCAATGTGCATAATTACTACCATCAAATAAAGGCAGTCTAGTGGTAGATTGCCCTTCTACAAAAGTGTTAAAGAAAGTGTTTCAAGTGTTATTAGCCATTTATACTTTTCAAAAACTATGTTCTGAATTTTTGAAAACCAGTGCTCTGTACCAAATGTTAAAAACTGAGCTTTCTATAATACAATGTGAAATGGACCTTAAAGCTATTTAGACACTGAAGAGGGTGAAGTGCGTATTAACTGCTTACTTATGAATTTAAAACTTTACCAACTCTAATTGCAAACAGAAATAAGTAATCATAGAATAAGTAAGTAATAAAATAAAATGCAGCGAATTAAATTACACCAGGAATTTTTTTACTATTTGGATTGACCAAACCTACATTCAATCCTGTACTGCACCGTATAGAATTTCACTATCACAACTTACTTTCCACATGTGGCAAGAATACCTTTACAATATTGATTTCATGAGCTACAAGATGCACCCTCTTGATTTATGGGCTACAAGAAAACCCTCTTGATTTCACAGGCTACATGAACACCCTCTTCTCTATACAAACAACAACAGAGTATGGTATGTAGTCGTATCTTCAATACAAATTCTTGCAGATTCAATATAATGATCCTTTAGACCTCCAATGGCAATATATCTTTGAATTCTTTGAGGAATAGGATTAAATTAGAGAGAGAATGGTATGAATTCAAGTACAAACTCTTTGATATTATATGGTTTGCAAATCAGTGAAGAATTAGAGTGAAATAGTGTCGATTTGCAAGGAGAATGGAAGAGTATGCAATGGAATTTTCTTACAAAAGTATGGAAGAGAAAGAGTATGAGAAAGAGGAGAGAATTGATTGGAAAATTCGTTTTCCAAAGGCTTTTCAGTTGATGTCAATGGTTGGTGATCTTCAAGTATATTGCCATGAGGTCTTTAACAAGGAATTCTAAGACTCAATCAACTACTCATCACCTAAGACACTCTGTCCTTTTAGCATTCTTCTTCAATCAGTTTTATTCTTCCATTTCTCTGATTAACCTTTATATATAATCCATTTTCTTCTACTGAGTTCTTGTTTATCTCTGTAAATGTTTCAATAATATATCTAAGTAACTGCACAACTCGAAGATATGTTAGTAGTAATATTAATATGGTTGTTGTCATCAAAATCAATACCTAAGGTATTAACAGGCATATTATAGATGGGATAGCTACCGCTTAAGAAATTATCAATTATTTCCATGAGGTAAATATCACTTGTACTCTCCTTAAATTGGATTTTGCCAAGGCTTTTGCCTTAATTGACCATGGCTTTCTACTGGACACGATGAAAGCCAGGTGATTAACAGAAAAGTGGATCTTTGGATTGATCTTATCTTGAAATCTAGTGTATCAACCCTTTCGGTAAATCGGGTTATGGGTAACAAAATTCAATCCAAGAGGGGTCCTTGATAGGGCTATCCCCTCTCTCCCCTCCTTTTTAACTTAACTGTGGATGTATTTAATAAAATGGTTATACTAGCACTATATTATAATATCTTAACTAGAATTGAGAAATTTTATGGAAAGGTGGCGAATACATTAACTGTAAAACCATAGACTACCATACTAACTACTTAGGTATACATATCGAACAAACGAAACCTAAAAGAGAGGACTGGAACATTGCCATTGATAAACTTAGCAAATGACCGCCATCTTGGAAAGCAAACCGTCTTTTGGGAACGGGTAGAATAGTTAGTATTAACTCAGTTTTATCGATAATTCTATTTTATTGATTATCCTACTATCGCTTCCTTAACTGGGTGATTGATAAAGTTGATATTATCAAAAGGATCTTTTTACGGAAAGGGAGCTCGAAATGCACCAATTTAAAATGCCTCTTTAACCGGCCTCTAGTGTGTAAGCCCAAAACCTAAGGCATTCTTAGCATTATAGATCTCAAAACTCTAAATACCTCCCTCCTAAGAAAATGGTTTTGGAAATTTCTACACAATTATACAAAAACTTGGAAAGAAATAATTAGCAACTATTATTACAATGGTTCAAATAATTTATATAAACCTAACACACATCTTTTCTCCTTTTTCTAGAAAAATATTTATAATATGTTCCATATATTAAACTAAGTCTTTAATTTAACACTCACTTGGGAAACAAAATGTCCTTCCGAAATGATGCCCGGTCTTCCTCGATCTCTTTGAAACATGAATTTCCTGAGCTTTACTTAGCTTCTAAAAAAAGATCTTATCGCTGACATATTTGGATTGCATGATACATTTTGTTGGGATATCTCATTTAATAAGAATAAAACCTGCTTAGGCAATTCCAGTGACTCGTTGATATTACCGATAACATTACAAGGACAAACATCATGATCATCTAATTTGGTGCTAGGATAATGTGCAAAAGTACACTTCAAATCTTTGTATAGATTTTCAACTTTTACCGGAAACTCAACCCCATGGTATTTCAAACCTATCTAGAGGATTACAGTACAATCTAAAGTTAAAGTTCGTACGTTGATTATATTACAGGATAAACTAAATGTCATTGCTTAACACTAAACTATCAAATAACCCAATAACAACCCTTGTTACTTTTGCAATATTGCTTTCAAAACCACTATGCATTTGTTCTTTGAACGCCACTTCAATCGGCATATAGTAAGAAATTCATTTAGAACTTTTGATCTTGATGTATACACTGCTATTCTGCCCCATACGAATATTGGACCTATTTTAGATTTAGCTACATATTTAAATTAGGAAATTTTTAGATACAATTTTTTCTATTACTTGCCGAGGCCTTTGGAATGAAAGAAATCAACAATAATTAAACAATACACAAATAAACCCATCTACTATTCTATACTGTATTTCCCAGCATATTTTTCTTTGGATAGGAGCTTGTCGAAGTCACACAGTCTGGAGATCTCATCTGGATCGGATTACACACAACAATTCACATCTCAATAGTCTTGCTCTCCCACTTCTAGATAACTAACTAGGAGTTAAGTAGAGTTATGTCTCGCTTTATGTCTATGTGGGGGCCTCTTTTTCTTAGCCATATTTTGGAGTAGTTGCCTTATTCCCTCATTCAGATCATCTTAGTTCAAAGAGCACTTATCTGTTTCTTCCTCTAGTTTAGTTCACAATTGGTAGTGCACTCCCCTTGTTCTTTATACTTCATCTCATATTCTCCATTTTTGTAGGTTAATTTCACGCTTTGATTAGTCTCCTTACTCATTCAGCACACAATACTCACTTATAGGTTGTTGTATGGCTATTATTTTCTCTCATATACCTAGTCAATCATCTAGTAATGATCTCAAATTTCTACTTTTTTCAGTGTATGCTTGTTATATATAGTCACTCATTAAACTTCTTAATTGTTTTTGGATTCTCATTTTAACATAATTATACGAGTGCTCTCCTCAAATTGAAGACCACTCTTTCATCAAAAAACTTATTCCCCCGCTTTGCTATATAGGTAAAGAAAACAAGTGTTTTGCTATATGGAAGATTGCTCGCTAAAATTTGCTAGTAAAAGGTATGTTTTTGTGCCTTTAAATGTTTATTCTATGAGAGTACACGTTCTATTTTAATATATATATATATATGTGTGTGTGTGTATACATACATACATATACATATATACATACATATATTTTATTATACCATGGAGTATATATTATGATATACAATATGAATCCAATCATGTTTTGATCATGTGTAAGTGTGTGTGTACACATACATACTTGTGTGTGCATGTGTGTGTATTGAATTATGGTGTGTAGGAAAGCACTAACAACACAAAAGAGGTGTTGTCAGATTTTTTGGTAATCCGGAAATAATGTAGTTTATATAAAACAAAGTAATATAATATACAATGATATTTTATTACTTGCTATACATTGTAATCCAAGATGCGATTATAGTGAATGAAAGTTAGGGTTAATGTTTCTTTTGGACAATTACCCTTAATTGCATTAGGAACAATATTGCAACATTTTTTGGAAAATCTTAATGTCAATTTGATTTACTTAGTTAAATTTGGGAAATGCTTAGTTAAATTTTAAGGACTCGATTATCTTAATTAAATGTTTATTAAACTTAGCCAACTTTTATAAAACTTGTTAAAATTTATAAACTTTGTAATATTTATAGACTTGTTTAATTTTATAAAACTAAATTAATTATTATAAATTTAGCTACTTTTATAGAGTTATTTGATTTTATAAGTTGTTTTTATAAAAATAAGTTAAATTTTATAATTTAGTTTATTTTTATAAAACTTAGTCAATTTAGTTAATTTTGATAAATTTATTAAGTTTTATAAAACTCAGTTAACTTAGTTCACTTAGTTAATTTTTATAAAACTTAATTAATTTATATAAACTTAGTTAATGCTTATAAAACACAGTTAATTTTAGAAACTTACTAATTTTTTTTTATAAAACTTGGTTAACTTAGTTAATATTAATAAAATTTAGCTAACTTAGAAAAACTTTGTAAAAATTGGTTAAATTTTATAAACTTAGTCAATTTACTTAAATTTTGATAAAAACTTAATTAATTTTGTAAGCTTTATTATCTTTATAAAACTTAGTTAACTTAGTTTAAATTTTACAAAACTTTGTTGATATTTATAAACTCGTTCAAATTTTATAAAACTTAGTTAATATAATTATTTTTTACATAAATTTGTTGTGACGACCCGAAATTCCACTACCGGAAAATCGCATCATCGAAAAGAAAGAAAGAGGTGAGAAAGTAGAAAAGATAGAGAAGAAGAAGAAACAACCACAGAATCTCTACAGCGGAACGAATAAAATATAATATATCACATAATAGATTACATAATATCATATACATCAGAGTTATCCAGATAATACAACACATACTAGACAGTTATAAACACCTGTCTAGTTAATACAACTCACACATCACAGAGATACAACACAGCGGAAATACAGAATAAACACATAGATACTGACACAGCGGAACCAATATATATCTATACGCTGAAGCCTCCTGCTCCATTGCTCCTCCACAGTTCGTCAAAGCTAACCTGAATCCCTTGGCTACCCGTAAAAATTTGGGTACCCGAGAGTTTATGAAAAACAGAAATAAACTTCGGGTCAGACATGGGTCTGGTATGAGTAACCGGTTAAAGTTGTTTAACTTTGGAAATCATTTGAAAACAAAGGTATCACGTAAGACTCCCCACAGATAAACACGGGTAAGTTTTTACCTTACGCTAACCAAAACATTTTATAGGAAATCCAGTGATATTATAATAGTGTCTAGGGTTTTCAAGTAAATAGAAAATAGCCGAAATTGTTACATTCATTAAATTCCAGCATACTAGGTTTACAATCAAATCCGAAGGCACTTATTGGATTTTGGATTCCATACAATGGCTGGGCTACTGGGGTACCGCCCGTCACAGTACGTGGCCTAGATCACCGTACCGAGGACCCACCCTAAGTCCCCTGCAACACAAAGCCGGAACCATCCCTTACTGGACAGTCCCAAACGAGACAACCCCGCAGTTGTTTGCAACCAACTGCCCACACAGCCGAATAAAAAGGGACATCTAGACAGGAGTATATCTTGCTCTCAAGTGGGAGCTACCCACGAAGCTTTGCTGCACCTCCCCTGTTTTAGCCATTCCCGGTTGATGAGGCTTGAGGTCACGATTACCTTTATAGAACTCATCTCTTAGAATGCTCATCGTCCACCTGACGATGTTCTGAAAGCATTCAATCCATACAAGTTCGTTCCGGGTTCGAACGAAACCGAAGGCATTATCTCGTTACACTCATTTTGGAATCACCCTCAGAGTTAACGACAATAACCCTTGCACTCTGAATCTTCATCTTCACTTGAGATTCACGACCTATCGTTAATTTGGATCGATGTGGTTTTCGGGTCTCCAGACCTGGAATCCCGGTATACGGAAACCCGATCCCGGTCTCATCGAAATCCAAACCGTATCTTTTAAGGCCAAGTTGTTTTAAAGTTTAAAACAATTCAATTCAATATTATCTATATACTCACAGATGGATAAATCATAATATAACAATGGATAATCACATTATCATCATAAACAAATAATCCATATCATCAACTCAAACAAATAATCAATATTATCATACTTAAAACAAGCATCCATATCACAATAGATGATCACAATCAATCAATGGGATAACAATATCATTCATCCATAAGCAATGATTTATCATTCACAATCTATAATTAATTTAAAATGAATTAAATTAATTACTTCTATCTCTAATTAATTTAAAGTAAATTAAATTAATTACTTCATCTATAAATCCTGCTTATACAACCATTAACTAATTATATATCAAATTAATTAATCATTCTCTAAGTATTCATCTTGATTAAACACCTTTGATTAATCATTCTCTAATTACAATAAGTAATTAGTCTTTTAATTAATCCCACACATTTCTTATTATAAATCATTCATAGTAATTAACATTTAATTACTTCATCTATTAATTTACTATAATTAATTACATTTGTCCTTAATTAATCACATTAATTAATCACTTCATTATTAATTATTCCTTAATTAACCAATTCATAATTACATCATAAATTATATTAATTAATGATTTCTAATTAAATTACTTCATTTAAGTTAATTACATTAAGTAATTAAATCTTTAATTAAACCCAATTATTAATCCCCTTGATTAATAACAAACCAGTAATTAACTACCCTTAATTACTTATTAAATAAATTAATTATTCCATAATTAATTATCTCCATTAATTAATCCCTTGATTTATTACAAAAGTAATTACCCAAATTACTTTATTAACAAAACATCCTTCACTAATTACATTTAGTAATTATCATCTAATTACTTCCCTAAGTAATTCTGCTCCATTTATTTCATTAAGTAATCTCACTTATCAATTTATCAAATGATTATCTTAAATTAATTAAACTAAATTAATTAACTTAATTTAATCATATCATCAAAGATTAATTACAATAAGTAATTAATCTCTTAATTACTTTTATCAAGTAATTACATTTAACAATTTACAATAGATTATCTAAATTAATTAATCTAATTAATTATCAAAATTAATCATTTTAATTTATTATTTAAAGTAATCCTTAGTTAATTTCCTACATTAACTAATAACATTTCCTAATTCCTTCCTTAATTAATCTCTAATCATAAATTAATCTAAATTATTAATTTATAAATTAATTACATAATTCATTCCTTAATTATCTTATTAATTAATCCACTTCAATATTTTTAATTATCTCTAGAATAAATTATTCCTTTATTAATGACTGCATAAATATTAAAGTGTAAAACATTTCACTTTTGAATTTAAACTTAAATTACATTTTGAATTTAAGATTCAAAATGATTATTCTTTTAAACATTAATCTAATTTAAAGTTCAATCTATAATCCTTAAAAATAAATGTAAATAACATTTATTTTTATATAAGAAAAGGCCCTTAAACTAAACTACTTAAAATTTTATTTTGAATTAACTTTCAAAATAGTTTAATATTTTGACTTGCAAATTCAAGTCAAAACCAATTTATTTAACTTTCATTCAAAATCCTTTTTTTTTTAGAACTTATCAAAACCAAGTTTAAATATTCGTTTGAAAACAAATTTACTTTTAAAACTATTGGATTTAAACTTATTTTAAACATTCAGATTTAAAACTGATTTAAATTTTAGATTTGAATTCAAAGAAGAACTTGAAACCATTGGTTTAACTTTGATTTCAAAACTTTGGTTTTAACTTGCTTTTGAAAACTTGATTTTTAATTCTTGATTAAAAATCCAACTTCATTTTTAAACCTTAGATTCAAAAATTCCATTTGAATCTACACTTTAAAACTTAAATTTTTAAACACAGTTTAAACCCTGTTTGGAATTTTGAACTAAGTTTAAACCTGAAACAGTCAGGTTTGTGCTAATGCCTGAACCCAAAATTGACTCGAATGGTTCCCAGACTTGCTTCGAGTTAATCACTCGAATGACTCGAGTAAACCCCGAGGAAACCAAACTCTGCACACCAAAAATATCACCAGACTTCAACGGCACTGTGCACGTGCACAGTGGCTCTGGCCACCTCCGGCCATCCACTAGCACTCCACCCCATCAGCGACCACCTCCAGATGGCATCACGACCACCAGAATCCACCACAACAACTCGAATCGAAATCGAGTTAATTCCCAAACCTGGAAACACAGACTCGCGACCAACCACACCTGTCTACGCCACTTGCTCGATGCTCCGACCATCAGAGGCCACCAAACTCCGGCCGTAGCCTCGTCCTCCTTCCCTCTATCAAACCCCAGAAGTACGTGACACTCGATCCACGAGAGGAGCTGCGGTGGATTGATTACTGACCATCACTAAACTAGGGTTAAAAACAGAAAATACCCACCATCATCACCACAGTGATCATCCACCTCCTCCACCATTTTTCCTGGATACCTCGATCACTACCCCATCATCTAGCAGAGACCCGACCCTTCCAGTCTCGTAGATCATCAGAGAAACCCAAAATTGCCAAATCAGTGCAAACCAGAAATGCAAACTCAAATCTTTACTAAATAATGTGATTCGAGTTTTAAAAATCAGTATTTTGATTGAGTGTTTTATTCACCTTTCTGAATCCTAGAATTAAGCATTTTGAGTTTTTACAAAACTCAAGTTTTATACTGCTCTTAAAGTTTTCAGAGCAGACCTACCTTGATTAACTTGAATTCTAATTTTTAAAAATTTACTTTATGATCAAACAATCATGTTTTGTTTAGATACTATGTCTAATAATCAATAGATTAAGTAGTAATGATTTTGAATTAAATCAGAACTTCAAATTTTATAAACAGAGATATATTCCAGACTACTGAACAGGCAGGCATCAAACATTCAAAGAATTGCATAAATATATTCGTATAAACACACTTATTTCCGACATAATAACATAAGTAAACCTACTTAAACAGGTTTTAAATTTAAGTTACTCACCTATGATCAGAGGAGAGGGACAGGGCATAGCTAGTTGAAAAGCAGTTTTGAACTTTTAAAAACTGAGTAATGGTTTTGCTATGATCTCCTGATCTTCTTGCTTGTTGTTGTTGCAAACATTATTTAAGTTTGTATGTATGGAAGTATTTGCTATTGTTTCAAGTTTGCTATGTTGTTGAACGAATGAAAATATAAGAAGACATGTATATAAAGAAGTGTTTGTACAGGGAGTGTTTTCTGGGCTAAGCAATTTCAGGTACACTTCCTTTCTTCTTCTTTTTATTTTTTTTTTTATTTTACTGATCAGAGATTGTTTCCATCCTTTGATCAGAGATTTTTTTTATATAAATGGGGGCTGAAATGATATTTCAAACATTTCGAATGACCTTGTATGCTATTATGAAATGGAAGCATTAAATGAGTAAGTACTTTATGTCCCTTACTTAGATTATTTACTTTGTTATCTGCATACTCACTTTGCAATGCCTTTTACTTGCCTTACAAGCTACAAACCTTATTTCTTCTTGCCTAGCATACTTATTCTTTTACTTATTACTTGCCTGCAACGTATACTTTTCTTTGCTTTGTTAATTTGCTTGCTATGTTGAACAAATGGAATGAGCAGACATACATATAAATATAAGTGTTTTACAGGGAGGTAGGTGATCTGGGTTTGAGATTTGCAAGTACACTATCTATTTTTATTTTTATTTTTAAAATGGAGGCTGAGTTGATTTTTTTAAAAGAAATCAAATTGACTTATGTTATGCTTGCATTAAATGGTTGAGTACTTCATGCTTTATTTTGTTTTGTTTATGTTTGATAGATATTTATTTTACTTCGTTTATTCTTTTAGCCCGCATATCTATTTACAGCTACAAATTTGCATTGCCTTGTCTTCTTAGCTATCTTTACTTTGCCCTACAAGATTCTATTTACCTGATTTGTCTATAAGCTATACGTATGTAGATATAAAGTTGTCTTAGTTATTGTTATAGCCTTTTAACTTAAGTATTTTAGCTCTCTTTTATGTTCATAAATATTTTATTTTGTCTTTTATGCTTGTGTTAAATATTAATAAGATTTATTTTAATTTAAATGAATTTGAAAGCCCTTATTTATTAACTTTAAAACAAAGCTTATCTATCTACAATGTATACAAATATATATACATTATAAATAGAAACAATTTATTAGCTTTTAAAAGATAAATCATCCATTTAAATATTTATTAAAGAAGATTATTAAATCAATTCGAATCTTATTAACAAATATTATCATATCAATTTAATTTTTAACACAGATTATTAAATTGATATTGCCAGAAATTCCGGGATGTCACATTCCTCCCCCCTTAAAAGAATTTCGTCCCCGAAATTTAAAACAAAAGTAATTTAATAATCTAATTAAAGATTTAATTTTTAAAACACAAACATATATTAATCATATGCTAACAACCATAGCAACCAATCATCCAAACAACAAATCTAACTATCCAGACAAAATACTGGATAAAATTCTCTCGAGTTTCCCCGAGTATAAATACCGGGTTACTCGCTCTATAGAATCCAAACCATCAATACTGCTAAGCTACAGAGCTACCCCTCATCTGGATCTACACAACAAGACAGGATATCAGACTATAGACGAGTCTGATTCAGCAACAAAAACTCCTGAACTACTGGCTCTACAACCAAAGATAGATCTCACACGTACTCCCTCAAAGATACGTGAAATACAATGAATCCCAGTATCCAAACTGGCAATTCAAATCTGAAGACCCAACACTTATCCTCAGAAGAACAACAGAAAAGATCCAAAATATCTCGGAGCCGGCTTTCCAATCTTACCCGTCTTATAGCTCCCTGAATCGAATAAAATCTCTACAACAACAAAGTCTCCGACTTCGAATTCCAAATTCCTCCGTCTCTTATCCACAAAACTCTTCGGACGATCCTGGGTCTCCTTCTTCCTTACCGATCAGCTCATCCTTTGCTGACGCCCTTCAGAAACAAACTGGACCCAAAACAATCCAACAAAATGATCTTTCCAAGATCAACCAAAACTCGGAACACCAACTCAGTTTCAAAATCAGAAAACAGATCTTACTTCTCCCATTTGGAAAAGATAAAACAGGTGCACCCTAATCTGGCCTCAGATCCTGAAAAACTTCCTGTAGAAACTCTCTAATCCAAAACACTGCAACATCCAATTTCTTCCACACAAAAACAGCTGCCACCATGCTTCCACTGCGCTACTCTGACCTGAAACAGATGAGTATGCTGATGACGAACACAAGCACAGACTGGACAACACATCCCAAAAATAGGGCTCAACAGATTCTAAGATAAACACTTAGAAGTTACTTCAAAACTTGAGCTACTTCACCTAACTCACTCTCCAGATGTTAGCAAAACTCTGACTTCCTGAAGATATCCAGAAAAATTTTGAAACACAATAGAACACTCAACTATCGCAAGTCACTTTTGCGATCAATCCAGCCTAATTTCAAAGAAAACTGCTCTCTCTTTACCAATCAGAACAGCATACACTTATGTAGCCAATCCATCGAAGAAATGGATTCACTCTGCTGCTCCTGAAATTACCTCAAGAAAACTGCTAAACCAGAAAGCTACCTCGCCAACACACAGAACACTCCGAGCTGCGCTGCTGACACCAATGCCAAGGAATTCCTAATCCAAAGCTTTTCGAGAAACTCGGACCTCAAACCAAACAGAAACATCCTGCTGAACACAGCCACAACACCGAAGCAGACACACTTCTTAACTTGTTCCAAAGAAACATCTTCAGAGACATCCATAGTCACCGTGTCTCATCACACAGCTACTACATTCAGAGGTATCAAGATAACACCACTAGCTTCTGCTCAACTGACAGAATCCAAATTCTACTCATCCAAACTTGCACTTCAAAAATGGATTCTGAACCCTAACAGATTTCCTTCCGAGATCAATGAAATCCTTTCACCATCCAAAGCTTACTCGAGACGGTATTAGGTCTACAGTCTCGACAGATACACTTCCAACCTCAAACATTCAAACTCCAACCATTGGTAGTCGTGTTACACACACCACTACCCTATCTACCTTTATAACTTATGTTGGAAAACCCGAATAGGTAGCCCAACAAATAGGTAGAAATAAATAGATATACATATATATATATTCAAAATTACAAATACGCTCTCTCAAGAAAGAAATCACTCAAGAGCCTAGGTATTCACTCAACCTATGCTCTGATACCAACTGTGACGTCCTAGGCTTTTCAACCATCAGCAACGGCTCACGACCGGTAGGCTTTTCAACCATCCCAGCCCCGCTGTGGCTCACAGTGATACCTCGGGTTTGCTTTTACGGCCAGCCTCTCGACTCGCAACCAACCCCAAAAGGCCTTATACTACCCCCGGGGACATGTAGGGGTAAGAGTCTCCCGTTCGCCACCTAACGCAAAGCGAGAACCCCCTATCACGCTGTAATGTAGCAAACCCGATCCCGGTCTCATCGAAATCCAAACCGTATCTTTTAAGGCCAAGTTGTTTTAAAGTTTAAAACAATTCAATTCAATATTATCTATATACTCACAGATGGATAAATCATAATATAACAATGGATAATCACATTATCATCATAAACAAATAATCCATATCATCAACTCAAACAAATAATCAATATTATCATACTTAAAACAAGCATCCATATCACAATAGATGATCACAATCAATCAATGGGATAACAATATCATTCATCCATAAGCAATGATTTATCATTCACAATCTATAATTAATTTAAAATGAATTAAATTAATTACTTCTATCTCTAATTAATTTAAAGTAAATTAAATTAATTACTTCATCTATAAATCCTGCTTATACAACCATTAACTAATTATATATCAAATTAATTAATCATTCTCTAAGTATTCATCTTGATTAAACACCTTTGATTAATCATTCTCTAATTACAATAAGTAATTAGTCTTTTAATTAATCCCACACATTTCTTATTATAAATCATTCATAGTAATTAACATTTAATTACTTCATCTATTAATTTACTATAATTAATTACATTTGTCCTTAATTAATCACATTAATTAATCACTTCATTATTAATTATTCCTTAATTAACCAATTCATAATTACATCATAAATTATATTAATTAATGATTTCTAATTAAATTACTTCATTTAAGTTAATTACATTAAGTAATTAAATCTTTAATTAAACCCAATTATTAATCCCCTTGATTAATAACAAACCAGTAATTAACTACCCTTAATTACTTATTAAATAAATTAATTATTCCATAATTAATTATCTCCATTAATTAATCCCTTGATTTATTACAAAAGTAATTACCCAAATTACTTTATTAACAAAACATCCTTCACTAATTACATTTAGTAATTATCATCTAATTACTTCCCTAAGTAATTCTGCTCCATTTATTTCATTAAGTAATCTCACTTATCAATTTATCAAATGATTATCTTAAATTAATTAAACTAAATTAATTAACTTAATTTAATCATATCATCAAAGATTAATTACAATAAGTAATTAATCTCTTAATTACTTTTATCAAGTAATTACATTTAACAATTTACAATAGATTATCTAAATTAATTAATCTAATTAATTATCAAAATTAATCATTTTAATTTATTATTTAAAGTAATCCTTAGTTAATTTCCTACATTAACTAATAACATTTCCTAATTCCTTCCTTAATTAATCTCTAATCATAAATTAATCTAAATTATTAATTTATAAATTAATTACATAATTCATTCCTTAATTATCTTATTAATTAATCCACTTCAATATTTTTAATTATCTCTAGAATAAATTATTCCTTTATTAATGACTGCATAAATATTAAAGTGTAAAACATTTCACTTTTGAATTTAAACTTAAATTACATTTTGAATTTAAGATTCAAAATGATTATTCTTTTAAACATTAATCTAATTTAAAGTTCAATCTATAATCCTTAAAAATAAATGTAAATAACATTTATTTTTATATAAGAAAAGGCCCTTAAACTAAACTACTTAAAATTTTATTTTGAATTAACTTTCAAAATAGTTTAATATTTTGACTTGCAAATTCAAGTCAAAACCAATTTATTTAACTTTCATTCAAAATCCTTTTTTTTTTAGAACTTATCAAAACCAAGTTTAAATATTCGTTTGAAAACAAATTTACTTTTAAAACTATTGGATTTAAACTTATTTTAAACATTCAGATTTAAAACTGATTTAAATTTTAGATTTGAATTCAAAGAAGAACTTGAAACCATTGGTTTAACTTTGATTTCAAAACTTTGGTTTTAACTTGCTTTTGAAAACTTGATTTTTAATTCTTAATTAAAAATCCAACTTCATTTTTAAACCTTAGATTCAAAAATTCCATTTGAATCTACACTTTAAAACTTAAATTTTTAAACACAGTTTAAACCCTGTTTGGAATTTTGAACTAAGTTTAAACCTGAAACAGTCAGGTTTGTGCTAATGCCTGAACCCAAAATTGACTCGAATGGTTCCCAGACTTGCTTCGAGTTAATCACTCGAATGACTCGAGTAAACCCCGAGGAAACCAAACTCTGCACACCAAAAATATCACCAGACTTCAACGGCACTGTGCACGTGCACAGTGGCTCTGGCCACCTCCGGCCATCCACTAGCACTCCACCCCATCAGCGACCACCTCCAGATGGCATCACGACCACCAGAATCCACCACAACAACTCGAATCGAAATCGAGTTAATTCCCAAACCTGGAAACACAGACTCGCGACCAACCACACCTGTCTACGCCACTTGCTCGATGCTCCGACCATCAGAGGCCACCAAACTCCGGCCGTAGCCTCGTCCTCCTTCCCTCTATCAAACCCCAGAAGTACGTGACACTCGATCCACGAGAGGAGCTGCGGTGGATTGATTACTGACCATCACTAAACTAGGGTTAAAAACAGAAAATACCCACCATCATCACCACAGTGATCATCCACCTCCTCCACCATTTTTCCTGGATACCTCGATCACTACCCCATCATCTAGCAGAGACCCGACCCTTCCAGTCTCGTAGATCATCAGAGAAACCCAAAATTGCCAAATCAGTGCAAACCAGAAATGCAAACTCAAATCTTTACTAAATAATGTGATTCGAGTTTTAAAAATCAGTATTTTGATTGAGTGTTTTATTCACCTTTCTGAATCCTAGAATTAAGCATTTTGAGTTTTTACAAAACTCAAGTTTTATACTGCTCTTAAAGTTTTCAGAGCAGACCTACCTTGATTAACTTGAATTCTAATTTTTAAAAATTTACTTTATGATCAAACAATCATGTTTTGTTTAGATACTATGTCTAATAATCAATAGATTAAGTAGTAATGATTTTGAATTAAATCAGAACTTCAAATTTTATAAACAGAGATATATTCCAGACTACTGAACAGGCAGGCATCAAACATTCAAAGAATTGCATAAATATATTCGTATAAACACACTTATTTCCGACATAATAACATAAGTAAACCTACTTAAACAGGTTTTAAATTTAAGTTACTCACCTATGATCAGAGGAGAGGGACAGGGCATAGCTAGTTGAAAAGCAGTTTTGAACTTTTAAAAACTGAGTAATGGTTTTGCTATGATCTCCTGATCTTCTTGCTTGTTGTTGTTGCAAACATTATTTAAGTTTGTATGTATGGAAGTATTTGCTATTGTTTCAAGTTTGCTATGTTGTTGAACGAATGAAAATATAAGAAGACATGTATATAAAGAAGTGTTTGTACAGGGAGTGTTTTCTGGGCTAAGCAATTTCAGGTACACTTCCTTTCTTCTTCTTTTTATTTTTTTTTTATTTTACTGATCAGAGATTGTTTCCATCCTTTGATCAGAGATTTTTTTTATATAAATGGGGGCTGAAATGATATTTCAAACATTTCGAATGACCTTGTATGCTATTATGAAATGGAAGCATTAAATGAGTAAGTACTTTATGTCCCTTACTTAGATTATTTACTTTGTTATCTGCATACTCACTTTGCAATGCCTTTTACTTGCCTTACAAGCTACAAACCTTATTTCTTCTTGCCTAGCATACTTATTCTTTTACTTATTACTTGCCTGCAACGTATACTTTTCTTTGCTTTGTTAATTTGCTTGCTATGTTGAACAAATGGAATGAGCAGACATACATATAAATATAAGTGTTTTACAGGGAGGTAGGTGATCTGGGTTTGAGATTTGCAAGTACACTATCTATTTTTATTTTTATTTTTAAAATGGAGGCTGAGTTGATTTTTTTAAAAGAAATCAAATTGACTTATGTTATGCTTGCATTAAATGGTTGAGTACTTCATGCTTTATTTTGTTTTGTTTATGTTTGATAGATATTTATTTTACTTCGTTTATTCTTTTAGCCCGCATATCTATTTACAGCTACAAATTTGCATTGCCTTGTCTTCTTAGCTATCTATACTTTGCCCTTCAAGATTCTATTTACCTGATTTGTCTATAAGCTATACGTATGTAGATATAAAGTTGTCTTAGTTATTGTTATAGCCTTTTAACTTAAGTATTTTAGCTCTCTTTTATGTTCATAAATATTTTATTTTGTCTTTTATGCTTGTGTTAAATATTAATAAGATTTATTTTAATTTAAATGAATTTGAAAGCCCTTATTTATTAACTTTAAAACAAAGCTTATCTATCTACAATGTATACAAATATATATACATTATAAATAGAAACAATTTATTAGCTTTTAAAAGATAAATCATCCATTTAAATATTTATTAAAGAAGATTATTAAATCAATTCGAATCTTATTAACAAATATTATCATATCAATTTAATTTTTAACACAGATTATTAAATTGATATTGCCAGAAATTCCGGGATGTCACATTTGTATTTTTTATAAACTTAGTTAATCTTTATTAAACTTCACCAATAGGATATAAAATGTAGCAATATTATATTTTTTTTCCAGTAGTTAGGGTTTATGTTTCTTTAGTTTTATTCCCTTCCACGATTTCATCAATAGGATACTCTAGATTCATATATTTTGCTAGATAGAAAGCTATGGTTCCTTACATCATGCAATTAATAAACGACCAATAAAATATCACATCAATAAGAAAAATATAGTTGTATCATATGGACATATAGTTACTATATAGTAACTAAGTTCTATAAAATATTATGTCAGTTAACTAAGTTTTAGAAAAATTAAATAAGTTTATAAAAGTTAACTGAGTTCTATAAAACTTTTACTAAGTTGGTGAAGTTTAATACTGATTACCTAAGTTATAAAAACAAATAAAATTTCACCAAAATTAACTATATTAACTAAGCAGTGTTTTAAATCTCGGATTTTGGCCAATATCTCGGGAAAATATCTCGGCTATCTCGGGCGATATTTAAAACACTTATAACTAAATAGGCTGCCAAATCTCGGATTTTGGCTGATATCTCGGATTTTTCATCTCGGCCATCTCGGGGAGATTTAAAAGCCTGTAACTAAGTTTTATAAAAATTAAACAGGTTTATAAATATTAGCTTAGTTTTATAAATTTTAAACTAAGTTTCATAAAAATAACAAAGCTTACCAAATTAATTTAATTTTACTAAAATTTAAGTAAGTCGACTAAGTTTATAAATTTAATCAATATTTATAAATTTTTACTAAGTAAGCTAAGTTTTATAAATATTAACTACATTAACCATGTTTTATAAAAAATTAAATAAATTTCTAAAAATTAACTACATTTTATAAAAATTAACTAAGTTTATACAAATTAATTAAATTTTATAAAAATTAACTAAATTGACTATATAATTAAATAAACTTATCAAAATTAACTAAATCGACCAAGTTTTAAAGAAGTTAACTAAATTGGTAAAGTTTAACTTATTTTTATAAAAGTAATTAAGTTAAATAACTTTTATTAAATTAAATAAATCTATAAAATTGCTAAATTTATAATAATTAACTTAGTTTAAAAAAAATAAACTAGTCTATAAAAATAACTAAGTTTACAAAATTTAACAAGTTTTAAAAAAGTCGATTAAGTTTAATAAACATTTAACTAAGATAACCGAGTCCGTAAAATTTAACTAAGCTTTTCCAAAATTAACTAAGTTAATCAAGTTCTATAAAAATTAAATAAGTTAATATAATTTACCATGTTTTATATAATTTTGACCAGGTTAACTAAGTTTCTTAAAATTTACCAAGTTTTATAAATATTTAACTAAGTTTCTAAAACATGACCAAGTTATATCAAGATTAACTAAGTCTTATAAAAATAAACATGTCTATAAAATTAATAGTGGCAGTAATAATACAAATAATAATAGTAGTAATAATACTACTACTACTAATAATAATAATTTTATTTATAAACTAGGCTTGCTAATTTCTACATATCACTGTTCAAGTTGTTTTTTAAGGCTTGGACTTTTGAAGAAGGTAAGCTCTACGACCATGACATTTCGCTACTTTGGCAAGTTTTTCTAATAAGCTTTGTGGAACTATAGTGTATGTTTAAAACATTTCCTACAAAATATTATATATAATTATTAATTGTTTGGTGCACAAACTTGGTGTAGCTTCAATTATGTTTAATATATTTTGTGGTTAGACTGTCAAATGATTTCTATTAGTGTTGTTTAAATTGATTGGTCTGCATTTGAATAGAGATCAAATGTTTTCTTTTAGACTTTCTAATGTTAAGATATGTTATGTAAACTCTAACGTGACAAAGGCCAAAATGTTGTACAAGTTTTGCATCATTTTTAAAAATTGTTAAATGTCTTTAGTAGAATTTTAACCTATTATAACATGTCGTTACACTTTTAGCAGTGTTTATAAAAATGCTATTTTAGGATCTGAACTTATTACAACAAATCTTTACACAACGTTCTTCGAAACCCTGCAAAAAGTTTTAACAACATCTTTAAATTTTTTGAAAAGTCTTTTTTGTTGTAATAAATGAGCAACATCACATACGAAGGAATCAGGACAACAACTTGGTTGGTCACACCATCTATTTGTTGATGCCCCATTTTCTACTCTAGGGAGAACAAGTAGATACACCATAGATGCATGAATAAGTTCTACAATGTGGGTGGTCATGCTATCAATGCATTAGTGCCTCTAGCACGGAATCGGGCGTTGTTGTAACAGACGTAATTTTGATGATAATTAATTAAAAGAAATTATTTAATAAATAACAACACCAAAAAATAGAATTTTTACAAACATCAAAATTTGGCTATGAAACTTACACCTTTGGGTTCATAGTGATTTTCAAATTAATTTTCGTATATAGAGTTTTTCGATCGAAGTTCAATCGAAAACGTTATCAACGTTTGAAGTTTTTGAGTCGGAAATATTTTTATACGTAATTATGGTAATAAATGTTAATTGACGTTAATTAGTAACGTTGTTGAACACTTAGCGATAAGAAATGTTAACGTTAAATTAAATCATAGAAATATATATATAAGTGGAAACAAATTATCACAATTCGATTTAAAAGAAATGGAATTAACGATTAAATATAACAAATCAAGTAGTGGCAATAAACTCACAAATTAAGGGCCAGACGGTAGACCCCAAATGCCTTACGGTCGATCTATAGCAGTCGACCATAAGGGGCTAGCGGTCGACCGTTGCTCCCGTTAAATCGTTAAAAAATTATGGCCTAACGGCCTAGATTTAATATAGTTTAAACAAACGGCTGGCATTGATTTTTCCTCACTTCTAAACTCATATTTTCGAAGCGATGCCTTAGTTGTGCCATTTTCTCTTCTCCTTCAAATTATAAATTCTTAGAAATAGTTATAGATTATACATATATACAATTGGAGAATCATAGAAGATGATTGAGAAAGAGAATATGATCAAATCAAATCATCAAAGACAAGGTAAATTGTAAATCCGGATCTAAAATATAAATCTAATTCCAACTCTCTTTTCTAATCAAAATATCTAATAAATTTGTATATGCTTGTGGTGCACGAATCCAAATAGGGAGAAAAAGGGAGTCAAACTGGAATAACAGGGATAAGATCTGTGGATTTGGAAAGCTAAAAAGGTGAGTAGGAAATTATATGTTTTTATATAATATTATATTTATATTGTTGTAGATTTATTCCCATATGCCTGAAATGTAAATTGGAGTTGTAGGCTAAAAATTATGTACGTAAAATAAAATTATAAACCATGCCTACATATTCTGTTATTAATAATCTAAAATTGTATATTGCATGCATCTAGAAAATATTGGGTATTAATAGTCTCTGAAATTTATAGAATATGTGATAGTTCTAGATTTTTAAATTTAATATAACTTGTGCAAATAAAATGGTAAATTGATTTATCATAGTAAAATATAGGGATATACGTAGATTTTAATTTATTGGATTATATAGCATGTAGAATTGGGAATTTCTATATATTATCATGTTTTAGATTTATAAATAAAAGTGTAGTGATTGAAATAACAAGGAACACACCTAAAAAGAAAGAGATGTATAAATAACGATATTTACCATATTTTGTACTACTATTTCAATAACTACGAAAATATAATTCCTTATAATTCCAAACGTAACAGAAATTCCCTTTTTCTATAAGATATAGAAATTTACAGTGTTAACTATTCCTTTGGGAGAAATGTAATTCCAATGCATTAAAATACAAAAATTCCTAATGATAAATTAAAAGAATTATAAATGTGATAAGAACGATATGAGAAAAGAATATGCACAATATAAGTAAAACAGTAGTGAAATAAAAAGAAATGAAAAGATAAACAAGATATAATAGTCCTCTAAAACAAGGTAGGAAATTCAAGGTTAAAAAGGAACAGAAATAGGAAGTTAAATAACGAGGGTAAGGGAATGTAAATGAGAAAAGATACTTAAAAGAAAGCGGTAAATGACCTTAAATTAAATAAGACATAAATGCATAGAAAAGTAAAGAAATATTATCCACAGTGAACAGTAGAGGCATAGTAATTAAACAAGAATGACTGAATATATATATATATTTATATATAAACATTTATACTTATACATACGTATAAATACATACAAACATACATATATATACACGCGTAGCGTAAATTATGTGTTTATGGCAGGTGTGAATTATATAAGTATGTAAATAACTTAAATGGATAAGAATGACATAGTCATTGGAATGGATTGGAATGCGATGGTAGTATTGTTACACAATTGAAGTCTGCCCACCACATGGGGCCACCAACAGCTATGTATACATTATACTGATGTGAAATATATCCAACTGTAGGACCCGTGGAGTATATACGCTTGCATATAGATGAAAGAGTACCCTCAGTAGAGTTCGCTTTAATAAATTATGGGATGGTATTCTCATGATTGCGTTAAGCAAAAAATATGATGGTGAGCGGCTCGATGCTATGTCAGTATGTGTTGGTACCAAATTAGGAGTAAGAGCTGTACAAGGTTGAGTGCATCATCAGTCCTACGTGGTCAACAAGAAGATAGTGTTACACCTAACAGACTACGCCTCCTACTATGGTCGGTCACGTTAGGTAAAGTACCGCCATAGTAGTTTGTTTGTTAGGGCAAGACTAGTTAGCCCATAAAAGAGTTCTTCCAAAAAAGAATGGGGTAGTTTGAGGAGCTAAGTCCTCTTTAATCAATAGGAAGCAGACAAGCAGTAAATCTCCAATGCAAGGTAGAATATGGCTAAGCTATTGTGATGCTGTGTTAGGCACTACAAGATGCATGACGAGGCGTAAACTACCATTGAGAGGTGGACACGGATGGAAACGATGAGTCACGCCGGCGAGTTGACATTTCGGGTTCCCCTTCCTAATGCATTGTTGTACGGGTAGTCGTAATACAAGATGTAGTTCCATATGGATGTGATATTGCTTTGATGATGGATCCTGACATGCTGCCAGATTACGGATACTAGTGGGGACAGTACCTTGGTCCTAAGGGAGACCGTGGTACTTACACACACACACACATATACACATACACACATACACACACATATACACACACACACATCTGTGTGTATGTGTGTGCGTGTGTCTATATGTTTGTATGTATGTGGTTATGGTCTACTTCGGGTAGATGGGGTGTGCCGTACGCGTACGTGGACTCGAGATGACTAAGTAAATTTAAAAGACATAACATGTAATGGAAGACAATCGGCATAAACTAGTGTTATGTGTAAAATGTATAATTCACCAGTCTCGATCCACTAACTAACCTCGATGTTGAGGGGCCTTGCATGAAACATTTAGGTCGGAAGGTCTGGAGGAGTTCATTCCTGAGGACATTAAAGTTTCCAATAATCTACAGGACCCAGAGTTGGGTATCAACTATAGGGACTCTGCATCGCTAGCAGATATCCAACAACAATAGGAAACACAAAAGGCCCTAAGGGTTCGTTTAAATGCTACGTGCACTTCTCTCACACACTTTTCATATGTTGCGTTGATGGAATTCATTAGTTATGGAACGGTTCTAACATCCTGCTCTTATATTCTATCCAGGGAGCATGAGTTCAAAAAGGAGTGAGCTTCAAGCTAAGATTAAGTAGATGAGTCAGGATGATGCTTTAGAAAAGATTAAAAAGGCGATCTCTTCCTTCGGCCTGAGCCATAATATAAGGAAACCAAAAATAGAGCTCAAGACAGGAGAGAAGGTATCTTACCATCCATCCAGGGATCAAACCAACCATGATAGCCGAAGTGGTTACCGAAAATGTTCTCACTCTCTTGGTAAATCGAGGTCCAGGATGCCTCCTCCTCTTTCTAAGTCTCCAAAGAAATCGCCCTTCATTCTTTCGAAGTCTTAGACCTCCAAGCAGTAGAATAAAAATAAATAGACGAGAGCACCAAAGCTACTAAATAAACTTCTACTTTAGAAGTTGTTTCTAAATCTTAGGTAAAGGAAAAGGAGAAGAAGAAGACCGCCATCATCACCGACTCTAGCGATCCTAATTATGATGAATTCCAACAAGTTTACTAGCCTAGGGATCCCTTGGCTCGACTGCTTTCTAGTGCCCCTCCACCTCCTTCAATGATGTGATTAAACTTTTCTGCGACGGGCTTAGCGGTGTGAAGGCGCTATCTAAATTCCATAACAAGGCGATATAAGCAGGAGATTGGTCAATGAAATGTTGCCAAGAACCTAAAAGTTTCTAACTCCAGAAGGAATTACATCAAAAGTCTAAGGAACATCAGGAGGTTGTTGATGCATTGGAGAGGGCCCATGTTGAGGAAGTTGGAAAGCTTAAAAGTTCCCATCTTCAGGAAATGAAAAAGTTGAAAAAGGACCATGCCGCCGATTTTAAGGAACTGAGGAATAAATACAACTTCAAGGCTAAAGAGCTATATGAAGATTATAAGAACACGAAAGCTAAGTACATAAAGAGGTTGGATGATATCAAGGCCATGGACGACAAGGCATAGACAAGGTATGAGGAGTTACATGAGTTGGCCAATGAATGCAAAAGGGATAGGGCCTCCCTTCAAATGAAGATTGAAACCGCATCTGATGAGAAGGAGGCTAAGGCAAACTCCACAAGAGAACTACGAGCCAAGAATAAATAGTTGAATCGCCAGTTAGATTAGGTTGAAGAGATTTCGGATTAAGTGTACTTCCATATATACACAGTAGGAAATCCAAAATGGATAACTTTCCAGAAGTTATGGCATCCATTCACCAAAGGTTGCTATGGGAAGCTAAAGAGGTAAGTAAACAAAAAGGGCCACCTTTTATCCTATAAACCATTGAAGCCTGATTTTCCAAGGAAGAGAAGGATGCCATACGCCAGGGATACCTTAAATTGGCTACCGAAGAAGAGGCCTGAAGAGAGCAAGAAGGAAAGGTGCAAAGAAGGTTGGGGATTCTACTTCCACGATTATTACTCAAGGTCAAACCTCCAAACCAGTTATCTATTGCCCCATGCATGATGTTCTGCTAGCTGTTTATCACGTTTATTAAGATATAGCCGCTTAGAGCTAGCCTTTGGGAAACACCCCGCCACCCCTCGAAGGAGGAGGATTCTTCTTTATACCCCGTAGGCTATTGATCAGTAGTTACGAGCCCGTTTGGGCATGTCAGTACCCGGTACCCTCCTCATTTTCCTATAGGTGATACTTTCATGGTGGATCTGGTCGGAGCTAAGGTGACCATGACTACTTCAGTTTCAACACTCATGCCCCTGATCCCGTCACAACCTATGATAGGAGAAGAGCACCCAAAGATGATTGCCACTTTAAAAGATATGCGGAAGTCGAGATTACTGGCTATATTGAGGAATCCGAGGATTTCGACAAGGACGAAGAACTTAAGGCTTGCATAATGGCCAGGTTTCCAGATTAGATGGCAAGAGTCAAGCTAGAAGTTGTGGAGGATCTTGAGCGGGCAAAGAAATAACAAGATGAGCTTTATTCTACTGCCTATTCCGAAGCTGCAAGGTTAAGGAGAGAAAGAAGCCTGTTGGACACAAGTCGTTTGAGAAGAGCCATTCGTTCCAGCGTAAGTGATGGTTGCCCTCTTCCGATAGAAGTTATATATGTTTGTTATGCATTTTTCATAAACTAACATTCTAATTGAATAGGCCTAATTTTTTTGACTTTTATAAGGGCATGTATTTATTATTTTCGATGATCGTGACTTCTTAATGTGGATATATGGTTGTGTTATGATGGTTGGATGTTGAGACTTTTCAGAGTCTATTTTCCTATTATTTCGTGGTATTTTTGCTTGATTGTTTATATGAATACAAGTATATTTTATGTATGTATCATAAAAAAATTCTTAGGAATGATGAGTTTGCGACCACCAACTGAGATTTCTAAGCCGATCTTCAATGGTGATGTTATCCACATAATTTCCAAAAGGTATAAACTAAGAAATTTATGTCAAAACTAGAGAATGATGCCACAGTTGATGAATGCCGAAAATCACGACATTGATTTTGACAAATATCTAGATAAAGGATGTCGTAAGCATTCAATGCTAGAAAATGGTGATGAACCAATGATGAAAGTATGAAGGTAGATCAATGCCAAAGGCCTACGATGCCGCTTCTTATCAATAAAGGGTCATATAGAATGCCCCATGCCGTCTATATAACTGAATGATTAATACCAAGATTATTATACAATCAGCCAATGCCGGAGGGAATCAATACCGTATGCCATTAGTATTAGAGTGGCATGGTCTAAGTCGCATCTAACTGGTATCGTGATCTGTCAATACCACTATTCAACTATAAGGACGGAATGTGTGTTGCCTCTTGTCAATACCGCATCATATCAGTACTACTTCTACATTGATATAATCTCTTCTCAATGCCGCACATCTTTCGATGCCGCCAATCATCAACGGCACTCAATTTTGATACCGCTTTTTATCAATGCCGCTTCGTTGATGCCGCTTGTGATCAGTGCCGCCT
This sequence comes from Allium fistulosum, assembly GCA_030737815.1. Classification (NCBI taxonomy): domain Eukaryota; kingdom Viridiplantae; phylum Streptophyta; class Magnoliopsida; order Asparagales; family Amaryllidaceae; genus Allium; species Allium fistulosum. Next base: position 1,034,677,541 of record CM060902.1, on the reverse strand, counting down.
ATTATCAATGCCGCTTATTATTTATGCCGCTTGTTATCAATGCCGCTTGTTATTGAAGCTGCTTGGTATCGGTGCCGCCTCTTATTAATGCCATCTATTATCAATACCGCCTATTATTTAAGCCGCTTGTTATCAACGTCGCATATTATTAATGCCGCTTGTTATCAATGCCGTTCATCACCAATGCCTCTTTATGTTAATGCCATCTTTTAGTGATGCTATATTTCTTCATAATTGATCATTTCAATGCCATGCCTTAGTAATATCGCACTTAATCAACCATTAAAGGACGCCGTAATTCTTCAATGCGATATTGATTATAGATATGAAAACAATTGTGATAGAAATAATGCCGCAAGTTTAACAACACCGAAGATGGACGAAGATGAAGTATGTGCTTGGGGCCATTAAGATGGCCATTGATATTGCATGCTAAAGGCGACATAAAGCAGCCATGCCGAGCTCCTCTACTCCTATAAATACGTACCTAGGGGCAATGATGAAGAGGGAATCATTTTCTTTTCTCTACTCTCAACATTAAACTCTTGTAACCCTAAATTGAATTAGGGGAAGATATCGATTTGATTGTAATCATGCTCAATTTATACGAACAAGGACCTGGACTTGCATTTTACCTTGATTGTGCACTTTGGATATTATTGACATGGATATGCATATAATAAAGCTCTTTGGACCCGAAGATTATCATGATTCTATTTCATATAAAATCACATGGGCTTCGGTCTAAACTAGTATTTATATGTGTAGCCTCTATCTTGCCTATAACATATGGACATTGGACTATGAATTATGAAGATTGCAAAACTAGTTCATTAACATGCTAAATGGGTTATTGCACATATTTGCGGCTTATTTTCTCTCTTCTTTCAATGTGTGGCATGAGCCTTCAAATATTCTATTCCAAAAGACTATTCAGGTTCTTGAGTATCCTATTCCAAGTGATCTTAAGGGCTCTCGAATATCTTATTCCAAGTGACTTTAAGAGATCTCGAATATCTTATTCTAAGAAACCATATGTTCGAATATTAAATTCCAAAGTCTTATGGACATCATGGATTCATTTCTTAATAATATCATCTTGGACTTAGCCTTCAATGCTAGGCTTATTCTTGATTAACGCCATTTGATCAGCACCAACTAAGCCCTGCTCAGTCATGTCATCATAAACGCTCAAATCACAGATTAGCTTATCATATTTAGCATCATGGGTGTTATGCCAAATTTTTGTTTTAACATTTTGGCACAGGGAGGAGGGCTCCAACCTTCGCTCCTATTTATTTTTTCCATCAAATCGATTAAATGAATTTTTTTATTCTAGGAAAATGGTGAGACCCAGATGAATTGGTGATGAAGAAATCACACAACAGGCGACATTAGAAAAAAGTCATCCCCAACTTCAATGCGGAAAATGCAGAACCTGGAAAGGCATCAGAGCAGGCAAAGCCTACCAATAGCAAGGCCAAGATCAAAGATTCGACTCAGCAGATGGTAATGATGCAGGAGCCATTAAGAGAAATACTCGCACAAAAATCTTCCAAGCTCACTGAAGGAGAAGAAGTTGAATCTCCAAGAAGGAATTTGGATGCTTCCTTGTTTAGAAGCAAGAGCAAATGCAAACCCACTATGACTCCACGAAAAAGGAGAGGAAATCAAGAAACCAAAGCAGTAGAGTTTTCCTCAAAATCCTTGGTAAATAATAAAGCTAAAGCTGATCATCAAGGAAGATTAATAGAGAAGTCTGATGGGCAGTCTGGGAGTACAATCTCCAAAGAGTACAAGCTTGATAGGAGCAATTATCACATCGTTGAAGCTTATTTGAGGGACATAGCTGAAAAGATGGCAAAGAATATGCTTAAGCTTAAAGGAAAGAGGACCCTCGATGCTAGAATCAACGATAACTTCCGGGAAGCCCCATTCATAAGTAGGATCATGTCCACAAAAATTCCATCTCACATTAAAATTCCATCCCTAAAATAGAATGGACTACCGATTCGGATGATCACCTATTGGCATTCAAAAGTCAGTTAGATCTCCATAACGCCTTGGGAGTTATATGCTACCGACTGTTTCCTACCACCTTCCATAGAGCAGCACCTAAGTGGTATAGACATTATCGAGAGAATACCATATACTCTTAGAAGCATTTTTCTTATGAGTTCTCAGCACAGTATTGTATTTGTAAGGATCTTACGATTGACTTCAGCGTACTGGATAACGCTAAGAAAAGATCGGGAGAGCTGTTGGGTGACTATCTTAAGAGATTCAATGCAGAGGCACTAAAAGCAGAGGATGTGACAGATAGGGATAAATTAGTAGTAGTTTTCTCAGAGTTAATTGAGCAGACACCTTTCTGGCAAGAACTTTACCTTCATGGATGCAAGGATCTTTAAGACTTTCATTTTCAAGCTGATAAGTTCATCTATATTGATGAAATGTTTCATGCTAGAAAGAAGTCCTAGGCAAAGAAAAAATGGGAAAATCTGGCTCCGATTATGGGAATAAGAAACCGAGATGGGAGGAGGTCACAAAGTTCAATTATGTTGCATTAAATAATCTGATATCCTACATCTTCGCTATAGCAAAAGAAAGAAGCGACTTTAAGAATTACTTTGAACCAAAAAGAGGGTGAGAATACCATGCTTATCATAAGGCAAATTGGCATAAAACAAACAAATGTCATGTGTTGGCTAGGATAATCTAGAGCATGATCCGTTCAGGACACTTGAAAGAATTTATCAAAGATAATTAAAAATTGACACATCCTGATTAAGGAAATCAAAGGCTCCTAAGAAACAATGCGAACTTTGTAGAAAATAATACTCAACCAGATTTTATTCCACCCATCAATCTAGTTGATGTAATTCATGGAGGCCTGCATTTGGCTGGAAATAGCAGGGGAGGCAGTAATTGATACAATAGGGAGGCAAGAGATGGAGTTTTCCCTATTCAAGAAGAACCACCGCTTAAGAATCCTAGGTTCCAAATTTAGATGCACAGCTTAACGATCACTACACAAGCGCTAAGAGGAGTTCGTCATCCCCATAATGACCCACTTATGATCACTGCTCAAATTGGACTCTTTGTGGTTACCAAGATTCTACCGGATACGGGGAGCATAGACAATGTAATTTTTAAACATGCCTTTGAACAAATGGGATTCCAGAAGGAAAATCTAGAATCGAGCTTTGAGCCCATTTTTGGGTTCAATAATAAAGGGCAACTCCTATTGGGCAGCTAAGACTTCTAGTGCAACTGGGAATTCTTCTGCACTCCAGAACGTTTGAGACTCTCTTTGTCATCATGGATCAGCCTTCTTATTACAATGCCTTCTTTTGGGAGGCCAACTTTGGATGAAGCCAATGCTTTTGTTTCACTAAAATACCCAATGGTAAAATTCTTGACCAAAATTGGTTGAGGAACAATAAGGGGAGAGGATTTTAGCTCCCGTGAAATGTACTTTGCCACACTTGAGCAATACAAACGAGGCCATCTTTCTTGTTATGACTCAAAGCTAAGTGAATCTATTAGAATTGATATTGCATAGCCTTTGATAAAGGGTTTTCAAGTCAATTATCCAAAGCAAAAACAAAGGTTGGTGGAAAAGTTAAACATGCACCTTAGAAAATTTAACACTTCTTAAAAGAAAAGAAAGAGGAAAAAGCAAACTTGGTAGAAGACGAAATAGTAGGCAAGGAGATCATTACTGAATTAGATTGCAGGGGAGAGCAAGGGAGAATAAAACCCACCGAAGATCATGAGGAGATATGCTTGGATTCGGTTGATCCAACGAAAACAGTAAAAGTTAGAAAGGAGATAGATAGCAGACTTAAAGCAGAACTAATTCAGTTTCATCAATCCAGCAGAGATGTGTTCACTTGGATCCATTCAGATATGGTTGGGATAGATCAACCATTATGTGTCATGCATTGAACATAAACCTGAATATCACATCTATCCGATAAAAGAAGAGGCAAGTTTGTCAAAGTTTGATCCAATGCTTTGAAAGAAGAAGTTAAGAAATTATTCGAGAGTGGGTTCATCAAAGAATTACTTTATCCGAAATGGTTGGCCAATCTAGTGCTAGTCAAGAAGTCTAACGAGAAATGGAGGACACGCATTGATTATACTGACTTGAACAAAGCATGCCCAGAAGACTGCTATCCCCATCCAAGAATAGACCAGTTAGTTGATGCAATGAGTAGACACAAACCCTTATCTTTCATGGAATCATATTCTGAATAGAACCTGATTCCAATATTCAGGCCAGATGAGGTGAACACAAGCTTTATAACAAATTGGGGAACGTATTGCTACAAAGTAATGCCATTCGGATTAAAGAATGCCGGAGCCACCTACCAAAGATTAGTAAATAGAATGTTTAAGGAACAAATTGGATGTAACATGGAAGTATACGTGGATGATATGCTGGTCAAATCTTAAGAAGAAAGCAACCATAATCTTGAGGAAATGTTCAGTGTATTGCAAAAGTATCAGATAAAGCTCAACCCGTATAAATGTTCTTTCGGGATCCAATTTGGAATGTTTCTAGGGTACATTGTTAATGCTCATAGAATAGAAGCCAACCCTGATCAGATCCAAGCAATTAAGGACATAGCAGAACCCAAAACAAGCTTGAATGGAAGAGTAGCAGCATTGAATAGATTCATTTCGAAGGCTACTGACATATGTATCACATTCTTCGATGTGATTAAGAAGAAGAAAAACTTCGAATGGGGAGATGATTGTCAAAAAGCTTTTAAAGAGTTGAAAGATCATCTGGAGAGACCACCAATTTTATCCATCCCCATAGAAGGGGAAAACCTTTACTTTTATATATCAATTTCTGAGTATGCGGTTAATTCTGTTCTAATAAGAGAAGAAAAAGGGATTCAACTTTCGATATACTGTACAAGAAAAAGACTTAAAGATGCAGAAACCAGATATCCGGCCATTGAAAAACCAACATACTGTTTGATACTCACAGCACGAAAATCGAGGGCTTACTTTCAAGCACATCCAATTATGGTCTTAACCAACTTCCAGCTCAAGCAAGTCTTTAGTAAACTCAAAGCTTTTGGAAGATTAGTAAAATGGGGGATATAACTTAGTCGGTATGATATTGAATTTCTACCATGGATGGCAATTAAAGGACAAGCTTTTGCTGATTTTGTTAATGAATATGCGGGATTCATCTAAGAGAAATCGGAGAAAGAGAGATCTAAAGCCTAAAGGGAAACTGTTTATAGATGGAGCTTCAAACGAACAGGGGGCTGGAGCAGGATATGTAATCATTACCTCAGATGGACACCGACTGCATTATGCAATGAAATTTGGATTTCCGACCACTAATAATGCGGCAGAATATAAACCGATGATAGCAGGACTTACCTTAGCCCTACAATTGAAAATTTTCAAGTTCGAGATTTTCAATGACACACGATTGACAGTGAACCAGTTAACCAGAAGTTCCAAACAAAAGATGCCAAGCTAGTGTTATATGTAAAGTAGATATTGAAAATGTTGACCCAATTTGAGGATTTCTCAATACACCAAGTGCCAAGAGGAAATAACTCGCAAGATGATTTTTTGGCTAAGTTAGCCAGCTTGCGAGGAGCACCAAAAGCCCAAATCGTGCCAATAGGCTACCAATAAAATCCTAGTACAGAGGAAAAGGGCCATAATCCATAAAGTGGGTTCTTAGTGTTAACCAGATCTCAAGCCCTAACACACAAGGGAAAGGAAAATGAAATCCTTCAAGAAAAATCTTCCCATAAGGAAACTGACAATCCATATAAGAACAGTTGAATGACATCTATCATCGAATATATAATGAAAGAAAAACTGCCAGCAGATAAAAATGAGGCAAGGAAAATATAACACCAAGCCCCAACTTTCGTTATGGAAAACGGAATACTTTATAAGAAAGGATATTCACTCACTTACTGAAGATGTGTGAATCCAGAATATGAGCAAAGTTGTTAAGAGAAGCCCATGAAGGTTCCTATGGGGACCATTCTAATTGCATAAAGCTAGCCAAAAAGGTTACGAGACAAGGCTTCTACTAGCCTCAGATGACTAGCCATGCTAAAGAATATGTAAGGAGATGCGATAAATACCAAAAGTTCTCTAAGATCCCACATCTGCCACCAAGTGAATTGACTTCGATCTCAAGCTAATGGTCTTTTGATGTATGGATTGACTTGATCGGACCATTGCCTATATCCAAAGGAGGATCTAAATACGTAGTGGTGTCCATCGATTATTTCATAAAATAGGTAGAAGCAGAATCGCTTCCAAACATCACATCAGGAAAAGTGCTCAAATTTGTAATCAAGAATATTATCACCAGATTTGGAATTCCACACAAGATAATATCTGACAATGAGACTCAGTTTGAAAGCGAGGAGTTTACCCGATTCTGTGATAAAAAGGAATTATCAAGAGCTTTTCATCTGTAGTGCACCCCAAGGCTAATGGAGTCATTGAAGCTGCCAATAAAACTATTAGGACGATCCTAAAGAAATGGTTGAACAAATCAAAAGGAAATTGGGTAGAAGAACTGCCTCATGTGTTGTGGGCATATAGAACTTCTGCCAAAACTGCAACGGGACATACTCAATTTTCTTTAACATCTGGATGCAAAGCTATGCTTCCCATCGAGGTTGTGGTGCCCTCTCATCAAAGAATTTCATAAGCATTTAATCCAAATCAGGAATTAAAAAGAGAATCCCTAGACCTAATAAATGAGCTAAGAGACGAAGTGTCCGTACGAACAGTTGAATATCAACAAAGAATAACCAAGTACTACAACTCCAAAGTAAAGAAAAGATCATTTCAAAAAGGATATTTGGTACTCAAAAATCTATGGCAAACATCAAGGATCCAGCGGATGGACTGCTTGGACCTAACTGGGAAGGACCCCTAGTCATTCACAAAGTAATCCCACCAGAAACTTATCGATTATGCCAACCTGATGGCAATGTAGTAGCAAGAACCTGGAACGCCAAACATTTAATACCACACTTCCCAATAGTGGATGAATAAAGAAGTTGAAACAAAGTATAAGACCTAAATCATCACTTAAAGGAGTTCGATCCAGATTGAGATCAACATAATCTTTTGGAGGTTGATCGGTCAAAGATAAGCCATTGGTACTCACAATCTTCTAAAGGAAGATCTGTAAGAAAATAAGCCGTTAGCGCTCATAATCTTCTTGAGGAAGATCTATCAAAGATAAGACATTAGCGCTCATAATCTTCTTGAGGAAGATCTGTCAAAAATAAGTCGTTAGCACTCACAATCTTCTAGATCTGTAAAAATGAGCCCTTATTTCCACCTGAAAACAGCCTATTTAAGGCACCTCCTAGAGGGAGGATGGAGTAAGCCTTTGGTCCCACCTGAAAATGGCCTGGCCAAAGCACCGACCATCCTTCAATACCTCCTAAAAGTCCTAACTGAAGCGTCTCCTAGAGGGAGGTTGGATAAGTCTTTTGTTTTGTTTAAGATAGCTAACCAAACACATAGGACAAAATCAGTCAAGTCAATAGCAGCTTATCCAAAAGAATGGATCAAAATAATATTTCAGAGGAAGATCTGTCAAAAATGAGCCATTGGCTCTGCAAGGTACAAACAATCTTCTAGAGGAAGATCTGTTAAAACCAAATAATTGTGCTTCAAGGCAAAATATATCTTCAATTGATAGGAGAATTTTCTGGCCTTGTATTTAGATGGATTTTCTAATCTTTTACTGTAACAAGTGTTGTTTTCTGATATATTCTTATCACCAGTGGAATTTCTGGTCCTCCCTCTTATGATATCATCGAATAATTTACTAATTATTAATTTTGGATATTACAACAATTACATGGTCCTCTGGATTTTCTCCTATGGAACCATCATCATTAAAAGACTTTCAGGTCTTTTTCCTTAAAAAGAAATATTATTACCAAATAATACCCGAGCTTATATTCGGGAAATTAATCATATATGATAATATTTTGAAAATAATCTTAACTTGAATAAAATGTGGGGGATTCCCCAAATTAAAAATAATACATGTCAATTCATAACCTAACTAAATCAGAAAAGGGTTACCAAGGATTTAAATATTAAGTCTATAATAAAAATCATCACTTGTTCTATATTGTGCAGGAAAGCAAAGAAAGGAATCGGCATAGCATGGTAATTCCTTGGTTTACACTAAAGTGTAAAAAGCTTCTTCTATACATGGGAGACAAATGTTATCCACATAATTTCCAAAGGGTATAACTAAGGAATTTATGTCAAAACTAGAGGATGATGCCAAAGTTGATGAATGCCCAAAAGCACGTCACTGATATTGACAAATATCGAGATAAAGAATGTCGTAAGCATCAATGCTGGAAAATGATGATGAACCAATGATGAAAGTATGATGGTTGATAAATGCCGAAGGACTACGACGCCGCATATTATCTATAAAGGGTCAAATACAATGTCGCATGTTGTCTATAGGGTCGAGTGATTAATATCGAGACTATTATATAATCAAGCGATGTCGATTGGAATCAATACCATAAGTCATTAGTGCTAGAGCGACATGGTCAAAGTCGCATCTCATTGGTGCCGCGATCTGTTAATACTGCTATTCACCTATATGGATGGTATGAGTTTCTCATCTGCTCAGTACCGCCAATCAATACTAGTTCTACATTGATATAATCACTTCTCAATGCCACACATCCTTCGATGCTTCCTTTTATCAATACCACTCTATTTTGATACTGCCTTTTATCAATGCGGCTTATTGTTGGTGCCGCTTATTATTAGTGCCGCATGATTTCAATGTCACGTATTATTGATGCCGCCTATTATCGATGATGCCTGCTATCAATGCCGCTTATTATTGATGTCGCTTGTTATCAATGCCCCATATTATCAATGTCGCACATTATCAATGCCGCCTGTCATTGAAGCCGCTTGTTGTCAATGTCGCCTATTATTGATGTCGCTTGTTGTCAGTGTCGTTCATCATGCATGCCCCTTTCTATTAATGACATCTCTTAGTAATGCCGTATCTCTTCAAAATTGATAATTATTAATGTCGTGGTTGGTACTATTGCTCTTCATCAACCATTAAAGGATGCGGCAATTCTTCAATGCGACATTGATAACATAAGTTATCAATGTCCACGAAAACAATCGAGATAGAAATGATGCCGCAAGTTTAGCGACACTGAAGATGGACGAAGATGAAGTATGAGGCCTGGCGCCATTAAGACAGCCATTGATATTTCATGTTGAAGGCAGCATAAAGTAGCCATGCCGAACTCCTCTACTTCCGTAAATACGGACCTAGGGGCAAGGAGTAAGGGGGAATCATTTTCTTATCTCTACTCTCAAAATTAAACTCTTGTAACCCTAAATTGAATTGGGGGAAGATACCAATTTGATTGTAACCACGCTCAATTTATATGAACAAAGGCTTGGACATGGATGTTACCTTGATTGTGCACTTTGGATATTATTGACATGGATATGCATATAATAAAACTCTTTGGACCCAAAACTTATCATGATTCTATTTCATATAAAATTACATGGGCTTTGGTCTAAACTAGTGTTTATATGCATAGCCTCTATCTTGCCTACAACATGGACATTGGACTATGAATTATGAGGATTGCAAAACTAGTTCATTAACATGCTAAATGGGCTGTTGCACATATTTGTGGCTTATTTTTTCTCCCCTTTCAACGTGTGGCATGTGCCTTCGAATATTCTATTCCAAAAGACTATTTGGGTTCTCGATATCCTATTCCAAGTGATCTTAAGGGCACTCAAATATGTTATTCCATGTGACCTTAAGAGATCTCGAATATCTTATTCCAAGAAACCATATTGACTTTCGAATATTAAATTTCAAAAGCTCATGGGCATCATGGATCTATTTCTTAATAATATCATCTTGGACTTAGCCTTGAATGCTAGGCTTATTCTTGATTAACGCCATTTGGTCAGCACTAGCTAAGACAAGCCTAGTTTTTTTTATCATAAACACTCAATTCAAGGATTAGCTTATCATACTTGGCATCATAGGTGTTATGCCAAATTTTTGGCTTAATAGGTGAACTATCCAGTTGGTGGTCATGTCTTGACCATGGACTAGTTCAGTTCAACATTGCTGGCCAAAGTCTTCGGTTTGATCTTCAGCTGTGAATTACCCAGTTGGTTGCCATATCTTGACTATAAGTAAGTCATGTTCACAACTGACCCGCCATATCTTGGCCATGGGTAAATCCAATTCACCACTGCCGACCAAGGTTTTTGGTTGATCGTCTATGGTAAACAACCCAATTGATAGCCTTTTCCTGGCCATGGGTATGGCCGGTTCACCACTACCGTCCAAGGATTTTGTGTCGATCGTCAATGGAGAACTACCTAGTTGGTGGCCATACCCTGGTCATGGGTAAGTTCGGTTCACCACTACCGGCCAAGGTTTTCGGGCTGATTGTTAGTGGTGAACTACCTACTCGGTGGCCATATCCTAGCCACAAGCAATTTCGGTTAACTACTACCGGCAAAGGTTTTTAGGCCGACCGTCCATGGCAAACTACCATGTCGGTGGCCATATCCTAACCATGGGTAAGTCAGGTTCACCACTGCTGACCAAAGTTTTCTAGGGGCAGATTTTGTGCTATTTTGGCATGGCTTGCCCCTGAGTGTAAGGGAGTCCCATTCATGAAGTTATAGAATGCTTAGTTATTGTGGGAAGCCAATTTTCTATGAACAAAATGAGTATAGTCCCTTATTCCTAACTCTACCACTCAATCAAGGGAGTTAGGAAAGTTGAAGTGGCCAATAACACCCTATTTCGTTATCAAAGTGTTCATAACGGTCCAAGCACAGTAAAAAGAATTTTGATACAATAAGATTTCAAGGAATGCACATTTATTAATAATCATTTTAGAATTGCCTGTTATAGAATAACAACACTTAATTAAATAAAAAATACAATAAGGATTAGGTAAGATGATGATGAAGGTTTTGTACATTCCAAGATTTACTGAAAATGGATCCATATATTGTGCTGAGGATATAGGCTCCATTGCCCAGATCTTTATGAATAATATCTGGTCCTTCCCAGATCGAGTCAAGTGCCCTCGATCTAGGGATTATTCACTTTAATACGGATTCCCCTTAAGCATGCGGTGTTTACCTTTGCATTAATATTGTTTCACTACCCTTTGCCTATGTGTCGTGGCATTTAAAGTAGCTTCCTTATGTTTTTTGTGGATCAAGTCCAGTGACATATTCAGTAGCTCCTCATTCTCATTTAGTTCGTAGTGAATTCGTCTTTGGGATGGTACTACGATCTTCATGGGTAGCATGGTCTGCGACCAATAGCCAAGGCAAAAGGGGTATGTCCTATTGCAATCTTGTATCAAGTGAGATAAGCCCATAGTCCTAGTGAGAGTTCATCCACCCATGCCCCTTCGCCTTTTCTAGCCGCTTTTTGATGAGAATTTTAAGAACCTTGTTGATTGCTTCTACCTATCCATTAGCCTGTGGATATGGCACTGCAGAAAACTCTTTTATCCCATGCTACCAGCAGAAGTCGATAAACTCATCACAATCAAACTGTAATTGTCTGAGATAATCTAAAGTGGGACTCTGTACCTACATATCAAATTTTTGACTAAATAATTTATGAACCAGACAAAAGATACCCTAGTAAGTGGTTCTATTACTTCCTAGTTAGTAAAGTAGTGCACCACCACTATGGCATACTTAGCTCTGTCCCTGACCATAAGAAATTCCCTAATAAAACCGATCCTCCAAGTTTAAAAGGGCCAAGGTCTAATTATGTGTGTTAGCTCAGTCGGGGGCATCCTTGGGATCTTTGCGAACATTTGGCATTTGTCGCACCTCTTTACTTATTCTATCGCGTCATGATTTAAAGTTGGCCAGTAGTATCCATATCGAAACACCTTTCTTGCTAAAGTCTACCTAGTATGGTCCCTCCACTTTCCCTTATGTATATTATCTAACACCTCTCCAACTTTCCATCCGATGACACATCTTGACAACGGGGTAGCCCTTCGATATAGCATGCCATCCTGAATAGTGAAGCGAGGCGCCTTCCACAACACCTTCCTAGCTTTGTTTTTTCTCTCCGGCAAGGCTCGCTCGCTTAAAATTTTTATGATTGGTGATCTAAGTTTCCTCTCCATTGATAGCCGTAGCTGCACTTACCTCCTCAAAGCTAGGATTTGGTAGTGTCATTACTTGTATTGAACCTAATAGTGTTCCGCTTCCCATACTTTCTAAATTCGCCACTTCATCCACATCTTGATTTTCTTTCCTTGGAAAATGCTTGATCACATAGTGCTCCATCTCATTAAGTAATACGTTCACCATTTTTAGATAAGATGCCAAGCATTCTCTTTTGGCCTAGAATTTCCCAAACACTTGGTTAACAATCAGTTGGGAATCACTATGCACGCATAGTGATCTAATTCCCAATCCCTTTGTTTTTCCAACCCCTCTATCAATGGCTCATAATCAGCCTCGTTGTTTGTTTCTATAAATTCCAATTGTAATGTGTAGCTTAGCTTTTGTCCTTCGAGTGTAATCAACACTACTCACACACTGAAGTCATGCTACATTTTCCATCTAAGGGATTCCTCTTCGCGAGGTCATATTTCATCATCCCTGATGGTGAACTCAGCAAAAAAGTCTACCAAGTCCTTCCCTTTAATTGTCATCTGAGGATGGTAGGTGTTCTCTTACCAACTAAGTTTGATACTCCATTTATTAACCTTCCCAAAGTGTTAGGTCGATGTAGGACCTACCTAAATGGTTGATCCATTAACACTCGAATAGGATGAGATTGGAAATTATGCCTCATCTTTATGGATGTTATCAGTAGACAGTAAGCCAACTTCTCCTGCTTAGGATACTTAAACTCCAATCCGGTTAAAAGTTTTCTCACGTAATAAACTGGTCGTTGAACCCGGTCTTCTTCCCACACCGCTCAAAGAATGTGTTGATACTGCTAGGTATAGGTATATATCTTCCTTTTCAGTTGGCGTGGAAAGAACTGATGGATTTTGCATATATTCAAATAGGTTGAGAAATGCATCCGACACTCATCCACCCAGGTGAACTTGCCTTTCTCCTTATTTAATGCTTCAAAGAATAAAACACACCTATCGATTGCCTTGTATATGAACCTACTTACGCTACTTTTCCATTCAAACTCTGCATTTCCTTTCATTTTCGGGGATTTTAGTGTCTTTTAACACTTGGACTTGATCCCCCTAGCATATATGTTAAAGCTTAGGATTTTTCTTAAGGAAAGACCAAAAGAACACTTTAGCGGATTTAAATCCATTCCAAACTCTCATAACATTTGAAACATTTCATCTTAGCGAGTAATATGGTCATCGACCTTCTCGGACTTACCAACATATCATTAACATACACTTCTATTATTCTTCCTATCTGGTTGGCAAACAACATATTAACTAAGCATTGGTATGTTGCTCTGGAAGTTTTAAGCCCGAATGGCATGACTTTATAGCAATAAAGGCCCAAATCGGTAATGAAGCTAGTGTGTTCTTAGTTCGAGACATACATAGCAACTTAATTGTAACAATAGTGTGTATCCAAAAAAAGATAAGAGTTTATGTCCTGTAGTTCCATCCACCAATTGACCAATCCTTGGGAGTGGAAAACAGTCCTTAGGGCGGGCATCATGTAGATTGGAAAAGTCAATGCATGTTCACCACTTCCCATTCAGCTTCTTTACAAGTACCAGATTAGCTACCCATTCTGGGTAGCATGAATCCCTAATTAAACCATTTTTCGGTAGAGTTTCTACCTCCTCATTGAGAGTTTTTGATCGTTCAAGGCCCATACTCATTTTCTTTTGTTTCATTGCCGGTTTTCATGGATAAATATTCAAGGCATGACACATGATAGTAGGAGAGATTCCCCACACGTACGCTTAAGACTAAGTAAATATCTTCTTATTGTCTTGCAAAAATCCTATCAGTTGTACTTTTAGATCTCGCGCCAATCGACATCTGATTTTCATTAACGTAGTCAGGTCATTACTATCAACATCCACAAAATCCTCTGCCTGTCTAGACTCTGCTTTTACCCCATCTACTCCATCTCTCGGGTCAAATTGTCCACAAAGATCACTTATAAACCTGAGTGGGGCCATTCTTTAATTGCTACACAGTTGATATTTTAGCACATGGGATGACCTCTGCACTTTTCCTTTCTCTATACTTTTGTTCTTACAGCTCTGCTATTCAACATTCCCTAGCAACATCCTGATCTCCTTTGACTAATCCCACTCCATGTACCGTGGGAAATTTCATGGTCAACCACCACTAAGCCACAATTGCATGAAAGTTTGACAAAGCAGGCTGCCCTAGGAAGCATTGTACGTTGAGAAATCATCCACTAAGAAGAAAGTTTTATTTCGTATGATTGATCGAGGGTGGTTTCCTTGCTCGACAAACAAATTAGCTTCCCTAAGCCTTCTCCAACAAAGCCATGGAGCTACTTCTTCCATGGCTCAACACTTTCATGAATAGCCCCGTCTTATCAAATACATCCTTGAATAAGTTGTTAGCCGAACTTCCATTGACTACTAAAATTCGATGTACCTCTGTTGGGCCGAGCATTGCTGAAATCTCCATGGGTTCTATGTATGGATATTGCATCCTTTACAAATCACTATCGCTAAAAGTTATCTCTACCTACTTCCAACGAGGGGTTTTAACCTCGTGCTCCTCCCATATGACATACACAAATGCTTCTCCAATCTTCAAAAGACTCGGCATGCCTTTCCATATCATCCTAATTTCTATGGGCTACATGAGTTCCTCCCATTATGGTGTAATTACTAATTCCCCATCCTTTTTGCAATTAGCACTGGTTCCCTCTTCTCCATTCCCTTGCGTGTGTTGTTTTGGTAGTTGCTTGATATAAATGGAGGGAGTGTTAGGATTCCTAACATACCTATACAATTTTTTATTTCTAATGTACTTCTTAATAATGTCGCATAAGCAATGACATTCATTAGTGTCATGTCTATGATATTCATGGAATCGGCAGTACTTCCCTGTACTTGTGTCTGCTTCGGTCTCCTTTTATGGTTGTGGCGTATTATACTTAAGCTCTGCTTGCATTGTAAGGTAGATGTTTTTAACGGTATCGTTCAGATACATGTAAGCATCGAACCTTAGTCCAAGCCTGAACCTCTTCCGTTCTACCTTCTTTCCACCTGATCTACCGTGGCTATTTTCCTTCTTTTAAGTGAAATTGTTTA
The DNA here is from genome assembly GCA_030737815.1 of Allium fistulosum. Lineage (NCBI taxonomy): Eukaryota > Viridiplantae > Streptophyta > Magnoliopsida > Asparagales > Amaryllidaceae > Allium > Allium fistulosum. Next base: position 1,034,662,192 of record CM060902.1, on the reverse strand, counting down.
CGTTTCCCTTTACTATAGCATTTACATTGTTAGATGCTTTTGAAAATCTTACAACCATCCTAGTTTTCCGCTCAGCTACCGACCCTACTAATCTAAAATACTTTACTTCCTCATAAAAGAATTCTTGTAAGGTTGTTGGCTTCTCTTTAATTAACCCCCTGGCTAGTTTAGTGTTGGGGTGCACTCTGCCGCACAAGGCCATCAACTATAGCAATTTGTCTGGCTACTACTGCATTAAAGTGAGTTAGGTATCGTCATAATGATTCATCCTCCATCTGCTTCACATTTGACAATGAATATCGGTTCTTTGGCTGTTCCATGTGAAATCAAAATCGGCTAATAAATTTTTCTTGCCACATCGCACAAGAGTGGATTGAGCCTAACTGTATATGACAAAACCACATTGCTGGTAGATCTGCTAATAACAAAGGGAAACATTCACACAAGGCCTCATATGTCGCACCACTTAACATATGCTGGTTATACTGTTGTAGAACCACAGGGTCAGATAGACCATACTCCATAGTGGGTATTAAAAAATCTTTAGGTTTCCGAGCAGTCTCTATCTCCACAATGATAGGGCTGCCAAGTCTTGCTCCAATACTCCTCTCCACTTGTTCTCATTGAACACATTCTCTAATGATCCATGCCATTTTGTGTTCCATTTAAAGTGACATATGGTGATAGGTCGACCTTTCCCTCTAAGGTGAATTTCCTTTATCGCTTTCCCTATGATGACCCGACCGCTGATCTCAACCTTAGTCTTCGCTCCAGGACCATTCCCGGTGGTTACATTGCCTTCCATCTATTTCCATCTCAGTTAAAGCAAGGAAGTGTCGCATGGGATTAGTGGGATTGGCTACAGCTTGCCCTGGCCTAGTGCCTCTCTTACTTGGTTCGACACTGGACTGATGTACGGGCATAGCTTCGAGTTGAATCCTTGCTCGTTCCAATTCCTCGACGTCTTCTCTTCCTATTCTTAGGTTCTCCTAATCAGATTCACTGCCAGAGTATGGCCTCCTGGAGACCCTAAACTGGGATCGTCCTTGTGCTTCAAAGTTGTGCTCCGCAGCTTGTGCCTACCCCAAGCATGCCATGATCTAATCCACAATAGTTTGCAGTTGGGCTTTGAAATGGTTATTAAGTTCTTCCACAACTCTTTTTAGGTCACCTTTGGTGATTGTGTCTCTCGATACTGGAGTGTTTGATGACTGGTTGTTCCAATTGGTACTTTTCTGGTTAAGAGCTCTAACAATCCTTGCGTTCCCACTAGTGGTGCCAGCCTTAGTTTTTGATTTCAGATGCACGTTGAGACATGAAGGTCTTAGTGAAAGCACCCAAATTGTTTGCTTAAAAAATGGGTAAACACCTCCAATCAAGTTACTGTAGAGCTATGTAGACTAAATGTATAACACAAATGTATTATGTATAATTCATATTTTCTTAAAAGAGTTAATAATAGACTAAAATGAAAAGTGTAGTAAAGTAAAGTACACAAAAAATTATAGTGGTTCGGCCTAAATGTTATTATCCATATATATCAGTTATACAATGATTAGTATAAGAATACAATGATTCAATATGAAATATAATGCTCAAGCTCTTCTATCCTGCTATTTTGGTCTGGTATCATCTTTCTCTCTCTAAAATTATTCCTATTGCTATTATAAGCTTGGGTATGTATAGGAGCGAAGATATAGGGAGTCTAGGCCAATAAAATAAGCAATTTCCTTATTTACCATGTTCGGTTTGGTTATTTCCATATATAAAAGATACGATCTAGAATTTCCATATATACAAGATAACATTACCTTATATACCTGCTCGGTTCAAAAAAGTGTAAGCGATCTAGTGGTGGTTTCTCTGGTAGTTGGATTTGGCCATGTTCTTTGCCACGTTCAGTTTTAAGCTTCTTGGACGGACAATCTTCAACTACCGAACCAGAATTCAAGTCCGATAGTTCAACTACCGGACAAGGAACCTTGTCCAGTGTTTATGCTACCGGACAGAAATTTCTATCAGGTAGTTAGACATCGGACAAAAATTCCTATCTAGTAGTTTTCCTACCGAACAGATGAAGATTGGTTATTTTCCTTTGTTTTTCGTTGTTTCGCCTTATGTTTCCGCTTGTACTACTTTGTTAGCTTCCTACCTACATGTTTGGAACCCTTGAACACATCATACTCCTTATGCCAAGTACATTTTAAGTACTCCTATCCTTAACCTAAACTCTTTGCATTTACCATCCCATCAGTGGAAACAACCACAATATAGGCCTTATTTAAGTCAGTCCTAACACATGGATTATTCGATATTTTTCTTAGAGCTTCTAACCAATTCCTGTAATAATAATGACTTTTAAGTGATATTTCTCCCTGGAATGAATGCATTTTGGTTTGGTGAAATAAGATTATTCATCAAACCCTTCGTTCTTCCACAAAGTAAGTTGGCCAATATTTCATAGAGAATGTTACATAAAGATATTGGCATGTATTCTATTAGTGCTTATGGATACTTTTTCTTAAAAAATTAAGCAAATGAATATGTGGTTTATGTTCTTAATTATTTTTTCTAAACTGTAGATCCCATTCATGGTTTCTAGCAACTACATTTTTATTAAATCCCAATGGAATTTAGAAAATTTGGCGCCAAAACCATAAGGAACTGGACTACCATTATCATCAATTTGAAAAACTGCTTTTCTAAGTTCATCTGTTTCGAATGGTTTGTCCATATCTATTCTTACATTTTCAGTAATTATTCACTTGGTGATAATTTCTAAAAAGCTGCACGTGATAGGCTCTCAGTTAAAGAGCTCAGAAAAGAAGATAATAGCTTCTTTAGACATTTTTGGGTAGAGTTAGAGGTATTACCTTCCCGATCAATTAACTAAATAGTGTTAATAATTGGAGAGAATTCCGTGAATTTGGAATTTTTATTTTTTGTTGATCTGTCACCTTGGGTTAATCACCTGAACTTGTTCTGCTGCAAGCTTTGAAAAGACTTCATCTGGTGTAAGTTTCTCAGAATTTGAACTTCCTCTCTATATCACTCTCATAGGCTTTCATGTGATGGATTCAATATTAGCTGCTAGTTGGTTAGGTTATCTTGGAGTCTTTGAATTTTTCATCTTGTATTGAAATTGCCTTTTGATTTCTACCAAGACTTTAGTGCAAGTTTGGCTGTCTTCAACTTTTGTAAGAAGTTGAAAAGATTGTTGATTATGGAAGCTTTGATCAACTATATCCATGTAGCCAGATTATCTAATCCAAGAGTTGTCATATCTAAAGGGATTTTGCTTGAACAAAGTCATGTTATAAATTTATTCAAAAATAATATGGGCATGATCAATTGTGGATTGATTATTAAAATAAACTTTAAAATTGTGGAATTTTTTCTAGCGTTCTAAATTTACAAAATGTCGATTAAGTTTACTGTGAATGTCACAATCCCTTCCTCCCCTCCACGTAAAAAAGTTACCAGTGAAAGTATGTTCATAGATGTTAGAGCTTGTAACACATTCTAAGAAATTGTAGCCAAATGATATGTTAGAGAAATCCCTATTGATTCTCTCAATGTTGTATAGCATGGTATTGAATTCCGCTATTAAGATCCATGGGTACTTGATTTGAGATGCTTGAAGTCTGATGTAATGCCAAAGTAATTTCCTCTCTATAACCGTGTTGTGTACATATATAATATTGCAAAACATTTCTATTCCCTCTACTTGTGTCAGTTTACAAGTGATGTACTACTCATTCTTATGAATAATAGTATTACTCCATCGATTCTTGTCCCACAAAATTAAAACTCTCCTATTATGGGATTGATCATTATCATAATCATATGCCTATCTCTATTTAATCCAATTTAATATTTTAGGGATTTACTAAGAAGGTTGTTTGTTTTCCAGTAGCCCTATAAAAGAAAAGTTTGTAGAGTTTAAATAGTTTTTGATATCCATTTGTTTTGGTGATGCATTCATTACCCTAATGTTCCAAAAAAGCATTGACGTTAGTTTGAGGAGGAAGATCACTCCTTTGATCAAGGGTTGGAGTGGACCCACTTGAAGTTTTAGACCTTATCGATTTTCTACTTTTTTTTTTTAACTTAGTGAACCAGGTTATTCCAGTTTGGATTTTCAATGACGCCCTAGGAGTGTGTGGCTTTGAATTTGAATGGTGGATGAGTGGGTCATCCTGCCTTGTTCTCCTTGTCACTCTCTGCCATGGGTGATCAGTAGCTTGTACATTCTGCTGTTCCTATTGGTCCATCATTTCAGCACTTTCGTCTCTTAGAGGTGATTCCACTTCTAATGTGGGATTGAAATCACTTATATTTGCATCCTTATTTAAGTCATCTATGGGGTTACTCTTGTGTGTTTAAGGTTTAGGTGGAATACCAGTAGAACTGTCTACTACCTACATCGTTTCGACGTTGCTAAAAACTGCAGAAGGTGTTGCGTTATCACAACCAGCGGCCACAGTGTGCAGATTGCTATTTTCTTAGAATTGAGCATGTCCCATTTATTACTTTCGTCCATTGCTAGTTTAGTACTGTTGTTGAAAAATGATTTTTTTCGACCATTTTATAGAGTTGTTATTTCTTATTGATGTATAATAGAAACCGACCTATGCTGGACTGAACCGTATTTTATGTACCTATTGTATTTCTGTAATCAGCTTCAACTCTGTTATTATCGATACTACTATTCTTAGTAGATTGATATTGGGTTGTACCATTCTGATTTTATGATGCACCATTATGTTGAATTTCTTTCTCATCTAATTGAATAAAGTTGCATCCATTATCTATTGAGAAATTTTGTTTAGGATTCCATGTTTTTTGAATTTTGCATTCAATCTCTGAATGTCCCTAGCAATTTCAGTTATTGCATTAAAGTAGGTACCATTCGTATCCACTTTTTTCCAGTTATCCTCTACATCAAGGATCGATACTTTATTAGGAAATGAAAAGTTTGCGTCAACTGCAGTCAGGACATGCGCAAACGAGATAAGAATCATGCTCTTAGTCACCTTATCTAACTTTATTAGTTTGCCTAATACTGAGTCAATTATGCCTATAGTCTCTTCTATCCAGAAATTGATATCCACACTCGGAAGACCGAAGGAATTCCCTAGAGGGTTTCATTCCAGGTTTCCATTTTTTCATAATAACCAGGCGTTTATCATAAAATAAGATCCACTGGCTAAGGTTTTTTCCCAATCTACCCATTTATAAACTTAATCAAATAGAAACCATTCGCTCTAGAGAAGATTTGGAATTCATCACTGGTTTTCCAAACACCAGTAATGTAAGATTTGAAATAGGTTTTAGGCCCCATTACATAGAATTCAAATGCAATTTTCCAAGTCTCCCTCGCATTTTCTATAATTCAAACATTCATCTTATTATGTAATGGGGCCTTGAAAAGCACCATTGCATTATAGAAATTTTTTTGTGAAGATAACAACTCTTGCTTTCCAACTCTACTAGCTACTTCTTTAATTTTTTCATCGCTCTTAGAGATATTCTACTAGGGGGTCGACTGAATGGTTCAACTCTCGGTATCAACTCAGTCCGGAACTCAACGAAATGCCTTTAAATCTTTAGTGTGAAGATAATAACTCTTGCTTTCTAACTCTACTAGCTGCTTCTTTAATTCCTCTATCGCTCTCAGAAGCATTCTTTTAGGGGGTCAACTAAATGGTTCAACTCCCAGTATCAACTCAGTCTGGAACTCAACAGCTCTTGGGGGATAGCAACCCCAAAATTTGTTCAAATACATCATGGAAGTCTCTAACGGCTTGTACTTCTCCGATACCTCCTTCCCTATAAGCTAAAGCAAACAATGTGCCTTTTCACCTAGATTTAGGATTTTTTGAAACTACAAGTTCTCTTTCAATTTTGTCTGGCCGACTTAATGCTATGATCCTTTCGTTACAGTATATTCTAGTTGTATAACGCTCCAGTCAATCCATCCCTAAAATAACTTTCAAGCTTGTGAGGTCAAATGTATAGGGATCACACAAAAACCTACATCAACCAAAATAAATCTCTAAGTTAGCGCACCTAAATCCGAGAGTGGCATACCCCCCAATTGGATTACAATGCAAATGGAAATAACTAATTACGTGACTTCTAACCTGAGTCTATCAACTAAGCCTTTAGCTATATATGAATGTGTAGCATCAAAATCAAAAAATATTCTAACTAAGACACTATAAATCAAAGTCATACCTTCCAAAAAAAACAGTCTTGTCATCTCTTCGGTAGATGGTTTTTCGCTCGGTCCCTCCAAAGTAAATACTCTTGCCTGCAACTCTGTACAATCTTTCTTCTGATGCCCTATCTTGTCACAGTTGTAACACTTCTACTTTCCATAGGATCTCGACATTGAACACTTAGACGCATAGTATCCCATCTGCCCATGGATAAAACAAGCAACTTCGGCAATAATAATCCTACATCCTAGCCCTTCGGCAAAGTCTTCTTTCCCTTAATATAAGGAATGAGATTCTTCTTTTGGACTACCTTGGGCTTCGTCTTGACTCTCCTTTTCTCCTTATACATCCCATCGTACCTTCATGTCATGTCTACAACAAATTAATAAAGTGGTTCCAACTGTGTCATCACCTTATGGTCTAGACCTTGCTTCAAACCCCAGATGGACTTCAATTTTCTTTAGTGGGGTATTAATTATCTCTTGGCCTAACTTAGCCAAAAAGTTGAAGTTCTGGATGTTCGATTCCATCGAATGGTCTCCCTTCTTCAAGCCAATAGATTTCCTTAGCAACACACTATATTGAGACTCGAACGTGAACCGAGTGTCAAACCTCTTTTTAAACCGGTTCCAAGTGATCTCCACATCGGGGGTCTTGATAATCACCATTTCCCTCCAATCCAAAGAATATTCACACAAATGTCTTGAAGCCAACCTTCTTTTTTTCACATCATTGAATCATATGTCTCCAACGGTATGCTCGTAAGCTCTTAGTCTATTTAACACTTTAACCATGTTCTTCTACTCGCGAAGGTCTTTCCCCTTAGATTTCGATAGTCTTGGTTCATCTTTGACAAATTCTCTCATATAACAGGTCTCGGCTTAACAGCCTCCAACATATTCTCCCACATCATTTGCATCATAAATTGCCAAAACAAGGTATTCATGTCCATACCCATTACATTGGCTGGTGGAGAAGCTTCGGTTTTAACAACTCGTGGCACTTCCTTTTCTTTTCTCCTATTAGTCTAGATGCTTTCAGTCTCTCTTCATGTACTTGCTTCTCCTATAATAACTTGTCCACTTCTCAATTCCAACTAGCTTCTTTATTAAGCAAGTCTTAATTAGAAATGCAAGGAAAATGTTGGGCCAAAAAGTGACATATCACTTTTATTGAATAGAAGAGAGTAGATCTAAGTAGTAATAAAAGCAAAAACAGTAAAGGCATGCGAATTTTTATAGTGGTTCGACAAATTCTAAGGCCTAAATCCCCTTTAATCTTATTATAGATTGTTTTGTTATAAATACAAAGGCTATATTATTCATTTTTTAAGTGTAGGGAAGCAAGAGTAAGCTTCCAGTGGACCACGTCCCGGTAGAGATAGAAGATGAAGAGGAGAATGGCCAAAAGTCCCAAAATAGTTGCTCTACGCTCGGTATTTATAGAAGAATCACCCACCGAAGTCACCAGATCGCTGAAGACCAGTAAGGATCCAGATCCATAAGAATATGGAGGAAGACATAGTCTTCTCGTAGCTCAAATCCAGTCGATGCCGACATGATTCGTGTCCGTACCGAGAGGTTTTGCCTTGTGCAAATCATCACCTCTTCCTTTACTTCGTATTTCATCTTCAAGTCTACGAGCTTCGAGCAATTTTCGGTATATGAGAACCTCTTAGTATCTGAAGGTTTGGCTTTGTCCAGTACTTATCCTTTTATGCATTGCTTTGGAGTTGTTCACCTACTCCTTTAGGTATGGGTCCTTGGATAACCACTCTATAATCCTATTACTTAACCACAACGTAGTTGCCCAAAATATTATAGAGAGGACCTCTCGGTACCAAGTACTTTTCTTAACCTCTCGGTACCGATAGCTTTCCATTGTTACTTAAGGACTTCAAACTTTTAGAGTTCCCTTCTAAGGTCATCTTGAGCTTTCCCCCGAGTTCTTGAACCATTTTGTCTTCGTTCTAACATCCAAATTCAATTGAAGGCTGCTTGGTTTAAATGTTAGACGATTCTTGCCCCTCAAAGTATGCTTCTGTTGAAAACGAAGCATGCTTTGGATCAAGACAAGCAGTGTACATAGTTGTCTGCACGAGTCCATTGGTTATCCAGGTATCACTCTGAGGAGTTGTCTCTATTTCAAGAGCGTCTGTTCAATCACTTTATATAGTTATTAAACCACTTTCTGCACCAAGGTTTGGATTTACATCACTTAGAAAATCATCCTGCGTCTTGGGCAGGTGAGACTTCCTTCTTTTCTTTCTTTTCATTTCCTTTTTCTCTTCACCTTTTTAATTTTTTATATAAATCATGTCGATACCGAGAGGTACCTGTAGATATCGACATGAATCTTTACTTCATTCTAGCATTATACAAATCGTGGACTTAGAAATTTTTTGTTGACCTAAAAAATGGATCAACACCCTAGATCAATTGTGAAAGCACCAGCTTAAACGGCAATCCAAAAAACAGCAACACAGATCACAAAAATAAGCAAAAAAAAGAGGAAAAGGTAAAAGAGACACAAAATTTTTATAGTGGTTCAGCTAAATCTATGGCCTACATCTACTTTATAATTTATTTATCGCTTGTAGTTTCATATTACAAGAGATTTTGAGGAGGAGAGGAGAAGTCATCTTTTATGTTTCATTTTCTTCCCTTTTTCTTTTGCAATACTAGGTGTCTTTATAGTTGTAAGCCTTGACCCAGTGATGGTGTGGAATTGTAGTGACGCTGACTAGGTTGATATTAATTGCACCATAATCTTCTTATTTAAGGTAAGGATGAAGGGAATTAAGGAATATTTGATATGGAAATGGTTGGCATTAAGTAGTAATAAATAAGCAGGTTATCATGGCATTTATTGGGCATTAAATCCGACTTTGATGGGTAATGAATTGGTATTTATGGTGGAGATATGGCTGGTTTTTATTAATTATTTGAGGTAATAAATGCTAGGAAATCAGGAAGTAAATCTTTAATTTCTTCTTCAAGGATGATGACTAATTTGATGGATAACATTTTTATTTTCATATTTTTCACTCAGCACCGACTATTCTCCTTTACTCAGCACTGATTACTTTCATCCATAACTTAAGATCTCCAACTACTGCTACCTTGACTCCAGATCTAAGCCACCGTCATCCTTCTTCTTAATGCCGCCTCAAAGCTACTGCCACCGACCGCCTTAAAATCCTCCATCACCAACACCTCAAGCGATTTACCCTAAAGATCTCAACCCTAAAATCTCTGCTTTTTCCTAAATTCCCAAACTAAGATTCTAATTCGAGGTGAGTTCCTAGGGATGGCGGTACCATGGCGATGATAAGGACATGTTGAGATTTCACCTACGACATGGAAAAACCTATGTCTTCCCGAATGAATCTTAAGTTTGACCTGAAACTAGCACTACAAACATCCAATCTTTTCACTGCTTGACCTCTACTTAGTGTTGGCTTTTTTTGGCACCTTTCCTACTTTGGATTTTCCATAACATGCCTTAGTTTTGCAATATCCTCCAGACACCACATATTTCGAGTGTTTGGGCAAGTCCATCCAAAGTTTGATCGATCACAATTCATCGTTTAAACTTCATTGAGATAGTTCTGAAGAATGGTCACGTCGAATGCACTCCGACGTTTGAACGGTTGCACTATACAACATTTTAAGTCATTGTTACATCCTATGTTCCTGCAAAGAAGGCTCCACCTTGCTTCTAACAGTGGTTCTATTATCATTCTCTCATGGGTAAGTTCTAATACATAGATCGATCATGCAATGGAGTTCATTTTCTAACATGAGTAGGCTATTTACACAAAGTGTTCTGTACGCTATGCTCTGGACACATGACACACACTACATAGATTGACAATCCAAATTTCCTCAGCCAATGTTCAGAATCCAATTGGCCAACACATGTAGATATCCATTGGATTCTGTGCGCTGGCCACATGGTATTTATTAAAGTATAATTCCATAATAAAATATACCTGATTGTGTTCGTTGTCAAGCTTTCTAGTTCAGAATAACTTGTCAATCGCCTCATTTCAAGGCTATCACTGAACCTTCAACTCTTCTTGAGGCCTGCTCCTTTACCATCCAAGCCTCTATGTCTACTCCATCTGGAGCTAGGCATTCGATTACAGTAAACTCCAAGGATAGCTTGTTCCAATAGTACCTCTCCGGAACCAACCTCCTCCATTGAACGAGAAACTTAGACTGAGGGTATTAGATGATCCTCCAGATAAAACTCCATCTTTATTGACTTAGAGCATCTCTGGACGATTTGCTACCATTACGAAATTCTGTAAAATGATGTACTTTTTCCAATGATCGATCAACTGGCTCACAATCTTCAACAAGTGTACACCACGTGCAATAAGTACACGTGCTTAGGTGGAGCCATTCCTCAATTAAAAGAATTTTCAGATTCATCTTACAAGGAATTGGGCTGGTTTCGGCTCAAATGCATCCCAACAGATACGCACTCCTTTATTCCTTGTACGTCTTATTCATGATGCAGCTTCAATAACCACCGATATTTGTAGAGTTGATAGTTGACACACCTTCTAAAATTAAAGAATAGAGCCAATTCGCCTTATTTATTAACCATTGAAGACTGGTGCCACTGAATGGTCATCGATGCATTCTACAACAAGTGCTCGTACTTCAAGAGCATGTATTTCTTTGTCCATTGTTGTAACATCCCCTATCTAGAGGCCCAAAGCTAAGCGCTACAGATGCTGCAGTCATCTGTAGTATTAACTTTCGGTGACTAAATATGGCTACGTTAATGGCATCTATAATATCAGAAGCACTTGAATATGAAACAAAGCACAGATTTCAAAACAACATTTTTCCATTACATTTCAAAACAGATGTTCCATATTCGGATTACATAATCCCATAACGTTTCCCAAGCAATGATAAAATATACTTATTACAAAATACGCTAAGAGCGACATATGAAGATGCCCCTTGGATGATCAGAGTCATATAGTCATAATTGACTTAATACATACACAGTGGAAATAAACACAAAATAAAGAACTGCAACTCCTAAATAGGTATCTGTTAGCCTCATGCTTTTCTCTGGTAGCTTTATTCGTCCTCTTACTAAAACCTGAAAGAACCTCAACCCTCAGCCTACTCAAATCAATTTTGAGCACCCGAGAGTTTAAGGTGAAAACATAAACTTCGAGTCAGACGTTAAGCCCGGTGTGAATAATACTATACATCCCGGTTATTAATGTTAGGTGAGACCACGCCGCTTAGCAGAACGGGTTTCCCCTCACTAACATCCTTTTAAAACATATCTTTTGCAAGTCTTTTCCTGCAACCAAAACTAGTTAAAACTGTAAAGCATTATTATGTAAACATACATATCAGGTAACAAATGGACTATCTGTTTGAATACTATAGTGTTGTTTGGCTTACTATTAACCTTTGGCTGACTCGGGCCTACCAGACAAAATAACAAAATTTATCTAACATCTGTTAGACACACCTCTTCTGGACGATCTATCCTTAACTATCTATAAACACTTCTCTTTTGGACGGTCTATCCCTAACTTAACATCTCCCAGGGTCACCTGATCCTAATGGTTTTGCGGGTTCACCAATAACCTATCTGTATACAAACATATATTCCCTTCTATATGTAATCATATTTTTAGTTTTACCTATGACAAAGCCCCACACACTGGAATTTTAGACTAAATTAGCTGGGGTCAATAGCTAATGTATAGGGCACGACCCTATACCAGTCCCATTTGGTATTCTAATATCTGAGTCATTTTCACTTAGGGATATCTTCCCATAATTTTCCTTGAAAACCTTTTCATCTAAAATTGATTTAAAACCTTTTAAACCAAACTTAAACAAGGAAAACTTCAATATTATATGCTTTACTCAAAATCATCTTGCCATGATATATACTTTACTCAAATCTTTATTGATGAAAACCTTTAAACCTTTGAATGTATCCCTTTCGATCTTACTGAAAGTACCCCTTTTGAAACCATGTAAAACCCTTTATTTTATCTCGGTCGAAAGGCCAAATCTTCCTTTCAAAACCATCCATATAACCTTTCGAAACCATTGAATTCCTTTTCTTCGAAATCCAAAAACCTTAGACATCCTTCTTTAAAACCATTCAACATTGCCTTTTGAAAACATAGGAAAACCATTCCTTTTAAACTTATTCAAAACCATTGGAAACCCCTTCCCTTTAGACCTTTTGAAAACATAGGGGAACCACCCCTTCGAAACCTTCTTTAAAACCTTTCGAAGGCGTCAAAATCCTAAACTTTTCGAAAGAATTTGGATTTAATATAAAACATGTGGAAAACACCTTTCAAAACCATTTAAGTCGAAACCATTCTCTTTTGAAATAATTGGGTTATTCTTTGAAAATCACTAAGGGTCATAAGCAACAGGGTCGAAAGCTTACCCTTTCGAGACCTGTTCCTAAGTAAAGAAGCAACGGTGTTGAAACCATCCCCTCGAAAGCATGGGAGAAGTGGCTAATTTTTAAAAGTCAAGTATACCTTTCGAAACCATTGACTTCGAAAGGTAGAAAGGCGGCAGCTAGGGGTTTCGACCCCTTCGAAAGCTTTACTTAGAACAAAAGAATGCAACCAAGTCAAAACCACTCCTTTGAAAATATTTGACCCAGCCGAAGGCAACTGAATCGAAACCTATCTCTTTCGAAAGCAAAGCGGGCGCTACCTTAGTTTTAAAACAAACATACTCCAACCCCTTCAGAACCTAAGGTTTTGACAAAGTACCCCTTCACCTTTGTCCAAAAGGCGATGTACCATGTAGCTTGATACCATGGGCTTTAGTTTTGAAACCATTGGTGGCAAAAGGTCTAGGTCGGAACCCCCCGTGCCGAAAGTGGCGGAACATGCTAAATCATGTTATTTTTGTTTTTAACATAAAAGAGAAACATTTCAACTATCCTGCCTTTATTTGTCAAATTTACATTGGTTGCTAAATACTTTTCAGAAAAGTGCTGCCAATAATTTCAGAAATAACGATGATTTTATTTTTCAAAATGCCCCTTCTCCTTAATTAAATATATAAAACATTTAAGTCTCATACCTTAAATAATTTTATATATTCATCAAAACACTTAGGAAAAATCTGGAAAATCCCAAAAATATCTATTTTAATATGTTTTCTAACATATAAAAATTTCGGACCCAAATAATTATTTATTTTTCCGTAAATAATTTATAACCCAATAGATCATTTTCTTCATTAGAAAATTAATATAAAATCCACCATAATTCAAAAAATTATGAAAATTGAAACCTATCTCTAAATATCATTTTTGATCTACATTTAAATTTTCAAGGCATTTGGATGTCATTTAATAGAATTTTCATATCAAACATATCATAAAAGCTAATATGAACATGTATAAATCATCAACAAGTATATATAAACTTTCAATCATCCATAACATGGCACTATCATGCAAAATAATTTTGGGTTACCCTTGAAACCAAAAACTATAAGAAAAATGGGATGTAGCAATCATTCACCTTAGCTTTGTGATTAAAGACGCAAGATTTGATGTTGAACAAGTTGATTTACTTCTTCCTCTTGAAATCCTAGCTTTATCTTCCCTTAAGATTAAAAATGGTGGCCGACCTCGCTTTTAAATTTTTGCAAATGAATTCAAGTGAGGACTCACGGCTAGGGTTTTGGGTATTAGAATGTTCATTTTCCTATTCTACTCTTACTTATTTCCTAACACTTTTATTCATATTATCTCATCTTGATTTACGTATTAACATGGCATGGCTACCCTTGATTATAATCTAATCTCAATCTATTAATCATCACATAATTTTTTTCAATTTAGCTAATTAAATATCCTAAATAATGTTAAAAAATATGGGGTGTTGTAGACTCCCCTTCTTAAAGAATTTCATCCTTGAAATTACAATAAGGAATACAACAAAACAATCAAAGGTAAAACATATCATCAAACAAATCAGGATAAGTGTCTCTAATCCATCTCTCAGTCTCCCAAGTACAGTCTCTAGCATCCTCACTCCACTGGATTTCACTAATCTGATTGTCTTGTTCCTCAACTTCTTCTCACCTCTCTCGACTATCCGGATAGGCTTCCTAACTATAGTCATATCTGGTTCCACTACTAAATCTTCTAACACAGTCGGTGCTATAGTAGTGTCTGGATCCCTAACACATTTCCTCAGATGAGATACATGAAAAACATCATGGACTCCTGTTAAACTACTCAGTAACTCTACTCTATACGCGAGTTTCCCGATCCTTTCTAAAATAGGAAATGGTCCAACGAACCTCGGTGCTAACTTCCCCGTCTTCCCAAACCTGATAACACCATTCATTGGCGATACTTTGACGAAAACATGATCTCCAACAGAGGATTCTAAATCTTTTCGTCTTTTATGTGAATAGCTTTTCTGCCTAGACTGAGCTTCCTTCATTCTCACCCTTATTAGCTCAATCTTTTCTGCTGCCTCTTTTACCAAATCAGGACCAAGAACCAATCTGTCTCCAACCAACATGCAGGGGACTTGCATGGTTTTCCATACAAAGCTTCAAATGGTGACATCCCTATACTATTTTGATAACTATTGTTATATGAAAACTCGACTAGGTGTAGGTGGTCTTCCCATGATCCCCAAAGTCTAATACACAAGCTCGTAACAAGTCCTCCAAGTTCTTGTTAACTCTTTCCGTCTGCCCATCAGTCTGTGAATGGTAAGCAGTACTCATCTTGAGCTTGGTTCCCAAAGCTTCCTGTAGACTCTTTCAAAATTCACTAGTAAACAAAGAATCCCTATCACTAACAATACTACTAGGAATTCTGTTGAGTCTAACCACATTCTTCATAAATAACTTGGCCAATACAGGTGTCGTCCTATTTGCCTTAACCGGAATGAAATGGGCGCTCTTGGTCAATCTGTCTACTATAACCCATATACTTTCATTTCCTCTATTAGATCTAGGCAATCCATCAATAAAATCCATAGAAATGGAATCCCACTTCCATATTGGAATGTCTAATGGCTGAAGCAATCCACTTGGCTTTAGATGTTCGGCTTTTACATGCAGACAGTTCAAACACTGTTTCACGCATAAGCCAACATCCCTCTTCATGCCTTCCCAGAAGAAACTTCTCTTCATATCTTGATACATCTTCATTTCTCCTAGATGAATAGTGAACTTTGAACGATGGCATTCCTCCAAAATTTCCTTCCTTATGTCTCCCACATTTGGAACACATAATCTGCCCTTCTTTCTCAACCATCCGTTTTGGTCAAGATGGAAATCCTTTAAGTCATCGCTCTATGTTCCTTCCCTTAACTTTCTGATCCATTCAGCCAAAACTAGATCCTCCTCCTGTTTAGAAGCTATTTTCTCAATCATTACCAGTCGGACTTTTAAACAAGACAATCTAGCAGACTCTCCACCAGACTCAGCTTCAGACCTTCATAATATTCTACAAGCTGACAATGCTTCTAGGTCTTTCCATTCTGCTACCATAGCTAATACAACATTCGAATGCCTTCTACTAAGTGCATCTACAACCTTGTTTCCTTTTCCGGATGTGTACTCTATTCCAAAATCATAAGCAGCTAGAAACTCCAACCATCTTTGCCGCCTCATGTTCAGCTCCTTCTGAGAGAACAAGTACTTCAACGACTTATGATCTATATTAAACTCAAACCTTTCTCCCCAAAGGTAATGCCTCCACACCTTCAATGCAAATATAACTGCAACTAACTGCAAGTCATGCGTTGGGTACCTAACCTCATGTGGTCCAAGCTGTCTAGAAGCGTAAGCAATCACTTTACCCCTCTACATTAGTACAGCTCCAAACCTAGTACCACACACATCAGTATAAACAACTAAATCTTGATTCCCCTCTGGAACCACTAACACAGGTGCATGGGTCAACAAGTGCTTAAAGCTCTGAAATGCTTCCTCACACTTATCAGTCCATACAAACTTTACATCCTTTCGTGTTAGCTTAGTCATTGATGCTGCAATCCGCGAGAAATCCTTTACAAACCTTCGATAATATCCTGCTAATCCAAGGAAACTTCTTATCTCAGTTACCGTTTCTAATCTTTTCCAATTGTTAACGGCTTCGATCTTTTCTGGATCAACTGACAATCCTTTCTCCGAAACCACATAACCAAGAAATTTCACTTCCTTCTTCTAAAACTGGCACTTTGGAAACTTTTCCTTTAGCTGATGCTGCCTCAGCATCTCTAAAACAACTCTAAGATGAACTTCATGCTCCTTCTCATCTTTAGATTATATCAGAATATCATATATAAAAATGAACACGAACCTATCCAAATGCTCCCGAAAGATTCGATTCATCAAATCTACAAAGAATGCCGGCGCATTAGTGAGTCCGAACGGCATAACTAACCATTCGTATGACCTATATCTCGTCCTAAACGCCGTTAAAGGTGTACTATCTTCTACTACTCTAAGCTGATGAAATCCTGTCACCGGATCCAACTGAGAGAATATCTTAGCCATGCTCAACTGGTCGAACAAATCGTCAATCCTTGGCAGTAGATATTGATTCTTTATCGTCTTCTCATTCAGCTTACGATAATCGATACATAGCCTTAACGATCTGTCCGGCTTCTTAGCAAGTACAGCGGCTACTCCCTAAGGCAAACTACTCGGTCTAATAAAACTCTTTCCTTCCAAATCAACTAATTGAGCTTTCAACTCCCTCATCTATGTTGGTGTCATCCTGCTTGGCGGCCTACTAACTGGTTCTGCACCAGGCACTAAATCAATCCAAAACTCAATGGCTCGTTTCGGCGGCAATCCAACTACAGGCTTAAACACATCCGCGAATTCTCTGACTACGAAAACGCGATTCAACTCATCTTCCAACTCTATAACACCCAACAAAACATTTACCTCACAATTGGGGTTTTCTACGGTATAAACTATCCGATCACTACAATCTGGGTGTCTAGGTGATATTTTCCTATCTAG
This sequence comes from Allium fistulosum, assembly GCA_030737815.1. Taxonomy (NCBI): domain Eukaryota; kingdom Viridiplantae; phylum Streptophyta; class Magnoliopsida; order Asparagales; family Amaryllidaceae; genus Allium; species Allium fistulosum. Next base: position 1,034,644,932 of record CM060902.1, on the reverse strand, counting down.
GCAAAATATCCTAGAATCATAATTACTTAACCAATCCATACCCAATATAATTCCGAACCCCGCAAAATCAAATACATGCAAACTGCAAGCAAAGGTGTAACCTAGCAAGTCAAACTCTGAGTGGTCACACTTCATACTAAGCATCGCATACCCTCCTATCGGATTTGCAACTCTTAAGGAAGTAACTAAATATGTGGGTTCTATGTTAAGTTTATCTACCAAACATCGAGATATAAAAGAATGAGATGCACCAGTATCAAATAAAATGCTAACGGATGTATCATGGATCTGAAGCGTACCTCCTAACACAGCCTTTCCCAACGCCTACACTGTCGGCTTTGCGTAGCAGGCTCTAATGCAAACACTTGGCCTTTATCCCCTTTTGCTGGCTCTTTGCACTAGTTCTTGTAGTTCCCAATTTGATCATAGTTAAAACATCTAATCCCTTTCTTCTCATGAGCCTTCTTTCCTTTGCATGTCCGGCACTCATGGGCATAATGGCCTTTCTTGTCGCACTTATAGGAAACCACCTTAGACTTTCCTTTCTTTTCCGCACCTCCTTTCTGAGCATTCATTTTGTGGAAAAACATTCTCTTCTGGCCTTGTTCGACCTGGACCTCTTTCTCCTTCTTATTCTCCAAGCAAGCTAACATCTCTTCATTTCTCGATGCCATTCCCACTACCACATCACATGGATCTCTGATGTGCGGTAAAGTAGCCCTAGCCAACTCCGACTTCAGGCCTCTAATAAACTTTTCATTTCTTTTCAACACTGTGTCAACAGCGGCATACCCATACCGGGCTAACTCTTCGAATCTACTAGCATATTCGAGAACTGACGTTTCTCCTTGTTCCAGCTCAGCAAACTTCCTGACCAAGACAGACTGCGCCATTACTGACAAGAACCTTTCTTGAAACCTCCTCTTGAACTCCACCACATCATAGTCTCTTCATTCACACCAGCAGTTACAGTGTTCCACCAAAACAAAGCAGCTCCTTGAAGCTGTCTTGAAGCATGTCTTCTTTTCTACTCGTCATTGAGCCCTAAGTTAGAAAAAATCCTCTCGCTATGTAGCAGCTAGTTTTCTACTTTGATAGCATCCTCCATTCCAATAAACGGTTTTCCTCCAAGCCTAGTATAGTCTTTGCTCAAGTTAGCATACTGATTAACCATCGGAGCTTCCTGAACTCCTCCTCCAGCAGCATTTCCTCCAATAACTCCAGCTGCGGTTCCATCTTGCATCATGTTTATGAAAAACTGATACATGGCTCCCATATCCACTTGGGGAACCCCAGCACCAACATTCTCAACCTGAGCCTGACCTCTTCTAGCACTTGGTCGGGCATTTCCACTTGTGGTGGTGTTGTCTCCTCCTAGATTGCCTCTTCTTCCGTCCATATCTATATTCAAGCCTCGGGAGATACAGAAGAATAGCCTAACAAAGATAGGAGTCTAGAGATAAAGCACATACTTATATATAGCAAATACAAATACGTTACTATAGCGTTATCCCATACCCCAATCCTGCCTCTAATTCCTAAGGATTATGTTTTCAAAAATCATTTTTAGTTAAAGTTATTCATAAACCTATGCTCTGATACTAAGTTGTAACATCCCATATCTAGAGGCCCAAAGCTAAGCACTATAGATGCTACAGTCATCTATAGTATTAACTTCCGGTGATTAAATACGGCTATGTTAATGGTATCTATAATATTAGAAGCACTTGAATATGAAACAAAGCATAGATTTCAAAACAACATTTTTCCATTGCATTTCAAAACAGATGTTCCATATTCAGATTACATAATCCCAAAACGTTTCCCAAACAGTGATGAAATATACTTATTACAAAATACGCCAAGAGCGACATATGAAGATACCCCTTTGGATGATCAGAGTCATATAGTCATAATTGACTTAATACATACACAAGGGAAATAAACACAAAACAAAGAACTGAAACTCCTAAATAGCTATCCGCTAGCCTCCTGCTTTTCTCCCGTAGCTTTATTCGTCCTCCTACTAAAACCTGAAAGAACCTCAACCCTCAGCTTACTCAAATCAATTTTGAGCATCGGCGAGTTTAAGGAGAAAGCATAAACTTCGAGTCAGACATAAAGCCTGGTGTGAATAATACTATACATCCCGGTTATTAATGTTAAGTGAGACCACGCCGTTTAGCGGAATGGGTTTCCCCTCACTAACATCCTTTTAAAACATATCCTTTGCATGTCTTTTCCTGCAACCAAAACTGGTTAAAACTATAAAGGATTATTATGTAAACATACATATCATGTAACAAATGGACTATCTGTCTGAATACTATAGTTATGTTTGGCTTTCTATTAACCTTTGGCTGAATCGGGCCTACCAGAAAAAATAACAAAATTTATCTAACATCTGTTAGACACACCTCTTCTAAACGATCTGTCCTTAACTATCTGTAGACACTTCTCTTCTGGATGGTCTGTCCTTAGCTTAACATCTCCCAGGGTCACCAGATCCTAATGGTTTTGCGGGCTCACCAATAACCTATCTATATACAAACATATATTCGCTTCTGTGTGTAATCATAATTTTATTCTTACCTGTGACAAAGCCCTACACACTTAAATTTTGGACTAAATTAGCTAGGGCCAATAACTAATGTATAGGGCACGACCCTATACCAGTCCCATCTGGTATTCTAATATCTGAGTCATTTTCACTTAGGGATATCTTCCCATAATTTTCCTTGAAAACCTTTTCATCTGAAATTGATTTAAAACCTTTTAAACCAAACTTAAACAAGGAAAACTTTAATACTATATGCTTCACTCAAAGTCATCTTGCCATGCTATATACGTTACTCAAATCTTTATTGATGAAAACCTTTAAACATTTGAAGGTACCCCTTTCGATCTTATTGAAAGTACCCCTTTCGAAACCATGTAAAACCCTTTCTTTTTTCTAGGCCGAAAGGCCAAATCTTCCTTTCGAAACCATTCATATAACCTTTCAAAACCATTGAAATTCCTTTTCCTTCGAAAGCCAAAAATCTTAGACATCCTTCTTTAAAACCATTCAACATTGCCTTTCGAAATCATAGGAAAACCATTCCTTCTAAACTTATTCAAAACCATTGGGAAACCCTTCCCTTTAGAGCTTTCGAAAACATAGGGGAACCACCCCTTCGAAACCTTCTTTAAAACCATTCAAAGGCATCAAAACCTTAAACTCTTCGAAAGCATTTGGGTTCAATTTAAAACATGTGGAAAACACCTTTCAAAACCATTTAAGTTGAAACCATTCTCTTTTGAAACCATTGGGTTATTCTTTAAAAATAACTAAGGGTCACAAGTAATAGGGTCGAAAGCTTACCTTTTTGAAACATGTTCATAAGTAAAGAAGCAATGGTGTCGAAACCATCCCCTCGAAAGCATGGGAGAAGTGGCTAATTTTTAAAAGTTAAGTATACCTTTCGAAACCATTGACTTCAAAAGGTAGAAAGGCGGCAGTTAGGGGTTTCAACCCCTTCGAAAGCTTTACTTGGAACAAAAGAATGCAACCAATTCAAAACCATTCCTTTGAAAATATTTGACCCAGTCGAAGGCAACTGAGTCGAAACCTATCTCTTTCAAACGCAAAGCAGGCGCTACCTTAGTTTTAAAACAAACATACTCCAACCCCTTCGGAACCTAAGGTTTCGACCAAGTACCCCTTCACCTTTGTCCAAAATGCTACGTATGAAGTAGCTTGATACCATGTGCTTTTGTTTCGTAACCATTGGTGGCGAAAGGTCTGGGTCGGAACCCCTTGTGCCGAAAGTGGCGGAGCATGTAAAATCATTTGTTTTTAACTTAAAAGAGAAAACTTTTCAACTAACCTGCCTTTATTTGTCAAATTTTCATTGGCTGCTAAATACTTTTCAGAAAAGTGCTGCCCATAATTTCAGAAATAAAAATGATTTTATTTTTCAAAATGTCCTTCTTCTTAATTAAATATATAAAACATTTAAGTCTCATACCTTAAATAATTTTATATATTCATCAAAACACTTAGGAAAAATCTAGAAAAATCCCAAAAAATCTATTTTAATATGTTTTCTAACATATAAAAATTTCAGACCCAAATAATAATTTAATTTTTCGTAAATAATTTATAACCCAATAAATCATTTTCTTCACTAGAGAATTAATATAAAATCCACCATAATTCAGAAAATTATGAAAATTGAAACCCTTCTCTAAAATATCATGTCTGATCTACATTTAAAATTTCAAGGCATTTAGATGTTATTTAATAGGGTTGTCCTGTCAAACGTATCATAAAAACTAATATGAACATGTATAAATCATCAACAAGTATATATAAACTTTCAAGCATCCATAACATGGCACTATCATGCAAAATCATTTCGGGTTACCGTTGAAACCAAAAACTATAATAAAAATGGGATGTAGCAATCATTCACCTTAGCTTTGTGATTAAAGATGCGAGATTTGATGTTGAACAAGTTGATTTACTTCTTCCTATTGAAATCCTAGCTTTATCTTCCCTTGAGATTAAAAATGGTAGCCGGTCTCTCTTTTAAATTTAAACTTTTGCAAATGAATTCAAGCGAGGACTCACGGCTAGGGTTTTGGGTATTAGAATGTTCATTTTCCTATTTTACCCTTACTTATTTCTTCACACTTTTATTCATATTATCTCATCTTGATTTACATATTAACATGGCATGGCTACCTTTGATTATAATCAAATCTCAATCTATTAATCATCATATTATTTTATTTTATTTAGCTAATTAAATATCATAAATAATATTATAAAAATATGGGGTGTTACAGTTGTCCCTTTGGCTTTAGCCGTCTTTGGTTATCTGGACAAAAGGCTTCTTCCTTATTTTTCCGCACTTAAAGTCTTCATCCAAGTATCTAACTTTGATTCTTTTCCCTTCACAGATCTTCCCCGCTAAGAGGTTAGTGACGTACACCCCCAGACCTTGGAGACCCTTAAAAGTGTCTACATCCGACATTACCCTACCACTTATCTCCTCGTGAATGAGAGGCTTCGTCAATGCGGCCTTCTTATTCTCGATCGTTTCACCATTCCTCTCAAGCTTCCACTACAAAGGACTAGGACTTATAGTTCAACCATTTCCTTCATTTGTGACTCTAGCGATGTCAATCAATGGGACAATAAAGGCTCAATGGGCAAAGCAAACATTGAAAAAGGCCAAGATAGGGCGATGGAGGAGATCATAATCGAAGAAGAACATGAAAGGAGAAGGGAAGTGAGAAAAGAACTAGAAAGAGTGGAAGAAGGAGTAGAAAGGGAAATATGGGAGGAAGGAGGAAGCGAGGACGAGGGGGAAATGAAGATGACGACGACGACGAAGATTTTGATCAAAATGAAGGCGAGTCATATAGGGAGACCTCCCCGAAGGCACAGAAATTCTTACTTTGTCTCACCCAAAGAGATTAGTTATCGAATACTCCCAGTAACCCTCCAATCCTAGTTCAACACTAATCGTCGAGGCGACTCCCTACAGAGGATCTTCAGAAAAGATAATTGGCTCACTTGGGGATTTGGACATCCAGATTGATGATCTTCTCATGGAATATCTTTTGCATTTCAGTTTTCCTTCCGGGGACCTCTTAGCCAAGGGAGATGAAACCTTGTCTTTACAACCCTTCGAACATGGTCTATAGAGCACTTTGGGCACTCCGTACACTTTTGGGCTCACGAACACTCATATCCTGAATTCTCCCTTACTTCACTACTTCGATATTGATATATCCCTTTTTCCTTTATTTCAGGTGCAATGCCAAAAATCCACTTTCATTTTCTCCACTCAGGCATCAGCGAGTGTCGCAGAACCACTTTGAAACCTTATCCTCGTCGCTCTTCTTTGCACCAAGAAACCGAGGAAGAAAGACTAAAAAGGAGGGAGAGGGAAGACTTTGAGGATAAGGATAGAAAGAAATATCAGGATGAGGTGAGAGAATACTATGATCAATGGAAGAAGTTTCATGATTCACATGATCGTCACGATCCTACTGTCGGTTCTTCCCAACCACACTCTCAACCTCAACCTTAGTAGCTGCCGATGACATGACCTTCAGTAACCACTATATCAACCTCTGAAAATCCCAAGTAGTTATACTCGTCATATTCTACCATTCAAGCTTATCCACAACCATGACAACCAAAATGTTGTTCCCATTCCTAACCTTTGCCTGATAGGGGTGAAGTTTGACCATAACATCAAATATATCCCTCGTGAGGAGGCCAGCCTTGAAGTTAGTGAGGTCACCAAACTTGTTGACCAGCTATATGAATGGAGAAAACTAGCTTTTTCCCTTTCTGATGTCAATAAAATTAATCAGACAGACATCTAGTCGTTCGAATCGGAGAGAAAGACCATGATAGGACGATAGCTGAGTACAGAGCCAAGTTGGAAAAGCTCGAAAAGCAAAGAGATGATGCTCAGACATTGATCGAGAACTCTAAAGCATTAATCAAGGACATTTCCCACATACCCATTTAGGCCCTCAATGTAATAAACGACCAACTTAAGAAGGCCCATTTAGAGAGTGGTGAGCTTATAGCTAAAATTGAGGCCAAGAAAAAGGCAATTCAAGAGAAAGATACGACGCTTCAGGCCAAGGACCTAGCACTGTAGGCGAAGGATACAGAATTTCAAACACTTTATGCTAAAGTTGAGACTTAAGGCCAACTTAAAAGCTGAAATAGAGGCGAAGATAGAAGCTTGAGTTGACCTTGCTAGGGCAGTAAGTGAACTTAACAAACTTAAAGAACAAACGACAAAAGAAAAGGTAGATATGAACTCCACCCTTCAACAATTCTTTGCCAATGTCATCGAAGATAAGAACCTAAAGTGGCTGGGAGATAGTTATTTGGTTACTCTTGTAGACACTTGGGAAGAAGTCATGCGATGTGCGACTATATCCGATGAAGGCTTAATAGAAGATCAATTGAAAGCCAAGTTTTTGGATGCAGATGGTATCATAGCCTTGGAGTGGCAAAGCGATGTTGACTAAATAAGAGGCGACTGTAGGAAAAGCGTCCATTAAGTCTCCTACCAATCCTACTGCATTAGATCTAGTAGTATCATCAACTTCTCACTCTAAGGAGCTGTTACCCGGCTACTTAGCTCGGCTATGAGACGATAGTTGCAGAGGAAATAGTTGGACTTAGACGAGACTCAAGCTAAGAAAGTATGGGGGACTGGTGTGACTTGTTTGGGTCGGCTTGTATATGTAGTTCAATAGGTGGCTATTATGGAAAAGCATGTGTAGGTCGTCCTTAGTGGGTTGGCCGTGATTGGATTGGTCTAGGTGGTTCAGTGTAGATTGGATCGACCTCAGGAGGATTGGTATATATGGGTCGGCATATTCATCTGTGGTTCGGCCTATAAATGTGGTTCGACGCGAATGGTTTGGCATCAATGGCTCGGTCAGGATAGTTGAGCAGAACTGGGTCGGCCATGTTGGGTCGGTCTTGATGGGTCGGTCAAGGTAGATGAAGTAGAAGTAGGTCGGCCAAAGTAGTTAGGTCATAGTGGTTCGGCAATGTTTAGTTGGCCTAGATGGGTCGGCCTAAGGGGATCGGCCATGGTGGATCGGTTAAGGTGGGTCGGAATACATAGCTCGGTCAAAGACAAAGGTCACACGTGGCCCGGTCTAGGTGGATCAGTAGATGCCGCTCGGTCAAGGAAGAAAGGTCGTGAATGTGTCGGCCATGACAGTTCGGTTGGGCCTGGTTCGGCGCTTGTGGTTCGGTCGTAATGATTTAGCATGCATAGATCGGCGTACCTGGGATAGTGCATCCTAAGGTGAGTCGACGAGTTACCTGGTGTTTCCTTGCTTTGAGTTCCAACGCCATTTGCTTCGAGTTGATCAAAGAGATGCTTCGAGTCATTCACAAGTAATACCTGGTTCGGCCAAAGTGGCTCAGTATACCTGGTTTGAACATCCTGAAGCATCACTTGTGGGCCGTGTCATCTTGGTCATGGGCTTGCGCAGGGGATCTAGCCTGTCTTCGTCTATAAATAGAAGGGCAGGGGTACAGTTTAAGGGGACCTTTTTTTCGAGAACTCCAGGGAAACTCTGCCATTTTTTTTACTCTCCTCTTTTTGATTCAAACTTGTATTCAAGTGGTTTGTTTACGAATTGTATCTGTATTCAAGTGATTGAAAAAGTAATAAAGACTCTATTCAAAGTGGACGTAGGCAATTACGCCGAAGCACTATAAATCTGTTGTTCTCATTTCTGTTGTTCTTTTTGCACTCAATTGCGTTATTTCTCTATTTTAATTTACTTTCTTCATTAGTATCTCTACATAACTCTATTCTAGGGTGTTAGTGACCAATTTTAGTACTAACATTTTAGTGCTTTCATTGAGAATTGAACTCAGGCTGTTCGGATCTACTTTGTTTCTACTGGATTGAGGAAATCCCCCGAAGGAGATCCGAGTTCATTCTAAAGAGTTCATAGATTCTATCAGAGTTCCTACGAATAACTCTAAGATGGCAAGACCACGTACTAGATCCGCCTTCCACAATACGGATGCTAATGGGACTGCCAACGTCCAACAAGTGGGACCCAGCAATCGGCAAGCTAATGCAGGTGCAGAACCCGCCACCATCCCAAACCAACCAGAAGCTGTCACCAGGGAAGAGTTCAATGAGATGATGAGGAAGCTCGTGGAAAGTTGGAGATAGCTTAACGAGTAGATTCAAACGAACGCTAACCTGATGACCCACATCGCTCAACAGCAGCGTCAAAATGCTGGAGGAAGCCCTGCTTCCTACTCATCATTCGACGGCTCCGCTTTGTCAGATGAACTCCCCAGGCGAACGATTGAAACAGCACAAAGTGGTGCAATAGAGCAATTGGTGATGACTCGCCAAGAGCAAACCAACAGAAATGGTCCAGATTCCCTACCTGGAACCGTGTCCCTTCATCTGCACCTGGGGAGTCGCTCCCAACCTGGAGTGGGAAACTTAGGATCTGGAGCATGCTTGGGAGCTGGTCCACCACCTTGCTAGGGACGTAGTGAAGCAGGTCCTCGGGATGCGCACTTAGATGATCACCTACAGAGGAGGCACCAGCCGGAACGATCGCACGGGATGGATACCGACTTGCCACCTCCTATCCAGACTCCGGATTTATCAGCTATGGTCAGGCAACTGATGAGGGAGAATCAGGGCTTACCAACGATGATTGGGGCATATCAAGGAGCCATACTCCATTTACAGATACCATCCTACAAGCCGAGTACCCCCGGAAATTTAGCATGCCTACTATTCCAGCTTATGAAGGGAAGACTGATCCCCGATAGCACATAATGAGATATGAGTGGATGATGGACTCGGCTTGGGCAAATGATGCGACCAAATGTAGATGCTTCCCAATAACCCTATCCAGAATCGCTACCATGTGGTTCACCAGACTTCCCCCGCGATCGATCTCCAGCTTTGATGAGTTAGCGGCGAAGTTCGTGGAGCAGTTTAGGATCCATGCCACTCGCCCAATGGACTGATGTCATTGTCTAGTGTGATCCAGGCACTGAGAGAGTCATTGAAGGATTATTTACAAAGATTCCACATTGCTGCTACCGAAGTTAGAAATCCAAATGACCATGCTATCCTTATGGCCGTGATATGAGGATTAGATCCGAACTCAGAGTTTGGTGACTGGCTGGTAGACAAACCACCGACTACCCTAGAACACTTTTATTCAAAGGAGAACCAATTCATGAGAAGAGAAGAGGCCAGGTGGTCAAGACGGAGCAGTGTGCCAGGACCCAGCAAGGAAGCGGTACAAAGCAATATTGCGGTAAAGCAATCTAGCGAAAACTCTGGCAAGGTCCAACTCAATGTTCAAAATAAGCCGGAGCAGTCTAAAGGGTCTGAAGGAGGAAATTCCGGACGAAAGAGGGAAGTAGGAAAGTGGAAACCGAGAATCCCAACCTATAGCGAATATACACCTCTGAATACATCTTTGGAGAATATTTATGTATTAACTTGTAATACATTCCAATACCGAAAGCCACGCCCAAAGGAATCCACTGAGGAACAAAAGCAGACTGGAAAGTATTGTTGGTTTCACGAGACCTACGGGCACAATACCGAAGATTGTTGACACATCCATGATGCTATAGAAAAGCCGATTCGCTAGAAGAAGTTATAGCAGTTTGTTAAGAATCCGCAGGAAGGTGGACAGGGAACATCCGACCCCAATCACGGGCAAGCTTCACATCAACCTGAGGAGCCCGCTCGGACCGGAGGAAGGCTGGTCATAAACATGATAATCGGTGGACCTCATCCGATAGACAAGAGTTGGCAAGAAATGGAGCACTATGCTAGTTCCCTGAAGCATGCAGGTTTCGAATGCTACTCGAACACAGAAGACGGGACTCCAGCAAAGCAGCAGCGAATGATGACTGATGATATAGTGTTCAGGAGCAGGGATGCCGATCAGGTGGAGGCACCTACCATTGACCCGATGGTTATCTCAGCTACGATTGGACCGGCGCTTGTGAGAAGGATACTAATTGATTGTGGGAGTTCTATTAATATTATCTTCAAAAAGGCATATGACCAAATGAAGATGGAGATGATGGATCTGAAACCGTCTAAAGCCCGCATTCACGGCTTTAATGGTGCAGCTACTGATGCAATAGGTTTTGTTGAATTTCCAGTGGAACTAGGAGAAGGTAAACGCAGGAGGGTACGGATCCTACCGTTCATTGTTTTGGATGTTGATTCCCCGTATAATGTTTTTTTTGGCCGACCGGCCCTGGCAGAGTTTAGGGCATCTTTGACCCCGTGGTGTTTGACCTTGAAATTTCCAATAGACAGAGGAGTTGGTGTTGTACATGGAGATCAAGCGACTGGTCGTGCTTGTTATGTGGCTGAGCTGAGAGAGGCCCAGCAAAGAGAAAAAAGAAAAGGTGTGGGCACACTGTTCGCATCCATGTTGCTGAAAATTGAAAAGTAGTGCCTGAGCCTTAGCTTAGGCAACACAATCAGATCTATAGAGACATAGACCCGAAAGATGATGAAGAAGAACCTAAGGAGGCCAAGGCGGCACCGGCTGAACTGACGATTGACATACCAGTCAGCCATGATGGCCCATCACGGCTGCTTAAGATTGGATCACAGCTCAAACTCTAGCGATTAAGGATCTTACTGATTTCCTCTGAGCGAATCTAGATGTTTTTGCTTGGACCCATTCTGATTATGTGGGGTTTCTCCTGGCGCCATCGCAATTTATATGTTGAACATTGACCCGAAGTATGTGCCAGTGAAACAAAAGAGGAGAGGCATGGACCCGGAGAGATCCGCTGCTCTCAGAGAGGAGGTGGACAAACTCAAAGCCAATGGGTCCATCCGCGATGCCCTCTATCCTGAATGGGTATCTAATCCCGTACTGGTGAGGAAGGCAAACGAGAAGTGGAGGACCTGTGTTGATTACTCGGACCTGAACAAGGCGTGCCCTAAGGATAGCTTTCCTTTGCCCAGAATTGATCAGCTGGTCGACTCGACAGCAGGACACAAATTATTGTCATTTATGGATGTGTATTCGGGATACAATCAGATCCCGATGCACATTCCGGATCAGGAGCATACCAGGTTTATCACGGACGTTGGACTATACTGTTATGTAGTGATGCCTTTCGGGTTGAAGAACGCAGGGCAACTTAGCAACGCTTGGTGAATCGGATGTTCAAAGACCAGATTGGTAGAACGATGGAAGTCTATGTGGATGATATGCTCGATCGTGAAGTCACGACGGTCAAACGACCACATTCGAGACTTAGCAGAGATGTTTGATATAATCAAATTTTACATAATGAAAATCAATCCACTGAAATGTTCCTTTGGTGTTGCGTCGGGGAAGTTTTTGGGTTTCATTGTCAATGCACGGGGAATTGAAGCCAACCCATAAAAGATTCAAGCTATTCGAGACATACAAGTACCCATAACTATAAAGAAAGTACAAAGCCTCAATGGAAAAGTTGCCGCGTTGAGTCGATTCATATCCAGAGCAACCGACAAGTGTATTCCTTTCTTTGATGTGATAAGGAAAGGGAAGAGAAATTTTGAATGGACGTCGAACTGTGAGGACGCGTTCCGAGATCTGGTGAGACACCTGGAGTGGCCCCCAGTTCTGTCAAAGCCCGTAGACCATGAGGAGTTGTATGTTTACTTGGTCGTATCTCAGCATGCCATCAGTGCAGCTCTGGTTCGTGAGAAGGACCGAGTCCAAAAGCCAGTGTACTATGTTAGCAAGCGTTTAACGGGGGAAGAGAGAAATTATCCTAAGATTGAGAAGCTAGCCTACAGCTTGGTAATCGCATCATGCAAGCTCCATCCGTATTTCCAGGCACATCCAGTCAGTATTTATATCGATCAACCTCTGCGGCAGGTGCTCCAACGACCAGAGACTTCTGGAAGGCTACTCAAACGAAACATTGAGCTGAATCAGTTCGATTTTAGTTACCTACCATGGAGGGCTACCCAAGGGCAAGCGCTAGCAGATTTCATTGCAGAGTTCACCATATCAGACGAGCCAAGTGGAAGTGATGTGGTTCCTGCTGTTCGATGGAAGCTATATACCGATGGAGCATCCAACGACCATTGTTCTGGGGCTGGTGTTATTCTTGTAACTTCTCGATCGATTTGTTATGCTTTGAAACTTGATTTCCCCGCTACGAACAATGAAGCTGAGTATGAAGCATAGATCGCGGGATTGAAGCTTACCAAAGAATTTGGAGTGAAATCGGTTGAAATCTTTTGTGACTCATAGTTGGTGGTGTACCAAGTACGGGGGGACTATCAGGCAAAGGGGCAAAGGCTTGCCCCATACCTCGCTTGGGTTCAAGAATTATTGGCGGACCTCGAATACTATGATATTTCGCACATTCCTCGTGAACAAAATGGGGAAGCCGACTCCTTGCCAAAATTTGCAAGTACTGGTGATGCACAATAGATGGGCTTGATTCCCGTTGAAACTTTACTCGCCCTGAGTATAAACGAGATGGAGGTAGGTCTTGTGTTAGGGACGGAAACTGAAAGGGAGTCGTGGATGACCCCGTTCAAAGAATACTTGCTACATGGAACCTTGCCCGAGAGAAAGAACGAGAGACGACAAGTCATTCGCAAGGCCTCACGGTATATAATGCAGTATGGAATAATGTATCGGAAGGGATTCTCTGTCCCTTACTTAGGTGCATCGCCCACGACGAGATAAAGTAGGTCTTAAGAGAAGTCCATGAAGGAGAATGTAGCGACCATACTAGGGGGCAGATGCTAGCCAAAAAGATCCTCCGCTATGGATACTATTGGCCGACCGTGAATCGGGACGCCGCGGACTATGTAAGGAGATGTGGTAAATGTCAAAAGTATGCAAAGATCCCGAGAGAACCACCGACGGAACTCACACAAATGGTTAGTCCATGGCCGTTTGCAATATGTGGGATCGATATAATCGGTTCCTTGCCAATCTCCAAAGGTGGTGTGAAATACGCAATCGTTGTAGTCGATTACTTCACCAAGTGGGCAGAAGCGGAGCCATTAGCTATAATCACCACTAAAAAGGTCGTTAATTTTGTTGTGTGAAACATTATATGCCGCTTTAGCCTCCCACGGACTATCATTACTGACAACAGAACTCAATTTGAGAGTAGAGAATTCAAAGAGTTCTGTCAAAAATACTGCATTGAGAAAAGGTTTGCAGTAGTCACTCACCCTAAAGAAAATGGGCAAGTTGAAGCCGTAAATAAGATAATCAAGTCCATCTTGAAAAACGTTTAGAGAAGGCTAGAGGCAAGTGGGTGGATGAGCTTCCAGCAGCACTCTGGGCCAACAGAATGACCCATAAGTCTGCGACTGGCCACACTCCTTTTGCCTTGGCATATGGCAGTGAAGCTATTATACCCGTGGAACTTGAAGTTCCTTCTCACCGGGTGACCCATTATGATCTTAGAACGAACCGAGATCTTTTGCTGGAATCATTGGACTTTGTCGACGAGAAACGTGAAGAAGCGGATTTAAGGGCGGCTGCATATTCGCATCGAATCGCCCGATATTATAACAAAAAAGTTTGACCAAGAACATTCGATGTGGGCGACCTTGTTTTGAAGCGAGTTTTTTCGATCCCCTCATATATGAATCCCACATAGGAAGGTCCCTGCGTCATCGAACGGAGGCTTGGAGAAGAAACCATCAAGCTAGCGACGGTTGATCACGTGACGCTCCCTAGAGCATGCAATAGCGAGCATTTGCGCCGTTATTATACTTAGTCTATTTCTTTTGCATTTTAGTAGCAATTGTTTCCAATATGTTTTTCTTTTGTTGTTCTCTGTATCTGACATGTAATAAGATGATTCAGTCTGTTCCTATTTTTTACAATCAATAAAGGCTTGAAGCTGTTTTTCTATGAACTATTGATGTTCCGTGTGTTATAATTCCATGGAAAATTTAAATTGTGTTAATCTGTTTGTCGTATGAACGCGCGCATACAAAATTAAAAGTCGATCAATAAACGATTCAATAAATCTCTAAGTCCCCGGAGCATGGACTAGAGTACTCTGAGTCCCCGGAATGCTGACTAGAGTACAAACGATTCAAAAAAAATCTCTAAGTCCCCGGAGCGTGGACTAGAGTACTCTGAGTCCCCGGAGTGCGGACTAGAGTATAAACGATTCAAAAAATCTCTAAGTCCCCAGAGCGCAGGCTAGAGTACTCTGAGTCCCCGGAGTGCGGACTAGAGTATAAAGGATTCAAAATATCTCTAAGTCCCCGGAGCGCGGACTAGAGTACTCTGAGTCCGAGGAGTGCGGACTAGAGTATAAACGATTCAAAAAATCTCTAAGTCCCCGGAGCGTGGACTAGAGTACTCTGAGTCCCCGAAGTGTGGACTAGAGTATAAACGATTCAAAAAATCTCTAAGTCCCCGGAGCACAGACTAGAGTACTCTGAGCCCTCGGAGTGCAGACTAGAGTATAAACGATTCAAAAAATCTCTAAGTCCTCGGAGCGCGGACTAGAGTACTCCGAGTCCCCGGAGTGCGGACTAGAGTATAAACTATTCAAAAAATCTCTAAGTCCCCGGAGCGTGGACTAGAGTACTCTGAGTCCCCGGAGTGCGGACTAGAGTATAAAGGATTCAAAAAATCTCTAAGTCCCCAGAGCGCGAACTAGAGTACTTTGAGTCCCCGGAGTGCGGACTAGAGTATAAAGGAAACAAAAAAATCTCTAAGTCCCTGGAGCGCGGACTAGAGTACTCCGAGTCCTCGGAGTGCGGACTAGAGTATAAACGATTCAAAAAATCTCTAAGTCGCCGGAGCGCGGACTAGAGTACTCTGAGTCCCCGAAGTGCAGACTAGAGTATAAACGATTCAAAAAAAAATCTCTAAGTCCCTGGAGCATGGACTAGAGTACTCTATGTCCCCGGATTGTGGACTAGAGTATAAATAATTCAAAAATCTCTAAGTCCCGTGAAGGCGGATAGGAGTTTACCTGACCCACAAGACTCTGAATTTCAATTACAGATAAGCTAAGCGATGAGAGTCTGGGAATACAAAGAAACAAAATTTTATTTACTAATAAAAAAAAGAAGTTTCATTACAACTTCTCCGAAGTTCGGAGCCAAAGTCTATCTACGATGACTATAAAAAAAAGGGGAAAACAACTACATGGTACTAAGTTACTTAAGTAGAGCAAAATGTGGCGAGGCAACAACTACTTCTTTGGTTTTCTTTCCCTCTTTGGTTTCTCTGAAGTTTCCTCATCCGAGCGCCTCTTTTTAGACCCTTTGTTTCCCAGCGACGGAGTACTCGAGGGAGGAGGAGGAACTTCCAAAGGTGTGATCCCACCAAGGAGAATAACCTTCAGCGGCCTATTCAAGGGATCGTCGAGCTCCAACACTTGGGGTTCAAATTTTATTTTGAATTTCTCCTTTTTCTTTTCCTCGAATTGCTCCTTCATGCTGATTTTGGAAGTGCGCTCAGAAGTGGCCATGATTTCGACATCATCGTGCCCCTCTACGGGTGAAGGATCTTCGGGCTTATCTTCCTCAAGCGCCCCTATTACTTGAGCGCTAGGACTAGGGGTGTCATTGGTGTGGAGTACTTCAGTCTCTTTTTCCTCCCGCTCTGTGGCGACATCGCTCCTTGGAGTTGGTTCAGGGCCAGAGTGACCTGCACGAATTCATATAAAGTGAATGTTAAGATACGATGATTATTCGCCAAAAGCAATGACTCTATGAACTATAGAAGGTAGGATCAGATACCAGCTTCCATTTCGCTCTCAGTCGTCTTGGGAGTATCACCCTTCGAAATTGGGGATAGCATGTGGATGCCAAGTCCAGGCTTCTTCGAATCGTAACCCACATATTGCTCAGGGGGATTAAGCGATGGAGCTTTGGTCAAGTCAATGGGAGGAGGAATTTGGGGCTCAGAGCCAGACGGGTCAGCCGCATCCTATCTATCTTTTGATGTAGGAGAGCCTCCCCCGAAGAGGGCTTTAGCCGCAGATAAATCTGTGGGTTCGTTGCCTCGAAGCACTTCCCTTACCAGAGCCTCTTCATCAATCTCTTCGGCACCCAGCTCCACTATTTTTAATTCTAATCAAAGTATCCCGTACTTCAGCGAGTGACTCAAGATAATTATCGCCCAAGAAAGACAAGTCACGATGCATGAGGACTCTTGCATTAAATTCGACAATGAGCGGGTCGACTGAACATTTGATTTCTTCTCTGCCAGCCTCGGTAGCTGCCTCGAGTTGAGAGTTGGCTTCTGTGAGCGCTATCTTCTTGCCTTGCTCACAAGCTACTTCTTTTAGCGCTTCAACCCTGGAAAGCTCCTCATCGAGTTTTGTCTTTAGAAGCCGTGTCTTGACGATTTCATCGCAGTATCTTTGTGACTCTTCCTACGCTACAATTTTCTCTTCTCTCTCTTTAAAGAGCAACTCTTCTAGTTCTTTAACCCATCAAGCGAGAATGTCTTTCTCTTTTTGGACAGAGTCTTTCTCCAAAGCTAGAGCACCGCTACGTTGAATTGCCTCATTGAGTCCTTTCTTGTAAGTGGCCTCCAAGCGGCTAACTGCCTCGGCTGTCTCCTTAGCATTTTTCTGGGTAGTCTCGAGCTAAGATTTGTATGAGGATAACCCTTCATCCTGGCCCTTAATGATGTCTTTGTCATGAATAGATTCGAGTTTGAGGCAATCAATCTCGTGTTGGCGTTCAATAGAGACCTCTGAAACTTTCTCCACCAAGTGTACGAATGCATCATGCTGAAAATATACATCATTGTTGCAGGCAATAGCGCTCTGTTTGACATGTCCGGGAATAGGATGAATCATGGGGAGAAATTTCAATCCATCGAAACATATCTTCGGGAACGTAGCCTTGAGCTCAGCTAATTTTTCCACTGTCGACGGATCGTGAGCGAAGGCTGGAGGGGTCTGCCTAACCAGAGTCGCGGATTTCTTATAAGGCTCACGGGATTGCTTAGTACTCGAAGAGCTTGAATGTTGGTCGTGAGGAACTTCGGACTGGGATCCCTTCTGAGCAGACTTCTCCCTACTATGCTCCGAGTGAGGGGGAGGAACGTTTGGATATGAAGAATGGTTGTAGGTTCTCCTTCTGGAGGACGACGACTCTCTGGGATGATAATCTCTATCACCGCTGTCATCCATGTCTCGCCGTTTTCCTGATCCTAAGTCTCGACTGGAATGGTAGAAGATGGAGGATCCACGAAGGCGGTCAATGCCGTATGTACGCCCCATATCACCTACACATAAAGCCAAATAAGGACGAGTTAGTAGGAATCACACGATGAGTGGAATTCGAGTGCATGGCGGAGTGTAAGTGTTTGTGTGTGTCCTAGTGCATCCCCCCGACGGACCAGTGTTTTTCGCTTTACTAATTGGAGTCTTCTCTCCCTGATGATGAGCCTGAGCGCCTTCATCGCTTCTCGCGGGCGAATTAAATCCCATAGCCTCAGGGTTATTGAAACTGTAATTCAGTATATCGTCAGGGATGGTCAAGTCAGATAGGCCCTTTAATGAGCCCTCTAAGTTTAGGGAAGATGACTTCTTCTCGATTGGAGTTATCATAACCTTTGAAGTTCCGCCAACTGTCTTCTTTTTCAGCTTGTAAGCTAGACCCTTTTTCTTCTTCTAAGGAGGCGGTGGTTCGTCGGTGTCAGGTGCATCAGCTACTGGCGCTTGGCCGGAACTTACATTCTCGTCAGTCGCCACTGGCACCTCGGTTTCTTTAATCTCGCCTTCCTCAGTAGTATCAGGGACCCCTTCGGCATGGGGCACCGAGGTCCAGCTTGTTTTTTTCCCATTCCCGCAGCCGTTCTTGTTGTAGTGGCACCAATTGGCAGGCTAGTTCGGCGGCCCTCTCCCAGTAATCCGAACATCGAGAGCAGTTCATTGGTAATTACGGATTTAATGTCCCAGTCCCCCATGGGAGTAGATCGAAGGGCTTCGACATCCTCAGAATACTAGGTGCCTTCGGGTCATGGGCGGATACCTATAAGAGTTGAAAGAAGTTCAAAAGAGATGCACTTCGAGCCCTAAGACAAGGACTGGGATAAAAATGAGACTTACTCCCTTCTAGCCATCTTCTCGTGAAACTGGGAGGACAGCGCACATAAAACCACTCTTGTTTATACTGAGAAAATTTGCTCCACGCACCCATCAGGACTTGGCATTTGGGGTATTGCTCGAGGAATATGTAAGATGGACTGTCGGTACGTCTTTTGAAGCGATAAATATAACGGATATCCTCGGGAGTTGAAGGTCTGAATAAGACGCTCATGAAAAGAACGCACGTACCGTGAATAAATGCATGGCTATTAGGGTGTAGTTGTGCTGAAGCAATCCCAATATACTGCAACACTTCACGGATGAATGAATTGAAAGATGGCACACTTCCAGCCCAGCACATAAATTTGTTGCACGCAGTATATCCGGTTGGGGTCAAGTGAGGCCGATCGTGTGCCGACGGAACCAGAATGTCTTCGAAGGGGATTCCGTGGATAGAACATAATCAACGGAGAGAAGATTCACCGATTTTCGAGGCTTGAGAGCCGATGGGGTCATCTAGAACGACGGCCCCATCTACAGCATCGGGAGCCGGGCCTTTAACTGCAACAGGTGGATCCGGGATGCCAGGTATGGAGGCTGACGATGGGTTCAGAGTCCCCACTGCCTCCTGCCGAGAACTTGGCTCAGGCCTGTCAGAAACAGTAGTGGAGCTTGATTTTTTGGACATCTCCAAAGAACGATTGGTGTGAATAGATACCTGTTTAAACTATACTTGAAAGATAATAGATATCAGATATAACAACAAGATATTCCTCCCGTGTGGTGTGTGGACTAGTGCAACCATTCAAGCATGAGTATAAAAGAATTAAAGATCTAAAGACCGGTGAAGCGTGATTGAACTTTAGACTATCACCTTCGGAGATCGTCATCGCTAACCGTCTCGGACAACTTGTCCTATGTTCGGTAGTAGGGGTCTCGGAATCGAACATTAGCATCATATATTGAAGGCCGTTATATGCTTTTGTTGAGTTAGATTCGTCTTTAGAATTACATGGATTTGTTAGTCCGAATTAAGTCCATGGGTTCATATGCTTTGATTCTTGTCATTGTCCATTGTCTTATGCTTAAGCATGGGAAGTATGATCCTAACGTGTGCCATTTTCAAGTTAAAATGGTCCAGATTGCCAATGCCGATCCCAACACTCCATGTCGATCCAAACAATAAACTATCTACATCGATCGTCCTTTAAAAACTAGATTACCAACCCACTCTCCTTCGGACTACCGACCGCCTCTCTAGATCAAAACGACTGATCCACTCACCCACTCAAAACAACCACTCCACTCATTCTCCTCTCTCACTCTTTAATCACCTAACAGCCCTCTAGGTCTATACCGACCCACATTCCTAATTCCAACCGACCCATACTCTCCCTCAATACCGAACGACTCCTTCGCTCGAAATACCAACCCACTCCTCTAGACTCTGACCGACCCACAACGTCACGCATAGCTACCGAACCCCCCTTTTCTTTCGAATTCTTCACCAAGCGACATCTTCCTTCCTCCTCCAAGTCCTGCTTTCGAATTATAAAAACAACAACTACTCCTTCTAAGAGACTATTGCCATCGACCATCAAAGATGGCTGAAGCCCTAACTTAAAGTCCAGTCTTCCTCTTGATTTATCTCTTTCTCTCTTCTCGATTATCCTCTACCTATTCCTATAACCAAAGAAAAGAGGATGCCATCCACTCGAGCACTGAAACTATGTATGCGATTTCGAGTTTGAAAGGAAATTCATACCTATGGAGAAAACTCGAGGTTTATAGCAGCTTCGAGATGCTAGGTTGAGGAGTTGATTAATTTTGAAAACAACTGAAATCACAAGGGGAAGGGTACAGGGTTCGATGGGAAGCAAGTTGGCAAATTTGGGAAAGTAAGAAGAACGCAGGCTTGTGAAAGTAGAGTGAAAATAAGAAGGGGAGAAAGGAGCAAAGGCTGGAGCTTTTATATGATGAGGGGAGAAGATGAACGGGCTGAACCTGGTGGAACCGTTCAGCGCGTGTTTACTGGGTCGGTGAAGAAAGAACCAATCGTGTGGGTCGGTATTTGTATGCCGGCCCACCTTTTTGCCAAAGGAACTGACCGAGTGGGTCGGCCTACATATGCCGACCTAATTTTGTTATAAAAAATGATGAATGAAATGACGATGATAATAAAAGAATACAACGTGTGTACATGAACCTATACACACATCATGGAAATGAAAGATGAAACTGTACGAAGAGACAGCTGCCATCGAGTCGATGGAGAAATATTGGTTTATGAATTTTGGCATGGTTTAACCTTCGAGAGGTTATGTACATTCAGCTTTTGAAAAGTTAAAACAATATTTTGAAATTTTCTTCGAGATTGAACTAGTACGTTTGAACAACACGGAGATTCGTCAAAAAACTGATGAAAAGGAGACAGTCAATCATCATATTGAACGAGCAAGTTTTTAAAGGCGTAGATTGCTCGCTGATTCAAAGCGCGTCATGTTGATTCACATGACACACTTTGGGGGGAAATGTAACCCGGCTACTTGGCTCGGCTATGAGACGATAGTTGCAGAGGAAATAGTTGGACTTAGACGAGACTCAATCCAAGAAAGGATGGGGGATTGGTGTGACTTGTTTGGGTCGGCTTGTATATGTAGTTCGATAGGTGGCTATTATGGAAAATCATGTGTAGGTCGTCCTTAGTGGGTCGGCCGTGATTGGATTGGTCTAGGTGGTTCGGTGTAGATTGGATCAGCCTTAGGAGGATTGGTATATGTGGGTCGGCATATTCATCTGTGCTTCGGCCTATAAACATGGTTCGGCGCGGATGGTTTGGCATCAGTGGCTCGATCAGGATAGTTGAGCAGGACTGGGTCAGCCATGTTGGGTCGATCTTGATGGGTCGGTCAAGGTAGATGAAGTACAAGTGGGTCGGCCAAAGTAGTTAGGTCGGAGTGGCTCGGCAATGTTGGGTTGGCCTAGGTGGGTCGGCCTAAGTGGATTGGCCATGGTGGATCGGTTAAGGTGGGTCGGAATACATGGCTCGGTCAAAGATGAAGGTCACATGTGGCCCAGTCTAGGTGGATCAGTAGATGCCATTCGGTCAGGGAAGAAAGGTCGTGCATGTGTCGGCCAAGATAGTTCGGTCGAGCCTAGTTCGGCGCTTGTGGTTCGGTCATAATGATTTAGCACACATGGATCAGCGTACCTAGGATAGTGCATCATAAGGTGTGTCAACGAGTTACCTGGTGTTTCCTTGCTTCGAGTTCCAACACCATTTGCTTCGAGTTGATCAAAGAGATGCTTTGAGTCATTCACAAGTAACACCTGGTTCGGCCAGAGTGTCTCGGTATACCTGGTTCGGACATCCTGAAGCATCACTTGTGGGCCGAGTCGTCTTGGTCATGGGCTTGCACAGGGGATCTAGCCTGTCTTCGTCTATAAATAGAAGGGCAGGGGTACAGCTGAAGGAGACCTTTTTTCGAGAACTGCAGGGAAACTCTGCCATTTTTTATACTCTCCACTTTTTGATTCAAACTGTATTCAAACGGTTTGTTTACGGATTGTATTTGTATTCAAGTGATTGGAAAAGCAATAAAGATTCTATTCAAAGTGGACGTAGGCAATTACGCCGAACCACTATAAATCTGTTGTTCTTATTTATGTTGTTCTTTTTGCACTCAATTGCGTTATTTCTCTATTTTAATTTACTTTCTTCGATAATCTCTCTACATAACTCTATTCAAGGGTGTTAGTGACCAATTTTGGTGCTAACAGGAGCCAGCAACGGAGACTCCAATTTTTGCAAGGCCCCCATACTGTGACTCCTACCTCTATTGCCATGACTATTAAATAGCCTTACATTCTTCTTTCTATTTCTCAACATATACAGTCATCTATTGAATAAGCTGAAATTTCCAAGTCTTCCATCCAAGGAGCTTCTCCGAATAAAGGTATTTTTCTCCTCTCAGCCATGTTCGAGAAGCTTCAATTATCTCCTGAAGTCGTCACTAACATTTATTTCAATGTCCGTGAACTTATGGGTCATCCATCGCTTCATCCTCCTTCGCCACCAATCATGTAGGGTTCGCGTCCCATAGCTATCTCTACCACGTTGACCTTCATCACTATAGAAACAATCATCCTAACTCTTGCTTCCAGCTCTGACCCTAGAGTCAATTCACAAAAAATAGAGGTGACGGAAGGGTTAGAAGAGATCAGCCAATCTCTAGAGTAAGACGTCATAATCACCAGCGTAATACACCCAAACGGCCACATCACGATGGCGGAGAGGCTGAAGGCTGGCTATGCCAAGATTAAAATCAAACTTGAGCTGGGAACTAAAAAGCCTAATACTGGCTCTAATAAACCAAGCCTAGTTCCCAAACTTCCTCCTCTTACAATTAAGCCTTCGAAAGGCCATGACGTCGATGATTTCTTACTGTCCTCCGATCCTACTGTTAACAAGCCCGAATACAACCTTAAGATAACGAATAAAGGAAAGACTATGCCCTCCAAGGGGAGTACTCCCAGAAAAGGAAAGGCTAAGGAAAAGAAGGATTCAAAGAAATGCCACAGTAATGATGATTGTAAGGGAAGAAGCAAGCAGGGGAAGAAGAAATAGGCTTCCGGTCTAAGTTTTTGTAAAAACAACTTTAGTGCTTTTTCGTGTATTTTGAAGATAGTTTCTTTTAGTCTTCCTTTGATGTATTTTGTTCCTTTCTACATATAGGCCGAGTTTGTGTGTGGCCGGCCCCCGTTACATCTATATACAACTACCTTCATATATAAAATAACTGCCTATAATATGGTTTACTTATATTATACATGTGTCTTTGCAATGCTATTACTTACTGCAACTTTGTACATATAAGTTTACTTTTGTGATTACTGTAGTAATATCCCATTACTTAGTTCCATTTATCATTGCTAAAGTATTCCTCTTTCTGTTAAACATAACTCGTTATTCATTTGGACATCTCTATGGCCGACCTTGTTTATTCTCGGCCAAGTTCCGTCCGGCTGCAAACAAAAGTTATGGTTAAAGAAGTATTCAACTTCTTGTCATTTCCTATTTCTAGGAAACAAAATTCCAAGTGTCTAACTTTAGATACCTTATTTCAATCTCGCTTATCTTTAGGCATTGATTGAATTCGCTCGTTGTCTTTTGTTCCTCATCGTTGGCCGGGCATGCCTTATTAGGTCGTACGATGCTAGATAATCCAATCACCTATTGATCCCTATCTCTGGGGATCAATAGTTTAGCTGCTTATTTATGAGCATCAATGTTCGACCAAACCAATCCCTTGCCATCGATGGAGACAGCTCCCCAACCATCGGCGTTCTTCCCTGGTTGGGCACGTTCTACCGAGCCACAAACTATCATGGAGGCTTCGATTATACACCGATTCCTATCTACGAGAATTGGTGTTTCAGGTGCTTATCTCTGGGATTCCGCTCTTGGTCTCATAAGTCTTCAGGTGTTGATCTAGAGTATTCATTGACTGTCATCACCTATCCTCAGTCGAGCACGTCCTGCTAGGCTAAAAGCATGGTTATTAAAACTTCAATTACACACCAGTTCCTATATCCGGGAACTAGTGCTTTGGTTTCTTGACTTTTGGCATCCCTCATCGACTTTGTCTACTTTGGGTATAAGTCAAACTTGAAGGGACAAGGGAAAATCATCCAATCGACCTATGTGATTATACTCCTTCGACCTGATCGTGGATTAAAGGAGTTAGTTGGTACCTATCTTCGGGTACATGAATGCGCAACTAATCACGCATCATAAGATTTAGCTTACAAGAGAACGTTTCTATTGGTTCTATAAGCTAGCTTTATTTAGGAACAAAAGAAATGGCAAGTCCTACCTGTTTACATTGCCCTCAGTTCAATTGGGTGGCTTATTTGTAGAAAATAAAGTAAATAGATCTAAGCGAAATAGTATCGCAATCGGTCGTTATTCCATGCCCATGGGATCGTGATCCCATCAATAGTTGCTAATTTAAAAGTTTTGTCTCCAAGCTTTTTCTCAATCATGAAGGATATTATCAATTCAGACCAAGTGCTCTTGTATCAGGAATGACTCATTTCAAAACGAGGTCTCCCACTTTGAAGGTAGGGCTCCAGACCTTTGTGTTGAAATGTCGTGCTGCTCTTTTTTGGTGAGCAGCTACCCTTAATATAGCCTCTTCTCATTTTCATGAACTAAGTTGAGGGACTCGAGCAAGATTTCCTCATTCACCTTGGGGTTATAGTGCTTTTTTTAGTGAGAATGGACTTCCAGCTCTATCGAAATCATGACCTCAATTTCATAGGCCAGAGCGAATGGATTATGCCCAGTCACAGACTTACAAGTCATCATATATGCCCACATTACCAGTGGAAGCTCATCGATCCAGCTTCTCTTGGCTTTACTTAATTGCTTCTTTAAGATGGACTTAATGATTTTATTCACCACCTCCACTTGTTCATGCACCTATGGGTGTGCTACTGTCGAAAAGCTTTTCTTAATTTTGTACTGATTGCAAAAATCTTTGAACTTGGTACTCTCAAATTGGGTTCTTTTATCAGTTATAATCTTCAATGGAACCCCAAATCTATATATAATATTATTTGTCAAAACACTTATCCTTTTTCTCGTTGTGGTTGTGAAAAGCGGTTCCGCTTCAACCCACTTTGTGAAGTAGTCTACCACAATAATATCATACTTAGCTCATCTTTTCAACATCGGTAGCATACCGATTATATCAATTACCCAAACCACAAATGGCCTTGGGCTAATCCTTTGCATAAACTCTATGGATGAGACTCTCAAAAAATTTTCAAACCTGTGGCACATGATGCACCATTTGATGTAATCAATAGGATCATTGTTTATTGTTGACCAGAAGTATCTGTAGCGAAGGATCTTATATCCATAGGTCTAACCCCCGGTGTGATCACCATAGCTACCCTCGTAAATTTCCATGAGTATTTTCCTAGCTTCAACCTTGGTTACTCTCCGATGCTAAGGCGGTGAGAAACCTATCTTGTACATCACTCCTTTCATGATGAATCATAGCACTTTACGAAGAAGTTCCCGCTATATGTTGCTTTGTTTTGGGAGAGTTCTCTTCAACAAGTAGTACTTAATCGGAGTCATCAATGACTCCTTTTCCTCTTCGGCCTCCAAGATCCAAACAACAGCTATTTGGTCGATGCTTAAAGCTGAATCGGAGTCACCCTTAGCCTGTAATTACTTTTTTACCAAGAAACCTACCAACTGGGAGTCACTGAATACATGCACCATCCTCACTCCTTGTTCTTTCGTGCTCCTGAGCCTCGCTATCAATGCTTCATACTCAGCCTTATTGTTCGTCGCGGGGAACTCTAGCTCCAATGTGCAGCAAATCATCCATCCTTCTAGGGTTATGAGTACTACATTTGCCTTAGTTATGTTCATTGGAAGCTCTATCTACCTATAATTTACACTGCAAAAGTGGGACCATATCATCTTCCTTACCTCTATCCCGGATGGTAAATTCAGCGATGAAATCCACTAACGCTTGTTGACTTGCTGCCTTTCTCGGATAGTAAGTGATATCATACTGACTCAGCTCGATGTTCCATTTTAATAACCTTCCTGAAGTCACGGGTCGGTGTAGTACTTACATTAGACTCGTCAACAACTTTATCACGTGAGTCTGGACGATGGTTGCAACTTACTCGAAGCAATCAACAAGGAATATGTGAGATTTTCCAACTTTGGATAATTCTTTTTGGCTCCGGCAAACCTCTTGCTGATGTAGTACACCAGCCTTTGGATCCTTACCTCCTCACGTACCAATGCCGTACTTAGTGCATGAGCAGATACCGCCAAGTATATGAACAGTCTTCACCTTTCAAAGGATTCGATAGGATTGATGGTTTTTCCATGTGCTTTGGCAATTCCTGGAAAGCATCCTAGGATTCCTTCTTTTAGACAAACTTTCCTTTCTCCTTTTGAGGGCATCGAAGAATGGTATGCATTTATCAATTTCCTTTGAGATGAACGGAATTAACGCGACAACCTTTCCATTCAAGCTTTTTATTTCCCTTACTATCCTTGGGGGGTTACATGTTTCAAGGCATTAATTTGCTCAAGATTAGCCTTAATGCCCCTTTAATTCATGATTATCCCAAGAATTTCTCTGATGCAACTCCGAAGGAACACGTCAACGGATTTAATTTCATCTCGTACCTCCGTAGCACATTCAACATCTCTACAAGATATTCCATGTGGTTCTTTGATAGCCTTGACTTTACAAGCATATCATCCACTTACATTTCCATTATCCGTCCAATTCGCTCCTTGAATATGGAATTCACCAATCTCTAGTAGGTAGCTCCAGCGTTCATCAGACCGAACTTCAATACTTAGTAGCAGTACAATCCTAAGTTCATTATAAAACTTATGTATTGTAGGTGTGGAACATGCATCGCTATTTGGTTATAACCAAAGTAAGCATCCGTGTAAGAAAACAGCTCATGTTCGACGGTCCCATCTACCAACTGGTCGATTCTGGGTAGCGGAAACTGTCCATCGAGAATTCTTTATTCAAGTCTAAGTAATCAATGCACGTCTGTCACTTCCCATTTGGCTTTTTTACTAGCATAGGGTTCGATACCCATTTAGTGTATAATGAGTCATAAATAAAGTTGTTCTCCGTTAGCTTATCCACTTCCTCTTTCAATGCAGCGAATCGCTCCAAAACTAGACTGCATCTTTTTTTGCTTACATGAGGGTATTCTGGGTTCACATTCAATCCATGGCATGGTATCTCCAACGATATCCCACAAATATCCGAATGCGTCTGTAATGGCCCGTATTCAACATACCGAAGAATCGTAGAATATTAACATTATTTTTATATTATGTCGTACGATTTTATGATTTTGGGAAATAATTACTAGAAACATTTTCCATCCATAAAAATTTTATCGGAAAATTTCGACCTTGATTATCCTGTATGGCCTATGACCTTTGATAGAAGCAGAATTGGGGTCTGAAACCCCTTCCATTAGATCGAGATGATGGTTTTCCTTTCCGTAGAGTGGTCATAATAGGAAAACAGACTCGTCGTTAGGGAGATATGGCTCTTTGAATTTTCACTTGATTTTAGGTAGCTTAATGGGTAATTAGTGGGTTAATGGTTAGGTCCAAAGCCTATTACAGGATTAGCATGAGGTTAGGGCTGATGGGGCTTCTCTCCATCATTTCACACTTCCTAAAAATAGAGAGAAACCTCCATTAACCATCTTCTTAGCAAAATATTACCCTTATCCCTACCTTAATTAGCCATAACGTGTCATTAGAGGAAGATTAGCGAGATTAGCATCTTGGATTAGAGATTTGTTGCTAGAAGACCTCTTGGAGCTGCCGTTCAATCTTGGGATTCGTGCTTTCTACGATTTCTTAGGATTGCATTGGATTTAGGTGAGTGGTTAAAGCCTCATCTCACTAATTAGCTATTATTTGATGCTTAATGATGTTTTTAAATGATTTTCAAAGTCTAAAATATGTTTTAAACCCTTTTTAATAACATATGTAAATTTCAAATGATTTGGAAAAGGTTTATAAATTAGTTTTCATATGGATCTCCTTTGTACTTATGGTCACTACCCTTAGATTTAGGATTCACATTGATGTGTATGGATGTGTGCGTGATAGGATATATTGTATGTGATGATTGCTAGAATGTGTGATGTTTGTTTGGTTGAAAACACCTATCGAATGGCTATTTAGTTATAGGAATACGTTATGGATTGGTAGCTAATGATCGGTAGGGGTCCAATTACATGCGATCGATATGAGGCAATAAGGAAGGCCCCATAAGGCTACTTTCCAAGTTTCAAGTCATTTGAAGTTCGTTTGCTTGAGTTATGGATGGATCGGTGGTAGCTTGATGGCGATCAACCGGTGAAAGAATGCTTCAAGGCGTGCTTGAGTCAAGGGATGGTTCGCTTCAAGTTTTTAGGAATTTTCTTCGAGTCGTGAACGATAAAGGATGGACCGTGTGGAGATGAAGAAATTTTAAGGCATGGATCGGTAGTACCCATGGATCGTACTGATCCGTGGGGTTACTTGATTTGTGCTAGATGTTGGATCATTGGAGTGAAAGAAGTCGAATTTTGGCTAAGGCATGGATTGGTGGTCATGGATCAGTATCGAGCCATGGGTACCGATCAATAAAGTTAATGGATAATTGGAGGAGACTTCATATAGGAAGAAAGGCAATGTTTCATTGAAGTATGGGGTCAGTGACGGATGGATCGATGAAAATGGTTTGAGGTTGCATGGTTCGGTGATGGAAGTTGTGTGGCAGCTTCGAGTCTTTCTACACTTGCTTCGAGATGCGGTGGGGGTTACCTCGGGTCTTGGTTGTATTTGCACCCAAGCTCGAGCCAACCCAAACACTTAACCAAATATGGCCAAGTGACGGTCAGTATCGAACTAGAGGGTTCGATGGCGATTTCGACGATGACGACGTGCAAAGCGACGATGATGATTACATGTTAGGAAGTGATGGCTTCGATGATGGATAGCTATACTTGGAGATGCAGAGTAGATGACTATGAGTTGGATTATGGGAACTGTTGGAGTAAGGTCAAGGGACGAATGACAATACTCTACCAATGATGATTGTGAAGAGTTGTCCCAACCACGATGATTTCATGATGGGAGTCATAAGATCGGTTCCAGGATGAGCTCTACTATAGATGACGTGTGAAAATGAATAATCGAAACTCGAGGGTTTGAAGAGTACTCATAAAGAAAGGGTAATATGGGGTACCCATTCAGACCATGACAGGTCTTGATCTCCAAGATGGGAGATCTAATCTCCTTGACAGGCGATCTTCACTCTAGATTAGCTATGATAGGCGATCTAGTTCTCGGCCTACTGAGTGGCACAGATTTAAGTACCAAGGAACCAGAACATTGAGTAGTCTTTGACCATGATGGGTCTTCGAGTTATCATGTATCCAACCAACTGAGTGAGCAAATGTGAGGATGGATGATAGATATTATGTTTGCTTGATTGCTTATCACTCCACGGATGTCACATAAGGTCGGTATTATTGATGTAGATATCTAAATACCTCTTAGTACTTTGATGTATAGTACACCCATGATGATTATGATATAGAGTTGCGTATATCTTGTATATGACTCTGTGGATGCAAGGACTGGTCAGGTATGATTCATTGTACCATTTGTCCTTTTATAATGGTTTATTAGTATTTACAAATGTTTTATCACTCATACCAGACTGCTATCTGACTTGGGATTTTATGCTTTGCTTCCTATTATTTAAGGTACTCTTAAAAGAGTATATTAGGGATATCAAGTCCGGTGAGCACGTGGAGCTAGACAAGGGACGGGCAAGAGATCACACTCTTGTGTTACTATATTTACTTATTTTCTCTCCAACTGCACAATATATGGAGCTTGTCAGTGCCTTTATTATTTAGAGATAGTTTGTTTATGAGTTATTATTTGATGTATAACTCTATCACTTATGATGTATAATATATGGATCTATTTACTTTGATTCTTGTGACTCATTCAGTTATCACCGTCTCGCCTATTTTATATTTGAGATGTTTATTATTATATTTTATTTGATGCGCTGTGAGATATACGATTGGTTCTGTGATGTTTGTTTTACCTTACAACCTTGACAGTCGTCCTACATCGGCCAGGCACCGCTACAGCGCACTATACATGTATTATTGGATGCCGGAGGTGTAAGGCGGTGTCATTTTTGGTAACAGAGCTTAGGTAAGTAGTTTAACCTAAGGGATACCGTGATCCAATAGAGAATAGGATAGAAGTTCTCACCCTAGACTAGATTGAGAGAGTGTGTGTATGTGTATGCACACACACGAGAGCGTGCACTTGTTATATATTTTGGTTTCCAAAACTATATATTAGTATATAGTATATACGTCACACTACACACACAAGTATTACTTAAGTGGGATTCCTTATAGAGAGACCGATCGTCATTAATACAGATTGAAGGATGAGTTATCAAACAGGGAATGCTGCTAGGAACTCTATCTAGAGAGTCGAAAATAGAGCAAGCTCAAGAGTTGCTAATTCCAAATTGCAAACCATATTCAATACCATGATGCAGAACATGCTGAAAAATGCTCAAGTAGCCGCTCTAAATGTTGTTATTGATGGTGGTGCTCTAGTGCAGGCACCCTAAGTCGATTTCACTAAGACAAACAAAGACTTTGCTAATCTTAATGGCAAACCATTTCGAGGAACGGAGTCTGCGATGGAAGTGCAAGATTGGTTTTTCACCTGCAAAAGAATCTTCGATGATTTAGAGCTGAATGATGCTATGAAGAGGTGATTGGATTCCTGAAAGCTTTAGGTGGGAGCCATGAACTGGTGCAACACTGTGAAGGTCGCTATTGCGAAAGACCAGTTCATATAGGACAGTTCAAAACCAGATTTGAAGAGAAGTTCATACTAGTAGCTCAAAAGTCGATCTTATTTTGTAAGTCTATGGATTTAAAGCAAGGAGATATGACTGTCTCTGAGTATGCTACCGAGTTCGATGCCTTATCAAAATATGGGATGTCCTTCATCGACTCTCCATTGAAGAAGAACGAGAAGTTCATCATCGGCTTGGATGACTACTTCACTACGCCATAGATGGCCTACTGCAACGAAATTACATGGTGTTGCTAGCTATAATGTAACGATAGGTATGCTGATTTTTGTCTATTACAACACTCGCTTCAAGGTGTTAGCATAGGTATCAACAAGATGTTGCAGTAGCTATAGATGTATTCAAATTAAAAAATTAATAAAATTAGCAATCCACGTGAATACGATCCAACGGTCTACATTTACTCTGGTTGTTAAAATGGATCACCACTGCAATTTTCCCCAAAATTTCATTTTCCCGCCCAGTTCAGAGTAGATCCCCTTTTGGTTTTCATTCCAATTTGCCTCCTCCCATTCGCCTCCTCCCATTCGCCTCCGCCACCAAATTGTCACCCTCCTCTTCTTCTGCTTCCTCATTCGCCTCCGCCACCAAATTGTCACCCTCACCCCCAGCTACCCCCTGACCCATCGCGACCATCTAGCTCCAACCAGAGCCCCGTCACGACACCAAAACCCGAAGCCAAACAAAGTTTTCCGTTCAAACCCCTTTTGCCACCGATGTCGTCGCTATCAGCTCTCACCTCCAACAGAAGACTTGCTCGCCACCAACCCCTCTACCTTTCTCCTTTAGACTACTTCACCTGAAAACCCTTATAGCGCCTTAATTTCTCCCAAAACCCGAACTGCTGCCCTCGAGATTTTGGTTCACTTCGTACTTTCCATCGCAAGTTCAGAGCAGATCCCAGGCTGATCTCTTCGTACTTTCCCCTATGATTGCGGTTGCTTCACTTGGTACTGGTAATTTCAATAAGATAGTATGCCCCCCCATATGTTTGTGCAAATGCTCCTTTAACACTTGTTAATGTTTCAGAATCTGGCTGGGTATGTACTGCTTCTGGATGCCCTGTGCCTCCATCGCAAGTCCATCGCAAGTTCATAATCTGGTTGGTTGGTTCACCATTGAATCTGGATGTAGTTGTATTGGTTGAAGGTTGGTTTGTTGGTTTGGTAAGTTATGGAAGTGATGGTGGAAGTTGGTGATGCAGAGGAGTTTCAGTTGGCAGTGTGATGCCTGAATGTTGGCAGAGAGATGTAGACGGAGTTTGGAGTTTGACAATGGTAGAGTGCTGTTGTGTATTGGTTACGGAGAGAAGCTAATGTGGTGATTGGAAATTGAAAAGAGTTTGCAGTAGAGTTTTGGTGTTTGGCCGTAGGGGATTCAAGCAGATTTAGGCGAGGAGATGGAGGATAGGAATTAAGCTCAGTCTTCATTTGTGCATCATTTTACGTCATTTCAAAGAAGGCTCGATCCCCGCCGGGACTGCGGTTCCCCGGACCCCCGCCGGCGCTGCGCCCGGACCCGCTTCTCGGCTCGCCTTCGGCTCGGCACTCGGCTCATCATATATTTGTCAGTGTCGGTGTCTGTATAAATTGAAACTGCATATGTAATGAGTGAACTGAGTAATGTAGTGAGGAATATCTGTATATGTGAATATCAGTGTTATTTATCATTGAATTGTAAAATAGTGGAGTTAGGAATTTGTACTATTTTAAATGTTGAAATAAAATATTTATTTAAATAAATTACTGTTTGAATATCAAATTCTGTGCAATAGCATTTTATTAAATAAATATTTATTTCTATTAAAAAATCAAATATGCTCTACATTGTGGGCCCCACAAATTCAGAAAGTTAATATCTATAGCAACATTTTGGAATGTTGGTACAGACACCTATGGATGTTGCCATAGACCCAAATAGGGTTCTATTGCAACAATATTTCTTATGTTGCCTTAGATAGTCAAAATGTTGCCTTTGAGGTCTGCGGCAACGCGGCAAAATGCATCACCGAGAAAGTGTTGCCTTTGCCCTTTTTTAGCCTACAGCAACATTTTTTGGCACTTCCTACATCACTTCTTTGGTGTTGCAGTATGCAATCTATGGCGTAGTGCTTGGGGTAGAAACTCATGGGCCACATTGATGAGACTTTCGAGATGTTATTCAAAATGGCCTTAAGGCATGAGAGCCTTTAGTCAATGCCGAGGGCTATTCTTCCCAAGGATGAGCCAAAGCCCTAATTGGATGAGGGAGGCAAGAAGAAGAAGTGCAACAATAAGTGGATGCAATTTCAAAACAAAGGCGACGAAACAAAGAACAAGTATACTCCGACTTGCTATAACTGCTTAGAAAAGAGTTACTATAGTTTAGACTGTAAAGCCGAGAGAAATAAAAGCTACAACTACAACAAGCTTGGGCATATTCAGAAGGATTGTCCAGAGCCGTTGAAGCAGAAGCAGATGATGAAAGCATATGCTATCAATGCCATTCCTACTTCGTCGAATGCTTCATCGACGAAAGAGAATGGGAAAAGCATCTTTATGCAAGGTATGCCTTCCATTTATGATATTCATATACAAGTTTTTGTGATACCAGGGCTTCACATTCCATCAATCTATGAGCTAGTAGATAAATTGGGATTGAGACCCGAAAATATCGATTGTGATTATGACAAACCCTATTGGAGGCTCTATTAGGCTGTGTATGGTTTATCATGGTCTGGTCTTATTGAGTCATGGATGTTCTTTTGATTTTGATTGCTTTGTTTTAGATTTCGTTGGGTTTGGTATTATTCTAGGTATGGATTGGCTTCGTAGATACGAAGTGATGGTGGATTGTAAGAAGACACTGGTGACGATAGAGGTAGATAATGGGCGGACGGTATTGTTAGGCTACCTACCAGATGATAGGGTAATAGTTAGCTTTCTATATTCTCTTAAGATCCCAATTAATGATTTTCCATTAATACATATTGCTAAAGGGTATCCGGACATATTTGAGGAGGTGACCAGACTTTCGCCACATAGAGAGATCAAGTTTCGTATTGATTTAGTTAAAGATGACAAACCGATAGTAATGCCTTTGAGGAGGATGGCACCTAGAGATCAGGGGGAGCTCGAGGTGCAATTGAATGATCTATTGCGATGAGGGTTCATTCATAGGAGTATTTTTGAGTGCGGAGCGCCCGTATTATCGTAGCAGAGGCAGATGATTCCGTTAGATTGTGTGTTGATTACCATGAGCTGAATAAAGTGACGAGGAAGAAAAAGTATCGACTCACATGTATCGATGACTTATCCGATCAGCTTCATGATGCTAGAGTATTTTCTTAGTTGGATCTTACGACGACATTCCACCAATTGAAGGTAGTGATGGATATTGTGCTGATTACCACGTTACACATGCGGTTAGGTTCTATGAGTGGTTGGCTATGCCGTTCGGGCTAGCCAATGCACCGACATACTTTGTTGATCTCAGGAACCGTGTCTTCAGGGGTTAGCTTGATAAATTTGTGCTTATGTCCATTGATGATATTTTTTTTCACTCACAGATAAAGGAGGACCGCAAGACATATTTGAGGATCGTGCCAAAGGTGTGGAGAGAGCACATATTGAAAGAAAAGTTTTCCAAGTCTCACTTTTGGAGGAGAGAAGTGCAATTCTTGGGTCATGTTGTTTTCGAGCAAGGCATTATCATGGATCCTGCAAAATTTGCACCAGTCCAAGATTGGACTAGACCTAAAAATATTATGAATGTGAGAAGTTTCTTAGGGTTAGCTAGATATTATGGGCGATTCATCCAGGACTTCTCTATAGTAGCGGCACTGTTGACTCGATTGACGAAAAAGAATTAGAATTTTACTTGCAATGCGAGATGTGAAATGCATTTGTGAGTCTGAAGGAAAAGTTGACTAGTGCACCAATATTGGCCATTCCAAGCTAGAATGAAGAGATAACGGTATACAATAATGCTTGTTGTATCGGATTAGGTGCGGTATTGATGCAAAGGGGAAAAGTTGTTGCATACGCTAGTTGACAACTGAAGCCACATGAGAAGAAATGCCCAACCTAAGATTTAGAGTTAGCAACGATTGTGTTTGCACAAAGATATGGAGGCACTATCTTTAGGAGAGAAGTTCAAGCTGTTCACTAACCATAAATCATTGAAGTGCCTCTTTTAGCAGAAGGATCTTAACCTTCACCGGCAGTAATAGTTTGAGATCCTAGCCTCCAATGACTTTGATATTGCATATACACCAGGGAAAGGTAATGTAGTTGCCGATGCATTGAGTAGAAGACATGCCGGCTTGGTTGCTATGTTCCTAGAGTGGACACAGTTAGTGTATATTGCTGGTTATGATTTCCAATCGAGATGCAAGCTAGAGCCAGAGATATTAGTAAGCTTGACTATCAAATTTACTCTGATTGAGCGAATTGGTACTATTCAGATTCATGATGTTAGATTAGCTAAGATCATTCTAAGATTGAAGCTGGAGTAAATTCCAAAGGAATGAGGCAGTACGGACTCGACGAAGATGGTTGGATCCATAAGGAGAGGAGATTGTTTGTTCCTGATGTCGATAGGTTAAAGGATGAGGTGTTACGAGAGTGCCATAATTCGAGATTGACTATTCATCCTAGCGGTAATAAGATGTACCGTAATATGAGGCGTATCTTCTATTGGGAAGGGATGAAGAAAAACGTTGGAACATTCATCTCAAAATGCATGAACTACCAGTTGGTTAAGGTAGAGCAGAAGAAGCCTAGTGGTTTGGTGCAATCGCTAAAGGTTTCCTAGTGGAAGTGGGAAAAAGTTTCGATGTATTTCATTGATGGACCACCAAGGACTAGAGCAGGTACAACAACATTTGGGTCATAGTCGATCGATTGACCAAGAGAAATAGATTTATACTCATCAAGTCAAGTAGAATGGCATTCAAGTTGGCCGAGTTTTATGTGAAGTGGATAGTATGATTCCATGGTGTGTCGAAGAGCATTGCGAGTGACCGAGACCCATTGTTTAATAGTGGGTTTTGGAAGAGCTTACAGGAAAAGTTAGGGACATAGCTGCACCTCAGCACAGCTTATCAACCTTAAACTAACGGCTAAACTTAGAGAGTGAATCGTGTCTTAGGGGGTCTCTTGCGGGCATGTATACTCGACTTTGGAGTCTCGTGTGTTGATCATTTACATCTTGTTGAATTTGCATACAATAACAGTGATCAATCTAGCATTAGTACAACACCATTCGAGGCACTGAATGGTTGACCATATAACACTCCTTCTTATTAGTGGGAAGCTGGCGAGAAATTGATACTTAGGCCAGATATGATTAGAGAAACCTCAGAGAAGATCGAGATTATTCGGCAATGAATGAAATCCTCTCAAGACAAACAGAAGAGCTAGTTGATAAGAGACATATAGATCTAGATTTCTCTATCGGCGATATAGTATATGTCAAGATCTCTCCATTGAAGAATGTTATTTGGTTCGGTAGTAAAGGGAAGTTGGCATCGAGATTTGTAGGTCCTTTTTCGATTCTAGAGAGGATTAGGAACCTTTCCTATAGAGTCGACTTACCTCAAAGAATGGCAAGAGTGCACAATGTATTCCACGATTCTCACTTGTGGAAATTTATGCACGACTCAGGCATAACTATCATAGTGGATCAACTAAATAATATTGAGATTGAACTAGAAACTTCAAGACCTTGTAGGTCTATTCGTATCATCGAACGCGATACAAAGCAGCTTAGGAGGTAGATGGTGAAGCTGGTGAAGGTTTGATGGAGCAAAAGCGAAGGCGATTGCACTTGGGAGACCGAGGAGAGTGTATGGATAGCTTATCCAGAGCTCTAATTGGTGAGACTTTCTATATATCGCTTTTACTTTCGCTTATGATATCATGAAGTATATACCTTAGTAGAGTATCTTGCATACTAGGATAGGCTTGGATGTTACCTTTTTCATTTGATTTGTTGTGTATGCATGTTTGATTGGTGATGATTGCTTATGCTTGTATATGGTTATTAGGCATGCGGGATAACCTTGTTGATTTTTATTTGGGATTTTAGGGGCGAAATTCCTAAAGGGGAGAGAGAAAATAATGATCCATATCATATGTATCGGAGGATCATAGAATATTATTATTATTTTTATATGAGGTCATATGATTCTATGATTTTGGGAAATGACTACATGAGACATTTCTCATACTTAGAAATTTTATCAGACGATTTTGACTCCAAAAATCTTGTATGGCATATAATTTTTGATAGACTACTTCTATTTGATCGGGATGACGGTTTCTGTTTCCTTAAAGTGGATAAAAGGAAAATAGACTTCCCACTAGAGAGATATGGCTATTTGAAGTTTCTCTTGATTTTGGACAGCTTAATGGGTAATTAGTGAATTAATGGTTAGGTCCAGAGCTCATTTCGGGATTAGCATGAGGTTGGGGCTGATGGGGCTTCTCTCCATCATTTCAAACTTCCCAAAAAATAGAGAGAACCCCCATTAACCATCTTCTTAACCAAAAAGTTACCCTAATCCCTACCTTAATTAGCCAAAACGTGTCATTAGAGGAAGATTAGTTGGATTGGCATCTTGGATTGGAGATTTGCTGCTGGAAGACCTTGGAGCTGCTGTTTATTCTTGGGATTCATGCTTTCTAGGATTGCTTAGGATTGTTTTGGATTTAGGTGAGTGGTTTTAGCCTCGGCTCACTAATTAGCCATTATTTGATGCTTAATGATGTTTTTAAATGATTTTCAAACTCTAAAATATGTTTTAAATCCTATTTAATAACATATATAAATTTCAAACAATTTGGAAAAAGTTTATAAAATTAGCGTTCTTATGGATCTCCTTTGTTCTTATGGTTACTACCATTAGATTTATTTTTCACATTGATGTATATGGATGTGTGGTTGTTACGATATATTTTATGTGATGATTGCTAGAATGTGTGAAGTTTGTTTGATTGAAAAAGCCGATTGAATGGCGATTAAGTTATAGGAATACGTTATGGATCAGTAGTTATAGATCGGTAAAGGTCCAAATTACCTGCGATCGATATGGGTCAACAAGGAACATAAGGCTCCATTACAAGTTTCAAATCATTTGGAGTTCTTCTACTCGAGTTATGGATAGATCGGTGGTAGTTTGATGGTGATCGATCAATGAAAGAATCCTTCGAGGGATGCTCGAGTCAAGGGATGTTTCGCTTCGAGTTTAGGGGAATTATCTTCGAGTCACGAACGATAAAGGATGAATCGTGTGGAGATGAAGAAATTCTATGGCATAGGTTACTTGATTTTTGCAAGATGTGACACCCCATCTCTATACCTATACTATCCAAGAGTACTAAAATGTAATACTGTTGGATAATACAGAGGATAGGACAATATGGGGTACACACGTGAATATTCCTTTGGGCTAATACTGGTACATATTTAAACATCAAATATAACTTACCATAAAATGTACGCAGCATCGGCACAAAGAAATAAAAACATGTGCCTCCATGACTGAACAATACATAATATACAGTAAATAACATAGATCACAGAGTCAATCGCAGTGATAATATATAATATACAGTATACGAAGTATAATATATATTACCAGGTCTTGTATATACATGAGTCTATACGATACAAATTAATATACAACAATACTGAATAACTACTCTCCTCTATGCCTAAATAATATAACTTGGTCTCAATTTCCATGTACCTAAAATGTCTTGGGCAGATCTGAGTATTATATAAATAATAAACGGGTCGGATTATATATACAATGATGGATTTAGTAACATATAGTAATAATATAAGAAGTATAATAACAACAGCCTTATAATATCTCAAATGACATTTACAGCAAACCCAAACAGGCAAGTGCCATCACCTATTTAAAACACATCAAATCAGAATTCACATAAAATATCGAATGGGTGAATCATCCATATCTTGAGATCATTATCAAATCCAAAATCCATAATACATGAGATATCATCAAGTACAGTCAGTTAAGGACGAAGCAATGCCCAACTAAATCTCTTATTCTCAATTATAAAATATCATCATCAAATCACCAAAATGAATAAGAAAGATTTGAACCAGCTCAGAACAATATCCAAATATAATCAATAATAAAGAGGTCATTGCCTAAGAAGGATAAGGGGTCGACTATACTCTGGACAAATTCTCTGGTATAGTCTCCTCTATACATAATATATGTCTATCTACCACCCACATACCTACTCATACTCCACATATACCAGAACCAAATGGGAGACTGACAACATATCCGCTTGCTTCAAAAGCCATATGTAGTCTATATGACATGACTCCTACAATCACTAGTTACAATTACCTCTCCCCTCTCGGTATCGTGCCAATGATCAACCATAGACTTGACAATGCGTAGCCTCTTCGACCATGACTATCGACATGTGCCCCTATGGTAACAGACTGCTGGCTTATGAGACACAAAGGGCAACCAACTACCTATCTCATGATGAACATTAAATATCATAACAACAACGGTGTCGTGGATCTTGGGCGCGACCCCACGAATAGGCCACCAGGGTGGATACTGGTCATTCTGGTTCACTCCCAAAACATAAAGTAAGTTGGACAAAGGTAGACATGCATATAATGTACACAAACTATGTGGCTAACAAGTAGCCTCCATTCGTGCTCATCGCAGCGAGTCACCCACACATCACATATCCCCATATGAATGTCATCCACGAGAAAAGAATAACTGAACAAATAACACAACAGCATCCCATACCACCACATGGTACTAACCTATTTTTTCAGAGCTCACACACAACACTCACCCTTCAATATTCTGTATAACAAGTCCAAAGAATAACCGAAGAAATATTACCGAATGCCTCATCCCAAATGGTATTATAACTCTGTTTATTCAGATTTCTCGTCACACAGAATAAAGATCATCATAATATCATATAGAAGGATGCCATATCACCGTATCATATCAAATCCCCAATCAAATTTGTAGGATTGTTTTCACCCTAGAGGGGGGTGAATAGGGTGATACTAATAATAATAAAAATTAATGCGGAAATAAAAGCAATCACAGATAATAAAATAGAAAGATAATGCAAAAGAGATCACACACAAGTTTACCCAGCTTCAGCAAAACCCTGCCTACGTGCTGCCCCCAAGGTTTCTACTAGAAATTAAGTAGTCAGACGCTTACACACGTAAACTTGCGACACCCGCTAATGACTAACCTAACTCTATGCTCAAAACCCTACCACAACTCAGCCACTAAGTTGTGAATTCTCGAACTACACCACCGTAGTTCGTAACCTAGTCACACGACTAGAGAGCTATACAATTTAAAAAGGGAAGTTACAAAATAAAAACAAAATTAAACAAAACCCTATTTAATTTTATGCCCAATACAAATAGATGACCGGCCAAACTAAATAATTAAAGAAGAACGTCCCCTTTCTTTTGTAGTATCTTCGGCCGTTCTTTGTTCCACTTCAAAAATTAGGGTTCTGATGATTTTCGCTGCCGCTTGAAAAATTAAAGCATGAATCAGTTACTAGTGCTCTCAATTCAATTTGATGCTTCTCTGATCGATTAACTTGTTCATGGCTGCTTCAATTAAGTCGAGATCGAATCGATGCTTTGAGTTTGGTACGTGAATTTTGCCCCTTTTAATTCTCGACTTTGATTTGAGTTACAAATTTGTTTTCGATTTAAAAGTATGCTCTGGATTTTTGTCTTGAACTCGAATGCCCTTTTACCGATGATGATCATTGGGTTATATAGGGATTGAAATCCCTAAATGTCAGTTCGTATATATTTCATGTGATTTAAGCACTAGCGTTGATTTACAATCGCATGGCTCCAGTGCTTCTTGACTCGTTCATGTATTCATCAGTTTGAATTTCTTTGAGTCGGTTTCCTCCTACTACTTCGGCACTTTGAATATTGAGATAATTTCTGACTTGTTCACATGTTCCATTCTTTGCTGCCAATATTAGATTTTTTGAACAATTTAAAACTTACTAATTCACCATGATTTTCTCTGTGATTTATTCAACTTGTCGTTTCATTCATTTTCTAGCAATATTCGAATTTTTGACCTTGTCATTTAAATTAGTATTTGAAACCACTCTGACTTGTTCGAACTGCTTGTACTCATCATTGTCTCCTTTGTTGCATAAGTTTTCAGACTTCGAGTCAGTGCATATGAACTTGTACATGCCTTTTGTACACTTGTTTGATTTCCACTGCTTTGAGTGTGATAGTATCCATATTGTTCTGGTGCCTTGATGTCCAGATGCAATTGACCTTATTTGTAGTTGTGGTCTGTTGTCACTGTTTTGAGTCAGTTGCTTCGAGCCCCTGTGCTTTGAATTTGTATATGTCTTGTGTACATTGATCTTTGTACTTGTGCCATTGGTTGGATATACTGGTTTGTTGGGTCTGTTGTGTGTGCCGATGTGCACTGTTTGCTTGAGTTACATTGATATTCAAGTGAGTCTGGTTGCAGTGTTAGTAGTCTTGTTGTTTTGTTCATTTGTTTAGAGCTTATTTTTCCCTGGTGGTTCCACTTGAGTCTGGTCCGGAGCTTGTTGCATTGTATATTGAAACTTTGAGTTGAATTGTGCTTTGCACTTTTGACTGCTTCCATTTGAATACTTGTGTGCTCCCGTCTCTGTTTCATTGTAGTCTACATGTGAACATGTCTATGTTGTTGCAGTCTTGGTTCACTTATGTTGTATGTTTGGTTTTGATGTCTATTACCTTCATTTTGTACTATAGACTAGAAGGTCTGATTTGATGCACTCTGATTTTCATGTCTAGCTTGGTTGCATATATGTAAATGTTGTTTTTCATGTTGCTCTTGAATTAAATGCTCTATTGCTTCGAGTACTTGTGTTCAGTTAGTCTTTATATTGCTTTGATTTGTTTGGAGTTACATGTCCAGTTCATGTTTACTTTTATGCTATATGCATTGTCATGTTCAAGTTGACTAGTGCGCTTTTCTGGTCATTTTGGTGGCGAAGTTATGTGGTTTGGTGCACTTTGAATGTTGACGTTTTGTTTTGTTTTGTTTCTGAACCTGCATTAGCTCATTGATTTTGACATGTACATATTCATGTATATACATGCATACATATGCATGTATATATGTGTAATTGTGTAATACATGTGCCCTATCCATTTATACTGGACGTGTACACGTGTGCATTTGCACTAGTTTGTGAGATGAAATTGGGAAACGACCTTGTGGTATTCATAGTGATACACTGTGAATATTACAAGTTGTTCGTGTACATATATTTGGTCCTTGTCATAAAATATGAAAAGAAACAACCCAAATACCTGAGGCAGAAACAAATTTTAAATTCAATTATATTTTTGCAATTTAAATTTGTTTCTTTTTCCAGTTTACTGCGCTATTTATTTAACAGATATAACAGATGGCTGGATACAAGCTGGAGCTAGTCAAGATCAAATGTATGAGTGTTGAGTGAATATGTAGTGAGGTGAAATAGTAAAGTGAAAATTGTTTTGTAATTGAAAATGTAGTGAGAGCTCAAATTTGTACTATTCGAATTTGTAATAAAATATTTGTTTGAATACGAATTCTGTGTTATTTATTTTATTCAGCAAATATTTATTTAATTATGTGAAAAATAAAATAGTACAATAACAAATACATTTAAATGAATATATATATGTTTATTATCATCAAACAAAAATCATAGGCTATTGTATTCTACAATCTCCCTGTATTTATGATAACACACATATATTAAGACTTTGACTCTATTAAATGTATTTAGTTTTGATAAATTCGATTAGCTCCCCCTATTTGAATGCTCCCCCTACAACCAAGCTCCCCATTCACGTATGCATGAAAAATAAATAAAAAATATGCAATCAAACTACATGGGAATATGCAAATTAAAATTTTGAACTTATTTGCCAAAATCATAACTTCTTTCTCCCCCTTTTGCTAATAAAGTTTTAGATATTAATACAACATTAATACCCAATCGAGTATAAATATTAAATTTCAATAAAAAATAAAAAAAAATCATAATTACTCTGTTAGGTGCATATTCCACTTTAGAGTGATAGGGGTGATGTCAGTATATAAAACTATATAGTTGTATTTATTTGTGGTATATTTATGACAGGAATTTGAATACTTACTAACCATGCATAATTGTTAGGACTTTTAAATGAGATTAGTAGTATTCCCATTTTTTTAACAAATGAATTTCAAGTATCTTCTAACCACGCATAACCGTGAGGACTTTTAAATGGGATTGAATCAACTCGTCTATTTAATGATCAATTTTGAGATGTGTTCCATACATGCATAACATGCATAACCGTGAGGACTTTTAAATGAGCATGAAAGCACATAATCAAAGATTCCAAGTAATCCACCTATGCATAGCCGTGAGGAATTTTAAATGAGAGTGAATACTTTGGATGTTTTTATTGCTAACTAAATTAAACAAAAGAATAATTTCCTGTTAAAAATATCATAATTTGACATACTATTGGATTTTGATGAGTGATGGTCATTAGAAATATGATAGAAATAGAGATGATCATGGAATTTTTACCAATCAAAGTTATTACAAATTTTGTTTAAATTTTTAAAGAAATTTACTAACTATACAGTCTCAAGTCATAATATATGATTAATCTCAACACTCATCACTTTTTCAATCACTATTTATCTTTTCGATAATCAATAGGGAGTCAAATTAGTTAATGTATTCATTTACGATCAAATCCAAAAATAAATATAAAATCAAATTTCTAAAATGCCTAAAATGAGATGAAGTCAACAAAAACTATTTTCTGGAAGGGGTTTTGTAAAAATGTTTGTCAATTTAAAATCAGTTGAAAAGAAAATTATGCAGATAT
Source organism: Allium fistulosum (assembly GCA_030737815.1). Lineage (NCBI taxonomy): Eukaryota > Viridiplantae > Streptophyta > Magnoliopsida > Asparagales > Amaryllidaceae > Allium > Allium fistulosum. The sequence goes on along the minus strand of CM060902.1, from coordinate 1,034,600,880 downwards.
TTTCTTTAAAAAATGTGATGCAACTAACAAATGTCTCAACATAAAACACGTTTCACCTGTACTTTTTCTATCAACTATGCTACCAGTGTAATCTGCGTCTGAATTCCCCTTTGACTCAAAGTTATCATTAGATAGATATCATAGACCAAACAGTGAGGTGTGCAACAATCCTTTTACGGCTTTTAAAATGAGATTCATTTGGATTTGATTGAAACCGTGTATACAAGCAAGAAGAGAACCCAATGTCTAGAAGCAGTAATATGAAGAAGTGATCAATCATACCTCAATGTTTCTTTTGATCAACTATCTTACCTTTTTCATCCTTGTCAAAAATTAATTATGGTGCTCAAATTTTCTCAGTTGATAACTGGCTGATTGAAATCTGATTATGGTGCAGATTTTCAACATATAATACATCGTTTGTTGCCCATTTTGACTCTGCCACCTTTGTACTTCTCTAGGCTAAGGAAACTTTGATTTGTCGCCCATCGTGTGCCTAGAACAGCCAGAATCCAGGTATCACTCTTGTTGTTCCTTAGCCTACCACCACACTTACACGAGAGAAGATTTTTGTGACCTATTTGTTTTTATAGGTCCATGATTGTTAGTGACAAAAGATTTTGAAAAACAAGTTTGTGTAGAACCAAAGCAGCCTATTTTTGTTCCTTTTGGCACCCAGATTTGTTTGACTTCAAGAGATTTTACATTCGTGCCTTTTGGAACCCAAATTGTTATAGTTTTCACGTGTTTGGGTCTAAACCAACAATTGTTTTGATTGTGTCCAATTTTTCTGCAAATCGTGCACTTGGAGTTAACATGATTAGTTTCACTTCTAACTCTTTTAGATTGAATATACCCAAGTCCTTGTCTAACAGTGTTAACAATTTGTTTCCCTAACAGCATATTTAGTGATTTATCTCCTTTGGAGAATTTTCTTAAAGTTGTAGACAATTGTTGGACTTGTGTTTTGAGTGATTAATTTTCATTCAATAACAAGGTGCACTTTTTAATAGAATTTTTTCTCCTAGTGTTTTCACTTTCTTTCAAAATCTGAATTTCATTTTCAAGTGATTTAATTTTAATTTCTGATTTTTTAATTTCTTTTTCGAATGATGGACACTTATCACACTTAGGGCTCTTATTTCGATAGTTTTTAACCAAATGATCAAGCTGTATATTTAGTTCTATCAAACTATCTCTTTGTGATTCAATTTTAGCGTACTTCTCCCTAAGTCGTTCAAAACAGCCATTTACTTCGTGAAAATATATAAGTAATTCTGAGTGAGTAAGTTTTGATACCTCGCTTGGTTCGTCATCATCACTGTCGGTTGTTTCTTCTTGAAGACGTAGATTTCCTTTTTCACTCTCACTGCCAGTGCTTTTATCAGTTTCATCCTAAGTAGCTGCAAAACTTATCCTTTTCGATTTCTTTCCTTGGCTGAGTCAATTTTAAGGACAATTTGGCTTGATATGACCGGGTTTATTGTAGTTGTGACAGATGATCTCCTGCTCTTCTGAGTTGTCTAGAACTTTGACTATTCTGCTTTTCAGTTATTGATTTAGAACTGGATTTCCATACTTGCGGTTCCATCTTTTGAATCTCTTTATTATCAGCGCTAGTTCAGCTGTTCCATCATCATCGTCATCATCTTCACTTTCTATTGTTCCTTTGAAAGCTATTGATTTCTTTCGCATATCGCCTCCTTCGCGTTATTCCTTGAATTTGATTTCTAGCTCATAAGTGGTAAGATTTCCGATGAGTTCTTCAACTTTAATTTGTTTCAGATCTTTTGATTCTTGAATGGCAGTGACTTTTGCTTCAAAATTTCGTGGTAGAATTCTGAGGATTTTTCGGACTATTTCCAATTCCGTGTATGGTTTTCCGAAAGCTTTTGATTTGTATACGAGATTAGAAAGTCGTCCATACATTTCCTTGACACTTTCATCCTTTGCCATTGTGAAGATTTCTTATTCGCTACTGAGCATGGCAAGGCGAGATTCTTTAACCTAGGAGGTTCCTTCGTGAGTCACTTCAAGCGTGTGCCAGATTTCCTGCGCAGTTAGACAATGTGAGACATGATTAAATTCAATTTGATCTAATGAACAAATAATAGAATTCATAGCTTTAGCATTAACATTTTGCAATTTATTTTCTAGATCTGTCCATTGATCCATAGGTTTTTCAACTTCTTGGTTATCTACCATAATTGTTGGTGCCCTATATCTCGTTCCAACAATATTCCAAGTATCAATGGTTTTCAGAAAAAATTTCATTCTATTTTTCCAATAAGCATATTCACCATTGAACATGGGTGGTCTAACTATGGACCGACCCTCAGTAAAAGCATTATTAAAAGAAGCCATTTTAAAAATTCAAATTTTTAAAACAAAATTGGTTTTTGTTCCTAGCTCCGATACCACTTGTCGGATCGTTTTCACCCTAGAGTGGAGATGAATAGGGTGCTAATAATAAATAAAAAAATTAATGCGGAAATAAAAGCAATCACAGATAATAAAACAGAAAGATAATGCAGAAGAGATCACACACAAATTTACCCAGCTTCGGCAAAACCTTGCCTACGTGATGCCCCCAAGGTTTCTACTAGAAATTAAGAAGTCAGACGCTTACCCACGTAAACTTGCGACACCCGCTAATGACTAACCTAACTCTACGCTCTAAACCCTACCACAACTCAGCCACTGAGATGCAAATTCTCGAACTACACCACCGTAGTTCGTAACCTAGTCACATGACTAGAGAGCTATACAATTTAAAAAGGGAAGTTACAAAATAAAAATAAAATTAAACAAACCCCTATTTAATTTTAAGCCCAATACAAATAGATGACCGACCCAACTAAATAATTAAAGAAGAACGTCCCCTTTCTTTTGTAGTATCTTCGGTCGTTCTTTGTTCCACTTCAAAAATTAGGGTTCTGATGATTTTCGCTGCCGCTTGAAAAATTAAAGCATGAATCAGTTACTGGTGCTCTCAATTCAGTTCGATGCTTCTTTGATCGATTAACTTGTTCCCGGCTGCTTCAATTAAGTCGAGATCGAATCGATGCTCTGAGTTGGTACGTGAATTTTGCCCCTTTTAATTCTCGACTTTGATTCGAGTTACAAATTTGTTTTCGATTCAAAAGTATGCTCTGGATTTTTGTCTTGAACTCGAATGCCCTTTTGCCGATGATGATCTTTGGGTTATATAGGGATTGAAATCCCTAAATGTCAGTTTCTATATTTTTCGTATGATTTAAGCACTTGCATTGATTTACAATCGCATGGCTCCAGTGCTTCTTGACTCGTTCATTTATTCATCGGTTTGAATTTCTTTGAGTCGGTTTCCTCCTATTGCTTCGGCACTTTGAATACTGAGATAATTTCTGACTTGTTCACATGTTCCATTCTTTGCTTCCAATATTATATTTTTTTGAACAATTTTAAACTTACTGGTTCACCATGATTTTCTCTGTGATTTATTCAACCTGATGTTTCTTTCATTTTCTAGCAATATTCAAAAAATTTACCTTGGCATTTAAATTAGTATTTGAAACTACTCTGACTTGTTCGAACTGCTTGTATTCATCATTGTCTCCTTTGTTGCATAAGTTTTCAGTCTTCGAGTCAATGCGTATGAACTTGTACGTGTCTTTTGTACACTTATTTGATTTCCAATCCTTTGAGTGTGATAGTATCTGTATTGTTATGGTGCCTTGACGTCCAGATGCAATTGACCTTGTTTGTAGTTCTGGTCTGTTGTCACTGTTTTGAGTCAGTTGCTTCGAGCCCCTGTGCTTTGAACTTGTATATGTCTTGTGTACATTGATCTGTGTACTTGTGCCATTGGTTGGATATACTGGTTTTTTGGGTCCGTTGTGTGTGCCGCTGTGCACTGTTTGCTTGAGTTACATTGATATTCAAGTGAGTCTGGTTGCAGCGTTAGTAGTCTTGTTGTTGTGCTCATTTGTTTGGAGCTTTTGTTTCACTGGTGGTTCCACTTGAGTCTGGTCTAGAGCTTGTTGCATTGTATGTTGAAACTTTAAGTTGAATTATGGTCTGCACTTTTGACTGCTTCCATTTGAATACTTGTGTATTCCATTCTCTGTTTCATTGTAGTCTACATGTGAACATGTCTGTGTTGTTGCAGTCTTGGTTCACTTCTGTTGTATGTTTGGTTTTGATGTATATTATCTTCATTTTGTACTGTAGACTAGAAGGTATGATTTGATGCATTTTGATTTTCATGTCCAGCTTGGTTGCATATATGTAAATGTTGTTTGTCACGTTGCTCTTGAATTGAATTCTATATTGCTTCGAGTACTTGTGTTCAGTTGGTCTTCATATTGCTTTGAGTTGTTTGGAGTTACATGTCCGGTTCATATTTGCTTTTATGCCATATGCATTGTCATGTTCAAGTTGACTGGTGCACTTTTCTGGTCAGTTTGGTGGCGAAGTTATGTGGTTTGGCGCACTTTGAATGTTGACGTTTTGTTTTGTTTCTGAACCTGCATTAGCTCATTGATTTTGACATGTACATATTCATGTATATACATGCATACATATGCATGTATATATGTGTAATTGTGTAATACATGTACTGTATCCATTTATACTCGATTTGTACATGTGTTCATTTGCACTAGTTTGTGAGATGAAATTGGGAAACGACCTTGTGATATTCATAGTGATACACTTTGAATATTACAAGTTGTTCTTGTACATATATTTGGTCCTTGTCAGAAAATATGAAAAGAAACAACCCAAATACCTGAGGCAGAAACATATTTTAGAATCAATTATATTTTTGCAATTTAAATTTGTTTCTTTTTCCAATTTACTACGCTATTTATTTAACAGATATAACAGATGGCTGGATACAAGCTGGAGCTAGTCAAGATCAAACGTATGAGTATTGAGTGAATATGAAGTGAGGTGAAATTGTAAAGTGAAAATTGTTTTGTATTTGAAAATGTAGTGAGAGCTCAAATTTGTACTATTCGAATTTGTAATAAAATATTTGTTTGAATAAAAAAATTTTGAATATGAATTCAGTGTTATTTATTGTATTCAACAAATATTTATTTAATTATGTGAAAAATAAAATAGTACAATAACAAATACATTTAAACGAATATATATGTTTATTATCATCAAACAAAAATCATAGGCTATTATATTCTACAAAATTTATATCAACGGTGAATCATTCACAATATCGAAATCTATATAGAAACCAAAAATCAAAAGATGTAGAAATCATACGTAAAATCCCAATTTTAATTTTAGAATGAAATAATAATAAAGTTCAACAAAATATTTCATTAAACAATTAAATCAAATATTCAAATATTTAAATAAAAAATTAAAAATCAATATAAAAACCGAATTTCTTTTATAAAAGTCTTTCCAAAATTTTCTACAATCAGTTATTATTTCACAATAATAATTATATATATATATATATATATAAACTTCAAATAAAATATTATTATTACTACTACTATATATACAATTCCAAAATAAAGAATTAGATAACAAAATTTCATTTCCAAACATTACTTATATACTTTAAAAAATTCAAAAATACTTTATAAATCAAATGTCCTTTATTGAAATCATTCCGATATAATATTTAATTACACAAATTTATTTCCGACTCCTTCTATACATAATTTTTCAAAACATCAATACTCACTTTACAACTCAAAACTAGTTATATAAACTATACTATAATTTTCCTAAACTAAATAATACTTAAATAAATTTACAAATCTCAAGAATAATTTTTTATATTTCAAACTACAATTTATAATTCAAAACTTTCACTATATATTCAAATTTCTAATGGCTAATATTGAAAATCACCAAATATTACTTTAAGTTTCATTTCTTAATCTTTTATAATATAACATTATTTTAAAATAAATTTGTGTGTTACAAAATAAATAATATTTATTACGAACTATAGAAGATAACTCAAAATCTTCACTTTATACACCAACAATTATAAATAAATTATTTTCCACTTTTACAACAACTTGATATCTATAATAGCTTCCAAGAAATCATTTTATTTTCCAAAAAAAATTATTTACTTATAAATATACTTCAGTTTAATTTTAAAATACAAAAATATTTTATCAAAGCTTCTAAAAATATTTTAAAATAGAAAATCAATTAAACGTTCAAAGAGATTAATTAGGGAGCAAATTTTCCCAAACTCAATGACTAAATTATGAACATATCTTTATCATGTGGTCGAATCGAATTCTATTGAATTTTGGCCATCCATATAATATACACACAATATAAATAAATTACATAAATTGGATTACAAACGGACATCATCTCCTTTGCATTTTGGACCTCCAACAAACATAAAACTCCACTATCAATCCAATTCCAAACAAATATACCAAACAATTCAACTATTATCGGGATTATATACATGTAATGAGTAGTGAATTATAAATATAGTTGCGAAAATTATAGATATAGTTGTGAGTGGATAACTCACCGAATTGCGGAATTGAAGAACATGTGCTCATCGCCCCTAGCTGCATTGTTCCTCAAAGAATGCTTCCTACATCAGCAGCTCCAGCATCACTGTTACAAATGAAGACAACAAGCACTGCTCCCAAATGCACACACATTCGCACTCCTCTACATCGCCTAGAGCTAGTCACCCGAGCTTCCATTGTCTTCAACAAAACACCGCCATCATCAGACTCTGTGCAGTTAAAGCGATCGACAGATTCAATGCGGCGGAGGTGTAAAAAGTCATAGCGGGGGTACAGCGAGGATATAGCGGGATATAGCGGATGACTCTAAAATAGCATATAAAACTCGTACTTAATGTTTTTACAAATATATGAATGGTAATTAAATGAAAATATAACATTCAATTGAATTATAATTAATACATAAATAATTTTAAATAAAAACATGTGCGAATATAATGTAAATTAATGTAAAACTGTTATATAACATAATTGAATTTAGTACTAATATAGAGTATTTTCATTTCTTAAAATATATTAAAAATTCAATTAAATAAATCAATTTCATAATTTTTTTAATGTATAAATATCATTTCAATTCAATTCTTTTAAAGAAGATATAGCGGAAATATCATAATATAGCGAGAATAGTGGGATATAGCGGAAATATCGGGGCTTAAAGCGGAAATGCTATATTTGGGGCTATATGGAAAAATCGTAGCGGTAGAAATCCGCTATGAGATATAGCAGGGTAATAGCGGGGTATTAACTACACAGATCAGGCTTGATGCAAATCTTAACTGCTGCTCAGACCATCACCACCACGATGTCCATGCGAACGACCACTCTTCCAACAACACGCGTCGCTCGCCATCGCACAAACTACCAGGTCGACTGACCTTGCCTGCCACATCGCTCTCGACCCCTCCTCCTTGGCGTCATCGTTAGCAGGCCCGACCGCCCCTATTTTTTTTATAATTTGGACGGTCGATTTCCAGAATTCTCGAATTGGGTATCAGGCAATAGAGCACGGGTATGAAATACAAGGGTTTGCTTTTCTATTGTTGAAGTATAGAGAATTCTCCAAAGAATGCGAGATATTAGATTTAAATGGGCTTTGAAATTCTAGTTCAACTTTTATTTTACTTAATTTTCGTTTACATTGGAATCTTAAATTTTAATCCTCGACATTTATTTTATAAAAATATTTCAATCTAGTTTAAATTGGTTTATACTTCATTTTATGCAATATATTTCGATAACCATGCAATTTCTTTCAATTCAATATTTATTTGTTTTTATTTAATTATTCATTTTATTGTCACTAAATAAATTTATTTCCCAACTATTTCCATCATATAAAAATTATTTACCCTCAAAATATTTTATATCGATTAACCATTTTATTTGATTTCAATTTATTATCTGAAAAGAATTTTACTAATTTTATTTTAATTTATTAAATCAAAATCTTATGTTAAATAGAATTTAATTGACAAAAATCTATTTTCAAATATTAATTATCAATTACCAAACCCAAACAATTTTGTTTTAACTAAATTTACGTATAATTACGGCGTAGAAAATAGGGTTGTTGTAAACTTCCCTCCTTGACAAAATTGTATCCTCGCAATTTCTTATAGGGAGACGTCATAAACAACACATACTTTAACTTTCTTCGTATTTACGATTGTCTATCAAACCCAACTACTCAATCTCCTATGCGGCTCTTACATTGAAACTCATTTCATCATATGCTAAAAAATTTAAATAGATTTATTCTAACGTCTTTTATTTTTCGCTAACAATATAGTCATATGAAAATTTGCTAACTCCCGGAATTTTGGTAAATTCTGGCAAAGTCTCCTTTGTATGAAAAGTGTTTCAAACAATCACAATATGATAAAATAAATATACATCGTCCAAAACATGGTCAGAAATAATTTATATATCAAAATCTTGCCACACGGCACATATTCCATTATATATATATATATATATATATATATATATATATATATATATAAATTTTTAAGAAAAACATACCTCATTTTGCATTATTAAGCATGTTCGCTTAATTTATATAAGTAAATATGCGCCAAATTTAATCCAAAGTCTTCATGTATCTGCGCTTATCCCATAAAACAATCAAAACGTTGTATATATAAAGTAATACTCAATTCAAAATCGAAAACAATATCCACGTATGAAAAACTTTTGAATTTGTTCGAGTTTACAAAGATTAGAACTTGTTAATCCACTTCTTAAAAGCAAGTACTAACTAGTAAAAATAAATGCAACGTATGAATAACAATCTTTCGAATGCTAGGATTAACTTTCATACTTGTTAATTTCTTATTACAAGCTCATTTGAAGAAATTTGACTTGGATGTATGAGATGTATCGAATCACATAATATGTATGAAATATAATCATGCTTATGATATAATTATAGTGCCTAATACACAATGCGATACATGCACGACAATGAACATGTTACCATTGTTTGCCTTTATTCTCATTTATTTATTTATTTTCTTCTTTTCGTCTTCTTTTTTGTTTCTTTTTTTAGGGGGACTGGGCTCAAGGCCCAGCCAGACCTGGGCTGTGCTTGGCCCCATGCCCAGCAACCCAGCAGCTAGGTAGCCAGAAAGGCGCTGCTGCTGTACGCAGCAGCCAACAAGGGCTGCTAATTTTTTTCAAGAAATTATCTACCTTTCAAAAATAAGTTTGACAAATTGTTTGCAAGGGAGGTGATTTTCCCTATCCCTTGTTTTAACTTATAAATGGACAAAGTTTAGACTGTTTTCCTTTTAGCTATTTTGGTTTAAGTGCAGATGTTCGCATCTTTCCTATTGTATAATAATATAATAATTTTTCCAAATAAAGAACATTGCTTATGTTTTAAAATTGCTCTCATGTTTTCGTCAGGATAATTTTATGATATGCTCAGTTCTTGTTATTTTTTTAATACTATTGCTGTTTTGGATTTTGGATTCATAAATCTGATGAGATAATGCTTAACGCAATTCACATAATAGGAATAAATTAAGGCACCTGCTAAGGACTAAATGTGCATTTCATCACACATACTAACTATTGTTTTCCATGCTTCAAACAACGTATTAGCCAGCAAAACAAACATAGTATACAAAGATGATCATAGTTTGTAATAATATCCTGTGGTTTACTCTAATGTAACAGTAAGTTACAGCTTATAATTTTCAACAATTTATATCAATGATTATATTTTATCAATTTATTTCAGGAAATATATTGTTTCTTTTCTTTTCATTTTGTTGTTAGCGGCTACCGATACTTCTGAGTGTGATGCATGGTGATCTGTTTTCGGTGAATGACGGTTTAGGATATATTGTAGGGTACAAACTCTGAAATTGCTTTAGAATGAGAAACAGATTGCTTCCTACTTATATATTAACCCTTTTGGATAAATAAGATACCTCGTTTGAAATGATATTTACTATTATTTTGACAATTAGAAGGTGAAGGTTTTATTATTTTATTAACGACCAACAGCTGATAAGAGTGTTAATTGGTTGGAGATTTTGGAAATCTTTACAACCAACTTTATTTTGTTTATAAAAATTACAAAACACCTCTTTCAACCAAACTATGTATGCATTTCCCCCTTTTTAAAATCTACATTATTAAAAGTAAAAATTTTAAAACTTTTTTCAAATCATTTTATTATTTTCAAACCATTGTGTCAAAATGTCTCGTTCTATTGTTTAGAAATCTCTATCGATAATGTTGGCTAGACGTATCGACCGAAATTCTTAACTCACTCTACGGACAAATTTACACAATTTTTATTCCAAAAATATTCATAAGTATCACTTTCATAAATTATTAATAAACCTATAATATATACTTTTCAAAAGACTTATGGTTTTAATATTCATTTTCTTTCTAAAAATCATCTAATAACATTAACTATATCCATCTATATATATTAAGAATCTTTGTCATCATCAAACCTCTAGTAACTACAAAATAATTTCAAACAATCTTTAAAATATATTCAGCAAACTGTTTAAATAAACATTTTATACTATCAAATAAAACCATTCATGTTCATTTATAATTAATATAAACCAATAATCAATAATTCAATTCGTATCCACAAGTTATTATCAACGACAATAATTTCCAATTGTCAAATAAACATAAAAAACCGAAATAAATACACTCAGCGGAAATTAATAAATAAATTCTCCGTTGCGCACTCTGGTAAAAAGCAAATCAAAACTCAACTATAATATCAAAGCAAACACTGCAAGGCAATATTAAAACATCCAAAATCACAAATACAAATGCTACTGACTGGATAATTTCTTTCGTCCTCGCTAGTCCAACCATTTTAGACTTCATACTTGAAGGAAAAGAAATTAATTATGTAATATAAATATTTATATTTATATATCCACAAAATACGTCTATTGATGATTACTCCAGTAATCATCCTATACATATATAAAATATTTAATCTCTTATTACAGAAAATTACCCAACACTCCCAAGGGTCAGGGACTTTAAGTCTCATCTAAAGCCTTAACTCGTGTCTCTAATATATCATGTATTGTTCTGAAGGTACTCTGATACCAACTTATGACACCCCCATCTCAGTACCCAAATTATCCAAGAGTACAACAAAATAATACCATCGGATAATACAGAGAATGAGACGATATGGGGTACACACATGAATATTCCCTTGGGCTAATACTGGTACTTATTTAAACATCAAATATAACTTACCACAAAACCTACACAGTATCGACATAACGCAATAAACACGTGTGACTTCAGGACAGAACAATACATAATATACAGTAAATAACAAAGATCACAAAGTCAATCGTAGCGATAATATATAATATACAGTATACAAAATATAATGTACATTACCAGGTCTTATATATACATGACTCCATACAATACAAATTAATATACAACAATACTGAATAACTACTCTCCTCTATGCCTAAATAATATAACTTGGTCTCAACGTCCCTGTACCTGAAATATCTCGAACTGACCCGAGTATTATATAAATAATAAACGGGTCAGACTATATCTACAATGATGGACGTAATAACATAAAGAAATAATACAAGAAGTATAACAAACTATAGTCTCATAATATCTCAAACGACATTCATAGAAAACCTAAACTGACAAGTATCATCACCCATTTAAAACAAATCAAATCAGAATTCACATAAAATAAAGAATGGGTGAATCATCCATATCTTGAAATCATTATCAAATCCAAAATCCATGACATATCATCAAGTACAGTCAGTCAAGGACGAAGCAGTGCCCAACTAAATTTCTCAATCTCAATTATAAAATATCATCATCAAATCACCAAAATCAATAAGAATTATTTGAGCCAGCTCAAAACCATATCCAAATATAAACAATAATAAATAAGCCGTCTTCTTAAAAAGGATATGGGGTTGACTATAATCTAGACACAATCTCTGGTATAACCTCATCTATACATAATATATGTCTATCTACACCCATATACATACTCATACTCCACATAAACTGAAACCAGAGGGAGACTGACAGCACATTTGCTTGCTCCAGGAGCCACACGTGGTCCATATGACACGACTCCTATAGTCATCGGTTACCATTACCTCTCCCCTCTAGGTATCGTGAAGTTGATCCACCATAGACTCAACAACGTGTAGCCTCTTCGTCCACGACTATTGACATGTGCCTCGATGGTAACTGACTGTTGGTCTATGCGAAACAAGGGGCAACCAACTACCTATCTGTGCATCAACTATCATAACAACAATGGTGCCGATTCAGATATGGGGCACCACCCTACAATCAGGCCGCTAGGGTGGATACTGGCCAATCTGGTTTACTCCCGAAACATATTGGGTGTTGGATAAAGGTAGACAGATACATAATGTATACAAACTATGTGGCTAACAAGTAGCCTCCATACGTGCTCACTACAGCGAGTCATCCACACATCACATACCCCTGTATGAGTGTCATCTACGAGCAAAGAACAACTGAATAAATATGACAATGACGTCCCATACCACCGCGTATTACGAGCCCATTTATTCATAGCTCACACACAACACTCGCTCTTCAATATTCTGTATAACAAGTCCAAAGAATAACCAAAGAAATATTACCGAATGCTCCATCCCAAACGGTATTATAACTCTGTTTATTCAGATTTCTCATCACACGGAATAAAGATCAACATAAAATCATATAGAATGATGTCATCTCCGTATCATATCAAATCACCAATTAAATTTATATCAACGACGACTCATTCACAATATCGAAATCTATGTAGAAACGAAAAATCAAAAGACGTAGAAACCATATGCAAAATCCCACTTTTAATTTCAGAATGAAAAAATAATAAAGTTCAACTGAATATTCATTAAACAATTAAATCAAATATTCAAATATTTAAATAAAACATTCAAAATCAATATACAAATCAAATTTCCATTACAAAAGTCTTTCCATAATTTTCTACAATTGGTATTATTTCATAATAATTATATATATATGTATATAAATTTCAAATAAACTATTATTATTAAATTATTTAATTTACTACTATATAAATTTACTACTATATACACAAAATATAAATAAATTACATAAATTGAAATGCAAACGGACAACATCCCCTTTGCATTTTAGACCTCTAACAAACACAAAACTCCACTATCAATCCAATTCCAAACAAATATACCAATAATCCAACATGGTCAATCCCAAACTAACATATCTACAAACAATTTAACTATTTTTTGGATTATATACATGTAATGGATAGTGAATTATAGATGTAATTGTGAAAAATTATAGATATAGTTGTGAGTAGATAACTCATCGAATTGTGGATTTGAAGAACGTGTGCTCATCACCGCTAGTTGCATCGCGCCTCGAAGAATGCATCCTACATCAGCAGCTCAACATTACCATCCCAAACAAAGACAGCAAGCACTGCTCCCAAATGCACATACGTTCGCACTCCTATACATCGCCTAGATCCAGTTTCCATAGCTTCCATCGACTTCAATAAAATACCGCCATTATCAGGCTTGATGAAAATCTCAACTGCAGCTTCAACCATCACTACCACGATGTCCATGCGAACGCCCACTCTTCCAACAACTCACGTTGCTTGCCATCGCGCAAACTACAAAGTAAACTGACCTTGCCTGCCATATCGCCCTCGACCCTCCTCCTTGGCGTCGTCGTTAGCAGGCCCGAGCGCCTTTTTTTGTAATTTAGACGCGATCGATTTTCAGAATTCTCGAATTACATATCAGGCAATAGGGAATGGTTATGAAATATAGGGGTTTGGTTTTGAGTTGTTGAAGTATAAAGAATTCTCCAGAGAATAGAGATATTAGATTTAAATGGGCTTGAATGATCTGGGCTTTGAAATTCTAATTAACCATCTATTTTACTTAATTTTCATTTACATTGGAATTTTAAATTTCTAATCCTCAACATTTATTTTATAAAAATATTTCAATTTAGTTTAAATTGGTTTATACTTCATTTTATGCAATATATTTCGATAAGCACGCAATTTCTTTCAATTCAATACTTATTTGTTTTTATTTAACTATTCATTGTATTGTCACTATATAAATTTATTTCCTAACTATTTCAATCATAAATAATTATTTACCCTCATGATATTTTATATTGATTAACCATTTTGTTCGATTTTAATTTATTATCTGAAAAAAAATTACGAATTTTATTTTAGATTATTAAATCAAAATCTTATATTAAATAGAATTTAATTAACAAAAATATATTTTCAAATATTAATTATCAATTACCAAATCCAAACAATTCTGTTTTAACTAAATTTATGTATAATTACGGTGTAGTAAACAGAGTTGTTACGCTAGATGTTGAATTGGTGGAGTGAAAGAAGCCGAATTTTGGCTAAGGCATGGATCGATGGCTATGGATTGATACTGATCAATGGGAATCGATCGGTAAAGTTGATGAATCTTTGGAGGAGACTTCATGTGGAGAAGCATGAGAATGTTGCATTGAAATATGGGGTCGGTGATGGATGGATCGGTGGAGATGGCTTGGGGTTGCATGGTTCAGTGATGAAAGTTTTAGGGCAGCTTCCAGTCTTTCTAAACTAGCTCAGGACGTGGTGGGGGTTACTTTGGGTCTTGTGTGTGCGCACCCCAAGCTCGACCCAATCCAAATACTTAGCCAAATATGGCTAAGTGATGGATCGATACCGAACCATTAGGATTCGGTGATGATTTCGACGATGCGCGATGCAACGATGATTACATGATGGGAAGTGATGGCTTCAATGATGGATTGCTATACTTCATGATGCAGAGCAGATGTTTATGAGTTAGATTGAGTGGACTTTTGGAGGAACATTATGGGACGAATGATGATTGTGGAGAGTTGTCCCAACCACAACGACTTCATAACGGGAGTTGAAAGATTGGTTCCATGATGAGCTCTTCTATAGATCATGTAAGCAAAATGGATTGTTAAAACTTGAGGGTTCAGAAAGTACTCATGAAGTAGAGGTAATATAGGGTACCCATTCGGACTATGATAGGCGATCTGATCTACATGATGACGATCTTTACTCTGGATCAGTCATGATGGGGGATCAATTTCCTGGCTTACTGAGTGCATGGATTCGAGTATCGAGAAACCGAGACTTTGAGTTGTCTTTGACCATGATGGGATATTCGAGTTATCACGTATCCAATGCACTGAGTGAGTGAATGTGAGGTTGGATGATGGATGTTATGTTTTCTTGATTACTTATCATCTTAGGGATGTCACATCAGGCCGATATTATTAATGTAGATATATAGACGCCTCTTAGTACTTTGACATATAGTACACTCATGATGATTACGATATAGAGTAGCATGCATCTTGTATATGTGCTAACTTTATGGATGCAGGGACTGGTTAGGTATGATTCTTCATCTCTTTTATCATATTATAGTGGTTTATTGGTATTTAGAGATTTTCTATCGCTCACACAAGACTGTTGTCTGACCCAGGTTTTATGCTTTCTATTATTCTGGGTACTCTTAGATATGTATATTAAGGATATTATGTTTGGTGAGCACATGGAGTTAGACAAAGGATGAGCAGGAGATCACACTCTCGTATTACTTTATTTACTTATTTTTTATTCCGTTGCTTAACACTTTGGAGCTTGCTAGTGCCTATATTATTTAGAGACAGTTTTTTATGAGTTATAATTTGTTGTATAACTCTATCACTTTTACTGTATACTGTATGGATCTATTTACTTTGATTCATGTGATTCATTGAGTTATTACTTTCTTGCCTGTTTTATATCTGAGATGTTATTATTATATTTTATTCGATGCACTATGAGACATACGGCAGGTACTGTGATGTTTTAGTTACCTTAAAACCTTGATGGCCATCCTACATCGGCCGGGCACCGCTACAGTGCACTATACATGTATTATTGGGGTTTGATACCCATTAAGGGTACAATGAGTCGCGGATAAAGCCATTCTTCTTTGGCTTATCCATTTCCTTTTTCAATGCAATGGATCGCTCCGGACCTAGACTGCATCTTTTTTTACTTACAATAAGGGTATTCTAGGTTCACATTCAGTGCATGGCTCGCTATCTCCAATGATATCCCGCGTATATCTGAATGTGTCCAAGGAAACACATCTTGGTTTGCTCGGAGAAAACCAACCAACTCCTTTCTCATTTTGATGCTGAGTTGTGATCCAAACTTAAGAACCAATGTGGGATCATCCATATCAATCGGGACTTTGATTGTCAGCTCATCTCATGCTGCCCACACTTCCTTTGACTGTTTCCTGGGATCCATAGGCTTAAAGAACTTGTTATTGCACCAAAGCCAAGGCTTGGGCAATGGTTGCTATGCATCCACCTCCTTAATGCGGAGAGCCATGTTCGAATCCGTACCTTTGTCTCATCACTTTGCCTCTTTAAGCATAGTAACGTAACATTTCGACCAGCACTTTGGTCGCCATGAATAGCTCTAACCCCACTTTCCATGAGGAACTTCATCATCAAGCACTAAGAAGCCTCTTCTACTCTAAAACTAGCTAGGGGCGATCAGCCCAAAAAGGCACTATACGCTAAGAATTCATCAACAATGATAAATTTTTAAACCCACGTGATCTTTTGGTCTTCTTCTTCAAACTCCACGGACAAGTCAATAGTCCTAATAGGATCTTTCGCCTCGCTTGTAAATCCTTAAATCCTGAATTTACAAGGATGGGTGTCTTTAGGACCGATTTTCATTCGACCAAAAGTCCTTTTGAATAGAATATTATTGAGCCTCCACAATCCACTAAGACTCGATGCATAGTAGCTGGGCTCGAAACAGCCATCATCACTATGGGATCAAAGGTTGGCACTTCAATCCCATCAAAATCTCTGTTACAAAAGATTATATCATCATTCATCAATCTCTGCTGCTTTGTTGGAGCTTCATCCTCAATGGAAAAGCAACTCTCCCATGGAGCATTCTTCAAAGGGTTCTCATGCCGCTCTATCTCATTCCACATTTTCTCCACTAGATTAGGTAATCCATTGATTTATTTATTACAATTCTTCCATCAAATTACATGGGACACTCTCTACAGGGCCCAGGATGACCCCCTTAAGCATTCGGCCCTTGGGTTCCACCATTTAGTCCGTTATCATGGGGATCTCTAACGTATTGTGAAACTTATTCTTTTGGATCAACTCTTTAATTATATCATTTACATGACGACCCTTATTAGTATTGCGCTATATATCTCATAGAAGCATAATACTTCCTTGAGTACCTCTCAACTTATGTCACTCCCTCTGCGGCGGCATTTTGTATTTCTCAGTCCCTTGTGGGGCAGGGTATATATATTTCGATCGTATTATCTAAAGACGTGTTTTCCTCTAGCCTCGTATTCCTTGGATGCTTTTTGGCACTGTTTCTCCTACCTCTAATGCCTTGATTTCTTTCCTTTTGGTTGTTTATATTACCTACTTTTGCAACTACATTATAGGCGCTCTCACTAGTTTGTTTTATAGCCATATTACTTTTAACTAGTTCTCCTCGCTGTTCACCACTATCCTTCCCAGAAACCTGGTTTGCCTCTTCCAAGCGCAAGAACTTGCCAGCCTTTCGGTGGAACTCCTCCACGGTAGTCGACCGCTTTATCCTCGGCTATTTTCCAAAATCCGTATCTGGGCGTATCCCCCAGATTAAAGCCATCAAAACCAAATTCCCAATTAGACTATTCACCTCCATGGTCGTAGTATTGAACTTGTTCAAAAAGCCTTTCAGGGACCCTTCAGGTTGTGAGAAATGCCCGACAAGAACATCACATCCTTGAGCTGAGTAACGTGGAGCCTATACAACTCCAAAAACTTCTTATCCAATTCATTGAAAGTCAAAATGGACTTCGACGGGAGTCGAATGAACTACATTGAGGCAACTCCATCCAAAACGATAGGGAAACACTTACATCGAACCGCATCCGTTACTCTGGAACCATCCATGTGCCATTCATACTTGAATAGATGCTATTTGGAATTAGTCATCCCATTGTACGATGGCATCGAGGTCATTACACTCTTCTTGGGATATTCCTCTCATAAGATATTCTTTGTTAATGGAGTTATGCTAGGCACAGAACCCCAATCATCATTCTTCCTCCATAATTTTCTTCCATCGATCGCTTTATCATATTAGCAATATGTTCCTCTGGCCTGGTGATCAAAAAAATGACTATTAGGAGCAGCCCCGAGTATTTGACTCTACAAATGGTCTTGGTTCGGTCGATAACGTCCAGGCTCTCCTATCACTAGGAGAGCCACTTCTCCAGATCTTTTACAGCACCTGGCTAGTTCTACGCTGGTCGTTTGAGCACTAGAGCGTAATTGCCAGTGTCCTGCAAATCATCCAAGCTATCTTCCAATTTGACTACATCAAGTTGTTGCAACCCAAGGTCAACCTCATTCATCTATATACCGACCTGATTCTTGTTGGTACCGAGCTAAGTAGTTAATATTGGTATCGGGTACATATCGATCAAGTACTAATATGAGATATTTTAAATTATCATGATAGTATGGGATATTATCCGTAATATATTGGACATGTTTATAATAAGTTGTAAATGATAATGTGCTATATTATAATGATATAGTTATGTTTAGTTTCTTCAATTTGTAATCATCTCTATTACTTTTCAAATTCTATATCCATAGTTCATTCACTTTTTTCACTTACATAATTGAACATATAATGTTGATTTAGTACTAATTATTGTTTCTAGCCCCTTCTTTGTCGATGCAAATATCGACTTTAGCTCTCTTCAACATTTATTTCTGGGTGCACGATAATAAAAAAAAGAAAAAAAGTATTTAGTAAACTAACTTACCAATAAGAAATAATAAACAAAGAAAATGACTAAAAAAATAGTTATTTACAAGATCTTCTTTTTACTAATAAATGTGCGCACAAAATTAAACATGAAATAATTAGATATGTAGAGTTTTCTTTACTGAAATGCTAATGAAGAAGACTAAAAAAATATAGATAAAATGAAATTATTGCATTTGGATTTCGAATATGGTCTACGTATTATCATTCACCATATACTAAAAACAAACTTTAAGAATGTAAAGTTATTTATTTAACATTTTATTTCCATCAACACTTATAATAATGAACGATATTCATTTTAAATACTAGATGTTCTATACTAAATATTGGAGCGATGTATCGCCAAATATCAAGCGATATATCGGTGACGATATTTTAAGTGCTATTTTGGAAAAAATATAGGTTAAGGAGCGATATGAGATATATCAGCAATATATCAGCGATATCATCAAATATTATCTACTTTGGAACCGAGTGGTCTATCTCTGGCCAAAACTTGGCCATTTCCTCCAACCGCTCTCCTTGATGTTCAAACAGTCTACTCCTTCATCTTCTGTTTCCCGTCCCTTTTGTTCTGGTTAGATGTAGATGAATTCTCCTCTTTAGAATCACAAGGTGCCACATCTCTCCTGCTTCTTCTAACCTTTGGGACTGCTGGTTCAACAAGGCTATGCTATTATCCATCTTCTCAATAAGAGCTTTTTGGCTATCCAACATTCTCTAATTCAGCTTTGATCATCCTATCGAACTCAAATCTCGACACCTTCTCTTAAGGGGCAGATGTTCCTAACAAAGCACCTATCGGTTGGTTAGTCTCTTCATTGTGGTGAGAAGTTTCAACTTCTTCACTAGCGACACCTCCAGATCTTTCGAATTTTTAGGGGCCATTTGTCCAGCAATCAAATATCTAAATCGGTAATAAGAAGCTCAAGATCCAACTTCTGGATGCTCTAATCCAAAATAAAAGCAAAAGCTACTCTTCAAAAGCTCCGTTCTCGGTGAAAGCACTAAAAATGTTGGACCAAAAAATAGCATAACACCCCAATAGAATATAAGAGAGTAGATCTAAGTAGTAACAACATCAAAAATAGTAAAGGTACACAAATGTTTAAAGTGGTTAGGCATATTCTATGGCATATGTCCACTTTAATCTTATTGTAGATGGTTTTCTCACAAATATAAAGGCTTTACAATTTGTTTTCAAATCTAAGAAAGTAGGAGCAAGCCTTTAAGTGACAAGACCTGGGTAGAGACAGAAGATGAAGAAGGAAATGGCCAAAAGTCCCCAAATATTTGCTCTAGGCTTAGTATTTATAGAAGAATCTCCCACTAAATCTTCCCGTAGCACAAAATCAGATCCATGGGAATAGGAAGGCAGGCAAAGTCTTCCCGTAGCACAAAATCAGTCGGTACGACATGATTCATGTTATTTCCGTGAGGTTTTTCCTTATGCAAATCATCACCTCTTCCTTCACTTCATCTTGCATCTTCATGTCTTCAAGCTTTGAGCGCGTTTTGGTATATGAGAATCTCTTGGTATTGGAAGGTTTGGCTTTGTCCAACGCTTATCCTTTCTGCATAACTTTGAAGTTCTTGACCTACTCCTTCAGATATAGGCCCTAGGATAACCACTTTACAGTCTTGTCACTTGACCATAGCACAATTGCCTAAAAGGATTTGATACGTGGTATGGTGACGATGATCCTAAGGTATATACGTGGACCCAACTCCCGTGAGTTGGCATAAGGTGGCTAAAATAGGAGCGATTGACGGACCAATGAGGTAGCACCTCTTATCGGACACACTTCTTCGATACCATTCTATTACTTGTGATTGATTTGGTGGCCACCCTTGATTTGGGAGTGTTGTTCGAGGTGGGTGGTAGTGGCTGCTATGCGTCACCACTAGTCCGGATGCGTAATTGGTATATCTACCCTGGCATTGCCTAGTTGTGCCGTGTCACCTACCATATCGAGCTTTACTACGATTATGATTTTAAGATCCGACCGCGTTAAGGTTCTCCATCCCCTTAATGCTATTTTCTATACGATTATACTTTACTGATTAGACACTACTGTATATAGCGTATATTACTACATAGTAAATAGTTTAACGGACCCTTAGAGGATGGTTATCCCAAACATCCTTTAAGTTACTTGTATTTCAGTTGATATTTCACTTGAGTTGGATTTATTAAAATAAGTATGTTAATCCTGACTCGAGTGTTTTGTGTTTTGCTTTACGCTCGGGTCAGACTGAGTGATACAGCATTTGAGACTCACCTTTGGAGTTAGAGCTTCGCTTGGAGATCCAGCTATCTATCGATCCTGCTTTCAGTTATTCAGTTGATTCCAGTGATGTATTCAGATCTTGTATTTGATTATTGTATTGAGACATCTATTGTATTCGAGACTTCTGTTGTATCTTGTCTAACTTTGTTATATTTATATAGTAGCTTCATGAACTACTATCCTTTGGTTTCTGCTGCATTATTGTTATATTACTCTGTGTCTGTGATCTATAATTATTTCATTTACTGTATATGATGAGTTTTGCCAAATTTTATTTACAATCCATCGTTTTGAATTATTCAAGTCCGACATGTGTGGATTTATTGTCGATTTGAATGGTCCAAAACACTGGGTCGTTACATGTGGTATCAGAGCTCTGGTTTTAGGCAAAACTCAGCATATGTAGTAAATTCAATTACGGAATCACTTTTGTTCGAGCTTGAATTCCTTCTTATTTGACTCGGTTCCTTTGAATTTTGGAACGTTCACTTCGGTTCCAAGTCCATTCGTGTCTCCCCATTCGTGTCTTTTGATTCTGGAGTATCCCATAATTCCACTTCGAATGATCTCTATAATAATCGGCGGTCTCACCAATCTTCGAATAATTTGTACTGGGGTGAAACTCCTTTACAATCGGTATTGATTCACCGGAGATTTTTGTATCCTCGGTTTACGATGCTGCTATCTTATGCTATACCGGAATTCTACCTCTGGTAATCGAATGTCGATTTGCTTCAGAATTCTACATCGATCTTATCTATGAAGTCACGGTTGACCCGGTTAAGGTTGCCCGTGATTTATACAACTTTATCCATCTTCCTGTTTGAAATGCAATCATCTAACCTTCGTTTCGAGCCTATCTGTTTTAGATTAGAATTCTCTTTGATCAGAGTCCCTCTATATTTGGATCTCCATCCTTGTGTTGAAATCCAATTCTGGAATCATCGTGTGAGGGAGTGTATTTGTAATTAATATAAAATAGTTTATGTTTATAGTGTGTTGTTTGAGTTGTTGATGTTGGTTTGGATTTTCGATCGATTCGTCTAATCAACGCTATCGATAGGATTTCCAAAACACTTGAATAGAGCAAACTGACACAATATAAATTTTCAAATCTGATAAATGAAATAAATTTGTATGATTATATTTTAAATATATAGGAAAAAATTTCTGGAATTAAAAGTTAAATAATTTAGTTGTTGAAAATGATAATATTTGATTATCATTTTATTGTTTTGTAAGTCATTGACTATTGCAAAGTGACTGTTGTTTTTAAATTTATTTGGAATTGGAATGAATTTAAATTGAGAATTTAAGAATTAAATTTCTGGTGATTTCAAACTTTGTTTTAAAGCCTTAAAATGTATATTATTTAAAGTATTTTCGAATAAAATGGTTTTCAAAGAATTTTAAATGTTTAAATCGGTGCTCTTCTCTTTGTCGCTGGAAAATAATTTCGGTGATGACGGCCGCATCATCGACATTCATTTTCGAGTTTCGAAGTGGAGAAACTATTCTGTAGCTTTGCTACGGTTTTGTTTTGAAAAAAATATATACTTTTGATTTGAATTTCTTCAGTATAATTTGATATATATATATATATAGGTATCTTATTTTAAAATTAAATTTTTATATAAATATATTATATATATCTCTAAATTGTTTGAAGTAAATCGAAGATTTAAATTCTTAAATTTTAGGTTTAAAGATGATTTCAATTATAAACTAAAGTCAAATTCTTGGATAAAACTGGGAATAACTGAATTGTAAAATCTTATTTGTATAATACTCAATTACATCTCAACATAACTTACCTAAAATTTTCAGAAGTTAAAAATGTAATCGGATAATATACAATATAAAATGACCTTTATAAATAGAATTTGAGTGGTTATAATAAATGTTATACACTTAAAATTTAGTTATAAATATCAATTGAAATAAATAGAATTATAAGTTAAGTGGATAATAAGATGAGACAAATAAATTTGTTTTGAAGGAATTAATAAATTGAAATTTGATTAAAGTATGGAAATACCTTGAATTTAAAATCAATTATTGAATATAAATTGATTTAAACTGAAATTATATGGTTTAAATTAATTTATATGGTTTAAATATATGTGATAGGACATATTAAGTGGAATAAAACTTAATAATAATTTGGAATATAAGAATTAAATTTGTTGAATAAAATATGAGTATAATAAATGATTATACAAATTGATGATTTAGAAATTTTAATTGAAGATGACTAGATAATACGATAATGATTTGAGAAATAGATAGATTGATTTAACTTAAGAAGAAACCAAGTGGATTAAACCAAATCGTTAATTAATCAAATTCGAAATCTATATGGTTTAAATTAATTATTTTGTCCTGTTTAAATCTATTTTGCTTCTGGTTGTTTCTATTCTCCTACCTCCTTCCTTTTCGGGGACGAAAAGTTTTGAGTGGGGGAGAATGTAACGACCCGTAAATTTTAACTGTTTAATAACGTAATTAGTTAAATTTTGTGAAATTTTAAACGATAAAATTTTGAAATATAAATTTGATAATTGGAATGTATCTAATTAAACATAGCAACTGATAAATTTTCGTCCGAAAATATGAAAATTTATTTCGCGCGTAAATTTACTTCGATTTAATCAGTTAAAATTGATGATAATAAAATGTTTTCCAAACCTGAATATTTTTACATAGAAAATTTGTAAATCATCTTCTGAGTGAGACGGCATCTTTCGTTTCGTCAAATTTGGAATTCTATTGCTCCGTTTATCTTATTTATGTCAAATTAGCAGCATTCCGGTACCGATACCGACTTTTGCTCGGATGGTCGTACCACTGACATCTGTATACCGTTTTGACCGTCTCGTCGTGCTGATCTCCATAGTATATTCATTTGTATATTTCGGGATCGGGTACGCCACGAAATCAGTAAAACGATTATCGTAGCGGTACTAGTTTCGAGTCTCCAAACTTTTGTGCCCATTCATTTGCCCAACGGCTAAAAATTTATATAACCATTGGTTATTAACTTTTGATATTCTCTGACATTTTACCCTTTTAATAAAGTGTGTTTTGGTTCATACATTTGGTTCGTTCGAATTCTTTTCCGATAGTTTTGCCTTTCGTTTCGAGTGTAAATTCAAATTGGCCAACTGTCAAAATTCAAACCGTCTGGTGTTTATTCATGAAGCAAATAATGAGGACAAACGTATATTCATTCTTCCCAAATTCCCGGGTTTCCAGCTTATAGCCTATCATTCGAAAACAAGGAATTTTATATTTTAGTATATAGTTTTCATTCTTCTCCTGTAGATGCCCCTTCTCTTCCCTGTCATTTTTCCACCCTCTCTTCAAACTTCTTCCATACGTGAAGCCTCTCCACCTCCCCATCCTCTACCGCCCATCAACCCCTAAGCATGCATCACCCTCTCCCCTTAGTCGAGCACCTCCAGCAACCAACGCGGCGAGCCTCCGCCACCCTCCACCGTGAAACACCACACACGACAACCCCTCTCATCTTGCCCGACCATCAACACCTCACGTGACTCACCTCTACCTATCCTCTTCCTTGCTTTTTTCTGAACCGACCTCCACCACCTTGCGCCTTGCTCCGCCTTTTTCCTTCCAACCCATAGCTAAGAAAACCGTGTATATATATAGTAAGTCTTATATTTTTTTGTGTATATATATATAAAGTTGTCGAGTTGTTTAGTTATTCTATTTGTTCTTCTCAACTTTTGGCTCACTAGTTTGTTTTAAAACATTGCATGTACAGATATTTTGATTTTGTGATGAATATAGATTTTAAACTATAATTTTTGTAACTACATACTAATATAGTTTTGTATAATTTATATATATAAAGTTTTATCAGGCTTTGGTGTAATATAACATACCGAGATAATGAAGTATATATATTTTATATAGAGATCTGTTAATTGAAATGTCAGATGAGTTAGTATATATTATATAATAGAAGATATAAAGTATGTTTTATAGTTTATAGAAGTTACAGTATAGTTAATGGTGTAAGATATATATATTTGTACGTAGTTAAAGTGTTATATTTTATGTTTAAAAATTTGTTTACAGTAATGTATTTATAACTTTGGAAAGTAATATGATTTTGAAAATGGATATATTTAAAGTGAAATGATATCGTATTAATGTGGGTTTTGAAATGATAATGATATTTTGGTTTTGAAGTATAAACTATTTTGAAATGACCACGGTGTTATAATAACGATTGGTTGGCAAAGAGACCGGGATCGGATATGGACATACTCTATGTCGATACCGAAAACCACTTTGACAACCGTGTACGCGGTGGAGATTCCAGAATGAAGTAGGATGGTGACGACGATCCTAAGGTATATACGTGGACCCAACTCCCGTGAGTTGGCATAAGGTGGCTAAAACATGAGCGATTGACGGACCAATGAGGTAGCACCTCTTATCGGACACACTTCTTCGATACCATTCTATTACTTGTGATTGATTTGGTGGCCACCCTTGATTTGGGAGTGTTGTTCGAGGTGGGCGGTAGTGGCTGCTATGCGTCACCACTAGTCCGGATGCGTAATTGGTATATCTACCCTGGCATTGCCTAGTTGTGCCGTGTCACCTACCATATCGAGCTTTACTACGATTATGATTTTAAGATCCGACCGCGTTAAGGTTCTCCATCCCCTTAACGCTATTTTCTATATGATTATACTTTACTGATTAGACACTACTGTATATAGCGTATATTACTACATAGTAAATAGTTTAACGGACCCTTAGAGGATGGTTATCCCAAACATCCTTTAAGTTACTTGTATTTCAGTTGATATTTCACTTGAGTTGGATTTATTAAAATAAGTATGTTAATCCTGACTCGAGTGTTTTGTGTTTTGCTTTACGCTCGGGTCAGACTGAGTGATACAGCATTTGAGACTCACCTTTGGAGTTAGAGCTTCGCTTGGAGATCCAGCTATCTATCGATCCTGCTTTCTGTTATTCAGTTGATTCCAGTGATGTATTCAGATCTTGTATTTGATTATTATATTGAGACATCTATTGTATTCGAGACTTCTGTTGTATCTTGGCTAACTCTGTTATATTTATATAGTAGCTTCATGAACTACTATCCTTTGGTTTCCGCTGCATTATTGTTATATTACTCTGTGTCTGTGATCTGTAATTATTTCATTTACTGTATATGATGAGTTTTGCCAAATTTTATTTACAATCCATCGTTTTGAATTATTCAAGTCCGACATGTGTGGATTTATTGTCGATTTGAATGGTCCAAAACACTGGGTCGTTACAACTTCACTGCTCCATCTTTGATTCCAACTCGTTTCCCCACGAAACGTACAAACCAAATCGAAGTGGTTTTCAAGAAACAAATCTCGATCCCGGTCTCTTCGAAACGATCAGCACATTGGCCAATATTGATAGTCGGTTATATAACTATCAATTAACATTCAAAAACATCCATCAAGCCATAATAATTTCTCCCAAATTATTTATTTATCTCAAATATCTTCGCAAGATATATTTCCACCTTTTAACCCTTTGAAAAGCAGTTTCAAACCGTCTTTCTCTCATAGAATAAATTCCCCAAATAATTTCTATTTCCACTGAAATCACCAAGTAAAAACACTTTAGATTTTTAAAATAATTTAAAACACTATATTACAAAATATACTTTAAACAAAACATTTAAATTAAAACTACTTTAATACTTTACTCAAAGATATATACTTTAAGAATATTCAAAATAAAGCTACTTAATAAAATATAAAACTAGATTTTTATCGTTTAAAACATAATACCAAACCATCTTTAAATAATTACTATTAAAATAAATTTGAAAAATACTTTCTTTAAAATTTAAACATTTAAGAATAATAAATTTTCTAAAACATATTTTAAATCTACTTTAAAACTTTCAGCTTATACTTAAAAGTTGACTTTGGAAACGTACTTGGCTATCCAGGGAAATACACTTCTCTTTCACATCTTTAAAAATAAATCACTATTTATTTTTAAACAAATTTACCAATTTCTTTAATGAATTCCCACCATGAATTTATTCTTCCAAATATCCACTGATATATTACTTCACCTTTATAAACCAAGTCTATAAATTCCAAAATCTCACTTCTCTTTTAAATTTCAATTCCAAACACTTAAATCAATTTACAATTGATTTTCAATTTACTTCACTTTGAAATAAATTTCCTTACTTACTTCATTTATTTCAAAATCCATTAACTTTCAGATTTTATTTCTTTATTATGATTTAAAATCTTTAAACTGGAAATTTAAATTCCGGATTTCCCGAATTCCCTCTTTTTACTTTTAATTAAATTTAAACCTTGAATTGAAATAAATTATTTATAATATCACTTAATTTTTAAAATTCATTATCCCTCTGTTTATTAAAATTCCCTCTTCCATACTCAGAATTTTATTTATTAGAATTTTAAAACCACCTTCATTCTTTTCCAATTCATTCTTAAATTTATTCAAATTCTCTATAATTATTTTACTTCAAAATTTACTCCTTTATTTTCTTTCCAAAAATCTAATTCTATATATTTTGGTAACTCGGTGCACCAAAATATATTCAAACAACCCATAGCATTCAATAGTCAAATTATCAATATAATCAATCACAGAATATCAAATATTCATAACACAGAATATTAAACAATCTAAATAAATTTGAGGAATACAGTTGGATCCCTCTAACTTGTTTCCCTGCATCCACAGATGTTAGCACAATACCAATTCCACTTCGTGGTGGAATATCGCGGTATATGGGTTTATAAAATATCATCCGCTATTATGCGGCGCATAGGGTCTCATCCGCTATATAATGCGGGAAATCAATCACTTTAATATATATATACTACTATATATAATATCACATTCAATCAATCCATTCATTCAACTAAATATTTAAATTTAACTATTTAAATTTAAATAACAACCCAGATGAGTGAGATTAACTCACCTTTACTTTAATTGCAATCTGATCCATCTTGACTTGTTTTCACGACTTTTGACCTTGTATAAACATTGTATGATTTATTAATATCTGAGGAAAATCTACAAATAATTTACCATTTAATAAATTAAATTGACCAATAATTTAATTGAACTAATCATTTGGTTTTTAACTAATAATTTGCTTTAAACTAATTTTCTTTATAAATAATCTTTAGTAACTAAAATAATTAAATAAGTTTACTAAATAAATTAATCACCTTACTACCTATATACCTATAAAATTCTAATAAAATAAATTCCTTCCCACCTATATACATATATTAAATAAATAAATACAAACATAACTACTTTTAAATTGTCTTTTCTATTTTCACACACACACACACACACACACACACATATATATATATATATATATATATATATTGGAAAATGGTCTCCCTATATATGTTTTACTGTTAATCTATTTAAATCAAAAACAGAATCTTATACCTTATTGTAAAAATAAAATTTCTATTTAACTATATTATACATATAAATTATTTAAATTAAAAAAAAATCAAAATACCTTACTGTATATATTTTTTTTTCAAACCTTATCTATAAAAATAACTTTCCTGTTTTTGTAAATAACCAAATAATATTTTTCCTAACCTATACATATACATATATATATATATATATTAAATTAAATAAAAAGAAAAGAACCCTATACCTTACAGAAATCAACCCAAAACGATCTCGACTGCTCTGTCGACACACGCACCTCCTCCCTGCCATCGATCGAGAACCAGACATCACCCACGCGAGTCGCCATACGCGATTTCCATCCTCCACGAGAACCACCCCTCGACACCACCTCGCGTTGAATACCACCACGCCCCTAACTCACGTGCTCGACCTTGAATCCTCGCCGTCAATGCCTCAGGTTGCCATGCGATTTCGAGTACGAGATCGCTCTGAAAAGGGATCGAATCAGAGGTTAAGGAGAGAGCAAATCTTGATTTCTCTTTCGAACGAGAACTTTGAAGTGAACACCATTTTTTTTAAGTTTTGAAATTAAAATGAAGCTCGGTTGCCTGAATCGATTTTAGAACGAAGACGGATTTCTTTGCTTCTTTTTATTTTTATTTTTTTAACCATGAAAAAGAGGAAGTGATATCGATTTGAACCAAGGGACGGCACAATAAAAAAAATGAAAAGGGTACCTTCGTACGTGGTAGATGGCGTGAATCAGAAGGCAAGTGACTTTGATTTGATTTAGATATTTTGATCTGATTTTCTATATATATGTATATATTATAAAATATCTCGTTCACAACTTAAAATTTTGATCTCCTATCGAGACGTGCCGCCAGGCGTTTATAATGTTATACGCCTATCCCGAACGCAACGGAAAAGGTTTCGAGTCCTAATTCGATCGTATGGAGAAGATATCTTTTTGGACTTAGTTATAATATTAATTCGATATAAATTTCAACACGTTTATATATCGTACGCCCACACAACAACTCCAATCACTACGAAAATTGAAATCCGATAATAATACACTATTACGGATCCAATGGAACTGGTTTCGTCGAATTCCGAGACTGTGCCTCGGAAGGCTATTTTTAAATTCAATTCAAACAATATATTTTTAAAACTGAACAAACCACTTTTAAATTCAGTTTTAAAAGTTCTATTATCTTCAGCATCATTAATATTATTTTTATGAGCCTTTAAAATATTTTTAACAAGCTTGAAACTCCTGATTCAGTATTTTCTCCATTTTCCAATTATTAAATCAAATAATTTAATTATCCAATAAACAGTAATATTTGATATTAAAGTAAAAAAATTAACTTCTAAATATTTAAAATTAATTAAATATTCCAATTTCAAATATCCAAATTCCGGGTCGTCACATTCCTCCCCCCTTAAAAGAATTTCGTCCTCGAAATTACTAGTTAAGAGGAATGTTCCACAACCCGTTTACTATTTCCAAATCCAAATAGTTTTTAACCACTCCCAAAAAAAATCATTTTATTAAGTCACACTATCACCTTTACTAACTTTCCAAACTCTTCCATAGTTTCCAAACAACACTATTTACTTATCAATTCAAATTTAAATTTGAAACCAAATTTTGAATTATTAAAATTTTCTCAAAATTTTTCTAACTCCTTAAATTTTGCCAGCGTCTCCTTTGCGCGGCTAGCTCGGTACAACTACAAAATGCCTCAACAGGCCCCCAGATTTCAAAAGAAAAACAAAACGCCAAGTGGCTAGATCAAAAACCCAATCAAATTTCATACAGAAATTTAAATACATACCTTTGCTGAGCAAAATTTCAATTTATCTTCGGAAATCAAAAATCCCAATTTCCTTTTGCTTTTAACACCTGAATATCCTACTTAGCAATAATGTTCATTTACAACATTCAAAGTCACTTTACACATTTCTTTACATTCAAAGTCACTTCAGATTTTTTTCATAGCTTGGAATGGAACGAGAAGTGATATTGTAAGGGTGGTAAATATTGTTTTTCGGTTGGAAGGAAGTGTTACAGAGTGATATAATGTGTTTTGTACAAAGTAATGTATTTTTTTTCTTTCTAGTACAAATATTTGTACCATAGGCAGATGATATTTTCGTTTGGGGCTGAGATGTTTACTTAAGTGTGCTAGCATTAATTAGTTTGTACCATATTTATATTTATATAGTATTCCTCCTTCCATCTCGGCTGTACAAAAAACTGAAATAGTTTAAATGTGGCTTGTATAAATCTATGTTGTGTACTAAGGATTCATGCATTAATTGCTCAAGTCCTTTGTGTCTTCTTTCTCATATATATATATTTTTTTCCCAGCCTACATACTTCTCTGTTTTTATATAAAATGTTGAATCAGCCTATATATATTTATCCAACTTGTATACATGATATTGTCTTCTTCAGCAAGCTTAGTTATAGATATATATATATATATATATATTCTTATTTGTTTGCACTTGAATATATATTGTTGTCTTTGTTTACATACTTATCTTCTTGCATTCATTTTGTTTTATGAGCATATCCATGAACAGGTTATTATCTTTGTCTTACTTACACTTGCATTCCTATATGTATATATAGATATCTTTCCTTTTGTCTTATCTTATTTCTCTATAATATAAATAAACTTCTATTTTTACTTTATTTTTCTTTTATTATTTTTGTTTGTTTTATTACTTGGTATTATTTTGTGTTGATTTACTAAGATATATATATATATTTACTTTATATTGAATAAAACTATGTATATATATTTATTTATTTCTATTTCTAACTCAAATACTTATTATAAATTGTACTTTAATACTTATTGTCTAATATATATATATATATATTTATTTATTTTTATTTCTAACATAAATCATCAATTCTAATATTTATTATTATAATTTATCTTTAACCCATTTATTTACAATTTATATTCAAATCAAATATATATCTATATATATATATATAT
The DNA here is from genome assembly GCA_030737815.1 of Allium fistulosum. NCBI lineage: Eukaryota > Viridiplantae > Streptophyta > Magnoliopsida > Asparagales > Amaryllidaceae > Allium > Allium fistulosum. The sequence continues at coordinate 1,034,569,085 of CM060902.1, read as the reverse complement.
ATAATTTCAAATTTACTCATATATGCCCAAATATATATATATATACACATTCACATATATACATATATATACAATATTTAAAGTCAAAATGATTTATACAAAATTTATTTTAATTCGGGGAAACTCGCATCACTTTATTATTAAACTTTATAGATTTTATTCAAAAATTCATTTAATTATCAATTTAAATTTATATAAAATTCGGGGTCGTTACAGACTTCCCCCTTACAAGAATTTCGTCCTCGAAATTGCACAGGGAGACACAAAGATAGATGAAGAATATTTTATCAAATCAACTGAATATCTATTCTGCATTTGGCTTACCAAATCAGAATATCAATAATAGATACAAGAATGAATCTATTGAATTCTTTTCCACAAGATACTCGGGTTATCCAGATCTACGAAATATGCAGTGGCATCGGTTAGTTCAAAGGGATAACTAACCATTCGTAGAATATATTGGGACCTAAAGAATAGATAGATATATGGATACAATTTCAAAACTTTTAGTTTAGAACTAAAGTATACCTATCAACCATAGCAAACAAAGCAAACAATTCATCCAACAAACAATTCTAACCTATTTGGAGTTTATGTCCCATACAAATATATCAAATCTTCTTCCTAGATCTACCAGAAATTATCGAAGAATTGAAAAGAAGTGTTGAACAAAAGAGATTGATAGAGAAAAGATCGTTTCCTTGATGTTACAGGGTATTGACCATTTCGTAGTGGTATTCCCCTGTCCCCTATCTCATCCTCTTCTTGCACTCACACTCACTATCAGTGGATAGTAAGAGAATTTACTGAGGCGTGCGGACAGATATCTTAGAGATTACTCATTCTAGGGTATACTTCACCCTATCTCTAATGAGCTACTTAATGTGTTATACTCCTAAGCTAAAGTTCAACCTTAGCTCTAATACCAATCTGTTACGATCCAAATTTTAGCGTTCGAAAATCGACACCCGTACTTCACTTGTATTCGAGTGCCGCAGATCTAATCGTTGAAATTCGACTCGTGCCGGAGCTTATAACACAGTAAGTATAACAACACAGCAGAAGAAAGAAATAAATGATATCATATACAACTCCAATGAATACAATATCCAGAATGATATATAACAATGATATCAATAATACACAACAATATCAGAGGTATGATACAATGCTACAGTGGAAATAACAACAATGGAAGAGATCACTCCAAATGATCTACAAAGGAGAATGACTCCAATAACTCCAACATCAGCTCGAACCACCATCACATTGCACCAAGATAAGCAACGTTGGTCAGTGAGTGAACTCCAACACTGAACTGGCTCCCGATAATCTACTGAACCTGACTATCTGAAAAACCCAACTATAGACTGCCCGTGTGGAAAATTATGGGCACCTAGAGTTTAGGAAAGGAACAATAAACTCCGAGTCAGTCATGGGACTGGTGTAAGCAACAAAAACAGTTTATCTTTAAAACAAACAACAAAAGAATTTTTTTAACATTGAAATCCGCAATGCTTTTGGAAAATGAAACTACCATAAGACCTCCCGCCACACACACAATGCAAACGCAGAATTGGAGGAGATTTCTTCTTATGATAGTCAAACATGCTTACTACGCAAACAAAACTCTTTTGATATTATTACTAGTGCATAGTGCAGAAAACCATTTCGAAAGTATAATATTAATCTTAGCCAGCATAGACATTCTGAACTATGCCTACTATAGCTACCATCTAAACAGTGGGGCGCCACCATAAGTAAATGGTAGGTTCTACAACTAAAACCGTACTGGTTTCGTATTGGGAATTGGATTTCCAACAAATGGTCAGGCTAAGGAACTTCCTATGCCACATGGGAACGCCTCTGGCGGGACGCCCCGAGAGACAACCTGCTCTCTACCAACACAAGGCCGGTTACCCCCTTCCCGGGTAGTAAACCTGAGATATTCCACCCCCGGTCCTTTGGGACCTTTATCCGAGGCACCTCGATCACAAAGCAACAATCACACAGTAAATGAGATTGGAGCAACCACATAGGTTAAATACCAGGGCTCCATACCTGATACCACCTTTTTCCAGAAGGAATGGACATACCTTAGGGGAGCTACCACTGAAACCTTACCGCATCTTTCCTGTTTCGACCATTTCCGGTCTGTGAGGCTCGATGAGGTCTCGTCCACAAAGCTACGCTTTTTTACAAAGCCATGCTTTGATCAAAAAATGATCAGCAACACACAGCAGCACTCAGCATGCCACACTACCAAATTGGGAGTATATCATTGATAACCTTCAACTACATAACCTCTGAGCTCGTATGTCTCAGAGAAGGGTGTTAAGCTAAGAGAATAAATTCTCCGCCACCAAACAGAAATGTATTTGAAAGAAATCAGCTTTATATCTCAAAGTGTAGTGTCAGACATACAACCATGCAAGTCTGTTCCGGTTTTGAAACAGAACCGAAGGCACTTCCGAAGAAGCCCTTGCAAATCCGGATAATTTCTAATCACGTCCGGACTTCCCATCACAAAGGGTGATAAAATCTCTATATCGGAGATCAGCCGATGCAGAGACATTCGACGAGTTGTCCTTTCGTTTTCGAAAGTATCCAGTCTTCACCACCGGTCTTCAAATGCTATCCATATACGTCGTATCATTATTCGGAATGGGTTATCTGACACAAAGGTCCTCTCCCGGCTAAACCGAATAATGAGCATAATAATTAAAAACATATGGATATTGGGATTTCAATTAAGTCACAACTTATTATTCAAAGCTTTTCTTCAAATGGTTTTAAACACATTACCATTTTAATCTTTTTAAACAAAAAGATTCAATTCACAAAGTTCACCCAGTTTCACAAAGATCTACTCATAGATTTTCAAATCGATTTCCATTTTAATTGGATTAACTTGTTAAATCTTTAAAACAAAGATTTAACTGATAGCTTTCAAAACAATTCCATTTCGACCTTTTATACAAAAGACACACCTTTCAAAGCAAAGTTTAACAATCTTTCATGAAGATTTATTCATAACTCGGAAAACCATTTCCAATTCAAACTTGTAATTCCTTTAATTAGATTGGAATTTCATTTCTTATCTGAAAGCTTTTATTATTTGAAAACAAATAGTTTTCATTCCGGAAAATCCAATTCATTTATACAAGTTAAAGTCCTTGGGTTAAATTCAAATTCTCAAAACCATACTTTTAAAATGGTTTAAGTTCATACATTTATAACATTTTTAATCATAATTTCCAAACATTGAATTCAATTCAAAAATTTTGAATTCAAATTTAAATTAAGTTATTTAAATTGGAAAACTTTACCAAGTTATTTAAATAACTTTTATCTTAAAAACTCCCAAATCCATTTCCAAAATCAATTGAAATTAAAATTTCAATTTCAAAAATATTCAATTTAAAATCATTTGTGACTTAACCGATTTCCTCGTGAAATCCATATTTGTGTGTGTAAAGGTGTAGTCCAGGGGTTTCACACAGTAGTGCAACATCATTCAATCATCACTGCTCAGAATACAGAAATATAGTTGATAAGCGATATAAACTATAACGCTTATCTTTTATTCACAGATCATAGATATGTAAATTACAGATAATAAATTACATCACAGGGAATTAATTACATTCATCCCAGAGAAACAGATCGCAACATAAATCAGGATATATCACAAAGCATCATATATCAGGGATGCCAAACAATTCAACCATTCGACGAAATCCAAACATCCATAAGTAAGACCAATTTAATTATATAATTTATTTAAATCGGATTAATTACTTATGAATATTTTACTAATCTTGGTTAATTAATCATTAATTACAAACCCTTTTAATTCATTAACCTTTAATCATTAAATAATTAACCCCTAATTATTTATCCTTAATTAATTACATTAATTAATTAACCCTTAAATAAATTACCATCTAATTAATTATCCTTAATTAATTGCAATAAGTGATTATCCTTAATCACTTTCATTAATTAATCTTTAATTAATTAATTATCCTCAAATTAATTACCTTGATTAATTAATCACACCAATTAATTATCCTTAATTACTTTCATTAAGTAATTATCTTTAAGTAATTAATTACCTTTAATTAATAAATACTTTAATTAATTACATTAATTATTCTTTAATTTAATTACACAAGGTAATTAGCTTTCAAATCATTTACACAAAGTAATTAGCTTTAATTTAATTACACAAAGTAATTATTCATCAGTTATCATTAAAAACATTTAATCTTTAAACCTTTAATTTTTGGAAAAAAAATTATTATTAATTCATAAATCAACATAGTTCTTTATAAGTTAATAACATAAGACTTTTTATCTTCTTAATTACACTATTTAATTTATTTTAAATGGGCTGGAAAATTATCTTAATTAATTCAAGTTAAAATAAATTATTCAACTTTCATCTCTCCAAATCTTTAAATTAACATCAAATTATTTTAAAGAAATTTTATTCAAGAAGATAGTTCAAAACTTGGTTGATTATAATTAAAAACTTGATTTATATAAAAATTTAAAACTATTTCATTTTGAACTCGAGACAATCTCGAGTCAAACCCGAGTCAAATGTTGATTTACCCGAGCTTCTACACGAGTTTCCCTCCCTCCGAGCAATCCTTCTTCTCTTTTTGTTCTCTTTAAAACTTCGATTTAAAATTTTAAAACCTGTTATATGTTAACCACCACGAACCTACTCGAGAACATCCCCGAGACATCTACCCCAAATTCTCGAGTTCAACTTCGAGCTTCCCGCCTTCTTCTTCTTCTTCCTTTTCTTACCACTGATACGCACCATCTCAGGTGCACATGTACAGATGAACGCCGCCGTTCTGGTGGCCATCGCGAACTTCAACAAGTCATAATTCACACTCTTACTCGAAATCGAATTTCGATTCGACCCAAAGATCTCGAAATCAAAAATTCACCTTGCCGTCGAACTGAAGCTCGAATGTACCCAAACCAACTCGCCTCGTTCTCCTTGCATAGTTCACCAGGAAACCCACGCTTACGGCCATATCACGTCAACACTTCGTACTATCATTCCCCAAAAGCATATGCAGCTCGATCGCTCCTAGTTGATGAAATCACCTTGTTTTCAGACACGCAAACAACCTCGACTACAACCCTAATTTAAACTCGACTCGTCAATTCACACAATAGAAAAATTGTTCGACAATTTTCCTGAAATCCTGGATCAACACGCTAGCTTCACACAAATTTTTATCAATTATCCTTCGATCGATCATCATAAATTTGAAAAAGAACGAAATTGGTTCAAACGCGATCTGCTCTTGGACCACTTAAATAAAAATCATCATATTAATTTTAAAAATCATCTCTTTGTGTGATTATTCAGATTATATAATCAAAACAATGATTTAAGACACTTGAATTTATCATAAGATTTTGTTTTTACTGTAATATCCTATTTTCCCAATATTTCCTAAATAGTTCTACTTGAAACAAATTTTAAAAAAAATGATATTACCTGGTTATAGTCATTTTTCATTTAGAAGTCAAGGTTTAAAAATTGATATGGAGTTTGAATTAAATTTGGGTGTGTTTAAACCTATGTACAACAGAACAGGTGTGGATACATGTGTATACAGACATGCACTGATACATTCAAACATACAGGCAAATTAAACAACATTCCCAGAACATACTTTAAGCATCAATATAATATTAAAGAATATAGGCAAATATAAGTGAGTTTGCTCACATGATTTTCTTTTGAACAGAGGAGGTTGAATACTGGAAAGAATTCTGAAGCTTGATGCTTGAAACAGGCTCGAGTATCTTTGCTTGCTGAAGTCTGTTTGATCTCTGATTGTATTGATTTAAATTGTTGTTTAAGTTGAATTCTCGTTTAAGTTTTGAAGAATATTTACTTCATATTTTTTTCATAGCTTGGAATGGAACGAGAAGTGATATTGTAAGGGTGGTAAATATTGTTTTTCAGCTGGAAGGAAGTGTTACAGAGTGATATAATGTGTTTTGTACAAAGTAATGTATTTTTTTTTCTAGTACAAATATTTGTACCATAGGCAGATTATATTTTCGTTTGGGGCTGAGATGTTTACTTAAGTGTGCTAGCATTAATTAGTTTGTACCATATTTATATTTATATAGTATTCCTCCTTCCATCTCGGATGTACAAAAAAAATGAAATAGTTTAAATGTGGCTTGTATAAATCTATGTTGTGTACTAAGGATTCATGCATTAATTGCTCAAGTCCTTTATGTCTTCTTTCTCATATATATATATTTTTTTCCCAGCCTACATACTTCTCTATTTTTATATAAAATGTTGAATCAGCCTATATATATTTATCCAACTTGTATACATGATATTGTCTTCTTCAGCAAGCTTAGTTATAGATATATATATATATATATATATATATATTCTTATTTGTTTGCACTTGAATATATATTGTTGTCTTTGTTTACATACTTATCTTCTTGCATTCATTTTGTTTTATGAGCATATCCATGAACAGGTTATTATCTTTGTCTTACTTACACTTGCATTCCTATATGTATATATAGATATCTTTCCTTTTGTCTTGTCTTATTTCTCTATAATATAAATAAACTTCTATTTTTACTTTATTTTTCTTTTATTATTTTTGTTTGTTTTATTACTTGGTATTATTTTGTATTGATTTACTAAGATATATATATATATATATTTACTTTATATTGAATAAAACTATGTATATATATTTATTTATTTCTATTTCTAACTCAAATACTTATTATAAATTTTACTTTAATACATATTGTCTTATATATATATATATATTTTATTTCTGACATAAATCATCAATTCTAATATTTATTATTATAATTTATCTTTAACCCATTTATTTACAATTTAAATTCAAATCAAATATATATTTATATATATAATTTCAAATTTACTCATATATGCCCAAATATATATATATATATATATATACATTCACATATATACATATATATACAATATTTAAAGTCAAAATGATTTATACAGAATTTATTTTACTTCGGGGAAACTCGCATCACTTTATTATTAAACTTTATAGATTTTATTCAAAAATTCATTTAATTATTAATTTAAATTTATATAAAATTCGGGGTCGTTACACTCATCCAATCAAACTCTATCCGTTTTAAATTTAATTAGTATATTCATTGAATCCAATATAAATTCCAATTCACATTCAATAATTTATCTTATTAATAACAAGGCCATTTCAAATCATTTATATTCACTCAAATTGTTTTACAATTCAAACCATCGCTATTATAATCCAATTCCATTATTCATTCACACTTTTCAACCTTCTACTACCAAATTTAAATCCCATTAACCTATTCAATTTACTAATTTATTCCAAATTAGTACACTCTCATTCAATATTTGATTTTATCTTCAAAAATCACTTTAATTAATTTTCCCGAGTTTAGATTCCTATTTCACAACTTATTTATATCCATACTTTTATCCATTTACAATCAATCCCGTTCACATTTTACCCTTTTTAACTCGGGATTATACATTTTATTTAGCGAAGTATCTATTTTTATTATTCCATAAACATTTTAAATAAGATTCCAAAGTTTAAACAATTTCCCAAAATTTCAAAATCACCCTTGAAATCAATTATATCCAATTTAAAAATCTCCAGGCAACAATTTCTCTCTTGGAAACTCGAAAATGAACATCAATGATGCTACAGTCATCACCGAAGTTATTTTCCAGCGACCGAAAGAGAGTTAAATGCTTTTATCTTTTTAAAATCCCTCAAATATTTTTTTTCCCAAATCTCTCCAGATTTCAAATCCAATTCAAAAAATATTTTCCAAATAATATCACCATTATTCCTTCAAAACCTTTGAAAACCATTTTCAAACCCAAAAGAATTCAAACCTTCCTAAAATTCCAAATTCCAATTTTGCCAATTCATATTGAAACATTACTCTGGAATTTTTATTTCATCTTCAATTATATATCACATTTATAATTCACATTTATAAATTTCATTTTGTTAATGAATTTATTCCTTAATCTTTGGTTATAATTTCAATTCTTCATTCGACTTTCACTTAATAATGATAATGATTTAATACTATCATCTCCTAACAACCAAGCAACTATATATAGCTATAATAATTTACGAAAAATTATTTCTTTTATATACAAAAATAATTTGGGTAAAATTATTTCATTTACCCTATTTGAAAACAATACTATGTCGAATTATTCTATTCAAGTGTTTAGAAACCCCTATCGGTACAGTTGTACGGACTGTTCCGACCAGAGTTCATAAGCCACTCAATGAATCAACCAACACAATATAAAACCATTTATATTCACTAACAAATACACGCTCATATCTATTATTACTCTCAAACTCATTCTAGAGTACTACGGACTCTATTTTCAAATGAGTAATCCCCACCAGAGCCAAGGTTCTCACTTAACCTTCAGCTCTGATACCAAGTGAAACGACCCGCAGTTCCATACCCCTTAAAATCGACGCTATTCTCCAACATCGATTCAAAGTGAATGGAAATACGAACCATTTTGGGTGAAAGAAGAAAGAGGTAGAAGAAGAGGAAACAACACAACGTCAAAGTCTCACACACGCAGCGGAATAAATATAATAGATAATAACTGATCTTTACACAAAAGAAAACTATATCCGTTTTATACTTTACATCTTTAGAATACAACATCAGAGTTCAACGACATATAACACACAACTGTGCAATAATCACTACATGTCCTCACAAAACTGAATACACGGTACACACAACACAACAAAATATACATCAAGTACGAGTGATACGTCTCACCATCCAGCTCGTCTCCTGAGCTTCACAGCATCCTATCCTGTATCTATAATACTCGGTCTGAGCCGAGCATTATAATAAATAACACCTGAGTCAGTCTGGAATACCAGCGTGAGAAAATCACACTCAATTTGATTATTAAAGTTTCAAAACCCTTTGAAATCAAAAGCATCTCGTAAGACCACGCCACAAATAAACATGTCGGGTTTTTACCTTACGATAGCCAAAACACTTTTTATCAAATCCGTCTGATATTATAATAGTGTCTATATACAAATACTTATTCAAATAGCTGAAATTGTTACATGATTAAATTCCAGCATACTAGCCACAAAGTGGGTAATACAATCAAAACCGTAAAGGCACATAGGGAGAATGGATTACCAACTAATGACTAGGCACTGGGGTACCACCTGTCACAATACCTAGTCTAGATCAGCGTACCGAGGACCACGCCCGATTCCTTGCAACACAAGACCGGAACTACCTAAGGGTAATTCCGAGTAAGATCACCCTACGGTTGGCGCGACCAACCGCCACACGGCCGAAATAAAAAGGGACATCTAGACAGGGATGACCTCACCCTAATGGGCGCTACCCACATAGCCTTGCTGCATAACCCCTGATTTTCAATCATTCCCGGTTGATGTGGCTTGAGGATAAGCGTTACCTTTATAGAACATATCCCTTAGAATGCCCATCGTCCACCTGACGATGTTCCGAAAGCATTCGTCCATACAAGTCCATCCCGGGTTAGAACGGAACCGAAGACACTACTCCTACTACATCCATTTTGGAATCACCCTCAAGATTAGTAGTGACTAGCCCTTGCACTTCACTGCTCCATCTTCGATTCCAACTCGTTTCCCCACGAAACGTACAAACCGAATCGAAGTGGTTCTCGAGAAATAAATCTCGATCCCGGTCTCTTCGAAACGATCAGCGCATTGGCCAATATTGATAGTCGGTTATTTAACTATCAATTAACATTCACAAACATCCATCAAGCCATAATAATTTCTCCCAAATTATTTATTTATCTCAAATATCTTCGCAAGATATATTTCCACCTTTTAACCCTTTGAAAGCAGTTTCAAACCGTCTTTCTCTCATAGAATAAATTCCCCAAATAATTTCTATTTCCACTGAAATCACCAAGTAAAACACTTTAGATTTTTAAAATAATTTAAAACACTATATTACAAAATATACTTTAAACAAAACATTTAAATTAAAACTACTTTAATACTTTACTCAAAGATATATACTTTAAGAATATTCAAAATAAAGCTACTTAATAAAATATAAAACTAGATTTTTATCATTTAAAACATAATGCCAAACCATCTTTAAATAATTACTATTAAAATAAATTTGAAAAATACTTGCTTTAAAATTTAAACATTTAAGAATAATAAATTTTCTAAAACATATTTTAAATCTACTTTAAAATTTTCAGCTTATACTTAAAAGTTTACTTTGGAAACGTACTTGGCTATCCAGGGAAATACACTTCTCTTTCACATCTTTAAAAATAAATCACTATTTATTTTTAAACAAATTTACCCATTTCTTTAATAAATTCCCACCATGAATTTATTCTTCTAAATATCCACTGATATATTACTTCACCTTTATAAACCCAGTCTATAAATTCCAAAATCTCACTTCTCTTTTAAATTTCAATTCCAAACATTTAAATCAATTTACAATTGATTTTCAATTTACTTCACTTTGAAATAAATTTCCTTACTTACTTCATTTATTTCAAAATCCATTAACTTTCAGATTTTATTTCTTTATTATGATTTAAAATCTTTAAACTGAAAATTTAAATTCTGGATTTCTCGAATTCCCTCTTTTTCCTTTTAATTAAATTTAAACCTTGAATTGAAATAAATTCTTTATAATATCACTTAATTTTTAAAATTCATTATCCCTCTGTTTACTCAAATTCCCTCTTCCATACTCGGAATTTTATTTATTAGAATTTTAAAACCACCTTCATTCTTTTCCAATTCATTCTTAAATTTATTCAAATTCTCTATAATTATTTTACTTAAAAATTCACTCCTTTATTTTCTTTCCAAAAATCTAATTCTATATATTTTGGTAACTCAGTGCACCGAAATATATTCAAACAACCCATAGCATTCAATAGTCAAATTATCAATATAATCAATCATAGAATATCAAATATTCATAACACATAATATTAAACAATCTAAATAAATTTGAGGAATCCAGTTGGATCCCTCCAACCTGTTTCCCTACATCCACAGATGTTAGCACAATACCAATTCCACTTCGTGGTGGAATATCGCGGTATATGGGTTTATAATATATCATCCGCTATTATGCGGTGCATAAGGTCTCATCCGCTATATAATGCGGGAAATCAATCACTCCAATATTTATATACTACTATATATAATATCACATTCAATCAATCCATTCATTCAACCAAATATTTAAATTTAACTATTTAAATTTAAATAACAACCCAGATGAGTGAGATTAACTCACCTTTACTTTAATTGCAATCCGATCCATCTTAACTTGTTTTCATGACTTTTGACCTTGTATAAACATTGTATGATTTATTAATATCTGAGGAAAATCTACAAATAATTTACCATTTAATAAATTAAATTGACCAATAAATTAATTGAACTAATCATTTGGTTTTTAACTAATAATTTGATTTAAACTAATTTTCTTTATAAATGATCTTTAGTAACTAAAATAATTAAATAAGTTTACTAAATAAATTAATCACCTTACTACCTATATACCTATAAAATTCTAATAAAATAAATTCCTTCCCACCTATATACATATATTGAATAAATAAATACAAACAGAATTGCTTTTAAATTTTCTTTTCTATTTTCACACACATACATACATACATACATATATATATATATATATAAATTGGAAAATGGTATGCCTATATATGTTTTACTGTTAATCTATTTAAATCAAAAACAGAATCTTATACCTTATTGTAAAAATAAAATTTCTATTTAACTATACTATACATATAAATTATTTAAATTAAAAAAAAATCAAAATACCTTACTGTATATATTTTTTTTCCAAACCTTATCTATAAAAATAACTTTCCTGTTTCTGTAAATAACCAAATAAGATTTTTCCTAACCTATACATATATATATATATATATATATATATTAAATTAAATAAAAAGAAAAGAACCCTATACCTTACAGGAATCAACCCAAAACGATCTCGACTGCTCTGTCGACACACGCACCTCCTCCCTGCCATCTGTCGAGAACCAGACATCACCCACGCGAGTCGCCATACGCGATTTCCATCCTTCATGAGAACCACCCCTCGACAACACCTCGCGTTGAATACCACTACGCCCCTAACTCATGTGCTCGACCTTGAATCCTCGCCGTCAACGCCTTAGGTTGCCATGCGATTTCGAGTACGAGATCGCTCTGAAAAGGGATCGAATCAGAGGTTAAGGAGAGAGCAAATCTTGATTTCTCGTTCGAACGAGAACTTTGAAGTGAACACCATATTTTTAAGTTTTGAAATTAAAATGAAGCTCGGTTGCCTGAATCGATTTTAGAACGAAGATGGATTTCTATGCTTCTTTTTATTTTTATTTTTTTAACCGTGAAAAAGAGGAAGTGATATCGATTTTAACCAAGGGATGACACGATAAAAAAAATGAAAAGGGTACCTTCGTAAGTGGTAGATGGCGTGAATCAGAAGGCAAGTGACTTTGATTTGATTTAGATATTTATATCTGATTTTCTATATATATGTATATATTATAAAATATCTCGTTCACAACTTAAAATTTTGATCTCCTATCGAGACGTGCCGCCAGGCGTTTATAATGTTATATGCCTATCCTGAAGGCAATGGAAAAGGTTTCGAGTCCTAATTCGATCGTATGGAGAAGATAGCTTTTTGGACTCAGTTATAATATTGAATTCAATATAAATTCCAACGTGTTTATATATCGTACGCTCACACAACAACTCCAATCACTACGAAAATTGAAATCCGATAATAATACACTATTACAGATCCAGTGGAACTGGTTTCGTCGAATTCTGAGACTGTGCCTCGAAAGGCTATTTTTAAATTCAATTCAAACAATATATTTTTAAAACTGAACAAACCACTTTTAAATTCAGTTTTAAAAGTTCTATTATCTTCAGCATCATTAATATGAATTTTCTGAGCCTTTAAAATATTTTTAACAAGCTTGAAACTCCTGACTCGGTATTTTCTCCAATTTCCAATTATTAAATCAAATAATTTAATTATCCAATAAACAGTAATATTTGAAATTAAAGTAAAAAAATTAACTTCTAAATATTTAAAATTAATTAAATATTCCAATTTCAAATATCCAAATTCCGGGTCGTCACATTTTCACTAACATTTTGGCGCTAGAAGAAGGGCTTGAACTTCCGTTCATTTCCTGCATCTAGTAAGATTTTACTCGATTATTCCACGTACCATGAATCCCACCGATTTACCGGTCCCTTTTGTTCAATAACATTTACACTTGGCTTCGAAGACAGCAAACAAGTCACTTATTACTTCGAAAGACAAAAGTGAAATGGGAGCTTCGACTAAAGTCTATATAGATCCCCTCCTGGCCGCATTCCAATCCTTCACGAACCAAATGAACCAATGCAAGGAGGGAATGGAGAAAGCAGTGGCCCAGCATGGTATTCATAGACCATCTTCACCTCCATAGCACACCGCCATCATTTACCTACTGCTTTAGCTATTCAGCAAGGGGATAATAACGGCACCTCCAGAAATGGGAATGGTGACACCGGCCCAAAATCTGGTACCAAGTTGAAAGCAAGATCCAAGCCAATCCTCAGATCAAAACTAAGCCAACCAATATTAACCCTCTACTATTGGAAAAAAAACCTGATCCGCATTCATCTACATACAGGGGAAAAATAGTCTTTTTTTGCATGTGTTAATTTAGAACTTTTTACTTGGACATTTTTCATAATTTTTATAGAAATTTGGATACATATGGAAGAGGGTTTTATGAAGATACATGCATGCACAAATGAATACAAAGGAAGGATGATGGAAATAATTCAAGCTCATGATCATGGAGGACCCCACCCACTTACCTAAATCTACAATTAGAAGCTAATGGACAACTAAGTGGATGTTAAAGCTTCACATTTAATGATGGATTAATTAGCGGCTAATGGTTACTTGGTGGCCGCACTTCCTAAAGGGCATTTTGGGAAGCACCCTAAAAATTGAATTAGGATTTTATGCATGTATAAATAGCCCTCTTATGTACATGTAAATATCTTCTACTCTCTTAAATTAGTTAGGAAGTTAAAAATGCAAGTTGTAAGCTCTATGTTTCTTGAAATAAAAATGGCTTCCTAGCCTCTTTCTCTTCTCTTTTCTACTTGTTTTTATTTACTTTTATGCTTATGCTTATTTCTATGCTCTTCTCTTTTCTTTGTTAGTAGATTAGATTTACATTCATGCAAGTAGTGTAGCTTTGTTTTTTATGCAAGTAGTTAGAAGTTAATCTCTCTTTCTTCCTTTGCTTAGTTTCCATTTCATTGTTTTTTAATGTTGAAATTTACAAGTGTTGATTTGATAACACAAATGAGTAGCTAAACCCCTTCAATTTAGGGGTAATGAAGCTCTCTAACTTTATGTAATTTCAACATCTCTATGATTTATGATCTCTTTTATTTGTGCTTCATGAAAGTGAATTTTGATGTAAGTTTATACAAGTGGGTTTGATAGCTTATGTTGTTTTTGCAAATGAGCTATTCTTATTCAATATAAACACAATTTACATCATCATTTGCTAATTGATTTTTGATTTTGAAATGGAAGTAAAAACAAAATTTGATGATCTATATTACTAATTACAATAGTAAATAGATCATACTTAAAATAGCTTTTGTTTTGGCTTCATTTTCATGAGAATTTATAAGTGGTTTAATTGTTGTATTATAGTTTGATGGTTTAAGTTATGTTAATTAATAACATAAATAAACCACACTTATGATAAATGCAACAATTATTTCATTTAATATCAAAATTAGAGATCATAAATTATTTGTTTGTTGATTTACAAAAATATGAGAGTGGATTTGCCTCTAAATTGTTCTCTAATATCATAGTTTTTAATCTCATTTTAATTCTAGCTTTAGCTTCATTTTGCTTGTAGTTAACAATTTCCTCTCCATTTGGTATAATTTGATTGAATTGATTTTTAGAATCTAACAATTCCCTATGGATCGACCCGTACTTGCCACGTACTAACTTTTGTACGTCGTGCACTTGCGGTTATTTTAATTTGAAATTTATCGATGATTTTCTAATCTGATAGAAAATTCATCATTAAACATACGTGCATATATGATTGAATGGATTCACCGTAAATAATAGACATAACACTTAAATAAGAATCAGTCGACATAAATTAGTGTAGTGGATTTAGTATGTTAATTTCCAAACACCAGAACATTGTTTTAACCCTCTCCTTATTACAACCCATAGTATAAATTTAGAGGGACGAGCTACTAGTGAAGGACGAGAACGGTAGATGTTAAAGTCTTCTCATTCATGCTTGGCGTTGACAAGGCAACTAGATATTCAAAAATACTATTGATTCAAAGGTATTAGCCTCAGTCGGTATTTATGTTCTATTATATTTTTCTATTTCGCTGTGAGTTTATATTAATCGCTCTCTGATATAGTTATGTTTATTATAGGTTATCAAAATCAATAATCTGTACCCTAATGGACTTGAGTTTCGATTTAGTCAAAATTCGGGCCCATTAATGTGTGGGTTGTTACATTTGGTATCAGAGTTTAGGTTAGTCGATTATAGGAATTAGGATACATAAAGAGAGCTTTTCATATTTTTACCTATAATTATATAAATTATATGCCAAATTCTATGAATTTCGACTATAGAAGTAGTTGCGACCATATTCTAAAAAGATTGATGAAGCAATTATGAGTTGGAACAATGTACATAGTTAAATTTATACAACTACACCGTACCATAGCAATTGATATCAAAACAGATTCAAAGCCTAGTCTAACATTCATATGAACAACCATAAACTAATGCAACATATTTATATCACTTTAAATCATTTTAAATTTCCTTTTATTTTCGTTTCAAAAATCAAACATCGGTAAATCACTTTGTTTAATTTAAAAATGAAATCAAAACACATAAGCCTATAGATACATGTATAGTAGGTCAAGGGATGACAATACAGTTGCTAATTATCCAAAAACCAATAAAACACGCAAATCGAGATGGACAGCAAATATCTAATTAGAAAGCATATTCTTTAGCTTGTAAACATTTTAAAAAGACTTTTAAAAAATATATCAATGGTAATAGTAAGTGAGAAAATAGAGCCACTCCTCTAGGATGTAGAATTAATCAAAAATCACCAAACAAGCGTAGTTTACCAAAACAAGAGTAGGTTAAAATTCGAGCAAAAGTAACATGCTTCCTTAGGCACAAATTTTGAAATCTAGAAAAACCTTTAAAAATCACTTGTCTAATCCCCTTCTAATTAATTAAGTTAGGTTAATTTTATTAAAAGAATGATGGAATTTTGGTGGAAGTAGGTCAACGGAGGCTAAGAAAGGTTAAGAGATGTTTAGAGTTATATTAATAGTGATTAGTGGCTACTAGGGAGGCAACTTCTAACCCTATTCCCAAAATTAACTAGCAGGTCTAATTACGGGTTGGGTTAATTACCCACTAATCTACCTAAAATCTATATAAAATTCAAACAGCCATACCTTCTAAATCGTAAGTCTAAAAATTTGATATAACCACTTTATGGAACGAAAAACCAATCGTCCACTTTGAAATGTTATAGGCCATACAATATTTATTCGTGGGGTGAAAAATGTCAATTTTCAACATTTCTCAAACTTATATTAAATTTAGACCCAATGTAAATTTTAAAATAATATGTTTATGACCTATAAATAAAAAATTGGGTCGTTACACTTGTGTTCTCTCACTTTGTCATAGGTTGGCTTATCTTTGATCCCTGTAGATCAAGAATTTCCAAATGCCTTTACCAAAGTTTTCGATCATCCACTCTGAAGGGAGATAAGGTTTTGGATTGATCTTGAGAAAGGACACGAAGCAAGTGGTGATGCCACACATGCACGTAGCTCCAAAACAAATGAGAGAGTTGGATAAGCAAGCCTTAGAGCTGGAAAAGGCATTATTCAAAGAAGTATTTCAAAATGGGGAGCGCTTGTTGCCTTTTCCATGAAAGCGGATGGTTCCCTTAAGATGTGCATCTAAACAAATTGACAAGAAAGAAACGGTATTTTTTGCCTTGTATTAATGACCACTTCGATCAACTAGATAGGGCTAAAATTTTCTCTCAGCTTGATTAAGTACCGGATTCCATCAATTGAGGGTAGTAGAGGATAGTATATCAAAGACTGCGTCCTATAGGCTTGATGGATTGTTTAAGTGGGTAGTCATTCTATTTGGCATGTCAATGCATATTTTTCAAATCTTATGAGTAAAGTTTTCAATAATAAACCAAATAGGTTTTTTGTGGTATTTATTGATGATATGTTGGTATTTTCTCATAAGGTAGAAGATCACAAGTATCATTTGAATGAAGTGTTGAAAGTCTTGAGAAGGAACCAATTGAGGGTGAAGTTCTCTAGATGTGATTTCTGAAAGAAGGAAATTCGTTTTCTTTGATGATTGGCTATTGAATTTAGAAAGGCAGAAGTAGTAAAGAATGAGAAGACACCGAATAATGCTTCGGGGGTTCGTAACATTTCGGAATTGGCTGGATTCTACAGGAAGTTCATTAACGACTTCACAAAGATTTCAATACCCTTGATTCATCTTACCAAGTAGAATCCGGTCTTTACTAGTTGTCAAGCTTGGGAAGAAGTGTAACACCCCGTAATTGCAACGATCGAACATTTAAATAATTAATCTAAATAATTAATTATTAATTAACGGAATGCCTGTTCTACTCGATTTTTCAAAGTCTGATGAATCGGGTCTCTAGACACCTATAGTTAAGATCGAATTTTCGACGTGGAAAAATGAGTACAAACTTGGCTATGTTTGTAGTCGATAAATTATGGAGATGAATAGTGTTGGATGGAGAGAATTTGGGCTAAAGCCCATAAGTTAGCCTATAAGTTAGCTAAACCCCTACATAATCCCCATTCACTGTTCATTCTACCTTTCTTTTCCTCTTCTCCTCTATTTACTTCCCTAATTACCCCTTAATCCTCTTGCCCTAAATCACTAATTCATGCTCTAATAAAATTGTACAAATCTCGATAAAATAGCTATAGTTCCTCTCTTATCATTCTCTTTGAAACCCACAAGGGAATTAGCTTGAAATAGATTTTAGAGCTTCATCCAATATATAAAGTGAGTAAAATGATGGGTTTTGTGATTTTGGGCTTGGTTTGGAGAAGAAGAGGTGAGTGTGATGATTTTCCTATTCAATTTACTTGTTAAACTTCATATATTTTCTTATTGATGATTATGGAATTGTATGAAATGATTTAGAGAATGCTTGTATTGAGTTGGGCTTACGTTCATATTGTCAACATGATTATATTAATGCATAATTTTTTAAGACCTTAATTACCATATTTAGAAAAATTAGAAAGCCCTAGAATTTATTTGGGGTTAATTAGATGATTGTTTGTGATATTATGGTTTGATTTGTAATAAATTAAGTAGTATAATGATGTGCATGTCATTAGAAAATATTAATTAATTATTTGGATTGATTTAAGAAAAGTTAGTAAGCTAATTAAGAGGGTTAAGAGATCTAGTTTATTATTTAAAGTGATTAGAGGCCTAATAGAGCTTATTTAATACTTATAAATATTATTTAATGTAAAACAATGATTTTTATAAGTGAATGGTTTATTTATAAATATTATTTATGTAAAGAAATAATTCAATTAACAAAAGTGACATTATATAAAATTAGTGATTTCATAAAATAATATAAAATTGACATTTTATAAAATAGTGATTTTATAAAATAGTTTGAATGAGATATTTTGTAAAACAAGTGGTTTTATAAAATAATATAAAAGTGATATTTTATAAAATGGGCGATTTTATATAATAATATAAAGTGATATTTTATAAAATAGTGATTTTATAAAATAGTATGAATGAGATATTTCATAAAATATATGAGATTTTATAAAATAATATAACAAGATGTTTTACTTTTATTGAAAAGATCTAGTAAATAAAAGTAAGTTTTGATTTAAGTAATAATTGAATTACTTACTCAAATATATGTGTACACATATGTGCACGAGCGAGTATACATTTATGTATATTTGAAGTAGTATAATAATCAAGATAATTCTTGTGTTATAACTAGCATTATCGTGTGTAGTTACGTGTGTGTATGTCTTTATATATAATTGTATGTATATATATATATATATGCATGCATATATCTTTATTTGTATATAAGCACGTGGCGAGCGTCTCATGTAGCCTTATCGACCATCGTATGCGTAAAGTTGCACAAGAAAGTAGCGGGTCGAGTAATCGCTCCGGTGAAGCTCTAAACATGATTTATATAGTAGCGGTGTATTTGTATATACGTATGTGCATAGGCATGCACGAATAAGGGCATCGACACATGTGCGAGCAACCTATAAGGTAGGAAGGCCAGTTGAGTTCCTTTTGGCATACTAGAGGGGGTAAGTTTCTAGATTCGCCCATTGACCTTTATACATGCAAAGAGTGGATTTCGTGTTGAAATTGGTTTTAGAACACATAAGGAACCACTTTCAAAACATCAACCATTGTACTTCGAAGGAGGTCCGATGGGGTGGAGGCAGACTTTGAAAGCTACGCGGCTGATCTAGTGAAGCAACAGAGGAGACAACATGTGAATCAATGGATGTAGTGGTCAGGTGGTACCTGCCCTAGGCTTTAATCCTGAGAATGGATACTAGCGGTGGAACGATGGTAGATCACAGGTACACCGATGGTGCATTGACCCGGGCAGTGGTTATTTCCCTGTTTTGGGTACAGGTTCGTGCGAAGCTTTAGCGCAACTTCGAGGAAGACCATGGACTACTCGGGGTGGCAGAATGCAATGTGAAGTTTGGATACGGATTTGAATGTTGAGTGATTCATTTAGAATCAACAACGATCGGGCATAGATCGGTATGGTGATCGATCGTATCAAACGAGCTGAGATGACCCACTTTTTACATGAAGTTTTTTTTTACCAATATATATAGTGATCATCTATTCAAGAGAACATCCTTTCTCTACTATCCAGGATCTTTTCACCAATATAAAAATATTGTTGTAATCAAGTCACCTAACTTACATTCAAGAAATCATGTATAAATGATACTTTAAGGTTTTCCCTTTCTTTTATCAGAGTAAAAGAATTTTGGATGCAGAGAATTTTATTTTGGGATTTTCTATAAAATTTCTCATGGCAAAAATAATTTCCAGAAAGCTTTTCTACTTACTTAATTTTTCACAAATTCTAGATGTTATTTTTCTAGTTTTTAAAGTTAGTTTAGATCTCCAAGGATTTAGATCTACTGAATGCTTAATTATCCCTTATACAATTGTGTATATGTGTATTCTGTGTGCAGGTGTGTGTATCTTTGTTCTGTGTGCATGTGTGTGTCTGTGATCTGTGTGCATGTATGTGTCTGAGTGATTTCAGGTAACATATATTTTCAATATAACTATCCTGATTTTCTGGTTTGCTTTATTTGTTATATTTCTTAATCAATTAGCTTAGGGTAATAGGCTGGTTGAACCCAGGCTTGACAAAATTGGTCATGTTAGCCGGAATTCCTCTGCTACTTTACACATATCCTATACAACTAATCTGGGTTTTCATCCTACCTATTTTTCCATTAATACTTACAACAGATCTCAGGTTACCCTTTTAAATTTCCAATTTACAGATCATTTCAAATTATTCTTATTGTTGCACACTTAAGCTAAGCATTCAGGGAGTTAATACTATAAATTATCACTTAACAAAACATTCTCAAAAGCAACCTGAAACTGTTAATAAAATCTTAGGAATAGTTCAATACTTGCAGATAGAAAATAGCATTACATCAGTTTCCTCCCAAAACAACTTAACTAACATTTCATAATACAAGTCCAATTTAACATCTATCTTGAGTCTGTAACTATTATCCAATTCCTTAGCAGCTAATTCATCCAATTCTTGATCAAGAAAATGCCTATTTGCCTGCACAATCACCACGAGCTGCCTCATCAAAAGATGAGACACCCAATGGTATATAAACACACAAAGGGTCAGACTAAATTGTCTGGTATGAATAATCTTACTGAAAATTTAAATAACTTTTAAAACAGATGAAGTAAAGCAATGTTTTCCTTGTATACAAACCTCTACCACCTGTGCATGTTTATTAATGCATAACATAAAAACACATAATTCAATGGATTATTTCAGAGAGCACAAAACATATAATTCTCAAAAGAATATTCTGAACCACCCAACATAATTATCATTTAATCATTTTCCTTATTTATAATCTTGCTGGCTATCAGGGATTTTACCCAACCTACCTGTGAACTTATTCTCCAAATTCAATCTCAGGTATTTTATGATGGACTTTAGCTACTTTCTCTCTATTAAAACACACACTGTCTGGGGCATATTCACTGTTAACCCAGCACACTCAGGCCCCTGGGTATAATCATACCATGTGTGAGCTTGCAATATTTCCCTTGCCAAGCCTTACTTTGTAGCCCTAAGATCCAAGTCCTTAGTTATATTACTAAGTATTCATTTTCCCTCTTTCCCTCATGCTAATCCCTTCTGCATCTCATACACCAATCAGAGAAAATAAATAACTCAACCATCATGCATATGTTCAAAGGATGACAGATCATCTTTTCATAATCATAGATTTATTCACACAAGCTAGTTTAATTTCTTAGTGTACATATTATTTAAATCATGGGTTTTTCTTTTGAGGAATCATGCCTATAAATATATGGTCATTTCAGTTTGCCTTGATGTATCCATTTGCCTCTGGCTTAATCAGATACTCACAGATTCATGAGATCTGACTAAACCACAAGCTTCTAATCTTATTTGGATTTATTTGTAAACATAGAAGTTCAGCACAAGTATAACTTTGCACTTCTATGTTACCACATTTATTCTTGAGACATAAGCAGCAACCACTTTATGCTACAGTCCCATTTGTTTTCCATTTTTAGACCATAGACTTATATCATATATCCCTGGAGTTCCCATGAATTAATTTATATGCAGCAGTCACATAAAAAAAAAGAACATCCCATCTCAAAGATAATTCATGATACAATAATTGTTTAAACATGAAAGTCACCAATATATTTTCTGGATACATTCACACACAATATTTAAACAGATCATCAACACATCAATCTCATAAACAAGCACAGATTAATTAAAACATAAACCATTTAGGCTGCCTCAATATTCAGGACTTAATGCCAATTTTCAGTGAGATTACTCACCTTAATCCTTTCCTTTTGATCTGTTATCTCCTACTTGTCTCTAATGGCCAGTGCTTCCCAGTTTTCTCTTTTGCTAACTGTCTATATTTTCTGTATATTTATTTAAAGAAAATGGTGACAGATCCTTTCACCCTTAACCCTCTTTTATACAAGACCTTGGCTGCCTCTAGGGTTTTAGAATTTACTCAATGTCAATTCTACCCTACAACTTATGATCAGCCTCTCTTTCAATTTTTAAGAGCAAATGGGTAAATGGTGCCTGGTTCTATTAATAGAAATTTACACTTTATTACCTCAGTCACCATATTTGCATGATATCTCTAAAGCTAAGAAAATTGCTAAAAGTGGATAAAGTATTTTTCAACAACTCATACTACTTTCATGCAATTTCTAATAATTTTCTTTAGCCAGCCTTTGTTTTAAAATGCCTGTACACTATCTATATTTCTATTTCTGCCTAAGTCTTTATTTCCCTTACCCTAGACTTGTTTCAATGGCACATTCATATTTTGTCATGTTCATGTATTTATAGTTTTCTTTAGCTTACAAATAATTTTCTATTTTTCCAGAGAAGTATGTACATATGTATTATATCATCTTGTATACATATCAATATTTACCCAATATTTATTTATGGTCAACTTATCATATATATTTTTCCTAGGCAACCAAAAATAATTCAAACAAGTATATTAAATTAAATTATAAAACTTGCTCATAAAATCAGGGTTATCACATATACCCTTCCTTTTAGGAATTGTGTCTCACAATTCTTTCATACTCAATTCAGACATTTTTAATTCAGCAATCAATCATTCTCAGTTCAATCATTAATTAACTCCTATGCATAACAAAGTATTCAATCAAATCATTCATTAGTATATTTATGTATATATATGTATATTTTTTTTTACCTTTGATTCAATCAATTAGCTGTGGATAATCACTTCTGATTTTATCTTCCACCTCCCATGTGCAATCATTTGGGTCAAGACTCCATTGCACTTTCACTAATTTTATTGCTTTGTTTCTCAATTTCTTAGTTTCCTTTGCAACTATGCCTACAGGCCTCTTCTCATACATCATTCTGGGGTCAATCTGCACTTTCTCAGGAGATTTTAAAATTGTTTCTTCATCATGAACCCATCTCCTTAACTGGGATACATGAAAAATATCATGCATTGCTCTCATTTCCTCTGGCAATGCTAACTTATAGGCTACATTTCCAATTCTTTCTAGAATTTTATATGGTCCTATATACCTTGGAATCAACTTTCCTTGTTTTCCAAATCTCAAAATCTTTTTCATGGGTGATATTTTAATAAATACATAATTCCCCACATCATACTGCACTTCTTTCCTCTTTTGGTTAGCATATTTCTTTTGCCTATCTTGGGCAGAAGCAATCCTTTTCCTAATCAAGGCTATCTTCTCAGAGGTTTCTTTTACATTTTCTGGTCCTAAGACCACTTTATCCCCAGACTCAATCCAACTTGAAGGTGATAAACAGGGTCTACCATAAAGTGCTTCAAAGGGTGCCATGCCTATGCTACTGTGATGGCTGTTGTTATATGCAAATTCTGCCAGAAATATGTGATCTTCCCAACTTCCTCCCCAATCCAATATACATGCCCTCAACATGTCTTCAAGTAATTTGTTCATAATTTCTGTTTGGCCATCAGATTGAGGGTGATATGCTGTGCTCAAGCACAAATCAGTCCCCATTGCCTTGTGGAAACTTTGCCAGAATTTCGAAGTGAAGATGGTATCTCTATCACTTACTATAGTTTTTGGTATTCCATGCAATCTAACTATTTCTTTGATGAATAACTGAGCTAAGGTGCATGCATTCCTATCTGATTTTACAGGTATAAAATGAGCTGTTTTGGTTAACCTATCAACCACAACCCAAATACTATCATTTCCCCTCCTAGTCTTAGGCAAACCATCAATGAAGTCCATTGATATGTCTTCCCATTTCCATTGTGGTATTTGTAAAGGTTGCAGCATCCCTGAGGGTCTTTGATATTCAGCCTTTACCTGTTGACAAACCATGCACTTAGACACATATAATGCCACTGCACTCTTCATCCCACTCCACCAATAATCTCTTTTTAGGTTGTGATACATTCTGGTACTTCCTGGGTGTATGGTATACTTGCTTCTGTGATAAGCATCCAAAATTTCTTGCTTCAATTCTTCAATGGCAGGCACACATATTCTCTTTCCTTTCTCCAAATGACCTTGTTTATTCAATTGGAATCCTTCCACTACCTCACCATTTAATATTTGAACTTTCTTCTCAAGTAAAGATGGATCTTGGTCTTGTAGCTTCACAATTTTATTTTTCAATTCTGATCCCAAAGTAACAAAACTCAACCTCCCTATTTCTTCTTTCTCACTGCACATGCTCATATTTTCCTCACTGCCCCTTTTCACTTCTGAGTCAATCAGTAATGATAAAGTATTAAATTCTTCTATCATCAATCTAGCTACATTGGCATGCTGTCTACTTAAAGCATCTGCCACTTTATTAGCTTTACCAGGTGTATATAGTATTTCAAAATCATATGAGGCTAAGAGTTCAATCCACCTTTGCTGCCTCATGTTCAATTCTTTTTGTGAAAACAAATATTTGAGTGACTTATGATCTGTATAGACTTCAAATTTAGCCCCTAACAAATAATGTCTCCATAACTTAAGAGCATATACTATAGCAGACAGTTCAAGATCATGTGTAGCATACCTTACCTCACTGGGCTTCAACTGTCTAGAGGCATAAGCTATTACTTGATGTTGTTGCATCAACACTGCCCCAAGCCCCTGTCCACTAGCATCAGTATATATCACCAAATTCTCATTCCCTTCAGGCACCTTTAGTATTGGAGCTTGTATCAATGCTTCTTTTAATCTTTCCAAGGCTTTCTTACACTCCTCGGTCCAAATAAAAGCCTGATTCTTTCTAGTCAATTTAGTTAATGGAATTGAAATTTTTGCAAAATCCTTTATAAACCTTCTATAATAACCAGCCATTCCCATAAATGACCTAACTTCTGTGACACTGGTAGGCCTTTTCCATGTTTGAATTGCCATCACCTTATTGGGATCTACAGATAGGCCTTTCTCTGATACTACATGACCTAAAAATTTTACCTCATTTTGCCAAAAAGTACATTTTGAAAATTTTGCCTTCAAATTTTCTTGCCTTAATTTCTGCAGTACTATATGCAAATGGTTCTCATGCTCTTCAATTGTTTGAGAATAAATTAGTATATCATCAATAAATATCAATACAAATTTATCTAAATATTTTCTAAAAATTCTATTCATCAAATCAACAAAGTAAGAGGGGGCATTAGTCAAGCCAAAGGGCATCACCAAAAATTCATAAAGCCCATACCTAGTATTAAAAGCAGTATACTTGATGCTCTCCTCCTCTACCTTCATTTGATGAAATCCTGAAGCTAAGTCAAGTCTAGAAAATATTTTTGCACCACTTAATTGATCAAAAAGATCATCAATTCTTGGCAAAGGGTATTTATTTTTAATTGTGATTTTATTTAACTCTCTATAATCAATACATAACCTGAGAGACCCATCTTGCTTCTTAACAAAAACCACTGGTGCTCCCCAAGATGAGCTACTGGGTCTGATGAATCCTTTTTCCTCTAGTTCAACTAATTGCTTTTTCAGTTCTGTTAATTCCTTAGGCCCCATTCTAGTTGGCCTCTTAACCACTGGGTTAGCTCCTAGAATTAATTTGATAGAAAATTCTACTGGTCTATGGTTAACAATTCCCTTAACCTCACCAAACACATCAGCATACTGATTTACTACAGGGATTTCTTCCAATGCAGGCATGTGCTTCTCACCAGTCAAGTTATCAAGGGTGGCTATGCTTCTGTTCTTATCTGCTTCACAAAGAACAATTACCCTTTTTCCATCAGAAGTTTTCAATGATAAGGTGGAGGTCTCCATGTTTATAACTGCCTTATATCTTTTTAACCAATCAACTCCTAATATAACTCCCATGCCTGGATATTGCAACACATATAGGTCTGCATCAAACATATGCCCCCCTATATTCAGTCCTAATTGTTTACATATTATACCCAATATACAGGAACTACCTAAAGGACTTTTAATAAGCAAGGGCTTATCTACAAGCATACAATTTAATTTTTAGCTGTTGTACAATGTCATGGGAAATTAATGAGTGTGTAGCCCCAGTATCATACACTACTGCAAAAGGTATTGAGTGAATAAGCAAAGTACCTTCAACTTGGCCATGATTTTCAACATTGGGACTTCCTGTCATTTTGCTTTTCCCTTCCAACATTCCCATCTTTCCTTGCCTCAACTCTAGACAGTTCCTTCTTATGTGCCCTTCCTTCCCACACAGATGACATTTGAAAGATGTTGGTTTGGGATTTGTACACCTATTCTTCATGTGTCCCTCTTGTCCACAATTATAGCAAGTGATCTTCTTTTTAACCTCAGCAGTTTTGACCTCTTCTGATTGCTTGGTGGAAGCTACATCCATTTTCTTTTTATCATAAGGGTGGAACTTACCCTTTCCTTTCTTGTTTTGGTTATTTTTAAATGCTCTGAAATTTTCTCTGGATTTATCATGTTGTTCAAGGCTCAAAGTCAGATCTAAAACTTGATCAAAGGTCCTATCCTTATATGGCAGCATGGCTCTATTGAGACTGGCATTCAATCCTTGGATGTATCTACCATTTTTAGCTTCCTTAGTTGTGATGAGCACTGCACCATACTTTGCTAGAGATTCAAACTTCTGGGTATACTCAGTAACACTCATAGTTCCCTGTCTTAATTTAATGAATTCTTCCAGCAAGGACTCTTTAGCTGATGTAGGTACAAACCTTCCTTCCAACATTTCTTTAAACTGGTTCCATGTCACCTCTCCTTCAGGTCTTCCAGCTATAATGACTTCCCACCAGTCCAAAGCTGCTCCTCTCAATTGTCTAGATGCTATTAGCCTCTTCTTTTGGTCTTCCACTTGCATATCAGCAAATATTCTATCCAAAATTCTGAGCCAATTTTGAATTCCCATTATTCCTTCTGTTCCATCAAAAGTCTTGCCTCCAAGATTGGTAAAAGTCTTGAGTAGTTTAGAAAGCTCCTCATGTGGATTTTCTTGCCTATTGCCTACCCCATCCCTTATGGCTCTCATGAAATCTTGCATATTCACCATGGGTGGTTCACTTGGTCCTACCCCTTGTTGTCTGGGTCTTACCATAGTTCTATGGATACAACACTGGAGTTAGTCCATTTTATCTAATCTTATATAAATTAACCTATTCCAACTTATTATCATTCAATTATAACAGATAGTATTAACATAAGTACATAAAGACAAGGCATCCAAGACAGTCAATACTTTCATACATTCAAAACAGCCAAGTTCATTCAAGATTTTTACTATGTTATTTATCAACATAGCTCTGATACCAAATTGAGATGACCCACTTTTTACATGAAGTTTTTTTTTACCAATATATATAGTGATCATCTATTCAAGAGAACATCCTTTCTCTACTATCCAGGATCTTTTCACCAATATAAAAATATTGTTGTAATCAAGTCACCTAACTTACATTCAAGAAATCATGTATAAATGATACTTTAAGGTTTTCCCTTTCTTTTATCAGAGTAAAAGAATTTTGGATGCAGAGAATTTTATTTTGGGATTTTCTATAAAATTTCTCATGGCAAAAATAATTTCCAGAAAGCTTTTCTACTTACTTAATTTTTCACAAATTCTAGATGTTATTTTTCTAGTTTTTAAAGTTAGTTTAGATCTCCAAGGATTTAGATCTACTGAATGCTTAATTATCCCTTATACAATTGTGTATATGTGTATTCTGTGTGCAGGTGTGTGTATCTGTGTTCTGTGTGCATGTGTGTGTCTGTGATCTGTGTGCATGTATGTGTCTGAGTGATTTCAGGTAACATATATTTTCAATATAACTCTCCTGATTTTCTGGTTTGCTTTATTTGTTATATTTCTTAATCAATTAGCTTAGGGTAATAGGCTGGTTGAACCCAGGCTTGACAAAATTGGTCATGTTAGCCGGAATTCCTCTGCTACTTTACACATATCCTATACAACTAATCTGGGTTTTCTTCCTACCTATTTTTCCATTAATACTTACAACAGATCTCAGGTTACCCTTTTAAATTTCCAATTTACAGATCATTTCAAATTATTCTTATTGTTGCACACTTAGGCTAAGCATTCAGGGAGTTAATACTATAAATTATCACTTAACAAAACATTCTCAAAAGCAACCTGAAACTGTTAATAGAAATCTTAGGAATAGTTCAATACTTGCAGATAGAAAATAGCATTACATCAGTTTCCTCCCAAAACAACTTAACTAACATTTCATAATACAAGTCCTCTATCTTGAGTCTGTAACTATTATCCAATTCCTTAGCAGCTAATTCATCCAATTCTTGATCAAGAAAATGCCAATTTGCCTGCACAATCACCACGAGCTGCCTCATCAAAAGATGAGA
Organism: Allium fistulosum; assembly: GCA_030737815.1. Classification (NCBI taxonomy): domain Eukaryota; kingdom Viridiplantae; phylum Streptophyta; class Magnoliopsida; order Asparagales; family Amaryllidaceae; genus Allium; species Allium fistulosum. The sequence goes on along the minus strand of CM060902.1, from coordinate 1,034,540,062 downwards.
CACCCAATGGTGTATAAACACACAAAGGGTCAGACTAAATTGTCTGGTATGAATAATCTTACTGAAAATTTAAATAACTTTTAAAACAGATGAAGTAAAGCAATGTTTTCCTTGTATGCAAACCTCTACCACCTGTGCATGTTTATTAATGCATAACATAAAAACACATAATTCAATGGATTATTTCAGAGAGCACAAAACATATAATTCTCAAAAGAATATTCTGAACCACCCAACATAATTATCATTTAATCATTTTCCTTATTTATAATCTTGCTGGCTATCAGGGATTTTACCCAACCTACCTGTGAACTTATTCTCCAAATTCAATCTCAGGTATTTTATGATGGACTTTAGCTACTTTCTCTCTATTAAAACACACACTGTCTGGGGCATATTCACTGTTAACCCAGCACACTCAGGCCCCTGGGTATAATCATACCATGTGTGAGCTTGCAATATTTCCCTTGCCAAGCTTTACTTTGTAGCCCTAAGATCCAAGTCCTTAGTTATATTACTAAGTATTCATTTTCCCTCTTTCCCTCATGCTAATCCCTTCTACATCTCATACACCAATCAGAGAAAATAAATAACTCAACCATCATGCATATGTTCAAAGGATGACAGATCATCTTTTCATAATCATAGATTTATTCACACAAGCTAGTTTAATTTCTTAGTGTACATATTATTTAAATCATGGGTTTTTCTTTTGAGGAATCATGCCTATAAATATATGGTCATTTCAGTTTGCCTTGATGTATCCATTTGCCTCTGGCTTAATCAGATACTCACAGATTCATGAGATCTGACTAAACCACAAGCTTCTAATCTTATTTGGATTTATTTGTAAACATAGAAGTTCAGCACAAGTATAACTTTGCACTTCTATGTTACCACATTTATTCTTGAGACATAAGCAGCAACCACTTTATGCTACAGTCCCATTTGTTTTCCATTTTTAGACCATAGACTTATATCATATATCCCTGGAGTTCCCATGAATTAATTTATATGCAGCAGTCACATAAAAAAAAAAGAACATCCCATCTCAAAGATAATTCATGATACAATAATTGTTCAAACATGAAAGTCACCAATATATTTTCTGGATACATTCACACACAATATTTAAACAGATCATCAACACATCAATCTCATAAACAAGCACAGATTAATTAAAACATAAACCATTTAGGCTGCCTCAATATTCAGGACTTAATGCCAATTTTCAGTGAGATTACTCACCTTAATCCTTTCCTTTTGATCTGTTATCTCCTACTTGTCTCTAATGGCCAGTGCTTCCCAGTTTTCTCTTTTGCTAACTGTCTATATTTTCTGTATATTTATTTAAAGAAAATGGTGACAGATCCTTTCACCCTTAACCCTCTTTTATATAAGACCTTGGCTGCCTCTAGGGTTTTAGAACTTACTCAATGTCAATTCTACCCTACAACTTATGATCAGCCTCTCTTTCAATTTTTAAGAGCAAATGGGTAAATGGTCCCTGGTTCTATTAACAGAAATTTACACTTTATTACCTCAGTCACCATATTTGCATGATATCTCTAATGCTAAGAAAATTGCTAAAAGTGGATAAAGTATTTTTCAACAACTCATACTACTTTCATGCAATTTCTAATAATTTTCTTTAGCCAGCCTTTGTTTTAAAATGCCTGTACACTATCTATATTTCTATTTCTGCCTAAGTCTTTATTTCCCTTACCCTAGACTTGTTTCAATGGCACATTCATATTTTGTCATGTTCATGTATTTATAGTTTTCTTTAGCTTACAAATAATTTTCTATTTTTCCAGAGAAGTATGTACATATGTATTATATCATCTTGTATACATATCAATATTTACCCAATATTTATTTATGGTCAACTTATCATATATATTTTTCCTAGGCAACCAAAAATAATTCAAACAAGTATATTAAATTAAATTATAAAACTTGCTCATAAAATCAGGGTTATCACACGAGCATGTACTATCAAGCAGAGTGATCCACGATGACGAGATCTCAGTCTTCATTTATGATAGACGTATTCGATTACGTGACGTTATATTTGTTATATATATATATATATCTTTATGGCATCAGTGTTCCTTTGTGGTCCCGATGGCATATATATGGGATATGCCCATTGTTCTCTTTGAAGAGACATTATGCGAATTTATTAAGAAATCCATAGTGGCTGAAAGGGAGATGAAGACGATCATCTACGAGTAGGTCAATATCACTTATGCTCACTAGGGGGTATGGTGAAATCCATATTGTTTTCAAGTAAATAAAGTAGATCATATATCACTTATGCTCACTAAGGGTTACGGTGAGATCCACATAGGTTTCAAGTAAATAGAGTAGATTATATATCACTTACGCTCACTGAGGGGTATGTTAAGATCTACATGAGTCCCATTATTGAGGATGCGGCTTGGGGTCAATGGTACACTGAGGCACCGACTCTATATATTTTGGACCCTCAACAGGAATCATTGGATTGCAATAGACGTCCAACACGGACTCAGGTTTCAGATATAGAGAGTAGTTCATATATGACCTATGCTCACTAAGGGTGCGGTGAGGTCTGCATGAGTTCGACCACACTGGATGTGACTCGGGGTCTATGATACACTGAGGTATCGACTCTATTTATCTTGAGCATGAGTCTAGTGCAGACCCCACCCATCAGCAATGATGAATATCAATTTGTGTTCTCTGTTCACCGCTTATCATTCTATTGTGTATGTTATATTCATTGTTGGATAATATTGTTGTGTATTCTAGGATATGCTTATATTATGATGCTTATATTGCCTTGGCATTTGTATATTCGGTTACCGTGTCATGGTATACCGCTACATATCAGTCACATTATATTAGTTGTGTTGACTCATTGGTTACAAGAGATGAGAGCAGGTTATGGTATGATTTTCTATCTTTTTACATTTTTTTTGAACAGTCTGGATTATCCCTAAGCCACGTTTGTGGGGAAGATGGGCTGTACCTTAATAGTTCATGTTCTATGTGTGTATAGTTTTGATATACAGTATTTTGAGATAGTTCCCCTCGCACCAGGCTTTATATCTAACCCCTATTTTATTCTTCATCTGTTTATGTCATGACAACTCTCAGGTACTCGATTGAGTAGTTTGAAAGCTAGGAGCTTTTAAAGATACACTATTAGAGTGGAGTGGCTAGAGCTTTGGAGGTAAAGACGATACTTTAGATATATACTTGATATTTTAGTAGTACATGACATGTATGTTATTTGTATATGAAACTTGTATAAGATTTTTTATTCTGACTTTCTGTATTGATATTCATTTAGCAATTCCTTCCGCCAGTGCAGTCTCTTATATAGTTATTATCTTGTTATATTCATGTATATTCAAGATATTATATGTTATCATTACATTGTGAGACCTTATCGATGTAATGGATTAGTGTTTTTTAGTTTTATCCTGACAATCTGTCTTTTGTGGTATTCGAAAGTCAGGCGATGATGTAAGGTGCCGATTTTTGGGTATCACGAAGGATGGGTTGTTATTTCTGGTATCAGAGCATAGGCTCAACACTCGGACCAAGTATAGCAGTTTGACTTAATTAACCTGGTAGAAGGAAAAACATTGAGAGAGTGTACTTGTATTTTTCTTCTATGTTATACTGCATACACCACTTATCTTTTGGATTTCGATTTATTTCTATTACTAGTTGCTAAGGTATCTTCGTTAGGCTATCATTATAAATAGACGAAGTGCACGAGTGACTGTGGATAGGAAGTCTGAGGTGCCCGATTAGTTCAAAGACTATTTAGCTACCGCAAGTGATGTTCCGTTGCCCGTAAACATTTTCGGCTGATGCGGTAGGCATCATAGGTGGTGTGGCTCCCGGGCATCAGTATTTCTAGCTCCACCAGCTTTAGATTCTTCGAAGTTGTGCGGCAATTTCCTTAGCCTTTGGGGGAAGCCATATCTGAGTCTTGAGGCTATTGCTGAGACACAGCCTTGGACACGTGCATGAGAGGGCTTTCATCGAGATAGTTCTAGAGAATGTTCTTGTAAGGGAAATAGGGTTGCGGCATTTGGAGAGGGGAAACTTTAGATGGGTAGGAAATAGTGTTTGTGTGGCTGATAAGCAGGCCTATGACTTGGAACGAATTCAGGTGTTGCTTTGTTTCTCGGTTCATTTGTGAGATCGGGAAGGGGTGTAATTTGAGCGCTTCATCCATTTCATAAAGGGCAGCTTATCAGTAGGGGAGTATGTTGACTAATTCAAACTTTTGGTTTGATTTGAGGATTGAGACGATCAATGCTCCATCAGTGTGGGCAAAGAAGTTTGCCTTGGGTCTCAAATAATCAATTGGGAATTAATTGCATAGTCTTATCCCTGGTAGGGGCCACTTTGGAAAGTCTCGGTGGGATGGTTCTTCTCCGTGAGAGCACCCACGAGGTACCGTTTGAGGTGATGGAAGTGGAAAGCAAATCAAAGCTCCAACTGAAGCGCAAAGACCAAGATACAAGGAAGATCAATCTTATGCAATGAAAAGAGCTAGCCTAGTACGTCACTCACCTATCATATGAGGGCATTTTGTTAGGAGATGTCATACAACTAAAGCGAAACATAAGTGCTTAAATTACAATTGGCTTGATCACTTGAAGAAGTATTGTCCTAACATTTTTTGAGGGGTAGGTAAGTGATGATGACTTATTCCTTATGGGCATTACCGGCTCCTAGTAGGTCTGCTGCTCAGGAAAAATAGAAGGAGCTTATGTAGTGAGGTATACTCTATTTTTGGGGAACCCACTTATGTTCCTTGCGATACTTAAGTGGTATATTTATCCATTACTATTTACTTGATAGATAGGTTAAACTTGACACCTTTCATAGTAAGACAAACTTTTGGTAAAGACAGATCTTGAATAAGTAATCTTAGTTGCAATACTAAGGTGAAGCAATTGAGGGTACTACCATTATAACTTGATGTAGGAGATTTCAAGTTGAGTGGGGTCGGTTGATAAAGTATGACTTGGATTTGTGTCTAAGAAGGGTTTGGTATATGTCTATTAATGAGCAAAAATTGAGCAGATGACTTATGGTCACTTGCCAAGGGTCGTTCATGTTAGAATTGTTTTTCTTTGTGTTAGTAAACCTTAGGTGATGGGAGCAATCCCATATGTCGAGAGGGATATTTTCTAAAGATTGGTCCATTCACATGCCAGTTCTTAACCCCTAGTTCAAGCATAGAGTTTCTAGGTGATTTTCACCAGTTAGGAAAGGGTTTTTCATTTGATTCTTATAGGCGAGCACATGAGTCGAATTCTTAAGATGGCTAGGAGATTTCCGAAGTCTTGGTCATATGAGGAGATTTCTGTAGTCGGGTCAAGGAACCAAATCAGAGTTCTCATGAGAAGAGTTAGGTGATCGACCCTAATTTAACAAAGAAATCTTGCAAGCAAATGAAGAATTGAAACTGACATCGTGTCATTTTGGATGATCTTTAGTTATTGTAAATTTTAGGGTAATATACCTTAGGTTGCTTGGGATAGTTCGGGGAAGGATTTCTCGACTAGTTTTGTGGCGATTCAGATAGGTTTTTTAGTGGCAAGATGATACTTTCCTAGGCGAACGTCATAGTGCACTTATTATACTATCCTTACTGACATTGTGCGGTTGTGGTGATTTTGAACCCATGAAAACCCAAGCATTTGTAGATCTTCATTTAATGATGATTTAGTTATGTTTCTCCTTTGGAGGATGAGTTCTGTTTAGAAGAAAAGGAAAGTTAGGCTTTGATTATTTGATTTATTCGAGAAGTTTTGAGACTTAATGATCCACTATATCATGTAAGTTTTCCTTTTAGTAACGGAAGGTGTAATAGTATTTTATGTATTGTATTCATGAAAGGGGTTACACCACTTAAGCTTTTGTTCATCTTGATATCGAATGGACTCATTGGAGTTTATAGTTTGATATGCATGCTTTAACCATTGTTGGTTACCGTACATGTTGGTATAAACTCTTTTTGTATGCTAGTTATTTTTGCTTATATTGCTTGTTATTGCGTGATAATTGATTGTTGTTGTTTATTGATTGATTGATTGACTGATTGTTGATGTTTGTTATTGTTTTGTATGCTTTTTATTGCTTGTTGATTAGTTGTTTGTATGTTGAATGTATATTGATTGTTAATGGTTATTGTTGCTTGTTTTTATTTTCCATTGCTCATGTTTATTTGGTACTATGTGATAATGTTTGTTGTTGTTTGATTTTGTAGTTGGCTAATTTTTGTTGTTGTTGATTTTTGCTGCTTGCTTGCATGTTTGATAGTTTGTATGCTAGTTATTATTGCTTATCATTGATTGCTATTGTTTGATGGTTGCTTGTTGTTTGTTGTTGTTTATTATTATTGATTGATTGTTGCTTGTTTTGAGTTTTTGACTGCTTATGGTAGTTATAATTTCATAATTTTATGTTTGGAGACTGATAGAGATAACTATCAAAAATAGATCGCATATCATCCATGTCTACTATGGGGTCGAGATGGGATCTATATGAGTCTATTACCTTTTTATATGACTCGGAGTCTATGGTATATTTTGATACTAACTTATTTGAGCTTACTCGCCAATAGATTGTCATGTATGATTATGGCAGTATCGGTTTCTACGCTAAGGTTATACATGTATGAATTATGTGTTGTGTTGTGTTGTATTGCGTTGGCACATAATCCTCTTTGTATATTACAATTAGGTAAGCTGTAGTATGTCTATTTAAATGCTTATTTGCCTTTATTTGCATTTAAATAGCAAGAAGCTTTCTTAAATAGAGGTATGTATTTTTGGAAGATATGGGATAATGTAGGTTATCGCATATTTTCTAGTCGTATGATGCATTCTAATTTGGGAGTTTCCGTAATGCTGGTAGCATAGATGAAAAGTATTGTTGAAATTTCTAGAGTTTAGATCTGGGAATTTTGGTTAGTCCTACTACTTTCTCATACTCATAGGAATTTCGGGAACGAAATTCATTTAAAGAGGGGAGAATGTAATGCCCCGCAATTGTAACGATCAACTATTTAAATAATTAATTTAAATATTTAATCATTAACTAACGGAACGTTCATTATACTTGATTTTTCAAAGTCATATGAATTGGGTTTCGAGACACCGGTAATTGAGACTGCTTTTCCGACGTGAGAAAAATGAGTATAAACTTGGCTATGTTTGGAGTCGATAAATTTCGAGGATGAATATTGTTGGATGGAAAAGATTTAGGCTAATGCTCATAAGCTAGCCTATAAGTTAGCTAAACCCCTTCATAATTCACGTTCACTTTTCATTCTATGTTTCTTTTCCCCTTATTCTCTAATTACTTCTCTAATTACCCCTTAATCCTCTTGCCTAAATCACTAATTCATACTCAAATAAAATTCTATAAATTCTGATAAAATAACTGCAATTCCTTTCTTCTCATTCTCTATTAAAACCCATGAAGGAATTAGCTTGAACCGGATTTTAGAGCTTCATCCAAGACTTAAAAAGAGCAAAATGATGGGTTTTTGGTATTTTGGGCTTGGCTTGGAGAAGAAGAGGTGAGTGAGATGATTCTCCTACTTTGTTTACTTATTAACCTTCATATATTTGCTTATTGATGATTACGAAGTTATATGAAATGATTTAAAGAATGTTTGTGTTGGATTGGGCATATGATCATGTTGTTAACATGATTATATTAACACATTAATTGTTTAAGACCTTAACTACCATGTTTAGAAAAGTAAGTAAACCCTAGAGTTGATTTGGGGTTAATTGGATGATTATTTGTGATGTTATGGTTTGATTTATGATTAATTAAGTAGTACAATGATGTGCATGTCATCGGTGAAGATTAACTAAATCATTCGAATTCATTTAAGGAAAGCTAGTATGTTAATTAAGTGAGTTAGGAAATCTACACTTATTATGTAAAGTGTTAGAGGCCTAATAAAGCTTAGTTAGTACTTATAGATATTATTTAAAGTAAAAGAATGATTTTTATAAGTGAATGGTTTATTTATAAATATTACTTATGTAAAGAAATAATTCTATAAATAACAGTGATATTTTATAAAATAAGTGATTTTATAAAATAATATAAAAGTGATATTTCATAAAATAGTGATTTTATAAAATAGTATGAATAAGATATTTTATAAAAAAAGCGATTTTATAAAATACTATAAAAGTGATATTTTATAAATTAAGTGATTTTATAAAATAGTATGAATAAGATATTTCATAAAATATATGAGATTTTATAAAATAATATAAAAAGATGCTTTAATTTTATTGAAAAGATCTAGTAAAAAAGTAAGTTTTGATTTAAGTAATAATGGAATTACTTACTCGAATATACGTGAACATATATGTGCATGAGCGGGTATGCGTTTATGTGTATTTAAAGTAGCATAATAATCAAGAAGATTCTTGTGTCATGGCTAGAATTGTCATGTGTAGTTATATATATATATATATATCTGTGTGTGTGTATAATTGTATATATTTGCATGCATATACCTTTATTTGTATATAAGCATGTGCCTAGAGTCTCATGTAGCTATAGCGACATCATATGCGCTAAGTTGCATGAGAAGGTACTGGGTCGAGCGATAGCTCCAGTGAAGCCCGAAAGGTGATTTATATAGTAGTGGTGTGTTTGTGTGTATGTGTGTGCATAGGCATGCATGAATAGGGTCATCGAAACACATGCGACCAACCCATAAGATTGGAAGGCCGGTTGAGTTCCTTTTGGCGTACTACAGGGGGTCGGGTCGCTAGAATCACCCATTGAACTCTATACATGCAAAGAGTGGATTTCATGTCGAAATCAATTTTCGAACACGTAAGGAACCACTTCCAAGACATTAACCATTGTACTTTGGAGGTGGTTAAATGGGGGTGGAGGCAAGCTTCGGAAGCTAGGCAGCTCATCGAGCGAAGCAAAAGAGGAAACCGCACGCCAATCGACTGCCATAGTGGTCGGGTGGTACCTGCTCCAGGCTTTACTGGCTGCGACAGGCTACTACCAGTGGACCGGTGGTGCACCAACCTGGGCAGTAAAGCCCAGATCAAGTGTCATTTAAGTGGGGATTCTTCCCTTGTTTCGGGTGTAATTTGTAAGGAACTTTAGCACAACTTCTGGATGACCATGGACTACTCAAGGAGGTGGAATGCAAGGCAAAGTTGGGATCCAAATTTGAATGTTAAGTGATTCATTTGGAATCAACAATGATTGGGCACGAGATCGGTAAAGTGATGGATCATACGATCACGTTCGATGAGCGTGTATGATCATGCGGAGTGAGCCACGATGACAAGATATCATTCTTTGTTTGCGATAGACCTATTTCATTACGTGACGTTATATATATATATATATGTGTGTGTGTGTATGGCATCAGTGTTCCTTTATGGTCCCAATGGCATATTGTATGGGACACGCCCGTTGTTCTCCTTTGAAGAGACATTATACGAATTTATTAAGGAATCCATGATAGTCGAATGGGAGATGATGATGATCATCTATGAGTGTATCAGATATTACTTATGCTCGCTAAGGGGTACGATGAGATCCACATAGATTTCAAGTAAATAGAGTATATTATATATCGCTTATGCTCATTGAGGGGTACGATGAGATCTATACGAGACCCATCACTGAAGATGTTGCTCGAGGTTTATGGTACACTGAGGTACTGACTCTATTTATTTTGAACCCTTAACGGGAATCATTGAGTTACGATCGTTATCCAACGCGGACTCAGATTTCTAATATATAAAGTAGGTCATATATCACCTATGCTCATTGAGGGGTACGGTGAGGCCTACACGAGTTCGACCACAATGGGTGCGACTTAGGGTTTATGGTATACTGAGGTACTGACTCTATTTATCTTGGGCACGAGTCTACCGCGGATTCCACCCATCAGTAATGATTAATATCAATTTATGTTCTCTATCTATCGTTTATCATTCAGTTGTGTATGTTATGTTAGTTGGTTGATAATATTGTTGTGTATTATAGGATATGCCTATATTACGGTGCTTATATTGTCTCGGTATTTGTATGTTGGGTTACCTTATCATGATATACTGTTACATATCATTCACATTATATTAGTTATGCTGACTCGTTGGTTACAGGAGAAAGCAGGTTATGGTATGATTTCCTATCTTTTGGATAGGTTTACTTTACTTGTTTATAGATAGTCTGGATTACCCATGAGCCACATTTGGGGAGAGGACCGGATATACCTTAATAGTTCCTATTCTATATGTATATTATTTTGATATAGTTCCCATCACACCAGGCTTTATATCTGTTCTGCATTTTGTTTTTGCCTATTTATGTCAATACAAGTCTCGGGTACTCGATTGAGTAGTTTGAAAGTCAAGTGTTTTTGGGGTTACACTGTTAGAGTGGTGAAGCTAGAGCTTTGAAGGCAAAGACGATACTTTGGATATATACTTGATATTATAGTAGTACATGACATATATTTTATGTTATCATTATGTTGTGAGATCTTATTGATGTAATAGTTTGGTGTTTTGTTCTAAATTTATCATGACAATCTATCTTTTTTGGTATTCAAAAGTCGGATGATGATGTAAGGTGCTAATTTTTGGGTATCACAAAGGATGGATTGTTTCAAGAGGTGTTTGTGAAGTTGAAGGAGTACTTATTAGCGCACCAATTTTGACTATCCCCGATGCTACCAAACCATTTAACATTTATACCAATGCTTGATGTACGGGTCTTGGTGCTATCCTAATGCAAGAAGGGGAGGTGGTACCATTCGCAGCCGACAGCTTAAGATCCAGGAGAAGAATTACCCTATACACAATCTTAAGCTAGTTGCCATCGTATCTGCATTATAATACTAGAGGCACTATCTATTAGGAAATAGGTTTAAGTTGTTTACAGATCACAAGTCCATTAAATATCTATTTTTCTAGAAGAACTCGAATCTTAGAAAACAACGATGGATGGAGTTTCTATCATCACATGATTTTTGGGATTACCTATACTCTAGGAAAGGAGAATGTGGTTGTAGATGCATTGAGTAGGAAGCACTCCACATTAAATTACATGTTATTAGTGTGGATGAACTTGGAGTTCATTTTAGGATTCGAGGTCTCAACCTCGTCGAAATATACGTTGAGTTTTTTTGTTTATGATAGAGAAAAAGCCTACATTAATGAATTGAGTCAGACAAAGCCAAAGGAAGGATGCTTCTCTAATTGGTATTTTGGTGCAATTGGAATAGGTTGAACGGTCGAGTCATTTTGACTCTTCCAAAGATCAGAAGGGATACCTAAGGCGAGATAGTAAGTTGTTTGTACAACATGTTAAAGAGTTGATTGAGTGAGTTCTGGGTGAATTTCACCATTCTAGAATGATCATTCACCCAGGTTGAGACAAGACGTATTATAATATGAAGCGGTCATTCTATTGCCCGGTGTGAAGAGGCATATAGCGGAGTTTGTAGCTAAGTGTTTGATATATTAGAGGGTTAAGGTAGAATAGAAGAAGTTGAGTGGACTATTAACCCTATTGGAGATTCCACAGTGGAAATGGAAGAATATATCCATGGGTTTCATAGACGGATTGCCTCGACATAGGAGAGGTAACGAGAGTATTTGGGTAGTACTGGATCGTCTCACTAAGAGATAACATTTTATTCCGATCAAGAGCACAAGGATAATGACGATGTTGGCTACATCGTATGTCAAGGAAATAATTCAGCTACACAGAGTTCCAATAAGCATAGTGAGTGATTTGAGACCGACTTTTCAAGAGTGAGTTCTAGAGGAATCTACATGATGCATCGGGAATGAAACTGAACCTAAGCACAACATTACATTCAGATGGATGGACAGACAAGAAGGGCGAATAGGGTGTTAGAGGATCTATTGAGAGCATGCATACTCAACTTTGGAAGAGCTTGGGAGGATCATTTAAGTTTGGTAGAATTTGCATATAATAATTGTTACCCGACTAGTATAGGTATAGGCAACGTACAATACATTGTACGATGGGTTGTGTAAGTCACTTTCTTGTTGTTGGGAGTCTATGGATAAGGTAATTCTTGGACCTGAGATGATAAGGGATACTTTAGAAAAGGTAGAGCTAATGAAGAGAAGGATGAAGGTCTCACAGAATCGACAGAAGTCATACTCTGATATAAGGCTGATAGAGTTGGAATTTGCAGTTATTGATCTAGAATTAGAGTAATGAGGTTTGGAAATCGGGAAAAGTTAGCACCATGATTTGTTGGTCCTTTTCCGATACCGGAGCGGATCAGAAGTACGACACAAAGTGTAAATCTTCTGGAGAAGATAGCGGGAGTCCATAATGTATTTCATGTACCACATTTTCAAAAATGTATACATGACTCAATCAACGTAATCGAGCCAAACCGGCTGGAGGATGTAGAGTTAGAGCCTAAACCAAGTTCATTTTGTGGTCCTACACCCAACGCCAAACATAGCGTGAAGCGGCTTAGGAATAAGGTAGTAAAGCTGGTATTAGCACCAAAATTGGTCACTAACCTCGTTGAGAAAGATTGTGTAGAGATATAAGTGATGAAGATAAATTAAACAAGGAAGAATATGCTAATTTAAATACAGAAAGTAAGAACACCGGATTTATAATGGTTCAGCGTAATTGCCTACGTCCACTTTGAGATTAAACTTTATTGCTTTACTTGATGATTGATTACAGATACAATCCATAGACCAAACACTTGAATACAATTGCTAAGTAAAGAGGATGAGTCTTGAAAGCGGCAGAGTCTCCCCAGTGTTCTCCAAAAAAGGTCCTCTTTCACTGTGCCCCTGCCCCTCTATTTATAGACAAAGATGGGTTGGACTTCCCAGGTGGGCTTGGCAGCTGAACACCTTGGCCCAAATGGAGTGGTCGCTATATGCCGAACCAAATAGGCCGAACGGTTGGATGCCGAACCACACTCTCCATGCCGAACAGGGCGCTTGTCGTGTGGGAAGAGTAGGCTGAATAGCGAACGAAGCCGAACGTGCCTTCTGGCCGAACGAAGTATCTGGCCGAACGTGCCTTCTGGCCGAACGAAGCATCTGGCCGAACAAGCCTTCTGGCCGAACTAAGCCCTTAGCCGAACGATACCTCTGGTCGGACGATGCCTTTAGCCGAACGAAGTATCTGGCCGAACGTGCCTTCTGGCCGAACGAGCCTTCTGGCCGAACGAAGCCCTTAGCCGAACGATGCCTCTAGCCGAACGAAGTGTCTGGTCGAACGTTGCCTCTGGCCGACCGTTGCTAATGCCGAGCGCTTGCTAATGCTGAGTGCCCCTGGATGCCGATCACCCTTAGATGCCGAGTACTCTTGGATGCCGAGTACTACTGGATGCCGAGTACGCAGTTGCCTGGTCAGATCTCCAGGAAACACTTGCCCCCCAAAGTGTATTACGTGACTGAACGTGATACGCTTTGAATTACGTAACCTCCACGTTTCGTTTCAAATCCTTGACTAACTTCTAATGGAGATGCCTTCTTGAGAATATCAGTGGTTGTGGTGTGCACCTGATGTGGTACAAATGCCGAACGATACGTTCGAAGCCGAACGTTCCTCATGTGCCGAGCAACTCTACGTTTTGAAGCCGAACGCTACTGCTTTGACCGGTTCTACCGGATATAGCCCCTTCGACTTCCACTTTCTCCCTATAAAACTAGGCACCTCCCCTCTTCTCTCCTTTTACACTTTTACTTCTGTCACTCCATAAAGACTTGCAATCCTCGTCACTCAATCAGACTTAAAGCCTAATCAATCCTTCCTAAGCTCCGATCTACAAACTAGGTATTACCCCTTCTACGATTTAAATAGTTTCAACACGAGACAGCCGAGTGGGTCATGTAGAAAACTTTTGATTAGGTCGTCTTTATTGCTGAACGATGCGAGGCGAGGAGGAATGACCAGGAGTGTTCGCACATAAGATCATTGGGCGATTAGCTTCTTCGTGCCGAATCGAAGCTAAAGGAGAAGAAAGAAAAGTGGAAGTGTTGGAGGTGGTAAGGGTGTCGAACAGCATAACTCTGGTTCGGCGTATGTTATCATGCGCCGGACAGTGAAATGGATGGCTAAGGTGAAGGCATGAAATAGTGGGATGCCGAACGATTACGAATGCCGAACAATATCTTAGCCGAACAAACGTAAATGCCGAACCATGTTAAGGCCGAACACTACTCAAATGCCGAACAATATCTCAGCCGAACAATACCAAGGCCGAACACTACTTAAATGCCGAACCATACCAAGGCCGAACATTACTTAACTGCCGAACCAATATATGTCGAACAAGATAAATGCCGAACAGTGTAAATGCCGAACAATACAAATGTCGAACAACATAAAGGCCGAACAACATAAATGCCGAACCACAATTCACCGAACGATTGTGAATGCTGAAAACTACTTTAGCCGGACAAAACTTAGCCGTACGTGCCGAACGATACCTTTAGCCGAGCAGGAATTAGGCCAAACACTTGTTAACCATGCCTATTCATATAGCATAACAAGGACCAGGACCTAAGCATACTAGCATATATGAAACTGACCCGGATCATTAACTTCCTAGCTTTAGTAGACATAAATCTGAACTTAGATTAACATACGTTTTCTGAATCTGGAACTGTAATCACCACAAGGCGGGCTTTTTGAGACGGTCAGCGATGACGGTCTTCGAAGGCGACGATTCGAAGCTCATTTTCATATTTTTGTAACCTTCAGATTCTCAATGCTTATACACGATTGCTTGCACTAGTTTTACACACCACGTGGGGGGAATACTCATGCTGTTAATTTTAACGTTGAACGTTTTTCAAGTATAGTTTTCACAGGCACTTAGACAGATTCATTATTTATTGGGGATGTCTAAAAAGTCTAGCTCCGCCACTATATCTGATAGGCCTGGGCCGTTACAAGGCAAGAAGTCGCTGACACTTCAAATCCGTCGACTTCCCCTGCTCATAACTTAGCTCCTGATGCCTTGGAGGCAACAATTCTCTTAGACAATCCGATCGACTCACAGGCTTCGAAGATTAATGAAGTCGCACTTCGGCGAATATGCTCCATCCATGGAATCCCCTTTGCCGATGTGTTGGTCCCGTCGCGACACGATCGTCCTCACCTGCCCCCAGTCGGATATACCGCTTGTAACAAGATCATGTGCTGGATGGGCAGTGTGCCTCCCTTTAATTTATTTCTTCGGGACGTGTTGAAGTACATAGACATCGCCCCGTCGCAGCTGCACCCAAACGGTCACGCGTTCATATACGGGACCTACCTACTTTTCAGGGCCATCTTCTCTAGGCCTCCAACTTCTGGCGACATCAGATATATTTATATGATCAAGAAGCGGAAAGATAGCCCCTCTTTCATGTTCCTCGAGCCGTACCACAAGTGCCAGATTTTAACCGGAGCATGTAGCAAATTTTCCCTGTACAAACAGGAATGGTTCTATGTGCGTTGTCCCCTGGTTTCGCGAGGAGATGGGTCGAAGGTAGTAAGTCTCTTCCCTGAGTCATCATTCGCGCTCAATCGGAGTTATGCTTTTTCTAACTCCTTGTTTCATCTTTTCAGGTATTAACCCGCGTCCTGAGGGCCGAGGGTATGCTGAGGCCGTCGAAGCCATTAGAGCTCTTCCTGCCGAGGAACGGGACATCCGAACCCTCCTTTCAAATGAATCACTATCGAGGTTCGGACTGTTAGCAGGTGGTCGCCGGATTAGCCTTCCGGAGGGCGTTTCCATCCCCAAATCCGCTCCCGCTAGAGGAAAAAAACAAGTCGGATCGTCCTCACGCCATACCCCGATGCACACGAAGAGGGTGAAAACAAGGAGGATGAAGCTCCCGAGACTCAAGGCGAGAATGTGGGTCCCGCTTGGAACCCGGCGGTCGAAGTGCATGATATTGAAACGTCATCTTCCTCTTCGAAGGGAAAGAAGAAATTGACGTACAAGATACAGAAGGAGAAAGTTGGCGGAACTTCAAAAGTTACGCTCATCCCGTCAGAGAAAGAGGCTTCTTCACAACATATGGAAAATTCTTTAAAGGGTCTGTCGAACCTTTCCATCCCCGACGATATACTCAATTATGGTTTCGACGATCCGGAAGCCTTTAAGTTTCATTCGCCCGCTAGAGGCAACGCGGGAGTTCAACCCCCAGTCCAGGGAGATAACACTCCAATCAGTAAAGATAAAGGAACCGGTCTGTCGGGGGGAACACTAGGACACACACACACACACGCACTTTACCATACACTTCAAGTTTCTCCATTACCCCGATTTTTCTTAACTCGTTGTCATTTTTATCCTTTGCAGGTGACATGGGGCGTTCCCACGGACTCGATCACCTCCATGGCTCTTCTATATTTCACCATCCCGGATGGGATTCAGGCTCGGGTAGACGCAGGGACAGAGACGATTACGAGGATCGAGACAACCTTCCTCGCGATTCGTCTTATCGAAAGAAAACATATTCCCAATCTTCGCATTCTCGTGATCCTCTTCCTCAAACTGAGCCAGATAGAGAGAAGCTTTCGCAGAAGGGGTCCCAACCCGATGTCTCCCGAGAACAACACTCCAGTTCGTCGAGCACAAGGCAAACTCGGGAGCATCGGAAAAGAGCAGAACTTTCAAAGCCTCCTCCCCCTACTCCTGCGGCTGACCCAACTATAGCAGAGAAAATGGTCGATCTTAAGGCCAAATTCCCAAAAATCTGCTTTGATGGCCTGAAATTCCTTCCAGCTATTCATCATCTCCCAGGGCACGTGAAGCAGAGTGCCATTGCCTGCAACAACGACGTCTATGTTCAACATGACGCGTTTGTTCACTTGGTCGAAAAAGTCTCGGAGGTATCTGTTGAGCGACAACATGAAATTGATTGTTTGAAATTAGAAGCTGGCTGTGACAAGGACATCATCAAGCATCAAGATGAAGAGCTCGCTTCGTATAAGTCGAAGCTTGAAGCCGTAGAGCAAAGTGCAAAAGACACCACCGAGGTCGTCACTCGTTTAGAGATGACCCATAAAAAGGAACTCGATGAAGCAGTCCAGCGCAGCGGAGCCCTTGCCTTAGAAAAAGATTCTATCCAGAAAGAAAGGGATGCGCTTGCCATACAAGTTAGAGAGTTGAAAGAATTACTCTCTAAGGAGAAGGAGGATAAAATAGCAGCTCAAGAAGAGTCACAACGATACTACGACGAAATCGTTGCTACACGGCTCTTAAAAACAAAGCTTGATGATGAACTCGCTAGGGTTGAAAAAATGAAAGACGAAGCCCGCGAGGAGGGCAAAAGAAAAGCTTCGGAGGAGATTGACTCTTGCCTCGAAGCAGCTGCAGAGGCCGGCAGGGAAGAGGTCAAGTGCTTGTTTGACCCACTGATTGCCGAGTATGGCGCCCGCGTCCTTATGCATCGCGACTTGACATTCCTAGGCGAGGGCTATCTTGAATCCCTAACCGAGGCCTGGGAAACTTTAGTGAAGATCAGAAAAATCGAGTCAGGCTCTGAAGAAGTCGATGAGGATGCTCTGGTGAAGGAATTTCTTAGAGGGAACGAGCCAGCGGACTTATCTGCAGCTTTGGCGCTTTATAGCAAAGGCTCTCCCCTACCAAAAGAGAAAAACGATGAAGCTGGTCCATCTGGGGCTAAGACTGTAGCTCCTCATTCTGCCGCTCCTTCCTCTGCTCAATCGGCCGGTCGGCCGACACTTGACCCATTCGAGCAGCATGCCGGCTATGATCCAGAAGATCCCGGGCTTGGCGTTCATGTGTTATCCCCTATTCTAGAGGGTGAGACTCCACGCGCAACTGATAGCCAGCTAGAACCCGGTACAAAATTCTTATTTTAGAAGTTAAAAGATCTGTCACTTTCCAGTAGTGGTTATTTGTTCTAATGTTCATTCTTTATGTTTTCATGCAGGCTGCTCTGATCCTGAGCCAACTCCGAGGAGCGACGACGCCAAGGAGGAGGCAGAGAAAACAAGCGATGTTGCTCATGCGGGAGTAACTCCTGGCCCTGACGCTCAAGTGATCGGGGCGCTAGATGATGATAAGCTTGACACTTCATCTCCCGCCGAAGGGAGTGATGAAATCGAAATCACTGGCACCTCCGAACATACTTCGAAGATGAGCATGAAAGAGCGTCTTGCCGAAGAGGAGAAAAAGAAAGTCTAGATCAAAGTTGAGCCTGAAATACTGGAACTTACCGACCTGCAGAATAGACCTTTGAAGATCATTCTCCCTGGCAGATCCAAACCATTGGATGTTCCTTCTCCCACTCATGACTCTGCTTCTTTAGCAAGCAAGAAATCCAAGAAGAAGCATGAGGGAGAGGAATCGTCTGAGAAAACAAAAGAAGACAAGAAGAAAAAACCAAAGAAATAGTCGCTATACTCGTTCAACGAGATTTTGTTTAGGTCTTGTAACTACTTTCATTCTTTCATTTCCGTAGTTTGTGTAGATGGATTTTTGGATCCAAGCTTTGGAGGAATAGCTGTGTAACCCCATTTTGGACTATTAAATAAAGTTTAGTCTCTTGGTCACTTGAATGATTCTTTTGCTTCTTTAGTTTTATGAATAACTGTGGTCAAAACTCAAGTCCTTATGAGTTGCGTAATTTCCCAATACTTTCTTATATTGTTCGAACATTCCTTGGAGTGGTATATTTCTTGTTCCACATTCTTGTGTACTTAGAATTTTCCCTAAACCCATGCTCCAAGGATTTAGGGCAATTCGATCCGCATTCAGGGTATTCGGAGATTCGAATTGCCTATACTTTAGTTCGCATTTCGGGGACTTAGAGTACTCCGGTCCGCACTCAGGGGGCTCGGCGATTGAAGTCGTTTATACTCTAGTCCGCGCTCTGGGGACTTAGAGTACTCCGGTCCGCACTCAGGGGACTCGAAGGTTGAAGTCATTTATACTCTAGTCCGCGCTCTGGGGACTTAGAGTACTCCGGTCCGCACTCAGGGGACTCGGAGGTTGAAGTCGTTTATACTCTAGTCCGCGCTCTGGGGACTTAGAGTACTCCGGTCCGCACTTAGGGGACTCGGAGATTGAAGTCGTTTATACTCTAGTCCGCGCTCTGGGGACTTAGAGTACTCCGGTCCGCACTCAGGGGACTCGGAGATTGAAGTCGTTTATACTCTAGTCCGCGCTCTGGGGACTTAGAGTACTCCAGTCCGCATTCAGGGGACTCGGAGATTGAAGTCGTTTATACTCTAGTCCGCGCTCTGGGGACTTAGAGTACTCCGGTCCGCACTCAGGGGACTCGGAGATTGAAGTCGTTTATACTTTAGTCCGTGCTCTGGGGACTTAGAGTACTCCGGTCCGCACTCAGGGGACTCGGAGATTGAAGTCATTTATACTCTAGTCCACGCTCTGGGGACTTAGAGTACTCCGGTCCGCATTCAGGGGACTCAGAGATTGAAGTCGTTTATACTCTAGTCTGCGCTCTGGGGACTTAGAGTACTCCGGTCCGCACTTCGGGGACTCGGAGATTTGAATCGTTTATACTCTAGTCCATGCTCCGAGGACTTAGAGTGCTCCGGTCCGCACTCCGGGGACTCGGAGATTTGAATCGTTTATACTCTGGTCTGCACTCCGGGGACTTAGAGTACTCCGGTCCGCACTCCGGGGACTCGGAGATTTGAATCGTTTATACTCTAGTCCGCGATCTGGGGACATAGAGTGCTCCGGTCCGCGCTCCGGGGGCTCGAAGATTGAATCGTTTATACTCTAGTCCGCACTCTGGGGACTTAGAGTACTCCGGTCCGCACTCCGGGGACTCGGAGATTTGAATCGTTTATACTCTAGTCCGTGCTCCGGGGACTCAGAGTACTCCGGTCCGCACTCCGGGGACTCGGAGATTTGAATCGTTTATACTCTAGTCCGCGCTCTGGGGACTCGGAGATTGAATTGTTTATACTCTGGTCCGCACTCCGGGGACTTAGAGTACTCCGGTCCGCACTCCGGGGACTCGGAGATTTGAATCGTTTATACTCTAGTCCGCGCTCCGGGGACTTAGAGTGCTCCGGTCCGCACTCAGGGGACTCGGAGATTGAAGTCGTTTGCACGAGTTCGCACACCATACAGAATAAGGTAACTTCAACAGTTTATCGCCCGACTATGAGATATAGAAACATTAGTAATTCATGAAAAATACGGCTTCAAGCCTTTATTAATGAAAACCAACTAAACTTCCTGATTACATGGTTAAAAAGAAACTAAGTGATGACGTAACGAAAACATACAGGAAATAACTGTGCCTAAAACAGGAAAGAAACATGCTAAATGTAATAATGTCGCAAATGTTTAATGTTCCACGCTCGGGGGAGTGTCACTCCATCAACGGTCGCTAGCTTGAATGTTCCCTCTCCAAGCTTCCGTTCAACGACGTATGGACCTTCCCAGTTGGGATTCATACATGATGGTACCGGGAAAACTCGTTTCAAAACGAGATCACCCACATAAAAAATCCTTGGGCGGACTCTGCCGTCGTAGTAACGCTTGACTCGATTCCTATGTGCTGCCGCCCTTAATTCAGCCTCTTCACGTTTTTCATCGATGTAGTCCAGTGATTCCAAAAAGAGATCCTGATTCGTCTTGGGATCATAATATGTCACTCGATGTGATGGAACTTCAAGTTCCATGGGTATAACGGCTTCCGAGCCGTATGCCAAGGCGAATGGAGTGTGGCCGGTCGCGGACTTGTGGGTAGTTCTATAAGCCCATAATGCTGTTAGGAGTTCATCTACCCACTTGCCTCCGACTTTCTCCAAACGCTTCTTCAGTATGGACTTGATTATTTTGTTTACGGCCTCGACTTGTCCGTTAGCCTTTGGATGCGCAACGGCGGCAAACTTCTTCTCAATGCCATACTTTAAACAGAACTCTTTGAACTCTCTGCTTTCAAACTGCGTCCCGTTGTCCGTAATGATGGTTCGAGGGAGGCCAAAGCGGCATATAATGTTTCGTACAACGAAATTAATGACCTTCTTAGAGGTGATTGTGGCTAAAGGTTCTGCCTCGGCCCATTTTGTGAAATAGTCGACTGCAACTATCACGTATTTCGCACCACCTTTAGATATAGGCAAAGAGCTAATTATGTCGATTCCCCAGATTGCAAATGGCTAGGGACTAACCGTTTGAGTGAGTTCTGTTGGTGGGGTTCTCGGGATTTTCGCATATCTTTGACACTTGTCACATTTCCTTGCGTAGTCTGCAGCATCCCGATTTACGGTTGGCCAATAGTATCCATAGCGGAGGATCTTTTTTGCTATTGTTTGCCTCCCAGTATGGTCACCACATTCTCCTTCGTGAACCTCCTCCAAGACCCGCTTTGTCTCATCATGTGCGATGCATCGTAATAATGGAACCGAGAACCCCTTTCGATACATTAGTCCATCCTGCATCACATATCGCGCGACCTTTCGAATTACCTATCGTCTTTCGCTCCTTTTTTCTGGTAAAGTCCCGGTTGTCAAGTATAGTTTGAATGGGGTCATCCATGACTCTCTTTCGATTCCTGTTTCCAACACAAAATCAACTTTCATTGCGTCTATGCTTGGAGCGCGTAAAGTTTCAACAGGAACCAATCCCATTTGTTGTGCATCGCCAGTGCTCGCGAATTTAGCCAACGAGTCGGCTTCTTTGTTTTGTTCGCGTGGGACATGTGAAATGTCATAGTGCTCCAAGTTCGCCAATAGTTCATGAACCAGAGCAAGGTACGGAGCAAGCTTCTGTCCCCTTGCATGGTAATCTCCCCGCACTTGGTAGACCACCAGTTGTGAGTCACAAAAGATTTCGACTGATTTAACCCCAAGCTCTCCAACGAGTTTTAAGCCAACAACCAGTGCTTCATATTCTGCTTCATTGTTCGTAGCCGGGAAATCGAGCTTTAAAGCGTAACATATCGATCAATTTTCTGGAGTTACCAGAACTATGCCAGCTCCGGAGCAACGGTCGTTTGATGCCCCATCGGTGTACAATTTCCATCGAACGGGGGGAATGACACTGTGATTATCTGGTTCGTCAGATACAGTAAACTCAGCAATGAAATATGCTAATGCTTGTCCTTGTATGGTTCTTCGTGGCAAGTAGACAATATCGAACTGGCTCAACTCGATATTCCACTTCAGCAATCTCCCGGAAGTTTCTGGTCGCTGGAGTACCTGCCGTAGGGGCTGATCAGTATAGACACTGACTGAGGGTGCTTGAAAGTATGGGCGCAGCTTACGTGATGCAATCACTAAGCAATATGCCAATTTCTCGATTTTGGGGTAATTTCTTTCTACCCCTGTTAAACGTTTACTAACATAATACACCGGCTTTTGGACTCGATCCTCCTCGCGGACCAAAGCCGCACTTATAGCATGCAGGGATACGGCCAAGTATACGTACAGCATTTCATGGTCTACCGGCTTCGACAACACTGGAGGACTTTCCAGATGCCTCACCAGATCTCGGAATGCTTCCTCACAATTAGATGTCCATTCGAAATTCCTCTTCCCTTTCTTTATTATATCAAAGAAAGGAATGCACTTGTCTGTGGCTCTGGATATGAATCGACTCAGCGCAGCCACTTTTCCATTCAAGCTTTGCACCTGTTTTATAGTTCTAGGCACTTGCACATCTCGAATGGCTTGGATCTTTTCTGGGTTAGCTTCAATTCCCCTAGCATTGACAATGAATCCCAAAAACTTCCCCGACGCAACGCCGAAGGAACACTTCAGAGGGTTGATCTTCATCCCATAATATCTGAGTATATCGAACATCTTCGCTAAGTCTCGAATGTGGTCGTTTGACTGTCGTGACTTCACGAGCATGTCATCCACATAGACTTCCATCGTTCTACCAAGTTGGTCTTTGAACATTCGATTCACCAAACGCTGATAAGTTGCTCCTGCATTTTTCAATCCGAAAGGCATTACTACATAGCAATATAGCCCGACGTCTGTGATGAAACTGGTGTGTTCTTGGTCCGGAATATGCATCAGGATTTGATTGTAGCCTAAGTATGCATCCATGAATGATAACAGTTTGTGCCCTGTAGTGGAGTCGACCAACTGATCAATCCCAGGCAACGGGAAACTGTCCTTGGGGCATGCCTTGTTCAAATCGGAATAATCTACGCAAGTTCTCCATTTCCCCTTTGCCTTTTTCACCAGCACGGGGTTCGATACCCATTCAAGGTAGAGGGCGTCGCGGACGAACCCATTGGTTTTGAGTTTTTCCACCTCTTCTCTGAGAGCAGCGGACCTCTCTGGGTCCATCCCTCTCCTTTTTTGTTTAACCGGGACGTATTTCGAGTCTATGTTCAACATATGACTCGTAATGGCAGGAGAAATCCCGCACATATCAGAATGCGTCCAGGCGAAAACATCATGATTTACTCGGAGTAAATCACTAAGGTCTTCAGTCATTGTGGGACCGAGTTGCGATCCGATCTTCAGTACTCGCGATGGGTCGTCTCGGCTGACTGAAATATCAACTGTTAATTCAGCCGGCGCTGCCTTTTCTTTCCTGGGTTTCTCATCGTCGTCTCTCGGATCTATGTCTCTGAAGATCCAAAAATTATGCCCGAGCCAGGGCTCGGGTGCTACTTGTCAATTATCAGAATTGTGGATGCGAACGGGATTGTCCGCAACCTTTCCTTTCTCCCTCCGATGAGCCTCTCGGAGCTCAGCCACATAACAGGCACGACCAGTCGCTTGGTCGCCATGAACAACACCTACTCCTTTGTCAGTTGGGAACTTCAAAGTTAAGCACCACGGGGCTAATGCTGCCCTAAACTCAGCCAGGGCCGGTCGGCCCAAGAAAACATTATACGGAGAATCCACATCCAAAACTACGAAGGGTAGGATTCGCACCCTCCGACGTTCGCCTTGTCCCAGTTCAACTGGTTACTCAACATACCCTACTGCATCGGTCGATGCGCCATTAAAGCCATGTATACGAGCTTTGGATGGTTTCAAGTCCTTTGTTTCCATTTTCATCTGGTCATAAGCCTTCTTGAAGATGATGTTGACAGAACTTCCACAATCAATCAGAATTCTTTTCACATAGGTCGGTCCGATTGTCGTGGATATGACCATCGGGTCGATGGTAGAAGCTTCAACTTGGTCAGCATCTCTGTTTCTGAACACTATATCGTCTTTCATCACGCGCAGCTGTTTAGCAGGGGTCCCATCCTCTGCGTTGGAACAACACTCGAAATCTGCGTGCTTCATGGAACTAGTGTACCGCTCCATCTCTTGCCAATTCTTATCCGCGGGGTGAGGCCCGCCGATGATCGTGTTTATGACTAGTCTACCCACAGTCCGGGCAGGCTCTTCGGGATGACATGGAGCTGGTGCACGACCTGGGTTGGATGTTCCCTGTCCTCCCTCCTGTGGATCCTTCACAAACTCCTGTAACTTTTTCTGCCTGATCAACTTCTCTATAGCATCGTGTAGGTGTCTGCACTCTTCCGTATTGTGCCCATAAGTCTCATGGAAGCGGCAGTATTTTCCGGTCCGCTTCTGTTCCTCGGTTGACTCCTTTGGACGTGGTTTTCTGTACTAAAAGGTATTGCAGGTTGATAGATAAATGTTCTCCAAAGACGCATTCAGCGGGGTATACTCGTTGTAGCTTGGAATTCTCGGCTTCCACTTCCCTGCTTCTCTCTTCTTTCCTTGACTTCTTCCTCCGGTATCCTTAGGCTACCCGGGTTTGTTCTGGACATTG
The DNA here is from genome assembly GCA_030737815.1 of Allium fistulosum. NCBI lineage: Eukaryota > Viridiplantae > Streptophyta > Magnoliopsida > Asparagales > Amaryllidaceae > Allium > Allium fistulosum. The sequence goes on along the minus strand of CM060902.1, from coordinate 1,034,515,254 downwards.
ACTTGGACTTTTCCCAAGTTGTCTCTGGACTGCTTCATAGCAATGTTGCTTTTTACGGATTCCTGAACAGGTCCCGGGGCCTTATCTTGCCTTACCCACCTGGCTTCCTCTCTTCTTATGAACTGGTGTGCCTTTGAGAAAAAACGCTCTAGCGTAGTTGGAGGTTTTCCTGCCAGCCAGTCTCCAAACTCGGAATCCGGTTCCACACCTCGCATCACAGCCATTAGAATTGCATGATCATTGGGATTACTGACTTCAATCGCCGCAACATGGAATCTTTGTAAATACTCCTTCAATGACTCCCCAGGATTTTGGATTACACTTGATAGAGACATCACGTCCTTTGGACGAGTAGTGTGTATCCTGAACTGCTCAATAAACTTCTTTTTCAACTCCTCGAAACTGGATACGGACCGCGGAGGAAGTTGGGTGAACCACATAGTAGCGATCCCAGATAGAGTAATTGGAAAGCATCTACACTTGGTTGCATCATTTGCTCTAGCTGAATCCATCATCCACTCGTACCTCATGACATGTTGTCTGGGATCAGTCTTTCCCTCATAAGCAGGGATAGTTGGCATACTAAACTTTCTGGCGTATGCTGCCTGTAGAACAATGTCTGTGAATGGAGTATGACTTCTTGACACTCCCCAATCGTCATTCGATAAGCCTTGATTCTCTTTCATTAATTGCCTGATCATGGCTGTCAGGTCTGGTGTTTGTATAGAAGGTGGAAGGCAGGAGTCTGTTGTACGTGACTGATCATGCTGATGCCTCCTCTGTTGGTGATCTGCCAAATGCACATCTTGAGGTTCGACATCGTTAGCGTTTTGATGGTCTGGGTCTCCAGCCTCCACCTGCACTCTAGCTCCTAAGTTTCCAGCTCCGACTTGGTCACGGTCTCCAGTTGTTCGGACAACAGCACCTGCCCGCGCAGTTTCAGTCTTACGGCGCCTACGCCTAGGAGGTTCATCAGATGAAGTTGAGCTGTCGGATGAGGAGTAAGGAGCGGGATTGCCCCCAGCATTCTGTCGCTGTTGTTGAGTGAATTGTGCCATCACGTTGGCGTTAGCTTGCATCTGCTCTCCTAGTTGTCTCCTTCTTTCCCTGAGTTCTCTCATCAAGTCGTTGAACTCTATTCTGGTGACAACCGGAGTCTGGTCCTGGGCGGTAGTTCCTACACCCGGAATCGCTGGCTGATTGCTAGGTCCTGCTTGTTGCACGCTAGCAGTCTCGTGGGCGTCCACATTATGAGAAGATGACCTGGTACGTGGTCTTGCCATTGTAGAGTTATTGGTATGAACTCTGAGTAGAATCAACGGACGTCCTATCAATGAGTAGGATCTTCTTTGGGGATTTATTCAATCCAGTAGCTTCAAAGCAGATCCTTGAGGTCTGAGAATTCAATTCACAGTGAAAGCACCAAAGTGTTAGCACCAAAATTGGTCACTAACCTCGTTGAGAAAGATTGTGTAGAGATATAAGTGATGAAGATAAATTAAACAAGGAAGAATATGCTAATTTAAATACAGAAAGTAAGAACATCGGATTTATAGTGGTTCGGCGTAATTGCCTACGTTCACTTTGAGGTTAAACTTTATTGCTTTACTTGATGATTGATTACAGATACAATCCGTAGACCAAACACTTGAATACAATTGCTAAGTAAAGAGGATGAGCCTTGAAAGCGGCAGAGTCTCCCCAGTGTTCTCCAAAAAAGGTCATCTTTCACTGTGCCCCTGCCCCTCTATTTATAGACAAAGATGGGTTGGACTTCCCAAGCGGGCTTGGCAGCCGAACACCTTGGCCCAAATGGAGTGGTCGCTATATGCCGAACCAAACAGGCCGAACGGTTGGATGCGGAATCACACTCTCCATGCCGAACAGGGCGCTTGTCGTGTGGGAAGAGTAGGCTGAATAGCCAACGAAGCCGAACGTGCCTTTTGGCCGAACGAAGTATCTGGCCGAACGTGCCTTCTGGCCGAACGAAGCATCTGGCCGAACGTGCCTTCTGGCCGAACGAAGCCCTTAGCCGAACGATGCCTCTGGCCGGACGATGCCTTTGGCCGAACGAAGTATCTGGCCGAACGTGCCTTCTGGCCGAACGAGCCTTCTGGCTGAACGAAGCCCTTAGCCGAACGATGCCTCTGGCCGAACGAAGTGTCTGGCCGACCGTTGCAAATGCCGAGCGCTTGCTAATGCCGAGCGCCCCTGGATGCCGATCACCCTTAGATGCCGAGTACTCCTGGATGACGAGTACTCCTGGATGCCGAGTACGCAGTTACCTGGTCAGATCTCCAGGAAACAGCTGGTAAGTGGGAAGTTGGGTAACGATCCGGCTGAGGGCATGTTGGACCCTAAAGAGAAGACGAGAGCTTCTCACCCTAATCCTTTTACCAGTATGTCCCTTAGGTTTGGTTAGTTGCTTTGTGTTACTTATTTTAGGATAGATATTTAGCTTAGTTTGACATTTTGACCTATCGAACTACAACAAAAATACCCCTATCGCAATTGGAAAAAATCGTTGTAATCAGGCTAAGATAACGGTTTAGAAAAAGGCGAATTTGGCCAAGTCGTAATAGGGTCAGAGTTTTTTCAACTGCCTTTGACCGTTGTAGGAAATTGTTGTAATAAAGTCTTTTACAACTATTTTCACCCATTGTGATAGGTCTTTTACAAATGTTTCTTTTCGTTTTAGTATTTTTTACAACTTTTTTTAGCCAGTAGTTAAAAAAAACGAATTTAATATATATATATATATAAAAAAACAATATTGCAATGTGCACCTATAGATTTAATATCATTTGCAATTGAATCCAACCTTGTACTAATAACAACCAATATTATTTACATTTACTAAAAATAGCATGAAAGATTCACATTTCAAAAGGCCAAAACAATTCATATATTCACGTCATTCATAAAATCTTGGCATAGTTACAAACATCGTAGTTCAAGTCTAAACTAACATAAACAGGTAGTAGAATACAATTATAGTTTTTTGAAACTTGTAATAAACACATAACAAAAATGATACACTTTGCCTATGTTAAATAAATCACATATTTTTGTGGTAATCAAGTTGTTACCAAGTTCGAATAACATATGTTTCAAATTGCTCCTAGCTGCTGCTTCCATCACCAATCCTCCTAATAAGTAAAATTAACCTAAATGAAACGTAACAATAATTTTCTATGTTAGGTTTTATAGGATAATTAAACATTTAAACTAAGAAGAAATGAGATCAATGATAAGTAGACTAACACACAAATTCATTTCACTCATTTCCTTTTATGACTAATAATAAAATCCATTTACAAAATATCTAAATACCCTAATCAAACAATAGTAATCATTATATTTTTTATACATACATCTCTAACTAATTCTACTCAATAATAACCATTACATTAGCTTTTTAAACGTGCATAACAAACTGAGTTTGTAATGAGGCATTGCCTCAGTTTTACCCAACTCTACAAACTACTTATTTAGTAGATTTCCCGTCAGTTTTTTCACGATCAGCTTTTTTATTACAATTTCCAGCATTTGGATTGTTCCCAACCAATCTTGAGCTACAAAAAACTTCAAAGACCAATTTAGTCATGTTTTCTTGAGGAATTTCAGTCAAAAGATACTTATGTAGATTTTAACAGAAGCGCCTTTTCTGTTAGAGGTCATCAATGTTTAGTTATTTCATTAATATGAAATTTCACTAAGCAACCAACAAAATTTATAATATGATCAATATACACATACATACATATATATATTTATGTATGTATGTATGTATACATATACATACATACATATATGTATGTATGTACATATATGTATGTATATCTATTGATTTAAAAGAACTCCATTTATCATTCATAACTAATCCATACTGTTGTATACCATCACAGTTCTGCACTTTGTGTCTACTAATGAGGCTAACACGAAGGATGAATAATTTGTAAAGCTTATTTCACCAAGCTAATTAAAACTATAACCTCTTTAGCTAATCAAACTGTCAGAAGCAATTTAATCTTCTATTGTTTCAAATCTTATATCAAAATTAAGATTTTATCAGAGTTTTTAGAATTGGTTTGAGAAATATATGCAGGGAAGAACAGCCATGTAAGAAAAAAGATGCAATCTAGTGTCAATGTAGAAGCATGCATAGAAGCTAACGCATTTTAACAAATTTTAGCCCAAAAAAGAAAGAAAAAATAAATCTGGACGTGAGATTGAAGAACTTATGTTTCAGATGGCTGGCATTGATCCATAGATCAGTCTGATCAAGAGAGATCAATTAAAATCTAAAAAAATAATTATATATAAGAAAAAAACTTAATTGCAAATTGAAAATAATAATTATTCAGTAAAAAACTGAATAAAAAGATTCAGATTCAATAATGCAGAAGCTATAAACGATGAAGAAAACAAAAAGTGGGTGCTGTGTAAGTTTACAATTTCCACAAGATAAAGAGAAGCATATAATAAACAATGGAAAGGAGCAGACTCATATTTATTCCGAAATATCTTTTTCGGTAGAGTCTCTTTTCTTCTAATTGACGTTTTATTTTATTTTTATTTCATAAACTTATCATTGGAAGGCACATTTAAGGTACTAGGTTTGTTTGGATAACTATAGCTTTGTATCAGTCTTTTAGTATTAAGCTTGAGGTAATATATAAAGTAAATGAAGTTACTTTCAACTTGTAAAATTAATATTTCAAAAAAATGCATTTTGCAGACTCATATTCTTTAAAGGCAGTATTTATAAAGCTTACATATAGAAATCCCTTTTTTTTTATTAATCTCTTACCTATGCGAGTCCATTCTGGACATGGACAACACGCGTATGACGAACATGGACAACAGGCATATGCTGGACATGGAAACTGTGTTCACACGGATAAGCCTACTATTTTGGAGTATCCATGACTCAAAAAAGATTTTACTGTTTTCAAACAAAGGAAATGGAAGAAACATGGCTTATATCTCTATCTCTATCTCTATCTCTACTATTAATAATAAGAATTCAATGAATAGTATTTTAACCGTGTCTTTTTGAAATTCCGAAAATACCCTACATTTATCCACGGAATCTTACCAACGGTTTACAAGCTCCACCCCCAACCCCTCCACGACCACCCATCAACGAAATTCCACTATAAACTTGCGACCAATACCACCAATCAAACTTTTTGAAATAAAAGTGTTTTGACCATCAAAGTTTTTGCACGTACATGCGTTTTATACTAGTGTTTAAGAAAAGAAATGATTTAGGGAATGTTTGCAAATAATAACAATAAAAGCATTTTAAAAAAAGCTTTTCTTCTAGAGCAGTAGAGAAGCCATATTTGATGATACAATGTCAATTGTATAGGAAGTTCACCTAGAAAAAGTGGTAATAAGAGTTACATAACACTGGCAGGGTGCAACTTGTGCATAAGAGAAGAATCAGCAAATGGAAGATAAATCTTATTTATAGAAAAATAGATGTTGCTTACAAGAGCCAAACTAAAGTAACAGTTACATCACTAAGCAAAGAAAAGGAGGTGCAAATGAGACTCTTATAAATATTAAAGATATTATATTATATAACAACATAAATAACTTCATTTATGGATGTTCAAATTAACAAAATATGTGTGCATACAAACATCCGATGAATTTTGTAACAGCGATGAAATGCCTGAGTACGTCAATCCTACAAGAATAAATATCAAAAGCACTACTGACCTTGCCAGTGGCTATATGCTTGAGAAACTGGTCTTCAAATTCATGGCAAAGTTCTAAAGCAATCGCTCTAGTCCCTTCTATGTTTCGCATTTTTCACCAAGTTTTGCCAATTCATACCCTACCACCTGCGACTTACCCTCCAACTTACAAGAGTTTAATAGATAAAAAGGTGTTACTGCAATTGTATGTAAAAAGGCTTGACACAGATATATTATTCACAAACTCCTCATTTTTTGACACAATCTTTAACCAGTAACTATATATTTTATTGCTTTAACCATAATGCCTTTTCCGCAGTACTCTAGCATCATCCTACATATATTTTATTGCATATAAAAGTATTACAGATGTTTATACTTTATAGTTTACACTACGTACCTATTTGCAGCTAGCAATTAGTTTGCAAAAAGGAATAAATACATGATAAAAAACGATTAAATGGTTGGGATTTTCCGATTTAACCCAAAACATCAACTTTCATGGGAATATACGCAGACAATTGATAGATAATAAACTAGTCATCTACATACTTGGCTCGTAATCTTTTAGCTGATATCATTGCACCATACGGTGCAATGCGACTGCCTTATATGTAGCTGATGTAAATATTACCAGCAAATCTTCTCCTTTCTTTGGGTTTCAAGTACCAACCTTAATATATTTTATATGAACTTTGAACTTCTGCTTCCTCATGGGAATATATAGTGACACTACAAAACTGGCTTAGTTTAGTGCAAGCGATGGCTAGTGACGTCTAAAAAAGACTGCCGTCGCCAAACTGCTGCCGATTCCCCCCTCCCTCCCCCCTTCCCGCCTCCAACCACCTCCTGCCGACGCCAACCGCCTCCAGAAGCAGTCGTCGTCCTCCGGTTCTGCTGCTTTTCCTCTACTTTTTCGATTTCTCAATTTCTAGATATAATCTCTAAACTTTAATTTCTGATAATAATTTGGTTATGGGTTTGAATATGTTAGAATAATTGATATTAGATTTTGGTAGTAGTTTATTAGTTGATTTGGGGATAAAATTAAAACCCTTATTTAAAAATTAGTTGATCATGGATTTGAAATTGATGATTATTATGTATTAGTTGATAATAATGGTATGTTAGTTGATTTAGGAAAGTTAACAAGTGGTTTTATTATTTAATTTGTAAATAAAAATCAGGGTTGATTTGAAACTCAAAAATTAGTGTGTAATCGTTGATTAATATGTTTATTGATAAGTGTACATTGTTTGATAATTAAGTGTGAATGAATTATTAAATTTTGAAAGAAGCATAACAACAACAAATATTCTAGTGAAATGGATTTTGTAAAAAATATTAAGCAATGAATATAATAACAACAAATAATTCTACTGAAATCGATTTTGTAATAAAATTAAGAAATGAATATAACAATAACAAATATTCTTCTAAAATTGATTTTATAAAATGTTAAGAAATTAACATAACAAGAACAAATATTGTACTAAAATTGATTTTGTAAAGAAATTTAGAAATGGATATAACAACAATAAATATTCCGCTGAAATCGATTTTGTAAAAAAAATTAAGAAATAAATATAAGAATAGTTGAATGAATTATAAAATACGTTTTAAATTTTCAGATTTAATTAATAAATATTTAAATAGTTGAATGAATTATAAAATAGCTTTTGTAGTTGTTAAAATAGTGATTGTAAAATGTGTTTTAATTTTTTTAATCCCTTAGAGAGTTTTTGGCCCCGTCTGACAAGTGTTGTATATGATCGTTATATGAATATTCGATTTTTAACAGAACGAACATCTATATTAATCTGATACAATATTTATCGGATTTGTCCCTGTATTGGACAAGTTACAAACATAATACAGTAATTACATTTTATAAACCATTTCATTTTAAACGGTTTACAAAATTTCGACAGCACTTTCTTCTCGTTCCTGTGTACATGCATTTGTGTATGATACAGGGAACAGAAGGGAAGTGCTGTCGAAATTTTGTTGAGTCGTTTAATCTGAAATGGTTTATAAAATGTAATTACTTTATTATGTTTGTAATGGAAAGTAGGATGACCGACTATCAAAGTAAAAACCAATGAACTAAAAATTAAAAAATAAAATGAAGTGCTTATTTGAATTTTCCACGATGGTGAAGTGTTTACAATGATGACGTGTTGAAAATTATTCCTACAGTTGAATTGTTTACTTGAACTTTCTAACATATATTTTTAAATCAGGAAAAATGTTCGATTATTTCCTCGACCGTAGTTGGATGTATGAAGTTAGAACTAGTAGGAAATGTTCAATAAATGAACATTTATATAACGGTGTACACGAATTTATTAGATTCGCTAAATCTAATAATCAAAATAATGAAGAAATTCGTTGCCTATATAGTAAGTGCCAACATTTGAAGCATTGAAAACCAGATATAGTTGAAGTACATTTGTATAAATATGGTTTCGTGCCAAATTATTTTTTCTGGGATCGTCATGGAGAACTTGTTGAACCTACACCTAATTTTGTAGTATTAGAGGACGATAATATTATGACGAATCCGATAGAAAATATGGTGGAAGATGCAGCACGATCATTGTTTCCTACCATTCAAGCTAACGATGAAGACGTAAATGTCGAAAAAGAACCGACTGTGGGAGCTAAAAGAATATATGATTTATTGGATTCTGCTAAGAGGCTGTTGTGGGACGGTTGTAAAAGCGGAACCGAACTACCAGTAACCGCCGAATACATTACTATGAAATCAAAATTCAACCTTACAAAAGCTGCATTTACAGCAGTTGTACAAGCTGCAAAACGACACATGCCACCAAATAATCTGATGTGCGATAGTTATTATAAAGTGAAAAAACTGATGTCCACTTTCGGTCTGCCGTACGAAAAGATAGATACATGTGTAAAAGGTTGCATGTTGTATTGAAAAGATGACGTTGACCTTAGAAAATGCAGAATATGTAACGAGGAAAGATACAAACCAAGAAAGAAGAAAGGAAAAGAAATTTCGTACAAGAGAATGCATTATTACCCATTACTCCCAGACTTCAAAGGTTATATGCATCTTCTGCTACGGCATGTCATATGCGATAATACGGTGTGAGAACATTGGAAGAAGGAACATTGATACATCCATCTGACGGAGAAGCTTGGAAACATTTCGATAAGACTTATCCCGCATTTGCTACAGAAAGCCGTAATGTCAGACTCGGTTTATGTACGGATGGATTTTCACCGTTCTCTCAGTTTGGTAGTAAATATTCATCCTGGCCAATTATCGTTACTCCGTATAATTTACCTTCATGGATGTGTATGAAAACACCATATATGTTTCTCACTATTGTCGTCCCTGGCCCTCATGATCCAACACAAGGAATCGATGTTTATTTACAACCATTGATTGAAGAGTTGAAAAAACTGTAGAACGAAGGAGTTGAAACATACGACATTTCGAGAAAGAAATTTCGTATGTTCGCTTCTGTATTATGGACTATTAGTGATTTCCTGTATATAGAATACTTTCTGGTTGGAGTATGGCCGGTCGTCTAGCTTGCCCTATTGGATGGAAGAAACAAGAGCATTTTTTTACGGTATGGGAAGAAAGTTTCTTGGTTTGATTGTCATCGGTGTTTTCTCCATCCCAACCATACTTTTAGAAGAGAGAGAGAAAACTTTATAACTAACAGAGAAGATAATATGCAACCACCAAAGGTTTGGTCAAGCGAAGAATTATATGAAATTGTAAAGGACTATCCAAAGATACATGAAACTGGAGTACAGATTGAAAAACCAGAAAAATCGGACATTCATAATTGGTCCAAATAAAGTATATTTTGGGAGTTACCATATTGAAAAGATCTCTTACTCCGATATAATATTGACGTGATGCATAACAAAAAAAACATGTTTGATATTGTGTTTAATACAATTTTGAATGTCAAGGGGAAAACTAAGGACGATTTGAATTCAAAACTTGATATGGCAAACTATTGTAAACGCCCCGAACTCTATATGAAGCCCAATGATAATAAAAAAACCCAAAGCATGCTATGAGCTAGACAGCAAGCAAGTAAAACTCGTGCTAAAGTGGGTGGAAGAACTAAGATTTTCCGATGGGATATCTTCTTATCTTCGTAGATGTGTTGACTTTAAAAACAGTAAATTGAGTGGGATGAAAAGTCACGATTGTCATATCATGATCGAATATTTAGTACCCGTGGCTTTCAAAGAACTGTTGCCTGTAAAAGTATGGAGTGTTATAACAAAATTAAGTATGTTTATAAATAGCTTTGTTCGACGAAATTAAAAGTAGATCGTATACGTAAACTTGAAGTAGAAATCCCCATACTGCTCTACAAACTGGAAAAAATATTTCCACCAGATTTCTTTAATGTAATGGAGCATTTACCTATTCATCTTCCATCCGAAGCACTTCTTCGAGGTCTTGTGCAATATGGATGGATGTATCCATTTGAGAGATAATATTGAATATCTGCAATATTTATGTCATTTTAAAATTCAAATTTCTATATCTAAATATAAATTAAATTTATTTTGTAATAGGTACTTGAATCATATTAAGAAAAAAGTTGGACAAAAAGCACGAGTTGAGGGTTCGATTTGCAAATCATATCTTGAAGAAGAAGCTTCATTCTTTTTCTCTCATTAATTCAGTGACGTTGTGAACTTATAATTTGTAAGCATTCCTCATAATGATGAAGTCGTTAAACAAGATTCTTGTCAAATAATGTTATCTATTTTTAGACAACATGGCCGACCTGTTGGAAAATGTATGGAAATATAGTTAGACGATAGAGATTACCATGTAACACACACATATGTTCTTCTAAATTGTGCTGAAGTTGCACCATTTGTTAGGTAATAATAAATTCATATATAATTCACTTATATGTACATATTAATTATAAGTTATATTACATATTTGCAGTATCTACGAATCACAGCATCCATCTAGCGATCTCAGTAAAGAATTTGCTAAATGGTTTTCGAACTACGTTTATGATCCAAGAAACTGTGTCATTAATGAAGGTTTACGACATCTTGCGATCGGACCAAAAAAATGTGAAGACTTATCTAATATTCTTCATCAATGGATTTAAGTTCAACATGAAAGATTACGCGGTTGAAAAATTAACATATAACAGCGGTGTATTTGTCAAAGGTGGTGATGATCCAGATGAGCATATAAAATATTTTTACGGTGCCTTAACACAGGTTCTAGAGTTGACATATTATGTAGAACCTGCAGAAAAAGTTTTATTTATTCAAATGCAATTGGTTCAGTAATGTTCCTGGTTCTGGAGTCAATGTGCACAAAGATTATAAGCTTACTGAAATAAAGCATACCTCACATTACTATAAGTATGATCCTTTCGTATTAGCCAAACAAGCATTACAAGTTTATTTTGCTCTGAATCCATCCTTAAAAAGAGATAAAGCAGATTGGTCGGCTGTTTTTAAAACAAAGCCAAGGTTTACGTTTGACGGAAATAATATTCCAGACGAAGCAGCGTATCAAGCGGATCTTGAACCAAATACATAAATTATAATAACTGATGACATTGATTTAGGACCGTTGAATGATGAATCGAATTTTTTAGTAGATGCATTTGAAAGTACCAAAGAAAACGAGATAGAGTACGAGACTGAGTCTGAATCAGAAAACGACGAAGACTGAAAATTCTGAATATTTGCATCGCTTGTTGTATAATGTATTATTCTGAGCTGTATATTATTCTGAGCTATGTATTAATAATGATGAATAATGATGACTATATTATGAGCTATGTACTATTCTGTTTTGAAATTTCTATATATGTATTCATGAGATCTTGTCCCATTTATTATAATGTAGTGGAAGTTTTATGTGATGAAAACTGAAACATGCTTTGTACTAATAAATTTATATCTTTTCATTGTATGATATTATTTGTCTGTGGTAGATATGTTTGGCAGGAGACATAGCCGAAGATCTAAGCCTTCTCCTTCTCTCGGTGCAGGTGCTAGTGGCACGGCACCAGATTTACGCCCACTTGCGGAGGTAGTTCCGAAAAGCGCAGGGTACGTATCAAATTTATTTGAAGTATATTTTTTAAAATTTATTTATAAATATTTAAATTTATACAGGGGCTTTGAGGTGGAGCCTTCGGATTTCATCCTACAAGTTTCCAAGAAGGCATTTATGAGCAGGATGTCAGGCTGTTGGCCTCATTGGGACGACATCCCACCACATATCAAGAACACTATATTGGCTGATGTACTCATAAGTATAAGTTTGTATTTCAGTTGAAAATTAATATAATGTACATAATTCAAATTAATTTCAATATGCAGGTAGCCGTGCATGTAGACCCAGAGGATATGGATATTTTTACCAATCACTGGAACAAGACGATGAGAAAAAATTATAGGGACACTTTGTCTAAGGCTAAAAATATAGGAAAAAAACCCAATTAGATGGGCGTTGATGTGTGGGCTGAGTATCTTCGGCTCTAGGAAACTCCAGAAGTGAAAGTAAGTTATATACTTTTGTATTGTTGTAATAATTTTTTTAAATTTTGTATGTTAGTTGCAGTAATTTAGTTAATCGTGTATCTAAATTTATAGGAATTATCTACCCGGAACCGTGCAAATAGGAATAAAAATCCTGCTTTGCGCCGTGACGGCTCCAAATCCTTCCAAGAACACATGAGAGAGTTGGTAAATTTATAAATTGTGTTTATAAATATCTAAAATGTTGTTTAATTATATTTGTAATATTGTTTATTCATATGTATATATTTTTAGGCGGCGAGGTACAATCGCGAGCCTACAATGGCTGAGGTGTTCACGGCCACGCATGCTATTGAGCAGACGGATGAGGAAGGTAACGTTTCATATAAGTAGACGGACGATAAATCTAGATCCGTAATGGTAAACATGCTTATCCGTAATGACAATGTTTCATATTCCTTTTTTCACATTTTATAAACTTTAAATCAAATATTTATTGTGTCAAACTATTGTTCGTAATTGCAGGAGAGATATGAAGCGGAGCGAGCACGAGTAGCACAGTCCATCGGACGAGCAGAGTTAATGTTTGAGGAGTTAAACCGTATATGTGATGCTATCATTGATCCGCCTTTGCGAAATAGGCAGTACAGTTATGGAAATCAGGAGGTAAACTTCTGCATTTACTAATATATAAATTTACACATGCAAATGAATTTAAACTAAGTGAACAAATTATAAATTGAATATGGAACCTGAATAATTGAAATAAATAAATTGCAACCAATGTATAACAGTTAATTATAAATGTTAGCCGCATAATTAATCAACATTTTTGTTCATTCTGCTTATAATGATCATAAATTATAACTAGATATCAACTTTTTCACAAGAGTTAATGTCCCAGAGGGCTTACAGTAGATCCTAAGTCGAGGAGGAGATTGCTCAAATGAAAAAACAGCTGGAGGAGATAAACGATTGGAGGAAGAGCGCATTGGTGCACCGCTAGACGAGCATATTGCAGCCTACTTGGCACAACATGGGACAATGCCTAGAGAGGGTGGGTCGGACGACGACGATGAGTAGGTATGCTTCTGTTTCTGTCAGATTTTCATCATCACGTTTTGAAGTTATGTGACATTTGTGTATATATTTGATACTTGTTCATTGGTTGTGGTGTTTGATGGGTTAGTGGACATTTGTGTATACATGTGATTGATGGATAGTATTTGTACGTATGGTTAAATTGTTTGATGGATTTTGGAATGTTACGTTTGATTAGTATGATATATTTATATGGTGGTGATGAAATGTTTATGTAAATTTATATGTTGCGTTATATATATGATTATTTGTTATATGTGTGAGTTTATATGATGGATGGAATGGTATTAGTTGTGAAGTTGAATGTATATGTGTTGGAAAGAGATATGAAATTGGTTGTGTGGTTGGATGGATCGAATAGCAGAATTGGTTATGAAATTTTGGCCCAGATTAGCGACGGCTGGCGACGGCCATTTGACCCAGGTTAGTGACGGCTAGTGACGGCAATTTGGTCTAGGTTAGCGACGGCTAGCGGGTGACTTGAGGCGCCATCCCTTTGTTAACTAATTTTCCACGTGTAAAGCAAGGCGTCGCTAACCGTTGTTATTTTGGTGACGCGGTCATCGCTTTACTATGTGGCGGTGGGCTATTTAGCGACGGCCGGCGATGCTTTATTGCCGTCGCTAAAGCTGCCTTGTTTTGTAGTGTGATTATCCTAAGGACTGACACATTTTTGTGTTATTTCATATAAAATTTTAGATACTAATAGTGATGATCCTAGAACGCATGTACATTAGGGGTGGAGAGGGTCATTTTGGTGCGGTTTGAAACCCAAACCGCTTTCGCACCGCGTCAAACGGTTAATCAAAAACACAAACCATTATACTAATCTTTTAACCGATCCAGTTTCGGTTTGGTTTAATATAACATGGTCCGATTTTTATCTGGTCTGGTTTGAACTCATATTAAATATGAAATAAGAGAATTAATTCCATCAGCAATCACTCTACGATGACAACTGTGTGAAGCTTTTACATTTAAAGTTTAAAAACACGCAATGTTATACTAAAATGAAAGATTATTTTTAATTGTATGAATATTTCAATTTGACATTTAGCTACAAGTGAGATTTTTTTAGTTGCTTAACCAATCATCAACTTTAATCAATGTATAATCATATGAGAGAATGATCTGTAAACATCATATTGTTTTCTCTAATAACCATCAAATGCGGGTATGTGTTACTGGGCCAATCCACAGCCCATTTACAAGAATTACATTATCATAAAAATAGCAACCAAGACTGTGTCAGTTTGTATCAATACATTTTGCAATAAAGACTTCATTTCATTTCTCATTTTGCTATATCAATTTCATTACAAAATCTTATATGGTATTAGAGCACAAACTGCTTAATAGCAAAGTGCCTCGCTATATCTTCATCAGAAAATTCTCATCATTTGAGAATTGGCTGCACTATCTTTTCTCATCAGATTTGCATCATCATTTGAGATTCAAGGAAATCACAGCTTTCAAAAGACTGTGTTCAAGATTCTTGAAATATTCAATTTCCTTATCATTTGAATACAGTGCCTTGCCGAGCCAGAGGGTGTCAGTGTTCATCATCCACCATCTGACTAGATGCACCTGAAACCATCAAAGAATCTCAATATCTATCAAATTTACCTGGTTTGCCTCTGCCTGAAAGTGAATCAAAGAGCATTTCATCATTTTCACCTGTCTTTCTTCTACCTAATCCTCTGTTCTTGATTCTTGTTAACAACTGATCTCATCATGGACGAAGAGGATAATGTAGCATCCTCATCTTCAACACCAAGAACTACTCAACCCAATCCAACATCACCCAAGAACTCATGAATTCCATCATTAAACCACAAAGCCGAGTTTTCACCATTCAATTGGAGGAATCAAATTACTTGCTTTGGAAATTTCAGATGGAGACTGCAATCAGAGGATATGGGCTAGAGGATTATGTTCTTGGCACTCTAAGTGTCCCACCAAAATTCACAACAGATCGTGAAGGCAAGTTGGTGAGTAACAAAAATTATATAGCACATCAAAGACAAGATAGCTTAATTAGTTCATGGTTGTTGCCATCTATCAGTGCTAGTCTGTTCCCACAACTGGTTGGATGTAAAACAACACATGAGATATGGCATACAATTGAACAAGTTTTTAGTCACAATCTACTGCAAGAATCATGCAATATAAGAGACAGTTACACAATTTAAAGAAAGACAACCAGAGTATGAGAGAATATCTATCAAAAACAAAAACATTATCTGATCAACTAACCTCTACTGGACATAAAGTGTCTGATATTGAGCAAGTTTTCTCTGTATTGAATGGTCTAGATGAAGACTATGAGGCAGTGGTGGTAGTAATATCTTCTAATGAAGTATTACCATCACTGCAATATATTCATTCTATACTTCTTGCCCATGAAGGCAAACTGGAACAAAAGAAGTCAATTAACTCAAAATATTCTATCAACTATGTTGCCAACAACAAAAACAGAAATCAAGAAAGAAGCTATGGGAATAGAAATCAATCCGATAGTAATCAAAGGGATGCTCAATCTTACAGGTCTAGAGGCAGAGGAGGTAGGTTGAATTACAACAACAGAACAAGATGCCAGATATGTAAAAAATATGGCCACACTGCAAATAGATGCTACTTCAGATTTGATACAAATTTCATTCCAACACAACAAGATAGTAACAGTTCAAGAACTCAGAATCTCAATGCAAATATGGTCAATGCACAGCCAGAGGTCAAGACTGAAAATGCAAGTAATGACATGGCTAAAATTGAAGATATACATGATGACAATTGGTATCCTGACTCTGGAACTACCAACCATGTGACTAGCAATTTAAGTAACTTGAACCTTGGCAATAGAGAATACAAAGGTATACAATTGTTATACTTAGGTAATGGCAAACCTATTCACATCTCTCATACTGGAAATGCAAGTATAAAAAGTGTAAGACAACTTTATTTCAATAATCTATTGAGAGTTCCACTTATTAGAATTTTTCTGATAAGTGTATCTCAGTTTGCAAAAGAATAATGTTTATTTTGAATTCTTCTCAAAATATTATTTTGTAAAAGATATTCTAACAAAAGAAACTCTCTTGCAGGGTAAAGAGTGTAAGGGATTATACAAATTTGATGTTGCAAATTCAAGATATGCTAGATGTAAAGAAAATTGGTGTCATGTTTCTGAAATGAAAATTGATGAAAATTGTATGAAGTTTAATACCTAGCACTGTAAACTGGGTCATCCCAGTATAAAAATTCTGAAGAATGTTGTAAACAATTGTAGTGATATTTCTACTGATAAAATTCCAAAATCTTACACTTGTACATATTGTCAAATGGGTAAAAGTCACAAGCTTTCATTTCCAGATTCAGAGAGTGTATATCATGAACCCCTAGAACTAATTGCAACTGATCTATGGGACCAGCCCCAATAAGTACTGATTATGGTAACAAGTATTACGTTTCATTTATTGATGCATACTATAGACATGTATGGATATTGTTATCCCATTTTCTGGTCAAAACTGGAATATCCGTGATGGGTGCGTTTCCTCCACGATCGAACCAAGAAGAAGCAGCCAGCAAGCGTATTTCACTCATGATTCAAGGGCATAAGGTTCATTCGGCACCAAGAGTAACTACCTCATTCGGCACTACCTCATCCGGCACTCCCATCTATAGAATTTCATTCGGCAGCTCACTGCCAAACCAGCTGCACCTCCATAAACCACCGAATCACATCCCTACCGAACCAATCCCCACTACCGATCCAAGTACCCACCAAACCTACTCACCTGCCATCTACCACCGGTCCAAGGCCTCGCCGAACCAAACAACACCGAACCAACTGCTTCACACCCCTATGCCGAACCAACCTATCACCGGACCACATCCCTACCGAATCCCAACCTTCTCCAAGCACGGCCGAACCAAAGCTTCGCCGAACCGGAACGCTGCCAGGCCAGATTGCTTCAGCCCAGGCCCACCAGCAGCTATATACATCCAAGACCCCTGCCTCCAACCTCACTCTATAAATAGAGGGGCAGGGGTACAACAATGGGGGAGAAGTTTGAGAGCTCAAGCACGGAAGGAACTTTCAAACGCTTTTAGATACTTGTACAAAAGCTTTGTACTTGTAATCTGAGATCTAAAGGAGAAATAACATATAAAGTGGACGTAGGCACGTTCTGGCCGAACCACTATAAATCTGTGTGTCTTTTTACAGTTTAGCCCCTGCTTTTCATATATTTGCATAAGTCATCCAAATCACTAAGAACAACATAAGATCTACTAAATCATACAACTTTGAGGTGTTTGTCCATTTTTTGTGCAAACATTTTTGGTGCTTTCACTGAGAATTGAACTCAAGGATTCTACCGCTTGGAAACTGAATTTGAAAGTCTAAAGATTCAGATTGGGAGAATCATGGCAAGACAATCAAGCAGAAGGCCGAGGCCAGAGCAAAGTCAACAGGAAGGGAGTCAAGAGGCTTCCTCAGGAGCAAACCAAGCTTCAGTCTTCATCACCAGGGATGAGATGGAGGCCATGATGAGAAGACAAGAAGAGATGATCCAGAACTTGCTTCAACAGATTGGGCAACTTGGAGCATGGAACCAAGGCGCAACTGGAGTTCAGAACGGAGCAGGACCATCTGGCGTAGCACCATAGCTAGGGAGCACACGCGCAGAACATGTTGATCCAATCCCGACAAGAGAGACGGGGGCATCCGAACAACCTGGTAACAATAGAAGAATGAATGCTCCGCCAGAGGGGCATACACCTGAAAGCTCCCGCGGACTTAGGGGGCAGGTCGAAGGCAGTGAACGAGGACTACAACTTGGAGATAGTGACAGACTGGCAGAGATGGTCAGACGGGCCATGAGAGGCGGACTAGTAAATAGGGACCTGGAGGATGTGAATAGGAGTCCTTTTACCACAACAATCAGGCGAGCTAGGAACCCACCAGATTTTAAGCTACCATCATTGGATATGTATAATGGAAGGACAGACCCCACGGTTCATCTGACAAAATATATAAGGCATATGGAAGTGCTGGGGGCATCAGAGGAGGTTATGGCCCGGTGCTTTCCATTGTACTTGGCAGATATTGCGGCGTTGTGGTTCAGACAACTGGAAAGCGGCTCCATAGGAACGTGGGCAGATTTAACTGAGAGATTCATGAGGCAATTCAGGGTTCATATTGCAAGACCCAAGAATGTGATGACTTTGGCAACCTTGAAGCAGAAAACTGGAGAGACTTTGAGGAGTTTTCTAACACGATTTAATGCGGCAGCAGCATCAGTGGATCGACCAGATCCATCTATGGTCATGATGGCGGCTGTATCTGGAATAGCTGATAGTACGGAGTTCAAGAATTCATTAACTAAAGATCCGCCTATGAATCTGGGAGAGTTCTATCATGAGGCTGAAAAGTTTCTGCGTTTGGAAGATGCTAGTGCAGAAAGAGAGGAAGAAGTTGACGTTTACGCAATCAAGAGCGGAAACCCACCTGGAAGGGGTGCGGAGACTGGTAAAGGAAAGAGAAAGGCTGAGGATAATGATGACAGGTCAAAGCGGCCACGGAAAGAGTCGCGATTCACCACTTACTCCGAGCTGAATGAGAGTTTGGAGCGAATCTATCAAGATACAAGAGAGCAAGTTCCCTACCGTAGGCCAATGCGAAGGGATCCGACTATTAACGAAAGGAAATCAGACAGATACTGCTTGTTCCACGACCTGAATGGTCATCATACCAACGATTGCAGGCATCTGAAAGATGAGGTGGAGGGGCATATTCGGAATGGTTTGCTATCACAATATGTGAGAAGGAGGGCCACAACGGTGGGACAAGAACGACCACCGCCCGCACCAACTGAAGACGAAGACGGCTCAGGATCGAGACGTCATCTTATTATCCGTTGATCGAGATAACGACGAACGAGCAGCAAACTCCACACTGATACGGTTAAGTTGTTTACACATGTACAGGACCGCGAACGATCCTCAGGCATGCTCTGATACAACTATAAACCACATCGATATAGGCGTTTGCACTCCGACGTCACTGCTTTGCTTTTGTTCTTTATTTCTTAAATTTGGATTTGACTTTGCTGAACATTTCTATTTTAAATTTCATCAGTTGAATGGATATTTGGTTTTGATAATTCTAAAATGGCTAAGCTACTTACACATGTACGGGATCGCGAACGATCCCTAGGCATGCTCCGAGATAGTGATAAACCGCCACAACAGACAATCCAGAAACTCACCCGAACGTGAATCTGGTTTGGATGGTATTAAGTCCCCCCCGGGCACACATCAACTCGCCTCGAACGGCACCCCGACCGCGAACGGTCACAACTCGCCTCGAACGGCACCCCGACCGCGAACGGTCACAATTCGCCGCGAACGGCACCCGACCTCGAACGGTCACAACTCGCCTCGAACGGCACCCGACTTCGAACAGTCACAAACTCGCCTCGAACGGCACAACTCATCTCGCCACAAGTGGCTCGATCGCGAACGGTCGCCATTTGAGGTCCACCCCCTGACCGCCAACAGTCGCACCTTACCACGAATGGCTCGATCTCGAACGATCGTCATTCGAAGTAAGGCGCTTGACCGCGAACGGTCACATTTCACCCCAAGTGGCTTGATCACGAACGGTCGCCATTCGAGGTCCGCCTTCTGACCGGGCTTGGTCGCACTTTACCTCGAATGACTCGACCCCGAACGGTCGTCATTTGAAGTAAAGCGCTAGACCGTGAACGATCACATTCCACCACAAATGACTCGATCTCGAACGATCGTCGCATGGATTTAGACGCTTGACCGCGAACGGTCGCACTTCACCTCAAATGACTCGATCGCGAACGGTCGTCATTTGAAGTTAGGCGCTTGACCACGAACGGCCGCGCTTCATCCCAAGTAGCTCGATCCCGAACGGTCGTCATTTGGGGCCATATAAAACTATCAAGCTCTTTACAGGTTGTTGACAGGTTACGAACATCCAGCTTATGGCATTACAAAACACGTCTTCCTACCGCAAGTCATGTTTTGGGGGGCAAAGTGTTATCCCATTTTCTGGTCAAAACTGGAATATCAGTGATGGGTGCGTTTCCTCCACGATCGAACCAAGAAGAAGCAGCCAGCAAGCGTATTTCACTCATGATTCAAGGGCATAAGGTTCATTCGGCACCAAGAGTAACTACCTCATTCGGCACTACCTCATCCGGCACTCCCATCTATAGAATTTCATTCGGCAGCTCACTGCCAAACCAGCTGCACCTCCATAAACCACCGAATCACATCCCTACTGAACCAATCCCCACTACCGATCCAAGTACCCACCAAACCTACTCACCTGCCATCTACCACCGGTCCAAGGCCTCGCCGAACCAAACAACACCGAACCAACTGCTTCACACCCCTATGCCGAACCAACCTATCACCGGACCACATCCCTACCGAATCCCAACCTTCTCCAAGCACGGCCGAACCAAAGCTTCGCCGAACCGGAACGCTGCCAGGCCAGATTACTTCAGCCCAGGCCCACCAGCAGCTATATACATCCAAGACCCCTGCCCCCAACCTCACTCTATAAATAGAGGGGCAGGGGTACAACAATGGGGGAGAAGTTTGAGAGCTCAAGCACGGAAGGAACTTTCAAACGCTTTTAGATACTTGTACAAAAGCTTTGTACTTGTAATCTGAGATCTAAAGGAGAAATAACATATAAAGTGGACGTAGGCACGTTCTGGCCGAACCACTATAAATCTGTGTGTCTTTTTACAGTTTAGCCCCTGCTTTTCATATATTTGCATAAGTCATCCAAATCACTAAGAACAACATAAGATCTACTAAATCATACAACTTTGAGGTGTTAGTCCATTTTTTGTGCAAACAGATATACTTTCTAAAGTCAAAGTCTGAAACTAACAATGCAGTGATGCAGTTTATAGCTAATGCAGAAAGACAAATAGGTTGTCAGGTGAAAGTTATTCAAACAGATGGTGGACAAGAGTTTCTGCCACTAAAAGACTATTTTCAGAAGAAGGGCATCACTCAGAGGACAACCTGTCCCTACACTTCAGAACAAAATGGTCTTATAGAAAAAAAACATAGACACATTGTAGAAACTAGTTTGACTTTATTAGCACAAGCATCACTACCACTGAAATTTTGGCTTGATGCCTTTTCTACAGCAGTCTATTTGATTAATAGACCGCCCACAAAGGTTTTGAAATACAAAAGTCCAATAGAAATACTAACTAACGTTAAACCAGATTATCAAAATATAAAGGTGTTGAATGTTTAAGTTTTCCTTATTTAAGACCATACAACACACACAAATTAGAATTCAGATCTCATCCATGTACATTTCTAGGATATGCATCAAATCAAAAAGCATTCAAGTGTCTTGACAACAAAGGAAAAGTGAAACGATCCGCATTTTTGGATCTTCGAATTGGAATATTTAATTTATTTAAATATTCGAAATTGAATTTAAATTATAATAAGATATATGTTTTAAATTTATACTTGATTTTTGATGACGTCATTTTTATTTAATTTATAGAATTTTTCCATAATTTTTAATTTAAAAAAAATAAAAATATTTTCGTTTGGCGCGTTCTGCGTCAAACGTCGGTACTTTTGAAATTTAACGGAATAAGTTAATCTGTCTATTTTATTACTGCTTTGTGATCGTCTTACGCTGTAAAGCGTGATTGTATTTTTATTTCGGTCGTTTGCCGTCCATACGCGAACGAACGGAGCAGAGTGTAGCGTCGTCCCCTAAAGCTTTTAAAATAAAATTTAAATCAAATCAGATAATTTTCTTCTTCATTCGTTCAGATCTTGTATGTCCTTTGCTAGGAGCATCTCCAACAAAGGATAGGATCTCAGATAATCCGAGATCTGCACCCAAAAATCACTCCAACAAAGGTTGAGAAATTCGTATAGTGTGGAAATGGGGGGCAATGATGTGAAGATTCCGGATCTATTGAGGCGCTTGTTAAACAGACGCCTGGAAACCAGACGCTTGTTGAACAGGCGTCTAGTTTCCAGGCGCCTGTTTAACGGACAAAGAAGTCAACAGAAAGTCACAGGCGCCTGTTCAACAGGCTCCTGGTCTTCAGGCGCATGTTGAACAGACGTTTGGGCCTCCAACATTTTGAAGTGTGGAAAATCCAATTTCCACACTCCAAACTGTTGGAGATGCTCTAAGAAATAAAGGCACAGCATACTTTCCACTTCTAAATTCATTAATCAAATTACTCTCTCCACATTCACTTTTAGCCAATGTGTTGAACACGAAAGTTGTAGAGTGCAGTGCTGGCTACAGTTTTCATTCTTGTTGCACCCGAAATAGTCGACTGTAGACTAAGTTATGTGGGGAGAAGGAGCCATGTGTGTACTATGAGCATGAAAAGATGTATGAGTTGACGCCAGTGTTGTGTTTTGTTTGCGTGCATTTGTGCCTGTATATGATAGTGGGCTTGTACGGCATGAGAGGGTTGCATCAATTGCATGAGGTAGTGGAATGAAGGGCCGTGTATATTATGTACAGTAAGAAAAGAAGAAAGGATGAAGTGCAGGCGCGTGAGCAAGTGGTGAGGGCAGGGGTGAAACGTGAAGGGGGGGAGTGGGGGGAGTATGTGCAGGTGGGATGGAAATATACATGAAGTAGAACGCATGCATGGGACAAGGAGGAAATGAGATGAGTACTACTGTTGTTGGAAAATGATTTTGCACTAAAGTCTGAAACATTGTGGTCTTTTGCATGGGTGGAGGCTTTTGGGTTTGAACTTTGAAGTGTCGTAATTTGGATGTGCGTTTTAAATGATGGCTTACAAATGTTGGTTTAGGTGAGAACATTTATTTATTTTGATTATTAATATATTGATAAATGTTGTGTGCGTGTAAAGTAAAAAAAAAGTGATAACTCTGTCGGTTGAAATCCATTTAACCCATGGATTTTTGCGTTGCGCTCGTGTCCGCGAGTACAACGTTGTAGTGTGATTTATGGCTAGGTTTGGAATGGTTAAAAATTATGACGTACGGGAACAGACAAGATTTAAAACATGTTACTTAAAATAATAACGTCGTTTAATTTTATATACCTTAAATATTGATGTTTATTCGACCAAATAAATTACTGTTGGGTTAAATTTGATCGAATATGGTAACTGGACATTGGTTTAGTGGAATAAAACACCGTTCCGCTAATTAAATAAATTAGCAGAATAAAACTCTGTTCTGCTGTCCTACGGACTTGGACATTTGTTAGCGGAAGCAAATCACTGTTCCGCTAATTAAATTAATTGGACCCTGTTTAGCAGAATAAATCATCGTTTTGCTATTATTAATTGGACAAGTTAATCTGGGCATTTATTTAGCAAAAAATAAACCCCATTCGGGTATTACATTAGTGTGGGCACCTAATTACATTCCAATTGGTTAGTATTGGATAAGTGTTGTATTCACAATTGCTTGTTAATTGTAGATTTTATTTATATATATGATGTTATGTAAATACCTGGATTATAACTTGGATGGATAATGTAATTAAGGTTGACTCGATTAAATCCCATTGAGTGGCTAAGCCTTTTTCCCAAAGTTGATTTTTTTTAAAAAAATTAAAGTTATTGAAAGAATAATTGTTATTTATTAACAAGGGTATTAAAGATAATTATTATTTGTTTCAAAAAGAAATTAATAATTGTTTTAGTAATGATTTTAAGATAATTATTTTATTAATATTATTCTTTAAAAGTTATTTAAGAATATTTAGTTATGGTTTAAAGTTATGAAATTATTATTTAAAATGTTTTAAATTATATTTTTATTTAAGTTATTTAATGGGGTTAGTTAATTATTTTATTAAAAAAATTAAAGTTATTGTTTGAATAAGGTTTAAAGTTAACTAAACGAAGAAGATTTAATGTAACAACTTGGTTGCTTGAGAGTGTTCTAAGTGAACGATTGTTATCAAAGTAACTTTATTAAATAAAGTTTATTTTAAACAATGATGTTATATAAAAAGAATTTATAAAAGAAGTTTTATAAATTGGAAAAGGGACTTGGAAATTGAAAGAGTTATAAATGGTTTGAATAGTATAAAAGGAGTTTGGTTTGGAATAATTTTAAAAAAGAGGTTTATAAATGGTTTAATGATCTGGAAGTGAAGTTTACAAATAGTTGAGATTTGTAAAAGAATATTTTCCTAATTTAACTGTAAAGTTATATAGAAAATTTATAAGTATTATTTTGAGATAATTATTAAATAAAAGTTTCAAAAAGAAATAGTATACTTTCACGACAAAGTTTGGAGGCAGAGAGTGCTCATAGTTAAGTTGGATTTCTCCGGGATAGTGACGTAAAATCTTGAGCTGCGAATCCATGGTTGATACTGCGTAGCGCTTTTCACACTTATTTTAAAGTTTTCAAGTATTTTGAAAGGACTGGTTTGTGAATATACTTATCCGGTGAGATAAGTATATACTGTTTGATAAAGAGATTTAATTTAATTGAAAATTCAAATTAAATTAAGGCTTAGTGATTTCAGTGGGAAATGAAATCTTTGATTGAATGATGGTTTATTTGATAGTTAAATAACCGACTATCAAATCTGGACCAAAATTATAACTTTGGAAATATCTAGAAGAAGCATGGGATTATATGGTACAATTATCGTTCGAGGTGCTATACTGTACGTGTAAACTCGTTTCGTTCTTCTAGGATGTTTTAAGGAAATCCATCCACTAACGGTTAGGAGGTGATCTCCGATCTTATCTTCATCTGTGTATTTCCTAAAGAATCGGGGTTGAGTTTACCAGGAAATAGCGAACGTTGTTTCGGAGAGACCGGGAACGGATTTGTGATCCGAAAACCACTTCGATCCAACGAGTACATTTTCGTAATGAAGACAAGAGCATGAAGTCGAAGATGGAGCAGTGAAGTGCAAGGGCTAATCGCTACTAATCCCGAGGGTGATTCCAAAATGGATGTAGTAGGAATAGTGCCTTCGGTTCCGTTCGGACCGGGAATGGACTTGTATGGATGAATGCTATCAGTACATTGTCATTGGAGGACAATGATAATTCTAAGTGAATATTTATAAAAAAGGTAACGCTTAGCCTCGAGCCTCATCAACCGGGAATGACTGAAAATCAGGGGAGATGCAGCAAGGCTAAGTGGGTCGCACCCAAGTAGAGTAAGGTTACCCCTATCTAGAGTCCCTTTTTATTATTCGGCTATGTGGTGCGGTTGCTGATCTCAATCACGGGGTAATCTTATTCGGGCTATCCAGTTTAAGGAGTAGTCCGGTCTTTTGTTGCAGGAGACCTCGGAGTGGTCCTCGTTACGGTGTTTATAGACAGGTACCGTGACAGGTGCTACCCCAGTGCCTCGTCATTCAGATGGAATCCATTCTCCAATACGTGTCTTTACGGTTTTGATTGTAGAGCCTAGTATTGCTGGAATTTAATTAATGTAACAATTTCAGCTATTTGAATAAGTATTTGTACTTGGGCATTATTATAATATTAGATGATTTTGATATAAAACGTTTTGGTTATCGTAAGGTAAAAACCCGTCGTGTTTATGTGTGGCGTGGTCTTACGAGATACCTTGGTTTTTCAAAGGATTTTGATAACTTTAATAATTCAAATTGAGTGTATTTTTATCACGCTGGTTTTACCAGACTGACCCGGGCGTGGTTTTTCCTATATGCTCGGATTAGACCGAGCATATTTCCAGGTTTATCTGGAAGGATTGGAGCTTCGGGAGAGGAGCTCGAGGCCCAGAGTCGTATTCACGTAGATGATATATATTCCGTTGCATTTAGTTTTGTTTATCAGCAATTGTAAGGACGGGGTGATATAACTATCCGTGTTGTATGGGTTAGTGTACTCCGATTGTTATATGTTATGTAAATATTATAGTTTTTGTTTAATGAAAATATTTGTTCTATATTATAGATTATTCATTTCCACTGTGAGATTATGTGTTCTATTTTCTTTCAATCTTCTTTCTGCTTTCTTTTCCTTACTGTCTGCTTTTTGTTCAATTAGGATGTGACAAGTGTGGTAAAGTGTCCATTCGAACTGTACAGAAAAGTGGGTCGTGACAAAAAGTATACATATCAAGACATGTAATCTTTAATGAACAAGAATTTCCTTTCAGCAATGCATCAATCAAGACAACTCAAAAGATATACAACTCTAGATACTCATTACCTCCAATAACTCTCTTCTCTAAAGAGATTGCTCCAACTCAAAATGCTGGCAATCTGGAAAGAGATGCTTTCAGCCCTCATCCTTCCATGTCTACAAGTGAACCAAGTCAAGAACAAAATAATGTGCTTGAAAGCCCAAGTGATACATCTCGATCAAGCACCAATCAGTAACCTGACTCATGTCAAATATGTTGGAACTGGGCCAGCCCGCAGCGGTGATGGTGGGTGTATTTCAAATTTTTTTTATCCTATTGGATCTTTATTGGGCCTATGAAGTCTAATTCATTTAGAACAATTCTAATTTTTTTAAAATAAAATCATGTATTTTATTTAAATTTAAGTATTTTGTAATTAAATTTAATTGAATGATTTAATTTATATATATACATGTATCATATACATATACATATGCGTGTGCATATGTAACATAATAATCCGTGAAGGGTATAACATGCCCGTATATAGATGTTGGGATTTACATCGCAATGGACACATTAGCTCATTTCGTATGTATTGTATGTTGTCTAAATATGTGCATAAATCTATAATGCAAAGTATATTTATATAAATATGTATACATATATTTAAAATATATTTTATAACTAAAAGTCTCAAAATAATATATATATATATATATAATTCAAAACATTTGTATAAATATATATACACAATTAAACATATAAAATTATACATATACATATATATATATAATAATTAAAATTATATATATAAGGTTAAATAAAATGTATATATATGAATAATTAATTACATTCAAATACTTAAAATATAAATATATATATTTTAAAATTATTTCCAGATCGAAATTAGGATAACAAACATAAAATAATAATTTTATAATATTATCATTATATATACGAGTATATATGCACGCCCAGGTGGGCCTGCATCTAATCACAATGTCTTGTTGCTAGATTACTTGCTCCGTCCTTTTTAGTGCTCCTTGGTTAGTAGTCTCTCATATATCATTTACGTTGTATTTTTTTCTTTTTTAAATTCACATTTTGTTGAATATACTCATTAATATTTTTGTTAAATTTATGATTGTGAAAAGAATACACGTTAGATAATTAAAAAAATTCAAAGTTTGAATCAAAGATGTTTTTACTTTAACCTATGATACCATAATTTGCATAAGGTTAGGAAGTTAAATTTTATTTGCCTGGCTAATTCTTCCTCAAGAAAATGGAACTCCAACGCTGTTCAAAATGAATTTTATTTTCCTATGAGTTTGTTTTTTCATCTTGGAACGTGCTGTGGCTTTGCTACTAACTATTGAAAATTATTGTTGGCATCTTTGGTAGGTTTTATACTCCTTTTAACATTACTTATCACATAATTTAAGCATTTAGCTCATTAGTTTGTTTAATTTTCGTACCCAGGTTTTATACTCCTTTTAACATTACTTATCACATAATTTAAGCATATAGCTAGTTCTCTATGTAGCTTTTTAATTTGAAGTGTAGTGGTAGTATGCGATGATGCTCATCTTTTAACGTGGGATATAAGTACATTAATATCTCAAAAATAAATGTCTTATTGACATCAAAATGATTTGTACTTTGCCAGATAAGTTTGGAACCACTATATTACTCGAAAATAGAAATGATACAAATTCTTAACAAATACGACATGCATGCCAAAGTACACAGTCTCACCAACTTAATGAAACAAAACCACAAATTCAGCGTACCAACAGTACAGTAAGAATCAACATCCAAAGAATAGAATAATAATATCTGTACATACATATGTTTAATACTTCCAAAGTCCAAACCTATATTACATATTTACATGTATGTTGGAGAAAAACTAAAATTTGATGAGTTCAATATAGTTGTCCTTGATTACAGATTTTTCAGGTAGAAAAGAAAGGATCATCTATCCAATCCGCATATATGCTGCTTATCCTTTTAACCCCTTTGAACTTAACCCATCCTCTGACTTTCAGTTTTCTATTCGTACTTCTATTCGTCCCCATCTCCGTAGTTGTAGTCGGCAAGTGATGAGTTTTAGAAGGAGCAGCAGCAGCCGCTGCCATCGCCATTGTTCCACTTCAAACCAAGTTCAAACCCTACCAACTGTCGACCCACCACTTCAAACATTCATTCCCCTGTCAGCAAGCACCCTCCTCTGCTCATATAACATTTCCCACAATCAATAACTTCACTACTGAAACATCCTTGCTCTGTTCAACATCCAACCTTACTGTCACTTCAATTCAGCAAGCATCACCAATTTCATCCCACTGCCTTGCCTGCAATCCCCCACTGCTACCAGCAAGACATTCCACTGTGTCATTTTCTATGTACATCACTGTCACCAAAGCCATCAAGCACCACATCAGCATCGACCACCTAAGCAACTCAGCAACTCGAACCACCTCAACTTCACTGCCAACTTCACTATTAACTACTACAGTTGCTGCTACCTTCAAACCCAAACTACTGCATCACCAAACAAATACAATAATATTCAGTTTAGTATTCAAAGAAGAAAGAAAAATTAACTGACATAAATCATTGTTTTTGCTTAATTATATGATTGTACAGGGGTATGGGCAGTTTCAACTTGATTTCTTTCTTTAAAATCTGAAACAAAGATCTCAAGTCACATGAAAATGCCATGAAATTATAGTTTCTCGAAACCACATGTTTTGCTTTATCTGTTTTGCTTTATCTGATGCCCTAATAACAATTATTAAGAGCAGAAACTGGTCTTTTGTGCTACTGGCTGACCCCTCATCTGCACAGTCGCTGGTCTCGTTGTATTTGCAGCTGGTTGACTTGCCATGCTATACCCAAAAGTGACAAAACATTATAATAGATTAATAATAGAGTTATTAAAAACATTAACATCGACTTGTCATCACAATGAAATACAGTTAGAGTTTTAGAAGAAACGGACATTAGCAGATTTGTTATGTACTCTTCTTTTAAGCTTCATGGCACTAATTAATTCAAGTAGAAGTGTAGAACACCCAATCCTATCATTTTTTATTTATATTTGTTTTTTCAGTAATAGAAGTAGTCATAAAAGAAGCTGTACCGTTTCTTAATCTCAGCGGTCATTGTCATGAAAGCCTCTTCAACATTGGCAGAGCTTTTGGCACTGGTCTCCAAGAAAGGGATACCAATCTCATCTGCAAATTGTTTACTTGCACTGCAAATTGGTTTTTGAGAGACTTTGATTCCCAGAATCAAGTTCTTCAGTTAGTTCTTTCATAATTTGAACTTTTTGGAGGTCAGCTTTCATTACAGCAGCTAGGCTATCTACATGTTAATCAGATATGGAGCAAGATCTATTCAGCCTGAACCAAGCAGCAGTACAAACAGAATTGGTATACTTTCCAAAGTATTAGGTGACCTAAATAGGCTTGACCATATAAAGTTACCTTTTTCTAATTTTTAGAGTATTTTTACGTGTTTGATAAGCATGTACTGTAAATATGCATATTCAAATGATTGTTTTTAATCATAGTGCATTCTGCATCTTTCTTTCTCAAAATGATACCCACGTAATCACATTCCGATACCATTAGCAATAATCTTGTAATGAAAAATGTGTAGATAATAAAAGAAAATAGAAGTAATACCTTATCCCTGCTAGTACACAAAGTCGGCCCTTCGTTGTACATATTCCATTATAACGGCCAAGGAAGTTGGCGGTAGGCAAACCTGGAAAGAAATCGATATCAATTATGAAAAGCAGACAAACATTATTTGCTATAAGTAATGGAATAAAAGACGCGTACCGCAATGGTTGATGACATGTCTAGAATTTGTCCATTGCATATACTATAGATATAAAAGACACAGAAAATCCTAGAAGTTGTAGAAATGTTTTAACGAAATTTCTTTATTCCATATATATATTATAGATTCACCTGTAGATAGCGTAAAAGAAGAGGTAAATATAGTGAGGATGTACCTTGGAAAATTGATGCTGTATGTAGATGAAGATCAAATTTAGTACCTTTATTCCTAGCCAGTCAGTAGAACATCTTTGTAGACAACATTTTTAGTGAAAGTTCCGCTTCGTCCAACAATATGTCCCTTTTCTACCAACACCTTGGTATTAGCACTTGAAACTCCTCGTGAAAGTGCCACATATAGTTGTCCATGACCAAATACATGCTCAGGTAGAAAAATACCGGTATTTTTTATCGTTTGCCCTTGTGCCTTGTTTATAGTGAAGGCAAAACACAAACGAATTGGAAATTGTTTCCGTATTAACACAAATGGTAAATTCAAATTTTCAGGTGGCTTTAGTGGGATTCTTGGAATGAAAACTCTAGTACCAACATAATGTCCGGTGATGATTTCAGCATCAATGCAATTCTTATTGAGTTGTTACATATAAGCCTTGTTCCATTGCATAATCCAATTTTCGGATTCAAATTTCTTAACAACATTATCGGTGCTCCAAGCTTCAATTTCAAACAATGTGGAGGTAGCCCGCCAGGAGTGATTGAGTTCAGAAATTCTTATTGGTATAAATTGTGAGCATCGTCTACCGCATTATATGAATAGTAAATGATTTCATTTCCAGGAAATATATTGAGTACATGTTCATTGAGCTTGTCGACATATTCATTTAGTGGTGTAATTAATGCTCTATTAACTATGTACTCTTTATCGAATGCATTTTTTGATAAGTTGGGAAAATTTGTATCTATCAACTTTGTCAGTGGATTAACATCATTTTTTGATGTTATGACCATATTTGTTGGTAGTTGAATCATTTCTTCATTGGTTGAAGGTTCGGTGCCATCTCCAATTTGAATTAGAAATTTTGAATATGTGATATCATTTGCCGCTCGCATGTTTTTCTTTAAATGCAAAATTTTAAATTTTTCCCATAAAAGTGATTTAATGATGCATGCATTAATCGCTTCATTTCTTGTAGCTTTAGGCACAACTGGCAATACTTGTCGAAAATCTCCTCCCATAATAAGGATTTTACCTCCAAATGGTTCATCTACATCCATTATATCTCTCATAGTTCTATCAAATGCCTCAAAAGCATAACGATGTACCATTGTAGCTTCATCCCACATAAGAACAGTTGATTGTTTTAAAAGTTTTGCTAATTTTGACTGTTTGCTTATTGAGCATGTTGATGTCGCTTTTGGTAGTAATGGAAGTTTAAATCTTGAATGTGCAGTTCTTCCACCAGGTAGTATAGTTGCAGCGATACCAGATGTAGCTGTTGCAATTGCAATACCACCATCTTTTCTAACCGTTGACAGAATAGCACGATATAAATATGTTTTCCCGTCCCTCCAGGACCATCTATAAAAAACAAACATTTTTCTTTTTTTACAATTGCATTCATAATTGTATTGTAGGCCTTCAATTGTTCCTCGTTCAATTTTTCAATAGCTAGTAAATCATCCTCGGAAATAGGAATCGCTAACTCTTCTTCTATTAACTCTGAAATTTTATCACATTCATCACAATCATATGTTCTTGAGATATTTGGAAAATCATAATCTGTTGTGCTTTTATTGTGTTGGAGAAGTAACATGTCTAAATCTTTCAAAAGATGATTTGTTAGAAGCGTTTGGTTAGTAATTCTTGAATTTCGGTAATCTTCTACCATATGATCGAAAAACTCATCCCATAACCTTCGCACACTTGATGGATTGCAAAAAACCAAGATAGTAACAAATAATGCTCTTAAAGAAACTGGCATCTTTGTAATTGAGGCTTCAGTCAAACATTCTTTAATGCTATCATCGTTTTCTAAAAGCCCTCTTTTCTCAGCAGCTTCTTTAAATGTTCGACTTCTAACTTCGTCGATTGTAAGTAAATCAGTAAAAGAAGTCGGTCCTCTAATATGATTCAAAAGTATTCTCAAGAAAAAACGTTCTCCTTCCGTAGGTAGGACTGTGTATATTCTACCAATCACCCTTACATTAGATACTCTTCTTTTCCATTTTTTTCCATTTTCAATCCAACAATAGTGCTCTGGAAATTCACGATATAAAAGTTGCCTTGCTTGTTCATCAATTGAATTTGTATAGAAAAACTCTATCAGCATTGTGTGTAGGTTGCTTTCATCCGCCAAAACTTCATTGATGGTTTGATCATTGGAAAACATAACACTTTGTTTATTTGGAAGATGTATTTGAAGACGTTCAACTGATGGATATATCTTGCTAAGAGAGAACCTAAAAATCTTCCATAATGCTTCTGGAGCAGAAATCCACCTTGCATCTATAAATTGTTGTATCTCATCATAGTTAGGTCCAGGTCGAACTTGCATTGAAACGCGGTCTCGACCTTTGTAGACATACATGTAAAGATATTTAACGCTTTTTATACTACTACATATCTCTACATTAATGTGACAGTTATATTTGCGTAGTAACCAAGGATTGTAAGATACAACCCATCTGTTATCTACCATCAACTTTTCATTTCTATCAATAGGAATAGATTTTCCAGTATCACGTCTTCTGTAAATTGGGTATGAATCTGTGCCTTGAATAGTCACATTTGAAAATTGTTTTGGGTACTCTCTTTTGCAACTACCATTTTTCATGAAAGGACAATTTCTATTTTGAGTACCACATGGTCCATGAATCATCCACTTCATTACTGCCACATGTAATTCTGATTCTTCGTTAGAATCGGGTATTTCTGCTCTAACAATTTCATCATATTCATCTGGGTTAGTCAATTTGTCTTCACCTTCGAAGATAATTAGCATATGAACATGTGGTAAACCTCTTTTTTGAAATTCAATTACATGGACAGGGCAGCTACTTTTCCAAGTGCTCCTTCAGTAAAAATATCTTTTTTTAATTCCTCGTATTTTGCACGAAATATTCTTGTCATCAAATCTGGTCTGTCTTGAGGGTCTTGACCGGGTAGCAATTCGCTAACAATTTCATCCCAAAGTGGATTGCATGTCATTGTAATGAATAAATCGGGTTTGCCATACTTATTTACTAAAGCCATTGCATCTTGATATCGTTGATACATATCACGTGGACAACCAATATAAGAAGAAGGTAGTATTGTTCGTGTTCCAACATTACCTAAATAAGAGAATTTTTTAAAAACTTCATAAATATGAAATTTAATTACGTAAAGGTATAAAAATGTACTTAATATAAGAGCGGGTTTTCAAATTCACAAACTACGCACTTGCATCATTTTCCCCAGCGTTTAAAGCATCTTGTAATCCTTGATACATTTCAGCTCTGATGGTTTTTTGATTACTCCTATACCATCTTAGCCTGCCGGTATCTATCTTAACATAGTTATCAACCACGTATTGTTGAAACAATCGTCCACCTCGAAGAAAAAGTGATTTATCATTTTCTCGAATCTAGAAAAGAACATTACATATTGATGAATATTAAGAAGTAAAAAGTATAAATATATAAAATGTGTTATATATTAAATTGTATATACCTGTAGAATATTAGCATAATACTAACGACATGAAAATTTATTGCCATTTTCATCCTGACTATTTATATCCCATCCGTAACTTCCATATGGTAATAAAAGTGGGTATTGCAATGGATCATAATAACCAGCTGTTTCAGGAACAGTTATGAGTTGTCCATAGTTTGTCTCAACTACAATATCTCTTTCATGGATTTCTTCATTTTCAGCTCCTTCTACCCAAATTCCAGCAACTTGTGAAGAAGTTGGGAGAGTATATTGTTTTTGATTTGAAGATTGTTCTTTTATGACCAATTTACAATGTTGGATATTTGGTTTTTGTCCAAGTTGTCGAAATACAACTGCAAATCTATTATGTGTACTAAGAGTTTTTTGTAATTTCTCTACGATATCTCGACTCAAAGTATTATTTTCAGCCAATCGGTTATCAATTTCGTTCTCTGTATCGTAAATATAAAGTTGTAGAAATCTTGGACGATTATCAGATGTAGGTACTAAATTGCCTATTTTATGATAGATACTTCCTTGAGCTCGAAATGTGTATACTCCATCTTTACCGGTAGCCAAGTTCTCATCAACATGAACTCCCATCGATGTAAATGCAAACATGTGGTTATAAGCTCGTATGTTTTTTCTGAATTCTTTTCCTTCATTTGATTGGTCATTGTACAAATTAAAGATCTCATCGGGTGAAGAAATTGATTGTAAAATGATTTTTGCATTTAGACAGCAAAAGTTATTTGATTCTCGTTGAAAGAGTTTTGCTTGACAATGTCTGCATATTCTTGATTATGGCAAATGGAATCTTTGAAAACCAGAATGATCTATAAAGTTTCTTGCACAATTATGTCTTGCTGTAGCACTTCGACATGGTTGAGTAACTCTATGTATCATGTTTCTATTTATGTTGTCTCTTTGTTCAAAAGATGGTGTATTAATGTTTTGTTCATCTTCATTGTTCACTGACCCAACGATATGTTGATCTACACAAATTATTGATAAATAAAATTTATAAGTATTTATTAACATGAAATTCAAATATATATTTTATTTTATTTAATATATATATATAATAAAGAATCATAGTAAATGGTTTTCTTAGTAATACCTTCAATATTTCGAGTGCAAGGTAAAGAAAAGGAACTATCTGTGCTTGTTTGTGATTCGTAATCATTGATATTTTCTTCACATCTTCTGGATTTTCTAATATGATAATTAGAGCGAACTTGCTTTCTTTTTGCTTCTTTTTCAGCTTCTGTCATTGAATTTCTTTTCGTTCTCTCATAAATGTTACGACGCTCTAACTGTTGAGCCCTTTGTTCTGTATTTAATTCAGATCGACGTTGTCTTTTTCTTTCTACCTTGATTTGAGCATCTAATAATGCTTGTTTTTGAGTTTTCTCAATGATTCTAGGGCTTCTACGAAGTATCAAAGATGGTGATTGATTAGATGTTCCTGCTTGACGTTGGTTTCTTTCAAGGATTCTTGGACTTCTACGGGGTGGTAACTGAAAACTGCAGTTTGATTCCACTGGGTTGTGTTGAATTCTATTGGTATTCGTTATCCTTTGTAAGTGAACAACTTCGTTGGCTTCCATTGCTTGAAGTTGAGCTTTTTCGATTATTCTAGGACTTCTACGTGGTTTTGATTCGGGAAGTTGATTAACTTCCATAGTTTGGTAGTGAAATGCACAGATTCAAGATTGAAATTGTTTGACCCTAAAAATAGAACATTTACCATGTTTAATTAATTTAGGATTTAGGAAGAAGTAAAGATTATAAACCATTATTGTGTAAGAACTAAGGTATGTACAAAAATAATAATAAAATACTTAATTGTTAAGTAAATTATGTTGTTTACTTAATTTGAGATAATAACATAACCATTCCTGGTAAGAAAATATATTGATATAATGTTTATAAATACTACTTCAAAGTATTTTCAAATTTTTAGCATA
Organism: Allium fistulosum; assembly: GCA_030737815.1. Taxonomy (NCBI): domain Eukaryota; kingdom Viridiplantae; phylum Streptophyta; class Magnoliopsida; order Asparagales; family Amaryllidaceae; genus Allium; species Allium fistulosum. The sequence continues at coordinate 1,034,479,265 of CM060902.1, read as the reverse complement.
CAGTAGGAGTTAAAATCGGCGTAAAAAAATATCTTTAATAATCTCTCAAATTTCAACCTATTGTACAAATAATACTACTTATGTTCAGTTCAAAAGTTTTTATTCCAATTAGTATTTCTAAAGTATTGTTGTGATTATATATTTATGTGAATTTTTTTAAGGTAATAATTCATGCGTAAGTTTGTAGATATTTTTTTTGTTTTCAGTTATAAATAAATATCCTTTTTGCATGTATCAGTAGATGTATCAAATGTAAGTACTATCCTAGAGTTTTTAATCCCAACTCATGTATTATATAGTCGAGTGTAAAAAAGGATGTACGTTAAAATAATTATAGTTGTTTTCAATGAATGAAAGATATTTGGTTGCCTTGTTTGCTGATGTCCAAACACCTTTGTAAAAATGTGTACAACACCTCACTTCTGTCTAAAACAAATTAAAGCATTTTGGGACTAAATGCTTTAATTTCGACAGCACTTCACTTCTTTCTCTTGTACGCATAACTTTGCATCCAAGGGGTGTGTTGTCGTTGTATTTTCTAAAATAAATTAAAGCCTTTTGGGACTAAAGACTTTAATTTGTTGTTGTATTTTTTAAAATAGTATTTAAAGTATATTTTCAAATAAAAATTATATTTATTTCTTAATTTAACCAAATGCAATAAATAAGATGAAATCTTTAAACTCAGCATGTAACTATATTAAATAATCGTAAAACTTAGTAACAAAGTAATGTTTTTCCTACATACTTTATCCTCCATTTTTTATAAATAAATACCGATCAGCGGTGATAACTGTTGGAGGTAGTGAGAAATAACAATTACTTATCTAGGTTTCATAGACTTACGTATGAAACAATATCATGATATTATGTCTAGTTATTTCATGTTAATATTTACAGGGAAAATGAAATAGATATAAAACTTAGGTCGTTGTCCATAAACGAAGGATGTGTACTTATGCTTGATATTGTTCAGATGAGTCTGTAATTGCGTTTTTTATATTAGCATGTCACTTCCTTTAACAAAGCCAACTCTATTTTTATATATTATTTATGATAGACTTTTTTGTAAAGAGTAAGTAGCTTTTTTACTAAAAGTTGAAATCAAAATAAGATTTCATTGTGAATAATTAAAGTTCAAGATATTTTGCATCGATTCATCACAGTACCATTGAAATTAATGTAAAAGAAAATTCCTGCTAACAATATAGAAAATGATACTTGCATGATAATTGCTTATAGTAAATACTGAGAAAACATAGATGCCAATTCCCTTTTGTTATAAATTGTAAATGATAAGGCAATTATTTGTTTCAATCATTCGACAGGCCTCAGTGAGAGCAACAATTCAGAACACACAACTTAGAACTTAACTCGCGTGAGTGAGAAAAAATGTTAAGTATAAAAGCAATGTATTATTATAATTTTTTTCTAAAAAGGGCATGGACGAAAAATGAATTACCTCTCTTCGTTCCTATTTGTTCAAATTCATGTCAGCCATTCTCTCTTTCATTAAATCCCCATGATCCAACTCACTATCCATGTGTTTCCTGTATAGATAGAAAAGAGATTATTGAAATGCATGAGTGATTTTTTTATCTAAAAAAATGAACATAGATACACAAAGAATGTTACAGTTAAGCAATATTCATTGTTGATACTAAAAACATTCATTTATTGGCACGTATCTGTTGTATCTTAGAATTGCATTCAATTTTTGAAACTGCATCTTTTACTTCTTTAAGTTCACTTACCTTGAGATATTTTCAAAGGAAATGTTTAAATGTAACCTTTTGATTGGACAACAAATGAGAAAGTTACAACAAGCTAAATAATCATATAATATCTTTATAGTCTATGACTTTCCCTTGTAAGAAAATCAAAATATTCGCTAAAATGTTCTTTATAATGATGGAAATAAGAAAATGCATGGCAGATGTAACCATATCCACAATCCAATGATTTTAATATTTAAAATCAACTTATCGACTTTGTTGTCATTAAATATAAATGCTTAATTAATAATGGTTAGGAAAAAACTTAAATTCTCATATCAACTAATAACGAAAAAATATACCATAAGATAAATGAAACATACATAAACCAACCTTTCTTCATTACTGTCAATAGATATATTAGGTACCAAAAGGGAGAAAATAGTGAACTTTTATTTCAGTTGTCTCCTAGTGTTGTAAGTACCTTTATTGTTTTTAGGATTCTTTAGAAGACGAAGATGGATGTGGGTATTATACTCAATTGAAGTTTTCTACTAAATGGGGGTGTTAGATCTCAATTCTAATTTGTGTTCTCCTTATAGAGTAAAAAAATAAGATAAAATTAGCGAGTGAAATAAACTGCCGAGTTCACTATGCAGAGATATGGGTTTGGGATGATAAATATGGAAAAAAATGATAAAAGTGTATCATATCTTGAACTTACCAAGTATTGGTTAATATTTTGACATTAACCATACAATAATCAGATCATATTAATCCCTTGATTGATAGTATATGATTTGTAAATTTTAGTAATAAGATATGATTCCCAAATCAGATTGATGTATGTATGGAAAATAATTTTCATATCACACCATGACCTCTTACACGGATAATTCATTTTCATGTAAATACCTACATTATCATAGCAAGAAAACAAATCCAATATTTTGTAAGAAGTGAAGCTTATGTCCAATATAACTATAGGAGCATACTCCAGGTTAACAAATAAATTGAGGGGTGTAGAAGTTGATAACGGCTGTAGAATTGTGAAGTAAAGTATGCAGGCAGTGTAGTTGAGGAGGATGATGGCTGTTTGGGTGTGTTGGTTTTGGTTTGTTTGTTGATGATGAGCAGCTGCTTGATTTAAGAAGTGGAAGGAGTGGGTGCGAGGCAGTGATGTCGTCAGTGCTTGGTGGGTATGTCGGCAAGAAGTACAGGGTAGAAGGATGTCAGTGCAGAGAGATGGCAGTATAGGGGTGTTTATGAATGAGATTTGTATGGGAGATAAGTTTGAAGTTATGTGAAAAGACAATGGACTAAATTGTTTTGACTGTTGGTTGTATGAAGGCAATGGCAAATGCAGTTGATAGAGAAGTGGCAGGCTGTTGGTATGGTATATGCTGTGGAGGTGAGTGGTGCCGTATAACAATGATTGTTTGAAGGCTGTATATGTTTGTGAAGTAGGTCGGGACTGTGAAGTTTGTAGAAGTGTGTTGGAATGTTGTTCGATTTGTATTGCAGTGGCGACGGTTTGGCAATTTGCTTTATATGGAGGAGCAGTAGGTGGTGACTGCAACAGAATGTATGGGAGAAGTATGGGTGAGAAGGTATGTTACAAAGTAGAACAGTAGCAGGGTGAAGATGGAAGGTGTGACGGTTGAAGTAGATGGCTGATGGTATGCAGGAGGAGGTTGTAGCCAGTAAGGAATTGGATGCGATATCGGTATGACAGCAGATGCACTGGGTTGACAACAGATAGTATTGACCACCCCTCCTTCATAGCATACTTGAATTTTTACCCGAAAGTCGTCGGACTACCTAAATATGGATGTGTGTGTGTGTGTGTATATATATATATATATATATAGACACACACCTCCCAATGTATAATGGATCTAAAAACACTCCTAAAGAAAAGGCTCATCCAGCCCAAATTCAATACAGTCCCAAGAACTGAAGCAACTAAAATTACATTTGAGATCAAGCAAGAGATCAGGCAAATCAAAGACAACTTCCTCCTTCTCATGGTCTATAACATCTTTGCATTTCTCCTACACTGAAAAATTCAATGCAGCTGCATTGGCTGTAGCAGCCTGTATATCTTTAGGGAATGTAGAAGCAGGCTCGGGAAAATAATGATGGATTAAAAAATCAAAATATCATTAAAAAAATAAAATGGTTACCCATTAGTCAAATACGAATTTACAGCTGTGTGAATTGCACACATTTTTTATTTATTTATATTATGCATTCTAAATGCATATGATAAGTTATATTAGAAAATACAAATTACATCAACTCTTACCAAGAACATACATAAGAATTTGACAACTATTAAATTTAGTCATGTGCATAGAAAATACTACCAAAGGTTAAGATGCAATCTAAAATTTTGCACAGTAAAATTTCTCCAAAAATTAGCTAAGCACCTCCATAGGTAAAAGGAACTAAATAGAGTTTTCTGTTACCATTTGCAAGCCTCTTTGTAGGAAAAGATAATAATGGTCAATTAATGAGGGATTTAATGCATGGTAGTTTATAATTATAAGTAAATTAAAATAAGGATGCAAATACCAAAAAAAAAGATTACCTTAGCATTGCAGAAATAGAGGGTGCAAATACAATATCTTGGACTGCCTGTCTACCTGCAAACACAAAGAAAGACTTAATCATGTTGATCATATAGACTATACATAAGTTAAATGATCCCAAATTACCCAAGCTATTTGAAACAAATTAGACAAGCTATGGCAACTTAAGTGGATTGTATATATTATCGTGTATATGCACAACACTGTAGATGTAAGAATTTATATGCCTAAATAAGATCTTTCAAGAGATCTGAATGTTAGTTTTCAATTAATGCTTTAGTTTAGTACATCATACAACAGCTTCTGATAAACTCTCGTTTTTAATATCACAGGTATTCATGCCAATTTCGTTCCATATTCAGAATGCATATCAAAATAGTATGGTTAATTCATCAAGTAGCAAAGCAAACAATTCAAACGAACAACATATATTTTTCTTACAGTCTTATTAAGTAACTTTCAGTTAAAGGCCAAAACCAAACATGAGTTCAAATAGAATGATACTGTGAAAACAATTAGTCTATTTTAATGTACCGGTGCACACAAACTTTCTTAGCCAATTAAATTATATATAGGTAAACATAAATATCTATTGTTGGTACTGCTGTAATAAAGTTAATTTGAATAATATGATGATAGTACCCACAATCTAAGTCTTATAGTGAACACTAATCAAATTGGGGGTGATTATGGCCATTAACAGGTGTGGAATGAGAAATGGGAAACACGAAAGGATATAAGGATATTTTAGGAATTCCCAAAAGACACGGTTGAAATAGTTCGGTGAATTCTTATTATTAGTAGTAAAGATTATTAGTAGTAAAGAAGTAAAGATAAAGATAAGTAACACATGATTTCTCTGTTTGAATCTAATTTTGGAAGTGTGTGAATCCACAGGAACTCAAACATTAATCTCAGGGCAAGGGAGGCAACATCGTCAAACAATACATACATGATTACATTACTGGGTAAGACAATCCATTCTATTGCTCTATCAGAGCAGTTGCCATCGCATATGATCTCAAGCAACAACTCTCAAAAAGAAAAGAAAAAATATGAGAACACAATCATTTCAAATTTATATGTTATAAGTTGACAAATGGATCGAATTTCATTGAAAAATAAAGCAACAGAAGTTATCCATCGACAAAAATCAACAGTGAATAAAAAACGAACAAAATTATCAATCAATATCAGCAGATCAAGAAACAAAAATCATTAAGGGAATCTGCATGGTACTCAAAATGTAAATAATAAGAATCGGTGAATAACCTGAGATTGAATTTTGATGGAAGCCGGATAAATGAATGATGATTGAGCTTAATTCGTTATCTGCACTGGATCATTCTATGCTTACTCGATAGTTGAAGTTGGATAACGTGTTAGATCTAATCACGGTTATAATCGAAGTTGCGATTAGTCAATAATTGATAATCAAAGCTCGAGAAATAACAAGGCCTGGAAATCAAATTAGGTTTTTCCGCTGAGGCAAAAGAAATGAGTTCTGGTTATGGGAAGATAAATAGCAACCGAGAAAGATATTATGGGCTCATTATCAATAGTAGAGATTAGAGCTCAAATGTAAATAAATAACCACCTCAACATAAATCACAGTAATTTTAATTTAAAAGGAGACATTTTTTTACGAAGTTAACATATATTGTTTAAAAGATAATCCAGAAAAAGAACTGTGACAGTAGTTAAATATATTAAAAATAATGCTTTAAAATTAAGACAAATGTGTGGTTAAATGGTGTTTATGGTTCAGTAAATGGTTAGGAGAAGGTGACATTTTCATGTTTAAATCTTCTAACAACTTTATTATAGGTAATCAAATAAAAAGATAATGTTGACAATGATGATCATTGTGGTAGAGGAACAATTAAGGGATTAAGTTGAGTTTCAGCTGAAGGAATAATTTTGATTTAAAATGATGATCATTGTGGTAGAGTAAAAGCACGCATTGTGTGGAATAACTTTTTGAGTTAAATAATTTTACAGTAGTTAACACTAAAGTTATTAAAAGTTTGTAAAATGAATTTACAGTGTTCAATAGGTAAAACTGCAAAACAGATAGAAACATAACAACAAAACAGTGTCAGGCTTCATCAAAGCCTAAACCAAATTGGGAACCATCACCATTACCTTAACCTGGTGTGTAATATAAATTGCCTTTCAGAAATGTTAATGTAAAATAAAGAATACAATTACTGTTTGATGCAAGGAACCTCTAAATGTCAGTAGTATATATGATGTGTAAGTGAAAATCTTTAGAAAATTAGGGAACTTTAACCTTAAGCTGATGCAAAATTTAAGTGAAAAACCTTATGGTAGCACACAAATAACACTGTGTTCATGCATATACACATATGTCTAAAATTAATTCGAAGGTATATGTAATTTGAATAAAAGAAAAACATTGAAAAGTTGAGTTTGTTGAGAGTATCAACAATTGGACAATGAAAAGCAAACAATAAACAATAGTAACTAAGTGGGTGAAAATACCATCAAAATTAGTGATAAATCATGCAAAAAAAGTGTTAGAGAATGAGTAAATGGTTGATATAGATTTAGATGAAGAACCGTGAGTATTTTCTCAAAGTTATTTTTGTACTCTTTGAGTGGAGTTCTAAGGCAATCCATCATGGGTGGGCAGTTTTTCTTTCAAGCATTTTCATTAAGTAAATGAATATTAGGATAGCATTTTGATTAAATTCTTTTTAGCAACATGGCTTATTAATAGCAGATGCAGCGGTTATGTGAAAGCCTGATGAGGAAGTGAGAAAAGTCTGTAAAACAAAATTTGTTTTGTACTTTTATAGAAAACAATCAAAAGCTTATTAAAAGTCTATCAAAGTTCATATCTATAATTTGGTTGCCTATTTTTTTGCAACGATACCACAAATTCATTATTTAAAGACATATCCTAATAGGTTGAGTTAATAACAAACAATATATATGTACATTATTCAATCTCCGCTACACAACTAAATTGTTAGTTAGACTTGATTTAACACTTATATCAAAATCAAGAATTAATATGTATATTGAAAGCATGGATACTTAAAAAAATAGAATACTGTATGAAAACTTGTTCGGTGTGAGGATGCACCAATGAGAAAGAAAAAATGCATATCGTATTTAGAAATCGGGTCACGGGTTTAGAAATCAGGTCATGGTTGAATTTAAATATTGAAGCAACAACTGCCCAATCGATTAGCACTTGGTGGTTAGGATTACGGTCAGGTTTAGTTTACAGTTTAAATAATAATTTCCATTTGTCACCTAATCTTTCATGCATACATATTGAATAATAAGAGGGTTGAACATATGATAAATACTGTTCAAAAGGTAAACAAATCATCCTCTATTGCAATTGCCACCAGAAATCCATTGAATGCAATAGTTAAATTAAAATCAAGAATCAATGGGTAAATTGAAATAAAAGATAGTAATACTACCTGAAATCTCGTCAGGTCGAAATTCCTCTGCTGAGAAAAAGAATAGTTGTCACAGTAAATGTCGACTTCCTCAAATTTGGAGCCGTGATGCTGTGAATTTGGTTTGCTCGACGTTGTCGGTGATTTTTTAAATTGTGGTCGTGCTTGGTTGTTTAAGATCTGGAGTTTATACCGCTTCTGATAGGATAGGAAGTGGTTAGTCGGTATCACGGTCGAAGTTCGGCAATGGAGGAGTTGTGGATCTGAGATTTGGACTTGAGCTCGGCGGTGAAGTAGCTGTGGATGTGAGATTTCAGCTCTAGCTCGGCGGTGGAGGAGTTGTGGATGTGAGATTTCATCTCGAGCTCGGCAAAGGAGGAGTTATGGATGATGAGAGGATTCGATGTAGAATGAATGCGTGGGGGAGATAGGGAAGAAAGGACGGAAGAGTTGGATCTGAGAATGATTTAGGGATCCGTGGGAAGCATCGATGAGGGATTTTCGGCCAGGGGTATTTTTGGCATTTCATAAAGACACGGTTGAAGATAGTTTATGGAAGTTTCATTATTAGTAGTAAAGATATATATGATAAATAGTTTTGATCATAATAATTAAAAATATTAGTAATAAATATTAAAAAATCAAATTTTAAAATTTGAGAAACTTTTGGATCATAAAATACAGGTTTAATAAATTTTTCATGATTGTTTGAAATAAAATATTATTTTTAATAAATAAAAGAAATGTTCAACCAAAGTAATTTAACTATTAAAAATATTAAATATTAACAAAAAATTCTAAAATTTATTCCATGGGTTAGTGCATTGATGTAGTAATTTAAAAAAATATAAAATCGAATTTTCAGTGCAATAATTTTTTGAGATATAATAAACAATTAAAATAATCAATAAAAGATAATTTAAAATTATTTTTATATATAAAAAATTTATTTTCGAATTTGATAATTTATATTTTGTATAAATAGGTGTGAGGAAAAATTCTAAGCTATTTATACATTATAAATATACATATATGTAATTATATTTTAAAATATACATTAGTCTATATTTAAATTAATATATAAATATACATAAAATATTTAATAATGATAAAATTTAATTTTTACAGCAAATTAGATTTGTTTTTACATAAATTATAATACATAATAATATAACCATGCACATAACCAAACTAATTTGTGACATATCTACGAAAATCTCACCTAACTAGATATACAACATTAATATATATACAGATTTAGGATTAATCAATATTAAATCATAAAATATGATATGATTACTGTAATATATAAATAAAATGCCAATTGACGATGCTTTTGAGTCCACTTGAATCAATGAATTCCCTTCTCTAGTTATGCTCGATCCATCAGATTGCAAGTCTGGAATCGTCGACCTTTTCTATCAAATAGTGCTTTTACTTAACTTGAATTGATTTGAGATTCTTAGAACTGATATGGGGATTAATTTCGACCGGCAAACTTGATAATTATGGCAGCCACAAAAAAGTTGTTTTTGATTAAGGGTTTAGAGATCCATATATATAGCCTTGTACAAGAGAGATATTAGGACAATCTCATTACCTATTCTCTCTTAATCTTAGCCATCCATCTCTAGGTCTAATTCTAAGTTTTAGCCGCCTCCAATAACTTGTCAAAACCGAAATTTGCAGCCCTATTGATGGGCTTTAAACCCATTTAAGCTCAAGCCAAAATGCTATGTAATTAAATCTAGTTTAATCGCTTATCGATATCGTATATCGATTGGTACAATTATAACTATTATAAATATATAACAATTTTTATTCTCAAACCATATTCAAATTTTATAATTAATATTTCATAAATATTAATTAATTTAATTTATTTATAACAATTATAAACTAATTAAATCATTCGGTCTTAAGGGAATTCATCATTCAGTTGTGTAACTCTTGAGTGTAAATTTGGTCAGCAATTAACACCGAACTATTCGAATGTTAACGTTCACACATCACTTAGCAAGTGGTGTGACATTATGCCTAAATTTATCGCTTATTCATCTTCAGTAAAATATTATTTAATTTAATAAGCGTTACCCGTTAGTGACATTTATATACACCAATTCTCTTCGTCAAAAACTGTATTACTTTGGATTTATGGAATTTGGTAATGGTCAAAATTCCAATATTGTCCATATTCAACTCTATAGTCCAACACAAAATCCTTGGTTTAATAATAACAATTATTATTAACCGTACTACTCTGGCCAGAGATTTTGACTTTGGATTGACTTGAGTTGACCATGATACTAACCTCATATAACTAAAGTGACGAATCCTCTCTTGAATAGTGTCTTCCTTCCAATACTTCCACTCGACCCAACTATAATCACTTGATGGATGTCATTCCATGATTTGACTATAATCAAAGCAGAGTTTTTTATATTGAAGGTTGATAGTATTCTCAAGTCAAAAGAATTATGTAAATTAGTCACATCGATATTTTCTATTTGACCTTAGTTATATTAACCAACAGAAAACTATCAAGTGAGTCTTTTCATAGTTATCCAATAACTATTAGTACGTAATCCCTTGGTGCCCCCCAACAGTCATGAGTAATACACTGCCCAACATTTGGAGAGTGTTACGTACTCTAGTCTCAATGGATACATCAATATCCAATCTCGATGCATCTTGACTAGGAACATTTAAAATGGTACATTTGTTTCATTGTGATAAATTACTCACTGTTACAACACTTTGTAACTACTATCACAAAACATACCATTTATGGATTTTCTATTAAATATACTTTTAATTAAATTTATTAATTAATATAACCACATTATATCAAGTATATAATAGAAAGAAAATACCTTTATTTCGAACGAGATTGGTCAATGAATTAGATATATGTAACAAATTACATAATTGCCCCTAGAGCATACCCCTAACTCTATCAAAATATTAACTGATATTCAATCACCCAATACCCAACAAGAAGTCACTGTAGATAATATTGATCAACCTGCTCCACCTGCAAACACTGGACATCACATGATAATAAGGGCCAAAAGTGGTATATTCAAGCCAAAAATTTACAGTGTTGTATCTGAGTTTACTGAACCCAGCACATATCAGCAGGCATTACAAGATATCAATTGGAGAATAGCTATGAAAGAAGAATATAATGCATTGATAAAGAACAGAACATGGGATCATGTATCTTTACCAATGCATAAGAATGTGGTTGGATGCCAATGGACATACAGACTCAAAAAGAATTCAGATGGTTCAGTTCTTAAGCACAAACCAAGACTAGTGGAAAAAGGGTATTTACAACAGAATGGATTTGATTTTAATGAGACATTTTCTCCTATTGTAAAACCCTCAACCATTAGAATTATCTTAACTGTTGCTTTGTGTAAGAACTGGACTATTAGGCAATTAGATGTTAATAATGCTTTTCTAAATGGTGTCCTGCAGGAGGAAGTATACATGGAGCAGATATGGTTTCATAAAGAAAGGCAATGAAAAACTTGTATGTAGGCTAAACAAAGCAATTTATGGTCTTAAGCAAGCACCAAGAGTGTGGTTTGAAAAGCTAAAATCAACACTTGCCACTCTATATTCCACAAATTTTCCAATAATATTATCGCTTATATACTGATTTATGTTGATGACTTTATTATTACAGGCAACAACAATTCAGAGATTGCAAAGGTCATACAATATCTAAACAAGGAGTTTACAATCAAAAATCTAGGAGACCTGAATTACTTTCTTGGCATTGAAGTTAAAAGACTGCCAAACAATGAAATGCATTTGAATCAAAGAAAATATATTTTTGAGATTCTGGTGAAAGCTAAAATGGACAAAGCAAATCCACTTCCTACACCAATGACAAGCAACTTGCATCTATCAAAATACAAGGGTGAACCAATAACAAATGACAAGCAATATAGAAGCATAATTGGTGCACTGCAATATGCTACTATAACAAGGCCAAATATCTCTTTCAGTGTGGATAAAGTAAGTCAGTTTATGCAAAGGCCCTTAGATGAGCACTGGAAAGCAGTTAAGCATATTTTAAGATATCTCAAAGGCACATTAAATCAAGGCTTACTCATGTAATCAAGCAAATCACTAGATATCAATGCTGGTGCTGATGCAGATTGGGCTACTGATCATGATGACAGAAAATCTACAACTGGTTACTGTATTTTCCTAGGGAAGAATCCAATATCATGGTGTGCAAAAAACCAATCAACTGTTTCAAGATCAAGTACGGTAGTTGAGTATAGGAGCATAGCCAGTACAACAGTCGAGATCGTGTGGATACAATCATTACTAAGTGAACTACAAATCAACTCTAGCAGCAAGGCAACCATATAGTGTGACAATATCAGTGCAATTTTACTCACTACTAATCCAATATTACATTCACGAACTAAGCATATGGAACTTGACCTCTACTTCATCAGAGAACAAGTCATGAAAAACAAAATCAAAGTCAACTACATACTTTCCACTTACCAAAAAGATGACGTGCTTACAAAGCCTCTCTCAAGGCAGAACTTCATTAAGTATAAACACGAATTGAACGTGGATGTAGTAGACGTCAGCCAGAGATCTCAGGTTCCAATCTACATACCAAAGGCAATTAGAGAGTACAAGGAGGATGAACATCGCTGAAAGGCCTCAACTTGATGTTATATGAAATTCTTTCTCCATCTATTCTCAATTCGCCTCTCAAATTACCATCTTGGTGCCATCAGAGGGCTGAAGAGTCAAGTAGATTATCATCGCATCAAATTCTGACTTTAATTCGATGAATTTTTTGAAGAAATTTGAAGGCGGTGGATTTCAGAATCGCTCTCACAAATCCTAGCCGATATTAGGTTTGAATGGGGGGGGGTATGAGAGAATGATCTGTAAACATCATATTGTTTTCTCTAATAACCATCAAATGCGGGTATGTGTTACTGAGCCAACCCGCAGCCCATTTACAAGAATTATATTATCATATAAATAGCAACTGAGACTGTATCAGTTTGTATCAATACATTTTGCAATAAAGACTTCATTTCATTTCTCATTTTTCTATATCAATTTCATCACAAAATATTATAATTAAGTGAAATGATCAGAATAAAATTATAATTAGTATTTATTCCAAAAATGAGATAAAAGATATCATACTAAAACTATAACTTTTTTCTTTAATACAATGATTATTATTGATATAAACTGAAAATAGAATATACATCGTTAGAATATATAATGGGATAGGAATTGCTTATATTTTTGTCATAAGATTACTAATGTAAATATTTGGTTCGGTCCGGTTTAATATGGTCAATTCGACCGTCCAAACCGCAATCGAACTGTATCGATGCATGTCGGTCCGATTTGAAGTATTTGCTTTGATTAAAAGATTCGGTGCGGGTTTCCGCATCGTTTTTACAGCCCGATGCAGACAGTTTTTGTATAGCGGTGCGGTTTATGCCGACCTCTAATATATATGGTACGTTGTGACTTATTACGGTCAAAAATTTAGGTATCAACCATGATGATGATGATATGTAAATCATGCTTGTAGAAAATTACAGAATTTTGATAGTTTTAGATACCCGAGAAGGAATCAGACACAAATTGAGAACTAGGATGTAGATATATATATATATATACAGAGACACACACACACTTAAACGTAGGAAAATGAGATTGCTGATGTGGCGCTACTATTGTTCACCTCCGTTCCCCCCACACTATTTTTAATTTCCTAAACATGGTCCGTAACTACATGCAACGGTCCTACTTTTTTAATCTCCATTCATTTTATTCACCTATCTAAACAAATCCCTAATTTAACATAGCCAAAGGAAAACCCTACCCAAAGTTTACAAATCCAATCTGATATTACAATTTCAAACCAATCAGAGCAATTAAATTATAAATCTGCAAATAGAATTCTTTTGTTACTGATATCTACTACGGTTAGAAACTAATTCAGGGTCTGATTGATTCGAAGAAGGTGCTAGTTTATTATGTATTAAAATTATTTCCCTTTCGCGAAGTAGTCAATCAATTTATTTTGTCTGGTCGACGGACTACTTTCTGTAAATGGTCTACTTTCCCAGGATTACCGTTGGACCAAGCCCAAAAATCTAGGTCCAATAAATTGTCGATACTATTGTGACATTGTCTTTTGATCTTCATGAACATTAATATGCTGCTCTTCATGTTTCAAAATTTGAAGTTTCTAGGTTTCTCTGGTATTTTCAATAGTTATAAATTTGTTTTCAATTGCCATGTATTAGTAACTTAGAGTAGATAATAAATTAAATCTTCTCCATATATGATCAGTTAAAATAAATTAACCGCTTGAGTGTTTGCAATTGTTTCTACAATTACTATACCATTGCTATATTGATTTGTTTATCCTTTGCAAAAAAAATTGGAATGTCGTACTGTTTTCTGAATCACAAAGTTTTCAAAACACTACACGATTTTTTACTACATAAGAACAAATTTTATTTGTCCTTGTGCAAAATGATGTTTAATTATTTATACCCCGAGTTTATTGTTAGAAATAATATTTTCATTTGTTTAATTCTATAGCAACTTGGATATGTTTTTACCTAGTCTTTAGGAATGTGCCTAGAGTTTAGGAAGTAGTTCCTTATTTCTTTTTTTATTTGAAAGTTTATCCTATGTAATCAAGTTTATCAAGTGAATAACAATGTAGTTTTCTTTGTGTTTAGATTTCAATCTCTTACCCTCTTCTTTATATAATATAAAATTCTAACAGTATCAGAGCTAGGTGAGAGAGGGTAGAGATCATGTCACCTCATAAACACACTACCGCCTCATTCAGATCTTAACCTTCTTTAAAATTCTATTGTTTTGGCCATCTCTTCACCCTTTTGTATCCAGGTACAGATCTCGAATTGATATCAACTTTGTAAAAGTTAGTGATGCAGTTTCGGAATACTCCAGGCGAACCGAGCTTAGTTTGGCTTGTAATTGTTTGAAAGTTGAGATTTTGTCTGGTTTGAAGAATATAAAAATTGTGAATTCCTGTGTTAGAGAAGGGGTATGTAACGAGGGTATTATTATGAGTGAGTTTTATCCCAGGAGCTTTGTGAATTTTATTTGGGCATGTGCACTACGCCTTACTGATGAGCTTTGTAAACTTGAGCTTGGAAGGGTCATTGGGCAGATAAAGGCTTTTTTAGTTGGAAGGGTGACAATTAGCTTTCTATACCGTATGAGCCTAGTGTAGAGAATGATGGTAAAGTTGAAGGTGAGTTGAGTATTAAATCAAAAAAGAAAAGAGGTAGGCCTTGTAAAATACAAGTGGAAGTAGAAGAAGATGGAAATGAAGGTAGTTGGTTATGGCTAATGTAGAAGTGTAGCATAGTTTGAGATTGTAGTAACATGGTGGAAGAAATTTTGGATGGTTCATTGCTATGTTGTGAGCAAAGAGTAAAAGAGAGAGAGAGAGAGAGTTATGAATACTGTTTCATTTGTTTCAGTGCAAGGAAAGGAATGGGTTTGAATTGTTGTCCCTTATATGGGTTTTGAATGTGATGTGGTTGTTCGTGATAAAGTAGTTGATCGCGATGAAAGTGTTATGGGGTGAGTTGGTTGCTGTGCCAAAGCTGGTTGTTGAAGTGAGGTAGATGAAGGTGGTGGTCAAGTGTGTCTTGATGGTGATGTCAGCATAAAGAAGGCGTTCCGCAGAATGTTGGTTATGGGGTTGGACATTTGTGGAGTGCTCGAGAGAACTGTTTGAAATGTGAGCCTACAAGTGCAGTAGGTAAAACTTGTGAGTGAAGCAGGTGTCGTTTTATGGCATCCAACAAGCAAATGAAGAAGGGCGACACCTCTAGCTTATTGGGGAGATGACAAATACAGCAGTATCAAGGGACGACCCAAGTGGAGAAGTCTATGAGTCCTTAAGAGGAAACCAAGTGTATTTGCTGATGGTTAATGAGTGAAGAACCAATCAACATGAAACAGCTGAGCATGTTCAACCAAAAAGAAGAAAAAATAGTATTTGTGATCATTAATGAAAGATGAGAAAGAAACCAGAAAGCCACAGTTTGATTATGCAATGTTGTAAACTGAATATTAGCACATTCAGTTCAAGAGAGGGTGTTAGGAATAATATTTGCATTTATTCTATTCTATAGCAACTTGGATGTGTTTTCACCTAGTCTTTAGGAATGTGCCTAGAATTTAGGAAGCAGTTCCTTATTTCTTTCTTTATTTAAAAGCTTATCCTATGTAATCAAGTGAATAACAATGTAGTTTTCTTTGTTTTTACGTTTCAATCTCTTACCCTCTTCTCTATATAATATAAAATTCCAACATTTATTCCACCTATTTGTGCACTACTACATATGAACCAATTTTATTTGTCTACGTGCTAAAATTATTTTTGTCGATCGTAGATTATTGTAGTACAATCACGTCAGCTTGAACTGTTTGAAAAGGAATGTTGCTGGTAGTCTATTTCGAATTTGTTAAAAGCTGTGTAATATAATGACTGTAGTTAGTTGCGTATGGACGAACGTTGACAACTTGAGGTATAATTTAAAAATAGAATTAGTATGTGCATGTTTGCTCAATGTAATTAGGGCCAGAATTGTAATTGTTAACTAGAATTTTAGTCAACCTCAAAAGTGTGTTTAAGATGTTATATTGCAAAAGATTTGCTATTACTACCTTAGTTAAAAGTGAAAATTGAAGAGATACTAGTATATTGAAAAGTAAAGAAAGCAAGAGTTTAGAGTGGTTCAACCAAAATGATCTACGTTCACTATGTGAAAATTTCTTATTACTTTCACTTCTATTACAATAGCATATATTATAATATAATGATAATATAAAGATACTTGAAAGCTAGAGTTGTCCAACCCTTTTGAAGTCATAATGCATGAGATATTTATGGGTAGCTAAAATGGATGATGGATGGCTGAATGGTGCTGAAAAACAGATGGGAAGAGCGTTTGGTCGTTGATATGGTCGCATGGGTTGATGTGAGACAGCTATAAAGATAGAAAGGAATGAGTGGTTGAAAGACATGCTAATAGGGGAACCATACAAGGAACATGCCATGCCTTTACTGCGCATTTAATGCATGTGTACTGTGGAGACATGCTATTTGATATGCTCTTTATCATAAGTAAACCTACTTGTGCCCTTTGTCGTTTACTTTTGTGTGCTGATGTGGCATGGCTTGTTGTGTTGGCTGGTGGATAGCTGAAGACGTGAAGAAAATAGAAAGTTGCAAAGAGCCAAGATAACGAGGACGTGCCGAGCCAGGTGTGAGACGACGAGACAGGCGATCTGAGATCGGTCAAAAGGGGCTGTGGAGAAGCCAAACCAAAGATGGACTGATAGCTAAGTCCATATCGAGTAGAGCTGGTCGATCACGGGCTTGAAGTGTTGTTGAGTATGAGGCTGAAAGGGAGGTGCTGGACCGGACATGAGATGACAAGCGCAGGCCACTTAGGACCGATTTCAACCCATGTCGGTTGATACGTAGCAGGGAGAGACGCTTGAGTAGAAAGATTAATCTGGAGCCATGCTAAGTGTGGATCGATATGAGAGAGCTGGTCGTAAGTGAGATGGACCGATGCTAACCGGGTTGGGTTATACTCTCCAAATCCAAAAAACAGACGGGATTCTAGGATTACTTCTTTGGGCAAATACTTTTACTTTGCTTGATATATAATCTTTTGAAGCCGTTTTGGGGTGAGTTAGAAGGTTGCTAGCCTGATGTGACGCTTAGTAGAGGGGATGTCATGGGCCTAGCTGGGTTTGTGTTGGTAGTTGAGGAAGTCTGACGGGCTTATCTCTAGCCTTGGCTGCCTTACAGTGGATTGGTCCGAATTTGAGCTGGCCTGACTTGGACAAGGCTAGGCTAAGTAGACTTGATCAGTTTATTTTTTTACTTAAAAAAAGAGTAACGGTAGTATTACTAAATCTAGGTGTTTGTGCATATTTAATTACAAAACATGTCAACGACAGTCAAATTGGTTATTGTGTGTACGATTAATGTGTTTTTGATTGCAACACTATATATGGTACTACATCACTCCTTTCGTACTAACTCTGGTAGGTATTGCTTTGTAAATAATATCATCAATAAAGAATAGATGGAGAGAATACTTCGACATGTTATTCAATGAAGAAGGTGATAGCACTATGATCGAGCTGAACGACTCTTTTGATGACACCAGTAGACATTTTTCTAGGAGAATTCAAGAGTACAAGGTAAAGGAGGCACTAAAATGGATGAAAGTAGGAAAGGCGTTGGGGCCTGATGAAATCCTCATTGATGTGTGGAGATGTCTTGGAGATGCAGGGATGTCTTGGAGAACTAAGTTGTTCAATATTATTTTCAAATCAAACAAGATGCTAGATGAGTGGAGGATAAGCATATTAGTTCCAACCTTCAAGAATAAATGAGATATTCAAAGTTGCACAAACTACAGAGGAATTAAGTTTATGAGTCATACAATGAAGCTTTGGGAGAGAGTCATTGAACATCGATTAAGAAGGATGATAAGCGTTTCAAAAAACCAATTTGATTTCATGCCTGGAAGGTCGACCACGGAGGCAATTTTCTTGATAAGGCAACTTATGAAGAGATTTAGGGAGCAAAAGAAAGATCTACACATGGTATTTATCGATTTGGAGAAAGCTTATGACAATGTACCGAGAAAGATTATTTGGTGGGCTTTAGAGGAAAAAGAATGCCAACAAAGTACATTACCTTTATCAAGGATATGTACGATGATGTTGTCACTAGTGTCAAAGCATGTGATGGCGAAACCAATGACGTTCCCATTAACTTAGATTTACATTAGGGGTCAGCTTTGAGTCCCTACATTTTTTCCCCTAGTAATGGATGAGATTACAAAGAGTATACAAGGTGAGATTCCTTGGTGTATGCTCTTTGTTGATGATGTTGTGCTAATTGATAAAAGTATGATATGGGTTGATAGAATACTGGAGCTATGGAGACAGACTTTAGAATCAAAGGGTTTTAGGCTTAACAGAACTAAAACAGAGTATATGAAGTGCGATTTCAGCGGTGTTGGGTCAGAGTATGGAGATGTCACTCTGGCCAGACAAGTAGTGCCTAAGAAAGAATCCTTTCGATATATAGGATCAATGTTGTAGTATAATGGTGAGATTGTTGAAGATGTTAGTTTTAAAATTCAAGCGGAATGTGTGAAATGGCGACTAGCGCCTGACATTCTATGTTACAGGAAAGTCTCACAAAATCTTAAAGGAAAGTTCTACAGAACGGCAATCAGGCATGTGATGTTGTATGATGCAGAATGTTAGTCTACTAAAAGACAGCACTTCCAAAAGATAAGTGTAGCAGAGATGCATATGCTGCGATGGAGCTATGGTCATACAAGACGAGACCAAATTAGAAATGATGATATATGTGACAAACTTGGAGTAGTACCAATTAAAGAGAAGCTAGTATAACACCGCTTAAGATAGTTTGGACATCTCCAACGGAGGCCTTTCGAGGCACATGTGCGCATTGGAATTATAAGCCGCATCGAATGCTCAAAGAGAGATAGAGGCCGACCAAGGTTGATATGGGAGGAAGTAGTAAAAGGAATTTGAAGGATTGGAATATATTCGAAGAGCTGGTGTCGGACATAAGCACTTGGAAGTCAGCAATCCACATACCAGAACCATGGGCTAGGATTTTTTGCTTAAGGTTGGTTTAGAGGTAGTGTTATAAGTTTTAGATTATAGAACTAGTAAATAGGAGCCTAAGACGTAGTGTTTGGTCTTCGATTCCTATTACTACAGGTATCATTATTACTGTTATTATTATTATTATTATCATGGTTTTTTAATTTCTTTATATATTTACTTTTATCTCTATTTTATTTTACTTATTTATTATTATTATTATTATTTCTTTAATTATTTTACTTTACTTTATTATTATTATTATCATGGTTTATTATTATTATTTTTGTTATTATTACTTTTGTATTAACTTTGTCATTTAGTTTTGGCTTTCATCTCTAACTGATCCCAACTTGTTTGAAAATAATGGCTTAGTTGTTTTTCTTGTTGTAACTTGGTTGCAGCACCACAATAGTGTGCTATAACACAAGATGAAATTATTTGTACCATATTTCGATTACAGACATTTTACGTCATTTCATGTATCTTTTTATGGCAAATATTGTGTTTTGATTCATGTAAATATAATCTGTTGCCTACTAATTATAAATTTTGATGTAGTTACGGTAGATATGTTTATCTCTGAATTCCAATTATATTAAGTAAATGGTTATATATCAGTGATTATTAAACAATAGCATGTTATATACTATTTTGGTAAACCAATACAGTTACTAAACAGTGTTTTAAAACGTAAAATAACCTTAATACCATTACTTGTTTAACCGTGGAGTTTATGCATGTAGATAAGATTCTATAATTTAACAATTGTACATGTTTAAATTAGTGGAAATTAGCCACAAGGGCCTCTTTAGCAAGTGGAATTAGTTTCTAGGACATACAACTGAAATAATTACTTTCAAGGACAAAACGTAAAATAATTAGTTTCTAGGGACTAAAAACCTATGAAATTATGTTCTGGAAAATAATTGGACTGCTGACTTTGTCCTTGAAAGTAATTATTCTGTTGATTTTGGCCTTGAAAGTAATTTCTTTGAATGTGTGTCCTAGAAATTAATTGGACTGCAAAGTTTGTCCTTCTGGTGAAATGCCCCTTTAAATTATTCGTTATGGTTTTACCATTATGTTCATATATGATAGCACGCATCGGAGACACAGTTCACATACATTACCTTGATTCAACTATATGGCTATTTGCTTATATACTTAGGGTTGCGTTGTGATGGTACTCATTAATTTTTTTTACATATCTTTGTTAATAGTTGTAATAACTTTGGTGTCACACTTTTTGGTATCAGCGTGAACTACTAAAAATGCCCCTCTATCTTAATGTCACTTAAAATTTGAATCTAACTTCTTTTGCAAATTCAAAATTATCCTCTACAAATATTACTGAATCTATCTTAATATCCCTTAAACATACGATCTAATAAATAAACCTCTACAAATATTGTTAAACCTTAGTGTCGTCTAAATATAAGATCTAATAACTAAATTTTCTTTACAAATTCAAAATTTTCCTCTACAAATATTATCAAATTTTAATACCACTTAATCTAACATATTCAATTTATAGAAAAATAATTCACGCATAAAGCGCGTGTAATTATCACATGCGAAGCGCGTGTCATAACGCTCGTCTTCAATAATAGTTGTAATACCTTTGGTGTCTCGCTTTTTTGGTGTCAGCACAAACTACCAAAAATGCCCCTTTATCTTAATATCACTTAAAAAGTGGATCTAACTTCTTTACAAATATTTCAAAATCTCATCACTTAAAAATAGGATCGAATAAATAAACTTTCTTTACAAATTCAAAACGCCCCTCTACAAATATTATCAAACATTATCACTTAAAAATATGATCTAACAAATATTAAATGCTATAAATAATAAACGTCATCACGTGTGAAGCGCGTGCCGTGATGCTCATTTCTATAAACCAATTTTTTTGATGTTTACTGGTGTCATGCCACTTACACTTTTCGATATCTCTATGTTTTCCTTACTCTACAATACCATGTCATCGATTTAGCTAGCAAAATCATGCTTTGAAATTTGTTAAAAATAGCATCACTTTTTAGATTGTGATATAAAATGGTATAGATTGAATAATGAAAATCTTTTGCACCAATTTTTTCATTAAACAATGTTATTATTTGAAATGTATTCGGACATCAGTTTTGGGGATGGTCTGCATCAATTGTCTATACACAGTTATAAAATTATATCTGGCCAGCCTTTAACTTTTTTACTATTAAACTAAGTTATGCTACATTCTTATTTGTTGCTTTGTGTTAGGATAATTTTTGGTTGATAGATTGCTCTTTCTGACTCTAATTCCATTGATTTAATTATGTTAATATCATCGAAGGTTTGCATGTTATGTACTGTTGATTTGCATAATACGACTTACTATAATCGGTCTTTTAATGATAAACTACGACAATGTACACTACTAGAACAACAGTAAATAGCTACGAAGCTTTCCAATGGCCGCCAACGGATTTTTTCGAAGGCTAGCGATGGCGGTCGATTTTCGTGGCGTTTTCGTAAATAAAATATTATACCGTCGCAAGCCATCGAAAACCGAAACAATAAAGCCGTCGAAAATTATTGTGTGTACTGGTTTTGGCTGAGAGCTGCTTCATTATTTCAATCACCCTTAAATCATCAAAAATCCTACCTCCACCACCTCCTCCCCGTCATCAGCCAGCCGCCGCGCCTCCCTGAGCATCTCCAACTTCATCATTCTCCTCTCTCGACAAGCCTAGGCCCTTCATCAATCTCCATTCATGTTTTATTTCTAAATCCTAATTAATTTTGATTTGTTAAATTAGGGTTAATTTGTTGTTATAGTGGTATAATACCCCATTGATTGTACCCTATTGAATGCTAATTAGGTTGTGATTTAATTGTTTATCATCGAATTATTGTAAGAAAAATTTTGTTTAGTATATATGTGCTTTAATTGGTGTATATGCGTTGATTAATTAGTGCATACGCGCATTAGGGCTAGTTTGAATTAATTAGAGTCGATGCTCAGGATTTAGTATATGCGTTTTCAAGATGACGAAAATGACGATTTAATGTATGTGTTTCTTTGAATGTAAATAAATTATTATAAAAATCATTGTATAATACGTGTTTGCGCCAAAAATAGTCACAACCCCCAAATGTCGTGAAAGCACCAGTGTGTGAACACAAATCAGCAGTATATTATCACAGATCATAGATCTAAGTAATGTAGAGGATAGAAATGAAGAATAATAAACTTAAAACAGAAAGAAATAGACAAAGACACAAGATTTAGAGTGGTTCGGCGTATTGCCTACGTCCACTATGAAGTAGTTTGCTTTATTGATCTTTCTTTGATGTTTACAATTGATTTCAGCAAGTTACAGCGAACAACAATGATTTGCAGCAATGGAATTCGTTGGTAGCAGCAGCAATGGAGTTCAGATTTGGACCTGGCGGAGTCTAGGCGTTGGAGATCTCAAAGAGGAAGAAGAAGAACCCCTTTTCTGTTGGCTTTGGGGGTCTATTTATAGGTGTAGGAGGCTGATATTTCGCTCAGATCTCGGGAGACCCTCTCTGGCACATGACCAGGCCCGCACGCCCAAGCTCATGAAGTTTCGGTCTGATCCGTGATCGACACGAACAGATTTCGACTCGATCAAGATTTCATCCAATGGAGTCGAAATTTGGCGTGGACATTCTTTAGCATGCATGTAGTCTTCTGGGAAAATTTCATAGCATTTGGACTTGTAGATTAGGAGATATGGTCGATACGAAATGAGGTTTTTGGTAGGCTGTTTCCTTCGACTCGCTTTTGTTCCCTTCCACTCGCTTCTGTTTCGACTTGCTTCCATTCTACTCGGTGATGTGGCTCTTTGGTGGAGTCGAACTAGATGGAGTCGAACAGTGGTTCCGTGAAGGCTGTGGAGCGAGTCGAAGAAGACTCTCTGATGGACGTGGAGTGGAGCGAGTCGAAGCAGACTCTCTGATGGATGTGGAATGGAGCGAGTCGAAGTAGACTCTCTGATGGATGTGGAATGGAGAGAGTCGAAGTAGAGGTTCTGGGATGGAGTCGAAGAAGAGCGAGTCGAAGTAGAGGCTCTGGGATGGAGTCGAAGAAGAGCGAGTCGAAGGAGAGGCTCTGGGATGGAGTCGAAGGAGCGAGTCGAAGGAGCGAGTCGACCGGTAGTTGATTTTCATCCAATCTTGTATCGCTCATAACTTGAGCATAAGAACTCGGATTGACTTGAGATTTGAAACGTTGGCTCTCATGGCTTAGCTTGTCATGTCCTACCAATTCTGGCTTGATCCGGACTCGGACAAAATTCATCGATATCCGTAGTGAGCCTGTGTACAACTGATCTCTAGGATGGGCCGTCATTGGTTACTAGTCAATTCCTTGGTGTTACGGCTTTGCCAAAAGGCGAGATAACAATACGATTTACTTTTTATAAATCCCTTAGAGAGTTTTTGGCACCGTCTGACAAGTATTGTATATGATCATTATATGAATGTTCGTTTTTATCACAGAATGGACATTTATATTCATCCGATACAATATTTGTCGAATTTGTTCCTGTATTGAACAAGTTACAAACACAATAGAGTAATTATATTTTGCAAATCATTTCATTTTAAACGGTTCACAAAATTTCGACAACACTTTCTTTTTGTTTCCTATGTACACATGCATATGTGTACGATACAGGGAATAAATGGGAAGTGCTGCCAAAATTTTGTTGAATCGTTTAAAATGAAATGATTTGCAAAATATAATTACTATTGTGTTTCTAATGGGAAATAGGATGATCAACCGTCAAAGTGTAAAACAATAACCTAAAAATTATAGATTATATTCATATAATAATTTCAGTAAATCCGTTTGAAAATAAAATTAATTAGAATAATATTATATTTTGCGAAAATTTAAATGTATGATTTAACTAAAAAATAAAATGTCAACAAGTAAATGATTAATACATTTTTATGTTTTAAAGTAGGAAAAATGGTCAATTATTTTATCGATCGGAGCTGGATGTACCAATAAAGAAGAGAAGTTGAAGGCTCGGTAACTGTTATCCCGCCTTTTGGCAAGGCCGTAACAACAAGGGATTGACTAGTAACCAGTGACAGTCCGTCCCAGAGATCAGTTGCACATAGGCTCACCACAGATATCTATGAATTTTGTCCGAGCCCGAATCGAGCCAAAATTGGTAGGACATGGCAAGCTAAGCCATGAGAGCCAACGTTTCAAATCTCGAGTCAATCCAAGTTCGCATTCTCAAGTTATGGACGATGCAAGATTTGACCGAGATCAACTACCAATCGACTCGCTCCTTTGACTCGCTCCTTCGACTCGCTTCGCAACGCCCAGGAGTGGCATCTTCGACTCGGTCTGCCCAGAGGCCAACTTCAAGTCAACCAGGTTCGACTCGCTCCACGTCGCTCAGAGCTGCTATCTTCGACTCGCTCCAGTTTGAAGCCATCAAGAGTGCACACTTCGACTTGCTCCGCTCGACAACTGTTCGACTCCATCTTCGATTCCACTACTGAAACCTCCCAGGACGTCCCGTTTCGACTCGCTCGACCAGTGCTTGCTTCAACTCGTTCGATCTGGGCACGCTTCGACTCGCTCAAGTCAGAGTACACTTCGACTCGATCAATACAGCGTTAAAGGCAGAGCGATCCAGGAAGCGCCACGTCATCGAGTCAAGAGGAAGCGAGTCGAAGTGGAAGCAAGTCGAAGGAAACAGCCCGCCGAAGACTCCAGTTCGTATCGATCATATCTCCCAATCTACCAGTCCAAATGCTACGAAATTTTCACAGAAGACTACATATATGCTAAAGAATGTCCACGCCAAATTTCGACTCCATTGGATGAAATCCTGAGCGAGTCGAAATCTGCTCGTGTCGATCACGGATCGGACCGAAACTTCACAGGCTTGGGCGTGCGGGCCTGGTCACGTGCCAGAGAGGGTCTCCCAAGATCTGAGCGAAATACCAGCCTCCTACACCTATAAATAGACCCCCAAAACCAACAGAAAAGGGGTTCTTCTTCCTCCTTCAGATCTCGAACGCCCGGACTCCGCCAGATCCAGATCTGAACTCTGTCGCTGCTGCTATCAACAAGATTCACTGCTGCAAATAATAGCCAACTCTTGTAATTCATTGCATTCACTTGTAAACATCAAAGGAAGATCAATAAAGCAAACTACTTCATAGTGGACGTAGGCTATACGCCGAACCACTCTAAATCCTTGTGTCTCCTTGCACTTTAATTATTCTTATTTCTGAAATTTGGAGTTTTTGTTAGATAAATCCTCTTTTTACATTTACTTTCTTCACTTTATCTCTTCAAAGACTTCCAAAGAGTGTTGTGCCCAATTTTGGTACAAACACTTTGGTGCTTTCACTGAGAAACCCAATTTTTCTCCCACTCTTTGGATCTCCTATCTATATTGGATTGCATAAATCTAAGAAGAAGATCCAGATCTAGGACTTCGAAGCCCTTCCATTCTACTCAGATTTGCAATCAGATCTAGGAAAGGACTTCATCAATTCATTATGGTTAGCACGCATACCACCTCTGCAGCCGCTGATCAAGGAGCACGGGACCGACAAAACCCCATGCAATCACCTCCATCCAACCTAAATGTTGCAGGACCCTCAGATCCATCGTGTCCAACCACTAGACAAGAATTCCAGACATTGCTTCAGGAGTTGACCCAAAGTCGACAGCAGCTAGCGGAGCAACTACGCGCCAACACGGAGTTAACTAATCAGCTAAATCGCCAAAGGCGAAGGAGATCTAGAAGAGATCAAGGTTCTCACTCTTCCATAGAGAGCTCAGCCTCCTCCGATGGCCAAGCTAGATCCACACGTCCACGGTTGGGTGGAAGCTACACCCAGACCATGGGACACCAACCTGCTTCGAACCTTGGGCAACCGAGAGCTGGACCATCCATTAGCCTCCGCACAGAACCTTCAACTCGGGGAGGAGTATCATGTTACCGGCAACATTGCTACTACCACCACTACGGGGCGAGGAGGTGACGCTAGGAACCAAGCTGATCCTCAACATAACCAACGGGAGCCGACTCTTGAACCTTATGTCCCAGAGGATGTTGGACCAAGGAGGCGAGGCACGGACCGTCGACCGCGTCTGGTCCAGACTCGCGCTGTGGAACCCGACGGCCACACCTTGGCACAACATGCTCCGAGTGTCCAAACGACAGATATACTAGCGATGATTCGCCAAATGATCCGTGAAAGTCAGGGTCTATCAAATGACGACTGGGGAATCTCCCGAAGTCATACCCCTTTCACCGATGATGTTTTATATGCTGAACCACCTCGGCACTTCAGGATGCCAGCTTTGTCAGTTTATGAAGGGAGTTCTGACCCCAATCAACACGTCCTGAAATACGAATGGCTGATGAATGCTGCTAGAGCAGATGACGCAGTAAAGTGCCGTAGTTTCCCCATTTCCCTGGGAGGCATCGCTACCATGTGGTTCACTCGTTTGCCACCACGATCCATCTCTAACTTTGACCAGATGGCCACTAAGTTTGTCGAACAATTCTGTATGCATGTGGCGAGGCCAAAGGACGTTAACACTTTGTCTAGTGTTACGCAAGCTCCCGGAGAAACGCTTAGGAGTTACTTGGAGCGATTTCATGCTGCGTGCGTGGAAATAAGCAATCCCAATAATAACTCTATCCTGATGGCTCTGACTAAGGGGATTGATGCTGATTTCGAGTTCGGAAGTTGGTTAGCTGGGAAACCACCTGCGTCATTGGACCGTTTCTATTCCAAGGCAGCCCAATTCCTGAGAAGGGAGGATGCGAGACAGTCTAGGAAGCAGGATGACGCAGGACCTAACATCGAAGGCATCCAGAGTAACGTCGCTGTTAAACAGACCGGAGATAGTTCTGGAAAAGTTCAGTTGAACGTCCAAAATAAGCAGAATCAGCAGAAGGACAATAGGAATCAGAACAAAAAACGCGATCAGGATCGTGGACCACGGCGTAGAGCTTCCATGTACGAAAACTACACTCCATTGAACACGTCATTGGAAAATGTGTACTTGCAGACCTGCAACACCATGCAGTATAAGAAGCCTGCCCCGAAACCACCAACCGAAAGACAAATTCAAACAGAAAAGTTATGTAGATTTCATGAAAGTTATGGCCATAATACCAATGAGTGTTGTCACCTACAAGACCTCATTAAAAAGATGATACGTGAGCGGAAGCTGGATCAGTATGTACGGGCGCCGCAATCCGGTAGTGCGGGCCCATCAAATCAGAACCGTGCGCCGAATCAGGAAAGACAGGAAGAACCCGCTCGTGCGGACGGGAGGTTGGTCATTAACACAATAAGCGGCGGTCCTCATCCGGCAGATCGAAGCTGGAAGGAAATGGAGTCGTATGCCAGTTCTATCAAGCATGCAGACTTCGAGTGTTGCAGTAGTTTTGATGAGGGGGCTCCGGCCAAGCAACAAAAAACGATGATGGATGACATCGTGTTCAGAAGCAAAGACGTAGATAAAATCGAGGCTCCCACTATCGACCCACTGGTCATCTCTGCACAAGTAGGTCCCGCTTGGATAAAGAGGATCTTAGTTGACAGTGGAAGCTCTGTGAATATTTTGTTCAAACGAGCTTATGATCAAATGAAGATGGAAGCCGCAGACTTGAAGCCTTGTCAGTCTCGAGTCCATGGTTTCAACGGAAGTGCCACAATTCCCACTGGGATGGTGGAACTGCCTGTTGAGTTGGGAGTAGGAGAACATCGGAGAGTACGAATGTTGCAATTCATCGTTCTGGACATAGACTCCCCTTACAATGCTTTCTTGGGCCGACCGGCCCTCGTTGAATTCAGAATAGCCATTGCCCCATGGTGTTTGACCTTGAAATTTCCCACTGATCATGGAATAGGAATCGTTCACGGAGATCAGGCCACTCCTAGAGCCTGCTATGTTGCCAAGCTAAGGGAAGCACAGCGGAAGGAGAAGGGAAAGGATGTAGAGGAGTCTCTCTGCGTCCGTTTCGCCGACAATTGACAATTAACGCCCGGGCCCAGGCCCGGGCACCCCAGCCAATTCCTCAGGGAT
The DNA here is from genome assembly GCA_030737815.1 of Allium fistulosum. NCBI lineage: Eukaryota > Viridiplantae > Streptophyta > Magnoliopsida > Asparagales > Amaryllidaceae > Allium > Allium fistulosum. The sequence continues at coordinate 1,034,450,686 of CM060902.1, read as the reverse complement.
CTTGACCCGAGAGAAACTGAAGACGAAGGAGAATCTAAAGAAAGTCAAGCATCCCCAGCTGAACTGACAATTGATGTCCCAATTGACAATAACGATGATTCAAAAATAATAAAGATTGGATCTCAACTAAGCCAGCAAACTCAAGAGGAATTGGTTGAATTTCTGCGGGCAAATCTTGATGTGTTTGCCTGGACACATTCTGATATGTGTGGGATCTCGCCAGACATCGCAAGCCACACTTTGAACATTGACCCGCGGCATGTCCCGGTCAAACAAAAAAGGCGCGGTGTGGATCCAGAGAGATCTGCCGCCCTTAAAGAGGAAGTAGAAAAGCTTGAAGCGAACGGATTCATTCAAGATGCGCTATATCCCGAATGGGTGTCAAATCCCGTACTCGTCCGAAAGCCAAACGGGAAGTGGAGAACATGTGTCGACTATTCCGATCTGAATAAAGCATGCCCCAAAGACAGTTTCCCGCTCCCTAGGATTGATTAGCTAGTGGATTCGACGGCTGGACATGAACTCTTATCCTTCATGGATGCGTATTCAGGCTACAATCAGATACCGATGCATTTACCCGACCAAGAACACACCAGCTTTGTGACCAATCTAGGACTTTACTGTTACAAGGTTATGCCGTTCGGACTCAAGAATGCCGAAGGTACTTACCAACGGTTGGTCAATCAGATGTTCGCTAATCAAATCGGGAAGACAATAGAAGTATATGTAGACGACATGCTTGTGAAGTCACGACTCTCCACCGACCATATAAAAGACCTGGGGACTATGTTCAACATACTTCGGGGAATACAAGATGAAGCTCAACCCACTGAAATGTAACTTGGGAGTTGCATCTGGAAAGTTCCTTGGGTTCATCGTTAACGCCCGGGGAATCGAAGCCAATCCTGAGAAGATTTGGGCAATCAGAAACCTTGAAACTCCCAAAACTATAAAGCAAGTCCAGAGTCTCAATGGGAAAGTAGCGGCATTGAGCAGGTTCATTTCAAAGTCCACTGACAAATGCATTCCCTTCTTCGATCTGATTCGAAATGGGAAACGAAACTTTGAATGGACCACAGAGTGCGAGGGCGCTTTCCAAGCACTAGTCCAACATCTGTCTACACCACTGATACTATCAAAGCCTATTGATCATGAGAAGTTGTTCATATATCTGGCGATATCAGAAAACGCTATCAGCACTGCATTAATCCGAGAAGAGGACTGGATATAGAGGCCCGTATACTATGTCAGCAAACGATTGACTGGGGCTGAGAGAAATTATCCGAAACTGGAAAAGTTGGCTTACTGTCTTTTCATTGCATCAAGAAAACTCCGACCATACTTCCAGGCACATTCCATTATTGTTTACACCGACCAGCCGTTACGACAGGTCCTCTCGAGGCCTGAGACGTTTGGAAGGTTACTCAAGTGGAACATCGAACTGAGCCAGTTTGACCTTACTTACGCTCCGAGACGGACCATACAAGGACAAGTCCTAGCCGATTTCATAGCTGAATTTACCATCCCAGAGGACTTGCCCGAAGCTAGTGAATCCCCCGAGTACATCTGGAAACTTTATACTGACGGAGCATCAAACGACCAGTGTTCAAGCGCCGGTATTGTGCTTGAAACTCCCGAAGGTCGATCCATATGTTATGCCTTAAAGTTCGATTTCCATGCGACTAATAATGAAGCTGAGTATGAAGCCCTCCTAGCCGGCTTGAAACTTCCTAGAGATTTGAGAATTATCGCAGTGGAAATTTATTGTGATTCACAATTGGTTGTGTGTCAAGTACAAGGAGAGTATCAAGCAAGAGATCGAAGGTTGGCTGCTTATTTAGCGCGAGTTAAGGAAGTACTAGACTATTTCGATCACTACGCCATATTCAGTATACCTCGAGAACGCAACCAAAAGGCCGATTCGTTGGCAAAGTTAGCCAGCACAGGCGAAGCTCAACAAATGGGACTCATACCCGTAGAAACACAATCTTCCCCAAGTATCGACCGAGCAGAGAAAACCGGGTATGCGAATCCGTCCCCAAAAGGGATTCATGGATGACTCCACTCAGAAATTACATTGAGCGCGGAACCCTGCCGGAGCGCAGGAGTGAAAAAAGACAAGTCCTCAGAAAGGCATCAAGGTTTACCATCCAGAATGGACTCATGTACAGAAGGGGATACTCAGTTCCCCTACTCCGATGTATCGCTCACGATGAAATCAAACAAGTGCTACGCGATGTGCATGAGGGAGAATGTGGCGATCACACCGGGGGGCAAACACTTGCCAAGAAAATACTTCGCTACGGATATTACTGGCCTACCGTGAATCGTGATGCGTTGGAATATGCGAAGAAATGTGATAGGTGCCAGAAATATAACCGAATTCCTAGAGCTCCTCCTACTGAGATAACGCAAATGGTTAGCCCATGGCCGTTCGCAATGTGGGGCATCGACATCATCGGTACTCTACCTCTGGCAAAAGGTGGAGCGAAGTACGCCATCGTCGCAGTTGATTACTTTACAAAGTGGGCTGAAGCTGAAGCTCTCGCTACCATTACAACGAAGAAAGTAATCAACTTTGTGGTTCGTAACATCATCTGTCGATTCGGTCTCCCACACACCATAATTACAGACAACGGAACCCAATTCGACAGCGCTGAATTCAAAGATTTCTGCAAATGATTTCACATCCAAAAGAAATTCTCCGCAGTTGCACACCCTCAAGCAAACGGACAGGTCGAAGCAGTTAATAAGGTTATAAAATCAATCCTGAAGAAACGACTGGAAAAGGTCGGGGGCAGATGGGTCGATGAACTTCCTATGGCTCTATGGGCTTACCGAACAACCCACAAGACCGCGATCGGCCACACTCCGTTCTCTCTTTCCTACAGTTCAGAGGCCGTTATTCCAGTCGAGCTAGAAGTACCTTCCCATCGTGTGACATACTATGATCCAAAGACGAATGCTATATTACTTGCTGAATCTCTCGATCTACTAGATGAGAAGTGTGAGGAAGCTGACTTGAGGGCAGCTGCGCATCGAAGTTGAGTCGCCCGATTGTACAACGCCAAGGTCCGTCCGCGAACCTTCGAGTTAGGCGATCTCGTCTTAAAAAGAGTCTATCCAGTTCCTTCACATATGAAGCCAACATGGGAAGGACCGTATGTTATTGAACGAAGGCTCGGAGATGGCACATTCAAGTTATCGACCATTGATGGTCTTACCCTGCCAAGAGCTTGGAACAGCGAGAGCCTCCGCCGCTATTACACCTGACAGGCTATCTTTATCTATTTAGTCTACTTTCTTTTTCTGCAATTTGTTTATGCATTTTGAAGTTAGAACTTGTAATAAGGCAACTGACTTTGCCACACTTTCTTATTTCAGCAATAAAATGCAACCTCTTCGAGCCAGAGCTGTGATTTACTTGAAATACTTCATATGACCATCACTATGCACAGAGAGCTAAGTCTCATCATACGGTGGGATTTATTCAAATAGAGAGTGGCTGCGGTGCAACCAATTACTCCCTAAGTGAAACCCGAGCTCGGGGGCAAGCCATCACATCAAAGTCAAAAAGGGATTGGTACACGATAATCCTTCCTCAACTCCGAACTCCTAGAGCGCGAGTCGGAGTATAAACATTCAACTCCATATTCCCGGAGTACGAAGTGGAGTATAAACATCCAACTCCGAATTCCCAAAGCGCAAACCGGAGTATAAACATTCAACTCCATATTCCCGGAGTACGAAGTGGAGTATAAACATCCAACTCCGAATTCCCAAAGCGCGAACCGGAGTATAAACATTCAACTCCATATTCCCGGAGTGCGAAGTGGAGTATAAACATCCAACTCCGAATTCCCAAAGCGCGAACCGGAGTATAAACATTCAACTCCATATTCCCAGAGTGCGAAGTGGAGTGTAAACATCCAACTCCGAATTCCCAAAGCGCGAACCGGAGTATAAACATTCAACTCCATATTCCCGGAGTGCGAAGTGGAGTATAAACATCCAACTCCGAATTCCCAATGCGCGAACCGGAGTATAAACATTCAACTCCATATTCCCGGAGTGCGAAGTGGAGTATAAACATCCAACTCCGAATTCCCAAAGCGCGAACCGGAGTATAAACATTCAACTCCATATTCCCGGAGTGCGAAGTGGAGTATAAACATCCAACTCCGAATTCCCAAAGCGCGAACCGGAGTATAAACATTCAGCTCCATATTCCCGGAGTGCGAAGTGGAGTATAAACATCCAACTCCGAACTCCCAGAGCGCGAGTCGGAGTATAAACATCAGTCCCGAATTTCCCAAGAGCAAGTCGAAGCATATATGTCAACTCCGGATTCCCCAAATGTAGAACGGAGCCTGAACACCAACTTCAAAGTTCCCACAGCATGGATCGAAGTATAAGTGTCGACTCCAAAATCCCGGAGCGTGAGTCGGAGTACAAAAACCAATCCCAAGTCCCCAGACGGCGGGCATGTGATCGAAACTCAAGTCGGCATAACCATTCGCCGGTAAACAAATGAGGATCCCCGGAATGCGGAAATGATTATCGGTAATCAAACAAGTATGGATGCATTACTCAATCTCCACTTGACGCAGACGTCCGTTCGGTGGCACAAGGCTCAGCATGGTATAAATAAGAAGCGATCATCGAGTGACAGTCTACTGCTCATCCCTAAGACTGGGGGGCAGAACTCAAGCATCAACTATTGATTGAAGCGATGCGACGTCAGAATTCAACTCGCTTCTCAGTCACAAGTCATGACCAAAATACCCGAACTTGGCAAGTAGGAACAAACTTCATTCGGAAACTGAAACTTCACAAGTGCAGTCCAGACACTGAAACACTTAGTCAAATACACATTGATAAAAAAGGAAGTCAAAGAGAAAAAATTTCATTTCTATTGATTATAGAATACGTTCGTGTACAAGTTTCCAAAAAATTCATACTAGCAGGGGCCGAAGCCGCATCTATACACGGCTAACAAAATGCAAAAAGAAATCAAAATACGTCAGGCAATCGTGCTTAGTCTCTCTTCTTCCTTGGCTTCCTCTTCAGTGTGGACCCGCTTGAGCCGTCGCCAATCTTCCTCTTCAAGCATGTGCCTTTCGGCGGTTGGTCTTCCGGCAATGGCATTATGTCGACGTCTTCCTCCGAACTCGTGTGAATGAATATGCTTCCTACGGGCGTAGTCGGAGGGACGGGATCAATTACAGACGGTGGAATGGGCAGGCTGGTGAGAAAGACATAACCACCAGGAGACATCATTCCAAGCGGGGCAGGTCCCGATGCTGCCATCACACTTCCAAAGCTGCCGTCATAACCAGCTGCTGCCAGTTCAGCGTCGATCTGGGCAAACATCTCCTCTTCGGTAACAGCTCGAGCCCCACTGGGGGCATTAGCAGTCGGCATTGAAACGCTTGCATCAGAATCGGTTCCACTCACGACAGATGGCAAATCAGCGGGGGGATCACCATGACAACGAAAGAGTTCATCCATCAAGTGCTCGTCGAACGCCATTGTTTTCCCCTGCATATTGTTTGCGCCAAAAATGGTTACAAACACCCAATTGTCGATGAAAGCACCAGTTCGCAATCACAGATCACAGATCTCAAATATGTAGAGAAATAAGTATGCAAATCACTTAGGAAACTCAGTAAAAACAGTAAATGACACAAGATTTATAGTGGTTCAGCGATCTTGCCTACGTCCACTCTGAAGCTGATGACTTTATTGATATTCACTTGATGATTACAACTGATTACAATAGGTTGCAGTGATTACAATGAAGAAACTTGAGTATAACCGCAATGAAGGAATGTAGAACTGAATCCGGTAGAGCTTCGGTGCTTCAGAATTCCGATCCCCCTTCCTGAATGACCTGGGGCTCTATTTATAGGTGTAGGAGGCTGATATTTCGCCTAAAATTAGGGAGACTACTTCTGGCACGTGTGGGGGCCCATGCGCCCGTGTCTAGAAAATCTGGGCCTGCTTTGAGATCGATTCGAACTCCATTCGAATCGATCAAGAATTCATCTGATGGAGCTGAAATTTGGTGAGAACATTCTTCAACATGTATGTAAGCCTTTGTGAAAATTTCATAGCATTTGGACTTGTAGATCGTGATATATCATCGATTCGAAATAGTGTTTTCTCGGTTGATCGTCTCGTTCGAATCGATCGGTTCGTATCCATCTCTTCGAATCGATCGCCTGCACGTGCTCTCGTAGTAATGTGGCGCGCAATCTTCGGGTCGATCCGCTTTTCACTCCGCTTTGATCGAGTCGACTCCATGATTCTCGCCTTGCTCGTATCGAAGAATAACACGTCATCCATTCTTGTCGATTCGATGGATGCGAATGTGTCTTTGCTCATGGGTTCGATCAGAGGACTCCAAGCATATGTTGCAGCCATTCGATGGATATGAAGGTCATGCGTGACGATGGATACGAACATATGCTTGCCCCTGGATTCGAAGAACGGTTGTCTGATGGATTCGAACTAGATGGAGTTGAACTAAGGTATGAGGATGGATACGAAGTTGTCGCCGCTCTGATTGATACGTGGCCGATGGATACGAACAGAGGTCCCTCCGATGGATTCGAATAGAGGCTCCGCCTATGGATTCGAGCAAGGGTTATGGATACGAAAACAAGGTTATTCTCTTCCAACTTGCATCGATCATAACTTGAGCATACGAACTCGGATTGACTTGAAATTTGGAGTGCTGGCTTTCATGACTCTGCTTGTCGTGTTCTATCAATTGTAGCCTGATCTGGGCTCGGACAAAATTCATTGATATCCATGGTGAAACAGTGTATAACGGACTTTTACGACGAACTGTCTTTAGTTTTCCAGTCAACTTTTTGGTGTCACGGCCTTGCCAAAAGGTGGGATAACATTTGCCCCCCAAAACATGCCTTGCGATAGGAAGGTGTGTTTTGTAGTTCCATAAGCTGGATGTTCATACCCTATCATCGACCTGTAAAGAACTTGATAGTCTTTCCTGACCACGAATGACGATCGTTCGCGACCGTATGTCATCTGAGGTAATATGGGACCTTTCGAGGTCGGATGCCGTTCGCGGCAAATAACGAAATGGGATCGTTCATGGTCGGATGTCGTTCTAGACAAGTTGTGACCGTTCGCGATCGGGTGTCGTTCTAGACGAATTATGACGGATTGTGACCGTTCGTGGTCGTATGGTGCACGAGATAAAATGTGATCATTCGCGATCGGATGCCGCACGAGGCAAAATGTGATCGTTCGCGATCGAATGTCATACTGGGTGAATTATGACCGTTCGTGGTCGGGTGCCGCACGAGGCAGAGTGTGATCGTTCGCGATCAAATGTTATACTAGATGAAGTGTGACCATTCGCGGTCGGATGTCATACTGGGTGAATTGTGACCGTTCGAGGTCGGGTGCCGTTCGAGGCTAATGGTGACCGTTCGAGGTCGGGTGCCGTTCGAGGCGAATGAGTGTGCCCGGGGGGGACTTAGTATTATCGATGTCAGGTTCACGTTCGGGTGAATTTCTGAATCAGCGATCGTGGCGGTTCGTCGCCATACAAGGTGTGCTTGTGGACCGTTCGCGATCCAAAGCATATGCGAATAACTTCTTCTACAGAATTGCAAATATCAAATTACCGTTCACATGAATTCCATAACAGAAATGTCCAAAAAAACAAAGTCTAAATGTCCAAATCAACATGAAACAAAAGCAAAGCAAGGATGTCAAAGTGTAAATTCTCACTACGAAACGGTCAATATTCATTCAGAGCATGCCTGTGGATCGTTCGCGATCTCATACATGTGTAAATGGTGTGATGGTGTTAGTGAGAAGTTTACGACTTGTTCATCGTTATTTAAATCAATTGATAACCATACGGTGCCCCGGCTCGGGGTTACCCCTAGCTGATGTAGATGGTGGCCACTCTGGTTCCACCGTTGGAGCTCGCCTTCTCACATACTGAAGTAGCCTACCGTTCCTGATATGCCCTTCTACCTCATCCTTCAGGTGTCTACAGTCATTTGTGCTATGTCCATTCAGCTCTTGGAATAAGCAATATTTGTCTGATTTTCTCTCGTCGGTAGTTGGATCCCGTCGCATTGGTCTACGATAGGCGACTTGTTCTCAGGTGTCTTGGTAGATTCGCTCCAAACCCTTGTTCAGTTCTGAATAGGTGGTAAATCACAGCTCCCCCCGTTGCCGCTTTGACCTGTCATCATTTTCTTCTGCCTTTCGCTTCCCTTTACCAGTATCTGCATCTTTTCCAGGTGAATTACCGCCTCTAACTGCATAAACATCGATTTCTTCTTCTCTCTCCGTACGAGCATCCTCTAATCGTAAAAACTTTTCGGCTTCATGATAAAACTCTCCCAGGTCCGTAGGTGGATCCTTAGTTAGTGAATTCTTGAACTCCGTGCCATCAGATATTCCAGATACAGCGGCCATCATGACCATAGATGGATCTGGTCGATCCACTAACGCTGCTGCCGCATTTAATCGCGTTAGAAAATTCCTCAATGACTCCCCAGCTTTCTGCTTTAGAGTCGCCAAACTCATCACGTTCTTGGGTCTCGAAATATGAACCCTGAATTGTCTCATAAACCTTTCTGTCAAATCTGTCCAAGTCCCAATGGAGCCACTCTCCAGTTGTATAAACCATAGCGCTGCAATGTCCGACAAATACAATGGAAAGCACCGGGCCATGACTTCCTATGATGCCCCCAGCACTTCCATGTGCCTCATATACTTCGTTAGATGGACCGCTGGATCTGTCCGCCCATCATACATTTCCACCAACGGTAGCTTGAAGTTTAATGGATTCCTGGCCTGCCTGATCGTAGGAGTAAAGGGACTCCTATGTACATCCTCCAGATCTCTATTGACTAGTCCACCTCTCATGGCCCGTCTGACCATCTCTACCAACCTATCGTTGTCGTCAGGCTGTGATCTTTGAGTGCCACCTTCGTTCTACCCCCCTGGCTGAGCGTTCATTCCTCTATTGCCACCAGGTTGCTCGGATGTCCCTGAGTTTCTTCTCGGGATTGGATCAACATTCTCTAAGTGTGTGCCCCCTAGCTCCGGCGCTGCGCCAGATGGTCCTTCCCCGTTCTGGACTCTGGTTGTTCCTTGATTTTGCGCTCCAAGTTGTCCAATCTGTTGAAGCAAATTCTGGATCATTTCCTCCTGTCTCTTCATCATTGTCTCCATCTCATCCCTAGTGATGAAGATCGATGCTTGGTTTGCCCCCGAGGAAGCCTCTTGACTCCCTTCATGCCGACTTTGCTCTGGCCTTTGTCTTTTACTAGTTTGTCTTGTCATGATTCTTCGGATCTAAATCTCTTAGCCTTCTGATTCAACTTTCAAATGATAGAACTCCTGAGTTCAACTCTCAGTGAAAGCACCAAAATGTTTGCGCCAAAAATGGTCACAAACACCCAATTGTCGATGAAAGCACCAGTTCGCAATCACAGATCACAGATCTCAAATATGTAGAGAAATAAGTATGCAAATCACTCAGGAAACTCAGTAAAAACAGTAAATGACACAAGATTTATAGTGGTTCGGCGATCTTGCCTACGTCCACTCTGAAGCTGATGACTTTATTGGTATTCACTTGATGATTACAACTGATTACAATAGGTTGCAGTGATTACAATGAAGAAACTTGAGTATAACCGCAATGAAGGAATGTAGAACTGAATCCGGTAGAGTTTCGGTGCTTCAGAATTCTGATCCCCCTTCCTGAATGACCTGGGGCTCTATTTATATATGTAGGAGGCTGATATTTCGCCTAAAATTAGGGAGACTACTTCTGGCACGTGTGGGGGCCCATGCGCCCGTGTCTAGAAAATCTGGGCCCACTTCGGGATCGATTCAAACTCCATTCGAATCGATCAAGAATTCATCTGATGGAGCTGAAATTTGGTGAGAATATTCTTCAACATGTATGTAAGCCTCTGTGAAAATTTCATAGCATTTGGACTTGTAGATCGTGAGATATCATCGATTCGAAATAGTGTTTTCTCGGCTGATCGTCTCGTTCGAATCGATCGGTTCTTATCCATCTCTTCGAATCGATCGCCTGCACGTGCTCTCGTGGTAATGTGGCGTGCAATCTACGGGTAGATCCGCTTTTCACTCCGGTTTGATCGAGTCGACTCCATGATTCTCGCCTTGCTCGTATCGAATAATAACACGTCATCCATTCTTGTCGATTCGATGGATGCGAATGTGTCTTTGCTCATGGATTCGATTAGAGGACTCTAAGCATATGTTGCAGCCATTCGATGGATATGAAGGTCATGCATGACGATGGATACGAACATATGCTTGCCCCTGGATTCGAAGAACGGTTGTCTGATGGATTCGAACTAGATGGAGTCGAACTAAGGTATGAGGATGGATATGAAGTTGTCGCCGCTCTGATTGATACATGGCCGATGGATACAAACAGAGGTCCCTTCGATGGATTCGAATAGAGGCTCCGCCTATGGATTCGAGCAAGGGTTATGGATACGAAAACAAGGCTATTCTCTTCCAACTTGCATCGATCATAACTTGAGCATACGAACTCGGATTGACTTTAAATTTGGAGTGCTGGCTTTCATGACTCTGCTTGTCGTGTTCTATCAATTGTAGCCTGATCCGGGCTCGGACAAAATTCATTGATATCCATGGTGAAACAGTGTATAACGGACTTTTACGACGAACTGTCTTTAGTTTTCCAGTCAACTTTTTGGTGTCACGGCCTTGCCAAAAGGCGGGATAACACACATCACCAATCGGGGCAGCTGCGCTCACAGTGGTTGCTTTGGTCACGATAGCCTCCTGCGTCTGATATAATCCTTGAGTAGTAGGAGGCATGTGCGGCGCAGCGTCAGTCACTGGACAAGGAGTGAAAAAATTGTTAGAACTTAAACTCGATCGAAGACTTCGACTAATGAAAGACATACGGAATGTTCGGAGTACCTTCTTCAGTTTGGCTTGTAAGCGACGGGGCGGCTTCAGTCGCTGGCACTGCAGTCGGAGACATCCGCGGCTGGTCCGGATTATAGGCAGGAACAGCTTGAGGGTCAGCCGCAGGCAAAGGTTCAGGCTGGGTTGACACCGGAATGTCAAGATTTGCATCATGATGTCCAACCCCGGAGCCTTCTCCTATTTCCAGGTGCTGAGCGCCGAGCCTCTCTTTCTCATAAGAGATCATTGAATCGTGGAGAGTCTTCTTCTCATCATCAGTTAACAGGCTATTCTCAAGCTCGAATTCATCCATAGATTCACCCGGGTGCGCCTCTTTCTCCTCCTCGACCAATCGGCCCCAAGCACTGCTGAGATGCACCGAATAGTCATTGAGCCAGGCTAAGCCCTTGTGCCTCAGCACATTGGCATTGTAGACAACAAGGAGGTCCTCGATGTCGGCCTCTAGCCTGGACTCGGCCAATTTCACCCTTTCCTCGACCTCAGTCTCCTCTTTCTGGACTTTGGCCACCGCCGCATCTCGTTCTCCCCTGAGCAGAGCAGCCTGATCGCACGCCTCCTGGGCTGCGATGTTCGCGTCATCTTTTTCTTTGACCAAGCCGACAAATTTGGCTTTTAGTTCATTAAGCTCCTTGACCGCCGCGTCCCGCTCGGCAATGACTTTGGTATTCCGGTGGCCCATTTCCTCCACCAGGGCAACGTGTGCCTGACTCAACCTCTCCATTTCTGCCTTCGCTTCGTCAGCCTTCTTAATGGCCTCAATCTCAGATTTCCGAGAAGACTCGGACTCAGCAGAAAGTACTTGGATAATGCGATCCCTTTTTGCAAGCTCAGTCTCCATCTTTTCGATCTCTTTTGCCCGCTCGAAGGCCAATTTAGAAGATTTTTCAGCAGCCTTCGCACACTCTCAATATTGGGTATAGTTGTCGTGGACAAAGTCATGCATCGTGCCTTCTACCGACGATGGAATTCTCTTCAAGTGAGGAGGGAAAACATAACCGTCGAAGCAAATATTAGGAAAATCCTTCTTCATTTGGGCCAACTTAAGGGCCCCTTCTCCAGTGGGATCAACAGGGACCTGCTCTGTAACCATGGAAGATGTAGTCTCGACTCTCTGGAGATAAGTCTCGGATCTGGAAGTGTGAGAAGAAGGCCTATGACGAGGAGGCTCCAGTGGGTGTGAAGTTTGAACGGGAGGAGGAGATGGAAGCCTGGGAGGAGGAGAGCATGATCTAGACCGGCGTCGGTATTCTCTATCCGTATCGTGCCCATGCCTATCCTGACTAGAATGCTCGCGATCGCGATCCCTATCAGAATCCCTCCTGCGGGAATCATAGTAACCAGAAGCCTTTCGGGTTGAACGAAGACTGTTCAGCATTGACCCTCTTCTAGACATAGTACCTGAAAATGAGAAGCGAAGAAAGAGTTAGCAACTTCCTGAGTTGGACGAAGTACAGTTGTTGATCATGTAGTGTAGTGGAGTGTATGCATGTGCAATCCCCCGACAAACCAGAAATGTCGGCCGCACTCATAGAAAGCGACCCGCTCGGTTCACAAGCACTATCAAGCCCTTCCATCCCGGCATCGTGAGGAGACGACATGAAATCCGGGATCGGAATATCATCAAGCCCGGCAAAAGGACTCTCCACTTGCGGGGGAGGAGCCTCTGAAATTCTGATCCCCTGGGAAGGTAAAGACACGACCACGAATTTAAATCTCTTCGATTTAGGGCATTTGTAAGCAGTGGCCTTGCCTTTTCTTTTTCCTCCGGAATCCTGAACATCGGAAGGAGGCACGGCCATGAGCTTAGTATCGGTGGGAGTTCTTTCTGGATCAACTTCTTCGGTGATCACAACTGTGGGCGCTTTGCATTTCACACGTTTCTTCAGAGCCACCCTATGTGTCACATCTAGGTGTATGCTCTGACTTCGTTCTATTAGCCCGACGGCCCTCAAATTCCTGTCGGTCAGGACTATGTCTATGTGCTTCTCTTCGCCCGGAAACGCTTGAAGAATTCGAACAAGCTCTCTGAAGTATGCGCCATCGGGGCGAGAGATTGCGGCTATAAGACAAGAAAAGTATGTCAGTTTTTGGAAGTCGATCACTAACATCTCAGTAGTTCAAGAGAGGGTGGCGACACTTACGTCTATCTAACCAACGCCTAGCAAACCCAGGAGGGGACCGAACGTAGAACCATTCGGACTTGTAATAACTTAGCCTCCCCCAGGAACCCAGCACAATATGGCAGCTTCTGACTGCCTCCAGGAAGGTGAAGGAAGGGCTATCTCCGCGGCTCTTAACATTGAATAAATATCTAATCTCGATCGGCTTCGGCGGTCGAAAGAGGATCTCCATGAACAGGATGAAGGTGCTGTTTAGCAAGGCATACCCGTTAGGGTGTAGCTGAGACGGGGCTATACCAAGAAATGATAATGTCTCCCTTATATAGTCGTTAAAAGGAGGGAGCATCCCCGTCATGCAAGCATGACGGTTAAAAGTAGTAAACCCCTCCGGGGGATTGTGTGGCCTGTCGGTTGGTTCGGGAAGTATCACGTCGTCAAGAGACAAATCGTGCCTTAAGTAGATCCGGCCTAGCATGTCTTCAGAAATACCCGATGGCACGGAGTCTGATGGGTTAAGGATGAACCGAGCCCCTGGACGTTCATCCAGCGCTATTTCAATAACTTCGGCTTCTATAACCGGTATCTCTATGGTTGGAGGAATAGAACTTGGATTTTCCGGCTGCTGGGAACTCGAAGGATCCATAACCAGCTAGCTTATAAAAAATCACTGTTAAACTGACAAATAACACTCGTACATCCCCCAGTGTAAAGTGTGTGAGCGTGTTGTGCAGTGCAGTACTATATATTATTTGGAAAGATCAACCGGATTAAGGGAAACGTGTAAACGACGAGACTTCAGAATTCAGTCGAAAGGACCGTCATCGCTGACCGTCACAACTATACCATCCAGTTGATTAATCATCATTTCAAGTTAAAGTTTGGTGTCAATGTGATAAGTCCCAGTTCCGTCAACGAGCTTCGATAGGTAATCAGATATGCGGTGAAGCGGTTAAGTCCAGTAATACAATTTTGAAGCTCGTCGGAGTCAACTGTTCTAATGAGTAGGAAGTTTTAAATTTTTGTAATGTTCAAATCGTGTCGCTTACGGAAGCCATGTTCACATCAATAAACTAAGGACGTGTGTATATGAGCCAGGCTCGTTCGACTCGCTCTTGAGACCATCGAGTTCGAATCGGTGCCAAGACACGCAGTTCGACTCGTTCCTGAGATCATCGAGTTCGAATCGGTGCCAAGACACGCATTTCGACTCGCTTCCGAGATTGCACAGTCCGATTCGCTCCCTTCGACTCGGTCCCAAGATCACGAGTTCAACTCACACCCAGGCTCTCCACTACAACTCGATCCAGAAACCATCCACTTCGACTCTCTCCGAAGCTACCCACTTCGGTTTGATCGAAGGTCATCGATTCAAATTGATCAAGCACAGCCCCTTCGCGTCGATCCACAGATTCGGGGCGTTCGACTCACTACGAAGCCCCACCATCGATCGACGCGAAAACCTCTGCCTCATCCTCTCGAAACTTCCCACTCCAGATCGATTCGAAGCCAAGATCCTGAAACTTTCGATCAATCACAACTCAGGCTGATTTAGTGTTTGAAAACCGAGTCTCATCGTTCACGCGTTGGATTCGTTTAATGGATTACCTAGATCTGTCAGATTATTTCGATTAAGTGATGGTGGGAATTGATTTGAAGTCAAGGATTTTTGTTCTTTCCTCTCGAGTCTCAGAGCGATACGAAGGCAGGGAAGGTAAAGATGAAAAGTAAAAAAGTGAAAAAAGGCTAAGTATGGAGTATTTATATGAAGTCGAAAACAAGAGGAATAACCGATTCGAATTCCAGTAGGGTCGAGCACGTGCTTCGACTCCCTCTTCAGCGCACTGATGCGAAGCTCCTCTTCGACTCGCTCCTTCGACTCCATCCCTGTGACTAGTTCGACTCCCTCATGCAGCCACGAAAGACATCACTTCGACTCGCTCAATCAGTAAACGTCTCGACTCGCTCCACTTCGACTCGCTCAGTTCGAGTCCGTCATCAACGCAACATGCTTGCTTCGCATCCAGAAATCCAATGAAAGTTATCTTCGACGTTTCAACCCTTCACATCGATTCAGGAGAGGATCGTTACGAAGGAACATTCAAAAAACAGCCATCGAGCGTTGTTGCAACGAGTTTCACGTCGGTTCAGGAGAGGATCGATACGGAATTCAATATAAAATAAACTAACAACGACTCGTGAACGCACAAACATCGACGAGAGTCAAGTTAACACATATGCATGAATGACGGACTAATATTCGACATTCCAGATTTTTAGGAATCAGAAATTTATCCAGTAACCACTAGCACACAGCAATCAGTTGTAACAATACAGGGCACAGCAGTCGATAGTCAACAGATTACATTATCAAGAAGGACGGTCAAACATTACAACTCTCATCGAGAAGACGATAACTATTCAGAATAAAGACCGTGGCACTTCAAAGCACATCATGTTTTCACAAGACGTACTTTGGGGGGCAAATGTTATCCCGCCTTTTTGCAAGGCCGTAACAACAAGGGATTGACTAGTAACCAGTGACGGTCCATCCCAGAGATCAGTTGCACATAGGCTCACCACGGATATCTATGAATTTTGTCCGAGTCCGGATCAAGCCAAAATTGGTAGGACATGGCAAGCTAAGCCCTGAGAGCCAACGTTTCAAATCTCGAGTCAATCCAAGTTCACATTCTCAAGTTACGGACGATGCAAGATTGGACCGAGATCAACTACCAATCGACTCGCTCCTTCGAGTCGCTCCTTCGACTCGCTTCGCAACGCCCAGGAGTGGCATCTTCGACTCGGTCCGCCCAGAGGCCAACTTCAAGTCAACCACGTTCGACTCGCTCCACGTCGCTCAGAGCTGCTCTCTTCGACTCGCTCCAGTTTGAAGCCATCAAGAGTGCACACTTCGACTCGCTCCGCTTGACAACTGTTCGACTCCATCTTCGACTCCACTACTAAAACCTCCCAGGACATCCCGTTTCGACTCGCTCGACCTGTGCTTGCTTCAACTCGTTCGATCTGGGCACGCTTCGACTCACTCAAGTCAGAGTACACTTTGACTCGATCAATACAGCGTTAAAGGCAGAGCGTTCCAGGAAGCGCCACGTCATCGAGTCAAGAGGAAGCGAGTTGAAGTGGAAGCGAGTCGAAGGAAACAGCCTGCCGAAGACTCCAGTTCGTATCGATCATATCTCCCAATCTACCAGTCCAAATGCTACGAAATTTTCACAGAAGACTACATATATGCTAAAGAATGTCCATGCCAAATTTCGACTCCATTGGATGAAATCCTGAGCGAGTCGAAATCTGCTCGTGTCGATCACGGATCGGACCGAAACTTCACGGGCTTGGGCGTGCGGGCCTGGTCACGTGCCAGAGAGGGTCTCCCAAGATCTGAGCGAAATACCAGCCTCCTACACCTATAAATAGACCCCCAAAGCCAACAGAAAAGGGGTTCTTCTTCCTCCTTCAGATCTCGAACGCCCGGACTCCGCCAGATCCAGATCTGAACTCTGTCGCTGCTGCTATCAACAAGATTCACTGCTGCAAATAATAGCCAACTCTTGTAATTCATTGCATTCACTTGTAAACATCAAAGGAAGATCAATAAAGCAAACTACTTCATAGTGGACGTAGGCTATACGCCGAACCACTCTAAATCTGTAACGACCCGATATTTTCAACCATTCGCATCCATTATAAGTGTATAGGTAGACACTCATGCCGGAGTTGAATTGCTCAAAATACCGTGTTGTAAATAAAATTTGGCAAATCTCAGAGTATACAGTAAATAAATATAATCACAGATCACAGACACAGAGTGAAATAATGCAGCGGAAGTAAAAGAGATAGTAGTTCATGAAGCTACTATATAAATATAACAAAGTTACATAAGATACAACAGAAAAAAATTAGAGTACACAGAAGTCTAAATACAATGACCAGGTACAAACTGAGTAGAACAACAGAACTGAAATAGATAGGACAAGACAAGCAGATAATCTCCAGCGATTCAAATATCCAGAAAGTGGAATCCAAATCTGTGAATAACTCAGGCTGACCCGAGCGTAAAGCAAAACACAAAACACTCGAGTCAGGATATACATACTTATACAATGTAAACCAACTCAAGTGAACTGTAGTAAAGGTACAAGTAACTTAGAAGATGCTTGGGACCGCCCATCCTCTAAGGATCCGTTAAAATATCTACTATGTAGTAATATTCGATATTATAATAGTGTCTAAATAAGTAAAGTATAATCATATCGGAAAATAGCGTTAAGGGGATGGAGAACCTTAACGCGGTCGGATCTTAAAATCATAATCGTAGTAAAGCTCGATAGGTAGGTGACACGGCACAACTAGGCAATGCCAGGGTAGATATACCAATTACGCACACGGACTGATGGATACGCATAGCAGCCACTACCGTTCCACCTCGAACAACATTCCCAAATCGGAGGATGGCCATCTAGTCAAATCACAAGTAAGAGTATAATATCGAAGAAATGTGTCCGAGAAGAGGTGCTACCTCACTGGTCCGAGATCGCTCCTGTTTTAGCCACCTTATGCCAACTCACGGGAGTTGGGTCCACGTAACATACATTAAGAACGTCGTCACCATCCTACTTCATTCTGGAATCTCCACCGCGTACACGGTTGTCAAAGTGGTTTTCAGTAAGACAGAGAGTATGTCCATATCCGATCCCGGTCTCTTTAACAACCCAACGTTATTATAACCCGTGGTTATAAGTTTTAAAAACAGTTTATACTTCAAAATAGAATATCATTTCAAATCCAAATCTTTATCAAAATAAAGATTAAATCAATTCTAAACCATTTCCATATTTTTAAAATATCATATCATTTCAAAACTTCATTTCAAATCATTTTAATATTCCAAATATCATTTGAGTTCAAATCTAAATATTCAACTTTAAATACTTTTTTAAATTTAAAGGTATACTTCATTTATTATCATTTCAAGTCACCTTTTAAATAGTTTATATTCCAATCAAATAATTCATTTAAACCTTTTAAAAGTGTAATTATTATATTTTCAAATCAAGTATTCAATTTCCAAAGTTTCAAACCATTCTGAGTTCGTTTACTAAGTCAAAAACCCTAATTATTAAAATTTCAACATTTCACAGCATTTAAAAACAACTGCTATAGGTTATATTTGAAAACATTTTATTCAGCAAAACAACATTTATAAACTGCTATAACAGTTCAGTTTTAAACAAAATCATATTTCAGCCTACTGCAGTCCTTAATAAGTGCTACAGTAGCCCTTTTATTAGTTCAGGTTCAATTTTAGTTTCTACTACAACAGCACTTACCAAGTACTATCATAGCCTTAGTTCATTTTAGTCTTTTGGTTCACTTATATAACCACAGCACTTAACAAGTGCTACAGATTCTACCTAGTTCAGAACTTATAAAATCATACATTAAAAATGTTCATTTAAATCCTTTAACTAATTTATTTTAAAGAGAAATTTTACAAATCAAAACCAAAACTAACAAGTTCGCTTATTAAATTCAAGTGTGTAAATCCCACTTTCATTTAAACAATTCATTTCAACATTTTAAACTCAATCTCCAATTTCCACCATTTTAAAAACTCAGTTTTCATTTCAATTTAAATTAACTTAAATTTCCATCTTTCTTTTTTTAGTCAAACTATCAAATTTAAGTTCCATTTCAAAAATCAATATTTCCCATTTTTTTTATCACATAGAAAAATCATTTCTATTCTAAATAAATCATTTAAAAAAATCGATTTAAATCAATTTAATATTATTACCATATTTAAATTATTTAAAGGTATCCAGAAAATACAGAAAAATAACCACGGGTCTGTATAATATTTTCTAGGCTAAGTCAAGTGATACGGATACTATATCATTTCAATCCGTAATTTACAAAGAAAAATCCGGGTTTTATCATTTCAAACCCGCAATCCCAAGTAAATAAAATTTTAATTGAAAATCGTTCAGGCCTATCATTTCAGCCCATAACGATCTTCCCTTATTCTAAAGTCCGTTCGGGTATGTATCATTTCAACCCATAGTGATTCTATTCTACAGGGAACTTGAAGTGTGATTTAACAAAATAGAATAACAGTAAAATAAGAACAGAATATAACAGATGATACGATATGCAGTTTTAACAATCTAACATCAACTATAAATAAATCACAGGTGGTTATAACATCATTTATTTATTTATTTATTTCTACACATTCAGTTGTGGTCGTTTCACAATCATATAAGTATGAATATTCGTGTGAGATTTACTCACCTCTACGGAGCTGGAGATTCGGAAAAAGAAATACGATGCCTATCGAACGCACGTGGAAAGCACGATCAGTTGTTAGCGGATGCGCCAACTAAATTCAAACCAAAAGCACAATAAATAATCAAATCTAAGATTTGCACGAATAACGAATTTTCAAATGGAGCAAACAAACGAAAAAAAACAAGTTGAAAATCGAAAACAGTAGCACGACCACTTTTTTTAAAAAAAATATAGATTATAAATTTAAATTTGCAAAGTGACAAAACATTTTTTTTTCAAACAGATGCCAGGATATAACTTCAAAGTTTGTAAAAGTGACAAAACAACTTTTTCATTCTTTTTCAAAACAAAGGTCAGAGGCAATACAGATTTATAACTTCAAAACAAGAAGCTCTGGGGAAACTATACTACCAAATACAAGGTGACAAACAAACTTTTCATTTCTCTTTTCAAACAAATGCCAGAGGGAATAATATAAGCTACGGTTTAAAACAAAAATGCAGAGGTGACACAAAACAAAACTTTTGTTCATCATTTTTCAAACAGAGGTTCATGAAATAGAATAGACAAAATACCAACTGCCAAGATAACAAAATCACTTCACTGCTCCAGTTCACAATACAAGTTAGGTCTGTCATGAGTTGAAGATGGGTGGTCTGGTCTTGGTCGTGAATGGAGTAGGGCAGTCTGGTGGTGGTCTCGCATGGGCGGAGGCGTGGTGATCTAGGTAGGGTCGGTGGTGCCAGGTGGCGGATTCAGTGGTGAATGGGTAGGGCTGACGAGGGTAGGGCGTGGTTCATGGCTGGTGGCAAGGGTGGAACGTGGTGACAGGGTGGTGGCAAATGGGGTGGCGGTGACGATCTGGGTTCATGGTGCCTTGGTGATCGGTTGGGGTGGAGGTGGGCAGGTCACGGCCTGGGTGGAGGAGCTGGGGTAGGGCGTACGTGGGGTTGCCTGGGTGGAGGCGATGGTGGGTCGTCTGGGACGTGTGGTGGCTCGGTCTGGTGGCGAATGGGTGTGGCTGGGGTTGGTCGTGGGGTTGGTGACGTGGTGGATAGGGTGGGGTTCGGTCTGGAGTAGGAGGCGAGTTGGTCTCGGTCTCGTATGGGGAAGGGGTGGTCTAATCTCGTGGTGGAGGTGACGAGGCTGTGAGGTGGTAGCTGGCGGAGCACGGCATGGGTTGGAGACGTGGTGGCGAAGGGGTTCTCGGCATGGAGTCGATGGAGCCGTGGGTTGGTGATGGTCTCGGTGGTGGATGGAAGACGTGGTAACATGTGAAGGTATGGGTTCAAGGAGAATGGGTATGAAGCAAACAGCAAGCAGCCAAAACAAAAAAAATATATAAAAGAAGAAAGTATGCTTACCTTTTTTGGGGCTCACGAGATTTGAAACGAAAGCTACAGAGAAAGCTTTTTGAGAAATGAAGATTTGAACAATAGAAAATGAACAGCTGTCTACTTTTGTAGAAAGAAGGCAACGAAAAGTTTTTGAATTGTAGGCAAATTAAGGCAGTAAATAGAGTTGAACGGTAGGCAAAGAATATTACTAAGTTTGAACGAAACGTAAGGAAGATAAAGGGGAATGGAATGATTCTCACGTGCACGATTTAAGGATAGATTTGAGCAAGATTTTTGAAATTTTCAAACTGAAAATATACAGCTGAAATAGCACTATTAACGCAAGAAAAGATCAAATGGACAAGGAACAACGAACGTAAAGTGTAACCCCCAAAGTAACGTACAACCGTTACTTGTTTCTTTTATTTAATAAATTTAAAAATGATAACGTTTCTTTAAATAAAATAACGTATCATTTCACACTAAAAATAAAATAGCTATTATCATCAATTAATAAAATTTTGATTGTTAAATATAAAGTTAAGAACGGATATAAATATACGTAAAATGTAAAGTTTAAATTTCCCGTTTTACACTAGTTATTACACTTTTAATTCAAATCAATATTTCAAAATGTTTATTTTTAAAGAAAATTTCGTTAAAATTTTTGGACTGTTACAAAATCCTTGTGTCTCCTTGCACTTTAATTATTCTTACTTCTGAAATTTGGAGTTTTTGTTAGATAAATCCTCTTTTTACATTTACTTTCTTCACTTTATCTCTTCAAAGACTTCCGAAGAGTGTTGTGCCCAATTTTGGTACAAACAGTAACATTTTCAAAATGGTGTACACATCTTTATTGAATTCGCTTTAAGTAATAATGGGAACGACGAAGAAATTCGTTGTTCATGTAATATGTGCAAATTATTGAAGCATTTGATACTGGATATGGTAATAGCTCATTTGCACCAATATGGTTTCATGCCGAATTATTTTGTGTGGGATCGTCATGGAGAACTTAAAGCACCTAACCCCGTACATTCGGAGGAGGAGGTGGATACTGAAATTGTTCCGACGAATCATATAGAAGATATGGTTGAAGATGTAGCACGTTCAATGTTCCCTACTGTAGAAGTTGATGGTAACGATGTTAATGTCGAAGAAGAACCGAGTATTGGACAAAAAAATTTATGATTTATTAGATGCTGCTAAGAAACCCCTTTGGGATGGTTGTACAAGCGGTACTCAACTATCGATAACTGCAGAATACATTGCGATGAAATCAAAATACAACTTCATAGAAGCCGGGTTTACAGCTATAGTACAAGCTGCAAAACGGCATATGCCACCCGATAATTTAATATGTGAAAATCATTATGAACTGAAAAAATTTATGTCTGCTTTTGGTTTGCCATATCAAAAAATAGATACATGTTTAAATGGTTACATATTATTTTGGAAAGAAGACATCAATCTTAGGAATTGTAAAATATGTAATCAGAAAAGATACAAACCAAGAAAAAAGAAGGGAAAGGAAGTTCTGTACAAGCGTATGCATTACTTACCCATCACTCCTAGGCTTCAAAGATTATATGCATCTTCTGTAACCACGCATTATATGAGATGACACTGTGTGAGAACACAGGAAGAATGTACGTTAACACACCCAGCTGATGGAGAAGCATGAAAGCATTTTGATAAGACATACCCCGCTTTCACAGCGGAGAGCCGTAATGTTAGACTTGGTTTATGTACGGATGGATTTTCACCGTTCTCTCAATTTGGTTCAAAATATTCATCTTGGTTTATAATCGTTACACCTTACAATTTACCTTCGTGGATGTGTATGAAAACTTTGTATATGTTTCTCACTATTGTCATCCCTAACCCTGATGATCCGACACAAGGAATCGACGTATATTTACAACCATTGATTAAAGAGTTAAAAACATTGTGGTATGAAGGTGTTGAGACATACGACATTTCAAAAAAAAGAATTTTCGTATGTTCGCTTCTCTGCAGTGGACTATAAGCGATTTTCCTGCGTATGCAATGCTTTCGGGTTGGAGTACGGCTGGTCGTCTAGCTTATCCTTATTGCATGGAAGAAACACGAGCATTTTCTTTACCGCATGAGAAGAAAATTTCGTGGTTTGACTGTCATTGGTGTTTTCTCCATATTAATCATCCTTTTAGAAAAGATATAAAAAACTTTAAAAGTAATAGACTTGAGACATTGGGACCACCAACGGTTTGGTCAAGCGAAGATATTTATGACCTTATAAAGAATTATCCAAAAATACGTGAAACCGGCGAACAAATTGAAATTCAAGGTAAATCGATGATTCATAATTGGTGCAAACAAAGTATATTTTGGGAATTACCTTATTGAAAAAATCTCATAATTCGTCATAATATCGACGTGATGCACAACGAGAAAAATGTGTTCGATAATGTATTTAACATAGTTTTAAATGTTAAAGGAAAGATTAAAGACGATTTGAAATCAAGACGTGATATAAAGGCAATATGCAATCGTCCCAAGCTTCATATGAAGCCAAATGATACAAAAAAACCCAAAGCATGCTATGAGCTAGATAGTAACTAAGTTAAAGTTCTGTTAAAGTGGGTGGAAGGATTAAGATTTCCTGATGGGATTTCGTCTAATCTGCGTAGATGTGTCGACTATAAGAACGGTAATTTGAGTGGGATGAAAAGTCATGATTGTCATGTAATGATGGAACATTTGTTACCCGTCGCTTTCAAAGAATTGTTGCCCATAAAAGTTTGGACGGTTGTAACAGAACTTAATTTCTTTTATAAGAAGCTTTGTTTAATTACGTTAAAAGTTGATTGTCTATGTAAACTTGAGGAAGAAATTTCTATACTTCTCTACAAACTGGAGAAAATATTTCCTTCGGTTTTCTTTAATGTAATGAAGCATTTACCTGTTCATCTTCCGTTTGAAGCACGTCTTCGATGTCCTATGCAATATGGATGGATGTATCCATTTGAAAGGTATTAACATTGAGTATGTTAAATTTTAGTTTAACTACATGTAATAAAATTTAATTATAATTATTCTTAACAGGTACTTAAATCATCTAAAGAAAAAAGTGAGACAAAAAGCATAAGTTGAAGGTTCGATATGCAAATCATATATCGAAGAAGAAGCTTCATTCTTTTTCTCTCATTATTTCAGTGACCATGTGAACTTATCTTTTGAAAGTGTTACGCGAAATAATGAGGGCATTGAACAAGATTCTTCTGAATCAGTGCTATCTATTTTTAAATAGCAGGGACGTCCTGGTGGAAAATGTGTGGAAGTATGGTTAGACGACAGAAATTACCATGTAGCCTACACAAATGTTATTCTTAACTAAGCAGAAGTTGCGCCATTTATTAGGTATTATTAAATAACACATCTAAAATTATTTACTTGAATAATACATGTGTGTATTCATTATAATGCAATATATTATCTATATATGCAGTATTTACGAATCACAGCATCCAAGCGGCGATATCAACAAAAAATTTGCTACTTGGTTTTCGAACCATGTATATGATCCAGTAAATTGTGTAGTCGATGAAGGGTTGATACATCTTGCGATGGGACCAAAAAGAAAAGTCAAGACATATCCAATATTCTTTATCAATGGATACAAATTCAACACCAAAGAATATGAGGCTGAAAAATTAACAAACAATACCGATGTATATGTTAAAGGTAGTGATGATCCAAATGATCACATAAATGATTTTTACGGCGTGTTAACTCAGGTTTTGCAATTAACATATTTCACCAGACCCGCAGAAGAAGTTTATTTGTTTAGATGCAACCGGTTCAGTAATGTTCCAAGTTCTGGAATCAACGTGCATCAAAAATATAATATTATTGAAATAAAACATACATCACGTTATCATAAGTACGATCCGTTTATACTAGCAAAACAAGCCCTACAAGTTTATTATGCTCTTTATCCATATCTAAAAAGAGATCAAGCAGATTGGTCGGCAGTTTTAAAACGAAGGCAAGATTTACGTTTGATGGAAAGAATATTCCAGATGAACAAGCGTACCAAACGGATATCGAGGAAAATGGTGAAATTACAATAACAGATGATCAAACCGATTTTGGACCTCTAAATGATGAATCAAATTTATTAGTAGAAGAATTTGAAACCACAGAGGAAAATAGTATAGAGTACGAGACCGAGTCTGAATCAAAAAACGACGAGGACTAATTTAATAGTAAACATGTTGAAAAAGGTAATTTATGGGAGTATTGATGTTACACTTTTTTGTATGTTATATGCGATTATTGATGTTAAATCTTGATATGTTTACTCATAATTGAATGATATGTTCTACTATAATAAAATAATATGTATATGATAGATATTACAAATGTCTTTCTTTAGGCGGCGGAGTTATTCGCAGTCTGGTTCTCCCTTTTCGTCTTAGAAAGGGACTGTTCGCAACGGAGGTGGCGGCAGCGGCCCGTCTCAGGAGGCACCGCGTACGGTAGTTAGATTGCTACCGAAAGCAGATGGCTCGTAAGTATTAAATTTACTTCAGCATTATAAATATTTTGTATGATATATTAGTCATGATTTGTCTATATCATATTTAATACAGGGGTTTTGAGCTTGAGCCTTCCAATATAGTGCTCAACATATCTAGACATGCATACATGAGCCGTATGACTGCATGCTGACCGAAATGGAGTAGGATACCTAAGCATGTCCGGGAGAGCATCTGACAGTATTTCCTGATAAGTGTAAAATTATATATAATTACTTTACAATTTGCTGACTAAGTATAAATGTATAACTTATATTTTTTCAACATATATACAAGGTAGGTTGGACCTGCAAGAGGAGGATGTTGCTCTTTGCCAGCGCCATTGAAACTCTAAAATTGCAAAGAATTACCGGTATACGATGTCGAGCATCAGAAAATCCAGTAAGAAGCCAAACTGGATGGGCACCAGTGTATGAAATGCTTGGGTCGTATGGTGGGGTAGTGATGAGTTCAGAGTAAGCCTATCAGTTGTCATCTTAATTTGTTCAGTAGAGAATACATAATTTATACCTGTAAAATATAATCTTAATTTTTAGTTTGCAGACAGAGTCAGGTAGGAACTCGGCGAACGGGTAGAAAAATCAAGTCACACACCGTGGTGGCTCGAAATCATTTCAACATTATCGTGAGGACCTGGTAAATTGATTAATTTCAATTACGAATAGTTATTACATTTTTGTATAAATTTGTATGAACAACAATAATATACACCAATTATTGTAGGAAAGAGCATGTGGGCTCCCGTCTCGTATATGGACGTATTTGCACATACTCATACCGTCAGACAGACCGACTACGAGGGACCGATGACGTATGCCTAACATGAGGATGATAAAGCATACGCCGCACATGTAAGTATATTTTAAGTTACAAGTTATTAATAATGGTCATTTTAATTCATTAGCAATAAATTATTATAATAATATCATGTAATATTTACTCGTATTTGATTTTGCATTGCAGGAAAAATTTATGCAAGCACGTGCGCAGATGCTTGAGCATTCGGGACGGGAGCAGTGACCACTGATGAGGAGGACATGATCTTTGACTCTGTTATAGACCCGATCCAGAGAAATAGGCGCTACGGCTACGACAATCAATCAGTAATTTATAAAAATTATCGATTTTGTAAAATTTGCTTAATTTTTATAAAAGTTACGTAATAACTAAAACATATTTCGTCTTGTTTTGTAGGCTCGGGCATCACAAAGGGCTCAGGACTACGCGGAGATTAATGAGCTTCGACAACAGATTGCACAGATGCAGGATCAGGACCGCATCCGAGCAGCGCAAATGGTGCAACTGAACCAGCGTTTGGCCGAGTATATGGAGCGTCATGGAGCATTCCCTTCGTCTGGCGATTCTAGCGCCGATGATGAGTTATAAGGTACGTTTTGCAGTTTTCGTTTTTAAAACTTGTGTATATATACAATGAGAGATAGTGAGATTGATTTGTGGACATGTGGTGCTTGATTTGTGGGGTTTGATGTTAGATGTATATATTGTACATTGATGTTGAATTTAGACATTGTGGGGTGATGATGGATGGTTTGATTTATATTGATTGGAATGTTCGAGTTTGAGATGGTAATGTTCGAGTTTGAGATGGTAATGTTTGAGTTTTATATTATTATTGATATTGATATTGATTTTAGCTTATATATCTGATATATATATATATATATATATATATATATTGATTTTGATGTATTGTGATATATATTGGTGTTGATATACTGTTGGGCTGCTGGAAAAAAAAATTTATCCAGATTTCCGACGATTTATAGGTCGAAATATTCTGACGGCTAACCGGACGTACATACCGACAGCTTCCGACGGTTTTCAGGTATGTTGTTAAGTCACGTGGACGCCAGCACCGTCGGAAAAAAGATCAGAACTGCTGTAGAAAAAGCCGTCGGAGGCCGTCGCAAATCTGTCGTCGTTTCCGTCGGATACGAACGAAAGCCGTGTTCTATATACCAACGACATTTCCGACGGCTTGGAGCCGTCGGAAATGACCGTATTACTCGTAGTGGCAGTGCTTAAGTACATCTTTAATCTTGATATATGTATATTCATCTACCAAATTTGTGTTATGTTTCACTGAACGACGTAGTTGTATAGTGGTTCACCAACAATCTAGGCTTATTTTTTGCACTCTTTTGAATCGTTTAACAAAATTAGTTTTTCCAAAGATATTTTGACTGCAAACCAGGTTTTGGTAATATCACTTAATTCATTATTTGACTTTGTCAACTATGAACATAAGATATAGGCTACTGTTATTTATTTGTGCTGTCACAAAGACCTACATGATAGTCAACTCTGTCAACTATGAACATACGATATAGGCCTGCATCGTATCTTTTATTATGTATATTTGTCTTTTTGGTGGTTGATGATTGAAATGGAGATACCTAAGTTGATGCATCAGAATAACCACGGTATCTCTTTGATGACCACGTTGTTGATGTAGAGCATAAAGCCTATGTGTGAAGGTAAAAAATACAGTGATGTTGATATATTCATGTTCGACTACTCTTTCTATCATCAGTTTATGTTTGGCAATGTATTTAAGATGGTCCTCGAAATATTCTATTGCCGCTGAGAACTCAAACAATGACTTCGTTTGTATATCGTACAGGCATATTGTTAGTACACATGGTTTATATCATATGGCCATGTTGACCAAGTAATGGACTTCCTTCTTTGGAGAGTTTTACTTGTTTTCCCTTAATTGGTTAGTTTGTACTTGTTATATCTCACCTACTATTAAATCCAAATAATAATTAATTTTTGTGTTGTAATTTTTTTTCCCATTTTAAAATTTCAGTTTCATTTTCACTGATTATTTGCGTATTATGTTCTTTCCATCTCCTTTGCTCGTGCGTACAGTTTTTTTTTTTTTTTTTTAAATATTTACCATTCCTTTGTATGTCCCTATTCTTTTAGTGTTTTTCATTAGAAATAATAACATGTAAAAGATAACGAGTGAATGCATGGTTCGAATACTTTTACCAACTATATATACATATCTAGGTACTTTTGTATATAATTTTATACACACACATTCATATATGTCGTATAGATCAAGTTTAAAACATTGGTGAGGACACATATCTAGCTTGATCTAAATTCTTTTAATGTTTCCTCACAGAGATAGATTGATCTAAACAATTGATTATTGACCACCTGTATTTGTTGTCCATGTCAAGATAATGGTTTGTGCTGTAGGAACTTCTGACCAAGATCAACCCTATCAACCGTTAAATAGTTCAGTAGATCACTCTATACAAAGTGAAATTAATTCTGTGTCATATCTACCGGCAGTACATACATATGAGCAACTAAAATATTTCAAACTCTTGAAATCTCATTAAATTTAGGTTGAAATATGTTGTATTAAAAAACTTAGCTCATCCAGGCTAACCATCCAACACTTTTGGACGGTATGTGATATAATATCGACTGTAATTGATTGAATTCCACATCTTGCATGCCTATTTCGTTGGCCGTTCCAAACATATTTCAAAGTCAGTAAAATCATATGCTTACTATGTATACATACCCATGTAACATCTTGCTTTATTCAAGACAAGATAACCATATATATTACTGTATTTACGATTGTTCACTGTAATACTTGCTCCGAAATTGATCGTGGAAGTTATAGTTGTACATCCGATGTGGAATTGAAATTCAATTGTATGGTAGTAATAGATTTCTGCATTCCATGTAGAAGCTATAGGCTGATGTTTTTCTCCGTAGGATGTCTGTCAAGCGGATTGATTTATGTCCAACAGCTAACCAAAATAATATTTGCTCTGTTTAATTTTTTTTTCCTCATTCTCCAATATGGTATTAACTGACAGTAGTATAAATAAGATTTATCATACTTTTTTATGGCATTATACAAAACTATTGCTGAAGTTTTGGACTTGGAGTTTTCTACATTTTGCTAAGGTGGAATATGGAGTTATACAGCTTCCACTGACCATTAATAGTGATTCATGCCTGCATAGAATTTCCAGAGGCAGTTTTCCCTAAATTATACAATCGGATACTTAATAACTGACGCAGCGAATTAATCAAAACGATGTAGATCGTTGAAAGTAGCAGTCGATGGATTAATGTATACTGAAATGCCCGAATTCGTTGATCCGAAGATACCGAATTCTAGCTATCTCGAACTCGTTGATCGCGCACGATACCAGGTTCAAAGATCTACGATTCTTCACGCGTTGATCAAGCGCACTTGATTCCGCGAATCGACTTCAACAATCGAAGATTCGAGCGCACTCGAATGTCGAAGGTGGAGATAGGAGATACACTCGACTACCAATTGTAATTGAAAGCACAAAGCTAACAAAGAGAATTTTATTCAACAATCAACAACCTCTTACAAATGACACAATTTGCCTATTTATAGGCTTACAACTCAACACACGACTTCACATTTACAACACAACTCATAGGTCATGAACGACCTATCACTTAGAATATTTACAACACATAACAGATACAACATAGCATAGGTTGTACACGACCTAAAATTATCTCGACCTAACATTACATATTTCCGTACGACTTAACAACACATTCACTTCGAAGAAACAGCTTCCCAGATCAAATGCCGCGACTTATAATTTTCACGCGACCTAAAATTAAGGTCGTTAGCGACTTAGACATCATCAGCGAGCTAACTATTTTTGCCGCGACTTAAAATTTTCACGCGACCTAAAATTAAGGTCGTTAGCGACTTAGACATCATCAGCGAGCTAACTATTTTTGCCGCGACTTACCATTAGGTCGTACGCGACCTAACAAGCGGCGATTTAGAAGGATGCTTGCAAGGGATTCGCGACTTATGGAGGCGGTACGTAGCTCGCTACTTAGTGATGTTCGCGATTCTTCAATAGGTCGACTGCGACTTAAAGGAATGAGCGCCTCATCAGTAGATCGGCCGCGACTTAAGGTTGGAAGATCGCGTGGCTTGTTCGAAGGTCGATCGCGACTTAGGGGAGAGGGTTTAGGTCGCTCGCGACTTAGGGGAGAGGGTTTAGGTCGCTCGCGACTAAGGGAAGAGGTGTTAGGTCGGAAAGCGGCAGTTAGGTCGCTGGAGTTAGATCGGGCCGAGATAGGTCGCTCGCGATTTACGATCTTGGTGAGTGCTTCTTCCTTATGCGCTGCATCATCCTCCCCAGGTTGAGAAAAATTCGTCCTCGAATTTAAAAATTCTTCCCCATTGGGTTGTTCATCTCCATAATAAGGTATAAGATGTTTAACATTAAACACGTGAGACGTGTAAATATCATCTGGCAGCTTCAACTTATAAGCATTTACATTGATCTGTTTTATGATTTTTACTGGACCAATCTTTCGGGCTTTCAACTTGTTATAAGCACCTAATGGAAAACGATCCTTTGTTAAAACAGCATACACCCAACCACCCTCGTTGAACTCCACACTTCTTCTCTTTTTATCTGCAGCTTGTTTATACTTTTCATTCGTCTTCTCCAAACGTTCCTGAACAATTTTATGACAATCTTTCAACTCATCAACGAAATCAGCAGCCCGTTTAATCACTCCTGTCGGTTGTGACACTACCATCAAATCCAACGGCCCCTTTGGCAAGCATGAATATACAATCTGAAATGGACTGTATCCAGTACTTCGGTTAACAGCATGGTTATGAGCAAACTCTGCCTGACACAACTTTAAGTCCCAACTCTTCAAATTATCGTGTACAAGACATCGTAATAAGTTTCCCAACGATCTATTCACCACTTCAGTTTGCCCATCTGTTTGCGGATGATAAGCGCTACTGAATTTCAACTTCGTTCCAACCATTTTCCACAGACTCAACCAAAAGTGACTCAGAAATCGAGTATCTCGGTCAGAAACAATAGATTCAGGTAACCCATGTAAACGATATATTTCCTTAAAGAATAACTGAGCAACACGGACTGCATCAGCTGTCTTCTTACATGCTATGAAATGTGCCATTTTTGAAAACCTGTCCACCACAACATATATTGAATCATTCCCCCTCTGAGTTCTTGGCAAACCCAACACAAAATCCATACTAATATCAACCCATGGTTTAATAGGTACGGGTAATGGCATGTATAATCATGCATTCGTCGCTGTCCCTTTAGAAACTTGACAAATATGACATCTTTCCACAAATCTTTCAACTTCTTTTCTCATAGTAGGCCAAAAATATGACTGCGAAATCAACTGTAATGTACGATCTCTGCCCACATGTCCTTCCTCATGCAGCTCCTTCACTATCTTCATTCGCAAGCTACAATCTGGTATGCACAATTGATTCCCTTTGAACAAGAACCCATCTACCATCACAAACTCGTCAGTACTCCCGTCTTTGACTGTCTCAACAAGCTTTGCAAAATAAGGATCTTCTTCAAACAATTCTGGCAATAGTTCAAAACCTGTCACTTCAACTTTCATTGTCGTCAACAAATGACTCCTCCTGCTCAAAGCATCAGCCACACGATTTGTTATTCCTGACTTATGCTTAACGACAAAAGTAAACTGCTGCAAATAAGCAATCCATGATGCATGTCTCGCTGAAATTTTGTCTTGCCTTTGTAAATGCTTCAACGCCTCGTGATCAGTGTATAAAACAAACTCTTTCTGAAATAGATAATGTCTCCAGTGTTTAACAGCTTGTACAACAGCATAAAATTCCACATCATATGTACTGTATCTTATCTTTGCTCCTGATAACTTCTCGCTAAAGTATGCAATTGGACGCCCCTTCTGACTCAACACTCCTCCAATCCCAACCTTGGATGAATCAGTGTGTAGCTCAAACAACAACTGAAAATCAGGTAATACTAGAATTGGTGCAGATGTCAGCAACTTCTTGATCTTCCCAAAAGCATCCCCTGCTTCCTCTGTCCATGCAAACTGCTTACCCTTCATGCAATCCGTAACAGGTGCCATCACACTGCTAAAATGTGGAATAAATCTTCTGTAAAACGAAGCCAACCCGTGGAAACTACGAACATCCGTTATCGTCTTGGGCTGTGGCCAATCTCTAATTGCTTCGATTTTACTCTGGTTAACATGTATTCCTTCTTTCGACACAACATACCCCAGAAATAAAACACTCGTTGCCATAAAAACACACTTTTTCGTAGCAGCGTAGAATTGTTCTTCCCGAAGGATAATTAGCACTTTCTTCAAATGCTGAACATGTTCTTCTGTACTAGCACTGTAGATCAGAATATCATCAAAGTAAACCACCACAAATTTCCCAATGTACGGCCTGAAAATTTGGTTCATCACCCTCATGAATGTACTTGGTGCATTCGATAGACCAAACGGCATTACCAGCCATTCATACAATCCTTCCCTCGTCTTGAATGCTGTCTTCCATTCGTCCCCTGGTCTAATGCGAATCTGATGATAACCGCTCTTCAAGTCAATCTTGGAAAAGATTACAGATCCACTGATTTGATCCAGTAAATCATCAAGCCTCGGCATCAGAAATCTGTATCTGACTATGATCTTATTCAATGCTCTACTATTTGTGCACATTCTCCATGAACCATCCTTCTTCGGTACGAGTAATGCTGGTATAGCACACGGACTCAAACTTTCCTGAACTCGCCCTTGTTCCAGTAGTTCCTCCACCTGTCTCCTTAACTCTTCATGTTCCCTTGGACTCATCCGATAGTGTGGTCGATGAGGCAATGCAGCACCTGGCACCAAGTCAATCTTATGTTGTATGTCTCTAAGCGGTGGTAACTCTTTAGGCAACTCGTCTGGAAATACATCCTCAAATTCTTTCAATACTGACTTTGCTTCTTCTGGAATTTCAACCTCCTCACAGCTCTCACGCCCAATCAACAGGTATACTTCAGGCTCCTCTTCAACCTCCTTAACAAATTCCTTCAGAGATAATAAAGTTTTAAACTCTTCAATCTCCTCCAACTTACTCTCCTTCTGTTGTTGCTTCTTCGGAACTAGAGTAATCTTCGTCCCTTCAAACATGAAACTGTAACTGTTGGTACGCCCATCGTGTTGCACCGCCCTATCATATTGCCACGGTCTCCCCAACAACAAATGGCATACGTCCATGTCCACAACATCACACCAAATTTCGTCCTTGTATTTCTTCCCAATTGAAAAATTAACACAAGTCCTTCGACTAACTTTCACCTCCCTACCTTTCCTCAACCAAGCTAACTTATACGGTTTCGGGTGCTTCTCTGTCTTCAATGATAACTTCTTTACAGCTTCTGTAGAGATAATGTTATCACAGCTTCCAGCATCAATAACAAATTTGCAAACCCTTCCCAAGATAATGCACGTCGATTGAAAGATGTTACTCCTCAACCAGCTAGTCTCTTCCTCCTCATCATTAATGTATAACCATCATCTCCAGACAACAATTCTTCCTCCTCAACTAGTAATTGATTAGAATCTTCAGCTTCCTCATCCTCATCCTCAACCTCAGCAATCATTGCTCTCTTCTTTGGCTTTGGACACTCATTACTTTTATGACCCAACTCCTGACAATTGTAACATTTGAAACCATTGTTAACCTTTGCCTTCTCAGCCTCCTTCACCACTGGTTTACTGATAGGTTTAGAAACATTAGAACTTCCACTAACACCCTTCACTTGATTGTTGGAATTAGTAAACACACCACCTCCTCGTTGTCCCTGCTTCTCCCAAGCCAACGCTTTCTGATGTGCTTCCACCACAGATCTTGGATCGAACATATTCACCATATCCTGGATCTGCATTCTCAATCCCCCAATGAATCTAGATGTCAGTTGTTCTTCCGTTTCCATAATATCATTCCTTGCAATAAGCTGATAAAACTCATCTGCGTAGTTATTAACAGTCTTTGTGCCCTGCCTCAAGTTCTGCAAACGTTGATACATCAGTGATTGATAATTGTAAGGTAAGAACGTTGCTTTCATCAATTTCTTCATCTTCTCCCAAGATTCAACTTTTGACTTCCCCATTCGTTCACGTGTAAGTTTGGTTTGCTGCCACCATGCCAAAGCTCTACCCCTCAACCTTGTAGCAACCAACTTCACTCTACGATGTTCTGGAACTTCTTTGAAATCAAAAATTTCTTCAACATTAGCCACCCAATCCAAAAACTCCTCAGCCTGCATACCACCTTTGAATTCTGGAATTTCAGTTTTCATCCCAGATTCCCACTTGTGATCGTACTCCGACTGATTCCGTCCTCGTCCACGTCCTCGTCCATGAACACTACCACCATCATACTCTTCTTCACCATCCGATGTATATCGATGTCGATCCTGACCACCAACATCTCTACCACCACCATTTCTTCCACCAACATTCCTACGATCTACATTCCTTCGATCACGATCATTCATATTTCTATCACGATTTCGATTTTCAATATTTCTATCACAATCTCGATCCACGCTTCTATGATCACTATCAACACTTCTCTCCCGATTGGAATGTGGTGAAACTCTACTTCTCCCATGGCTCGATTCAGGTGAAACCCTTCTTTGATTTTGACTCATTTCAAGCATCATTCTCTCTAATCGACCAATCCCTTCAATAAGCTTCTCATTGAAATTCTCGTTGATTCGTTGCTCCATTTCATCGGCCTCTTCTCTTCCGTACAAAGCATTAATATTGCGATGACGTTGAACTCGTCTTGGCGGCATGATTGAATACTTCTCAAACACTTCAACAAATTCACACTTCAAGTTTCAGACACCTTTCGAACTTTGATCCAAAATGAAATGGATCGAAAACTCCAACTTTGTTGCCAAATATGATGAACACAATGAACACAACTTCAACACTTCAAATTCTCGGCTCCAAGACTCGATTTAGCTATGATTGGCTAAAACAAGCTCTGATACCAAACTGACGCAGCGAATTAATCAAAACGATGTAGATCGTTGAAAGTAACAGTCGATGGATTAATGTATACTGAAATGCCTGAACTCGTTGATCCGAATATACCGAATTCTAGCTATCTCGAACTCGTTGATCGCGCACGATACCAGGTTCAAAGATCTACGATTCTTCACGCGTTGATCAAGCGCACTTGATTCCGTGAATCGGCTTCAACAATCGAAGATTCGAGCGCACTCGAATGTCGAAGGTGGAGATAGGAGATACGCTCGACTACCAATTGTAATTGAAAGCACAAAGCTAACAAAGAGAATTTTATTCAACAATCAACAACCTCTTACAAATGACACAACTTGCCTATTTATAGGCTTACAACTCAACACACGACTTCACATTTACAACACAACTCATAGGTCATGAACGACCTATCACTTAGAATATTTACAACACATAACAGATACAACATAGCATAGGTTGTACACGACCTAAAATTATCTCGACCTAACATTACATATTTCCGTACGACTTAACAACACATTCACTTCGAAGAAACAGCTTCCCAAATCAAATGTCGCGACTTATAATTTTCACGCGACCTAAAATTAAGGTCGTTAGCGACTTAGACATCATCAGCGAGCTAACTATTTTTGCCGCGACTTAAAATTTTCACGTGACCTAAAATTAAGGTCGTTAGCGACTTAGACATCATCAGCGAGCTAACTATTTTTGCCGCGACTTACCATTAGGTCGTACGCGACCTAACAAGCGGCGATTTAGAAGGATGCTTGCAAGGGATTCGCGACTTATGGAGGCGGTACGTAGCTCGCTACTTAGTGATGTTCGCGATTCTTCAATAGGTCGGCTGCGACTTAAAGGAATGAGCGCGTCATCAGTAGATCGGCCGCGACTTAAGGTTGGAAGATCGCGTGGCTTGTTCGAAGGTCGATCGCGACTTAGGGGAGAGGGTTTAGGTCGCTCGCGAATTAGGGGAGAGGGTTTAGGTCGCTCGCGACTAAGGGAAGAGGTGTTAGGTCGGAAAGCGGCAGTTAGGTCGCTGGAGTTAGATCGGGCCGAAATAGGTCGCTCGCGATTTACGATCTTGGTGAGTGCTTCTTCCTTATGCGCTGCATCAATAACGCAGGCCCGGCCCTAGCCAAGGCCACGAAGGTGGTGGCCTAGTGCCTCCGATATCTGGGCCTCAGCCTTTGATTTATATATGATATTTGATAAGATGTTTATAGTCTTCATATAAAGTAATATAATTCAGTGTAAAGGCATTCTTCGGTTTCAATTCCTGCATTTAGTATTTTCAGAAAGTACAGTAAGAAAGAATATGCATCTCTTTGTACTTTTTAGACGTATAGTGTATTTTATTGATTGTTTATGGCAATAAATTTTTGTAACAATGATGAAGGGCACTAAATTTTGTTTATACCCAAATTAAACCAGGCAATTCTAGACTTTAAAATCCTGAAGAAGAATTTAGTTCTAGCTTGATAGAATTTGCATTTCTTACATTAAACAACGTAAAATATTGATTCTGTTGAATAGTAAGGTTTCAGTTAGTTGAAAAGTTTGAGCGGTCGCCATGATTACTTCAGTGCCTTTAAATCATGAGACCTGCAATTGCTAGAATCTATTTTCGAGATTGAACTGCAAGTGCTTGAAGAACCAATGTATTTAGGCAGTTATGTGCTATTATTATTATTGCTTTTAATGTGGGAGTGGATGACTTTAAGTAAAACTAATTTAGTGACTAGATTTATCTACGTTTTTGCCCCTAGCTTTTTATTTTTATTTTTTTGGATATAGTCAGTGTATTCAGATGATCTTTTTTATCGTTGGATCTACTATTTTCCAACTTAACTTCTTGCTTAGGCAAAAAAGGTAATAGGACAGTTTCAAATTTTGGTAGCAATGTTTCAGTTTTATTTTCATTATCTAATTGCACTTTTGGGTATAGATTCGATTGGTAATGCATGTCTGATTATTTTGGATTCTTTATAAGCTTTGTTTGTAGTGATTTTAATTTGTTTACTTATTTGTATCATAAGTGAACATTGAACCTAGAGATGAACCCGATCACAGGGTAAGGCGAGCAATACAACTGCGTAGGGTAACTGATACGGTAGGGGAAACAGTTTGTGGTAGTGGTGATGGATTAGCATTTTATTATGATAAAAATAATTTATATAATAGTATTCTCAATTGAGTATGCGGTGTGGTGCTTATTGTGTTATTAGTCTAATGAGGCAACCAAAGTTCACATCCTAGCAAAGTGCAAATTTTTTGTTCAATTAAGTGTGCGGTGTAGTGTTCGATAATAATTATGTTTATTTTTTTAACGAAATGTAAGGTTTCAATGTTGTTTATTTTCTCCATTTGTAGGTTATTCTTGTTTTATAAGTAATACCGTCAAAGTTGGTAATTTACAGTATTTTGTGCTATGTGTGGCGAGTCAATGATTTTTATTCAACCATAGTTCTCTAGGTTAACTTTAAAAAAATCATTAATTTGATATAAATGATCATATGCTTGAAGCTTTTTATGCTGTTATATTCAATTTTTGTTTGCGTTTGATATCAATATTGTTATGTATTAATCTTGATCGTTATATGGTTACCCATTATTGATTAGCTTAACATGTTTTCTTTTTTATATAATATTATCTGTCTATTACTTTGTAAGTCTCTATTAAAGAGAAAATCATTATGTAATTTTCATTCATAATTTTATGGAAACTGAAATTTATGCTACAATTTTGCATACGATTCTTCAATGTCATAAGATGCAGTGCACAATGTACATAAATAATCAAAACTTTAGTATCCCTTTATGATAATATTTTTGTTTCAATATATTTTGTCATATATTAAGTTCAATATCTAATGAAACACCACACCTCTATACTCATACTATCCAAGAGTATTACTAGGTAATACTGTCAGATAATACAGAAAATGAGACTATATGGGGTACACACGTGAATATTCCATTGGGCTAACACTAGTACGTATTAAAAAAATCGAATATAATTCACCACAAAACGTACACAGTATCGGTACAAGTAATAAACACATGCATTTCTAAGATGGAATAATACACAATATATATATATATATAATGAATATAAGAGTACACAGAGTCAGAATCGTAGCGATAATATATATAATATTGAATATACATAGGTCTGATATACATCACAATGTCATACATATAATGAGATTATATAAAACAAAATAATATACTACAACACGGAATAACTAGTCTCCACTATGCTTAGAAAATCACAGCTAGTCTCATCGTGCCTAAACCTGTAATGTCTTAGACCGACCCAAGTATTATATATATAACACACATGTCAGACTATATCTAAAAGGTAGATGATAAAATTTCTCATAATTATATGTATGATATAATAATAATATCTTAAACAACATCAAAAATCTCAAAAACAGCATCAACCATAAAGCTTGCATAGGAAAATGTCATCACTCATATAAATCAAGTCAAACAATAAGTCAGGAAATAATATCAAATGGGTGAATCATCCATACATAAATCATCATCGATATATAGGAAATAATCAAGTAAAATAGGGAAAACACAACAATACCCCCAAAACAGATATAATAGACATTCCCAGGTCTGTCGACCTCATAGAAATGATATAACAAACAACCGTACATCCATCATACAATTGGCAACACGCCTGTAAATAATCATCGACAACACACACCTAGAAAGGAGGTAGGAAACACATGACAATGAAAGATAGTTAGCGACACACGTCAATAAAGTTAGTGGCAACACTGGTCAATAAAAGATATAGTTTGGCGACACATGCCATATAAGGATGTGGGGACTGACCATACGCTGGATACTGTCTCAGGTATAATCGCAACACTAAAGTAAGAAGTACAAATAATATATGTCTATCAATCACACACACCAGAACCAAATGGGAGACTAACAGACACACTTGCTTCAGGAAACTACACATGTGTTTGGCAAATACGACACACGTGTTCTTCCAACACGACTCCTACAGTCTTAGTTACCTCGATGACCATCGTGACTCATATCCATCCGTGTGCTGGTTAACGCGAGGATCATCATGATCTTACACTTGTCTCTAAATGGTAACAAACTGTTGGCCTAGATGACACAAAGGGGCGATACATTACCACCACACGGCTCTATACACTGCCGACACAGTGTTATAAGAATGAGGTGTCACAGATTTAGGGCGCTACCACTGCAATTAGGCCGCTACGATGGATAATGGCTAATTTGTTTCACTCTCTGGTTCACTCTCTCGTACCATAAAGGAATTAAATGGTGATAGACAAACACACGTGATTATACATATAACAACGGTCGATACATAGCCAAATACACGTACCGACATACCGCAATACACATATGCTGACACACAGCTAAATACATATACTGACACACGGCTCTATATACATATAGGCCAATACATGGCTAAAAGTATAAATATTGCTTACCGCAGCGAGCCCCATATCAAACTCTCATCATGCTAATCCCAATTTGAGTGACATATACTCACAAGAATAACCAAACAAATAATACAACGGCGTCTATAACACCTCGAAAATTTATGTAAAATTTAACAAGAATTTAATACAAATTTAAATGAAAATTTAATAAGAAAGGTAAATTTAATTAAAACAAGGACTAAAAAGAAAATTTTCACAACCATCTGAATTTGGCTACGAAACTTACACCATTGCATTCGTAGCGATTTTCTGGACGATCTTCATATATAACGCTTCGAAATCAAAGTTAGTACGGAGAGTTACGGGCGATGGAAGATTTAAAAAAAACAAGACAAATTTAAAAATTAAATATATACAAAATTTTGCACTGTGGGGTCGACCGTGGGCTATTGTGGGTCGACCATGGGCTGATGAGGGTCGACCATGGCTGGGTGAAAATCAAGCGTTCTAAGTTTCCTGTGACATGTTTGAACGGTGTAGATGATTGCTTGGCAACGAAGACAACTGACGAACGAACGTCATGACTGAAAAGATTCTCCAACCTAAATCTAATAGCCCAAAAAGTTTGAAAACCCTAT
Source organism: Allium fistulosum (assembly GCA_030737815.1). Lineage (NCBI taxonomy): Eukaryota > Viridiplantae > Streptophyta > Magnoliopsida > Asparagales > Amaryllidaceae > Allium > Allium fistulosum. The sequence continues at coordinate 1,034,410,338 of CM060902.1, read as the reverse complement.
AAATGCTAACCTAATCTAGCCCTAACTCTTATATTTCTACACGGTAACAAAATTCTGCTAAAATTTTCTCTCCCCCACTTTAAAAATTTCTTAAAAGTCAATAAAAACAATCTAGAGGAAAATAAGCATTGGAATCAAGATAAACTAACCGGAGCTAACAAATAGAGGGGAGATTCTCGGGCAAGAGCAATAGGAAGAGCTTAAGTTTGAGGTGAGTGAGAACAATTTTAATAAAATGATTATTACAGTTAGATTCAAACTATTTTAATTGATTTAGGGTGCTAGAAACCTAATTTGAAACATGCAAAACCCTAAATTAAAATATGTAGGTTAAAAATAGAAATTACCAGGTAATAATTAAACGATATGAATTACAGTTAAGCTTATACACCTCTTTTATAATTGAATTTGCAAACCCTAAATCAGTAAATACCCAATCAAATTGCAAATTGACATATAGAGTGGTCACCTAGTAATTAGGGTTCACTAATAACTTCTAATAACTGCAAATAACATGAGTTAAACAATAATTAATGATTGACAATAATCAAATTGTAGAAAATCCTAATTTTAATACGCGACCGGTCGACCCTGGAACCCTAGTAGTCGACCGGTAGCGGTTGACCGAAGGGGAACAACGGTCGACTGTTCGCAACGTAAATTACGAGAATGAACCTCGACCTAAGGCCCAAGTTAAAGAATATTAATTATATAATTTCTTAAACAATTATATAGATGGAGAATTGATCGTTTGAGCTTATTTTGAGCTAAGTACACATGCTAGAGATTATAGGGAAGTCAGTTCCCTATCAAAGGACAATAGGTCATCACAGTTTGGGTAATGGTTAAATACTCAAATAAGAACTAAGAGTTGATTAGGGCAATGTATTTCGTAGACACTTAGGGGTGTTCCATAGTGGACGCACAACATTGATGGAGACACAAGTGAGTAAGCCCTGTGCCAATTGGGGATTCTAATACAAAGTCAGGCCAAACGCGGCACTATAAGAGGCTATAGAGTAGAAAGGAGACCGACACTAATGGAAGTTCCTGTACTCACAATTCTGGCATGACGTGGTACAGGTGGACGCCGGCGCAGTGCGATAAGAGAAATTTTCCCCCTCCGATCGAGGGGTGAATAGTGGGTGCATACGATGAGTCACACAGCGAGTCTGCATTTTAGGATTCCCCCTTTTTAGGCGTAGGGATGGTTATAGGTATTCTTAGGAGAGAGATTCCCACAATAGTATTAATGGAAAAGGGGGTTTCCACTGTAGCTTATGGGCGGTGATTTCTTTTTGGGTAGCTCTGGGAGCGTTATTCGATTGTTAGTGTAAGGTTCAATCTGTAGTTTGATCCTTCTAGTAGTCTGCACAAGTAGAAGTGTAGATATGTTTTAAATAAGAACCCTTAGATAATGGACCTTAGGAATCACAGACACGGGTAGTTCACCCTATTTCATTTAGAATAGTTTTGAAGTTAACTGCACATGATCGTCACATATTAAACTTGTATTCATTCACCAGACTTTTTATCCGACTCAGCCCCTTCTTTCCATTTTCACCACCACAGGATGGCAGGTTAGAGGTTGATTTGTCATAGTAAATGGAGAAAGAAGCTTCAAATTGGAATTGTCATATTATTCATTGTTCCTTTTGCAATCACTTATTGTATTAAATGTATGTAAAGTTTATTTTGTACTTTGAAAGAAGTGTATATGTAAAAACAAGTATTTTGTAAACTGCTTTTGTGAGATGCTTATTTTATGTGCTTATATTTTAAACCCTTCCACCGTGAGATCTGAATGTGTAGAATGTCTTAGACTTACCCTTGTAATTATGCTCCCTAATGTTTTAGAATCCCAACAGCTCGTATTTCTTGGCATGATGCATGTTCGAAAGTCACATTAGGCTTTGGATTGGTGTGTCGGAAGGTGCGGGTTCTTGCATTTGGTATCAAAGCTTAGGTTTAGGATTCCCTTGGACTTAGGTGCGTATTGAGAGAACGCACTTGAAAGATTTTCCAAAATGTTTTCCAAAATGATTTCAAAAAATGGGTTTTGAAATTATATACATACATATATATATATAAGTTTTCATAAAGATTTCATCTATATATCAAAATTTCTTTTATTTGTGCCTATACTATTTATGGGAATGTTGAAAATAATTTCCAAACACAGATTGTGAGAATGAGTACAAGTCTTAGAAGAATGGGTCAGAGAAAGCAACTGAGATTCTGAGCGTAAACATCCCTATATGGTTATGTAGGTATCTAAAGCAAGGAGACAAGATGAGTCTAACCCGACTAAGGGAGTGAAAATATAATTTTCTTATAAGTGCATTAATACACATCAACCTATATATTTGGACTCAAAAAGTAATTGTTGGCTTATCACTTATAGAAGCAGACAATTGTTGGTCAGAATAAGTTTAAGGTTATAGCAACTAAAGGGGAAAAAATAATATTTTCATGTTTATATATTGGTTTACCCCATAAAGAAGGGCTAGTAGAGGTTTTCTATACCAACTAGCAGTAGCAAGCATATTATAGAATTAAGGGTGAATAAAGAAGATTAGTACCAAGAGACCCATATAATAAGAGTAAGATGCCCAAAAAAGCGTAAAGGGAACGTGAAAGAGGACTTTGCAAACTCAAGGCAAATTTCCCCGGTTAAGGTAGAAACCCTATTTTCACATTGCTAATAGTTGCAAGAACTTATATTTACTTAAAAGTATGGCTAGATTATTTCTATAGTAAAGTTGGACGTTGTATTGGAAAATAGACTTGAGTAACCGTCTTCTAAAAAGAAGACAGAGCTTTATACCCTTAAAGCAACATTAGGAATAAGTGGGCTAAGGTAATTAGGTTGCTATTGTCTACTTTAACGTAGGTGATAATTCATTGAAAATGTTTTCTAAAAAGTTAGAAACGGTAAATATTTGATATTTTAAATAGAAAAATTATGGTTTATGATTTTATATAAAATAGTTAGATAAACTTTATGGAATTTGTTTAAAAAGATAAACATTAAAGAATTTGGTGAAAAGCTATTTTTTCAATAACTGTTTTAAAGCTTTGTTTTGTTTTTGGGTACATTGTTATACTTACCTCAATGTCCGCTTTGCTTTTAACAATGAAACTTTGAAAGGAAAAATAAAAATTTAAGAGTATGCAAGACCAAACTTTTGAATTCCTTTTGTAAATAAGAAATGGTTATATATCCGAAGATGTTTTATAAATGTTTTTGTTATACTCTATAATAATAGTAATAGTAATAGTAATAGAAATATGTTCAAATTACTACATTTTCTTTGAAAAAATATATAATATAAAATACGCTTTTGTAAAAATTTCTTATTTTTAAAAGAAGATTTTAGAAAGGTGTGTTTTTATGTACATTTTTACTAAGTTAAGTCAATTATTTTGATAATTCAATTAAATAAAATGTTGTTGAATATGCCAGTATATGATTTTTGTTTGATGATAATAAACATATATATATATATTCATTTAAATGTATTTGTTATTGTACTATTTTAATTTTCACATAATTGAATAAATATTTGATGAATAAAATAAATAACACAGAATTCATATTCAAACAAATATTTTATTCAAACAAATATTTTATTACAAATTTAAATAGTACAAACTTCAACTCTCACTGCATTTACACAATTTCAATTAAAATTCAATTTCAATTACATTACAATTCCGATTACATCACAAATTTCAATTTACAATTTTGACCTCACTACATATCACTCAAAACCATGTATTTATCTTCAACTCTATTCCAGTTTTGCATCCAACATCTGAATTATCTGCAAAATAAACACTGACGCAGTAAAATTGAAAAAGAAAGTATTTTGCAGTGCAAATTAAAGTGTGTGTTTTTGAAAATGTTATTTGCCTCAGTTATTTGGGTTGTTCGTCATTTATTTCTTTTGAATTCATCTTGCACGAATAGCTTGTAACATGCACATTGTATCACTGTACATGTCATAAGGCCGTGCACACCGATATACACTTGATAAAACTGCAGGGACAGGTGAGCATAAGGTCAAACCCAACCAAATGGTGGATTCAACTCAGGTGCAATGCAATGGTCAAGTACGAGAGTCAATGGTCAGCCAACATGAATAAAAGTCCAATGCAATGGCCGGACTCAAATGTACACAACCAGATCACACATGAACACTTGAATCAGAAACATTTGCACAAGTAAAAACAATGAAACCAGACTCAAGTGGCTGCAACAACCCATACATGCACACCAAAACAACTCGGCAGTGAGTTAACAAAGGAGAGGCATGAAAAGATGATGACCAATACACAATGAGGCATAGATTCAAAAACAAATCAAGGCAACAAGAAAGTCAAAGGCGCAAACAATGACATCAACTTCAAGATGAACCAGACCAAAGAAGTGTGAACACAACATATAAACATTGGAGCATACACATGACAACAGTGCAGACTCAAAGTGGTGAACCAGATCAACATTTCAACCCAGATATGTAGACCAGACTAGACTTCAAACCAGAACACAATAACAAGGACTACATCCATAAATACAAATACCTCAACACATCATGGATGGTCAGTTCAAATGGAACCAGATCATTGAAAATTAACATGACTGCATACAAGTTCAAGTGCACCAAACCAGTTCCATAAACATGACTCAAGCTCAACAACTCAATGCAACCAAAGATTCCAGTTACAAAGGGATGTACAAATATGTACAACTAAACCTCAAATGCAAATATATCATGAAGCCGGAGAATCAGAAAGCAACCAAAGCAATCACACACATATATACATACATATATGTATGTATGTGTGTATATATATATATATGTGTGTGTGTATGGTTACTATCAACACAATTAAAAGCAGCAGGAACCAAAATAGTGCATACTCAAAAATGATGGACTCGAAGTCAGAAAATAGTACAAGCAAATCCAGACAACATGAAGTACATGATGCAATAGAGCAGTGGACACAAAGTCAACCTGAAAGCATTTCAAAAGGAAGCAGTCGAAGAAAACAATGTACACCAAACAATGTTCAAGACCCCATAACACATGGTCAGTCCAGAATTAAGTTTGACCACATTCATATGACTACATGAACAAGAATACATGACCTCAAATGGTACAATGCACTGAGAATACAATGCAAGGCTAACAAGGATTGGAACCAACCAGACTAGAGAGATGAAGATCAATATGAAGTCCAGACCATACAAGAACACAACAGGGCAATGGGTCAAGACAAAACACACCAATTAAGTATGCAACCGGAACAGAAACATGAAGGCATGCTTACAACAAAACACACATGAAATCATTTCAGACATATTAAGCATTTTAAGGCCAGTTCATATGAACATGAGTATGCTACATTAACATGTACACATGAAACTAGATCACAAAAGACTTAAGTGAACATGCAACAAGAAGAAGTGCACAAACAAACAATTTAAATGTTTCAAAAACAGTGGAGCAGCATGTATATTCATATGCAACAGCAATGGGCAGAACAAGGCATCATAATACATATACACACACATACATATGTATGTATGTATGTATGTATGTATATACAAGGTGACACACATGAATCATTTCAGGCATGAACAAGAGCATGGAACAGAAGAAGCATCAACTCAAACTAGAAATATAAAGTAATGCAGACAACGGTTCAATGTAACCAACTATACAACAACATCAGAAGCAGCATACATATATACATGTGTGAACATACATGTATACATATATACATGCAGTGACAGCCAGAACAGTTGCAGTTCGAAAACCTAGTCAAGGCCGTTTTTTAAAATTCATCAAAAAATTCAACTAAGGTCAAAAATATTTGAAAATGGAAAGAGCGTGATGACAAGCATCACAGATTCGAAATATTTGAAAACCAAACGCAAGCTGTGATGACCAAGCAAAGTATATCAGAAAAATATTCGAATTGAACCAGTCAAAATAAATCACCATCATTCAAGCACAAAGCAACGCAAGGGATAAATTCATAAATCACAGAGCCAAGATTCAAATTAAATCCTAAATCAATAACTCGAATCGAGTTCGAACCAAAGCAAAACAACAGAGCAATTAAACGGTAAAAATCACATACCAAATTCACAGTTTCGAACTCAATCCTGGAAGCGGCCGCAAGCAAATTGAAGAGCACAAAATAAGGAGCATCGAAGCTAACTGAAGGAACGACCAGCAATTAGGAGCAGCGCTAAATTTCAAAGCCCTAATTTTTAAAGAGGGATGAATTAGCCATTGATTTCACAGAGCAAAGGAGGCGGCACAAAAATAAAAGGAAACGGCCAGAGTTTGTTCACAAAGATTTGGGCCGGTCTTTTATTTTTATTTGGGCTTATTCTCTAATTAGGGTTTTAATTGTTTTTAGTTTTAGTTTTTATTTTGAATTCCTTTTAAAATTGTGTAATATTATAGTCGTGTGACTAGGTACAAACTACGTGGCGTAGTTTGAGAATTCGCAACTCAGTGGCTGAGTTGTGGTAGGGTTTTGAGCGTAGAGTTAGGTTAGTCATTAGCGGGTGTCGCAAGTTTACATGTGTAAGCATTTGACTACTTAATTTCTAGTGGAAACCTTGGGGGCAGCACATAGGCAGGGTTTTGCCGAAGCTGGGTAAATCTGTGTTGTTCTATTTCTGCTTTTATTATTCTGCTATTATCTGTGCTACAATTATTATATTTATTTCTGCATTAGTTTTTATTATTATTAGTATCACCCTATTCACCTCCTCTAGGGTGAAATCGATCCTACAAATGTTATGGTCGTAGTAAAAGGAAATGGTTGTTAAAAATGAATGAAGGGTTTTAAAGTTTAAAAAACTTACTAGTTTTGTAGTGTTTGCGCCAAAATTGGTCACAAACACCCAATTGTCGATGAAAGCACCAATTCACAATCACAGATCACAAATAGCAAATATGTAGAGAATTAAAGATGAAGCACATTCAGAAAATTTAGATGAAAGCAGTAAAGAACACAGAATTTATAGTGGTTCGACAATCCGACCTACGTTCACTTTGAAGTTGATGACTTTATTTCTATTCACTTGCTGATTACAACTGACTACAGCGGATTACAGTGATAAAATTCACGTACAACAGCAACCTTGAAGCATGAGAATGGCTCCGATAGAGTCTGGACGTTTTAGAGCCAAAAAGATCCTTCTTCCGTAGGCCCTGGGGCTCTATTTATAGGCGTAGGAGGCAAATATATCGCTCAGATCTCGGGAGACTTCTTCTGGCACGTGAGTGGGCCCACGCGATCGATCCCACATAATTTCGACTCAATTCGTGATCGATACGAACGAATTTCGTATCGATCAAGATTTGATCCAATCGAGTCGAAATTTGGCAGGAACGTTCTTTAGGTTGTACGTAAGCTCCTTTGAAAATTTCATAGCATTTGGACTTATAGATCTCAAGATATGATCGACACGAATTGGGTTTTCTAATATGGAAACGACTTCGTATCGATGCCTTCGCCTCCCTCTTCTTCGCGTCGATCAAAGGCACGTGCCTTCCTGTTGACGTGGAGCGATAAACTAGGGCGGATCCACGTTTCTTGCCGTGTTGACCGAGCCTTCATCCCTTTCTAACCTCATTCAGATCCATCCATATTCCCCCCATTCGCATCCATCCACTTTGGCTTTCATTCGCATCGTTGGTCTGTGTCCATCGAAGTGATGTGTCCATTTTCGTATCGATGCCAGCAGTGTACTTCGTATCGATCTTATACGTGTTGATCGATACGAAGTAACCTTGATGATGGGAGTGGAGTGCATATAGGATCGATACGAAGAAGGTGTAAGTTGATGGATACGATTCCATGGATACAAACAAGACCGACAGATGGATACGAACGAAGCTTACCTCTAGTGGATACGAACAATAGCTCACTTCGATGGATACGATGCAACGCGTCTGATGGATACGAAGAGTGTAGTTCGCCCAATCGATACGAAGACGGGAGCGCCTGATGGATACGAAGTGAGGTTATTAGGACCGATACGACCATGATGGATACGAAGAAGGATGAGCTCGGACCGATACGAAGTAGGCAAGCATGACGGATACGAAAAGCGTGCACTCGATGGATACGAACGAGAACAATGTTCAGTTTTGCATCGATCATATCTTGAGCATACGAACTCGGATTGACTTGAAATTTGAAACGTTGGCTTCCACAACTTTGATTGTCGTGTCATATCAATTTTAGCTTGATCTGGACTCGGGCAAAATTTATCGATATCCTTAGTGAACCAATGTATAACCGATCTTTGGGACGAACTGTCTTTGATTCTCAGACAATTTCTTGGTGTCACGGCCTTGCCAAAAGGCGGGATAACACTTGCCCCCCAAAAAATGCCTTGCGATAGAAAGGTGTGTTTTGTAATGCCATAAGCTCGATGTTCATATCCTGTTGATGACCTGCAAAGAAATTGATAGTCTTATTTGACCGTGAATGACGATAGTATGTCATTCGAGATAGTACGTGACCGTTCGTGGTCAGATGCCATTCGCGGCGAATAGTGACCGTTCACGGTCGGGGAGCCTTTCGAGGCAATTTGTGATCGTTCGCGATCGGGTGCCGTTCGTGGCGAATTGTGACCGTTCGCGGTCGAGTGCCGTTCGAGGCGAATTGTGATCGTTCGCGATTGGGTGCCTTTCGCGGCGAATTGTGACCGTTCGCGGTCGAGTGCCGTTCGAGGCAAATTGTGCGTGCCCGGGGGGGACTTAGTATCATTAATGTCAGATTTCACGTTCGAGTGAGTTTCTGAACTGTTTGTTATGGCGGTTTATTGCCATCTCAGAGCATGCTTAAGGATCGTTCGTGACCCCGTGCATGTGTGAGTGGCCTAGCCGTTATGGAATCACAAATAGCAAATTTACATTCAAAATGAGGTTTTCAACAGAAATGTCCAATAAAATCAAGTCCAAACATAAGAAATGGAAAACAAAAGCAAAACAGGGACGTCAAAGTGCAAACACCTACATTGATGCGATTTATAGTCGTATCAGAGCATGCCTGAGGATCGTTCGTGGTCATGTACATGTGTAAATGGCTTAATCGCGTTGGTTGGAGTTTGCCACTTATTCGTCGTTGTTCCAATCAATTGATGACAAGCTGACGCCTCGACCTTGAGCCGTCCCCAGTAAGTGCAGGTGGTGGTCGTTCTTGTTCCATCGTCGTGGCCCTCCTTCTCACATATTGCGATAGCAGACCATTCCGGATATGCCCCTCAACTTCATCCTTCAAGTGCATGCAATCATTTGTACTATGACCATTCTGCTCGTGGAATAAGCAATACTTGTCTGACCTTCTTTCATTGCTAGTCGGATCCCTCCTTATTGGATTTTGATAAGGAATCTGCCCCCTGGTATCTTGGTAGATTCGCTCCAAAGTCTCGTTCAGCTCTGTATAAGAGGTGAATCTCAGTTCCTTTCGTGGTCGTGTTGGTCAATCATCGTTATCCTTGGCCTTCCGTTTCCCTCTATCAGTTCCTGAATCTATTTTAGGAGGATTTTCACCCTTGACTGCATAAACATCAACTCCTTCTCCTTCCTCTCTTTCAGCATTCGCATCCTCTAATCGTAAAAATCCCTCAGCCTCATGATAAAATTCCCCTAGATCCATAGGTGGATCCCTTGTTATTGAATTTTTGAACCATGTTCCATCAGCTATGCCAGATACAGCTGCCATCAAAACCATGGATGGATCTGGTCGATCCACTGATGCTGCCGCTGCATTGAATCGCGTCAGAAAGCTCCTCAAAGATTCCCCGGTTCTCTGCTTTAGTGTTGCCAGACTCATCACATTCTTGGGTCTCGAAATGTGAACCCTGAATTGCCTCATAAACCTCTTAGTCAAATCGGTCCACGTTCCAATGGAGCCGCTCTCCAGTTGTCTGAACCATAGCGCTGCAATGTCTGTCAAATGCAATGGGAAGCATCGGGCCATGACCTCTTCTGATGCCCCCAACATCTCCATATGTCGCATATACCTCGTCAGATGAACAACAGGGTTCGTCCTCCCATCGTACGTCTCCAGTGTTGGTAACTTGAAGTCGGGTGGATTCCTGGCTTGCCTGATCGTAGGAGCAAAGGGGCTCCTATTAACATCTTCCAGATCTTATTCACTAGTCCGCCTCTCATGGCTCGTCTGACCATCTCCGCCAATCTGTCACTATCTCCAAGTTGTAGTCCTTGTCTGTTGCTTCTGATTTGCCCCCTGAGTTCACGAGGGATTCTTGGAATCTGCTCTCCTGAACGAGCATTCATTTCTTTGTCAATGTCACGTTGCGCAGTTCCACCTGGTACTTCGCCCGGGATTGGGTCAACATGCTCTGGGTAAGTTCCCCCTCTGGGGCTGTGCCAGATGGTCCTGCTCCATTCTGAATTCTGGTTGCTTCGTGCTCCCGATCCCTATCTCCAGCATCTCCTGCGGCTGCGTTCCATTGATTCTGTACTCCAACTTGTCGAAGTAGGTTCTGCATCATCTCCTCTTGTCTCTTGAACATCGTTTCCATCTCGTCCTTGGTGATGAAGATTGACGTCTGATTCGCTCTTGAGGATGCCTCCTGACTTCCCTCATGCTGACTTCTCTCTGCTCTTTGCCTTCTACTTGATTGCCTTGTCATAACTTTTCAGATCTGAATTCTTAAGCCTTCAAATTCAACTTTCAAGCGGTAGAATCCCTGAGTTAGCCTGCTCTCAGTGAAAGCACCAAAATGTTTGCGCCAAAATTGTTCACAAACACCCAATTGTCGATGAAAGCACCAATTCACAATCACAGATCACAGATAGCAAATATGTAGAGAATTAAAGATGAAGCACATTTAGAAAATTTAGATGAAAGCAGTAAAGAACACAGAATTTATAGTGGTTCGGCAATCCGGCCTACGTCCACTTTGAAGTTGATGACTTTATTGCTATTCACTTGCTGATTACAAGTGACTACAGCGGATTACAGTGATAAAATTCACATACAACAGCAGCCTTGAAGTATGAGAATGGCTCCGGCAGAGTCCGGACATTTTAGAGCCAAAAAGATCCTTCTTCCGTAGGCCCTGGGGCTCTATTTATAGGCGTAGGAGGCAAATATCTCGCTCAGATCTCGGGAGACTTCTTCTGGCATGTGAGTGGGCCTACGCGATCGATCCCACATAATTTCGACTCGATCCATAATCGATACGAATGAATTTCGTATCGATCAAGATTTGATCCAATCGAGTAGAAATTTGGCAGGAACGTTCTTTAGGTTGTACGTAAGCTCCTTTGAAAATTTCATAGCATTTGGACTTATAGATCTCAAGATATGATCAATATGAATTGGGTTTTCTAATATGGATACGACTTCGTATCGATGCCTTCGCCTCCCTCTTCTTCACGTCGATCAATGGCATGTGCCTTCCTGTTGACGTGGAGCGATAAACTGGGGCGGATCCACGTTTGTTGTCGTGTTGACCGAGTCTTCATACCTTTCTAACCCCATTCAGATCCATCCATATTCCCCCCATTCGCATCCATCCACTTTGGCTTTCATTCGCATCATTGGTCCTTGTCCATCGAAGAGATGTGTCCATTTTCGTATCGATGCCAGCAGTGTACTTCGTATCGATCTTATACGTGTTGATCGATACGAAGTAACCTTGATGATGGGAGTGGAGTGCATACATGATCAATACGAAGAAGGTCTAAGCTGATGGATACGATTCCATGGATACAAACAAGACCGACAGATGGATACGCACGAAGCCTTACCTCTGGTGGATAAGAACAGTAGCTCGCTTCGATGGATACGATGCAATGCGTCTGATGGATACGAAGAGTGTAGTTCGCCCAATCGATACGAAGACGGGAGCGCCTAATGGATACGAAGTGAGGTTATTAGGACCGATACGACCATGATGGATATGAAGAAGGATGAGCTCGGACCGATACGAAGTGGGCAAGCATGACAGATACGAACAGCGTGTGTTCGATGGATACGAACGAGAACAATGTTCAGTTTTGCATCGATCATATCTTGAGCATACGAACTCGAATTGACTTGAAATTTGAAACGTTGGCTTCCACAACTTTGATTGTCATGTCATATCAATTTTAGCTTGATCTGGACTCGAGCAAAATTCATCGATATCCTTAGTGAACCAGTGTATAACCGATCTTTGGGACGAACTGTCTTTGATTCTCAGTCAATTTCTTGGTGTCACGGCTTTGCCAAAAGGCGGGATAACATGTAGTAATGGTATAAATCAAAGGTTTTGATTAAATAAAAGGTAAAATGAAAATATTATGACTATCACTTAAAACTTAAAAGGATAGAAAAGTAGTTGGAGTTAGATAAATAGGATTAAACAGCCCACTAGGACAAAAGTGATTATGGAATATGGAAGCATTTAATGGTTGGGATAGAGATAGGAAGTAACATATGAATTTAGTGACCTTTTCAAGCAATGTTTGAATTGGAAGGACAAAATATTAGGTCAAACTTTCTGTAGTAGTGACAGGTGAACACCACCTTGTGTTTCTCCATCCAAGTATGGTTTGAATTGTAGAATCTTTTATGTAAGGAAGGTTAAAAATATGATTTGAGTAAACCTATTTCAGAATAAAGAAAGAGTAAATCAACATGTTTTAGTTGTATCAAATAATACTGCGGATGCAAGAAGTTTTTCGATTTGAAATGTTGAAGGGACCGGTAGGGTCTACTTCAATCTGTATTAGGAGTGTTAAGTAACAAATAGACATTTTCTTGATTACATTAAGCAATGCTAAATGGAGCGGTGGGTATATGCTTGGTGCTATAGGAAAAAGATATTAGTTGGTACCATAGAGATGAGAATAGGATACCCATAGGCTACGGGCAGACCAGTTATTGTGTTGTCCCCTAAAGGCAACAGGTAGACCAGGTGGACAAGAATGGAAAGTATCTATTTTATACATGTTATTGGGTTTATATAATAGTAGTTGTGTTCCATGGATGCCTAGATGTGAATCTTTGAATTGAAGGTTTGAATGTTGCACATACTCGAGAATTGAAAATAACGGGTAATAGTAGTTTCTGAAACTTATGGATTATGTAATAACTAAAGATTGGTAGACTCAAAACACTTAAGTAAGTAAAATGTAAAATTAGTCATCACTGTAAATTGTTGGATGATTGATATGGATTAGCAAACACGAATTGGAAGTTGTCATAAAATGGAAATGAGATTTAAGTAGTATTTTAATTCATTAGGATGAAGTATGTAACAACATAAATTTCTATAGATTATCCAGTTTCCGTACAAATGTGTATCGTTTGAAATAACAAGAAATATACCAAAATGAAAGAGATGTACATAATAGTAATATTTACCATTTTTTTACTGTCTATTTCAATAGGAAACAGAAGAGATAATTTCTTATAATTCCAAACATAACACAAATCATCTTTTAGATAATTTATGGAAAGTTGCAGCGTTCACCTTCCTTTTTATAAGTGTGTAGTCACAATACATTAAAATGCAGAAATCCCTAAGTATATACAAAAGTAATGGTCATCACGTCTATTGGATCAAAATGGCAAGATGTCATTCCACATTAAGTTGCCCCAACTAGGAAAAACATAAAAATAATTGGAATAAAGTGATAATTGATTATGTTTGGTAAAGGCCTCATTCATTGGATGACATCAAGGAATAGAAAAATTTTGAAGTTCAAAATTTCAAAATGTATCCTAGATAAAGTAGAAGTTGAGATTTTTTAATGGATGGTTAATTCAAGGATATAGGTTTCTGTCAATAGAAAGATATGGTTATTTGCACGCATTGAGAATGTGGAAGTCATTTTAATAGGAAAAAAGATCAAAAAATTATGGTAAGAGTCGGAGAAAGAGTTAAAAAGATTTTTCTCAATCATCACCCAAATTGGAGGAAGACTGTTTTCTTAAGAAAATTTATTGAAGACTAACTTAGAATACATAGTCGTGTTCGTAACAATTGCACACAAATGAAGTACCCCTTAGATAATTATCATCAATGTTAGAATGATTTTTGGATATAAATCCAATTAATTTTAGGACATTTATTATTAAGGTTGAATGGAAAAATAGACCAAAAAAACTTAGGATGGATCCCTTTACGCTCTAAACATGATAACTAGGTACCATGATTGTTTTTAAAGGACTGTAGAAGCCATTCAAAAGTACAAAGAGATGACTTAAGTTAAGTTGAATTGGAAAACTAGATATGTTATTTTTACCAATTGGGAAATCACCAGTTTGGGCAGCCATGAGGAAAATGGAGATATAGCAAAAAGCTAAGCAGGAAGTACCATAGAAGGAGACACCGTCCATATTTGAGTTATCCCATTTGGTATCTAGGAGTTGAGGTGATTATGCATACCACTGGTAAAGTTAGGGCAGTAGATTATGCATTGAGTATTTTAGGGAGCTACTGTTTGTGGGAGCATACTTATGCTTAAGTTATTTAGCATGGTGCAAGACGACATCATTTGAGTTAGTAGCAAGGATCGTGAAAGGTTACCGTGCACATATAATTGAGTTGAAACTTTATGATAATGGTGAAAGTTGGTAAGGGTAGTTGGGATTCAATTCATAGAAGGGCAAGGACTACGTGAGATAGGCAAGAAGCAAGTACTGATAGGAGACATATGGGGTAGTCCAAGGAGATGAGTCATCTATAGTCTATGGAGCTGAGTCCACAATTAGAAAACATACAAGTAGAAAATCCGCAAGGCAAGATAGAGCATGTCTAAATTATAAAGAAGCCGTCATTAGGTACTTGTAGAAGTGTCTATGTGATGCAGTTACCAAGGTCAAGCCGTGTCAATTAGGGAAGTTAAAAAGGATAGGTGAGTCCCTTGTTTGCCATGCACCTACCCGTATTTTTGGGAATGAGAAATATCGACTCTGAAATGAAATAATTAAACTGGTTAGAGTTCAGTAGGGAGGCGATCCAATTAAGAGTACATAGGAGCCCGAGAGAATCCAAGCTACCCATCCAAAGCTCTTTTTTGGTACATTTCCATTTTAGTTAGAAAAGTATAAATTACTTGTATATTTAGGTTCTAGTTTAGGTACAGACCATTGGATGGTAGGAATGGTTGCAACATATCAGTAGGACATGTTATGGATGATGGATGTTAATGGATGCATTTGGATATATTGTCTAGATTATATTCGTTTACACGCCTAGGACAGTATATTCTTTAGGTAGTACACACATTCTCATTATCTTTTATTTATTATCTAGCTTGTTAAATATGATACACATGGATGTTTATTATTGTTGTGCTAGTGGATGTTATGCATGTGGATGTTGCATATGGATTGTATGGTTGTGCATACATATAGAATTACAAGTATATTTATCTACGATGTTGCATACATTTGGATGCATAGCATGAGCATTTGCATGATAGGGGATCGATTGGATCAGTAGATCGCCTACTCTTTTGCATTAGTATAGGTTCACGTTGCATACATATGTATATATTGCATTAGAAAATTTTAAAGGACAATGATTGCTCGTGGATGATGGACGAGTAAATTGTTGTAGCTGTTGATTACTGTGTGTATAAGTTACATTGTTCCATCCTTAGATATTTTGGAGACAAAATCGTTTTAAGGAGGGAGAATGTAACACCACGGAAATTTATGTAATATTTAACAAGAATTTAATATAAATTTAAATGTAAATTTAATAAGAATAGTAAATTTAATTGAAACAAGGACTGAAAAGAAAATTTTCATAAACATCCGAATTTGGCTATGAAACTTGTGTCATTATGTTCATAGCAATTTTCTGGATAATTTTCATATATAACACTTCGAAATCGGAGTTAGTACGAAGAAGTTACATGCGATGAAAGATCTGAAAAAATAAGACAAATTTAAAAATTAAATATATACAAAATTTTGCACTGTAGGGTCGATCATGGGCTATTGACTATGGTTGATGAGGGTCAATCATGGCTGGGTAAAAATCGAGAGTTATGAGTATCCAACGACGTGTTTGAATCGTGTAGATGATTGCTTGGCAACGAAGACAACTGATGAAAGAACGTGATGACTGAAAAGATTCTCCATCCTAAATCTAACAGCCCAAATTAGTTTGAAAACGCTATAAATACTAACCTAATCTAACCCTAATTCTCATATAATTTTAAGTAACAAAACTCTACCAAAATTTTCTCTATTCCCCCACTTTAAAATTTTCTTAAAAATAAAGTAAAAACAATCTAGACGAAAACAAGCGTTGTAATCAAGGTGGAGTAAGCGGAGCTAACAAATAGAGGGGTGATTCTTAAGCAAAAGCAATAAAAAGAGCTTAGGCTTGAGGTGAGTAGGAACAATTTTAATAAGATAATTATTAGTGTTAGATTTGAACTATTTTAATTGATTTAGGGTGCTAGAAACCTAATTTTAAACATGCAAAACACTAAATTGAAATATGTACGTTAAAAAATCGAAATTACCAGTAAACAGTTAAAAGACATGAATTACAGTTAAGCTTATACACCTCCTTTATAACTGAATTTGCATAAGTAAACACCAAATAAAATTGCAAATTGACATATAGACCGGTCACCTAGTAATTAGTGTTCACTAATAACTGCAAACAACATGAGTAAAATGATAATGAACGATCGATAATCAAATAGCGGAAAATCCTAATTTTAATATGTGACCTGTCGACAGAGGAATACTAGCGGTCGACCAATAGCAATCGACCGGAAGGGAACAATTGTCGACCGTTCACAATGTAAATTGCAAAAATAAACCTCAGCCTAAGGCCCAAGTTAAAGATTATAAATTATATAATTTTGTAAAAAAATCTATAAATGGAGAATTGATTGTCTGAGCTTATTTTGAGCTAAGTACACATGCAAGAGACTGCAGGGAAGTCAGTACCCTATCAAAGGACAATAAATCTTCATGGTTTGGGTAACGGTTAAATACCCAAGTAAGAGCTAAGAGTTAACTAGGGCGATGTATTTCGCAGACACTTAGGGGGTGTTTCGTTGTGGATGCGCAACATTGATGGAGACACCAAGTGAGTGAGCCCTGTGCTAACGGGGGATTCTAAAGGACAATCGGGCCCGGCACATCACGATAAGGGCTATAGAGTGGTACTAACAGAAGTTCATGTACGCACAGTTCTAGCGTGTTGTGGTACAGGTGGACGTCGATGTAGTATAATAAGAGACATTTTTCCACTACGATCAAGAGGTGAACAGTGGGTGCATACGACGAGTCACACATCGAGTTTGCATTTCTGGGTTCTCCCTCTCTAAGTATAGTGATGGTAGTAGGTATTCATGAAAGAGCAGTTCCTACAGTAGTATTAATGGAAAAGGGGTTTCCATAGTAGCTTACGGGCGGTGATTTATTTTTGGGTAGCTCTAGAAGCGTTATCCGATCTAGTATGAGTTTCAATCCATAGTTCAATCCTAGTAGTAGTCTACACAAGTAGTAGTGTCGATATTTATTAAACAAGAACCCTTAGGTAATAGACCTTAGGAATCATAGACACTGGTAGTTCACCCTATGTCATTTAGAATAGTTTTGAAGTTAACTGCACATGATCATCACATATTAAACTTGTACTCATTCACCAGACTTTTTGTCTGACCCACCCTTTCTTTCCATTTTTCCCACCATAGGATGGCAGGTTAGAGGTTGATTTGGCATAGTACGTGGAGAAAGGAGCTTCACATTAGAATTATCATATCATTCATTTTTCCTTTTGTAGTCAACTATTGTACTAAATGTCTGTAAAGCTTATATTGTACTTTGAAAGTAGTGTATATGTAAAAACAAGTATTTTGGAGACTGTTTTTATGAAATGTCTATTTTTTATGCTTTTATTTTAATTCTTTTCGCTGTGAGATCTATAAGTGTAGTATGTCTTAGAATTTACCCTTGTAATTATGCTCCTGAGGTTTGAAAATCCTAACAACTCGTATTTCTCAGCATGACGTATGTCCGAAAGTCACCTTGGGCTTTGGAACGGTGTGTCGAGTGGTGCGGGTTGTATATCATCCCATACCACCGTGTGTTATTCGAATGTTTATTCAATGCTCATAAAATACACTCAATCTCCTTAATATTCAATATAATGAGTTCAAAGAATAACCGGAGAAATATTACCGAAAGTCTCATACCAATCGGTATTATAACTCCATTTATTCAGATTTCTCATTAAACATAATGAAAAACTATAAATACATTCTAATATAAATTTAGAAAAGAGATTATATTTATAAAATGTAATAAAACTTCTTAAATCAATTTTATTATCAAAAACTTTTAAAACACTTATATACTGAATAATATATTTACTTTGTTTATTTAATCCCAATATAGAGATTCGAATACTATAATCCATTTCCAAATCCTTTTATACATATTTTCAAATTTTCCAAAATAACACAAATAAAAAATAATTATGGAAGCTATTTCATAATTTTCTATAACTAAATATCACTTTAAAATAAATTTATGAACCTCCAAATCATTTTTATTCCATTTCAAACCATAATTTATAATTTAAAACCTTCGTTATATACTCAAAATCTCAAATAAGTCATATTGAAAGTCACCCAATATTGCTTTAAATTCATTTCATAATCTTCTATGATAAAATAATATTTCAAAATAAATTAATAAATTTATAAATTACAAAATAAATTTTATTTAATTCAAACCATAGAATATAATTCAAAATCTTCACTTTATACTTTAACTAGTTAGGAATAAAACATTTTCCTTTAAATTATATCATATTTGAAATTCTAATATTATACAAAATAAATAATTTATTTCCAAATGTTTGAAAATTCATTCGTAAATATTTAAATAACATTTATGATAAAAACACTCTAAATAATATATTTAATTTATTAATATATATTTTATAAAATAATAATAATATACCAAACTTTTTCTTTAAAGCAATTCTAATTTATGATATAATTATAATTGTGACTTTTAAAGGATTTTATAGCCAAAAGAAAATTATATTTGTATATATAATTAGTAATAGATTTTTAAATATGAAAATAGCAAAACTGGGTAAATTTTTAGTAAATTATTTGTAACATACTTATAATTTAATTTTAAAACCCTTGAATAATTTTCAAAGCTTTTCAAACATCTTTTAAACCTAAAAAACTGATAAAACATCCAAAATACAAATTGATGTGCACGTAAATGTGCATATATTTACATCCATATTATATCTATTTTTATTTAAATAAATGTCATAATTGGGTATTTTAACATGTTTAAATCAAAATTCAATTATTTTCAAATCATCATATATTCATCTTCTTACAGGGGCAAAATGGTCATTTTATGCATGTGTTAATTTGAGAATTTTTACTTGGACATTTTTTATGAATTTGGATTCAAGTGGAAGAGGTTTTCATGGAATATATGCATGCACAAGAGAATACAAATGAATGAAGATGGAAATAATTCAAACTCATGATCATGGAGGACCCCACCTACCCACTTGCCTAAATCTACAATTAGAAGCTAATGGATAACTAAGTGGAGGTTAAAGCTTCATGCATACTTGATAATGGATTAATTAGAGGCTAATGGTTACTTGGTGGCCACACTTCCTAAAGGGTATTTTGGGAAGCTCCCTAAAAATTGAATTAGGGTTTTGAGCATGTATAAATAGCCCTCTTATGTACATGTAAAGATCTTGGATCTCTTTCAATTAGAATGCAAATTGTAAACTCAAAGTTTCATGAAATAAAAATGGCTTCCTAAGCCTTCTCTTTTCTACATGCTTTGATTTACTTTTATGTTCATGTTTATTTCTATGCTCTCTTATTTTCATTGTTAATAGATTAGATTTACATTTATGCAAGTAGTGTAGTTTTATTTTTTATGCAAGTAGTTTAGTAGTTAATCTCCTTTTCTTCCTTTGTTTATTTTTTACTTCTTTTTATTTTCAATGTTGAAATCTCTATGTGTTGAAATGATAACACAAATGAGAGGCTAAATCCCTACAATTTCGGAGTAATGAAGCTTTCTCTTAATCATGTAGATTCAACATAATTTTCTATTTTATGATCTCTTTTGTGCTTCATGAGAAAATGGATGTTTATGTGATGTTGTGTTTTATGTTGAATTTGATAGCCTATTTTGTTCATAACAAATAGGCTATGCTTATCACTTTATTCACAAATTGCCTTTTCATCTAAATATGATTATGGCAGTGAAGTGAAATTATAATCAAAATTTGATGATCTATGTTACTAATTAATGATAAATAGATCATGCTTAAAATAGATTTTAGTTTTAATCTTTATGTCATTTTTCATGAGAGTTTAAAAAAAGTAGGATTAGATGTGTATTATAGTTTGATGGTTTAAGTTGTGTTAATTAATAACACAAATAGACCATACTTATGATAAATACATCACTAATCTTACTTAGATAAAAAAAGAGATCATCGTTGATTTTATGTTGGTTTATGTGAAAATAGGAAAGTGGATTTGCCTCTAAATTGATTTTTGATCACATAGTTTTTAATCTCATTTTCATTCTAGTTTTAGTTTCATTTTATTTACAATTTGTAGTCAACAATCTTCTCTCCACTTTGGTCTAATTTGATTGAGTAATTTTGAAATTAATTCTTTCCATGCCGATCGACCCGTACTCACATACATACTACGATCGTGAGCCATGCTCTTGCGGTTGTTTTTATCATAAATTCGATCGGCTAATTTTCTAACTCGATAGAATTTGGCCGACACGAACAAGTTTTTGGCGCCGTTGCCGGGGAAGGCAATTCAATTTTAATTTTACTCTTCGAATTAATTTTTTTATCGTGTGTTAGTTTTCATCAAAAAAAATTGTGTTGTATCGTTGTTGCAATTTGTGTTTTTCTCATTTGTGTGTTTGGTTTTCTTTAGTGTTACTTTTCAATTTAAAAAAAAGATTAAAAAAAACACATACATTTGCAAACAAACTGTTACAGTGAAGAACACAAGCAAATAGAACTCAGTTTACATTCCTTAGTTTACATTTTAGTTACATTTTCAATTTCATTACTGTTCCTATACAATATTTTGTGCATTTCATCTGCTTTCCACATTTGCTGTTATTTTGTGCTACTCTTCTGTTTTCTGCAAACTCAACCTCCTTGCTCCTTCTTTCATCCCTCTCCACTACCTCATTTACCATTCACTGATCCCCTTCCCCTTTCAGTTCAATTCCTCCCCACTCAACAACCCAAACTGCAAAACCAAAATAGCTGCTTCCCAAAAAACTGCCTCAGCACATCAACACAAACCCACTTCTTCTAACTGCTAACAACCTGACAAAACAACCCCATGACTTCCCCCTTTTAACATTCAACTTGCCTTGCCTTTACCCTTGCATCTACATCCTCTACCGTCCGCCTACACCATCCATATTTATACAAGCGATAACAGCTGCTGCATATCTCCACCATCCTCCCTCACTACCTGCAAAGTACACAGTCACTACTCCGCCACCATGACCATATAAAACATCTCCAGCGCCAC
Source organism: Allium fistulosum (assembly GCA_030737815.1). Lineage (NCBI taxonomy): Eukaryota > Viridiplantae > Streptophyta > Magnoliopsida > Asparagales > Amaryllidaceae > Allium > Allium fistulosum. The sequence goes on along the minus strand of CM060902.1, from coordinate 1,034,388,718 downwards.
TTGCATCACACAACAGTCCCAATTGAACAACTCCACCACTTCACTGACCATTCATTCAACTACTCATTACCTTACTACTGCAACATCAAGCAACATTCTACTTCACCAATCAACATAGTGAACTACCACTTCATTACAAACATTTCACCCCATATCACTACACAACTATGCACCGGCCCCCTCCACAGACTCCTCTCCACAGTCTCCTTCCCACTACAGCAGCACCATACTTGCCTCTCCATTCTTATCTAACTGCAACCATCATTTCCATACAAACTCTTAACCACCTCATTGCTGCAGTACACAACATAGTTCGCAATTTCTTCATTTCAGCAATTCAGTAGCATCCAACATCACATTTCATCAATTCCACACACTGCCTTCCTTCAACAACCAACATACAAATACCCGCAACTGTCAACACACAGAACTGCCACCAAAGACACAGTTTATGTGCACTGACATACCACAGTGTGCACTGGCGCATCCACTTCCAAGAAATCTTCCACTTCCTACTTCCTGCTCCATCCACTTCTTCTCCAACAACAACCCAATCTTCAAATACGTTCACCGCCTCCATCTCTAGCTTCCGACCAGCACCAGTACTCCTTCCTCTCCACTGCTCAAACAATTCATCGCCAACCACGATTCCCCAATTTTTCAATTCAACACTCCAATCGAAGCATTCAACATCATCACAATCAATCGCTTCGAATCACCGCGACCAAGTCACCCTGACCACCACTGCAATTCACTCCAAACAAGCGCTGCAAACCAAAACCCCAATCACCCAATCGAACCCGCATTGTAATTTTCTCTCTCTCTCGTGATTACGATTTTGGCTTTTTTTATTTTTATTTCGCGATTTTGTGTTCCCAGTTGTTTCTACAGAGAGTATTAGTTTGTGAATAAACTTGTGGGCTTTTATTACTAACGGGCTGGGTTTAGTATTTTTTTTATTTGTTTTATTCTATTTGTTTTCTTTTCCTTCTTAAGTTAATTTTCTTTTGTTTGGAACTAAAAAAACAACTTGGTCCTTTTTCTTGTTGTAACATCCCACCTTTTTGTACACTTAAGCAGATACACGTGCCGACTTAAACCATACAGAAGGGCGGATTGTTATGGGGTAAATAAGAAAAAGTGGAGAAATAAATGAAACAAAATAGAATCTTGCAGCGGAACGATAAAATATAATAATCAAATAACAGTTCATGAAGCTGTTTTACAAAACATTTGACTATACTTATACAATACATATCAGAGTTACACATACCAGAGAATGATAATTAATGCAGCGGAATACGATGGTGTAGTGGAATATATAACAAATAGTAATAATAAAATCTTCGTCTTCGTCCTTCAGAAATAGGGCCTTCAAATCCTGAAATGCTCAGGCTGACCCGAGCGAATTGAAAAGACAAAACAATCGAGTCAGAACTAAAAGATCTTATTTAAGTTAAATCAATGAAATAAATATGAGTGTAAACGACGTCAGAGATGTTTACGGGGTTTGACATCTCCTATCTAGTGTCTAACGTGAGTGCAGTAACTTAAGAGATGCTCAGGATTCACATCCCCTAAGGATCCGTTAAACTATTTACTATGTAGTAATATTCGCTGTTATAATAATGTCTAATCATAAAATAAACATACTTTTAAATAGCATTAAGGCTTTACATTTTTCACCTTAACACGTAATAGTCCCAGTAGTCTATCCAGTATTAGCATACTCCCAAAATGGGGGCTACCCTCGATACTCCACAGGCTACGGGAGAAATCACAAATCGTAGTAAAGCTCGATATGGTAGGTGACACGACACACAAGGCTCCCAAATCAAAGGGTAGCCACCAAAAATCACAAAGTAATAGAATAGAATCGAAGAAGTGCGTCCGATAAGAGGTGCTACCTCACTGGTCCGAGATCGCTCCTGTTTTAGCCACCTTATGCCAACTCACGGGAGTTGGGTCCACGTATATACCTTAGGATCGTCGCCACCATCCTACTTCATTCTGGAAACTCCACCGCGTACACAGTTGTCAAAGTGGTTTTCGGTATCGACAGAGAGTATGTCCATATCCGATCCCGGTCTCTTTAACAACCAAACGTTATTATAACACCGTGGTCATTTAAAAATATATATACTTTTAAAAGCACAATCATTGCCCTTTCAAAACATATTCTTTATTTCAAAATAGTATATACTTCAAAAACCAAAATATTACTGCTATTTCAAACCCAAATTATCAATGTATTATTTCCATTTCGAAACCCAATTCAATAATATCTTATTTAAATAAAACCTATTTCCTGGAGATTTGACCAGGCAACTAGTGCTCGGCATCAGGTAGCGCTCGGCATCTCAGAGTGGCCGGCATCCAGGAGTGTTCGGCGAAGTACTTGGCATCCAAGGGTGTTCGGCAAAGCACTTGGCATCCAGGAGTGTTCGGCGGAGTGCACGGCATCCAGTGGGACTCGGCATCTCAGAGTGACCGGCATCCAGGAGTGTTCGGCGAAGCACTTGGCATCCAGGGATGTTCGGCGAAGCACTTGGCATCCAGGAGTGTTCGGCGAAGCACTCGGCATCCATAGCGTTCGGCATCCGTAATTCCCGGCGACCAGGGGACTCGGCGTCAAGTAGTGTTCGGCGTCAACTGGCACTCGGTGACAACCAATGCTCAGCATCCCTAGCATTCGGCATCATTAGAACTCAGTGATAGGAGAACTCGGCAACACGAGCGCTCGACATCCCTTGGTACTCGGCATAGTACTCGGCAACGAGAGTACTCGGCATCCAGAAGACATTCAGTATGCGCAACTACTCAAGGTGACAATGTCGTTCGGCCAGCGTTCACTTTTCGTTCAAGAGCTTCGGATAGAGACACGTTCGGCCTCAACTGACAATCATCCTGCACTTCCCACACATCCAGCGTACCGTTCGGCATAGAAGGACTGTTCGGCATTAGAGCGTTCGGCATACTAGGTTCGGCATGCAGCAACCACTATACTGGGGCTATAGTGTTCGGCCATCCAGCCCATTTGGGAAGTCCAGCCCATATTTGCCTATAAATAGAGGGGCAGGGTCACAGTGAAGGGGATCCTTTTTTGGAGAGAGAACACTGGGGAGACTCTGCCATTTTCGAGACTCATCTTCTCTACTTAAACAACTTCATTCAAGCATTTGATTCACGAATTGTATTTGTAATCAACTCTAAAGAAGATCAATAAAGTTTAACCTCAAAGTGGACGTAGGCAATTACACTGAACCACTATAAATTTGGTGTTCTTACTTTCTGCAATTAAATTAGCATTGTCTTCTCTGTTTAATTTACTTTCATCACTTATATCTCTACACAATCTTTCTCTACGAGGTTAGTGACCAATTTTGGTGCTAACACTTTGGTGCTTTCACTAAGAATTGAATTCTCAGACCTCAAGGATCTGCTTTGAAGCTACTGGATTGAACAAATCCCCCAAAGAAGATCCGACTCACTGATAGGACATCCGTTGATTCTACTCAGAGTTCATACCGATAACTCTACAATGGCAAGACCACGTACCAGGTCAGCTTCTCATAATGCGGATGCCCACGAAACTGCTAGTGTGCAACAAGCAGGACCTAGCAATCAACCAGCGATTCCGAGTGCAGGAATTGCCGCTCAAGAACAGACTCCAGTTGTCACCAGAATAGAGTTCAATGACTTGATGAGAGAACTCAGGGAAAGCAGGAGACAACTAGGAGAGCAGATGCAAGCTAACGCCAACCTAATGGCACAACTCACTCAACAGCAGCAACAGAATGCTGGGGGCAATCCCACTCCTTACTGTTCATCTGACAGCTCAACGTCCTCTGATGAACCTCCCAGGCGCAGACGCCGCAAGACTGATGCTGCACGAGCAGAAGCTGCTGCTCAAACAACTGGAGACCGTGACCAAGCAAGAGCTGGAAACTTCAGGACCGGAGTGCAGATGGAGGATAGAGGCCCGGATCATCAAAATGCTAACGATGTCGAACCTCAAGACGCACGATTGGCAGACCGCCAGGAGAGGAGGCATCAACATGGTCAGGCGCGTAGAACGGACACTAACCTTCCGCCTTCCATACAGACACCAGATCTGACAGCCATGATCAGGCAGTTGATGAAGGAAAATCAGGGGTTATCGAATGATGATTGGGGAGTGTCAAGAAGTCATACTCCGTTCACGGATGTTGTGTTGCAAGCGGCGTACCCCAGGAAGTTTAGTATGCCTACTATCCCTACGTATGAAGGGAGGACTGACCCCAGACAGCACGTCATGAGGTACGAATGGATGATGGATTCAGCTAGAGCGAATGATGCCACCAAGTGTAGGTGCTTTCCGATTACTCTATCTGGGATCGCTACTATGTGGTTCACCCGACTTCCTCCGCGATCCGTATCAAATTTCGAGGAGTTGGCAAAGAAGTTTATTGAGCAGTTCAGGATACACACTACGCGCCCAAAGGACGTGATGTCTCTGTCAAGTGTAATCCAAAATCCCGGGGAGTCGTTGAAGGAATATTTGCAAAGATTCCACATTGCAGCAACTGAAGTTAGTAATCCCAACGACCATGCAATTCTGATGGCTGTAATGAGAGGTGTGGATCCAGACTCTGAGTTTGGAGACTGGCTGGCAGGAAAACCTCCGGCTACGCTAGAGCGTTTCTACTCTAAGGAACACCAGTTCATAAGAAGAGAGGAAGCTAGGTGGGTACGACGAGATAAGGCGCCAGGACCTGTCAAAGAGTCAATAAAGAGCAACATTGCTGTGAAGCAGTCTGGAGACAGCTCGGGAAAGGTCCAACTCAATGTCCAGAATAAGCCTGGGCAGTCTAAGGAGTCCGGAGGAAGGAATCAAGGGAAGAAGAGAGAAGCGGGGAAGTGGAAGTCGAGAATTCCAAGCTACAGCGAGTATACTCCGCTGAACGCGCCACTTGAGAACATCTACCTATCCACCTGCAATACTTTTCAATACAGAAAGCCACGTCCGAAAGAATCGACCGAGGAACAAAAAATGACCGGGAAATATTGTCGCTTCCATGAGACTTATGGGCACAATACGGAGGAGTGTAGACACCTACACGACGCTATTGAGAAGTTGATCAGGCAGAAGAAATTGCAAGAATTTGTGAAGGATCCTCAGGAAGGAGGACAGGGAACGTCCAATCCAGGTCGTGCACCAGCTCCGCGTCATCCCGAGGAGCCTGCCCGAACCGTAGGTAGACTAGTCATAAATACGATTATCGGCGGACCTCACCCCGCAGATAAGAATTGGCAAGAAATGGAGCGATATGCAAGTTCCCTGAAGCATGCAGATTTTGAGTACTGTTCGAACACGGAGGACGGGGCCCCTGCTAAGCAGCAGCGCGTAATGACAGACGATATTGTGTTCAGAAGTAAAGACGCTGATCAGATAGAGGCTCCGACCATCGACCCCATGGTCATATCTGCAACGATCGGACCAGCATATGTGAAAAGAATTCTGATTGATTGTGGAAGTTCAGTCAACATCATCTTCAAGAAGGCTTACGATCAAATGAAACTAGAAACAAAGGACTTGAAACCGTCCAAGGCTTGTATACACGACTTTAACGGCGCTGCGACCGATGCAGTGGGATATGTTGAGTTACCAGTTGAACTGGGACAAGGCGAGCGTCGGAGAGTGCGGATTCTACCCTTTGTAGTTTTGGATGTGGACTCTCCGTATAACGTCTTCTTGGGCCGGCCAGCCCTGGCTGAGTTTAGGGCAGCGTTAGCCCCGTGGTGTTTAACTTTGAAGTTCCCGACTGACAAATGAGTGGGTATTGTTCATGGCGATCAAGCAGCTGGTCGTTCCTGTTATGTGGCTGACCTCCGAGAAGCCCATCGGAGGGAAAAGGGAAAGGTTGCAGACAATCTCGTCCGCATCCTTAATGCGGACAATTGACAAGTAGTGCCCGAGCCCTGGCTCGGGCATAGTTCTCGGATCTTCGGAGATATAGATCCGAGAGACGACGATGAGAAACCCAGGGAAGAGAAGGCGGCACCGGCTGAATTAACAATTGACATCTCAGTTAGCCGTGACGACCCTTCACGAATTCTGAAAATCGGATCACAGCTTGGTCCCGCGATGACTGAAGACCTTAGCGACTTCCTCCGGGCGAATCTTGATGTTTTCGCCTGGACGCATTCTGATATGTGTGGGATTTCCCCCGCCATCACGAGTCATATGTTGAACATAGACCCGAAATACGTTCCAGTTAAACAGAAAAGGAGAGGAATGGATCCGGAGAGGTCCGCCGCTCTTGGAGAGGAGGTGGACAAACTCAAAGCAAATGGGTTCGTCCGCGACGCCCTCTACCCGGAATGGGTATCCAACCCCGTGCTGGTAAAAAAGGCGAATGGGAAATGGAGGACTTGTGTAGATTATTCTGACTTGAACAAAGCATGCCCTAAGGACAGTTTCCCGTTGCCTAGGATCGATCAGTTGGTCGACTCCACCGCAGGACACGAGCTGCTGTCATTCATGGACGCGTACTCAGGGTACAACCAAATCCCGATGCATATTCTAGACCAAGAACACACCAGCTTCGTTACAAATGTCGGACTATATTGCTATGTAGTAATGCCCTTTGGATTAAAGAATGCAGGAGCAACTTACCAGCGTTTGGTGAATCGAATGTTCAAGGACCAGCTGGGTAGAACGATGGAAGTCTATGTGGATGACATGCTCGTGAAGTCACGATGGTCAAACGACCACATTCGAGACTTGGCTGAAATGTTCGACATACTCAGGTTTTATGGGATGAAGATCAACCCTTTGAAGTGTTCCTTCGGCGTTGCATTAGGGAAGTTTTTGGGATTCATCGTCAATGCTAGGGGAATCGAAGCCAACCCAGAAAAGATCCAAGCTATTCGAGATGTGCAAGCGCCCAGGACTATAAAGCAAGTACAGAGCTTGAATGGAAAAGTAGCTGCGCTAAGTCGATTTATATCTAGGGCAACTGACAAGTGCATCCCATTCTTCGATATCATAAAGAAAGGGAAGAGAAATTTTGAATGGACGTCTAGTTGCGAGGAAGCATTCCGGAATCTGGTGAGGCATCTGGAGAGTCCACCAATGCTAGCAAAACCGGTTGACCACGAGATGTTGTACGTATACTTGGCTGTATCCCCGCATGCGATAAGTGCGGCTTTGGTTCGTGAGGAAGATCGAGTCCAGAAGCCGGTGTATTATGTTAGCAAGCGTTTGACAGGGGCAGAGAGGAATTACCCTAAAATCAAGAAATTGGCTTATTGCTTGGTGATTGCATCACGCAAGCTGCGCCCATACTTTCAAGCACATTCAATCGGTGTTTATACCGATCAACCCCTGAGGCAGGTACTCCAACGTCCGGAAACCTCTTGGAGATTGCTAAGATGGAACATCGAGTTGAGCCAATTCGATATCGCATACTTACCGCGGAGAGCCATCCGAGGTCAAGCATTAGCAGATTTCATCGCTGAGTTTACCATACCCATCAAACCGGATGACCACGACATCATTCCCCTTGTTCGATGGAAATTATACACTGACGGTGCATCAAACGACCGTTGCTCCAGCGCGGGCGTAGTTCTTATAACTCCGGAAAACCGATCAATCTGTTATGCCCTGAAGCTCGATTTCCCGGCTACAAATAACGAAGCCGAATATGAAGCACTGATCGCTGGCTTGAAGCTCATCAGAGAACTCGGGATCGAATCAGTCGAAATCTTTTGTGACTCACAGTTGGTGGTTTACCAAGTACGGGGAGACTACCAAGCAAAGGGACGAAAGCTCGCTCCGTACCTCGTTCAGGTCCAAGAACTACTATCAAATCTTGAGCGTTATGACATTTCACATATCCCGCACGAACAGAACAAAGAAGCCGACTTATTGGCTAAGTTTGCAAGTACCGGCGATGCGCATCAAATGGGATTGTATCCCGTCGAAGTCTTGCATGCCCCGAGCATAGACGAGATGAAAGTCGATCGCGTGTTGGAAACAGAAATCGAGAAGGAATCGTGGATAACCCCATTCAAACTGTACCTAACGACCGGGGCTTTACCAGAAAAAAGAAGCGAAAGACGGCAGGTCCTTCGAAAGGCCGCACGATACGTAATGCAGGATGGATCAATGTATCGAAAAGGATTCTCAGTCCCATTATTACGATGCATCGCTCATGATGAAACAAAGCAAGTCTTGAGAGAGGTTCACGAAGGGGAGTGTGGCGACCATACTGGGGGGCAAACGCTAGCAAAGAAGATCCTCCGCTAAGGATATTACTGGCCCACCGTAAACCGGGACGCCGCGGACTACGCAAGAAAATGTGACAAGTGTCAAAGATATGCGAAAATCCCGAGGGCTCCATCAACGGAACTCACACAAATGATTAGTCCCTGGCCATTTTCGATCTAGGGAATCGACATAATCGGCTCTTTGCCTATATCCAAAGGTGGCGCGAAATATGCGATAGTTGCAATCGACTATTTCACGAAATGGGCTGAGGCAGAACCTTTGGCCACAATCACCTCTAAGAAGGTCGTTAACTTCGTTGTATGAAACATTATATGCCGCTTTGGCCTTCCTCGCACCATCATCACGGACAACGGGACGCAATTTGAAAGCAGAGAGTTCAAAGAGTTCTGTTTAAAGTATGGCATCGAGAAGAAGTTTGCCGCCGTGGCACACCCGAAAGCTAACGGACAAGTCGAGGCCGTTAACAAAATAATCAAGTCCATACTGAAGAAGCGTCTGGAGAAGGTTGGAGGCAAGTGGGTAGATGAACTCCCGACAGCATTATGGGCATATAGAACTACCCACAAGTCCGCGACCGGCCACACTCCATTCGCCTTGGCATACGGCTCTGAAGCCGTTATACCCGTGGAGCTTGAAGTTCCATCGCACCGAGTGACATATTATGATCCCAAGACAAACCAGAATCTCTTGTTGGAATCCCTGGACTGCATCGATGAAAAGCGTGAAGAAGCTGAATTAAGGGCGGCAGCGCATAGACACCAAGTTAAGCGTTACTACGACGGCAGAGTCCGTCCAAGGATCTTTGATGTGGGTGATCTCGTTCTGAAACGAGTTTTCCCGATACCATCACGTATGAATCCCAGCTGGGAAGGTCCATACGCCATTGAACGGAAGCTTGGAGAGGGAACATTCAAGCTAGCGACCGTTGATGGCACGACACTCCCCCGAGCATGGAACAGTGAACATCTGCGGCACTATTACATTTAGCATGTTTCCTTTCTTATTTTAGGCACTGTTATTTCCTGCATGTTTCCGTTCAGTCATAACGTAGTTTCTTTTTAAAGTTGTAATCAAGCAGTCTAGTTGATTTTCATTAATAAAGGCTTGAAGCCGTATTTTCCTTGAATCACTAACGTTTCTATATCTCATAATTGGGTGACAAATTACATTATCCTGTACGACGCACAGACTCGTGCAAACGATTTCAAATCTCCGAATCCCCAGAGTGTGGAGCGGAGTACTCTAAGTCCCCAGAGCGCGGACTAGAATATAAACGATTCCGAATCTCCGAATCCCCAGAGTGCGGAGCGGAGTACTCTAAGTCCCCAGAGCGCGGACTAGAGTATAAACGATTCCGAATCTCCGAATCCCCAGAGCGCGGAGCGGAGTACTCTAAGTCCCCGAAGAGCGGACTAGAGTATAAACGACTTCAAATCTCCGAATCCCCAGAGTGCGGAGCGGAGTACTCTAAGTCCCCAAAGCGCGAACTAGAGTATAAACGATTCCGAATCTCCGAATCCCCAGAGCGCGGAGTGGAGTACTCTAAGTCCCCAGAGCGTGGACTAGAGTACAAACGATTCCGAATCTACGAATCCCCAGAGTGCGGAGCGGAGTACTCTAAGTCCCCAGAGCATGGACTAGAATATAAACGATTCCGAATCTCTGAATCCCCAGAGTGCGGAGCGGAGTACTCTAAGTCCCCAGAGCGCGGACTAGAGTATAAACGATTCCGAATCTCCGAATCCCCAGAGCGCGGAGCGGAGTACTCTAAGTCCCCGGAGAGCGGACTAGAGTATAAACGACTTCAAATCTCCGAATCCCCAGAGTGCGGAGCGGAGTACTCTAAGTCCCCAGAGCGCGGACTAGAGTATAAACGATTCCGAATCTCCGAATCCCTAGAGCGCGGAGCGGAGTACTCTAAGTCCCCGGAGCGCGGACTAGAGTACAAACGATTCCGAATCTACGAATACCCAGAGCGCGGAGCGGAGTACTCTAAGTCCCCGGAGCGCGGACTAGAGTATAAACGACTTCAAATCTCCGAATCCCCAGAGCGCGGAGCGGAGTACTCTAAGTCCCCGGAGCGCGGACTAGAGTACAAATGATTCCGAATCTACGAATCCCCAGAGTGCGGAGTGGAGTACTCTAAGTCCCCAGAGCGCGGACTAGAATATAAACGATTCCGAATCTCCGAATCCCCAGAGTGCGGAGCGGAGTACTCTAAGTCCCCAGAGCGCGGACTAGAGTATAAACGATTCCGAATCTCCGAATCCCCAGAGCGCGGAGCGGAGTACTCTAAGTCCCCGGAGAGCGGACTAGAGTATAAACGACTTCAAATCTTCGAATCCCCAGAGTGCGGAGCAGAGTACTCTAAGTCCCCAGAGCGCGGACTAGAGTATAAACGATTCCGAATCTTCGAATCCCCAGAGCGCGGAGCGGAGTACTCTAAGTCCCCGGAGTGCGGACTAGAGTACAAACGATTCCGAATCTACGAATCCCCAGAGCGCGGAGCAGAGTACTCTAAGTCCCCGGAGCGCGGACTAGAGTATAAACGACTTCAAATCTCCGAATCCCCAGAGTGCGGAGCGGAATACTCTAAGTCCCCAGAGCGCGGGCTAGAGTATAAACGATTTCAAATCTCCGAATCCCCGGAGTGCGGAGCGGAGTACTCAAAGTCCCCAGAGCGTGGACTAGAGTATAAACGATTTCAAATCTCCGAGTTCCCGGAGCATAGAGTCAGCGAAAAGTCCAAGTACTCGAGAGATGTGGTACGAGAAACACGCCATGTCTAAAAATGTCTGAACGACACTAGAATGGACCGGGAGATAGTGCAACTCATAAGAACTTGATTTATGGCTACAATTAGTCAGCAAACCAAAGAAAGACAAGAGAATCATTCAAACGAAAAAGAAACTAAAAACTTTATTCGATAAGTCCAAAATGGGGATACGTGATCACTCTTACAAAATTCAGACCTCTCTATACAAACTACAAGTTATGGAAGGTAAAAGCAATTACAAGACTTAAGCAAGAAACTCGTTGAACGAGTGTATCGATTATTTCTTCGACTTCTTCTTCTTGTCTTCCTTCGTTGTTTCCGACGACTCCTCTCCCTCACGCTTTTTCTTGGACTTTTTGCTTGCTAAAGAAATGGAGTCAGGAATAGGAGACGGAACATCCAGCGGTTTGAACTTGCCTGGGAGAATGATTTTCAAAGGTCAGTTCCGTGGGTCGGTTACTTCCAGTATTCCAGGTTCAGCTTTGACCTCAACCTTTTTCTTCTCCTCTTCGACAAGGCGGTCCTTCATGCTTGTCTGTGAAGTATGCTCAGAGGCGCCGGTGATTTCAATTTCATCATCCCTTTCGGCAGGAGATGAAGTGTCGAGCTTATCATCATCCAGCGCCCCGATCACCTGAGCATCGGGACCAGGGAGTACTCCCGCGTGGACAGCATCGCTTGTTTTCCCTGCCTCCTCCTTGGCGTCATCGCTCCTTGGAGTTTGCTCGGCGTCAGAACAACCTGCACGAAAACATAAAGAATGAGCGTTAGAACGAGTAGCCACTGCTGAAAAAACACGGGATCTTTCAACTTCTAGAGAAAGAAGAATTTCCTACCAAGTTCCAGTTGGCTATCGGTGGCGCGTGGGGTTTCACCCTCCAGGATAGGTGATAGCACATGAGCACCGAGCCCGGGGTCTTCGGGGTCATAACCAACATGCTGCTCGAATGGATCAAGTGTCGGCCGACCGGCCGATTGAGCAGCGGATTGAGCAGCAGTATGAAGAGTAGTAATATTGGCCCCAGACGGGCCAGCTTCATCATCTTTCTCTTTCGGAAGGGGAGAGCCTTTGCTGTAAAGTGCCAATGCTGCGGATAAATCCGATGGCTCATTCCCCCTAAGGAACTCCTTCACCAGGGCCTCCTCATCGACCTCTTCGGAGCCTGACTCGATCTTCCTAATCCTTATCAAAAGTTTCCCAGGCCTCGGCTAGGGACTCTAGGTAGCCGTCACCCAAGAATGTTAAGTCGCGATGCATGAGGACGCGGGCTCCGTATTCAGCAATCAACGGGTCAAACATGCTTTTGACCTCTTCCCTGCCGGCTTCCGCGGCCGCCTCGAGGCGAGAGTCAATCTCCTCTGCAGCCTTTCTTTTGCCCTCCTCATGGGCCTCATCCTTCATTTTCTCAACCCCAGCGAGTTCGTCATCGAGCTTTGTTTTTAGGAGTCGGGTAGCAACGATCTCATCACAGTATCGTTGTGATTCTTCTTGAGCAGCTACCTTATCCTCCTTCTCCTTGGAGAGTAATTCTTTCAGCTCTTTGACTTGGGTGGCGAGCGCGTCCTTTTTTTTGGACAGAGTCTTTTTCTAGGGCGAGGGCACCGCTGCGCTGGAATGCTTCGTCAAGCTCTTTTTTGTGAGCCGCCTCTAAACGAGTAACTGCCTCAGCAGTATCTTTTGCGCTTTGTTCAGCGGCTTCCAGCTTCGACTTATACGAAGCAAGCTCTTCGTCTTGGAGTTTGATGATTTTCTTATCGCTGCGAGCCTCCAGATTCAGACGATCAATCTCGTGTTGACGCTCAACGGATACTTCCGAGATCTTCTCCACCAAGTGCACAAACGCGTCATGTTGAACATAGACGTCGTTATTGCAGGCAATGGCACTCTGCTTCACATGCCCGGGAATATGATGAATGGCCGGGAGGAACTTCAGACCATCGAAGCAAATTTTTGGAAACTTGGCCCTAAGATCGACCATCTTTTCCGCAACAGTTGGGTCCACCGTAGGAGTAGGAGGAGGAGGCTTTGAGAATTCCGCTCTTTTCCGTTGCTCTCGAACTTGCCTTGTACTCGATGAACTGGAGTGTTGTTCTCGAGGAGCATCAGATTGATAACCCTTTTGTAAAGACTTCTCCCTATCCGGCTCAGTTGGAGGAGGAAGATCACGGGACTGGGAAGATTGAGAATGTGCCTTCTTGCGGTGAGATGACTCGCGGGGACGATTGTCCCTATCTTCATAATCGCCTCTGTCCCTGCGTCTGCCTGAACCAGAATCCCGTCCAGAGTGATGAAATGCAGAAGAGCCCTGAAGACGATCGAGTCCGTGAGAACGCCCCATATCACCTACAAAGAATGGAGATAACAACGAGTTAGGAAAAGTCCGTGAGATGAGAAAAAACTTGAAGTGTATGATGGAATGCATATGTGCGTGTGTGTCCTAGCGTTCTCCCCGACGGACCAGTTCGTTTATCTTTACTAATAGGGGTGTTGTCTCCTTGGACCGGGAGTTGAACTCCCGCATTGCCTCTAACGGGCGAAGAAAATTTGAGAGCTTCAGGATCATCGAACCCGTAATTAAGTAAATCATCGGGAATGGACAGGTTGGACAGACCCCTCAGAGAACTTTCCAGATGCTGTGAGGAAGCCTCTTTCTCAGGCGGGATAGGCGTAACTTTTGAAGTGCCACCAACTTTCTCTTTTTGAACTGTATATTTTAACTTCTTCTTTCCCTTCGAAGGGGAGGATGACGTCTCAATATCCTGAACTTCGATTGCCGGATTCCAAGCGGGACCCACGTTCTCGCCTTGAGTCTTAGGGGCATCATCTTCTCTGCGCTCACCTTCTCCGTGCGTATCGGGAGTGCGACGCGACGACGATCCGGCCTGTTTTTTCCCTTTACCGGACGGAGGTTTGGGAATGGTGACACCTTCTGGAAGGCTGATCCGACGACCAGGGGCTAGCAAGCCAAACCCCGATAGTGATTCATTTGAAATGATAGTCCGGATGTCTCGATCCTCAGCAGGAAGAGCTCTAATGGCTTCAACAGCCTCAGAATATCCTCGGCCTTCCGGACGCGGGTTGATACCTGAAAAGATGAAATGAAGAGTTAGGAAAAGCATGACTCCGATTAAATACGAATAGTGACTCAGCAGAGAGACTTACTGCCTTCAACCCATCTCCTAGTGAAACCAGAAGGGCAGCGCACATAGAACCATTCCTGTTTGTACAGGGCGAATTTACTACATGCCCCTGTCAAGATCTGGCATTTGTGGTATGGCTCGAGGAACATAAAGGAAGGACTGTCTTTCCGTCTCTTGAACATATAAATGTATCTGATATCACCGGCGGTTGGAGGTCTGGAGAAGACGGCCATGAAAAGTAAGTAAGTCCCATATAGAAATGCATGGCCGTTCGGGTGCAGCTGCGACGGAGCTATGTCTATATACTGCAGTACATCCCGGAGAAATAAATTGAAAGGAGGCACGCTGCCCATCCAACACATGAACTTGTTGCAGGTAGTGTACTCGACTGGGGGCAGATGAGGACGATCGTGTCTCGAAGGAACTAACACGTCGGCAAAAGGAATCCCATGAATGGAACATATCCGTCGCAGGGCAGCTTCGTTGATCTTCGAGGCTTGTGAATCGATCGGATTGTCTAGTAGGATGGTTGCCTCCAGAGCATCAGGTGCCAAGTTATGAGCAGGAGAAGTCGACGGATTAGAAGTATCAGCGGCTCCTTGCCTTGATGACGGCCCAGGCCTGTCGGATGTGGTGGCAGAGCTAGATTTTCTCAACATCCCCAATAAATAACGAACCTGGCTAAGTGCTTGAGAAAACTATACTTAAAAAACGTTGAACGTTAGAATTAGCAACACGAGTTTTCCCCCCACGTGGTGTGTGAACTAGTGCAAGCAATTGTGTACAAGCGATAAGAATCTAAAGATTTTAAAGATATAAAAATTAGCTTCGAATCGTCGCCTTCGAAGACCGTCATCGCTGACCGTCTCAAAAAGCCCGCCTGGTGGTGATTACAGTTCCAGATTCAGAAAACATATGATTTATAGAGTAACCGGCCTAAGTGTAGTTTGACATTTATACTGTTCGGCATTTAAATATTGTTCGGCATTTAAATATTGTTCGGCAATTGTATTGTTCGGCATGCCACAGTGTTCGGCTAAAGGCCTTGTTCGGCTAAAGGCCTCGTTCGGTTAAGTCATTGTCCAGTTAAAGGTTCTGTTCGGCATTCAGAATGTTCGGCTTAAGTACAATGTTCGGTTTCGTTTTGCTCGGTCTAAGTTCTGTTCGGCAATTGTATTGTTCGGCATAAACATGGTTCGGCATGTCACGTGCTCAATATTTATGACGTTCGGCATTGATACAGTTCGGCGTCTAAGTGTGTTCGGCAACCAGAGTTCGATTCGGCTAAAGTTCGGCATTTGTGTTTGGCTTTGGTTTGTTTGGCTAAGTTATCGTTCGGCATTCAAATGAAATACTGTTCGGCAGCCTCCACCATTCGGCGCATGACAACACACGCCGAACTAGAGCTGTGCCATCCAACACCCTTACCACCTCCAACGTTTTCCTTTTCCTTTTTCAACTATAGTTCGGCACGATGAAGCTAAATACGACGATCATATGTGCAAACACCCCGAATCCTTCCTCCTCGCCTCGCATTATCGTTCGGCAATATACTCGAAAGCTTTCTACGTGACACACTTCCATCTCGTTTGAAACCTATTCGAGTTATGCGAGGAATAGTACCTAGTTTGCAGAGTTGGAGATTATGAAGGAAATCTGATCGTCTAGCGAAAATTGCTAATCTTTGAAGAGTGGCAGAAGTGAAAAGGTAAAAAAGAGAAGACGGGGAGGACCTGGTTATATAGGGGGAAGGTAGAAGGTGAAAAGGCTATACCCGGTAGAACCGGTCAATACCGGAGTGTTCGGCATCATAGCAAAGTGACGTTCGGCACACGAGGATTGTTCGGCTTCGAACGTATCGTTCGGCATCCAGGCCACGCTCGCCACACACCTCCGTCACAGGCATGCTCGAGAAGGCATCATCAAGGAAAATTGAACCAGATTCAAAGCGCATCACGTTCGGCCACGCGATACACTTTGGGGGGCAAGTGTTTCCTGGAGATTTGACCAGGCAACTAGTGCTCGGCACCAGGTAGCGCTCGGCATCTCAGAGTGGCCGACATCCAGGAGTGTTCGGCGAAGTACTTGGCATCCAGGGGTGTTCAGCGAAGCACTTGGCATCCAGGAGTGTTCGGCGGAGCGCACGACATCTAGTGGGACTCGGCATCTCAGAGTGACCGGCATCCAGGAGTGTTCGGCGAAGCACTTGGCATCCAGGGGTGTTCGGCGAAGCACTTGGCATCCAGGAGTGTTCGGCGAAGCACTCGGCATCCATAGCGTTCGGCATCCGTAATGCCCGGCGACCAGGGGACTCGGCGTCAAGTAGTGTTCGGCGTCAACTGGCACTCGGCGACAACCAATGCTCAGCATCCCTAGCGTTCGGCATCATTAGAACTCAGTGATAGGAGAACTCGGCAACACGAGCGCTCGGCATCCCTTGGTACTCGGCGTAGTACTCGGCAACGAGAGTACTCGGCATCCAGAAGACATTCAGTAAGCGCAACTACTCAAGGTGACAATGTCGTTCGGCCAGCGTTCACTTTTCGTTCAAGAGCTTCGGATAGAGACACGTTCGGCCTCAATTGACAATCATCCTGCACTTCCCACACATCCAGCGTACCGTTCGGCATAGAAGGACTGTTCGGCATTAGAGCGTTCGGCATACTAGGTTCGGCATGCAGCGACCACTGTACTGGGGCTAGAGTGTTCGGCCATCCAGCCCATTTGGGAAGTCCAGCCCATATTTGCCTATAAATAGAGGGGCAGGGTCACAGTGAAGGGGATCCTTTTTTGGAGAGAACACTAGGGAGACTTCCATTTTAGAGACTCATCTTCTCTACTTAAACAACTTCATTCAAGCATTTGATTCACGAATTGTATTTGTAATCAACTCTAAAGAAGATCAATAAAGTTTAACCTCAAAGTGGACGTAGGCAATTACGCTGAACCACTATAAATTTGGTGTTCTTACTTTCTACAATTAAATTAGCATTGTCTTCTCTGTTTAATTTACTTTCATCACTTATATCTCTACACAATCTTTCTCTACGAGGTTAGTGACCAATTTTGGTGCTAACAAAACCCAATTTCCAATCACTAATCTTTCTTTAATTTAGATAAACTTGAAATATTCTTTTAAATCATCTTAAACCCAAACCACATTTTGAAGTCATATTCTAAATTTTCAATTTCAATAGGTTTCCAATCAATATATTCACAGATAATTTTTAAATAAATTCCATTTCAAATAAGTTCATTTTTCAAACCATATTACTTTCAAAGTTATAACAATTTCGAAAACCAATACTTTGAAAACAATAATACCTTAATTTCAATAAAACATTTCAATTTTGATATATTTCAAGTCTTTAAATATTCCAAAATTCCCAACCAAATCTAATAATCTTATATATACCTTAATTCAATTTACTATTATTTAGTTTAGAAATATTTATTTAATAAATTCAATATCACTTAAATAAAGCTCAACTTGAAATATTCGTAAATCAAACTTAAAACATCATCAAATTATACATAGCTTAAATTTTATAATTTAACCATATATAAAATAATATTTATATAATATCAAAATTTAATATTTATTAAATCGTATATTTCTTTCCAAACCATAGAAAATCACTTTAAAATATTTATATATATAGACCACGGTGCCTGTATATAATTTTCTATCCTATGGTCAAGTGATACAGATATTTATCATTTCAATCCGTAATTTAAAAATAAAAGTTTACGGTTATATATCATTTCAAACCGCAATCCCGAATGAAATGAAAATGTATAATAACTTGCAGTTTATACAATATAAAATATAGCATCCATTCATCCAAATATCAATAAACAACCATTTATTACAATCATCATCGAATTTAAACAAAACATCAATATAAAGCATATAAAATATAACAGGCATCAACAAATAGTTTATATTCAATAAAAATTAATAACTGTTCAACTGTCAGTTTATATGTAATAGTAAATAAATTTAACTGGCAAATTATATGCAATAATAAAATTAAATAACAATTAAATTTAACTAAATGCTATCTAACTGAGATGATGATTAAATATATGCCCAAACAATCATAGATAAATTTCAAATCACATCAAAATTTAATTTAACGAACATAAGAAATCTTAGAAGTTGTGAGTGGGTTAAAACACTCACCTTTTGAATTTAAATTGAATTTAAATCCAATTTAAATTCAAAAATTTTGACAGTCTCCAAATTCGTCCAAACTAGCATCAAAGTGTCAGAAATTTCACTACGATCCTAACAAAAGAAACCGCGTGTGAATTGGAGTTCGTAAGAGGAAGATATGTGTGTTTGAATGATTTGAAATCAAAATTAAAAAAAAAACAACGAACCAATTTCGGCTATAGAAACCCAGATCCAAGAACGAACTGCAGATCTGAGATGCGTACACCAAGAGCTTCGATATAAAAAAATTCTGAATTTTTCTGAGGAGTTTGAATTTTCAGCTTTGGATTTGATTTGGGATTGGATCCGGAAATATAGAATTTTGTCTGCCATTGAGGAAGAGGAGGAATAGAATGAATTTATGTATAGACAAATGAGAATTAGGGAGGCTAGGGTTTATAGTAGGATATTTATAGAGAAAGTGAAATAGAATGGATTTAAAGCTATTTCGTTAATTTTTCTCATATTATTTTATTTCAGAAAATGTAATAATTAATATCATTAATATACATTAAAGTACAATTAATCCCAATTGATTCCCCTATTAATTATTAACCCAAATAAACGGGTAACTTGTAATGAATTCATTGACCAATTTATTAGGTAATATTCAAATTGTTACGTATTACTTCCCTAGTTAAACTTTTGAATTAATTCTCCAATTCCCAAATTTATATTAACGTAACCTTTCTTTTAGATTTATAGCAATGATTTCCAATTCAATTGAATGAATTAAATATATATGTATACTCATAAAAATTTGTGGTCACACCCTTAATCACCTTTTATAAGCCTATTATTTCCACTCCTATAATCATCATTTATTATATATATATATATATATATATATATTAATTAATTCAACATTTAAGTTCGTTTTCCTCTATCAAATTTATTACCCAGTATACCTTTACTCTATTCCAACAAATTGGAATTCCATTCAATTACTAAAAACAATCATTTTCCTATTCACACTTTATTTTTAACCCACAATCATTTCGTTTATTACCTTACAATATGTTTACGTTTCTATAAATTTCCATTCACACTTACGTTATTTTATATCACAATCATTAAAGTACGTTTTCATCAACACAACCTTTATGAATACTTATCAACCTACATCATCTTAATTACATTAATTTATGTTTTATCTCATTATACGTAATGCGTACATTAAATAAATTCATACTTTCATCCACTTCCGTATATAAATTTTGCAACCAATTTATAACATTTACATTCATTCTTCTTATTTTAATTAATTACCAAATATTCATGTTACATTCAATTATAACTTAGAAATCTTAACCATCTTTTCATGTAAATCTAACTAAATCCACTTTACTACATATTATTCTATCAATTTATATAAATTTGAATTTATTTCCCAAATGTACTAAATCCCATCTATTAAAATTTTACAATAGTTGCAATTTAATTGGTATTGCACTAAATAGGTCACTTATCAACTGCCATTAACATTTCTACCTTATTTTTACATGGGGTTTTGGACCAAAGGTCCCTATTTTCAAAGCACATGCACAAAAAGTCCCTACTCATAAACACATGTAAATTAGGTCTCTATTTTGTTATTTTTTACCAAACTGTCCTCTTTTAGAAAATCGACTTAGCATTCTTTTCAGGGGCAAAAGCAGTATAAATTAGTCCAAATCTAAAAATAGGGACCTAATTTTCATAACTTATTCGGGGGGGACTTTTCCTACATCATCTTTCAATTCTAGGGACTTGACAGCGATTCCTTGTTTTTACATTCAGTTACAATTAATCAACGTATTATTCCATCGGTAAGTTAAATGCCTACTTTTATTTACTTATCCTTTAAATTTATACCCAAATGCGACAAATTTACACTTTCCATTATCATATAAATTTGAATTCCCTTCTAGTTAATAATTTTTTTATTGGTAAATCACAAATTCAACATTCTCATTTGTTCTTATATTAAACTAAAACCAAGTATGTAAATTTACACTATTTCCATTAATTGCAATTTCATTTTAAATTGTTAATTTTAATTACACTGTTACAATTAGTTTCTAACATTGATTGTATTTGTTTCTATTATATATCGTTTATAGCTAAGCCATAATATTTGAATTTCAATTAAATTGTAACGTTCATTCAAGTTCGTTAAATAATATCTTGCATTAACACGTTCCTAAATTTACAATCAATTACCGTTTCCAAGGTTTCATTACATTAAACAAATTAATACTTTCCTTTACTTCTCATATACAATTACATCCGGGTAATATCCTTTCACTACTTCTATTCAAGTTTCAATTTCTTGCAATAACCCATTTATTATAAATTTGCATACCAAAAAAAATTTAGGTTCCAATAAATAGGATTTGTTCAATTCAACCTTTTTGAATTAGGTCTATTTTAATAAATAAAATATTTCATAGGTTAATTATTATTAATATACATTAAGGTTCCTTTACTCTAATTGATTTCCAACGAAATAAACAAGTAACCTTGCAATACACTAAGGTTTATTATTTCCAACAGATTATCATAGTTGCCTACATAATATTTGTTAGTCCATAGGATAGTGGTTTTGATGACAACAACTATAGAAGTGTTATAAAATATATATGTGCAGGAAATCTATATGCAGGTATCAACAAAAGAAGACTGTACAGTAAAGAAAACAAAATTGATGAAGACAAAGATCAAGAATTCAAGATTGAAGACTCATGAGATTCAAGATATTCAAGAGTTCAAGACAAATAATATAGTTAGGTTAGATATTTGTTAAAACTCCTTGAAAGCACTATCATTCTTTTTTATCCAATTTACTCATGGAATGGAATCCACTTCGTTCTTGTTAAAGGGATGGAACCCTAGTGAGATGGAACTCACGAAATATCTAGTGGAACGGATAGTAGCCCTATTTTGTTATCCACTAATTTTGATTCAAAATGATTTTCAAAATTATCTCTTGTTTTATAAAATGATTTTCAAATATTCCTTTTCAAAAGAAAAACCTTCGTTCACATTTCCAAAAATGTTTTAGCCTCAAAATCATATTTATCATTTTGTTATATTTTGATTTCAAAATTGTCCTTGATATTTTAGCCTCAAAATCTATTTTAATATTATATTTACTTTAGTTTATTTACTTTGATTTTAAATATATTTTAGTATATATACATATATACATTCATAAGTATTTCTACTTCTAAATACCTTCTACAAATACATAGAGTCCATTTGAATAAAGTTGCATATGTTTTAAATCATCATTTTCAAAGTAAAGCAAATCATCACTTTTTACTAGACCATGTCGACATCCTATTTACCTGTCATGTCGACATGCTTCCCGTTACAGCAAAGGTTGTTTTCAAAAGAAGTGTCTATTCGTTTAAACCTCTTCAAATGGACACATCCATTCCTTCTCTATAAATAGAGACTGTTATGGACGTTTTCCAGTAACTACTTTCTTTATTATCTCTCCTCTTTACTCTCTTATCTTATTTTCTAATCATCCTATCCATATTCTGCCGAAATCTTAAGTGAATCAAACCAGAATATCTCTAGTTTGATTCTCTGCCACTCTCTCCAAAGAATCTCAGTGCTTATCAGAGTTATAGATATATTTGTACTCAAAGAAACTTGTGTGGGGTTATAAAGGTGTGATCGTGTCCTTGGAAATCGATCGGGTGAACTTGTGTCCTGTGAATCAAGTGGTTCTACCTAGAGACCTGAGAATCTGGAGGGTGTACCTCGTTGCCTTGGAATCGAGGGATTGTAATCTAGATTATTGTTGAATAGAAAGCCGTACGGGTTGTGCGGGACTGGATGTAGGGTAACACCGAACCAGTATAAAATTCCTGGTGTGTTCTTTCCTTTACTTGCTTTTTATTTATATTTGCATTTGTTTGTGATTCTGTGATTTGATCTGTGATTGTGTATTTGCATTAAGTTAGTTAATTCAATTTAAATCAAAGAAGTTTTAAAGAAATCCTTAAAACACTATTCACCCCCCCTCTAGTGTTAAATAGCCTTAAGATCATCTTCCGCGTCCCTTTCATTTGGTATCAGAGCAAGTTTTTCAAAGTATTCATAACCTGATTTTTGAAAAGTAACAATGGCTACCAACACTGGTATTTCTAGTTCATTTGTAGAGGGTCAGTCCACTGCCAGACCACCACTTTTCAATGGCAGTAACTATGCATATTGGGCATGTAGAATGAAGATATATTTACAATCCATTAGTTTAGAAACATGGAATATGACACAAACTGAATACACTGAGCCCACAACTGATTTTGCTCAATGGACGACCGTTCAAAGAGAAGTGGCTCAAAACAATTCAAAAGCCATGAATATTTTATTTTGTTCACTAGATAGAAATGAATTTAATAGGGTATCTGTTTGTAAAACTGCATATGAAATCTGGAAAACTCTGCAAGTTACTCATGAAGGAACAAGTAAAGTTAAACAGACCAAAATTTCTATTCTTACTAATCAATTTCAATTATTTAAGATGTTGACTAGTGAATCTATTCCAGATATGTATAGTCGTTTTCAGGATATTGTTCATTCACTAGTATCTCTAGGAAAAGCAATCTCCGAAGAAGATCAAGTCAGGAAAATTCTGAATTCACTCACTCCAGAATGGGATTTGAAGACACTGGCGATTGAAGAAGCAAATAACATCAGTACCTTGAAGATTAATGAATTAATTGGAAATCTGATGTCATATGAAGTTCAAATTCAGGGAAGAAGGGAGAATAAGTCATCAGAAAAAAGGTCCATTGCCTTTAATGCACTAACTGGTGAATCAGACTCTAGTGATGATGATGAAGAAATAGCCTTCATGACAAGAAACTTTCGAAAATTCTTGAAGTATAGAAAAATGAATAATCACAAGAGAAAAAGTTTTGGAAATAACACTGAATCACTCAACAACATCAAATGCTTCAATTGCAATGAGTTTGGTCATTATCAAAGAGACTGTCCACATCTAGAAAAGCAAACTCCTCAATCAAACAAAGAATATTCAAAGAAAAGAAAGAAAGCATTTGCAGTAACACTGGATGATTCAGATACGTCCTCAAGTGATGATGAACAGAAAACAGAATTGGCAAATATGTGTTTTATGACAACTCAGAATTCAGATAATCAGGATGATATGGAACTCAAACAAGGTACACGTTTACTATTTTAATTGGTTGAAAAATTGGTTACTTAGAATAGTTTATTAGTTAAGTATATAATTGATTTTATTAACTTAAATTTTTTTAAATATCTTTTAAAAATTTATAAAATATTATTTTTATATATTTTCTGTATAATATATTTTCAAAATATATTCAGACAATAATCATAATATATATAAGTATATATATATATAAATCTTGTACATGCTTGAAATCATTTTTGCAAAATCTGATGTGCATGTCGACATGGCACTTATTGGTAATGTCGACATACCTATAGCAAATCAGATTTCTAAATTTGAATTCAAAATTCAAATTTCCCTCCACCTTTTCACTAACTCCTATGTTCTGAATAGTTATGACTCTTTAACCAGAGAATCCACCTATTCAACCTCTTTATATCTATCTTCTATCAACACTTATCTCCATCTTCAATTCAAATTCAAAACAACTTTTATCTTCAAACACTCCGTAAACAAAAAATTGGACAAAATGTCCAATACTATGAACAAGTTCTTCTCCAAAGTCAGCAAGAAGCTCAATATCTCATCATCTTCATCCTCATCTACTAGTTTCTAGAGTTTACTTTTTGTATATCAATGAAATTTGGTGTATTGAAAGTTGTATCTTTATGTTTTTTTTATGAAATTCATGTACTTCTCTGTTCTAGTATGAAATGAAGCTTATTCTCTGTTTATCTTACTGTTACTCTTATTTATATCAAGTAATATATATAAATCATATGTATATACACTGAAAATTCAAAAATAAGATGTGCAAAATCTGCTATGTATGTCGACATACTGTATAGAGGTCATGTCGACATATACTGGTAATATTCTGAATGGACATTTCAATTTGAAATTCAAAATAACTCCTTATGTCTATTCATTTCAAACGACTTTCCTGTCTATTTAAGTCCTATTTTCTTCCAGAAAACTTCTCATAACTTCTCTCTGCTCTTATCTATTATTTCCTTCTTACTTATCGTCAAAATGGCTTCATCCTCTTCAAATCTAAGTGATAATCTTGAAGAGACTCTCAAATCCTTCAAAGATATTCTTACTTTTATTCTACGAAATCAGAGGCACTTAGAACTGAGTCAAATGCAGATGATAAAGGAACAAGAAAGGCATTTCGATGCACTACGATGGATGATCTCCGCTCTCAACAAAGAGGATCTCCAAGTAAATCCACCGAAGACATTGCTCCAAGACGATGAAGATTGGGAAGTAATCAAAGCGGATCCCATCTTTGGAAAAGAGGGATGGGTTGAAGTTCCACGTAACATTTAACTTGTTTGATTTGGTTTAAAATTGATTTGATTTGAAATACTTGATTTGGTTTGGTTTTAAACATGGTTGATTTATGATAACTTACTATATTGATTATGTAATAAGACATAAATAGGTGTGCTTATGTTTGATTGATTTGTCTACTTATTGTATGCATTTTCTTTTCATTTAACAGTTATGTATATAGTGATATGAATAAAATAATTTGTGGTTACACTTATTATTCTCATTCTTATATTACTCATATATATCATTCTGAGTATACAATATTTAGCATTGTTATATCTAGTTTCAGTATTATTAATGATAACACTATCATTAATATCATAGATTTAGGGGGAGTTAGTGTCATTTTTTTTGTTGATGACAAAGGGGGAGAAGTATAAAAAAGGTTAGTTAGGCATAGATTAAGGGGGAGTTATAAGGAGAATATAAATATTTTATAAACAAAGGTTGTCATCATCAAAAAGGGGGAGAATGTTAGTCCATAGGATAGTGGTTTTGATGACAACAACTATAGAAGTGTTATAAAATATATATGTGCAGGAAATCTATATGCAGGTATCAACAAAAGAAGACTGTACAGTAAAGAAAACAAAATTGATGAAGACAAAGATCAAGAATTCAAGATTGAAGACTCATGAGATTCAAGATATTCAAGAGTTCAAGACAAATAATATAGTTAGGTTAGATATTTGTTAAAACTCCTTGAAAGCACTATCATTCTTTTTTATCCAATTTACTCGTGGAATGGAATCCACTTCGTTCTTGTTAAAGGGATGGAACCCTAGTGAGATGGAACTCACGAAATATCTAGTGGAACGGATAGTAGCCCTATTTTGTTATCCACTAATTTTGATTCAAAATGATTTTCAAAATTATCTCTTGTTTTATAAAATGATTTTCAAATATTCCTTTTCAAAAGAAAAACCTTCGTTCACATTTCCAAAAATGTTTTAGCCTCAAAATCATATTTATCATTTTGTTATATTTTGATTTCAAAATTGTCCTTGATATTTTAGCCTCAAAATCTATTTTAATATTATATTTACTTTAGTTTATTTACTTTGATTTTAAATATATTTTAGTATATATACATATATACATTCATAAGTATTTCTACTTCTAAATACCTTCTACAAATACATAGAGTCCATTTGAATAAAGTTGCATATGTTTTAAATCATCATTTTCAAAGTAAAGCAAATCATCACTTTTTACTAGACCATGTCGACATCCTATTTACCTGTCATGTCGACATGCTTCCCGTTACAGCAAAGGTTGTTTTCAAAAGAAGTGTCTATTCGTTTAAACCTCTTCGAATGGACACATCCATTCCTTCTGTATAAATAGAGACTGTTATGGACGTTTTCCAGTAACTACTTTCTTTATTATCTCTCCTCTTTACTCTCTTATCTTATTTTCTAATCATCCTATCCATATTCTGCCGAAATCTTAAGTGAATCAAACCAGAATATCTCTAGTTTGATTCTCTGCCACTCTCTCCAAAGAATCTCAGTGCTTATCAGAGTTATAGATATATTTGTACTCAAAGAAACTTGTGTGGGGTTATAAAGGTGTGATCGTGTCCTTGGAAATCGATCGGGTGAACTTGTGTCCTGTGAATCAAGTGGTTCTACCCAGAGACCTGAGAATCTGGAGGGTGTACCTCGTTGCCTTGGAATTGAGGGATTGTAATCTAGATTATTGTTGAATAGAAAGCCATACGGGTTGTGCGGGACTGGATGTAGGGTAACACCGAACCAGTATAAAATTCCTGGTGTGTTCTTTCCTTTACTTGCTTTTTATTTATATTTGCATTTGTTTGTGATTCTGTGATTTGATCTGTGATTGTGTATTTGCATTAAGTTAGTTAATTCAATTTAAATCAAAGAAGTTTTAAAGAAATCCTTAAAACACTATTCACCCCCCCCTCTAGTGTTAAATAGCCTTAAGATCATCTTCCGCGTCCCTTTCAATATTTACTTTACTATTATACACAAACGTTACTATTTTCATATGTCAAATCTTTATGCAATGGCCATATTATAATTATATTTATTATAACATTTATAACTTAAATGTTTGCCTTAGGTTTTCTTACATTAATAAGCCTTTATTTATTACAATATCAAATGTTACCATTTATTTCCCAATACCAATTCCATTCACAAATTATATAGGTAACTTATAGTAATTGTTTACATGCCAAGGTTACACTTAAGTTAATCCAGCTTCACCCAATTATTATAAATTATATACAAATCCTTTAATTTACACCACTTTTATACTTATTTACTTATTTTAATTTTTTCACACAAGTGCACAATTTACGCTATTTCACTTTTATTGATTTTACTTCAATTGTCAATAATTGGTTGCTACAATTCATTCTTAAACTTTTATTTCGATATAAATTATAAAATTTTATTTCTTTCTAAATTTAATTACAAAATTAAATTAACCAAATTTATCCATCAAAATTTACAGGTCGTTACACTTGTTTTCTTGAGTTTTCTTTTATTTCTTTTTCTTTATTTTAATTTGTTGGTTTTACTTTCTGTTAGTCAATCCTTTTTAAAAAAAGAGTTGCTCAATTTGCTTTTAGTGTTGTTTTGATTTTAAAAAAAATTAAAATTTGTTTGTTTTAATTTGGTTTCTTTTAAATTTCTTTTTAAAAAAACAATTATATATATCTTGTTTGAAATTTCAGGTTGCCAAAGCAGAAAATTGCAAGGAAAAGATTGCTTTGCTTGCTAAAAATCACTGCTAAAAAAATTGTAATAATTCTGCACGCTCTAGTATCGTGCTTTCATCACTAGTTTTATTTTATTTGCATTGTTGGTTGCTTACATTTGCATTGATAAAAAAATTCCAAATCCAAAAACAAAAACAAACTTCATTTTAGTTGCACTGTAAATTCACGTTTAATTTTTGATTTGCATTCATCTCATCTTGTTTTATTTTCTAAGGGCAATACCAAAATTCACATAAGGTGGGGGATTTCATTAACCTTTCCTTAGCCCACAAATTGCATTCATCGTAGAATTTGACTAATAATAAAGGTTAGACATTTGACTTAAGGGAGTCGCGAGCTCATTTAGGGCTTAATTGTATTTTGATAATTGTCTTCTTTGAACAATTTTATTTCTTGGTGTCTAGGCTACGACAGAGTAATAACCAACTATAAAATTACGGTCATTTGTAAATATTATACTGGTTGTTTCTTTGATGGTACTTAAACCTTCGGTTGCATTGCTACGGTGATTCGTGGTGCACCGATAACCCTCCCCATTACCCGGCTAAGAAATATTTTATTGATTTAAGACAAAGTGTGATTATACAATTTTGAATTAGGAGCTACCAGAGACAGAAAATTTGTAATTAAGTCCTTTGCATTCATTTAGTTGCATTAGTTCATGCATAATTAAAAAAAAGAAAAAAAAATCAAAAATCCAAAAACAAAAAAAAATTATAAATTTTAACTTAGTTTTTATCCAAAAAAATTGTCCTTTTAAATCATTTCCTTTGAAAATTTTCAATCAAAAAAAAAAGAAAATCTCTTTAAAAATAAAAAAAATTTGAAAATTCAAAAACAAAAACAAAAATTAAATTCCCATTTTCTAAAAAACAAAAGCACAGAAAAATTCCTTTTGGTAAATATTTGAAAATTAAAAAAAAAATACAAAAACAAAAACATATAAAAAAAATTTGAAAAGCCAAAAAAACAAAGCAAAAGTCAAACTTCTCTTTTGAAAAATAAATTTCACTTGGTAAATATTTTTTCTTCCTTTTTTTTAAAAAATAATAATTTTTCACTTCATTTTCCAAATCTTGTTTCATTCTCTAAACTCGATTCTAACTTCTTTCTCTTCTTGACTTTCACTTGTGCATGAGTACTTGGACTCATGACACAACAACAAATCGTTGGACTCATGACTTAGCAACTAATCATTTAACTCAAACAAACGATCCTCCCGAAATGGCGAACGAGAACGCCCCTCGAACTCTTATGGATAGAACCTTTCCCGATCGAGTTTATATCCCTTCTTGCATCACCTTGCCTGCCCCAACGGGCAATCACTTTGAGATTCATTCGAATCACATTAACACGCTTTCGAAATTCGACAATCTTGAACATGATGATCCTTATATCTTTTTAACCAAATTTGAACAAGTTTGTGCAACCATTAAACTCCAACAACTATGTGACGATGGAATCAACCTTAGGTTAATTCCATTCGCACTTACCGATTACGCTGAAAAATGGTTGAATAGTTTGCCTTCGAATTCGATCAAAACTTGGAAAGAATTTACTACAAACTTCTTAAAGAAGTTTTACCCCTTGGAAAAAACAATAAAAGTTCAAAATGAAATTGTAAATTTTCATCAATTCGGGGGTGAATCATTTGCAAAATACCTTGAAAGATTTAAGGAACTTTTAATCAAATTTCCACACCATAACTTTGAAAAATGGACTCTTTGCCAAATTTTATATGACAGACTTGAAAACAGCTCTCGAACCATGCTTGAATCAATGTGCCAAGGAAATTTTCTAGCACAAGATCACGATGACGCTTGGCAATTTCTTGAAAATCTCGCCGAAAAATCATCTCAATGGGACCGATCTAATGAGAAATCGATATATTCCCGATCAAGCGCTCATTCGGTAGGATCCTCTTTGGCCTTAGAAGTGAAAATCGATGCGATGATAACCAAATTCGATAATGTCCTTTCCTCAAATCAAATGAACCAAGCTTCTCAAGTCTTGTGTTACAAATGCAACGATCCAAATCACATCGCCGATCAGTGTCCATACTCGTCAGAACAAATCAATGTTTTAATAAAGTTAGGAATGATCTGTTTTCTCCAACGTACAATCCTGGTTGGAGAAATCATCCTAACTTCATTTGGAATCAAAACAATTCGAACACGAGTTCGATTCGAACATCTTTTCAATCATTTCCGAACAGCGCTTCAAATTCGAATACACCTTTCCAACCGAAACAATTTCAACAAAATTTTGCGCCTCCTTCTCAAAACCAAGCACAACAATCTTTCGTTCCTCAAGATGACAAATTAATGACCTCCCTTGAAAATAGTAATGAAGCCTTGACTAACGCGACAACGCAGTCGCAAAATTTGTTAAATTCGTACATGCAAAATATGAGCCAATCGATCTCTAAACTCGAAATGCAAATGAGTCAATTAGCTAACCTCGTGAGTGAACGAGAAAGAGGTACATTCCCGAGCCAACCAATTACAAACCCTAGGAATCAAAAAGCGAAATTGAGCCAGGCTTATGTCGTTCAAGATAGCAATTTGAATCAAATGAATGCTATCACCACTTTGCGATCCGGTAAGGTAATCAATAACCAAGTTGTCAATCCAAACGACTTACCGAATGTTCCACTCGACATTTCGAAAACCACAAACGATTCCAATCAAAACATCGAGTCGAACCCCGATCCAAATTCTGAGTCTAATTCTTTTCCAACTCAAGAAGACCGTCCAACTGAGTTTCGAATCCCATTTCCAAATAGACTTCTACCTAAGAAACATTCGGAACAAATGGAAAAGATGTTAGAAATCTTTAAACAAGTCAAAGTGAACATTGCTCTCTTAGATATCATCCAACAAGTCCCGACCTATGCCAAATTTTTAAAGGACTTGTGTACTCAAAAATGACACACTCAAGTGGCACAGGAAGTCTTTTTAGCCGCTGGTCTAAGCAAAGTCTTGTCTCAATCTATTCCCGTTAAATACAAAGATCCTGGTTGCCCCACGATCTCATGTACAATAGGAGAAGAGAATCAACAAATGTTTCTTAGACCTAGGTGCTAGCGTAAACTTGCTACCATATTCAGTTTACCAGCAACTAGGTCTAGGTGAGCTTAAACCGACTAAAGTCACCCTTCAATTGGCCGATCGTTCTATAAAGAAACTGATAAGGAAAATCGAGGACGTACTCATTAGAGTGGGGGAATTCATATTCCCCGTCGATTTCACTGTCCTTGAAACTCAACCTATAAACAATCTGACGAGCCAAATTCCTTTGATTCTAGGACGACCTTTCTTAGCCACTTCAAATGCTTTAATTAAGTGTCGAAACGGCTCAATGAAAATTTCTTTTGGTAACATGACCATCGATCTTAACATCTTTAATTTAGAAAATCAATTGAATGAACCATTCGACAGCATGTTGGAAGTTATGCCATTCAAGAAAATTTTGAAAATGGATCGATGAATCTTGAAGATGAACGTGAAGCTGAGTACGAGAAATTGTTTCAAGATGTTCCTCGTGAGATCGAAAACACGCTTCCTTTTGAGATTCTCACGATTGAGTCCGAATCTCAACTGATTTCTTTGATTGAGCCACCTCCTAAGCTAGAGCTCAAACCTCTTCCTTCTCACCATAAGTACGTATACTTAAGAGAAAACGAAACTTGTCCTGTCATAATTTCTAACGATCTTTATCTTGACCAAGAAGCTTCTTTTCTCTCTATTCTTTCGAAAAACAGAGAAGCAATTGGGTGGTCCATTACCGATATTAAGGGAATTAGCCCTGCTATTGTTCAACATTGCATTCACTTAATTGACGAAGTTAAACCCACTCGTGATGCACAACGGAGGCTTAACCCAATAACGAAAGATGTGGTTTGTGATGAAATTCTTAAGATCCTCGATAACGGTATCATATATCCCATCTCTGATAGTTCGTGGGTTAGACCAATTCATGTCATGCCTAAAAAGTCTGGACTTACTGTTATCATGAATGACGCTAAAGAACTCATTCCAACTCGTACTCAAATGGGTTGGCGCGTTTGCATTGATTATCGAAAATTAAATGCTGCAACTCATAAAGATCACTTTGCTCTTCCTTTCATCGACCAAATGCTTGAACGATTAGCCAGCCATGAATTCTACTTCTTTCTTGATGGTTATTCCGGTTATAACCAAATTGCAATCGCTCCCGAAGATCAAGAGAAAACGACTTTCACGTGTCCATTCGATACCTTTGCTTATCGACATATGCTATTCGGACTTTGTAATGCTCCTACTACTTTCCAACGATGCATGGTTGGCATCTTTTCTGACATGATCGAATGCTTTCTAGAAGTTTTATGGACGATTTCTCTATCTTTGGTGATTCCTTTTTTGATTGTTTACATTATCTTGACTTGGTTCTAAATCGATGTAAAGAAAAACATTTGACTTTGAATTGGCAAAAATTCCACTTTATGTTCAAACAAGGTATAGTTCTTGGACATATCATCTCAAATAAAGGCATTGAGGTAGATAAAGCGAAAGTTGACGTAATTGCAAACCTACCCATTTCCAAATCTGTTAAGGACATTTGATCATTTCTAGGACACGCTAGCTTTTACGGACGCTTTGTGAAATACTTTAGCAAAATCGCTCATCCTTTGACTACTCTTCAAGGAAAAGACGTTCCTTTAGATTTCAATTCTGATTGTGTCTCTTCTTTTGAAAGTCTTACAAACGAACTCATTTCTGCTCCAATCATTTGCGCACCCAATTGGGATCTTCCTTTCGAAATAATGTGTGACGCTTCTAACTTTGTGGTTGGTGCTGTCTTAGGACAACGCATCAACAAAATCCTTCACGTCGTTTACTATGCGAGTATGACTTTGAACGACGCACAACTCAACTACACAACAACCGAAAAAGAGCTTCTAGCCGTCGTGTTTGCACTCGAAAACACACATCACGGTCTACACTGACGATGCTGCTCTTCGATACCTTTTAGCTAAAAAAGATGGTAAATCTTGTTTGATTCGTTGGATCCTTTTACTTCAAAATTTTGACCTTATAATCAAAGAAAAATAATAATCTGATAATGTCATAGCCGATCACTTGTCTCGTCTTCCAAACGCACCATCTTCTTTACCCATCAACGAGAACTTTCCTGATGAACAACTTCTTTCAGTTTCCGTCGATCCTTGGTTTCCCGATATAGTGAACTACTTAGTCACTAAGGATACTCCTTTATTTGTTCCAAACAAGATAAATACAAATTTCTTTCCC
Source organism: Allium fistulosum (assembly GCA_030737815.1). Taxonomy (NCBI): domain Eukaryota; kingdom Viridiplantae; phylum Streptophyta; class Magnoliopsida; order Asparagales; family Amaryllidaceae; genus Allium; species Allium fistulosum. Next base: position 1,034,355,771 of record CM060902.1, on the reverse strand, counting down.
AAGTGAAATACTACTATTGTAGCAACCCGCAGTTCCGTACCCCTTGAGTTGATAATAATTCACTCCTGTTCAACCCGAATTGTACTAAAGAGCGAATAACTAGGGTAAAGAAGAAGAAAATAGAACAACAAACACAGAATCACACAAACGCAGTGGAACAAAATATAATATACAATAACAGATTTTTATACAAAAGAATTTGTAACAGTTTTATACTTACAATCATCAGAGTACAATAATCAATACATCAATCTGGACAGTTATAATTACTTGTCCCCATACAGTGGAAATATAAGTCAAGTACGGAGATATGTCTCTATCATCCAGCTCGTCTCCTGAGCTCCATAGCACCCTATCCTGAATCTGTAATACTCGGTCTGACCCAAGCATTATAATAAAATAACACTCGAGTCAGTCTGGAAAATCAACATGAGAAAACACACTCAATTTGAATTATTAACTTTTATCAAAATCCTTTGAAAACAAAGGTATCTCGTAAGACCACGTCACACATAAACACGACGAGTTTTTACCTTACGATAACCAAAACAATTTTTTATCAAAATCATCTAATATTATAATAGTGTCTATAGAACGTAAATAAAAAATAGCTAAAATGCTTGCATCTCACGTTTCAACATAGTTGGGCACAATCAAAACCGTACGGCGCTTATTGGAGAACGGATTCTATACAATGACTGGGCCACTGGGGTACCGCCCCTCACAGTACATCTCTTGAACAATGTGCCGAGGACCTCGCCGGGATCCCCTACTACACAAGACCGGTCTACCCCTAACCTGGATAGACCAAATATGTTATCACCCTGGGTGTTCCCACCCTCAAACATCGAATGCTCCTTCTTTCATGCACAACCATATCCATAATATATAGGTTTTCGAGGATATCTAGAAAGGTGATAACATACTCTAATTGGGTGCGCCCCACTTAGCCTTGTTGCATCTCCCCTATTTTAGTCATTCTCGGTTGATGAGGCTTGAGGCTAAGCGTTACCTTTCAAGAAACAATTCTACTTAGAATGCTCATCGTCCTCCAATGACGATGTTCTGATAGCATTCGTCCATACAAGTTGCCCTGGGTCTGGACAAACCGAATCACCGTCTTCATCATCTTCACGGTATTCATTCGTAACTTTCAAACCGGATCGAAGTGGTTTTCGGATAATTAAATCCGATCCCGGTCTCTTCTAAACGATTAACGAAATTGGCCAATTATTGTTAGTCGGTTATTTAACTATCAATAAAACATCCATAAGCAGTCACTAGGCCTTAATATAAACTTTTTCCCAAAATATTTATTTTCAAAATATCTTTATAAGATATATCAATGCCTCCCAATATTTGAAAACAATTTCAAATACTTAAATCCATAACAAGATATTACCAAACCATCTCAACACTTAGAAATATTTCCAATTTTCCATTTTTTTTATACCTAGGAAAATATTATAAATCTTATTTTCCAAAATCTTTTCAAATACCAACACTTAAGAGAATATTTCATAGCTTATCTCATAAATCTTCGGAATCACTAATAAATTCCCTTTTCAATTTCCAAAACCCAGTATACTCATTTATAACCCCATTCAACAATTTATAACTTATTTTATAAATTCAGATTTCATTTTCAAAATTCCCATATTCAACATTTTGAAATTCACTTCCTCCTAATCCCTTATAAAATTTCTCCCCTCAAAATCATATCCATTTAAAAGCCTCATTTATGAATCTCGAGAGAATTTATAAATAAAATTTTCAATCACTTCAAAACTTGATATATATATATATAATAAGTATTTAAAAAGGATAATAATTTACTTTTAAAACATGTTCAAATAATTATTTAAAATATCGAAAACACTTTTATAAACTCCGGTAACTCTTTTTTAGTTAAACAAATAAATTTTCAAAGCTGATTTTAAAAATAGTTAGAATTTACTAAATATATACTTAATACTTGAAAATCTACTTACCGAAGTATTACAATTCTAACGGGTTTAAAATTCCATAGTTTTAAATAATAAAAATTTCCTTTTAAAAACAAACTTAACTTCTTAGAATTAAAAATATATTTTTAAAACCTCAATAACCAATTTAATTTATAAATTCCTCTCGAATCACATCACATCACTTCCATTCCGATCTCCTTAACCATTTTCACTTCCAAAAATAGTATCCACTATTTTTCCCACCCTATTTCCATATTATAATATAAATTCACCTATGAATTTTATATTCCCAATTTAGCAACTGATATCGCTTACCTTATTTATAAACATTGTTTATGAATTCTTATACTCCTTTGAATTTTACTTGTTTATAAAAGCAATCTTATATATAAAATTCCATTTTATGAATCCATTTCTTTATAAATCTATTTATAACTTCTAATCTATTTTTAATATTGACTTCAACTCTTTTTTTTGTTTTTGGAATATCATTTATAAATTCTCTTATATAATTTAATTTTAAAATCTCCATTTAATAATTCACAATAGTTAAGTATAACCAAAAATCAAAGAATTTTTCAAACTTATTTTAAAATAACCCCAATTCTAATATATATATTTTTATATCAAAAATTCCCTTTTATTCCTTCAATTTTTTAAAATATATTTATGGTATTTAAAATACCAAAATTCAGGCCAGTGCTACAATATCATCCAAAAATTCCAATCAGCACAATAATCTATAATGGATTATTCTACACAAACCATATATCACAATATATGAAATTAAATTCAAAATTTTTGAGGAATCCAATTGGATCCCTCCAACCTGTTTTCCTGCATCCACAGATGTTAATACAACATAAAAAATACCAATCCCACTTTGAGGGGGATATCGCGGTATATAGGGTTATCTGCTATTATGCGGGGCGCATAGGGTCTCATCCGCTATAATGTGCGGGAATATCACTCCAAGTACTAGTATATATATTACTATATATATTTAACATTCAACATATAAAAATTTATAAATACAACCAGCATTCAACAATTTAATTAACTATTTAAAATAAATTTTAGTAATCCGAAAGAATGAAAATTTACTCACCTTGATTTTTATTGCAATCCATTTTAATTTTAAATTTAATTGAACATCGTCCAATTAAATTTTAAAAATTGCGCTTGCCTCCAAAATCTCCAAACAAATTACATTCCGTAAACTTCACAGCTACTAGCCAAATCCCTCGTATGCATAAATTATAAAATTTTAAACATTCAAATTTAAACAAAATAAAATTATTTAAATTTAAAAAAAAAACATTACAGTAAATACCTTCTCCCCTCTCGAATGCAACTGAGTCGCCGCCGCCCTTGAGATCGTTGGAGCACCACCATCGATGTACTCGCGCACTTGCCTCCTTCCACGCGTATGCATGCGCCTCTCTAATCGATCGCCACCACTTCGTGTCGCAGCCACCATCACCTCGACCCCTCCTCCTCACTTGACATCGCATATCCCTTCAACCCTACAACTGCCCTTCGACCAGACAGCCGCCTCCATCCCTGAACCCATCGCGACCCACCCAGGCGTAGCGTACGTCTCGTCCACCTCGATCATTCGATCGCAACTCAGCCCTAGAAGCTCCACCCTGGCCTCACGCGAGAATTGAAGCTCGCGATCCTTCAAACTCGATTGTTGCCGCCATTCACCTACATGCTCCATCTACAACCACGCGAGCTCAATTTTTTCGCGAACGAGGTCATGCCTCGAATCCACGCGCCTCGCCATTTCGCTCTGCGATTCGATTGAGTGAGACATTTTTTTTCTTTCAAAACGAATTTGATTTTGTTTGGTGTTCTTCTCTTCTTCTTTTTTTCTTTTTCGATTTGAACGAATTGATTTTTTTGAAGAAGGAGGCAACACGTTTTTAAAAGGAACGAAAAAGGAGGTCGCGTATTTTCATGGATTAAACAGAGAAGGGACATATTAAAAAGAAGAGGGGACGGGTCTGTCTATGTAGGGTAGCTTGAGTTGACCATTTGACTAACCTTATATGTATATTATATCCAAAATACCTCGTTATACATACCTTGAAAATTTGAACCCCTATGGAGGCGTGCCTCCAGGTGTTTCGCCACGCGTTTCTAATGTTATACCGCTATTCCGAATTCAATGGAACAAGTCTCGAGGCCTAATTTGATTTTACGGAGGAGATAGCTTTTTAAATCGACTATTTAAATTAAATTCGATTAAATTATTTATAGACGTTTTCAGATCGTACGACCAAACGCTAACTCCAAATGCTACAAAATTTGAAATTCGATAATAATACACTATTACGGATCCAATGGAACTGGTTTCGTCAAATTCTGAGATTGTGCCCCAGATCGCTATTTTAACGCGTCGATTAAATCGACGATTTCCAAAAAAAAAATCGAAATCGCTTGAAATTTTTAGTTTTAAAATCTTATTAACTATATTAAAATTCCAAATTCAATATTTAAACCATTTAAATATTCCAAATTAAACATTGAAGAATCCGGATCGTTACATTCCTCCCCTCTTAAAAGAATTTCATCCCCGAAATTGCTAAGGCAGGAAAATGCTCCAAACCCATTAACTTATCCAAAACCCACTTAGTTAAACTCGACATTCACTTTTTAAATCTTTTAGTTTCTACCAAAACCATCAACTTCCATTTCTAGTTCAAAATCCTTTTATTTCAGTTGCAATTCAAAAATCAACCTTTTTAGTTTACAAAAATTTTCAAAAGTTTTCTAACACTCTAAATTTTCAAAATTTTTTGGCAGAGTCTCCTTTATACGGAGGACCTTTTGCAATATGACAAGAGAGATAAATATATATATATATATATATATATTTACCCACACGGTCAGAAAACAAAATATATATATAAGTATTTATATTTTGCGGTATTTAATCCTAAAACATACCTTATTTTAGCATTTTTAAGCGAGCGGCTTATTTTATTTGCAGTTTGCGCGACCAAAATCAAGCAAATTAGCTTCATATACCTGTACTTACTCAATTTAAACACGTAAGTACCCAAAAACATGAAATCCACTAACATTTCATTCATTTCACTTGTTAAACATAATATTTCATAACCAAACATGTTAACATATATTTGAAAGCAACTATATGGTTCCGATACTAATATAATTACTTCCAATCGATCCATATATCATTCCATTCAATTCGAATGATTTACAACCAAATTATTTGCATTCAATTCATATTTATATCAAACAACTCATATCCATTCCAAATTGATTAAAAATCAATCTATTCACTCTCTATTAATTCATATAATTTTATTTACTTCCGTTTACGTCAAACGACAATTATTTTTTCTATGCAAATTCGGCGCTATTCTTTTAATAAAATAACCATTTAAGCTTATAGTTATTTTAAATTGATTCCAAATCAATTTATATTTAATTATATTCCATTTCAAATTGATTCTCAATCAATTCATTTATATTCCACTCATATCCACATTCATTATATTCAAATCCATTTTATTAAACACGGAATCATTCCATGCTAATTTATTAAATAACCATTTCACAATTTATTTGAGCCAATCTTCCATCCAAATATTTACTTAAGTTAATCCATCTATTTCCAATTAATTCACTATATAACTTAAGTTTATTTCCTTTGCAACCAAATTCCATTTCAATTTTTTTTTATAGTTCAGGCCATTTCCATAAGCTCCCATACAAACTCATTTGTTTATATCTTCAAGAAGTTTGTACTTGAGTTCTTGAACCATTTTATAATTAAACTTATATTTATGTATCCATTTTACGCTTCAAAATTTATATACAATTCAATTTGGTATGGTTTTAAGTGTAATTAATTTAATTTGTTCATTCACTCAATCCACTTCAATTTTTAATTCCATACTCGAATTCATTCAATTAATATCCCAAGCCGTATTCAATTTATTTACACTTCAATTGAATTTATTTATAACTCAGGTCATCACCATTTCAATCCAATTCCATTGTATTCGACGATATTTCCAATTATATTAAATTCGCTTACATTTTGTTGAATTTTAATTTATACTCAAGTTCCACATTCTATTTCTGATTTTTATTTCAAAAATCACTTCATTTAATTTTCTTGAAATCCGAATTCATTTCATAATTCAACTTTGGATTTATTTCCCTTACCAAAATATCAAACAATTTTATTTTGGGTTTTCGACTTTTCAATTTTATAAGTCACACAACATATTTTTCACATTTCCATCAATTCTATACTCGAATATATTCACATTTTATTTTTAACTCAAGATTATACATTTATTTATAGCCTAAGTATATTTTTATTCCATTTATTTTAATTTTTATATGCTATTTCAAATTTATTTATTCACAATTCCAATTTTCACTTAAATTTTATTTCATTCACAATTTATACCTTATGGTTATATATAATTATTTCACAATTCAAAATTTATATTTACTTCAATTCGATATTTTTTCTAATCCAATTCAAATTTTATAACTTATAGTTATATAGTCACTTTATAATTCACATTTACATATTTAATTCGATTCCAATTCACCTTTTTATTTAAATTTCAATTCCTTTTAACCAACATTTCAAAACCAAATCCGAGTTATTCATACTTAAATTAATTTCACTCTAAACAAATTTATTTTTAATTCATTCAATTTAAATCAAGTAAGAATTCAATTCAAATTTCAATTTTTTTTCACATTTCTTTCCTTATAAATATCATCTTCCACTTGTAAGTTTTAATAACTTATTTCTGATATTTTCCAGAACATTTAATAAGGATTCTAGAATCCAAATACCCAGTTTCACTTCAAATCATTTTGAAACCAATATATAGCCTTTTGGGTTAAAAACCATTTCATTGGATTTTTTTTTCAAAATTCACTTGGTTCCATTCCAAAACAATTTCCCTTCGGGATTTCCAAAACAACACTTGTTTTCACCAAAAATCTCCATATCAATTTACTATGGTAGCAAGCCATCACTTAGAAACTCGAAAATGAATACTGATGATGCTACGCAGTCATCACCAGGATTATTTTCTAGCGACTGATGTGAGTTTAGTGCTATATCCCTTCCAAAATCCATTTAAAACAATTTTCTTACAAAAATATCTCCAAAATAATATTACTATTATTTATCTTCAAACACTTTGGAAAATACTTCTAAAAATCTCCTGGATTTGAATTTTCCAAATTCTGGTTTGAACACATTTGTAGTTTTTAACCCATTTGTATAATTTATACTTATACAATTTCTATTTGGTTATATATACAACCATTTGAATTTTTATAATCTTATTTTGATTATATAATAACAACCAAACACACCACTATAATAATCTTCAGAAAATTATTCTCTTTTATATCAAAATATAGTTTGGGTAAAATTATTTCATTTACCCGCTTCAAAATCATACTGTGTCGAATTACTCTATTCAAGTGTTTAGAAACTCCTATCGATTTAGTGGCGTCCCACTACTCGAATAGAATTTATATGCCACTCAACAGACAAATTAACACAATATAAAACCATTTATATTCACTAACAAATACGCGCTCATATCTGTTAATACACTCAACTCATTCTAGGGTACTGCTTCTCTAATGAGTAATCCCCACCAGAGCCAAGGTTCTCGCTTAACCTTCAGCTTTGATACCAAATGTAGCGACCCACAGTTCCATACCCCTTGAGTTGATAATAATTCACTCATGTTCAACCCAAATTGTACGAAAGAGCGAATAACTAGGGTAAAGAAGAAGAAAGAGATAGAAGAAAATTAAACAACAAACATAGAATCTCACAAATGCAGCGGAACAAAATATAATATATAATAACAGATTTTTATACAAAAGAATCTATAACTGTTTTATACTTACAATCATCAGAGTACAATAATCAATATATCAATCTGGACAGTTATAATAACTTGTCCCCATACAGCGGAAATATAAGTCAAGTACAGAGATACGTCTCTATCATCAAGCTCGTCTCCTGAGCTCCATAGCACCCTATCCTGAATTTATAATACTTGGTATAACCCGAGCATTATAATAAAATAACACCCGAGTCAGTTTGGAAAACCAGCATGAGAAAGCACACTCAATTTGAAATATTAACTTTTATCAAAATCCCTTGAAAACAAAGGTATCTCGTAAGACCACGTCACACATAAACACGACGGGTTTTTACCTTACGACAACCAAACAATTTTTTATCAAAATCATCTGTTATTATAATAGTGTCTATAGAAAGTAAATAGAAAATAGCTGAAATGCTTGCATCTCCCGTTTCAGCATAGTTGGGCACAATCAAAACCATACGGCGCTTATTGGAGAATGGATTCCATACAACGACTGGGCCACTAGGGTACCGCCCATCACTGTACATCTCTAGAACAATGTACCGAGGACCTCACCGGGATCCCCTACTACACAAGACCGGCCTACCCCTAACCTGGATAGACCAAATATGTTATCACCCCGGGTGTTCCCACCCTCAAACATTGTGCGCTCCTTCTTTCATGCACAACCATATCCAAACTATATAGGTTTCCGAGGATATCTAGAAAGGTGATAACATACCCTAATTGGGTGCGACCCACTTAGCCTTGCTGCATCTCCCCTGTTTTAGTCATTCCCGATTGATGAGGCTTGAGGCTAAGCATTACCTTTCAAGAAACAATTCTACTTAGAATACTCATCGTGTCCTCCAATGATGATGTTCTGATAGCATTCGTCTATACAAGTTGCCCTGGGTTTTGACAAACCGAATCACCGTCTTCATCATCTTCATGGTATTCATTTGTAACGTTCAAACCGGATCGAAGTGGTTTTCGGATAATTAAATCCGATCCCGGTCTCTTCGAAACGATTAACGAAATTGGCCAATTATTGATAGTCAGTTATTTAACTATCAATAAAACATCCATAAGCAGTCACTAGGCCTTAATATAAACTTTTTCCCAAAATATTTATTTTCAAAATATCTTTATAAGATATATCAATGCCTCCCAATATTTGAAAACAATTTCAAATACTTAAATCCGTAACAGGATATTTCCAAACCATCTCAACACTTAGAAATATTTCCAATTTTCCATTATTTATATACTTAGGAAAATATTATAAATCTTATTTTCCAAAATCTTTTCAAAAACCAACACTTAAGAGAATATTTCGTAGCTTATCTCATAAATCTTCGGAATCACTAATAAATTCCCTTTTCAATTTTCAAAACCCAGTATACTCATTAATAACCCCATTTAACAAATTATAATTTCTTTTATAAATTCAGATTTCATTTTCAAAATTCCCATATTCAACATTTTGAAATTCACTTCCTCCAAATCCCTTATAAAATTTCTCCCCTCAAAATCATATCCATTTAAAAGCCCTATTTACGAATCTCGAGAGAATTTATAAATAAAATTTTCAATCACTTCAAAACTATATATATATATAAGTATTTAAAAAGGATAATAATTTATTTTTAAAACATGTTCAAATAATTATTTAAAATATCGAAAACACTTTTATAAACGCCGGTAACTCATTTTTACTTAAACAAATAAATTTTCAAAGCTGATTTTAAAAAAGTTCGAATTTACTAAATATATACTTAATACTTGAAAATCTACTTACCGAAGTATTACAATTCTAATTGGTTTAAAATTCCATAATTTTAAATAATAAAAATTTCCTTTTAAAAACAAACTTAACTTCTTAGAATTAAAAATATATTTTTAAAACCTCAACAACCAATTTAGTTTATAAATTCCTCTCGAACCACATCACATCACTTCCATTCCGATCTCCTTAACCATTTTCACTTCCAAAAATAGTATCCACTATTTTTCCCACCCTATTTCCATATTCTAGTATAAATTCACCTATGAATTTTATATTCTCAATTTAGCAACTGATATCGCTTACCTCATTTATAAACATCATTTATAAATTCTTATACTCCTTTGAATTTTACTTGTTTATAAAAACAATCATATTTATAAAATTCCATTTTATAAATCCATTTCTTTATAAATCTATTTATAACTTCCAATCTATTTTTAATATTGACTTCAACTCTCTTTTTATTCCGAAATGTCATTATAAATTCTCTTATATAATTCAATTTTAAAATCTTCATTTAATAATTCACAATAGTTAAGTATAACCAAAAATCAAATATATTTTTCTAACTTATTTTCTTTAAAATAACCCAATTCCAATATAAATATTTTTATATCAAAAATTCCCTTTTATTCCTTCAATTTTTTAAAATATATTTATGGTATTTAAAATACCAAAATTCAGGCCAGTGCTACAATTGCATCCAAAAATTCCAATCACCACAATAATCTATAATGGATTATTCTACACAAACCATATATCAAAATATATGAAATTAAATTCAAAATTTTTGAGGAATCCAGTTGGATCCCTCCAACCTATTTTTCTGCATCCACAGATGTTAATACAACATAAAAAATACCAATCCCACTTCGAGGGGGATATCGCGGTATATAGGGTCATCCGCTATTATGCAGGGCGCATAGGGTCTCATCCGCTATAATGTGCGGGAATATCACTCCAAGTACTAGTATATATATTACTATATATATTTAACATTCAACAGATAAAAATTTATAAATACAACCAACATTCAACAATTTATTTAACTATTTAAAATAAATTTTACTAATCCGAAAGAGTGAGAATTTACTCGCCTTGATTTTTATTGCAATCCATTTCAAATTTTAAATTTAATTGAACATCGTCTAATTAAATTTTAAAAATTGCGCTTGCCTCCAAAATCTCCAAAAAAATTACATTCCGTAAACTTCATAGCTACAAGCCAAATCCCTCGTATGCATAAATTATAAAATTTTAAACATTCAAATTTAAACAAAATAAAATTTAAAAAAAAACATTATATTAAATACCTTCTCCCCTCTCGAATGCAACTGAGTCACCGCCGCCCTTGAGATCGCCGGAGCACCACCATCGACGTACTCGCGCACTTGCCTCCTTCCACGCGTACGCGCGCGCCCCTCTAATCGATCGCCATCACTTCGTGTCGCAGCCACCATCACCTCGACCCCTACACCTCACTCGACATCGCATATCCTTTCAACCCTACAACTGCCCTTCGACCAGACAGCCGCCTCCATCCCCTGAACCCATCGCGACCCACCCAAGCGTAGCGTATGTCTTGTCCACCTCGATCATTCGATCGCAACTCAGCCCTAGAAGCTCCACCCTAGCCTCACGCAAGAATTGAAGCTCGCGATCCTTCAACCTCGATTGTTGCCGCCGTTCACCTACATGCTCCCTCTACAACCACGCGAGCTCGATTTTTTCGTGAACGAGGTCATGCCTTGAATCCTCGTGCCTCGCCATTTCGCTCTGCGATTCGATTGAGAGAGAGATTTTTTTTTCTTTGAAAACGAATTTGATTTTGTTCGGTGTTCTTCTCTTCTTTTTTTTCTTTTTCGATTTGAACGAATTGATTTTTTTGAAGAAGGAGGCAACACGTTTTTAAAAGGAATGAAAAAGGAGGTCGCGTGTTTTCGTGGATTAAATAGAGAAGGGACGTATCAAAAAGAAGAGGGGACGGGTCTGACTAGGTAAGGTAGCTTGAGTTGACCATTTAACTAGCCTTATATGTATATTATATCCAAAATACCTCGTTATACATACCTTGAAAATTTGAACCCCTATGGAGGCGTGCCGCCAGGCGTTCCTAATGTTATACCGCTATTCCGAATTCAATGGAAGAAGTCTCGAGGCCTAATTTGATCGTAAAGAGGAGATAGCTTTTTTAAATCTACTATTTAAATTAAATTCGATTAAGTTATTTCTAGACGTTTTCAGATCGTACGACCAAACGGTAAATCCGAACGCGATGAAATTTGAAATTCGATAATAATACACTATTATGGATCCAATGGAACTGGTTTCATCGAATTCCGAGACTATGCCCCGTTTTGCTATTTTAACGCGTCGATTAAATCGACGATTTCCAAAAAAAATTCGAAATCGCTTGAAATTTTCAGTTTTAAAATCTTATTAACTAAATTAAAATTCCAAATTAAATATTTAAACCATTTAAATATTCTAAATTAAACATTGAAAAATCCGGATCGTTACACTTATTGGGTTGATCCTTACTTTTTAAGTATTGTTCCGACCAAATCATTTGACGATGCGTCCCGGATAGCGAAATTAAGAGTGTTCTTTCATTTTGTCATGACCAAGCTTGTGGTGGTCATTTCGGGCCTAAGAAAACTACAAAAAAGGTGCTTCAATGTGGTTTTTACTGGCCCACGCTTTTCAAATATGCGTTCAAGTTTTCTAAAACGTGTGATCGATGCCAAATGTTAGGAAAAATCTCTCGACGAAACATGGTGCCTTTGCCCCCCATCCTTACGATCGAAATTTTTGACGTTTGGGGAATTGACTTTATGGGACTATTCCCAAATTCTTTCGGAAATCTTTACCTTCTTCTTGTTGTCGATTACGTTTCCAAATGGGTTAAAGCCGTTCCGGGTAGAACAAATGAACATAAAATTGTTATGAAATTCTTAAAAGAAAACATCTTTTTGAGGTTCGGCACACCTCGCACAATAATCAGTGATAACAGAACACACTTTTGTAATTGATCATTTAAAGCTTTAATGAAGAAATACTCGATAACCCACAAGTTGTTCACTCCTTATCATCCTCAAATTGTGGTCAAGTTGAAGATTCGAATTGACAAATAATTTTTTTTTTGGAGAAAACTGTTAATAAGAATCGAAAAGATTGGTCTCAAAAATTGACTGATGCGCTTTGGGCTTATCGTACTGCTTTTAAAAATAATCTTGGAATGTCACCTTTTCGGTTTGTATACGGTAAAGCATGTCACTTACCCGTTGAACTTGAACATAAAACGCTTTGGGCAATAAAGAACTTAAACTTCAATCTTGAAAGGGCTGGCGAAAACATAAAATTGCAACTCAATGAATTAGAAGAGATTATGAACGACCATATGAAAACTCGAAAATTTACAAGGAAAAAACCAAAGTTTTTCATGACAAGTCAATCCTAAGAAAAACGTTTTTGCCAAATCAGAAAGTTCTTTTATATGACTCTCGACTTCATTTATTCCCTGAGAAACTAAAATCAAGATGGACTGGAGCATATGCAGTACGAATTGTCTATCCACACGGTGCTATTGAAATAGAAAACCCTAAGGATGGATCGATTTTCAAAGTCAAAGGTCATCGTTTGAAGCCGTACTTGGAATCGCCAAGCGATCGAGAGTAGGAGTTCATGATTCTTCATGAGCCACACTACGTCTAGTAAGAAATCTTAACCCACTCTTGTGAATATGTAAATATTTTCTCCCATTCACTCATTATGTCATGCACTGACTGTAAGGACACAGTAAAAATCAAGTGTGGAGGGAGAGTCTCATTTTCATTTTTACTTTCCATAGTTTAGTTTTGCAATTACTTTGTTTTTCCTACCTTTATTTCAAAAAAAAATCAAAAATAAAAATAAAAATATTACATTTTAATTTACTGTTGAATAGGCACGACGGAGTAAGCTTTCAGTTTTGGTCATTAAATTGAAATTTTTGGAAAGTTACTTGTTTGAAATTTTTGGAAAGTTACTTGTCTTAACGAATAATAAAAATTAAAGTTTAAATTACAAGAAACTTTGGTGTAACTAGTATATAGGACGATTCCTAGGTGATGGTTATGAAATTTATTCTAAACTGAAGTCCTTGTTTAAAAGAGTGGTTGATTTAAAGTATTTGCGATAACATTTTTAATCTCTAAAGTTAGGTGGTGCTAAGTTGATTTTGCAAAACTCTCTCTCTTTCAAAAAAAAGAAGAAAAGAAAAAGAAAAAATATATAAAAAAATAAAATAAAAATAAAACTTAATAAAAACCACGTAAGTGTGTGCACTCGCCATACTCTGTATTGCTCTTACGTAAGCCCGAAAGGCAGTGCATGGGTGGTATATCTAGCCTCAGTTTACCTGAGTTAGGTGTGTAAATAAAATAAAACATAATAAAAATCACCTAAAGTCGATAGGTGTATGCACGTAAGTGTGTGCACTCTCCATGCTCTGTATTCCCCTCACGTAAGCCCGAAAGGCAGTGCATGTTGGTATATCTGGCCTTAGTTTACCTGAGTTAGGTGTGTAAATAATAATAATGTTAATATTTCTTTCAAATAAAGAGAGAGAGAGAGAGAGTAAGCAATTTAAACCCAAGCATCATCTTAACTTTATGGATTTGACTTGTTATACAAAAAGAAATGAAGATACTACTTTGCAAACTCGAACAATCAATTAAAGAATTCATTTCATAATTGCACTATGTTTTCAACCGAAACAACTAGTTAAGCTAGAGTCGAATGTAATGTGAACTGAGCTTTTGTTTGAAGTTTATGATGAGTAAATGACTGAAATTTCATGATGATGATCAAAACTTATATCTAACTCACTCGTGTCGATTTAAAAAGTAATTTCTTCAATTGTAAATATTTTCTAAAAACTTGCATTCATGTTTTGGTAAATAAATCTTGCATTTAGAAAATCTGTCATTTCGCATTTGGATTTTGTGGGTAGTGTCCGCTGAAAACCCTCACGAGACAACACTCGTCCTACTAGGGACACCTAGAGGTTTAACGGCTTGTTGCATATGCTCAATGCAATCATGCTTCCGACGAAAACGGATTTATCTTAGTTTTAGTTTATTCGGGGACGAATAAAAAGATAACTATGAGGGTATTTGATGTGCAAGTAAATGTGCATATATTTACATCCATATTTTATCTTATTTTATTTAAATAAATGTCATAATTGGGCATTTTAACATATTTGAACCAAAATTCAATTATTTTCAAATCATCATATATTCATCTTCATACAGGGGCAAAATGGTCAATTTTGTGCATGTGTTAATTTGAGAATTTTTACTTGGACATTTTTCATGTTTTTTATAGGAATTTGGATTCAAATGGAAGAGGATTTCATAGAATATATGCATGCACAAGAGAATACAAAGGAATGAAGATGGAAATAATTCAAACTCATGATCATGGAGGACCCCACCTACCCACTTGCCTAAATCTACAATTAGAAGCTAATGGACAACTAAGTGGAGGTTAAAGCTTCATGCATACTTGATGATGGATTACTTAGAGGCTAATGGTTACTTAGTGGCCACACTTCCTAAAGGGTATTTTGGGAAGCTCCTTAAAAATTGAATTAGGGTTTTGAGCATGTATAAATGGCCCTCTTTTGCACATGTAAAGGATCTTGGATCTCTTTCAATTAGAATGCAAGTTGTAAACTCAAAGTTTCATGAAATAAAAATGGCTTCCTAAGCCTTCTCTTTTCTACATGCTTTGATTTACTTTTATGTTTACATTTCTATGCTCTCTTATTTTCATTGTTAGTAGATTAGATTTACATTTATGCAAGTAGTGTATTTTTATTTTTATGCAAGTAGTTTAGTAGTTAATATCATTTTCTTCCTTTATTTATTTTCTTCTTCTTTTTATTTTAAATGTTGAAATCTCTATGTGTTGAAATGGTAACACAAATGAGGGGCTAAATCCCTACAATTTAGGGGTAATGAAACTTTCTCTTAATCATGTAGATTCAACATAATTTTCTATTTTATGATCTCTTTTGTGCTTCATGAGAAAATGGATGTTTATGTGATATTGTGTTTTATGTTGAATTTGATAGCCTATTTTGTTCATAACAGATAGGCTATGCTTATCACTTTATTCACAAATTGTCTTTTCATCTAAATATGATTATGGCAGTGAAGTGAAATTATAATCAAAATTTGATGATCTATGTTACTAATTAATTGCAAATAGATCATGTTTAAAATAGATTTTAGTTTCAATCTTTATGTCATTTTTCATGAGAGTTTAAAAAAAGTAGGATTACATGTGTATTATAGTTTGATATTTTAAGTTGTGTTAATTAATAACACAAATAGACCATACTTATGATAAATACATCACTAATCTTACTTAGATAAAAAAGAGATCATCATTGATTTTATGTTGATTTATGTGAAAATAGGAAAGTGGATTTGCCTCTAAATTGATTTTTAATCATATAATTTTTAATCTCATTTTCATTCTAGTTTTAGTTTCATTTTATTTACAATTTGTAGTTCTCCACTTTGGTCTAATTTGATTGAATAATTTTGAAATTAATTCTTTCCCTACGGATCGACCCGTACTCATATACGTACTACGATCGTACGCCGCGCACTTGCGGTTATTTTTATCATAAATTCGATCGGTTGATTTATAACTCACTAGAATTTGGCCGACACAAACACAAATCTTGGAGCGAAATTCTCCATAATCATTAACCAATCATCAATAGAAAAATTTGTCATTTGGCCTAAATCGAATTATCTCAAATTCCAGTCATCCATACAATGTACACATACATATAAAATAAACTACACTTCAAAATGCAATCAGATAGCTTCTCCTTTGCATTTTGGACAATCCAACATACATAAAATCTCCCAATCTAATCCAAAAATCATATCCAATATTCCGAACAAACAATACAATCAAATAATTCACTAGATAATCTCAGTAAATTCAACCAAGCAATGCAATGAATTATCGAGATAAATATATATCGATGCAAAGGAAATTAGATATAGATGTGAGTATAAAACTCAATGATTTCCCTAGTGAAGACTTTTACTGCCTTCACCACTGCAGTCGCACATCAATCATCTCCTATCTTTTTCGTCCTCGCGTGAATGCCAGCCGCACACCCCACACTTCCACCATCATAGCCAATTCCATCGCCAGCACCACATCATGACACTCCACCCTCTTCGGAACCCACATAGATTGTGCCACCTTCAAATCGACAACAACCATGCCATAGCACCATCCATCTCCAGCCGTTGTCCATATTCTCTCAATCGCCTACTTGTTCGAACGCATCTCCAACTTCGTAGCCTCATTGTTCCTCCTCCACAGTCGCTGGTCGTTGCTACATCGCGGCTACTCCCCCCCCCCCCTTGTGACATCGACGACATTTTCATGGCCAACTGCCTTAAGTGAAATTTTTTTAATATCACGAATCCCTTTTTTGACTGGGGGGTTAGGGCAAAATGGGTATATGGGAGTTTGGGTTTTGGTTGGGTAAAGAAATAATAAATGACTCTTCTACATGAAGGAAGGAAAGAGTTTAAATGGGCTTAGGCCTAGTTTTGGGCAAGATTTTAATTTTATTCTTTCTTTTCTCTTAAATAATTCTTTCACCTTATTAGCAAATTTATTTCAATTTAATTTTTATTTGATTTATACTTCATTATCCAAAATACATATTGATAACTGCACGATTTCCTTCAATCTAATAGTTGTTTATTATATTTAATTATTCATTTTATTATTACAAATAAATTTATTTTTCAGCTATTTTGATCATATATAAAAATTATTTGTACTTCAAAACATTTTATATTGATTAAAAAAATTCGATTTCAATAAATTATCCAAAAAAAATTATTAATTTAATTCAAGTTATTAAATCAAAATCTTTCGTTAAATAGAGTTTAATTAACTATAGATTTATATTCAAAATAGAAATATAATTATAAAACATCGAATTCGACAATTTTATTTTAATTAAATTTATTTATTTATAAGGCATAGTAAGTAGGGTTTTTACAGACTTTCCCTCTTACAAAAATTGCGTTCTCGCAATTTCTTATAAGGAGACGTCATATACATCTCAAACCTTGAACTTTCTTCATATTTACAAACTTCAATCAAACTTAAACTGCTCAATCCTCTACTCTCACACCCCAACTCACCTTATCGTATTTTAAATAGATTCAATTAACGACTTTCTATTTTTTGCATACGATATACTTTGTGAAAATATTCTAAGTTTTAGAATTTTTAAAACAATTCGATAGAGTCTCCTTTGTACGGAAAGTGTTTCAAATAATCAAAAGACAAATATATCACCATATTCATATATATATATATATATATATATATATATATCCCATAACGGGGCATCCTAAAACACGTGAAAACAGTGTAATATCACATCATATATAGATATAGCATAAAAGCGTAACTTTTTATTTGCATTTTAAGCAAGTTAGCTTATTATTTAGCGAGCGAAAGCGAGCCAACGTCGCCAATAAGTACAAATATGCTTCATGTGTACCTATACTCAACTTAAGTTTTGAATTTTAGCTTCATATGAAAAGATATATTGGATATGAATTCATTTTATTTCAAGGCAACATAGTGTTCAAGTTTTATCCACATTTCAACAAAGTTTCAACATTCAACAGCACAAAATTTAATGACATCAAAGAGTGAATATTGTATTGTGTACTAGCTTTCCAAAATAATTTTCGGATCGCAAAGATATCAATTAAAACTTGAGTTATGTTTTTTTCATAAGGAAGGTAAAAACTAAGTGCAGACCCACTTCCTAAACTCTGGTTTTCAGCCATGAAAAAACCAAAATTTTGCAAAACATTTTAAAAAAAGTTGTTATACCGCCTTTTGACCAGGCAGTATATCATAAAAGTTGGCTAAATATCTTCTGTGAACATCAAGGTAGGAAGCCCAGAGAGATGGTTATCACGCTCGGAAATCGATGATATTTAGAATTATGGACAATAGTTGGATGGATTCAAACTGGGTCCCAGTCAAGGTGAAATCAATATGAAGTGATAAGGAAGGCTCCATGAGGCTACATTTTAAATTTAAAGTCAATCAGAGTTCGTATGCTTGAGTTATGAACAAATGAAGAATTTATATGAATCGATCTAGAACGATTCATAAAACAGGGTAGATCGACGAAGATCGATCAATATCCCAAAATCTACAAAGCCAATGCACTTGAAACTTTCAAAGTATTAATATACTGAAGAATGGAGCACACAAAAACGATCGCATGACAAAACTCCCAAATCTTGGAAAAGAGACCAATCGTTATTGGAACGATCGTACAAATCAGCATAACGATTCATAGTTTTACGGAAAATGCGATATCTCAAAAACTGTATGTCGAAATTGCACAAAATTTGAAGACCAAGGAGATTACATCATGGAGCACCCCCATGATCGATCGCAGCTCAAAATAATAAAATCTTGGAAAAGAGGGAGATCGTTATTGCAACGACCGTACAAATTAGCAAAACAATCCATAGTTTTACGGAAAATGCGATATCTCACAAACGGTACGTCGGAATTTCACGAAATTTGGAGAGCAAGTAGCCTACATCATGGAGCATCTCCATGATCGATTGCAGCTCAAAAGGGTGAAATCTTAGAAAAGTGGCCGATCGTTATTGGAATGATCGTACAAATCAGCATAACGATCCATAGTTTTACGGAAAATGCGATATCTCACAAACGATACGTTGGAATTGCACGAAATTTGGAGAGCAAGTAGCTTATATCATGGAGCATCCCTATGATCGATCATAGCTCAAAAGGATGAAAGCTTGGAAAAGATACCGATCGTTATTGGAAAGATCCTACAAATTACCATAACGATCCATAGTTTTATGGAAAACGCGATATCTCACAAACGGTACGTCTGAATTGCACAAAATTTTGCAGAGCAAGTAGCTTGCATCAAGAGGAACCCACATGATCAATCGCGGGTCAAAAGGATGAATCATGAAATGACCTCCTATGATCAAAGTTCTAATCAAAATAACTAAGATCGATCAATATCTTGCAAACGGTAAGTCGGAATGGTGCGAAACTTTGGGAGCACGGATTAAAGGCATGAGGGACCCCATAAAAACGATCGCAGCCCCATTGGAGTAAGTATGGAACGATCAACCTAAATTATTTTTTGGTGTCCGATCGATCCCAAAATTTTGTGGGTTGGTCGTATGGGCCTGGAGTTCTTCTACCAAAATTTCAGCCCGATTCATGCATGTCTTCACCTATAAATACGGACTTGGCTCATTGCAAAGGACTTTTTTCGGCTGACTCTTCTTCATCACTTTTTATCTCTTCCTCCATTAATTTTCTAAAAAAACAACTATACTTGTAATCTTACAGTATAAATAAAATGTTATTGGAGTGGACATAGGCCGGAGTTTGTCGAACCACAATAAAACTTGCGTGTTCATTTACTTTTCTGCAATCTTTCTTGTGATTTGTGAGTCTATATTTTTCTGTTTGAATCCAAATATTGGACATTGGTGCTTTCAAATACAATTGGGTGTTTGTGATCATTTTTGGTGCAAACAAAAGTTGTTGCTATGTTCTTAGCTTTCCGGGATGGGCAAATCGTCGAAATTGGATAAACTGTTCAAAAGTTAATATCAAATGAGTTCAGCTCTGTTTTTATGCAATTTTGCATTTCATGGTAGCAAGGTCCTTCCTTATTGATTTATGTTTAAACCTTACTGAAGCTCACAAATTTTCATGACACTTCAAATAAAAATTGCTCTTTAACGACCTAGCTTTCTAATAAAATTAAAGTCTTCAGAAATTGTTCGATGATTCGGGATTTATGGTCAAAACAACTCATTACTTTATCTGCCAAATTTTCTACACAAATTAAGAGTATTTTTCCTCTTGTTTACAAGTTCCAAAAGAGAACTCCACAATCATAAAAATGCACACATTTATCGGTTTTTACATTCTTTCTTCTATTTAAAGTGCATTTTACATTAACAAATTTCAAGTCACGGTTAAAAAAACTTCAAAAGTAACATTCCATTTCGCATTATTTACAAAACATTTCTTACTAAAAAACAACTCTTCCATATAAAAGACTAGAAGTTTTAAAAGCATTTCATACTCATTTCTGAACTTGTTTAACAATTCAAACTTCATTAATCACTTCACTACATTCTAATACATACTCAAACCCAACAAAACTTTTCAAATTCAAACCATTTTAAAAATAAATCAACTTCATTTCATAAAGGTTTTACTACTTCAAAACCAATAAAAAAACTTATCAATATATCTTCAACCAATTTTAAATTCAAACTAGATATAAATCAAATTATTTTAACTAGAAAATATTTCAAACTTAAATTCAATTAATTTTTTATAGAATGCAGTTTCAAATCCAAACAATTCTCCAATAATTATATTTGCCTTCAAAATACTTCCATAGAATTATATTCCAACGATATGTAGAAAATTCCTTGCTTTCACTAAATTTCTTCTTCCAAAATCCTTATAAATTATAGTTTGAAATCTACTTTTAAAAAACCAATATTCAATTTAAAATAGATTTAGATAATGATTTACAAAGAATTTCCATCTAATAGAATAACTTTAGAAGGTTATGTAACTCGATGTGTGTATATATAGTACAAAAGTAAAATTCCTTTATATAAGACTTATCCACCATTATACACACACACACACATATATATATACACATACATATTTCACATATGTTTTAAAATAATCAACATCTTTTCACAAAATCATTACTAATATTTATCTTCCAAAATTTCAATTTCTTTAAATCTAATATTCAACTTATCTTAGATAATTACTTACTTCTCTAAATATTATATATAACACTTCCAAAATATTTTTACTTCAATTCAAAAATAATTTGTCCAAGTGTCACATTTTACTGTTTAGGAATCCCTATTGATAAGGTCGGTCAGACGCATCGACCAAAAATTTAAAAGCACACAACAAACAAATTAACACTAAAATAAACTACTATAATTCTTTCAATCACTGTATAAAATATTATTCCTATTTTATTAATTCATATATTTGTTTGGAATAGAATATTAAATTTCAAAATTCGTGTATACATTCAATTTAGCAATCATTATAATAATACAAATCATTACGCATCCATAATATCAATCAAGCATTAAATAAATTTAATTTAATTTTTCATTCCGCATTTTTAATTATATTTAATTATATTATTATTATTCCTTAAACAGATTTGTTATACCCTAGCAATTTGAATTTTAAATAAATAGCCGGTCACTATTAATATTTGGCTCTGTCCAGATTCAGATAGATTTATAAATATTTAAGCGATTATCCCTACTCAATTCCCACGGTTTAGACTTGGCCGATTGAAAATAAAAATTTATACAACAATACTTACATCAATCAATCAAATAAACTATAATAACCTTGGTTATAGACTACCTTGATTAGAATTTGATAACAATTTAATTTGAAAAGTTTAGATGATAATTTGTATTTTATTTATTTGGAATGACATAATTTGAAGGTTTTTCTCTTTTAATAAAGATGATTTGTTTTAGAATGATTAATTCTAAATTTAGCGTAGAATATTAGACTGATAAATCTTTGGTAAAATATAAAAGAAATTTCAAAGTGCGGGAATCACTTCTAAATTTTTGGTTGAGATTTTATTTCAAATGAAATAAACAGAAAATTAATTTAGTATTTGAAAATGATTAATAAGTAAAATAAAAAATTTTGTATTGAATTGCATTAAAAATTGTTTTATGAAGTTTTAATAAAGTGAAAATAAAAGAAAAGGCTTTAAGAGAATAAAAAAAATTAAAACGGAAATTCTTTTCTTATTGGGTATATTTCCAACCTAAAGCCCAATTAAAACATGACTAAAGAGAAGTTCTCCCTTATTTTGTTTGCTTTACATACTAAAATTAGAAAAGAGAAACTAAAGCTTCTCCTTCTCACTTAAAAACCTAAGCCTAATAAAATCAAATTAAATCCAATAAATTCCCTAAAATCCCCAAACTCAATACTATGTTTCTCAACATCATTCTCTATCCCTTGGACCCAAAAAGCTAAAGTTTTGGCCATGGTTAGAGGTTGAAGTTGGTTGAATAGCAAAGAGGGAAAGTGAGAAATCAGAAGCTGAAAATGCGGGTTAGTAGAAAAATCATAATAAACTCCATAAAAATCATAAAAGTATGGAATTTTGATATGTTGTTCGTAACTCATATATACACTTTTGGTAAAAAAAATCGTAGGAAATAAATTAAGTTTTACTCCTCTAAATCCTCACCACATTGAGGATGAAATTTAGAAAATTTAGTTGATTTGGCTTGAGATTGATGCATGCAATTTGGAGTTTTTAGGATGTTTAACGTGAGTAATCCCCACTGCTCTCTCTAAATTGATTGCATGTTTATATAGTTATGATTTCAGTGGTGAATTGAATCGAATCATAATGATTATGTAGTAATTGAAAGTAATGAATTTTTGAAACATAAGGTGGTGGCTGAAAATTTGTTTGGAAAGTGTGTAGTAATAAAATAGCGATAACATACGCTTTCTAAACTCGTTTAGGGTCAATATTTTTAGGTTAGAAAATAGATTCAATAAACAATAATTTCTCTCTTGGTCACTTTTAGATATTTAGCCACTTACTTAACCTGAAATGGATTTGAAAGTATAATCACAATTTTGTCTTTAAAGTAATTTTCTGAGTTTAAACATGAAATTGATTTGGCCATAACTTTTGAACCGTAAGTCCAAATTTGATGATCCTTTTCTTTATAGAAATCATAAACTATTATCTACAATTTCCATGTTTTTAGTTTTGCAAAAAATTGAAGTTTAAAGGGCTGAAACTGCATTTTTGTCACGGCTTTGAGATTGTAATGTTCGTGAAATTTTGCCTAAGTACCCTTTTCACGTTTTCTTTGACCATTCTTGCGTTTCTTCATGGTTGCTTATATTTTGATGTGCTTTCGAATTTCCAAGATATTTTTATAATATTAAAGGCATTTTTAAATGATTTTACATTTAGAGGGAATTTTTTTAATTAAAATGCTTTTATATAAGTATATATACACACTCTTCAAAATTTCCAAGGAATGCATTGCAAAACATCGTTTCAAACTATTTTAAAAGTATTCTCATTTTTAAGATAAAAAACTGGTTTTAAGTTTATTTTATTTTATTTTGAAATTGAATTTGTGATTTGTTGGAATTTCCTTTCTATGAGATAAGGAGTATTAATAAACAGATTAGAATTAACGAGCAGTATGGGGCGTTCTTTAAATCTATTCTGCTTATATTTATAACTTGTTAAATTGAGAAATAAGTAGAATCTACAATCTTTTAGTAAATATTCAAGTATCACCAAGTGGTTATGGAACATTAGGGGAAACTCGAGTATTTAACATCAGAAAGTATTTGACGTTTTTGATCAGAAATGATCTTTGAGATAACACGCATCTAGGCATGTACAACAAGTATTTGCTTGTCATATTATGGCATGCATCTAGGCATGACCAGCGGGTATCGGCTCATCTTGAGACGACTATCTTTCATGCATGTCCTTTGATATATGAATTTGTTTGTGGGATTTTTGATTCAACTTGCTTTCATGCATGTATTTAGTTTCGACGTGCTTTCATGTACGCCTGACTTGCTATAGACTTGTCTATTAATTTTCTACTTGCTTTTATGTTGTCTTTTGGTTTTGGCTCATTTTCATAATCGTTATTTGGTTTTGACTCACTTAATTTTTGTCTTTTAGTTCTGACTGGCTTTCATGCTTGTCTTTTGATTATGATTGGTGAGATATTTTGATTCACTACATTTATGATAATTACTTATAATAAGCATGATATGTTTTATGACATGGTGAATTATTATGATTATGCCGTTTATTATTTGGATGTTGGCATATTATATTTTTATAACTATATTAGTGAAATTTACTTATGTTACATCTATGAACTCACATTTGTTGAATTAGAGATAGTCTAATCCGTTTATTATTTATTAATATCGGGTCAAGCCGAGACGTTTCAGGTACTGGAATTCATTGACCATGGATGTTGAGCTAGATTATGGAGATAGATGTTTATACACACACATAGATATATATATATATATATATATATATATATGTGTGTGTGTGTGTGTGTGTGTGTGTATATATATATATATTGTTTTGTCCTAGACCTTTGTGAATGTTGCATACTTTGTATGAGTCGATGACTTTTTATATGTATATTTTTGAGTCATGTGGTAGTCAATCTATAACTGTATTATATGAGTCTAGTAGTTTTGTTATGTAGACTCACTTATGTATGTATGTATGTATTTTCATGTCAGTATTATATATTCCACTGGGTTTTGCAATTCTACATTCTCTGTGATACTACATATTGTTCTGATCTTCTTTTTAGCCATCGTGTTTATTGCTTTGTGTCGATACCGTACACGTCATATATGATTTTTGAGGTATAATAAAACGTGTCGGTGTTAGCCCAAGAGAACATTCATGCTTGGTAGCTCCTAACCAGCCTTATTCTCCATATTAGGAGACAATATTACTATGTAATATTCTTTGTTAGTATGGGTATAGTTGTGTGGAGTGATACAAACAAACGCCATTAGCGGAAGCTATTTATCAGCATCTGCTATATCTGCTATAGACTCTGATCACTACTAGATCATTCTACTCAATTTGCCACGTTATGGTTTAAAGTTGTGAAGTATTCATAATTTAAATTTAGATTAGGGTCTTTTATAGCTTCCATAACCAAGCTATTTCATTCTTATTCAAGCCACATAGAGATTTATTCAACATTTTTAATGCCGACACTATTCTTCAGCCTAACCATTTCTTACTTCACTACCTCCATCAAAAACTTAAATTCCACATGAAGATTAACACACAAAAGTGATAGGGATAAAATAATATATATATATATAGTATGACAAATAAGAAGTACATCCCCAGATGATTACCCTAGTAATCATCGTATACACCTACTATCCTTTTAATATAGGGTAGCTACCAATCACACCCTAGGGGATAAGGACTATAAATCTCATTTAAGTTCTTGACACGTGTCTCTTATATATGATGTTTTGATCTGAAGCTGCTCTGATATCAAATGAAACACCCACCTCTATACCCATACTATCCAAGAGTATTACTAGGTAATGTTGTTAGATAATAGGGAGAATGAGGCTATATGGGGTACATACGTGAATATTCCATGTACTAACACTGATATGTATTAAAAATAATCGAATATAATTCACCACAAAACGTACACAGTATCGACACAAGTGCATTTCCAGGATAGAATAATACACAATGTATATAATGCATATCAGAGTACACAGAGTTAGAATCATAGCGATACTGTGCAGTTAACGCCCCGTTATTACCCCGCTATAACGCCGCTATATCCCATAGCGGATTTCTACCGCTAAGATTTTCCCAAATAGCCTTAAAAATAGCCTTTCCACTTTAAGCCCTGGTATTTCCACTATATCTCGCTATTCCCGCTATATTTCGCTATTCCACTATATCTTCGTTAAAAGAAATGAACTGAAAAATGACATTTATACATTATACAAATTTTGAAATTAATTTTTTTCATTGAATTTTTTAACATATTTTCAGAAACAAAATACTCTAATATTATATTAAATTTAATTATGTTAAATAACAATTTCTGTTTATTTACAATATTTTTATTTAAAATTAAATTTGTGTTAATTATAGTTAAATTGAATGTTAATTTTTCATAAGTACCATTTACATATTTGTAAAAACATTAAGTATGAGTTTTATATGCTATTTTAGATTCATCCGCTATATCCTCACTATATCCTCGCTATATCCCCGATTTTTTGCACCACTGCCGCATTGAATCCGCCGAGCGCTTTAACTACACAACATCAATAATATATATAATACTAAATATACATAAGTCAGATATACATCACAATGTCATACATAATATGAGACTATATAAAAAATAATAATATACAACACTGTAGTATAACTAGTCTCCACTATGCTCAGAAAATCACAAGTTGATCTCATCGTCCCTGAACCTGTAATGTCTCGGACTGACCCGAATATTATATAAGTAACACACAGATCAGACTATATCTAAAAGGCAGATGATAAAATTTTCATAGTGTGACATCCCCCATTTCGAGGCCCGAAATAAGCGCTACTGATGATGTAGTCGTCAACAATATTATTTCTCGGTGATAATATGAGATCGGTTAATTATATCTATAAAATCAAAATAACATGAATATGAAGCATTTCAAAACACATTTCATTGATAACTTTCACATTCATTACATCCCATTACATAATCCCATTGGTTCCACGTTCAATGAAAATATAATAGTAATTACAATTATATTCCAAGAGAAACATATGAAAATGCCCACTTGGGTGATCAAAGTTGAACTGCTTGATCGTTATAATCTTGTCATTACATCCAATCAAACATGGCATAGACTTTAAACAACACGGTGGAAATAAACTACTAATATTAGCAAGCTTGCCTCTTGCACGTCTCCGGAAGCTTATTCGTCTAACCTAAAAATACTTACTCCCGACCTACTCAAATGAGTACCCGAGAGTTTAGAAGAAAAAACAAAAACTTATGATCAAGTAAAAAGTTTGGTGTGAATAATAATATTCCATCTCGAATCAAGTAGATATCTAGTGGGACCACGCTGTTGAGTTGAACGAGTTTTCCCCTTACTAGTATCATATCTAAATGTGCCAATCATAAATCATATGCCTACAACCACATTGGTTAAAACATCACAATACAATCTTATGCATGCATGCAATGTAGGTAAGTCTGACTAATCTGTCTTCATAGGGTTATGCACTCCCATAATTTAACCAATCTCATAAAATGGACCGTCTGTACCTAATCTGTGGACCATCGGTCTTAAATTACAGGGACTACCCATCTCAAATCATGTGGACTATCATCTTACATATTATATGGACTATCTATCTCGGGTCATGTAGACTATCCACCACATATATCATAGTTTTCTTAGGGGTACTATGAACCTACCAAATATGGACTATCCACCTTATATATCATAGGAACTATCCATCACACATATCATAGTTTTTCTAGGATTACTATGAACCTGTTGGTTTTCACAGGTTAACCAACAACCCACCTTCTCATACAGTCAGGAGTAAACAAGTATTCTTTTGATTAGTTAGAGGCATCCTAACAAAAATTTGATCTATCTGATCTCTGGGATGTAATTCTACTCACTCATGAGTTTAGTCTAACTATACTTATTATTGGGTCAACCTAACTGATAATTTCTACCCTAAGACATAATGTTGGGTCATGATGATGTGAGTATGACAATGCAAATCATATAAATATAACTAATCATATGGTAACAAGATTATATAACATTATTTATTCAAATATGTTCAATCAATAGTCATTGTCATCTCAAAATTACTTAATTCAAGTAATATTGTTCTTGGCAAAATCTTTGTAAAACTTGGGCTAAAACACCATTTTATTCCCTTGTAAATATTGACCTTTACAAATGATTAATCTCTTAAAATCATTCTTTAAAACAAGGAAAACATAGCCCCTTTAATTAGCCAGAATCTTGTGCTAAAATACGATCATCTTTAATTAACTTCTTTTAATCATTCGGTATCAAAATGAGTTTGTCGA
The DNA here is from genome assembly GCA_030737815.1 of Allium fistulosum. Lineage (NCBI taxonomy): Eukaryota > Viridiplantae > Streptophyta > Magnoliopsida > Asparagales > Amaryllidaceae > Allium > Allium fistulosum. Next base: position 1,034,327,261 of record CM060902.1, on the reverse strand, counting down.
GCCTCTAAAACATATGGCTCATTGAGCCACTAAATAAAGCTATTCAATTATTAAACATGCGACATCTATGCCGCTAAAATAGAGTGTCTAGCCTCTATATCGAGTCTCTAAAACATATGGCCATAAGGCTGAAGATATATGACTATCGAGTTTCCATAGTACATATGCTATCGTACCTTTAAAACATAGCTTTCTGGTTTGCGTATCATAAGGCTTTCGAGCCTATAAACAAAGATACCGGGTTTATAAACATATGGCTTCTATGCCACAAACATAAGTATCAAAAATATAGGAGACAAGAGGTTGCGAGTAAAACACATAGGGTTATCGAACTCTTAAAATTTGGGGGTATCGTGCCCCTAAAACTTGTTGGTGTCGGCCCTTTAAAATCTTGAGTGATTTGAACCCATTAACAAAAGGGGTGCTGAACTTTTTAAAAGAACGGTGTCGTGTCTCGAAACCATATAATGTCGAGTCTTTACAAACCAAAGATACGGAAACCCTAAATTACTTGGAGCCAAATCTATATAAGGGTTGATATATCACATATCTATAAAGTAGATATCGCATGCATCATCCCAAATAGATGTCGAATTTATAAATTCGATACCATATATAACTATCAGATAGTTATTCCAAGTATCGACTTTCACAGATGTCAAAGGTAAGGTGCCGGGGTATCAAACCTCTAGGTTTAGCACTATGGCATTTCTGTAAATAAATATAAAACTTATTTATTTCTTTTTAAGAACAAATCTTTTCACCAACTCTTTCCTCTTATCAAAACATAATTGGTTAACAAATTACTTTTCATAAATTTACTGGAAGATTACGTTTTACCTTTCCAAATAATTAGTAAACACTTGTAATTAACATCATTAATTAATAGCCTTCTACAATGAAAAATTCATAGAAAATCGTAACTGCTGAGGAAAAATCCCCAAAAATCACCAAAAATCAAAATTCCCATCTTCTTTCACATATAAAAATTTTAGGGCCAAAATATTTATTTAACTATTTTTAATAGTTAAAATCTGAAATAAACTCCTTTTCCATCTTAGGAAATTCATAAATATTCATATGAACTTGGAAAATTATAAAATTAAAAATCCGTCTCCAAAATAATGTTTTACACAATATATTAAAATATTAAATCAATTGGAGATTAAAAGCTTAGGTTTTTTTATTTAAAACCTATTAAAACAATTCCATAAAAATTCCAATAAATCATCTTTCAATCCAATAATGATATAAACCATCCAAGCATGACATATTATCATAATAGTTCGGAGATCAAACATAGATCCCAAAACAAGCCTAAAGATCCGAAAACAAGCCTAATTAAATGAGATGGATACTATTATTCTCCTTAGATTGGATAAGAGAGATTTAGATTTGTTGTTATTAATTTCCCTAAGCTTTTTCCTTATCTCTTGGTGATGATCGGCCTCTTATGCTTGTTTTGGAGTTTATAAATGAAGATGAGAATGAATGAGGGAGGAAAGGGTTTTAGGAATGAAACAAAGAACTATTCTCACTTTGCCCCTCTCATTAATTCTCCTCTATTCTATGTTTAAATCAATCTTATTAATTGGTTAATTAAGGTTCGATCCAATTAATTATCAAATCTCATTCTTTTTATCCTCACACATCACATTATTCTATTTAATTTATCTAATTAAATCTCTTGAATAATGATAACCAAAATTAGGGGTGATACAGACTCCTCCTTGAAGAATTTTGTCCTTCAAATTACGATAAGTAAAATAACAAGCATATCAATCATGCAAGCATATGTGACAACACATAATAACAACACTATCCTATCTGACTAGCAAAAAGTCTATATGACAAATATAGAACATACCATCAAAACAGCTAGGAATAAGTATCTATAGTCCTATCCTCTGTCTTCCAAGTACAGTCTTTTTCAATATCACTTCACCGGACTTTCACTAACTTGACTGCCTTATTTCTTAACTTCTTCTCATATTTTACCATAACTCAAGCAGGTTGTCTAACGAAAGTCATATCTGGTTCTACTACTAAATCTTCCAATACTGTCGGTGCAATAGTAATCTCTGGATCATGCACATACTTTCTAAGATGAGAAACATGAAAACCAATATGGACTTCTACCAAACTATGCGGTAACTCTATTCGATAAGTGAGTTTCTCGATCCTTTTTATGACAGGAAATGGGCTAACGTATCTCGATGACAACTTTCCCGACTTCCCAAACCATACCATACTCTTCATTGGTGATACTTTAACAAAAACATGGTCTCTAACCAAGAACTCTAAATCCTTACGTCTCTTATCTGCGTAACTTTACTGCCTAGACTGAGTTTCCTTCATCCTTGCTCAGATCAACTCAATCTTTTCTGTAGCTTCTCTCAACATATTTGGACCAAGAATCAATCTGTCCCCAGCCTCTAGCCAACAAGCTGGTGATTTGCATGGCCTTCTGTAAAGAGCTTTGAAAGACACCATTCCTATACTAGTCTGATAAATATAATTGTTTGAACCAAAAATGGCACAAACACCCAAGGAAAGTTAGTAGAGAATAGAAAGTGAAGAAAATAAATGAAAAATGAGTAGAAAAGAGCACACAACGGTTTATATTGGTTCCGCTAAACTTGGCCTACATCCACTTAATGATTTTATTCCTTATATTCTAACTTGGAGGTAGAACTTTTTACGGGTCGATACAACTCTGACAGTGATTACAAAGAAATTAGAGAAAGGAGAGTAAGAGCCAAAATATCCTAAAAATTGAGCTGTACCTTGCTATTTATATAGGTAGGGAGCCTAAATCTCGCCCAGAAGATCTCCATCTCATTTTCCACACCTTAGACTTTTTCTCCACCAAAGTAGGACGCTACCTCATCAACTTATATGGCTCGGTATGACTCTTAGGGCCTAGGTCGGTACCAACCCAAAAGATGGCCAATTTGGTCATCTTAAACTCTTCGCTTTGGCTTAACTTATGGTTAGCTTCATGATTCCATAGTTGTTTGCACCAATGTTAGCTTTTTTCTTAGTCCAAATGATGGATCCATGGAAAAACAGAGTTGTGGATTCAAGAGTTCATGGAGATCGATAGAGAATTGCATTAGATCAACAAAATAGCACTTGGTATATGCTTTTGAGATCAAGTAGGGCACGTAGGCAGAAGATGGCCCCCCAGGGGGAGCATTCTTCGATCGGTACCAACCCAGGGTGTAGGGTTGGTACCGACCCACCTCTTTAGTGGAATCTTGCTTCTCTGGTCTTGGGTTGGTATGGTATTTGCCTTGTAATCTTAGATGTGTTTGGTTTTTGGGCTTCGCAGTCGTCCCTCCGAGGCCTTGCCTTGATAGCTTCAAAGTTCGACTCGTTCACTACGTCCGAATACTGCCTGGTCAAAATGCTGGATAACACTTGCCCCCAAAGTACATCTTGCGAATGGAAGGTGTGCTTTGTTCAAGAACAAATGTTAAAGTCGGTGGAACATGAGTAGTTGAACTCCCTAGTTATCAGCCGATCAAGCCATTGCGAATCATCCTGTTCTTTTGGATTCCCCTATCAATCACGGGTTGTTCCAGATCTGTCACAGCCTAAGACACTAGACTTGGTCTAAGTGTTATCTATACATCATCACAATTCTAATTTCATTCGGATCTATTACATCACACATCAAAATCGTCACGTGTTCACCCGGGATTTGTTAATTCTATTCTAATTACGAGGCATTCAAATCCCTTTATCAAAATGAAATATATTTTTATTCCTAGGTTCAATCTTTTCTGATCGTTATATTCAGTTTAATGCATGATCTCTTTGGATTGATAATCAAGTTCATAGCCGTTCAGAACCGATAGTTAAATCCACGATCTATGTAGATCGTTAATCAAATTTATGGCTATTCAAGACCGATAGTCAAATCCACGATCTCTTCGGATCGTTAATTAAAGTCGTCGCCCTTCGTAGCAGATAATCAAATCGATGGTCTCTTTGGACTGTTAATCAAATCCATGGCCGTTCGAGGCCGGTAATCAAATCCATGGTCTCTCTAGACCCTTGCTAAGCCCGATCCGCTCGCTTTTCCATGTGAGGACTCAACGATAAGCAAGCCCATCCACTCACTCTCTGGTGAGGGGATTTACTTCTCGCACTCCGGTCCCGTCTTTCAGGATGGGACTTAAAGCGATTAATTTCATACAAGTTCATCTACTCGTGCTTCAGTGGGGGGACTTGAACCTTGCACTCAGGTCCTGTCTCTCCGGACGGGACTTAAAGCGATTAATGTCGTACAAGTCCATCCACTTGCGCTCCGGCGTGGGGACTAACACCTTGCACTCCAGTCTCCCTTCGGATGGGACTTAAAACAATTAATTTTAGTCATCACACTTAGTGTGGATTTCCTTGACCAAACTCAAACATTAAAAACAATATAAAGTATAACTTCAAGGTAACTGCCTCTTTGGGCATTACAGCCTAGCATCTAGCTCGGAGCATGCCTAGAGGTCGATCGAGATCCCATACATAAGTAAGTGGCTAGACTGTATTATTGCATTATTTATCGAAAAGAGAAAATGGAGCAAGAACCAAACCCGATTCCCTGCCATCCCGATCAAGAGATGACTATCCTTGACCTTGATCCAGGGCCGTTTCCATTTGTCGAAGTTGATGGCTGCTCTTGTTCTACCGGTGCAGATCGATTTCTCACATACTGTTGTAGTCGGTCATCTCTGACATGTTCCTCGATTAGATCCCGTAGGTGTCTGTAGTTGTTTGTACTATGACCATCCAGCTCAAGGAATAGGCAATATTTTTTGAACATCCTTTCACGGTCCATCGGCTCTCTCTTCGTTGGTTTCCGATTTCATTTAACTACGTGTAAGAAGAGTATTTTGGTTCCCTCCTTTGCCGCTTTGATCCTTCAGAACCATCATCCATCTACTTTTTTCCTTTGCCTTTGCTGGATCCTTCTCCGGGTGGTCCTCTACCATCTACAGTATTGATCTCTTCCTGATCGGCCTCACCATCCTCCAAACACAAGTGTCTCTCGGTCTCACGATAAAATTCTATGAGATCCCTGGGTGGGTCCCGTTCCAACGCAACCTTGAAATCTGTCTTAGTGGTTATTCCTAAAACAGCCGCCATCAGAACCATTGAAGGGTCTGGCTTATCAACCGCCGTAGCTGTTGCATTAAACCTTGTCAGAAAACTCCTAAGGGTCTCTTTGGCCCTCTACTTCATGCTTGCTTTATATTTATGAATTCAAAAACCCCAAAAATTTCCACATAAAATGTAAATTGTGAAATATGTAGGAATTCTAATTGTTTTATTTTAATATAATGGAATAATATTTGCTATTATTACAATATGACCATTTTGTATTTAATTTGATTTCACCTCTCAAATTTTGATTTTAATGACAAAGAATTCAAAACATGAAAAATAGAAAGGGTGTAAAGTATGAAAAAGGGGTATTTTTCCTCTTCTCTATAGTTTGCACTACTAGTTCAACAATTGAAATAAATATGTTTTCTTTGACATTTCAACGATATACACATAAAAAGTTGAATGGAATATAAAAGATTGGAATTATAAATTTGATTCTTTGGAAAAAGAAGCCGTGGTTCTACCATATTAACATAAAATAAATTACATGTTTTAGATTCCAGTTTGAATATATACAAGTCTATTTGGTGTAGCTAATTTATTGATTATGTTAGCTATTATGTAATTTACTGTATTGGATTGGGACTTGTATAGAAATCGCTATTGTTGACACATTAAGATGACATACCACCCTAAATGAGAAACAAAAAATTACTTGATTACATATAGGAACAAATTAACCATAATTTAATGTTGGACATAAATATAATAATAATGTATTCTTTTAAATTTTGAAATTGACCAATCAAAACTACAAACTTGTAACATATAAAAAAATATGGCATTTAATAAAGAAACTAACAAATAAATGACAATCAACAATAAATCTAATAAAATGAGTTAAGGACAATTATGGAATTAAATCCATAAATAAAGGTGAAATAAGGAGTTTCCTTTATGAGGCTTTTAAATGCGTAAATATGGTTAAGGGTTGTATGTGTGTTTATACACAGACACACACATATACGCATGCGCGCGTGCACATACACACACACACACACATATATATGCATAGTTCAAAATTAAATTTTAGGAAGTGGGAATATGGCTAAGTTATACAGATTTGAGGTCAGTTAGAAGCACACAGAAGTCTGTCCAGCTAATATGGCTACCAATACTGTGACATTTGTAATCAATGTGAGACATCGCCTATAATAAGTATCCATGGTAGACAAGAGTTCAGTCCCAATTTTGTAGGGCATGCCTTCCTTGCCGATTTGGCTACCAGCACCTACATATGGTCAGACTAATGCGAGACGTCGCAGCTGGGTTACGGGCCATAAGGATGAGGAAATTCCAAAAGGAGTCTGCCTTGGGGTTGATGTATTAAATGGCTAGTTTAGGGTCTACGTCCCTTATTAAGAAGCATAAATGACTTAGGGAATTTCTCATAAATAACGTTCGGCAATCCCAAGACAAGATTTCTTTGAGGTTGAGGTATTAAATGGCTATTGGGATCCACCTCTTCCCTATTTAAGAAGTATCAAATAGTCGGGATTTCCTTTAAAAAGATGTGGGGTAATTCCAAGATGGGCTTGCTTCGAGGTTGAGGTATTAAATAGCTGTTGGGGTCAGCCTATTCCTTATTCAAAAGTATTAAATGGTCGAAATTATCTTTTAGGTGCATTACTGGAAATCTCTTGTGGTGGGTCCGCTTCAGGGCTGAGGTATTAAATGACCAGAGTGTTTTCCTCTTCCCTATCTAAGAAGCATTAAGTGGCCTTACGAGATTTTCTATGATGTCAACTAGGAAGTACCAAGAGGGGTTCGCCTTAGGATATGGGTATTAAATGGTTGGGGAGTCTGGTTATTCCTTATTTAAAAGGTCTTAAGTGACCCATGTACTTCTTCTCACATCGTTAGGATATGATTGGATGAGAGATGGGTTGTTGAACCCGATATACTCCATAGTTGCATTGCATCCGCATTTATACTCTTGGAATTAGGCTTGTAGGGCCATATTCTATGATTAGAGATATACTTAGAGAAGTACAATAAAAACATAATATATAATACTTATCTTAATGACTACCGCCCATGTACTATTATTGTTAAACTTGAGGTTTTCATTCATCAGACATTGTTATTCTGACTCCCTCCTTATTACAACCTACATGTTAGGTACAACTATAAATGTGGAGAAGACGGTGGGCACTTGGCGGGCAGTTATCTATTATAGTTACCTATTTATGTTGTTATGATGTACCCAGACTATGTACTAAACATGCTTTATGCACTATGTGATTTGGTTTTATGAGATGAGTACTTTATTTGATTATTATATTTTATTCCTTCCGTTATGAGACTCTAAAAGCCTAGATGAATAGTTTTTCTTATTGTTTTTTTAAATCAATTATACCAACAAACAACCAGGTCCAGAATGGACCCAAGGTTCAATTAGATTTTATTAGGTCGAAAATTAGGCCAGTTTCGGAGAGGGTTGTTACATTTGGTATCAGAGCTTAGGTTACCCGATCAGTGGGAATATGATACGTGAGAGTACGTGTTTGTTCTTTTCAAAAATATTTTTCAAAACCATACTGTATATGAGTATACATATATGGATATACGCAAACACATTGGGTAAATTCTTAATTCAACAAGTATTACGATCGTAGGAAGTCTTGACGAAACTTTAAACCTACAAATAGATGGTAATGGCTGAAAACAATTGCTCCAAGACCGATACCCATACCACCGAGGAGGTACCCACCAAATCGGGCATGCCAGGTGGTTTCGGTAATATTTAAGGGTCGTGGGGCAAGTCTCCATTCTCCAGCAAGCTGCACCAGCGAAGCCAGTTGCTCCGCCCGTTGAGCCAGCATTGCATCCACTAGACTTCCCTAAGCTATCTAAGGGTTTCAGAATATAGATGGACAAGTATTCTTAATGAGGACTTTATAAAAACCAAAGCTTGAATCAATGATTGCGACCACAGATTTAAAGAACTAGAGTTAGAAGACCGAATCAGAAAGAAGCTAACTGCATGGAACTTGAAAGGGAAGGCGTTTAAGTGGTGGACATGTGACCATAGAAAATGCTAAGGAAGGCATAACTTGGGCTGAATTGAAGACTCGCTTCGAGTTGTGATTCATGTCCAGCGCAGAACTGAATCTACAATTGGAAAAGTTCATCCACCTAAAACAAGGGAACACCATGGTAAAGGAGATATTAAAAAGTTCGTAGAATTGGCCAAATTTAGGATGAGTCTGATAGACACCCAAGAAAAAGAGGTGATGAAACTTGTGAAAGGCATGAATTCTACATTAAGGGAGCTACTCTTAACTCAAGCTCTCGTAGGCACAACCTATGGGACGCTGGTCGCAACGGCATGCTCTGAACTATTGGTAAAAAAGAAAGGGAGGGCGTAGGGCAGTTCAATAACCAAGCTAGAATAAAGAAAGAGAGGTTTGGGAAACATAAGAATGCCAAAGGAAAGTTCAAGAAGGGAGGTCTGACATATTGTAGATGCCACAATAAGGGACACATCGCTAAAGATTGAGTAAGGTAAGCTTAACAAGATGAGGGACAGGTCATGCAAGTGTATGTCATTAAAGCTATACATGTTTCAAGCAAATCTCCTTCCAAGGACAAGGGAAAAGTTGTTATGGAAGGTATAACTATTATTTCAAGAATACTATTTGTACCCTATTTGATTCAAGAGCATTGCATTCATTTATAGCCAGAAATGTAGTTAAAGCATTGGAATTAAAAACCCAATTTGTCACTGACCCTATAGTTGTGTTGAATTCTGTTTTGGGGGGTCAACACATCTTCCATTAATTTGCAAAGACCTAGCAGTGGATATACGTAATGTTGAATTTCTATGTAATGCGCATGTTCTAAGTTTTAAGGTTTAGATTTATCTTGGGGATGGATTGGTTAACGTAGAGGCTATCTTAGACTGTGATAGGAGGATTGTACGACTGAGGAGTTGTGAGGGGCGAGATATAGATGTTCATTGTATGCCCTAGGGCTCAGCTACGTTGAGCTATTTTTATCCTCTTAGCTTATCACAGGATAATCTCTCGTTTGTACCCATAGTTTAGGAATTCCGGACATTTTTGAAGAAGTTTCAAGTCTCTCACCCCGAAGAGAAATAGAGTTCAGGGCTAGACCAATCGCACTGCCGTTGAGGTATATGGCCCCCAAAGGAAGGCGAGAACTAGATAAGCATATTTTAGAGCTATTATAGAAGAAGTTTATTTGTCATAGTACTTCAGAATAAGGAGCACCCATCGTCTTTGCCACTAAGGTGGATGGCCCTTTAAGGTATGCGTCAATTATCAAACACTCAACAAGCTGACCAAGAAGAATAGGTATCCTTTTCCTAGGATAGATGACTTATTTGACTAGCTTATTGGGGCCAGTCTTTTCTCAGTTAGACTTGGTCATTGGATTCCATCAATTGGGAGTGGCCAAAGATATCAAGGATAAGACCGCTTTTTTCACTCTAGATATGCTATATGAATGTGAGATAATGCCTTGTGGGTTGACAAATGCACCTGCATACTTTGTGGATTTGATGAGCAGAGTTTTTACGGGGCAGCTGAACAAGTTCATCGTAGTATTTGTGGATAATATTCTAGTATTCTCAAAAAGTGAAGATGAACATGTAAACCACTTAAGGGAAGTTTTAGAGACCTTAAGAAAGCACTAGCTATAAGCAAAATTCTCAAAGTTTCATTTATGGAGGAAGGAGTTAAGGTTTCTCGATCATATTATCACCGAGAAAGGGTTATCTGTTGACCCTGTAAAAGCAGTAGCTATTCAGGAGTGGAAGATTCCAAGGAACACTACCAAAGTTAGAATTTTTCTTGGTTTGGCTGGTTACTATAGGAAGTTCATTAAAGAATTTGCAAAGATAGTAGTGTTATTGACTCGCCTAACCAAGAAAAACTTAGCCTTTGCATGGGATGAGAAATGCACGAAGGCCTTCGAGAAGCTAAATGAGCTATTAGATAGTGCACCTGTACTAACTATCCCAGATGGATCGAAGCCTTTCACTATTTACATTGATGCATGCGGTACAGCGTTTGAAGCTGTTCTTTTGCAAGAAGGCAAGGTGATAGTCTATGTAAGCAGGAAGTTGAAGGACCATGAGAAGAGGTACCTCACTCATGATTTAGAATTAGCGGCAATCATATTGCCTTTAAGATTTGGAGGCAATATCTTTCGTGAGAGAGTTTTGAGATATTTACTGATCATTAGTCCCTTAAATACCTGTTTTGTAAAAAATATTTGAACCATAGGCAGCAAAGATGGATGGGATTCATAGCATTGTATGACTTCGAGATTCAGTATATCCATGGAAAAGGGAAGGTCACTGTCGATGCCTTTAGCCGGAGGCATGCTACTCTAGGTGTTATGTATGAATAGAGGTCGTTGACGTTCCTCTAAAAAATTAATTTCCAACCGCCATAAGAATTCGCTCGAGGATATTTAGCAGCAATGGAAGAAAGGCCAACGTTGATGAACCGCATCGGTCAAGAGCAGATGAAGGATGCAACGATAGTTGATATTTTGGCTAAGTTGAATAGGAAAGAGTATTTTTTCCCCATCTTAGCCGGTATCTTGTCATTAAAAGATGATGGCTAAGAAGAGATGGAGGCCTATATGTTATAGTGGTGGAGTATGTTCTAGAGGAAATAATGTCTGAGTGCAACCATTCTAGGATGACTATTCATCCTGGTGGAGACAGAATTTATAGAGACATGAAGTGGATTTTCTATTGGTCGGAAATAAAGAGGCAAGCAGCAAAATATGTTGCTAGGTGTTTGACATGTCGACGAATTAAAGTTGAACAAAGGACACTCGAAGACCTGTTATTGCCGTTGGAGATTCCAACTTGGAGGTGGGAACACAAATCGATGGATTTCATAGATGAGTTGCCTAGATATCAAAGAGACAATTAAGTTATTTGGATTATAGTGGATAGGTTCACTAAAAGTGCCTACTTTATTCCAGTGAGAAGTAATAGGACAACGATGTCTCTAGCATAGATTTACATCAAGGTAGTGTTCTATTACATGGAATTCCGGTCATTCTTGTCAGCAATAGAGACTCCTTATTCACTAGCCAAAATTGGAGGAGTTTGGTTTCAGCTTTAGGGACGGCGCTGAATCTTAGCACCGCTTACCACCATCAGATCGATGGACAGAAAGAAAGGGTAAGCTGGATCTTAGAGGATTTATTGAGGGCTTGCATCATGGATTTCGAAGGACATTTGGAGCAGCATTTACCTTCAGTAGAGTTCACCTATAAAAATAGTGACCAAGCGACGATAGGTATGGTACCTTTTGAAGCCTTATACGGGAGGCCATGCAAGTCACCAAAATATTGGTGGGAAAACACCAACAAAATTCTACTTGGATCGGATTTGTTTCATGAGACCATGGAGAAGATTAAGGTAATCAGGTACTGAAAGAAGCCTCTCAAGACCAATAGAAGTCCTATGTTGATAGGCAAAGGAAAGAGTTCAAATTCTCAACTACAAACATGGTATTTGTTAAGGTTTCCCCTCTTAGGAGGTTTGAGGTTTAGAGACTTGAGGAAGTTGGCATCGAGATTTGTTAGGCCTTCCCCGATTTTGGAAAGGGTGAGGAAACTTATGTATCGAGTGGAGCTTCTAGCTAAGATGGTCGGAGTCCATAATGTTTTCCATATATCGCACCTGAGGAAGTATCTTCACAACACTTCCACTATAGTAGAGCCTAATTAGTTAGCAGATATAAGGACAGAGCCGATTGCATCCCGTGTCATCGCATGCATAGCGGAGCACGGAGTTAGGAAGCTTCATAAAAAAGAAATTAGGGTGGTCCAAGTATAAATGGGAGATAATCCAGTGAAAAGCACCTGGGAAATAGAAGATAAGATGAAGGCTTGTAATTTAGAGCATTTCTTTGGTAAATTTTCTCTCTTTAGATTTAGTATTATAGAGGATTTGGTTGCATCGTGGTTGCTAGATTGGATGGTAGGTGATAATTGCTACAGTTTTCCCTGTTGTTTGTGCTCTCATATAGAACTACATGCATATTTAATTTGTTTGTATACATGCTTATATGTCACGATCTTGCATTCACACTAGAGTTGTGCTCACCTATAGATATGTTGCATGCATAATCACATTACGCTTTTTGGTTAGGTAGATAGTTGTGCAGATAACATGGTTGTAGAGTGCGCGTTATGTTATCCGTCCCTTAGGAATTTCAGGAACGAAATTATTTTATGGGGGGAAGAATTACCCCATAAGATGAAAAAGAAATTAGTTAAGAAGAATTAATTAATTAATAAGAAAGCTAAAAATGAAAATTGAGAAAATGTTGGAATTTGATCACGAATCTTACACCATTATGTTCGTTGCGATCTTCTAAGCAAATTTCATATATAAAGCTTCATGAACGGAGTTCAAACGAAAAAAATATCGACATTTAAAGATTTCTGATCAAAAACTCAAAACAGAATAAAAAATAACGTTAAATGTTACGGTTGGGACCCCTGATCGATCGTCTCTATAGGCTGGTCGACCACTAGTGGTCGGCTGCTTATAGAGACTAGTTGGCCGGTTATGGTGTGACGGCTAGAGTTAATGTTGAATTAATGGCCCGGATTTTAGAATATTAAAGGGTTTTGAATCAGATGGTGGCACAACCTAGCAACTATAAATAAGAGGCTAGCCCCCTCATTTCTCTTCACACAAATTTAAGCAGGCTAACGTGATTCTGCACAATTCTCTTCCTCCACGGGAATTTCTTATACTCAAATTCCAAAATAAATATATACATTAAAAGTTTAAGGGAAGGATTGAAGGAATAAAGGTAAAGAAAAAGGTATTGAATTATACATATATATATATTTGAAACTTCCGTGATCTATAGTTTTTGAATCTAATGATAACAAATAAATTTGTTACACATTATACATTATACAATAAAAAGGAGATAAATTGGAGGAAGTGGTTGGCAATGGCATGGAAGGAAATCCAAGAAGATTTCAGTGGGGATTATTTGTGAGTGAAAATTTAATTTTTCCATAATAGCAATTTGTGTAGTGTTTGGATTTGTACTATGCCTTAGGAAATTTTGAATACGAAAACCTAGCACCTTAAAATTTTCCCATTAAATATAAATTATGAAATTTGTTGGAATTCTAATTATTTTATTTTAATATAGTGGAACTGGATTTGCTATTATTATAATATAAACATTTTCTATTCTATTTGATCCCACCACTCAAATTTTGATTGTAATGACAAAGAATTCAAAACATGAAAAATAGAAATGGGTGTGTAAAGTAAGGAAAAAGGGAATTCTTTTCCTCTTATCTGTAACTTACACTGCTTATTTCGATAATTAAAATAAATATGCCTTCTTTGTCATTTCAATGATACACACTTAAAAAGTTGAATGTAATATAAAACATCAGAATTTCAATATTTGCTTGGTTGGAAAAAGAGGCCATGGTTTTACTATATTAACATAAATGAATTGCATGTTTTGGATTCCAATTTGAATATATATAAGTCCATTTTGTATAGCTAATTTATTGATGATGTTAGCTATTATGTAATTCGTTGCATTGGATTGAGAATTATATAGAAATTGCAGTTGATGATACATTAAAATAACATATTACCCCGAATAAGAAATAGACAAATTACTCGAATGATATAGAAACAAATTAAGCATAATTTAATATTGGACATAAATGTAATAATAATGTGTTCTTTTAAATTTTGAAATTGACCAATACATACTTGCAACATATATAAAAAATAAGGCATTTAGTAAAGAAATCGATAAATAATTGACAATTAACAATCAACAATAAATCTAATAAAATGAGCCGAGGACAATTATGGAATTTAATCCATAAACAAAGGCAAAATAAGGAGTTTCCCTTATAAAGCCTTTAAATGTGTAATTATGGGTGAGGTGTGCATATTGCACACACACACATACATATATACATACATGCATACATACATACATATACATATATATATAGGCATAGTTCAACATTTATTTTTCGGAAGTGGGAATATGGCTAAGTTATAGGGATGCGGCGTGGGTTTTGTAACTAATGTAGGACATCGTCTATAATTAGTACCTATAGAGGACGAGAGGTTAGTCCAATTTTTTAGGTTAAGTCTGCTCAACTGATCTGGATACTAATACTTACAAATAGTCGAGTCTGCCTCTTCCTTATTTAAGAAGTATTAAATGGTCGGAGTTATCTTTTAGGTGTGTTAGTGGAAATCTCTTGTGGGTCACTTTAGAGTTGAGGTATTAAATGGCCGAAGTGTTTGCCCCTTTCCTGTCTAAGAAGTATTAAGTGGCCTTAAGAGATTTTTGACGATGTCAACTAGGAAGTACTAGGAGGGGTTCGCCTTGGGATCTAGGTATTACATGGCTGGAGAGTCTGCATGTTTCTTACTTGAAAGATCTTAAGTGACATAGGTACTTTCTCTCGCATCGTTAGGATATGATTAGATGGGAGATGGGTTGTTGAACCAATATGCTCCATAGTTGCATTGCATCTGCATTTATAGTCGTGAAGTTAGGCATGTAAGGCCATTATCCTATAGTTGGAGATATACTTATAGAAGTATAATAAAAAAATGTAAGACATAATACTTACCTGGATGTCTTCTTCCCATATACTATTATTGTTAAACTTGAAGTTTTCATTCATCGGACATTGTTGTTTTGACTCCCTCCTCATTACAACCTACAGGTTAGGTACAACGATAAGTGTAGAGAAGATGGTGGAGACATTGTGGGCAGCTATCTATCGTAGTTATTTATTTATTTTTTTATTATGTACCTAGACTATGTTTTAACATGCATTATGCACTATTGTGACATTGTACTGCTATGATTTGGTTTAATGAGATGGATACTTTATTTGATTATTATATTTTCTTCCTACCACTGTGAGACTCTGAAAGCACAGATAGATAGCTCTATATATTGTTTTGTTAAATCAATTATACCAACCAACAACCAGCTCCAAAATGGACCTAAGGTTCATTGGGCTTTTATTGGGTCAAAAATTATGCCCATTTCGGAGAGGGTTGCTAACATTTGTGTTATACTTTTGTGTTGATTTATGTTAATCATGTTAATAATGTCATACAAATTATGTTTTAGCTAATGTCAAATTTTATATGTATATATTTATAATTAATCATTCTTTTAGGTTATGATTTAGAACGTGCAAATTTTATGCATCTAAAATTATTTATATATATTTGGAAAAATAAACTATTTTGGCCATATATACATTATATATATATAATTTTACAATGTAAAATTATATTTAAAATATATACTTAGTTTACTAAATTTTAATTACATTATGAATATAAATAATCCTTTATTTTGGCTATAATTTTGGGGCAGGCTATTGAGACACAAAATTAAACACAAAATCTGACATAATAAATATTGACCATTAGATCTTAATCTCTTTACCTAGGATGTGGAAATCAGGGGGCAAACTAATGTTTGATATCCATTGTGTCGCCAATTGTGTCAACAATTTGTATCCCAATAGAATTTACCATAATTTAAATATGTAAATTTAATGCATATATATATATATGATTTGATATATAATACATTTATGGAATACAAATAAATTAGATTTATTGTAGATCTTAATGGGATTTGACGATTATTTGATTTGGCATTTAAAAGACAATTAATGATTGTTATCTGTCTTAATAACCCATTTACGTATTTTACATAAAGTTAATTTTATAATAGCATGTCAATATACATACATATATATATATAACTAAACTGTATATGTTGTACTATTAATATATATACAAACCATATACATAAATTACAGTATATTCAAACAATTGTATATACTTAGGCATTTAAATTCCTGATATACATATGAATTTGTCATAGGTATATATAAGTATAATAATTGTATACAATAGATGTTAATTCTATTATATATATGTATGTATGTATGTATGTATGTATGTATGTATTTATATACATGCTCATTTATTATTATGATACCTTGCTAGTGTAACATCCCCCACTCTGAGACTCGAAAATGGATGCTAATGATGTTGCAATCATCAGCGAAATCGTTTTCCAACGACAAAGTGAGTTCAGTATTATTTAGCACACATAAGTAAACAGGGCAGCTAAATGATCTTTTTCATCTTATCAATTTGGTTTACAGAATTCATTACAACAGCTTTAAACCAAATCGTTCCCACACAAGGGTAAACATATAATCAGAAAATCAAAGCAGTGTGTGCTGGCATATGAAGATGCTAACACCGCACCTAAACGGTTATAAATTCTGGTTTTACAGGGTAGAATTTCAAAATACTTTTATTTAAATAGCAAGCATCATGCTTCGTCTTCAAAATCTTTATTCGTCCTTCATAAGGTACCGGTCTAAACCATAAAATTGACCTAATCAAATGAGTACCCATTAGTTTATTGGAAATATTAAAATCATGGATCAGACAATAAGTTTGGTATGAGTAAACTTTTACCCTAAGCATTCATAGTGAAAGAACGCAGCTAACGCGGAATGGGTTTTCCCCTTACTGTATCATCATCAGTATACACCAATACACGTGCACGCACACACATATATAACAACAAATTATATATATATATATATATATATATATATCACATAAAGAAACCATGTGCATGTATTCAGCCAATAAGTGTACCATATATATATCACATAAAGCAACCATGTGCATGTATTCGGCCAATAAGTGCACCCTACGCTTGTTGCTGAATTATAATCCATGTCATATATATACACACATACATACAAATATATATATATATATATATATATATATTAATTCAAGTTAAGTATACGCGTATACATATCATCTAAATACGAACCAAGTCATATAATCATTCATTATTTATTCAACCATCGACTAATATCTTATTAGGTTTTCTTCATTAACTTATTTTAGTGATCACCTCCCTAGGCCTTCCTTTCACTAATTTAATCTTTTGCTCGAACAACGTCACCTGGTGAAAATATCGAATAATTTTCCTTTGGGAGCCACCCTAGCTCTACCAAGAGGATGTAAGCACTCTGAATACATTCTAATAAGCATCCTTACTAGGCATTATAGCCCCTTTTAGTCCCTGAACCGCTATCGTTCACGTTGCCGATTTATTTATAACACCACCCTGATGTTTTGGCTTTCTGCCATGTCACGCTGCCTTAACCCCTATCATAGCACCCTGCCATATACCGTTGGACTTTAGACTAATGCCAACGCACCCTATCATCTAATAACTCCATGAGCCGATATACGTTTTTGATCATAATACAACTCATTTCAATCATTCATTTATTGTGCACCCTACACATTCTTTAGATCAAACATTTTTATTTTCCAATTTAAATGACACCTTATCATTTATTAGCTTCTCTAAGCTTTCTTTATTTCAAAAATAAGTTAACAAAATTTTAACTTATAAAATCCTTCTTTATTTCATCCCTACAAAATAATTCAATAACACTTGGAAACTGTTTGCCGAAGTGTTCTAAGTATCTGTTATTTTACTTAGAAAAATATAGCTTTCCCGGTTATTAAGTTGCATTTTTTTTAATATTGGTTATCCCATAGCCATCGTGAACTATGATTGTTATTATGTGTGTTAGCTATCCTATAGCCATCGTGTTTTATTCAAAAAATATGTCACTGGCGGTCGCGTGCAATCCTGACCATCGCATGTTATCTATTTAAGGCCTTTCTGCGTTGCTTTATCTTATTTTATTTTTTTGATTTGGGTGTTGATACATTTTTTTCCTTACCTTCGTATGTTTTCACATCTCCAACCTGTAGCTTTGGTAAGCTACTCATTTAATGCCTTCATGAATAGTGTACATTCATGAACTATCATTTCATTTTGTTTCGTGCGTTACCACTTTGCATGCACGGTGAGCTGTCATCTTTCCTACTTGCCTTCGTGTGTTCTAATTTACAACGTGAGCTGCCCCATTTCACTTTCGCTTGCTTTCGTGTGCTGATTAATTCACATTTTCTTTCGTGCTGTTATAATATGCATGTTTAAGCTATTTATGAGCTGTCCTTCCATTTTTTCTTTTATTATTTTTCTTTTGCTTGCTTTCGCGTGTAATATTCTTGCCCTCACGTTGTGTTGATACAATTAGTTGTCCCATTCTTGTTTTTTATTTGAAGCAAAGTAAATAGGCTAAAGCCCAAATAAGCAAAAGGGAACAGGTAAATACAAACACGCCCGAAACAAACCCTATTACATAACTAGGGTTACATTACTCTGACACAAACACACAAAATTCTCGAACTTCAGAAGCTTGTTAATGGCAGAAAGACGATTACACTTCTTCAAGCTTCTGCCTTACTCCTTTACTCCGCTCGCTTCGCCTCTTTCCCAATACGATAAGCAATCATTAAAACTTCTTCTCATCCCTTCAATTTCTCCATTATAAACGTTATTTTTTTGAAAATAAGAAGAATTAGCAGATCTGCGATCATCGCGACTTAGATCCGTTAATTCCTTCTCATGCACAATAGCAAAGCTGTTATTTGGCTCGCGGTCTTCCAATTTGAGTTCAGTGCCTTGCTGAAACTGCAAGTTGGAGGTTTTTCGAGTGGTATAAAAAATACGCCATTTGCTTACTGTCCACTTTTCTGCTCCATTCATCAGCTAAATAGGCGAACTTGGTTTGATCTTTAAATTATTTTCTTTGACTTTTGGAGAATAATTCTGATATTTGTCTCGATAAGTAACCATTTTTGCTCTTTATTTAAGCTAGCTTTGTTATGAGTTCAGTAATTTCTTTCTTTCCATATATGGAATACTGCAGTAGTAATCAAGATGTGTGCATAGTCTCTCTCAAGTGATTTAGACTTAAATTTGTTGTTAATATGTAGTATTGCTTGCTTGAGATCCATGTATTCATTGCTCGTAATATCCAGAATAGATTTAATGCGATTTCAAATGTAATAAATATAACTGCACTCAAAAAAATAGATGATTAGCACTTTCATTCTCCAGTTTGCATAAGGAACATAGTGAATTTGTCTTATTACTCCATTTATTTATTCTGTCCCAAGTTGGTGTCTGTTGTTAATAGCAAAATAAGTAGAGAAAGCCATCTTGGTATTATTCGCTTTGTTCCAAATGCAATCAGACAAATCAACATTGGGCTGCTTATTTCTAATAACCTCCCAAGTGTTTTTAAAAGAGAACTTCCCTTTGTTGCTAGCGTTCATTCCCAATAGTCACCGTCAGCAGCATAATCTAAAGGAATTTTGCAGATATCATACTTATGTGGGTTTGTAATAGGATGTAAATGTGGCTGCCACTGATTATCTTTGATGATCATTGCCACAGTTGCATTTGAATCACCACAGATGACTAAATTGTCCCACCCCACTTTATTTATAAAAGATTCGTTTTTAAACCAAGGATCAAACCATAAACTAGTTTCTTCACCAAGTTTAAATTTTCTTTCCACTAATGATTTGCCAATTTCTTTACATTTTAAAATTTATTTCCAAGCATAAGATTGGTTGTTTTTTGGCAATATATTCCAAAAGTTACCATTTTTAAGATATTTACATCTCATCCAGTTGGCCCACAGTAACTCTGCACTAATAAATTTCCAAAATAATTTCAAATGACATGTTGAACTGAGATCATTCATGCTTCTTATGCCAAAACCCCCTTCTTTTTTTGGCCTATAGACCTTATTCCAACTGATTTTATGATATCCTCCCCTCCATAAAAAGTCACCACATCTACTTTTTTTTTAATAGATGCAGCTGGAATATGATATGTTTGTAACCAATACAATATAATAGCATATATGATAGTTTTGATAAGTTCCATTCTGCCTGCAATTGATAATAACTTACATGACCAAGTTTCCATTCTCTCTTGAATTTTTCCAATGAGCATAGAACAATCAGAATCTTTTATCTGATTAACAGATAAAGGCAATCCCAAATATTTAATAGGAAGGCTACCTTCAGCAATATTTAAAGATTCTAAAACTTCCTTTTTATATTTTCTATACTCACTGTAATATGCTTTACTTTTACCTTCATTAAGTTGTAGCCCTGCATACTTATACAAACACTCAAAAATTTGTTTAGTAGTCTCAGCATTTCCTTTATTTTCCTTAATAAAAAGCATAAGATCATCAGCATGAATAAGATGATTAATAGAAGGTTGAACTCTAATTATTGGGGAAATATTAACCTTAATAGCCTCAATTTCCATTAAAATGGAAAAATACTCCATAACCATAGTAAATAGATAAGGTGATAATGGATCTCCATGCTTAATGCCCATATTACTTTTGATGAAACCCTCTGATTTATCTTGAGTAAGTATAGAATAAGTAAGAGTATTAATACATTCAAAGATCAAATCACAAAACTTAATAGGGAAACCCATACATCTCATGATATGATATATGAAATATCTGTTTACTTTATCATAATCTTTTTGCAAGTCTACTTTAATACAAACATTATCACCATTCTTAGTATTAAAATTTCTTACCTAGGGCTGTCAATGGATACCCGAAAAATCTGAAATCCGTCCGCATCCGCATCCGAAAAGCGGATAAATATCTGATATCTAGAAAAACGGATGCGGATGCGGATATGAAGACATCCGCATCCGAAAATTATCCGTTCGGTTTTTGTCAAGATTATAGTTCAAATTATGTGTATTTTAGTGCAGTGAAAGATATTTGTTTATTATTTTATTAAGTTAGTAGTTTATATTATATGCATTTAATGCTTTTTAACTACTCGAAACTATTTATTATCATCATATTTGTTAATTTTTAACACTTTTATAATCAATGAGATTGAAAAATATTCATGTTAAACTAACATTTTCTTTTTATAGTTCTTGATTTATCAGTCGTTAGCGGATAGGATAATTATCCGATATCCGTCTGTATTGGCGGATGCCGATATCCGATATCCGAAAATAATTTCGGATGCGGACGCGGAAGCGGATATGGCACATCCGCATCCGAAAGCATCCGTTGACATGCCCATTCTTACCATTTCATGTGCACATAGAGAATTTTCATAAATAAGTCTACCTGGCACAAAAGCACTTTGATTTTCTGAAATGGCAAAAGGTAAAAACACTTTGATTCTATTACTTAATATAATAGCAATTATTTTGTAAATAAAATTGCAACAAGAGATAGGTCTATAGTCTCCAATACAAGTGGGGTTTTTATTTTTAGGTATGAAAACAATAAAAGTATGATTTAGACTCTTAAGAATTTTACCTTTTCCATAAATTCATTAATAACTCCAAAAACCCGACCCTTGATTTTTTCCTAGTGAATTTTATAAGATTTTGCATTAAACCATCAGGGCTAGGACTTTTATTATTCCAACATTAAAAATGACATATTTAATTTCCTCAATAGTGACAGGAGCAAGTAAAATTTCTGAAGCATTCTTATTCAAAATATTTTTACATATAATTTGAGGAAATTTAGTTCCATTAAATTCAGTAAAATATAAGGCCCCGTTTGGTTTGCTGTTTTGTGTTTTGTGTTTTCGTCTAAACAAAAATGTACATTCCTTATACATTGTTGGAAAACACGCAATTTTGGAAAATGAAATTAACATAGAAAACAGAAAACAAGTTTATTTGATTTTTCGTGTTTTGAGGCATAACAAAAGGACGGAAAACAATTCGTCCCCTCCATTTCCCGTCGATCGTCGTAATGACTAAGAATTGTAAAAGGATTTCCCTCATTTTCTTGTATTTTGTATTGTATGTTGAAAACACAAAACGCAAAACTAAAAACGAAACCAAACAGACCCTAACTTTTCATAAAAATCAACAGTATCTTTTGCAACTTTATCGTAGGCATTAGATAGATTTCCATCATTGTCAATAACATTGCCTATATTATTAATATGTTTTCTACTGCTCATTTTAGCATGAATTTTTTTTGTACAATCATCACCTAAAGTAAGCCAATCTACCTTTGCCTTTTGTTTAGCATTAAAAGTATTTATATACAATTATGTAGAAAGATTTCTCTAATTAATAAAAATATTAATAATATTTACATCTTCTGGATTTTTATCAACAAGATCTTGTAACATTTCCCTTCCTTTCTCAACAAATCCACCTTGTTTTATTCTGATTATTAGTTTTATTCCAGTTTTTAAGTTTATTTTTAGCATATTTTAAAAACATACTAAACTGGAACTAACTAGTACCATTACATGAAAAATTAAAGCATTCTTCCGCAAGAGCTTTATAATCTTCATCAAAACCCAATCATTTTTAAATCTAAAAGGAGTAGCTTTTTTTTCCAAAATCCATATTTTGAAAAAGTTTGATAAGTAAAGGAGAATGATCACTAGTATTTTGTTCAAGTGTGCTACAAACAAAATTAGGAAAAATGTCAGAAAAATCTTTGTTAATCGAAATCCTATCCAATTTACAATGAATATTTTTTTCTGAACCAGATTTCCAAGTGAATTTATTTCCACTTATATAAGGTTCTAATAGACCGGTCTCAAGTAAAAAATTATTTAGCCTATCTAATTTGCTTTGAGGAATTTTATTACCACCATATTTTTCAGAGGTATGCAAAATTGTATTAAAATCACCCATAATTACCCAGGAAAAATTATAAATTAGATTCAAAGCCTTTAACCTACACCACGTACCTTTTCTCTCACTTTCAAAATTACTGCCATAAATACTAGTGATTTGTATTGAAAATCCCTCAAGTTTTAAACTGACAGTCTATGTATTGTTTATCTTTATTAATATTCATATTTGTCCAAACTTTGGAATCCCAAATAATTAAAATTCTACCTTTACAACCACAATCATTATTATTAATTGATTTCCAATTACTAGACAATCTTAAAAAAACTTTTCAAAATTCTCATCATTCAATTTATTTTTAATAAGGGCAACAATAGAGGGCTTATAAACTCCTAACATATATAATATATCAGTTTGTTTAGCAGGGGAACTCATTCCTATCGCATTCCAAGCAAGTATAGACATTATATAATATATATAATAAAATGGAAGGAAGGTTTTAGATTGTACCTGACACAGTGCCCTTACCTCTTCTTTTGTTTTCTACACTTTTAGCTTTAAGTCTAGTAGTCATTTCATCCCATTCTGGATTAATTGAAATGTACTTCTGTTTGAAAGCTTTTTTCTCTTTTTTACGCTTATTCTTACCAACTGCCTTTACCTTTGGGATGTGCAGCTCTGAGATATCAAATTGATCTGCTATATCCACCATCTCTGATTCAGTTCTTATAGCATTCCCTGTTTCTGGAACTCGAATCGGTGATATATCAAACTGCCCAGTAATGCGAGGCAAGGCCAAGTCATTTTATTCCCTATCCTCAGCTTCTACAGCATTCTCCGGTGGAAGAACCTTTTCTATGATCATATTCGGACCCTGAACATTGCACTGCAGAGGGGCATTATTTATAATTGTACCATTATTATCTATAATTAAACATGAGTTTGAAACATGAGGGGTTTCAGACTCAAAGACCATTGTATTATATTGCCCCTCCTCTGAAATACTCTGAATGTTTTCTTTTGATTTGTTTTCTTAATATGAATTCAAAAGATGAACTTCCTCAGCAAGGATATGATCTTCTTGGTCAGTGAGCTTCATTAGATTTTTTTCTTGATGAACTTCCTCGGCAAGGTTCTGATCTTCTTGGTCAGTGAGCTTCGCTAGATTTTTTTTCTTGATCGGAAATGATGCTTTCTGGGTTGACTCGATCACTTTCTCCAAATAAGATTAAATGTTTAAGTGACTCTTCAGCACTTTTGGGACCTTTAGGCTGCCTATCAGAGTCACTTTCTTGAATGTTTTCTTAATTACAAATTTTGGGAATCCATGCTTGTTTTGGATTGCATTGATCCCTAGTGTGTTTGAAACACTTTCATACATTGAACTTCGGTGGAACCCATTGGTATTCTACTTTTTGAACAATATTTTCACCATTGTACAATGTAAGATTAATCTCTTCAGGAAGTTCATCATTTGCAGACACTTCAACAAGAAGGCGAGCATAATTCAATCTTGTCTTCATAGTTGTGGCTGCATCCATTTTAATGGGTTTCCCAATGATACTAGCCATAACACTAAATGCCTCACGGTCCCAAAGCTTCAAATTAACACTGGATAATCGCACCCAAATCGGCTTTGTTGTTAATAAATTTCTGTCCATTTTTAAAGTTTCAAACCATCTTCTCATTATGATGAGTTTGCCATTGTAGAAAAATGGACCATTTTTTAAAACTGAGTTGCAATCTTGAGATTCTTTGAATTTCACGAGGAAGAAACCATTTTCCCTTGAATATATTTCGAATTCACCTACAGGTTTCCAAACTCGTTGAATGTAAGATTTGAAATACTAGTATGGTTTAGTACCAACCACATAAACAAGAACCGAATTACTCCAACATTCAGTTGTTCGTTTATAAACTGCTTCTTTTACCAGACCAAACTTCTTGTTATTAATCTTGATTGGTGCTATATTCTCAAGATTTCACTCATCCTCCATTGGTTCTTGAGGCTGCTCTGCTACTATATCTGCCCATGTTTTATGGCCTTGCTCCTTGTTCAGTGATAAGGCTACCAACTTCCTTTGTTGTGTCAGTGGATTACCCTTATACTCTGTGGGATGGTGGTTTTTTGACCATCTTTACCCTTCAGATTGCCTTTACTGGGAGCCGGTGGCAACTCCTGACCTTTCTTGGCCTCTCTCCTCCTTTGCAGCCTAGATTGGACAATTTGGAACCCATCACTATCAATGACGACTCCTCCTGATGGCTTTCTGAAGTGAGATATTTCAGGTGGTCTGACTTGAGAACTTGATTGGGAGAATTTTGAGATATTTTAGTGAGGATTTTGGTTTTCCCCCATACATGCTATCCCACTTTTGTTTAATAAATTTTTCATGCATTTGTGAGTTATTTTATTCATCCTTCATAAGCCATTCATGTTATTGTATTCGTCCTTCATGGGTATAGTTCAATAAGGTTACAATGTTAAAAAATTCCTAAGCTATCGTGGGCTTTTAAGCCTTCGTATGTTTTAGTTTATTTCAAGCTTTTGTGAGTTGCGTAGTGATGTCACCATTCATGTGTTAACATGTGCTATCTCCAGCTAGCTTTGGTATATTATATTTTACTTGGTTAACAAGGATCCAATGGTACTCTTGTAATTAAATTGAAAATTGATTTATTGCTCCCTTAAGTAACTTCTTTTTACCAACCTCATTTGGTATCAACTTCTTATTGGCTGATTCTCTCTCTTTTCAGTTTCTTTTCAAAATTTATTAACCACCTTACATAATTAATTAATAAATTATTTCTTAATTAATTAGTGCTTTCCTTCATGAAATGATTCATATAAAATAGATAATTAATGGGAAAATCCCAAAAATTCACCAAAAATCTCTATTATCATATTTTACCTCATATGAAAATTTCAAGTCAAAAATTTTATTTTGTTGTTTTTAATAATTAATTAATCTGCATTAACTCTTTTTTCCACCTTGGAACTTCATAAAATATTCATATTAATTCCAAAAATTATGAAATTAAAAAATTATCTCTATTTCATCACTATGTATATAATATCAAATTTTCGTGTCATTTGGATGTGATTTAGCCATGTTTTACACTAAAATATGAACTAATTCATCTTAATTAAATTTTAAATCAAAATTAAAATAATGTTCAAACATCCAAACACATCAAACATCATTCAAACATTCATTTACAGCAAAATATGAATTTAAACATGCTAGGGAGGATTTTAGAGAATGATTTTACTCACCCAGCTTAAGAAAACCTATTTTGATCTTCTTTCCTTCTTCTTAAATTTGAAAGCTTGATCTTTCCTAGCCTGAAATGCTCATCTTCTTCTTTTGGTTTATGGCTGACCTTGTTTGGAGTTCTTTAGGAGTTTGTTTTGTGTATGAAATGAAATGAAAATGAAGTGGGATGGAAAGTGGGGATGTGGCTTAGGAATATGGGCTAGTGGTTTTGGGCTTTAGTAATTTACTCCCCTTAACCAAATCCTTCCCATTAAAATTTATATTATTTTCTTTCATTAATCAAGGCCAACCAAAATTGTTCTAATTACCCTTATTCATCCAATTAACTTCTTAATGCTTTCACACTTAATTAATCAAACTTCATTCAGGAAATTCTTGCAATTAAATCACTTTAATAATTAAATTAATGATATCTTCATATTATTAATTTAATTTAATTTAATATTCCATATTATGGAACCTACAAAATAGGGGATATTACAGTCTCCCCTCCTTATAAAAAAATTTTCCTTGAAATTTCGATAAGGAAAACAAATTTTACACTAACACCTTGAAAGTGCATAGTCATCATCATATATGTACACACAAGTACAAAAGATTACACTGGTAACCAACTAATGTAAACCATCAAACATCAATCAAAATGTATCGGTGCAACTACTAATACGCAATTACACTATATGTGAATATACTAGTACCATACTAGTCCATATAATAGAAAAACAAGGCACTGCTATCTACATGAATGTCTTAAATAACTCAGAATAGATATTCCTAATCTTATCCTCTACCTTCCAGGTACAGTCTTCCTTATCGTCACCCCACAGGACGTGAACAAGTTTAAAAACTTTATTCCTCAGATCCTTCGTATCACGACCCACTATTCCTTTCAATCGTCTCAGTTACGCCAAATCTAGCTCTACAAATAAATTCTCTATCGCCCTCGGTTCCATTACCGAACTTGGGTCGTGCACACATTTCCTTAAATGTGATATATAAAGCACATTATGCACACTCACCAAACTTCTCAGCAACTCGACTCTATACGCTAGTTTACCGAAACCCTAAGTCATTGGAAATGGTCCTACGTATCTAGGTGCCAACTAGAGCTCTTTTTCTTTGCTTATCGGCATGACTCTTCTTCCTCGATTGTACTACCTTCATTCTGATGTGAATTAACTCTACCTACTCAATAACATCCCTTACCAAATCAGGCCCCAACATAAACCTGTTTCCTATGTCCACCCAACAAACCGGCAACTTACACGGTCTACCATTCAGTGCCTCAAACGGTGTCATCCCGATACTTGTCTGGTAACTATTATTGTAGGCTAATTAAGCCATATGCAAATGATCTTTCCAAGATCCTCCAAAATCCAAAACACATGCCCATAGAAAATCCTCGAGTACACGGTTAACCCTCTCGGTGTAACC
This sequence comes from Allium fistulosum, assembly GCA_030737815.1. Lineage (NCBI taxonomy): Eukaryota > Viridiplantae > Streptophyta > Magnoliopsida > Asparagales > Amaryllidaceae > Allium > Allium fistulosum. The sequence goes on along the minus strand of CM060902.1, from coordinate 1,034,299,765 downwards.
ATCAATCTGTGGATGGTAAGCCATGCTCAGTTCAACTCTGTACCCAATGCACTCTGCAAACTTCTCCAGAACTCAATGATAAACAATAGGTCTCTATCACTAGCGATACTGCTTGGTATCCCATGAAATCTCACTACATTCTTCATATATAGCTTCACTAAGCTATTTGTCGTCCTTGTCGACATCACGAGGATAAAGTGGGCACTCTTAGTCAATCTACCGACTACCACCCAAATGTTATCATTTCCTATCATCGACCTAGGCAGTTTGTCAATAAAATCCATAAATATAGAATATCACTTCCAAGTCGACACTTCCAAAGGTTGAAGTAAACTGCTTGATTTTTGGTGCTCAGCCTTCACTAGTCGACAGGTGAGACACCTCTTCATACATTCTCCTATATCTCTTTTCATCCCTTTCAGAAAAGACATCTCTCTTCATGTCACGATGCATCTTCGTGCCTCCGGGATGAATAGTAAAATTTGACTGACGACTTTCTTATAAGGCTTCCTTTCGAAGGTCTCATATATCAGGAACACAAAGTCTTCCTTTCTTCCTAAGCCATCCCTTCAAGTCTATCTTAAATCCTTTTAAGTCCTTAATAACCACACCCATCTCCAATCGCCAAATCCTTTCGGCAATCAATGGATTTTCTATTTGCCTTGCAGCTATTCTTTCTACAAGTGCTTGACGTACTTCTAGACTATCTAACATGCCCAGATCTCTACCAATCCAGTATTCTGTCTAGAATGCACTTCGCAAGTGCCTAACATCTCTAACATCTTCCATTTTTCAATCATGGCCAACACTGCATTTTGATGCTTCATACTCAAAGCATCAGCAACCTTATTCCCTTTTCCTAGCATATATTCTATAGCGAAATCATATGCCGCCAATAACTCCAACCATCTCTGCTGTATTTTGAGAGAATAGATACTCAAGGAATTTGTGGTCCATATACATCTCGAACTGCACTCCTAACAAGCAATGTCTCCAAATCTTTAATGCAAACCCCACCGCTACCCACTTCAAGTCATAAGTCGGATATCTAAATTCATGTGGCCTCAACTGCCTTGACACAAAAGCTATCATTCATCCCTTTCGCATCAACACTACTCCCAATCTTGTTCCACAAGCATCAGTATACACTACCAACTCCTGATTCCCTTCATCCACGATCAAGACAGAAGCGTTTCTAGGCAACTTTTTCTACTCCTGAAATGACCCTTCACTTCTATCAGTCCACACAACTTCTCATTGTTTCAACTCCTTGGGCGGCATACTGCTAGGTGATCTACTAGTAGGTTACACCTCCGGCATTAAATCTACCTATATTTCGATTTTCCTTCTCGGTGGTTGTCCCATTATAGGTTCACAAACATATGCAAATTCTTTGACTACTCGCACTCTACTGATCTCATCCTCTTGATCATCCATAGCACATCAAGTCTGATTTCTCTCATTACGTCCAAGGCTACCATAATTCTCCCTCCAACTCTAGGATTCTGTAAGTGATAATCCTATCCACATAATAGATCTTAGCATCATTTCACACCAACTAATCCATACCCAAAATTACCCCATACTCTACGAAGTCAAATGCATATGGGCCGCAAATAAACAAATGTCCATAGAAGTCAAATTCAAGATCAGGGCACCTTAATCCGAGAGTGGTATACCCACTAATCAGAATAACCACATGTAGAAATAGGTCATTTTTGTTCCTAATCTATTAACCCAGTCCTTCATTATGAAAGAGTGAAAAGCACTAGTATCCAACAATACCGTAACTGAAATATCATAAATCAAACTCGTACCTCCAAGCACAATGCCCTTTCCTTTTTCTTCAACCGTTGGCACAAACGAAGGTCCTTCCAAAGGCTAAACCTTTGGCCGGTTTGATTTGGGATAATTTTTCTTCTTGTGCTAGGGTTTATCACAGATGAAACACTTAACCTCCACCGTCCCCACTAGTTCCAAACACTTATTAGCATAGTTCCCTTTTTCCTACAGCTATAATAAGTCACATCAAGGACCTCATTATGCTCACTTCCACTTTTATTTAAATAGCAAGCCTCCTACTTTGTCTTCAAAATCTTTGTTCGTCCTTCAAAAGGTTCCTATCTAGACCATAAACTCAGCCGTACTTGTGAGTTTATGGAACATAATAAAAACACAGGTTGGACAATAAGTTTGGTATGAGTAAAACCTTTACCCTAAGCATCGATGGTGAGACCACGCCGCTAAAGCAGAACGAGTTTCCCCTTCACTTTATCATCATTAATATACATACATACATATATATATATATATGTATATCTATATGTGTGTGTGTGTATGTATATGTATATCATTGAAAGCAACCATGTGCATGTATTCAGCCAATAAGTGTACCATACACTTATTACCCAATTATGATCCATGTCATATATGTACCAATTCAAGTTAAGTATACCTAAATATGAACCAAGTCATATAATCATTCATCATTCATCCATTATCCAATCTCTTGTTTTAGGCTTTCTTTATTAAGTTATCAGTAACATATTTTAGTGATCGCCTCTCTAGGCCATCCTATCACTAATTTAATCTTTTGCTCGAACAACATTACTGGTCAAAATGTCGACTCATTTTCCTATGGGAGCCACCCTGATTAGAGCCACCTTGACTCTCCCAAGAGGTTGACTATAAGCACTCTGAATACGATCTAGTAAGCATCCCCACTAGGCGTCAATAGCCCCTCTTAGTCCCTGAATTGCTATCGTCCATATTGCCAATTAATTTATATGCATGCTTAAGCTATTTGTGAGTTGTACTTTCACTTTTTTCCTTTTATTATTTTTATTTTGCTAGATTTCATGTGTAATGTCCTTGCCCTCGTGTTGTGCTAAGACAAATTAGCTGTCCCGTTCTGATTTATTTTGCTTTCGTGAGTTGACGCAATTACATGTTGTCCCACTTATGTTTAATAATTTTTTCATGCTTTTCTGAGTTATTTTACAGCCTTCGTGAACCATTCATGCTATTCCATTCAGCCTTGGTGTGTCGTTTTTTACTTGGTCAACAAGGGTCCAATGTCATTCTTGTAATTAAATTAAAAACTGATTTATTGCTCCCTTAAGTAACTTCTTTTTACCAACCACATTTGTTGTCAACTTCTTATTGGTCGATTCCTTTTCTTTCAGTTTCATTTTAGAGTTTGTTAACTATCTTAACAAATTAATTAATTAATTTTTCTTTAATTAACTAGTGCTTTCCTTCATGAAATAATTCATACAAAATAGATAATTAATGGAAAAAAAATCCAAAAAATTCACCAAAAATCTCTTTTATCATATTATACCTCATATGAAAATTTCAGGTAAACATAGTTAATTTTGTTATTTTTAATAATTATTTAACTCGAAATTAGCGCTTTTTTCCAATTTAGGAAATTCATAAAATATTCATATTAACTCCAAAAATTATTGTTACCACCAATTCTCACTTCAACCCTATCGAAATCAAGGAGAGTGGAAGAGAAGAATTTACAAAAGATAATAGCATCAACAAAGCCTTTGGAAGGAGTCGAAGGGATGCTACAGCAAAGATTAAGTGTGCTATAAGCTTTCGAAGGGGACGAAAGGGGATGAAGGAACCCTTTCGAAATAGATGCTTTCGCTTGCACGAAGACGTTTCGAATAAGTTGAGGAATACCTTTCGAAGGTAGCAAATTACAAGACACTCACATGCGTGCCAAACCTTTCGAAGCTGAAGGTTTCGCCTTCATTCACATTCCATAGAAAGATGTTTTGTTAGAGAAACCACTTCGAAAGCATTACTTCGAACCGGTCAAAACGTTTCACAACTAAGAAAGAAAAGCTTGCTAAAGTTCAATATGGAAATCTCCTATACCAGAAGAAGGGGTTCCGCATCAATCAGCAAGTATGTCTTCGAAAGTTACCTTCCGCTTTGAAACCCTCAGCATTTCAACACCTTCGAAACCCCAAAGATCTACTTATTAACAGAGTCGAAAGCTCATGCCTCTTCTTACTTGCAGCAACATAGCAACACAAGGTGGAGAAGCATACCTACCCCTTTCGATGAAGTCGAAAGCACTTAAGTCCATTTGAAAGCAACGCGGAAGGATACCTTAATGTGAACTACAACGAAAGGTCTCTAGGGCCAACTTTCAACCAAGTTGAAAGGACTGATTCGGAAGGTGCTAAACCCGCACCTATAAATAAGACCCTAAAGGTCTGGTTTTGGAGATCTGAATTGTTTTAATCCATTCTTGTATTTTCTTAAAGTTGTAAATCCTAATTTTCAAATTAGATTGGGAATTTGATCAATTTGTACTACTTGAGCTTAATCAAAGCAAGATTATGGAATTTTAGTATTCAGCTGATTTAATATTTCTATTAGATTTGGTTCATAATATTCTTATGTCAACTTGATCGAAGGGTCACTACTAGAGTAAGTCGAAACTCTTCGCTCAACCAATATCCCTAGAGCTTTAGCTCCTATCCTCAATTTGTCGAAAGGTCAGCTTCCGAAGAAGACGTAACCTATCCGTTTAATCCACATCCTTAACTCATTAGAACCAACCTTAGGGTCATCCCAACTGATTCAAAAGGGAGGTTTCGAAAGGATACTAAACTTACATAACTAGTTTTAAAGGCATAATAAACAGGAAAGTAGGTGTTTCGACTGAGTCAAAAGGTCATATATGAAGGAGTTTTGACTTAGCCAGCTAAAAAGGTATAATAAGCAAAATCAGGTGTTTCGACCGTGTCAAAAGATGGAACGAGAAGAAGTGTTAACGGCAATGACCTATTCGAAAGGTGGTTTTAAGGGAACTATCCCTACCTAATCGAAAAAGAAGGTCTCGAAGGAGTCATCTTCACTATAAATTCTACTTTGGGTGGTGACAAGTTTTTTTGTTAATATTTTTGGCGCTAGAAGGAGGGCTTGAACCTCCGACCTTGTTGAACTTACAACTCCATTTTCCTCTAACACAATTCTCTTCCAAGTTTACCTACTTTAGACTTTACATCATCATGTTTAGAAAAATCAAAAGGTTCGATCAAGGATCCTCAGAGCCACATCCAATTGGATTCTCCCATAGAATAGTTAATGGTTCTAAACAACATGAAGAACAAATGTTGAGATTGGAAGCTTTAAGGATCATAAAGGAAAAGAAAGCTGAATCTTATATTCAAGATAAATGGAGTTTAAACCTTTTTCACATTGGACCCACACCTATCTTTGCCTTAAGAGGAACAAGCAATGAAAGTGATAACTTATTAGACCAAATAAGGAAAACAATTCAACTCTGCACCAAAGGCACAATCTTTGAAGAAGGAATGATGGCCGATTACAACACCTTTGCACATAAATGGCATCAAGCAATAAGTGGGGCGTTGCCTACATATGAACTTCAAAGGGTTTTGAAAAGAAAACTGGCCATTAAGGGTGAAGCTTCAGGACCAAGTAATAAAAGATCTAGAAACCATCCTCAAAAGACAAACTTCAAGTCAAGACTCCCTAGGGAATGCAATTTGACAACATCAATCGAGAATGTTTATTTGCTAACCAAGGAAGAGCTCAACTATTGGCCATCACAGAAGAAAAAACCTAAATATGAAAGGAAACAGGGAGGATCGTATTGTCGCTACCACATGATGAATGGACATGATATAAATCAGTGTAGGGCACTAGAAGGAATGGTGATTAGTTTCTTAAGACAAGGCAAAATCAATGAATTTGTAAGGAGATCCTAATTGGATTCGATAAAGAACCACTTTACAAAGAAAAATCTACACAGTTGGGAGTAGAATTCTCCTTACACTTGAACATTACCTTAAACGGTCAAAGCCTTTGTCTGTGCCGAGTTGACTAGGTCAAAGCGCCTCCTGGAGGGAGGTTAGAGTAAGCCTTTATTTGTGCCATGATATGGCCAGGTTAAAGCATCGACAAGCCTTTGACCACGCCACGTTATGACCAGGTCAAGGCACCTCCTGGTGGTAGATGGAGTAAGCCTTCGGTCCCGCCATGCTATGGCCTGGCCATGGCAATGAACAAGCTCTTGATCGCGCCACGCTATGGCTAGGTCAAGGCGCCTCTTGGAGGGAGACCGAAGAAAGCCTTTGGTCCCACCACGCTATGGTTGGCCAAGGCACCGAACAAGCCTTCATTCCCGCCTATAAGGCCTAGCTGGAGCGCCTCTTGGAGGGAGGTCGAGTAACTCCTTGGGTACTGCTTGTGGATAAGCTAACCAAGCACACCAAAAAACAATGGACTAAGACATCCAAGCCCAAGAAGCGGCATTTCAAATAATGGACTGATACATCCAAGCCCGAGAAGCAGCATATCAAACAACAGACTGAGATGTCCGAGCCCGAGAAGCGTTATATCAAACAACGGACTAAGACGTCCGAACCCGAAAAGCGGCATGTCGAACAATAGACTAAGACGTCCGAGCCCGGGAAGTGGCAAATCAAATGATGACAATATACAGGGCCTAAAGGGTAACACATGTCAAGAGAGCCAAAAACCAAGGAAGTGGTACATAACAGAAAACTTAAATAAGAATCTACATCCTACGACTAATTATCAAAGAAGAATTTTTGAACTTCACTTATTAATAACTGAATCTGGGGTTCGGGTCGTTCATCATTAAATTCGGGACTTCACTTATTAATACCCGAGTCAGGGTTTTGGGTCTTTACTAATAATCTATGGTCTTCATCATACCCGAATCTGGGTTTCAGGGCTATTGCTGGACTTTACTAATTAATGCCTGAATCTGGGCTCTAAGTTTCCATTATGAAGGTTATTATTATGGATTTCTGGTTATCATCCATTAATAACCGAACCTGGGTTTCGGATCTTTTGACTTTTAAATTTCATTTCTTAATGCCCGAATCTGGGTTCCATAACAAATGATATCAAGATTCTATGAATTCCTAATCTTCAATTAAGCTCGAGATCTACTTTACTAATGCCCAAATCAGGGTCATCGGACTTTTACTACAAACTTTCGTACAATGATTTCCAGACTTCTATTATAGGATTATTATTGACTTTCATTAGCTATCTCTGGAAGATGAATTTCTAAACATCTATAATTGAATCCTGAATTGAATCTCTGATTCTCTATCATTGGATTTCTGGTATTCTATCAATATAGTTGAAGTTGAATTCTTGGCTCTCTCTTATTACCAAAGATGGATTTCAAGATATTCAACCGTATTCAATTGTAGAATTACTTTTCACTTATTATCATATTTTTACATAACGATCCATTACTCTGCTAAAAATAAACTTCTATATAGATTTCAAGTTAACGATAGAGAATGTTGTTACTTCATTCTTTTCAGGGAAATAAGATCAGAAAGGAAGACTGAATGAGCTAGCAAATATAAAAACCATAGTCCAAGTTATCAGAAAGCAGATGCAGAAACAACATTATAAGAAAATACTACAAACCAAGTGATATTTACATAATTTACATAATTATTTACAAGTGTACAACACAAGAATATGTTTTACAAGTCTTGAGCAGTCTTATTTAGATTTTTAGCAGTTAGAGGATGGACAATATGTTGAATTGTTATACAAAGAATCTCTTTGAGCTTCTTTTCTTTTTTCCTTACTTCATCAGCATCATCGATAGAATTAATGTGAGCCATTAAAGCACGATTGAAAGCTTTACTAGCAAGTATATATTCAAGTTTCTGAATCCTAGCCGCATACTCATTTATGCGCTGTGAGTACCTCACTTTCTATTGGTCATCAAAATATCTCATCATTTCGAATTTGACCTTTCTGCACCATTCTCCTACTACACTCTCGTCTAAGCCATGTGGAGGGTTAGTTGTAGCTGAAATTTTTGAATACCTAAAGACGACGACCTTGTCGATTTCACAGCAGACAAGGCAATCGGTGAAATGGGCAAATTGATATTTTGAATGTTGTCCCCCATGATAAACTTCAGGGATTTACACTGGACTTGACTGTCTTTAAATTTTATCTCTTAATCACTTATCTGTTGAAGGAATTCAATCAAGGGGTTTGATTTAACTTGAAGCTTTAATTGAGATATTGTTTCGTCTTTGTTCTTGATGTCCGCTTTGAGACTTGTAATCTGATTGTTAAGGTCTCTAACAATCATCTTTTGAAGCAGAAATTTCCTATGCCATTCTAACGCTTCAGTGTTGGCTTGAAGGCCAGCAGACAAAAGATCGTTAAGGAGCTTCCTCTTTTTAATATCTGCTAACAACCTATATCTGATACTAATAAAACGAGATGTTGAATCTAATTAGAGTGGCGTGGTAGAAAACTGTAACTCCTATTTAAACAAACAAAAAGAAAATAAAGTAAGACTCAAATAACCAATCTCTTTTATTATAACAATAAAGGATTACAACTTAGGTAGAAATGAAACAAAAAGTACAATTTCATTGGACACTTGTTTTACACTTAAAGTTGAGAAACGACAATTTTGACTTTATTCAAGGAATTAGCCGAAAGAGTAACCTTTGAATCAAAAGGGGCATTAAATCCTTCTAGGGGTAATAACTGGAGGATATTTGCTATAATCCCATTCCCCGGCAGGAGACTATCACGACCACGTATTAATCTGGTATGATATGTTCGAATTTCCTTAAGAAGTTTTTCTTTATCTTCGCTAAGAAAATCGAAATGAAGGCAAGGATGTTCCATGTGAAGTCTCTACAAGTATCTAAGAAAGCAGTATCTAGCTAATTTTGAAGATTTCAAAAGCGAAGCCTTTTCTGGATAATCTCTTCTTAGTCTAACAGTTTGCTTAAATAATCTTTAGAAAAAGAGTTTCCTGAGAGACATTAATTATTTGATAATGTAATAAAATGCAATTAAGTATAAAAGGATGCTAGAATGGGAAATTTATAATTCAATATTATTAGAAAATTATAAATGTTCATCCAGTTCATACAAAATTGACTTTTTGAATAACTCTGAAACAAATCTGTCCTTATTATATTTAAGTTTTTCAGGAGGCAACTCATGAGGAATCGATTTGACTCATGGTACATTCCAGCAAGCCCCTGGGTGTGGATCTGATCCAAATTCATCCAAATATCTTCTGTGTAAACGCCTAAGTAGACCCCTACTAAAGTCAGCTAAGTATGAAAAATCTACACTCGGATGTCTGCAATAAGCTTTGTATAGGAAGACTACAAGGATGTTCCTCTCGTCGACCAACATTCAAAAGAGGGTAATTAATTCCCGATTTTCTTCCAAAAGTCTATCATATCAAAGGCGTGCCTTCTTCGGTCGGGGGGCAGCTTCTTGATCTTTGAAAGTTGCTAACACTGCTGCACTCTTATTAAGCCTATGATATTTGTCAGAGATGATATTGTGTTATTTTAACAGCTTATCTAACTTTCTATACAAGCTACTTATTTCTGTTTGTTTTCTTTCAAGCTTTGATTTATAAAGTTGGATGGATTTCCTCCTTATCTAAAATAAAAGATGTCAACTATTACTATCTTGGAAATGAAAGCCATTTAGCCAAGGAATCCCATACCATAGAAACGAGGACTGAAGTTAGACGGACCTGCCTTTTCTCTCTTTGTTCTTCAATATTAATGTCATCAGTCCCTTCTTGAAGGTCAGAAGGCTCGGGAAGTTTAGGAGGGCTTGCTTCGTGAGTACTCGGATTGGGGTTGACTTTTTTGAAGCCCCATTGATGTCATCACCATCTTTTTCATGAACATTGGCGTGACCACCTCCATTGCAACCTGAACCATGGCCTCTATCTTCATGATCATCATCATTGTTATCATCATCATCGTCAACATTGCTGCCTTCTTCGATAGCGGCTTCATCTTCATCACCTTCTTCATCAGAATCAGAATCTACTTCGATAGAAAGGACTTCAAAAGATAAAATTATGGAAGCATCAATCTCCCCTCTCTCAAGGACTTCAACTCCCTGCTCCATTTCTATGACTTTGTCCATAAATCTATTTACAAAAGCCAGGTTGAGTGAAGGATAGCTTAAATTTGGGCATTTCTCAATGTTGTCAGCGTAGGCAAGCATAAGGGCATCCTCATAAGAGCTTACAATGATGTTGTCAAAGGAAGTACTCAGAAATTGTGACATCCTTTGCTTATCAGAGATAGTGTTGACAACCAACTTTAAGGAACTTTTCTTTTCTCCAGTTTCCTCCTGAGAGAGGATTGTTTGGACACCATTCAAGCTTTTCCATCTTTAGACTCTTTCAGAGCCAAATTTTCATCAGTTAGAAGTTGTTTTTCTTTTCTCTCTTTAGAAATAATAGACTTTGCTTGAGCGAGAGACGCTCCCAATCTTTCTTATTCCTTCATAGCATTATTTCTGTCAGCAGACTAGGAAATGGTTTGGCTATTCAAGGTTGAGATTTCGTCTTCAAGCTCGGATGTCTCTGTAGAAGATTTTGACGCGTTTTCTTGAAAAGAAAGCTAGCTTTTGGAAATTTGAAGGAAAAGTATGACATAAGTCAGCATTCAGAAGGAAATAATAATAATAAGGTTAAATAATCTGAAATGTACCAGAAGTTGTTGCTCTATTAGAGATCAACACTGACCAACTCGGTCAGGAACAAAAGAAGGAGGGTGAATAGAAGTAAAGGATGAAGATTTCAAGATAGATTGAACTATTTTTTCAAAATTACTTGAAGGCACTAGTGACGTGGATCTAGAAGGGTTCAACTCCAAAGAGGGAGTTGAAGTTCCCAAATATTTTTACATCTGCTCAATAACATAAGGAGAGCAGGAAACGACGATGTGAGATAGGGGATCGTCCTTTGAGGGAGTTGTTTTGGATCGATCGAGAGAAGCTTCAACAATAGGACTCCCTAAAGTTTTTCCCATATCGGTAGTCTCACCCTCTTCTTGTGGTGGAGAATCTGGAACTTCAACAATCTTATCCTTCTTGAGAGATGAACCCGCTACAGCCACCTTGCCCAATTTTCTTTTAGCAATCATCTTCGACCTAGCGATGGCCTGAGTCAAGGATGATGCACCAAGCGTGGAAGTTGAGAGAACTGGATCAGTTATGATTGATTCAACCTGAGAACCAGTTGTTGAATTCAAGAGAAAAATAATAATTTTTTTAATTACAAGTCAGTGAAGAAATATAAGAAGTAACACAATAATAAACGACAAGTGCTATGCTTAAGCTTACCAGGGTGATCTGGGCAAATTGGAGACATAGGAGAGAAGTTTTTAGGATCACCAAGAGACAAGAAGCGTTTGCTTCGAGAAGTATGTTGAACAAGTAGGGGTGGACCAAGGACTCTCTGACTCGCGAGGAGAAGAGATGTTTCCGAAGATTTGATGGAGTCAATAGTGTGAGCCTATTTCCGTACTTGAAGCAGCAATCAACAGCTTGACAGTTTTCTTATCTTCATCATTGAGATCTTTAGCAGAAGGACCTGACAAAGAAGCTTAGATTAGCAAAAGAAAGTAACTGAATAAAGATAAAGACTATGATCAACTCACGAGGAGAAGAAAAGACTCCATTGATATTTGGAAAGCATTTCACAAAGAAGAATTGCATTTTCCAATCTTTAAATTTGTTTACCCCCTTCGAAATTAGTTTTTTGGGGGACTTCGTTCTGAAAATTTGGTTGTTCAAATTGGTGAATTTGACTAGGCAAACCAAGTAGTTGATAACTTCGGCATTTAACGAAGGAATGCCCAACTCCAGAGCCATAAGTTACAAAGAAGAAGGTATATATATGTATTAGGAGATAACTGGATAAGTGCAATGCCCAGGTGGGTCAAGAACTTGGACAAGAAATCTGGGAAAGGCAGGAAGCCACAATGCCAAATATGAATGCAGTGTAGGCGAAATATCCTTCGGGAGGATTTTGAATGGTATCGCTGTCACTTGGGGGAATGGCTTCTACCCCATTGATGCCAAAGTCATTTAGAATGGCGTCAACCTCATCCTGGGAAGATATTAGAGAATGTTTTGAAACGACTTCAACCTTCTTTGGAAAAATTCTACCACCGGTACTGTATCTTTTTCAGGTTTCTAAGAGCCCTTTTTCATACCCATGATCCTGTAAGGTGAAATCATTTCAGTAAAAAGTTATAATTTGTTCCATTACTTAACATTTTTCAAGGATGTCGAAAATCAATTACAACAATTCAAATATCAACCAAAATTTGTGATTTCATATCCTTGAAAGAATGTCGGTGTCAATTTAAAAAATGAAATTCGTTGAGCTTCAATAGTGTCGAAGGGTAAATGGAATGGGAACACCTATAAACACCCTTCGACTATGTCGAAAGCCAAAGGAAGATTTTACTATTAAAAGGAATATTTAAAGCCTACACAACCAGTTCTAATATAAATATACACTAACAACATTCCACAAACATGACAAATAAACCTTTCGACAATGTCGAAACCCATGATTTTGTTTTACTCAAAGAATATGAATGTTGTCGAAACCCTACATACCAATTAAGTCAAAAGACTTGGGTTTAAGTAAAATCAATATAAATGAAAGAGATTTAGGACGCTTCGATAGTGTTTGTATAAAATGATGATCAAATCTCAGTTAAATACAATGGGTTTCGAGTAAGTCGAAAAGGGGTGTATGGTTTCAAAAGCATACCAAACCAAACTTGATTTGATATAGTAGGTTTCGATCAAGTCGAAAGGTTTGATTCGATTTTCAACTTAAACAAAATATGTTTTCTTCAATCTAATTCATGGTGAGAAGGTTGAATTGCTAACTCTCAACATCTTTTAAAGTAAATTAAAATTAGACATGAATCAAATGGTAGATTAAATTTATTTTTATATACATTAGGTTTCGAATCCTTTAAAATGGAAGTTGGATTTTTGAAAGTATGTATTATGTGACACATTAAGGCGACTTCCCCGAAAGGTATCAGAAGAGTGTCAAAACATATTCTTGCTTTCGAAGAAGTATGCTACTTATCGATTACATCAACTCTTTCGAAGGGGTTCACTTAAAGGTGAACACATGAACTCCTTTCGACCCCTTCAAAAGAGGTCAAAATAGAAAATAAAATTGGCTACCTCAATCCCCTTTCAAAAGGGTTGAAAAGTCATATTAAACTTAGCCTTCTCTTTGAAACCATTGGAACAGTGTCTTCTTCCCCAATTCAATTTTAACCTGATATTTCAAAATATTAACAATTCAATTGATTCGAGTGTGAATTTACACCCAACAACGATAAAAACCCCAAATTTAAGTTTCAAAAAAAATTTGAATTAAGCACAATAAAGTTTGAGCATGGGTTCATATGCAGTAATAACGAACAGTCCCCAGATCTTATTAAATTTGAATTCTAACTCAAAATTAACATCATAAATCTAATCCAAGAATAATTTCATACGAAAGAAAACTCAAATCGTCTTATTGAACTCAAAATAGAAATAATGGTTCAGACCTTAAAACTTTAAAATTGAAATCAAATGTAATAAGTTAATTTTGGGGGATAAAATAACATGCACATACCTTAGATCCAAAATTTTGTTAAATAAAAATAAGGATTTAAAAGGAGGTTGTAATTCTTAATTTTTGCTGTGAGCTTATAAAAAGGAGAAGGAGAAAGCACGATTTATAAAAGCAGCAAGTGCAAAGAAAGCTGCCCGATCAAATTTAAAAGAACGGTCAAGATTTATCTGGAATTTCAAAAGGCAAGAAACTTTGTGGGTTTGAAATGGTTGACTTAGAAAGTCAACAACATCCCTTCGCAAGGGTGGGTAAGTGTTACCACCAATTCTCACTTCAACCTTGTCGAAACCAAGGAGAGTAGAAGAGAATAATTTACAAAAGATGATAAGATCAATAAAGCCTTTCGAAGGAGTCGAAGGGATGCTACAGCAAAGATTAAGTGTGCTATAAAATTTCGAAGGGGTCGAAAGGGGATGAAGAAATCCTTTCGAAATAGATGCTTCCGCTTGCATGAAGATGTTTCGAATAAGTTGAGGAACACCTTTCGAAGGCATCAAATTACAAGATACTCACATGCGCGCCAAACCTTTCAAAACTGAAGGTTTCGCCTTCATTTAAAAATCCACAGAAAGATGTTTTGTTAGAGCAACCCCTTCGAAAGCATTACTAAGTCTTTTAAACTGGTCGAAACCTTTCACAACTAAGAAAGAAAAGATTGCCAAAATTCAATATGGCAAACTCCTATACTAGAAAAAGGGGTTCTGCATTAATCAACAAGTATGTCTTCGAAAGTCACCTTCCGCTTTAAAACCCTCATCATTTCAACACCTTCGAAATCCCAAAGATCTACCTATTTACAGAGTCAAAAGCTCATGCCTCTTCTTACTTGCAACAACATAGCAACATAAGGTGGTGAAGCATACCTACCCCTTTCAATGAGGTCGAAAGCACTCAAGTCCATTTGAAAGCAACGCAGAAGGATGCCTTAATGTGAACTGCAATGAAAGGTCTCCAGGGCCGCCTTTCGACTAAGTCGAAAGGACAGATTCGAAAGGTGCCAACCCGCACCTATAAATAAGACCTTAGTGGTCTGGTTTTCGGGATCCAAATTGTTTCACTCCATTCTTGTATTTTCTTAAAGTTGTAAACCCTAATTTTCAAATTAGATTGGGAATTTGATCAATTTGTACTACTTGAGTTTAATCAAAGCAAGATTATGGAATTTTTGGGTATTCGGCTGATTTAATATTTCTATTAGATTCAGTTCGTAATCTTCTTATGTCAACTTGATCGAAGGGTCACTATTAGAGTAAGTCGAAACCCTTAGCTCAACCAATATCCCTAGAGCTTTAACTCCTATCCTCAAGTTGTCGAAAGGTCAGCTTCCGAAGAAGACGGAACCTATCTGTTTAATCCACATCCTTAACTCATTAGAACCAACCTTAGGGTCATCCCAACTGATTCAAAAGGAAGGTTTCGAAAGGATACTAAACTTACTTAACTAGTTCGAAAGGCATAATAAATAGGAAGGAAGGTATTTCGACTGAGTCAGAAGGTCATATAAGAAGGAGTTTTGACTTAGCCAACTAAAAAGGTATAATAAGCAAAATCAGGTTTTTCGACCGTGTCAAAAGATGGAACAAGAAGAAGTGTTAACGGTATTGAACTATTCGAAAGGATGTTTTAAGGGACTAATAAGGCTCTAACTATCCCTACCTAATCAAAAAAGAAGGTCTCGAAGGAGTCATCTGCACTATAAATTCTACTTTGGGGTGTGGACAAGTTTTCTTGTTGATAATTATGAAATTAAAAGCTCATCTCTATTTCATCATTCAGAATTTAATATCAAAATTTTGTGTCATTTGGATGTGATTTATCCATGTTTTACCCTAAAAAATGAACCAATTAGCATTAATTAAATTTCTTTTAGCAAGGCTAGTCGACTTAAAGTGGGCTGTGACACTTTTTTTAAGTCACATTTAGAATAGATACTCGGCACATGCACTAGAACAGATACAAATAGAATACAAAAGAATAGGAGTTAGGCAGAAATACCTGAACTGCTATAGCAAAGAAGAGACCATGCATCCTCCTTAGAGGAGGAGCCACTGTCTCCATCGTCTGACACAAGACCAATGACATGAATAAAATCAGCAAATAATGCTACCAAGTTAGGAACATAGTCCATAGAATCACTAGAGTACGGATGTTTTTGAAACTAGGTTTCATCACTCAAAACGTGTCTATTTTCATCACCATCCTCTCCAAGAGAAGAAAGAACAAGTATGTCCCCCTTAATAACCTACGATCCTCACCATCTCCACCAACAAACATATGATAACTATCATACTTCGGAGGATATTTAATTTTAGATTTTCCATGTACCCAAGCACGCTTATAAGAATTCCACATAATCTCACTATCGATCGGAGGAACCACTACAGGTTCAATCACAGTGCAAGCATCAATAATAGTATCAGAGGGCCCAGAAATTGGACCAAGTGGTGAAGAACCAGTGCTTGGAGGATCAGGGACCGAAGGTTTAGGAATCCATTTCCTAACCGGAGGACGATGTAAAGGGGTCTTCATAGGAATTGGCTTGGGGGAATCTTCTTTCACATGCTTACAAGAATCAACAATGTGACCCAAGGAGTGACAAAAGGTACAAATATCATATTTACAACTGTATCTAACATCAATAAAAACTTTCCTCCACTCAGCAATATGAACCCTAAGCCTAGAAGGCAATGGCTTTGGGATGATCTCGATCAAAGCCTTAGCATATACTAACTTCTTTCTAGCAACAGTATTTGTGTCAAAGAATTTTAACCCAACAAGGCTAGCTAACCAATTAAGCCCTAACAATGATTGCAATAATGATTGGATATGAGTGAAATGAGCCTAGACATGAATAGATAATACCTTATTTCTAGCACTATCAATCGTTGAACTCCACGTTGTGATAATAAAAGGCATCCTAGCTATGATAGACGGTTCCGCTTCGAGAACATGAAGCTTTTCATCGGCTCTGGAGAATTTGAGATAATACATATCATCAACAATATGAACTCGAAGACCACCTCTAAGTTTCCAAACATGACAACAATGTTCTCTAACATCACAGTAATTCGGGTTGGAATCAAGCAAGAAACCGACCAGGTAATCGGGCCAATAATCAATGCCATCTTGAGTCACCTCAGCCAGAGGTATCATTGCACAGTTTATTTGAACATTCTCAAGAGTTCTAGGAATGTAAACTCCCGCATTTCTAGGCAATAAAGCAAAATAATGAAGATCAATTATTAATAACAGCGAGGGGAGCAACCTGATTTGCGATAAGAGGATCCAACATAGGTACCTGGTTAGGAAAAGCATGAGACAAAGGCTGAGGAGCAGTTCCAAGATTTGTAGGTAGAGAATGGAATATTGCAGTAGGATCCTCATGTGCATTATCACAAACACCATGTGTATGAGCATTAATTGTTGAGTTATCATCCATATCCAACATATTCACACCATCAGCAACTACACTCAATCTAAGATCGTCAATACAAGCTCCATTATTTTTCCAGATTTCTGTGTTATTCTGAGCAGCTGCATCGAGCATTTGTGATATTGGCAAAGCAGACATTGACTCTACCTCAGATGACAACCCACCTAAAACTGGAGCAACTATAGATACATAGCTACCAAGTGATGTATCCAAAGCACTAAAAGCATTAAAAACACCCAAAAGGACTGATTTACCAGGAATAGGTTTAAGACTGGCAGAACGAGATGGATTCGAGCCCAGAGGAGGGAAGTCACTCGCGGAAAGAGGAAAGAAAATGCTCGACACTGAAGGAAAAGAATGCAATTTGTTGAATTTTCGGCCAGATCTAGTCAATGATTCCTCGAGAGGAAGGCGGGGCGACTTGGGAAGAAAGTAAGGCATAAAGGGTGGAGAGAGGGGACGTGAAGGAAAGTAGGTTAGAGGAAGGTGGAATGGAGAGGGGCAAACGCGAGGTAACAACGGGAAGAATCGCTAGTAACAGAAAGTGTCGCCATTAGTATATGTTTTGATTAACTGTAATTAAATTTTAAACCATAATTAAAATAATATTCATACATCCAAACACATTAAACATCATTCAAACATTCATTTACAACAAATTATGAATTTAAACAAGCTAGTGAGGGTTTTAGAGAAAGATTTTACTCACCTAACTTAAAAAACTTGCTTTAATCTTCTTTCGTTCTTCTAAAATTTGAAAGCTTGATGTCTTCTAACTTGAAATCCTCTTCTTCTTCTTTAGGTTTATGGCCAGCCTTGCTTAGAGTTCTTTAGGAGTTTGTTTTATGTATGAAATGAAATGAAAATGAAGTGTGATAGAAAGAGGGGATATGGCTTATGGATATGGCTAGTGGTTTTGGGCCTTAGTGATTTACTTCCCTTGACCAAATCCTTCCCATTAAAATGTAAATTATTTTCTTTCATTAATTAGGGCCAACCAAAATTGTTCTAATTACCCTTGGTCAATCCAAATAACTTTTTAATGTGTCCCATGCATAATTATTCAAACTTCCCTTTGGCAATTCTCGCAATTAAATCACTTTGATAATTTAATTAATAATATCTCATTATTATTAGTTCAATTTAATATAATTTAATTTAAATTGATTTTCCATATTATGAAGCCTCCAAAATATGGGGTGTTACAGCTAGTATATAAATATATTAGATATATTCAAGATAAATATTAAATAAATTAAATTAATATGATTAATTAAATAAATAAAATACTTTAAAATATAATACGATTTTAATTAAATAAATAGATTGGACTTAATGTCGGTTAATAGATTACATAAGCCTATTAAGATCCAAATATGAAAATCTTTATAAAATTTATCTATTTCGCTTGCTGCCAAAATAGGTCAGACCCACCAATAGTACTAAAGCTTGTATGGTCTATGCAATCTAATTAGTTGGCATATTGGGTCAACTAATAAATTTTTATATTTGATGTGTGTCTATGATTGTAGTGCCTAGGCTTAGGGTTGGATAAAAGTATTCTCCCCTCCTTGGCGTTTGTTTAGCATAATGGGTGAGTAGGTCCAAAAGGTTGGCCAAAATGTATGGCCCAAATTTAACTTGGGCCCCGGACTGATTTTCAAATTAAGATTTAAAATATTTAAATATTTTTAAGTTTAAATGTTAGGTTTAAAATATAAAAGGAAATTCTATAAATGCTACAAAATAAATTTAAAATCTTTGAAAAGTTATCTGAGAAATTATTTTAATATTTCTAGAAATTTTATAAATAAATAATTAATATGATTGATTAAATAATTAAACAATTAAAGGTTAATATATATATATATATATCTATGTGTGTGTGTACATGTATATGTAACTATAATGGTTTTTGAAAATTTATCTTAAAATAGTTTCAGGTAAATTAAATTAAATTTTCAAAATTTATTAAATTATTTAATTATAATGTTTAACTAAGTGTATAATTTATTTAATAAATAATTATTTAAATGTTAATTAATTAATGTATAATATATATTTTTATATATAAATAAAGGTTATAGTTTAATCATGTAAATTGTTTTAATTTTCTCAAATTTGTTTTGAGAAATTAAACTAAATAAATTTTTGAATTTTTTTAAATATTTAACTAAAATGTTTAATTGAATAATTAATTAATTAGTCAATTAATTAACGTGTGTGTGTGTATAATATATACATACATACATACATACATGCATACATATATACATAAAGGTTGTAGTTAAACATTCTTCTTATATAGTTTTTGATTTGATGAATAAAGTAAAATTTCTAAAGTTTTAAATAAAATATAATTTGATTAATTAATTAAATTAAATATTAAAATTAATTAAATATGATTTAATTAATAAGATTCATATAAGTATTTTTTCAGTTAATTAAATTATAACAGTTATAAATAAGTTCAATTTATATAATTATACATATAATTAAACTGTAAGTGGAACTGAAATAAACCTAAAATAGATTTTTGAAACAAATGCATATGTACAGTACATATACCATGACTTTAGATGTGTCCAACACTTGAATCACATGGAAAAGATTTTGGTGCATTTTTTAATAATGGTTTCTTTTTGAATGGTCCGGCCATTT
This sequence comes from Allium fistulosum, assembly GCA_030737815.1. NCBI lineage: Eukaryota > Viridiplantae > Streptophyta > Magnoliopsida > Asparagales > Amaryllidaceae > Allium > Allium fistulosum. The sequence continues at coordinate 1,034,280,164 of CM060902.1, read as the reverse complement.
AGAAAGGAAAGTGAACGTGTGAGAGTGGATGTAATATATGCACAGTTAGGATGAAGAGAGTAATGGTAACCTTTGCTTCATGAAGAGTCATTGGAAATGAGAATTGCATAAAATACTAGTAGATACATAATATGGAATGAGAGATGTTATTTCTATTACAAATGTATTTTCATATATAAAATTGTTTTCGATGATAGTTATTGCATTGAGTTTAAGGTACTTTATCTAAAACTTTCAATTATAAACTAGATGCAATGGATGGAATAAAATCCTTTATTAAGTGGTTAAGTGAAGCTTCATATTTCGTGAGCTACTCACCACACGGAATACAGTAAATAGCGACGGAAGCTTACGACGACCACCTACGGCAATTTCCGATGGCTACGGACGGCTGACGAACTCCGTGGCATTTTCATAGATAAAATATAGTGGCCATCGAAAGCCGTCGAAAACCAACGTGAACTAGCCGCCGGCGGGCGTCGAAAGCCATCAGAAATTATCGTGTATACAGGCTCCAGACCGAGAGCCATCTTCATTATTCCCTCTCCCCCAAAATCAACCAAATCCCTAACCCACCACCACCTCCCCGTCGTCAGCCAGCCTCCGCGCCTCCTCGGTCATCTCCAACTTCATCATTCTCAGCTCTCGACAAGCCTAGGCCCTTCATCAATCTCCAATCGGGTTTTATTCCTAACCCTAATTAATTTTGATATGTTAAAGTAGGGTTAATTTGTTGTTATAGTTGTATAATACCCTATTGATTGTTTGTTATACCCTATTGAATGCTAATTAGGTTGTTATTATATTGTTTCTCATTTAAATGTTGAGAAAAAAAATTTTGTTTGGGTATATGTGCGTTAATTGGTGTATATGTGTTGATTAATTAGTGCATATGCGCATTAGGGCTAGTTTGGATTAATTAGAGTCGATGCTTAGGATTTAGTGTATGCGTTTTTAAGATGAAGAAAACGACGATTTAATGTATGTGTTTCTTTGAATGTAAATAAATTATTGTAAAAATTGTTGTATAATACACTTTACTTTTTATAAATCCCTTAGAGAATTTTTGGCCCCATCTGACAAGTATTATATATGATCGTTGTATGGATGTTCGTTTTTATCACAAAACGGACATTTATATTCATCCGAAACAATATTTGTTGGATTTGTCCTTGTATTAGACAAGTTACAAACACAATAGTGTAATTATATTTCGCAAATCATTTCATTTTAAACAGTTCATAAAATTTCGACAATACTTTCTTTCTGTTCCCTCTGTACATGCATATGTGTACGATACAAGGAACAAAGGGGAAGTGCTGCCGAAATTATGTTGAATCATTTAAAATGAAATGATTTACAAAATATAATTACTACTGTGTTTGTAGTGGGAAGTAGGATGACCAACCATCAAAGTGTAAAACAATAACCTAAAAATTGTAGATTATATTTATATAATAATTTGTGTAAATTTGTTTGAAACTAAAATTAAATAGAATAATATTACATATTTGCGAATATTTAAATGTATGATTTAATTGAAAAATAAAATGTCAACTCGTAAATGATTAATATGTTTTTATGTTTTAAAGTAGGAAAAATGAACAATTATTTTATCGATCGGAGTTGGATATACCAATATAGAAGAGAAATTGGAGGCTTAATAAGTGAACATTTTCAAAATGGTGTATACGTCTTTATTGAATTCGTTTTAAGTAATAATGGGAATGACGAAGAAACTCGTTGTCCATGTAGTAGGTGCAAATTATTGAAGCATTTGATACCGGATATGGTAATAGTTCATTTATGCTAATATGGTTTCGTGCCAAATTATTTCATGTGGGATCGGCATGGAGAACTTATAGCACCTAATATTGTACATTCGGGAGAGGAGGTGGATACTGAAATTGTTCTAACGAATCTCCTAGAAGATATGGTTGAAGATGTAGCATGTTCAATGTTTCCAACTGTTGAAGTTGATTATAACGATGTTAATGTCGAAGAAGAACTAAGTATTGGAGCAAAAAAATTATGATTTATTGGATGCTGCTAAGTAACCCCTTTGGGATGGTTGCACAAGCGGTACTCAACTATCAATAACTGCAGAATATATTGCGATGAAATCAAAATACAACTTCATAGAAGCCGGGTTTAGAGCTATAGTACAAGCTGCAAAACGGCATGTGTCACTTGATAATTTAATGTGCAAAAATCATTAGAACTGAAAAATCTTATGTCTGCTTTTGGTTTGCCGTATCAAAAAATAGATACATGTTTAAATGGTTGCATGTTGTTTTGGAAAGAAGACATCAATCTTAGGAATTGTAAAATATGTAATCAGGAAAGATACAAACCAAGAAAAAAGAAGGGAAAGGAAGTTTCGTACAAGCGTATGCATTACTTACGCATCACTCCTAGGCTTCAAAGGTTATATGCATCTTGTGTAACCGTGCATCATATGAGATGACACTATGTGAGAACACAGGAAGAAGGTACATTAACACACCCAGCTGATGGAGAAGCATGGAAGCATTTTGATAAGGCATACCCCACTTTCGCAGCGGAGAGCCGTAAGGTTAGACTTGGTTTATGTACGGATGGATTTTCACCGTTCTCTCAATTTGGTTCAAAATATTCAACTTGGCCTATAATCGTTACACCTTACAATTTACCTCCGTAGATGTGTATGAAAACTCCGTATATGTTTTCCATTATTGTCATCCCTGGCCCTGATGATCCGACACAAGAAATCGACGTATATTTACAACCATTGATTGTAGAGTTGAAAACATTATCATATGAAGGTGTTGAAACATACGACATTTCAAAAAAAAAAAGAATTTTTGTATGTTCGCTTCTCTGCTGTGGACTATAAGCGATTTTCCTGCGTATGCAATGCTTTCTGGTTGGAGACGGCTGGTCTTCTAGCTTGTTCTTATTGCATGGAAGAAAAACAAGCATTTTCTTTACCGCATGGGAGGAAAATTTTGTGGTTTGACCGTCATCGGTGTTTTCTCCATAATAATCATCCTTTCAGAAAAGATAAAAAAAACTTTACAAGTAATAGACTTGAGACCTTGCGGCCACCAACGATTTGGTCAAGCGAAGATACTTATGACCTTGTAAAGGATTATCCAAAGATACATGAAACTGGCAAACAAATTGAAATTCAAGGTAAATCGATGATTCATAATTGGTGCAAATAAAGTATATTTTGGGAGTTTCCTTATTGGAAAAATCTTCTAATTCCTCATAGTATCGATGTGATGCACAACGAGAAAAATGTGTTCAATAATGTATTTAATATAGTTCTGAATGTTAAAGGAAAGGCTAAAGACAGTTTGAAATCAAGACGTGATATAGAGGAAATATGTAATCGTCCTGAGCTTCATATGAATCCAAATGACACAAAAAACCCAAAGCATGCTATGAGCTAGACAGTAACCAAGTTAAAGTATTGTTAAAGTAGGTGGAAGGATTAAGATTTCCTGATGGGATTTCCTCTAATCTGCGTAGATGTGTCGATTATAAGAACGGTAAACTGAGTAGGATGAAAAGTCATGATTGTCATGTAATGATAAAACATTTGTTACTCGTCGCTTTCAAAGAACTGTTGCCTACAAAAGTCTGGACGGTCGTAACATAACTTAGTTTGTTTTATAAGGAGCTTTGTTCAACTGCGTTAAAACTCGATCATCTACGTAAACTTGAGGAAGAAATTCCTATACTGCTCTATAAACTGGAGAAAATATTTCCTCCGGGTTTCTTTAATGTAATGGAGCATTTACCTATTCATCTTCCGTTTGAAGCACGTCTTCGAGGTCCTGTGCAATATAGATGGATGTATCCGTTTGAAAGGTATTAATATTGAGTATGTTAAATTTTAGTTTAACTACATGTAATAAATTTTAATTATAATTATTCTTAACAAGTACTTAAATCATCTAAAGAAAATAGTGAGACAAAAAGCACGAGTTGAAGGTTCGATATGCAAATCATATATCAAAGAAGAAGCTTCGTTCTTTTTCTCTTATTATTTCAGTGACCATGTGAACTTATCTTTTGAAAGTGCTACGCAAAATGATGAGGGCATTGAACAAGATTCTTCTGAATCAGTGCTATCTATTTTTAGACAACAGGGATGCCCTGCTGGAAAATGTGTGGAAGTATGGTTAGACGACAGAGATTACCATGTAGCCAATACATATGTTCTTCTTAACTGTGCAGAAGTTGCACCATTTGTTAGGTATTATTAAATAACACATCTAAAATTATTTACTTGAATAATACATGTCTGTATTCATTATAATGCAATATATTATCTATATATGCAGTATTTATGAATCACAGCATCCAAGCGGCGATATAAGCAAAAAATTTGCTACTTGGTTTTCGAACCACATATATGATTTAGTAAATTGTATGGTCGGCGAAGGGTTGAAACATCTTGCGATGGGACCAAAAAGTAAAGTCAAGACATATCCAATATTCTTTGTTAATGGATACAAATTCAACACCAAAGAATATGGGGCTGAAAAATTAACCAACAATACCGGTGTATATGTTAAAGGTAGTGATGATCCAAATGATCACATAAATGATTTTTACGGCGTGTTAACTCAGGTTTTGCAATTAACATATTTCACCAGACCCGCGGAAGGAGTTTATTTGTTTAGATGCAACCGGTTCAGTAATGTTTCAGGTTCTGGAATCAACGTGCACCAAAAATATAATATTATTGAAATAAAGCTTAGATCACGTTATCAATTGTACGATCCGTTTATACTAGCAAAAAAAGCCTCCTTATCCATCTCTAAAAAGAAATAAAGCAGATTGGTCGGCATTTTTTAAAACGAAGGCAAGATTTACGTTTAATGGAACGAATATTCCAGACGAACAAGCGTACCAAGCAAATATCGAGGAAAATGGAGAAATTACAATAACAAATGATCAAACCGACTTTGGACCTCTAAATGATGAATCAAATGTGTTAGTAGAAGCATCTGAGACCACAGAGGAAAACAATATAGAGTACGAGACCGAGTCTGAATCAGAAAACGACGAGGACTGATTTAATAGTATACATGTTGAAAAAGGGTAATTTATGGGAGTATTGATGTTACATTTTTTTTGTATGTTATATGCGATTATTGATGTTAAATCTTGATATGTTTACTCATAATTGAATGATATGTTCTGCCATAATAAAATAATATGTATATGATGGGTATTACAGATGACTTTCTTTAGGCGGCAGAGTTCTTCGCAGTTCGGTTCCCCCTCTTCGTCTTAGAGAGGGATCGTTCGCAACGGAGGTGATGGCAGCAACCCATCACAAGAGGCGCTGCGTACGGTGATTAGATTGCTACCGAGAGCAGATGGCTCCTAAGTATTAAATTTACTTTAGCATTATAAATATTTTGTATGATATATTAGTCATGATTTGTCTGTATCATATTTAATGCAGAGGTTTTGAGCTTGAGCCTTCAAATATAGTGCTCAGCATTTCTAGGCAGGCATACATGAGTCGTATGACTGCGGGCCGGCCGAAGTGGATTCGGATCCTAAAGCATGTCTGGGAGAGCATCTGGCAGGACTTCTTGGTAAGTGTAAAATTATATATCATTATATATTCACTTTACAATTTGCTGACTAAGTATAAATGTATAACTTATATTTTTACAACATATATACAGGGTGCGGTAGACCTACAAGAGGAGGATGTTGCTCTTTGCCAATGCCACGGGAACTCCAAACTTGCAAAGAATTACCGGGATACGATGTCTACCATCAGAAAATCCGAGAAGAAGACAAATTCTATGGGCGCCAGTGTATGGGATGCTTGGGTCGCATAGTGGGGTAGCGATGAATTCAGGGTAAGTCTATCAGTTGTCACCTTAATTTGTTCAATAGAGAATACATAATTTATACTTGTAAAATATAATCTTAATTTTTAATTTGCTGATGGAGTTGGACAGGAACTCGACGAACAGGCAGAAAAATCCAGTCACATACCATGTTGGCTAGAAATCATTTCATCATTATCGCGAGGACCTGGTAAATTGATTAATTGCAATTACGTACATTTATTACATTTTTTGTATAAATTTGTATAAACAACAATAATAAACACCAATTATTGCAGGAAAGAGTGTATGGGGCTCATGTCTCGTATATGGACGTATTTGCGCATACTCATGCCGTCAGGTAGACCAACGATGAGGGATCAGTGACGTATGTCTAGCATGAGGATGATAAAGCATACGCCACACATGTAAGTATATTTTAAGTTATAAGTTATCAGTAATGATCATTTTAATTAATTAGTTATAAAATATTATAATAATGTCATGTAATATTTACTTGTATTTAATTTTGCGTTGTAGGAAAGATTTATGCAAGCACGTGCGCATATGCTTGAGCATTCGGGACGGGAGCAGTTGACCACTGATGAGGAGGATGCTATCTTTGACTCCGTTATGGACCCGACACAGAGAAATAGGCGCTATGGCTATGGCAATCAATCGATAAATTATAAAAATTAACTAAGTTGTAAAAATTGCTTAATGTCTATAAAAGTTACGCAATAACTTAAACATATTTCGACTTGTTTTGTAGGCTCGGGCCTCACATAAGGCCTATCAAAAGGCTCAGGACAATGCTGAGTTTAATGAGCTTTGACAGCAGATTGCACAGCTGCAGAAGCAGGACCACCTCCGAGCAGGGAAAATGGAGCTACTGAACCAACGTTTGGCCGAGTATATGGAGCGTCATGGAGCATTCCCTTCATCTAGTGGTTCCGGAGCCGATGACGAGCCATGAAGTACGTTTTGCAGTTTTTATTTTTAAAACTTGTGTATATATACAATGAGAGACGGTGAGGTTGATTTGTGGACATTTGGTGCTTGATATTGATTTGTGGGGTTTGATGTTGGATGTATATATTGTACGTTGATGTTGGATTTAGATATTGCAGTTGGATGATGGTGAATGGTTTGGTTTGTATTGATTGGAAAGTTTAAGTTTGAGATGGTAATGTTTGAGATGGTACTATTTGAGTTTTATATTATTATTGATATTGATATTGATTTTAGCTTATATAGCTGATATATATTGATTTTGATGTGTTGTGATATATATTAATATTGATGTGCTGCTGAAGAAAAAAAAATTACCCAGATTTCCGACGGCTGCCGAAGGTTTCGGACGACTTATAGGTCGAAATATTCCGACGACTTCCAACGGTTTTCTAGCATGTTTTTAAGCCATGTGGACGTCAGCACCGTCGGGAAAAAACGTCGGAACTGCTGTCGAAAAAGCCGTCGGAGACCATCACAAAGATGTCGTCATTTCTGTCAAAAATGGACGAAAGTCGTGCTCTATATACCGACGCCATTTCCAACAGCTTCCGACGGCTAGGAGCCGTCGGAAATAACCGTATTCCTTGTAGTGACTATTGTAATAGTGGAAATAGTGGGACCATACCATATGACACTCATCAGTGGAACATAAAGTTACAAAAAATGAATTTCATGTGTGTACCAAACATTATTTATGAAATAATAGCTATTTTTCAGTATTAACTGAAAATGGATATATTTCGATTTTAATATGAATATTATGAATATTCATTAAAAAATAAATATATTAAAACAATGGAATTTGTTTTCATAATAAAAGTGATGCATTAATTATAGTAAATACAAAAGTATCTAAAATATATACAATTATTTTAGAATTATGATCTAAGTCATATAGTTGAGAAATAATTCTGTAATCATATGATTGTGAATCATATGGTATTGTTGAATTGTATCTCAAACAATAAAGGGTAAAGCACCCATTTAGTGGAAGTGACAAAAGATTTAATGAACTTCTTTGATTGATATATGCAGATATATACAGTCTAAGGTCTAATTATACCACAATGGATCCACTTAATTCACTAAATCCACTGACGAATTATCATAGACACAAATATCTATGTTTGATAAACAAATAGTATGTCTATGATAAGTTCATATAATATAAAACGAAAGTAGAAAACATAGCATGCAAAAGAAATAAACAATTCGATTTGATTGAATAAGTGAGTATACCGAAAAAAGAATACCAAATGTACCTAAAACGAATAAGATTCAATCTCAAAGTTGTTGTTTTGTATCATACACAATAATGTAAAGAGTAATCGGACTTTGTTGGGCAAAGTTACGGATGATAATGAGTGATGCTGAGTTAAATTCTTTTTATAAGGATATATGTACATAAGAGTGAGTACATATGTTAAATTTTATTTCACTAAAGCAATATTTACGAAACCATATAAGATACGAGTTGATAAGAAACCCTATCTTAAATAGCTTAATATGTGCGGTTGAGTAACTGAAGTTAGGAACATAAATTTTGTAAACTCAAAACTAATTTGGTTTTATTGAAATGTGAAGACATTTCATGAAATGTATTTTGAATGCTTATTCGTGTCACATTAAGAAACATTTGTTGTTTCAAGAAATAAAAGATTACATAAGTCGAGAGGTTGCATGTAAGATTCGCTCATGAGGGATCATATATGGACTACCTCAAAAGAGTATGAGACCGACCAACAATAGAACAAGTGTCATTATAGTGGACTTGGATATGATACAAAGACTTTAATATGGAAATTCATCACATAAGATGAAACAAAGTTAACTAAGCCGAAAATGGACACAACTCATTAGAATGTCTAATAAAAATTATCATACATTAAAAGAGAAACTATGAGTTTCTTATCAATGCCAAGAAAAAGAATTGTTAGTAGTAATAATTTGCTCAGTCATTAATAAGCCATGAAGAGTATAGACTCTACCATATGGCACGATGCTTTAAATCTGAAATAGGTTCCAATTACATTATCAAAATACAATTTTGATAGCTATACCCAAAGGAATATGATCCATCGACCACAGGCGTGTCTTAGAAAGGAAGACCGATGTAATTGGAATACTATAAGCAACATTGATAAGAATAACCTCATAAATACCAATTGTTGAAATTAGTGTGATAGATTCATCAGTCAATGTGCTTGAGTAATTGGATTCTATTCCCAGATTATCATCCAATATGACTTTAAGTTTTGGTACATCTACGTTGAAACATAAATTGTGAATAATTATACAGAATAGATTGTTTGCATATAATAACCAAGATTTCACCAAATTTGGTGGGAGCGATAACTGGGTTTGTAAGTATTGAGTAGGATGTAAGAATTGGTACGTCGGTATCGTTCAACAAGCATCAAAATTAAGCATATATTGATAGAGAAATCTAATATTTGATTTTCAGTCAAAATGCATAGGAAGTGTGTGTCCATAAGAATGAATTTTAAAAGGTACTAAAATGTTTCTAATTCTATAAGTAAACAACATACTATTGATTGTTTATGAGGTACCCGTATTAAAACAAGTTTTAGTTTGGTTGTCTAACCCTCGATATTCGATTTGAAAATATCATATTTTATGATTAGTATAAAAGGATGTTGGGATTATCCCTAACAATATACGAAGACACCATATTAAAATGTTTAATGTAGAGCACAGGAGACGAATTCTTTATGTATCGGCAATAGGAATTATGATATATGCTATGTTGTCCGCAATATTGCAATTCTCTCATGTAATTGGTGCATTGAGTGGGTATCAAATCTAAATTAAGATCACTGCATGGTAGTTAAGATTATTATCGAGTATTTAAGAAATAACATAGAATTGTTTATGAAATAATGAACTCCTTAAAAAGGAGTAATCAAACTTAAACTTTATATGTGTTATTGAATACAATATGTTAATCCTAAATTCATGTTCAACCTTAGGTGGGGAGCTTTAAGTTGGAAATGTTCCAAATGAGAGGTTTTTACTAATTCAACCAAAAGACTAAGTACATCACCTTAAATAGCACTACAATAGAAGTAGTATATATAAATCCATAAATTTAAACCTAAGTTAGCGGTGATTCCAAATGTTTAGAGCCCATAACAATATTTATGAAAACAATGTCGCGATATAAACATACTTCGAAAGTTCCATATGATAATGGCAGTTTATCGATGATGAAGAGGTGTTGATTTGTAGAGTATATATTAAAACTACATAACAGATCTGTTCACGATCAGACTAGCTCAATCAGTTCTAAGTAAATTGATCGAAGGAATGACATTAAGAATCCATAATTGCCCCAAGTGGGAGATTGAGAGAATTGAGGGTATGCCCTAGGGAGAATTATGTAATTTGTTACATATATTTAACTATGTAATCAATCTTTTTCATAATAAAAGTGTTTGTTTTATTGTGATATAAATAATTAAGTAATTAGTTTAATGTATATTTATAAGAACATTATTAAATTAAATGTTATGTGATTTAAATTTCAAATGGTTGCAATCATGAGTAGATAATCACAATATAAAATAACATTTTGTTCTAAATATCCCTGGTCAAGATGTTTCCAAAAAGGATATGGATACATGTGTTGAGACCAGAGTACATAACATTCTCTAAATGTTAAGCAATGTATTACTCATAGCTGCTGGAGGCACCAAGTGTTATGTACTTATGCTTATTGGATAACTGTAAAACGACCAGACTAAGAGTTTCTTATTGGTTGATAATAACTAGGTCAAATAGGAAATCTCAATGTAACGATGTTACAAGGTTCTCTCAACTTGAGAATACCGGGGAACTTCTATGTGATACTCCAATTTGATTACAGTTAAATCATGCATATGGACCATCAAGAAACTATAGTTGGGTTCAAGTAAAAGCGTAGGAACTGAGGCACTATTAAACAGAGAATTTGTTTCCTCGGTTGTATAAGGTCAGTAATACAGTCAACTGTAGTCAACTCAAAGTCAAAATCTCTAGCCATAGTAGAAGGGTTAATAATATTGTTTTCTTATTGAACCAAGGACTCTGTTTATGGACTGATCAAGTAGAATGTGGTTAATATTGGAGTTTTAACCAATACAAGACTCCATATATCCTAAAGTGATATAGTTTTGATAAAGAGAACGTATGTAAATTAGTGTCGCTATTGGTACCGCTTAAGGTAATGTTAAATATGATTTTACCTAAAAGATCTATTAGCAACGAGTTTGCATATAACAATAGTTATTAGTCTAGCATTAGTATGGCACTATTTGAAGCATTGTATAGCAAGCCATGCATCATTCCTTCATATTGGTGGGAAGCAAGCAAAAAACTGATACCAGGGCCAGAAATGATTCGGAAATGACAGAAAATTGAGATCATTCAAAAATGGATGAAAGCCGGCCAAGACAAACTAAAAAGCTACTCTAATAAGAGAAGGTGAGATTTAGAGTTCTTTGTTGGCCATTATGTGTTTGTTGAGATCCCTCCTTTGAAGAATGGAATTCGATTCGGTAGAAAGCGAAAGTTGGCATCGCGATTTGTAGTTCTTTTTTGATACTTCATAGGATTGAGAACCTAGCTTATAGAGTAGACTTAACTTGGAGGATGGTAGGTGTGCACAATGTGTTCTACATTTCTCATTTATGGAGTTTGTGCATGAATCAGTTGTAGTAATGAGACCGGATCAACTAGATGAATCGATATTATACTAGTAGCTTCAAGACCTCGTAATCTATTTGTATAGTTAGATGCAATACGAAGCAGCTTAGGAGGAAGAAGGTAATGTTGGTATGGTTCAATGGGGTGAAAGTAAGAGCGATAACTCATGAGATCGAGGAGAGCACGAGGATTGCTTATCTGAAGCTCTTTATTTTGTTAGAATTTTTGTTTATCGCATTTACTTTTACTTTCGATATCATGTAGAGTAGTTTAATACCTTCTATTTTATGGTATACATAATTTGTATTTGCTTGCTTGTGTGTGCCTGTTTGATGGACATTATGCCTGCTTATGGTTGTTAGGCATGCGAGGTGAGTATATTGTTTGTCCTTGCCTTGTTTGATGGGATTTTGGGGGCAAAACTTCTAGTAGGAAGGAGGAAGTGTAATGACCCATGTTTTGCATATTTGAGAATATTAAAATATTATTTTAAAATCCAAATTGTGTTGTATGAGGTTATAACTTTCAGTAATATTGAATAGTGACATCTTACACCTTTGAATTTTTATTGGATGACTTACTCGAAAATCTTGTAAGGACTATAACTTTTGATAGGAGATGAATTAGGGTTAGAAACCACTTCCAAATGAAAGATATGATGGTTTCTCTTTCTTTCAAGTGGTCGTAATATATTTTTCGGACTTATGGTCTATAAGATATGACTTTTTGAAGTTTGGACAATCTTTAGGCAGATTAGAGGGTAATTAACCCAAATCCATCATTAGGTGTGCTAATGATTTCGGGATTAGGGTTACTAATTGCCTCCACAGCAGCCACTAGTCTCATTTTTCTCTTTTCTTAATATCTCCTAACCTCCATTGACCCAATCTACCAAAAATCAATTATTTCCTCTACTTTAATTAGCCTAATTGAGTGATTAAGGTAAGATTAGCAAAGGGAATCTATTAGATCTTGAGATTTCTACATTGAGCGTGTAATTGCAGTTTGGATCAGATCTATCATGCTTTGGGTTGATTCTTCATTTGGAAGTGATTTATATCCCTCACTTTACTATAGTTTTTTATTTAATAATAAACGATGATTTTTAATAGTTTATAAATGTTATAACATCTTTTATGATAGATCTAAACCTATTATGCTTTTAAATCAAAAATAAATGATTTAATATGGATTTTAATTTGTTTTATACCATTTCTTTGTACCGATCATCGATTTTCTTGTACCATTCGTTCATTTCCGTATAGGCTGTTTTTTATGATTGCTTCTTTGATTTTCAGCATATATATGATATAATGCTTATTAGATGATTGTATAAGTGGTAATGTATGTTGTTTCAAGGTTTGTAATGATTGTTTGCTTGTATTGAGTGAAAACGATGATTGAAGGCTAACTAGACCCTAGGAATCGTTCTATAATGGATATTTTGCATTATTATGGTCAAGGTATTAGATCATTGATGTTGGGTGCACAAAACGATGAAGATTAATGTTGGTAGAGCGAGATCTAGAATCGATGTACCAAAGAACAAATAATGACGAACCATTTCAGATCTAGATGTTTGCACACAAAACGAAGCTAATGGAAGATGAATAGGTGGTGGAGAAAGGTGTTAGAAGAAACTTCCCTAATTTTGGCCAAGTCCTACCATTCGACACCGAACAATCAAGATTGTTCATGATGTAATATTTTGAAGTGTTGAAAATGCACAAGTATGCATAGGTGCATGGTTATGGGGTGATATGGTCTACTTCGAGGCAAGAGCGCATGGACTACGGGCAAAGACTTGAAAAAAACAGTGCAATGGAGGACTACCGTACGACTTTTTACTATCAAATGGTTTTGGGCGTTGCAGCAAAGAACTTTGGGGCTTGGATGCTTTGTTTTCTAGCCTGAGTGGTGAGTGTTTCGAGCTTTAAAAAGAGACAAAAAGTTTTGGACTACCATAACACTTAGCCAAAATTGGCTAAGTTTTTAACCAGAGTGATTGACAATGATCACTCTTGAAGTGGTTGGTACCAATTACATTTGAGGTTGGGTTTTTAGTCACGCTCTTTTCATGGAGCGTGCGATGGTCGATCTCTTGATGTTCTAAATTCCTATTGCGATGCATATAAGTGATGATGATTGATTCAATGATGAAGGAAGAGAAGTGAGTTTCAGAAGGGAAAACCCTATATCTACTTCGGGAACAATGTAGGGAAGTGGAGAGATTACTTCAAGACCGACATGATGGTATTCTACGACTTTCGATGGTAAGTTCTGAATAATGACAGCTTGATGATATGAGTTGTGAGGAATGGTCCAAGGAGACAAGTTTGATGATGTGAGCTTGTAGGGTAGGATGTACGATGTGTTCTATTGGATGTGTGCTAAGGGATTGTTGATAACTCAAAATTTTTGATATGTGTACGTAAAAAAGGGTTTGTGGGGATGCTCATTTGAGTTGTACGACGTTACCCTAGATCTTTAACAGTGATTTGCCCTCGGCTCGTCGATGTGAGTCTAGTATCCAGGGCTTACAAAGTGGTGTGGATTTGAGCACAAGGGAAACGAGATGTTGAGTGGTCATATGAGTTATCAGATATCTAAAGGCATGACAAGTGATGTGAGATGGCTTGATGGTTACAATGTTTACTATAGATGTCATACGATGTAGGTACTATCGATGTTAGTGACCTAGATACCCCACATTGCACTTTGACTTGTAGTGCACCCCATTATGATGGTATAGCATATATCGATGCATATGTTAACTTGTTAGAAGCAGAGAGATGGCAAGTATAATTCTTCATACTCAATCGTTCCTTTTACTATATCCTTTTATAGTACTTTCAGATATGTGTGTGTGTCACTCACAACAGACTGATGTCTAACTCGAGGTTATATGCTTTGCTTCTTATTATCTTGGGTACTTCTAAATGAGTAGATAGGGTATCATGTCTGAGATTAGTACATGGAGCAATTCAGAGAATGAGCAAGAGTTTGGGCATTTATACGCTTTTATTTTGAGTTTACTATTATTCCATTTGTGCAGCACAGTGGAGCTTTTATAGGTTTTTGACTATTATTAGAGACAGATTTTCTTCGAGTTTGTTTTGATGATGTATAAATTATATCTCATTTGCTTTGTATATCTGCTATGAACCCGATGCACATTGATATTCAATTTTTTTGTTCGTTTTGGTTATATATATTTGTCTAGCATGCTTTATATCTATGTTGGTTATTATATTTTATCTTCTACGATGTAAAATATACAACATGTTCTGATTTATATTGGTTACTTTACCTTGACTGTCGCTCTGCATCTACCGGGTACCATATTAGCGCACCATATTGGTATATTGGATATCAGAGGTATAGGATGGTCGTCACACTAATTGGCTATAAATTCAATTTAAAATGGAAATAGTAGGTGGAGAAAAGGAAGGTGTTAAATGTTTGGAAAGAATTAATAATCAAATAGCTATGGCATTCTAATGGATGATTTTACAAAGCTCCAACTTTGCTTTCATCATTTAGTCATGCAAGTTAATGAAATCGATATTGTTGGTATTAAATTTAGGTCAACCTAATATCCTTAGCTTCAAGAGAATGAAGGAATTTGAGTAAGATAGAGTTCCCAATCAAGTGCACCGGTCATAATTCCATAAGAAGTCATTATGTGAATTGCCATTTGTTTGAGTCCTTTGTTACAAAGTCAAGTTTGATCAATCAGCCATTAATGGCCCTCTCTTAAGCTTTTTTATTTATGCCAAGATAAAATGAAATAGAGGAAGAAGATATGTTCAGAATTCGCCCCTTTCTAGGAGGGGTACATGTCTATTTATAGAAAACTCTAGCCTTTGGATTTGTGCACATATCATCTGAAATAGATGGCGGTGGAGATTCAGCTTTGTTCAAGTAGCTTGGTGTTCATAACATGATGGCATTTACCAATTTATTACATGATGGTTTGGTCATCCTATCTTTCAATTGTTTTAGTGAGTCAACCCATTACAGCTCCACTTCTTTGTCTATTAATTAGTTTTTGAAGTCATTTCACGATAGCTTCCCACAGTGAACATAAGAATCATTACACTAAAGCTTTTATATAACATCTCACGATATATCCTATAATGAGTTATCTCATGACAGCTCGCATATATTGCCCTATGATGACTGTAAGAATCATCATACAGCAGCTTCCATGTATCATTAGATGACAACTTTTATACATCATCTCACGATGGCTTCAAGGGATATGTCATGATGGCATTAGCTCTAGATTCCATGATAGCTTCAGAAATCACCTCACAATGACTATAGGAACCACTACACGAAGGCATTTATATACCATCCTATGATGGCTTCAAGGATCATATAACGATGGTCTTAACTCTTCATTTCACGATAACTTCAAAAATCACTTCAGGATGACTTCCATATCTCATTTCATGATGGCTTGGTCACCTCTTTCTTTAGCAACCTCATTAAATTAGCACGTGATAACTTCATTGAATTAACGCATGATAGTTTCATTGAGTCACCGTACGATAGCTCCATTGAGTCAACACACGATAGTTTTGTTCCCTCATCTTTCAATTATTTTAGGAAATCATCCATGATAGCTCATACACATCGACCCACGATGGCCACAAGAGTAATTTCATGATGGCTTCTTCATATCAACCAACGATAACCATCAAAGCCACTACATGATAGCTTCCTCATATCAACCAAAGATGACTTTAGGAATAATCACATGACAGCCTAGGTGCTTCACCATTTGACAATGCCTTCACTAACCATTTTCTTCTTTTTCTTTGAAAATTTATAGGGTATAACATTTTTTCCCCGCCTTTTACAAAAAGTACACTTGTGCTTTAGCTTAAGTAATCTTCTTCTGCTTCGATAAATGTGCTTTAGAAGTTATAATTCTTTTTAGAGTTTGTTCTGACTTTCTTGATTTCTGGATAGTTTACTTTGTGGAAAGCATCTTCGGTGGCTTTATTTGATATACATCTTATAGTCGATTTTTGAAAAAATTTGCATTCTTTCCCCTTTTTAGATAGGTGCTTTAACTAGGACTAGTAAAGGGACTAAAGACTTCTTTTGTCCATCTCCCTTGTATGGTAACTTTGACCAGGCCTGGTGGCAGTGTCAAAGGCATAATTGACCATCACTCTTTGGATGGTTGCTTTGGCTGGGACTTATGGCGGGATTAAAGGCTTTTTCGTCCATCTCCCTTGGATGGGTGCTTTGACTTGTCCCGATGGTGGGATCAAAGGCTTAATTGACCATCACTCTTTGGATGGTTTCTTTGGCCAAGCCTTGCGGGGGGATTAAAGGATTTTTCGTCCATCTCCCTTAGATGAGTGCTTTAACCAGGCTCGGTGGTGGGATCAAAGGCTTCATTGACCACCACTCTTTAGATGGTTGCTTTAGCCAGGCCTTGCGGTGGGACCAAAGGCTTTTTTGTCCATCTTTCTTGGATGAGAGTTTTGATTAGGCTCGATGGCAGGATCAAAGGCTTAATTGACCATAGCTCTTTGGATGGTTGTTTTGGCCAGACCTTAAGACAGGACTAAAGACTTTTTGTCCTCTTTAGCATGAAGGGTGCTTTTTCTCAATGAATCTTACCGACCTCGTCAGGTTGGAAGCTATGTTAACATAATCATCTCAATCTGGAGGCTATCATTTAGGCACAGTTTATTTGGTAGTCCACATTATTCATCCAATGTCATAAAGTAGGCCTCAAATCCTTGGCATTCCATATTTTTGATATTACATTTCCATCTTGTCTACTTAGTCGATAGGTTCCTAAAGGAATAACTTCATGAATAACTAGCAGTCCTTCCCAGTTTGGTCTTAATACACCATCTGCGATGTCTTTGTATTTGCTATTACTCTTCTCAATACAAGGTCCCCCATGAATAGCATGGTTGCAGCAGTCATTGGGTGGCTCAGTTTCTAAGATATTATTGTTGTGGGTTGACGGCTTCTTGTTGCATGGGGATTTTTGTTCGGCCTTGACAAATTCTTTAAAAACTCCTTTCCTAATCATATTCTGAATAATCCCAGCCAAAACTCAACACTATTGGTTTTATGCTCATTCACTTTATGGAAAGCACCGTAATCTCCTCCTATATTTGGTTCTAGGTTCATCCTTACATTGAATAATATTGGGCAATTGATTTTATCTTTGGTCACAACATATATGTAAGAAATAGGCTAGCTAAGCTCAACATAGTATGCATTGGTAAATTCATCCCACATCAATTTCTTGTTTGGAATCGTTAATTTTCCTCTTTCCCTCTAATTCCTCTTGTTATGGAATATCTCATCCATCCGCACAAACTTGTCAACTTAAAAGTGAAAATCATGTAAATCGTTGCACCCATGGATATGCAGCTCTTTCCAAAAAGGTGTTTTTTCTATTAATCCAGATTTTACCGCCATTAGCTTTTCCCTATCACATACTCTCTCGACCTTATCAGGCTCAGCCTTAAACCGCTTTAGGCAATCCATTAACAAATCTTTAGGTTTCTATTTGATGTTAGCTAACACACTTGCATCAATTGTTAGTTCTTTTGAAGTACAAAATTATGTTGAAAATTCATATGCAACTTGCATCAATTGTTAGTTCTTTAGAAGTGCAAAATTGTGTTGAAAATTCATATGCGAATTGTTCCCATGAATATATCATTTTCTCACTATAGTGCTGATACCATTTCGCTGTAGCTCCAAAGAACATGGTTAGGAATAATCAGCATCGCACTGCCCCTGAAGCATCATATAGATCCATTTGGCTTCCAAACGCCACTAAATGATCATTTGGATCAATTGTGAAATTGTCCTAATAGATAGGATCTTAACACAGGATGGTAGGCATAACCATAATTTTTTTATGAACAGTGCACCCAGTTGTTGTTAAACTTAGGATCCATCATTCTTTTATCATTTAGCTTGGCCATATCTTTCGTCATCTTATTATCTAGATCTCTCAAAATATGTTTCATTATCCTCGTAATTTTCCCGTTTTGGCTTATACTGCTTCTGCAAATCGAGCTTGCGGATTTCTCGAAAGGCGATTTTGAACTCTTGTCTAACTCATGAGTCAAGTAATTTTTTCCTTTCTTTTACGGCCCTAAAGTACTTCTCCCAACATTCTTAATTTTCAAGTTTCATTCCCCACCCTCCTTTGTGGGGATTCAACTTATCCTCTTACTTCTTTTGTTCTTTTTGATATTTTCAAAGATTGGGAGAGCGACATTTCAATGTGCTCATGCATAGTTTCCAGCTTCTTCTTCATGATATGGAGTTCATATCCGCCTTTGGTGTCTCCTTCGGTGTGGATACTTGTCCTACCTTTGCATTCTCTATGTTGAATTGAGGAGTTACGTTGTCTTCAAAATTGACATGGTGTATTGCTTCTTCCTGAGCTTGTATATTTATCTTCTTAGTGTTTTTTCCTATTTTGTAAGGGAAAACATTAGTTAGTCTTTAGATTGTCCTTGAGTTCAACTCTCAATGAAACCACCACTTAATGTTGGTACTAAATTTAGGTCAATATAATATGCTTAGCATTAAGAGAACGAAGGCACTTGAGTAAGATAGAATTCCTAGTCAAGTGCGCTAGTCATAAGAAGTCATTATGCAAATTATTATTTGTTTGAGTCCTTTGTTACAAAGTCACGAAGTCAACTTTGATCAATCAGCCACCAATGGCCCTCTTTCATGCTTTTTATTTATTTATGCCAAGATAAAATGAAAAAGAAGAAGAAGATACATTCAGAATCCGCCCTATTCTAGGGGCATATGTCTAATTATAGAAAACTCTAGGCTTTGGATTTGTGCCACGTATCACCTAAAATATATGGGCGGTGGAGATTCAGCTTCATTCAAGGAGCTTGGTGTCTATAACATGATGGCATTTATCAGTTTACAATGCAATGGCTTGGTCAACTTATCTTTCAATTATTTTACTGAGTCAACCTATGACAGCTCCACTTCTTCGACTTTTAATTGGATTTAGAGATTATTTCATGATAGCTTCCCACAATGACCATAGGAATCATTACATGAAGGCTTTTATATATCATCTTATGATAGCCGCTTTAATGAGTTATCTCATGATAGCTTGTATATATTGCCATATGATGATTGGAGGAATCATCATACGACAGCTTCCATGTATCATTACATGATAGCTTTTATACATTATCTCACAATGGTTTCAAAGGTCATTTCACGATGGCATTAGCTTCATGTAATAACACACATTTTTAACAACGGGATATTTAATGTAACATCCCTCTACTTGGAGGCCCAAAACTAACGGCTACGGATGCTGCAGTCATCCATAGTTATTAATCTTCGGCGACCAAATACGGTGGTGCTAGATACATTGATACACAGATTATAGAAATATGGAAAAAAATTTAACTATTCAAAAACATATTTCCACAAAAACCTTGCATGTTCATCACATAATCCCAAATTACGTTACCCACGTTCAGCAAAATATAATTATTACAATTACACCAAGAGCGACATATGAAGATGCCCCCTTGGTTGATCAGAGTATATAGTAAGGCTAATAAATCTGCCTTTACAACAAAATACACAGCGGAAAGTAAAACTCTTAATAACTATCTGCCTCCTACACGCCTCCAGAATCTTTATTCGTCACAGAAGAAAACCTGAGAACCTTAAATCTCGAACTACTCAAAATTAATCGAGTACCCGAGAGTTTAAAGGGAAAACAAAAACTTCGAGTCAGACATAAAGCCTGGTATGAATAATAATCTAAAATCTCAATCC
Source organism: Allium fistulosum (assembly GCA_030737815.1). Classification (NCBI taxonomy): domain Eukaryota; kingdom Viridiplantae; phylum Streptophyta; class Magnoliopsida; order Asparagales; family Amaryllidaceae; genus Allium; species Allium fistulosum. The sequence goes on along the minus strand of CM060902.1, from coordinate 1,034,259,774 downwards.
TTTTAGATATCTAGTGAGACCACGCCACTTAGTGGAACGGGTTTTCCCCTCACTAGTATCCTAAAACCTTTATAAAACCATATTATGTGCTCCTACATCCACAATGGTTAAAACATACATTTACAAAATATTATGATGATATGCATACTTAAAACAATTAGGATTACCCATCCCCGGTTTAATCTGACACCCTATCATAATCATAGTTTTAGGGTCACTATTAACCTATTAGTTTTCATTGGTTTACTAATAACCTGTTTAATGTTTGTGGACTCCCTGTCCAGTTTCATAGTTTTCATGGGCTAACTATTAACCTATTTTTAACTTACGGATTCCCTGTCCGGTTTCATAGTTTTCATGGGATCACTAAAAACCTATTGGCCCCTGCCAACTAACTTAATCATTTAATGGGTTCTCTCTGAACTTATTGTTTATTCCAATAACCTCTTTCTTATCCTAGTTTTCATGGGTTGACTATGAACCTATTAACATCTGTCAATATTACATCCGGATATAGTTGTCATGAGCTAACTACAAACCTACTGGCTCCTGCCAGTATTCAATCATAGTTTTCCTGGGCTTACTATGAACCTGTCAATCTGACATCTTCCTTTACACCTAATTTTCATGTGCTAACTATGAACCTATTAGCCCCTGCCAATATCATACAGTTTTCATGGATTTATTGTGAACCTATTAGCCCCTGCCAATATCCTTCCTTTATATTTTAGCATCCTATATTTTGGTCTTCCTGACCTCTTAGATGCAATTCTATTCATTCAGGAATTTAATCAATTTACATTCACTACTGGGTTAACCTAGCTTGTTCTTCTACCCTTTATCCCCAAAATACAGTTATGGGTCCATGATATAGTGAATATATTCATATTTGAAGAAGCAACATAACAATTAACAATACCACTCCTGTTGGTTTAAGGTCCTTGAAATACAATTCATATAAAAAATAGTTAACTCCTTTAACTTATAATTTATCAAGGCAATACTTCTTCAAAATTACATACTTATAGTCATTACAAAACTCCTTTATTTATGCCATGGGTCTTTCCTTCAAAAATTTGAGTTTGGGTTTTAAAACCTTTCTACAACGTCGAAACCTTTGCTTTCGACGCCTTCGAAAGCTTTGCTTTCGATCCCCTTCTAAAGCATAAAACTTATATTTAAAAACAATAGGCACCAGCCTTTTTAATTCTTTTAAAACACTTCTTTCGAAACCTTTCGAAACCATTGAAAGTTCATCCTTTCGAAAGCATTGGGTTTACACTTAAAGATATTGTTAACCAAACTTATGGTTATCACCCTGAGAGATACTTTAATTCAATGATTGCTGATTTTTGACCTAAACCTTTCGGTGTGGTTGGTAAAACTGGTCTTCTAGATAAAGAACTTTTGACTTCGAGAGATCTTTCAAGGTGTCATATAAAAATTTCCTTTGTTACATATGATTACTTACCGGTCTTATTCCTTTCAAGTTGATCTTTAGTGCTTCTGAAAGGTTTGGGATGATTAATCTTATTAGCGGTAGTATAAATAGTAAGTCCTTGGATAACGTATAAGGGCTTTCGCCCTTACCGAATGGTTTAACTTCCTATTCGAAGACTGGTTGGGATTTGTCGAAAGGTATGTGAATGTCTACTGTCAGATTAAACTTTATTCTCCTGAATTCAGACTTCACCGAAAGTTTTGATCACTCAGGTAACAGCAACGGAAGGTTTTGGTATTGTAAATATAGAAGGTCCTACCAACTTAGTTGAAGAATCCCGTCCCCAAAACCAATGACTCCGAAGAGTTACCACTCCTATAAATTTAGATCAACTGTAGTCTCCACCAGAAGGTTGGAGTAGAGAAATTGATGACTTTTGAGGGTCGAAGTTACAACTTGATCAATTAAATTTCTGACCCTGTCACTCTAAACCTCTTAATTGAGTTAATCCTGAAAATATGAATCAATATAATGAAGAAATAAACTAGATAATAAGAGATTTAAAAAATGTGAAACTTCCCCTTTTATTATTCAATATTAGCTTTTACAAATCCCTAAATCCATTCTTGATTAGGGTTACAACACATTTCCTTTCATATTCTAAGAATGAGGTAGGAGAGAAGAAAAAAGAGTCCCCGAAAACCGAAGCCTTTGGGTCCTATTTATAGATGCAGGCGGCCCTCCTTTCGGCTTTATGCCTTCGGTTGAGCCGGAAGGTAACCCTTTATGAACAGTGCAAACCTTTCGATGTAGCCGAAGGGTTTTCCTTACTTATGCTGCCATGAACCTTCCGGTCTTGTCGGAAGGTTGCTTCTTTGCTTAGTGCTGATTCATGATCACTGTCTCCCTTACAAACCTTTCGGCATTGTTGAAAGATGTCTTGTATATATCTCAACCTGTTTGGAAGGTTTGGTGTGCTTTCGAAAAGGTTATTAAATAGTGGCTTTTACTTGCTTTGACTCTTTCTTCTCCTTTGAATTCCTTGGATACTAGAGGAGGAACCTTTCGACCTTTCGTAAGGTTTTAGGATAGTGAACTTCAACGGTTGCATCCCTTCGGAAGTTCCGAGAGGTTTGAGCTGCGCTCTTCTTTTTCTTGCTTGTCCAAGGGTCCTTAGTCCTAGCCGGAAGGTTAATTTTTAGTGTAACAGATATTACTTTGGGTCATAGGTGAAAGTTTTCAAAACCACCCTCTACTTTATAAAACATTAGGGAAAACATTTAAACCTTTCGACTGTGTCGAGAGCTCCTGCTTTCGAACCCTTCAAAAGGTTGGAAAGCGGCTTGCATTTATAAAACCAGTAAACCTTTCAACTAAGTCGAAAGCTCCTGCTTTCTGTAACGACCCGCTATTTTGGACCATTCACGTCCATTATAAGTGTATAGGTAGACACTCATGCCGGAGTTGAATTGCTCAAAATACCGCGTTGTTAATTTAAATTTGGCAAAACTAAACATATACAGTAAATAAATAATCACAGATCACAGACACAGAGTAATAATTGCAGCGGAAATAAAAGAGATAGTAGTTCATGAAGCTACTATATGAATATATAAAATACATCAGAGTTTACAACAGAAGAGTAATACGATACATCGGATACAAATCAGAATACATCAATGGAATCATCGAATACTAAAAGCAGAATAGATGGCTGGATCTTCAAGCAAAGCTCCAACTCCAAAGGTGAGTCTCGAAAGCTGAACCACTCAGTCTGACCCGAGCGTAAAGCAAACACAAGACACTCGAGTCAGGATTAACATTCTTATATTAATAAATCCAACTCAAGTGAAATAGCAATTGAAATACAAGTAACTCAAAGGATGTTTGGAATAACCATCCTTTAAGGATCCGTTAAACTATCTACTAGGTAGTAATGTACGATAAGTAGATAATGTCTATCAGTAATAATAAGATATCAAAATAGCGTTAAGTCATGGCCCATTCCACCCTTAACACATTTTTATTCCCAAAAGCATATACAAGACCGTAGTTTCCCCAAAACCGGAAGTCACCAGAGGGCAATCCATATACTAAAGGTACAAATCAAAATCGTAGTGGTCGCGTATAAATGGAATACAAGTATGATAAGGCACATGAGGCAATACCCAAGGTAGTGATACTACCGTTCGCCTGATCCGGACTGGTGAGAACGCAACGCCGCAACGCCCGCAACACCGTGAAACAACACTCCCAAAAATCAAGGGTGCACCAATCGACAACAAGTATAAGTAGTTCGAAGAAGTGTGTCCACTTGAGGTAGCTAATCCTCCATTGGCCCGGCACAGCTCCTGTTTTAGTCATTTCCAATTTGACACAAGTGTCAAGGCTATCCATTATCGTTCTCTTTCTTTAGTCATCACGTACATCATTCCAACCACTTCATTCAGGATCATCACTCCGCGTATAGTTATTAAAGTGGTTTCGGTTTAGATAGAGAGTATATCCATTACCGATCCCGGTCTCTTTAATAACTTTCGTAATTATTACACCGATTGGTCGTTTAATATATTTCAAAAACCAAATCAATTTCAATTCAATTAGAATTCATAAATCAACATTTCGTTTATCTTTCTAAACCAATTTCCAAAATTTACGTTTCAAAACTTCCAATTTACCATTTCAAAATCTTATAAATCAAATTCAAATTATTTAAAACAATTCAAATTTGGATTCAAGTTCGTATATAAGTTTCATTCCGAAATCATTTAAATAAATTTTATTTAACATTCGAATCAATTTAAACTCATTTATCGATTTCATTCCATATTCGTTAAGTTACTTTATCATTCAAAACAATTTTACTAGATTCACAATTCATAAGATCAATTCTTAAGTTCAACTTCATTAAATCAAAATTTACAATTTTGAATTAAACTAAATTCGTCAAATCAATTCTTACAATTACAAGTCTTACATTAATTCCAAAAATATCACATTTTCATTTCTTGTTAAAGAAATTCCATTTCACTTATTTACTTTCTTAAATAATTTTCCAAAAACTTAATTAATATAAAAACTCAATTTCAATTATTTACGAAGTAAAAATTCACTTATTCAAGGGTTCAATTTCTCTTATCAAGAATTCAATTCAATTTAATCATTAAATAATTCAATCTTATTTAATTATTAAATAATTCAAAACTTAATTATTAAATAATTTCAAAGTTTAATAATTTAAAACTTAGTTATAATTTCAAACTTAATTATTAAATCATTTCAAAGTTAATTCAATCATTTCTCAAATTAAACAACATTCTTTCATTGATTACATTGTAAATAATTGTTTCAGATTATTAAATATTACAATTTCCTTTCATTAAAATTCAGATTTCAACTTCATTTCAAAACCATATTATTTATTCAAATAAAATCCTTATTTTATTTTTAAATCAAATTATTGACCAATTGGGTTTTATTTAATTTTCTATCCTAGGTCAAAGTTCAATTTGGATATTTATCATTTCAACCCGATTCCAATTCAATTCAAAATCAAAACATAGCAAAGGGAACTTGCAGTGTGATAACTGGGATGGTGTCAAAGTAAATAAACAAGTAATAACAACAAAAAATAACAATCCAATAATCAATTCAAATAATCCCGAGATAACCGTATTAATTCGCATTGTTATTTGTACGAATTAATATAATTATTTCTAGAATCTACAATATCATTTCATGTAGATTAAAGATTATTACACTAATATTTATACGGTCCTTCAACTGTCATTCGATTTCAATTTTAACACTACAACAATTAATCAAATATACGTTCAATGGTTCAAAGTGTAATTATCACAATTCTACATGTCAATTAATTTAACAATTAAAAGGGATCATATTCAACTAATCAAATTCAACATATGTGTCGATTCAAACTTTAATTATCCTACGTCAATTTCAATTTCAAATTATTTATCACTTTCAACATTAACAAATTTAACGTCCAGTTGTAAACATCAAACAATCAATCATTTAACAACCAAACTGGATTATCATTGCATATATAACAGATAATGGTGTCAAATGTCACAGGTGAACTGATACAGGTAATAACAGTGTAAATATCAAACAGCAGCATATTTCAATTGTCGTTTCAATTGAAATCAAATTTAATAAATAAAAGAACTTTAATCGTGAGTGAGTGCTCACTTTTCGAGGCTAGAGATGAACGAAAATGGGAGCGAATTGTGGATCCAACACGAATTCCAAACAACGTTAGACGGACACGATTCAGTGAAGCAAACAGGCACGACAGACCAACTGATAAATGGGAAATTAATAAGAACGGGTCAGATCAACTTAATATAACAGGCAGATATATATACTATATTTTGGAATCATAATTATAAAAGATCAATATAGCTATATATATATATATATAAACCCAAAATTATATTGTAAGATTTCAAATCGAAATGTATATCTTCATTTATAATATTATATATAACAGGGCTTTAAAAATCAAAACTTTAAATCAATATACTTGTAAAAATAAAAACATCCATTTACATTAAAACAGAATTTAAATCAAAACATCCATATATTTAAAATCTTTAATACTTAACAAATCAAAACATCCATTTATATGCTTGTGAATCATATTGCATATAACAACCTTTATATAAGTATATATATGTCTCATATATACTAATGTATATATAAATAGCTGAAACTAATAATACACATTAGATATGTAGTTAAATGTATGCAGACTAATAACAACCGTATGTATATGCAAAATCAAATCATCCACAAATTTATATGTACCTGTAAACAACATGTGCAAGCTTCTTTCACATAAATACATGCAGACAATCAGCATGTATGGTGGCGAATGTATAAACATGGAACAGCAACACCATTTTATAAATATATACACACGCATGCATTTGCCTACAAATCAAATTTTGTACTGGCAAAGATTTGAAAATCTATTTATATACTTACATAATTTACATACCACTAACATATTATATATTAACAATTAACCATTTACTTTATAAACTTATAACAGTATAAAACAAACTATCCTATATTTACACATTACAAACATATCAACTTTATAAACATTATAATACGTAATAGATTTTAGATAAAACTATCCACAAACCTATATTACATTGAAATCAACACCTCTGAAGACCACTTACATCAATAATAAAGGTTAGTGTAACATGCTATGTAGAAATAACAGAGTCTGACATATAATCAGATCATATAAAATTTTATACAAACCCAAAATAAACCAAGAAAACTCAAATCAATACGCATATGCAGACTTGTTTTGGAACAAAGAAACAGGCCATGGTCTTAACTATATACATATGTATAAGCTATCAACATATATAAAACGTACTGTAAACATATATACATCTTTTATATAATATACTATACACCTATATAATATAACCCTTATATAATATATATATACACTTACCCATATTACAAGAGTCAAGAGAGAAGGAAGGCTGGAGGAAATGCGGAATGGTGTTTGTTTATGGCAGGAGGCGAACGGCATGGAGAGGATAAGCTTTGGGCGGAGGTGTGAAGTTGGGTTGTCCCCTTGGGATGGCGAGCAGAGAAACTTGGTGGGGTGATAGGTCTGGAAGGGGAGACACGTGGCTAATGCGGGTGATGTAGAGGCAGGTCAGGACCAGGTTGCTGTTAATGGAAGAGGACCGTCATCAGATCCAAGGGCTCACGGCTATTGGTTGAAGGAGGCAGGTTGATGGGCTGGGTGCACGGCTACTGATGAGGGGAAGGCCTGCTCGGTTGTGGGTGGTGGTTGACGTTGATGGGGGAGAAGGAGGTGCCGAGGCCGGTGGCAGTCTGGTGCTTCGGTGGGTATGTTGGACGCGAGGTGGCGAGGAGAGTGGGGTGAAACGGGATAAAGGCAGGTCTGGGTTAGGCAGATGTTGCTGTTGATGTTCGGCGGAGAAAGGGTGGGAAGCGGTTAGGCTGGAGGTTCGCTTGGCGTAGGGGTAGGCCGAAGTTTGATAATGGCTTCAACAGGAAAAAAAAAGAAAAGAAATAGGAGGAGAGAGTGACGCTTCACGGTTTGTTATTTATTTTCTTTTAGTGAATAAAGTGGAACGGAGGAGAAGGAAAGGGAAAGTAGTGGGAAGAGAAAATAAATGATTTGCGTTCGTTTTGGTAGTGAATTGGCAACGTTTATTTTGAAATACGAAACGCTTTGCCAGCTTCCCAAATTTTACAACTTCCCATGCTCAATTTCTTAGCTGCCAACTACCCAATTTAATTTACAAATCAACTGTTTTTTTTTTCTTTCAAATTTCGAATGGGTACGGGTTGTGAATTTATTTAGGCTAAATATGCTTTAACCGGTCCATCTGGAACGGTTAAATCCACGCGACGATTACGTCGGACTCCGATTTGTCTGAATGAATACACCGTTTTGATCAGCGCGACGAGGCGCTTCCAACGGTACCACGATTGAATTATAAGAATTCGAATTTTCTACCAGCGGAAAACGCAAGAAAAACACTGAAAAATAAGATCGACGGAGCCAAAGATGTCCGAATTTGGAAAAACGACAAACTGATATCTTGCTCAGAAGATGGTTTAGAATTTTTCTATATAAAAATATTTTGGTTTTGAAAACGTTTTATTTTCAACGCTTTTTAACTGATTAAATTGAAGTAAATTTACGCGCGAAATAAACTTTCATATTTTCGGACGAAAATTTACCAGTTGCTATGTTTAACTAAACGTATCTCAAATAAAAAATTTTTATTTCAAAATTTTATCGTTTAAAATTTCACAAAATTTCAACTAATTACGTTATTAAAACAGTTGAAATTTACGGGTCGTTACACTCTCCCCCACTCAAAACTTTTCGTCCCCGAAAAGGAACGAGGTAGGAGAATAGAAACAACCAGAAAGAAAAACAGATTTGAAATAAAAATAACAATTAATTTAAACCATTTCTAAATTCATTATCTTATTATCCCATTTCTTCAATTTAAAATTTTTAAAACCATAAATTTGAATAGTCTTTTATTATAATCATATTTTCTTCAACAATTTTAAATTCTTCTTTATTCCAAATTACTGTTAAATTTATTCTACTAAATATATCTACTCACATGTATTTAACCCATATAAATTAATTTAAAACATAAAAGTTTCGATTTAAACTAATTTACATCTATTAATTTCTTTTAAATTCAAGGTATTTCATATGTTGATCAAATTTCAATTTATTAATTCTTTCAAAACAAATTTATTAATTCTTTCAAAACAATTTATTTCATTTTTAACTGAGTTTTATTTATTATCCTATCTAACTCAATTAACATCTCTATAATCAAAATTTAGTGTATATCATTTATTATAAACACTCAAATTTTATTTATAAATTCAATTTATCTTATATATTATCCAATTACATATTCAACTTCTGAATGATTTAGGTAAGTTGTATTAGAATGCAGTTGAACAATATACAAATAAAATTTTCCCAATTCAATTATTCAAGTTTAAATATTTATTCCAAATTTTGGTTTTATTTATAATTAAAATCATCCTTTAATAAAATTTAAGAATTAGATTTCCAATTAACTTTAAACAATTTAGAGATATATATAATATATTTATATCAAATCAAATTAAATTTTAAAATAAGATACCTATATATATGTAAATCAAAATATACTGAAGAAATTCAAATCAAAATAATTTTTTTTTTCAAAACAAAACCGTAGCAAAGCTACAGAATGGTTTCTCCACTTCGAAACTCGAAAATGAATGTCGATGATGCGGCCGTCATCACCGAAATTATTTTCCAGCGACAAAAGAGAAGAGCACTGATTTCAACATTTAAAAATAATAATTTTGAAAACGATTTCTATTCGAAAATACTTTCAATAATATATACTTTAAAATTTTAAAACCCAAAGTTCGAAATCACCGGAAACTAATAAATTCTCAAATTTCTGAATTAAATTCATTTCAAATTCCAAATCAATTTATAAACCGTATTTTTAAATTTATTTAGAACAATAAATGATAATCAAATATTATCATTTCAAATAAACAATTTAATTAACCTATTAAATTCCAGAAAATTTTACTTATATTTTCACAATATAATCAAACAAATTTATTTCATTTTCCAAATTTGAAACAATATTGTGTCAGTTTGCTCTGCTCAAGTGTTTTGGAAATCCTATCGATACCGTTGATCAGACGTATCGATCGGAAACCCAAATCAACATCAACAACTCAAACAACACAATATATAAATCATTTTAATATTAATTTACAAATACACTTCTTTGCTCAACGATACAGGAATGAATTTTCAAAATAAGGATAGGGATTCAAATTTGTTGACTCAGATCAAAGAGAATTTTGATTCGAAAATAAGTTTGAAACAGAAAATGAGATAATTCAATTACCACAATCAGGAGATGGATGAGTTTATTAAATTCACGGGCAACCTTAACCGGGTCGTCCGTGACTTCAAGAATAAGATCGATGCTGAATTCCGAGGTAAATCAACACTCGATCTCAAGAGATGGGATTCAGGTATAGCAGGGAATAGATAGCATCGTAAACCGAGGATACAGAAATCTTCGGTAAATCAATGCCTATTATAAAGGAGTTTACTCCTTTACGAATCATTCTAAGATTGGCGAGACCGCCGATCTATTATAGATAACATTCAGAATGGAGTTATGGGTGCTCCAGAATTGAAAGAAGACGAATAGTGGAGGGCACGAATGAATTTCGGAACCAAGGAGAACGTTCCAAAAATTCAAAGGAATCGAGTCAAAAGGAAGAGATTTAAAACTCGAATGAGAGTGATTCTGTAAATACATTTACCCTATATGTTAAGTTTTGCCTAGAGCTACCAAAGCTCTGATACCAACTATAACGACCCGCTATTTTGGACCATTCGCGTCCGTTATAAGTGTATAGGTAGACACTCATGCCGGAGTTGAATTGCTCAAAATACCGCGTTGTTAATTTAAATTTGGCAAAACTGAACATATACAGTAAATAAATAATCACAGATCACAAACACAGAGTAATAATTGTAGCGGAAATAAAAGAGATAGTAGTTCATGAAGCTACTGTATGAATATATAAAATACATCAGAGTTTACAACAGAAGAGTAATACGATACATCGGATACAAATCAGAATACATCACTGGAATCATCGAATACTGAAAGCAGAATAGATGGCTGGATCTTCAAGCAAAGCTCCAACTCCAAAGGTGAGTCTCGAAAGCTGAACCACTCAGTCTGACCCGAGCGTAAAGCAAACACAAGACACTCGAGTCAGGATTAACATTCTTATATTAATAAATCCAACTCAAGTGAAATAGCAATTGAAATACAAGTAACTCAAAGGATGTTTGGAATAACCATCCTTTAAGGATCCGTTAAACTATCTACTAGGTAGTAATGTTCGATAAGTAGATAATGTCTATCAGTAATAATAAGATATCAAAATAGCGTTAAGTCATGGCCCATTCCACCCTTAACACGTTTTTATTCCCAAAAGCATATACGAGACCGTAGTTTCCCCAAAACCGGAAGTCACCAGAGGGCAATCCATATACTAAAGGTACAAATCAAAATCGTAGTGGTCGCGTATAAATGGAATACAAGTATGACAAGGCACATGAGGCAATACCCAAGGTAGTGATACTACCGTTCGCCTGATCCGGACTGGCGAGAACGCAACGCCGCAGCGCCCGCAACACCATGAAACAACACTCCCAAAAATCAAGGGTGCACCAATCGACAACAAGTATAAGTAGTTCGAAGAAGTGTGTCCACTTGAGGTAGTTAATCCTCCATTGGCTCGGCACAGCTCCTGTTTTAGTCATTTCCAATTTGACACAAGTGTCAAGGCTATCCATTATCATTCTCTTTCTTCAGTCATCACGTACATCATTCCAACCACTTCATTCTGGATCATCACTCCGCGTATAGTTATTAAAGTGGTTTCGGTTTAGATAGAGAGTATATCCATTACCGATCCCGGTCTCTTTAATAACTTTCGTAATTATTACACCGATTGGTCGTTTAATATATTTCAAAAACCAAATCAATTTCAATTCAATTAGAATTCATAAATCAACATTTCGTTTATCTTTCTAAACCAATTTCCAAAATTTACGTTTCAAAACTTCCAATTTACCATTTCAAAATCTTATAAATCAAATTCAAATTATTTAAAACAATTCAAATTTGGATTCAAGTTCGTATATAAGTTTCATTCCGAAATCATTTAAATAAATTTTATTTAACATTCGAATCAATTTAAACTCATTTATCGATTTCATTCCATATTCGTTAAGTTACTTTATCATTCAAAACAATTTTACTAGATTCACAATTCATAAGATCAATTCTTAAGTTCAACTTCATTAAATCAAAATTTACAATTTTGAATTAAACTAAATTCGTCAAATCAATTCTTACAATTACAAGTCTTACATTAATTCCAAAAATATCACATTTTCATTTCTTGTTAAAGAAATTCCATTTCACTTATTTACTTTCTTAAATAATTTTCCAAAAACTTAATTAATATAGAAACTCAATTTCAATTATTTACGAAGTAAAAATTCACTTATTCAAGGGTTCAATTTCTCTAATCAAGAATTCAATTCAATTTAATCATTAAATAATTCAATCTTATTTAATTATTAAATAATTCAAAACTTAATTATTAAATAATTTAAAAGTTTAATAATTTCAAACTTAATTATAATTTCAAACTTAATTATTAAATCATTTCAAAGTTAATTCAATCATTTCTCAAATTAAACAACATTCTTTCATCGATTACATTGTAAATATTTGTTTCAGATTATTAAATATTACAATTTCCTTTCATTAAAATTCAGATTTCAACTTCATTTCAAAACCATATTATTTATTCAAATAAAATCCTTATTTTATTTTTAAATCAAATTATCGACCAATTGGGTTTTATCTAATTTTCTATCCTAGGTCAAAGTTCAATTTGGGTATTTATCATTTCAACCCGATTCCAATTCAATTCAAAATCAAAACATAGCAAAGGGAACTTGCAGTGTGATAACTGGGATGGTGTCAAAGTAAATAAACAAGTAATAACAACAAACAATAACAATCCAATAATCAATTCAAATAATCCCGAGATAACCGTATTAATTCGCATTGTTATTTGTACAAATTAATATAATTATTTCTAGAATCTACACTATCATTTCATGTAGATTAAAGATTATTACACTAATATTTATACGGTTCTTCAACTGTCATTCGATTTCAATTTTAACACTACAACAATTAATCAAATATACGTTCAATGGTTCAAAGTGTAATTATCACAATTCTACATGTCAATTAATTTAACAATTAAAAGGGATCATATTCAACTAATCAAATTCAACATATGTGTCGATTCAAACTTTAATTATCCTACGTCAATTTCAATTTCAAATTATTTATCACTTTCAACATTAACAAATTTAACGTCCAGTTGTAAACATCAAACAATCAATCATTTAACAACCAAACTGGATTATCATTGCATATATAACAGATAATGGTGTCAAATGTCATAGGTGAACTGATACAGGTAATAACAGTGTAAATATCAAACAGCGGCATATTTCAATTGTCGTTTCAATTGAAATCAAATTTAATAAATAAAAGAACGTTAATCGTGAGTGAGTGCTCACCTTTCGAGGCTAGAGATGAACGAAAATGGGAGCGAATTGTGGATCCAACACGAATTCCAAACAACGTTAGACGGACACGATTCAGTGAAGCAAACAGGCACGACAGACCAACTGATAAATGGGAAATTAATAAGAACGGGTCAGATCAACTTAATATAACAGGCAGATATATATACTATATTTTGGAATCATAATTATAAAAGATCAATATAGCTATATATATATATATATATATATATATATATATATATATAAAAACCCAAAATTATATTGTAAGATTTCAAATCAAAATGTATATCTTCATTTATAATATTATATATAACAGGGCTTTAAAAATCAAAACTTTAAATCAATATACTTGTAAAAATAAAAACATCCATTTACATTAAAACAGAATTTAAATCAAAACATCCATATATTTAAAATCTTTAATACTTAACAAATCAAAACATCCATTTATATGCTTGTGAATCATATTGCATATAACAACCTTTATATAAGTATATATATGTCTCATATATACTAATGTATATATAAATAGCTGAAACTAATAATACACATTAGATATGTAGTTAAATGTATGCAGACTAATAACAACCGTATGTATATGCAAAATCAAATCATCCACAAATTTATATGTACCTGTAAACAACATGTGCAAGCTTCTTTCACATAAATACATGCAGACAATCAGCATGTATGGTGGCGAATGTATAAACATGGAACAACAACACCGTTTTATAAATATATACACACGCACGCATTTGCCTACAAATCAAATTTTGTACTGGCAAAGATTTGAAAATCTATTTATATACTTACATAATTTACATACCACTAACATATTATATATTAACAATTAACCATTTACTTTATAAACTTATAACAGTATAAAACAAACTATCCTATATTTACACATTACAAACATATCAACTTTATAAACATTATAATACGTAATAGATTTTAGATAAAACTATCCACAAACCTATATTACATTGAAATCAACACCTCTGAAGACCACTTACATCAATAATAAAGGTTAGTGTAACATGCTATGTAGAAATAACAGAGTCTGACATATAATTAGATCATATAAAATTTTATACAAACCCAAAATAAACCAATAAAACTCAAATCAATACGCATATGCAGACTTGTTTTGGAACAAAGAAACAGGCCATGGTCTTAACTATATACATATGTATAAGCTATCAACTTATATAAAACGTACTGTAAACATATATACATCTTTTATATAATATACTATACACCTATATAATATAACCCTTATATAATATATATATACACTTACCCATATTACAAGAGTCAAGAGAGAAGGAAGGCTGGAGGAAATGCGGAATGGTGTTTGTTTATGGCAGGAGGCGAACGGCATGGAGAGGATAAGCTTTGGGCGGAGGTGTGAAGCTGCGCTGTCACCTTGGGATGGCGAGCAGAGAAACTTGGTGGGGTGATAGGTCTGGAAGGGGAGACACGTGGCTAATGCGGGTGATGTAGAGGCAGGTCAGGACCAGGTTGCTGTTAATGGAAGAGGACCGTCATCAGATCCAAGGGCTCATGGCTATTGGTTGAAGGAGGCAGGTTGATGGGTTGGGTGCACGGCTACTGATGAGGGGAAGGCCTGCTCGGTTGTGGGTGATGGTTGACGTTGATGGGGGAGAAGGAGATGCCGAGGCCGGTGGCAGTCTGGTGCTTCGGTGGGTATGTTGGACGCGAGGTGGCGAGGAGAGTGGGGCGAAACGGGATAAAGGCAGGTCTGGGTTAGGCAGATGTTGATGTTCAGCGGAGAAAGGGTGGGAAGCGGTTAGGCTGGAGGTTCGCTTGGCGTAGGGGTAGGCCGAAGTTTGATAATGGCTTCAACAGGAAAAAAAAGAAAAGAAATAGGAGGAGAGAGTGACGCTTCACGGTTTGTTATTTATTTTCTTTTAGTGAATAAAGTGGAACGGAGGAGAAGGAAAGGTAAAGTAGTGGGAAGAGAAAATAAATGATTTGCGTTCGTTTTGGTAGTGAATTGGCAACGTTTACTTTGAAATACGAAACGCTTTGCCAGCTTCCCAAATTTTACAACTTCCCATGCTCAATTTCTTAGCTGCCAACTACCCAATTTAATTTACGAATCAACTGTTTTTTTTTTCTTTCAAATTTCGAATGGGTACGGGTTGTGAATTTATTTAGGCTGAATATGGTTTAACCGGTCCATCTGGAACGGTTAAATCCACGCGACGATTACGTCGAACTCCGATTTGTCTGAATGAATATACCGTTTTGATCAGCGCGACGAGGCGCTTCCAACGGTACCTAGATAATTGTGGTATGATTGAATTATAAGAATTCGAATTTTCTACCAGCGGAAAACGCAAGAAAAGCACTGAAAAATAAGATCGACGGAGCCAAAGATGTCCGAATTTGGAAAAACGACAAACTGATATCTTGCTCAGAAGATGGTTTAGAATTTTTCTATGTAAAAATATTTTGGTTTTGAAAACGTTTTATTTTCAACGCTTTTTAACTGATTAAATTGAAGTAAATTTACGCGCGAAATAAACTTTCATATTTTCGGACGAAAATTTACCAGTTGCTATTTTTAACTAAACGTATCTCAAATAAAAAAAATTTATTTCAAAATTTTATCGTTTAAAATTTCACAAAATTTCAACTAATTACGTTATTAAAACAGTTGAAATTTACGGGTCGTTACACTTTCGATCCCTTCGAAAGGTTGAATATAATAAAGGGGGCAGTTCTTTTCAAAATCCCTTTGAAACCAAACCTTTCGACCATGTCGAAAGGTCTCTTTAGTCCTTTCAAAACCTAACCTTTCGATTAAGACGAAAGGTCTTATAAAACAACTTATAAAAACCATACCTTTCGACCTTGTTGAAAGGTCTTTTAAAACAACCTTTTGAAAACCAAACCTTTCGACTGTGTCGAAAGGTCTTTAGAAGATAGGCAAGTGATTTCTCTTTTCAAATAAAAATAAACTAAGGATCTATCTCCTTCGGAAGCAACCCTTCGACACCATACCTTTCGACTTAGATCAATTCACTACATACCACCTGAATGATATCATGTGCATTGCTTTCAACCTTGTTGGTCATTGAAGTCGAAAGGTCTTGTTCAGAAGGTCTGATACGAAAGGTTCACCAAAGAAGACGGAACCAACTTTTTCTGGGTAAAAGCTGATTTTTCCAAAATAAGTAAAATTTTTGCAACTGACTTGCCTACTTGTAAACGTTTGATTGGCTTTCATAACTTTTTAAGTATTTTGGATAATATTTGCTGCAATTTTCTCAGATCTAAACCAATTTAACATTTAGCAAATAAGCCCTTCCTCTTGTAAAACAATTAAATCATTTTCGTCCTACTTTCAAAACAATTTAATTTCCATACTAAATCACTTAGTAAAAATCCCCAAAAATTCCAGAAATTCACTTTAATTATGTTATCTAACATATTAAAAATATAGACCCAAATTCTTAATATATTCTCCAAAATAATTTATAAACCCAAATAACCTTATTTTCCTTTGAAATTCATAATAAATTCTCCACGGCTTGGAAAATTATAAAAATTGAAACCCAACTCCAAAATCATGTTTTCTACAACATATAATTTCCCATGGCATTTAAAATCATTTCCTCTCGGTTTTACCCTAAAACCAAGTATATCCCTTATTAAACAACCTTGTTTAAACATGCATAAATCAAAATCAAGCATATCATCATTCTACATATCATAAAACCAGACTTATCATTAAATCCGAAAACATTTGATGTAAAGATCAAAATAGAGATGTAGAAATTATTATTCACCTTGCTTGAGATAAAGAGATTAGAGATTGTTTGAGATTGATTTCCTCTAGCTTGAATCCTAAGCTTTTCTTAAATTTTCTTCTTCTCTTTTATCTTCCTATGGCCGACCTTGTTGCTTCTTACGTTTATAGTTTTTGTTTGAGAATAATAATGAACTTGTATGGTTAGGGGAATAGTATAAGGGTGGGAAATATGGGTGGAAATTACTCTTATGCCCTTATATTTAATACTTAACCATTTTTAAGTTCATTAAGTTTAATAAGCACAGCCACTATATTTTTATTAATCAACCTCAATCTCCTTATCTTCATTATTCTATTTAGTTTATTCTAATTAAATATCGTGAATAATGTCACTAAAATTAGGGGTATTAAAGGCTCCCCTCCTTAAAGAATTTGGTCCTCGAAATTCAGTAAGGACTAACTAGCAACCATAGCAATCATCTATAACATCTTCTAACATCTATACTAGCCTATCTGACTAGCAACCAATCTATATAAATCTGATATAGACATACCATCAAAGCAGATCAGGATAAGCCTCTCAAATCCTGTCCTTTGTCTCCCAAGTATAGTCTTTCTCGTTGTTGCTCCATTGAACTTTCACTAACTTGACTGTCTTGGTCCTCAATCTCTTCTCATCTCTCGCTACAACCCGACTGGTTGTCTAACAAAAGTCAAATCAGGCTCCACTACTAAGTCCTCCAACTCTGTCTAGGGAATAACAGACTCTGGATCATGCACATACTTACGAAGATGAGACACATGGAACACATTATGGACACCTGCCAAACTGCTCGGCAATTCTACTCTGTATATGAGCTTTCCAATCCTTTCTACAATCTGAAATGTACCAACATACCTCGGGGCTAATTTTCCCGACTTTCCAAATCGTACCACGCCCTTCATCGGTGATACTTTAATGAAAACTCTATCTCCCACTGAGAACTCTAAGTCTCTACGCCTTTTATTTGCGTAACTCTTCTGCCTGGATTGGGCTTCCTTCATCCGTCCTCGGATTAACTCAATCTTTTCGGACGCCTCTCTAACCAAATCTGGACCTTAGACCAATTTGTCTCCGGTCTCTAACCAACACGCTGGTGATTTGCATGGTCTTCCATACAAAGCTTCAAAAGGCACCATTCCTATACTAGTCTGATAACTATTATTATAGGAAAACTCAATCAGATATAGGTGATCTTCCCAAGATCCACCAAAGTCTAACACACAAGCTCTCAATAAATCCTCAAGTACCTTGTTGACTCTCTCTGTTTGCCCATCCGTCTGTGGGTGATAAGCTGTACTCATCTTGAGCTTGGTGCCTAATACCTCTTGTAGACTCCTCCAAAATTCGCTAGTGAATAATGCATCTTTGTCGCTGACTATGCTACTAGGAATCTCATGAAGTCTAACTATGTTCTTCATGAACAACTTAGCCAAAACATGTATCGTCTTGGTTGATTTTACCGGAATGAAATGGGCACTCTTGGTCAACCTGTCCACTATAACCCATATACTTTCATTTTCTCTATTTGACCTTGGCAACCCATCTATAAAATCCATCGATATCGAATCCCTTTCCAAACTGGAATATCTAAAGGTTGAAGTAACCCATTCGGCTTCTGATGTTCGGCCTTCAATTGTTGACAGTTAATACACTGCCTAACCCACAAGCCAATATCCTTCTTCATGCCTTCCCAATAAAAGCTCATCTTCATATCTTGATACATCTTGGTTCCTACAGGATGAATCGTAAACTTCGATCGATGACATTCCTCTAGAACTTCCCTCCTTAAGTTCTCTACATCTGGAACACATAATCGTCCCTTCTTTCTCAACCATCCTCTTTGGTCAAAACTAAAATCCTTTAGGTCATCAACCACCGATCTTCCCTCAAGCCTTCTAATCTTCTCGGCTAAAACTAGATTTTCTCTCTGCTTAGAAGCTATCCTCTCGATCAGCACTGGTCGAACTTCTAAACAAGATAACATGGTAGTAACTTGACTAGAACTAGCAGTAGATCTCGACTGCACACCACAACTGGCTAAAGCTTCTAGATCCTTCCATTCTACCAACATCGCTAACGCCACATTCTGATGTTTCTACCGAAGGCATGTGCTACCTTATTTCCTTTCCCAGGAGTATACTCTATACCGAAATCATAAGCGGCCAAAAACTCCAGCCATCTCTGCTGTCTCATTTTCAACTCTTTTTGGGAGAATAAATACTTTAATGACTTATGATCGGTATACAACTCAAACATCTCTCCCAACAGATAATGCCTCCAGATCTTCAAGGCAAAGATCACTGCAGCCAACTCTAAGTCATGAGTAAGATAACTAACTTTGTGCGGTCTAAGTTGCCTAGACGCATAAGCAATAACTTTACCCTTCTACATCAATACTGCTCCCAATCCAGTGCCACACGAATCAGTGTATACTACCAACCCTTATTTACCATCTGGAACTACTAACACTGGAGCATTGGTTAACAAATGCTTTAGCTTAAGGAATACTTCCTCACATTTGTCGGACCAAACAAACTTCACTTCCTTCCTGGTCAACTTAGTCAAAGGCGCTGCTATCCGTGAGAAATCCTTGATGAATCTCCGGTAATAGCCAACAAGTCCAAGAAAACTCCTGATCTCGGTTACCATCTCTAGTCTCTTTCAATTATTGACTGCCTCGATCTTAACTAGACTAACTGACAATCCTTCCTCTGAAACACGTGACCAAAAAACTTAACTTCTCTCTTTTAGAAATGACACTTAGAAAACTTCTTCTTCAGCTGATTCTGCCTCAGCGTCTCCAACACCCCTCTAAGATGAACCTCATGCTCTCTTTCATCTTTAGAGTACACCAAAATGTCATCTATGAATACCAAAACAAAACTATCCAAGTGCTTTCTAAAAACCCGGTTCATCAAATCAATGAAGAAAGCAGGCGCATTCGTCAATCCAAATGGCATCACAAACCACTAATATGAACCATACCTAGTTCGAAATGCCGTCAAAGGAATGCTATCCTCCGCCACTCTCAACTGATGGAACCCCGTTGCCAAATCCAGTTGGGAAAATACTTTGGCTCCACTCAACTGATCAAACAGATCATCTATCCTTGGAAGAGGGTAACTATTCTTGATCGTCCTTTCGTTTAACTTATGATAGTCAATGCACATCCTTAACGATCCATCTGGTTTCTTTACAAACACCGCGGCCGCTCTCCAAGGCGAACTACTTGGTCTGATAAAATTCCTTCCCTCAAGATCCACTAGCTGCACCTTCGATTCCTTCATCTCTATCGGTGTCATCCTACTAGGTGGTCTACTGACGGGTTCAGCTCTCGGTACAAGGTCTATCCGAAACTCAATAACTTATTTTGGTGGTAATCCAGTAACCAGCTCAAATACATCTGCAAACTCTCTAGCCACACGAACCTGACTAAGCTCTTCTCCAGCTTCCATGGCACTAAATAAAGCAGAAATACTCTTACTAGAATTCTCCACTAAGAAAATAATTCGGTTATGACTATCTGGGTGCCTCAATGATATTTCTCGATCCTAGCAAAATATCCTAGCCTCATACTTACCCAACCAATCCATACCTAAGATGATCCCGAAATCTACGAAATCAAAAACATACAAGCTACATGCAAACTTATGACCTAACATGTGCAGTTAATGCTCTGCTATTACCCCGCTATAACCCTGCTATATCTCATAGCAGATTTCTACCGCTACGATTTTTCCATATAGCCCCAAATATAGCCTTTCCGCTTTAAGCCCCGCTATATTTCGATATTCCCGCTATATTCCGCTATTTCTGCTATATCTTCTTTAAAAGAAATAAAGACATTTATACATTATCAAAATTAATTTATTTAATTGAATTTTTAATATATTTTTTGAAATGTAAATACTCTAATATTCTATTAAATTCAATTATGTTATACATAACAGTTTTACGTTTATTTACAATATATTGGCACATGTTTTTATTTAAAATTATTTATGTATTAATTATAATTCAATTGAATGTTAATTTTTCATTTAATTACCATTTATATATTTGTAAAATCATTAAGTACGAATTTGATATGCTATTTTAGAGTCATCCTCTATATCCCGCTATATCCTCGCTGTATCCCCGCTATGACTTTTTGCACCTCCGCCACATTGAATCTGCCGAGCGCTTTAACTGCACAAGACCTAACAAATCAAGTTCTATCAGGTCACATCTCATCCCAAGAGTTGCATACCCTCCTATTGGATTCGCAACCCTTAAGGAAGTAATAAGGTATTTGTGCTATACATAACCTACCAACCAAATACTGTGATATAAACGAGTGTGATGCACTGGTATCAAAAAGTACCCTAACTGGTATACGATGAATCAAAAGCGTACCTTCCATCACAGTTTTCCCTTTTTCTGCTGCAGTAGGTTTAGAAGAAGATGGTGGTCCAATTGCAAACACCTTCCCTCTGTCCGCCCTGACTGGCACTGGACACTGGTTCTTATAACGCCAAAATTGGTCACAATTGAAGCATTTGACATTCTTCTTCTCCACAGGCTTCTTTCCTTTACCAATTCTACACTCGTTGGCATAGTGGCCCTTCTTATCACACTTGTAACACACTAACTCGGCCTTTGCCTTATTAGCAGCATCCCCTTTCTGGGATCCCTTCTTCTTAAAGAACTTCCTTTTCCTTCCTTGAGAACCTTAGGACTCAACTGGCTTTTCTCGAGCTGAAACAGCAAGCATCTCCTCATGTCGGACAATCATCTCTTCGATCACATGATAAGGTGCTCTGATATAGGTCATAGCCATCCTTCCTAGCTCTGGCCTCAAACCCCTAATGATACTCTCATTCCTCTTGACATCCGTGTCAACCAAAGCATAACCATATCGAGATAACTAATCAAAATTAGCAGCGTATTCGATCACAGACATCTGTACTTGGACAAGATCCATAAATTTCCTCATCGACGCCGACTTGGCAACCTCAGACAAGAACCTCTGCTCAAATCTCCTTCTGAAATCAGCCCACGTCAACTCTTCCTCAAGCACTCCGGACGTCACACTGTTCCACCAATGCAGCGCTAACCCTTGCAACTGTCTAGAGGCTAGCCTTATCTTCTCTCCATCATTCAAGCCTAAATCTATAAAGATCCTTTCACAGTTCAACAGCCAGTTTTCAACTTCCACGTCATCTTCCGTTCCAACAAACGGTTTTCCTCCCAGACTGACATAGTCTCTACTTAGCTTAGCATAGTTATAATCAGCCGGAACTACAGGATTAGCTCCACCAACATTCCCAAAAGCCTCTGCTTGCAAAAGATTAGCCAACAACTGATACACCATCCCCGCAGCTATTGGGGGGTTTCCAGCACCTACATTGGCCTTGGCATTTTGATTAGCATTGGCCTGTCGACCTGAATTTCTCCGAGTATTAGGTCGAGCATTTCCATTGGTAGTGGTGCTTCCTCCATCCAGATTTCCTCTTTCGTTTCCTGCCTCCATATCTTCTTTCTCGTATATTTGCATACGAGCCTTAGTAAGATACAAAAGAACGGTCTAAGAGAGAGGGGAATACGTACTTAGATATATATCAAATACAAATACGTTACTACAACGTTAACCCAAAACCCCGACCATATTTTCAAATTCATTAGATTATGTTTGAAAAAGCTTTTAGGTTTATCTTTTCTTTTAATGTTTCATAAACTTATGCTCTGATACCAACTTGTAACATCCCCCAACTTGGAGGCCCAAAACTAACGGCTACAGATGCTGCAGTCATCCATAGTTATTAATCTTCAACGACCAAATACGGCGGTGCTAGATACATTGATACATATATCACAGAAATATGGAAAAAAAATAACAATTTAAAAACATATTTCCGCAAAAACCTTGCATGTTCATTACATAATCCCAAATTACATTACCCACGTTCAGCAAAATATAATTATACAATTACGCCAAGAGCGACATATGAAGATGCCCCATTGGTTGATCAGAGCATATAGTGTTAATAAGATTTCCTGTCAAAATCCCCGATGCATTTCATAGGACTGTTTCATATGAATTCAACCTTTCGATTGAGTGGATATTTCATTACTTGAGTGAAATGACTAAGTCAGAAGGTTTTGCGATCACAATTCTAACCCTAACAGGAGGGGATCAATACCAGAAGGTTTTAAGCAAGTGTTTATCTCTTATGTAGAGTTGGGGAAAGAAATTTCTTACTTTCGGCCTCACCGAAAGGTTTAAGCATGATCTAAACATTTCAGCCGAAAGGGATCCATAACATTGCTACACCTTTCGGTAATCTGGAAGGTTTTTAGAAGTTACAAGCAGTCACTTGGTCCCTATCGAAGGGTTCAAGTACATCTTAAACCTTGCGATTTGATCAGATCGATGGTTTTATTAAACCTTCCGATGGATCGGAAGGTTTAGGAAACCATTTAAACCCTACGGCCAACTTATTTGGATCGAATGACCTTCGTTCATATCATTTCATTATATCTCCCCTAGAAGCCGAAAGTAATTCACATCCCTTGATGATTATATTAGACCTTCCGATGGACTGGAAGGTTCAAGAAACCATTTAAACCCTTCGGAAGGTTAAGAAAACCCTTTGGGGGCATCAAATGATGAGATTTCTTTATTTGCCATTCCTTTAATACTTTCAGCTTCATAGGTTGACATTCCATTTATGTAAACCTTTCGAAAAGAAGGCATGATTCAAACATCTTAAGACAATAACAAGAGTTGAGTCATTATGCCATAAACTTATATTGGAACTATCTCACAAGTTTCATTCCCCCTTCTTGTAATTGATATTAAGTAGAGGAGAAGGAAACTTATGAGATTGTCCGATAACAATTTCATGGCATATTCTCGAAATAAACAAAGAATATAGGAAATAAATCATCTAAGATCAGCCGTTAATGTAAAATTAACGCCTGATCATGATTATCCCCAAATTCCGAGTTGATCGCAAGCTACAATTCTCTTTATTTCTCCATAATGGAATCTGATACAAAATTTAAGAAGATAGCCCCCAATTTGATTTCAAAATTAGGGTTACAATTTGTTGAGCGGTGGCAGTAGAGATTGTTAAGTAGATGAAAATGAGAAGGAAATTGGGTCCTGAGACCGGACCCCTTGGGTCTTATTTATAGATGTAGGCAGCCTTCCTTTCAGCCCTAAGCTCTCGTAGGACGGAAGGTTCCTTCTTCTATACAGTTGCCAACCTTTCAGTTTTAATGAAAGGTTTACTCTTCACACACCATCATGAGCCGCTGAGCGTCATAGAAGGCCTCGTGTTTCTTAATGTATTTATACGCCCTTCATCTTCCTGCAAGGTTGGTTCATTATGAGACACTATGAACCTTCCGCTCTTGTCGGAAGGTTGCCTCCTTGTGTAATTATTGCCAAGAGCCGTGCCTTTCTCGAATGCTATCGGCAGGTGGCCTTTTTTGTTGAATTATGAATGTTATCTTTATATAAACCTTTCGATATTGTTGAAGGTTACTGGACACGTGCTTCAACCAGTTAGGAAGGCTTATTATGCTTCCGAAATGGTTGTCAACCGTGTTATCTAATATGGTCCTATTCTTTCTACCTTTCTTGGAATACATTTGCTTTGAATGACGAGTGATGGATCCCCTCATCTAGTCCAAAGGGTTTAAGTTTGCTGCAAACTTGTTTCTTGCATTCCTTCCTTTTTTATTCAAAAGGCTTGAGGTGCTCTTCTTTCCTTTCATCTGTTCAT
Organism: Allium fistulosum; assembly: GCA_030737815.1. NCBI lineage: Eukaryota > Viridiplantae > Streptophyta > Magnoliopsida > Asparagales > Amaryllidaceae > Allium > Allium fistulosum. Next base: position 1,034,234,952 of record CM060902.1, on the reverse strand, counting down.
TATGTCAAGTGGCCTTATAACTATTTTCCTTTTTATACTTGCAAACGCCCCTCCTCTGAAGTTATCGTGCGCTTCTTTTTCTCGGGTGTTATGCAAACCTTTCGGTATCACCGAAAGGTAACTTCTTCTATTACTCTTTGCTTTTGCGGAAGGTTTCTGACGTGCCTTCTTTATCTCCATTTGCATTTTATAGTTAACATTTAGCCCACCCTTTCTGTATAAAGAAGGCTTTTGTTCTTTAGGACAAAGACTCTGAGGTCATAGAACTATCCTTGCATTCTTTCGGTTGATAATGAATAACCGAAGACCAAAAGACCCGATTTAACGTTGATAATAGGAGCCCTTGAAGTCCAGGATCCCACTTTTTGGACACCATTTTCTAACAACTTCTAACAAGAATTCCGAAATGTCATTTCCGATAATTGATAATGGAAGGCCGGAAGATCTCTTCCAATAGTTAATGATAGAAGTCCAGAATACCAATTTCGGGAATTAATAATAGATGACCAAAATACCAATTTTGGTAATTGATAATAAAAGACCAAAATACCAATTTTGGTAATTAATAATTGAAGACCAGAATGCCATTGCTGGCGATTGAGACTTGAAGACCAGAATACCATTGCTGGTAATAATTGATTGGAGACCAAAATACCCTTTCCAGTGCTAAGTAATAGAAGATTGGGATATTATCTCTTGCAATAGGAGCCTAGAACTCCCGTCTGGCAAATGTTTGCAAGAAGAAGTCAGTGACTTCCCTCTTATTTTCTTATTGAATATGCCATCCTTCGGCTGTGTTTGTGCTTTGCATGCTATTGCTTTCTCGGGCCCGAGTTTTCTTTGTCTATTTATCATTTGTTCTGGCCTATTTTAGGCAGGGACTCTTTTGTCCGATTTTGTGCTTATTTAAGCAAAGCCTATTTCAGGCTATTTGTCATATCTGATAGTACCGACCTTCTTTGGTGGTTTCTATTTCAAGCTATGCTAATTTCTAGCAGTGCCTATTTCAGGCATGGACTTTTCTTAGTCCGCCGGACATTTCATCCGGGTTTCGGTGCGCCCGACTAACTTTTTCTAAAGCAGGGCCCGAGGACTTACCCGACCTCCCTCCAGGAGGCGTCTTAGCCTGGTCATAGCGTGACGCGGTTAAGGGCTTGTTCGGAACCTTGGCCAGGCCATAGAGTGACGGGACCAAGAGATTATCCGTCCTCCCTCCAGGAGGTGCCTTATCCTGGCCATAGCGTGACGTGGATAAGGACTTGTGCTGCTTTAACCTGGCCGTTTCTGGTTTTGGCGCGGATAAAGGCTTACGCCCTCCCTCCAGGAGGTACCTTGACCTGGCCTTCTTGGCGCGGCCAAGGGCTTTCTACCATTATTGGTAGCCTACCATCTTAGGTAGTCCAAGTTTTTAAGGAGAATTTAACTCCCGACCGTGTAGATTTTCTTTACTAGATCATAGTAGAGGTGTTCTTGGAAACGCTTTATTCATTCATAGTTGGAAAATATAGTCTCAAATGTTCCATGTTCCAGGTTCTTGGCACCATATTCCCATTAGGGTAGCATAGCTTGTAGGCTCTTGAAGTAATTTCTTTGAAGATTACCAACGGACCTTCCCAATTAGGTCCCAATGGTCCATCCGATGGGTCTTTAGTATTGGACATCAACCTTCAAATTACTAAATCCCCTTGTCTAAATAACCTGGCTTTTACCTTTGAGTTGTAATATCTTGATATCCTCCTTTGATACTCAGTCGTTCTCAAGGCTGCTTCATCTCTTAATCCATGAATCAGGTCGAGTGATTCCTTTCTCAATTCCTGGTTTGGATTAAAGGCATAGGCAATTCTCCTATGACAAGGTACCTCAATCTCTATAGGTAGCATTGCTTCACATCCATATGTTAGAGAGTATGGGGTATGACCCATTGCAGTTCTAGTTGAAGTTCTATAAGCCCACGGAACTAAGGGCAACTCTTCTACCCAATTTCCTTTTGCCTTGTTTAGCCTCTTTTTCAAGATGGTTTTGATTGTTTTGTTAGCTGCTTCGACGGCTCCATTGGCCTTCGGATGAGCGACCGAGGAGAAGATTTTTATTATCCCATTCTTGTGGCAAAACCGTGAAAACTCTTCACTCTCAAATTGAGTCCCATTGTCGGATATGATCTTGTAAGGTATCCAAAATCTTGAGACAATGTTTTTGATGACAAATCTTAACACTTTCCCTGACGTAATCTTCGGGAGTGGCTCTGCTTCAACCCATTTCATGAAATAATCTATTGCCACCACAGCATATTTTGCTCCTCCTTTGGAGATTGGAAGCGGTCTAATTAAGTCGATTCCCCAAACATCAAATGGCCATGGGGTAGTAATAGGGGTTAGTTGACTTGGCGGGAGACGTGGTATCTTAGAATAACGCTGACATTTCTCTCACCTTTTAACATAATCTATAGCTTGGTTAGTTAGATGTGGCCAGTAAAATTCTTGCCTCATTATCTTCTTGGTTTTTTTTATTCCATTAGAGTGATCCCCACAAAATCCTTCATCTGCTTCCCTTATTGTCTACATGCATGTGATCGGGTTAATACTAGTATTTTCGCAGCTTTCTCTTGTCTGTTTTCCTCAATGCTGGGATTAGCCTGAAATCCTACCGGAACAATTCGAGTTTCAGGAGCTCCACTTGAGCTTGCCAACTTAGCTAGTGAATCTACCTGAGAGTTTTCTCCTCTTGGTATTTGATGTATGGAGAAATCTTCAAAAAGTGCGAGCATCTTCAAAACTTTCTTCACATACTAGTTAAGTTTATGATCCTTGGCTTGATATACCTGCTTGATCCGGTTAACCATAAATTGAGAATCGCTGAATACCTGGATTCTCAGGATTTTAAGTTGCAAAGCAAGGGTTAATCCAGCAACCATAGATTCATACTCTGCTACATTGTTAGTTGCTGAGAATCCCAACTTCATAGCACAGTGTAACTTGTGCCCGTTTGGCACATATCCTGCCCCCGCTCATTGCTCATTTGATGCACCGTCCACAATAGTTGCCACTTAAGTTTTGTATCTTTTTCCATTTCGGATTGCTCTGAAATGAACCCTGTACATTCATTGATGAAATCGGCTAATGCTTGACCTTTTATAGCCGTTCTAGACTGATTGCTATATCGTACTGACTTAGTTCAATTCCCCACTTAATTAACCTTCCAGAAGTTTCGGGCTTGCCAAAGACTTGCTTTAATGGGAAGTTGGTCAACACTTTTACTGGATGTGCTTGAAAATAGGGCCTTAGTTTTCGAGCTGTCAGAATTAAACAGTACGCTAGCTTTTCGATGACTGGGTATCAGATCTCAGCATCCTTTAATCTTTTGCTTACGTAGTAAACTGGTAGTTGCAATCCCTCGCTATTTCTAATCAATACCGAGCTCACTGCATGTTCAGAAATTGTCATGTATAAGAATAGATCTTCCCCTTCTTCGGGGCTAGCTAAGATTGGTGGCTTTTCCAAGTGAAGCTTTAGTTCTTGAAATGCCTTTTTACAATCTTCGTTCCATTCAAAATTCCTCTTTTTCTTGATCACTTCAAAGAACGGTATGCACTTACCAGTGGCTTTTGGTATGAACCTGCTTAGTGCCGCCACATTACCATTCAAGCTCATAACATCTTTATTTGTCCTTAGTTCTGCCATATTCTTAATGGCCTCATTCTGTTCTGGGCTAGCCTCAATCCCTTGTGCACTCACGATATATCCAAGAAATTTTCCAAAATGGACTCCAAAGTTGCATTTTCGGGGGTTGAGCTTCATTTGATACTTGCAGAGCACTTTAAACATTTCATTCAAGTCTTTGAGGTGATTTTCCGCCTCTTGGGATTTCACCAACATGTCGTCAACATAATCTTCCATATTCCTCCCAATTTGTTCTTTGAACATTCGGTTAACCAACCGTTGATAAGTTGCTCCTGCATTCTTCAATCCGAATGGCATTACCTTATAACAATAGGTTCCTTCGTCTATAATGAAGCTAGTATGTTCCTCGTTGGGTTTAAACATAGGAATCTGATTGTACCCAGAATATGCATCCATTAGGGAAAGCAGCTTATGTCCACTGGTAGAGCCAACCAACGGGTCTATCCTTGGCAACGGGTAACAATCTTTTGGACAAGCTTTATTCAAATCTGTGTAGTCTATACAAGTCCGCCACTTTCCGTTGGATTTCTTTACCAAAATCGGATTTGCCAACCATTTGGGATATCTGACTTCCTGGATAAACCCATTTTGTTGCAACTTCTTGACTTCTTCCTTTAGGGCGTCGGTTCTAACCTTATCAAACTGCATTTTATTTTGCCGAACTAGGGGAATATCTGGATTGATATTCAGGGCATGGTTCATGACCTTAGGACTAATTCCAACCATGTCAGAATGGGTCCAAGCAAAAAACTTCCTTATTATCTTTTAAGAATCCTATCAATCTTGTCTTTAGAGGTTCCTCAAGACCATTCCCCACTCTAACTATTTTGGTGAAATCGGCAGAATCTAGTAGAACCTCTTCAGTTTCTTCGATTGGCTTAACTCTTTCCACCTCTCCTTGACAATCTAATTCTGTAACGATTTCACTTTCTTCGATTGAGTTGGAATCTGCCCTCTTTCTTTTTCCATAAACTGCAAAACACCTTGCAGCAATACGTTTATTAGTTTTATCATATTTATTCTTTGCTTTGAATGATGGATGTAGAAACCCATCTTCCGAAGGCTGCAGAGTAATAGAAGAATCAAAGTAACAAGTAAACTCCTTGTTGCATTTTTCTAGGGTTGCAAAGTACATTTCTCGAGATGTGAATTTTTTGCCCTGGATAGTTCCCCAGCCACTTTAAGTGAGGAATTTAAGCATTAGATATTTCGGTGAGACTAATGCATCCACCTCATCCAGTGCCGGTCGTCCAAAGAAGGCGTTGTAGAATGATGGCTGATCTATGATTACGAAGGTCGTTTCAATGACTCGGGAGCATGGGGGAAGTCCCAGTTGGACAAAAAGCTTCACCAACCCAAGCGAAGTTGTCCCCTTATTGTTGAACCCAAAGATTGGCTCGGGACTAGGTTCAAGCCTATCTTTGGAAATCCCGATGTGATCAAATGCATGGCGGAATATCACATTCACAGCGGTTCTCGTGTCAACCAGGATTTTCGTGACCACCGAAGATCCTATTTGGGTTGTGATCATTAAAGGATCATTGTGGGGATGATGAATTCCCCTCCTTAGCTCATATAGGTTAATCACCGGTGTATGCATATTGATGTTGTGTTTCGGACTTTTGAACAGCGACTCTTTCTGTATAGAGAATACACCCTTTTTAGCTTCTTGAATGTACTTGCTTCGGGCACTTTGACTTCTACCAACTGGATGTGGTCCTCCATATATGACATCAATCCTGTTTTGGGGTAGACTTAAGCTTAGCGGGTCATCTTCCTCGATTACATTTACGGCATTTCCTGCAGGCTTCCTCGCGTCAGTGTTTGTCGGGAGAGTATGTTGTGGGTTCTTCACGAATTCTTTCAACTGCCCCTTTCGATTCAACTCCTGGATTTTTTCAGCCAGAACCTTACACTCATTAGTTCTGTGGCCGTTAGCTTTGTGGTAGTCACAGTATCTGTCTCCTTTTTTTCTCAGGATAATTTCAGGCCTTAAATGAAATGGGGAAGTTGACCTTATCCTGGGTCATTGCATAGATGTAGGAGATTGGTTGATTTAACGCCACCATGTTAGTATTGGTATCCTCCCACCTAACTCTCTTGGGAATTCTCTCCGGACCAAATCTACCAATGTCCTTCTTATGATCAAATTTCTTTTTCGAGAAATACAATTCATCCATTCGGATGAACTTGTCCGCTTGAAAATGGAAATCTTGAAGATCCCAACATCCATGAATGAACAGCCCTTCCAGAAAGGAGAATTAACTATGAGTCCTGAGTGGACAGCGATGAGTTTATCTCTATCGTTCATGCCTTTGGCGTTCAATGCTTCTGTATTGAATCTCTTTAGATAATTCCCTAAGGACTCTCCATGATTTTGCCTGATGTTAGCGAGCACGGTATAATCAATAGAAGGATCTTTATATATGCAGAATTGAGCAGAGAATTCGTATGAGATCTGCTTCTAAGAATATATCATATTCTCACGATATTGCCAGTACCACTTAGCTACGACCCCTTGTAACGTGACCGGAAAAAGTCGACACCTCATAGTTCCAGAAGCGTTATATAAATCCATTTGGCTATCAAACGCCATTAGATGGTCATCCGGGTCCGTTGTCCTATGATATTTCATGGTGGGGACCTTCACATGAGACGGTATTGGAGCTGACATAATTTCATCGATGAAGGATGCAACCCTTTCATTGTTGTTCACTCTTTCGTTTTCAGTTCTTTTGCACTTAGCGTTTAGCAGGTCTTTCACAGCCTTTTCCGCCACATCCTTAAGATAAGCTTCATTGTTCATGTAGTCTCTTTGATTAGGTTGGTAGCCGTCTGAAGTAGAACTCGTGGAACAGTCTTTATCTTCCGCATGAACTCTTACCTGATAATTTGCCTTCGGTGGAAGGCCCTCCTTTTGTCTTGATAGAGAAATGTGAGCTTTTCCTTTGACAGCACCTACATTGGTTTTCAGATTCCTTTTTGGAGACTCAACTTCTTCCCCTGCAGTGGTAGCTTTCATTGACGATCGGTGAGATAACACTTTGTTCAAAAGATCTTTCATTTCTGCCATCTAGCGTTCCAGATACGCGATTTTGGCCACATGTTCTTCTGTTTGAAGATCTTGAGTTGGAGCCAGTTGTTGGGACACCTAAACCTGAACTAGAGGTGGATTCAATTGAGGTGGGGCAGAAGGTTGCCCCTGCTCTCTATTTCCAAGATTGAAAGAAGTTGATATGTTTTCCTCCAGAGAATTAGCCTGATCATTCCTTTTGCAAACAGTAAGAGGTCCTTTTGATTTCATTTTCCTACAGCAAATTAGATTTCATAATTTGTTATATTAACCACAAGGTCGGAGGTTCGAGCCCTCCTTCTAGCGCCAAAAATGTTAACAAGATTTCATGTCAACATCCCCGATGCATTTCATAGGATTGTTTCATATGAATTCAACCTTTCGATTGAGTGGATTTTTCATTACTTGAGTGAAATGACCAGTCAGAAGGTTTTGTGATCACAATTCTAACCCTAACAGGAGGGGATCGATACCGGAAGGTTTTAAGCAAGTGTTTGTCTATTATGTAGAGTAGGGGAAAGAATCATCTTACTTTCGGCCTCACAGAATCATCTTACTTTCGGCCTCACCGAAAGGTTTAAGTATGATCTAAACATTTCGGCCGGAAGGGATCCATAACATTGCTACACCTTTTGATAATCTAGAAGGTTTTTAGAAGTTACAAGCAGTCACTTGGTCCCTATCGAAGGGTTTAAGTACATCTTAAACCTTGCGATTTGATCAGATCGATGGTTTTATTAAACCTTCCGATGGACCGGAAGGTTTAGGAAACCATTTAAACCCTTCGGCCAATTTATTTGAATCAAATGACCTTCGTTCATATCATTTCATTATATCTCCCCTAGAAGCCGAAAGTAATTCACATCCCTTGATGATTATATTAGACCTTCCGATGGACCGGAAGGTCCAAGAAACCATTTAACCCTTCGGAAGGTTAAGAAAACCCTTTGGGGGCATCAAATGATGAGATTGCTTTATTTTCCATTCCTTTAATACTTTCAGCTTCATAGGTTGACATTTCATTTATGAAAACCTTTTGAAAAGAATGCATGATTCAAACATCTTAAGACCATAACAAGTGTTGAGTCAATATGCCATGAAACTTATATTAGAACTGTCTCACAAGTTTCATTCCCCCTTCTTGTAATCGATATTAAGTAGAGGAGAAGGAAACTTATGAGGTTGTCTGATGACAATTTCATGGCATATTCTCGAAATAAACAAAGAATATAGGAAATAAATCATCTAAGATCAGCCGTTAATGTAAAATTAACGCCTGATCATGATTATCTCCAAATTTCGAGTTGATCGCAAGCCACAATTCTCTTTATTTCTCCATAATGGTATCTGATAGAAAATTTAAGAAGATAGCCCCCAATTTGATTTCAAAATTAGGGTTACAATGTGTTGAGCGGTGGTAGTAGAGATTGTTAAGTAGATGAAAATGGGAAGAAAATAGGATTTTGAGACCGGACCCTTTAGATCTTATTTATAGATGTAGGCGGCCTCCCTTTCGACCCTATGCTTTCATCAGGACGGAAGGTTCCTTCTTCTATACAGTTGCGAACCTTTCGGTTTTAATGAAAGGTTTACTCTTCACACACCATCATGGGCCGCTGAGCGTCATAGAAGGCCTCGTGTTTCTTAATGTATTTATACGCTCTTCATCTTCCTGCAAGTTTGGTTCTTTATGAGACACTATGAACCTTACGCTCTTGTCGGAAGGTTGCCTCCTTGTGTAATTATTGTCGAGAGTCGTGCCTTTCCCAAATGCTGTCGGCAGGTGGCCTGTTTTGTTGAATTATGAATGCTATCATTATGTAAACCTTTCATTACTGTTGAAGGATACTGGACACGTACTTCAACCGGTTAGGAAGACTTATTATGCTTCCGAAATGGTTGTCAACCGTGTTATCTATTTTGGTCCTATTCTTTCTATCTTTCTTGGAATACATTTGCTTTGAATGACGAGTGATGAATCCCCACGTCTGCTCCGAAGGGTTTAGGTTTGCGGAAAACTTGTTTCTTGCATTCCTTCCTTTTTTATTCAAAAGGCTTGAGGCGCTCTTCTTTCCTTTCATCCATTCATTACGTCAAGCGGCCTTATAACTATTTTCCTTTTTATACCTGCAAAAGCCCCTCCTCTGAAGTTACCGTGCTCTTCTTTTTCTCGGGTGTTATGCAAACCTTTCGGTATCACTGAAAGGTAACTTCTTTTATTACTCTTTGCCTCCGCGGAAGGTTTCTAACTTGCTTTCTTTATCTCCATTTGCATTTTATGGTTAACATATAGTAAGGCTAATAAATCTGCCTTTACAACAAAATACACAACGGAAAGTAAAACTCTTAATAACCATCTGCCTCCTGCACGCCTTCGAAAGCTTTATTCGTCAGAGAAGAAAACCTAGGAACATTAAATCTTAAACTACTCAAAATTAATTGAGTACCCGAGAGTTTAAGGGGAAAACAAAAACTTCGAGTCAGACATAAAGTCCGGTATGAATAATAATCTAACATCTCAATCCTTTTAGATATCTAGTGAGACCACGTCGCTTAGTGGAACGAGTTTTCCCCTCACTAGTATCCTAAAACCTTTATAAAACCATATCTATGCTCCTGCATCCACAATGGTTAAAACATACATTTTCAAAATATTATGATGATAAGCATACTTAAAACAATTAGGATTATCCATCCCCAGTTTAATCTGACACCCTGTCATAATCATAGTTTTAGGGTCACTATTAACCTATTAGTTTTTATAGGTTTACTGATAACCTATTTAATGTTTGTGGACTCCCTGTCCAGTTTCATAGTTTTTATGGGCTAACTATTAACCTATTTTTATCTTACGGATTCCCTGTTCGGTTTCATAGTTTTCATGGGATCACTAAGAATCTATTGGCTCTTGCCAATTAACTTAATCATTTCATAGGTTCTCTCTGAACCTATTGGTTATTCCAATAACTTCTTTCTTATCCTAGTTTTCATGGGTTGACTAGGAACCTATTGACATCTGTCAATATTACATCCGGATATAGTTTTCATGGCACTACAAGAATTTTGATTTTTAGTAGTGCTTAAAAAACGCTACTAAAAGTTTTAGCAGCGTTTTGATAAACGCTGTTATAAAGCTCGCGACTAAAAATACCTGATTTATAGTTGCACTTATTTCAACGCTACCAGAATTCGTTTTACTGCGGCGTTTATGAAACGCCAATAAATTCTTTTTTTGCAGCATGTATAAAACACTACCAAAATGTACTTGGTCTGCTCAAAAATATTTTGGTAGCATTTGTTAAACGCTGTAATAGAGGACGCAGTTTATTGACAAAGCCTGTAGTCGCGTTTATTAAACGCTACTATATATGCTCTCCTTCGACCCTTTATTTTTTGTAGCGTTTTTTAGTAGCGTTTTCGAAATGCTACTAAAAATATTCCAGCTCTGCCTATACATTGCCTCCAGTTCAATCTTGTTCATAGCTTATAACATAATACATAAACACATACACATTAAATAACCGCAAAATACATATACATATACACATTCAAACATAAACACATTTAAAAACCACAAAATACATAAACAAAAGCACTAACATAAACAATATGTTAACCGTACATAGAAGTTTACACAACCGAACAGTAGTTTCAAGACAAAAGTTAACCGTACATAGAAGTTTACACAACCGAACTACGCACCACAAACAATATGTTATTGCTGCAGTTAAAGTACCATAAACATCTGAACTAAGCAAGTACAATAAACAACCAAACTACCTAACAAGTACGATAAACTAGTGCTGCTACTGCTCATTCTTCAGAAACGCCTACCTATAGACAAAATATAATCAACAGTGAGACTCAAGTTATAATCAATACTGAGATAATAATGACAGGACCATCAATACTGAGAAAACAATGAGACTAAAGTTATGCACAACTGAATATGTGCAATCTTGTGTTCAACTGAATATGCACAACTGAATATGAAAACTAAAATAATGTGCATGTTAGTTTTGGCCAAGAATAAAATGAAAATGAAGATCTGTCATCAATGTTTTTTACATTTTATCTCTGCCTGTACATTTTCATATACTCAAACACAGATTTTCATATACTCGAACATAGATGAAAATATAAGTGTTAATGAATTATTTTAGATAGTGAAATTAGGTAGGTGTAAGAAGTTTGCCAGACCCATATGGATACAGCCAAACACAGATTCAAAAAATTCATAACGATAGATGCATTTGTTGATAAAAATATGGGATAATAATATAATATGGTCCTAGTATGTAAAATGACTGGAAACTTAGGATCATAAATTATCTTTTAAGTACGTACAATTAGTCGATATAACTTATAGCTGCTGATGGATTAAACCACCGACTAATTACAGTTAATATATACAACATAAATACCATATTTTGATCAGCCTGATCATAGTAAATTCCAACATAAATTCTAACTTATTCACATTGTTGCATATTCACATAAATCATTCAAGTACAACAACTCATTGCACATCTACAAGCAGGTTATAATGAGGCAATTTAGAGGAAAATTTCAAATAACTTTGAAGGCAGCCCCTTTTCAAATCACTTAGGCATTATAATTATTTGAGTTGATGGTTTAAGTATTTTGTTGCCACTGGTTATCCATGATGGTAATTTTGCAAGAAGTTTTCAATTACATAAAGAATTGCATACCTTTCATTTTAGTTCCATAATGACTTTTGCTATCGGCCAAGCTATGGGAACGCCAAAGGCATCTTCCATGCACATCAACTCCGATATAGGTCTCCATAGCACTACATCCGGAACTCTCACAATTTCAACCCAAATTTTAACAGCATCACGTCCCAATGGACGACAATGGACCATCGATATTGGATCAGTTGAAGCGATAGTTCCTTCAGCCACTACTTCGTTCGTTTCACCCACATCAATCAACTTGCATTTATTATCTTTTGTCAGCTTTGCAATCGGCTGGAAAAAAATGGTGCATATTTCAAACAGTGCATATTGAAAACTGTGTACTTATTTTAGAAACCAAAGCATACAAAATGCAACAACAAAGTGGTGCATATTTCAAACAGAAGAAACAAAATACAAACTACAAAATATTTCCATCATATTTACTTACATGTTGTGGTTTCTTCGCGATTATGGGTGTGGATATCACGGGAGAAGTCGCACAATTTACATTCCTACCAACTGCATCTTTATTAACTTCAACTTTTGATTTTGGCCATGCTACTTTCCTACCAACTGCATCTCTAATGCACGACATATCAACCGTGGGTCGCCACAAATATGCATCTCCATTTATTACATTGGCCACCCAAATCGCAAAGGCAGCCGGACCGAGCGGAATACCATTAACAAGATGTTGTGGATCTCTGGCATAGATTCTTCCTTCGGCAACTACCCCTTCACTCTCATTCCAACCATAAATCTTGCATTTGTCGTCTTGGGCGCTGCTGTCACTCTAAAAAGGAGAAGTGTAAATCAAGAGTTTAGTGATTAAGTGAAAATATTGTACAAGACATATTTCTAAATTAAATTTGTGGAAGACCGACGTAAATATTCTGAATTATAAAATTTACCGTACTGACTTCATTCAGCTGTCCTCGCAGCGCCCTCTTAATGCAATTTAATGGCCATGCTACTACCTTATTCTTAGTGTTTGCTAATACTGTCATTTCAGGTGTAGGCCTCCATAAGTAAGCATCTGGTTCTTCCATGAAATCTATAATAACGCTCACAGCATTTGGTCCAAGACGAATGCCATTGACAACCTCATTTGGGTCCATGGACAACACTCTCCCATCGGCAACAACTGTAGAGGTTCCATCCCAATTCAACACCGAACATATGTTGTCATTGCTCTACAATTATTCAACAGAAAATTATAGCAATTACTGGATCAAAAACTAAAATCCAAATGTTATTTCTTGAGTAATATAATTATTATTTTTACCAATTCAGGTGTGCTCCCTTCTTTTGAACTTTCTTTACCCTGCAACAAAGCACTAATATTAGGATATTTTAATCTTAGGAGCACTGAAGTGGATACGCACAATACTTAAAATGTCACTAGAATCAGTCCAACAAGTTTGAATGGCAGAGTACATACAAAAAACCAGTTGTTGTAGCATCATTTACAAACATGTGTGTCTGAATTCATTATTTTCAAAATTATTATATAACAAAAAACCAGTTGTTATGCACTGTTTTGTTATTCCCAGTTACATAGTGTTTTTATATATACTTTGATGCTATGCATATTTTCAATAAATTATAGGTGCATCAGTAAACCTTGTTCATCATAGACTTACCTTTTATGTTCAGTGATCAAGTGTCAAGACGACATGTGCACCCAAAACTTGTTGAGAGTTTTATTTGAGAAAAAATGAAACGCAAGCAGGAACACCTATACTACATATACTGTTTGGATACTCAAAATGGATGCCAAAGATTTATGTGAACAGACGACATTAGAAAAACATTTATCCATCAATAAAATGATCTTCAGCAGAATATGTCAAAGAAGGTATAAACTAAAGATGAAAGGCCCATCAACTAATTCTGTTACAATGTTCTCGGGTATAATATGATTGTAATTTTATTAATAAAAGCAGATGGAGAATAAGCTGCATTTGCAAGTGTGAATTTATTCATCTACTATATAAGAATAAATAACTTTGTAAATTGTAATTGTGTGCCAAAAAAATAGTACTGGAAATCAATCATTAATTTAAATAGGAAGAAAGCATCAAATTATAATATAGTTGACACCAAAAAAAATATCATTCCATGAAAAACAAACTTAAACATTCTTGTTGCCTAAAGATAAATTTAGACATGATACAAGAGAATATCCCAACAGATAAATAGACTCATTTAATAAAGAGTTTAGTAACCCATTCCAAAGTTGCTATAATCGATAAATAACGAAAAGAATTCGCGAATATGAGACTCAACATTTGTCTCTTACAAACCATTTGAAAAGGTAGGCCCCGGACTAGGACACTAGACAACTACCTAACACGCCTCCAACTTTTTAAGGGTCTCCAATTATTATAACAGGTTATTCCCAGTGAGCAATGCAGCTACAATGGGGCCTTAATTAGCAGAGTCTGACCAAGCTTGGTATTTTCACACTAAAACAAAGTGTTGCTTGTTGTTCGGTTCACTTGCTGCCTCAAGCCATTGTACCCAGTGTTTTCCCAATGTTATTCCCAGTGTTTTCCCAATGTCTACTTAATAAATTACTTTTAAAAGTTTACCTTTTGGTCCACCATCATATGTACCATACCCCTCAATTCTGCTATTTCCTCTCGACATTGAGATAGTTGTTTATCTCTGGACTGGGCCACAGCTAGCTTGGTTAAGGTGCAGCCCCATCCCAGTGCCCTTAACCGTCCTGGTTTATCTTGTCCCAATACATTTACAAGAGCATCTCCATTGACATTCTGTGACGAGCTGGACTGTGATAGGCTAACAAATTTTTTAATCTCCGCCTACATAAATAAATACATACAGATAATGTACGATGGTAAAATCATCATAGTTTCGGACAATTTTTTATATACCGATAAAATAAAAAATTCTTACAATAGTATTTGCAGCTTCCACGGTCACTGGTTCACCATTTTGTTTAATGTGAGATTTAATCCAAACATCAGCTCTAGTTATGGACGATGGATTTGGACTTCCTTTTTTCTAAATTTAGAATAACATTAAACAAATAAACTGACAGATATAAAATAATATTAAATAATGCTATACTTAACTAACTAACCATGTCCTCGGTCAATCTAGCCATTCCCCTACGACTAGATGTGTGTGGAACTTGTTTAACCCTACGGGCCGAATATTTCTCACTTCGTTTCTAGAAATATTGAAAGATGTTAGAATTTAGTAACCAAAAGCATATTACAGATATCTTAATGTTACCTTAAACTCCGGACTTGTTTTGGCCTTCACAAACTTTCTCCATTCGTTCATGTTTTTGATGTTGGTAGGTTTCAGTTTAAGTCTTTCCTCTTCGTTCTCCGCTTTATTTAATTTTCGAACCAATTTGCTTTTTGAGGATCTCCAAATTACTCCCATCTGTTGAAATACGGCTTTTCTTTGCCATTCCTCTTCCAATTTAAATCTAACCTGCAACAATACATGAAAACATGATACTAACAGTAGAAAACATGATATTAAAGTAGGTGAATATAAAGAAACATGCTATGATGAAGCAGAATGATGCCAAGCTAGTACAGAATTGGTGAATATATGACTTTATGGTCTCTAAATTTTGAAGAAATCTGAATGAAAATCATGAAATAATCACCTGGTCCTGACATTAGACACCTAAAATATATCTATAGGATTTGTACTCTTGAAGATGATAGCAACGTCCCTAAAAATCAAAATTGGTATGATTTCAATCTCAAGTGAGCGGGGATATTGGTATTTAAATTTTTTAATTCTATCCAATAATCTATGACATCATTGTTTAATTTTTGAAGAATAGCGTTTGCAGTCTAGAATAATTATTTTGAAATCATTGGTCGGCTGATTTTATCAAAAATAATAATTAGAAAACAATGAAAGTTTATCAAAAAACGATTCACTAATTTTATAAGCAAGCAAATTCGAACTGATGTACTTTAGTAGATGACTCAAATTATGATTTGTAACACATAATTCAAATCATGTTTACATTTTTGCCTTAGAAATAATCATCCAGACCCATAAATCTCTGTCATTCTGAACCTTTCATGAAATATGAATATTCATTTCTAATTTATTTATCTATTAAATGTTAAAAAACCAGAAATATGAACAATTGAATTTCGGAGGATAACCCACAATACGAACCTGCACTAATGATGATTCAAATTAACAAATTAAGGTTCTTAAACAGAAGTCAGGATAAAATGTTTAAACGACATGATTCAACTACTAGAACTTGTGGATTTCTTAATATAAATTCCTGTTTATTATAGTCAATTTAAAAACCGCAAATTGGCAAAACTATAACCGGATTTATACTTTAAAAAGTAAGTGGTAGGAGAAGAAGAAAGATGAGTTGCTTTATAAATCTACAAAATAAATATAGACAGAAGCAGGGACAAATGTTGATAAATAGATTCTCTAGCATATACAGTAGGGAACCTGCTCCATACCTGAAGCGATCGCCACAAAACAACTTTTAACTCTTCACTTAGATTCCTCCAATCATCAAGTGTGTATGGAACCTGCTCCCGCACAAGCAGTCCAAGAAAAGAGGATAAATATACCGACCCTGGCCCTATTGGTACGCCTATATCATTGAACTCAACTTCAATTCGATCATGACTGTTTAACGGGAGTTTTTTTTGCTTCTGTTCGACCTCTACTGCCTCTTTTCTGAGACGAACTTGCGGTTTCAGCATCACTTGCTCTCTCAATTTCCACCTCAGCAGCATCAGTCTGGTCAAGAAGAATTTCATTGTCTAAGCGGGGTTCTTCTTCATCTAACAAAGCCCTTCATCATTTGGGTCTTCTTCATCTAACAAAGCCCTTTCACCATTTGGGTCAGAAGGGTTATCATGTAGTGCTTGTTCTTCGTCTTCATTGCAAACACTGGCTTGCTTCTTAGCATTGACTGCTCATTTTTCGCCTTCACTGCAAGCACCGGCTGGAATCTTATACTTCCGCTTTGAATTATACTTCCGCTTTGAATTATACTTCTGGGATTCCTCATCAGTCTTTTTCTGGTTGCGAGTACATACAGAGTTTGGAAACATCTCTTTTCTGCAAATGAAACAAAATATGAGATACTTAAAAATTTCATTATTTACCATCTACTCGCTAGAGGAATCTGGACCCAATAATTAGTTTGCAGATACATGATCTCTGAATCTTTTTAACGTTATATTTCGAAGTATTCTAGAAGTTAATTTTATATCTTAAACAATATAAGAACAAATTAATTAACAAAAGATTAATTTTTTGTAATTAGATCAATATTCTTTTTAATACATTAATGTAGAAACTTACTAGACCTTGTATGTTAACATGCAAAAATTAACGTAGTATATATGTATAAACAAAAAACTGTTATAGAGTAGTCATGTTAAGCAAGTTCAATCCTTCTCCAGCTCCAGTTTATGATTTGAAAATCAGTTCTTTGACTATGCAGATGAGAAAAATATATACCATCCATGACAAACTGTAGTAGGCTAATGACAAACTGTAGTTATAGAGCCAAATTTGCTGACTTTAATTCTTCAAGTACCAATTGAACAACTGAAAACAGGAATAGAAAAGCATTAGTTCAGAACTATCAGATGAAAATTTGCATGCTATAATTCAGATTATTTTAGTT
The DNA here is from genome assembly GCA_030737815.1 of Allium fistulosum. Lineage (NCBI taxonomy): Eukaryota > Viridiplantae > Streptophyta > Magnoliopsida > Asparagales > Amaryllidaceae > Allium > Allium fistulosum. Next base: position 1,034,217,828 of record CM060902.1, on the reverse strand, counting down.
CAAAAAACCAATAGTTATGGGCTATTCCATTACAAATACATAACAGACAATGAACTAGGCCAAGATTGCCCGAGATGGTAGTTTATTATGTCACATATTCATGCTTCGTACAAATAACAATCACAAATTAAAACTGGTTGGTTCATAGTGGATATGAATTTATTTCATTAACAAATTAAATCATAATATTACAGTAATTAGAACCGCAAATGGACTGGAATTGTTTGCTACTCTAATTCAATGAATAAATTATATGAATCCAGCAAAATGAGTAACAAGACAATAAAATCTGAATCCATGCTTTCATTCCTTACTAAAACAAGTTTTGATAGTGAATTTAATAAATACAAAATGAGTAACACAACTTGCAAAATAAAAATTGAAACATTCGGAGAGTAAAATGAGTCTACAACTATGACTAATGCATTAGTCTAATGTATGGATCTGACTTAGTAGGTGAACATATAATCTACTCAATTATGCCTTCGCAATCCTCCCTAACATAGCTAACATCTTCATCATCCATTTCGATTATTTCATAATCTTCCACGGCTTGGATATCTTCCTCGATGCAATCATGTGTCTCTAAATCATTAAAAATTCTTGATGGTGCTTTCATTACAACATACCAATTAGAATCATCATTTTCTCTTGAATAAAATACTTGTCTTGCTTGAGATGCAAGTATGTATGGATCTCTTGAAAATGATGCTTGATGTAAATTAACAAGAGTGAACCCATCATCATCAACTTTTACTCCATTTCCTTTATACGCCCAACGACACTTAAAAACTGGAATATAAAACAAATGATAATATAATAAAATTATATCTGTCAATATTCCGTAATAAGTGACCACATCAACCACTTGGGACATATCTTTTGCACTTTCTCTACACATAGTAGTCGCATCAAAGGTCACCCCGCAATTCTGAGTTTCTCTCCCTACATCTTTTATATGAAAACGTTGATCATTGATAGCATATCCTTTGTAAGACAAGGCATCATTCTTCGGACCCAAAGCAATCCATCTTAACATGTCATTATGATCCTTGGAGGCAATAGGTATCTACAACAAATTCCAGTTAGCATGAATATTTTAGAGTAATATTAGTACTCAAATGAGAATATATTTGGAATCTAACTAACCTTCCTTTTAATCCAATCGGCAAATTTTTTTGTATGTGTGTCCTAAAGTAAGGTCGCATTTTTTCTCATGCGCTGGTCTGAATTTTCTAATTCCTCCAAATGCAAACTAGTATAAAACAAGTGATTATAAGTTATAAATAGCATTACGAACACATCAAAATGATTAAAACAATGTAACATAAACTTACTCCATAAATGGTTCCACCACATTCATATTCATTAACACGGCTAAATGAGCCATTTCTTTCTCATTAGCTGACAATGTAACTGTCTTGGACATTGAAATCGGACGTCCCTCGGGTATTACATTACTTTCATAATCTTCATTTCGAGCTTCTTTCTCCTCTATATGTCCAGATTTTTTCAAAAATTCATTGAAAAACATCATGGATTCTTCTGCAATATAGGATTCTGCAATACATCCCTCTGGTCGTGCATAGTTTCTTACATAATCTTTAAGTGTCTTCATATATCGTTCGAATGGGTACATCCAACGAAAATGAACCGGTCCACACATTAGTGCTTCTTTTCCAAGATGAATGGACAAATGTACCATTATATCAAAAAAAGATGGTGGAAAAAAAATTTCAAGTTCGCATAAAACTTCAATAATCTCAACATTGATTTGTTCTACCTTCTCTCTATCAAGAACACGTTGACATAATTTGTTGAAAAAAGAACATAAGCGAATTATTGCTTTTCTTGCCTTCTTTGCCATTAATCCACTCGATGCTACTGGTAATAACGGTTGCATTAATACATGGTAATCATGTGACTTCAATCCGCTAATTTTGCAATCATGCAACGAAATCCGATTCTTCAAATTTGAACAGTAGCCATCTGGTCCTTTGAAATCGTACAATCTTTTGCAAAATATTTTTCTCTCGGAATTTGATAACATGTATGGAGCCGGTGGAAGATATGTTTTATTCCCAATAGGTTGTGCATGAAGCTCATTTCAAATTCCCCAATCCTCTAAATCCTTTCTACAGTTGGTTCCATCTTTTGATTTATTACCATGCCACATCGTGCCCAATAGGCGTTCACCGATATTTTTCTCCACATGCATTACATCTATATTGTGACGTAATGGAAGTTCCTACGAAAACCAAAACTATAACGCATTATTGGGTTTTTCTTATGTTAAAACAATGAAAAATAAATAAATTAACTACTAACCTTCCAATATGGCAAATCAAAGAAAATCGATCTTTTCTTCCATCTTGATAGCTCCAATTCTGTAGAATTGTTAATATTATCATACCCATATTATGTATCATAAGCACACTTTCTCTTCTTACTTTTCTCTTCTTTTTCTTTTCCAAAATCATTTGGATAATCCTTCAACAATGCATAAATGTTTCTCCCAGTTAGAATTCTAGGAGCACTGCCTTTTTCTATGGTGTTATCAAACAATGCCTTTTGTTTCCTCCGTGAATTTGAAGTAGGTAGAAATCTTCTATGACCCATGTAGACGCTCTTTCGACTATGATTCAATCAACGAGAATGGGTATTGACACCACATAATGGGCAACCTTTTTCCCCCTTCCCACAACATCCAGCAATATTTCCATAAGCCGGAAAATCATTAATCATCCATAGCAAAATTGCATTCAATTTAAACAAAGTTTTACTAAATGCATCGTAAGCATTACTTCCATTACACCACAAATGATGCAAGTCTTCCACCAAAGGCGCCAAATATACATCAATATCATTTTTGGGTTGCTTTGGGCTTGAAATAAGTAAAGATAACATAATATTTTCTTTCTTCATACACAACGTAGGCGAAAGATTGTATGTCACAAGCATTACCGGCCAGCAACTATATTTCGAACTCAACATGGAAAATGGATTGAATCCATCTGTAGCAAGACCAAGCCTAAGATTGTGTGGATTGGATGAAAACGATGTATACTTTTCATCCACCATTTTCCATGTCATAGAATCCACGGGATGATGCATTTTTCCATCTTTGCTTGTATTTTTAATATGCCATCTTAAATCTGTTGCCATCTTTTGAGATCTATACATTCTTTTAAATCTCGGAATTATTGGAAAGTATCTCAACACTTTAACTGGAATACCTTTTATAACCTCTTTAGTATCTTGATTTTTCTTCCATCTCGAAGAACCACATTTTGGACAAATATCTAAATCTTTGTATTCTTTTCTGAAAAGGAAACAGTCATTCTCACAAGCATGTATCTTTTCAAAACCCATGTCGAATGTTCTAAGAAATTTCTTTACTTCATATAAGGTTTTGGGAAGCACGTTATTCTTCGGCAAAAATAAATGTTGCACAGTTAAAAGCTTATCAAACCCGCTATTAGACAAGCCAGTCTCACATTTAAGATTAAACAAGACGGTGATGGCAGATAATTTTGTGTGATCTGTGCAACCATGATATAATGGATTTTCTACATCTTCCAAGTTCTTGAGTAACTCATCCTCTTTGCTCTGAGAATCAACATTATCTTTATCATCATGAAAAAAATCATCATTCAAAAATTCTTCATCTTCATAGTGAATCATCTTGAATAAATCATATACGTCAAACATATTTGTTTTCTTCTCTTCAATTATCTGTTCGCCATGGTTAAACCATACACCGTGTATGTATTTAGGATCCATTCCTCCAATAATTAAATGTTCAACGATGATGTGATCATCATGACGACTAAGATTCCGACAATCTTTGCAAGGGCATAAAAAATTTTCTGCACTTCTTACATTCCTCTTTGCAGCATGCACGAAATTCATTACTCCTTGTCGGTACTCTATGCTAGTTCTATGACAAAAGTTAAAAACATAAAAAAGAAATTGAGTTTTAATATTATATTACATGTTCTAATTCTCAAAATACATATTAAGTTAAGCATTGTTTTATCACCTATTTAAAAAAACCCAATCTTTTTCCATCGTCGACATATGAAGGCAAATAAGTTCCCAATCTTTGACGTAGAAATTGGTGACACCTCCTCTTCCTATGTCTGATACTAATTTAAAAAAAAAATAAGTTATTACGTTAATAGTACTTCTTAATATCGGGCCACCCAATCATTCTAAAGATTATCCAAATAAAACTTTGTTCAATGACGTTTCAATGAATTTTTGTTAATAAATTCTGAACAAGTGTAAGTGATTTCATACATGTAGGTTTTACTAAAAAATCAGTTCATTCAGTATAATAACACCGAATGAATATGGTATTTTGAAGTGTAACTTCTAACAAATTCGATATTTTAAAACATGGTAATAGGTTTTTTTGCTGCTTTAGGAACAGTTGTAAAGCTGGTTACGTATATTTCTGGTGCTATCAAATAAGCATTTTTTAATTCCTATTACACATGCTATAAATGGTTTGAAGGTTATGGTCAAAACAACGCAGTGCTATAACATAGAATTTTATTACACAGGCCATAAAATTGATCTACACCATGGCTAGAAAAACGAGACTTAAAATTTATTACACAGGCCATAAAATTTATTACACAGGCCATAAAATATATAAAGAGTCTAAATCAATTAAATTTATATTGGAAGACAAATAATATGACTAATAAAACAAACAATTTTTCAAGCTCTGAACTACTAAATCTGACTTATGTAAAACTACAGTGTCCTTGATGCAAAATTATAAAAGTCAGCTAAATGGAAACTAGTTGAAAGTGACAAAGATGAGGAGTGTGATCAGATGGTTACTTTCCGGATAACAGACTTGATTACATATGCATTAAATAATTGCAACTATAGATAAAAGAATGAAACTGATTTTTTGCTTAGAAGGCATTGCTTGAAGTCATGCAGCCGTAACACCTAAAGTGACCCATATGGAATCTATGTAAAACCTTACATCATATAAACAGATGCAACATGCATCCCTGTTTTTGATTTATATTTGTCGACTACTTCCAGGTTTCATGCAAAGCCACTTTCCATTTGCCGTTTACCTGGTTTTTTTAATTATAGGACAAAAGACACGATGAAGGCACTTATTGATGACTTTCTCTATGATGTAAGTTATATTAATTGCACATTAACAGATTGGTAAACGTATGGATCATGCAACTCCTTTAATTAGACTTACTCAACTATCATGTCTCTCTCAAAGTCTTAACATATGAAGGCAAAAGATTATGTATTACTTTGCAATTCACTACTGTTCTAATTTTCCAAATTGGAGTCTAGTATTACAGATAATTTTGACAAAATCATGGGTGTGGCCAGACTCTCCATGTCCAGACATGTTGATATTCAATATCTTCTATAATTTAATTTTGTGATTATTCGTACTTGGTGTACAAAATTTGTACTTTGGTTAAAACGGTAAAACAATTACATAGTTTAACCCTGGACATAGCCAAGATTTTATTCATTTAATAAAAAAGCATAAATATATAAAGGTGTAAACTAGGGTTGAATAAAAGATCTTCGTTATTAGGGTGGAATCAACAATTTCAATTAGAAATTAGGCAGTAATTCGAATATACGATGCATGCAAATTAGGGTTAAATCAAAATAGAATCACAAAATCGATTTAGACGATTCGTACCTAAATATACCTAAGTGATTGCTGGCTGCCGCGAGGATGTTGAGTAATGCAGCGAGGACATTGAGTAAGGACGGAGTGGACGATGAAAAGGGGAACTTGATCTTCAATTGATGAAATTTGAGCGATTGCTGGCTGCCGTGAGGATTGAAAAGGGGAAAAAATTTCTGCAGAAGTAGATCGAAATGGGGAGAGAGTTTTCTAAGTATACGTGAGATGGAAAACAATGACTGGTCACGTTTATTTTTGGCTAGGTGGAAAAAGTTTTCTAAGGAGCGGGAACAAAAAATTTTTAGTCACGAAACATATTTTGGGAAAAATATTTTTGGTTGCATTTATGATAAAATGCCACAGTTTTTTGCAACCGTAAATGGTTTTTCTTGTAGTGTGTGCTAACTACAAACCTAATGGCCTCTGCCAGTATTCAATCATAGATTTCCTGGGATTACTATGAACCTGTCTATCTGACATCTTCCTTTACACCTAGTTTTCATGGGCTAACTATGAACCTATTGGCCCCTGCCAATATCATACAGTTTTCATGGGTTTACTGTGAACCTATTGGCCCTTGCCAATATCCTTCCTTTATATTTTAGCATCCTATATTCTGGTCTTCCTGACCTCCTGGATGCAATTCTATTCATTCAGGAGTTTAATCAATTTACATTCACTACTGGTTTAACCTAGCTGGTTCTTCTACCCTTTATCTCCAAATTACAGTTATGGGTCCATAATATAGTGAATATATTCATATTTGAAGAAGCAACATAATAATTAACAATACCGCTCTCGTGGGTTTATTGTCCTTGAAATACAATTCATATAAAACATATTTAACTCCTTTAACTTATAATTTATCAAGGCAATACTTCTTCAAAATTACATACTTATGGTCATTACAAAACTCCTTTATTTATGCCGTGGGTTTTCCTTCAAAAATTTGAGTTTGGGTTTTAAAACCTTTTGACAACGTCGAAATCTTTGCTTTCGACCCCTTTGAAACCTTTGCTTTCGACCCCCTTCGAAAGCATAAAACTTATATTTAAAAACAATAGGCACTAACATTATTAATCCTTTTAAAACACTTCTTTCGAAACCTTTCTAAACCAATGAAGGCTACCCTTCGAAACCATTGAAAGTTCATCCTTTCGAAAGCATTGGGTTTACACTTAAAGAAATTACTTTGGGTCATAGGTGAAAGTTTTCAAAACCACCCTCTACTTTATAAAACATTGGGGAAAACATTTAAACCTTTCGACTATGTCGAGAGCTCCTGCTTTCGACCCCTTCGAAAGGTTGGGAAGCGGCTTGCATTTATAAAACCAGTAAACCTTCAACTAAGTCGAAAGCTCTTGCTTTTGATCCCTTCGGAAGGTTGAATAAAATAAAGGCGGTAGTTCTTTTCAAAAATCCCTTTGAAACAACCTTTCAAAACCAAACCTTTTGACTATGTCGAAAGGTCTCTTAAATCCTTTCAAAACCTAACCTTTCGATTAAGATGAAAGTTCTTATAAAATAACTTGTAAAAACCATACCTTTCGACCTTGTCGAAAGGTCTTTTAAAACAACCTTTTGAAAACCAAACCTTTCGACTATGTCGAAAGGTCTTTAGAAGATAGGCAAGTGATTTCTCTTTTCAAATAAAAATAAACTAAGGATCCATCTCCTTCGGACGCAACCCTTCGAAAGCAACCCTTCGAAACCATTCCTTTCGACTTAGATCAATTCACTACATACCACCTGAATGATATCATGTGCATTGCTTTCAACCTTGTTGGTCATTGAAGTCGAAAGGTCTTGTTCGAGAGGTCTGATACGAAAGGTTCACCAAAGAAGGCGGAACCAACTTTTTCTAGGTAAAAGCAGATTTTCCTAAAATAAGTAAACTTTTTGCAACTAACTTGCCTACTTGTAAACGTTTGATTGGCTTTCATAACTTTTTAAATATTTTGGATAATATTTTCCGCAATTTTCTCAGATCTAAACCAATTTAACATTTAGAATATAAGCCCTCCCTCTTATAAAATAATTAAATCATTTAGGTCCTCCCTTCAAAACAATTTAATTTCCATACTAAATCACTTAGTAAAAATCCCTAAAAATTCTAGAAATTCACTTTAATTATGTTATCTAACATATTAAAAATTTCGACCCAAATTCTTAATATATTCTCCAAAATAATTTATAAACCCAAATAACCTTATTTTCCTTTGAAATTATAACATTTCTTCATAATGTTGGGATTACTCGTTAAGGATAGGGTCAATGGTACCCTAGAACGAGTTGAGTGTATATATATATATATATATATATATATATATATATATATGAGAGCGTAATTGTTATTTTCTTATATAAGGATTTTTAATGATTTTATATATATAAGAATATATTTTGATATATAAAATATTTCTTTCTAATAAATATTAAGGTAATTGGTTGTTAAAATATTGGAATTAAATTAAATAGTAATAGAAATACAATCAAATTAAAATTGAATGAAGATAAGTTTGAAATGAATCCAAACTGAAATTAAAATCTTGAATTTGTAGAAATGTTATCAAGAATAAAGATAATAATGAATTGGTTTCCAGATATGATAATCTTGGTTATTATCATAAATGGTAGTTGTGTTTAATAATGAATGTTGTTAATGATTAAGCAAAATGAAATGTTTAGGGAAGTAAACATTTAAGTGAGTATAACTTATAAATTGGAATTGAAGGTAATTTAAAATTGTGAAGTTTTAAATCTAAATCCAGAAAACATGAAATTGTTTTAAAGAAGTTTGTTTTGAATTAAAACCAAAGGTGGTTTAAAAATTTAAAGTATAACTTTGTGTGTAAAGAAAATGTATATATGAGGAATATACATAATACCAATGATGATTTGAAATAAACACTTAGTGTTGAGTTTTAAATTGGAATGTGATGTGAAACCCAAAGTGAAGTAAGTTTTTAAACTTAAAGGGGAAAGATTATTAATCTGAAAATTTTGAATGGGAATACAAATTATGTAAAGTTGACCGGATTAAGTAAATTTAATTTAACTTGGAGGAAGTTAAATAAGTTTGAATGAATAACTTGAATTGGAAATTTCAAGATGAAATTTAAATTTAACTTGGGTAGTTAAATAGTAAATTTAAATGGGAGTTATGAGTAATCTCAAAATAGGTTTGAGATCTGAAAATTTAAAATGGATACTGTAAATTGGTGTTAGGATAAATTTGGATGTTTATTTATCCTGATATTATTCTATTGTTATAAATAATCAATGAAATTGAGAATTGATTTTGAAAATTGAAAATGGATAATAAATTGGAATCTGAAGAATAAATTGTTTTGAATTCTTATTTGAACTTTGTAATAAGTTAAGTAAAGATAATTTTAAAATGAAATTTTGGAATTTGGGTTCAGAATTAAATGGTTTAAAGATTTAAGTTGTTAAATTAAAAATTAAGTTGATTTGATTTAAAAAGTAAAGGTTAATTTAATTTAAAGGATTAAATCAACATTTAAAATATTTAACTCGAATTTATATAATTTGAGATGGTTTTAAGTTGAAATTTGAATAGAAGTAGTTCAAATTGAATTTGATTTGAATTAATTAGAATTGTGATTAAAGATGGATAAGCATAAGTTTAAATGGAAAATTTGAATTTATATAATTTAAAGTGAAATTGAAGATGTATAAGTTTAAAAATTCAAATGGTGAATTAGAATTGAAATGATTTGAAATTGAAGCTGGTTCAATTTGAAATTATTCCAAATTGAATTGAAATAATTTGGAATTGTGATTAATGTTGAATAAGTTTAAAAATCAAATGGAATTTGATTTGAATTAGGAAAGAAATTGAGGATTAATCCAATTTGAATTGAGGTTAAATCAATTTCAATGGAAATTGAAGTATTGAGTCAATTTAAATAGAAGTGGAAATTTAAATTGAATTGATGGGAAATTAATTGGAAATGGAGATTGGGAAATTAAACAGTTTGGCTCTGGATTGTTTTCAAAATAAATTGTTTTAATACAAATATATTTTTCCAAACTATTTACTATACAATCTTTCTTCTTAAACCCCAAACTATCTTATACTTATTTTAATATTATTTTGGAACTATTTAACTATTTTGAAACTGTCTTATAAACTAATTACTATTTTTCAGTTACTTATATCTAATCACTATTTTAAAAACTATTTTGCAATTATCTAACTATTTTATACCTATTTAACTATTTTACAGATATTTTACAAACTAATAACTATTTTTCAACTGCTTATCTATTTTAAACTTTTTCAAGTTATTTTTAAATTTAAATAGGTCAGAGTTCAAACTGTTTGTAATTAAAGTAATAACTCAATTGTAAATGGAAGCAATTGAGAATAAGTGAATGGAATTAAAGGAAATGTGAATAGAAAAGAGAATTGTTTTAGCTAATAACCAATTAAAATAAATACGGAGGATATACGTATATTATTCTATTCGCATAGTGATTTGATCCAGATTCGAACACAGAATTTCGAGATAGTATTAACGATCCGAGCTGGAATTTTTCGCTCGATTTTCGATGGCGAACCTGGATATGGGTTTTGATTGGTTCTGGATATTCTCTATCATAGCTACGACTATGCAAGGAGAATGACGGTTTCTGATCAAGGAATCAGATCTGAGTCCGTACTAGAAAGTCGGGTGGACGATACTAGTTCGGAAGTGAAATTGTGTGATCGATTGAGCGATCAAATTTATATAGCGTACGGATGATATGTGTACATCGTACGGGTTTGAATGAAATTGGCATTGAAAATTTGTGAATAAGGAATTTGAAATGGTTTTGAAATGAAAAGTATATTTGTGAAATATAATGGAATTGGATATTTCTTTGGTTGAAATTTACTTTACGGAAGTAAGTAAATGGGAAATAACTTTATAAAGAAATCAAACTTGAATATTTGATTTGGCAATAAATAAAGTTATATTTTGTAATATGATAAACTCCCCTTATTGAATCTAGCTAGAATAGAAAAGGGTTTTGAAAATATTTGAAGTATAAAAGAGGTTTTATACAAGTTTGAAATAATCCAAAGATTTTCAAAGTTATATATATCTATATATATATATATAAGGGATCTTATGAGAATGATTTTGGAAAAAGGTTTTGGGAACCTATGATTTTGGATAAAGGTTTTGGGAACCTATGATTTTGGAAAAGGCTTTTAATTTTTGGGAAAATCAATTTTGGATTTTGGAAAGCCAAGTTTGGAACTATCGATTTGGGATATCGATTTTGAGTAAAGGAGATTTTGATATAAATCATAAAGGATATGATTTGAAGATACTATAAGTGTATAGTATAAAATGTTTTGAGTATAGCTCTGGGGAAAAAGGCGCTCCCTTGAAATGAACTTCTCAGGAGTACCACAGGGTGGTACTGCCTTGAACCCCAAAGGGGGATTCTAAAGTTAATCCTGTGAGGAATCCGGAATAAACTAGTTCCTGAGGATTATTTGTGTAGCGAAAGTCGAGGGGCTGGTGCCCACAGAGGCATTTGGGTTATGCTGTGACGACAGTTTAACTCAATGTCACTACGATCTACTGCAGACCATAGCGAAAGTCGTGTGTGCCGTTGAGAGCCAACAGTCTACGTTTGATTTTATATCGGTAGACTTCGACACTATGGTAACATAGCGAAAGTCTTGTGAGCCGCTGAGAGCCAACGGTCCGCATTTGATTCTATATCGGTAGACTGAGACCTATGTAGAGTGGAGAAGTTTCATTTAGACAGCGAAATCGTGTGTGCCGCTGAGAGCCAACAGTTACATGGACTTTTGCTGCGACGGCAACGTAACCCTAGAATGTAACTGCGATCTGTTGTGGGTTCCATGCTGTTATCAGTTACATGGACTTTTGCTGCGATGGCAACGTAACCCGTGATGTAACTGTGACCTTGGATGGGGGTGATGATTTCCAGAGCATTCTTACCAAAGATATTTCCTCTATTTTCAAAATTGTTTTCTATATTTTCAATAAAATTATTTTCCGAATATTTTCACTGGATGTTGAAATGGGTCTGCTGAATATTTATAGATTTTCAGTCCTACGCCTGATCAACGTATGACCGAATTTCTGTGAAAACGAGGATGGATTTGTTGAAACATCGAGTTATAAAATGATATTTTTTATAAACTATTTTGGAAATATTATATAGATTTTAAAGTGTTTTAGAATTTAAATAAAAAGAGTTAAGAGTTAAAAATGTTCAAAGAAAAAAGTTAACTGATATTAAGTATTTTAATAAATTCTAGTTTCGTTCCTTTTCGAGGACGAAAAGTTTTAAAGGGGGGAGGAATGTGATAACCCGGATTTTTGGAACATTTGTTAATTGATAATTAACTGGGTTAATTAATAGAAATACTGATTTTATTTGGATTAATAAAGGAAATTCTGATAATTAGGATATATCTAGATATGTATATAGATGAATTTGAACTATAATAAAACTGACTTATAAATATCTAGATATATATTCATTTGATAATATTTGTTTAATGATCTTCTTTTATAATTATTTAAATTGGCAAAAATTAATATTTCAAACAATGATATGTTGTTTATATATAGATATAAATAATATTTTAAAATAAATTTTTCTTTTACAAATTGAATTTTTTGTTTATTTATATTTGAATTGATTTTAAATTGGATTTTAAATATTTGAATTTGAATTTGGGTTGGATATTGAATTTCAAAAGATAGATATATATCTTAAATATATTTTGGATCTTTAAATATGTATAAATGATTTTTTTGTATAAATATAGTTTGTCTTATTCTATTTCTTTTAAAAGATTTTCATTTATATAATTAAAATATGTATTTAGTTATTAAGGAAATTAATTATAAAAGCTTTATTTAATAAATAAAAATTATAATTTTGCATGAGAGATATATGTGTTAACATATAAACACCTCTAAATAACATGTGTTAAGTTATTAAAAGAGTTTAGTGACAAGTGTCACATTTTTATTTTATTTCTTTAATTTTAATAAATCAAAATTTAAATCTATATAACACCACTTCTTATTCTTCTTTCATTTTTCGATCTCATTTTCTAAGAAATCAAACTGCAGCCACGTTTTAAATCAGAGAAAAATACCCAAAAACCTGAAAACTATTCCAAAACAAACTCTAAAATTCAAATAAAATTTCCAGTAAACCAGTTTCAGAATCTCTTCTACAAGATTCAAGTTTTTTTTTCAAGAATCAGCAACTCAAATCTAAACAAAGAGAATTCAAGTTCCAGATCCAAGCTATAAAGTTAAAGTTTTTCAAACATCTCAATTTCAAAGCTCTGTTCAAACATCTGTAACAGGTGAGTAAACATCTAACTAGAATGCTTAGGTGATGAATGTTTGTGCATATGTGTTTCTGGAATGATTTGTGCTCTGCATGTATATGTATATACAAGTGTAGATCAGTATGTTGTTGTATTTGAATTTTTCATATCTGTGCTTCTCCGGTTTCAAGATACAGAGTAAAATAAATCAAAAAAATTCAAATCTCCTTATCTATTCTCTGATTAAGTTTTTGTTTTCACACAAGACAAGTTTGTTTAACTAAAATTTAAGTTTTAAAAATATGGATAAGTATCTTAGAATTGAAATCTAGTGGAATTAAGAAATATATAGCACAATCTTTTTAACAGGTTAAAAATCAAGTGTTGTAATCTGTTGATTAAATTATATAATGTGAATCCACTCAGAAAAATAAGATTTTTAAAACAAATATGGTAATTTTTAATTGCGTAAGTTAAGAGCAGATCGGAGTTTAACTTGAAATGGGTTTTCACCATTTTCTGGCGATCGAATGACATTTGGATCTCGGGGTTTTGATCAAAGCTTGGTTGTTGGCCAGTAATGTCGAGAAAAATGCCAATTGAATTTATTCTCCATCGTGGCGTTGGAAATCTGATGAACTAGGGTTTAACGCATTTATTTGGTCGTATTGAAGAACGTGACGACTGGATCGTCTATGGTGGATCGAGCTTCACCGGAGTGATGGGGATGGATGCGTGAATGTCTTACGATGATGTGACCAGAGTTTCAGGAGGAACGGTGGTCGGAGGCATGATGGCGAGGCGTTTTCTTTCCGGCGTTGTGTACTTCTGTTTCGAGATTGAAAGCTTGATTTCGATTTAGGCTAGATGCTTTCGATTGGATGCTTGGAGTTGAATGTCGTGATGTTTTACGACTTGTCGAAGGTGGTCGAGTTCGTCGGAGATGGCCAGAATTGTTGTGCACGTGCACAACGATGATCGCGTGTCAGGGAAGATGAGTGCGTGGGCGACTCGAAGGGATGTCGGGGTTTTGGGGGTTAGTCTCGAGTTTTCGTTCGTGTCGAAGAGGAGTGAATTAGCAGTTTTAGTTTTAAAATAAAACTGAGGGAAGAAGAAGAAGATGCAAGGGGAAACTCGTAGTAATCTCGAGTAGAACGCGGGTTTGACTCGAAGCAGAGGAAGGGAGGAAGGTGTTAAGCCTGTTTTTAAGGTTTTATAAATAACAGTTGGCCTAATTAATTCCTAATGGTTTCTAAAATAAAGTTAATGATGTAATAAAGTATTTAGATTAAGATAAGGAAATTAATTAAAGGATAATTAATGGTAATGGTTAAAGAATAATTAATTTACTTAATTAATTAGAGGTTAATCACTTAATGATATTAATTAAAGGATTTATTAATACAATTAATTAATGAGTTAATTAATTAATTAAAGAGTAATTAATTAATTAGAGAGTTAAGGATTAATTAATAATGTGATTAATTATTTGCTAAGGTAATTAAATGAGTAATTAATTAATGGAAGTAATTAATTTAAAGTATGATTAATTAATTAATGTAATTAATTAAAGATCAATGTAATTAACTATAGTTAATTAGTTAATGAAGTAATTAATTAAGGATCATTAATTAATGTGATTATCCCATTGATTAATAATCCTCAATTAAATAAATAAATAAATAAAAGGTTAATTAATTAATGTTATTAAAGGCTAATTATGTAATGAAATTAAAAAGAACAATTAATCAAGGGTGATTAATTAAGATAGATACTTAATGGATGATTAATTTATTGGTTTGTAATTAATTAATGTTGAGTAAAGATAATCTAAGTGATTAAAGATTAGTAATTAATTTAATTAAAGATAAATTAAATTAATTTTGGAAGTGATTTACCTTGCTTATGGGTGACTGAATGATATTGAATGCCTTGGACTATTTGTTATTCCGGGTATGTGATTGTGATGCTATGTGATCTGCCATATTTTTGTAATATTATATGTTTGGGTGAACAATGATGATGTGTTTGCCTATGATAATTTGCTGTGTAAAAGTGACACTCTATATTTAAAATTGAATTGTATTCATTTGAATAACTCGGGTTAAGATGATATTGAATTCGAAGAGACCGGGGTCGGGTATTAGTAAATATCCGAAACCACTTCGATTAGTAATCTAAATTCTCTATAGATTTGGATTGTAAATCAAATAGGCTGGGATGAAATAAATTGAGTAGTCTGGACCATTGGAACTAAGTAACGGTACTTAGATATTATTTTGTGAAATAATTGTTTGAATAAAATAAGTAAGAACTCGTAGAAGATACGAGTTACCCTGGTTTCAAATAAGTTTTATAACTTAGTATTTCAAATTATATGGGTTTACTCAGGCTGGTTTCCAGCCTGACTCGGGTGTTACTTTATGGTAATGCTCGGGTCAGACCGAGTATTACAGCTTTTCAGGTTAGGACGTTCTGGAGCTCAGGAGGCGAGCTGGATGGCAGAAACGTATAGAGGGTTTTCTGCTGTGTATATGAGACTGTGTAGTATATATAGATTGTAGTCTGGAATGGATTAATTGTATCTGTCCAGTGATTTGTGAATGTTGTAACTCTGATATATTAAAATGTAATTAACAAATACAGTTTTCTTTGTATAACTGATATTATTATTTGATATTGTATTTTTATCCGCTGCGAATGTGAGAATCTGTGTCTTGTTCTGTTTCTTTCTTCTATCTCTTTTCTTTTTCTTCTAACTATCTGGAATTTTCGGGTTCGAAATTTCTGGGGCGTTACATTTGCCCAACTCCAAAATCATGTTTTCTACAACATATAATTTTCCCATGGCATTTAAAATCATTTCCTCTCGGTTTTACCCTAAAACCAAGTATATCCTTTATTAAACAACCTTGTTTAAACATACATAAATCAAAATCAAGCATATAATCATTCTACTTATCATAAAACCAGATTTATCATTAAATCCGAAAACATTTGATGTAAAGATCAAAATAGAGATGTAGAAATTATTATTCACCTTGCTTGAGATAAAGAGATTAGAGATTGTTTGAGATTGATTTTCCTCTAGCTTTAATCCTAAGCTTTTCTTAAATTTTCTTCTTCTCTTTTATCTTCCTATGGCCGACCTTGTTGCTTCTTACGTTTATAGTTTTTGTTTGAGAATAATAATGAACTTGTATGGTTAGGGGAATAATATAAGAGTGGGAAATATGGGTGGAAATTACTCTTATGCCCTTATATTTAAGTACTTAACCATTTTTAAGTTCATTAAGTTTAATAAGCACAGCCACTATATTTTTATTGAGCAACCTTAATCTCCTTATCTACATTATTCTATTTAATTTATTCATATTAAATCTCCTGAATAATGTCACTAAAATTTGGGGTGTTACATTTAAATATTGAATCATTAATTAATTGAAGATCCAAAATCTTTTTTTTTCGTATACGATCAAGTCAAAATTCAAGACTAATTTTGTTGAGTCCGAATCGACATTGGGAATTCAAATGAGTATAAATATCATTATATTTAGAGTCACGGTATTTTTACGGTTTTCGTATTGTTATATGTATTTTTAAAAATATGTGCATAGTCGGGTCCATTGGGATCTCGATTGATAGCATGTGATTCTGAGATGATGACATCAGTATGAGACGTAAGGTGGGGGGATTTTCCGAATCAACGGATCTGATGGCCAAAACGACCTCAAAAGGCATAAAATTATCATCCTGAAGCATTGTCTTGTATGGTGCTAAAATTTATACCATCATGATTGAAAAAATGAGATGATGTGCACCAACGAGCTTCGTGGGGATCCAATGTACTGTGTGATCATACGGACTCAAAACATGTGGCGATTTATTTAAGAAGTAAAATTATATATATATATATATTATCCATCTCCTTATAATATCTTCTCTCTATACTTAATAATCATTTTTTCCTCCTCTTATAAATGAGAAAAAAGCGACTCCACCTCCTTCAGTTAACCAATGGATCAGGTGATCAGGTAGGAAAACCGAGAGATGTATTGTGTTCCACTAGGCGAGACACATGTTGTGGTACCCATATTGGCCGGTACGGTGATGATTTTGGGGAGGTCGTTTGCTAGGGTTTTGGGTTTTGTCTCTTATAGAGGAGCTAGAGGCAAAGCTAGGTGATGAAGGGAGTGAGGTTGTGTCTATATTGATGTGTCAGGCAGTTTGATGTTAGTCGGAGGAGGTGTGATGTTGTTTTTTAAGGCGCTACACTAGCCTATCATGGAGAGAGGGAGAGATGAGATTTGTTTCAAATGGCCAAGGGTAGAAACAATGTCTTGGTCGGGTCCGACTTACGAAGAGATGAACGTTGGCGGTGGTTAGATACACTCTGATGGACCAGAGTGGAATGCCATTGTGACGCTCCACCTTTATGCCCTCATTAACAAAGAACATTACAATGAAATATCGTTTGTTAATGCGGAGAATAAGGCTTGTTAGGAGCGACCATTTGTATTATTACTCTGAGCGAGTACCGATACGTCGAATTGACTTAAAATATTTTTCTTTTATAAGAGGATTCAACGTATCCGATCCAGACACAAAACAACATAGTGGCTTAATATAATTCAGAACAATTTAAAATATAACAGAACATAGAATCACAGAATACGATAAAGAAATATAAACATTTCTCATAAAGTGGATGTGAACATGTATATGATACATGATGTGAACTACAAAAGGTGGTCATAAAAGATCTACGATATACAATAAAATATATAAGACAACATAAATGAATATACATCAAAATGAATCTCTATTTCGACATACAAGAAGGACTACAACATAACTAGACTACAAGTCTACTAAAGCACACGAAGAAGCCTCAAACTAATCCAACTCTAAGATCATCATGTTGAAGAACTTTAAATATCTCGGTCTAACCCGAGTATTACATAAAGATAATAAACGGATCAGTCTAGTCTAATTTGAATCAATGTGAGATAAAAGAGATGATATATTACAAGCCATAGTAGGAATATAAAAACTCACATAGAGTTAACATAAACTCATATAGAGTTAAACAAAGAGGAATATTATCCTTCTTAAAATTATTCACCAAATCACAAAACCATTATTAGCTTATAAAAAGCAAATCTCATAAAATATTTGGTGAAACATAAATTTCATAAAATCCAGAAAATGAGATTTTTAAATGCTTATAAACAGTATCAAAGTGTTTTAATAAAAATAGGAGTTAGAAACCTTTATGCAATATAGTTGAATTACTCCAAAATCAATTTATAAATCACTTGAAATTTATTTATTTATTTTTCAATCAACATTGCTGTTTATTAGAAACCAACTACAAAAAATTTACAAATATTCATATCATCAAAATACGAATTAAACCACCGAAATTCAGCAGTAATTGAATACATCAAAAATGGAATTTCTTCCCTAGAACATAAAGGCATCAAAATGCAATTATTTTCCATTGAATCAGAACTCAAAATTCATATTAGAAAATCATCGAAAAAAAACATTAAAATTTAAGCAAAATCTAATTTCAACATTTAGAAAGTAATAAACTAACAGTGAACAAAGAAGGAGTAGATTTCAAAAACACTAACAGTAAGCACCAAACAAAGATCAATAAAACAAGTACTTTCACCATTCAACCACATGCAAAATGAATATAGACTAGATGTGTGAGGGTTACTCACCTTAACATCCCAAAATTCCTAAAATTGCAAGCAATCAATACAAGGCCAAAACTCAGAATTTTCTGCATTTTCATCCTTTGTGTAGAAAGGATTTGACATAACAAAACTAAGTATTTTCCTACAAATTTTTTTGAAAAAGGTGTTTTTGTGAATTGATAATAACATATCCAAATTTCATATTTTTATGGTTTTTCTATAATTAGTTACGAATTTTCTACTGACATTCGTTTTCTGTCTAGATTTAACCCGAAAACCACTTGAGAAAAAAGAACTTTGACACATCTAAACTAAACCAAATACCACTAAATTTGAAGTAGTGGTGCTGGAACATGTTAGCAACAATATATCAAAAATTGAGAATTTTTGGGAATTTATTTGATTTATTATGATTTTTGAAGAAGCTAGGGTTTTGTGAATTTTTTTAGAAAATGCAGTTTGCTCTTTGATTTGGTTTGAGAAGAAGGTAAAGATGATTTGTGTTTTCTGATTTGAGAGAGATGGAAATGAGATGAACGTATTCTCATTTGTTTAAGTGCTAATGGGCTTTAGGATAATGGGTAGATATCCAATAAGAAGTGTTGCTAAATTCTCTTATCACAAGGTGTTGCTAATTACAATTTGGAAATTATAAAATACTTTACTTTATATTTAAACAAACTTGTATATTTTTTATTTATATAAATTCAACCACTCAACTTTAACAAGCTCTATAAGATAAAATCTTCATTTTATAAATTACAACATGTTTAAATTTAACTAAACCATATTTTCCATAATAAATATATTGTTATTATCAACGTTGTAAAAATACAACATTCGTGTCCAAAATTTAATACAACTTTTAGAATAAAAATTATCCTTCATAGTTTTACTAAAATAATCTATTTATGGAAAAAAAATATTTCAAACGGTGAAATTATTTCCATTATTACTAAAATTTCTCGAATACCCATTTTTAGTACAAAATTCATTTACATGAACTCCGTACAAATTGATTCTCCAAACTCCAATTTAATTAACACTAAAAATTACCAAATATCTTAATTATTTAATTATCACTAATTAAATTATTCTCATAATTTAATTTCAGGTAATCTAAAGCAGGGTTGTTATAGCCATATTGTGAGCTAGGGGGTTGTTAGGTCGTGTTTAGGAAGAGACGGCCAAGCTCAAAGTGAGGATGTCTGTCGTAGAGTGCTCGTGGTTTGTGACACGTTGGATGAATTGATGTGTCGATTCGTTGAGTAAGGAATAAGAATTTGAGGAAGGAAATGTGTGTGTTTGGGTATGTGTATGTGTGCACATCTTGTGCATACTAATGAGTTTTGGGAAAGAAAGGCGAGGAGGAAATGGTTAAGGTAATTAATATCTTTAATTATCTTTAATTAATCTTATTCCATATTTAATTTGTATCACTTTTGTACGAGGTCCAATCAACATGTGGTCTTCGCCTTTGCACTCATAGGGAGATTGTCTAGACCATGTAGAGGTTTGGACTAGATTCAGACAATTGATAAATTACAGCTTAGGTGAGCAAAATTATGACAGTAAATTTATATTTTGGTATAAATCCTCGTAATTATATAAATCGAAAAATATTACTTAGAAGAGGTAATATTATATATATTAGTAATTATTGCCACATTTGATTGGATTGGTTTGAGTAGATCTCGTGTGTGTGTATCGTGTGTTCTATTCGTATTGAATAGAGTTAGATGGAAATATTATTTAAACTTCAATTTGTAGTTATGTTAGAAATAGAAATATTATTTTATATTTTATTTCAGATATTTAGGATAATTGATTAATATCTCGTATGTATGTGTGTGTGTATACATATGTGTGTGTGTGTAAATATATATTATGTCCTATTTATATTGAATAGAGTTAGCTGGAGTTGATATTCAAATGGTTAAAAATAAATTAGAACTATTATTTGTAGTTATATTAATGATAGAAATCTTATTATATATTTTATTACTGGTCGTAAATTAGAAGCACAACCTTTAAAATAAGTTATAAGGTTAAAATAATGATTTATGTAGGTTAAACATGTATTAAAATTGCTTTGAAATTTATCTGGCCTTAAAATTGGTTTATTATAGTGTAAATCAATAATTAACTAACTAGTGAATTTCAATAAATGTAATTTAAGAAGTTAGAAATTACAAAGAAGTATGGTATTATTTAATAAGGTTTGATTAAGGTTATAAAATCCCAATTACTGTAATAACGTGATTTATTTACTTTAAGCCCTAAGAAATGGTTTGAGAAGGTGTGTGTGTGTGTGTGTGTATTATACGAGTTATATAATATTTAGAGGCCTTATTGATAGCTAAACTTAATTTAAATAAAAGAATTAAGTGAAAATAAATTATAGTATGATTAATAGGTAAGTGTAGTATTTTATAAAATTAGTGTTAGACTTCTAAAAAATAATACGAAGAAGATATAATTGTTGGATTGGTGACTTAAGTAAGATGCATTTTTGTTGAATTGTTTATATGATTGTATGTGTGAATTATTATTGATATTGATATGATAGATTTATTACTTTGGTAGCTAATGGTAATTCAGCATGGGTATCGGCTATAGATATTCATATTTTGGTTTTACGTACAGGGATGCTATGTTAGTAGCATTGTTATATCATTGTATTTGTTTTTCATTTCAGATGCTTCGACTTGGATTGAGAGATTTACAACATCATTGCTTATGGAGTGTAGCATTACCCCTACACTCATTTTTCATATTCAGTAGCACGACTTGTTATATTAGGTACTGTTTTAATTAGAGAAACAACATTGTATATCATCCTGACTTGTCGGTGTATGGATAAAGTACGAAGAAGTATGGTTAGTATTACCATTGATCCTTGCTCATGTTTATTAGATGTATATAGGTTGCATGTATATACAGTACTTGAAGGTAGTTCCCAACATACCAAGCTTTATGTTTGATCCGTGTTTTGTCTTTGTCTGTTTATGTCATGAAAACTCTCAAGTACTCAATTGAATAGTTTAGGTGTCAGGTGCTTTTGGGGTAGGCTCATAGGACAGCTGGAGCATTCTGAAGGCATGAAGTCAATATATTGGATATGTATACTTGTTGGTGATGTAATACATGGCAGACATACTATTTAGTATACGAGACTTGTGATATCAGATACTATATTTAGAACTGCATATGAATAGAGTTAATGTATTCTGACTTTCTATATTGGTATTTATTTATCAGTTGCTTCCGTTAGTGCGTTCTCTTGTATATTGTTTATCCTATTCCGTTCATGTATATTCAGTATATTATATATTATCTTCCCATTGTAAGATTGTATTGATGTGCTTTGGTTTGATGTTTTGTTTTATCTTTTACCCCGACGGACTATCTTTTGTGGTATTCAAGAGTCAGATATTGTCATTCGATGTTGATTCAAGGTATTACAAGGGCGGGTTGTTACAGTTGGTATCAAAGCTTAGGCTCAACACTTAGGACGAAGTAGGTCAGGTTAAGTTAAGAAACCTGGTAGATGAAGATATGCTGATAGAGCGCACTTGTACTTTTCTACAATATAATACTGCATACACCACTTGTCTCCTGAAATTAGATTTATTCGATCGCTACTTGCTAAGGTGTATCAGCTGAGAGTTCTACCATTTGAATTTAATGCACGAGCTTTCGAGTAGAGGGGGTTTGTTTAGTAAAGTGTGACTTGAATTCTGTATCTAAGTGGGGTCCGGTGGTTGCCCAAAAATGAGCAAAGACCGAGCGAATGACTTCTACGTTTTGCATTGATTCATTCATATGTTAGTCTTGTGTTAGCATACCTTATGTAATGGGATTAATCCTATATGTTGCAATTGTGTTTTCTAGGGATCGATCCATTTACGTACCCATTCTTAATCCAAAGTTCAAGCGTGGAGTTTGTAGATGATTTGACCATTTAAGCAAGGGTTTTTCACCTGATTCTTAAAGGCGAGCACTTGAGTCAGATTCTTGAGGTGACTTAGAGACTTTTAAAGCATGACTGTAGTCGTGCAAGGAAGTTCGATGGTCAAACCAAGGAACCGGATCGAAATTCGCACAAGAGGAATCGGGTGGCTAACCCTAGTTTAACATAAAAATCTTGCAAGCGAACAAAGAATTGGATCGGGCATCATATATTATTTTGGATAATCTTTATTCGATGTACTTTTTTATACTATAGTATAGTTAAAATAGCTCATGATAGTTTGAGAAAGGACTTTTCGACTAGTTTTGTGACGATTTAGATAATCTTCTAAGTGATGATATGATACTTGCCTGGGCGAGCGTCGCATTACACTTAGTATATTACCCTTATTATCGTTGTGCGGTTGAGGTGAGTTTGAACTCGAGTAAGCCCAAGAATTTGTAGATTTTCATTTGATAATGATTTGATTAGTGAAGTTTTATCCTTCGGAGCATGAGTTCTGTTCGCAAGGAAAAGAAAGTTGGAACTTAAATTGTTAGTTTATTCGAGAGTTTTGAGGATTAGTGATCCAACATATCACATAAGTTTTCCCTTTCGAAACGGGAGGTGTGATAGTCTTTCATGTATTGTATTTATGAAAGGAGTGACACAACTTAAACATTTGGGTCATCATGGATGTTGAACAGACTCAGGGGAGTTTAAAGCTAAGCATGCATGCTATGACTATTATTGGTTACCGTGCCTATTGTTATAAACTTCTTTTGAATAAATGATTGATTGTTTGTTTTGTTGATTGATTTTTGTTGCTTCTTCATTGCTTATTGTTGCTTGATTATTGATTGATTATTTATTTTTATTGATTGATTTTTATTGCTTATTGATTGTTTATTGTTGCTTGATTACTAATTAATTGTTTATTTTTATTGATTGATTTTTGTTGCTTATTGACTGCTCGTTGTTGATTGTTACTGCTAGCACACTATATCAATTTTCCTATTCCATAGGAGTGCACAAAGTATTTCATGAATTATTTTTGTATAAGGGTATAATTCTAGTGACATCATCATGATGAGTTGACTAGAGAAAGTGGATGTGAACGGATGTAGCTTTAGATCTCAAGGACTTGTTGATTTTTGGGAATAAGGATATATGGCTTCGGACCGAAGGGGTTATGCCTATCCGTGTTCAGTGGAGCTTTGTAATGGTATACCTCCAATTACTTAAGGAATATTTTGTTTTCCTTTATGTTTTATTAAAATGTAAGAATGCATAATGTAGAGCTTGCTTTGTTAGTGCTTGTAATCTTACAAGTGTGCTTATTGTTTACAATGATAACATGTTTATTTTAGAAGCTTATTGCATTAGATGTGTTTGTTGTACAGTTACTTATAACACATTTATTTGAGATGCTTGTTGCATAGTTTGATGTAGCATGTGTTTTTGGATGATTGGTATATATGAGTTAGCATGCTTAAATCTATGGTTTAATGTAGCAGCTATGTTTAATCCTCTTTGTTGAGTACATGATTAGGTACACAGATGTAGTTATGCGCTATAGAGATGCTTATTTGCTCGGATTCGCATCTGAATGACGTGCTCTTGCTGTAAAAGAGGTACATAAGATATGCAGTGTAGATGGTATGGATATATATATATATATGCATGCTTGTATGTCCTTAGATATGAAATATGTGTGTGTGTATGTTATTTTGGAAATTTTTCGCAACTAGCCTTACAAAGAAGGTGTTGCCTAATTTTTTTTAAACAAGAGGGACATTAGAATCCTATGGGTTAGGATTTTTATTTTGTGCTTTGGAAGTTCCCGTAAAGCTAACCGCATATGGGAAGACTGTTGAAATTCTCAAAAATGTATTCTTGGAAATTTTGGTCAATCGGGTTACATTGCAATACTCATATGAATTTTGGGTACAAAATTCTTTTAAGAAGGGGAGATGTAACAACCCACATTTGTAACAACTAGATATTTAAATAATTAATTTAAATATTGAATCATTATTAATTAATGGTCCAAAATCTGATTTATTCAGATACGATCGAATTAGAATTCGAGACTACTTCTGTTGAGTATGTATCACTGTTGCGAATCAAAATGAATATAAATATCACTATATTTGGACTCACGATACTTTTATGGTTTACTTGTTGTTATACATATTTTATAAAAATACAAGCATAGTCGGGCCAGTGGGATCTCGATTGATAGCTTATGATTATGTGATGAGGACTTCATTATGAGATGTAAGGTGGAGAAAATTTTCGAATCAGACAATCCGATGGCCAAAACAACCTCAAAATGCATGAAATTTTTGTTCCAGAGCGATGTCTTGGATGGCGACGAAACTTTTACCATCAGGACTGGAAAAATGAGGCAATGTGCATCGAGTTTGGTGGAGATCCAATGTACAATGTACTCGTACGAGCTCAAAACACATGGCTATTTATTTGAGAAGTTAAATAATACACACACACACACACACACATATATATATATATATATATCCATCCTCTTATAATATCTTCTCTCTACACTTAACAATCATTTATTCTGCCTCCTGTAAACGAGAAAAGAGCAGCTCTTTCTCCTTCAATTAAACCAAGAGCTTCAGTGATTGTGTAGGCAAACTGAGAGTGGCACAGTGTTCCATTAGGCGAGACATACTTTGTAGTACCCATACTGGCCCATAAGGTAATGCTTTTCGGGAGGCTGTTTGTTAGCTTTCTGGGTTTTGTCCTCTATGAAGGAGCTAGAGGCAGAGTTAGGTGATAAAGGGAGTGGGGTTGTATCTCTCTTATCGCACCGAGCAGTTTGACGTTGGTTGGAGGAGGGGTTGCGCTGTTTTTTTAGGTGCAACATTAGCCTGTCGCGGAGAGGGGAAGAGACACGATTTGTTTCAGGTGGCCGAGGGTTGAAATAACGACATGGTCTGGTCCGGCTTGCGAAGAGATGAACGTTGGCGGTGGTTAGGCGCACTTCGGTGGACCACAGTGGAACATAACATTGTGAGGCAGCCAGGAGTTGTCAGGTTGTGTTTAGGAAGAGATATCCAAGCTCGAAGTGAGGATGTATGTTGCAGAGTGCTCATGGAGTGCGACACTTTGGAAGAATCAGTGCGTTAATTCATTGAGTTGGGAAGGAGAAATTGGGGAAGGAAGTGTGTGTGTTTGTGTATTTGTATGTGTGCACATCTCATGCAAAGTAATGAGTTTTGGGGAGAAAGGTTGAGGAGGAAATGATTAAGGTAAATAATATATTTAATTATCTTTAGTTAATCATGTTTCATATTTAATTCGTATCTCTTGCATATAAGGTCCAATCGAGACATGGTCTTCATAGTTGAACTTATAGAGAGATTATCAACACCATGTTAGAGGTTTGGACTGGATCAGGACACTTGAGAAATTACAGTTGTTTGTACCAAAATTGGGCACAACACTCTTCGAAAGTGTATGAAGAGATAAAATGAAGAAAGTAAATGTAAAAAGAGAATTATCTAACAAACACTCCAAACAATAATCAGAAAAACAATAAAAGAACACAGAGATTTAGAGTGGTTCGGCGTGTTGCCTACGTCCACTATGAAATGATTGACTTTTATTAACTTTTGCTTGCTGGTTATAGCGGATTACAACAGTAAATTTCGAGTACAACGGTGATTTTTGAGTGCAACAATGGTTTCAGTAGAGTCTGGACGTCAAAGAGCCAAAAAGTCCCTTTTCTGTAGGTCCTGGGCTGCTATTTATAGGCGTAGGCTGCAAATATCTCGCTCAGGTCTCGGGAGACCTCTTCTTGCACGTGAGTGGGCCCACGCGATCGATCCCATGTGATTTGCACATGATCCGGGATCGATACGAACGAACTTCGTATCGATCAAAACTCCATCCAATTAAGTCGGGATCGATTGTGTGTGTTGCTGAGGATGTACGCAAGCTTCTTTGAAAATTAGGTAGCATTTGGACTTGTAGATTGTGAGTTATGATCGATGCAAACTCGCGTTTTCTCTAGGCTGTTGAATTCGTATCGATACCTTTCGTATCGACCAGTTCGTATCGCTTTGTGGGCACGTGCTTGCGAGTTGATGTGGTGCTAACACCTCGGAGCGATCCACTTTTCGTGCCGAGTTGACTGCTTCCCCCTTCGTACCCATTGAGTGCTATGTCCTTCGAATCGATGTCGGTGTGTATCCTTCGTATCGATCGTTTGAGGCTTTCTTCGTATCGATGCTCGTAGGTCATTTCGTACCGATGGTGTGTTGTTACTTCATATCGATCAATGGCCGATCGATACGAATTGAGTTGATAGAGGGACCAGTACAAAGCATGTATGAACGAGATCGATGCGAAGTGTTGTTTGCTGATGGATACGAAATAGAGCAAATATGATCGATACGAAATGACAACTCTCCATGGATACGAAGTATTCTGGCTTTGATGGACACGAAGAGATACGGTGGCTGATGGATACGAACCAATTGTGTTTTGTTTTTATTGATATGAATTCTCATCGATATGAACAAGGTTCATCTGATGGATTTGAACTAGATCGATACGAAGGGAGATCTTCTCTGGTTGTTTGATGGATGCGAACAGATGGATGCGTGTGAGTTGATTTTCTTGGTTTGCATCGATCATATCTTGAGCATACGAACTCGGACTGACTTGAAATTTGGAACGTTGGCTTCAATAGCTTTGCATGTCGTGTCATGTTAATTATAGCACGATCTGGACTTGGACAAAATTCGTCGATATTCATAGTGAGCATGCATATTACAGATCTTCGGGATGAACTACCCTTTGTTTCCAGTTAAGTTCTTGGTGTCATGGCCTTGCGAAAAGGCGGGATAACATTTTGCCCCCCAAAGTACATCTTGTGAGAACATGACGTGCTTTGAAAAGTTGCAATCTTCATCCTGAACAGTTTTATCCGATTTGTTTGAATGGTTGTTGTCTTTTCGTTGAAAGATGTAACCTTTGATTGATTCTTCGGTAATATGAATTGTTGGCTGCCAATTGTTGTACTATGCACTATTGTAACTGTCATCAGACGTGTATTCAATTCCTGTGAATTTTAAAAAAAAAATTGGACTTTAGTCCATTATACACGAATGTATGTTAACCTGACTCTCGTTAACGTTCGCACGTTCACGAGTCGTTGTCATTTTGTGTATCGAATTCTGTATCCATCCTCTCCTGAATCGGTGTGAAATTCGAGTTGTACCAATGCTTGGTGGTTGTTTTAGGTCACCCCTTCACATCGATCCTCTCTGGGATCGATTTGAGATGTTGGGGGTATGCGTTTCGTATCGATGGTTGTCGATACAAAGTAGATGGTTTTGCAAGGTGATTCGTATCGATGGATATGAACTATTACAGTCCTCAAATGGATGGCGTGTCGTATCGATGGAACAGAGTGATCGATACATAATTCTGCAGTGGCACTTCGTGCCGATGGGTTCGAAGACCAGTTACCGATGGATACGAAAAAGTATGCTCTGGATCGATTCGAATCAATGGTTACGAACAACTACATTCCAGATTGATCTGGGAAAATGGATATGAAGATGACTCTTCGCATCGATGGTCTTTGGGGCCGCTTCTTACCGGTTAACCTAACTGGGAGACGAATCGTTTCCTTCCCTCGGTTTTGCACCCATATAAATACATGATTTTGTACTTAGAAAGATTTTTACTTGTTCACTTTTCTTCCTTGTCTTCGTATCACTTCGAGTTGAAGGAAATTAAAACTGCCTTGGCTTTCGAATCGAACCAGACTCCAATCCTTCAAACCAACTGCTGAAATTAGGTAATTCATTGAACAAAATCAATGTAAAACGATGAGACTTTAATTCTCGCGCCTTTCCGTTTGCATTCATGGCCGAGTTTGGGGAAGAGGAGATGGTTGAATGCGAGGTTGAGGAAGGCCTGGGAGGCTTCCGTGTTTGATTGGAGAAGAAGGTGCTTGGAGGGTTGCGAAAAATTTGGTTGATGGTGGTTCGGCCTTCATTTCGTATCGATGGATTGGAGAAGAAGATGTCTAATTTTGTATCGATTATAACGTGAGATTTCGCATCGATCTACACCCTCTACTTTTGCATCGATAGAGGGTTCCCAAATTTTGTAACGATCATTTCGAATTAATACGAATCTTCCTGATCGATACGAAACTGAGTTGTTAGATGGGTACGAAATCCACGGTAGGTGATCGATACGAAGTTTCTGGACATGGATCGATACGAAGCTAACGATTCCAGATCGATACGAAATCTAATGCAAACCGACCGATGTGAAGTTAATGAATCTAGATCGATACGAAATTAAGGCTTTTGCGAAACGATCCAAGTCTGAATTTTGATGGATTTAAAATCTTTGAACACTCAAACATTTAATTCCGACGAGCCCCTGCCTTGCATATCTGGACTTAACCGTTAAACTGCATACTTGACTGCCTTTTGAAGCTCGTCGATGGAACTGTAACTTGAAAACTTAATAAACCTTAACTTGGATCGGTCTCTAAAGTCTGGGTGGCACGGTTGTGACTGTCAGCGATGACAGTCACTCCAGTTTTATTTCGAAGTCTCGTCATTCAAATATTTCTTCAAACTCTGTAGAATTTCTCAAGTAATATGTAGCACTACACTGCACAACACATTCACGCACTTCACACCGGGGAACACACGGGCTTATTATCATCTAATGATGGTTTTTGACGAGTTGATTAGTTATGGAATCCATAAGTTCTCAGCAGCAGGAGCTTCAAAGTCCAGCTCCTTTAGTGATCGAGATACCGGTCATCGCAGCCGAAGTTATTGATCCAGCTCCGGACGAGCTGCCAAGGGCCACGTTTATCAGGAATCCGCAAGATTCGGTGCTGTCCAATGTTTCCGAAGATATGTTGGGGCGGATATGTCTAAGGCACGGTCTGCCGCTGGACGACGTCTTATTGTCGGGACCGAATGACAGACCGCATGCTCCCCCGGAAGGGTTTACTTCCTTCAACGGGCATTCATGTATAGCTGGGATGCTTCCTCCATTCAATCAATATATTAGAGAGGTGCTAGCTTTCTTTGGAATCGCCCCCATCACAGTTACATCCAAATGGATACGCGCTGCTGAACAGCTAATTCATTGTATTCATGGAGCATATTTTCCGACCCCCAACTCCGATCGAAATCAGATACCTTTTTAATGTTAAGAGTCGGGGAGATAGCCCTTCTTTCACATTCTTAGAGGCGGTTAGGAACTGTCAGGTGGTGACGGGGTCTTAGACTAGACTGAGCTACTTCAAAACCGAGTGGTTTTATGTTCGATGCCCCCAAGGGTTTGCTAGTCGATGGTTGGTCAGACGTAAGTGCTTCGACTTTTCTGGTAGTTAACAAGATAGTTGCAACTGGTATTGGGACTAATACTTTCTTTCTTTTACAGCCGCAATTCCTCGACCTGAAGGCGCATACTTTAAAGAAATAGTACGGGTCCTTCAAGAAGTACCGGGCGAGATGAGAGAAATCGAGTCGGTGCTCATCGATAGGAACTTAAGAATTCTCGGGCTAATCGAATGAAAACAAAGCATAAGACCTGAGGGAGCACTTAGGGCAGTCCCGACTAAGCAGGTGAAGCGAAAAGCACCCTGGGTCGTAATAGCTGAGGAGGGTGATGAAGAACACACGCCTACGAATGACGAACCCGTGGTCGGGCCTTCTGACAGTTTTCAGAGTTTAGAGGGAAGGAGAAAAGGCAAGGCAGTTGCACACAAGCGTCAAAAATCCTCAAGATGGAAATCCGTAATAGTGTCCCTGCTAGCTTCCGGTGTTAGAATTTCGGAGGCTCCTCCCTCGCAAGTAGAGAATCCTTTTGAAGGACTTGCTGATATTCCGATTCCGGACTATGTGTCACTTCAATACGACACCGGATTGGAGGGGCTACAAAGTGCTCTATATATAAGCGAGTCTCTTCCCACAAGTGTGGCCAACATTACCGGTTGGTCGGGGGGTTGCACACACATACACTTCATGGCACTACACGGTTTCCAGTCTCAAGCTGTCTACTTTGAGAGATTATTAACTCCGTTTTTATTTTACTTTGCAGATACGATGAATAGGCGAGATTCTATGCTCGGCAGTCTCCATTCGGCGCGCCAATTATTGAGTTCGTATTATGAGTCCCGCCGGAGGGAGGATGATAGAAACCGCGATCGTGGTTATTCCAGCCAAGATCGTTATGAGAGGGATAGAGATAGAGATAGGGACTATAGATACCGATCCCGATCGCACTCTCCACCTCCTCGACTCCCTACACAACCTTCTACTCATGGCACACATCCCTCGGAGCCTCCACATCAAAAACCATCTTCTCACGCTCCGAGGTCAGAGTCTCAACACCGCAAGACCGAAGCTACATCACCCACTGTTACTAGGCAAGACATCACCGAGCCCATTAGGGAAGGGGCTATCAGAATTGCCCAGTTAAGAAAAGATTTCTCGAACATCTGCTTCGACGGCTTTATCGTCCCTCCTCACTTAAAGAAAATTCCATCGGAAGCAGAAAATACGATGCATGACTACATTCATGATATCTATACCCAATATAAGGAGTGGATGAAAGCCGCAGACAAAGCATCGGCAGTGGCCTTCGAGTAGGAAAAGGCAATTGAGAAACTAGAAACTGAACTCGCTCAGAAGGAACGCATTATCCAGGTGCTCAATTATAAAGCTGAATCTTCCCAGAAACCTAAGATGGAGGCCACCCAAAAAACTGATGAGGCAACCCAATCTATGGAGAGAATGCGACAAACGCATTTCGCCTTGGTGGAGGAGATGGGCCACCGAAACACCACAGTTACCGCTGAAAGGGATGCTACTCTGAAAGAACTCAACGAGCTAAAAGCCAAATTTTCTGAAATCATCAAGGAAAAAGATGATGCAAATAAAGCAGCCCAGGAGGCGTGCGAGCAAGCGGTGGTGCTTTGAGACAAAAGGGATGCGGCCGCACTTAGAGTTCGGGAGGTCGAGGCCAAGGTTGAGGAGGAAGTTAAAATGGCCGAAGCTAGGCTAGAGGCAGATATCAAAGATCTTCTCATTACTTACAATGCCAATGTTTTGAAGCATAGAAACCTGGCCTGGCTTGACAACTATCCAACACATCTGTTCAATGCTTAGGGCCGATTGGTAGAAGATGAAAAGGCTGCTCCTCAATCTGGACCGATTGATGAGTTTGAGCTCGAGAACTGGGTGTTGAGCAAAGATGAACGGAAAGTTCTCCACGATGCCATGATTTCATATGAAAAGGAGAAACTTGGCGCTTAGCATTCGTAGGTCGGAGAAGGTTCTAGTGTTGAGCACCGCGATACAAGTCCTGAAACCCTTGTGCCGACTCAGCTTGAACCGACTCAGCTTGAACCGACTTCCGTGGTTGATTCTCAATCCGTTCCTGCTTATAACCTGGATCAGCCGCAGTTATCTCAAGCTAGCGAGCAAATCTCTGAGGCCATTCATCCGCTCACGATTCAAACTGAGGAAGGTACTCTGACCATTTTGTACGTTTGTCCAAAATCGGAAGCGTACATGAAGTGATTATTAACAGCTCTTCTTTTGCTTTTATCCAGTGATTGAAGCTACACCAGTCGTGCCTCCTGCAACTCTAGAACAACACCAAGCGCAGGAGGCCATCATAACCGAGGCAACCACAATGACGGTTACCGCCCCTACGGACGGTGCACAAGGGAGCACACTGACTTTTGATGATGAGATGATGGAGGAACTCCTCGGTCGTCACAGTGACCCCTTTGTTGATTTACCATTTGTTATGGGTGGAGTAGCGCCGGCGACTAGCTCCTCGGTCCCATCCACTAATATTCCTGACGAGGCCCAAACGCTCCACGAGGAGGAAATTATAGCCAAGATTAATGCTGAAATGGAAGCAGCGGCCCGGACCAGCGCTTTGGAGGTGGAATGGCGGGCCCCGGTCCAGCCCCGTTACAAATGATATCTCCAAGAGGAACGGTCGTTGAGACAAGTGTGCCTATCCCACCCCCTACTGTTGATCCTAGTCCTCTGACTCCGCCTTCAGGAAGCGTTCCAATACATCTGAGTTTGGAGGAGGAAATTGATATAATGCCCCTGACTGGAGATCGGCCGCCGAAAGGAAAGGGCTCAAAGAGGAAACCAAGTGAGAGCTCCAGCGGGTCCACACGAAGAGGAAACCGAAAAATAAAAAAGAGTAGATACGTCTCTTTGGCTTATTTTTGAGTAGATAAAAGTTTCTTTAGCTATTGTAAGCTGTGTTTAGATGTGGGTTCGACCCCTGCTAGTAGGATTTTTGGGATAAACTTGTACTTAATTCTTTTCCACAAATATTTGAAATGAAATTCCGTTATGTCTTCAACACAATTTTTGTTTATTTGCTTAAGTGTTTCAGCATTTGAACTCCAGTCCGGTACGCTTGTGAAGCTTCGATCCTTGGATTGGATCTGAATTTATTTGTTAAGTCCTAAAATCATAACTATGAGTCATGACCGAACGTTAAGCTGGACTCCGATGCTGCACTGTCTCAGCCAGTGATTGGTACTTAAGTTTTGCCCCCAGTTTCAGGGACGAATTGTAAAGATCAGGTGTTAATTGTACTTCGCCTTTAACACATCGAGCTTAACGTCGTTGAATTGATGCTGAAACAAGGAAATTCGATTGGTCGAATCACACTCGCTCATCTATTGACGATTGCATCCACACTCTGGCGATTTGAATCTGTATGTCGACGGTCGATCATGCCTGCTTAAATTTCAAGGATACATCCACGCTCCGGGGACTTAAGTCATTTTCATGGGTGGTCAGTCACACCCGATCTGCATTTATACTCCGACTGCACTCTGGGGACTCAGAGTTGTTTTACGGACAGTCGATTCTAGTTCGGTTTGTGTTTAAACCCCAATCCGCTCTCTGGGGACTTAGAGTTAATTGTTGTCGATACTCTGGTTCGCACTTTGGGAATCCGGAGTTAGTCGACGTTTGTACTCCAGTTCGCACTCTAGGAACATGGAGTTGGTTGATGTTGATACTCCGATTCGCACTCTGGGAATTCAGAGTTAGTCAATGTTTATACTCCAGTTCACACTCCGGGAAATTGGAGTTGGCCGAAAGATGGTCAGTCACATCTGTTCAGGGTTTAGGATTTCCTTCGCACTCTGGGAACGACGAATCTACCAGGATTGCGGATGGTCGGTTCACATCCACCCTGAGTTAACAAGCGAGGTCGTCAGATGGACGGATCCATCCTCCTCAAACTTGGTCAAGATACGGGTGAAGTCGTTTGATGGACGGATCTACCCTCTTCGAGGCTGTATTTGTGAGTTTATACTCTAGTTCACACTCTGGGAACCTGGAGTTGGTTAAAGGATTGTCGTGTATCAATCCTTTTTTGACTCCAGTGTGATGACTTTCCCCCGAGCTCGGGTTTCACTTAGCAAGTAACCGGTCGTATCTCAGTCACTCCCTATTTCATCGTGAGTGATACATCGGAGTAAGGGGACAGAGTATCCTCTTCTATACATAACTCCATTCTGAATAGTGAATCGTGAAGCTTTTCGAAGAACCTGTCTCTTTTCACTCCTGTGCTCTGGCAGGATCCCGTGCTCGAGATAATCTCTGAATGGAGTCATCCATGACTCCTTATCACGATTAACCTCAAATATCCAATCTGCCTCCATTCGGTCGATGCTCGGGGAAGCTAATGTCTCTACGGGAACGAGTCCCATTTGTTGTGCCTCACCTGTACTGGCTAACTTTGCTAGTGAGTCTGCCTTTTGATTGCGCTCTCGGGGTATGCAGTAGATGGCATAATAATCAAATTGATTTATATTTCCTAAACCCGAGCAAGGTAAGCATCCAGTCTTTGGTCCTTGGCATGGTATTCCCCCCGAACTTGACACACGACCAATTGCGAATCACAATAAATCTCCACATCAATGATTTTCAAATCTCTGGTAAGTATCAATCCGACAAGTAAAGCTTCATACTCAGCTTCATTATCGGTCGTGCGAAAATCAAACTTTAAAGCATAGCATATAGATCGACCTTCAGGAGTTTCAAGCACAACCCCTGCACCTGAGCAATGGTCATTTGATGCACCATCAGTATGCAACTTCCAGATATATTTGGGAGATTCACTAGTTTCGGGCAAGTCCTCTGGGATGGTAAATTCAGCTATGAAATCTGCTAGGACTTGTCCTTGAATGGCTCGCCTTAGAGTGTAAGTAATGTCAAACTGACTAAACTCGATATTCCATTTGAGTAACCTACCGACGTCTCAGGCCGTGTAAGGACCTGTTGTAACGGCTGGTCGGTGTAAACGATGATAGGATGAGCCTGGAAATACGGACGGAGCTTCCTTGAGGTAATAACAAGACAATAATCCAACTTCTCTAGCTTCGGATAATTTCTCTCAGCTCCGGTTAGTCGTTTGCTAATATAGTAGACCGGCTTTTGTATTCGGTCTTCCTTCCGAATTAGGGCAGCACTGATTGCGTTTTCTGATACCGCCAAATAAATATACAATTTCTCGTGATCGATAGGCTTTGACAAAATTGGCAGTGTGGAGAGGTGTTGAATTAGTGCTTAGAATGCGCCCTCACATTCCGTAGTCCATTCAAAATTTCATTTCCCTTTTCGAATCAGATCGAAGAAGGGAATGCATTTGTCAGTAGATTTTGAAATGAACCTGCTCGGTGCTGCTACTTTCCCGTTGAGGCTCTGGACTTGCTTTATAGTTCTTGGAGTATCAAGGTTTCTAATCGCCCAGATCTTTTCGGGATTGGTTTCGATTCCTCGAGCGTTGACGATAAACCCAAGGAATTTTCCTGATGCGATCCCAAAGTGACATTTCAATGGATTAAGCTTCATTATGTATTCTCGGAGAATATTAAACATTGACTCCAGGTCCTTGACGTGGTCAGTGGAGAATCGTGACTTGACTAGCATGTCTTCCACGTATACCTCCATGGTTTTCCCAATTTGATTGGCGAACATTCGATTAACTAACCGTTGATAAGTTGCACCAGCATTCTTGAGGCCAAAAGGCATAACCTTGTAGCAATAAAGTCCCTTATTGCTTACGAAGCTGGTATGCTCCTGGTCGGGTAAGTGCATGGGTATTTGATTGTAGCCGGAATACGCATCCATGAAGGATAAGAGTTCATGCCCGGCCGTTGAATCTACGAGTTGATCAATTCGAGGAAGTGGAAAACTGTCTTTAGGGCAGGCTTTATTCAGATCAGAGTAATCGATGCACGTTATCCATTTCCCATTTGGCTTTCGGACAAGTACAGGGTTGGATACCCATTTCGGGTACAACGCATCTCGAATAAATCCATTCGATTTAAGCTTATCTACTTCTTCCTTAAGGGCGGCAGATCTCTCTAGATCCATACCACGCCTTTTTTGTTTGACCGGGACGTGCCGCGGGTCAATGTTCAATGCATGGCTCGTGATGTCCAGCGAGATCCCACACATGTCAGAGTGCGTCCAGGCAAACACGTCAAGGTTTGCCTGGAGAAATTCAACCAATTCCTCTTGTATTTGTTGGCTTAGCTGAGATCCAATCTTTATCATTCTGGAATCATCGCTATCATCGATCGAGACATCGATCGTCAGTTCGGCCGGAGAAGCTTGACTGTCTTTACTTTCGTCTTCACTTTCGGTATCTCTCGGGTCAAGATCCCTTTGGAATTGGTTGGGGTGCCCAGGCCTAGGCCCAAGCGTCAATTGTCAATTTTCAACAAAGCGGACGCAGAGAAATTCTCTACGCCCTTTCCTTTTTCTCTTCGATGTGCATCTCGCAGCTCGGCAACATAACAGGCTCGTCCAGCAGCCTGGTCTCCTTGAACGACTCCAACCCCGTGATCGGTGGGGAACTTTAGAGTCAGACACCATGGGGCAATCGCAGCCCTGAACCCAGCTAGGGCCGGTCGGCCCAAGAAAGCATTATATGGCGAGTCTATATCCAACACCACAAATTGTAACATCCGGACTCTCCGGCGTCCCCTAATTCTTAACTCCACTGGCAATTCCACCACTCCAGCGGGTATGGTCGCACTTCCATTGAAACCATGGATACGGTACTGACAAGGTTTCAAATCTTTAGTCTCCATTTTCATCTGGTCATAGGCTCGCTTGAACAATATATTCATAGAACTTCCACTGTCCACCAAGATCCTCTTCATCCAAGTAGGACCTACTTGAGCTGATATGAAAAGTGATCGATGGTTGGGGCTTCGATCCTGTCGGCATCTCTATCTCGAAAGATGATGTCGTCAGTCATCATCTTCTGTTGTTTGGCCGGAGCCCCATCTTCCAAACTACTACAACACTCGAAGCTCGCATGCCTAATAGAACTGGCATACGACTCCATTTCCTTCCAGCTTCGGTCTGCTGGATGAGGACCACCACTAATAGTATTTATCACTAACCTCCTGCCAGTACGATCGGGTTCTTCATGTCTTGCCTGATTCGGTA
This sequence comes from Allium fistulosum, assembly GCA_030737815.1. Lineage (NCBI taxonomy): Eukaryota > Viridiplantae > Streptophyta > Magnoliopsida > Asparagales > Amaryllidaceae > Allium > Allium fistulosum. Next base: position 1,034,180,594 of record CM060902.1, on the reverse strand, counting down.
CATGATTCTGATTTGATGGGCCCGCACCTCCAGACTGCGGCGCCCATACAAACTGCTCCAACTCTCTCTCTTATCAACTTTTCGATGAGATCCTGCAAGTGACGGCACTCATTCGTGTTATTGCCATAGCTTTCGTGGAATCTGCAAAAATTCCCTGTCTGAATCTGTTTCTCCGATGACTGTTTCGGAGCAGGTTTCTTATACTAAATAGTATTGCAGGTCTGTAAATACACATTTTCCAGCGACGTATTCAAAGGAGTGTAGTTATCAAACATAGGAGCCCTACGTCGTGGACCACGATTCTGATCCCGTTTCCTATTTTGATTACCATTGCCTTTCTGCTGATTTTGTTTATTCTGAATGTTCAATTGCACTTTTCCGGAGCTCTCCTCGGATTGTTTAACAGCAACATTACTCTGAATTCCTTCCATACTGGGACCTACATCATCCTTTTTCCTAGACTTTTTCGCATCCTCCCTTCTCAAGAATTGGGCTGCCTTGGAATAGAAACGGTCCAATGACGCATGAGGTTTTCCGGCCAACCAGTTGCCAAACTCAGAATCGGGATCAATCCCCTTAGTCAATGCCATTAGAATGGAGTTATCATTAGGGTTGCTGATCTCAGCGCATGCAGCATGGAATCTCTCTAAATAACGTCTAAGTTTCTCTCCAGGAGCTTGAGTGACACTAGACAAAGTATTAACATCTTTCGGTCTTGTGACATGCATGCAAAATTGCCCAATAAACTTTGTTGCCAACTGATCAAAACAAGAGATAGATCGGGGTGGTAAACGGGTAAACCACATAGTTGCTATGCCCTCTAGAGAGATCGGGAAGCTTCAGCACTTAACTGCATCATCAGCTCGTGCAGCATTCATCAACCATTCATACTTTAGGATATGTTGATTAGGATCAGAGCTCCCTTCATAAACAATCAAAGTTGGCATCCTGAATCGTCGAGGTGGTTCAGCATAGAGTATCTCATCAATAAAAGGGGTATGACTCCGAGAGATTCCCCAGTCGTCATTGGTAAGACCCTGACTTTGGTTCAGCATAGAGTATCTCATCAGTAAAAGGGGTATGACTCCGAGAGATTCCCCAGTCGTCACTGGTAAGACCCTGACTTTCACGGATCATTTGACGGATAATCGTCGGAATGTCGGGCATTTGGACATTTTGAGCATGTTGGGCCAAGGTGTGGTCGGGTTCCATAATGCGAGTAGGGGCCGGTCGCTGTCGACGGTCCATGTCTCACCTCCTTGGTTCTATGTCTTCGGGGACATAAGGCTCGGGAGTATGGTTGCATTGGTGGTGGGTCGGATCCGTTCGGTTCTGAGCGTCAACTCCCAAGTCAGTAGCAGTGGTAGTATGGTTGTCAGTAATATGGTATAGGGTAGCGCCTCCTCGGGAGGAGGGTCCAGTCTGATGGCTGGTTGACGGGCCAACTCTTGGTTGCCCGAGACTCAATGTGCGCTGATGCCTAGTGGCCTGTGTGTAACTTCCATCCAGTCGCGGGCGCGTGGATCTATGATGGTAGTCAGAAGAGGCTGAACTTTCGGTGGATGAATAGGAAGCCTGATCCCTTCTGGATCTCCTTTATCTTTTACGATTTAGCTGGTTGGTCAATTCCGCATTAGCACGGAGCTGTTGAGTGAGCTGTTGGCGGCTCTGAGTCAGTTCTTGCATTAGCATCTGGAATTCTTCCCTGGTGATAGGGATTTGCGGATCTAATGGTCCGGCAACATTTTGGTCGGTTGGAGGTGGTTGTACGGGGTTCTGTCTGTCCCGTCCTTCTGGATCTGCGGCAGTTGATGTAGTCCTTGTGTTAACCATAGTGGATAGGAAGCTCTTTCCTAGACTTGATGCAAATTTGAATAGGATGGAAGAACTTTTAACTTGAAACCTGGATCTTCTTCTTAGATTTATGCAATCCGATATCGATAGTAGATCCAATGAGCAGGAGAAAAAGTGTGTTTTCTCGATGAAAGCACCAAAGTGTTTGTACCAAAATTGGGCACAACACTCTTCGGAAGTGTTTGAAGAGATAAAATGAAGAAAGTAAATGTAAAAAGAGGATTATCTAACAAACACTCCAAACAATAATCAGAAAAACAACAAAAGAACACAGAGATTTAGAGTGGGTCGGCGTGTTGCCTACGTCCACTATGAAATGATTGACTTTTATTAACTTTTGCTTGCTGGTTACAGCGGATTACAACAGTAAATTTCGAGTACAACAGTGATTTTTGAGTGCAACAATGGTTTCGACAGAGTCTGGACGTCAAAGAGCCAAAATGTCACTTTTCTGTAGGTCCTGGGCTGCTATTTATAGGCGTAGGCTGCAAATATCTTGCTCAGATCTCGGGAGACCTCTTCTTGCACGTGAGTGGGCCCACGCGATCGATCCCATGTGATTTGCACACGATCCGGGATCGATACGAACAAACTTCGTAACGATCAAAACTCCATCCAATTGAGTCAGGATCGATTGTGTGTGTTGCTGAGGATGTACGCAAGCTTCTGTGAAAATTTGGTAGCATTTGGACTTGTAGATTGTGAGTTATGATCGATGCAAACTCGCGTTTTCTCTAGGCTGTTGAATTCGTATCGATAACTTTCGTATCGACCAGTTCGTATCGCTTTGTAGGCACGTGCTTACGAGTTGACGTGGTGCTAACACCTCAGATCGATCCACTTTTCATGCCGAGTTGACTGCTTCCCTTCATATCCATTGAGTGATATGTCCTTCGAATCGATGCCGACGTGTATCCTTCGTATCGATCGTTTGAGGCTTTCTTCGTATCGATGCTCGCAGGTCATTTCGTACCGATGGTGTGTTGTTACTTTGTATCGATCAATGGCCATCGATATGAATTGCGTTGATGGAGGGACCAGTACGAAGCATGTATGAACGAGATCGATGCGAAGTGTCATTTGCTGATGGATACGAAATAGAGCAAATATGATCGATACAAAATGATAACTCTCCATGGATACAAAGTATTCTGGCTTTGATGGAGACGAAGAGATACGGTGGCTGATGGATACGAACCAATTACGTTTTGTTTTTATCGATATGAATTCTCATCGATACGAATAAGGTTCATCTGATGGATTTGAACCAGATCGATATGAAGGGAGATCTTCTCTGGTTATTTGATGGATGCGAATAGATGGATGCATGTGAGTTGATTTTCTTGGTTTGCATCGATCATATCTTGAGCATACGAACTCGGACTAACTTGAAATTTGGAACATTGGCTTCCATAGCTTTGCATGTCGTGTCATGTTAATCGTAGCACGATCCGGACTTGGACAAAATTCGTCGATATTCATAGTGAGCCTGCATATAACCGATCTTCGGGACGAACTGTCCTCGATTTCCAGTTAAGTTCTTGGTGTCACGGCCTTGCCAAAAGGCAGGATAACAACAGCTCATGTGAATGGAATTATAACTCTAAATTTAAATTTCAGTATAAATCCCCATAATAATATATATGAAAATATTACTTAGAAGAGGTAAAATTATATATATATATATATAAAGTAATTATTGCCCCATTTGATTAGATTGGTTTGAGTAGATATTCAGGATAATTGATTAAGATCCCGTATATATATATATATATATATATATATATATATATATATATATATATATTATGTGTTCTATTCGTATTGAATAGAGTTAGATGAAGTTGATATTAATTTCTAACATGGTTATAAATTAATTAAACTTTAATTTGTAGTTCTAATAGAAACATAAATATTATTATATATTATATATTAAGTATTCGGGATTTTTTATTAAGACCCCCCCAACACACACATATATATATATTGAAATTGTGTGTGTGTGTATCGTGTCCTATTCGTATTGAATAGAAGTTGATATTAATTTATTATATGGTTATAAATTAATTAGAGCTCTAACATGTTGTTATATTAGTGATAGAAATATTACTATATATTTTATTACTAATCGAAAATTAGAAGTATTAACGTTTTAAATAAGCTGTAAGGCTAAATAATGATTTAGGTAGGTTAAACTTGTATTAAAATGGCTTAGAAATTTATTTGGCCTTGATATTGGTTTGTTATAATGTAAACCAATAATTAACTAACTACTGAATTTCTATAAAGGTAATTTGAGAAGTTAGAAATTACAAAGAAGTTTGTATTATTTAATAAGGTTTGATTAAGATTGTAAAATCCTGAACATTGTAATAACATTATTTATTAACTTTAGACCTTAAGAAATGTTTGAGTTATATGTGCATACATATATATAGAAATTTTATTAAGGAGTTGTAAGATATTTTGATGCCTTATTGATAGCTAAACTTAATTTAAACTAAAGAATTAAGTGAAAATAAGCTATAGTATGATTGATAGGTAAGTGTATTATTTTATAAAATGAGTGTGAGACTTCTATAAAATAATACGTAGAAGATATAATTGTTAGATTGGAGACTTGAGTAAAATGCATTTTTTTTGAATTATTTATATGATTGTATGTGTGAATTGTTATTGATATTGAGATGATATATTTGTTACTTTGATAGTAACGATAATTCGGCATAAGTAACGGTTATATTATTCGTATTTCGGTTTTGGTATGGAGATGCTATGTTAGTAACATTGTCATATCGTTGTATTCGTATTCCATTTTAGATGCTCCGATAAGGATTGAGAGATCCATGACATCGTTACTTATGAAGTGTAGCAATACTCGTACACTCATTTTTCATATTCAGTAGCATGACTTGTTATAGTATGTACTGTTTTATTAAAGAAACACCATTATGTATCATCCTGACTTGTTGTGTATGGATATAGTAAGGCAAAGTATGATTAGAATTATCCATTGATCATTGCTCACATTTATTAGATGTATATATGTTGCATGTATATACAATACTTAGAGATAGTTCTCCTTACACCAGGTTTTATGTTCGAGTCATGTTTTGTCTTTGTCTGTTTATGTCATGACAACTCTTGGGTACTCGATTAAGTATTTTAAGTATCAGATGTTTTTGGGGGTAGGCTTATAGGACATTTGGAGCATTCTGGAGGCTTGAAGTTGATATATTGGATATGTATACTTGTCGGTGATGTACTACAGGCAGACATACTATTTTGTCTATAAGATTTATGATATCATATACTATATTCAGAACGTTGTATGAATGGAGTTAATGTATTCTGACCTTTGTATTGATATTTATTTATTAGGTGCTTCCACTAGTGTAGTCTCTTGTATATTGTTTATCCTATTATGTTCATGTATATTCAGTATATTATATGTTATCTTCTCATTGTGAGATTATATCGATGCGCCTTTATCTTGAGATTTTATTCAAAGAACTGTCTTTTATGGTGTTAAGGAGTTAGACGTTGTCATTCGGAGTATTACTTAGGACGGGTTGTTACACTCCACATTCCACAATAGCTTCAGTAATCACCTCACAATGACTACAGGAATCATTACATAAATGCTTTTATATACCATCTCATGATGGCTTCAAGGATCGTATCATGATGGCCTTAACTCCTTATTTCACCATAGTTTCAGAAATCACTTCACATTGACTTCCATATCTCATTTCAGAATGGCTTGGTTGCCTTATTCTTTAGTAGCCTCATTAAATTAGCACACGATAACTTCGTTGAATCAACGCACGATAATTTCATTGAGTCACCGCATGATAGCTCCATTTCCTCATCTTTCAATTATTTTAGGAAATTATCCATGTTAGCTCACACATATCAACCCACGATGGCCACAAGAGTCATTATAAGATGACTTCTTCATATTAACCCACGATGGCCACAAGAGTCATTATAAGACGACTTCTTCATATTAACCCACGATGACCATCAGAGTCACTACTTGATAGCTTCCTCATACCAACTCATGATGACATCAGGAATAATCACACGACAGCCTAGGAGCTCCACCTTTTGACGATGCATTCACTAACCTTTTTCTTATTTTTCTTTGACATTCTTGGGGTATAACAAATATATTTCACCTAATCCAGCTTAAATTGTAGAAATTGAAAATTCTTATAGGCTGTATAATAACCAGTAATACTTGCATCAAGTTAAAATCCAGTCCAAATGAATAAATGAAAATGGGTCAATAAATATTTGTTGATTGGACTTTTAGGCTCAATATGCGATGATATTATTTATATTGCAACTTTATTGTTATGGAGAAATTAATTAATTTTTTTACTTTACCTTTAGCTAACACTATCCAAATTTAATTTTAGGTTGTCATTAATACAATTTAAAATAAAAATGGAAGGTGGAGAAAATGAAGAAAATTAAATGTACATAAAAAGATTAATAATCGGATAATATGATCTATTAATTAATGATTTCAAAAAGCTCTGATTTTGCTTTCGCAAATTAAAACCATGATACCAATGAAATAACAAAATTTAGCTTAAATGAAGCCTAATTATTAAAACTGAAAGTCTTAATTAACTATACATTAATCAATATTGTGTTGCATCAATTAAAATATAGAAGAAAAGAAAATTAAAAATTGGGTTATAGTTGACCTTTGTCTAATTTAAAATTAGGTTACAGTTGACCAAAATGAAAATTGATGGCGAATAAATGGAAGTAAGTTAAATTTGAACAAAAAATAATTATAATTAAATTTCCATAAAATGCTCACTGATGATTTTACAAAGCTTTATTTAAGATCTCCCATTCAAATCCCTTATTTATAGACGAAATAAAAAAATTACACGTAAATCAGACCTAAATTATAGAAAATGAAATCCTCATTCTAATGATCAATAATATAATGCATCAAAGTTAAAATCATGAAGAAAAGAATAGAGAAATTATGATCAATAGTAATTCTTTACATAACGAAAAGGTTGAAGATTTCGAATAGATGACATCATTGCTATTGATTATGATAGAAGAAGCAGAAATTGAGTTATGAATTTGGGGATGGGGACAAATTATAGATTGAAAATGGTTGAATATTATGACAAAACTTATAAAGGGATGAAGATGAAAGATCCTATTTGTACCAAAATTGGGCACAACACTTTTCGGATGTGATTGAAGAGATTAAAGTGAAGAAAGTAAATGGAAAAAGAGGCAAATCTAACAATCACACCAATAAAAGCATGCAGAAATAGAAAAGGACAAGAAATTATAGTGGTCCGGCGTTGTAGCATACGTCCACTTTGAATAGTTTTGCTGTTTATTGATGATTAACAACTGATTACAATAGTACAAATTACTAGCTCTCAAGTTACAATGGAGTTGCAGCAGAGCAACGGCGTAGAAGCACCAAAATTCCTTTTTTTTGTAGGCGTAGGGGTGCTATTTATAGGAGTGGATCTGGAAATATCTCCCCCAAAACCTCAGAATACATCTTCTCACAAGTGGGTGGGCCCATCAGATCGATCTGGGGTCATTTGGGATCGATTAGGATCGATCCAAGTGCATTTCGTATCGATCAAGGTTGGCTCCATTTGAGCCGCGATTGATTATGGTGGGTCTTCAGGTGATATGCAAGCTTCTGTCAAAATTTCATAGCATTTGGACTTGTACTTTTTGAGTTATGATCAATTCAAGGTTGAGTTTGTAGGCAGGCTGATGGCTGCGTATCGATACTCCTTCGTATCGATCAATTGTGCATTAATGACGTGGAGCGACAATTATGCGGAGATCCATCTTTCATGCTTGCAGACTGATTCCTTTGGTTTGACTACTTCCTTTCGTATCCATCTAATGCCAAGCTTTTCGTGTCGATGGATCCCTATTGCTTTCGTACCGATGTTCCTGGATGTTGCCTTCGTATCGATGCCTGGATGTTGCCTTCGTATCGATGCCTGGATGTTGCCTTTGTATCGATACTTGGATGTTGGTTTCGTATCGATGCTTGGTTGATCGATACGAAATGGGTATTAGTGAGATCGATACGAATTGGGCAGTGGTTGAGCAGATGAACTCTGATCGATGCTATTGCTTGATGGATACGAAGGGGATGGACACGAAGTTGATGGATACGAAGCTGAATGGATACGAAGTGGGATGGATACGAAGCTGGATGGATACGAAGTGAGATGGACTTTGATGGATGCGAAGTGATATCTTCTACATGGACTTTGATTGATCCATAACTTGAGCATACGAACTTCGATTGACCCGAAATTTGGAATATTGCCTTTCATAGCCTTGTTAGTCATACCATGCTAATTGTAGCTCGATCCGGACTTGGACCAAATTTGCCTATATCTATCGTGGACTCATAGATAGCCGATCTTCGGGACGAGTCGTCTTCAGTTTCTAGTCAAGTCCTTAGTGTCACGGCCTTGCCAAAAGGCGGGATAACAGACTCAAAAAACTTTTTAGATTTTTAGAGGATTTCTGAATGCAGAAAGAGTGACACAAATCAATTTTAGAAAAGAAAACCAAAAATCGAAAAGAGCATAAGGTTGATAAGTCAATTTTAATAATAGAGTATATATAAGATCCGATAACAATGATATAAATATCACAAGATTTCACTTTTCTTCCCTTTCTACAAAACTGAAATAAATCCATCACATTATTGGGTTGGTTAGAACTTGAACGGGAAGGATTCCATATGAAGAAGTGAAAACACCGGTCAAAGCGAGATGTCATATCTATGATCTATTGAAAAAATTTAATCATCTGACGTGAATTCTTTTTTAATTCCCTGCTGATCTGATGTTAGGCATAAGTCCCACCAATGCATTCATGAAGTGCACAAGGAGGGCGGGCCGTATAGACTGTTATTCCAATCCTTAACTACTCGACCCACTCCCTCTGAACTGCGCTCGTGCTCCTTAACGATAATTAACGTTAAAACGTTCATTTTCTGACGCCACACATCCATTAGCATTCATCATCGTCTTCTCCATTTTATTCATTCAATTAAAAATTCACCACCTCGTTCCAATCGCCATTAATATTTTTACCAATTAAACAAATCCCAACTTCCTTTTCCTTCCCTCCATCATCATTATTTCAATTCCCCCAATGCTTATACACCGCATGTCACTCCAAAACAAACCCCATTTTTGAATATTTTACCCTCCAATGGCAGGTTCCTCTCTCCTCAAAACCAACAACAAGCGCAAAAAGCAGAAAGACAACAACAAAGATTCGACCACAATAATCTCCGCCTCCATCTCTTCCCCTTCTCCTTCATCGCCGCCTCATTCGCCCAACGACAATCCTACGCCCATGAACTCCTCCCCTAGGCCCACCTACTCCGGCTACCCACTCAGTTACACCAAGTTCAACTCGGCCCTCAACGCCGGCCTTCTGAATCCCATGTCCCCGCCTCCACACATCGACAACACACGATCCAGCCCCACTCTCTTCGATATGATGTCCAACGAGCAAGACTACACCAACAATCCTAGATCTAATCCTAACCCTAATATGCCGCACAATTTATTAATTAATCGGCCTCAGGACAGGCAAATGCTGCTTCAGGAGAGGATAAACGATATTTTAGGATCCGTCAGTCCTCGGAGTTTGTTCAACGATCTGGACAGCAGCGATGTGAAATTGACGCTCAGCTCAAAAGATGGATTCAGTTTTTCACTAAACGTTCACAGGCAGATTTTGGTTGAAAACAGTAGATTTTTTGCAGGAAAGCTTTCAGATCGATGGTCCAAACAGCAGAAGAGTCTGCCGCACTTAATTGAGATTTCAGACTGTGATGATGTTGATGTTTATGTTGAGACATTGCGGTTAATGTATTGCAAGGACATGAGGAGGAAACTGATAAAAGAAGATGTTTCAAGGGTTCTTGATATTCTAAAAGTATGCGCATCAATTGATTTTGATGCAGGAGTTTTGGCTTGTTTAGAGTATTTAGAAGCAGCGCCATGGGCAGAAGATGAAGAAGAAAAGGTTGCTTCTCTGTTATCACAGTTGAAGATTGAGAGCTCGAGTGCTGGTGAAGTTTTGAAAAGGGTTTCTGTAGAAGCACCTATACAATTGGATAATGGTGTGAACAACGGAGGAGATGAGATATTAGCTAGACTTCTTCAAGTGGTTTTAGATGGTAAAGACGAGAAGGCAAGGAGAGAAATGAAAGGGCTTGTAGCTAAAATGTTAAGAGAGAACAATGGGAAGGACATAAGCAAGGAGTCATTGTATTCAGCTAGTAATAATTGTTTGCAACTCTTGCATTATCATTTCATTCGTGTTGCTTCGTCCGATACAAGTGAGGCAGTACAGATAGCCAGGCAGGCAGATAATCTACGTTGGATTTTGGACATTTTGGTCGATCGCAGAATTGCAGATGAGTTTTTAAGGACTTGGGCTTCACAGACTGATCTTTCAGGGTTGCATTCAAAGATTCAAGCAATGTATAGGTATGAAGTTAGTAACGTAACAGCTAGATTATTTGTAGGGATTGGTAAAGGGCAGGTTTTGGTATCGAAGGAGACGAGAAGTATGCTGTTGAGGACATGGTTAGACCCGTTTTATGAGGATTTTGGATGGATGAGGAGAGCTTGTAAAGGGCTTGATAGGCATTCAATAGAAGATGGTCTTGGTAACACGATACTTACATTGCCTATGGGCATGCAGCAGGAGATTTTTCTTGCATGGTTTGACAGGTTTTTGAACTCGGGAGACGATTGCCCGAATATACAGAGAGGGTTTGAGGTTTGGTGGAGGAGGGCATTTTGGAAGAGGAATGGAGAGCAGGAAAGGGCTGTGCAGCTTAGGATTGCTGCTGTTTGTGACAATTCTTGACTTACCAGGTGATATTTGTTGGTTACTTTAGTTATTTAGTTTGGTGTTACTTAGGTTAATGTGCTTGGATTTGTTTGAGATTTACTAAGTAGAGGGAGATTTGTTTGGGTTTGGCTGAAATACTAGGCTTAACATCATATGTTACTGAAGTTAACCATTCTTTTTTCCCTGTTCGGTGGTTTATTATGTTTGGTTGTTGTGGGGATGCTGGTTAACAGTGATGTGTTTAATTTGGCAGTAGTTGCATATTATGGTAAGACAGTGATAGATTATGTTAGTTTAATGGATGTATGATATGATTCTATGCCTTGTAATAGTCTGGTTAAATTTCGGGGAATCCATTCTCGAACAAGGTATGTTTTATTGTCCATTAAGGTATATTGAATGGCAAATGTTACGAACAGTTGCAGGCTGTGGTTAGATCTGGACAATCTCCACAGAGGAAGATACAGAGTAGGGGAGAAGTCTGCTCTTTGCTTCTTCCTCAGTGTACCGGTACCTGCCTACAGCAATGAATTAGGGGGGGAAATGCAGTCTAAGAGGAAAAAATTACGATGTTGTATAAATGAAGTAGGGGAGCATCCCTGTTTGTATACTTGAGTGAGGATTATTTTACTATTATTTTCAAAAATACAATAATATTTTATTAATAAATTATTCTATAAATTAATTTACAAAGATTGAATGAGTTTTAAAATAGTTGAATAGTCGACAAATATTACTAACTATTGTTAAATTTATTAACATGTATAAATGATGTTGTTTCATGTTTCGATGTTGCGTTACAAAGTGACTAATGTAATGAGTTGAGTATGAGTGCATTCTTGGGGAACAGCCGAGCGAAGCATTTGAGCGGGGTATTTAAACGGGAAGTTGGTTGAATGGAGAATGCGTTTGGCGATGCGAATGAGGTATTTGAACGGAGTATTTGAATGGAAGGATGGGGAGAACATAAATCAACGGTTGTTGGTGTCTATCGTTGATGACGTGTCCGACGCCTCGGACGTTAACGTACCTCACTCCAACATTCAACAAACGGAGCTGGGACGTGGCTAATCACGTTTGGACGTCCGATGCGTCAAACGCGTCACCAACGAAAACAGAGCAAAAAAAAACTGCGAACGGTACCCATATTTTATAATTAGTTGAATATATTTGAAATGCAAAGTATTTTACAAAAGAGAGATGAAGGGGCAAACATTTATACATGTTTCTCTTTCCTTTTTTTCCCCTTTTAGAAAATGTGGAAATGTATGGGTTTTGTCTAAAGTTTCAAAAAAATATAATTATAATTTTATCATTTAACAAAACCTTCACTCCCATTATTTTCTTCATCCTATGATAGGGGCAAAAAGGAATTAGTGGTTTCCTCTCTTGACAAAATTATTCCACTATAATCTTTGAAAAAGACTTGAATTTTTGATTAAGTCGTAAACATAGGAATTAGCTCTTAAAAACATCACCAATAGATTTAAAACGGTGGAGAAATGAATTTTGACATATTATATGTCACCTGGTGGAATTTGACAAATAAAGATCCTTGGTATCATTTCTATACTAAGATATACTTAGAGACCAACGAGTTAATTTGAGATATCGCAATCAACATCTTGGCCTAAAGAAAGTAATCTTTCTCGATGAAGTCTGAAGTTTTAAATTTGGCTTGAAAAGCTGATAGGAGGTGGTCAGAGTTGGGAGATTCTGGTGATCCTCTAACGGTTTGAGATGGTATGGACGATGGTTGTGGTGTTGGATCAAGTGCACTAGATCTTAAGTATCCGATTATCGTGAATAATGTAGTCATATTAAATCATATTTAATATTTTTCTACAAAATTAAATATGTGTTTTGAAATTAGTTTTATTTTAGTTTCAACTTCAATATTTTTTTTAATGAATTTTAATTCAAGCATGGTCAATCTAACTTATTTCATATATGTGTGCATGCGTGCGTGTGCGCGTGCGCGCGCGTGCGCGTGTAACTTTTACGCTATACCCTTGTAGTGTACCTTACTGTTTTTTCGAGATTCAGAACTTGAAATTAATTCAGACTTTAGGGATGTTTAATCCAACATTACAAACATCATCATTAATACAAATTTTGAAATCATTCCCAAATTTTCAACTTTTACAAAATGTTAAATTAAATATTAGCCATTGTATTTGCCTTTCAATCTTGAATATTATTTTTAGAACTTTAAAAATTATCAAAACAATCCAAATTTTTGTCTAGATGATCCTTAACTATATAGCAAAACTCCCTAAATTTTGGATTCATTTTGAATTGTCCACTTCATAAAATTATTGAGGTGTAGCGTATGGGGTGTACCATAAGAACTGTAACCGATCTCTCCCTTGTATATGTATAGTTATCATAATGATACATGTATAACATTTTAGTATTATATGATAAATAAATAAAATATACATTCTAATCTAATAATTCGTCAGATAAATAATTTGTGCAATATATGTGAACATTGAGATTCATGATCATATCATATAAAAGTCGCACATGCGTACAAACACACACACACATGTTCTCACACACATGGTGCTTGCATAATCATGTTTAATTTACACACTGCATAATATCCTTATTTTCGCACAAACATATCTAAAGTAAAATTACTTAATAATTTTTTTATACAAAAGGCTCAATGCCTTTAAAATATATGTATATAATTTTGACTTTTCTATACAAAAGGCTCATAGCCATTTAATGTGTATAATTTTAACTTTTCTATACACACACACCCACCCCCAAACAGTACATCATCCCAAATGCTCTCTGATTTCCATCACAAGATCCGATTTAAATAATAGTTCGTTCTCTCTCTTTCCACTACCACTATTATTTAAATCAGAGCTTGAGGTAGAAATCGAGAACATTCGGCGTACTGTTGAACGCTCATATATATATATATATATTATTGTGCAAAACATATGCATATTTAAATATTATGTTTTAAAACCCATTAACATTTCAAATATATATTTCTTTGAATTAGAGTTTTTTTCGTTTTATTTTTTTTGCTAAATAGAAAATAATAAATAAACTCAATTATATATTAAACCGTATATATGTATGTGCGTATGTACATCTATAAATATTAGACTGTGTGTGTGGGGGAGCTGCTATTAAGACACAAAATAAAATACAAAATTTAACACAATAAATATTGATCGTTGGGTTTCTATGTTTTTATTGGGAGGTAGAAATCAAAGGAATATCCAATGGTCGAGATTGCTTGTATCAGATTTTGTGTTACCAATTTTTATCCAAATAGAATTTCTATACACACATACACACAAGTGGAAGCCCGAGCGATGCACGGGTGTATGGGTTAATGAGCATTATAGTTTGTAGGCATGAATAGGTTGGCCGAATATATTTGATAGATGTAATATCTTTGATATAAATTATGTTTATGTTTCTTACGTTATTGTTGTGGAAGTGATATTTCACATTTTGAAGCTGACATTGTGTTTATGTTTGTAAGTAGCTTTTAGTCTTAGGTTGTTTATATATTTGTTGTTTGATCATGGCCCCTGTATATGTATTTGTGTACCTATTTCATGGTATGTACGCTTGTTATACAATTCTGAAAACATAGGGTCATACAGTACTACATCTCCATTATCTACGTTCATACCTTTTAAGACATAAGATTGTCCATCATTCCATTGATGGATGGTAGACGCGATATACATCTTGATCCATTGTTCTCATCTCAGCCCAATCACGGAAGTAACGTTTTGAACATTTTCCATTTTCCATGCATGGAGCACGGTTGTTTCCCTTACATGATCCATGTAACATACACTTCTTAATAGTTTCGAATAGTAATGGTCATTCCTTTTCATTTGGAAATTCTGCCCGTATCGATCTGTTTACTAATTAACCGTTTTTGTTTTGTCAGAAGATTCTAGAAAGAACATGGGATGCATATGTGGTAGATTGCGCTTTTGGAATTTGATGAATTATATGTAGCTATTCATATTTTCTAAGGGGATTGAGAATTAGTTTACAGAAATGATGTATTGACTCCTTATATGAAGATACATATGAGATTTGTATTGATTATTTTGAGAGGTAATATGTAAACAAAGTTCAAATTGCATTGAGTAAAGGGGAATGAGTACAAAGTTTAAGGAGATCACTCATAAATTATATTTTATCATTACATTATGACTGATATTTTGAGGAAAGAATTAGATAATACCATTATTATACATATACACATACATACTGTAACAACCCGGCTTTCTACACCGTATAAATAATAAATTTTAATAATGAAAGTGGTTGAATTTGATTTGAGATGATTTATATTTTGAAAATAAATTTTTTAGCTAATTAAATTTTATTTAATAGAGGTTTCTTGTTTGAATAAATTGAATTGAATTAATAAACCCTTTCCGATTAAATTGTTGAAATCAAACAAGATGTTTTGATTAATATAAATATTTTATAGTGTTGGAATAATTGAAAAATAAATTTGTTTTGTGATGGAACAATAAAGATTAACTAAATAAGCAAGCGTCAGATTGATTAAAGTTGTCCAGTTAGTGAAATATAATTTGTAGACTGTCATGCAAATCAATTAATACTAGATTGAAATTTATTTCGAGGATTAAAATTAAAATTTAAATGTATTGCAAATTAATTGAATTAAACTGAAATCAAACACCGGATTAGGCGTAAAACTACTTCAAATAAGCTCAAACCCATTCTTCTTTCTCCGTGCTTCTGGAAATTTCGCTCGCCTTCTTAATTTAAACCCAATCCCGAAGCCTTTTATCAAACGGAGCCCTAATTCTATCTTAAAAAAAGAGAAATCGTGATTTACATAAAAAAAAGAAATCGACGACATGACCATGTCGCTCGATTCCTAATTTCGACGACTGTGATCAACGCAAGGGGAAGGGAGTTGCATGCAGTCGCGACTTATGCCAGGTGACTTAAGGAGATGAGAGATGCGATGTAAGGTGGAGACGCCGACCTAATAATGGCTTGGATGTGAAGGCGGAGGTTGATAGTGGCCTGGTGTAGCGTGCGTGTTAGGTCGGAGATGAGGAGCAGAGCGCGAGGTCGTGGTTGATGGAAGGCTGACGATGGTGGTGAGTGGTACATCTGCGTTGTGATGTTATTTTAGGTAATAGCGGCGTTGTGATTGCTGAAGGATATGGTGGAGGCAGGAATTAGGGCTGGTCGTCATAAGCTTATCAATGCACCGAATTGGTTGAACAAATTGGATAAGCTATTGGTTATGGAGAAGGACAGCATAGAATAATTGAAGATATGGATGAGAATTGCTAGCTAAGAAAGGAAGTTCACATTTTCGTTGAGTTAATCTCACTCACAATTATGTCTATTTCTTTTTATTTAATGCGTATTCACCTATATGTTTGCTCGATTAGTTATTGAATGGACTATTGGATGCGATTGGTTGAGTTGGTGATGTGTTTGATTGTTTGATGTTTGTTGATGGTTGATGTTGCATATAATGATTTATTTGATGTTGTGATGATTGATGTAGGATGGTTGATTTGTAATGATTGTTAATAATTTGATGTTTGCAAATATTTGAATGAAATTTGAAATTTATTGGAAAAGAGGAAAATAAATTAAAAGATGTAAATTTGAAATAAATAAATAAATTTGGAGATAAATAGTGAATTCTAGATAATTTCTTATTTAATAAAAGATGAGAAATAATTTGAAAGTAAATAGTGAATTTTGGAATGATGTTTTGTTTAATATTGAGATTTTGGATAAATGGAGAATCTAAAAGAGGAATGATTTTGAATAAAATTGATAGGTTTAATAATTTTGAGGATTGTGAAATGGAAAATTATTTTGGAAAAAAGATGAATTTTGGGATTTTAGATAAAAATGGAAATTTTGAAGATTTGTATTTTTATATATAGACGATTGTAAAAATATTTATAGGATATTTGTGAAATGAAATTTGAAATTTATATTTATAAAATGATGAATAATTTTAATTAAAAGATGGAAAGTTTATAAAATGATATTTTGAAATAATAATTAGATGAATGCAAATTATTTTATTTACTGAATGGAAAGTAACATTTGTTATAAAATGTGAAGTGAAGTTTTGGAAGTAACATATATATTTATTACTTTTGATGGATTAATAGCTTAAAACGAAGTGTTTGAAATAAATAAGGATTTTAAATTATGATTTCGAAGTGATATATTTGGGTTTGCGAATATTTTGAATCGAGAATATTTTTTGGTGAAATTTTAATGGTATTTGGAAAATATAAATTCCTTAGAAGTATTTCTATATTATTAAAAAGGAAATTTGAAGTGAATGTAATTTTGAGGTTTTAAATTTTATTTACTAGTTTAAATAAAAGGTTCTTTGAAACCAAATAAATTATTCTGAAATATGGATTTTCAAAATTAGATTTGAGAATCAATTATTTTAAGAAGCGTGAAATAAATAAAAGAGAATTTTGATGTTAAATTAATTGAAGTATTTTTTATAAAAGGAGAGAATGAAGTGAAATATATTTAAATAAACCCTTCATCTTGATAAATATTAATTGAGTAGTATATCGATGTGTGAATTGATGATTGTTGATTGCTTGTTACGAACGAGATAAAGATATAATTACCCATTGTGTTGAATTATAAAATAATGAAATTGAAGAATAATAAATATAAAGCGATTTAAGCGAGGGTGATTTAATAAGCAAAGCGGAAATTTGTATAATGTTGATTAACTGAGGGTGTTGCGTATATAATTATATTTCACCGGGCGCTATGGGACGTCCATGTGGGGTGTATTTATTTATTCAGCACAAGTATAATGGCGAATAATTCATTGAAGACTGAGTATTTGATATTTGGATGTCGGTGGATTATTCTATATTATACACCCATATTAATCGATGTTATTTGAATTTCTGACTTGACGTGTGAGGTAAATTATATTATTCTATATGTTAATTTAAAGCGGGAATACAATTATACCCACTTTTGAGTGGAACAAGGGGTACGAAGTCTTAACGAGGATGTGATGGCCAGAAGTACTTTTGCTAGCCTCATCCTAGCTTGACCGATCATGGGGTCGCTCCTTGATGGTTGCGGCGACATAGCCCCCTCGTTGCATGGTCACATTCTGTTGCATTGGCCAACGGGACGAATTCAGAACGAGGCGAGGAGGCTGATGGGAGTGGAGCGAGGAAATGAGGAGGCGAGGAAGCGATGTGCGATGTATCATGCAGCTAAAGACTGGTGAAGACGCTCATAAAAATATTACGAGTTGGGTCTCCTTTTGCACCCGAGAAGCATCGAGGCTCAGGTGTGGACTCGACTTCTGGCATTAGCAATAATAACAACACATATATAACAGTAGTAGTAATGAAATTAATAATAAAGAATAAAATGAATAAACTTAATGCTGCTAAATAAAGATGAATAATTAATGTTTGTGATGTGCTATTTGCGATGTATGTTGTATGTGATGTGCGATGTGTGAGGTATGCGATGTGTGATGTGTGCGATGGATGTTTTGATGGATGATTGATGTTTAGATATTTGATGGGCGATGGATGTTGTTTGATGTGTCATGGATGTTTTATTATTCCTTTGAATCAATTTCTTTTATGATGTGTATAATATGCTTTGAGATACCATATATATTCTCACCATTGAATATAGACGTAGTTTGACCAGTTTATTATTTATATGATACTCGGGTCAGTCCCAGACATTTGAGGTTCAGGGATAATGAGACCAGATGCTTATTGGGCTTTGTTGGAGGATAGAATATTAGTTGTATTGTATATTATAACATGGACTCGTGTATGTATATGACATTGGATTAGATGTATTGCATTTAGCTTGTATATAATTGACATTTTGTGGGAATTTGACTTTTTATATCCTACTCAGACTAATGTGATGTATTATATTTTTATTGTTGTGTTGATGACTCTGTGTTCTCCTTGATTCATCTTTATATTGTGTATTGTTCTATCCTCGGGCACCATACAAGTTTATTTCTTTGTACTGAGACTGTTTACGTCGAGGTGAGTGATTTTCATGTTATTAGATGTATTCAGTGCGAGTCCAAGGAAATACTCACTTGTGCTTTACCCACATCACCTCATTCTTTGTGTTACTCGATAGTATTATTTAGTAATGCTCTTGAGTAATATGGGTATAGAGGTAGGGTGTTACATTGTTGGTATAAGAGCAGGTTTAGTATAATACAGCGTATAAGAGACACGAGTTTTGACCTTATATGAGACTTAGAGTCCCCGTCCCTATGGGTGTGAGGTAGATTATACTTGTACTTAATTGGTAGTAGGAGTATAAGATGATAACGGGGTTAGTCATTTGGGGATGTATTTATACTTTTCTTGTTAAGTAATATATTTTTCTACCTTTTACCGAGTGTAAATTTCTATATGAGATATAGATGAATAGATGGAGCTTAAAGAGGTAGAAGAAGATGGTTTGACCAGCAGTGTCGATATTGAAGGTGAATATTACAACTCTATGTGGCTCCGAAGTGAGAATAAAGTTGTTTGGTTAGCGAAGCTGAAAAAGAATCTAATTTGACTTTTATATTGAATATTTCATGATTTTAAATTGTGATGACATAGCGTGACATGAGTGAAAGTATCCAGTAGTGATCAGAGTAGCGCAGCGAAAGTATATAAATTACTTTCTGCTAATATTTTGATTATTTGGCTATTTTGATTGGATGATTGGTGTTTTGATTTCTTTGAATGGTCGAATTGATTGATGATATTTGGTTTGAGGGATCCATCTTGAGTATAACATTCAGAAGAATTATCGCTCAAGTTAGTATCCCATATGAGTTTGGATGATTTGAACCCAATGGTGTTTTCGCTTATGAAATCACTGTGAGAGAATGATAATCATATTCACATAAAATAAAACAGTATATATTTTTGTATAAAATTAAAGTGTGATTGAAATAACATGAAGACAAAAGCTTGCTTGTTTATTTTTTTGGAATGGATGATTGATGAAGTTTGGGATTTTATAAGTTGAGTATTTTTATCGTACTCGATTGATTATTTATAAAACTTTTGATATAAGCGAGCATATGTTAATTTAAAATCTTTTGGGAATAGTGTGTGCGTGCGTGTGATTTGGAGGGATTTTTTATAAGAAGTTGGCAAATGTTTTTATAAAAGAATTTTTGAAGTAAAATTTTGTGTTTATTTGTTCGTTGAGCATTTAAGAATTCTGGTTGATGCATCCGGCCAACGTTATCTCTAAGGATTCCTAAACACTAGAACTAGACTTGTGGACACAAGATTTTGAAGAATAATAAATTATTTTTAAGAGGGGTATATATTTTGAGTTATATTAAGGACTTGTGTTTGAAATAATATTTCGAACAAAGTTATATTCATTATTTTGTAAAGATTAAAAAGATGAAGAATATTTTAAAGAGAAAAAATGTTTTAGAGAATGAAAAATTATCGTCTTGAAAGAAGTATGTAATTTGAGGAAGAAGTATAAACAATATTTTTTTAAAAAGATGATTCAGAAAGAGATCAATAATTTAAAGAAGTTTAGATTTGAAAATAATATAGATGGAGGTTTAAGAAAAAAAAGAGTTTTGATAAGAAAAATATTCTTTTGAGATGGTGATTTAGTAAAGATGAGATATGAAAATTATATAACACTTTGAAATATTAGAAATCATTTTAACTTAAGTATGTATATAAAGAAAGAAGCGTGTATGAGAGTGAGTATTATTATAGTGAGATAATGAATTGTTTTGAATTGAAACAAAATAATAATATTCGAAGAGATTAAATGAAAGTTATGAAAAATGGTTTTAAAATATTATAAGCTGTTGAAATGAAGATGATATATAAATAATTGAAATGTGATTGAGGTAGTTGAATAAATCTTTTTGTTGCTTAACATAATTTTTACTTCAAGGTTCTTATGCTAATGTTAGAAACTATTTTACAAAAAATGTATAATGGGTGATTTTAATTGAATTAGATGCAACATTGATTTGATTCTTTACTGAGTTTGAATTTTGAAAAAAATCTATCTTATATAAGTAATTATCAAGGTAAAACATCCATCTAATGACATATGTAAAGAAGTATGTAAATGCGATATGTAAACAAGCAAGTTTCAAGAAAAGGAGTGTTTGATAATTTGAAAAGAAGAGAAAGAGACTATAGTTTTTATAAATATAATCATAACTTGTGAAACTGATTCAATTTTGATGATTCTTCTTTTATTGGTTAGACAATTGCATAAGAAACAACTTTGATGTTTATCACTTTCCAAAATTACGAAGTTCATGAAGGTTTAAATATGCATTTCCGTAGATAATGTCTGCTGTCCCGTAGTGCAAATTGCCTACAAACTGAGTTAAATTCATTCACTGATAACTTTTGAATCGTTTATCCAAATTCAATGATTTTGCCCATTCCGGAAAGCTTAAAACATAAGCTATAACTTTTAGCAGTGTCTTGCGAAATTTTGAGGTTTTCATGACCAAAAATGCAAATTTAGATAGTAGGCCTACGTTTTTATGTTCATTTCAGAATTAACAACGCAATGTAACTCAACTATAGCCTTTGACTCTCTCTTCCATTTTCGATGATCTTGTACTTTTTTTAAAACTAAGATGATAACAAGCAAGTTCCATTTTGGAAATTTTATGAAATTTTGTTGTTTGCTATGTTAAAATGGGGTATTTAAAAGGTGGACTTGCATTTTACATAATCGTTTTAGAGTTGACAACTTTAGTAAAACCGCTTTAACTTTTGATGCGAACCATATTTTCAAGATCCAAAAGATGTTCTAAAATGTTACTTGACTGTGCTACAATTTTGTTTTTGGGAGTATTGGACAATTTTGAGTTTTGCACACTTGAAACATGGTTGTAAATTAACAAAATAAAAATGCAAAGTTGTTTAGTGATATATAAATACAATAACCACTTTTACTTATAATAAATGATCTTATTTAGTTTATATGAGATAAGAATTGGTACATGAAGACTTGTTAACTTTTCGCATACTTGCTTTTGCATGCGCTAAAAGACCAAATAGCTTGTGTTAATAAGAAAACTTGTCAACACCGCAAAGCAGAGTTCAAAGCGTGAGCGTTCCTTTTGAAACAACCTTTTGAACAGATTAACATAGTTTGAACCTTTCGAATCCTTTTTCAACACAATCTAGGTGATTTGAATCTCCTTTGAGTCCACCTTTCGAAAAGGTTGAGGCAATTAAACTCTTTTTAAACAACCTTTCGAATCGGTCGAGAAACTTGGAAATTCTTTGATACTACATTTCGAACTAGTTGCAATGAGTTAGAACCCCTTTGAAACCCTCTATCGAGGTGGTTGAGGTGACTTAAGGTTGGAACCTATCAGATCTAATGTTTCTAATTGAATCGCTAAGTTTCAACTCAATCGAAAGGTAACCTTTCGATTGACATTGATACAAGTATTCCATGACAAGAACCATAGATAAACCAAAGATCAATCAATATATTCAAAAATGACATACACTTCCTTTTATAATAATTTTCTTGAATACTAGAAACCTAAGTATCACAAAGAAGTAAAACCCCCAACTTAATTTTAGAATTAGGGTTTACAAATTTAAGAAAGAACAAATATTGAGTAAATGAAATCGGATTCCCAAAATAGCACACCTAGGGTCTTATTTATAGGTGTGGGTTGGACCTTTCGAATTAATCCTTTCGATTTAGTCAAAACGGCGCCTTGATGTGATTTTGCTGCTATTAAATTCAGGGCACCCTTCTAACTTCCCTTTTGAATGGGAGAGATTTCGACTTCGTCGAAAGGTATAGATGCGCCCTTCACTATTGTTGATGCGCTGTTGTAAGCAGGAAAGGATGTGGGCTTTTGATACTGTTGAAAGGTGTAACGACCCCGAATTTTAATTTAATTTAAACTGATAATTAATTTAGTTTTTTAATAAAAATTGTGAAATTTATTGATAAATCAATTCGAGTTTCCCCGAATCCAAATAAATTCTGTATAAATCATTTAAATTTAAAATATTGTATATATGTGAATATATATGTATATGGGCATATATGAGTAGATTTGAAATAATATATATATATATATATATTTGATTTGAGTTTAAATCGGAAATAAATGGTTTAAAGATAAATTATAATAATAAATATTAGAATTGATGGTTTGTGTTAGAAATAAATAATATATATATATATAGAAATACAAGACAAGTATTAAAGTTGAAAAAAAAATTAAGTTAGGAATTGAAATAAAATATATAAGATAAATTATATAGATTTGTAAAATAGAAGTAAACGTATGAATTAAATTCTAACAACATATTAATTTGGAAATATATATATATATATATAAGGTAAATTAAAATATAAAGTAAACACATAAATAAATTTAAACATGTTACAATAGAACTTCATTTATATTATAAAGAAATAAAAGCAAAGAAATAAAATACATTCAAAATAAAAGAAACAAGACAGTTAAAATACAAAAGGTAAAGATATGTTCAAGTATGAAAGTGTACAATATGAAAAGAAAATTGTACAAAGCAATTAATGCTAGCACACCACAACATGGCTATCAGCCTCCAATTAAAACAAATCTCAGCTGGTCAATCAATAAACAAAGGAAAAGTATGTAGCCTGTAAGTAGAAATGCAAGTATATATTCAAACATACAAATGAATGAAAAGGGCAAATATGTTCAAGTATCAAACAAAACAAGAAAACATATAAAAACATAAAGTACTTAGCATTAAATGCTTTCATCTCAGCTCAAAGTATTTGGTCAATTCGAAATCTTACAAAGTATTATCAGCCTAAAGAAAGAAGAAAAAATCTCTGATGTGCATTGTACAAACAAGCAAAATAATATATATCACTTGTACAAACCAATAAAAATATACATTACCTTGTACAAATATCATCATCAACCTGTAAATGTAAACTCTTTTCTTTATATCAGCTCCTTATTTCAATTCGTTCCTTCAAACTAAACAAAAACTGAAGTAATACTATCTTAAAAACATAAAAAAAACTTCAGTTTAAACAAACAATATAAATCAATACAACCAGAGATCAAAGAGGAGCTTCAGTTTTGCAATTTTCACAAGCCTGGAATATATCAACTCTGTTCTTCTCCCTCTGGAAACAAGGTGAGCAAACTACTGACCTATATTTTGATGTTGTGATGAATACTTCAAGTTGTTGTGAAAAAAATGTTTTGAACCATACTGTTTTGTGTATGCATGTCTGTATATGTATATGTGACTGTATATATATATGTCTATTACAGGTATATATATTTCTCTGTTTAACATTTCACATACTAATACCACAAAGAAATTCAAATTCTTCTTCCCTCAATCTGATTTAGGTGATGATCTATAAATGAAAAAGGGTGGTAACCATGTAACATTCATTTTAAAAATAGATTTAAGTATGTTTATTGGATTAATTATTTCAAAATATGGAATTAACAGTATAGATCATATATATGTCAAAAATCAATTATCTTAATTTTAATTTTTGATTACACAACTAAATTCGTATTGAAAATTCATGATTTTTGATAATCATTTTGGAATTTTTAAGTGTGTATTCATGGGGAACTTTTGGGTTGAACGGAAAAGGAAATTTGGTCGAATTCCGATGATCGCGTAGTCTGGAATCGTCGGGCTTGAAGGAGGAGGTAGCTGGGGGTTCAGTGGTCATTGGAAAAATGATCGAATTTTTTTTTCGATCATCAGAGCGACGGCATGGCATAAATTTAGGGTTTAAGATTGGGTTTTGGGTCAATACTGTTCTTGAATCGATTTCGTCAATGTGGGTGGATCGGAAGTAACTGGACCGAGGGGGACAAAGGCGTGGTGACGTGATGAAGCTGTGGTCGAAGATTCATGGTCGCCGGTGGCTCGACGTGGTGGGGCGAGGCGATTTTCTGATGGTAGTTCAAGTCCAAGAAGTGGTCAAGTTGCCAAATTTTGTTTTCTGATGTAATTAGCGGAGCTGGGTGGTCAGGGGAGACAGTCAGGTCATCGATGACCTGATGGAAACGGCGATGTTGGTCGGAGGTGGCTTGGCCTCTCGTGCACGTGCACACGAGTGTCAGAGTTTGGTTTTAGTTTCTGAGTTTTGGGGAAGAAGGGTTGGCCCGGAGTCGTTCTCGAGTTATTACGTGGGTTGACTCGAAGACGAGTGAGGCGGGGGAAAACTCGAAGCTGCGTTCGGGTAAATCAAGAAATGGCTCGGGTCTGAAATTTTATATAAAAACAGTTTTCAAACTTTAAAACCAATCAAGTTATTTTTGAAACAGTTTTGGTTAAAACCAATTTGTTCGTAAATGTAAATGTTTACCCGAGTTTTGAGTTGGTTAAAATGGTTTATGAAATAAAGATTTTTAATTGTTAATTTAACTTAAAGGTTTTAAGATAGTAAGTTAATGAAGATATAATGATGATTTATAATCCATTTAATTATTAAGTTAATAATAATGGATAATTTATTCATTTAATTAATTAATGATTTGGGTTAATTAAATTTGAAATTAAAGGTTTAAATTAAATTACTTAAGGTTTAAAGATTAATTGAGTAAGGAGTGATTAATTTGTAAATTAAGGACTATTAATTAAATATTAATTTATGATTAAAGTTAATTAATCAAGTGATTAAGCAATAAATTAATTTAAGGTTAATGTGATAAATTAATAAAGGTAATTAATTTGAAACTGATTAATTTATTAAAAGTTAATATTATTATGAAAGTGATTAAGGAATGATTATTAATTAAGGATTAATTAAATAATCATTGTAAATACTTAAAGATAAATAAAGTATGAATACAAGGTTAATTAATTAATGTAATTAATTAATAAAAATTCATTAATAAAATTAATTAATTGCTTAAAGATAATTACATAATTAAAAGTGATTAATTAAGGATAAAAGGTGGATAAATCAAGTGATTAACATTGATTTAAGATTTGAGATAGTCACTTATCGTAATTAATTAAGGATAATTAAGTAATGATGAATTATAAGCAAAGGTTAATTATTTAATAATTTAGAGGTTGATTAATTATAGATTAATTAATTTATTACTTGTAGTTAATGAATAAATGATTAAAGAATAATTTATCAAAATGATTTGTAATTTATTAATGTTAATTAACCAGGATTAATAATTCATAAGAAATAAATCTGATTTGAATTAATCAAATAATTAATTAATTTACTTATGAATGTTTGGATTCTATTGAATGTTGAATTGTTTGATATCCCCTGATCTGTGATGCTTTGTGATATATTCTGATTTGTGTGTGTGATCTGTACTGTAGTTCATTTATCTGGGATGAATGTAATATATTATCTATAATTTATATATCTGTGATCTGCGAATAAAAGGATAAGCGTTATATTTCATACCGCTTATCAACTATATTTATGTATTTTAATCTGTGATGATTGAATGATGTTGCACTACTGTGTGAAACCCCTGGACTACACCATACACACACAAATATGGATTTTACGTGGAAATCGATTAAGTCACAAATAATTTAAATTTAATATTTTTGAAATTGAAATTTTAATTTCAATTGATTTTGGAAATGGATTTGGTTAAATGTTAAAGCTTTTGGAAAGGAGTTTTTGAGATAAAAATTATTTTGAATAACTTGGTAAAGTTTTCAATTTAAATAATTTAATCTGAATTTGAATTCAAAATTTAGAATTGAATTCCATGGTTGGAAATTTTAGTTAAAGATGTTATAAATGTGTTTATATGAATTTAAACCATTTTAAAAGCATGGTTTTGAGAATTTGAATTTAACCCAAAGACTTTAATTCGTATAAACGAATCAGATTTTCCAAAATGGAAACTATTTGTTTTCAAATGATAAAAGCTTTCATATAAGAAATGTATTTCCAATTTAAGTTAAAGGAATTTCAAGTTTGAATTGAAAATGGTTTTCCAAGTTATGAGTGAATTCTTTTTGAAAACTATGAATTGAATCTGTTTATTTTAACAGATTTAAAATGGTGATTTGTTTAAACCATTCGAAATGAAATTATTTTGAAAGCTATAAGTTAAATCTTTAATTTAAAGATTTAACGAGTTAATCAAATTGAAATGGAAATCAATTTGAAAATCTATGAATGAATCTTTGTGAAACTAGGTGAACTTTGTGAATTGAATCTTTTTGTTTAAAAAGATTAAAATGGTAATGTGTTTAAACCATTTGAAAGAAAAGTTTGGATAATAAGTTGTGACTTAACTGAAATCCCATATCCATATGTTTTTAAATATTACGCTCACTATTCGGTTTAGCCGGGAGAGGACCTTTGTGTCACATAACTCATTCCGAATAAGTGATACGTCGTATATGGATAGCATTTGAAGACCGGTGTTGAAGACCGGGTATTTGCGAGAACGATAGGATAACCTATCGATTGTCTCTGCACTGGGTAGCTCCCGGTATAGAGATTCCCTAAGTGATGGGAAGTTCGATCGGGATTGTGAATACCCGGATTGCAAGGGCTTCTTCGGAAGTGCCTTCGGTTCTGTTCGAACCCGGAATGGACTTGTATGGTTACATGTCTAACATTACACTTTGAGATATAAAGCTGATCTCTTTCAAATACATTTCTGTTGGTGGCGGAGAATTTATTCTCTTAGCTTAACACCCTTCTCTGAGACGTACGAGCTCAGAGGTTATGTAGTTGAAGGTTATCAGCGATATACTCCCATTTTGGTAATGTGGCATGCTGAGTGTTACTCTGTGTTGATCATTTATTGATCATTTGTTGATCAAAGCACGGCTTTGTGAAAAAGCGTAGCTTTGTGGACGAGACCTCTTCGGACCTCACAACCCGGAAATGGTCGAAACATGAATATGCGGCAAGGTTATGAGGGTCGTGCCCTTTAGGGTATGTCATTTCCTTCTGGAAAAGGGTGGTATCAAGTATGGAGCCCTAGTATTTAACCTATGTGGATACTCCGATCCCATTTATTGTGTGATTGTGTGTTTATCGAGGCGCCTCGGATAAAGATCCTAAAGGACCGGGGGATGGCATATTCGTGAGTTACCTAGTTACAGGGGTAATCCGGCCTTGTGTTGGCAGAGAGCTAGTTAGTTCTCGGGACGTCCAGACAGAGGCGATCCCATGTGGCAGTAGGAAGTTCCTTAGCCTGACTATTTGTTGGAAATCCAAAGAAACAATATGAACCTTGTACGGTTTTAGTTGTATAACCTGCTATAGAATGTGGCGGTAACCTACTATTGAACATAGTAGCTATAGTAGGCATACAATAATGGTTGTATGTTGGCTAAGATTAATATTATACTTTTGAAATGTTTTCCACTATGCACTAATAATAATATCAAATCGAATGATTTTGCGTAGTAAGCATGTTTGACTATCATAAGAAGAAATTTCCTCCAATTCTGCGTTTGCATTGTGTGTGTGGCGGGAGGTCTTATGGTAGTTTCATTTTCCAAAAGCATTGCGAATATCCTTTACTTCCTTTATTGTTATTGTTTTTTTTAAATAATAACTGTTTTAGTTCTCACACCAGTCACCATGACTGACCTGGAGTTTATTGTTCCATTCCTAAACTCTGGGTGTCCACCATTTTCTACACGGGCAGTCTAGAGTTGGGGTTTTCAGATATTCATGTTTAGTAGACTAGTTGGAGCTAGTTCAGTTCTTGGAGTTCATGGACTGACGTTGCTTATCTTGGAGTATCGTGTTGGTGTTTCAAGCTTGATATTGGAGTTGGTGACTCATACGCTTTTTCAGATCATTTGGAGTTATCTCTTCTGTTATTTCCGCTGTATCATTATTTATCTCTGATATTGTTGTATCATATTGATATCATTGTTGTATATCATTCTGGATATTGTATTCATTGGAGTTGTATATGATATCATTGATTTCTTTATTCCGCTGTGTTGTTATACTTACTGTGTTATAAGCTCCGGTGAACCAGATTCCGCGTTTGAATCTGTGGCATTTTGAGTACAAGTGAAGTACAGGTGCCGATTTTCGAAGGCCGAGTTTAGGATCATTATAATTGGTATCAGAGCTGAGGTTTAAACTTTAGCTCAGGAGTATAACACATTAAGTAGCTCATTAGAGATAGGGTGAAGTATACCCTAGAATGAGTAATTCTCAGATATCCGTTTGTATGCCCCAGTAAATTCTCTTGCTATCCACTGATAGTGAGTATGAGTGCAAGAAGAGGATGAGATAGGGGACAGGGAAATACGACTATAAATGGTCAATACTCTGTAACAACAAGGAACAATCTTTTCTCTATCAATCTCTTTCGTTCAACATCTCTTCTCAATTCTTCGATAGTTCCTGGTAGATCCAGGAAGAAGATTCGATATATTAATATGGGACATAAACTCCAAATAGGTCAGAATTGTTTGTTTAGATGAATTGGTTGTTTTGGTTGCTATGGTTGATAGGTATACTTTAGTTCTAAACTGAAAATTTTGAAATTATATCCATATATCTATCTATTCTTTGGGTCCCAATATATTCTACGAATGGTTAGTTATCCCTTTGAACTAACCAATGCCATTGTATACTTCATAAACCTGGATAACCCGAGTATCATGTGAAAGAATTCAATAGATTCGTTCTTGTATCTATTATTGATATTCTGATTTGGTAAGCCAAATGCAAAATAGATATTCAGTTGATTTGATGAAATGTTCTTCATCCATCTTTGTGTCTCCCTGGCAAATTTCGAGGATGAAATTCTTTTAAGAGGGGAAGGTTGTAACGACCCCGAATTTTAATTTAATTTAAACTGATAATTAATTTAGTTTTTGAATAAAAATTGTGAAATTTATTGATAAATCAATTCGAGTTTCCCCGAATCCAAATAAATTCTGTATAAATCATTTAAATTTAAAATATTGTATATATATTGTATATATGTGAATATATATGTATATGGGCATATATGAGTAGATTTGAAATAATATATATATATATATTTGATTTGAGTTTAAATCGGAAATAAATGGTTTAAAGATAAATTATAATAATAAATATTAGAATTAATGGTTTGTGTTAGAAATAAATAATATATATATATATATAGAAATACAAGACAAGTATTAAAGTTGAAAAAAAATTTAAGTTAGGAATTGAAATAAAATATATAAGATAAATTATATAGATTTGTAAAATAGAAGTAAACGTATGAATTAAATTCTAACAACATATTAATTTGGAAATAGAAATAGATATATATATATAAGGTAAATTAAAATATAAAGTAAACACATAAATTAATTTAAACAACATGTTACAATAGAACTTCATTTATATTATAAAGAAATAAAATACATTCAAAATAAAAGAAACAAGACAGTTAAAATACAAAAGGTAAAGATATGTTCATGTATGCAAGTGTACAATATGAAAAGAAAAATGTACAAAGCAATTAATGCTAGCACACCACAACATGGCTATCAACCTCCAATTAAAACAAATCTCAACTGGTCAATCAATAAACAAAGGAAAAGAATGTAGCCTGTAAGTAGAAATGCAAGTATATATTCAAACATACAAACGAATGAAAAGGGCAAATATGTTCAAATATCAAACAAAACAAGAAAACATATAAAAACATAAAGTACTTAGCATTAAATGCTTTCATCTCAGCTCAAAGTATTTGGTCAATTCGAAATCTTACAAAGTATTATTAGCCTAAAGGAAGAAGAAAAAATCTCTGATGTGCATTGTACAAACAAGCAAAATAATATATATCACTTGTACAAACCAATAAAAATATACATTACCTAGTACAAATATCATCATCAACCTGTAAATGTAAACTCTTTTCTTTATATCAGCTCCTCATTTCAATTTGTTCCTTCAAACTAAACAAAAACAGAAGTAATACTATCTTAAAAACATAAACAAAACTTCAGTCTAAACAAACAATATAAATCAATACAATCATAGATCAAAGAGGAGCTTCAGTTTTGCAATTTTCACAAGCCCGGAATATATCAACTCTGTTCTTCTCCCTCTGGAAACAAGGTGAGCAAACTACTGACCTATATTTTGATGTTGTGACGAATACTTCAAGTTGTTGTGAAAAAAATGTTTTGAACCATACTGTTTTGTGTATGCATGTTTGTATATTTATATGTGACTGTATATATATATATATATGTCTGTTACAGGTATATATATTTCTCTGTTAACATTTCACATACTAATACCACAAAGAAATTCAAATTCTTCTTCCCTCAATCTGATTTAGGTGATGATCTATAAATGAAAAAGGGTGGTAACCATGTAACATTCATTTTAAAAATAGATTTAAGTATGTTTATTGGATTAATTATTTCAAAATATGGAATTAATAGTATAGATCATATATATGTCAAAAATCAATTATCTTAATTTTAATTTTTGATTACACAACTAAATTCGTATTGAAAATTCATGATTTTTGATAATAGTTTTGGAATTTTTAAGTGTGTATTCATGGGGAACTTTCGAGTTGAATGGAAAAGGAAGTTTGGTCGAATTCCGATGATCGCGTAGTCTGGAATCGTCGGGCTTGAAGGAGGAGGTAGATGGGGGTTCAGTGGTCATAGGAAAAATGATTGAAATTTTTTTTCGATCATCAGAGCGACGGCATGGCATAAATTTAGGGTTTAAGATTGGGTTTGGGTCGATACTGTTCTTGAATCGATTTCATCAATGTGGGTGGATCGGAAGTAACTGGACCGAGGGGGACAGAGGCGTGGTGACGTGATGAAGCTGTGGTCGAAGATTCATGGTCGCCGGTGGCTCGACGTGGTGGGGCGAGGCGATTTTCTGATGGTAGTTCAAGTCCAAGAAGTGGTCAAGTTGCCAAATTTTGTTTTCTGACGTAATTACCGGAGCTGGGTGGTCAGGGGAGACAGCCAGGTCGTCGATGACCTGATGGAAACAGCGATGTTGGTCGGAGGTGGCCTGGCCTCTCGTGCACGTGCACACGAGTGTCAGAGTTTGGGTTTAGTTTCTGAGTTTTGGGGAAGAAGGGTTGGCCCGGAGTCGTTCTCGAGGTATTGCATGGGTTGACTCGAAGACGAGTGAGGCGGGGGAAAACTCGAAGCTGCGTTCGGGTAAATCAAGAAATGGCTCGGGTCTGAAATTTTATATAAAAACAGTTTTCAAACTTTAAAACCAATCAAGTTATTTTTGAAACAGTTTTGGTTAAAACCAATTTGTTCGTAAATGTAAATGTTTATCCGAGTTTTGAGTTGGTTAAAATGGTTTATTAAATAAAGATTTTTAATTGTTAATTTAACTTAAAGGTTTTAAAATAATAAGTTAATAAAGATATAATGATGATTTATAATCCATTTAATTATTAAGTTAATAATAATGGATAATTTATTCATTTAATTAATTAATGATTTGGGTTAATTAAATTAGAAATTAAAGGTTTAAATTAAATTACTTAAGGTTTAAAGATTAATTGAGTAAGGAGTGATTAATTTGTAAATTAAGGACTATTAATTAGATATTAATTTATGATTAAAGTTAATTAATCAAGTGATTAAAGTTAATTAATCAAATGATTAAGCAATAAATTAATTTAAGGTTAATGTGATAAATTAATAAGGGTAATTAATTTGAAACTGATTAATTTATTAAAAGTTAATTTAATTATGAAAGTGATTAAGGAATGATCATTAATTAAGGATTAATTAAATAATCATTGTAAATACTTAAAGATAAATAAAGTAGGAATATAAGGTTAATTAATTAATGTAATTAATTAATAAAAATTCATTAATAAAATTAATTAATTGCTTAAAGATAATTACATAATTAAAAGTGATTAATTAAGGATAAAAGGTGGATAAATCAAGTGATTAACATTGATTTAAGATTTGAGATAGTTACTTATCGTAATTAATTAAGGATAATTAAGTAATGGTGAATTATAAGCAAAGGTTAATTATTTAATAATTTAGAGGTTGATTAATTATAGATTAATTAATTTATTACTAGTGGTTAATAAATAAATGATTAAAGAATAATTTATCAAAATGATTTGTAATTTATTAATGTTAATTAACCAGGATTAATAATTCATAAGAAATAAATCTGATTTGAATTAATCAGATAATTAATTAATTTACTTATGAATGTTTGGATTCTATTGAATGTTGAATTGTTTGATATCCCCTGATCTGTGATGCTTTGTGATATATTCTGATTTGTGTGTGTGATCTGTACTGTAGTTCATTTATCTGGGATGAATGTAATATATTATCTGTAATTTATATATCTGTGATCTGTGAATAAAAGGATAAGCGTTATATTTCATACCGCTTATCAACTATATTTCTGTATTTTAATCTGTGATGATTGAATGATGTTGCACTACTGTGTGAAACCCCTGGACTACACCATACACACACAAATATGGATTTCACGTGGAAATCGGTTAAGTCACAGATAATTTAAATTTAATATTTTTGAAATTGAAATTTTAATTTCAATTGATTTTGGAAATGGATTTGGGTTAAATGTTAAAGCTTTTGGAATGGAGTTTTTGAGATAAAAATTATTTTGAATAACTTGGTAAAGTTTTCAATTTAAATAATTTAATCTGAATTTGAATTCAAAATTTAGAATTGAATTCCATGGTTGGAAATTTTAGTTAAAGATGTTATAAATGTGTTTATATGAATTTAAACCATTTTAAAAGCATGGTTTTGAGAATTTGAATTTAACCCAAAGACTTTAATTCGTATAAACGAATCAGATTTTACGAAATGGAAACTATTTGTTTTCAAATGATAAAAGCTTTCATATAAGAAATGTAATTCCTATTTAAGTTAAAGGAATTTCAAGTTTGAATTGAAAATGGTTTTCCAAGTTACGAGTGAATCCTTTTTGAAAACTATGAATTGAATCTGTTTATTTTAACAGATTTAAAATGGTGATTTGTTTAAACCATTCGAAATGAAATTATTTTGAAAGCTATAAGTTAAATCTTTGATTTAAAGATTTAACGAGTTAATCAAATTGAAATGGAAATCGATTTGAAAATCTATGAATGAATCTTTGTGAAACTAGGCGAACTTTGTCAATTGAATCTTTTTGTTTAAAAAGATTAAAATGGTAATGTGTTTAAACCATTTGAAAGAAAAGTTTGGATAATAAGTTGTGACTTAACTGAAATCCCATATCCATATGTTTTTAAATATTACGCTCACTATTCGGTTTAGCCGGGAGAGGACCTTTGTGTCACATAACCCATTCCGAATAAGTGATATGTCGTATATGGATAGCATTTGAAGACCGATGTTGAAGACCGGGTATTTGCGAGAACGATAGGATAACCTATCGATTGTCTCTGCACTGGGTAGCTCTCGGTATAGAGATTCCCTAAGAGATTGGAAGTTCGATCGGGATTGTGAATACCCGGATTGCAAGGGCTTCTTCGGAAGTGCCTTCGGTTCTGTTCGAACCCGGAACAGACTTGTATGGTTACATGTCTGAAATTACACTTTGAGATATAAAGCTGATCTCTTTCAAATACATTTCTGTTGGTAGCGGAGAATTTATTCTCTTAGCTTAACACCCTTCTCTGAGATGTACGAGCTCAGAGGTTATGTAGTTGAAGGTTATCAGCGATATACTCCCATTTTGGTAATGTGGCATGCTGAGTGTTACTGTGTATTGATCATTTATTGATCATTTGTTGATCAAAGCACGGCTTTGTGAAAAAGCATAGCTTTGTGGACGAGACCTCTTCGGACCTCATAACCTGGAAATGGTCGAAACAGGAATATGCGGCAAGGTTATGAGGGTCGCGCCCTTTAGGGTATGTAATTTTCTTCTGGAAAAGGGTGGTATCAGGTATGGAGCCCTGGTATTTAACCTATGTGGATACTCCGATCTCATTTATTGTGTGATTGTGTGTTTATCGAGGCGCCTCGGATAAAGGTCCCAAAGGACCGGGGGATGGCATATTCGTGAGTTACCTAGTTACAGGGGTAACCCGGCCTTGTGTTGGCAGAGAGCTAGTTAGTTCTCGGGACGTCCAGCCAGAGGCGATCCCATGTGGCAGTAGGAAGTTCCTTATCCTGACTATTTGTTGGAAATCCAAAGAAACAATACGAACCTTGTACGGTTTTAGTTGTATAACCTGCTATGGAATGTGGCGGTAACCTGCTATTGAACATAGTAGCTAGAGTAGGCATACAATAATGGTTGTATGTTGGCTAAGATTAATATTATACTTTTGAAATGTTTTCCACTATGCATTGATAATAATATCAAATCGAATGATTTTGCGTAGTAAGCATGTTTGACTATCATAAGAAGAAATCTCCTCCAATTCTGCGTTTGCATTGTGTGTATGGCGGGAGGTCTTATGGTAGTTTCATTTTCCAAAAGCATTGCGAATATCCTTTACTTCCTTTGTTGTTATTGTTTTTTTTAAATAATAACTGTTTTAGTTCTCACACCAGTCACCATGACTGACCTGGAGTTTATTGTTCCATTCCTAAACTCTGGGTGCCCACCATTTTCCACACGGGCAGTCTAGAGTTGGGGTTTTCAGATATTCAGGTTTAGTAGACTAGTTGGAGCTAGTTCAGTTCTTGGAGTTCATGGACTGACGTTGCTTATCTTGGAGCATCGTGTTGGTGTTTCAAGCTTGATATTGGAGTTGGTGACTCATACTCTTTTTCAGATCATTTGGAGTTATCTCTTCTGTTATTTCCGCTGTATCATTATTTATCTCTGATATTGTTGTATCATATTGATATCATTGTTGTATATCATTCTGGATATTGTATTCACTGGAGTTGTATATGATATCATTGATTTCTTTATTCCGCTGTGTTGTTATACTTACTGTGTTATAAGCTCCGGTGAACCAGATTCCGCGTTTGAATCTGTGGCATTTTGAGTACAAGTGAAGTACGGGTGCCGATTTTCGAAGGCCGAGTTCATGATCATTATAAAAGGTGTGTCTTTTGGGCTTTGAATGAGTTGGAGCATGGTAGAAGGCTTGAATGTGGAAGGTGTCTTTCGAATGCATTCTTGTTGATTGACGCGGAACCCCCATCCTTTGGTGTTTGAGGAGGCCATATTGAAGTCATGTACACTTCCTTTATAATTGTAGATGGTTTCAACCGATTCGAAAGGCTTATCTATGCTTTCGAAGGGGTAATTTTGGACAAATGTTCTACTACGGAAGGTTAATGATGTTGAAACCCACTGTTTCAAAAGGTATGGTGCACATGCGGCAACTTCTAATCTATTCCCTTTGAAATGTGCGTTTAACACATTCGAAACACCTTTATGCATGCATAAGCAACCATTTCGAAAGGTGATTAATTAAAGCGATTTGGTTTCCATGTCCCCCTTTCGACCTCTTCGTAAGTGCATTACTCATCCAATTTATGCAGAAGCATCCCTTCGACTCTTTCGAAAGGTCTTGCTATTACTATCATTCTTTATGGATCATCCTTATGTATTCTTAAAGGTTTCGATCAAGTTGAAGTGGTTTTTTGATGATAACACTTGCCTCCCTAGCGAAGAGATGCTCTTTTCAAGTCAACTGTTTCGATCCTCTACCTTTATTTTAGCATAGAAATTTCCCTCCTTTTCATATACTCACATGGATCTTGGACGTTCATTTAAATTTGATCGAACGGTTTGTCCTTTGCATTTGCTTTTCTTATAAATCGCGCTTCGTTCTTCCTCCTTTTCATTTACCTGCAATTAAAAAATTCACAGCAAAAATTAGAAATCCCAATTTCCTATTAAATTCCTAATTTCAACAGACACAAGTTCAAATTTAAGGTATGCATCTATTATTTGTATTTAATTTCAATTCTAAATTTTTAGGGTTCGGATTTGCGTTACTGTTCCAAATTTTTTAGATTGAATTGAGTTCATTGTTCATATAAATGACATTTAGATTCATTCTTATGCTGATTTCAATTAGTCTATGATATCAATTTTGGTTTTGAATTTGAATTTGTTAAATTTAGGGTTATTTGCCACTGTTGTTCATGAACTCAGGTTTGAATTCTATTACGCTCAATTTTAATTAGTTTGAGAGATTTTTTTTCTGATTTCGATTAATCTATGGAGCTAATTATGGTCCGAGCTTGAATTTGCTAAAGTTATGGTTTTCGTTGTTGTTGGATGCGAATTCAAGCTTGAATCAATATTGTTTTCAGCACCTAAGAAATGTTTGGTTGACAACAGATCAGGAAGGAATTCCCTTCTGGTAACTTCGTAGAGAAGGCTGAGTCATGTATATCAATAAA
The DNA here is from genome assembly GCA_030737815.1 of Allium fistulosum. Taxonomy (NCBI): domain Eukaryota; kingdom Viridiplantae; phylum Streptophyta; class Magnoliopsida; order Asparagales; family Amaryllidaceae; genus Allium; species Allium fistulosum. The sequence goes on along the minus strand of CM060902.1, from coordinate 1,034,143,428 downwards.
ATAATATTACAACTTAATTTTTCAACTCTTTCGAAAGGGTTAATGCGACTAACTCCGCTTCATTTCCAAACCCCTTTCGAAGGACTCGAAGGGAAGTCAAGTATCCACTTTAAATTGATCCTTTCGAAGGGGTTGATGTTGTTGTCATAAGATGGACTTCTTCAAAAGCTACAGTATGTCTTGATGTATTCTGACACCTTTCGAAGAAGTGATCTGGGGGGGGGGGTTTAATCTAACGGCTACATAGTGTATTTCTTCGAAAGCCCAATTCTCTTTGGAAGGGTTCAGAACTCAACGCATATAAATGATGAATAATACCTTGTTTTATTTTATCTCGGAGGATACTTTAAATTGAGAATTAATGTTCCTCATTCTAAATTGAGTTAAAAATATACCTTTTTTATTGTGGAAACCCTTAACTAACCTTTCGACTTAGTCAAAACTTCACAGTTTAGATAACCATATTTGTTTCTATTATCCTAATTTAGTGTTAACACTTTTACAGTTCTGCTATATCCTTTTAGCTTATTTGAAACTGACAATAGTTAATTGGAGTGTAACTATCACCACTTCACCATATAAACATTATCGAAACATCTTTAATACTTTTTCATTATTGTCAATGTCCTTTTGTTTCAAATCCTTTCAACCTAATTGAAATATGATGTTTCGACAAAGTACATACCCAAATTGGTATGTGTAGATAGTTGCACTTATTTATGATAAAACTCTTTTCTAGGCTTTCGACATTGTCGAAGGGTGTGTTCAGGTGCCTGGAATCCATCGTTCCTTTCGACACTATCGAAAGCTTAATGAATTTCATACTTTTCATTAACTTTTATCCCCTTTCAAAGGCATAAAGCCATATATTATGGTGGATATTTAAACAATTGTAGCAGGCTTTTGATACCTTCGAAGGCATTTATAATGGAATAAACCATAGCTTTAATGAAATTATTTCACCTGGCATGATCATGGGTTTGAAAAAGACTTATACTAAACCTGAAAAGGATGTAGCTTCAGAATTAGAGTCTTCTCTAAAGAAGGTCGAAGCAGTTTCGAGTCGTTCTCTTATAGCCACTCAAGATGAAGTTAACGCGATCCTTAACGATTTTGGGATCATAGGAGTTGAATCCATTCCTCCTGGTGAAAATGACACTATCCAGAGTTCTCCTGGGGGTTATTTTGCTCACACTGCCATCCACATCTGGCATGGTAGTTTCATTCCATTCCCCGATTTCATATCAAGATTCTTGAGTCACCTTGGCATAGCTCCGATTCAATTGTCACCAAATGTCTACACATATCTTGTCTCTTTAGAGCTCATGGCTTTAGAGTCAAGCCTTCCTTCATTAAGTGCCGAAGTTGTAAATTAATTTCCCTTTCGAAAGAGTTGAAAAATTAAGAGTTGAAAAATTCATTTCAACTTAATTTTACAAGCCTTCCTTCGACTTAAAAAAGAGTTGAAATTCATTTCCTAACTCCGCTAAGTCAAGGATGATTGCCAAAAGAAAATTGAGCGAGATAACTACGGCAGGTCCTTCTCTCAAGAAAACTAAAATTGTTGATGTCCAGTCTTCTCTTCCTTCAAAAGAGAGTGGGTCTATTGATGTAAGCAAGGCTCTGGAAGGTTATACTCTTGATGCTGCTACTGACCCTCCGAGAACAGTTCCTTCCAAGGATGATTTCATGTCCCGCATTGTTGTGTTCAATTCTCCCAGCATCATTGAGCAGATGCAAAAGGATTTGGGCACTTCAACTCCTCCCCAGGAGTTGAATCCTTCTAGACATACATCTCTGATGCCTCCCCATGATTTCGAGGAGATTATACAACCAATTTTAAATTCTTGTTCATTCACTTCCATTCATCTGCCTTCCTCTGTACCTGACCCGACAAGACATTGTTGATCTCTAATTGAGCAACAACTTCTAGTATGTTTCATACTACTTGACCTTCTTATTACCATTTCATACTAAATTTTGACTCACGTCGTACTTTTCCTTTCGGATTTCTAAAAGCTCGTACTCCCTCCAGGAAAGTGCTTCAAAGTCTTCTATTAAGACGTCTAAGCTTCAAGAAGTAGTCCCAACTCTAAATAACCAGATTGGTTCTCTCTCTACTGCTAAAGATAGCACAATGAGGGAACTAGAAAGGTTAACCTCTTCCTTTGCTCAAGCTGAATCTACTATCTCTAAGGAGAAGAAGGCAAGACAACTCTTAGCTGATGAGAATTCGGCTTTAAAAATGACTCTAAAAGAGTCAGAGGAAGAGAAGGCCTAAATGGTTGCTAAACAATCTTCTCTCCAAAAGAAATGCACTCTTTTCAAGGAGAAGTTGGAGAAGAAGAAAAATTCTTTAACTATGGCCCACAAAACAATTTTTAAGGCCAAACAAAAGGTGTCACAATTTTTGAATACTTCTCTTAATGACATCATCATGAATTCTTACGAGGACGCTCTGATGCTTGCTTATTCTAACAATATCGAGAAGTATCCAGACTTAAGCTTCCCCTCACTCGATTCTTCTCTAGTCAAAATATTCATGGATAAAATCAAAGAAATGAAGCAAGGGATCGAAGTTCCTGAGAGAGAAGAAATTGACGCTGCAAAACTTTTTTTTTCGAAGTCCCTTCTATAGAAGGAGATTCTGACTCTGACGAAGAAGAAGATGATGATGGAGTCGTTGTTGAGGAAGGCAGAAACGACGATGATAATGATGATGATAACTCTGACAATGAGGATACAGGTCAGGGTTCAGGCGGCAGCGGAGGTGATCATGCTGGTTCTCATGGAGAGGATGGCGATGATATTCCCGAGGCTTCAGAAAAAGTTAACTCTGATCCATGTGGCCGTGAAGCAAGCCAAACTGAACTTCCTGAGCCTTCTGATCTCCACGAAGAAGCCACCAATACTGATGTTGGAGAACAAGAGGGGAAAAAGCAGGCCTCACAAACTTCAATTCCCGTTCTCAGGTATGGAATTCTTTGTCTAAATGGCTTTCACTTCCAAGATAATAGTAGCTGATATTTTTCTATTTTAGATAAAGAAGAAATCCATTCAACTTTATAAAACAAAGCTTGAAAAAAAGCAGAAATAAATAGCTTGTATAGGGAGTTAGATAAACAATTAAAAGAACATAATGCACACTCTGACAAGCACTACAAGAAATTTTATTTTTGGTGGTGCACAAAAAACGCTACCAAAACTTATGGTAGCGTTTTGATAAACGCCGTGATAAGTTGCATTTATTTCAACGCCACTATAAATCCTTTTATTGCAGCATTTCTCAAACGCCACCATAAATCTTTTTGTAGCGTTTTAAAAACGCCACCAAAAGGTTTTTTGGCGCTACCAATGGAGTTTCCAACTTTACCCCTACTTTACGGTTGCGTTTACTCAACGCCACTATATGTATTTCTGTAGCGTTTTTGAAATGCTACTAAAAGTTGTTGATCATTTTGCACCATTTTTTCATGCTTTTATTTCCTGTTGATGGTCTATTTTGTTTCTACTATATCTATCAACAATCACTCACATAATCATCATATTCAAACAAGTAAAAAAACATATCAATCATATAATCGAATAAGATATCCATAACCATTCTAATACAATAGTTTTTTGATAAAATGACCTAACTCACATGCAATAACCATTCGTATACAAATTTACACACCTAGTACTAATAAAATGTTATACCAAACTGGTGTTAACAAAATGCTTGATTACCCATAATTCTTTGTTGCATGCACAAGTGAAAGCTAGCACCATAAAAGTCCAACTTGCTCTCTTCGGAAATCCAATGCCTGCACAAGTGAAAGCACAACATATAGTCAAACAAGTATGTTAATTCGTAGGAGTTCAAATCTAATATCAAACATCTACAACATTGTACGAGTATATCATATTATAAATAATGTCATATAAATAATCAAAGTTATAAACGAAATGAAATAAATATAGTTCAATCTTACAGTTATATATAAAATGTTGTTAAATTAGGTATATTATTATTATTTATAAAATTTAGTTAACTTAAACTTAGTTAATTTTATAAAACTTGTTTAATTTTAACAAAGCCTAGTTAATTTTTATTAACTTGGTTAACTTAATTTATTATTATTATTATTCAAACTCATTTAACTTAATTATATTATTATTATTATTATTATTATTATAAACTTAGTTAAATTTTATAAACTAAGTTAATTTATCATCATCATCATCGTTATTTATAAGTCTTTGTTAAATTAGTTATATTATTATTATTTATAAAATTTAGTTAACTTAGTTAATTTTAACAAAACTTAGTTAATTTTTATTAACTTGGTTAACTTAGTTAATTTATTATTATTATTACTAAAACTCGGTTAATTTAATTATATTATTATTATTATTATAAACTTAGTTAATTTTTATAAACGTAGTTAATTCATCATCATCATAATCATTGTTATTTATAAAACTTTATTAAATTAGTTATAGTATTATTATTTATAAAATTTAGTTAACATAAACTTAGTTATATTATTATTATTATTATAAACTTAGTTAATTTTTATAAACTTAGTTAATTCATTATCATCATCATCATTTATAAAACTATGTTAAATTAGTTATATTAAATTTTAGTTAACTTAAACTTAGTTAATTTTATAAAAGTTATTTAATTTTAACAAAACTTAGTTAATTTTTATTAGCTCGGTTAATTTATTATTATCATTGTTAATTTAACTCTAGAAGACAAGAACTATATAATAGTAAAAAGTGAAGCGGTTTGTAGTATGAAAATAATCCTACCTTTATAGAACAGTATTATTTTGTAGCGTGCATCTATTGAAACTATTATGATGTTTTGTAAAAGCATATGAAATATGAATGACATCTGATCTTCTTGTTAATAAACTAAATTAAGCTTGCAAGCAATCAAACATGATGACAGAAATTTCATGCGAACATTATCAGAAATAGATATCAGGCTATGAGGTACACTTGTGTGCAAAATATGCACATATGATTCATAATACTCTAGAACAACACTGCTAGGCTCCATATACATGTGTTGGCGTGTTCCCTTGTAATACGCTAAATAATGTCGTTCAAAGAAATGAAAGAGCATCATTTCTGTTTTAGTTTGCAATAATGGAAAGAACGGTAGGTACGAGAGGAAAAACCAATATTAAGAAATAACAAGTATTAGTTTACTATCGTACCTATTTAAGAACCAATCAACCGATTTACTCCTTTTGAACCCTGGCCGCTCAATTTGATCAACCAAATTTGGCAACCAGGAATCCTTTGGTGGACACTATCCTACAATTGCATAAACTAGCTTAAGGCATTTTGAACTAATGACAATTAGATCAGTATATTGAGAATTTGATACCAATAATACCGATTAAAAATCTTTGAGGCACCAGAATATTTTATGCGCGTGCTATAAATGTAGGACAATAACCAGCTTATGGAAATTCTAACTGTGTTGTTGAACACTTCAAAACCATTCACTCGATTATGCTGTATCTCAACTTTTTTTCTTCTAACAGAGATTTTGAAAGGTATTCTCAATTAAATTATTATGAAATTTCTTGCGGTAAGACAATTTGTGATCTAAATAGATGAACTATATGTACGGTTTAAACAAAAAAATGGACGAAATAAGAAGACGCTAATACCTCCTTTACTTGGAATCTTCCATTGAAAGTAAGAAAAACAAGTGATGAATTAATTGAAAGAAACATAGCAACTGGAGAAAATCTAATTTATGGTTTAACCCTTAGGTTAATGGTAAATCTTAGGGAAATATTATGGGATTGCAGTACATGTGCTATAGTAGTAGAGCAAGGAGTGGTGAGGCTGCTATCATTGAGAATTCTCAATCGTGCCTCGCCACATAAAACCTTCCACTCAACTTATGCGATCAAATTGAAAACATAAAAATACACAGCAATGAACAAGAAGACTTTGGATGGTGGCAACCAAGCAATAATGGTATTTTAAATCTGAAATCTGCCTGGAATATTATTCGACCTAAGAATTCAACTCTAACATTGTACCATCGTGTATGTAATAAAATATGCCCACCCAAAATATCAATGTTTACATATCTTGCATCATTGAACAAGCTCAAAACTTTGGATAGGGTTAATAAATGGTGTAGTGATCAAACAACAATATGTAAACTGTACGACAATAATGAATAAAACAAGGACCACTTATTCCTTACAAGTGCGCAAACTTCATATGGCTTCAGATCTAACAAAAGTTAAAATTGGGTGTGATTCAAATTAGCAACATCATAGAAATTTTCAACAACGTAGCAAATAAATATAACAAGAATATCACAAAGTCAGATCTAATCCACAATGCTATAATGATTGCGGTTTGGTACATATAACATGAGAGAAATATGAAAGCATTTCAAAAAAGCATGCCAAAAGGGATACGGCTTGAACAAATCAAATGAGACATGAGAATCATAATAAGCAACCGAGATCATATATGTGTTATAAAAAAATTTCAAATTTATCTAGTATAGTGTACAGCAGACTCGAAAGTTGAACCTTCATGGCAATCCACGGTGCAAATCAATGGTCATGCTTATCAGACTTTGACAGGCGACAGATCTGGAAGTTTTATGACAGAAAGTACACTTCTTGCCTAGCAAACGGATGAAGTGAGATTTCCATTTCCCCTTTCTTTTATGCCTTTCGTATCTATGATATAGTTAGTTAAATAAGCACTCTGGAATCAAAGTAGTTAAATATCAGTTGAAGATTAGGACTAATTTAAACTGAAACTAAAATATCCTAGGGTTGTAAGTAATCATGAAAAAGATGATACCTGTGGTTGAAATCGATTTAATTGTATCTGAGTTGGAGATCGGTAGTAGGTTTGAATCAGAAGTGAAATTTTGGAAATGAGAGAAAAGGCATATGAGTTCAACTAGATTGCTGTTGGGGAGAAAGGAGACTACAATTTGGGGAAGGCAGTGGTAGGAGTCGATTCTGTTGAGAGGAGGAAGAAATTTTGGCCGTGAATTTTTTTGGATAAGTGATAAAGCAGATTTGAGCGGCAACGAATTTTTTTGGCAAACTCTACATGAATTGTTGGCGGGATAAATTTGGTAGCGTTTATTTTTTATTTTTTATATTTTAAAATGATTAACGGTTGAATATAGCCTTAAACGCTACTGATAAAGGCTACCAAAAATAGTTTTTCTTGTAGTGAAGTATTATAGGCCAAACAAGAGCGTCATAGTGTTAGCGTACTTTAAAGATCAGGAGGCTGCCCCCCGACTGAAAAGGGCACGCCGTCGATATGACAAGCTCTTGGAAGAGAACAGGGAATTAATAGCACTGTTTCGGATGTTAATTGAAGATAGGGATATCCTAGCATACTTTCTATACAAAGCTTATTGCAGACACCCAACCGTAGATTTTTCATACTTGGATGATTTTAGTGGGGGTCTACTTAGACGTCTTCATAGGAGATATTTAGATGAATTTGGATCTGATCCACATCCGGGGGCTTGCTAGAATTTACCGTGAGTCAAATCAATCCCTCATGAATTTCCTTTGGAAAAACTCAAATATTATAAGGATAAATTCATTTTCGAGTTATTCAAAAAATCAGTTTTGTACGAACTAGATGAACATTTGTAATTATGTAATACTATTGGTTTGTGAATTTCCTATATTAGTTCCCGTTTATACTCAGTCGTGTGTTATTATGTTATTATAGAATAAATATCTCTCAAGCAGTCCTGTTTCTAGAGATTATTTAGGCAAATATGTCAAATTAAGAAGAGATTATTTAGAAAAGGCCTCACTCTTGAAATCCTCAAAATTGGCTAGATATTGCTTTCTTAGAGATCTACAAAGGCTTTATATGCAACATCCTCGCCTTTGTTTGGATTTTCTTAGTGAAGAAAAAGAAAGACTTCTTAAGGAAATTCAAACATATCATACCAAATTAATATATGGTCGTGATAGTCCTCCTGGCGAAGAATGAGATTATAGCAAATATCCTTTAGTTATAACCCCGGAAGGATTTAATGCCCCTTTTGATTCGATAATTACTCTTTCAGCTAATTCTTTGAATAAAGTTAAAAATGTTGTTTCCCTCCTTTAAGTGTAATAAAACACGTATTTGACTATAACAATGAGATTGTACCTTTTGTTTTATTCTTTCCTTGAGTTGTAACCTCTATTATTGTAATAAAAGGAATCCGTAAGTTGAATATTAACTTTGTTTTTTGTTTATTTAAATAGGAGTTACAGTTATCTACCATGCCACTATCATTAGATTCATTATCTCTCTTCACCAGCATCAGAGATAGGTTGGTAGCGGATGTTGAAAAGAGGAGCCTCCTTAAAGATCCTCTGTCTGCTCGTCTTCAAGGCAACACATAAGCATTGGAATGACGTAGGAAATTTTTGCTTCAGAAGACGATTGTTAGGGACCTTAATGATCAGATCACTAGTCTCGAAGCAGACATCAGGAGTAAAGATGAAATAATTTCTCAATTTAAACGTCAAGTTAAGTCAAACCCTTCAATCGACTTTGATCAAGATATGTCCAAGCTTCTCCAACAGATAAGCGATTTGGAGATAAAACTAAAAGATAGTCAAGCCCAGTGCAAGTTCCTGGAATTTATTATGGGGGATAAAATTCAAAATATCAATTTACCAACTTCTCCAATCGCCTCGTCTATTGTGAAATCAACGAGGTCCTTATCTCTAGCTATTAAAAAATTTCTAGCTACGACTAACCTTCCTCTAGGTTTAGATGAGAAGGCGATAGGAGAATGGTGTAGGAAGGTCAAATTTGAAATGATGAGATATTTTAACGACTAACAGAAAGTTAGATATTCACAGCGTATTAATGAGTATGCTGCTAGAATTCAAAAACTTGAACATGAAAAATATCTACTTCGAAAGCACATTGCCAATTTGGAAAGACAAAAGAAGACCCTCAAAGGTACCAAAAAAGCTTTCAACCATGCTTTGAAGACTCATATTGAATCTATTGATGATGCTGATGAAATTAAGAGGAAGGAAAAGAAGCTTAAAGAAATTCTTTGTATAGCGATTCGCCATATTGTCGATCCTTTAATTGCTTAGAGTCTAGATAAGGTTGTCCAAGGTCTATGACACATATACTTGTGCTATATACTTGTAAATAATTTTATAAATTATGTAAATATCACCTGGTTGGTAGCTTTTACTTATTCTTACAATGTTGTTTCTGAATTTGCTTCCTGGTAACTTTGACTATGGTTTTTGCATTTGTCGATCCATTCAATCTTCCTTATTGATCTTGTTTTCCTGAAAAGTATGGAATAGACAACATTCCTTATTAATATGAAATCTATGCAAGAATATATTTGGTGGTTCTTTATATTATTAGCAATAGTATGAGGAATCCTGCTAATTCCAAAAATCTAAATAATGGTGATTAACAGATCATCATGTGAAAATAATAAGTGAAGAGAAAATTTACAGATGGAAATGAATAAGAGTCTTGAGATCCAACTTTGGTAATGATAAGAGAAGACTAGAAATCCGATTCTAGTTATATTAATAGAAGATCAGAAATATGATTATGGAATTAATAATGAAAGGCCAGAAATCCACATCTCGCATTGATAATGGAAGTTTAGAAACCCTCTTCTGAAAATAACTGATAGAAGATCAAGAATAATCATTCAATAATAAAAGTCCAAAGATCATTATCTGGAAATAAGTCGTAGGAGACTAGGAATATTCTTTTGAGAACAAATTATTTGAATTCAAAAATCTTTATCTGGAAATAATAATAGATCCGAAACCCAGATTCGGATATTAATAAGATAGACCCTGGAATTAATAGAAGACCAAAAGTCCATAATAGAGGTATCGAAGCCCAGATTCAAGCATTAATGAGTAAAGTCCATAAATCAATGGTAAGAGAACCGAAACCCCAGATTTGGGTATTAATGAAGTTCGGAGATCCTCTTTTGGAAATCAGTCAAAGGCTGTAGGTTCTTATTTGAGCCTTTTGTTTTGCACCATTCTTTGGGTTTTGATTCCATTGACATGTGCCATCTTTTAGGCTCCGTATGTTGTCATTGTTTGGTGTGTCGCTTTTTGGGCTTGGACATCTTAGTTCGTTGTTGTTTGGTGTGCTTGTTTAGCTTATCCACAAGCAGGACCCAAGAACTTACATAACCTCCCTCCAAGAGGCGCTCTAGCAAGGCCTTATAGGTGGGATTGAAGGCTTGTTCGGTGCCTTAGCCAGGTCATAGCATGGCGGGGCCTAGGGCTTACTCTATCCTCCCTCCAAGAGTTGCTCCAGCCAAGCCATAGCGTGGCGGGACTGAAGGCTTATTCGGTGCCTTGGCCAGGCCATAGTATGGCGGGACCAAGGGCTTACTCCGTCTCCCCTCCAAGGGAGTGCCTTGATCTGGCCATAGCATGGCGCGATCAAGGGCTTGTTGATTCTTTAACCTGGCCATAGTGTGACATGGATAAAGGCTTATTCTAAACTCCCTCCATGAGGCGCTTTGACCTAACCAACTTGGCGCCGACAAAGGCTTTAACCGTTTAAGGTAATTTTCAAGTTTAAGGATAATTCTACTCCCGACCATGTAGATTTTTCTTAGAAAAGTGGTGCTTTATTGAATTCAATTAAGATCGCTTTACAAATCCATTGATTTTGCCTTGTCTAAAAAAGTTAATTACCATTCCTTGAAGTGCTCTACATTGATTTGTTTCATATCTATTCATCATGTGATAGTGACAATAGGATCCTCTCCGATTCATTTCGTATTTGGGCTTTTTCTTTATGGATGGCCAATAGTTGAGTTCCTTCCTGGTTAGTAAATAAACTTTCTCAATCGATGTAGTCAGATTGCATTCCTTAGGGAGTCTTGATTTAAAGCTCGTCTTTTGAGGATGATTTCTAGATTTCTTATTGCTTGATTCAGGAATGGCACCCTCAACGATCAATTTCCTTTTCAAAACCTTTTGAAGCTCATATGTAGATAATGTTCAGCTTGTCGCTTGATGCCATTTTTGTGCAAAGGTATAGTAATCAGCCATCATCCCTTTTTCAAAGATACTGCCTCTGGTATGGAATTGAATTGTCTTCTTCATTTGATCAAACAAGTTATCACTCTTATCTTTTGTTCCCCCTAAAGCAAATATAGGTATAGGGCCAATGTGAAAGGGGTTTAAGCTCCATTTATCTAGATCATAAGATTCAGCCTTCTTTTTCTTGATGATTCTTAAAGCCTCTAATCTTAACATTTGCTCTTCATATAGTTTAGAATCATCAATAGTACCATGGGAGAATCCAATTAAGTGGCTCTGAGGATCCTTGTTCAGACTTTTTAATTTTGAAAAGCATGGTGGTGTAAGTTCTAAGGTAAGCTTAGAATAGAATAAGTTAGAGGAAAAAAAGTTGGGAACTCAACGAGGATGGAGGTTCAAGCCCTCCTTCTAGCGCCAAAAATGTTAACAAGAAAACTTGTCACACCCCAAAGCAGATTTCAAAGTGTGAGTGTTCCTTTCGAAACTACCTTTCGAATATAGTAAGATAGTTTGAACCTTTCAAATCATTTTTCAACACAATCTAGGTGATTTGAATCTCCTTTGAGTCCACCTTTCGAAAAGGTTGAGAAAATTGAAACTCTTTTTAAACAACCTTTCGAATCGGTCAAGACACTTGGATATCCTTTGATACCACCTTTTGAACTAGTTGCGATGAGTTAGAACCCCTTCGAAACCCCCTATCAAGGTGGTTGAGGTGACTTAAGGTTGGATCCTATCAGATCTAAGGTTTCTAATTGAATCACTAAGTTTCTACTCCTTCGAAAGGTAACCTTTCGATTGACATTGATACAAGTATTCCACAACAAGAACCATGGAGAAGCCACAGATTAATCAATATATTCAAAAATGCCATACACTTCCTTTTATAATAATTTTCCTGAATACCAGAAACCTAAGTATTACAAAGAAGTAAAACCCCCAACTTAATTTTACAATTAGGGTTTACAAATTTAAGAAAGAACAAGTATTGAGTGAATGAAATCGGATCCCCAAAACAACATCCCTAGGGTCTTATTTATAGGTGCAGGTTGGAACTTTCGAATTAGTCCTTTCGACTTAGTCGAAAGGGTGCCTTAATGTGCTTTCGCTGCTATTAAATGCAGAGCACCCTTCTAACTTCCGTTCTGAATGGAACTTGAGAGCTGTCGACTTCATCTAAAGGTATAGATGTGCCCTCCACTTTGTTGTTGATGTGCTGTTGCAAGTGGGAAAGGATGTCGGCTTTTGATACTACCGAAAGGTATATCTTTTGGGCTTCGAATGAGTTGGAGCATGGTAGAAGGCTTGAATGTAGAAGGTGGCTTTCGAATGCATTCTTGTTGATTGACGCGGAACCCCATCCTTTAGTGTTTGAGGAGGCCATATTGAACTCATGTACGCTTTCCTTTATAATTGTAGATGGTTTCAACTGATTCGAAAGGCTTATCTATGCTTTCAAAGGAGTGCTTTTGAACAAATGTTTTCCTGCAGAAGGTTAATGATGTTGAAACCCATTGTTTCGAAAGGTATGGTGCACATGCGGCAACTTGTAATCTATTCCCATCGAAAGGTGCCTTTAACACATTCGAAACACCTCTATGCATGCGGAAGCAACCATTTTGAAAGGTAATTAATTAAAGCGATTGGGTGTCCCTGTACCCCTTTCAACCTCTCCGTAAGTGCATTACTCATCCAATTTTGTAGAAGCATCCTTTAACTCTTTCGAAAGGTCTTGTTATTACTATCTTTCTTTATGGATCCTCCTTCTGTATTCTTCAAGGTTTCAATCAAGTTGGAGTGGTTTTTTGATGATAACAGCTTGCTTCAAGTGCTAAAAAATAAATAAGTCATGTTTTATTTAGAAAGGTGTATATATATATATTATGAATTATATGCCGCGTGGCAAAGTTGATTATAGGTGTTGTTTCTGAACTTCAAAGCCCTTAAAAATAAGAAGGAACTTCAAAGCTTGAACGGAAAAGTTGCAGCACTAATTCGACTCATCTCAAAAGCTACAGACAAGTGCATACAATTCTTCGATGCACCGAAGAAGGGAAATAAAAACTTTGAATGGAGTGAAGCTTGTTAGATAGCTTTGGAGGAACTGCTACGACACATGGAAGCTCCCCCAATCTTATCAAAGCCGATGGATGGAGAAGACCTATTCGTTTATTTAGAAGTTTCCCCGCATGCGTTAAGTGCCGCTCTCGTGCGGGAAGAAGCAAGAATCCAGCGGCCCATGTACTACATTGGCAAATGATTCACCGGAGCTGAGAAGAATTACCCAAAATTGGAGAAGCTAGCGTACTGCCTTTTGATCGCATCCTGGAAATTACGACCATATTTCCAGGCTCATCCAATTAAAGTATTGACTGACCAACCCCTGAAGCAAGTTTTATACCGGCCAGAAACTTCCGGACGACTACTCAAATGGAATATAGAGCTAAGCCAATAATGAAATCACATATCACCCCAGGAAAGCCATCAATGGGCAGGCGTTGGCCGACTTCATCGCCGAATTTACTATAAGGGATTATGAGGAAGAAATCCAGTTAGAAGTAAGTACCCAATGGAAACTCTTCGTTGACGGCGCATCCAAAAATTTCTGTTCGGAAGCAGGGGTGGTGCTTGAAACCCCCGAGGGGCGAGCCATTAGCTATGCTTTGCGCTTGGAATTCCCAGCAATAAATAACGAAGCAGAATACGAAGCATTGATCGCTGGGTTGAAGGTCGTGAAGGAACTCAAGATAAAATCAATTCACATATACAGCGACTCTCAACTGGTTGTCTATCAAGTGAAAGAGGAGTACGAAGCGCGTGGAGAAAATCTTGCACCATACTTGTCCAAAGTACAAGAACTGCTAAGCGACATCGAGCACTACACTATAATTCACATCCCACGGGAGCAAAACACCAAGGCATATTAGTTGGCTAAGCTGGCAAGTTTTGGAGAAGCTCAGTCGTTAGGGTTGGTCCCGGTTGAAGCTCTAACCAACCCAAACATAGATGAAATAGACGTAGACTGGATTCTCGAGACCACCGCCGAACTAGATACATGGATGACGCCGATAAAGGACTATCTACTTGCAGGAACCCTTATAACTGACCAAAATCAACGGAAGAAGCTCCACCGGAAGGCACCACGGTTCATAATACAGGATGGGATACTTTATCGAAGGGGATTCACGACCTCTCTCCTTAGGTGTGCGACCAATGATGAAGCACGAAGAATCCTAAAGGAGGTACATGAAGGCGAACGTGGAGACCACACTGAGGGGTGGACCCTTGCAAAGAAAGTCCTTCGGTATGGGTATTTCTGGCCAATGATAAATCGCGACGCAGCAGATCATGCTAGGAGATGCGATCGCTGCCAAAGATTCGACAAAATTTAGGGAGCTCCCTTAACGGAGCTAACGCAGATGGTCAGTCCATGGCCGTTCGCAATATTGGGGATCGACTTGATTGGCGTCTTGCCAATAGCAAAAGGAGGGGCCAAATATGCAATAGTTGCTGTAGATTATTTCACAAAGTAGCCCGAAGCGAAACCGCTGGCCACTATAACCACAAAAAAGCTATTAACTTTGTTACTAAAAACATCATTTGCAGTTTGGTGTGTCACAAAAAATCATCATTGACAATGGAACTCAATTCGAAAGTGCCGAGTTCAAAGACTTCTGCAGGCGCTTTCGAATCGAAAAGAGCTTCTCCGTGGTGGCTCATCTGCAAATAAACGAGAAAGTGAGGGAAATCAACAAGATCATCAAGTCCACTATCAAAAATCGACTAACAAAAGCCAAAGGAAACTGGGTTGATGAACTTCCACTCGCACTATGGGCTTATAGAACTACCCACAAAGTGGCATTCGGCCACATTCCGTTCGCCCTAGCATATGGTTCAAAAGCAATGATTCCTATTGAATTAGAAGTCCTCTCGCACCGAAGGTAGAATTTCAACCAAAAACAAAACGAGCAGCTTCTGCTTGAATCGTTGGATATGGTTGATGAAAAAAGATAAGAAGGATAGCCGAGAACCGCCGCCCACCAAAAAAGGGTCGCACAGTATTCAACTCCAAAGTTCACAATCAAACTTTCAAAGTGGGTGATCTTGTGCTCAAGCGAGTTTACCCCGTTCCGAGGGCCTTTGGACCAAACTGGGAGGGACCAGATGTCATTAATCAAAAGCTAAGAGATGCAACTTTCAAGCTAGCAACCGTCGACGAAGCTCAAGTTCCCAGGGCATGGAATAGCGAATCGCTTCACCGTTACTTTGTTTGAAAGCTATCTTATGTATTTTTTATTTTCCAGCAAATAAGCCATCCCGAGACACCGGGGGCATTGTATATAGGAAAATTTGCCCTGCTTTCCTTAACAAAGTTTGCTTTTTGAACCAGCAAAACCGTGTTTATAATAATAACCCAATGGGTTGACGGAAGCAAATTGACCCAAACCGTTAGATCGGCGAAACTCGATCTTGGCCTTCCAAAAACCGGTGTTGCTCCGGCAACATCGAGAAGGCTAAAATCAACACTCCTCGCATTGCTCGAAGATAGGCAACACCGAGGAGTGCCAATAGCCGTGCAACCCATAAGCCGTGCACTAAAATAATAACTCCTCACGTTGCCCGAAGATAGGCAACATCGAGGAAAAACAAAAAGCCACGCATCCCATAAGCCGCGCACTAAAGTGATAACTCCTCACGTTGCCCGAAGATAGACAACACCATTGAAAAACGAAAAGCCACGCATTTCGTATGCCGCGCACTAACTTCTAAAACTTACTCTCCTCACATTGTCCGAAGATAGACAACACCGTAAAGGACTAAAAGCCGCGCACTAAATTCCAAAACACTAACTCCTCATGTTGCTCGAAGATAGGCAACCCCGAGGAGCATGAAAAATCACGCACTGATTCTTAAAACTTGAACTCCTTACCCTACCCGAAGATAGGTAGCATCAGGGAGAACTAAAACACACATTCCTCACGTAGCCTGAAGATAGGCAACGCCAAGGAATACTAAAAACCGCGCATCTCATAACCAGCGCCAGTTGCTCCCATACTCAGTAATAATGAGCACAACTCCAATAAGATTGGAATGCACAAACCAAATGAAAAGCCTCAACTATAGACACTGAAGGGATAAAACATCCCTCAATTAACCTATGCACTGTGTGCCTCTAAAGTACGCGTGTATTGTATACTTGTTGAAATATCACAAGAAGCTTGGATTGCATGCTAAAGTTGCAAAACTTCCAAAAAAGGAGAATCTAGTCGTAACTTAGCCAAATTTTCAATAAAGATTATGCAAAACCTATGTTACCGATTATCTAAAAATTAATTGAAGTAAACAGCCCTGTGAACTGTGGGGCGTACACCGGTACTTAAATAGAAACGCGTGAAAACAATAAGTTCATAAGCTCTGTTACTCCAAACAAAGAGTTTCCAAAGAATTTTTAAACAAACTTTTTCTAAGTTATGTTAATTTCTAAAGTTCTAAGAATCTATAAATAGAAGTTTTCCAAGTTATGTTACTTTCTGAAGTTCTATGAATTTCTAAACAATTTTTTTTTAAGTTCTGGCAATTTCTAAAGGCTCTATCAATTTCCAAAGTATTGTTAATCTCTAAGTTCTGCTGCTTCGAACGAAGGGCTTTGACTATAATCACAGAACTAGAAAAGTATGAAATAAAACAAGCACAAATACATAGAACATAGATGAACTAACAGATAAGAGTACAGTCAAAATATCAATATATTGCTTATAATTTTATGTATATAGGGTCAAAATGTAGGGGTCATACCCACACAACACCGGCCAACAAAAAGAAAATACAGCTACAGTAAAGACGCAAAGTGCAGACTCTGCACTTGAATAGAATGACTCAAAAAGAAAAAAAACAAGTCAATCTTCCTACAAGCTATTGACCAAAACCAAGTTAAATTTCACACAAGCCGCTCAACGTTTCTTGCCGCCGCTCCCCTTTCCACCCTTGATTGGCAGTTTCCGCTTCTTCTCAGGAGTAGTGTCACTGCCGGTAATGTCAATGAATAGTTCGGTGGCAATGTACTCATCCTTCAAAGCCTTCTTAGAAGCCTCTCCCTTCGTCTTTCGCCTTCAAGATTTGTGGGAGCTTTTGGAGGCTGTGATCACTTCGACCTTTTCCCCCTTGACAGTAACTCGTGTTGAGTCTTCTGAAGTGGCCGCGGTTGAGTCTCTTGCTCCTTGGTCTCTACTGCCGTTACGTCGCCTTCCAGGACGCAGAAGGGTCGTCCAGGCCGTGAAGTGCAGCTATGTTTTAAGCTTCTGGCCCCGGTTGTGAACCAGACGCGGATGTAGAAACCGAAACAGGAACAGAAACAACCACAGAAGATGTGGAAATGGCAGCGGGCACAGGCGCCAAAGTAGTTGGCACGTCAACTGGGAAGGTAGATGGACCTATAAGATCAAAAATGAAAGCATTGAACTCCTCATGCTCTTAAGGAGTAAGCTGGAAACTCCCAAATTCGGAGGAGGCAAGGACATCATTGTGCTAGAGGGATGCTCGAGAATGTCTACTTCGTACTCACCTCCCTCGCCCTCTTTTGATGGCTCCACCACTTGAGGAATAATTTCAAGTCCTGAACTCGTTGGCTGGTCGTGGAGCTGCTCTAATAATTCGACCACGCTGGAAATAGAAGGCTTGGTAAGCACATCGGTGGCAGTCATTAAGGCAGCATCGGTGGCCTACTTTTCTCTTTCAACTCGGAGAATTTCCTGGCCCTCAAGTAACGCCTTCTTGGATTCATCGTTGAGATAGGCATCTCACAACTCTCGATCGGAATAAACGTCGCTGCTATCGGCAAAACGAGATAAGATTTCCTCCCAAACAAGAGCGAGAGTGCGCGAAAACTTCGGGCCAAGATAGCTGAGACATCCTTGATGCAACAGAGAGTTGACATAGAAATTCAGAATAGTCGCATCCAACTTCTCCATTTTCCTTTCAAAAGCACTTTGGAGGCCTAAGTAATCCGCTCGTACATTAGCTTTCTCAACTTCAGCAGCTGTCTTATCGGCACTGAGCTGTGCGACTTGGGCCTATAACTTGGCAATGATCTTGGCTTGGTCGGAAATAGTTTTGTTGTGCCCTTCAACGATGAGGTCATGATCAGCGATAGTCTTTCGTCGAGCCTCAATCGTTGCGCTACAGGCATTCACTTCTTGATTTAACTTCTCCTCCTCCGCATGAGCCTTTTTGATCTCATCTCTGTAGACGATTTCTATTCGGCCATGGGATTCTCTCAACTCTTTCAGTGTGTCGGCATTTCTCTTGCTATCCTGTAGTGTCGCTGCTTTCCCTTCCTCTAGTCGCTTAATCTTGGCGTCATGCTCGGCCAACGCCTTCTCAAAGTCATCTTTCTCTAATTTGAAGGCGAGGATCTCCTAATAATTATTTCTTTTTGTATCTGCTAGCTGTTTACAGAGCTTCTCCCATTGTTCGGCCTGTTCCAGGTCACTCTGAATAGCTTGGAGATGCGGCATGAAAAAATCCCTGTGAATGGGGTGGAGATCCAGGTCAAACTTGACCCCCTTTAAGAACCAACCGGGAAGCGCTGCCTCAAGTTTAGGGGGGACCCGAAGGAAGGACGTAGGAAGGTCTCCGGTGGGGGCAAGAAGCATAGGGGCAGCAGTGATAATAGAAGATGATGATATATGAGTTGAAGGCAGAATCTGAGCAGAAGTAATAGGAATTTCATGGCCCACGGAAGAGTATGAGTAGGCGAACTCTGAAGAATGAGGGCGATGTTCAAATTTTGACTTTTTCGATGGTTCATCACTTTCCTTAAGAGATCTTCTCTTTTCATACCTGCCTTTGTATGATCGAGCTCGGTCTCTTTCTTCCTGGCGACGAGTTTCAGCTTCGAGCTCTTTCCTCAGCCTGTATTCCTCCTTCGTTTCTCGGACTTGATGGCAACTGAAGGAGCACTTGGGATATCGCTGAGAGTCGAGGAAGTCTTCGAAGTTGTCATAAAAGCCCCACCCCTCGTCATACCTGGAATGAGACATACATGAAAAGTTTGAGAAGAATGAAATAAGCACAACAAATATGGAGAGATGAATGGAAGTGAGTGTGATCCTAATGCAATGTGTAGTGTGTTTCTAATATAGGCCTAAAACGACGTCACGAACCGGAACTAATAGCCGTAGTAGAAGGGATCAGACTAACTTCGGTTATTGTGGGCAGAACCGGGCTAACCGCTGGCGCAATATCAGCCGAACTGAGAAGCGTCGTGTCAAATTTAAAGTCTCCTTTCATGAGCGCGTCGAAGTCAACAAAAACATCACTGAAATCTCCGAACTCCGCTACGACATCCCTATTTGGAGAATCTTGACATCTTCCAGTTTCAAGGACTTTGCCTTCACCACTTGCATTGGGAAGAGGTGAACTCAAGAGAACAGGACTCATTCCCGGAGTTTCATCACAAGACTCTGAGTCCCTACCATCGAACTCAGATGAGAAGTAATCACTGGTAGTGGACTCATCACTACTACTTTTAAACTCTCCCTCTTCCTTTTCCGAATCCACCACGGCCTTGCCCTCTCTTTGTTTGAACTCCTCTTCTGCTTCCTCCGAGATTGGAGGCATTCTACCTAGGCCGCTTAATCTAGTCGTAACAGCCCTTCCCCCTCACAGGCTTCGTCGGTGGATCCTCCAGACGGGCTTTCTCTCTCTTGAGAGATGCCTTCTTCGAAATCGTGGGAGGAGAAAACAGATCTCGTATGAACCCTGGATAAGGCAGGAGAGGGAATTTCCACTTGAATGGCAGATCTGCCCAAGGCTAGTAGTCCATAACAATGCAAGTTTTCACCAGTCAGTAATACTTTAACGCTTCTCTCCTCGACATCGATTGCCTTTAAAGACTCGCAAACTTCATTGAGTATCGATCTCTGTTCAGCCTTGTAATAACTGCAGGAGACATATGGTTGGTTGGGAACCCCATGGCAATGCATCAAATGCTCGATGAATAAAAATGAAGCTTACCCCATGTCATCCACCGACGATTGAACCCCTTGGGGCATCTGACAAAGAAATATTGCGTCTTGAATTGCGATAAGTTGCTTTGCAAGCGCTAGATGGTTTTTCGATTTCTCTGGGATTCGACTATAATTAAGGAGGGACAATCATCTCTCCTCTTGAACGCCAGAAAGTACCACAACTCATCAAAGCTTGGAGTGCGGTTGAAAGCCCACATGAAAAGAACATGCAAGCAAGTCAGGATGGCGTAGCCATTTGGATGAAGCTGAAATGGGGCAATACCCAAGTTTGAGAGAGTCTCATGCAAAAAGTCATTGAAGGGAGGCACGGCTCCGTTCAAACACATGTATAGGTGGCAAGCGGTGTACCCCAAGGGAGGCATATGAGTGAATTTGTCCTTCTCCGGCAGACGAACATTGTGACGACGCGAATTTTTTTCTACAAAAAGTCGCATCATCTTGAAGAAAGAAAGGGATAGAGAAGAGAAAAGATAGAGAAGAAAGAACTAAACAACATCAGAATCTCACAGCAGAACGAATAAATTATATTAATCACATAAGCTATTACATAATATACAACATCCATCAGAGTTATACAGCTTATACATCACATACTAGACAGTTATAAACATCTGTCTAGACAATACAACTCAAATACAACACAGAGATACCAACACAGCAGAAACTATATATCTACAAACGCTGAAGCCTCCTGCTCCATACCTCCTTCAGAATTCATCAAAGCAAACCTGAATCCCTTGGCTACTCGTAAAAATTTGAGTACCCAAGAGTTTAAGAAAACAGAAAATAAACTCCGGGTCAGACATGGCTCTGGTGTGAGTAACAGGTTAAAGTTGCTTAACTTTAAAAACCTTGGAAACAAAAGGTATCTCGTAAGACTTCCCGCACATAAACACGGAAAAGTTTTTACCTTACGATAACCAAAACATTGATAGGAAATCCAGTTATATTATAATAGGATCTAGGATTCTCAAATAAATATAAATATTCACATAGCTGAAATTGTTACATGATTAAATTCCAGCATACTAGCCACAAAGTGGGTTATACAATCAAAACTGAAATCACTTATTGGAGTTTGGATTCCATACAATGGCAGGGCTACTGGGGTACCGCCCATCACAGTACGTGGCATAGATCAACGTACCGAGGATCACTCCCAATCCCCTACAAAACAAAGCTGGAACCATCCCTTACTGGATAGTCCCGAACAAGACAATCCCAACAGTTGTTGCAATCAACTGCCCACACAGCCGAATAAAAAAGGACTTCTAGACAGGGGAAATCTTGTCCTCCTTGAGCTCGACTCACTTAGCCTTGCTACACCTCCCCTGTTTTAGCCATTCCCGGTTGATGAGGCTTGAGGCTACGATTACCTTATCAGAACACATCACTTAGAATGCTCATCGTCCACCTAACGATGTTCTGAAAGCATTCAATCCATACAAGTTCGTTCCGGGTTCGAACGAAACCGAAGGCATTATCTCGTTACACTCAATTTGGAATCACCCTCAGAGTTAACGACAATAACCCTTGCACTCTGAATCTTCCTCTTCACTTGAGATTCATGACCTATCGTTTAACTTGGATCGATGTGGTTTTCGGATATCCAATTCGGAAATCCGATCCCGGTCTCATCGAAAACCAAAACGTATCTTTTAGGTCCAAGTTGTTTTAAAGTTAAAACAATTCAATTCTATTATCTATATACACACAGATAGATAATTCACAATATCACAATAGATAATCTACATTATCATCACAAATAGATAATTCACATTATCATCACAATTCAACCAAAGCATCCATATCACACAGCATTAATTATCTCATATATGAGATATTAACCATTCAAGGAAATCAATATCATTCAACATCCATAAGCAATGATTTATTAACCACCATTTATAATTAGTTTAAAATGAATTAAATTAATTACTTCATCTCTAATTAATTTAAAATAAATTAAATTAATTACTTCTATTATATAAATCCTTCTTAACTTATCATTAATTAATTACAAATCCAATTAATTAATCATTCTCTAAGTATCAATTTCACAAATTAATTATTCTCAAACAATTACAGTAATTAACCTTTAATTACTTCATCAATTAATTAACTATGACTAATTATATTAATCCTTAATTACTTACATTAATTAATTACTCTATAATTACTTTTTATTGATTGATTAATCTCAATTAATCAACCCTTAATTACATCATTAATTATATTAATTAATGATCCCTAATTACTTCTTATTAATTATTCTATTTAAATTAATTACATTAGGTAATTAATCTTTAATTAAACCACATTTTTAAATTTAGTTTAAATTTCAAAATCTAAACACTGACGGGTTTCTAAAAACCTGTAACAAAATTTGACCCGAGCTTATACTTAAAACCCCCGAGTCAAACATCCCACGTCTTCGAGCAATACACAAATCGACTCGAGTAAAACTCGAGTATCACCTTCCCTCAACCTAGACTTATCAAAACCCAGATCACCAGAATACAAAGTGCACCGTGCACATGCACGGTGGCTCTGACCACCTCCGGTCATCACCAAATCATCGAGCAAGTCAACGATCATCCAAGCACCCTCATCTGACCATCAGAACTTCACCATCATCTCGAAATCAAAATCGAACAATCAAACCCAAAAACTGGAACCAACGACCAAAACTGGAATCATCTCGCTCTCACATCTCCGACCATCGGAGAACCTGAAATTCCATCCTCAACTTCGACAACCACCATACTTCCATAACCCAAAAGTTGGTAGCACTCGATCCACCAGAGACATCACCCCGACCCAATTTATCCAACCTGTCCAAACTAGGGTTACAGTATTCACTGACCCACCACAGTCGCCACCATGCTTAGATCACCAATCCAATATTTTTCCCAGACCCACCGTTCATCCATCCATCACCAGAAAAGACCCCGACCTCTACGAGCAAGTGGATCATCAAAGATCACCAAAACTACAAAATTAAGTCAAACCCAAACTGCTCTTCCATCCTTAATCTAAAATTTAAGATTTTAGTTTTAAAAATCATGTCTAAGGATAAGAATTTAGTTTACACTCCTGAATTTATAAATTAAGATGTTTGTATTTTGACTTATTTAAAGTTTGCTCAGTTTTTCTTGATTCCCAGAGACATTACCAAATTGTTTTAACTTAAATAAGTTTTTAAACCTTACTCTATCATATAACAAACAAATTTCCTTCAAATCCTAAGTCTTAACAGCAATCAGATCAAGAGAAAAAGAATTTTGACTAAAGTTTGAGTTTAAACTAGAAACAGATTGTGTCTCAGGTGAACAGACATGCAAACTCATCCATACAGATATATATACACATCAATGTATTTATCAACATATATACAATCATACTTATTTCCATAGATAAATCAAGCAACCAGATTTATATACTTAAATTTTTAAAATGTGATGTTACTCACCTTTGTTTTTAAGAAGGACAGAGCACTTCTGTTTTGAAACAGCTTATGCTTTGATTTTAAAACCTGAGTGCCTTTGCTTATTTGAAAACTTTAAACTTGAATTCTTGTTACTGAATCTTGCATGCATGCTTCTGAAACTTGATTAACTTGCTTGTTGAGATGTGTTGCTTTAGATCAGGTTCGAGGAAGAATGCAGGCATTTGATTTTGCTTTAATTTTGAAAAATGCAGATGTTCGGGTTTTGATTTGAACATGATCTCTGGTTTAAGAATTTAATTCAGGCTTTTGTTGTTTTGAACTTGCCTTTGATTTGCAAATTTGGTCTGAAGAGTGAATTGATTTCAGATTTTTCTTTGGAAAATCTTTGAGTTTTCAGATTTTGAAATGAAGATTAGAAAAGAAACGAAGAGGAGGAAAACATGTTTTATAAGTAAAAATGATTTATTTTAAAATAAAAAGAAAAATCAAAAAAAAATATGACACTTGTCATATAAATTAGTTATTTAAATTACACATGTTTTATTAAGCTTTAATATGGTAACATTTGTCCTTTAAGCTTTTACTTTAATTTAAAAATGTTAATAAAAGCTTTTAACTTACTTTATTAATTCTTATATAAATGTATATTTGAATTTCTTATATATATATATATAAATTACTTTAAAGAAAAGAAAATAAAACCAATAAAAACTTAAACAAATATTTTTAAATCCAAATATTTCAAAATATCTATCTTTTGAATTCCAAATTTAAATCCCATATATATATACATTATAAATAGAAAACATTTTATTCACTTTTAAAAGATAAATTCACCAATTAAATATTTATTAAAAGAATATTATTAAATCAATTCAAATTTTATTAACAAAGATGATCAAATCAATTTAATTATTAATACAAATTATTAAATTGATATTGCCCAAAATTCCGGGTCATCACAAACATCCTCTTCGGGAATTTCGTGTTGCGCACAGATGTTACGAAGGACCTTGGCGGAAACAACCGATGAAGCTCTCTCAGGAGGATTAAGCAGAACTCTGAAGTTGGGAGGCGTACGATCCACGATTGGCCAAACTAGGACTAACTAGCCGTATTAAGCTTGCGAAGTGGATGATGACTTGGCTTCTGAGAGCGCCGGGCTTCCCCCGATTGACTTACGATGCGTGGATAGCTGCTTCATTCTAAATAACAGAACTCGCGTCCGAAAATAGTCAGGTAAATCTATCCTAAACTAATAGCTTCTCTTGCCACACTTGAATTCCGAAGAAACATTAACTTGTAATCGCCACGTTAGATTTCAAGTGCGGACTGGGGCAAGGGAAGTGTTCTATCTATATGGGATAAACTCGGTACTCGATACATTGCAAACGCCCTATCCCGTGTAGAGAGTTCGCTCGCAGTGGAAGAAGAAAAGAACTTCCCATGTCACTTCATTTTCTACTTTTTTTTCTACTTCCTGTACGCTTACCTGTTATCGATCCATGATCGATAATGGATCCATTGTCCGAAGCGACGCGGAAAACTCTTCTCACTACAGGAACGCCGAGTGTGCAACAAGCGAGCAGGATAAGTCTAAAGTCTACGAAAGAGTCGTGATCGACTAGTGATGTGACGTACAGTAACAGCTGCAAAACTGGACACAAGTCAATACTGATCTAATGGACGAAGAAAGCAAAACATGTCAAGCACTGGGCCGAAGCCCGAATGTCGTTCCAGGGAACAACTAGAGACTCGATTTACTATCTTCCTCCATTAAACCACAATCAACTCGAACTTGTCGCAATCAACATTGTAATAGAAACTCATCATCAAATCATTACACAAACACAGTAAGTAGCAAATCAACCAAGCAAACCCACCTCCGACTGAAGTCAAGAATACACAAGAGATCAAAGAATTAAAGTCAGCAAGATGTGGATGGATCATTGGCGAGCCAGGAGATGGGTCGGCTACAGTTCAGAGGCGAGCTAGGGTTTGGAATTTTGGGCTGGAATCACTATGGGTTGAATCACTGGAATCACTATGGGTTGAATCACTGGAATCACTATGGAAGGAATCACCAGAAATTGATGGATCAAGGCGAAGGAGGGATGTTGAATCACTTGGGATTGAGTCGCTCGAAGGATCGATCACATGAAGAGGTTTGCTGGCTCGGGTCGAATGAAGGATAGGTCGGCTCAACTCATGTATATAGGCGAGCAAAAGAGGGAAGAAAAAAATTTCACTAAGTAGTCGGGTTGCGTGCAATCCACCATGGATCGCTGACAACCCACCTTAACATTGTAAATTTCCCCAAGCAATCAGGTCGCTAGCGACCCATCCCACAAGGATCGCTAGAGACCCACAAAAAGAGAGAAAAGGCTACACACATCTTCCTTGAACTCAATCTCCTAGGCCTATGCATCATTATGAGGCATGCTGGGAAACTACGGAAAGAAATTCGATCTGTTGTGACAAGTAATAGTAGTCAGAAACAAAGCTAGATGACCGACAGCATGACCTGCCATGCATTCGTAAACTTTAATGTGATTACTTGGAAATCGATGGACATATATCGAGAGCGATAACTTCTAGAGCACGCCTTGTTGACAACGAAGATGCACTCTGGGGGGGCAAATGTTATCCGGGTTTTTAACCCAACAGGATCTAACAGGAGACAGCATAATCTGGTGTTATCAGAATGGTTTAGAACTTAACCAGAAAGGCTAAGGCAAGAAGTTAACGAAAGCCAAGCTATATCACTAAGGCAACGACTGGGATCAACGAAACCGAGAGATCAGCATTCTTTTAGCCCAATCAGCAGCTAAGCGCAGACAGCTAGTAAATTGTCATTAAAATGGAACCACGCCGACTATGGAAACATCTCCAATTCCAAACTCCAAAAAAAATCCTAAGTGCTCAGGTCATAGGCAACCCAGGCATCTTTCTGATTCAACAACAAACTACCTAAGGATGCAATGAAGAAAAGGCCAATGCATTGGCTCGCAAACGAGTCAAGTCTATGGGTCGCTAGCGACCCATAGATCATGGGTCGCCAGCGACCTATGGTTTTGTCTCGGTTTGCGAGCCAAAAACCCATCTGGGTCGTTTCCTACCTATCTGCGAGCTGATGATGAAGTGGCCTGACCCAGAAGCTCTCCAACCCATATAAATACCATACTACCTGCAACATAAAGAGGATCTTCTCCGGACTGGTTGTTGAAGCTCTGTTGGAAACATTCTTCACTCTCTACCTCCCTCACAACAATCTCCATAGGAATTCACTATGATTCTCCAGTGGACTCCAACTCTGGAGATTCAATTTAGCTAAAGATAATCAAAGCCTTGTAATCAAACATATCTTGTAACATCAATCAGTCTATAGTAAAATTATAAAGTGGACGTAGGCTTCATTAACAGCCGAACCACTATAAAAATTCTCTGTCTTATTTCTTTTACTGTTCTTCTTCTATATCTGTTATCTGTGATGTTGCTCTGTCAGAACAGGGCTGGTGCTTTCAAATCCAAAGCAGGGTGTTGATCCATTTTTTGGGTCAACATTAGCCCCTCTATATACATGTGTGCGGTCTAGTATATATGTATGTATGCATATGTGTGTGTGTAATAATATATACATTGTAAAATAAGATATATATATATATATATAATGTAAGTGATTATACTATTTATTTATATATAAATATATACACTTTACTATAATATAAAATAATTGTAAATGGTAATATAAACAATTGCAAGATTAGATTCAAATTTATATTTAGATCTGGATAGACTTAATAAAATCTAGTAATTACAAAATTCAAATTTAATATATTAAAATTTGAATAAATATCCGTGTAATGTTTATATACATTTTGAAATCATATATATATATATATATATATATATATATTTGTGTGTGTATGTGTATGTATATGTATGTATATGTATATGTATTGTAATATTATCTAAAAAAACTATATATATACACACAAAATTCATACATAAAAATTTGTCCAATGTAAATTGATTATTAAATATATATAAATATATGTGGAGTATACGCCTTATTTGATGATGACAAAATATATTTTTATATTTGCTTTTTCTTTCAGAGCGCGTTATAGTTTAAAAATCATCCCAGCATAATTTTGTTTCCAATTAAATTGTCATCCACTATATTTCATATGTCTGATTTAACACGTATTACATTTCAAACACATCTATTTTTATCTGTAAAATAATATGTATTCATTACTATTATCAAAAGGAAACATTGTCAGATATTGCAATTAATTTTCGTTTGATATTAATAAATATATATTATATTTAACATGTTTGTCTAGTGTTGTATATTTATAGGTTTTTATAAAATATTGGTTGTGGAGAAATTTTCCTTCAGTGTAATAAAAGGATGTAGAGAAAACGAAATAATTAAAGATCTGAAGCAAAAGGGAATATATTAGTATGCAATCACATGCTGTATATATGAAGAAAGGGAAATAAATAAATACTGAAAACAAAGAATTGATACAAAATTAGACGATATATTTTGAAAGTTCCATTATATATAGATATTACTTTCTACCATGGCAAACAAAATATCTTACAAATCTATATCTTCCTCAATATACTCTCCCACCTATGTTTCCATACATACACATCCCTCCATAGACTATATAAACACACAATATAGCAAATATAGCAAAAGGAAAAAAAATCATCAGATTATAGAACAAACTCATCTCCAACATACACAAAAATAATCCGATCGATTGAAAACCACCATATACAAGCTTTTCATCTTCGACTTGCACAAAATCGATCGTCTCTCTATCATCAACATCAAACTCAACATACAACCCAAACAAGGAGTGGCAAAATTTTCACCACTGACTTCGGCAAAGCAAACATGACCAACACCTACTCATCACCGACTATGTCAACACCATAGGCTTCATCACAAATTCATCCAAATATCTGATTGATCAACCACTGTATCTCCTCAATGTCACAACCAACACAAGATTGATACAAGCAACAAGATACAACCGAAGCCAAAATTAATATCACCTGTAGTTAGTCATCCAATTATCGAGTTCATCTATGAAAGCAAGCCCTGACCGCAACTACAACCAGCACCCAAAGTCTTCAGAAGTGAGTTAGAGATCTAAAACGAAGCAGAAGAGTCATCAGCACAACAATTCAGATCGATGCAGGCATCACCACGACCTAGACTTTCAATCGAGCATCCTCCAGAAAACTTGGACATCATGACATTCCAGGCGACGCTCCAGCTGCATAATCATTAAATGAAAAACACAGCAAAAATCAGATCCAGCTGCGGCGGCTACAAGCTTCGATACGGCGGAGAGGTGATTTGCATGCTAGGGAAAACTTTGGCACTGAACTGTTTGCAACGAAGTTGATTTTTGGGCATCAAATTTCTTGGCTGAATTGATTTTGTGAAGTCAAGTGATTTTATTCAAAGGAAATAATAAAAAGGGAAGATGATGTAAGCTGATTTGAAGAAAAATAGGAACTGGTGAAGAAGAGCATACAGAAGAACTTATCAAAGTTGTCACCACTTACTTCGACAAAGCAAACAAGACCAACACCTACTCATCACCGATCATGTCAACACCATAGCCTTCATCACCAATTCATCCAAATATCCGATCGATCAACCACTGTATCTCATCAACGTCACAGCCAACATAAGATTGATACAAGCAACAAGATACAACCGAACTCAAAATCTATATCACCTGCAGCTATTCATCCGATCATCGAGTTCATCTATGCAAGCAAGCCCTGGTCGCAACTACAACTAGCACCCGAAGTCTTCAGCAGTGAGTTAGAGATCTAAAACGAAGCAGAAGGGTCATCAGCACACCAATTCAGATTGACGCAGGCATCACCACGACCTAGACTTTGAGTCGAGCATCCTCCTGCAAATTTCGGCATCACGACACTCCAGGCGGCGCTCCAGCTACATAATCATTAAATGAAAACCATAGCAAAAATCATATCTAGGTGCGGTAGCTACAAGCTTCGATACGGCGGAGAGGTGGTTTGCAAGCTAGGAAAACTTTGGCACTGAATTGTTTGCAGCAAGTTGATTTTTGGGCACCAAATTTCTTGGTTGAATCGATTTTGTGAAGTCAAGTGATTTTATTAAAAGGAAATAATAAAATGGGAAGAGGATGTTGGCTGATTTGAAGAGAAATAGGAGCATGTGAAGAAGAGCATACAGAAGAATTTATCCAAGGAAATTGCATTTAGAGATAATAATTTATTTGTAGGGATATTTTTATTTTGTTTGTATTTTCCTTTTTTCAATTTTATAATTTTATATTTGAGCTACGTGTTTGTAGTTCGGGGATTCTGATATTTGGGCATTGAGTTCAAACAAAGCTACTAGGCATAAGATTATATTCATATTAGCAGAGAGTGTGAGTTACAAGTGTTATAAGCGGCGAATATATAATTCTAGTAGTAACTTTGTGAGCAGCAGTAGACATTAACGGGTTAGCGGTCGAAGCTGGGTATATCTGTGTGTTATTTACTTTTCACATTTACGTTTCCACATTATTTATCTGTTTATCTAAGAAACAGTTTAAATACCATATTCACTCCCTTCTAGAGTATATTGCACGATCATAGCAAGTGGTATCAAAGCATGTTGTTAGGAAAAACTTGATATCATGTCTTACCTTAACTGCTGTAGTTTAGTGAGAGTCGGTCCTCTGTTAGTCCACCTATTTTTAACGGAACAGATTTTTCAAATTGAAATTTTAATATGGAATTATATTTAAAATTTGTTAATCTTAAAATGTAGGGGATCATTGACAATGGATGTGATATGATAGATAAGAATAATATTTCATTTAATGCTAAAGTTATGAATATGTTATCTTTTTTGTTAATAGACATGGATTTAACCATATTTCTCATTGTTTGACTGCACAGGAAATTTGGAGCACTTTCGAAGAAAAATATGGTGGAAAAGTCGACAATAGCAAGAAATACCCCGTACTTGACAAGATTCACAAAAGATGAGTTGGTCGATGACTGACAATGACGATGACGCAACATATGATGAGATAAGTGATTTTTCATTTAAAATTTAGTTCTTTTATGCCATAAATTGACTAAAACTATTAATGATCTTGAACTGAAAAATAACAGGCTGAAAAATAAAAAATATAAACTGCGTCTGAAAAATGAAAAATTGAAAAAAGCATTAGAGAATTTATAATTTTATGATGTCTTGAAATTCTAAATGTGAATAATGTTAAATGTTTGGAAAGGAAAATTTGGTGAAAATAAAGATGATTCTAGATGGGCTTGAAAATGAAATTGAAAAGATTGAAAAGGTCGGAAATCTTTAATGCGATAAATGTGTGAATTTTCAAAGTGAATTTACTAGCATTAAAAGAAATTTCAAAACCCTTGAAAATGAAAACGTGATTTAAAAAAAATAGAAAAACTGAAATTATTCGAATAAATCATGATTTGGAAAAGGAGACTAAAAAAGATCAAGGATTTTGAAAAACTTGTATTTGAAAAACACCAATTTTTTGAAATTGAGATGCTTGCGATTAAAACTAAAGAGCTCAAAAATGAAAATACGGCCTTAAAGAAGAATGATTCTGGAAAGAGAGAAATTGCTATTAGTCATTATTCTAAACTAATAAATGAGAATAATCTTTTAAAATCCAAAGTTAATGAACTCGAGTTGATTATTCGAAAATTTTCCACTAGAGAAAAATCTTTTAATATGTTATTAGAAAATCAACTCTTTGTGAATAACAGAAAAAGACTTGGATTTGAAAAGTTGTCAGTTTATAAACAAACGACTAGTGATACCGCTAGGGGGAGAAGTGTGTTTTCCAAATGTGTGAAGTGTGACAATATTGGACATAGTATAATAACCGTCGAAATAGGAACATTAATAAACAACTTAAACAAATTTGGGTTCCTAAGAGTACGGTTGTTGATATTAACGGTTTACCACATAAACAAATTTGGTTACCAAAGATTTCTGTTGTAAACAAACTGGTCTTGCATCTCCTTCTAGACCACTCACTTCCTCTTCTAACATGTTGGTACGAAGGCGGGCTAAGGGGCAACTATGATGAAAGCAGATTTCAAGTTGTTCTAAACATTTGTGAGCGATAATTACAATGTCCTTTAGCCTAGGAAAACAAAATGGAGATCCATGCACTTTGAATGATAATGGTGAACACGAATGCAACTTCAAAGGTAAGCAGAGGTAAAATCTCTAAACTCTACTTTCCAATTTTCTCTCCTTGTTTTGAGTTCTGATTTTCCGATACTACTGCAGTAAAATTACCATATGTTAAGTTTTGAAACTCTAATTTGCAAAATTCAATATGTTCTAGAAAATAGACAGAAAGTCCTATAATTTTTATGTTGAGCTTCTCCTGATTTTGAACATAAACCACTGAAAAACTGCAAATTTTTCAATACATTCTTTGGAACATGTTTCTGAACTTTCCCACATAGCTGTAGTAAATCGACCATAACTTGAACAGTATAATTTAGATTTCTGATTCTTGATGTCCTAGAAAGCTAACAAATAACACTATAACTTTCATGTTTTGAGTTTTTACCGATTTATTTCATAGAACCTCGAAAAAAATAATCAACTCAGCACATTGCTTGAAAAATATTTTTGATTATTGAAATCAGATATAGTATTTTAAACATAAATTTTGATCTGTTTGTCGGTTTGACTTGAAACAGTTTTGTTGATTAGAAAATTTTAATATTTGAAACTTTCGTGTTTTGTGCTAAATCAAGTTATGGCTTTCAAATTTTTAAATAATGGTTTCAAAACAGATTGATTTTTTTTCAAAGCAGCGATGGTCGATGTTTGATGATAACTTTTTTTATACATATATGTTTATGATATGCTTCTGCATGAAATAACGCTATTTTCATTTACTTTGAATGATAACTAACACAACATATGCTTGAGATATTTTTTAGTCTATTTTTGGTGTTTCACCTTTGACATAAATGATTTTGCTAAGAAATTCGAATGTTGGAGTCATTTTCGATTGATGTTGTGAAGTATACAGTACGCTTTTTTTAATGATACTTATCTTTCATACTTGACTTTGATGATGAGAGGTCGAGAGGGCGAATGTAAAACCAGTGTCTGAGATATCCTTGTTTGCCACCATGGGCAGCCTAGTTAACAAGTAGTATCAGATACCATTGCATGTCATCATATGCAGCCTAAAGTAACATCATTGTACGCCACCACTGACATGTATAGAGTATAAGTGGTACCATTGTTCACCACCATAGTAGCCAAGATAACAAGTGGTATCGTGAAAGTGAAATTTGTTCTTTCTTGTGAGGACATCTGGTATGATTTTTAACATTTGCGATTGCTCCAGTCTGATATTTTACTAGCTCATATGTCTCACGAGGTGGCTGATATTTCACATATTTTATTTCATGCACATGTGGAGAGCTTGCATTTCTGATTTTTAACTTTTATTTTTATTTAGAACAAAAAATATGTTTTGCTTTCTTAGGATTTTTTTGTTTTTGAAAAATCGAAAATCCAAAAAATATGTTTTGCTTTCTTAGGCTTTTTTTACTCTCCATATTTATTTATGATGTGAATATTTTTAAACGAGACACTTTGACTATACTTTTGACATGGATTTTTGATGAAAAACTTCTTTCAATATGGGAATCTTGAACGTTGAAACTTCTTGAGATGGGTTTGATATTTAAAACTTGAGATGATTGTTGGAGAAAACTTTTTAAGCTTTGTGATGAAATTTTCTGAGAATGAGCCTTTGATTTTTATTTTGATATATTAATATGTATACCCTTAGTCCATGTGCTCCTCTTTACACAAATAGCTCTAAAACCAATTTATATTGTATATTCAAGGATAGAATATAAAACTGAAAATATATTGAGATATTTACAGAGAATTTACTTTTGAAATCATATCACAATCGATTAAACTTTCTTCTGTGATTTTCAAAGTATTTATATTGATTACATAGATGATTAGGGATATTACATTTTGTATATGATTAAATAATGACATTATGATTTTTTTATAATCAAGCATAATTTAAAGTTCTATTTTTGACTATTGAATATCCCACATCATCTCAGAATCTACCATTTAGTACTAATATTCTATTGACTTTTGTTTTTGTTTTATGCTTGTGTTGGCTAGAATGACATAAACCAAAATGCGGTAAAGATTGTTGGCTTAAAAGTGAGTACATGGGATAAGTCATGTACGCGCTCCATATGAAAAGTAAAACACATAATATATTATGAAATTTAAATTTAAATGGCTAAAGGGCTGGACTTTAAAAATGGATGCGGTATGGACATAGAGTTATATCACCTAAAGGTATCCAACCTGTGCTAAAAATCCTTTAGCGTCGGTGTATACATCTATCAAGCAATGCTTCTCCCTTATCTAATAGACCTCATGGCAATGCATGAGTGTAAGTATTTTAATCTCATTTATGACGAGTTAGGGAAAAACTGTTCTCACATAATTACTTCACTTGGATTATTATTTGAATTGTGACTAAAACGGTTGAGTTTATTATCTTTTGAACCACACTACAAATTACTATATTTATTTTGTCACCCTCTTTCCATCAATAAGATTTGACTTTGATCAATGTACCTAATATGATTATGGTTGGTTTTTCAGTAAATATTTATTGTCCTATTTTCATCGATTTTAATCATTAAGTATCACTTTCTCGTCATGTTAATTTGATATTTATACTTTTGATGAAAACAAAAGAGGGAGAGAATGATTAAGATTTTGATGACATTATGAATTCATGTTAATATTGAAATACATATTATTGGTCTAATATCTTATTCTCCAGCACATATGCAACATATGCAGATGGAGCATATCAATAGGGGGAGCATGATATATATATTGAAACATTACTATGATTTTGTTTTTATGATATTAAGTACACACTCAACATGCATTAAACTTATCAAATCTTAACTTTTTTGTTATCAAAAGGTGGAGATTATGGAATATACGTCTTGTTTGATGATAACGAATATAATTTTTTTATTTGATTTTTATCTTAAAGTGTGTTACAGTTTAAAAATCATCACAACACAATTTTGTTTCCAATTAAATTGTCATCCACTATGTTTCATACGCCTGATTTACACGTATTAGTTTCAAATACATCTATTTTTATCTATAAAAATAATATGTATTTATTACTATTATAAAAAGGAAACATTG
The DNA here is from genome assembly GCA_030737815.1 of Allium fistulosum. Classification (NCBI taxonomy): domain Eukaryota; kingdom Viridiplantae; phylum Streptophyta; class Magnoliopsida; order Asparagales; family Amaryllidaceae; genus Allium; species Allium fistulosum. Next base: position 1,034,108,568 of record CM060902.1, on the reverse strand, counting down.
TCAGATATTGCAATATCGTGTCTGTCTAGTGTTGTATATTTACAAGTTTTTATAAAATACTGGTTGTGGAGAAGTTTCCCTTCAGTGCAATAAAAGGCTGCAAATAAAATGAAATAAAGATCTGAAGCAAAAGAGAATATATCAGTATGCAATCAGAGGCTGCATATATGGAAAGAGAAATAAATAGATATCGGAACCAAAGAATTGGATACAAATGATATCACTACAACAAAACATGATATATATATAGCATTATATCATAGCGTTGTAATCAAAATGCTTTATAAAAATGGTTGGAGTAAAAAAAATATAACAAAAAATTGAGCTATACACTATTTTAGCCTAACACTTGTAAAAATGCGGGATGTGAAGTAAAGGTGGCACCTTTAGTAAAAAATCAGACGCCGAAAATTAAAATTCGCTCTTTCTTCACTTTCATTTCAATTCACTCCAACATTCCTAAACTAAATTTGCTCCAACATCGATTAACTCCAACGACCGCATCACATCGATTCTCTTCACCAGCAACCACCACGTCGATTCTGCATCGATTCGCGCAGCCAGCAACGACAGCGATTCTGCATCGATTCACTCCAACAACCAGCAACGATGTCGACCACAGCGGTTCACTCCACCAACAGATTCACTTCAGCATCAACGACCGCATAGATTAACTCCAGCATCAACGACCACATCGACCAAATTCGTGGAGTTGTTTGGTAATTTCAATTTTGTTTTTCCTGTTATTAGATTTTAGATTCTTGTTTCTCCAGTTGTTCTTTTCTCTCATTCTTATTACTTTGCTGTTGCGAAGAGACAGGTGTAGTAATATTCTCATTCTTGATTTTGAGTATATCCGGTGTCTCCATTAACTTATGTACTCTTTTTACCTACACGAAGTACAACTATAATTAGATTGTGACATAGACTGTAGGAAACAATGATCTTCTGTTGAGTCGTGTACTTGGTCACTATCTTGAAGACGTTTTGGCATTCTACTCAGTGATACAAAGCAGTCTAACAAATGCAGCCGCCTTTAGGATAAAACAGCCTATTTTTTCGGATTTGGTATTGACCCGCTTGTACAAACGGAATCGACTCAATTGCATTCAAAAACGACCGCTCGCCTTTTGTTTTTTTAAGAAAACAGTTTCATGGAGAAGAGGATGGGTTTTCAGAAAAAATGCCGCTCTACTTTGGTCTCATCTAAAAACTAATTAAATAGACAGAAATACCAAATCAAACATATTACTGAATAGTGGGGTGACATTGGCTCAAAAATCGGATCTAAAATTTACCGTTTTAAAGAAAATAAAGGTCAGAAAATGTAGAAAATACACATTCATATGCTCTACTTGCTAATTTTATTCTTTTAGGGTCAAGTATACGAACATATGCTAAACATCCCTAAGTTTTAAAATGAGACACATTCGGTTTATAATTTCTTAAGATTTCAAAAGGTAAAATTTTGCCTTTTGACTTAGGGATCCTATTCAAAACATAGCACACGGTCAATAAAATCCCCCCCCACTAAAGTGATGATGCACCAGGATTAAGTAAAATAGAAACTTCTAATTCAGTTAATATTCTATTTTTTCTTTCAGCTTTACCATTCATTTCAAGTGAATATGGTGCAGTTCTTTCATGTATTATTCCATGTGAGTTGTAAAATTCAATAAAAAACTTGATTCATATTCAGTTCCTCTATCACTACGCTATCTTTTAACTTTCTTATTAGATTGATTTTCAATTTCAGTTATGAAAGATTTAAACATTTCAAATGCATCACTTTTATTTTTCATAAGGTATACATAAGTAAAATCAGAGCAATCATCAATGAAAGTGATAAAGTAGCGTGTCCATTTCTATTCAGAGTGTCATTAAACTCACATATATCAGAATGAATCAAGTCTAAGGCAGTTGATTCTCTAGCTACAGATTTATGTGGGGTTTTTGTTATTTTTGTTCGACTACAAAAGTCATATTTTTCAAACTCATTTAGCGACATATTAGGGATTGTAACTAAGCTACTCGTGTTCTTTATTATTCGCTTATTTATATGACATAGTCTAGAGTGCCAGATATTAAAATCACACAACATATAATCCGAAGCAGACATTTTATTACATTCAACATTCAGTTTAAACATGTCATCAGTTGCATAACCCCTACCCACAAACATACCATTTATAGTGATGGTGTACTAGCCCCAATAGTCTGTGTAAACCCAGCCTTATTAAGAAGATAACTCGAAATAAGATTCTTTCTCATCTCTGGAGTGTGCATGACGTATTTCAGAATGACGGTCTTTCCAGAGGTAGACTTCAGCTCTACGCTTCCAATCCCTGCAACAATAGTGGTGTGAGAGTCCTCCAACAACACTTTTTTGTCCTTAGTCTCCGTGTATGTTTTGAACATAGCACGGTCATAGCAGACATGACGTGTAGCGCCAGTATCTACCCACCAAACCTCTGATTTTCCAACAAGGTGAATCTCATCAAAAATCATAGCCGTAAGAGGCTCCTTAGTCAGGTTAGCCTGTGGTGCAGAGCTTAGCCTGTTCCGACGCTGCGTGTCATATGACCTGGTTTTCTACAGTTGTAACAAAGAAACAACTGTCCAGAATCATTCTTTTGGGATGGTTTCTGTTGACCTTATTAGTTTCCTTGTGAGTTCAATTTCTGTTTATTGCGGTTCTGACTAAGCTTGTGGTTCTGATTCTTAAAGCTTTTGCGATTCAGTTTCAGAACTGCTGCTTTCTTAGTGTTGCCTAAAACAACAAACACTTCTCCTTCATATCATGTTTACGACATTCCTCAATACGGAGACGAGACCGTCTAATGAAAATTCCTTAGTTTTATGTCTAAGCTTATTCTTAAAATCCTTCCAACTGGGAGGTAATTTATCAATCAAAACTGCTACTTGAAACTGTTAATCCAAACTCATACCTTCAGAGATGATCTCATGAGCTATTTTCTGAAGCTCATGAGACTGCATCTCTACTGACCTGTCATCCATCATCTGATACTTGAGGTAGCGGCGGATGACATACTTCTTTGCTCCTGCTTCCTCTGTGTCGTAATTTTTCTACAGCGCTTTCCATATCTCCCTTGCTGTTTTGTCAGAGTTGTAATAGTCATAGAGATCGTCGCTGAGTCCACTAAGGACGAAGTTCGTGCACAAGTAATCCTGCTCTATCCAGTTCTGCAAGTCCTTTGATTTCTCTGTCCAGGCTCTCATCTGATCTGCGTCTGCTTCGTTGGGTCTGTCTGGCAGTTGTAGTTTGTCTGTTATTAGTACATCGACCACCTTCCTCACCGTCAGAAAGAACTTCATCTTTGACTTTCAGCGCTTGAAATGGAGGCTCTCGAACTTGAAGGGTGCAGTAGACACCATGTGGACCTGGAACATTGACGTCGGGGCAGCATCGTCCAAATTTGCAGCAGAAGTCATTGTTGTTGGTGTCATCTTCAAATTGTTGGAAACAATGATTTTCGGCTGAGTCGTGTACTTGGTCACTGTCATGAAGACGTTTCCACATTCTGCTCAATGGTACAAAGCAGTCTAACAAACGCCGCCGCCTTTAGGATAAAACAGCATCTTCTTTCGGATTTGGTATCGATCCGCTTGCACAAACGGTCTCGTCTAAACACTAATTAAATAGACGGATTATCAAATCGAACGTATTACTGAATAGTGGGGTGACGTTGACTCAAAAATCGAATCTAAAATTTACTGTTTGAAAGAAAATAACGATCAGAAAACGCAGAAAAAATTCGTCCAAAAGCCCGGGTCGGGTCGGTCGATGCGCGTGTGATGGCCATGCATGCATTCCCTTCTCAACAAAAAGTAACATTTGGGTGCACAAAGAGCCCAATTTAGAAGCTAAGAAACTTATATGTTTGTGTGTGTGTATATGGGTATCTTTTAATAATCCCTATGGTGTGGGACTCAAGCAATAAATGCACTTACTCCAAGATCTTTAATTTTTAAACAATTCACAAACCTAATTTCTTAAAACAATTTCCAACATAGACTAATTATTTTTATCTAATACCGGACACCGCTCATAAACTTCTGAAAAGCATACCGCAGCTCACACCACATACTTCATGTAATTAACAGATGTTTAAGTCAGAACAGCTAATTAGTGACTAACACCGTGTGAAGGATTGATATTAAAGTATTTGGACTATCGGGTTATAGAGGTTGTGAACAAGGCTTGAGATCATATCCTCTTCAACTATAAAAATATAAATGAAAAATGACCTGCATTCCTCTTTGCAGCTGTAAATCGCCGTGGGCAGTGATGCCATCTAGCTTGACTAGCTGCATCATTAGCCGCTCAATTAGATTTGAAATCTCCTTCTCGGCTACTTTCTTGCTCGTAGAAATAAGTTTATCCAAGACAGATACCTGCACATTAGTATAATCTTGATTATGATATGTTATTTAGTTTCTTGAAAGTTAAACATGTTCATATTGTATATGGCTAAGCATTGACATGTTGAGAATTGGAAAACATAATACCTGCAATGCGAGCTTGTCGACTTCACCTCTGAATAATTGTAAAAATAATAATTAGTATAATTAGATAAACCATGTCTTGCTTAGTTTTAGATTTGCATATTATGAAACATTTTACATTACGGTTGTGGTCATTCATTTGAATATGGACAACTCTCTTTTGGAAAGTACGATCCTATATGAAGGTAGGAGAGGTGAACCTTATATGCATTGTTGAATGCAAGTGTTGATCGCCCAACAACCAAATGGTCTCAAAGTAGAGAAGATTATTGTTACCGAGTCCAGTAAGTTAATGGGATAGGCAGATCCAGATAGGAATTTAGGACTCAATGAACTTTGTACAATACTTTATGATACCTTACATTTTATACTGAAAGTGTAGCACCTGCACCTACACACGCCAATGAAGATCATAAGCTATCTAGAAGCATGAGAATGAGAAGATTTCCGCATTTTTGGTATAAATTATGTTTATTTATATAAGAAAATATATTATACAATATCATAAAAATTGTTAAGTCCCAATTTCACAGTGCCAGTCTCATTAATTTATAGGGTACGTTAACATGAATCTTCACTATTCTAAGATCATTTAATTATTGTGTTGTACGTAGTAGCAATCCTGATTGCAACTACAGTTTATCGAGCGGAATTCCACACTAGATCATGCCTGCTAAAGGATAACAATGATATTTTAATGACAAACTACAATAATTGCATTGTAAAATGCAGTGCTGCATAATACACTAAATCATTACCTGTTATGTATCTGAATAGTATTACTCTCTCGTATTCGGTGGTTCACTTAATCTAAGAATAATATCCAACATTGTTTGTCAAATATTTGTACGCCTGATATCTATGTCGATGATGCTGCTACTATATCCCCTCTACATGGTTATTATCATGTTGTGCCTTTCTCTTCGAAGATTGAGCAGTTCGGGCCTTCTTCTTGGATGTTGTATACCATTTATTAATATGCTATTATAGCCCTACCCAATTCGAATCCATTCATGCTATACATGGCTACTTTGTCATGATACTTATGGACTCAAGCCTTTCCTACAATTTGGAATATGTACACCAAAGAGGTAATATTAAACGGAAAGCAAATTTAATGGTTTATTAGTCTTTGAAAATAAATGAGAATTATTCCAAAAATCCATAAAATCATAAATACATATGATTGATTTGTAAGGACTAATATGTTAGATCCGTGCATTAATATTTTTGTTAATGTGATTCCATAATTGGTGGCTTCCAAACACTTGAATTTTTTAATAGAAATGTTAGTTATGTAATCGATCAAATTTAATTAGTATGCTCATGAAAAATAAGTTTGTTGTTTATGATACATGAAGTAATGTAGGACTCTTCTTGGCAAATTGCAATCAATGGTAAAAGTAGTATAAACTCTTAACATGTCTGGTAGATGATTGGAGTGATGTATGCTCGAAGGGCTACTTATACAGTTAGGAAAAAAAACTATTGAGTACTTGTAAAAAACATAATGTAATGAAAGATCGAATACGAAGAAAATTGGGGAGTGTATGCAGTGCCGTGCACTGTAAAAAAAAGAATCTAAAGCAAATTGGGAACTGTATGCAGTGCTGTATCAGCTAGGGAAACTGAGGACTGAAGCGAATTTAGTTATCTACATAGGGACTAAAAACTGAAATAATACATGGCAAGTGCAACTTATGGCTAGAGAAACTTAGGCTGTATATAATGAATTAAAAAGATAGTGTCTTAAATCTATGTTTCATTATATTAATTGTCAACAATTCAATATATGTGAATGCTCCATATCAATAAGTCACTGAATCAGAGATTTGTGGAGCTAATAGAAATATGCATGTGGCTTCTTTATAGCCTTATGACTGATTTCCACGAGTCTACTATTTTAGTGCTACAATATGTGCATAGTTGATCAATAAAACAGTAACTTGCCGATAGAAAAAACATATATTTTATTATTGGATAACAGGAAACTGATGTTGATTAGCTTCTTTTTATTTATGAAGGAGTGGTCCTCGAAAAGAGGAGAGCACTCGTTAATAGTTATTATTATATTAATTATATATGAAGTTGCAAAACCATTAACACACCTGATGGTCGGCAATGCAAAAAAACAAAAATAAGGAAAACTGTTGATCATCACATGGATGATCTAACTACAAGGAAGAACTAAAGAGCATATTAAATGTTCATTATAGACGTACAATGAAGTAATAAACATCTTTAAGGGCCAGGTATAATAAAAGCAGTTTTAGTGGCCATCTGTGATAGATTGAATGATGATTTGGTAGAATGTGAGCGCGCATGAGCAAGCGAAGGAAGTGCTACTATTGAATATGGTTCTGAATGTGCTGTTGAGCAAGCGAGTATGTCGAGGATATGCTGCTGAAGAGGCTATGATTGATGGCAAGTAGGAAGAGTGCATGAGCGCGATGCTGAATCCTGAAGCATTAGATGAGTGCAGTAGCATGAGCCTGAGTGCAGAGCAGCTAGTGGGTAAAGAGGGTGCTGGTGAATGGGCAGAGTGGGTCTGAGTGCGTAGCAGCTGGTGGGGAGGAATGAATGCAGTATTATGAGGAGGCAAATGCGCTTGCAGGGGTGAGGAAGCAGGAGTTGTGCTATGTTGAACTCCTAATCAGGAGAGGTGAAGTGTGATGATGCTGGAAAGTGTTGAAAAACAGGCGCTAAGCTGCCTGGAAGGAGCAGAGCTGGGTGTCTGAAGGTGTGCACAAGGAAAGTGCAGCGGTTGTGGTTCTGAAACAGTGTAGCAAGCCTGAAAAACAGGGGTTGCTTGCTGGGTTGAAGATAGGGTTGCTGAGTTGCTGGAGCTTGTAGCTTGAAGTGTGAGGTGTGGATTGCTAGCAATGAGAATGTACGAAAGACTGCACGTAGTTGCAATAGTAAGCAGAATTTCATAAGTAAACGGTTCAGTGCTGCCGGGGTGAGATCAAACAGCGAGTTGCCGTGATGGAGGAGAAGCTTTTGAATATGCGAGTATATGATTTTTGTTTGATGATAATAAACATATATATATATATATATATATATATATATATATTCATTTAAATGTATTTGTTAATGTACTATTTTATTTTCATATATTAAATAATTATTTACTGAATAAAATAAATAACACAGAATTTAAAGTCAAACAAATATTTTATTCAAACAAATATTTATTACAATTTTGAGTAGTACAAATTCAAACTCTCACTATATATATACAATTTTCAGTTACAATACAAATTGTCACTATACAATTCACATTTACAAATGCACTTCACTACATCACTCATTCACTCGTATTTATCTTCAACTCCAGTCTAGATTGAATCCAGCATCTGAGCACTCTGCAAAAATACACGCTGACACAGTAAAATCGAAAAAGAAATATTTTTGCAGTATAAAATAAATGTGATTCTAAAAATATTATTTGCCTCAGTTATTTGGGTTGTTCGTCATCATTTAAATTTGAATTCATCATACACGAACAGCTTGTGACATGCACAGTGTATCATTGTACATGCCACAAGGCCGTGCACACCGATATACACTTGATAAAATTACAGGGACATGTGAGCACAAGGTCAAACCCAAATCAAAAGCCGGGTTCAACTCAAGTGAAAATAAAGTCACGATATTAGCAAAAGGTCAAACCCGAGCTATAAGCTGGATTCAACTTAGTGAACAACAACTATCCGGTGCAGACTCGATTGATCAGTGGACAAAACTCAATGCACCCCAGACTTTCAATTGATATGAAACTCAACTGAATATAGTTCGACTGCTCAGGATAGTGACCGGAGAATCAAGCTACAACATGTACACATATATAGGCAGTGCACATGTATATCAGACCAGGAATGAAATTCACAAGCTCCAAATTCAAAACAGCATGGCATAAAGACACAATCCAACAAACAAAGCAACCAAACCCAAGTGGATATACAGTGGAGCAACAATATGAATGCAATGAACTGGTCAGAGCAATTACTACATTAAACAAGACTGCTCAACTGTCAGTACATAAGCACATGCACCAGTGATACCAGTGAAGACTATAAGTACAAATCCAGACTCAGGTCAGCATATAAGCATGTGGAATCAATTAAATCACCACAGCATATCAAGCATACTAGTCCAATACAGAAACCATCAAATGAACAAGACCAAAACAATCACCAGAAAACAGAGACTACAACAGTTCTGATCAAACAACAAAGTTCAATATGATATGCAACAGAGACCAGAGATGTGTGGATACAAGAAAACTGTAATTACAATTTTATCAAAGCCGAAGATACAGGTATCTACACAGTTCGAATATTTTTACAAAGATCAGACAAGCTACATGAAGTACAACAAGCATATAGCATCATCAATGAAGACAAACCACAGTGCAGCATATATACATGTTTGACCAGAGCTTAAAGCAACCTCAACTACTCAGTAACAGTGCCAAAGATACATGAGCCAAAATTAATAACGAATTCAAATCAAGGCCAAATTCAAAGTGAACAAAGAACGAAAACAAACAGTTAAAAATCAAGCCGTGGTGGCCAAGGAATCATCGCATAAGCAAAATCGAAGCCGTGAGTATCAAGTAATAAAGCAACGAAAATATAGGAATTGAAAAGGTCAGAAATCATCACAAACATCAAAACAAAATCAAATGGCCAAGTCGAAAAGTATCAGACGAATATACGAGCGAAAATATAGGGGATCGAACTATATATAAACCCTAAACATCATCGGCCAAAAGATCATTCGAGTCCAAGCAAAAAAGAATAATCATTCAACTCGAATCAGGATCGAGTTCAAGCATATCAACTAGTAAAGCAAAAAGAATAATTCACATACCACTGTAGACGAACTCGATCCAAAATTGGAGCAGCCGTGTGCGAACTGAAGAATCGGTTGATTGTCGGGAGATGGGAACCAAAAGACTGTGTCCGGGCAGGTTCGAATCCCAGCGCCGAACCATCAGTGGGAGTTTCAACGTTACGCATCTGTGTGCGACGACTAAATAAAAGCGGGGTAGACACACGGCATGGGGTTTACTTAAGTGAGTATCAATGAATACCATGATCTTAAGGTTCCCCATGATCTCAAAAAAAAAAAACTACAAAAGCCCTAATTTCAGAGCGAACGAAAGAGAAAAGGAAAAGAAGCCGGGCCGAAGGAATAAAAGGAAAAGGGGCCGATTTAATTTTATCACTTAAAGTTTTTGGGCCGGCCTTTGTTTTATTTGGCTTTAGTTTATAAATTAGGGTGTCATTGTTTTTTAAATTGTTTTTAATTTTTTTTTAAATTTTGTAAAACGATTGTATTTTCTAGTCGTATGACTATGGGACGAACTACGGTGGTGTAGTTCGAGAATTCGCAACTCAGTGGCTGAGTTGTGGCAGGGTTTTGAGCGTAGAGTTAGGATTAGTTGATAGTGGGTGTCGCGAGTTTACATGTGTAAGCGTCTGACTATTTAATTTCTAGTAGAAACCTTGGGGGCAGCACGTAGGCAGGGTTTTGTCGAAGCTGGGTAAATCTGTGTGTTCTATTTCTGCATTTATTATTCTGTTATTACCTGTGCTGCTATTATTCTGTGATCTGTGTTGACAATATTTTATATAAACTTCCGCAATAATTTTTATAATTGATAGTATCACCCTATTCACCCCCCCTCTAGGGTGAAATCGATCTTACAGAAGCGGGCTCAGTTGGTTGTCTGGTTGGCAGGAATAATGTTGATTAGCTTATTAAAAGTATTTACATGAATGAACATTTGTTTTACATGCTTATAAAATTACTAATGCAGTCAGTACTAGTAGACATGCATGTGCCTGTAGAATAGGAAAGTTGAATTGAATTAAGCTTGGGATTTCTTTTATATTTATTTTATTGTAGTTTTCAAGTATAGTTACATATAATTTAAAATTAAGTTTTTTATTTTATTTTCTTTATAGCCTTATTTGCTTCAGAAGAAGAGCATAATTATTATGGTTAATAACTACAACTAAAACCCCTCATTTCTATAACAGTGTCAACCATAATACCCATTTTTCTGCTACATTTTTAAACTGCAGCAAGGTTTGCAAGAATGCACAAAAGAACTAACATCAACGCGTAGCAAACTGCTGACTGTTTTAGATAAAAGAGATCATATGCACAATAGGTATGTGAATCGTTACCACTTTGCAACTCAAAGGCTAAATAAATATTAACTTCTGGCAAACAAAATTCTTTGCTTGTTTAAAATGGAGAATAAATTTTAAAATATTAAAATTGCCAGTGTATGTGTATGTGTATGGTTTAACAGCCTATCATCAACATCCTGTGTAAAACGTTAAAAATCCATATTCATGTAGTGTAAAGTGAAAAAATATGCCTTTGGGTTTAATAGTAATCACTTCTTAAATTGATGTAATCAATTATGCATTTTATAAGTCTAGTTTAAATATTACCTCTGTCATTATAAATTAACTAGTGAATAAGGATGAATATGCCACAAAATTGTTACCTCTGTCATTATAAATGTGCAGGCTGAGACATATGCTAGCTGAGATTTACTACCTCTCATTATAAATTTTAGAAGTCTAGTTTACTTGAATTGTTTATATTTGTATTCAGATTATAAATTTTAAGAATCAACTGTCATACTTGTATGTAGGTAATTGTTGATCATCTTTGAAAAATGGACATGGACTTTTGCTATCAATATAGGTAATTGTATTTAAGAACCTATGCATTGCTTACTTATTGTTCCTTTGAGTTCATAAATCAACTTATGTATCATTATCCAAAGCTTCTTGTGTATATTGACAGTTTCACAGCCCTCTACCATGTCATGTAACTAAATCCTTTCTTCATTTATCTAAACATCCTCATTACATCCCTCTACCATACATTTCCTTGTGGATATCCATGTTTTGGGTGTTTTATAGTAGTACTTTTATATGCGATCTAGTAGTTAAAGGATATAATGTGAACCGATATAGATTATATCTTGTATATTGTGTAAAGTGGTTATGGGTCGAATATAAGCGCAAAGCCCATGTCTCTTTTATTTTTCATTTAACCGCTATGTATCTATATAAATACAGTATGTATGTATACTATATCAATCATCTATTCAATACAAAATCGCATTTTGTCTTTCAAACACAAATTCTTCAAATTCCAATATGGTATCAGAGCAAATTTCAAAGCTTAACAGCATTTAATCGAATTTGCTAATACAAATTAAAACTGATTATCATCAGGTTAATCATCATCATCTGAAAATCAGTAAGCCATCAGAGTTTAATCTCATCATCTAGGTTGTATTAAGAATTCACCAAAATTTCTGTGTCGTGCCAGGAAATACAAGAATTTCAGCTGCAACTTAAATTATGGCAAATTCAAAGACAAGAAGAGATCCAGAAGAAAGGAAAATCAAAGCAGAAATCAAGAATTCAATCAAAAACTCATAAGAAAAGTAAGTGTCGTGCCAAAAACTTATTAGAGTATTCTTATCATCTAAGTTTGGCTACATCAAACCTGCTTCTTGATTATTGAAGAAATTCTTGCATCTTCTCATCCTCAAAACTCTTCAGGTCAGTCAATTCTTTAACAAAATTCATCATCATGTGTGGAAATAACAGTAATACAACAACTTCTGAAAACTCTACCAACACCAAGCAACTCGACACAGCGACAGAAAGTCTCATCAAAACAGTGATCAGCTCACAAAGTCGGTTAATAACTGTTCATCTTGAGGAGGATAACTATTTACTATGGAAACTTCAAATAGAAACTGCACTTCAAGGTTATGGCCCTAAAGGATTCATTCTTGGCACCATCTCTATTTCTCCAAAATTTATAACTAATCAAGAAAACAAGATGATCAGCAATGAGGAATACACAAAATATCATAGACAAGATAGACTTATAAGTTCATGGTTATTATCATCTATCAATACTAACTTGTTATCACAAGTTCTTGGTAGTAAAACGTCAAATGAGATATGGGCCACTGTTGAAAGAATATTCAATACACAATCAGCAAAGGTGATGCACTATAAAAGACTGTTGTAAAATATCAAAAAGGACAATTTACCTATGAAAGATTATCTGTCAAAGATCAAAGTAACATGTGACATGTTAGAAGCAGCAGGCCATAAAGTATCAAACACTGAACAAGTTTTAACCATTTTAAATGGTCTCAGTGAAGAATATGAATCTGTTGTAGCAGTTATCACATCAAAGAAAACCATACCATCTATAGAGTATGTTCATTCAACACTTCTTGCTCATGAAGGAAGAATTGATCACAAAAAGCCACTAAATGCAGACATGTCAATCAACTATGCAGTCAACTATAAAGGCAAAGGTCAAAACAGCAGCAAAACAGATCAAACATATCAAAGAGGTGGTTATTCAAACAGATCAAGAGGCAGAGGTAGATAGAATAACACTAACAGACCAAAATGTCAAATATGTGAGAAACTTGATCATACTGCAGTTAAGTGTTACTTTAGATTCGATGCAAATTATACAGCTGGTCAGAGTCTAAAGAATCAAAGAAGAGCAAATCCAAATATCAATATGACACAAGTTGATTCAAACAATCAGTTAGATGCTTCAAGAAACTGTCAACAAAACTCAATCATAAAGTTAGATGATGTGGCAGATGAAAGTTGGTATCCTGACTCAGGGGCTACCAATCACATCACAAACAACTTAGACAATCTGAATTTGGGACAAAATGAGTATAGAGGTAAACGGTCCATACACATGGGCAATGGAAAGAGTATTAAAATTACACATACTGGACTTGCTTACATAAAAGGTCAAAGACAGTTATATCTCAACAATCTATTAAGAGTACCACAAATAAAGAAAAATCTCATAAGTGTGTCACAATTTGCAAGTGACAACAATGTTATTTTGAATTTTATCCTAATTATTGCTTAGTCTAAGATATACTCACTAAAGATATTCTTTTGCAGGGTAATGTTGACAGAGGACTATACAAGTTTAATCTTGTTAACTCAAGAAATTCAAGAAGGTGTGAAAAATCCTATAATCTGTCTATTATTACAGATGAGAAAAATAGTGTGTTTGATGCTTGGCATAGCAAATTAGGGCATCCTAATGTCAATATTGTAAAGCAGGTTTTAATGAATAATAGAATTTGTTTTGGAAATATTACACTACCATATGTGTGCACATATTGTCAGGTGAGAAAAATCATAAATTATCATTTACTGGCTCACAAACAAAGTATGAAAAACCACTTGAATTGGTTGCTGCTGACCTTTGGGGTCCAGCACCAGTCAATGCAGACTATGGATTTAACTACTACGTACATATCTTTTGTTGATGCACACACTAGATACACATGGATATATTTTCTTAAAACCAAATCAGAAACTTACAAGGCAGTTGTACACTTTATGACACAGGCATAAAGATAGACAAATCACAAATTAAATGTCTTGCAAACAGATGGTGGTGCAGAATTTAAACCACTCAATGAGTTCTTTCAAAGGAAAGGAATCATTCATAGAATTACATGTCCATATACTTAATAGCAAAATGGTCTAGTTGAAAGGAAATACAGACACATTGTAGAGTGTGGTCTTACTCTGTTAGCTCAAGGGTCATCATCTATGAAGTTTTGGCCAGAAGCATTTAGCACTGCAGTTTATTTAATAAATAGGCTACCAACAAATGTCATGAAAAATAAGTGTCCATTAGAGACTTTGTTCAATATAAAACCAGATTATCATCGACTAAGAATATTTTGATGTCTGTGCTTCCCCTATCTAAGACCTTACAATGCACACAAATTAAATTTCAGATCAACTGCCTATACATTTTTAGGCTATGCAAGCAACCAGAAAGGATACAAATGCTTGGACAATAATGGTAAAATATTTATAAGCAGACATGTTGTCTTTAATGAAAGTGTTTTTCCATTTTCTAGCACAGGTGTGATGACAACATAGAAAGTATACAATCCAAAAGTTCCAATACCAGATATACCTTTATATCAAACTGAAGATAACAAGGAATGGATTGAAGAAGGCTCAAATCACTCTGATCCACAACTCACTTTGCTCAATGAACCAGGTCATGAACAAGCGGGATCAACTCAGTCACACTCTTGTAAATAATCAATCACACAGGATAAGTCAAGAAGGAGAATATGAGCATCAAATTAAATATCAAGACAATACAAGTGAACAAGCACATATATCACAACCAGCTCAAACTGGACATCCTATGATTACTAGGTCAAAGAGTGAGATATTTAAACCAAGGATATACACTGTAGTAATTACATCAGAAGAACTAAATGACTTTGATTAAACAGTGAGCAACAAAAATTTGAAAAAGGCCATGGATGAAGAATATGATGCACTTATAAGAAACAAAACATGGAATTTAGTTCATCCACCTGAAAACAAAAATGTAGTGGATGCAAATGGACTTTCAGATTAAAGAAAAACTAGGCAATTGGATGTAAACAATGCTTTCCTAAATGGAAATTTAAAGGAAGAAGTCTACATGGAGCATGCACAAGGATACAGACAGGATAAAAAATTAGTCTGTAAATTAAATAAAGCCATTTATGGTCTTAAACAGGCTCCTAGAGTCTGGTTTGACAAACTGAAATCCACACCGACAAATCTAGGATTTCAGCCTACCAAATCAAATAATTCCTTTTTTACAAGAATCAATAATGCTTCAATTATATACATACTGATATATGTTGATGATTTAATTATTAAAGGTAGTGATGAGTAGAGATCAACAATATTATTCAACTTTAGATAAACAATTTTCAATAAAAAAAACTTGGAGCATTAAGCTATATTCTGGGAATTTAAGTTACAAGTGTGTCAGAATCAGAAATGTTTCTATGTCAAAGAAAGTATATCATGGAAATCTTAACCAAAGAAAAAATGGAAAGAGAAAATCCTTTACCAACACCAATGGTGACAAATCATAAACTTTCTAAATACAAGGGAGAACCCATATTTAACATTAAACAGTACAGAAGTATTGTTGGCGCATTACAATATGCAACCACTACAAGGCCAGAAATATCATACAGTGTTAACAAAGTGTGTCAATTTATGTAGGACCCAAAAGATGAACATTGGAAAGTCGTGAAGAGGATACTCAGATATCTAAAAGGGACAATCAATCATGGTCTAAAGTTTAAAGTATGCAAACATCTAAATATAATTGGATACGCAGATGCAGATTGGGCTGCAGATCCTAATGACAGAAGATCTACTACAGGAAA
Source organism: Allium fistulosum (assembly GCA_030737815.1). Lineage (NCBI taxonomy): Eukaryota > Viridiplantae > Streptophyta > Magnoliopsida > Asparagales > Amaryllidaceae > Allium > Allium fistulosum. The sequence goes on along the minus strand of CM060902.1, from coordinate 1,034,092,730 downwards.
CTGTATATATATTGGAGTTTCATGGTGTTCTAAAAAGCAACAAGCAGTATTTAGACCACGCACCAAAGCAGAGTATAGAAGCATAACATGTGCAACAGTAGAGAATATATGGATACAATCTTTACTAAGTGAACTGAAAGTGAATACATACACAAAACCAGTGCCATGGAATGAAAATTTAAGTGCAATTTCATTGTCTGCCAATCCAGTATTACATTCCAGGACAAGACACATGGAAATAGACTTATATTTTGTTCGCGAGCAGGTAATGAAAGAAAAACTGCAAGTAAATCACGTACCTTCAACCTACCAAATCGCAGATATTTTCACAAAATCATTATCGGCAAGAAACTTTACCAGACTAAAGACCGAGTTCAAGGTAGGTGAAAGGCAAGAAGCTTCAGACCAAATCGAGCATAGATCTGCCACAACAGTGACAGATCTACACTGATGAGGTACATCTGCAAGTCCAGATTTAGCTCAGGTTTGACTCAACATCAATAGACCAGTGGTGACAAATCTGCATGAGTAGAAACATGCCTGCAATCAGATCTACACAACGGCAACAGATCAAGTGCAGATCTGACTAAACAGCAACAGATCTACACTCGAAGAGGCATCTCCATAAAGACGAGCACAAATTCAACTCAATAGCATCAGATCCACCCACATATGACAAGATCTGAGACTTTCTTCATCAGAATAAGTTGTTTTCCCAAAATCACTAACTTCGAGATTATGAATCTGCTCAGATCTCAGCAATCTCTCTATTTTGTAAGCAATAGAAGCATACGAATGACATGGGACTAATTTTCCCTCTCAATCAGTCTATTTTTTGAAGAAAAAGGAGCAATCGCAAGAGACAGAGACGAAGCAGCCATTAGGGTAAAACCCTAGATGGTTTTGAGGGGGAGAGTTAAAGGATATACTGTGAACCGATATAGTTTATATCGTGTATATTATGTAAAGCGGTTATGGGTCGAATATAAACCCAAAGCCCATGTTTATTTTATTTTTCATTTAACCACTATGTATCTATATAAATAAAGTATGGATGTATACTGTATCAATCATCTATTCAATACAAAATCATATTTTGTCTTTCAAACACAAATTCTTCAAATTCCAATACTAGTTACTGTGATCAACCGTGCTTAGTCAAGTACTATACTGGAAAATATGAGTAATATAAACATAATCAACTTGAGTTATTTTAGATGTGAGTGTACAGAACCATGCAAAGAAATATACTGGAACATGGTGTTAGAATTTGGTATTGAATCAAGATTATCAGTGAAAAATAAGCTGATAGAACTTCATATAGTGTGGTAGGTTAGCTGTCATAAGACAATGAAAACAAAGTCACATCCCCCTAAACATTTTGCGGACCATGTTAAAGGACAATGATTAGACACTCATTTGAATTCATCTTTTGCCAAGAATAACCTGAAAAACAAACATCAGATGCCCTCGGTACACATACTTAATCTAACTTTATCATTTTTTCCAAGAATAACTTGAAAAACAAATATCAGATGTCCTCGGTACATATACTTAACCTAACTTTATCATGTTTGTTGCACGTACGCAAAGGTAGAGTTTCTTAATTGATTATTATGCAAAACTCTATCTAATCTTAGTTTGTGATATAAATGAACTAGATCACACTAAACTTTGTTACCATGAATTGAAGGTAAAACTTATCTAACCATGTAAACGTAAGCACTCTGTGCTTTGTTTACCTTTTTTAAAATTATAATCACCAAAAATTTGATAGGTATGTTTTACACCTTGCATATCAGTACATATACATACATACATACATACATGTACATATACATATACATATATATATATATATAATTCAAATACACTGGTAACAAAAAATTTCCTATTTTAATTTCCTTGTGGATATCCACATTATAGCATACATTTGTAATATCATAACTCGCTTCTTTAATTAAGTGTTGTATGCTAATAGAGTTTACTAAGTTTTTTATCTTCAGTTTCAATATACATTTAACTATTTTTTAGTTATTGCCCGTTGGCTCCATATGGGAGTGATAATATCATGTAGGTAGTTAAGCATATAGATTAATTAGGCCCGATGGGACTGGACTAGGAGCCAACTTAAATTTCTATGGTTAATGCAGTATTTGATTCGTCGGAGAAAAAGTAATTCCAAATTGCTTGCTAGTTTAATATGGCGAATTGTTGTTCTAGAAAAATTGTATAATTTTGCAGCAATAAAGAAGTTACATAATTCGAGGTGGGGCCTTGGCGCAACGGTTAGGTCATCCGCATGGTAATCTGGGAACCCAGATTCTAGTTCTGAAACAATCTCTTCGCAATGAGAGAGAAATGTTGCATACATTATCGACCTCTTCAAAGCCCGCTATCATGCGAAAGCCTCGTGCACTAGGTTCCACCTTTTGAACAAGTTACATAAGTCAATAATTATAGCAATATAAGCAGTACATGGTGTATTTTAATATTAACATGAGGATATAAAATAATAAGTTGCTTCAGTTCAGATCCAATCTGATAAAATTTGATAACATTTATTTACCAATAAGTTACTTATCTATGAATATACCATTTGAAGCTACTATTTTCTTGAGTATGTATTGTGTTCCCTAAAGTCTCACTTAGTTTATTTTTTAATTTTTTATATATGATTGAATTACTTGTGCAGATTAATGATATGATTCGCTACCATAGTTTCATAAGGAAAATGGAAAGTATCTGAAATGTATGTTTTTTTCTTGAATGTAGTGTCCTATTTGTAGTTGATTAGTATGACAAACTTTAGAATAAGGATAAGAAGTTCTGATAAATTTTTTCCACGATCGTTTATTCAACTGTTATACGTGTGCCTGTGTACATACATGCATTTATGTATGTGTGCATGCGGTCTTGGAGAAGGATCTCTGGCTGTTTGTGTGAAGGCAGAAACAAATGAAAATGGCCCCAATTATTCAGCATGCACTTTGCACTGTCAATACACAAAACATACACAAAGTCCACTTTCCACTAGTTTACAATAAATCCGATTAGCTTATAATTCAAATTATTCCCTTATTCAGCCTGCAATTTGCATATTCTGTGGACAAAATGTGACTAGGTTTTCAAATGCTTCATCTTGCATTTTTCCCTTTTCATCTCTACTTGTACTCGTGTAAATTGCAGGTTTTGAAATATACAATGTGCATGAGCCGATGGGCGTAAGACTAAAGGAGCATGGTTTTTCATGTCTAGTTTTTATTTTGAAGCAATGTCTATACTTATTTACTTAACTATGTAAGAATATCAACTATGTAAGACCATACTTATTTTTTCTTTTGCAACCAAATATGCTTTTGCTATTAGATATGTAGTTTTTTTTATTTTGAAGATTTATTGTTGAAATGCCTGTACTTTGTACAATTCAGATAAGAGAGAAGATAACAGTTGTAGTGAACTATAGAAAGAACAACATAACAAAAATTAAGTGCTATATATTAAACATATTAACAGTGGAAAAATTCTACTACGGAAAAAGGGGGAGAAGCGCCTTAATCAATAGTAAACGCTATAGGGAAGAATATAATAATGCGGAAAAAGAGCTATGAAAAATAATAAACTGCAATGGAAAACATTTTTATAGCATTGAACACACGCTATGAAAAATTTGTTAATGCTATAAATAAAATTGCACGTTTACTAATTGGCATGGGTAAAATGCTATGAAAGGTTTTCATAGTGGTGTATATGTGCTATAAAATGTTTGATACAATAGAGCTTTGTTTAGTGCTATAAGATGTGTTAGGGCTATTATAACATGTTGTTAGTGTCGTCACTAATGCTATGTAAAGATATTTTAGTATTTTTCATGTGCTATTAAAAGACAAATCTGGTGTAGTGTATATTTTAGAAGATAAAATAGAATTTATTTCCCTTTAAATATAGATTTTATTTTTCACAATGGGAAACAAACTATCTCACAAACCCATATCTTCTTCAATATACTCTCCCACCTATGTTCCCATAGGTACACATCCCCTCCATGAGCCTATATAAACACACATTACATCAAAAGAAAAAATCATCGGATTACAAAAAAATTTCATCTCCAACATACACAAAAATAATCCGATCGAGATCCAAATTGAAAACCACCATATACCAGCTTTTCATCTCCGACTTGCACAAAATCGATCATCTCTATCATCAACATCAAACTCAACATACAACCCAAAAAAGTTCCAGCAAACCACTGACTTCGGCAAAGCAAACAAGACCAACACTTACTCATCACCGACTATGTCAACACCATAGGCTTCATCACCAATTCATCCAAATATCCGATCGATCAACCACAGTATCTCCTCAATGTCACAACCAACACAAGATTGATACAAGCAACAAGATACAACCAAAGCCAAAATCAATATCACCTGTAGTTATTCATCCAATTATCGAGTTCATCTATGCAAGCAAGCCCTAACCGCAACTACAACCAGCACCCAAAGTCTTCAGAAGTGAGTTAGAGATCTAAAATGAAGCATAAGGGTCATCAGCACAACAATTCAGATCGATGCAGGCATCACCGCGAACTAGACTTTCAGTCGAGCATCCTCCAACAAACTTCGACATCATGACATTCCAGGCGGCGCTCCAGTTGCATAATCATTAAATGAAAACCACAGCAAAAATCAGATCTAGGTGCGGCGGCTACAAGCTTCGATACGGTGGAGAGGTGATTTGCATGCTAGGGAAAACTTTGGCACTGAACTGTTTGCAACGAAGTTGATTTTTGGGCATCAAATTTCTTGGCTAAATTGATTTTGTGAAGTTGAGTGATTTTATTCAAAGGAAATAATAAAAAGGGAAGAGGATGTAAGCTGATTTGAAGAGAAATAGGAACTGGTGAAGAAGAGCATATGGAAGAACTTATCAAAGGAAAGTTTTACAAAAGCCCTCACTTTTTTGAGAAATTGCTTTTAGTGATAATCATTTATTTTAGGTATATTTTTATTTTGTTTGTGTATTTTCCTTTTTTTCAACTTTAGAATTTTCTATTTGAGCTATGTGTTTGTAGTTCAGGGATTCTAATCTTATAGCATTGAGTTCGGGAAGGGTTAGTAGACACAGGATTAGTATATTCAGGTTAGCAGAAAGTGCGAGTTTATAGGTATTGTAAGTGTGGAATATGTAATTCTAGTAGTAACTTTGGGGATAGCAGTTGGCACTAACGTGTAAGTGATCGAAGCTTGGTATATATGTGTGTTACGTACTTATCTATATTTATCGGTTTAAAATTGTTTTGGTTAAAAAATTGTTTATTTTTAATTATTGATAAACGATTTGGACAAACGATTTGGTCATTTAAATTCTAAATATTTATCCAAAGTAGTCAGATATGAACTTGTTAGAGGACTTCCAAAAAATAAGTTTTAGTGTCAATAACATATGTGATGCTTGTCAACTCGGAAAACTTCATAAAAGTTCATTTAAATCAAAAGACATAATTTCAACTACACCCCTTAAACTTCTTCAGATAGACCTTTTTGGACCATCACAAGTACAATTAATAACTCATAATAGGTATGATATAGTATATGACTTCTAAAGATATATTTGGAAAATATTTCTTAAACATAAGAGTGATGCATTTGAAATTTTAAAATTTTCACTAAGAAAATTCAAAATCAAAAGGCAGTTAAAATTAAAACATTATGAAGCGATCATGGAGGAGAATTCGAAAATGAAAATTTTGAAAACTTTTATAATAAGCAAGGAATTACACATAACTTTCTTTATCCTAGAAATCTTTGACAAAATGGAGCGGTAGAACATAAAAATAAGAACTATACAAGAATGTGCTAGGACTATGCTAAATGATAGTGATTACCTAAATTAATTTGGGCTGAAGCAGTTGTTGCAGCATGTTATATTTTAAATAAAATTTTAATAAGACCATTAGCCTAGAAAACACCTTATGAATTATTTTTTGATAAAAAGCCAAAAGTATCTTATTTTAAAGTTTTGGTAGTAAATGTTTTACACTAAATATAAATGATAATTTAGAAAAATTTGATGCTAAATTAGATAAAGGAATATTTACTGGTTATTCAAATAGAAGTAAGGCCTGTAGAGTTTTTAATACTAAAACTAACACTATTAAAGAAACCTTACATGTTTCATTTGATGAAAATTTTGAAGTTATCAATATTAGTAATGATGAGGAATAAAATCTTAATCCTAGTGAGAATAATGAAATTACAAATAATAAAACTAGTAACAATGAAAACGACAATAACGACAATTCAAATCCAAATAAAAGAACGAATTTTTTTAAAGACCATCATAGGAAAAATATTCTAGGAAGTATAAAATCGGTTGTATAAAATAGAAATCAATAAAATAAGATGAGTAATGTAGCGTTTATTTCAACTAACGAACACAAAAATCAAAAACAAGATTCATTTAACTTAATATCATATAGTGATGCTGATTGTGCTAATGCAAATCTGATCGAAAAAGTAAGATTGGAACTTGTCACTTTTTGGGATACTTACTTGTATCTTGGTTTAGTAAAAATCAAAATTATGTATCTCTATCCACAATAGAGGAAGAATATATATTAGCAGCATTAGCATGTTTACAGGTCATCCATATATATGCAACAAACTCTAAGGGATTTTCGTTTAAATTTAAAACAGTTACCAATATATTGTGATATGATTAGTGCAACAAATCTATCTAAAAAATCCAACACATCATGCTAGGACAAAACATATTGATATAAGACATCATTTACTAAGAGATAACGTAAACAAAGAAATTATTACACTAAAATTTATAAATACAGAAAATCAAATAGTCGATATTTTAACTAAACCATTAGCACAAACTACTTTCATCAAATTAAGAAGAGAACTTGGAATATGTTCATTTACAGAAATCTAAAAATAATAACTCTTATTAACAAATTAGAAAGGAAATATTCTGTATATTTTGACATACCTGGTAGTTTTTAGAAAACTGTTTTTCCCTCCTTTAAAAATTCAGAATCTAATTATTTAACCACCATATTTCGACTCTAAACCCATTTTCCCATCTTCTTCCTTCTCAAAAATCAAAATTAATTAATCAAAAATGGATCCACCCAACTCCAAACGTTTAAGAGAAGAATTAAGCCCATTTCATGACTTTACGTTCTCTAAACTAAGAGATATTGAAAAGGAATTGAAGCATGTTCTCGCCATGCTTACTGAAATTGAACTTATGCAATTACGGTTCAAAAACGAAGAAGAGAAGTAATGGAGAATGTTAATGAATTTGGAGTAACATCTATTAGATAACCAAGCAAATCCAATAATCCTCGAAGAGGGAGATACTCAGATCAATCTTACGATTCATAACCATATGAAGCAAGATGATGAAGAGCAAGATGAAGAAGAAGATGATGACGACGATAACGAGGTTGAAGACGAAGATGGAGCGTATTGTGTAGGAGAGGTTAATTACGATATTCATGGTAATTTACTAGAACAAAAGAGAAATTTTTTTCTTCATAGTCCAAATTGCTCCATTCATAAATCACTAATAATTAAACCAAATCATTAATTGTATTTTGAGCATGTATACATTAGTTTGGTTTGTTTGTTTAGTTTGAACTTATAGGTTTGTTTGAGTTTGATTGCATAGTTTGGTTTTTATAATTAAACTTATGTAAGTGGTTTGTTTAAACTTGTATATTTGCCTTGGTTTGATAAAATAGTTTGATTTGCTCTGAATAAATTGTTTGATATAAATGATATGTCTTGAATGTACGGTTGAAAAAAGATGTAATTATAATTGTGTGTGTATGTGTGTATAGTTATTTATTAGAAATATTACTTCGCAATTAATATTGATTTTGATTCCATTTATAACATTATCACATTTCATAATATTTAATATGTCACATTTTATGGAGAGTTTATTTTTCTTTACTTATTTTTATTAATGAAAAAAGGGAAGAAAAATATAAAATATAATATATGCATACGCTAAGGGGGAGTTAACCAATTTAAGGGGAGTTGCATTATATTTTATAATAAATATATTTACATGATTGTCATTATCAAAAGGGGGAGATTGTTAATACTACAGATATTGACAACAACTATATAAATATAGGTACTGATGTTTTCCTAAGTTGAATAGAATATTTTGCAGGAAATTATACAGGTTTAATAAGTACATGATAATTGAGTTTGAAGACTGATCTGTAAAAATATTAAAGATCAAGATTCAGAGATGATCAAGATATTTGAAGACTTGTGAGTTTAGAGACAAAGACACGAAGATTTCAAGACTATGATTTATAGTTAATAGATATTAGATTAATTTATTAAAGTCCTTGGATAGCATCTTTTTTCTCTTTGAATATACTCTTATCAAGATATTTATTTTATTTTCAAAATATATTTTTACAAATATTTTATAAAAAGATATATATGTTAAAAGTATTTTAAAAATATGTTTAAATGATTTTACAAATATCTAGAATTTTAAAACACCTTAAAATAATTTTTTCAAAATAAATAAGGGTATGTCGACATACCCTACTCCCGTATGTTGACTATGTACCGTCGAAGAGATGTCTTTTGAATTTTGAATAGTTGTGATTTTTGGTTACTTCTCCTTGTGAATAGACACGTCCCTTCAAAAATCATATAAAGGGAACTAGAAAATGAATTTTTACAACTACTCTCTACATATTCTTCTTACTCCAAATTCTCATTATATATTTCACAAAATCCACTTTCTATATTCTTCAAATTCACACAAATTCATTCTCTAGAATCTACTCACTCATTTGCAGGTATTCTCTCATCAATTCAAAGATCAAAGTGCTATTAAAGGGATGTAGGATATTCTGTATCCAAAGTACAACTATTTGTATTTGGAATCAACCACTCTCCACTACTAATTTGTGTGGGCGTGCTTGTTGCCCGTTCAAATTAAGTGGGTGTGCTTGTTGCCCGATCAAATTAAGTGGGTGTGCTTGTTGCTCGATCAAATTAAGTGGGTGTGCTTGTTGCCCGATCAAATCAAATAGGTGTGCTTGTTTCCTGGTTAAATCAAGCGAGTCTATCCTAAGCTTGGAAAGTCAGGAGGATGCATCTTGTTACCTTGAAATCAAGATTGTATTCTGGTTTGCTTGCTACCTGATTAAAGTATGCATTTGAAAGAAAATATATACATATACTATATAGAATCGAATGTAGGATTGGTCAACCGACCCAGTATATGTTGGTTTTGAGCCAGCTCGTAGTGGAAATTATAGGTGAATTTCAAAAAAAATCCCCTTATTGGATCCATATCGATCCTATGAAGTCTAATTTATTTACAACATTTCTAAATTTTATCTAAATAAAATATTTATTTTATTTAAATTTATAAATATATAAACACCAAATTTTTTCATAATATAGCTAATGGTAGAAAATGTAGTAATACTATTAATTCTATTTTTGTTAATAATAAAGAGTTAGTTGATCAAAGAGATCTTAACAAGGCTTTTATGGACTATTATAAGGATATTTTTGGTTCTAAAATCAAACATAGAATCAACATTAGATGGATAGATCTGTATCCATCTGATTCTATTGTTGATTTATCAGAGTTAGATAATCCTTTTACCGAGGAGGAAATTAGTAAAGCTATTAATGACATGCCTAGTGATAAATCCCCGGGACCTGATGGGTTTCCAATTTTATTTTATAAAACTTTTTGGGACGTTTTAAAATTTGACTTAGTTAATATGTTTAATGATTTTTACATTGGTAATTTGCAATTAGGGAGATTTAATTTCGCAAATGTTATTTTGTTACATAAAAAAATAGGAGCAAATAACTTAAAAGATTTTAGACCTATTTCTTTGATTAACTGTTCTGTTAAAATCATTTCTAAAGTTCTAGCTAATAGACTTAGTACAAGAATGAATGATCTAATTGATTGTTCACAATCGGCTTTCATTAAAGGGAGAAATATCACTGATGGAGTGGCTGTTGTTCAAAATATATTAATTATTATTGTAAGAATAACATAACCTGTGCGATTTTAAAACTTGACTTTGCTAAAGCTTTTGATTCGGTTGATTGGGATTTTCTTGTAGATATTTTTCATGCTAGAGGATTTGGTTATAGATGGATCAGTTGGATTATGACTTTGCTTAGAACTGGAAACTCTAGTATTATGGTTAACGGTATATTAGGTAATAGAATTCAATCTAAGAGAGGTTTAAGGCAAGGGGTCCCTTATCACCTTTATTATTTAACTTAGCTGCTGATGTTTTTGCTAAAATTATTAAAAGAGCGGTGGATAATGGATCTTTAGGATGTGTAGGAAATGACATATCGCGTAATGGTATATCGGTTCTTCAATTTGCTGATGATACCATTCTTTTTTCTTCCCACCTTCATAGTCACATTATAACCCTTAAGTTTATCCTTTATAGATTTGAACTTTTATCTGGCTTAAAAATAAATTTTGACAAAAGTTCTGTGTTAGTTTTAAATGATTTTGAAAAAGTTGAAAACTTAGTTGCTAATACTCTAAATTGCAAAACAATTTGCTTTCCTTTTGATTACCTTGGTTTTGTGATTAGACCCACCAAACTCAAACATGATGATTGGATTATTATTATTGATAAAATTAAAAATAAGGTTTCTAACTGGAATGGGAGATTTTTATCTAGAGCAGGTAGACTAGTTTTAATAAATTCAATTTTATTAGCCCTTCCGATTTATTGGATGTCCATGTATCTGTTTCCGAATTGGGTTATTGATAAAATCGATAAAATTAGAAGAGATTTTTTATGGAGTGGTGAAAATCTAAATAATAATATAAAATGTCAAGTAAATTGGGAAACTGTTTATAAGGCCAAAAAGGAAGGGGGTTTAGGAGTTATTAATTTGCGTAATATGAATTTGTCTCTATTAGGTAAATGGCTTTGGAAATTTAAAGATATAAATGATAAAGCTATTTGGAAAGAGATCATTTCCAAATATTACTATAATGGCAATAGCAATTTATATCAAATTGCTTATCCTTACACCCAAAATTTATCTAAATTTTGGAAAAACGTTTTAAAATGTCATGAAAATTTTAAATTAGGAATTAATACGTTAGTACATTCAGGTAATTGTACTTCTTTTTGGCACGACCGTTGGATTTCGATCTTGCCTCTAAAGTTAGATTTTAAGGAGCTGTATGAAATTTGTAACTTTAAGTATGCTTTAATCAATGAAGTTTATTCTCCTGAAAATGATCCTCCTTGGAATTTCAGTTTTAACAGAATTTTAGTTGATTCAACCCTTAGGCAACTTTCTTTGCTTTATGCCAGATTAAATCTTTATAATATTGATAATGATAATGATTTTATTAGTTAGGAATGGGATAAGTGTAAGAAATATACTTCTAATTCTTTCTATAGATTTATTAATTTTTCGGGTACTATAAACAACTCTTTTAAATATTTGTGGAAATCTAATGCTCCTCCTAAGTCCAAAATTCACATGTGGTTAATACTTCATGGAAAACTTAATACAATAGAATTTTTAAAGAGAAAAAACATTCAAAATGATAATAAATGTTATTTTTGTAATCTGCATCTTGAGGACATTAATCATATATATTATGATTGTTTGGATTCTAATTACATCCTAATTAATACTCTTAAAATTTTTAACTTTAATATAATATCTAAAATTTCGGATTGTGAATCCTACTAGAATAATTATAGATTCAAATTCAAAAAGAATATTAGATTTTTACTAGACACTTTATTCATTATTATTAGTTGGTTTATTTGGTTTGAAAGAAATCAAAGAATTTTTAAAAATAATAATAGTCATTTTAACAAATAAATTTTTTCAATTTCTTCATTTTGTTTTAATTGGATTTCTAACCCCAAATATAAATTAGCTAAAATTATCCTTTTCAAATGGTATCTTAACAAAGTTAATCATAATATTAGCTTTTTTAAACACAACAATAATTTTTAACTTTAATAATAGTATTATTAATATTTCATCAAATTTATATGATGATTTCACTTTTAATCATAACTTACTTATGATTAAAGGTACATAAGATAGATCTGTCGTAATTTTTGATCTAGTCTTTTTTAGGTTTTAATTTCCTTCTTTATAAATACATATATATGTATATTTATTGTAGAAATACACACACACACACACATATATATATATATATATATATATATATGTATCATTCTAATTTTTTCCTTGGTCATGTTTCAGATACAGGTTTGGGGGATAGGATAGCAGGTTCATTTTGCAGGTACTCTGGTCTTCAAATTACTGGATATCAGATTGAAGAGAGGTCAATAGAGCAGAGTTTCTTCATTCATGACTTCTAGCAGTTATCTCCTCAGATATAGGATGCTGTTATCTTCATTATGGAATACTTTTTTCAAGAGGTTCTATTCTTCAGTTTGGCACTCTTTTCTCTTGTACAGAGCCTTCAGAGCGGTCTCTCTTTTCAGCAGATCCACTTCAGAGCAGATGCTTATTCACCCCTTCAGATTCAGATTTTTGGAGCTTCCTTATTAGTTTGTGACGACATCCAGTAGTTTTGTTTTAGTTTTGTTTTTCTTTAGTTTTTTAGGTACTTCTAACACCTCAATATCAGGTGGTGGCCATGCCGGAGCTCAATGGATGGTGGCCTTGCCGGAACTCATCTTAGGAGCACTTGAGATTTGATATTTGTATTTTGTTTTTGTTACCTGCCAGGCATGTTGGCAGCACCTTATGTACGTGATATATACATTCACATGTGTGCTCTCCTCTAGTCGTAGAGGATCACACATTTTTCTCAAAAATAAATATATATTGTTTTATTTAATTTATATTTTAATACATATAAATATACACATATGTATCATATACATATATGTATATGTGTGCACGTGTAATATGTGAGCCCGTGCAAGGTATAACATGTCTGTGTATAGCTGTTGGGATTTACATCACAATGAACATGTTAGCTCATCCGATATGTATTGTATGTTGTCCAAACATATGTATGTATTTAAACTTGTTACTTAAATAAATTAATTTTATTTAAATAATTTTATATAGATGAAAATATTTAAAATATATATATTTATATTTATCTAAATGAATATATAAAGTTTTTATATATATAATATTGTTAATATATATATATATATATATATACATGCATATTATTAAATATGTATAAAAAATAATATATATACATAATTTTTTTAGAATTATAAACCAAATACATATATATAACGGCACAATAATATTTTTTATTTTATAATATATGTATATATACACAAAAATATTTATAATATCTAAATATATATATATATATATTAACAAAATAATTTTTTTATAATTCTAGATCGTATGCACAGCACTATAATACTGAAATATATATAAATTGATTTTTCACTCGAAAATAAATAAGATATTAATAAAAAAATATCTACGATACATTTTATTCAAACTTTTAATTTCCAAAAGATCTTACATGATATTTTGAAGTTTGAAAAAAAATTGTAATTTTTTTTGATCAAAATCTATTTTTATTAATTAATTGTTTTTGGCCATTAATTATACTAATTTTTAAAAATAGCAAAAATGATTTTTTTTAATTTTAATTTTCTGGCTAAGAGCTTTTCTTATGATAAAAAAATATTTAAAAGTAATTTTAGAAACATATTTTTTATTTTAAATAATTTATTTAGATAGTATATTGATTTATATAATATTAAAAATAATATATAATTATAAAAAATTATTTTTATCTCCCTAAAATTATTATTACTATAAATATACATGTATAAAATTATAGGATCAATTTTTACCATAGAATGATATTATAATTAAATATGAACTATATATATATAATTAAAATATATGTTTATATATGTAATAATAAAATAATAATATTATTAAATTTAAAAATTTAGCTATACATATCTGACATATTTATAAAAAAAATGTTTTTTAAAGATGAATACACACATATAGCCAATCTAGATTGTCACGACAACAATAAATATAAGAATCTCACCTAACTAACAATATTATATATATATATAATGAAATATTAATCAGAAATTATATGCTATAATATAATGAATAATATACCTAAGTACAAATGCCATGTAGCACACCTTGTGATGATGAACTCTCTCCTCGTATTAGCTTTTGGATTCGGCAGACTGCTAATCCTTGAACCGTTGAACTTTGACTATCAAATAGTAATTGATCTTGAATTAATTTGAGCTTGATATGATGGGGCTCCTAGTGATTGAAATTGGCCAGCAATAGAAGGTAGGAATGGCAGCCAAAAGTTCTTTTCAATTAGGATTAGAAGCATTTAAATAGTGGATGTAAGAGAGAGAATAGTGGATCTCATCTTATACCAGTTCTCTCTCAATTTGAGCCGTCCCAAACCCCATAACCATAACCTATTTCAGCCAGAAATAGTCACCCACCATCATGGGTCAAAATCCCATTTAAGCCCGTATAAAAAATTACTTAATTAAATCTAATTTAATTAGATTTAATTGCTTATCGATATCGTATATGGAATGATATATTTATAACTATTATAAATATATTTAATAAAATTTATTGCTCAAATCATAATTAAAATTTTACAATTAATATTTCATAAATATATTAATTAATTTATAACAATTATAAACTACTTAAATCTTTTGGTCAAAAATTCATCATTTCGGTTATGTAACTCGTTAGGTGTAACTTTGGTCAGCAATTAACATTGAACTATTCAAATTTTAACGTTCACACGTCACTTAGCAGGTGGTGTGACATTTTGGCCAAATTTATCACTTACTTCATTTTGGTAAAAATCCAATTTCACTTTATTAAGCGTCACCCGATTGTGACTCTTATTTATACCAATTCTCTTCATCAAAACTATATCACTTTGGATTTATGAAATTTGGTAATGGTCAAAATTCCCATATCATCCATATTTAACTTTATAGTCTAAACACAATGTTCTTGGTAATGCTCTGGCCAGATACTTTGACTTTGAGTTGACCGTGATACTAACCCCATATAACTAATGAGACGAATCTTGTAATAACCCCCACCACTCGGCATACCGATCCTAAGTTTTAAGGTGACTTTCAAACTCATCATGCTAAGAAATACGAGCCGTTGGGATTTTAAAACATTATAGAGCATATTTATAAGGTTGGAGTTCTAATACATTCTACACTTCAGATCTTACACCGGAAGGAATTAAAATGTAAGTGCATAAGATAGACATTTTAGAAAAACAGTCCCTAAAATACTTTTTTTTATACATATACACTGTTTTTAAAGTACAATATAAGCTTTACAAACATTTAATACAATAAGTGACTACAAGAGGAACAGTGAATAATATGAGAACCCCAATGTGAAGCTCCATTCTCCACATACTATGTAACGACCCGCTATTTTGGACCATTCGCATCCGCACATGTCGAACTTGAATGATTCAAAATACCGAATTGTTAAATATATTTGGCAAAACTGAGCATATACAGTAAATAAATAAGCACAGATCATAGACACAGAGTAATAATTGCAGCGGAAACAAAACATAGTAGTTCATGAAGCTACTATATACATATCAGAGTTAAATAAGGTACAATAGATGTCTCGGATACAATAATCAAATATAATATCAGAATACATCACTAGAATCAACTGGATATCTGAAACTGGATAGATAACTGGATCTCCAAGCGAAGCTCCAACTCCAAAGGTAAGTCTCGAATACTGGTACACTCAGTCTGACCCGAGCGTAAAGCAAAACAAAAAACACTCGAGTCAGGATTAACATTCTTATATCAGTAAATCCAACTCAAGTGAAATAGCAACTGAAATACAAGTAACTCAAAGGATGTTTGGAATAACCATCCTTTAAGGATCCGTTAAACTATCTACTATGTAGTAGTGTACGATAAGTAGATAATGCCTATCAGTAATATAAAATATCAAAGTAGTGTTAAGGCGTTACCATTATCCCCCTTAACACATTTTATATAAGCGTTATAGTCTATACAGCACTGTAAACTCCACCGTAAACTAGTGGGATATCAGGGAGTACTCCATAGGTATAACACAAAACAAATCGTAGTGGTCGCGTATATAGGGATACAAGTATGACAAGGCACATGAGGCAATACCCAAGGTAGTGAAACTACCGTTTGCCTGATCCGGACTGGTGAGAACGCATCGCCGCAGCGATCGCAACACCGCAAAACAACACTCCCAAATCAAGGGTGCACCAATCGATAACAAGTAATGTGTAGTTTCGAAGAAGTGTGTTCGCTCGAGGCAGCTAACCCCATTTGGCCCGGCACGGCTCCTGTTTTAGTCATTTCCAATTTGACACAAGTGTCAAGGCTATCCATTATCGTTCTCTTTCTTCAGTCATCACGTACATCATTCCAACCACTTCATTCCGGATCACACTCCACGTACAGTTATTAAAGTGGTTTTCGGTTTATACAGTGAGTATGTCCCTAACCGATTCCGGTCACTTTAATAACTTTCGTAATTTTTACACCGATTGGTCGTTTAATATATTTCAAAACCAAATCAAATTCAATTTCAAATAGAATTTGTAAACCAACATTTCATTTGTCTATCTAAATCAATTTCCACAATTTACGTTTCAAAACTTCCAAATTCATAATTTCAAAATCTTATAATTCAATTTCAATTTCAAATATTGATTCAAGTTCGTATATTAGTTTCATTCCGAAATCATTTAAATTAATTTAATTTAACATTCAAATCAATTTAAATTCATTTATCTATTTCATTCAATATTTGTTAAGTTAATTTGTCATTCAAAACAATTTCTATTAAATTTCCAATTCATTAAATCAATTACTTAAGTTCAACTTCATTATATCAAAACTTCAAATTGAATTAAATTAGATTTGTCAAATCCATTCTTTAAATTACAAGTCTTACATTAATTTCAATAAATCACATTTTATTTCTTGTTAAATAAATTCGATTTCACTTATTCATTTACTTAGTTACAAATTTCAAAACTTAATTATTTCATAACTCAACTTTACTTATTAAAGAAGTTCAATTTCACTTATTACGAAGTTCAATTTCATATATCAAGAATTCAATTTCATTTAATTATTAAATAATTCAATCTTATTTAATTATTAAATAATTTCAAAAACTTAATTATTAAATAATTTCAAACTTAATAATTAAATTTTAAACAACATCCTTTCATCAACTACTATGTTAATATTTTGTTTCAGATTATTACATATTAACATTTTCTTTCATAAAAGTTCAAATTCCACCTTCATTTTAAAACCTTATTATTTATTCAAATAAAATCTTTATTTTATTTTTAAATCAAATTATTGACCAATCGGGTTTTATTTAATTCTCTATCCTAGGTCAAAATTTAATTTGGGTATTTATCATTTTAACTCGATTCCAATTCAATTCAAAATCAAAGCATAGCAAAGGGAACTTGCAGTGTGATAACTGGGATGGTGTCAAAGAAATAAACAAGCAATAACAACAATCAATATCAATCCAATAATCAATTTAAATAATCTTGAAATAATCGTATTAATTCACATTGTTGTTTGTGCAAATTAATATAATTATTTCTAGAATCTACACTATCATTTCATGTAGATTAAAGATTATTACATTAATATTTTACGGTTCTTCACTTGATATCTATTGTTCAATTTCAAACTACGTCAATTTATACACATACATTTAAATGGTTCAAGGTGTGGTTAACACTATTTCTACATGTCAATTTATTTAACATTTAAAGGGGTCATATTTTGCAAATGACATCTAATCGAATTTAACATATATCAAATCTAACTATCCTACGTCAATTTCAATTTCAAATTATTTATCACTTACTACATTAACAATTTAACGTACAATGTTAACATCAAACAATCAATCATTTATCAACCAAACTGGATTATCATTTCATAAATAACAGATAATGGTGTCAGATGTCACAGGTGAACTGATACAGGTAATAACAGATATAACAGTGTAAATAGCCAACAACTGCATATTTCAATTGTCGTTTCAATTGAAATTAAATTTAATAAATAAAAGAACATTAATCGTGAGTAATTTCTCACCTTTCGAGGCTAGAGATGGACGAGAATGAGATGAGTTACAAATCCAAGCACGAATTTCGAAGCAAAGCACGATGGATAAGAGTTCGACGATCAAAGCTGATAAATAGGAATAGACGAAATCAAATCAGAACCATCTTGATATAACTGACACAAAATATGTATTATAAATTTTCTCTAAAACAAATTCTTAAACATATATTTAAAATATAGGGGATTTTCATTTCAAGGGCTTATTTGTGTGGGTAATAAGTTTTAAGGACACTACTTTTGAAAAATTAGTTTTAAGGACATTTTACAGGAAAAAGATAAAAGAATTTATCATTTTCAGTTATACAGAAATAATGCTAAAAGGATTTATCATTTTCCTGTATAACTTAAAAAGATAAATGAATTTATCATTATCCTGTAAATTGTCCTTAAAACTAATTATTCAAAAGTGCTGTCCTTAAAACTAATTACCTTGAAAATAAAAGCCCTTCAACCTAATTTCCACTAAAATATATATATATATATACCAATCAATAATTTAACTTTAACACAAATTAAAACAAAATCTAAATACAAAATTCCAAACCAATATTAAATTTTAAACACACATAAAATAAATTCTCTATATATATATGTTTATAACCAAACCCATATATTTGAAACTAAACACATATAAAATCTATGTATATAAACATATTTCTAAACTTATACAGTTGTTATATATTTTTATTTTACAATATTTATTATAACAATACAAACTTACCTACTATTATATCTACACTTTAAACAAATCAAAACAAATCTATATATAAATAAATATATATATATATACACCCATCAGATTATAAATGTATGCACTGCTAATAAAGTAATATGCAGACTCAAATATACTAATGAATGATACATGCAGGTCATATGCATTCTCAAAGGTGGGTATAGATAGGATATAAAATATATAAAATTTCTTCTTCATTAAACAAGATAACTGACACATATTAAAATAACTAAATATATATATATATATATATATATATATACTATCAGATTAGAAAATTATTTTCCAAACCGCAAACTACTGAAAGGCAACTATACATCAAGTAAACATATATTTGGTATCCACCTATATGTATATTCAACTAATTAGTATAAACTAACATGCATATGATACTTAGTAAAATGCAAGATACTTATATGTGGATCTATACATAATGTCTAGATCAAAATACCCATTTATGATGTATACATTAAAACCTATATACATATATAGAGATCTGAATATCCATATAATTTGAACTAAAGTCAAAACAGGTCTTAAGTATATATTTCATGTAAACAAACAAAGCCTATATACATAACTTATATATATAACCAATAGATTATATAGACTTAACAGTAAACTAATATAACTTTAAATATATACAAACTAATGTCTAAGGTAATAATATATAACTAGTATATGAATTACTATGTAACCATTTCTACGCATAAATCAGTAACCGATATCAAGGTCCATATCTAATATGGAATCAATATAACCATGCTTTAATATAAAATATACATAGACTCAACTGCCATATTGAAACTCTCGCATTCCATATATAAGTATAGACGAGCAATACATAAAAAAAATAAAAAATAAATAAATAAAAAATAAAATAAAAAAATCGATAGCAAGACAATAACGCACCCAGTTTCAAAACATGTCATAGTTTACAAAGCTTACTTTACTAAAACTTTTGCTGGCCCGAAGAGAAAGGCTGCTGCTCATGGGGAGGAAGGTGAGTGGCGGTGGACGTGGGTTGTGGTGGAGGCCGGATGAGGAAGGATTAGTGGTGGAGGCGATCAGTCGGAGGGGAAGGCCGAGAAGAGAGAGGTAGGGCTTCGGCCAGTGCTAGGTGCCTGAGTATAGGTGTGGCGGCTGTCGCCTTGCTGTTGTGAAGGGCTCGAGAGATGAAGTTGTGAAGAAAGAAATGTGGTAGCGATTTTGTTAACTGAGTTGCATGGGAAAGCCATATGAAGGATGGAGGAAGAATGAACAGGGTTGGAAGATAAGCAGGCTAATTTATGTTGAATACGAACCGTGAATAAAAATCTATATCTTGAATGAATGTACAGAACAAAAAATGGAAAAAAAATGAACCAACGAGATAAATGTTGGAACCAGTGTAAAAGCAAAATTCACGTCTTTCGAATTCAACAAACAATTAATTTCTAACCGTTGACAGCCTTGTACGTTGGAAATGAATGGACCAAGAAGTAAAAGACTTAGAAATGAAAGGACTCAAAACGGGTACCGTTTCCACCACATACCGGATTTCAAAATACAGGATTGAATATACGATAAAGATCAGCACGACGAGACGATCACAACGACATACGGATATCAGTGGAATGATTTAATTTTAAAAAAAATTCAAAATTTCTACTAGCGAAAAATGCAGCAAAAACGCGGAAAAATAAGATCGACGAAGCTAAAGAAGTCCGAATTTGGAAAAACGAAAAATGACGTCTTGCTCAGAAGATGATTTAGAATTTTTCTATATAAAAATATTTAGGTTTCGAAAACATTTAATTTTCATCAATTCCTAACCGATTAAATTGAAATAAAATTACACACGAAATAAACTTTCATATTTTTGGATGAAAATATACCAGTTGCTATGTTTAACTAGACGCGTTTCAAATATTAAATTTTTATTTCAAAATTTTATCGTTTAAAATTTCACAAAATTTCAACTAATTACGTTATTAAAACGGCTAAAATTTATGGGTCGTTACATACTATGCCAAATCCACATCTAACCAGTCATCCTGTGGTGAGGGAAAATAAAAAGAATGGAGTGGGCCAGACAAAAGTCTGGTGAATGAGTACAAGTTTAATATGTGATGGTTAAGTGCAGTTAACTTTAGAACTATTCTAAGAGATGAAGGGTGTGTAACAAGTGCCCGTGTATTCCTAAGGTGCAATACCAAAGGATTCTTATCTAACACAATGTGTTGAACTATAATTCGAACCTCACACTAACAATCGACCAACGTCCTTTGAGTTTTTTTAAACTGTCTATTATTACTACGCTCGAGAAGAGAACCCCAAAATGCAAACTCGTACTGGAAACCAATAATGCGACACATAGTATGCACTCACCGTTCACCTCTCGATCGTAGTGCCAATTGCCTCTTGCTGTAGCCTCTTATCACCAACACCGGTGTCCACCTGTACCATATCATGCCGGAACCATACGTAAAAGAACTCCAATTAGGATCAAGCTCACTCACCGGGTATCTCCGTAAGTGCTGCACGCCACTACGACAGAATACCCCCTGAGTGTCTATACGATACATTATCCTAGCCAACTCTCATTCTTATTTGGATACTCAATTGTTACCCAAAATGCAATAACCTATTGTCCCTTGATCAGGGGTTTACGGCCCTACCGTCTCATTATAGGTGATTCATGGCCCTACAATTCTCCAGTATGTTTACTTATCTCAGAAATAGGCTCAAACAATCAATTTCCATTTATATAGTTTTTTTTCGAAATTATATAAATTTTATTATAAACCTGGGCCTTAGACCAATGTTCAATTCGTACATTTTTCATTCGAACGGCCGACCTAGACAAACCCCATGTCGACCTCTACTGGTCGACCTAGAATTTCAAGAGTCGACCGTTCACGTATAAATTTTTAGGATTTGTTTGCCTTTAACTGTCAATTGATTTTTATTGAACTTTTCCTTAATTATAGCAATTAGTGATTCTAGTTAACCCTAATTTCTAGTTAATTAGTTGTTCAACTACAATCAATTCTAAGGTTTGTGATTTAAGGTAATAAGCTTGACATTAAACAAGTGGTTAATTAACTAATTAAATTTTCGGTTACTGTAAATTGGTTTCAGGGGTTTTAGGGATCAAATTAGTGTTTAGACAATCTTAAATTTAAGTTAACAAGTTCAATTCTAGGGTTCTAGCATATCAAATTAGGGTTCTAACATCCTAGATCAATTACAATATTTTAAATTTAATTATGCTAGTCAAATTATCAAATTTGTGCCCACTCACCTCTAGCCTAAGCTATTGCACTTGAGAATTTGGCCTCTAATAGATAGCTCCTTCCCTAAAACGCCTTAGTCCTCCTTTGATTGCTTACTCTAGCCTCTTAGATTGATTAGGGTTTGATTTTGACTTAAGAAAATTAGGGTTTTGAGGAGAAAAATTGATAGAGTTTAATTACTGTAGGTTTCCATTATAGAATTAGGGTTTTATTAGTAAGAAATCTATAGAATTAGAGTTAGGTTTAGGGCCATTAGATTAGCTTAAGGAAAATCTGGACCTCTCGTCCAATAGATGCAGGCAATGAATCCAGGTCATTAATCCATGTCTCTCCCGACCCTAATCCCCCGATTTTACCAGTGCCGGGTCGATCGCCCCAAAGCCACGGTCGATCGCTACCGGTCGACCTAGGGCCTACTTGGGTCTATCCAAAGCCTTGTAAAATTTTAAATTTGTTAATTTATTCTAACTCTCGTAACTTCTCTATACTAACTTGGATTATGAAGTATTATATATGAAAATCATTCGGAAAATCGCTACGAACATAATGATGCAAGTTTCGTAACCAAACTCTGACATTTTGTGAGAATTTCCTTTATGTCCTTGTTTTGCTTTAATTTAATTTCCTAATTAAATTTCCGTTTAAATTATCTATCAAATTCTTGTTAAATTTTACGTAATATTCCAGGGTGTTACATTCCCCCACCCCTACCCCACCGCGCTTTTAAAAAGGATTTCGTCATCGAATTATTTAGGAACGGAAAAATGCAACTCATACACACAGCAACCATCTAGTCTACCAACATCCACAAGCAATCATTGTCCTTAAAAACTTTCTAACGCAACATGTACTTATATATGTGATGCGAAACGCACGTGAATCTATACTAATGCAAAAGTAGATGGTCCACTGTTTCAATCGATCTCCTGTTATGCAAAAATGCTCATGCCATGCATCCGAATGTATGCAACATCCTAAGTAGATATACTTGCAGTTCATATGTATGCGCAACCATACAATTCATATGCAACATCTATATGCACAACATCCACTAGCATCCAAGTATCAAGTGAAGACATGCAACTATACATAAGTATGCATGTGTGTACCTAGAGAATATACTATCCTAATGTGTAAAAGAGCACAATGCGTACAATACATCCATATACATCCATGAACATCCATCATCCACAACACATCCTATCGACATGTTTACAATCATTTCTAACATCCAATGGTCTCTACCTAAAGGGTATACCACCTAAATACAGAAGTAATATGTACTTTCTTATTTAGCTCTATGTTATTTCTCCATTTTACCCAAATGGTATCCAAACTTGTTGACTCCTTAACTATTGCAAGTAGTATAATCTCCCTTCCAATTCGATTCCGCTTAGGTCATTTCATTTTACTTTTTGAATCGTTAGATTATAGCTTTAAAATTAAATTGAAGCTTTAAACTGGGATTATTTTAGCACTGGAGTCAATCACCTAAGAGATTCTTCATTCGCATGCAATTGTTATGCAACCAAAAACTACGTATTCTAAATTAATCTTCTCCTGCACTACAACGAAAAGCATCATCAATAGCGGCACAGAACCGCTATAAATCAGAACTATAGCGATTTGATAAAAGCTGTATCTCGGCATGTTATAAAAAAATAGAGGTATATTTAAAGCACAAAAATGACCGCAATAAAAGGGAGAGCTTTCATAGCGGTTACAGCCGCTATGATATTTCGTTTTATAGCAGTAGAAAATGCATTATTTTTGTATATCAGAATGCCAAGCATCCACAGTAAAATATTCCTGTATCGACGTGTTACAAAAAAAACTTTTTATAGCAACTTTTTACCGCTATAATATAGATATTCTATCATGCTTATTATCTAGTATTTAGGTATTACTATAGTGACTTGATATATTTCTCTTTAATTACATATAGCTCATATATTCTACTATAAATAAATTATGTAGCGGTTTTATAAATGCTATATCTGAACAAGTTATAGTATATTAGTGGATAATTCCACAACAGTCAGCGCAAATATGCCGCTATAAACTATATAGATACAACAATGGTTATTGTCCACTTTCCTTCGATTGTAAGGACATGCAACTTATAGCTGTTATATTATATAACTATAATGGTTAAGCGCTATAGTATTTTTTGTGTTTTCGCATCCATCTATATATTACTATATATTAATAACATATACAAATGATCTTTCTGAAATTCAAAACAATATAAACAATGTAAGAGTCGGACTATATAATAATCAGAAAACATAATCAAATATCTACAGACATCGTATTAAACATGATCAAAAATACCAAATACATTGTATTGAACATTGTTTAATCAAACAAATACACATAATATCCATTACATATGTTTTCAGTGCATACCAAAAAGTAGTAGAAAATGTTTTAATTACACCACAAAATGTTGTATATGTTTAGCTGAGAACAGGTGCATATGGCACATCAAAAAGCAGACCATATGTACCCCTAAAACGCAGTCCACCAAAATATGTTTTTGCACCAACAACAAACAAGACAAAGATATGCAACATAAATATGGATTACTTCAACTCAAATTGCCGCAACTCAGTTTTCTGCAACATAAATATGGATTACTACAGCAAGGAAAACTTTTACCCAGTGTTTTAAAGACCCAATCCAACACCGGTTCGGCCATGGTTAACCTTCAACCTTGAAGCGCTAAGGCTCTGAAATTGAAATAACCTTGCGTGTGTATGTACCCGCAGTCTAACCTCAAAACCTTGAAAAAACCTCAAAACCAACCTCTTTGAACCACACGGTTCTTCAAATTTGAGGAAAAACCATAGCTTCATTCTTTATTTTTCCACATAATTTATTTAATATATAATTTCATAACCTTAGCCATCAAATTATTGGATTATCGTATTAATTTTTTACGACATGATATATTATTAGTGTATATTTTATGAATCATTATTTAACTGAACGTCTTTTATCTTAGAAGTATGGAAATTTACAATTTCGTGTTAAAATAATTATTATAGAATTATTCCAATCAACATTTGTGCTAAGATTGACAAAGTTTAGTTATTGTTAGCTTCCAGTAGAGAATTTCATGCTAAAATTGGCAGAGTTTAGTTAATGTAGGCTTCCAGTAGAGAATTAGGGTTTCACTAGTAACGAATTTATATAGTTAGAGTTAGGTTTAGGGCCATTAGATTAGCTTGGGGAAAAATCTGGTACTCTCATCAAATACTTCAGATGCAAACAATGAATCTAGGCCGTTAATCCACGTCTCTCCCGATCCCTAATCGCTCGATTTTATCGGTATGAGTTCGATCACCCCTAAGCCACGGTCGATCGCTACTGGTCGATCGAGGGCCTACTTGGGTCTACCCAAAGCCTTGTAAAATTTTAAAATTTTAATTTTAATTTGTTAATTTGTTCTTACTCCCATAACTTCTCCGTACTAACTTGGATTACGAAGTATTATATAAGAAAATCATTCGGAAAATCGCAACGAACACAATGATGCAAGTTTCGTAGCCAAACTCGGATGCCTGTGAGAATTTACTTTTATACCCTTGTTTTGTTTTAATTTGATTTCCTTATTAAATTTCTGTTTAATTTCTCGATTAATTTTTTAAAATTTTACGTAATATTCCAGGGTGTTACAATCGCTCCCCCCTCGATTTTAAAAAGGATTTCGCCCCCGAAATATCTAATGACGGAAAAATGCAACTAATACACACAACAACCAATAACTACAACCATCTACTCAACCAATATCCACGAGAAATCATAGTTCTTAAAAAATTTCTAATGCAACATGCACTTATATATGTCATGTGAAATGCACGTGAATATATACTGCTGCAAAAGTAGACGGTCTATTGATTCAGTCGACCTTCTGTTATGCAAAAATACTCATGCCATGCGTCTGAATGTATGCAACATCCTAACTAGATATACTTGTAGTTCTATATGTATATGCAACCATACAATTCATATGCAACATCCATATGCACAACATCCACCAGCATCCAAGTATCAAGAGATGATATGCAACTAGACATAAGTATGCACATGTGTACCTAGAGGATATAGTGTCCTAACGTGTAAAAGAGCACAATGTGAAAAATACATCCATATACATCCATTAACATCCATCATCCAAAACACGTTCTATCAACATGTTTACAACCATTTCTAACATCCAATGGTCAATACCTACATGGTATACTAGCTAAATACAGAAGTAACATGTACTTTCTTATTTAGCTCCATGTTATTTTGCCAATTTACTCAAAGGGTATCCAAACTTATTGATTCCTTAACTGTTGCAAATAGTATAATCTCCCTTCCAATTCGATTCCGCTTAGGTCATTTCATTTTACCTTTTGAATCGTTCGATTATAGCTTCAAAATTTAATTAAAGATATGATCTGGGATTATTATAGAATTGGACTTAATCACCTGATTGATACTTCATTCACATGCAATTATTACGCTACCAATAACTATGTATTCCAAATTAGTCTTCTCCCACACTAAAACAAAAGGCATCATCAATAGCGGCACATAACCGCTATAATTCCGAACTATAGTGATTTGATAAATGTGGTATATAGACATGTGATAAAAACAGTGGTATACTTATAGCACAAAAACGACAGCTGTAAAAGAGAGAGGTTTCATAGCGGTTATAGTTGCTATGGTTTTTCGTTTTATAGCAGCAGAAATTGCATTATTTTTGTATATCATAACACCATGCTTCTACTATAAAATATCCCTGTGTCGACCTGTTACAAAAAAGAATTTTTATAGCTAATTTTTGCCGCTATAATATAGGTATTCTATCATGCTTATAATCCGCTACTTAGGTATTACTATAATGACTTAATATATTTTTCTTTAATTATATATAGCTCATAATTTATGCTTAAATAAATTTCATAGCGGTTATATAAACGCTGTATATGGACATGTTATAGTATATTAGTGGATAATTCTACAGAAGTTATAGTGCAAATATACCGCTATAAACTATACAGATACAACATCGGTTATTGTCTGCTATCCTTCAACTGTAAGGACATGCAACTTATAGCACTTATATTATATAACTATAATGGTTTTAAGCGTCGTGGTATCTTTTTTTGTGTTTCGCATCCTGCTATATATTACAGTATATTAATAACATATAAAAATGAATCTTTCTGAAATACAAAACAATATTAATAGTGTAAGAGTTAGAGAATATAATAATAAGAAAACATGATCAAATATCCACAAACATCGTATTAAACATTATCAATAATACCAAATATCCAAATATATCATATAAACATTGTCTAATCAAACATACATAATATCCATTACATATGTTTTCAGTGCATACCAAAAGTAGTAGAAAAAGTTTTAAGTGCACCCCCAAAATGTTGTGTATGTTTAGTTGAGAACAAGTGCATATCACACAACAAAAACAGACCATCTGTACCCCTAAAAAGCAGTCCACCAAAATATATTTTTGCACCTGCAGCAAACGAGACAAAGATATGCAACATAAATATGGATTACCACAACTCAAACAACTACAACTCAGTTTTCTGCAACATAAATATGGATTGCTATAGGAAAGAACACCTGTAGCCAGTGTTTTAAAGACCTAATCCAATCTCGGTTCGACCACGGTTAACCTTTAACCTTGGAGCGCTAAGACTCTGAAATTGAAATTACCTTGCGCATACATGACCCCATGGTCCAACCTCAAAACCTTCAAAAAACCTCAAAACTAACCTCTTTGAACTGCATGGTTCTTCAAGTTTGAGGAAAAACTATAGCTTCATTCTTTAATTTTTTACATAATTTATTTAATATATAATTTCCTAACCTTAGCCATCAAATTATTGAATTATTGTATTAATTCTGGACGATATGATACATTATTAGTGTATATTTTATGAATCACTATTGAACTGAACGTTCTTTATCTTAGAAGTAAGGAAATTTACAGTTTCGTGCTAAAATAATTACTATGGAATTATTCCAATCAATATTTGTGCTAAACTTGATAGAGTTTAGTTACTATAGGCTCCCTTTAGAGAATTTCTTGTCAAAATTGACAAAGTTTAGTTACTGTAGGCTTCCATTAGGGAATCAGGGTTTCATCAGCAACAAATTTATAGGATTAGAGTTAGGTTTAGGACCATTAGATTAGCTTAGGGAAAATTTGGTCCTCTCATCCCATACTTCAGATACAAGCGACGAATCTATGCTGTTAATCCATGTCTCTCCCGATCCCTAATCCCTCGATTTTACCGGTGTCGGGTCGATCGCCCCTAAGCCACGGTCGATCGCTACCGATTGAACTAGGTCCTACTTGGGTCTACCTAAAGCCTTGTAAAATTTTAAATTTTTATTTTTAATTTATTAACTTGTTTTAACTCCCGTAACTTCTCCATACCAACTTGGATTACGAAGTATTATATTTGAAAATCATCTGAAAAATCGCTACGAACACAATGACGCGTATTTCATAGCCAAACTCAGATGTCTATGAGAATTTCCTTTTATGTCCTCGTTTTTTTAGTTTAATTTCTGTTTAAATTCTCGACTAAATTCTTATTAAATTTTACGTAGTATTGCAGGGTGTTACATTCTCCCCTCTCCCCCCCACCCACTTTTAAAAAGGATTTCATCTTCGAAATATCTAAGGACGGAAAAATGCAACTCATACACACAACAACCAACAACTACAACCATCCACTCAACTAACATCCCCAAGCAATCATTGTCCTTAAAAATTTGCTAATGAAACATGTACTTATATAAGTGATGTGAAATGCACATGAATCTATACTAATGCAAAAGTAAATGGTCTACTGATTAAGTGGACCTCTTGTTGTGCAAAAATACTTATGCCATGCATCCGAATGTATGCAACATCCTAAATAGATATACTTGCAGTTCTATATGTATACGCAATAATACAATTCATATGCAACATCCATATGCACAACATCCATCCAAGTATCAAGAGATGACATGCAACTACACATAAGTATGTGTGTGGGTACCTAGAGGATATACCGTCTTAACGTGTAAAAGAGCACAATGCAAACAATACATCCATTAACATCCATTATTCATAGCATGTCCTATCGACATGTTTACAACAACTTCTAAAATCCAATGGTCTCTACCTAAAGGGTATACCACCTAAATACAGAAGTAATATATACTTTCTTATTTACTCTATGTTATTTATCCATTTCACCCAAAGGGTATCCAAACTTGTTGATTCCAGCACTATTGCAAATAGTATAATCTCCCTTCCAATTTGATTCCACTTAGGTCATTTCATTTTACCTTTTGAATCGTCAGATTATAGATTCAAAGTTTAATTGAAGCCACAATCTGGGATTATTTTAGCATTGGAGTTAATCACCTAAGTCATACTTCATTCGCATGCAATTGTTATGAAACCAAAAACTATGTATTCTTAATTAGCCTCTCCCACATTACAACAAAAGCATCATCAATAGCGACACAGAACCGCTATAAATCGGAACTAAAACGATTTGATAAATGTTGTATATTGAGATGTTATAAAAAAGAGGTATATTTATTGCACAAAAATGAAAGCTACAAAAGAGAAAGCTTTCAAAGCGGTTATAGCCGCTATGGTATTTCGTTTTATAGCAGTATAAAATGCATTATTTTTGTATATCATAATGCCATGTTTCCGCTATAAAATATCCCTATATCGACATGTACAAAAAAAGACTTTTTATAGCTACTTTTTGCCACCATAATATAGGTATTCTATCACGCTTATTGTTCGCTATTTAGGTATTACTATAATGACTTAATATATTTCTCTTTAATTACATATAGCTCATATTTTCTGCTATGAATAAATTTCATAGCGGATTATAAATGCTATATATAGACATGTTATAGTATATTAGTGGATAATTCTATAGAAGTTATAATGCAAATATACCGCTATAAACTATACAGATACAACGTCGGTTATTGTCTGCTATCCTTCAACCGTAAGGACATGCAACTTATAGCACTTATATTATATAACTATAATGGTTTTAAGCGCTGTGGTATCTTTTTTTGTGTTTCACATCCTGCTATATATTACAGTATATTAATAACATATAAAAATGAATCTTTCTGAAATACAAAACAATATGAACAATGTAAGAGTCAGCGAATATAATAATCAGAAAACATGATCAAATATCCATAGACATCATATTAAACATGATCAAAAATACCAAATATCCAAATACATCGTATTAAACATTGTTTAATCAAACATACACACATAATATCCATTACATATGTTTTTAATGCATATCAAAAGTAGTAGAAAATGTTTTAAGTACACCCCCAAAATGTTATGTATGTTTAGTTGAGAACAAGTGCATATCACACACCAAAAAGTAGACCATCTGTACTCCTAAAAAGCAGTCCACCAAAATATGCTTTTGCACCTGCAGCAAACGAGACAAAGATATGCAACATAAATATGGATTACTTCAACTCAAATTACCGCAACTCAGTTTTCTACAACATAAATATAAATTACTACAGCAAAGAACGCCTATAACAATGTTTTAAAGAGCCAATCCAACCTCGGTTCAACCATGGAGCACTAAGACTCTGAAATTGAAATAACCTTGCACGTGCATGAACCCGCAGTCTAACCTAAAAACCACGAAAAAATATCAAAACCAACCTCTTTGAACTGCACGATTCTTCAAATTTAAGGAGAAACTATAGCTTCATTCTTTATTTTTTACATAATTTATTTAATATATAATTTCATAACCTTAGCCACCAAATTATTGGATTACTATATTAATTTTGGACAACATGATACATTAATATTGTATATTTTATAAATCAATATTGAACTGAATGTCATTTATCTTAGAAGTAAGGAAATTTACAATTTTGTGCTAAAATAATTATTATAGAATTATTCCAATCAATATATGTGCTAAAATTGACTGAGTTTGGTTACTGTAGGCTTCCTTTAGGGAATTTTGTGCTAAAATTGGCTGAGTTTAGTCACTGTAGGCTTCCACTAGAGAATTAGGGTTTCATTAGCAACAAATTTACAGAGTTAGAGTTAGGTTTAGGGCCATTAAAATAGCTTATGGAAAATCTGGTCCTCTCATTCGATACTTCGATGCAAGCAACGAATCCAGCACGTTAATCCACGTCTCTCTCGATCCTTAATCCCTTAATTTTACCGGTGTTGGGCCGATCGCCCCTAAGCCACGGTCGATCGCTACCGATCAACCGAGGTCCTACTTGGGTCTAACCAAAGCCTTGTAAAATTTTAAATTTTTATTCTTAATTTGTTAATTTGTTCTAACTCCCACAACTTCTCCATACTAACCTGGATTACGAAGTATTATATATGAAAATCATCCGAAAAATCGCTATAAACACAATGATGCAAGTTTTGTAGCCAAATTTGGATGTTTGTGAGAATTTCCTTTTATGTCCTTGTTTTCTTTTAATTAAATTTCCGTTTAAATTTTTGATTAAATTCTTGTTAAATTTTACGTAGTATTCCCGGGATACACAGAACAACCAATAACTATAACCATCTACTCAAACAACATCCATGAGCAATCATTGTCCTAATAATTTTCTAATGCAACATGTACTTATATATGTGACGTGAAATGCATGTGAATCTATACTAATGCAAAAGTAGACAGTCTACTGATTCAGTCGACCTTTTGTTATGCAAAAATGCTCATGCCATGCATCCGAATGAACGCAACATCCTAAGTTGATATATTTGGAGTTCTATATGTATGCGCAACCATACAATTCATATGCAACATCCATATGCAAATCAACCACTAGCATCCAAGTATCAAGAGATGACATGCAACTAGACAAAAGTATGTGTGTGTGTGTGTACCTAGAGGATATGCTGTCCTAACGTGTAAAAGAGCACAATGCGAACAATACGTTCATATACATCCATCATCCATAACACGTCCTATCGATATGTTTACAACCAAGTCAAACATCCAATGGTCTCTACCTAAAGGGTATACCACCTAAATACAGAAGTAATATGTACTTTCTTATTCAGCTCTATGTTATTTCTCCATTTTACCCAAATGGTATCCAAACTTGTTGACTCCTTAACTGTTGCAAGTAGTATAATCTCCCATCCAATTCGATTCCGCTTAGGTCATTTCATTTTACTTTTTGAATAGTTAGATTATAGCTTCAAATTTTAATTGAAGCTATAATCTGGGATTATTTTAGCATTGGAGTTAGTCACCTAAGTGATACTTCATTCGCATGCAATTATTATGCAATGAAAAACTACGTATTCTAAATTAGTCTTCTCCCATATTACAACTAAAAGCATCACCAATAGCGGCACAAAACCTCTATAAATTAGCACTATAGTGATTTGATAAATGTTGTATATCGACATGTTATAAAAAACAGAGGTATATTTATCGCACTAAAACGACCGCTAATAAAGAGAGAGCTTTCATAGCGGTTATAGCCACTTTGGTATTTTGTTTTATAACAGCAGAAAATACATTATTTTTGTATATCATAACTCCATGCTTCCGCTATAAAATATCCCTATATCGATCTTCTACAAAAAAAAACTTTTATTACTACTTTTTACCGCTATAATATAGGTATTCTATCACGCTTATTATACGTTTTTTAGGTATTGCTATAGTGACTTAATATATTTCTCTTTAGTTACATATAGCTCATATTTTTTGCTATATATAAATTTTACAGCGCTTTTAAAGACGCCATATATGGACATGTAATAGTATATTAGTGGATAATTCTAGAGAAGTTATAGCACAAAAATGCCACTATAAACTATACAGATACAACAACGGTTATTGTCCGCTGTCCTTCGACTGTAAGGGCCTGCATCTTATAGCGCTTATATTATATAACTATAATGGTTTTAAGCGTTATGATTTCTTTTTCTATGTTTCCGCATCCTGCTATATATTACAGTATATTAATAACATATAAAAATGAATCTTTTCGAAAGACAACAATATGAACAATGTAAGAGTTAGAAAAACATGATCAAATATCCATAGACATCGTATTAAACATGATCAAAAATATCAAATATCCAAATACATCGTATTAAACATTGTTTAATCAAACGTACAAACATAATATCCTTCTCTTATGTTTTCAGCACATACCAAAAAGTAGTAGAAAATGTTTTAAGTACACCCCAAAATGTTATGTTTAGCTGAGAACAGGTGCATATCACACATCAAAAAGCAGACCATCTGTACCCCTAAAACACGGTCCACCAAAATATTTTTTTGCACCAACAATAAACGAGACAAAGATATGCAACATAAATATATATTACTTCAATGCAAATTACTGCAACTCAGTTTTTTGCAACATAAATATGACTGCTATAGAAAAGAACACTTGCAGCTAGTGTTTTAAAGACCCAATCCAACCTCAGTTCGATCATGGTTAACCTTCAATCTTGGAGCGCTAAGGCTCTGAAATTGAAATAACTTTATGCGTGCATGAACCCGCGGTCTGACCTCAAAACCTTGAAAAAAATTTAAAACCAAATTCTTTGAACCACACTTTTCTTCAAATTTGAGGAAACCTTTAGCTTCATTCTTTACCTTTTGACATATTTTATTTAATATATAATTTCATAACCCTAGCCATCAAATTATTCGATTATTGTATTAATTTTGGACAACATGATACATTATTATTGTATATTTTATGAATCATTATTGAACTGAATGTCATTTATCTTAGAAGTAAGGAAATTTACAATTTCGTGCTAAGATAATTATTATAGAATTATTCCAATCAATATTTGTGCTAAAATTGACAGAGTTTAGTTACAATAGGGTTCCAATAGAGAATTTCGTGCTAAAATTTGATAGAGTTTAGTTACTATAGGCTTCCATTAGAGAATTAGGGTTTTAGCAGTAACAAATTTATAGAGTTAGAGTTAGGTTTAGGACCATTAGATTAGCTAAGGGAAATTCTGGTCCACTCATCTGATACTTCAGATGCAAGCAACGAATCATGTCCATTAATCCATATCTCTCTCAATCCCTAATCTATGATTTTACATATATTAGGTCGATCGCCCCTAAGCCATGGTCGATCGCTATCGGTCGACCTAGGGCCTACTTAAGTCTACCCAAAGCCTTGTAAAATTTTAAATTTTTATTTTTAATTTGTTCTAACTCCCATAACTTCTCTATACTAACTTGGATTACTAAGTATTATATATGAAAATCATCCCAAAAATCACTACGAACACAATGATGCAAGATTCATAGCCAAACTCGGACGTTTGTGAGAATTCCTTTTATGTCCTTGTTTTGTTTTAAGTAAATTTCCATATTAAATTTCCATTTAAATTCTCGATTAAATTCTTGTTAAATTTTACGTAATATTTCAGGGTGCTACATTCGCCTAAACCCCTCCCCCCACCCTTGCTTTTAAAAGGATTTCGTCCCCGAAATATATAAGGACGGAAAAATGCAACTCATATACACATCAACCAATAACTACAGCCGTCTCAACCATCATCCACAAGCAATCATTGCCCTTAAAAATTTTCTAATGCAACATGTACTTATTATGTGACGTGAAATGCACGTGAATCTATTCTAATGCAAAAGTAGACGGTCTACTAATTCAGTCGACCTCCTGTTACGCAAAAATGCTCATGCCATGCATCTGAATGTATGCAACATCCTAAGTAGATATACTTGCAATTTTATATGTATGTGCAACAATACAATTCATATGAAACATCCATATGCACAACATCCACTAGCATCTAAGGATCAAGAGATGACATGCAACTAGACATAAGTATGCACGTGTGTACCTAGAGGATATACTGTCCTAACATGTAAAAGAACACAATGCGAACAATACAACCATATACATCCATTAACGTCCATCATCCATAACACGTCATATCGACATGTTTACAACCATTTCTAACATCCAACGGTCTCTACCTAAAGGGTATACCACATAAATACAGAAGTATTATGTACTTTCTTATTTAGTTCTATGTTATTTCTCCATTTTACCCAAAGGGTATCCAAAATTGTTGATTCTTTAACTATTGCAAATAGTATAATCTCCCTTCCAATTTGATTCCGCTTAGGTCATTTCATTTTACTTTTTGAATCGTTAGAATATGGCTTTAAATTTTAATTAAAGCTATAATCTGGGTTATTTTAGCATTGGAGTTAATCACCTAAGTGATACTTCATTCGCATGCAATTGTTACGCAAACAAAAACTACGTATTCTAAATTAGTCTTCTCCCATACTTCAATAAAAAGCATAATCAGTAGCAGCACTGAACTGTTATAAATCAGAAATATAGCGATTTGATAAATGCATATATCGACATGTTATAAAAAACAGAGGTATATTTATAGCACAAAAACAACCCCTATAAAAGAGAGAGATTTTATATCGGTTATAGCCATTATGGTATTTCATTTTATAGGAGTAGAAAATGCATAATTTTTATACATCATAACACCATGCTTCTGCTACAAAATATCCCTATATCGACCCACTACAAAAAAGACGACTTTTTATAGCTACTTTTTGCCGCTATAATATAGGTATACTATCATGCTTATTATCCGCTATTTAGGTATTACTATAGTTACTTAATATATTTCTCTTTAATTACATATAGCTCATATTTTCTACTATAAATAAATTTTGTAGCGGTTTTATAAACGCTATATATGGACATGTTATAATATATTAGTGGATAATTCTACAGAAGTTATAGCGCAAATATGTTGTTATAAACTAGACGGATACAACGGCGGTTATTGTCCGCTAACCTTCGACTGTAAGGACCTGTAACTTATAACGCTTATATTATACACCCATATTGGTTTTAAGCGCTATGGTTTCTTTTTTGTGTTTTCGCATCCTGCTATATATTGCAGTATATTAATAATATATAAAAATAAATCTTTCTGAAATACAAAACAGTATGAACAATGTAAGAGTAAGAGAATATAATAATTAGAAAACATGATCAAATATCCACGGACATCGTATTAAACATGATCAAAAATACCAATCTAAATACATTGTATTGAACGTTTTTTAATCAAACATAAACACATAATATCCATTACATATGTTTTAAGCACATACCAAAAAATAGTAGAAAATGTTTTAAGTGCACTCCAAAATGTTGTGTATGTTAAGCTGAGAACAAGTGCATATCACACACCAGAAAGCAGACCATTTGTGCCCCTAAAAAGCAGTCCACCAAAATATGTTTTTGCACCTGCAGCAAACGAGACAAAGATATGCAACATAAATATGGATTACTGCAACTCAAATTACTATAACTCAGTTTACTGCAACATAGATATGGATTACTATAACAAGGAACACTTGTAGCCTATGTTTTAAAGATCCAATACAACCTCGGTTCGATCACGGTTGACCTTCAACCTTGGAGCGCTAAGACTCTGAAATTGAAATAACCTTGCACGTGCATGAACCCATGGTCTAACCTTAATACCTTGAAAAAACCTCAAAACCAACTTCTTTGAACCACATGGTTATTCAAATTTCACTGCAAAACAAACTTCGTTTAACGACCGTAGCTAGCGACGGCTAAAAAAGGCAAACGTCGCCCATCGTCGCTTAACGCGTATATATAGAGCAACTCTCGAATAGAAAACATTACTTCTTCTTCCCCCCAAAATCAATTCAGCCCCTTTCTCTCCTCCTCCATCGACGCTCCAGCCGCCGCCCCCCGACGTGGGCCGCCAATCTCTCCATCGCGAAAGCTACAGCTCTCCAAAGCTCGAAGTATGTTATTGCTCTCCAATTTCTACTTAGTCTAGGTTTAATCAAAACCCTAATTTTGAAAATTGGTTGATTATGTGATAGAAATTGATGATAATGCGGTACTAGTTGTTGATAGTAGCGTATTGATTGATTTGGGGATATGTTGAGAACCCTAATTTGGCAAATTAGTTAATTATGGGTTTGTTATTATGTGTTAGTTAATGATAATGTTGTATTTCTTGAGTTGGTGATATTAATTAGTGGTTTGATTGTTTAATTTGTAATTAAAAATTAGGGTTTATTTATAATCCAAAAATTAGTGTATAATTACTGATTGATATGCTAATGGATATATAAGTTTACGTGAATATTTGTTATAGTTAATTAGAACAATGTTTGTTATAGTTTGCACAAAAATTAGTGTACAATTATTGATTAATATGCTGCTAGATTGGTACAGTTAAACATAAGTAATATTTTTTATTTAATTAGCGTGTGTACATTATAAGTATTAGTTGTTCGTATAAAATAAAATTAATTTAGTTTATTACAAGTGCTAACATCTAATTTTCGTTTACAAAATCGATAAAAAAATTAAATTGTTAACTGAATTTTAAAATACGTTTTAAAATTTCAAATGTATTAAATAAAATATTTAAATTTTTGGATGAATTATATAATTTTGAAATGAGCATAACAACAACAAATATTATACTGAAATCAATTTTTGTAAAAAATTAAGAAATGAATATAACAACAATAAATATTCTACTAAAATCGATTTTGTAAAAAATGAAGAAATGAATATAATAACATTAAATATTTTGCTAAAATTGATTTTCTAATAAAAATTAGGAAATGAATATAACAACAACTAATATTGTACTATAATCAATTTTGTAAAAAAAAATTAAGAAACAAATATAACAACAACAAATATTCTACTAAAATCGATTTTGTAAAAAAATTAAGAAATGAATTTAGGATCATTAAATATTATGCTAAAATCGATTTTTTGAAAAATAAATTAGGAAATGAATATAACAACAACAAATATTGTACTAAAATCGAATTTGTAAAGAAATTTAGAAATGAATACAACAACAACAACAAATATTCTGCTAAAATCGATTTTGTAAAAAAAATTGAGAAATGAATATAAGAACAAATATTGCACTAAAATCGATTTTCCAAAAAATTGAGAAATAAATATAACAAGAATAAATATTAT
Organism: Allium fistulosum; assembly: GCA_030737815.1. Lineage (NCBI taxonomy): Eukaryota > Viridiplantae > Streptophyta > Magnoliopsida > Asparagales > Amaryllidaceae > Allium > Allium fistulosum. Next base: position 1,034,054,335 of record CM060902.1, on the reverse strand, counting down.
ACACAAATCGATTTTCTAAAAAAATTTGAAATGAATATAATGTTGATTTGAAAATAAGCATTAAATATTATTTCAACAAATAATTGACGCTAAAAAATTAAAGCCTTTAGTGCCGAAAGGTCTTAATTTAGTTTAGAAAATACAACAAGAAAAATACACTCCTTGGATGCAAAGTTATGCACAGAAGAGAAGTGAAGTGAAGTGCTGTCGAAATTAGACAGAAGTGTGGTGTGTGAAGCCTTTAGTCCTAAATGGCTTTACTTTATTTTAGAAAATACAACAACAATATACCATTTGAGTGCAAGTTATGCATAGAAGAGAAGTGAACTGAAGTGCCATCTAAATTATTAACATATATTTTTAAATTAGGAACAATGTTTAATTTGTTGAAATTATTAACTTATATTCTGCTAAAATTGATTTTGTAAAAAAATTAAGAAATGAATAGAATTAAAATATTGTACTAAAACCGATTTTCCAAAAAATTGAGAAATAAATATAACAAGAATAAATATTATACCCGAATCGATTTTCTAAAAAAAATTGAAATGAATATAATGTTGACTTGAAAATAAGCATTAAATATTATTTCAACTAATAATTGATGCTAAAAAATTAAAGCCTTTAGTCCCAAAAGGTTTTAATTTAGTTTAGAAAATACAACAACAAAAATACACCCCTTGGATGTAAAGTTATGCGTTGAAGAGAAGTGAAGTGAAGTGCTGTCGGAATTAGACAGAAGTGTGGTGTGTGAAGCCTTTAGTTCTAAATGGCTTTACCTTATTTTAGAAAATACAACAACAATATACCATTTGAGTGCAAGTTATGCGTCGAAGAGAAGTGAACTGAAGTGCTATCGAAATTACTAACATATAATTTTCAATTAGGAACAATGTTCGATTATTTTCTCGACCCTACTTGGACGTATGAAGTCAGAACTGGTATGAAAGGTTCTGTGAAGGAACATTTCTACAATGGTGTACATGAATTTATTAGATTCGCTACATCTAATAATCGAAATAACGAAGAACTTCGATGGCCATGTAGTAAGTGCCAACATTTGAAGCATTTGAAACCAGACACGGTTAAAATACATTTGTATAAATCTGGTTTTGTGCCAAATTATTATTTGTGGGATCGTCATGGAGAACATGCTGCACCTAGGAATGGCAATGGGGCGGGTTGGGGCGGGTTTCCTGTGCCCCAGACCCGCCCCGGGTTTTTTAGACCCCACCCCGTACCCGCCCCGTAGACCCGGTGCGGGTCCGAAATTTTGCCCCGAACCCGAAACCCATATGGGTCAGGGTAGACCCGCCCCGCCCCGAGACCTGATGAGGTTTTTTTTATCGATCCAAAATTGTGTACTAATGTACATATATTTATATTTGTTGTTACTAAATGATACATTAAATATAAATAACAATGTATTTCCAATGATAAGGGAAGATAATAAAAATATGGTGTAACAAATAGTTCAAAAAAATATGCATATGTTATTGTATAATATCAATGATGCAGCTTAATACTATAAAATTTTATAGCTTATTGATTGGAACATTATAATATCCATGTCATAATCACACACACAAATACATGTGTGTGTGTGTTAACAAACCATCATTATAATACTAAACCGATTTTATGAAATCTTAGTAGTGCGGGTCAGGTTGGGGCGGGTCAGCCAAGCCCCGACCCGACCCTAGACCCGGAGCTCCCAAGAACGGGTAACGGGTCTACCCGCCCCAATGACCCAATGGGGCGGGTCTAGGCGGGCCAAAATAGGGGCGGGTCAACCGGGTTTGGACCCTAGACCCGCCCCATTGCCATCCCTAGCTGCACCTACACCTAATTCTGTAGTGTCAGAGGACGATCATGTTATGACGAACCCAATAGAAGATATGGTGGAAGATGCAGCACGATCAATGTTCCCTACCATTCAAGTTGACGATCAAGACAAGCATCGAAGAAGAACCAAATCTGGGAGCGAATTTTTTTATGAGTTACTGGATGCTACTAAGAGGCTGTAGTGGGATGGTTGTAAAAGTGGAACCGAATTATCAGTAACCACCGAATACATCACTATGAAATCAAAATTCAACTTTACAGAAGCTGGATTTATAGTAGTTGTACAAGCTGGAAAACGACATATGCCATATAATAATTTAATGTACGATAGTCATTATAAAGTGAAAACACTTTTGTTGGCTTTCGATCTGCCGTACCAAAAGACAGATACATGTATAAAAGGTTGTATGTTGTATTGGAAAGATGACACTAAACCATAGAAATTGCAAAATATGCAATGAGGAAAGATACAAACCAAGAAAAAAGAAAGGAAAGGAAGTTCCTTACAAGAGAATGCATTATTTACCCATCACTCCTAGACTTCAAAGGTTATACGCGTCTTCAGTTACGGTATGTCATATGCGATGGCACAGTGTGAGAACACATAAAGAGGGAACTTTGACACATCCATCCGATGGAGAAGCATGGAAACATTTCGATAAAACATACCCTGCGTTTGCTGCAGAGAGTCGTAACGTGAGACTTGGTTTATGTACGGATGGATTTTCACCATTCTCTCAGTTTGGTAGTAAATATTCATCTTGGCCTATTATCGTTACTCCGTATAATTTACCTCCATGGATGTGTATGAAAACTCCATATATGTTTCTTACTGTTGTCGTCCCTGGCCCAGATGATCCAACACAAGGAATCGATTTTTATTTACAACCATTGATAGAGGAGTTGAAAACACTATGGCATGAAGGAGTTGAAACATACGACATTTCGAGAAAAAAGAATTTTCGTATGTTCGCTTCTTTGTTATGGACTATAAGAGATTTCCCTACATATGGGATGCTTTCAGGTTGGAGTACAGCCGGTCGTCTAGCTTGTCCTTATTGCATGGAAGAAACACGAGCATTTTCTTTACGGTATGGAAAGAAAATTTCATGGTTTGATTGTCATCGGTGTTTTCTCCATCCCAATCATAGTTTTAGAAGAGATAAAAAACTTTAAAGCTAACAGAGAAGAGAATATGCAACCACCAAAGGTTTGGCCAGGCGAAGAAATATATGAGACTGTGGAGGACTATCCGAAAATACATGAAACTGGAGTACAAACTGAAATTCCAAGTAAATCGGACATTCATAATTGGTGCAAACAAAGTATATTTTGGGAGTTGCCATATTGGAAAGATCTCTTACTCCGACATAATATTAACGTGATGCACAATGAAAAAAACATGTTTGATAACGTGTTTAATACTGTTATGAATATAAAAGGCAAAACTAAGGACGATTTAAATTCAAGACTTGATATAGCACACTTTTGTAAACGTCCCGAACTTAATATGAAGCCCGATGACAATAAAAAAACCCAAAGCATGCTATAAACTAGGCAACAAGCAAGTAAAACTCGTGCTAAAGTGGGTGGAAGGACTAAGATGTCCTGATGGGATTTCTTCTAATCTCCGTAAATGTGTTGACTTTAAAAACAATAAACTTAGTGGGATGAAAAGTCACGATTTCCATATCATGATGGAATATTTATTACCTGTGGTTTTTGAAGAACGGTTGCCTGTAAAAGTATGGAGTGTAATAATAGAATTAAGTATGTTTTATAAACAGCTTTGGTTGACGACGTTAAAAGTCGACCGTATACGAAAACTTAAAGTAGGAAATCCCTATACTGCTCTGCAAACTGGAGAAAATATTTCCACCAGGTTTCTTTAATCTAATGGAGCATTTACCAATTCGTCTTCCATCCATAGCACTTCTTCGAGGTCTTGTGCAATATGGATGGATGTATCCATTTGAGAGGTAATACTGACTATCTGTAATACTTATGTTATTCTAAATTGAATTGAATTAATTTTCTAATAAGTATTTGTTTGAGAGGTAATTCATATTTACATAAGAAAATTTGAATTGAATTAATTTTCTAATAGGTACTTGAATCATCTGAAGAAAAAAGTTAGACAAAAAGCTCGAGTTGAAGGTTCGATCTGCAAATCATATCTAGAAGAAGAAGCTTCATTCTTTTTCTCTCATTACTTCAGTGACCATGTGAATTTATCATTTGTAAGTGTTCCTTGTAATGATGAAGCCATTGAACAAGATTCCTCTCAAACAATGTTATCTATATTTAGACAACATGGCAGACCTATTGGAAAATGTGTGGAAATAGGGTAAGACGATAGAGATTACCATATAGTGCATACGTATGTTCTTCTTAATTGTGCTGAAGTTGCACCATTTGTTAGGTAATAATAAATTCATACTTATTTCAATTATACTTACATGTTACTTATAATGGAACATATTACGTATATGTTCGCAGTATATACGAATCACGGCATCCATTTGGCGATCTCGGTAAAGACTTTGCTAAATGGTTTTTGAACGATTTTATGATCCAAGAAACAGTGTCGTTGATGAAGGATTACAACATCTTGCACTTGGACCAAAAAGAAATGTCAAGACTTATCCAATATTCTTCATTAATGGATTTTTTTTTGAGAAAAAATGTGTGATCCTCTATGAGTAGAGGAGAGCACATATGCAGCTATATAAATCACAATAATAAGTTGCTGCCAACATGCCTGGCAGGTAACAGAAAATAAATGCTAGAAGTAAAGAATAGAACAGGTACCCCTAAGATGAGTTCCAGCAAAGCCACCACCCATCACACCTCGGTATCGTGTTCCGACATGGCCACCACCCAATACTAAGGTGTTTGGAGTACCTAGAAACTAAAGAAAAAGCTGCTCCATGTATCTGAAACGGGAGCTCTATGCAAACATAAAAACAAAGGAGAGAGCTCCATGCATCTGAATCAAAAGGAATGAAGAAGCATCTACTCTGTAGTGGAACTGGATATGATGCTGAAAGAGGCGTCTGCTCTAGAAACTCTGAACAAAGGAAGAAGTACCAAACAGAAGAAAGGATCTTCTATGATGGTCTCTGTGCAATCCGTAAACCTACCATCAAGATATGAGAACCTGTAAAAAATGAGCCTTCCATCCTATTACTCATACCTGTATCTGAAAAATGACTAAAGAAAGAGTAAGAGTTATACATATATATGTATATTTACACAATTAATATACATATATATGTATTGATAATATGGGAAATAAAACCTAAATGAAAAAAATACTGGACATAAACAATAGAATTAAAAGTAACAATAGACCTAAATAGAATTTAAGAATCATTAATCATAAGTAAGTTATGATTAACATTTAAATCATCATAAAAATTAGAAAAATTATTAATATTAATACTGTTAATGTTAAATATACAATTATTGTATTTGAATAAGTTAATATTATAACTAATCTTATTAAGATACCCTTTAAAAAGGTTATTTTTAGCTAATTTATATTTGGGATTAGAAATCCAATTAAAACAAAATAAAGAAATTGTAAAAATCAATTTGTTAATTGACTATTATTATTATTAAAAATTCTTTGATTTCTTTCCAACCATATATACCAACTATTAATGATGAATAAAGTGTCAAGTAGAAATCTAATATTCTTTTTGAACCTAAATCTAAAATTATTCCAGTAGAAGCCACAATCCGAAATTTTAATAGTTATATTAAAATTAAAAATATTAAGAATACTATTTAGAATGTAATAAGAATCCGAGCAATCATAGTAAATATGTTTAATATCTTCAAGATGCATATTACAAAAATAACATTTATTATCATTTTGAATGTTTTTTCTTTTTAAAAATTCTATTGTATTTAGTTTACCATGCATTATTAACCACATGTGGATTTTAGATTTAGGAGGAGCATTAGATTTCCAAATAAATTTAAATGAGTTGTTCATTGTACCCGAAAAATTAATAAATCTGTAAAAAGAATTAGAAGTATATTTTTTACTCTTATTCCATTCCCAACAAATAATATCATTTTCATTATCAATATTATAAAGGTTTAATCTTGCATAAAGCAAATAAAGTTGTCTAAGAGTTGAACCTTCTAAGATTCTATTAAAACTAAAAATCCAAGGAGGATCATTTTCAGGAGAATAAACTTCATTGATTAAAGCAAATTTAAAGTTAAAGATTTCATAAAGCTCTTTAAATTCTAAATTAAGAGGTAAGGCTGAAATCCATCTGTCGTGCCAAAAAGAAGTACAATTCCCAGAATGAACTATTGTATTTATTCCTAAGTTAAAAATCTCATAACATTTTAAAATGTTTTTCCAAAAATTAGATATATTATGAGATGTTGAAGAAGCAATTTGATATAAATTGCTATTTCCATTGTAGTAATATTTAGAAATGATCTCTTTCCAAATAGCATTATCATTTTTATCCTTAAACTTCCATAGCCATTTACTTAGCAAAGATAAATTCATATTACGCAAATTAATAACTCCTAAACCACCTTCCTTTTTGGCTTTACAAACAGTATCCCAATTGACTAGACATTTTATATTATTATTAGGATTTTCCCCACTCCATAAGAAATCTCTTCTAATCTTATCAATTTTATCAATAACCTAATCTGGAAATAGATGAATGGACATCCAATAGATCGGAAGGGCTGATAAAACCAAATTAATTAAACAAGTCTACCAGCTCTTGATAAAAATCTACCATTCCAATTAGAAATCTTATTTTTTATTTTATCTATGATAAAAATCCAATCGTCATGTTTGAGTTTGGTAGGTCTAATAACAAAACCAAGATAGTCAAAAGGAAAGCACATAGATTTGCAATTTAGAGTATTAGCAACTAAATTTTCAACCTTTTCAAAATCATTTAAAACTAACACAGAACTTTTTTCAAAATTTATTTTTAAACCAGATAAAAGTTCAAAACTGTAAAGGATAAACTTGAGGGTTATAATATGTCTAGGAAGATGGGAAGAAAAAAGTAAGGTATCATCGGCAAATTGAAGAACCGATATACCATTACGCGATATGTCATTGCCTACACAACCTAGAGTTCCATTATCCACTGCTCTCTTAATAATTTTAGCGAAAACGTCAGCAGCTAAGTTAAATAATAAAGGCGATAAGGGATCCCCCTGCCTTAAACCTCTCTTAGATTGAATTTTATTACCTAATATACCTTTAACTAAAATACTAGAGTTTCCAGTTCTAAGCAAAGTCATAATCCAAGTGATCCATCTATGACCAAAACCTCTAGCATAAAAAATATCAACAAGGAAATCCCAATCCACCGAATCGAAGGCTTTAGCAAAGTCAAGTTTTAAAATCGCACAGGTAATGTTATTCTTACAATAGTAATTAATATATTCTTGAACAATTGCCACACCATCAGTGATATTTCTCCCTTTAATAAAAGCCGATTGTGAAACATCAATTAAATCATTCATTCTTGTGCTAAGTCTATTAGCTAAGACTTTAGAAATGATTTTAACTGAACAGTTAATCAAAGAAATAGGTCTAAAATCTTTAAGGTTATTAGCTCTAACTTTTTTATGTAACAAAATAACATTAGCAAAATTGAATCTCCCTAATTGCAAATTACCATTATAAAAATCATTAAACATATTAACTAAGTCAAATTTTAAAACGTCCGAAAAAGTTTTATAAAATAGAATAGGAAAACCGTCCGGACCTGGGGATTTATCAGTTGGCATGTCATTAATAGCTTTACTAATTTCCTCTACGGAAAAAGGGTTATCTAGTTCAGATAAATCAACCATAGAATCCGATGGATATAGGTTTTTCCATCTAACATTGATTCTATGTTTGATTTTAGAACCAAAAATACTCTTATAATAAACAGTAAAAGCATTATTAAGATCTCTTTGATTAACTAACTCTTCGTTATTAACAATAATGGAGTTAATTGTGTTACTACATTTTCTACCGTTAGCTATATTGTGGAAAAAATTAGTATTATTATCACCTTCATTTATCCATTGGATTCTAGATCTCTGCTTCCACATAACCTCCTCCTTTTCTAAAATAGAATTTAGTTCATCTTTTAAATTGGCGAGAACATTACGTTCACCTAAATTTAATTGTCTAGATTCTTCAATCTTATTAATTTTAAGGATTTCATTAAGAATATTATCTTTTTTAATTTTTAAATTTCCAAAAACATTTTTGTTCCAGTTTTTGAGAAAAATCCTAAGATCTCTAAGTTTTGAGACAAAAGATTTTGCAGAATTTTCCTTATTTCTACTATTGTGGTAACTTAAAGAAATCCATTTTTCCTTAATTAAGTTCACAAAATTAGATTCCAAAAGCCACATCTTTTCAAATTTAAAATTATTATTAACAATTCTATGATGCTCGCAAGTGAGGTTAATAGGACAATGATCGGAATAAGTGTACGGTAACCTGGTAACTCTACATATTGGAAATTTATCTTCTATTTCATCACTAACAAAAAACCTATCAAGAAGAGCCATAGAAGGAGACTCATTTGCATTACTCCAAGTAAACTCTCTATTAGAAAGGGGAATTTCAATCAAATTAGAATAAATAATAAATTGGTCGAATTCCTCCATAGCAGGGTAATCCCCTTCCCTGGGAGAACGCTCACCTATGAAGCGTGTAACATTAAAATCACCCCCCAAAATCCAAGAACCCGGGGCTAAGGATCTAAATTCAAGACATTCTTTCCATAAAATTCTCCGATTAATTTTTGAATTAGGCCCATAAACATTAGAAATATTTAAAAAGAGTTATCAGAAAGGTTAATAAGAATAATATTAATAGAATGCATCATGGTAATACATTGAAGCAATCTAAAATGATTATCACGCAACCCTATCATTAAACCCCCTGAAGAGCCCACAGAAGGTAGGAAAACCGATTTTCTAAAATGATAACCTCCTAATCTTCTAAAAAAACGAGTGTCCGGCAAATTGATTTTAGTCTCTTGAAGAAGAGCAATATCAATGGAATAGTCTTTAAAAAACAATCTAACCTTATCACATTTATTCAAGTCATTTAGACCTCTAATGTTCCAACTAATGATCCTCATAAACTAACTGAATTAGCCCTCTCAATTTCCTTACATCTAATGTACTCCCTATCAATCTCAACATCAGAAAAAATGAAAGATGAAACTCGAGCAAGCTGACTAAACTCAGCTGAAGAAAGACTGCGTAATGCATAAGTAGAATATGTACTACCCGAAATAAAACTCATACCTGAGCCTGGATTCGAAGTGCCACACGTGGCATCCAAACCAGGAAACTTACTCATAGGATGAGACTGACAGTTACGAATTCTAGCACTTCGACGAATGGAACCACTAGAAGCAAGAGAACTCTTGCACTTTACCTTTCCTGCCGACCTAACTGGTGAGAAGCCAATAGAACACTGAACATTCTTCAAAGAAGCTGAAACTGCAGAACAGTTCGAACTTTCACCAGCCATAATCTCGGTCGACACCTCTGATTGGAAGTTCAGATTAGCTTCACCAAAAACCATACTAGGTGCACAAAGACTGTTGTGCATATCCGTTGTGCAAGCGTGCATCTTTGTAGCAGACATTAAAGATGACAAATTATTGTCTCTAATCTCCAGCAATTTATCTGAATGAATGAACTCCTCAGCATCAACATGGTCTTCAAAAACAATAGACCTATCAATCCATTCTAATAAATCATCTTCAACTACAGCAAAATCTGAAGATAATAAAATGCAGTTATCAACAATTTCTAAATCAGAGCAACTAGCAGATAGGCAATCTTCCTGAAAATTTCCTGATATAAGTCCCAATTCAGATGATTGATTCCCACAAGAATTTAATGCGTTTAAAACTTTATCTAGACAGTTGTTCATTTCCGATTTCGAATTAGCAATAAAACTCTTTATCCCAAAAATCTTTTTAACCCCAGAACTGTTATTATCTAGAACAACTGAATCGTGTTCTAATAATTCGAAATCCACCACACCAAGCTCATCAGACCAATCGATCGTAGCAACATTCGAAAAACTGCAATCCCTATTGTTAACCGGCACCTTGGCTCGGCTACAAGACGGCAGTTGAAGAAATTATCGTTAGCACTAGACAAGATTCTGACCAAGAAGAGCCTGAGGATATACATGTTTGATGCAGTCGACATATTTGGCATTTAGGTACGGTTCGGCAAGAATAGACCAACTAGCTTGAGATCGCCCTATATGGGCCAAGTCACCTTGGCCTTGAGCCCGTGAAGGAAGTCCAACCCATCTTCTTCTATAAATAGAAGGGCAGGGGCACAATGAAATGGACCTTTTTTGGGAGAACAATGGGGAGACTCTGCTACTTTCAAGACTGATTATTTTCAGTTTCAAACTTGTATTCAAGTCATTAATATATGGATTGTATCTGTATTCAACTACTTGTGAAAGAAATAAAGATCAAAACTCAAAGTGGACGTAGGCAGTTACGCCGAACCACTATAAATCTGGTGTTCTCGTTTTTGTTGTTCTTTTGGCATTGAATTACACTATTTTTCAGTTCTAATTCATCTTCTTCATTAATCTCTCTACACATTCTTTCTCAACGAGGTTAGTGACCAATTTTGGTGCTAACACCTATTATCAGATAACATAGAACAATCACTTGAACTATTCGAATTATGCTCAGCGATTTTCAACAGATCTCTATTACCATCCAAATTATCAAATGATAAGTCATCATCTGGACTTGAAGAAAGGCATTCGAATTTGTTGAATATGGATAACTCGAATTTGTCTTGAACACAATGTTTGGATTTGCGATTTTTCCTACTAACAGAGATGAAAACATGGCTCTGTTCTTCAACCTTATCACAAATTTCCGAAGTAGATATTAAAACAGAATGATCATAACATGAAGAAACAGAAGGATCCAGAAGAATGGGATCAAAATCCATATAAATCTCTTCAACATCAGGAAAATGGATACTCGATTCAAATGCAAGAATCTCAGAGGGAACAGACTTATCGCTCGAAATTTCAGATCGGCCCACACCTTTAACAGAACAATCAGAACTAACAATACCCTTATTGCCAATATTCGGTTCATTTATGATGCCAGTGATAGAAAATCTCATCGAGATAGCTTATACCAACTTCTTTTTTGGGCCAGAGATAATCAATCATCAAACCTCTCAACATTAAGAACTTCAGAGTGAATTGAAATCCGTGATTAACTAGATTTGGTGAAGAGCCACCCTGAACTCGGCTATTGGAATCAATGAATTGCAAATGTTCTTTAGCTTCTCCATTTTCAGACTTACCAAAATAAACTTCTGGGTTCCCAAACCTTTCAATGTAACCCATTCCTATATTCGGTTCATTGATGATGTTGAACTGATACAACCGATGATCCCCCGAACCCTAGCCGCAGCGCAGTGCCTCCAGATAGTGAATTCAAAACTCAACTTAATAAAGGAACATTCTATCCACTTCCCTGATAGCCAGGGCATAGAGGATCTAGCGGCAGCTTATGAACGGCATTAAGGGAACAAACAAGCAACCGCTATTCAAACGGTACTCCCAAAGGTTGGAGAACATAGATGATATGACTCTAGCAAACGCCAAGATGACTCCAAGCAACATTCTTCGCTGACCCAACACTTCGAATTTAGTGACTCCAAGCAAACCAATGCTCTAAGCAATTTATTCCAAATACTAACAAGGGTGTCATACTGATCGCTTTTGAGGAAAGTCGACCTCCAGATATATTTTGGCAGCTAGTTAGCTAAAGAGCCTCCTATGACTATGGATCGTTTCTTTTACAAAATGAATCAGAACTAAAGTGAGGAGGAGTGGAGCAGACTAAGAAAAATAACAATGAAGGCCCGTTGGCTAAGGATGTAGATCCCAGTAGCCGAAACAAGACTTCAGAATTCAGCTCATATGCTTTTTGAAAGATTCAATTGACAACCTCTACTTGAAGACTCACGACTCGGGGTGGTACTGGAAACCAACCTCGAGAGAGTACACCAAAGTCTAAAGAAAATCAGGGGAATGTTGTATATTCCCAGATGCTCACTGATCCTAACACGGGCGATTACAAACACCTCCGAGGTGTGATCGAAAAGATGACCTGGAAAGGAAAGCTTCAATAGTATGTATAAGTCCTGCAGAATGGCGGGCAGCGAATATCCGATGCCTATTAATAAAGGGCTATGATTATCAATTGGACGGTTGACGATCGACATCCCTTTGAAAGGAGCCAGGGGCGGAGTCGAATAGCGAGCACACGATGCTGCTTCACATATCAATGAGATTTACCATAATCTTCTTTGAATTATTTCCATTTCCATCTCTATTTCAATTGTTCTATGAACTACGACTAGCTTGAACTAAACTACTTTCAAAACGATGCAGGTAACCAGGTACTCAGATTCGGTTGCCAACCAATCTACGCAGACCATGATCGGACGTGTGGAGTTACATCTGGACGAGCATAATTCTATCGCTCATCATCAACCATATGCCTTTGATTTGGGGCTATGGACTAAATATTGAAAAGTTCATCACGATCAAAGCCCAATACAAAGTCAACATGACCAACCATCCATTCATCGACCTCCACGTTTGACTCGGAGACCTAAGCAAGGCTTGGAATGGGTATGGCCTGATCATCCACTCAAATCGAGTCATAGAACAAAGTTCGACAAAATACAGATGCCCCTCCTGAAACTCAGTGACGCCGGGATCTGTCTAGAGTGGACATGATTTGTTCATCTACACATCAAATCCTACCTCGAACACAAAAGGTTATTCGAAAGCCCGACTTGAAGTAGTTGTGGTGGACTGCCTACTCATTAACCATCGCTCTCAATATATGGACACGACTGCACCTTGGAACATATGCAACTTACTTTGTCTACTCAACAATCTATTATCCTTATTTTCTAGAAGGAGATACAGAGCAAATTGTAAGAGATTTGGCTATCTAACCCAACATGGATGTGATCCAACCATCTGTCATATACCTCCTTCCTTGACTTGATTGGAAGAGCTATAATCACCAAGCGGACGAGAATCGATCGTCCATTTTTCAAATTCCGTCCCTCGTCCTAGGGGGCAGAATCCCATTTCATGAGCAAACGTGGTTCGATTGTTCATTCGATGACATTAGCCTCGATACAGTAGATGAATACAAATTAAAGAGTGGAAATACGACTGCTCTCAACTTAAACCTCCAAGTCTCCAGAGTGCGGACTGGAGTACTCTAAGTCCCCAGAGCGTGGACTAGAGTTTAAACGACTTAAACCTCCAAGTCCCCAAAGTGCGGACTGGAGTACTCTAAGTTCGCAGAGCACGGACTAGAGTATAAACGACTTAAACCTCTAAGTCCCCAGAGCGCGGACTGGAGTATAAATGACTTAAACCTCCAAGTCCCCAGAGTGCGGACATGAGTACTCTAAGTCCCCAAAGCGCGGACTAGAGTATAAATGACTTAAACCTCTAAGTCCCCAGAGCGCGGACTAGAGTATAAACGACTTAAACCTCCAAGTCCCCAGAGTGCGGACTGGAGTACTCTAAGTCCCCAGAGCGCGAACTAGAGTATAAATGACTTAAACCTCCAAGTCCCCAGAGTGCGGACTGGAGTACTCTAAGTCCCCAGAGCGCGGACTAGAGTATAAACGACTTAAACCTCCAAGTCCCCAGAGTGCGGACTGGAGTACTCTAAGTCCTCAGAGTGCAGACTGGAGTATAAATGACTTAAACCTCCAAGTCCCCAGAGTGCGGACTGGAGTACTCTAAGTCCCCAGAGCGCGGACTAGAGTATAAACGACTTAAACCTCCAAGTCCCCAGAGTGCGGACTGGAGTACTCTAAGTCCCTAGAGCGCGGACTAGAGTATAAACGACTTAAACCTCCAAGTCCCCAGAGTGCGGACTGGAGTACTCTAAGTCCCCAGAGCATGGACTAGAGTATAAACGACTTAAACCTCCAAGTCCCCAGAGTGCAGACTGGAGTACTCTAAGTCCCCAGAGCGCGGACTAGAGTATAAACGACTTAAACCTCCAAGTCCCCAAAGTGCGGACTGGAGTACTCTAAGTCCCTAGAGCGCGGACTAGAGTATAAACGACTTAAACCTCCAAGTCCCCAGAGTGCGGACTGGAGTACTCTAAGTCCCCAGAGCGTGGACTAGAGTATAAACGACTTAAACCTCCAAGTCCCTAGAGTGCGGACTGGAGTACTCTAAGTCCCCAGAGCGCGGACTAGAGTATAAACGACTTACACCTCCAAGTCCCCGGAGTGCGGACTGGAGTACTCTAAGTCCCCAAAGCGCGGACTAGAGTATAAACGACTTAAACCTCCAAGTCCCCAGAGTGCGGACTGGAGTACTCTAAGTCCCCAGAGCGCGGACTAGAGTATAAACGACTTAAACCTTCAAGTCCCCAGAGCGCGGACTGGAGTATAAACGACTAAAACCTCTAAGTCCCCAGAGTGCGGACTGGAGTACTCTAAGTCCCCAGAGCGCGGACTAGAGTATAAACGACTTAAACCTCCAAGTCTCCAGAGCACGGACTGGATTACCCTAAGTCCCCAGAGCGCGGACTAGAGTATAAATGACTAAAACCTCCAAGTCCCCAGAGTGCGGACTGGAGTACTCTAACTCCGCAGAGTGCGGACTCGAATATAAGCGAATCGGATCTCCAAGTTCCCTGAATATGAACTATGACACAAATGACTTGAATTTGTCAAATCCCTGACATACGGGCTAGAAAGTATTCTAAATGCACGAAGCATAGAATGGAAGTTCAACGACTCCCGAAGAGTTTCCGAGTTATATGAAGATGGACTGAGAAGTTTATGTTACTCACAACTGCTTAGATTAAAATCACAATCACAAAGAAAACTGAACAATAAGAGTCTTTTGTAAGACAGAAAAAGGAACTAAACCTTATTCAGAAATGAGTTTCTATTACAACCCCTCCAACGTTCGGAGTCAACATTCTATTACAAGGACTAAGGAAATAGATGAAAATAATTACATGACTTAAACTAACTCTCGTTGAACGAGGATAGTAATCACTTCTTGTGCTTCTTCAACTTCTCCTCTCTAGAGCATTTACCCTTGGTACTCTTCTTTGATAGAGGGGTAGCAACTGAAGCAGTATGGGGGCCTTCCATGGGCTTGGACCCGCCAGGAAGGATGACCTTCAACGGCTTGTTCAAAGGATCGTCCAAGTCCACAACTCGAGGCTCTACTATGACCTTGACCGTCTCCTCCTTCTCTTTCTCAAGCCGTTCCTCCATGATCAATTCGGATGTGTGCCCAAAGGCGCTTGTAATTTCTACTTCATAACCCCCGTTGGTAGGAGAGGAGGTTTCAGACTTGTCTTCATCAAGCACTCCGATCACCTGAGCGTCTGGACCAGGAGCCTCCCCTGCGTGAGTGGCTTCACTTGTTTTCTCCCCCACTTCCTTGGCGACATCGCTCCTCGAAGTGGGCTCGGGGTCAGAACGGCCTGCACAAAATCATGGAAAACAAGCATTAGAATGCAATAGTCCTGCATAAAGAATAACGACTTTCGAAATCTTAAAGAGAATCTTAAAGAGAAGGATTATCTACTAGGTTTAGGCAAACTCTCAGCCATCCGGGGGGTCTCGCCCTCTGGAACGGGAGACTAAATGCGGACTAAAGTACTCTAAGTCCCTGACTGCGGACTAGAGTATAAATGACTCAAAAACCTCTACGTCCCCAGAGTGCGGACTACAGTACTCTCAGTCCCCAGAGCATGGACTAGATTATAGACAACTTCAGAAAAATCCCTAAATCCCAGAAGCGGACCAGATTACTCTAAGTTCCCAAAGTGCGAACTAGAGTATAAACGAGTTGACAAAAATCTCTGCGTCTCGAACTGTGGACTAAAGCATAAACCGTTTGACAAATCTCTAAGTCCCCGGAGCGTGGACCGAAGCATGAACACAAATTGGGCACGAGTCAACCGGAGGGAGAATAACACTAAGTCACCAGAATGCAGAGTGGTGTATAAACATCGACAAATAGACGAGTGGATTCCGACCATTTTTTATTCCATAAACTTCGGCCTGGAATCGACAGGAGGATTATTAACCCGCTGAGGATGGAGTTCGACCATCCAACTAGTGACCTGGCCAAATCAATGCTGGGGGCAGGGGTACAAAACACTAAAAAGCCGAATACGACAGCTTACTATAGCCCTAGCGTGGCGTTCTTTATAACTTGAGGCAGCGACTGCAGGGAGGCCTCAATACAGAACCAATCAAAACGGCATCCAAAGCTACGAGCAACCTACTATATCATACCTCAGACCAAGGGTCAATGCCGATCCGCACCAAGCACATACGAATGTGACTCGGATGTTTTTTGAAAAACTATGACCCCTAGAGTATGGAAAGGAGGGTAAACCATGAATACTTGGTCAAAAATTCTCCAACACCCTCGTTCGATTCATCAGGAGGAGTATGAAACTGGATGAGCATAACCTGACGGCATTTGAAGCCAACTTTACCCCAAGATCTGATTACAGAGCATGAACCAAAGTTGACGTGGATGACCATCCACTGTCCAAATTACACCCTGAAACTTACGTGGCATCGAAGTATTCCTCTTGGAATGAAAAACCACGATAAAATCCAAGATAGGCGAGACCTAGTCTCCCATCGACTGACATGATCCCACGATTCAACGGGAAAGAGAGTAAAGCTAAAGTGGGCGTGGCTGGCCTTCCTACTTATCGGTATATGCCCCAGACCTGGGGGCACGAGCGAGAAGCAAGATGAATGTGAACCGACTATTCACCAATCACCTCTATGTCTTTGGAGTTTAGGTGAAAACATAACATAGCTAGGACGAGACTCAACCGTCCATGTAGTACATTTATCAACCCGAGACTTGGAGAAGACGCATGGTCATCCAAAAACTGGCTACGATAGCTCAGTATTAAAACTTATATATAGTGCTTACAGCTACTCAAGGCAACGACCGAAAGGATGCCTAGAGATAGAATCATACATCGATGCCAAAGCTTGTGGACAACTGACTGTCACTCCAACCCGAAGGGCGAGTGAAGGATCATGAATGCATTGAATAGAAAATGCGTTACTCGAATATACAGGCAAATTCAAACTCATAGCAAGATCCAGCCATGCAGTTGCACGCAACTCGAGGCTGGCCCCTACTCGGCATTTCCTTCAACGCGCTTTTATGCTTGATTTTTGGCCATTTGCTGATAATCTATTAAAGCATTCAGAGCCCTTCGCTATTAGACTCAATAACTCATGACAAGGCTCTAGGATTCGACTAGAGTAACCATCAACATTGGTCGTCCCAACCATATTTCACATTGAATGTTATGCAAAATAATTACATCTTTACTCAAAGAATCTAGGATGGTACTTGCTAAGCTGACGGTCGACATTACAGCCAGCCATGGCGACCCTTTCCGGGTGCTGAATATCAGATCACAGCTTAGTGCAGTGATGATAAAAGAATTAGTTGGATTTTTCTGAATAAATGATGATATGTTCCCTTGGACCCATTCTGACATGCATATGTGATTTCATTAGCTATCGCGAGCCATGCATTGGATATCAACCCGAAGCTACAAAATCTAGCACAATCTTTATTGATTTCATCATGAAAGCTCCACTCTTACTTTTAGGCTCACCCCATCAACGTCTATGCCTACCAGCCGTTGCGACAGGGCATACAATGACCTGAGACATCTGAAAGACTACTTAAATAGAATATCGAACTAAGCTAATTCGATATCACTTATTTCCCACGAAGGGCTATCCAAGGACGGAAATTAGCAGACCTCACACCCAAATTCACTACCTCAGATGACTACTCGAAGAGTAGCAGAGAACCAACCATAAGATGGAAAATGTACGCGGATGAAGCATCCAATGATCAGTGTTATGGCATAGGAGTCATGATAATGACTCCTGAGGAACGATCAATCTGCTACGTCCTAAAACTCGATTTACCTGTAACAAACAATGATGCTTAGTATGAAGCCTTGACTGCCAGCCTCAAACTTGTAGAGGGTTTGAAGTGAAAACTTTACATATCTTTTGTGATTCTTGATTGGTAGTATACAAATTTAAGGAAGTTGATCTTGCTAGGGGGCATTGTCTTGCTCCTTATCTCGGCCAAGTCCAAGAGCTACTAACCGACTTCACGTATTACATCATTACACACGTACTCAGCGAACAAAATGAAAAGGTGTCATGGTTGACTCCTATCAAAGCCTATCTACAATGAGGAATTCTTACTGAACGGAGGAATGGAAAATGACAGATCCTCCTCAAAGCTTCACGCCAAAGCATCTAAGAATTAGTCGTGTGTCAAAAGGAGTTTATCCATCCCCATGCTTCGGCATATCGCCCATGATGATATCTTGAGCAAAGTCTATGAAGAAGAATGTGGTAATAACATCAGGGGGAAAACCATGATAAAGAAGATACTCTGCTACAGGTATTACTAGCCAACTATCAACCCAGAAGCGGTTGATCATGCTAGACAATGTGACGAGTGCAAGATGTTTGCAAAAAATCCGGGAACCCCGCCGATGGAAATTATTCAAATGGCTAGTTCATAGCTGTTTGCCACTTGGGGGCACTGAAATCATCTTCTTGTCGATCTTAAAGGTGGTGCGAAATACACCATCATAGCAGTTGATTACGTCACCAAATGGGCAGATGAAGAACTCTTAACCACGACCAAGATGAAGAAAATAATCAACTTCTTTATTCATAACGTCATCTGTCCTTATGACCTTCCATGATTTGCAAATGGACAGGTTGAAGCTGTGAACAAAATCATAGAGTCTGTACTGAAGAGAGGTTTGGAAAACTCCTCAAGTGGCTGATTGCAACCCTTATTTCACAGATAATACAAACAAGGAATCGCGATTGAATTGCAATTAAACTAGATGGAGTTGGCGACGACTTATGAGCATATAAAACACATCCGAGAGCCAATGGTAAGAGCATGTACCCGAACGTGCATGTGTACATCCGAAAAAGTTCGACTTCTTGAAATCAACAGAAATTGAATTCTCACTAAGGGTTATTAAGAGAAGACTAGATCAGATAGCCGAAGCTTATTAGCTCTGCAGAATCAGACACGGATGGCCACTGATGAACTACAACCCTAGATTTATAATATTAGGAATCGACCAAGCATCACGATGACCAAAGAAGGATACAACACCTTGGGAGGATAAATTGGAGGATAATGACTATTCAAGAAACATGGTGGATTTCTTTCTGAAGACAAGGAATACTTGCTGATTCAAAGCATGTTGTGTTGCTTCACACGACACACTTTGGGGGGCAAGTGTTAACCGGCACCTTGGCCCGGCTACAAGACGACAGTTGAAGAAATTATCGTTAGCACTATACAAGATTCTGACCAAGAAGAGCCTGAGGATATACATGTTTGATGCAGTCGACATGTTTTGGCATTTAGGTACGGTTCGGCAAGAATAGACCAACTAGCTTGAGATCGCCCTATATGGGCCAAGTCACCTCGGCCTTGAGCCTGTGAAGAAAGTCCAACCCATCTTCTTCTATAAATAGAAGGGCAGGGGCACAATGAAATGGACCTTTTTTGGGAGAACAATGGGGAGACTCTGCCACTTTCAAGACTGATTATTTTCAGTTTCAAACTTGTATTCAAGTCATTAATATATGGATTGTATCTGTATTCAACTACTTGTGAAAGAAATAAAGATCAAAACTCAAAGTGGACGTAGGCAGTTACGCCGAACCACTATAAATCTGGTGTTCTCGTTTTTGTTGTTCTTTTGGCATTGAATTACACTATTTTTCAATTCTAATTCATCTTCTTCATTAATCTCTCTACACATTCTTTCTCAACGAGGTTAGTGACCAATTTTGGTGCTAACACCTATTATCAGATAACATAGAACAATCGCTTGAACTATTCGAATTATGCTCAGCGATTTTCAACAGATCTCTATTACCATCCAAATTATCAAATGATAAGTCATCATCTGGACTTGAAGCAAGGCATTCGAATTTGTTGAATATGGATAACTCGAATTTGTCTTGAACACAATGTTTGGATTTGCGATTTTTCCTACTAACAGAGATGAAAACATGGCTTTGTTCTTCAACCTTATCACAAATTTCCGAAGTAGATATTAAAACAGAATGATCATAACATGAAGAAACAGAAGGATCCAGAAGAATGGGATCAAAATCCATATAAATCTCTTCAACATCAGGAAAATGGATACTCGATTCAAATGCAAGAATCTCAAAGGGAACAGACTTATCGCTCGAAATTTCAGATCGGCCCACACCTTTAACAGAACAATCAGAACTAACAATACCCTTATTGCCAATATTCGGTTCATTTATGACGCCAAAGTGATAGAAAATCTCATCGAGATAGCTTATACCAACTTCTTTTTTGGGCCAGAGATAATCAATCATCAAACCCCTCAACATTAAGAACTTCAGAGTGAATTGAAATCCGTGATTAACCAGATTTGGTTAAGAGCCACCTTGAACTCGGCTATTGGAATCAACGAATTGCAAATGTTCTTTAGCATCTCCATTTTCAGACTTACCAAAATAAACTTCTGGGTTACCAAACCTTTCAATGTAACCCATTCCTATATTCGGTTCATTGATGATGTTGAAATGATACAACAGATCGTCCAAATATTTAATTCCAACATCCTTCTTATGCCCGAGATGATCGAGTAGGACATTTTTCAGCAACAAGAATTTCAATACAAAAAGAAAACCATGATTAGTTGAATTCGTATTCGCCTCAGAAAGATACGATTTCTTCCCACAATTCTTGCTCTTGTGTCCATAATTACCACAAGAGAAACATCTAATTGGATCACGACAATTATAAGCGTAATGATTAAAATCCCCACATCGGTAACAGTAACTCCTTCCCTTTCTGGATTCGATCCAGTTCTTACGAAAGGTCGCTCTTTGTACTTGAGATGAAGATTGATTCTTAACAGCTTGAGCAAATGAATAAGGGAAGAAACTGCGATTGAGGACAGATGATGTGTAATTCAGACTATAATCTTGAGAGGACGATGAGAGATTTGAACGAGATTCTTGAGGGAACGATGAAGATATCGGCAAAGAATTTTTAGAGGACGCCATATTTGTTATTTAATTTTTTCACAATAAGTTGTAAGTGTTTAAAGTTTATGGTGGATTTAAATTCAACACCATAGATTATGGTGCTGACAAATTAACATATAACAATGGTGTATTTGTCAAAGGTAGTAATGATCCAGATGAGCATATAAAAGATTTTTATGGCGTCTTAACACAGGTTTGTGAATTGACATTTTATATGCAACCCGCAGAAAAAGTTTTTTTTTATTCAAATGCAATTGGTTCAGCAATGTTCCTGGTTCTGGAATCAACGTACACAAAGATTATAAGCTTATTGAAATAAAGCATACCTCACATTATTACAAGTACGATCCTTTCGTATTAGCCAAGCAAGCATTACAAGTTTATTTTGCTTCATATCCATCCTTAAAAAGAGATAAAGCAGATTGGTCGGCTGTTTTTAAAACAAAGGCAAGATTTACATTTGATGGAATTAATATTCCAAACAAAGCAGCGTATCAAGCGGATCTTGAGCCAAATGATGAAATAGTAATAACTGATGATACTGATGTAGGGTTGTTGAATGAGGAACCGAATGAATTAATAGAAGTCTTTGAGAGCACAGAAGAAAACAACGTAGAGTAGGAGACCGAGTCTGAATCAGAAAACGATGAAGACTGATAATTCTAAATGATGAATATGTTGTGAGCTATGTATCGGTTGTTGTATATTGTGTATTCTGAGTTTCCGATGTTATATGTTAATGATGAAGACTATATTATGAGCTATGTATCCATTATTGTATATTGTGTATTCTGAGTTGTCGATGTTATATGTTAATAATGATGACTATGTTGTCGGCTATGTATTGTTCTGTTTTTTAAATTCTATGAAATGGTATATTTTATCACTATATGAAATGATTTGTTTGTAGCAGATATGCCTTTCAGGAGATATTCCAGCAGATCTCAACCTTCTCCTTCTACTTCTCCGGGCGTGGATGCCAACGGCACAACGCCAGATGTACGTCCAGTGGCAGAGGTTGTCCCTAAGAGCGCGGGGTAAGTATCAAATTTATTGCTTGTTTTAATATTTAAAATTATACTAATTAAATTCCTACATTAAAATGTATACAGGGGTTTTGAAGTTGAGCCTTCGGACTACATCCTACAGGTATCCAGGAAGGCCTATATGAGTCGGATGTCCGAATGCTAGTCTCATTGGGATGACATCCTAAACCATGTTAAGAATGCTATATGGGCCGACTTGATGGTAAGTATAAATTTATAATTCATTTGGAAAATATAATGTACGTAATTCTAATTTATTTCAATATACAGGCCCCCGTTCGTCTCGATCCGTAGGATATGGATGTATTTGCAAATCACTGAAACTAGAGGATGCAGAAAAATTATGGGGACACCCTCTCCAAAGCAAAGAACGCGAGAAAGAAACCGTCGTGGATGAGCGCCGATGTTTGGGCCGAATTTCTGCAGCTGTGGGAAACCCCTGAAATGAAAGTAAGTTATCTAATTTCATGTTGTTATTATAATTTGTTTAAATTTTGTATATTAGTTGCATTAAATTAGTTAGGAACTATCAGCACGAAACCATGCAAACAGGAATAAAAATCCCGCTTTGCACCATGGTGGATCTAAATCCTTTCAGCAACATCGTGCAGAGTTGGTAAGTTTAGCAATTGCGTTTATAAACAGATGTAACATTATTTAATCATATTCGTAACATTGTTCGTTAACATTGTTTATTAATCATATTTGTAACATTACTTAATCATATTTGTAACAACGTAGGAAGTTAAATCGTGAGCCTACAATAGCTGAGGTCTTCACAGTGACGCACGCCGTCGAGCAGAAAGATGAGGAAGTCAATGTTTCATATACTTGGACAGATGATAAATCTCAATCAATAATGGTAAACATACTTAATTTTTTTTACTTCAAACTTCAAAACTTCTAAATTAAATAATTATTGTGGCACTTCTGTTCGTGATCGCAGAAAAGATATAACACAGAGCATGCTCGAGTGGCGCAATCCACTAGCCGTCAGTTGACCTTAGAGGAGTCAAACAATATATTGGATGCTTTGATTGACCCTCCTTCGCGAAATAGACGTTACGGTTTCAGAAATCAGGAGGTAAAATGCTTTATTAACTAATATATAAGCAATATTTAATATTGAGCATAAATTATAACCCGCTATCAATAATTTACAGACCATGATGATCCATTCGTCCTACAGGAGATCTCAGGCTGAAGAGGAGATAGCTCAATTGAAACAACAGCTAGCAAAGATCAATGATTGGCGAAAGTGTGGGGCGTTGGCGCAACAGCTAGATGAGCATATTGCGGCATACTTAGCTGAGTATGGGAGAATGCCGGGGAAGGATGACGACGATGAGGATGATGAGTAGGTATGGTCGTGTTTCTGATGGATTTTGATCATTTTGTCTTGTACATATGTGACATGTGTTACATTTATGGATTTGATACTTGTTTGTTGGTTGGGTTGTTTGATGGATTAGTGGATGTTTTGTTTGATGTATATGAGTTGGTTGGGATGTTTTGTTTGATGTACTTGTTTGTACGTATGGTTTTGTAGTTTGATGAGATATTGGTGTTGGTTGATGAAATGGTTGTGTAAATATTGATAATTGCATTATATATTTGATTATGTGTGATATGTATGAAATTATATGATTCTTGCATTGATAGTAGTTGTGAAATTGAGTATATATGTGTTATAAATGAGGTGGATGGAGATTTGTGCGTTTGGATGACCTAAGGAGGAGTTTGGTGCAGGAAAATGTTCCAGGTTAGCGACGGTCTTATGTTCTCAAGTTAGCGACGGCTAGCGACGGCCGTTTGGTTCTAGGTTAGCGACGGCTGGTGTCGGTTTGCGGTAGCCCTTCAACTTCTAGGACGTTGTCACGTGTCCACTTAGTCGTCACTAACCGTCGCTAATATGAGGACGGAGCCGTCGCTTTCTCTGTTGGTGACGGGGTAAATAGCGACGGCCGCCGACGCCTTTTTGCCATCGCTAAATGAAGCCGCTCTTCTAGTGTTGAAAAACTATAGCTTCATTCTTTATTTTTTACATAATCTATTTAGTATACAATTTTATAACCTTAGCCATCAAATTACCGTCGTATTAAATTTGGACGACATGATACATTATTAATGTATATATTATGAATTATTATTGAACTGAACGTCTTTTATCTAATTTGAAGTAAGTAAATTTACAATTTATTGCTAAAATAATTATTATAGAATTATTCCAATCAATATTTGTTATGAAATGTTCAAAAGTAATTGGGTTAAAGTTCAGCATATCAATTGTAATTGGTTAAATGTTAACATTAATTGAAATAATTTAACATTTAAATTAGGAAAATAGAAAATAACGATAATGCCGTTCTCACGGTTTGACATATTGAACAACTAGAACTTTTGATTTTGCACCAAAATGATTTGACCAATAGTTCTGTCTTTGAAACTATGCTTGTAGCAAAGAACAAGCAAAATCGAGTGTACTGGAAACCAAATAGTATCACCGAGTTAACTAAGTTTATTGCACTAATTTTATTATTCAACCATAATTTAAACGTATTAGGTTCTAAGTGCAGACGGATTTTTGCAGTAACAGTTTAAGAGGCCAGGAAAACTGAATTTGTTTTAAAATTAAACCTCCAACATGGAGTTTCTCACCTCTCATTCAATTTTAGATCCATCTATCATGTTAATGCCTAACCGAAAGAGTAAACTTCACCTTTACCAAAATCCTATTCTTCTTCTTCAAAGGACATTCTCTAACATACCAACTTAGACAGAATCGCAATACAACAATTTTTTTAAGAAAAATAAACAATGGGTTGAAACATTAAAACCTGTGCAAGTAGACTCTTTTAGACCTAACCAAATCTAACAAAAAGAACAGGAAAAAAATTAAACAAAAAGACTGTATGATAATAATAAAATGAACAAACGACAGGCTTAGGACTAAGAGCCACATGACAGAAAAAGATAGGATATTCTCGCATGTGCAAATAAGTGCACTGAATTAATCTAATGTATTTCATCATGTGAAACAAAGAATAAAAGGACCAGTAGTTATAACAATAAGAATATTTGATGAGTAATGACATGATGAATCACAATGCAAGTAATTTAGAACTAAGATCGATGCTGAATGCAACTTATCAAACTAACTTCACTTTGTTATCCACTACTTAAAACTAGACGTTAGCGGTTAGTAGGTGATGCAGTGCAAGATACGCGAAATAAACGATTTACCTTAAATCGTTGGTCCCTCCAAAATCATTTCCCGAATCTCGCTCCTCCTAGATCGCGATGAAGACGACACTCCAGGATTCCATAGGTCGCGAGCGACCTACCGAAGACACTCCAGAATTCCAGCTTCCTTAGGTCGCGGCGAAGGCGAAGAAGTCCTAGATCGCTCGAGCGTCTAAGTCGCGAAACTCGCGAGCTTCTTTATGTCGTGCTCCTCCTTAGGTCGCGAGTTTCTGAATCGCGATTCCTTTAAGTCGTGAACCTTAGATCGCCCCTTCCCAGTAAGTCACGAACGAGCATTCTTAAGTCGCTGAAGATTAAGTCGCGAAGAGTTAGGTCGTGCCATTTCTTGAGTCGCTTCACTTATGTCGCTGAAGCTTAAGTCGTTGCAGAAGCAGAGTTGCCTTATGTCGCATGAAGTTAAGTCGTGCGATATGTATATTGTTGTAATTTGTTAAGGCGTAAGTCGCTTATGTTGTTAAGTCGTGGATGTTGTAAGTCGTATGTCGTTGTTCTTATGTCGTTTGTTGTAACTCGTACATTGTTATGTCGTTAAGTCGCGTACTGTTATGAGTCGCGTGTGCTGGGTCGTGTAAATGTGTTGTAATTCCTATAAATAGGGATGTGTTGTCATTTGTAATAGGGAGTTGATTTTTGAATAAAAATTTGGGTTGTGCTTTGTGCCTCCATTAAAATTGGAAGTTGAGTGTTATCTCCTTTCTCCATCTTCGGATATTCGAGTGCGCTCGAATCAACGAACTCGAAGCCGATTCACGGAATCTCGTGCGCGAGATCAACGTCGAAGAATCGTAGATCTTCTAACGTGGTATCGTGCGCGATCAACGTGTTGAAGATAGCTAGAATCTGGTATCTCGCGAGATCAACGGATTTGGGCACTTGGGTATTTTCAATTCATCGATTCATTTTGTTTCATCAATTCATTTTTCGCGAATTCATCAATTCGTGAGTTGTGTGATCCTGTAGGCTGCGTCATTTGGTATCAGAGCAAGGAAACGAACTTTTCCAAGTTCGTTGGATTTCAAGTTTGCGTGATTTGAAGTTTGTGGAATTCGAATGTGAGTTGCTTGTCCTTTTGTGTTCGTGAGGATTCAAACAAGTTGGAAGTTTTGGTTCTGAAAGTTTTGGATCAAAGTGGGAAAATTGCACAGAGCTAGAAGCGAGCTTGTTCAAGTTTGTGCGAGATTTGTTCAAGTCGTGAGCTAGGAGTTTGTGCGTAGATTCTGCATCATTGAAAGCTGCGCTAGTTGAAGTGTTCATTTTGAAGATTCCAACAAATTGGTGAAGTTTGATTCGAGATTTTTTTTAATCGAAGCGAAGTGTGAAGTTTCGAGATTTGAAGTTTTTGGAGTTCGAATTGAGTTGTTTGTTCATTTGGGTGTTCGTGAGACTTCAAACAAGTTGAGGAGTTTTGATTCGAGAATTTTTGGATCAAAGTGAAGTTTGTGTTTAGATCTGTTGAAGATTTGATCATGCCTCCGAGACGTGTTAACCGTCATCATAATATTGCAGATTTGTATGGGAGTGAAGATCCTGAATAGATGGAACAATGTATCGATGAAAGGTTCAATAAGGGTTTCGAGAGAATGGAGAGAATGATGTCTGACATGAATCGAAATCAAAGGAGAGTGTCGCCACATTATGATAGGGAAAGAAGAGAACCATCTTTGTCGATAAATCGAGATCGTGGATTTCGAGACAATCATAATTATCGGAATGAAGAAAGAAGAGCTTATCGTGGTTACGAGCATGAGCCATATTGTGATTATGAAAGAAGAGAACCATCTTTGTCGATAAATCGAGATCGTGGATTTCGAGACAATCATAATTATCGGAATGAAGAAAGAAGAGCTTATCGTGGTTACGAGCATGAGCCATATTGTGATTATGAAAGAAGAAGTAGAGAGGACGTGCATGGTCATAGAAGAGTCAATGTTCAGAATCGACATCGAAGCTCATCTAATTTTGAAGAAGATAGTTATGGTAACAGTGTTCACTTTTGATGTCCAGGTCAAGGGCAAAATCAATATAGGAATGTTGAAGAGAGTGGTCATACATGGGAGTCAAGGATGAACACAGAAATTCCAGAATTCCGAGGTGGTCTACAAGCAGAGGAATTCTTTGATTGGTTATCAAAGGTTGAAAAGATTTTTAAACTCAACAATGTGTCTGAAGATCGTCAAGTTAAGTTAGTTGCTACAAGACTGAGAGGAAGAGCTATGAATTGGTGGCAACAAACTAAATCAACCAGAAAGAGAATGGGGAAATCCAAAGTTGTCACGTGGGATAAGATGAAAAGGATGATGAAGGCAAATTTCTTACCTTACAATTATCAAGCTCGTACGAACCAACAGTTACAGAAGTTGAGTCAAGGCAGTCGAGGAAAGGGTGTGGTTACAAGCCCCAGCAATCAGAATAAAGGTGTTAATTGCAGTATAAATGTTTCTAAGAGAGTCAACGAACCAGTTGTACATGGAATCACTAAGACAAATGTTGACGACCGAATTAAGCGCTATCATTATCAGGAGTCTGACCATAGAAGTATTGAATGTACGGAGTCCAAGAAGAAAACCTTAGTTGTAGAAGAATGTGAAAACGAGGATGTGGATGATTCTACCGAAAGCGAGCCAGAAAAGGAAGAGGAACCGACTAGTCCATTATCTTTCAGCGAAAGTATAGAAGAAGCGAAAGGTAGTGCTGAATCGTGGGTTAGGTATGAAGCAAGTGAAGAGCTTAAAACTCCCGAGGAGGTTAAACCCATGTTAGAAGAGTTTGAAGAGGTCGGTCCTACGGAATCGTTCGAAGAATTACCACCAAAGTTTGACAACGAAGATGAAGATGTTGAGTTAGAGAACGATGTATGTAATTTGTTGATGGGATTTTATTCAACATCAAAGTATGTCGAAGTAGAAGTTGATTACTCTTCACCACCAAAGATTGATGTCGATAGTATGGAAGAAGAAATTGTGTTCGGAGTTGAGGGAAATAGCTTGATGATGGAGGATTCTTACTTAACACCAGAGCTTATGGATGAGCCAGCCAAGTGTAAATTCCATAGTTTCTGAAAAGCCCGAACAAAGTGAAAGTGAAACCGAAGAGAAGAAAAAATCAGATAGTTTAGTATCTTTGAAAGAGTTCGTCAATAAAATGAAAGATAGTGATGAATTATCAACGTTGATTGGATATGGAGAAAGTTCTGATTTTGAGAATCCTGAAGAGGTTGAAGTATTTGAAGAGTTTGAAGATGAGATTTCTAAGGAACTGCCTGAAGAAACTGGTCTTGTATTTTTGGAAGAGTCTGTTGAAAAGGTGAAAAATAGTAATGAATTTTTGTATTGACCGGGCAAGGAACGAGTAAAGACCTTGATGTTTTTGAGGAAGTTGGATCAGAATTCGACGAGTCTGAAGTCGAATATCCAGAGGAATTACTCGAAGAGTTACCACCACTACAGGACATTCAACATCAAACTGAACTAATACCAGATGCTATTTTACTGCGGGGATCGTATGATCTCGTGAGTCTGAAAAAACAGGAAGAGTTGAAAAGACAAGAGGAAGAGAATGATTGTCAGTTGGAGTTGCCTGATCAGGTCCGTACTGCTAACATTGTCAACGTCAACTACTTGGAACTGTTTCATGAAAATAAACATGTCAAAGAAGAAGCGAGTGGAAATTCATTTCAATCAGGGGAAATTGATGTAACCCATCAAGGGAAGATTCTAAATGATGATACACTTGAACGAGATAAGGAAAGACAAGAATCTGGGCATGAGTCATCCCACTTCTTCAGTCGTAACTTCCTAAATCGCTCCGCGATTTTAAACTTCCTTATATCGTCTCGCATTTTCGTCACGTTTTGGTTTTATATCGCACCTTCCTATTAGCACAAGCATCATGAGGTCATCTCCCTCAGATCACTTCCTTATGCTGCCTGCCTAATGCCACGTCTGCTTATTGTCATGCGTTCCTTATGTCGAGCGACATCATCAAAGAGTCAAGACAAGATCAATCTCAAGAGTGGTTATCACCAGAGCCGCATCAGACCAGATAATGAATGGAAGACAGCATCTCGAAGAAGGAAAAAGTGTGAATTCAGGACGAATTCTTTTCAACCAGGGGAGGATGATGCAGCGCGAGATACGCGAAATAAACGATTTACCTTAAATCGTTGTTCCCTTCGTTGTTCCCTCCAAAATCACTTCCCGAATCATGCTCCTCCTAGATCGCGATGAAGACGACACTCCAGGATTCCGAAGGTCGCGAGCGACCTACCGAAGACACTCCAGAATTCCAGCTTCCTTAGGTCGCGGCGAAGGCGAAGAAGCCCTAGATCGCTCAAGCGTCTAAGTCGCGAAACTCGCGAACTTCTTTATGTCGTGCTCCTCCTTAGGTCGCAAGTTTCTGAATCGCGATTCCTTTAGGTCGCCCCTCCTCCGCCTTTAAGTCGCGAACCTTAGATCGCCCCTTCCCAGTAAGTCGCGAACGAGCATTCTTAAGTCGTTGAAGATTAAGTCGCAAAGAGTTAGGTCGTGCCATTTCTTGAGTCGCTTCACTTATGTCGCTGAAGCTTAAGTCGTTGCAGAAGCCGAGTTGCCTTATGTCGCATGAAGTTAGGTCGTGTGATATGTATATTGTTGTAATTTGTTAAGTCGTAAGTTGCTTATGTTGTTAAGTCGTGGATGTTGTAAGTCGTATGTCGTTGTTCTTATGTCGTTTGTTATAACTCGTACATTGTTATGTCGTTAAGTCGCATACTGTTATGAGTCGCGTGTGCTGGGTCGTGTAGATGTGTTGTAATCCCTATAAATAGGGATGTGTTGTCATTTGTAATAGGGAGTTGATTTTTGAATAAAAATTTGGGTTGTGCTTTGTGCCTCCATTAAAATTGGAAGTTGAGTGTTATCTCCTTTCTCCATCTTCGGATATTCGAGTGCGCTCGAATCAACGAACTTGAAGCCGATTCACGGAATCTCGTGTGCGAGATCAACGTCGAAGAATCGTAGATCTTCTAACGCGGTATCGTGCGCGATCAACGTGTTGAAGATAGCTAGAATCCGGTATCTCGCGAGATCAATGGATTTGGGCACTTGGGTATTTTCAATTCATCGATTCATTTTGTTTCATCAATTCATTTTCCGCGAATTCATCAATTCGTGAGTTGTGTGATCTTGTAGGTTGCGTCGGTAGGTAAAACGGTACACAGTCCATTTTGAACAAAAGTTAATAGCTGCACACAGCTTCGCACGCTATCATTCTTTTTATTCTTAGCTACTGTTTACTACTAGGTACTAGGTAAGAGGTATGGTAAACCTGAACCCTGTGAACATATAATGAAAACACTTTACAGTCAACATTGAGGATTGTTCGAAGGAAAAGGACACTTTGTAGTTTATATGACAATGTTGTGTACTGGAAGCAGATGAAAACTTTTGTAAAAGTGCTTTACAGCAAAGGCTTATACATTACTAGCGAAGCTATATAAATTATTATTATACGTGATGACCCAATATTTCGAGCAATAGCCAATGTAAATATGCACTACAAAATAAATACCAGCGATGGCTCAACTTTTGTCCGCCACCCTTCAGTTATAGCACAGCTCGCCCAGGATCAAAACAAAAGATGATTAAATATAAAGGTGGAACATGGTGCTCACGAATGAATTGAAACATTATATCACTAAACATGAAGCTTGCATATATGCCACCACAGAACTAGATGTCAAATATACATGAAACATACATGTAATGAATAACGAAACCAAATGTTTATATAAAGATAAAAGTTTGAGTAGAATTGAATTTGAATGAGAAGTTTGATGAATTGATGATTGAACAGCAACTTTGTATTTGAACTTGAAGAAAATGATTTCTGTATTTCATTTCATACAAATGATACACAGTGCTCTGCATATTTATATTGTACAAAACATATCTTGGGCTTGAGAGACAACCCGACCCAATTTACAATAGTTAATACAAAAGGCTATCTGATGAATACACGGTACTTCATTACTTCATTTCTTTTACCCCCCCTCCCTTCAAACCAAAGTTAGGGTTAGGGCATGGCGACCAAACTTTATTTATTATGCTTCAAATCTTCGACAAATTCAGTCTTTAATGAAGAATCTAAATCAAAATGAGTAGATCTACTCATCTCGCGTCTGGATCTAAGCTTATTTGAAGTTGAATAAACTCAAATTTGCTGAAAATTAGAAATCAGTCTATAGCTTTTCTTGTATCTTCTGGAATTTCTTTAATCTTTGAGTCGCTTTGAAATCTGATGAAGTGTTGAGCTGATTATGTCTTTGTGAGTGCATATGCTTGCTGAAGTTGAATAAGCTCAAATTTGCTGAGAATCAGAAATCGAAGATGAAGTTTGTACTGGAAAAATCAAATCAGTCAGTAACTTTTCTTGTATCTTCTAGAATTTCTTCAACCTTTAAGTCGCTTCGGAATCTGATAAAGTTTCGTGCTGATAGAGCTTTTGTGAGTGCATTCGCTCGCTGGTAAGGTGTAGGTACATAATTTATTTGTAAGTTTCCCTTTAACACATGCTCTCGAACAAAATAAAGATCGATTTCTATATGTTGTCTTCGAATGTTGAATAGGATTAGCTGCCATGTATACTGCACTTTGATTTATCACACCACAAGGTTGGTTTGACATGTAGCTCAAGGTTTAGTTCGCTTAATAGCGATTGAATCCAAATCATCTTTGCTGTAGTACTGGCCACACTTTGATATTCCGCTTCTGTGCTAGATCTGGATATCGTAGTCTGCTTCTTTGAACACCATGATATAGGGTTATTGCCAAGATAAATGAAATATCATGTTACAGACCTTCTGTCATCTAAATCAGTAGCCCAATCTGCATCTGAATATCCAGTTAAAGTAAAATTGTTGCAATCCTTTAGTAGAAGACCAAAATTAGTTGTTCCTTTTAAATATCTCAGTATTCGTTTGACTGCTTTCCAATGATTATCCAGTGGTTCCTGCATTAATTGACAAACTTTATTCACACTGAAAGATATATCAGGTCTAGTGATTGTTACATATTGCAAAGCCCCAACAACACTTCTATACTGTTTGATATTAGTTATGGGTTCTCCCCTGTTTTTAGTCAACTGTTGACTGCTTATCATTGATGTTAGTTGTGGCTTCGCTTTATCCATTTTTGTTTTGGATAGCAACTCTAAAATATATTTTTGTTGACTTAAATACATTGCTGAATTTGATCTCCTTCTAACTTCTATATCCAGAAAATAGTTTAATTCACCAAGATCCTTAATTGAAAATTGTTCATTAAGATATTGAGTAAGTTTGTTGATTTCATTTCCATCATCCCCTGTAATAATTAAGTCATCAACATATATTAGAATATATATACTCCAATTTTTATTGAGCTTGATGAATGAAGAATTATCTGATTTGGTAGATTGATAGTCTAATGTAGATAATGTGGCTTTCAATCTATCAAACCAGACTCTTGGAGCATGTTTAAGACCATATATAACCTTTGGCCACAAGTCTGGCCTTATATCTAGCTACTGTTCCATCTGGATTTTTCTTTAATTTAAAAATTCATTTGCACCCAATTATATTTTTATTTTCTAGAGGATATACTAAACTCCATGTATTGTTTTTCATGAGAGCATTATATTCCTCATCCATAGCTGCTTTCCAGTTCTTATTAACAATAGCTTGCTCAAAGGTTTCAGGCTCTTCTGTACTGGTTACAGCAGTATATAACTTCGGTTTGAAAATACCACATTTTGCTCTTGTGATGATGGGATGACCTGCTCTAGCTTGTGGTTGTTCTCCTTCATCTGTGTTGCTATTTTCTGATTGATCTCCATGATTTTATGTATTACTTTCACTTACTTGTTGTGATTGCAAATTTGTATTTGCAGGAGATTGACTGTGATAGTTGGACTGCTCAGATGATTCATGACCTGGTTGATCAGGAACTATGTGTTGAGAATCATCAGCTCCAACAGTCCTTTCATTCTTCCAAGTTTGCAGATCATCAGAATATATAGGTATAGCAGGTATGGAAACATTTGGATTATAAATCTTTTTGCTTGTTTTTATTGTGGAATTGCTGAAAGGAAACACCTGCTCATTAAAAACAACATGTCTGCTAACATATATTCTTCCATTATCATCAAGACATTTATAACCCTTTTGATTGGTTCCATATCCTAAGAATGTACATGGTTTTGATCTAAAATCTAATTTATTACTATTATAAGATCTTAAGTAAGGAAAACATAAACATCCAAATGTTCTCAAGTATTGATAATCAGGTTTTACTCCAAATAGTTTTTCTATAGGAGATATTCCTTTGAGAACCTTTGTTGGCAATCTATTAATTAGATACACAACTGTATTAAAAGACTCAGGCCAAAATTTCAATGGCAAAGATGCTTGAGCTAATAAAGTAAGACCTGTCTCAACAATATGTCTATGTTTTCTTTATATTAACCCATTTTGTTCAGATGTATAGGGACAAGTAATTCCATGAAAAATTCCCTTTTTACTGAAATAGTTACCGAGTGGCTTATACTCAATCCCACCATCAGTTTGCATAATTTTTACCTGACATCCAGTTTGTTTTTCTGCTAGAGATATAAAATGAGTAACAACTTTACATGTTTCAGATTTAGACTTCAAAAAATATATCCATGTATGCCTTGAAAATGCATCAATAAATGATATATAATACATGTACCCATAATCTGAATATATTGGAGCTGGGCCCCATAAATCTATTGCAACTAATTCCAATGGTTTTGAATATACAGTTAAAGAATCACTAAATGCTAATTTGTGACTCTTACCCATTTGACAATAAGAACATACATATGGCAAAGGTATATAAATAGAACAAATCTTATTTTCATTGAGAACTTATTTAACTACATTTGCATTAGGATGGCCAAGTTTATAGTGCCAAAGATTAAACACATCTTTATTTTTCTCTGTCTTCCTAACTTTAACAATGTTGCAACATTGATGATTTCTCACAAACTTTCCTGAACTAATAAGATTGAATCTGTACAGACCCCTCACAGCATTACCTTGTAACAAAATTTCTTTAGTCAGAATGTCTCTAACTAAACAATAATTTGGGTAAAATTCAAAATAAACATTATTATCTCTAGCAAATTGAGAGACACTCATGAGATTTTTCTTTATTTTTGGCACTCTTAACAAATTATTCAAAAATAACTGTCTTGCACCTTTAATAGATGCATTTCCAGTATGAGTAATATTAATAGACTCACCATTTCCCATGCAAATTGTTTGTTTACCTTTGTACTCTCTATTGCCAAGATTTAAATTGTCAAGGTTGCTAGTAATGTGATTAGTAGCTCCTGAATCTGGATACCAGCTTTCATCATGTATATGTTCAGACTTTGCTGTTGTATCTTGATTGATTGCTTTGCTATTATCAGATAAACTGTTTGTGTCAGATTGCACCTGTGCTATATTGATACTTGGATTACCATTTCTCTGATTATTTTGATTTTGATTTGGCATGTAGTTGGCATTAAATCTGAAGTAGCACTTCATTGCTGTATGACCCAATTTCTCACATATTTGACATCTTGGTCTATTGTTGTTGTTGTTTCCTCACCTTCCTCTACCTCTGCATCTATTTGAATTACCCCCTCTTTGATAAGATTGACCTTGTTTGTTGATGCTTGAGCCTCTGTTTTTGTTACTAGTAGCATAATTAATTGATAGATCTGAATCTTGAGGTTTCTTTTGATCAAGTCTTGCTTCATGAGCAAGCAATGTTGAATGAACATACTCAACAGATGGTAAGGTGGTTTGAGATGATAATACTGCAACTACAGCCTCATACTCATCACTGAGACCATTCAATATAGACAATACATGTTATGTTTCAGAAACCTTAAGCCCAGCAGCTTCTAACATGTTGCATATGTTGTTAACTTGTGCCAAATAATCTCTCATGGGTTGATTATCCTTGCTGACATTTTGAAGTTGTCTCCTGTAATACATAATCTTTGCTGCAGATTGTGTATTGATTATTCTTTCTAATGTAATCCATATTTCATTAGTTGTTTTACAGCCTATAACTTGTGATAATAGCTTTGTATTGATAGAAGATAACAACCAAGAACTTATTAATCTATCTTGCCTATAATCTTGTGTATTCTTCATTGCTAACTGTTTTCCCTTGTGTATCAGCAATGTATCTTGGGGGAATTGAATTGGTGCCAAGAATGAAACTTTCAAGACCATACCCTTGTATAGCAGTTTCAACTTGAAGCTTCCATAGAAGATAATTATCTTCTTCTAAATGGATGGTAATAAGCTGACTTTGAGGACTAATGACAGTTTTGATCAACTTTTCCGCTGCATCAACTGTCTGCAGCTGAGAATTGTGATTAGAATCTGATGTTGCTGATGAGTTATTTCCTTCAACCATGAAGAAATCAGTAATAAAGAATCGCATACAGAGTAAATCAATGAACTTGCAACCTCAAGAAGGCTTGATTGCAGACAAATCAGGTAAATTGCAGCCGAATCCAATGATGATTATATAATCTGATGGATTTTTGGCAGGGCAATGATTATCTTTCTACTTATGATTGCTTTCTTGATTTCAGAAACTGATTTTCTTAAGATGTTTCTTGCAACTGAATTTGCACTCCTTTTCTATAAAACTTGCTGCAGCCAGAAATTTGGCACGGTACCTGTTTTATAGGCAAATTTAACTTTATAAACCCAAATGATGAAATATACCTGATGGGTTTCAAGAAATAAGATGATGATATTTCTCTGATGATTTCTTGACTATCAATAAACTTCTGATTTTGAAATTGATTGCAAAAATTCTTCACAGAACCTTGAGTTCTGTTATCTTTCAAATGAAAATTGAAACTGCTGATTTTTGGATTTATTTCTGGAATGCCGTTAGGCTTGAAATATTGGCTCTGATACCAAGATAAAAGTTTGAGTAGAAATGAATTTGAATGAGAAGTTTGATGAATTGATGATTGAACAGCAACTTTGTATTTGAGCTTGAAGAAAATGATTTCTGTATTTCATTTCATCCAAATGATACACAGTGCTCTGCATATTTATATTGTACAAAACATATCTTGGGCTTGAGAGACAACCCGGCCCAATTTACAATAGTTAATACAAAAGGCTATCTGATGAATACACGATACTTCATTACTTCATTTCTTTTATATAAACAAATTAAAATGCATGTATCCAAGATACATATATATCTACGTTGCTAGCACACATATATACGTACATGAAAACTCAACAAAACCAAACATACATGCCATGAAAGCTTCGAACTACATGCATGCAAACTTTTAACGTAAGACCTAAGTGTAATGAAATAGCAAAAATAACTACTAAAATGTCACAAGTCATTTTTTCTCTTAGTGCTTGGTTAGCTGGTTATTACTCTCAAATACTGTAAACAGTAAACGCGAAACTTATACCCGATGCAAATGGACTATGGAAAATACATATGTATAATAATAACACACGATGGCACTCGTGCAAATGGATTGTATAACAAAATAATTGCTTAGGTATCCATATTCTTTTTGTCAACCTAATAAGAATTATATAACAAAATGAAAAGATATATTAATCAGATATTACAAATGGTGCCTAAAATTTGATGCTGAAATAGTTGGAAATAAACTTGATTTTGTTAATCTATATTTTTTCATATAGTAAATATCTAGAATCTAGAATATATAGAATAATATATTTGGAGTTGCATTAGAGAATATTTAGGAGATATACTAATATATTTGAACATGTAAGAGAGAATATTTAGGAGATATTTATGAAAAACCGTTAGATTGAGATAATCTCAACCGTTTATTCAAGATGTAAACTCTTATAAATAGAGATGGATTCACTCATGTAAAATGTAAGAGAAAAGAAATATAGTAAAAAAATGAACTTTTGTAATAAAGGTTTTTTCTCCTTATCATATGAAAAAAATACGTTTTTTTCTTCTCCAACCTCTTATCTATCTTCTTCTAGAATCAAATCTATTTGCTATTGAAGAAAACTTCCAACAAAAACGAAGCCTTATATCGAAAATATCCAAAACATAAATTCATGTTATGAAAAGAAAAATTCATTCATTTCTTTATACGAAAAGATAAATCATTATCATTTTTATATGAAAAGATGGATTTTTATCTTTTCACATTAAAAGATAAAAAAAATTTCCATCATATTACCTTTTACTGAAACGATAAATAGTTTTATCCGATCAAAATGATGAATAGTTTCATTCGTTTTTTAAAAACCCATGAAATTTCTTAATCAAAATGGACATAAAACAACAAAAATATTAAAAACATAGATAATAATAATAGAGGAACAATTACCAATCAATTAAGATCTTAACCACAGTAGTGACTAAGTTTTAATTTAGAAAATGTTTTTCAAAGTCGCTTCTCTTTATTGTTATGTTATGGTGATATTTTTTGGAAGGACTGATTTGTTTGTTCACAAATTCGATAATGCAAACAAATGCTTCATCTTTAGGTCAAAGATTTTGTAAATGGTAACTTGAAATCAGCAATAAAGGGAGACATTTTTAAGGATATTGGTAGTGTCGTGTAAAATAAGGAGGAAAAAAAGCATTTATAAGAAAACTGAATAATATATTTGTATCAATAAGCAGTTACGTGTTATTGATGTATCATGAATTTAAATAGCACAAGAATAGAAGAAAGAGTGATACATAGCACAAGAATAGAAGAAAGAGTAATTTAAAGACTTACTCAAAGTTCATTCGATTACAACATGCACAACAGACCAAGCTATAATAGAATAGAGGGCATGTTCCATGTGCTGTAATTCAAATGTTTGTCTCCATGCTTCTTCGGTTGACTTTTTTACAGCCTCTATCCAAACACTAATTGCATCGTTGCCTACTGGTTTAAAATAGACTCTTGTATTTGGATCAGTTGACTTCACGCGTCCTAAAGCAACAACTTTCCACTTTTCCAATAAATCCATCAACTTGCATTAATTGTTTGTTCTTGAATTTACAGTCTGGAAGTTGCAAAAAAAGATGAAGTTACTAATCCTTAAAAATAAAAGTACATAATCCATAAAAATCAAGTACCATAAATGTTTGCACTATGGTCATGGGCGCAATGGAGATGCAGTAGCCTTCTCAACAACTACTTGAGATTCAAACCACGTTACCTTCTTACCGACGCGTCCAGAATTCGAATCATACCAGGGGCTGGCCCCCACAAAAAAGCGTCTGGTCTCGATGTTTGGTAGATAAGCTTAACCTAGATCCCTCATATTTAGTTACTTCCTTAAGAGTTGCAAATCCGATAGGAGGGTATGCGACTCTTGGGATGAGGTGTGACTATTTGGAGTTTGATTTCCTAGGTCATACTTTTGATTGTTATTTGCATGTATTTGATTTTGAGGGGTTTGGGATTATCCTTAGGATGGATTGGTTAAGTAAACACGATGCTAGGATATTTTTCCATGATAGGAAGATATCACTTAGACACCCGAATTGTAGTGATCAGATAGTTTATACCATAGAAAACTCTAGTTCTGAGATGAATGCTTTATTGGGTATCATGGAGATGGAGGATGAGTTGCATCAAGTCTTTGTGGATAGAGAATTTGCTGATGTATTTGAGTCGGTAGTTGGACTGCCATCGAAACGAGCCATTGAATTTCATATTGATTTGGTGCCTGGAGCATAACCGGTGAGTAGACCGCCAAGCAGGATGACACCTATGGAGATGAAAGAGTTGAAGGTGTAGTTGGTGGATTTGGAAAGCAAGAGTTTTATTTGACCAAGTAGTTCACCTTGCTCTGCTGTCGTAGTGTTTGCTAAGAAGCCAAGCAAATCGTTGAGGCTGTGTATCGATTATCGTATGTTGAATGAGAAGACGATAAAGAACCGATATCCATTGCCGAGAATTGACGATTTGTTCAATTAGTTAAGTGGGGCTAAGGTATTCTCTCAACTGGATTTGGCAACGGGGTTTCATCGGCTCAAAGTGGCAGAGGTTAGTATTACTTTGATGACGTTTAGGACGAGGTATGGATCGTACGAATGGTTAGTTATGCCGTTCGGACTAACTAATGCACCGACATTCTTTGTGGATTTGAAGAACCGAATCTTCCAAGAGAACTTGGATAGATTTTATTAATCTTCATAGATGATATTATGATATACTCTAAGGATGAGAGGGAGCATGAAGTTTATCTTAGAGTTGTGCTTGAGACGTTGAGAGAGCATCAGTTGAAGGCTAAGTTTTCGAAGTGTCATTTTTGGAAGAAGGAAGTGAAGTTTCTTGGTCATGTAGTCTCAGAAAAAGAGTTGTCTGTAGATCCAACTAAGATCGAGGCGTTGAATAATTGGAAGATACCCGAGACGGTGACCGAGATAAAGAGCTTTCTTGGATTGGTAGGTATTACCGAACGTTTATAAAGGATTTTTCGCGGATAGCTGCACCGATGACTAAGCTTACGCGAAAAGATGTGAAGTTCGTATGGACTGATAAATGTGAGGAAGCATTCAAGTGCTTGTAACACTTATTGACCGAT
Organism: Allium fistulosum; assembly: GCA_030737815.1. Classification (NCBI taxonomy): domain Eukaryota; kingdom Viridiplantae; phylum Streptophyta; class Magnoliopsida; order Asparagales; family Amaryllidaceae; genus Allium; species Allium fistulosum. The sequence goes on along the minus strand of CM060902.1, from coordinate 1,034,014,336 downwards.
GCACCGTTGTTGGTGGTTCCGAAGGGGAATCAGGATTTAGTTGTCTATACTGATGAGTGTGGAACAGGATTGGGAGTGGTATTGATGCAAAGAGGTGAAGTGATTGCTTATGCTTCTAGATAGCTCAGACCGCATGAAGTCAGGTATCCAACGCATGACTTGGAGTTAGCTGCCGTTATATTTGCTTTGAAGGTGTGGAAGCATTATCTTTTGGGAGAGCCATTCGAGCTTTATACGGATCATAAGTCATTGAAGTATTTGATCTCTTAGAAGGAGCTGAACATGAGACAGCAGAGATGGCTGGAATTTATTGATGCTTATGATTTTGGAATTGAGTACACACTAGGAAAAGGAAACAAGGCAGCAGATGCACTTAGCAGGAAACATCAGAATGCATTATTGGCTATGATTGCTGAGTGGAAAGATTTGGAAGTATTGACAACTTGTAGAGTGCAGAATAGATCCGAGACTGGTTCTAGTGCAGGAAGTGCTGTATTGTCTTGTTTAGAAGTTCGATCGGTAATGATTGAGAAGATAGCTTCTAAATAGAAAGAGGATCTAGTCTTGGTTGAACGGATCATAAGGCAAAGGGAAAGAACTGAGAGCGATGACTTAAAAGGTTTTGTCTTGACCAGAATGGGTGGTTGAGAAAGAAGGAAATGTTGTGTGTTCCGAATGTAGGAGACATGAGGAAAGAGGTTTTGGATGAGGGTCATCGTTCGAAGTTCACTATCCATCCAGGAGGAACGAAGATGTATCAAGATATGAAGAGAAGTTTCTTCTGGAAAGGTATGAAACGGGACATTGGTTTATGTGTTAAACAGTGCTTGAATTGCCAGCAGGCAAAGGCTGAACTCTAGAAGCCAAGTAGATTGCTTCAACCGTTGGATGTTTCGATGTGGAAGTGGGATTCTGTCTCTATGGATTTTATTGATGGCTTGCCAAGATCTAGTAAAGGTAATGAAAGTATATAAGTTATAGTGGATAGATTAACCAAGAGTGCCCATTTCATTCCGGTAAAGTCAACTAGGACGACACTTATTTTGGCAAAGTTATTTATGAAGAATGTGGTTAGACTGCACGGGATTCCTAGTAGTATTATCAGTGATAGAGATTCTTTGTTTACTAGTGAGTTCTGGAGGTGTCTATAGGAAGCTTTAGGAACCAAGCTCAACATGAGTACCGCTTACCATCCACAGACTGATGGGCAAACAGAAAGAGTTAACAAAGTCTTGAAAGATTTGTTAAGAGATTGTGTATTGGACTTCGGGGGATCATGGGAAGACCAACTCCATTTAGTCGAGTTCTCGTATAACAATAGTTATCAGACTAGTATTGGGATGACACCGTTTGAAGCTTTGTATGGAAGACCATGCAAATCTCATGTATGTTGGTTAGAGACCTGGGATAGATCGGTTCTTAGTCCAAATTTGGTGAAAGAAGCCGCAGAGAAGATTGAGTTGATCCGAGCTAGAATGAAGGAAGCTCAGTGTAGGCAGAAAAGTTATGCAGATAAAAGAAGGAAAGACTTGGAATTCTTTGTTGGCGACTATGTGTTTATTAAGGTTTCACCAATGAAAGGTGTGATTGGATTCGGAAAATCAGGAAAGTTAGGACCTAGATTCGTTGGACCTTTCCGTATTGTTGAGAGGATCGGGAAGCTCGCTTATAGAGTGGAGCTACCGAATAGTTTGGCAGGAGTCCATGATGTTTTCCATATTTCTCATCTTAGAAAATGTGTTAGAGACCCAGAGACTACTATAGCACCTACAGTGTTAGAGGATTTAGTAGTAGAGCCGGATTTGACCATTGTTAGAAAGCCGATTCGGATAGTCGAGAGAGATGAGAAAAAGCTGAGGAACAAGGCAATCAGAATAGTAAAGGTCCAGTGGAGTGACGATGCGAGAGAATCTACTTGGGAGACTGAGAGCAGGGTTAGAGACTCTTATCCTGATTTGTTTTGATGGTACGTTTTACCTTTAATTGTTTTGTTGTGTACCTTACCGTAATTTCAAGGACGAAATTATGTAAGTAGGGGAGTCTGTAACACCCCATATTTTTATAACATTATTTAGTATATTTAATTAGTTAAATTAAATAAAACAATGTAAAGATTAATAGGTTGAAATTTGATTTAACTAAGGGTAGCCATGCCATGTTAAATGGAAATCAAAATGAAACAACATGAACTAATGTGTTAGGAAATAAGGAAGGGAAAATTGGGAAATAGGAGAGAATTATACCCTAAACCCTTAGAAAATGAAACTCACGTTCATTCCATTTTATCAAACTAAAATCTATCAAGGCCGGCCACCATTTCCATTCTCAAGAGAAGATAAAGCTTGGATTCAAGAGAAAGAAGTTAATCAACTTATTCAACATCAAATCTCACAACTTTTAATCTCAAAGCTAAGGTTAATGATTACTACATCCCATTTTCTTATGGTTTTTGGTTTTAAGTTATATCAGAAATGATTTTACAAGTTTATGCCATGTTTTGGATGATTAAATTTATATATGTGCTTGTTGGTGAATTATACATGTTCATATTAGTTTTTATGATATGTTTGATACGAAAACCCTATTAAATGACATTCAAATGCCTTGAAAATTTAAATGTAGGTCAGAAATGATATTTCAGAGATAGTTTTCAATTTTTATAATTTTCTAAATTAATTTGGATTTTATATTAATTTTCTAGTGAAGAAAATGATCTATTGAGTTATAAATTAATTACGGTTAAAATAATAATTATTTGGGCTTGAAATTTTTATATGTTGGAAAGCATATTAAAATAGATTTTCTAGAATTTTTCTAGATTTTTCCTAAGTATTTTGATCAATATTTAAAATTATTTAAGGTATGTGATAGAATAATCTGTTATAGATTATTGTTGTGATGTAAATTATTGGGTACTATAGTAGCACTAGCATGAATTTTTCTATTTTAAATACCATAAATATTATTTTTGAATTTTAACGAATCAAAAGGAGATTTTGGTTGTAAAGATATTTATATCGAAGTTTGGGTTATTTTTAAAAAATTGATTTAGGTAAAACGATAAAATTAATTTTTGGTTTGTATTTAACTATCCGGAAAATATATTTTAAATAGAAATTTAGAAATAATTTATATAGAAGATTTCTAAATGAAAGATTTTTAAATGATATCCAAGAGAGAAAAATAAAAGAAGAAATTGAAAATCGATATTAAAAAATTTATTGGCAGGATAAATGGAATTTATAAGGAAAAGATTTATGAAATAAAATTTTATAAATAAGATTGTTTTATAGACAAGTTAAAACTCAGAGGAGTTATAAAATGATAAACGATGTTTATAAATAAAGGAAATCGATAACAGATGAAAATTTGGGAATATAAAATTCATAGGGTGAATTTATATTAGAACATGGGAATAGGTGAGAAAAAATAGTGGATACTATTTTTGAAAACGGTAATGGTTAAGGAGATCGAAATGGAAGCGATGTGATGGAAATCGAGAGGAAGTTATAAATTAATTCGGAATTGAGGTTTTGGAAATATATTTTTATTTTTAAGAAGTTAAGCTATTTTTAGAAAGAGAAGTTTTATTTATTAAACTATGTAATTTTGAATTAGTAGTTTTAAAATACATCGGGAAATGAATTTTCAACTATTTAACATTTATTTTATTTTTAATAAATTCTAATTTTTTTTAAAGTCAACTTTGAAAATTTATATGTTTATCTAAAAATGAGTTATTGATGTTTATAAAAGTGTTTTCGATATTTTAAATAATTACTTAAACATGTTTTTTTAAAATAATTTTTTTAAATGCTTATTTTATATATATAGAGAGTTTTAAAGTGATTGAAAATTTATTTTATAAATTCTCTAGAGATTCGTAAAAGGGGCTTATAAAAGGATATGATTTTGAGGAGAGGAAATTTATTAGTGATTCCGGAGACTTTGGAATAAGTTATGGAGTATTCTCTGAAGCGTTAATAAGGAGAGATTTTTGGAAAATAAGACTTATAATATTTTCCTAGGTGTAAAAATGAAAATTTGGGAATATTTCTAAGTGTTGAGGTGGTTTGAAAATATCCTGTTATGGATTTAATATGGGAAGGAATTTGAATATATATCTTAGTAAAAATACGTTGAGAATAAATTTTTTGGAAAAAATTATAATAAGGCCTAGTGACTGCTTATGGATGTTTTATTGAAAGTTAAATAACCGACTATCAATATTGGCCAATTTGTTGATCGTTTCGAAGAGACTGAGATCAGATTTAATTATCCGAAAACTACTTCGATCCAGTTTGAACGTTACGAATGAATACCGTGAAGATGATGAAGACAGTGATTCGGTTTGTTCATACCCAAGACAACTTGTATGGACGAATGCTATCAGAACATCGTCATTGGAGGACGAAAGCATTTTAAGTGGAATTGTTTCTTGAAAGGTAACGCTTAGCCTCAATCCTCATCAACCGGGAATGACTAAAACAGGGGAGATGCAACAAGGCTAAGTGGGTCGCACCCAATTTAGGTATGTTATCACTTTTCTAGATGTCCTCGGAAACCTATGGATATGGTTGTGCATGAAAGAAGGAGCGCTCGATTGTAAGGATGGGAACACCCGGGGTGATAAATTATTCGGTCTATCCAGGTTAGGGGTAGGCTGGTCTTGTGTAGCTAGAGATCTCGGCGAGGTCCTCGGTACATTGTTCTAGAGGTGTACTGTGATGGGCGGTAACCCAGTGGCCCAGCCATTATATGGAATTCGTTCTCCAATACGAGCCTTACGGTATTGTTTGTATAGTCTAGTATGCTGGAATTTAATTAATATAACAATTTCAGCTATTTGAATAAGTATTTGTATTTAGACACTATTATAATTTCGGATGATTTTGATATAAAACGTTTTGGTTATCGTAAGATAAAAACCCGTCGTGTTTATGTGTGACGCAGTCTTACGAGATACCTTTGTTTTTCAAAGGATTTTGATAACTTTAATAATTCAAATTGAGTGTGTTTTCTCACGTTGGTTTTCCAGACTGACTCGGGTGTTATTTTATTATAATTCTCTGGTCAGATCTAGTATTACAGTTTCAGGTTAGAATGCTATGGAGCTCAGGAGATGAGCTGGAGGAGTTCGAACGTATTTCCGTATTTGGTTTATATTTCTGTTGTGCGAGGAATAGTGAGTATAACTGTCCAAATTGATGTATTGATTATTGTACTATGATGATTGTAAGTATAAACAGATACAGATTCTTTTGTATAAAAATCTGTTATTATATATTATATTTTTGTTCCGCTGCGATTGTGAGATTCTGTGTGTTCAATTTTTCTTCTATCTCTTTCTTCTTCTTTACCCTAGTTATTCGCTCTTTCGTACAATTTGGGTTGAACTGGAGTGAATTATTATCAACTCATTGGGTACGAAACTGTGGGTCGCTACACTTGGTATTAGAGCTGAAGGTTAAGCGAGAACCTTGGCTTTGGTGGGAATTACTCATTAGAGATAGGGTCAGTAGTACCCTAGAATGAGTTTGAGTGTAATAATAGATATGAGCGCGTATTTGTTAGTGAATATAAATTGTTTTATATTGTGTTGACTTATTGGTTGAGTGGCATATAAATTCTGGTCGAATAGTGGGATGCCACTAAATCGATAGGAGTTTCTAAATACTTAAACACGGTAAATCGACATAGTATTGTTTTGTAGCGGGTAAATGAAATAATTTTACCCAAATTATATTTTTTATATAAAAGAAATAATTTTCTACAAAATTATTATAATATATTGGTGTGTTTGGTTGTTATTATATAATCAAAAACAAAGTTATGAAATTGGAAATGGTTTATAAAAATCCAAATTAATTTGTATAAGCATGAATTATACAAATAAGTTGAAACCGAACATGAATTCAAGCTAGATTTGGAAATTTAAGAACCCCGGAAGGTTTGGAAAAATATATTTTCCGAAGTGTTGTGAAATTAAAAATGGTATTATTTTGAAAATATTTTTGGAATAAAAACGGTTGTAAATGGACTTTGGAAGTGATATAGTACTGAAATCACTACGGTCGTTGGAAAATAATTCCGATGATGATCGCGACATCATCGGTGTTCATTTTTGAATTTCAAAGTGACGAATTGCTACCATAGTAATTTGATATGGAGATTTTTTGGTGAAAACAAGTGATGGTTTTGAAAATTTCGAGGGAATTGTTTTGGATAAAATCAGGTTGATTTTGAAATTCGAAGGAAGTGGTTTGTTAAACCAAAAGTAGTATATATATATTTGATTTCAAAGTGATTTGAAATATATATACCGGGCGTTTAAAAATTTTGGAATCCTTATTTAAATACTTTGGAAAATATCAGAAAATAGGTTATGAACTTATAAATGGTGAATGATTTAAAGAAAAGAAAACATGGAAATTGAATGTTGGAAATAAATTTTAACTTAAGTAAGTTAAAATAGATTGTGTGAATTGAATTTAACTTAAGGAAAGTTAAATAAATTTATTGGGAACTGAGACAATAATAAATTCGAATGGTGAAATTGCTATATAAATATAAGTAAGGAAGTGGAAAATTTTAAAATTGGAGTTGAATTCTTACTTGATTTAAATTGAATGGATTAAAAATATAATTGTTTAGAGTGAAATTAGTTTAAGTATGAATAACTCGAATATGGTTTTAAAATGTTGGTTAAAAGGGATTGAAATTTAAATAAAAAGGTGAATTGGATTTGAATCATATGGAATTGAATTAAATATGTAAAGGTGAATTATAAAGTGACTATATAACTATAAGTTATAAAACTTTGAATTTGATTAGAAATAATATCGAATTGAAGTAAATATAAATTTTGAATTTTGAAATGTTATAAAACCATATGTATAAATTTTGACTGAAATAAAATTTAAGCGAAAATTGGAATCGTGAATAAATAAATTGGAATAGCTTATAAAAATTGAAATTAGTGGAATAAAAATATACTTAGGCTATAAATAAATGTATAATCTCGAGTTAAAAATAAAATGTGAATATATTCGAGTATAGAATTGATGGAAACGTGAAAAATAAGTTGTGTGACTTATAAAATTAAAAAGTGAAACAGAAAACCCAAAATAAAATTGTTTGATATTTTGGTAAGGGAAATGAAGTGACTTTTGAAATAAAAATCAGAAAGTGAATGTGGAACTTGAGTATAAATTAAAATTCGACAGAATGTAAGCGAACTAAATATAATTGGAAATATCGTCGAATAAAATAGAACTGGATTGAAATGGCACTGACTTGAGTTATAAATAAATTCAGTTTAAAGTGTAAATATTTGAACGTGGCCTTGGATGCGACTTAAATAAATTCGAGAATGAATTCGAGTATGGAATTAAAAATTTAAGTGGATTAAATGAATGAATGAATGAATGAATTAATTAGTAAATGAAATGGAGGTGGTTGAAATAAAAAAAACTTAAGTTATAAGGTGAAAATAGTTTAAAACTAACGAATTAACTTAAGTAAATATTTTGGATGGATGTTTGGCTCGAATAAATTATGAAATGGTTATTTAATAAAATAGCATGGAATGGGTCCGAGCTTAATAGAATAGATTTAAATATAATGAATGTGGATATGAATGAAATGTAAGTGAATTGATTGTGAACAAATCTCAAATAGAATAAAATTAAATATAAATTGGTTTGGAATCAATTTAAACTAGCTATAAGCTTAAATGGTTATTTTATTAAATAAATAGCACCGAATTTGCATAGAAAAATTGTTGTTCGACGCAAACGGAAGTAAATAAAATTTTATGAATAAATAGGAAGTGAATAAATTGATTTTTGAATTAATTTGGAATGGATATGGGTTTGTTTGATGTAAAATGAATTGGATGCAAATAAAGTTTGTTTTAAATCATTCGAATTGAATATGGATTGATTGAAAGTAATCAAATTAATGTCAGAACCTTATAATTGCTTATAATACATGTTTAGTGTGATTGGTTTATGAAATCTATATGTTTTAACTATTTAAATAAGTGAAATTTTATTAGAATTTCATGTTTTGATACTCATGTGTTTAAAATTGAGGAAGTACAAGTACAGAGGGACTATTTGGCTAGATTTGGTTTGCGAAATTGCTTTTGAAGTAAATGCTTTCTTAATAATGCTTAAAAACGCAAAATAAGGTACGTTTTCGGATTAAATATTATGAAAATATAAAATATTGATATATATTTTGTTTTCCGACCGTGTGGGTCGATGTATACATATTTATCTCTCATGTTTTTTTTTGCAAAAGGTCCTCCATACAAAGGAGACTCTGCCAAAAAATTTCGAAAATTTAGGGTGTTAGAAAATTTTTTGTTAACGACAATTTGATTTCAAATTGTAATTGAAATAAAAGGTTGGGGATTAGAATTGAAAACTAATCGTTTTGGTTGAAACTAAAGGATTAGAAATGTGAAATAAGCAAGGTAGCTAAGTGGGTTTTGATAAGTTAATGGGGTGGAGCATTTTCCTGCCTTAGCAATTTCGGCGACAAAATTTTTTTAAGGGGGGAGGATGTAACGACCCGGATTTTTTCGTCGTTTGATTTTGAATATTTATATGGTTTAAATATTGGATTTGGAATTATAATTGAGTTAATAAGTTTTTAAAATTGAAATTTCAAACGATTTTGTAAAATTTTGAAATAGTCGATTTAATCGACGCGTTAAAATAGTGATCCAGGGCACAGTCTCGCAATTCGACGAAACTAGTTCCATTGAATCCGTAATAATGTATTATTATCGAATTTCAAATTTCGTAGTGTTTGGAGTTATCGTTTGGCCGTATGGGATAGAAACGCGCTGAAATTTATATCGAAAATTTAATATAATAATTGGGTCCAAAAAGCTATCTTCTCCATAAGATCGAATTAGGACTCGGAACCTTTTCCATTGCGTTCGGAATAGGGGTATAACATTATGAACGCCTAGCGGCACGCCTCGATAGGGGTTCGAAGTTTTGAGCTGGTTAAAGTGAGATATTTATAATTAAATAATATCATAATCTGTTAAGTCAAGACCTTGCCTTCTCCAACACGCCTTCCCTCAACTTTAAATCACGTCCTTATCCCTTCATTTCAATTCGAAATCAGTTCACATTAGAATTTTGTTCAAAACAAATCGTTTTCCTCTGATAAAAACAAAAGATCACGCGAGTGAATCCCGTTGTCAGGTGTGCGATCGCAAGGGGCAAGAGGCGGCATCGATGAGCGAGGTCATGAAGGTGTCGCGGCAGTTCGTGGAGTGATAACGAGGGGGATGGTGGTGCAGCCCGGCATCGATGCGGAGGAGTGGCGTGTGGAAGTGAAAGTGGCATGCTGAGGAGGCGGTGATGGGTTAGGTGTCGCTACCTCTTCGTTGTACGGCGACTGGGAGGTGTGACCGCGCACACGCGCGTATATTGAGGAGGGGGGGCGATGGTCATGGAAAACATGGAATGGTAGTGGTCGATTTTAGGGATTCTACTGTACATTTTGGGCATGACTATTGGAGGAGACCCAGGCGATCGATTTTAGTAATCAGTGGAGAGGTTCGGTCGTGGTTAGGGTTATAGTGGCGTGGTGGCAGGTGATGGAGGGCGCGTAGTCGCGATGGCGCAAGCGAGCACAGCTAGGGTTTGGTCCAAGCATTGTTGTCGTGTGCTCAGTTAGGCTTGGCAGCGCTGGAAACCATTTTGGAAGAAGGTAATGAGATTAATTTTTATAAAATTTAATAAAAGTAAATTGGTGGATATTAAAATAAAAAAAATTATAACTTATATAATTCATATAAAATTAATACGAGGTTCCAAAATAATGAATCAAATCGAGTTTGGGTTTGAAGGTGCGGGATCTAAGCAATAGAATTTATCTGGATGTTGGCAATTTTAAAAGCAATGTGAGTAAATCTCACTCATTTGGATTACTTCAATAAATTTTAAAATGATTAAAATTTAATTTGGATGCTTGGTTGAACATATAAATTATTGTCTATTGAATGATATATTATATATATAGTAGTATATATATAAGTAGTTGGAGTGATATTCCCGCATATTATAGCGGTGAGACCTTGTGCGCCCCGCATAATAACGGATGACCCTATATACCGCGATATCCCTCTCGAAGTGGGATTGGTATTTTTATGTTGTATTAACGTCTGTGGATGCAGGAAAACAGGTTGGATGGATCCAAATGGATTCCTTAAAAATGTTGATTTTAAATTTCATATATAATGATATATGATATGATAGAATAATCTGTTATAGATTATTGTTGTGATGTAAATTATTGGGTACTATAGTAGCACTGGCCTAAATTTTGGTAATTTAAATACCATAAATATTATTTTTGAATTTGAAGGAATTAAAAGGAGATTTGGCTGAAAAGATAATTTATATCAAAGTTTGGGTTATTTTTAAAGAAACTGATTTGGATAAAACGATAAAATTAATTTTTGGGTTGTACTTAACTATTCGGGAAAATATATTTTAAATAGAAATTTAGAAATAATTTATATAGAAGATTTCTAAATGAAAGATTTTTAAATGGTATCCGAGAGAAAAAAATATAAGAAGAAATTAAAAATCGATATTAAAATTTTTATTGGCAGGATAAATGGAATTTATAAGGAAAAGATTTATGGAATAAAAATATATAAATAAGATTGTTTTGTAGACAAGTTAAAACTCAAAGGAGTTATAAAATGATAAACGATGTTTATAAATAAAGGAAATCGATAACAGATGAAAATTTGGGAATATAAAATTCATAGGGTGAATTTATATAGAACATGGGAATAAGTGAGAAAAAATAGTGGATACTATTTTGAAAACGGTAATGGTTAAGGAGATTGGAATGGAAGCGATGTGATGGAAATCGAGAGGAAGTTATAAATTAATTGGGAATTGAGGTTTTAAAAATATATTTTTATTTTTAAGAAGTTAAGTTGTTTTTAAAAAGGAAAGTTTTATTTATTAAACTATGTAATTTTGAATTAGTAGTTTCGAAATACATCGGGAAATGAATTTTCAACTATTTAATATTTATTTTAATTTAACAAATTCTAATTTTTTTTAAAATTAGCTTTGAAAATTTATATGTTTATCTAAAAATGAGTTATTAATGTTTATAAAAGTGTTTTCGATATTTTAAATAATTACTTGAACATGTTTTTTTTTAAATAATTTTTTTAAATACTTATTATATATATAGAGTTTTAAAGTGATTGAAAATTTTATTTATAAATTCTCTCAAGATTCGTAAAAGGGGCTTATAAAAGGATATGATTTTGAGGAGAGGAAATTTATTAGTGATTCCGGAGACTTTGGAATAAGTTACGGAGTATTCTTTGAAGTGTTAATATGGAGAGATTTTTGGAAAATAAGACTTATAATATTTTCCTAGGTATAAAAATGAAAATTTGGTAATATTTCGAAGTGTTGAGGTGGTTTGAAAATATCCTGTTATGGATTTAAGTATTTGAAATTGTTTTCAAATATTGGAATATGGGAAGGAATTTGAATATATATCTTAGTAAAAATATTTTGAGAATAAATTTTTTGGAAAAAAATTATAATATGGCCTAGTGACTGCTTATGGATGTTTTATTGATAGTTAAATAACCGACTATCAATATTGCCCAATTTCGTTGATCGTTTCGAAGAGACCGAGATCGGATTTAATTATCTGAAAACCACTTCGATCTGATTTGAACGTTACGAATGAATACCGTGAAGATGATGAAGATGGTGATTCGGTTTGTCCATACCGAGGACAACTTGTATAGAAGAATGCTATTAGAACATCGTCATTAGAGGACGATGAGAATTCTAAGTGGAATTGTTTCTTGAAAGGTAACACTTAGCCTCAAGCCTCATCAATCGGGAATGACTAAAACAGGGGAGATGCAGCAAGGTTAAGTGGGTCGCACTCAATTAGGGTATGTTATCACTTTTCTAGATGTCCTCGGAAACCTATATATTATGGATATGGTTGTGCATGAAAGAAGGAGCACTCGATTGTAAGGGTGGGAACACCCGGGGTGATAACATATTCGGTCTATCCAGGTTAGGGGTAGGCCGGTCTTGTGTAGCAGGGGATCCCGGCGAGGTCCTTAGTACATTGTTCTAGAGGTGTACTATGAAAGGAGGTACCCTAGTGGCCCAGTTATTGTATGGAATCCATTCTCCAATACGAGCCTTACGGTTTTGTTTGTAGAGCCTAGTATGCTGGAATTTAATTAATGTAACAATTTCGGCTATTTGAATAAGTGTTTGTATTTAGACACTATTATAATATCAAATGACTTTGATATAAAACGTTTTGGTTATCGTAAGATAAAAACCAGTCGTGTTTATGTGTGACGCGGTCTTACGAGATACCTTTGTTTTTCAAAGTATTTTGATAACTTTAATAATTCAAATTGAGTGTGTTTTTTTACGCTGGTTTTCCAGACTAATGCTCGGGTCAGACCGAGTATTACAGTTTCAGGTTAGAATGCTATGGAGCTTAGGAGACGAGCTGGAGGAGTTCGAACGTATTTTCGTATTTGGTTTATATTTCCGCTGTGCGAGGACAAGTGATTATAACTGTCCAAATTGATGTATTGATTATTGTACTCTGATGATCGTATGTATAAACAGATACAGATTCTTTTGTTTAAAAATCTGTTATTATATATTATATTTTTGTTCCGCTGCGATTGTGAGATTCTGTGTATTGTTCAATTTTTCTTCTATCTCTTTCTTCTTCTTTACTCTAGTTATTCGCTATTTCGTACAATTTGGGTTGAACAGGAGTGAATTATTATCAACTCAAAGGGTACGGAACTGTGGGTTGCTACAAATTCCGAGTTAGTATGAAGAAGTTATTGCAGTATGAACAAAAGTAATAGCGGTTTCTACTTAGGCGGAGTTCAAATACGGGGATGTAGCATGTTATTTTCTAAGTACAACTGTTAGTCACCATGGATAACTACAGTGTGCGTTCACAAAATGAAGTATCTGAGTGTACCATATTGTCCGTAATTTAGGTGGGAGTTCATCAGTCGAAGTTTTGCCTAATTCCGAGTTAGTATGAAGAAGTTATTGCAGTCTGAAGAAAAAAAATAGCGGCTTCTGCCTAGGCGGAGTTCAAATATGAGGATGTAACCTGTTATTTTCTCAGTACAACTATTAGCCACCATGGAGAACTACAGTGAGTGTTGAAGTGTGGATATAGCCTGTTATTTTCTAAGCTCAACTGTTAGTCACCATGGAGAACTACAGTGTACGTTCACAAGATGAAGTATCCATGTGTACCATATTGTCCGTAATATAGGTGGGAGTTCACCGGTCGAAGTATCGCCTGATTCTGTGTTAGTATGAAGATGTTATTGCAGTCCGAACAAAAAAATGGCGGCTTTTGCACTAGGCGGTGTTTAAATATGGGGATGTGGTAGCCTGTTATTTTCTTAGTACATCTATCAGTCCCCATAGAGAACTACAGTGTGCGTTCACAAGATGAAGCATCCGGGTGTTCCATATTATCCGTAATTTAGGTAGGAGTTAATCGGTCGAAATCTCGTAGGATTTCGAATTAGTATGAAGAAGTTATTGCAGTCTGAACAAAAAAATAACCGCTTCTGCACTAGTCGGAGTTCAAATATGAGGATGTGATAGCATGTTATTTTCTAAATAAACTATCAGTCCCCATGAAGAACTACAGTGTGCATTCACAAGATGAAGTATCTGAGTGTACAATATTGTTCGTAATTTAGGTGGGAGTTCATCGGTTGAAGTTTTGTCTGATTTCGAGTTAGTATGAAGAAGTTACTGTAGTCTAAAGAAAAAATATATAGGCTTCTGCCTAGGAGGAGTTCAAATATGAGGATGTAGCATGTTATTTTCTAAGTACAAATATTAGTCACCATAGAGAACTACAGTGGGAGTTGAAGTGGGGATATAGCCTGTTATTTTTGAAGTACAATTGTTAGTCACCATGGAGAACAATAGTGTGTGTTCACAAGATGAAGTAACCGTATTGTCCGTAATTTATGTGGGAGTTCATCGGTCGAAGTTTCATCTGATTCCGAGTTAGTATGAAGAAGTTATTGCAGTATGAACAAAAAAATAGCGGCTTCTGCCTAGGCGGAGTTCAAATATGATGATGTAGCATGTTATTTTAAGTACAACCATTACTATTAGTCACCATGGAGAACTACAGTGTGGGTTCACAAGATGAAGTATCCGAGTGATCCATATTGTCTATAATTTAGGTGGAAGTTCATCGGTCGAAGTTTCGTCCGCTTCCGAGTTAGTATGAAGAAGTTATTGCAGTATGAACAAAAAAAATAACGGCTTCTGCCTAAGCGGAGTTCAAATACGGTGATGTAGCCTGTTATTTTCTAAGTACAACTTTTAGTCACCATGGAGAACTACAGTGTGCGTTCACAAGATGAAGTATCCGAGTGTACCATATTGTTCGTAATTTAGATGAGAGTTCATCGGTCGAAATTTTGTCTGATTTCTAGTTAGTATGAAGAAGTTATTGCGGTCTGAAGAAAAAAAATAGCGGCTTCTGACTAGGCGGGGTTCAAATATGAGGATGTAGCATGTTAATTTCTAAGTACAACTATTAGTCACTATGGAGAACTACAGTGAGCGTTGAAGTGGGGATATAGCCGGTTATTTTTTAAGTACAACTGTTAGTCACCATGAAGAACCACTGTGTGCATTCACAAGATGAAGTATCCGAGTTACCATATTGTCCGTAATTTAGGTGGGAGTTCATCGGTCGAAGTTTCGTCCGATTCCAAGTTAGTATAAAGAAGTTATTGCAGTATGAACAAAAAAATAGCGGTTTTGCCTAGGTAGAGTTCAAATGCAGGGATGTAGCCAGTTGTTTTCTTAGTACAACTGTCAGTCACAATGGAAAATTACAGTGTGCGTTCACAAGATGAAGTATCCGAGTGTATCACATTGTCCGTAATTTATGTGGGAGTTCATCGGTCGAAGTTTTGCCTGATTCCAAGTTAGTATGGAGAAGTTATTGCAGTCTGAAGAAAAAAATAGCGGCTTCTGCCTAGGCGGAGTTCAAATATGAGGAGCCTGTTATTTTCTAAGTACAACCATTAATCACCATGGAGAACTACGGTATACGTTCATAAGCTGAAGTATCCGAGTGTTCTATATTGTCCGTAATTTAGGCGAGAGTTCATCGGTCGTAGTTTCGCCCGATTCCGAGTTAGTATGAAGAAGTTATTGTAGTATGAACAAAATAATAGCGGCTTCAGCCTAGGCAGAGTTCAAATACGGAGATGTAGCATGTTATTTTCTAAGTACAACTGTTAGTCACCATGGAGAACTACAATATACATTCACTAGATGAAGTATCCAAGTGTACCATATTCTCCGTAATTAAGGTGGGAGTTAATTGGTCGAAGTTTTGTCCGATTCCGAATTAGTATGAAGAAGTTATTGCACTCTGAAGAAAATAAATAGCGGCTTCTGCTTAGGCGGAGTTCAAATATGTGGATGTAATCTGTTATTTTCTAAGTACAACTATTAATTACCATGGAGAACTACAGTGAGCGTTGAAGTGGAGAAATAGCCTATTATTTTTTAAGTACAACTGTTAATCACCAAGTAGAACCACGGTATACGTTTATAACCTGAAGTATCCGAGTATTCTATATTGTCCGTAATTTAGGTGGAAGTTCATCGGTCGTAATTTCACCCGATTCCGAATCAGTATGAAGAAGTTATTATAGTATGAACAAAGAAAATAGCGGTTTCTTCCTAGGCGGAGTTCAAATACGGGGATTAGCCTGTTATTTTCTAAGTACAACTGTTAGTCACCATGGAGAACAACGGTATACGTTTACTAGATGAAGTATCTGAGTGTACCTTATTGTCTATAATTTAGATGGGAGTTCATCGGTCGAAGTCTCATCTGTTTCCAAGTTAGTATGAAGAAGTTATTGTAGTCTGACAAAAAAATAGCGGCTTCTGCCCAGGCGGAGTTCAAATATGGGGATGCTACTATCAAATCTACTTACACAGGTACAACTAAAAATGCATGCACGCTGTGATTAAATGCAGACCCACCTAGCGTGCATACGTACTCGTGATAAAAATGAGAATTCAAAAAAGAATCCAAATATCAAAATATCCAAACTCAAAATAGCAAATTAGCTTCCACAATGCTTTAATTAGAATTGATTCACTATAACACATATTTCGTTAGAATTGCATTTCAAAATACATCACATAAATTTTATTCGCTACATAGTTAAGTTCTCGTACCAAAGTACTATTAGAATATTCCTTAAAATTTTGCAATCAATCCTATGGGTTTCGACCATTTCACTTTTACTTGGACTGACATCAAATATGATTTTTTTCTAAATATATTTGTTCTAAGATATTTATACTTTATTCTAGGTTTTTATTAGTTAATTTTACTGAAATTGATATTAAATGAGTTTCTTTGAAAAGGGTTGGATTGGATTAAAATAGAGTTGGGTTTAATAAAATATCACACCCGATCCATACATAATATGAGTTACAAATTGTAATTCATATTCGTCCCAAACTAGGTTGGGTTTATGGGATTATGTCAGGTTGGTGGATTGGATCGGTCAAGCATGGGTTGTGCGAACCCCTACCTAGGATCAGTAACATATTGGTTATAAAAAAATCCATGTTAAGGAGAACTTAAATAAGCCCTTTAGTAAACTCTTTTCACATACATAAATACATACATACATACATACATACATACATACATACATATATATATATGTGTGTGTGTGTATACACATACATATACATACATACACATATATATATATATACATACATACATACACATATATATATACATACACACATATATATATATATACCTACATACATACAAACATACATACATACATATATATATATATACACACACACATACCTACACACACACACACATATATATATACCTACATACATACAAACATACATACATATATATATATAGTAAAAAAGGAAAAGCTAGTTAAAAAGCCATCGCTATCCACTTATGTTCTATTTGAATATATGTCTTCGAAGGAGTGAAATTACCACATGACCCATCAGGTTGCCTAAAGCATGTTGGGTATGTGTAATTTATCTACTTCCTTAACAACACAAATATTTCCAGCACACCAAATATTCAAATGTAATAGATGCTGATGGAGATGCTTCTTATAATTTTTCTAAATGAATCTGGAAGGACTGTAAATGTCAGGTTATGAAATTAAACATGGGTTTGTAATGTTGCGGATAAAAGGAGAGAAAAGTGAGATGTCCACATAGAAACATGATTTTGAAGCATTATTTTTGAAAAATTAAGAAAAGAATGCATCGTTGATATTTTTTTTAATTGTGCACTATAAACATGATTATAAAAGCAATTATAATAATGTGATTATTGAGCTGGACTTTGCCTCAGGAATTTGCCTCAGTTTTGAACTAAGGCCAATGACTCCGTTCGAACTGAGGCATTTGCTTGCCTAGGTTCAAAACCGTGGAATTTTCCCAGTTCAAAATCGAGGATGCCTCAGGTTTGAACTATGGCGACTGAGGCACCTGCTTGCCTCAGTTCGAAACTGAGGGTGTAATATATATATTTGCAAGGCAACAAATAGAAGAAATCTTTTGAGAAGAGAAGGAAACATGACTTTTTTGTCATCGGTTTGTAGTATTTTGCTGACAACATTTGAAAAATAACTAGGGGAAAGAACAGGGATGAGTTTAACATTTTGTCGGACTATTCTAACAATTCCATACAATTCAACCTTTAAATGTTGAAAATAATTAAATTTTGAAAATATTTATTTTAATATACTAGAATTTAGCATATTGGAAGTGTTATTAATACTGCCTTCAGCATACATTGGACAGACTAGAAGTATTGAACTCTCACCTAGCAATTATATTATTGAAATGATTCAATAGACTTGGTGTTGGTCTGACATACATTCAGTCAAAATTTGCAATTTTAAAGCTTTGATGGTAATGCACTGCGTGATTTGTAGGATGGTCATTATAGAATAACCATGTTGCACAATTCCAATCACTAGGGATTCAGGTAGAAAAGTACTCATCTCAAGGGATTAGGATTATAAAAACTCCTAGGACTCAATTTAGATCACTTTTTTTGTTTACTTACGAGTTGTGCATAGAAATAACTATTAAATCATCAAGTCCTTTATATATGTCACTCATTATGACTATTTTTTTATTAACTAAACCATCCTTGGGTGTTTGCACATCAATAATTTGGGTTCTTGTCTGGTTAACTTTCATCTCTGTGTTGACCAGCATCACTGTCCCAATATTTAGATGCTTCGACTTTGGCGTGAGAGTTCACATGTTCAAAACTTGCGTATCGTGAATCGAATATTTATTGACATATAGTATGTTGTATGCTACTAACTATATATATATATAAGCATTCATCTCTATTGAACACATTCCCTTTGACAAATGAATATATCTAGGGCTGCTAATTTTGGACGAGTGTCCGATGTTTGTTCATGTCCGTAGCCGAAATACGTCCGTCCAAGTCCATTCGATTTTCATTTAGGGCACGAGCTAGGACAACAAAATTTGTACGAGAAAAAATATTGTCCGGTCCGAGTTGGTTCGAATTCGTCTGAATTTCTTATAATTCAGTATATCTAATTGAAATTCTATTAAAAAACATAAAATTTGATGTAAATAGCAATATCCGTCCGTGTCCATTCAAGTCTGTGCCCGAAAAATGTATGTACGAGTCCGTCCGATTTCATTTAGAACACGAGCTAGGACAACAAAATTTGTACGAACATAAATCTCGTCCGGTCCATGTCTTGTCCGGTTTTATTTAAAACATAAACTGAACATATCTCTGTCCGGTCCGATCCGACCGATTTACACCCTAAGCAAACCATTCAAAGGTTTTTTTGTGCATGGATTATCCACATTAACTTGGAATTCATGACCACATTGCGAATATGCATATTTATCTCAAAATGCACTTGTTAGTTTATAAATACCATATTTGAAACTGTGAGTGTATTGATAGATCGAGTAACATAAAATGAAACTATCAATAGCAATCTTGTTCGATGTATTATGTACGAGGAAAACTGACTTTAAATTCAAAAAATCTAGTCTGAAAAAAGATTCCAAAATTTTTCTTTTTAGTATTTCAATGCTCTTAATAGTTGGAACTAACAATTTGGCTGCATCAATCATTATGATTGATGCCCATATATTGGAATTAATAGTTAGAATGTTTGACCTCCAAAAGTGTACTGTTCATGCATAATTTTTAGTTTTGAACAAAATTTGGATTCTACTTTTCAATTAAATTATCATCCATGCAGTTTCATTAAAAAGAAGTTTCATTTTCACGTTGGAAATACAAACATCAATGGTTAGAGCATCTCAAATCCTATTTGAATGTAATGTCATGAAATGCTCATGTGTCTTCATCTATTTCACAATGTGAACTATATAAAACAAACCTCTACAATAAAATAGAAAATTGTTCTTCAATGCAAATGTCTAAAATAATACAATTTTGTACATGTGTCATATTAGGAGCAATTTAAAAATCAAATAACTAAATAATTGTGGATATATGCACTTCCACATTGTGGACTACAATGTCTACAACTAGATATTATGTTTCACAATGTCTTGTGAATTGTTTGACACGTCATCTTCACAATTCATTCAACATTTGCATTGGAGAAAGTAAACTTAACAAAAATGTTAATTGATGATGTGTTTTTGACTTTACATTCAAATTAACAAAGGGTTGAAGATGCTCTTAGTGAGTAATAAGTTGCCGTATGAAAGACAACAAAGTTAAATTGAAAAAAGAAATTTGAATGCATATTAACTTTTTGTTTATACATAGCACGGTCTATATTGCTTGTAAAATGAGGTGAATGTATATATTTTTGGCACAGTTATTAATCTTATACCTAATCTTGACTAGTATGGCATCGGTGCAGGGCCGGCTCTCTAATCCTGGTTGCCCTAGGCAACATCAAAATGCTTGCTTAATCTTTCAACTCCGACCATCGAACCTGCACCACTCCGACCGATGCTTTGGTTGCCCTGTTGAGTTACAGATAACCATGCAAATGCTTTATATATCATCCTTTATATTTTTACCGCCTACGTTTCACATCACCACCATAGATTGTCTTGTCGATGGGGTTGCCCTATACGGTCGTCTAGTTGGTCTAGCCCTAAAACCGTTCCTGCATCTGTGCTTCGCACCTGGGCTGATGTTAGTTAGTGTTTCTTTGTTGTATGTTATTATTTTTTAATCCTTACTTGACAAATTTCGTTGGAGATAATTTATTACTTACACTACACCATAATAGCCATTTCGCAACACTTATTTTTTTCAATTGCCAACACTTATTTGCGTTGTAAATTAATCACAGCAATAAGCGTTGCTAAGCAAGAAAAGTGTGACCGAATATACAGATTTATAATTGCCAACGCTTATTAGAGTTGGAAATTTTGGTTAAATTGGAATTAGCTAATATTGGTTGGGGCAAAAAAGTAATTGAGTATCGTTTTCTGTCGTCGCCCTAATTCCCGATGCTCTACGCTTTTTTTCTTTACTGCTATGAAGAAATATTTATCGTTCGCCTTTCGCTCTAGAAATTCAGGCGATTCGCTCTGGCAATTTCAGGCGATACGCTCTACGAATAAAGTTCAGGCGATTCGTGTTGTAGATCTGGCATCAAAGTTTAGGCGATTCGCTCTGGCAAACTAAGGATCGTCTCCGATTCGGCGAGGGTTATAACTTTAGGCGATTCTCGATTTCAGGTATCGGATTTCAGGTATCTTGATTTTAGGTTGTTCTCTTTTCATTTTCGTTTATTGGGTTTATTAAAGCATTCAAACCTGTTGTTGCTAAACTTCAAAGACATTGTAGGAAAATGTAGCTAATTACAGTCAACCTTACATGCTTGTTTCGTAATGATTCTCAATCCTTAAGCAAAAGATGAAGAACGAAGTATTTGATTGTTCATACATATAATAATCTAGATATACCACTTTATTAATTTATCAAGATACTAAAATATTTAGCAAATTGTTTGCATATGTTTGCTACTAGTATCGGCTGTGGAGTTTGATTATTTTTTTCTCTTTGACTCTACTTGTTTTGTTCGTTATAAATTTTCTGTTATAACGAACAGAAGCGTTGCTGAAACTGTTTGTGATAGTTATACTCGTTGGGAATCACCTGTTTTGGTGTAGTGTTATCTTTAATTGACACCAAGGTTATGGGTTAAGCCTGCAGGAATTTTTCCTACTGAAAAAATTCTTGTACTGCTCCAGTAATTATGTCTTTATACCCTTTCTAATGTGTTTTAAAGAATTTTGATGTGAATCCATCAGATTTGGGGGATTTGTCATCTTTAATTGAGAAAGTTGCATTGTTTATCTCTTGTTTAGAAATTGGTTGGGATAGATATTCCTTGCCCAGCACATTAATTTTCCTTCTGCAATTGATTTCCATATTTGGTATCATATTGTCTATGCCATTATGCTTCCTCCTCTATCTGTATGTTGTCATACATAGCCTCACCATTTTGGTTCATAAGTGCTTGTATATTACTTTTATATCTCCTCATCGACATTTTTGCATAGAAGAACCTTGAATCCTTATTTCCATAGTTAAGCCAGTCTACCTTTGCTTGCCGAGCACAGTTGGCATATTGTATATTCATCATGGTTTAAAGTTGTGTGCTTTTGCAGATCATCTTTTCTTACATCAGATCGTCACAAGGCTTTTAATCAACCTGCAACAATATATCATTGAATTCAAATTCTAGTTTTAGTAATTATTTTTCTGTTCTCTCTCTCGTATGGTTCCAATTTTTTAGCTTCGATTTGGTTACCTTCAGTTTGTAGATAAGGTTGTAGATTTTCTCTTCTCAAGTAGATTGTTGCATTCCCCTATCTACTGCTTCCTTATACCCCTTTTAATTATGCCATGTGTAAATAATCCAAATGGTCTCCCTTTAGTAACTTTATAATTCTAGAATATAGTCATCAAACGGTGCATGTTCACTTGATGAGTAGGCAGTGCAATGGTTTTAAGCTGGTTAAAAAATGGTCAGCATCTTGTCATTCAACAGAATTTTATCTATGTGAGTTTCCACATTTCTCCTTCGCCATGTGTATTTAAATCCATAAATGGTAGCTTCAACCAACCCACACTGAAATGTGCAGTTCAGAAATCCTCTGCTTTGTGAAAAAAGAATTTGTTTGCCACCCTCATTATCTTTAAAATTGAGCACATTATTAAAATCTCCTGATAGTAGCCATGCTTTATTTATGTTGTCAGTCCTTTATCATATAATTTCATAATGATTTTCTCTCTGCATAATGGTTACTAGCATACAACTGTCATATACATTTGAAAACCCATATTATCAGTAGATAAACAAATTATGTGTTGATCATTGGTAGTAATGATGTTCTCATTGTTGTGTATGTAATCCAGGAGTTTGAGAGTTTATCATAAAATAGGAAATATGAGTACTGAATGATTTAGTTTCAAGAAAGCCAGTAAAAGTTGGCTTGTATTTAAGGAGGAATTGAATGATGTGTGCCATTTTCTTGTCATCATTCATCCCCCTTACATTCCAAGTGATTATTGTCATTTTGATTTGGTTGTGCTCCTTGTTTGTCTTTTAGGAGGAGCATTATCAACAAGTTCACCTGGTATAGAAGCTTTAGTTTGTATTTCATTTTCTCTCATATAATCTTCACTATCTTCCATCATGTGCTGGACATCCAAACTTTCAGATGCCTCTATTTGGTCTTGAATTAGGCTGCTAAATTATCAACTAATACTGCTTCTAGGAATTCATCAATAGTAGGCTCAAATTCTCCTTTGTCTTATGTAGTAGATGTTGTAATGTTATCATTAATAGTCTCTATTTCATTCTCTGTATTAGGTGTGCATGTTTTTTCTGTCCTTGTGCATGTGTTTTTGAATGTTCTGAAGGAGTACTATCCTTATTCGATGCTTCAAATTATTTTGTGACATTTGTAGGACAAGCTTCATGGCTTATGGATGCATCATCTTATAGTAGGTGGAAGGGTTGTTATGCATAATGTTTGGTTCAAGTGGGCCATTAATTTTTTCCTTTCCTTTCTTTGTATTATGGTCATGAGTAGCTGTTGTACTTTTATGTTGCCTATTCTCATCTTTTTTGGAATCCAATCAGAGGTAGATTTTTCATTACAATTCTCAATGTAATGTCCAAAAATCTTACAGTGGTTTCATTTGTAGGGTTTGTAGTCATATGTTATTGGAACTTTTACAATATGTACATCATAATATTCTGCCTCCACATTCTTGGGATAGTTTAATCCGGTATCAACTTCAATTAATATTTTGGCACAATTCAATCTTTCTTCAGTTGCACTAAAATAATCAAGTTTCATTAGCTTTCCAGTCACACTGGCAAGTCTGTATATGGCTTCAATATCATAGAGTTTAAGATCATTGATGTGTAGTTTTATCCAAACTGGGAGTGTGCAAAAGTATTCTTTATCAAGTTTTATATCAAGCATCCATATTTTGATAGTTATGATATGTGAGTTGTAAGTGTATGAGCCTGATTGAAGTATATGCTTGTAGTTTGCCTCTGAATTGAATTGAACGAAAAAGTAACCATCTTGTATCATAATTAACTTATATGTATCAATAAGTTTCTAGGTTTTGTCAATGTAATTATTCAGTTGATTATATGATGGTCGTTGGCCAAAAATAGACACGGCAATAATGTTACTCCACTTCTTCTCCGATCTACTTATGATCTGTTGTGTAATGAAAGTTTTTTTTGTTGATATCTCGTTGAATAGTTTCAAAGTGGGGTAGGTCTTCCTCCACTGCATCATATGTGATTGAGTCTCGAACAACCTACGACCATGTCTTAGTTGCTAAAATTTTCCAATCATTAGGCGGTTTACTTTCTGTGTTTCCACCTTTTACGCACCAGTAACTGTTTCCTCCATTTTCGAATGTATATATCACTCATGTGTGTATATGTTTTAATTATTTATTTACATTAATATACATATATGTTTCTTTGTATGTGCGTGTGTTTTATTATATATAAAATTCTTATATATTACTTACATGTGCATATATATAATTACGTATACCCATTAATTTTACTGTGGTTATTTTACTAAGGTTATTGTAAATGGTATCCTCTGTAAACGCCATCTAGACTAAAAATTCCAAGAAATCGAATACCCATTAAATTTGCACAGTTGTGAGCTTCTAAGTGAACTACTAACAAGTGGGAAGCAAATTTAAAAGGGAGTGTGTTCGCAAGCATGAGCGCGAGAGGCCATTGTAACACAAAAATTATTTAGTATATTAGTTGGAAGTTCTTAAAAAATTCTTCCATAAAAACATGAATCTTGCTTATGTATGTCATTATTCTTACAACAACAAATTAAAGCCTTTAGTCCCAAAAGGCTTTAATTTTGTTTTATATTTGTTTATGCTTAAATCGTTTTAATTATGCACAATATTTTTCTTTAACAGGCCATAAAAACATCATGATCGTAGTTTGTCCTTTATAAACAGTAAATTGATCGTAGTTTGTCTTTTTTTCAACCAGTAATGCTTCTACGATTCTATTCTTTTTGGTTACTTGAATTGAAAATTGCGGTGTCCTGCTTTTATTTTTAGAGTAAAGGGTTACACACACACGTCAAAAAATTCATGTAAATCCTTAGAGATTTTTTTGGCCCCGTTTGACAAGTGTTGTATATGATCGTTATATGGATATTCGTTTTTTCATAGAACGGACATCTATATTCATCTGATACAATATTTGTTGGATTTGTCCCAGTATTGGACAAGTTACAAACACAATAAAGTAATCACATTTTATAAATCATTTCAGGTTGAATGGTTCACAAAATTTCGATGGCACTTCCTTTTTGTTCCCTGTGTACACGTATTTGTGTACGATATAGGGAATAAAGGGAAGTGCTACCAAAATTTTGTTGAATCGTTTAACCCGAAATGGTTTATAAAATGTGATTACGTTATTGTGTTTGTAATGGGAAGTAGGATGACCGACCTTCAAAGTTATTGTAATGGAACTTTAAAATGAAATGAACACTATATTTTTGTTTAACAGGTTCAAAAGGTAAAACTTGAAATTTATGTCTAACTCAAGTTCAAGAGAGTGGATTAAAAGTCCATACAGAAATACTGAAGAATATAAGCAAGGCGTTCGAAACTTCATTAGTTTTGTGAAGAATCACTCATCCCCCGATGTCGAAATATGCACTTGCCCTTGTATCAAGTGCAAGAACTCTAAAAAGCTCTCATTGGAAAGCGTTGAGAAACATTTAATCATTCATGGTATGATTAAAACATATAATAGATGGGTTTTCCATGGAGAGATGAACAAGAATAACACGGTGGTGAATCATACGCAAAATATTATTCCAGATTCTCATATCCAAGATCAAATTCAAACCGACCATTGTGTAGAAGGAGCTCTTAAAAATCTCATAGACGTTGCTTTTGGAGTGCATAATATGCCCCAAACTAGTCGTGAAGAGGATGTTCAAGAGATAAATATAGACAATTCTCATTCGTACCACGGAGAAAAGCACAAAAAATATACAAACAAAGCAAACGAAAAACTTTATTCTTCTTGTGAAGATGGGCTTACAACATTAGGCGTAATTGTTGAGCTTCATAACCTTAAAAAAGAATTTAATTGGTCGGGAAACAGTATGACTGAGTTGTTGAAGCGATTAAAACGTTGGCTTCCAAAGGAAAATAATTTACCCGACAAGTATCCCACAATGAAGAAAATATTAAAGGATCTGGGAATGGAGGTGAAGTGCATACATGCTTGTGAAAATGATTGCATATTATTTTGGAAAGAAAATGTTGATGCGAAAGAACCAAGAAAAGTTTTAAGATACTTTCCTATAATTCCGAGATTAAGTAGGTTATACACTATACCATGGATAGCTCGTAAAATGCAATGGCACAAGAAACCCACACCCTCTTGGAATTCCATGCGACATCCTATGGATTCAGCTGAATGGAGATCAATCAAAAGTCGATGGCCAGAATTTGCTAATGAAGGACGCAATGTGTGGCTTGGTATTGCTACCGATGGGTTTAATCCAAATGGCGTTCTCTCCAATTGTTATAGTTGTTGGCCTATTTATATGATACCTTATAACCTACCCCCTTCATTGTGTATGAAATCATAATTTCAAATGTTGACTCTTTTAATTCCTGGACCAAGAGCACCAAGTCAGGACATTGATGCATACTTGGAACCTCTTATATATGATTTAAAACATCTTTGGGACGAAGGAGTGTCTGTTTTTGATGCGGATAAACAAGAAATTTTCAATATGAAAGCAATATTATTATGGGGAATTCATGATTTACCAGCATTTGGTAACTTATCTGGTTGTGTGACTCACGGTTATAAAGCGTGTCCTGTTTGTGCTATCGAGACGGAATCAGAGCACATCGGCAACAAGATCGTCGATCCAAAATATAGAAGGTTTTTGAAGGATGATCATCCATATAGAGCATTAAAACACGGATGGTATAAGGATATTGAATATAAAGAGCCTCCGACTCGGCTAAGGGGCTCGTCTCTTTTAGAAAAGCTTGATCGTATCAAATATATTCGTGGAAAACTACCACAAAGCAGAAAGAGAATGATTTCTGAAGCTTATGATAATGTAGATTGTCTTGTTAATGATGAAGAAAGACCGGCATGGTACAAGAAGTCAATTTTGTTTGACTTGGATTATTGGAGCAGTCATAAAGTTCGTCATACTATTGATGTTATGCATACTGAGAGAAATGTTGCTGAACATCTCATCAACTTTATGTTTGATAAAGGAAAACAATCTTCTAAATATGCATGGGATAAGATTCACAAGCTACAATGTTGTTAAGTCCTTAAAGATGCAAAACTTCCATCATGTCTTGCAACAAAGTTACATGGTCTTATAGGTCTTCAACCACCTTGTTTGCAAATTAAGAAGACATATGATTATCATATTATTATTCAATATTTGCTCCCTATCATTGTTCAACATGCATATCCAAAGTGTCGCGAGTTAAGACGAGCACTTCTACAAATAAGCTTGTACTTCAACATAATATGTTCGAAAGTTCTAGTTCGAGAACATGTACAAGCGGCCAAAGATATGATTGCTGAAGCATTATGTGTGTTGGCACACTATCTTCCAATGCACTTTTTTGATATAAGTATCCATTTGATGGTACATTTAGCAAATCAAGCTCTACTCTGTGGACCATCAAATTATATATGGATGTATCCATTTGAAAGGTAAATATTGTTTTTGCATTCGAATTATTTTACCTAACTACTTTGAAGTAACTAACTGTAAATATGCATATTAATTTTTTTGTCCTAGGGCTATGAAGGATTGTAAAAACATACCTAGTAATCAAAGGTATATTGAAGGATCAATTTCTAAAGCATACCTTGTTTCAAAATCAGTTCGATACGCAATGGAATATATGCCAAACCCACGTGATGGAAATCATAGCTCTAAATAGGCATCCTTTTTAGATGAGAATGGTGATGATATATATGAGCGTTCCATCGTTGAAGGCAAACCGTTAAAATTATCTAGAGTGCAACGATCACAGATTCGATGATGGTTACTATTTAGAATTGATATACCAGAACGAGATGAATACTATATGTTATCTATTTTCACCTTTTTTTCAAGTACTTGTAGCACAATATATAAATAATATATATATTTTTATTTACCATGATATTCAATCTGTAGCGCATACCGCTTATCTTTAGAAGACGGTCTTCGTGGTAAAAGGAAACCAATCACAAAAGCAGAAGTAATAGTTCAATCTGAATTTGTTGATTGGCTACACAAGAAGGTATGCTATATTTATCTGAAAGTAATGTGTTTCTTTTTATCTAATCTTATTCTATTAATTTTGTTAATTTTAACAGCTTGTGGAAAAAAAATGCATGAACACAATATTATGGTTGTATGTCAGTGGTCCAAAGTAGGATGTCAGAACTTATCTTAAGTATAGAGTGAATGGCTATACGTTCTCTCCTCGGCATTATGACGACACCATTTCAACGCAAGATAGTGGTGTCTGCATGAATGCGATCACTACATTTGTTGCAAGTTCAAAAGATCTAAATCCTACGGATGATAATACTACTTGGTATGGTATTATTAGAGAGATCATGGAAGTTGATTACTATGATTTTCAACATGTGGTATTCTATTGCGACTGGGTGAATGTTGGAGATAAGACAAATGGTTGTAAGGTTTGCCCTGATACAAATTTGTTGATGGTAAACTTAATGAAGCTCAAGAATACCGATGGAGAATATGATGAACCTGCTATTCTCGCGTCCGAAGCAAGTCAAGTATTTTACATAAAGAACACACAAAATTCCGATTGGTCCATTGTTCGACGCTCTCCTAAACGCATGATGGATAACATAGATGATTATGAAATACCAACCACGTATCAATCTATTTTGAAAGAACAACCAAACTTAGAACCATTATTGAAATGTATTCAATAGAAATCAACTTGTTGATTAGAACTATATTACATGTATTTTGCTTATTTTGATCCATGTATTAACTCTTATTGATGTATCGTACAATCGTGTTGTGTTGTGAAATGTATGGTTTTCTTTTATTAATCGTGTTGTGTTGTGAAATGTATTAACTTTTATCCATGTATTTTGTTTTTCTTTTTTATATAGATTTTTCATCAAAATGACAGACGATTATAGCGCAAATTCAAATTTAAGTACAACTGAGACTGTTGAACCCCGCTCCAAAGGTAAAAAGTACTTTATAACAGTTGGCGTTGAGGGTGCAAAGGGGGATGATGCAGATAAATGGAGTTCACGTTGTGGTGCTTTGATTCGTTGTCATATACCTATTGGCTACAAATAATGGAGGGCGGTAGATGGCTTCTATAAGGATAAACTATGGGAAGGACTTTTGGTACTAGTCTTATTTATATTTTTATTATCATCAATTTCACCATCAAGTTTAAATTATGATATATTTAACCATTTCATGATTTCTTTATTTTTTCCTTTTTTGTGATAGGAAGAATTTGACATGGATGTAGATCCTACCATAGCTCGACCATTATTAGAGAAACATTTTCCATCGTTTTATAGATCATTGAAGTCAAAATTACGAAACAAACTTCTTAAAGTTGATAAAACTATGATTCCTAAACGTGTTGCTATTGATAGATGCCCAAAGGATATAGATAAAGTGTGGTGGAAAAATTTCTTGATATTGAGTATACGAATGTAAAGATGGAGCAGTGTAAGGCAAATGCAAAAAATAGAGCAAAAAACTCGATCACTCATACTCTAGGAAGGAAACCTTACCATAGAGTGCATGATGAAATGGTATTAAAATTATCTTTTGTAAATAGTTTATAAAATGTTATATTAATTATGTGTTGTCAACTTTGATCTTTCTTGTAGGTAGTAGCAAATCCAGAAGCAGATATTTCACGAACAACGGTTTGGAAGGCTGGACATAAAAGAAAATCAGGAGAAATACTACCATGTGCCGCGGAAAAATATGTAAGTGTCAGTTTAAAACAAATTTAATGGTAATGAAGATTATTAATTAGACATGAAAATTAATGATTAAAGTGGTGTTGAAAAAGAAAGAAAACTTATAAGATTGTTTCCATGCCGTACAAACTGAAAGACATGCCAACGGATAAGTTAAAAAGATGAAACAAACAGCTCTTATTTGTATTTTGTTTTATCTGATGGATAAGGTAATTAGAGTTCACTTGTATTAATAAGGAGAAGTGTAGTCTAGTGGGGTTGTTAAAGCCATCAGGTTAAGTTGATAATCAGCAGCATACATTTTCAACAAGAACAGTATACATTGAGGATGAACACGAACCCTACACATTTAAAGCGCATGGATGGACCCAACACTTTGGTTATTAATGAGAAGACAATGAATATAGATACAAATCACAACTTTTGATTCATCTATACTCATTGCGGTCACCTGCCAGTAAGACATCGATATAGAGCACATTTTTGGTGGCTGATTCAGGAGCATCGTTTCATGTGAGTTTTTTAACACTTATCTAGAGTTTGTTGGAGGTAATTTTTCATTGTTTGAGTGCAGTCGATGAGATATGGATTAGTAAGTGATTGGGATCTTTATATAGATATTTATATTGTAGATTGGATGCCTAGCTAATATTATATAAAGATATGGAAATTATCTATTCATTGTTTCATACAGACTGCCAGTTATTTAATGTTGATTTGCCTCTTGTTTTATAACTTGTTTTACACATTTCTGGGACAGTATTTTAGAATAAGAGGTGTAGGTGAAAGTGATATTAAGGTACTATTTCTAATGTTTTGATTTATATTAAGACTTTTGACGTGCGTACATTAGTATTTGGGAGGTAGTAACCATGTTCATGTAGGTGTGCGTACATAATAAATCTTTACTAAAGCCATCTCTAGTGGTAGGGAAAAAATTGAATATGTGCTGGCGAGTTTTTTCAACTAGAAAAACAATTGTTACAGTTGAAAATGCTTTAATTATTCGATTTGCATTCACATACATTATATTGGCAATAATATGATCGTTGCAGTGAAATCATGAGAAGTAAGAGTTGTAATAATTTTTCAGTAAAGCAATTGAATGTTAGCCCCACAGGCCACAAGCACGACAAGAAAAATGGTGGTCCAGAAAAGTAATCACTGTTATCTTAACAACTTTATCTAAGACCTAACCTGTAATGGGCATTTCATTTTTTCATTTTATTTTTGCAGTCAGCCAAAGCAGCAGTTTTTGGAAATTTTGTTTTTGCATTCCATTTTTAGTTGATAGGTATGAAAATGCAGTCAGCCAAAGTAGCATTTTTTGCATTGGATATGTTTATCTTGCAATTCATTTTTTATGTTTTTGCATTACAAAAAGAATGTAGACCTGTTTGTATTTTAAAATACACCATGAAGTAGTCGAAACGGCTTAGTTGGGAATCACCTGTTTTGGTATAGTAATTAGATGCATTAGTTAGTAATGAATTAGTTCACATCTTCTAATAGAAAACAAAACTTGTTTGTTGTACTCAAGGAGCAGACATTATCTCGAACAAAAGCTAATTAGCAGTTAATACCAATGTTTTCATAACCGGACCGTGAATCAAACCATGAGGACTCAGGGTTTGAGGTTTCGAGGGTTCGACTGGTCGAACCATCAAGAACCGCACATACTCTTTTTTGAAAATTAATACATTTAGATGCAACATATCAATCTTAAGTGCACAATAAACCAACATCTTCAATAAAAATATACGATATTAATTCATAATCCACACATTAATTCTAATATGAAAAATTAAACAAAATTTGTTACACTAGCTGCACTAATTACGAATATAAAATGGGTGAAGATTCGAAAACATATTTTGGAGCGAAGAAATTGCGCATATGGGAGGGTTCAACCGGGTTCAAATGAATGGTTAAACCGCAAATTCAAAGGTCGAACCGAGGTTCTTGCATGAAGGAGGTTTGATTGAGTTCCCGGCCTTTGACCCCCACGGCTCGAGGTTATTCATGGTTCAACCGCGGCAGGGTCGGGTTATGAAAACTATGGTTAATACTCATCAAAGCAACTGTAGCAATTACAAAAAAATTGTTGACACATCATGGTGTGATTAATAGGTAGAGTAATGTGGAAGCTGCTGGGGTGTCGCATTGTGTATGGGTAATGGATGCACATTGAAAAAAAATAATAGTCTCACATCGTGAAAAATAATAGAGGTGGAGTGGTATATATATAAGTTTGGTCGTATATAACAACAACGGATTCTTTCTGTTAAAATGTGTTGGCCAAACTAATAGGTTGCTTGCATGACAATTTGAATAATAAAAGTGGTTGAAATGCCGACTAGAAAAGAAAAGTAGCAGTAAAAGATAGATAGATAGTGATTTGTCGAATTGTTGCTTGCATGGCACTCTGAATATATCAAGCTTTCTTTTTCCTTTTTTTGTCGTCGTACCCACGGCTTTATTGACATCCTGTGAGTAGTTAATATAGTTAGCTTTAGATTTGAAACGCTAACAACAATGTCCAGATAAAATCATTTTATCAAATTTATAAAAATTTCCAACCCAATTATATAGAAGGAATTAGGCACAAGTAATAGACAATGAAGTAAGAGAGTATAATTCTCGTGTATATGTCTGTAATAAGTTGCGGTTATAAGCATTGTGCATCTGGACTTACCCGCAAAGCCCATTAGTTTTTTGTTTGTATAAATACAACGCAAGCCTGTACAACAATGTACTGAGAATATTAATACAATATATCAATTTTCTCTTACATGGTATCAAAGCAAACATTAAATTGCTTAACAGCAAATTGATCAAAATCCACAAAAAGGGAAAAGAAATTTGAATCTCATCAGAACAATCTCATCATCTGAGATTTTGGTCACACGGTTTAACAACTGTGTAACAATCTTGAAATTTACCATCATTTGGAGAGGTTACCTTGCCAAGAAGGGGGATATCAGAGATAATTCATCATCTATCATCCCCCTGGCTGATAGATGATGAATTATCTCTGATAACAAGGACAAACTTCGAAAAAAATTTAAACTGCAGGACACCAAGTTTCATTTTTGGGCTGAAAGACAAACTTTGGAAGAAAATTAGACCGAAGGACAATGCTAGTTATAACCACCATTATATTCGGTTTTTACACTATACAAAATGCTAGTTATAACTAGCATTATATTCAGTTTTACAATGTACAAAATGCTCGCTATATTTAGCATTGTCATTTAGTCTAATTTTTTTCAAAGTTTGTCCTTCAGTCTAATTTTTTTCAAAGTTTGTCCTTCAGCTTAAAAATGAAATTTGTTGTCCTTCAGCCTATTTTTTTTTCAAAATTTGTCCTTATGATTATTTTCCACAATAATATAAATTTTTATCTACATGAAAGCTCATTTACTCATTTTATTTCAAAAATACATTTTAAATACCTAATCTAATTTCCAACTATGTTTCCTTCGCATAAAAATTTGCACAGGGCTTTATCACACTTTTAGGTCTTCACAAAAAACATATTTTCCAAAATTATATTTTATCTTGCGTTATTTCAGAGAGTTCTATTTTACTAACAGGTTTGACAACATCATTATTTGGTATATGTTAATTAATTGTTGGTAGTGTGAAGAGTGCTTTACATCTCCTTTTTTGTTTTAAGGAACAAAATCTGGAAGTGATCATGTCCTTGTGCTTTTAGTGGATAACGACAACTAATTGGAAGAAGAATAACATGTGAAGGGCCAAACATAGTATTGAGTAGAGCTAGCTAGTTATAGTTATAATATTAAACAAATATTCACAAAGAAATCAATATGTTAATCAAGAAACAAAAGGCCTTTGCCTGTTATAAATTATATATTTCACATCTTTTTTATCACAGTATTCAAAGCCTTTGAGACAATTCAAAGGATAAAAGGAAGCTCATCCACATAGTATTCAAAGCCATTGAGAATTTAAGCACAGCCATAGAAAAAAGCACAACAACGTCAAACTTTAGAGTATAAAAGTTCAAGCTTAGTCATTCTAACCTTGTTGCATCTACTAAAGCAGTTTGACTGATTGAGACTGAGTATATAATTTCATACGTTGTTGAGACATCCATTTGTTTACATTTCCATACATGTTATATAAGATCACGGGTATCACAATGCACATTTGGAATGACCCTTATAACATTAGGTTATCTTTGAATATTTAAGAACTTAACTTCTATGTTAACTTTGTTCATCGCTGCTTAACGTTTACCAAATTGGGAATATGTGGATAGAACATCCCACTAACTAATGGTATTGTTTAGCGAAATTGTCCTGTTCTTGTGATTTACCAACATTTTCACTGTTAGTATCTGAAGTTTATAATGGGGTACAGACCGCAATCGCTTGTCGAAAATAAGCAATACAATATTATACTCATTTTGATGAGGAGATGATGTGGGACGCGATGAAGAAGACGATTTGTAAAAAGGAGTTCATATGTGAAAGTTACAAGCAAATTAGTGTTTTGAAATAAATAAATTTATTTTAAAAGTTGTTGCTGCATACAAAGTCAAAGCTAATGTTTAATATATCAAAAGCTTGTGATGTGTAGATATATTAGATATGGTAATCAAATCAAAATCAAAAGTAGCCACATATTTTGCTTTGGAAGAAGTTTGAATATCCTAACATTAGGACCTATATAAAAGCAGTGGAATCTCAACCATTTTATTATCATCAACCAAAAAAATTATCTCTTTCATTTTTTACAGAAATTATAGTTTTATTTGCTCCACTTTGGTAGCTATAATCATGTAATATGAAAATCTCATGTACTCTCTTCAAATTATAGTCAGTTGTTGGGTCCGTGGATGTAGGTCAATTAGATAGAACCGCGTTAAATTTTATCATCTCCCTTTATTTTCTATTTTGTTTATTTATTTTTGAGTAGTAAATAATTACTATTGGATTGAGAGGTGTTCAATCGAAAAATCTAGACTTGGAGTTAGATTATTCTGCATTTGTAAAAAAAATGAATTATTTTCACCACAGATTGGTATTAGAGCTAGTCGATTTGTTTTAGATTTGAGCATCTATGGCTTCAGGGAAGATAAGTAAATCCGATAGTAATTATGTTGTTACTCGTTAAGATGGAAAAGGAGATTTTAGCACATGGAAGATGAAGATGGAGGCCGTACCAAAAAAGGAGAAGACTTTTAAGATTACTTCTGAGCCGGATAAACTGAAAGATCTAGAGAGGAATGTTTTGGAAGAGGTGGAAGAAAAAGCTATTGCAACCATCCAGTTGAGTCTTTCAGATGAAGTTCTAAGAGAATTCTCTCAGAAGAAGACAACGAAGGAATTATGGGATGCATTATCTGATGCATATCAAGACAAGTCTCTCACTAATCGGATTATTCTTCAGCAACAACTCTATTCGTTTAAGATGAAGCCTGGAGCCAATCTTATGGAGCATGTAGACACTTTGCCACTTTGATTATGTAGCTGAAGGCAACGGAAGTTGATATTACTGATGAGGCTCAAGTAGTGATCCTCTTATGTCCCTTGAATAAGAAGTATAATGCTTTGTTAATTTCATGATATATGGTCGCAGTAAGATTAGCCTATCTGACATAAAGGCTGATCTTCATAATGAAGTATTGAGAGGTAAATTGGCGAGCACTTGTTTGGATAGTGATACAAAGGGCTTATCCATACAGAGAGGTAGAAGCCAAAGCAAGTCAAAGAATGGTGGAGGTCGAAATAATTCAAGGTCTCAGTCTAGGAGGCATAATCAATTGACTTGCCATCATTATAAGAAGCCAGGGCACTTTATAGCTCAATCTCCCCAGCTTGAAGGAAGAAGAAAAGGCCCAAAGCAAGCTTCAGCATCTACTGCAGATAAATCAGATACAGAGAGTGATACTGATGTATTTACAGCTTCTGGCTCTTCAAGGAAGAGAAACTTATGGCTGGTTGATTCTGGCGCATTCTATCATATGACACCTGATAGGAACTGCTTTTCCACTTACCGTGAGATTGATGGAGGAGACGTTTTGATGGGAAATGGTGCTTCTCGCCGTATGTTGTTGTTGGTAGTGTGAATGTCAGGATGTTTAACGGCGTTGTTCGTACTAATATTGATGTTAGACATGTAACTGATGTGAGAAGGAGCTTGATTTCTGTTGGGGCTTTGAGTAGGCTTGGTTTGAAGATTGTAGTTGAGCGAGAGAAAATGAAGATATCGAAAGGTTCCATGATTTTTATGAAAGGAGTGAGGGCAGGAAATCTTTATCTATTGAAGGGCACTACTGTAGTTGGTGAATCAACTTCAGTTACTTCTATTAGTTCAGATTCTTCCAGATTAAGGTACTTGCGGATGGGTCACATTGGAGTACAACATTCAAAGCTTGGCTTTTGTGAAGAGTGGGTCCTTGGAAAGTAGACAAAAAATTCTTATGGTACAGGAGACCATAAAGCTAAAGATGTCTTGGAGTATGTTCACGCAGATGTGTGGGATCCGTCCCCTTGTCCATCCTTAGGTGGAACCAAGTATTTTGTTTCATTTATAGATAATTTCTCTCGCAAAGTATGGGTATACTTCCTATAGTCTAAGGGTGAAACCTTTACCAGGTTTTGAAAGTAGAAATCTATGGTTGAGAAGCAGTTAGGGAAAAGGTTGAAAGTACTCCGTTCATATAATGACGGTGAATTTGTATCACATGAATTCATCGATTATTGTGAGTCTGAAGGCATTAAGAAGTATTACACCACACCTGGCGACCCTCAGTCTAATGGAGTTGCTGAAAGATGAATCAGGCATTTTTGGAGAGAACTCATTGCCTCAGATTGACTACTACGTTGAAGAAGGGATTTTGGGTTGAAGCCTTATCTATGGCGGCTTTCCTCATCAACCGCACACTTTCTACTGCCATAGATATGAAAATTCCTGAAGAAGTATGGGAAGGAGAACCTTTTAGCTATTCATTTCTCAGAGTGTTTAGATGTCCAGCTTATCTACATGAGATAGAGGAAAGTTGGAACCTAGAGCTCGCAAGTATATCTTTCTAGGATATAGAAGAGGAGTGAAGGGATATAGGTTGTGGTGTCCTATCAGCAAGAAGATTATTATCAGCAGGCATGTGACTTTTGATGGAAAAAGTTATGTTGAAGGTGGAGTCTTCCTCGTCCGCTGACAATGTGAGGACAAATTTAGAATACCAAACACATGGCAAGTCATTTTCAGATTCTTTTCATAGAGGTTCAGATGGTGTTTCCAATGGCACTGTGGTTGATGAGGATAGTACCGATCTTAGTATAGAGGATCAGACTCAAGGTGGAGCTCGATCAGATACTAGGCCTGTTAGACAGAGAAGGAAGCTTAAGTGGCTTGATGAGTTTGTTGGATTGAACATCGAAGACATGACTTCGATGACATGGCAACATATGCATTGAATGTTGTCCATGATGATCCCAGTGTTTATGGAGAAGCTGTTGCATTAGTTGACAGTTCCAGTTGGTTAGTTGCTATGGAAGAGAAGATTGAATATTTGTTGAAAAATCATACTTGATATTTGGTGTCTTTTCCCATCGACAAGAAAGCTATTGGATGTAAGTAGATCTATAGAGTGAAAGACGATAACAATGAAGATTTTTGATATAAAGTAAGGTTAGAAGCAAAGGGTATGTTCAGACGAAAGGAGTAGAGTATCCTGATATTTTTGCTCCAGTTGTTAGGCATACTTTCATTCGTATTCTCTTAGCATTAGTTGCTTACTATGATATAAAACTTGAGCAACTAGATGTCAAAACTGCATTCTTGCATGGTGATCTGAATGATGAGATTTTTTTGAAGCAACCGGAGGGGTTCATTGATAGTAACAAGCCAGATTATGTTTGTAAACTAAATAAATCTTCTATATGGACTAAAATAGTCTCCTAGACTATGGTATAAGAGATTTGATAAGTTTATGCTTTCACAGGGATATTCCAGAAGCTTCAAAGACCAGTGTGTTTATTTCAGGAGGTATGATGGAGATATGATATATCTTTTGTTACATGTTGATGATATGTTGATTGCATCTCAGAGTATGGTCAGAATTAAGGAGTTGAAAGCAAAGCTCAGCAAGGAATTTGATATGAAGGATTTTGAAAACGCACAAAGAATTTTGGTAATGGAGATATTCAAAGATACGAAGCGGAAAGAGTTGAGACTCACTCAGGCGCAGTACATTGAGAAGGTCCTCGCTCGATTTGATATGGAGAAAGCTAAACCGGTTGGTACTCTATTAGGCTCTCTTTTTAAGTTGTTGAAAGACTTATCTCCTTCATCGAATGAAGACAAGAGGTATATGGCTGATATACCTTATTCTAGTGATGTTGGTAGTCTCATGTATGCTATGGTGTGCACGAGACCGGATTTTGCACATGTAGTGGGTGTCGTGAGTCGATATGTCTAACCCAGGCAAAAAGCATTGGCAAGCAGTAAAGTGGATTCTCATATATCTTTGTGGAACTTCTTCAGTTGGCTTGTTATATGGTGGAGTAGATGGTGTTATCTCTCTTAGAGGTAACCGTGATTCAGATTATGCTGGGGATATAGACGGATGGAAGTTGGTGTCAGGCTATATGTTTACACTTGGCATAGGCTCGATTTCATGGCGATCAAAGCTGCAATCTATAGTAGCTTTATTGACTACCGATACCGAGTTGATATCGATCATGGAAGCAACCAAGAAGGGATTGTATTTACTTAAGTTTTTGGATGATCTTTCGGTGGTGCAGCGGATAGTAGAGCTATTTTCAGATAGTCAGAGCGTGATTCATCTTGTAGAAAATCAAGCCTATAGTTCTCAGACGAAGCACATTAATGTCAGAGGATTCTTTCTTATGCTGGAGGAAGAACGAAGGAAGATCAAGTTGATGAAGGTGAGTACTATGGATAATACTTTAGATCTGATGACGAAGTCACTTCCTAAAGAAAATTTTGAGCATTTCTCAAACTTAATTAGTTTGTATACAGCAACTTAGCATCATGGGACGCTGACCCAACAACTAGTAGTCACTAGTTGATTCGAGATAAAAAGAGATGCAGTAATATTGTATAGAGGTGGAGTGTTGAAAATAAATAATACAATATTATACTCATTTTGATGAGGAGATGATGTGGGACGCGATGAAGAAGACGGTTTCCAGAAAGGAGTTCATGTGTGAAAGTTACAAGCAAATTACTGTTTTGAAATTAATTAATTAGTTTCAAACATTGTTGCTGCATACAAAGTCAAAGCTATCATTGAATATATCGAAAGTTTGTGATGTGGAGATATATTAGATATGGTGATCCAATAAAAATCAAAAGCACCCACATATTTTGCTTTGGAAGAAGTTTGAATATCCTAAGTATATGCTCCATCAGCACACATTGACGCACACGCGCGCACATATATATAAAAGCAGTGGAATCTCAACTTTTTTATTTCATCAATAAAAAAAATATCTCTTCTAGTTTTTCACAAAGATTATAGTTTTTTTTGCTCCACTTTGGCAGCTATAATCATGTAATAAGAAAATATCTTGTACTCTCTTCAAATTATAGTGAGTTATTGCGTCCATGAATGTAAGTCAATTAGACCAAATTACGTTAAATTTTATCGTCCCCTTTATTTTCTGTTTTGTTTATCTATTGTTGAGTGGTAAATAATTGCTATTGGATTGAGAGGTGTTTAATCGGCAAATCTAGATCTTGGCGTTAGATTATTCCACATTAGTGGGAAAAAACAAATTTTTCACTACATTGCTTACAGGTAATCAATATTTTCATTAAGATCTTTGAATTGTAAATGTAAAACCAGAACAATGAAGAATAGTTATAATTATATAACCTACTCATCTAGAAATGATCGCTCCTACATATGTATTGCAAAATACAAAAACCATTTAAAACATGAACCACTTACTATGCAGATTTGAAAATTCATCTAAAAATGGAAAAGGTAGCACTAAGGGTTCCCAATTGTACAAAAATCCCTTTAGTATTATTGAACAAACAAATAACTGACAATATTGTAGCATACCTTGTTGATCAGATTTTTCTGTACACATATACAACAGTTACAGAAGCCCTTAGTTGGTACCGATGCATCATTTTCAACACATATATTGTACTCAATTGGAGCTGTACACTACAGTTAAATATCATGTTGTTACTGTAAATCAAAAATTAATTTTTTCGCTACATACAATATTATTTCCGTCAAACATATTATAAACTTAGTTTTCGTACCCCTGACAGAATAACACCTACCTAGTCATGTCCTACTTCTTTACTAATATTCTCACAGTTAAAAAATTGCCAAAATTATTCATCTCATATTATGTACCCGCCTAAGCTCATTAATTGTGTCAATCCCCACCACTTTGTTAAAAATGTTTAGGACTTTGTACAGTTTTCTAGCTTGAGATATTAGTGATAGATAATATAATAATGAGTTGTTCTAAACTAACCATGTTTGATATTTTAAGCAGCTCATCTACATTATTGCCTAAAATTGATTTAGTTTCCTTGTCGCAAGCATGATAGTTGCTAACATGGTGGCATTGAGTGTATCCATAGTCCAATGATATTTAAAACCTAAGAATAAACGTTCACTTTGGTGCAGAAGAATTAACATGAAGTTGTTTGGTTCCATCCCAATATGAACATGGTTGATGCACTTTATGACTATTTACGCACATACAAATAAAAAAGTTTCCTACCCCATTTTTTCTAAAAAATGCCTCGAGGATCCAGTAGTGGGATTTGTTGTAAATTTTCAAAATTGATTTTGGAAATTAGGGTTTGTTTTTAAAGAAGAAGAAGAAGAAGAAAAGTGTAGTCCCAAATTTTGGGATATAAGGAACTACGTTTGTTTAAATATAGGTTCCTCAAAGAAGATTGGGCCCTTTGGGCATCCAAATGCTTCCACTATTACGAGGAGAGAAGCCATGCATGACCACTACACATGCGCCGCCGCCATCCGACCGACCCGAATCAGGTTTGAGTCCAAATAATATTTTGGATAGAATTATTTTGTCAAACAAGGCCAGATTTAAATCCATTAACAAAAACCAAAAATTCGAATTTAAACGGGCATAATTTGCAGGAGACTTGACCGTTAAAATATGGCGGGACGTTTGTATTCAAATGAAACGAATGCACATGTCTTCTCAACGAAAAGGCACCTCTCTGCAACTATAAATAGCTACACCCAGAAACTGTTGCAGTTCTAACTTTTTTCTTCCTGAAATTGCAATGCCTGAAAACTATTTTAGAGTTCTTCTTCATTTTGAAAATCAGTAACGCCTGAAAGGTGTTGTAAATCAAACTCCTGAAAGGTGTTGCAAATAGAAAACTTCCCTTCTTCTTCTCCATTCTCTTTTCTAAATTGCATCATCAAAAATTATCAAAATAGTGTTTGTGGCCGGATCAAAGTCGTACAACTTTGAATCTGATTACGATGTTTCGAGGCTTCATTGAATCCTGAAGTTGATAGTTCTACAACCTGTTTGAACATGTTGGGTTGAACTATTGTCTACAAGAATCTATATAGTAGATCCTTGAAGTCAGAAGTGCAGCAATTTCCTCATCACAATACTTGAATCATTGAAAAAATTTCAACAATTTTTAGACAATATTTTACACCATGGATGGTTTGAGTTCAAGCAATATCAATGTCCTGCAAGTCATGAATCAACACTTGACGCATTTGGAGCGGTTTGACGGCGAAAACTTAACACATTGGCAATAAACTATGAAGTTTTTTTTTATCACCATCAAACTCTTCTACATTTTTGAAGATGATTTAGAGGCTATACCCAACTTCGACTGATACAGATGAGTTGAAAGTGAAATGTGTGAAGCGCAAAGAAGATGATTTCCCGTGTAGAGGACACATATTCAATGCACTGTCTACTTCTGTGTACAATGCACATAGAAGTCTAGGAAAAGCCAAAGCACTCTGGACTGCATTGGAAAGAAAATATCGAATATCCAAGGCAAGCAACAAGAAATTCGTGGTATGCAATTTTAAGGATTTTAAAATGAATGATAATAAGTCCATTATTGGGCAAATTAGTGAAATTATATATATATATAGTAAATCGATCTCAACTTAAGGATGCCGAGATTGAACTCCTTGAATCCTTTGTTGTTGGAGCTATAATATCTAGACTCCTTCACTCTTGGAATGATTATAAAAAAATTAAAACACGCAGAGATGGATTATGATTTACAGAATTTACAGCATCATCTTCGCATAGAAGAGGACTCAATAAAAGAGAACTAAATGATAATTCGCAAATAGAGTCTCATTCTAAGGCAAATATTATTGAATCAACAAATTCATTGAAGCCTAAGAATGGAACACAGTTTAAGAAGAAAAATCATTCTAAGAAAGATGAAAAGAAAGGCGCTTGTTATTTTTGTAACAAGCCTAGCCATTATGTTCGTGACTTTCGTCAACAAAAGAAACAAATGAAGGCAAATATGGTCAAAGACACATAGGTGGCAGTAGTGCAAGAAGCAAATTCCATTGGAGGCAAGATAATGATTGGCGGCTTGATACTAGAGCAACTATTCATATATAGAAGGACCATAGTCCTTACAATTACTATGAAGGAGATGAAAATCAAGTTATTGGAGAAAATAATGTTCGCAGCAAAGTGATTGGAAAATGCACTATAGAACTCCCGTTCACTTCTGGAAAGACTCTCACTTTGGTTAATGTTTTTCATATACCTGATATTTGAAAGAATTTGGTCTCTGGATACCTTCTAAACAAAGGAGGATTCAAGATAGTGTACGAGTCTGACAAATTAGTGTTATCCATGAACGGAAAGTTCATTGGATAGGGATATTCTTGTAATGGCATGATTAAGTTGAATTTAATAAAGAACACTTTTGCTTATATCATTGATTCTGTAGATTTATGGCATGCTAGATTAGGGCATGTTAATAATGGTTCACTTAAAAATATGAATAAGTTAGGATTAATTTTTGATTGTAATTTTGACTCCAACTCTAAATGTGAAATTTGTGTTCAAGAAAAGATATATAGAAAATTCTTTAAATCTATAGAAAGAAAGACTAGTTTGCTTGATCTTCTATATAGCGATGTTGATGATTTAAAAAATCACACAACATATGGAGGAAATAAATTTTATGCTACATTTATTGATGATTACTCTAGATATTCTTATGTTTATCTAATGAAATCAAAAGATGAAGTTTTGGTAAATTTAAAATTTACAAGGCTGAAGTTGAGATGCAATCAAGACTTAAAATAGAAGTATTATATTCTGACCGTGGTGGTGAATATTTTTCAAATGATTTTACTTTATTATGTAAACAACAAGGATTAATTCATTAGTGTACTGCCCCTTATACCCCTCAACAAAATGGTGTCACTGAAAGAAAAATAGGACATTAATAAAAATGGTTAATGCTATGCTAATTAGTTCAAATTTATTTAACACCTTATGAGGCGATGCCATTTTATCTGCATGTTATATTTTTAATATTGTTCCTTTGAAAAAGAAGGATATATCCCCTTATGAACTATGATTTAAACGAAAACCTAACTTATCAAGACTTAAATCTTGGGGATGCTTAGCGTATGTTAGAAAACCGTATCCCTAAAGACCAAATTAGGAAATAGAACATCTAAGTGTGCTTTCATAGGTTATTCTCTTAATAGTATAACTTATCGTTTAATTATTTTTAATACGTTTGAAGTAATTGAGTTTGTAGATGTAGAAATTTTTGAAAACATGTATATAGCTCAACATCAAACTAGTGAGAATCCATTGGCATCATCTAGTTCAGAACATATTGAAACTAATGATAACAATGATGAAGATTATGTTTCTTCTCAAAATAACAAGAATGTTTCAGTACATGAAGAGGATACTGAACAAAGGAAAAGTAAAAGAGTAAGAATAGAAAAGAACTATGGTCCATGCTTCATTACATATCTTGTAGAAGGAAGTAAGAATGAAATTCTTAACATCACTAGATACGTAATGAATGTTAATGTTGACCCGAAACAATTTTTAAAGCTATAAGTTCCGAAGATGCTATTTTCTAGAAAGAAGCTATCAATGATGAAATAAATTGAATTTTGGTAAACCAAACTTGGATTTTGACTGAGTTACCTCCTAGTACTAAACAGATAGGATGTAAACTGATATTCAAGAAAAAGTTGAATACTGATGGATCCATTGATAAATTTAAAGCCAGATTAGTAGCAAATGGTTATAAGCAAAGATATAGAGTGGATTATTTTGAAACATAAGCTCATGTTGCTGGCATATCTTCGATCCGTTGTTTGATAGCACTTGCATCAATCCATAAATGTGTAATACACCAAATAGATGTGAAAACTGCTTTTCTAAATGGTGATTTAGAAGAAGAAATATACATGGAACAACCAAAGGATTTTATAAATCCATGCCAAGAAATGAAAGTTTGTGAACTTATAAAATCTCTTTATGGTCTAAAACAGGCACCCATTCAATGGCATGAGAAGTTTGATAAAGTAGCATTGTCACAAGGCTTCATTGTTAATGATGCTGATAAA
This sequence comes from Allium fistulosum, assembly GCA_030737815.1. NCBI lineage: Eukaryota > Viridiplantae > Streptophyta > Magnoliopsida > Asparagales > Amaryllidaceae > Allium > Allium fistulosum. The sequence goes on along the minus strand of CM060902.1, from coordinate 1,033,970,006 downwards.
TGTATTTATAGCAAATCGAATGAAACTGGTTGTATTATATCAATTATATACATTGATGAAATATTACTTTTTGGGACTAATATATCTTGTGTGAAAGAAACTAGGAAGTATCACTCAGACTCGATGCGCACTTCGGTTGAACATCGGGCCAAATCGGGGCGAGCGCCGGGAGATTACCAACTTGAACAATTCCCAAATCATATCAATTTTTCGAACGCACGATTGAGTGCACGGTTATATATGATAGCAGGCCCAATCGAAGCTAGCTTTGTTAAATTAACGGGATCTTGAATCCGATGCATCGATAATGGCAACCAACTACATACAGACATATTTCTCGAGTCGACTTGCAGCACGACTCGGAGCATGCTACAAATGTTTGTATGCTTGATCCTAACCCAGCTTCAAAATTCCAAATGCTCGAACCAAAGCAAGTTCCAAGTTTTCACAAGCTCGACCTGGAGCAATATTGTCCAAGGGCAAGCTTCGGTTATGTAGCCGTATAACCCAAAGCATGCTTAGAGTTTTCACATGCTCGACTCGAAGCAAGGACTTCCTCTGGCGTGCTTCGAGAAAGTAGCCGCATAACCAGAAACATGCTTAGAGTTTTCAACTGCAAGCTTATTCGAAAGCTACCATAGACTATGGTCTTTCTTATAAAGGATATCTTGCTATATTATAGGATATAGTGATGCTACTTGGAACAATGTAGAATCTAAATCCAAGTCTACGACTGGAAGGATATGTACATTAGGAGGGGCTGCTGTGTCTTGGTGTTCCAAGAAGCAGACATGTGCTTTTGATTCAACTATGTTGTCAGAATTGATTGCATTAGCAGATGCAAGCAAGGAGGAAGAATGGCTTAGGAATTTGTTAATAGAAATTTCTTTATGGAAGAAGCCATAACCACCAGTCTTGATTAACTGTGACAATCTGGCTACGATATATAATATTTCTAATAAAGTATATAATGGAAAGCCTGGACATGTAAGTCTTAGACATCACATGATAAGTCAATTACTAAAAAGAGGAGTAATCAATATCGATTACATAAAAACAAGGAAAAACTTGGCTGACCCATTTACTATGAGTCTTCCAAAGGTTATGGTTTCAATAAAATCAAGAAATGGAGCTAAGGTCTATGAATGAAGGTTGATCATCCTTAACAAAAACTCAACTTATGTCTTAAATATGATAGACAAAGTTCAATGGGTACCAACAAGTTAAGAGAATAATTATGGAACACTAAAACTAATTGCCCATCATTAGTGTTGGATTCTACATGAAAGAGGATGGATGAAGATCCTTAATGAGTTCAGTTAAAATCACAAGGTGTATCGCAGAAACACCTTAAGGGACTTACCTATACGAGTATGGAAATCAGGCTATTTCCTAAGAGAGTAAGACCGCTTTCTGAAGTAGACTCATGAATTCAGGATTAGAGCACATGACCATTAATGTGCTGAACATACAGAACACTCTATATACGGAAATCAGTATGTGTGACCATTCCGGTACTATCACAAGGGATATTTGGTCCAAGATATGTTCACAATAGACCTCGATAAAATTTTGAACGGTTTATTCTAAGTGGAGGTTCACATCCAAATGATATCTATCATTTATGTATTGGTTTCCACCATGATGCAATACTTTGATCTTGGAACTACGTTGGCTTGATCCCACTTGGCTACGTGGGCAGTCACTCTAGTGATGCAGCTATCTACTTTATTTATTTTACTTATTTTGAAAATAGGGAGAAATTGTTGTAAATTTTCAAAATTGATTTTGGGCATTAGGATTTTTTTAAAGAAGAAGAAGGAGGAAAGTATTGTTTGTACCAAAATTAGGCACAACACTCTTTGGAAGAGTTTGAAGAGATAACAATGAAGAAATTAAATGGAAAAAGAGGATTATCTAACAAACAATTCAAAAAAGAATGATAATAATGCACAGAGACACAGAAATTTAGAGTGGTTCGGCGTGTTGCCTACGTCCACTATGAAATTGATCACTTTATTGATGTTTCTTTAATGATTACGACCGATTACAGCGGATTAAAGTTATGAAATTCGGGTACAAAGCAGTAATGGAGTATAAAAATGAATCCGGCAGAGTCTCAGCGTTGGAGCGTCAAAAGATCCTTTTTCTGTAGGCCCTGGGGCTCTATTTATAGGCGTAGGAGGCTGATATTTTGCTCAGATCTCGGGATACTTCTTCTGGCACGTGGGTGGGCCCACGCGACCGATCCCATGAAGTTTCGACCCGATCCGTAATCGATACGAACGTAATTCGCATCGATCAAGATCTTGTCCAATGGAGTCGAAACTTGGTGTGAACATTCTTTAGCTTGTACGTAAGCTCCTGTGAAAATTTCATTGCATTTGGACTTATGGATCGTGAGATATGATCGATACGAGTTGGTGTTCTTCGGCAGGCTGTTTGGTTTGAATCGATGGCTTCGAATCGATCAGTTCGAATCGATGGTCGCACGTGCCCAGGTGATGACACGGCGCACATTCTTCAGTTCGATCCACTTTTTATGCCGAGTTGATTGAGTCATCCCAAGATTCTCGCCTTGTTTGTATCGATAGCCGTTGTTTAGTTCGCATCGATGGAAGATGACTCTGTTCGCATCGATGCAACGAACTATGTTCGTATCGATGGAAAACACGTGGAATATGTTGACTGTATGGCCTTGTTCGTATCGATTGGAAAACACGTGGAATATGTTGACTGTATGGCCTTGTTCGTATCGATTGGAAATGACTCCAGTCGATCGATACGAAGTTGAAGTGGCCAGCGGACTCGAACATTAGCAGTTCGATCGATACGAATAACCATGATATAAACGATACGAACAGGGACTTCTCGATGGATACGAAGCAACTGGACTTGAAGGATACGAACAAGGGGCCTTCTAGGATGGATACGAACTAGACCACCAACGGATACGAATTATGCGATTGATGGATACGAAGCAAAAGGGTCCGAATGGATATAAAGTAGACTCCATTTGTTGCTGATCGATTCGAAACTACGTGTAGACGATGGATTCGAACAAACGTGAGTCGATAGATTCGAACAAGGCTTTCCCTGATGGATGCGAAGCAATGTGGTTGGATCGATGCGAATATGATCGATACGAACTGAGGCTCGATGATGGATACAAAATGGGGTTATTTCCTTCAATTTGCATCGATCATAACTTGAGCATACGAACTCGAATTGATTTGAAATTTGGAACGTTGGCTCTCATAGCTTTGCTTGTCGTGTCATATTAATTGTAGCTTGATCCGGACTCTGACAAAATTTCTCGACATCCATTGTGAACCTACATGTACTCGATATTCGGGATGAGCGATCCTTGGTTTTCAGCCAATTCCTTGATATCTCGGCCTTGCCAAAAGGCGGGATAACATTTTTTGCCCCCCAAAGTACGTCTTGTGGAAACATGACGTGCTTTGGAAAGCTATAACCTTCACTTTGAACAGTTATCGTCTTTTCGTTGAAAGTTGTAATCTTTGACTGATTTCCTCAGTAATGCGAACCGTTGATTGTCGACCGTTGTACCCTGTATTGTTGTAACAGATTGTTGTATGATAGTGATTAGCTATTTGTCGTCGTAATAGTTTTTAGATGAGTATCCAATTCCTGTGGACAATGAAAATTGAATATTAGTCCGACATATATGCATATATGTTAATCTGACTCTCGTTAACGTTGCACGTTCACGAGTCGTTGTCAGTTCTCTCGTATTGAATCATGTATCGATCCTCTCCTAAACCGATGTGAAATTCGAGTTGCAACAACGCTTAATGGTTGTTTTTTGAATGTTCCTTCGTATCGATCCTCTCCTGGATCGATGTAAAAGGTTGAAAGGTGGCTTTCGCATCGATGTGATTCACAAGGATGGATACGAAATAAGCGTTCGCATCGATGGATACGAGATTCGGTGGAATCCACTGCCATAGATTGCCAATTTCATGGCTAATGATGGATGCGAACAGTCAGTTCGTATCGATGAATGTGACCCTTTATGGGCTAAGTGTTGATGGACCCAGTGTTATTGGATACGAATTGCTAATTCGCATCGATAGATACGGCCTTTGGAGGCTGTGACTTGATGGGTTCGAACAGTGAAGTTCGCATTGTTGAAATGTGGTTGGAGTTTGGAACAATGGATATGAACAACGGTTCCGTATCGATAGACCTTGGTGTTTCATAAGAACCTACGCCACAACCTTCGTGTCGATAAAACTCGAGGCTATGGATACGAACAGCTTATTCGTATCGATTCTCTGGTGGAACCGTTGATACCGGTCGAGACTACAGGGAGGTGAAACGTTTTTCCTTCTACACTCGGGCCCATATAAATACGTTCTGGACTTAGCCATTTTTTTTTATTTGCCATTCTCTACTTCGTCTTCGTATCACTCCGGGTGAAAAGAAATTAAAATAAATTGCGCTCGTCCTCAATTCAGACAATCCATTAATCTTCTTAACCCAGGTCCTTAAACTAGGTAAATGATTAATCAAAATCGCCTCATAATGATAAGACTTCGAATTCCAACACTAAATCATCCATGTTCGTAGCCAATTCCGGTGTTAGCGTCGATGCTGGAGTTGGGTAGGATTAAGGTTGAGGAAGAAGGGAATGGCCTCTACACTAGGGCTGTCAATTTCCTACACGACTCGAAACACGACCCGAAACCCGCACGGAAATTAGCAGGTTAACCAGACCCGTTAATTTGGTGGGTCGTTTTCGGGTCAACCCGAATTTGACCCGTTTATAAACGGGTGGGTTTCGGGTTGACCCGCTAACCCGAAATTGACCCGTTAACAACCTGTTTATACTTATATAGGTTGACCCGACCCGTTTACGACCCGACCCGTTTATGACCCGTTTGTACCTTATACGGGTTGACCCGACCCGTTTATGACCCGTTCTGACCCGTTTACGACCCAATTATACCTTATACGGGTTGACCCGACCCGTTTACGTCTTATACGGGTTGACCCAACCCATTTATGACCCGACCAGACCTGACCCGTTTATAATCGGGTTACACGGGTCGGGTCGGGTCAACCTGTTTATAAACTGGTCGGGTTCGGGTTGAGCTTTTCTGACCCGTTTAATAAATGGGTTGACCCGACCCATTTAAAATCAACCCGAACCCGACTTGACCCGACCCAAACCCGACCCGACCCATTGACATCCCTACTCTAAATTGTGTAGGGAAGAAAGTGGTATCGATCTGGAAGCACAGAGATTCGTGTCGATCTGAAGACGATAGGTGAAGAGGAGTGGCTTCGCATCGATCTGAGTGATAGGATTTCGTATCGATGGATACAAATCCTTAACTAGTGAACGATGCGAAGCACCTGGTGATGATTGATATGAAATGTTCGGATTCGATCTGATCGATACAAATTTCCACCTTGGCGATCGATACGAAATATTTGGATTCAATCTGATCGATACGATTTTCCACCCTGGCGATCGATACGAAATGCTTGGATGTTACAATCGATATAAAATGCAACCAAGATGATCGGTACGAATCAGACCTCTTGTGATCGATTCATGTCTACGAACACTTTTGAACAACCGATCACATGCCCCCGACGAGCTTCATTCTTGCATATCTGGACTTTAACTTTTAAACTACATATCTGACTACCCTTCGAAGCTTGTCGATGGAACTGTAACTTAACAAAATGATAACGAACTTTAACTTGGACTGATCGCTAACATCTGGATGGCACGATTGTGACGGTCAGCGATGACGGTCACTCCAGTTGAATTTCGAAGTCTCGTCGTTCTAATATTTATTCATACTTTGTCGAATCTTTTCAAGTAGCATAAAGCAGTGCACTTGCACAACACATTCACACACTTTACACTCGGGGAAGCACAAGTGTTATTTTCATCTAACGATGATTTCTCATAAGTTAGTTAGTTATGGAACCTTCAAGCTCACAACAGCAGGAAGTTCAGGATTCCTCTTCTTTCGTCCTAGAGATTGCGGCTATCGCAGCCGAAGTTATAGACCCAGCTCCGAATGAGCTGCCTGGGGCCAGGTTTATTGTGAATCCACAGGATTCCGTGCCTTCTAACATTTCTAAAGACATGCTGGGGCGGATATGCCTGAGGCATGGTTTGTCATTGGACGATGTTTTATTACCGGGACCAAGTGATAGACCGCATGCTCCCCCATAAGGTTTTACTGCTTTCAATAGACATGCGTGCACAGCGGGAACACTTTCTCCATTCAACCAATATATTAGGGAAGTGTTGTCTTTCCTTGGAATTGCCCCATCTCAATTACACCCCAATGGATATGCTTTGCTGAATAGCTTATTTATTGTGTTCATGGATCATCTTTTCCGACCACCAATGCTGACTGAGATTAGATACCTTTTTAACTTCAAGAGTAGGGGAGATAGCCAGTCTTTCACTTTCCTGGAGTCAGTCAGGAACTGCCAAGTAGTAACTGGATCCTTGGGAAGGCTGAGTTACTTCAAAACAGAATGGTTCTATGTCCGGTGCCCCCCAGGATTTGACAGTCGATGGCTAGTCAGACGTAAGTGTTACAATATTTTCAAGAGTTGTCCAGATGATAGTAGTTGATATAAATTGACATCCTCTTTTCTTCTTACAGCCGTAATTTCACGACCTGAAGGCGGGTATTTCAAAGAGATAGTAAGGGTCCATCAAGAAGTTCCGAGCGAAATGAGGGATATTGATTCGGTTCTAACCGACAGAAATTTGAGAATCGTCGGGCTGATTGAGCGGAATCAAAGCATAAGGCTTGAAGGGACACTGAGGGCAGTCTCGAAGAAGCGGGTGAAACGCAAAGCGCCCGGTGTCGTAATAGCTGAAGGGGTTGATTCGAAGAGAACACCCACTGATAACGAACTTAATGCTGGGCCTTCTTGCAGTTTTCAGGATTAAGGAGGAAGGAGAAAAGGCAAGGCAATTGCTCATAAGCGTTCTAAATCCATGAGATTGAAATATGTGGTTGTGTCTATGCCTGTTCCTGGAATTAGAATTTCGGAGGCTCCTCCCCCGCAAGTAGAGAATACTTTCGAAGGGCTTGCTGATATTCCGATCCCGGATTATGTGTCTCTTCAACATGACACCGGGTTGGAGGAGCTTGACAGTGCTCTTGATTTGAGCGAGTCGCTTGCTATAAGTGCGGCCGACATTTCCGGTTGGTCGGGGCGTTGCACATACATACACTTCATGGCACTGCATGATTTACAATCGCAAATTGTTCAATTCAAGAGATCACTAACTTTTCTTTCGTTTCTCACTTATAGGTACGATGTCCGGGAGAGGATCAATGTTAGGGAGCCTTCGCTCGGCTCGAAAGTCTTCTACTTATTACGAGTCCCGCAGGAGAGATTCGGATAGGGACCGCGATCGCGGGTACTCTAATCAAGAGAGGTACGAGCGGGATAGGGATAGAGACTATAAATACCGATCTAGGTCCCGTTCTCCACCTCCTAGAATTCCAGCACCACCTCCTGTTCACGCTTCGCATCCATCAGAGCCTCCGCGACACAGACCATCTTCCTAAATTTCTAGGCCTGAAACTCATCGCTAGAGAGCTGAAACTATGGCTCCTATAATTGAAGAGCAGGTCATAACCGAGCCCACGGGGGAAGGTGCAATAAAGATTGCCCAACTTAAGAAATATTTCACGAACATTTGCTTTGACGGCTACATCTCCCTCCCTCACTTGAAGAGAATCCCTTCGAGAGCTGAAAATACAATGTATGATTACATTCATGACATTTATGCACATATAGAGAGTGGGTTAAGGCCGTAGAAAAAGCTTCGAAGGTGGCCTTTGAGCGGGCTAAAGCGATCGAAAAGATGGAGGCTGAACTTGCCCAAAGGGAGCGAATCATCCAAGTGCTCAATACCGAGGCCGAGTCTTCTCGGAAATCTGAAATTGAGGCCACCAAAAAGGCCGATGAAGCGAATGTGGTGATGGAGAGATTGAGGCATACACATGTTTCCTTGGTGGAAGAGATGGGCCACCGAAATACTACTGTCACGGCCGAACGGGATGCGACGATTAAGGAACCCAACAAGCTTAAAGCCAAATTCTCTGATATTGCCAAGGAAAGGGATGATGCGAACAACGCAGCCCAGGAGGCGTGCGAACAGTCTGTCTTGCTTCGGGGTGAACGGGATGCGGCCATGGCTAAGGTTCGCGAGGCGGAGACTAAGGTTGAGGAGGAGGTGAAATCGGCTGAGTCTAGGCTAGAAGCCGATATTGAAGATCTTCTTGTCGTTTACAACGCTAATGTGTTGAGGCACAGAGGTCTAGCCTGGCTCGATGACTACCCGACACATTTACACAATGCCTGGGGCTGATTGGTTGAGGAGGAGAAGGTGGTGCATCTGGGTGAGTCAGTCGACAAGTTTAAGCTCGAGAATCGTCTGCTGAATGAAGATGAACGGAGGATTCTCCATGAGTCGATGATTCTGCACGAAAAGGAGAGGCTTGGCACCCAACAACTGAAAGTAGGAGAAGGCTCGGGGGTTGAACACCACGATGCAAGTTCGAAATTCCTGTGTCAACCCAGCCTGAACCCTTACCCGCGGTTGATCCCCAGGCTGTTCCTGCCTACAATCCGGATCAGCCGCAGATGTCTCCGGCTATAGAGCAAGTTACTGAAGCTGTTCAGGCATCTACAAGCCAAACTGAGGAAGGTACTCTGAACATCCTATATGTCTGTCTTAAGTCGAAATCGTCACTCGAATTAAGTACTAACAGTTCTCTTGTTTTTGTCCAGTGATTGATGCTGCACCGGTCGTGCCTCCTACTACTCAAGAATCACATCATATGCAGGAGGCAATAATAACTGAAGCCACCACCACAACAACCACGGCTTCGACCAACGGAATGCAAGGGTGCACTCTAATTTTTGATGAACATATGATGGAGGAACTTCTTGGTCATCACAGCGACCCCTTTGCGGATCTGCCATTTGTTATGGGCGGAAGCGCCCCTGCTATAGGCTCTTCAATGCCAACCACTGATGCTCCTAGCGAGGCCCAAGCGATTAATGAAGAGGAAATATTGGCCGAAATTGACGCTGAAATGGAAGCAGCGGCTTGTGGTGGTAGTTTTGGAGGTGGGATGGCGGCACCTGGTCCAGCTCTGCTTAGAATGATATCACCTGGTGGTACAGTCATTGACACTAGTGTGTCCATTTCGCCTCCCATAATTGATCTTGTTCCTCCGACTCTGCCCGCAGGAAGTATCCTCGTTCATTCGAGCTCGGAGGAAGACATCGAGATTATGCCCCCGTCTGGAGACCGACCACCGAAAGGTAAAGGCTCAAAGAGGAAAGTTAGTGGCGGCTCCAGCGGGTCTACACCGAGGAAGAAGCCGAGAGAGAAGAAGAAATAGATAGGCCTCTTTAGTTTGCTCTGAGTAGATAGGGATTTATTTTTGGTTTTCCTTTTGTAGGCCGTGTATAGATGCGAGTTCGGCCCCTGCTAGTAGGAATTTTTGGAATAAACTTGTACATGAATTTCTTCCATAAATATTAGAAATGAAACTCTTCGTTTTTGGCTTCTTCTTAATTATTGTGTATTTGCTTAAGTGTTTCAATATTTGAAGTGCAGTTATGAAGTTTCAGCTTCCGAGTCAAGTTTGTTGTTATTCGCCAGGTTCGGAAATTGTGGACATGATTCATGACCGAGAAGTGAATTGAATTTTGACATCGCACTGCTTCAGTCAATGGTCGACACTTAAGTTATGTCCCACGGTCTTGGGGACGAGTCGTAGAACATCAGCCAGCGATTGCATCTCACTTATAACATGTTGAGTCTAGTGCCACTGAACGGATGTTTGAGACAAGCGGAGATTGAGTGGTTCAACCATACTTGTTTGATTATCGATGATCACATCCGCACTCTGGGGATTTTCATTTGTTTACTGGCGATTGGTTACGCCGTTTTAACTTTTAATTATCTGTCCGCGCTCTGGGGACTTGCAGTCGACATTTATACTTCGACTCGCACTTTAGGAGTTTGGAGTTGGTGTTTATACTCCAATTCGCACTCTGGGAATTTTGAGTTGATGTTTATACTCCAATTTGCACTCCGGGACTTGGAGTTTATGCTTATACTACGTTTCGCACTCTGGGAATCCGGAGTTGGTAGACAGACGGTCAGTCACATATGTTGCATGTTTTTTGGATTTCGCTCGCACTCTGGGAAATAAAGGAGTATCAGGATCGTGGATGGTCGGATCACATCCACCCCAAGTTAACAAGCGAGGTCATTTGATGGAAAGGTCCATCCTCCTCAAACTTGGTTCAGATACGGACGAAGTCGTTAGGTGGACGGATCCACCCTCTTCGTATTCGTAAGTTTATACTCTAGTTTGCACTCTGGGAATCTGGAGTTAAGTGAAGGATTGTCGTGTATCAATCCTTTTTTGACTTTGGTGTGATGGCTTGCCCCTGAGCTCGGGTTTCACTTAGCGAGTGACCGGTTGCATCATAGTCACTCCCTATTTGAATAAATCCCACAGTATGGCGGAACTTAGCTCTCCGTGCATGGTGATGATTATATGAAGTATTTCAAGTAAATCACAGCTCTGGCTCGAAGAGATTGCATTTTATTGCTGAAATAAGAAAATATGGCAAAGTTAGTTGCCTTATTACAAATTCTAATTCCGAAATGCAGAAACAAATTGCAAATGAAAAAAAAACTAAATGAATAAACATAGCCTGTTATGTGTAGTAGCGACGAAGACTCTCGCTGTTCCAGGCCCTTGGTAGAGTAAGACCGTCAACGGTCGATAATTTGAATGTGCCATCTCCGAGCTTTCGTTCAATAACATACGGCCCTTCCCATGTTGGCTTTATATGCGAAGGAACTGGATAGATTCTTTTCAGGACGAGATCGCCGAGTTCAAAGGTTCGCGGGCGGACCTTGGCGTTGTACAATCGGGCGACTCGACTCTGATACGCAGCTGCCCTCAAATCAACCTCTTCACGTTTCTCATCTAGTAAACCAAGAGATTCAGCAAGTAATATAGCATTGGTCTTCGGATCATAGTATGTCACACGATAAGAAGGTACTTCTAGCTCGACTGGAATAACAGCTTCTGAACCATAAGAGAGAGAGAATGGAGTGTGATCGGTCGCGGACTTGTGGGTCGTTCGGTAAGCCCATAAAGCCATAGGAAGTTCATCGACCCATTTTCCCCCGACCTTTTCCAGTCGTTTTTTCAGAATGGACTTTATAAACTTGTTGACTACTTCGACCTGTTCATTTGCTTGAGGGTGTGCAACTGCAGAGAATTTCTTTTGAATGCGAAACCATTTGCAGAAATCTTTAAATTCAACACTGTCGAATTGGGTTCCATTATCAGTGATAATGGTGTGTGGGAGACCGAATCGACAGATAATGTTGTGGACTACAAAGTTGATCACTTTTTTCATCGTTAAGGTAGCAAGAGGTTTAGCTTCAGCCCACTTTGTAAAGTAATCAACTGCGACGATGGCGTACTTCGCACCACCTTTTGCCAGAGGTAGAGTACCAATGATGCCGATGCCCCATACTGCAAACGGCCATGGGCTGACCATTTGAGTTATCTCAGTAGGTGGGGCTCTAGGAATTCGAGCATGCTTTTGACATTTATCACATTTCTTGGCATAATCCGACGCATCGCGATTCACAGACGGCCAAAAATATCCATATCGAAGTACTTTCTTGGCAAGTGCTTGCCCCCTAGTGTGATCCACATTCTCCCTCGTGTACATCGTATAATACTCATTTAATTTCATCGTGAGCGATACACCGGAGTAAAGGAACAGAGTACCCTCTTCTGTACATGACTCCATTCTGGATGGTGAATCATGAAGCCTTCCGAAGAACTTGTCTTTTTTCACTCCTACGCTCTGGCAGGATTCCATGCTCAAGGTAATTTTCGAATGGAGTCATCCACGACTCCTTATCGGGAGCGACTTTACATATCCAATCAGCTTCTGCCTGGTCAATACTTGGGGAAGATAATGTCTCTACATGAACGAGTCCCATTTGCTGCGCTTCACCCGTGCTGGCTAACTTTGCCAACGAGTCGGCTTTCTGATTGCGTTCTCGAGGTATACAATAAATGGCATAATAATCAAACTGATTCAGTATTTCCTGAACCCGAGCTAAGTAAGCAGCCAGCCTTCGATCTCTCGCTTGATATTCTCCCCGAACTTGACACACCACTAATTGTGATTCACAATAAACTTCCACAATGATAATTCTCAAATCTCTGGCAAGTTTCAATCCAGCTAAGAGGGCTTCATATTCAGCTTCATTATTGGTTGAATGAAAATCAAACTTTAAAGCATAACATATAGGTCGGCCTTCGGGGGTTTCAAGTACAACCCCAGCGCCCGAGCTTCGGTCGTTTGATGCACCATCAGTGTATAGCTTCCATTTGTATTTGGGAGATTCACTGGTTTTAGGCAAGTCCTCTGGGACAGTAAATTCGGCTATGAAATCCGCTAGGACTTGTCCTTGAATAGCTCGCATTGGAGTATAAGTAATATCAAACTGGCTCAGTTCGATGTTCCACTTGAGTAACCTACCAGATGTCTCAGGCCGCGTAAGGACCTGTCGTAACGGCTGGTTGGTGTAAACAATAATAGGATGGGCCTGGAAATATGGACGGAGCTTCCTCGATGCAATAACAAGACAATAAGCCAGCTTCTCTAATTTCGGATAATTCCTTTTAGCTCCAGTCAACCGTTTGCTGATGTAATACACTGGCTTCTGTATCCTGTCTTCTTCCCGAATTTGGGCAACGCTGATAGCGTTTTCTGATATCGCCAAGTAAACGTACAACTTCTCATGATTAATAGGTTTTGACAGGATAGGTGGTGTGGATAGATGCTGAATTAATGCTTGGAATGTGCCCTCACACTCCGTGGTCCATTAAAAGTTTCGTTTTCCCTTTCGGATCAGATCGAAGAAGGGAATGCATTTGTCAGTGGACTTTGAAATGAATCTGCTCAGTGCCGCTACTTTCCCATTGAGACTCTGGACTTGATTTATATTTTTCAGAGTTTCAAGATTTCTGATTGCCCGGATCTTTTCAGGATTAGCTTCGATTCCTCGAGCATTGACGATAAACCCAAGGAATTCCCGGATGCAACTCCAAAATGACATTTCAGTGGGTTGAGCTTCATTCTGTATTCTCGAAGTATGTTGAACATTGATTCCAGGTCTTTAATATGGTCAGTGGAAAATCGTGACTTCACAAGCATGTCATCTACATATACTTCCATGGTTTTCCCGATTTGATTGGCAAACATCTGATTGACCAATCGTTGATAAGTAGCCCCGGCATTCTTGAGTCCGAATGGCATAACTTTGTAACAATAAAGTCCCAGATTGGTTACGAAGCTGGTATGTTCCTGATCAGGTAAATGCATTGGTATTTGATTGTAGCCGGAATACGCATCCATGAAGGATAAGAGCTCATGTTCAACTGTTGAGTCTACGAGCTGATCAATTCTGGGAAGCGAAAAACTGTCTTTAGGACAAGCGTTATTCAAATTGGAGTAATCGACACATGTTATCCATTTTCCGTTTGATTTTCGTACAAACACGGGATACGACACTCATTCGGGATATAGCGCATCTCGAATGAACCCATTCGTTTTAAGCTTTTCTACCTCTTCTTTAAGGGTGGTAGATATCTCTGGATCCATACCACGCCTTTTCTGTTTGACCGGGACATGCCGCGGGTCAATATTCAAAGTGTGGCTCGCGATGTCCGGCGAGATCCCACACATGTCAGAATGCGTCCAGGCAAATACGTCAAGATTCGCTCGTAGAAATTCAACCAATTCCTCTTGAGTCTGCTGGCTTAGCTGAGATCCAATCTTTATCATCTTTGAATCATCGTTGTTGTCAATTGGGACATCGATCGTCAGTTCGGCCGGGGAAGCTTGACTTTCTTTAGATTCTCCTTCATCTTCAGTTTCCCTTGGGTCAAGATCCCTTTGGAATTGGCTGGGGTGCCCGAGCCTAGGCCCAGGCATTAATTGTCAATTATCAGCAAAACGGACGCAGAGAGATTCCTCTACGCCTATTCCTTTCTCCTTTCGCTGCGCCTCCCGCAGCTCGGCAACATAACAGGCTCTCCCAACAGCCAGATCTCCTTGAATGACTCCCACTCCACGATCAGTGGGAAACTTCAGAGTTAAGCACCATAGGGCAATGACTGCCCTGAATTCAGCGAGGGTCGGTCGACCCAAGAAAGCATTATAAGGGGAGTCTATGTCCAACACAACGAACTGCAATATCCGAACTCTCCGGCGTTCTCTAACTCCCAACTCTACTGGTAGCTCCACTACTCCAGTGGGTATAGTAGCGCTCCCATTGAAACCATGGATTCGAGACTGGCAAGGCTTTAAATCTTCAGCCTCCATCCTCATCTAATCATACGCTCGTTTAAACAGAATATTCACTGAGCTTCCACCGTCAACCAAAATCCTTTTCATCCAGGCTGGATCTACTTGAGCTGAGATGAGTACTGGATCGATAGTGGGTGCTTCGACTTTATCAGCATCTCTATTTCTAAATATGATGTCATCAGTCATTGTCTTCTGTTGTTTGGCCGGAGCACCTTTATCAAAATTACTACAACACTCGAAGTCCGCATGCCTAATAGAGCTGGCATACGACTCCATTTCCTTCCAGCTTCGGTCTATTGGATGAGGACCACCACTTATTGTATTAATAACCAATCTCCCACTGGTACGATCAGGTTCCTCCTGCCTTTCCTGGTTTGGTGCATGATTCTGGTTCGATGAGCCCGCACCTCCCGACTGCGGCGCCCGCACAAACTGATCCAACTTCCGTTCACGTATCAGTTTTTTAATGAAATCTTGTAAATGACGACACTCATTTGTATTATGGCTATAACTTTCATGGAATCTGCAAAACTTCCCTGTTTGGATTTGTCTTTCCATTGACGGCTTCGTGGTAGGTTTCTTGTATTGCATGGTATTACAGTTCTGCAAATACACATTTTCCAGCGATGTATTCAATGGAGTATAATTGTCGAACATGGGAGCTCTACGTCGTGGACCACGATTTCTATCTCGTTTTTTACCTTGATTTCCACTATCCCTCTGCTGGTTCTATTTGTTTTGTATATTCAACTGAATTTTTCCGGAACTCTCCCCGGATTGTTTAACTGCAATGTTACTTTGAATTCCTTCCATGTTGGGCCATGCATCATCCTGCTTCCTAGACTGTTTCGCATCCTCCCTTCTCAAGAATTGGGCTGCCTTGGAATAGAAATGGTCCAATGACGCAGATGGCTTCCCAGCTAACCAATTTCCAAACTCAAAATCAGGATCAATCCCCTTAGTTAATGCCATCAGGATAGAGTTGTCATTGGGATTGCTTATTTCTGCACATGCAGCATGAAATCGCTCCAAGTAACGTCTGAGTGTCTCTCCGGGAGCTTGAGTAACACTAGACAGAGTATTAACATCTTTAGGTCTCGCTACGTGCATACGGAATTGTTCAACAAACTTGGTGGCCATCTGGTCGAAATTAGAAATGGATCGTGGCGGTAAACGAGTAAACCACATAGTAGCAATGCCCCTTAGGGAAATGGGGAAACTACGGCATTTAACTACATCATCAGCTCTCGCAGCATTCATTAGCCATTCATACTTCAGGATGTGTTGATTGGGATCAGAATTTCCTTCATAGACTAGCAAGGTCGGCATCCTGAAGCGCCGAGGTGGTTCAGCATACAATATGTCATCAGTGAAAGGGGTATGACTCCGGGAAATCCCCCAGTCGTCATTAGTGAGACCCTGACTTTCACGGATCATCTGACGAATCATCGTCGGTATATCCGGCATTTGGATATTTGGAACATGTTGTGCCAAGGTGTGGTCTGGTTCCACAATGCGAGGTTGGACCAGACGCCGTCGACGGTCCGTGTCTCGCCTCCTTGGTTCAAGATCTTCAGGGACATAAGGTTCTGCAGTGTGTTCTCGTCGGCGACGATGTGGATCAGCTTGATCTTTAGCATCAGCTCCTTGTTCGGTAGTGGTGGTGGTAGCAAGGTTGCTTGTGACATGGTAAGGAGCGGCTCCCCCGCGAGATGAGGGTCCGGTCTGATGACTAGTGGACGGTCCAGTCCTGGGTTGTCCAAGATTTAGGGCAGGTTGGTGTTGCGTGACCTGGGTGTAGCTTACATCCAGCCGTGGGCGCGTAGATCGGTGATGATCATCGGCCGAGGCTGAACTCTCGTTGGAAGAGTAGGAAGCTTGATCTCTTCTGGATCTTCTGCGCCTTTGGTGATTCAGTTGGTTGGTCAACACTGCATTGGCGCATAGTTGTTCAGTGAGCTATTGTCGACTCTGGGTCAACTCTTGAAGCAGCATCTGGAACTCTTGTCTGGTGATCGGGCCTGATGGATCTGAAGGTTCGGCAGCATCTTGGTTGGATGGAGGCAATTGTACGGGATTTTGTCTATCCCATCCTTCCTGATCGGCAGCTGTAGAAGCAGTTTGTGTGCTCACCATGATGAATTGACGAAGTCCTTTCCTAGATCTGATGCAAATCTGAATAGGATGGAAGGGATTTTAGGCTTGAGATCTGGATCTTCTTCTTGGATTTATCCAATCCGGTATCGATAGCAGATCCAAAGAGCAGGAGAAAAACTGGGTTGCTCTCAATGAAAGCACCAAAGTGTTTGTACCAAAATTGGGCACAACACTCTTCGGAAGAGTTTGAAGAGATAACAATGAAGAAATTAAATGGAAAAGGAGGATTATCTAACAAACACTTCAAAAATGAATGATAAAAATGCATAGAGACACAGAAATTTAGAGTGGGTCGGCGTGTTGCCTACGTCTACTATGAAATTGATCACTTTTTTGATGTTTCTTTGATAATTACAACTGATTACAGCGGATTAAAGTTATGAAATTCGGGTACAAAGCAGTAATGGAGTATAAAAATGAATCCGGCAGAGTCTCGACGTTGGAGCGTCAAAAGATCCTTTTTCTGTAGGCCCTGGGGCTTTATTTATAGGCGTAGGAGGCTGATATTTCTCTTAGATCTCGGGAGACTTCTTCTGGCATGTGGGTGGGCCCATGCGATCGATCCCATGAAGTTTCGACCCGATCGGTGATCGATACGAACGTAATTCGAATTGATCAAGATCTTGTCCGATAGAGTCGAAATTTGGTGTGAACATTCTTTAGCTTGTACGTAAGCTCCTATGAAAATTTCATTGCATTTGGACTTGTGGATCGTGAGATATGATCGATACGAGTTGGTGTTCTTCGGCAGGCTGTTTGGTTCGAATCGATCTGTTCGAATCGATGGTCGCACGTGCCTAGGTGATGACGTGGCGCGCATTCTTCGGTTCGATCCACTTTTTATGCCGAGTTGATTGAGTCGTCCCAAGATTCTCGCCTTGTTCGTATCGATAGCCGTTGTATAGTTCGCATCGATGGAAGATGACTCTGTTCGCATCGATGCAACGAACTATGTTCGTATCGATGGAAAACACATGGAATATGTTGACTGTATGGACTTGTTCATATAGATTGGAAAACACGTGGAATATGTTGACTGTGTGGCCTTGTACGTATCGATTGGAAATGACTCCAATCGATCGGTACGAAGTTGAAATGGCCAGACGGACTCGAACATTGGCAGTTCGATCGATACGAATAACCATGATATGAACGATACGAACAGGGACTTATCGATGGATACGAAGCAACTGGACTTGAAGGATACGAACAAGGGGCCTTCTAGGATGGATACGAACTAGACCACCAACGGATACGAATTATGTGATTGATGGATACGAAGCAGAAGGGTCTGAATGGATACAAAGTAGACTCCATTTGTTACTGATCGATTCGAAACTACGCGTAGACGATGAATTCGAACAAACGTGAGTCGATGGATTCAAACAAGGCTTTCCCTGATGGATGCGAAGCAGTGTGGTTGGAACGATGTGAATACGATCGATACGAACTGAGGCTCGATGATGGATACGAAATGGGGTTATTTCCTTCAATTTGCATCGATCATAACTTGAGCATATGAACTCGGATTGATTTGAAATTTGGAACGTTGGCTCCCATAGCTTTGCTTGTCGTGTCATATCAATTGTAGCTTGATCTGGACTCAGACAAAATTTTTTGACATCCATGGTGAACTTGCGTGTACTCGATATTAGGGATGAGCGATCCTTGGTTTTCAGCCAATTCCTTGATATCTCGGCCTTGCCAAAAGGCGGGATAACAAGTATATTCCCACATCTTGGAATATAAGGAACTATATTTGTGCAAATATAGGTTCCTCAAGAAATGGTTAGGTCCTTTGGGCACCCAAATGTTTGCTCTATTATGAAGACGGAAACCATGCATAACCACTACACACGAGCACCGCCGTCGGCCATCCGTTCGACTGACCAAACTGGGTCGGGTCGGGTTCGAGCTTGGTTCCAAATAATATTTTAGATAGAATTATTTTGTTAAAACGGACTGGATTTAAATCCGTTAACAAAAACCAGAAACTTGAATTTAAATGGGCAAAATTGGCGGGAGATGTGACTGTTAAAATATGGTGGGACATTTGTATTCAAATGAATAGACACGAATGTGATTGTTGCAAACAAATGGACGCGTCTTCTTAACGAAAAGGCACCTCTCTGCAACTATAAATAGCAACATCTAAAAACTATTGTAGTTTTAACTTTCTTCTTCCTGAAATTGCAACGCCTGAAAACTGTTTCAGAATTCTTCTTCGTTCTGAAAATCATTAACGCTAGAAAGGTGTTGCAAATCAGAAACTTCTCTTCTTCTTCTCCATTCTCTTTTCTAAATTGCATCATCAGAAATTATCAAAGTAGTGTTCTTGGTCGGATCAAAGTCATACAAACATTGAATCTGGTTACGCTATTTTAAGGCTTCATTGAATCTTGAAGTCGATAGTTCTATAGCCCGTTTGTACATGTTGGGTTGAACTATTATCTAAAAGAACCTATAGAGTGGATCCTTGAGATCAGAAATACAGAAATTTTTTCATCACAATACTCGAATCATCGATAATTTTCAAACAGGATTTTCCAATGAGTACTAAAAAAATTTCTCCAACAATTTTGTTTGGGTTCAGAGAAGTTAATGTTATACTGTTTCTATATATGAAGATTTTGATTTGAAAAAAAGATCCAACTTCTAAATTTGAACAGCTATAGTTTGGAAACTATGGAAGAAAATAAACAACTGCAATGGTAATAAAAAACGACTAATGTTAAGAAAAGGAGGGGGAAATGAATATGTTGGAATTCAAATGGAAGCAAAAATAAACTGGTAATAGAAGTTTCAAATATTAGCAACATAATAGTGTAGGGATTAAAAGAGGAATAAAATATTAATATTTTAATACAAAGTTGTAAATTTGCAAAATATAATAAGTATTTGTCAAAATAGAGACATAAGAAGGCTGATTAAATGCGGCTACTTATCTTTAAGCATGATGTAAGTTAGAATGAATATTAATGACCGTACATACCCACATGGTTCCAGAAAGAAAAGGCTTCAAAGAATCATAGATTACCAAATGGAGAACACACAAGTTGTTGATTGCACAACACAACCCAGTAATTCCATTAATCGTCATCAATACATATTGATAATGCCCATGATTATTCTTTATTCATGGAAGAAATCGAATGAAAAACATGTTTTTTCCCAATGATCATATTTCTTAGGTAAATAGAGACAAACTTACATAAAGTGATTGTAGATCCACCACTAAAAGGCCAACTCTCTTCAGGATATATTTGATAGTTTAGACTACGAAATTAAAGATCATGAGTTCTATCCCCTAGATGAATGCTTGTTGGCATTAATGTACCATGTTAAAAAATTGTACATTCACATATATATTTAGCACAATATTGTATACATTTTCCGTTTATGTTATTATTATAACATAATATGCATAGGAACATAGTCTAAGCAAACCATGAAACCAAGAAGCTCATATTTTAGCAACCTAAGTCGTTTATGTTTTAAATTGATATTAAAGCATCATGTTTATAAACAATTCTTGTGTCCATCATGACAAAAAAAGTTCAATACCAAAATCTCATAGCAAGTATTCAGTGCTTATAATTTGATTGCAATTCAAGGTACTATGTTTCTGATAATTTAAAGATTGTACTCAACACCGACGATGATGAAAAAAAATATATGAGCTATATATTCATCAAAAAATCATAACTGCACCACCTTTTGATTGTACGTATCTCCTAATATCTTAAATCTATTTTACTAATTCAATAACCGAACATAGATAAGATCTCTCTTTATTGTTGCAAACACGGCATGAATCGATTATATTATCTTTAGAAAATGGAATGGATAACATAGAGTTAAAGAAGTGAATGCAAAGAAATTTAATTAAAATGTTTAAAATAAAAATATACCGTTGTAAGTTAACTTTTAGTGTTTTCGATTAGATATCTATAAAAAAACCGTGTTGTAGAAATTTCCATGAAAATGTCGCTTTTAATTCTCATGTACGAAAAAAAACCAATATAACATAGATGAGTTAGAACTTATGATTCGGTTAAGGGCTGTTTCAGGCAATGTGATGTAGCTAAAGTTATGATTGTTTGATATTATTAAGCAACCATAGTTTTCACTTATGAGTTTTGTATGGAAATGGTTAAAGATATGAACTGTGATTAATTTTGTAAAGTGTATGTTATGAACACTAATAATTCAACTTGGTTATATTTAACATCTTGGTTCGAATTTTGTTACTCCAAAAATCTACATGTCGACTTGGTCGACACCATTTTAAGCAAAAGTCAAAGAAGGACAAGTGAAGAAGGTTCCAGTTAGACCTTTCAAAGGAGTTGAAGGGATGCTACCGTCAAAGTCGCTTCAAAACCTTTCGAAGGTGTCGGAAGGTCTCTATAAGAAAGGTCCAGTGAGTTCATACCTTTCGAAGGAGAGAAAAGAGTCGAAAGCACCCTTCCACCTTCAATAGCCACCTTTCGACTAGGTCATTTAACACGCATAATGACCCTTCGGTTGAGTCAAAGTAGTACCTTTCAAAGACAATGAGAACAACTATTTGCTTATGCGCCAAACCTTTCGACACCAAAGGTTTCGCCTTTGTTTAAACTATATGAAAGCAAGCATTTTCCTGGACAACCCCTTCGAAAGCTATGGTAAGCCTTTCGAACCGGTCGAAAACAGTGTGATCCATGAGGGTTCCACATCAGATCAGAAACAAGTACTCAGGCGTAACCAACATCATCGAAACATTGAACAATACCTATCGACAGAGTCGGAAGCACTTACTAGGAAATACAAAGCAGAGAGGCGCAGCCCTTCCTTTCGACAAAGACGAAGCATGCTTGAGTCATTCGGTAGCCACCTTTCGATCAAGTCGGAAGCATCAAAGTTGAAAGGTGCTGACCCGCATCTATAAATATGACCCAAGGGGTCACGTTTTGGGGATCCGATCCCTTCCATTCCAAACTTGTGTTTCTTTAATCAAAAGTGTTGTAACCCTAATTACAAATTTAATTTTGGGATTTGGAGCAATAAAGCCATCTTTTGCTTAGGAAAGGGAACTTTCAAGTATTTTAGATTACTTATCATTTTATTAAAGTTCATGTCATTTCACTGTTGTGTTTCAGGTTCATACTTCAAGTAACCTTCCTCTGAGTTTTAGCTTTCAACAAGGTCGAAACCAAGTCCCAACTTACTTAAATCTTCAACTAGTACAAGGAGCTCGAAGATTCGACTTTCGACAAGGTTGAAACCCTTCACCAAAATACTGTAGCTTGAGATTACTAGTTCAAACCCAAGAAGGTTAAGTTCACTGCATTCGACAAGGTCGAAACCCCTATTTTTGATCCTTAACCTAAAGTCCAGGTCATTCAACTGCTAAAGGCCTCCGACCAAGTCGAAACCAACTGAGGCAAACCTAATTCAGGATATTCCAACTGAATCAAGAAGGAAGCTTTTGAAAGAGAATCCACACTGACTCAAGAGGGTCGAAAGGTCATTAAGCACAGAAACTAACCCTTTTGACCGAGTCGAAAGGTCAATTTGGAAAACTTTTTCCTAGTAAAGCCTCATCAAAAGGAAATTCAAAAAGGATACATTCCTTCCTCCCTACTCTATTTGCCTAAAGAATAATCTTCATTCCTTAGAACTACCTTGCGATGTTGACAAGGAATCTTGTTAACATTTTGGCGCTAGAAAGAGGGCTTGAACCTCCGACTTGGTTAAACCCCCAACGCTACTATTCTCTAACCCCACTTAACCCTATCTCAAGTTCATCCACTATGGTTTGATCATGGACAGAAGGATTAAAAGATCTGAACAAAGGTCATCTTAACCTCATTTTAAAAGATTCCCCCCAATAATCATTAAGGATTCCAACCAAGACGAAGAGCAAAGGCTAAGACTGGAAGCTCTGAGAATTATAAACAAGAAAAAAGTGTAATCATACAATCCAGAAAAAATGGAGCATAAACCACTTTCATGTTGGCCCCACCCCCATCTTTGCATTAGGAAAGAAAATAAATGAAAGTGACAATGTATTCAATCAAATGAGAAGAACCATCCAACATTATTCTAAAGGCACCATCTGTGAGAAAGAGATAATGGATGATTACAATGCCTTTGCATATAAATGGCAACCAACTACAGCAAAAACACTTCCAACTCAAGAAATTCAAAGGGTGGTAAAAAGAAAAGCAATCGAAGAATGTGAAACAATAAGGCCAAGGAACAAAACATCAAAAGGACATCCTCAAGAATCAAGCTTCAAATCTAAACTTCCCAAAGAATGCAATTTAACAACATCCATGAAGAATGTCTACCTGCTAACTAAGGATGAGCTTAATTATTGGCCATCACAAAAGAAAAAGCAAAACATGAAAGAAATCTGGGAGGATCCTATTGCTATTACCATATGATGAATGGCCATGAAACCAATCATTACAAAGCCCTGGAGGAGATGATTATAAATTTCTTTTCGACAAGGAAAAACTCAAGAGTTTGTAAAAAGAATGTGAGACAAAATCAATAAAGAGCTACATTTCATAAAAAGAAAATCTACATGGTTGGGAGTGAAATGCTCCATATATTTGGATAATACCTAAGATGGTAGAAAAGCCTCTGTCCACACCGAGTTGGCCAGGAAAAAGCACCTCCTGGAGGGAGGGTGGGTAAGCCTTTAGCCACGCCATAAGATGGCCAGGTTAAGGCACCAGACAAGCCCTTGGCCGCGCCTTTGGTCAAGTCAAGGCACCTCTTGGAGGAAGGACGAAGTAAGCATTTAGCCTCGCCATTAGATGGCCAGGTTAAAGCACCGAACAAGCCCTTATCCACGCCATGCTATGGCCAGGGTAAGGCACCTCTTGGAGGGAGGATGGAGTAAGGCTTTATCTGCACCATAAGAAGGCCAGTGTAAAGCACCGAACAAGCCCCTATCAGCGCCGCAAAAGGGCTAGGGTAGAGCGCCTCCTGGAGGGAGGTCGGGTAAGTCCTTGGTTCCAACCTCTAAGATGAGCTAACCAAAAGCACCGGACAACAATGCACTAAGACGTCCAGGCCTAAGAAGAGGTCCATCAAACAATGAACTAAGATGTCCAAGCCCAAGAAGAGGCTCATTATATAATGGACTAGACGTCCAAGCCCAAGAGGAGGCACATTCAGCAATGGACTAAGATGTCTAAGTCCCAGAAGAGGTTCATCAAATCATGAACTAAGATGTTCAAGCCCAAGAAAATGCATTTTCGATTGTGGACTAAGACGTCCAAGCTCAAGAGGCAACCAGAC
This sequence comes from Allium fistulosum, assembly GCA_030737815.1. Classification (NCBI taxonomy): domain Eukaryota; kingdom Viridiplantae; phylum Streptophyta; class Magnoliopsida; order Asparagales; family Amaryllidaceae; genus Allium; species Allium fistulosum. The sequence goes on along the minus strand of CM060902.1, from coordinate 1,033,946,099 downwards.
TAATTACTTCTATACAAGACCTGAAGGTTTCACACATCAAAGGAGTAGAACAGAGCTTCACTTATAAATACCCGAAGTGGGTTTCGGGACTTTCATTTCTAAACATCATATATAAATACCTGAATCTGGGTCTCGGGTCTCTTATATTGGCATTTCGTCTATTAATATCTGAATCTGGGTTTCGGGTCTTTCATATCTAAATGTCATCAATTAATACCCGAATCTGGGTTTCGGGTCTTATCGATCACTGATTATCTTAATATACCTGAATTTAGGTATCGAGACAATTATTTATCTGAGCCCTAATCTGGGTATGAAATTTCAATAATGGATTTCTATTTATCTATAACAAATACCTGAATCTGGGTCAAAAAATACTCTCAAGAGAATTATTGTTATAAGTTTCCATTGATACCCGAATCTGGGTCTCAGATTACTGAGTTTTCAAATTTCACTAAAGCCCAAGAATAGGTCTCCGGAATTCTATTACGAATATTCAGGCAATGATTTATGGATTCAATCCCATATTAACTATCTCTTGGAGAATTACTATCTAATATTTATACCCTTGTGGTAAGTCAAGATTTCCTATCAACAAATTTCAGATATTCCAGCCAAATGGTCGAAGTTAAATTCTTGATTATCTCTCATCACGGTTAAAAGATAGGATTTAGATGTTTACTACAAATTACTCTTCATGCAACTAATAAGATGATTTGTTAATCTAAAAAAATTATATACATAGACTAATATGACAATTTCAAGCTAACAATTAGAGATGTTGTTTGCTTCATACTTTACGGAGAAACCAGCACAACAAAGAGAAATGAAAGATTCAGCAAACATGGAAGTAATGAACGAGTATTAAAAAAGCATTTCAGAAGTGACAATACAGAAACGGATTGCAAATTAGGTAAATGAGGAAGAAGAAGAAGAAACAGCGTACTTATAAGAAAAGTCTTCCCAAAGGTACCAACCGTTAGATCAGATTCAAATAAGAAGCCCAGATTCACGGGGGAAGACCAAAGGGCGGGAAACTTTTAGGTTTCGACATAGATGACTTGGAAAGTCATGAGCATCCCTTCGCAAGGGGGAGGGGTAAATGTTACACCTAAAATCACCTGTCAACTTGATTGACACCATTTTAAGCAGAAGTCAAAGAAGGACAAGTGAAGAAGGTTCCAGCTAGACCTTTCGAAGGAGTCGAAGGGATGCTACCGTCAAAGTCTGGAAGCTTCAGAACCTTTCGAAGGCATCGGAAGGTCTCTATAACAAAGGTCCAGTGAGTTCATACCTTTCGAAGGAGACAAAAGAGTCGAAAGCACCCTTCCGCCTTCAATAGCCACCATTCGACTAGGTCATTTCATATGCATAATGACCTTCCGATTGAGTCACACCAATACCTTTCGAAACAATGAGAACAGCTATATGCATATGCGCCAAACCTTTCGACACCAAAGGTTTCGCCTTTGTTTAAACTATGTGAAAGCAAGAATTGTCCAGGACAACCCCTTCGAAAGCTATGGTAAGCCTTTCGAACCGGTCAAAACTAATGTAATCCAGGAGGGTTTCGCATCATATCAGAAATAAGTACTTAGGCGTAACCAACATCATTGAAACCATTGAACAATACATATCGACAGAGTCGGAAGCACTTACAACAAAATACAAAGTAGAGAGGCGCATCCCTTCCTTTCGACAAAGACGAAGCATACTTGAGTCATTCGGCAGCCACCTTTCGACCAAGTCGGAAGCATCAAGGTCGAAAGGTGCCGACCCACATCTATAAATGAGACCCAAGGGGTCATGTTTTGAGGATCTGATCCCTCCCATTCCAAACTTCTATTTCTTTAGTCAAAAGTGTTGTAACCCCAATTACAAAATAAATTTGGTGATTTGAAGCAATAAAGCCATCCTTTTCTTGTGAAAGGGAAGTTTCAAGTATTTTAGATTACTTATCATTTCATTAAAGTTCTTGTCAGTTTCACTCTTGTGTTTCAGGTTTCGCCTTCATCAAAGGCCACTATCGACGTAGTCGAAACCTAGCAAGATTTAAACAACTTTAAGTAACCTTCCTCTGAGTTTTAGCTTTCGACAAGGTCGAAACCAAGTCCCAACTTACTTAAATCTTCAACTAGTACAAGGAGCTCGAGGATTCTGCTTTCGACAAGGTCGAAACCCTTCACCAAAATATTGTAGCTTGAGATTACTAGTTCAAACCCAAGAAGGTTAAGCTCACTGCATTCGACAAGGTCGAAACCTCTATTTTTGATCCTTAACCTTAAGTCCAGGTCATTCAACTGCTAAAGGCCTCTAACCAGGTCAAAACCAACTGAGGCGAGCCTAATTCAGGATATTCCAGCTGAATCAAAAAGGAAAGCTTTCGAAAGAGAATACACACTGACTCAATAGGGTTGAAAGGTCATTAAGCACAGAAACTAACCCTTTCGACCGAGTCGAAAGGCCAATTTGGAAAACTTTTGCCTACTAAGGCCTTGTCGAAAGGAAATTCAAAAAGGATACATTCCTTCCTCCCTACTCTATTTGCCTAAAGAATAATATTCATTCCTTGGTACTACGATGGGGTGTTGACAAGAATTCTTGTTAACAAATTTTAATCATTTTTACACAAATAAACTCATTATTGAAATATAATATAACAATATAATGAAATATAGTTTATAAATGTTGCATCGGTTGATTTTATGCCCATTCCATTAATAAATATAAAGATTTAATGTTACCGAATTGTGTTATAATTAAGCAGTCTAATGATATAAAGACCTCAAAGTATAGTTTGTATGTTCAGACTCATATTCACGTGCAAAATCAATTGATTATTGTAAATTAATTGTATTCATTGTGTGTTAACAGCCTGAAAAATAATGCAAAATTTGTTGCTGATTTACGGTGACACATACCATGTGCCATTTAATGTTAGGCAGAAGTATGTGCAGCTAACGAATACCAAGTAGAAGTTCAAATAGTGCTTGAGACTTATATTTGTGTACTATATTCAAAATGATAGACCTTCTTCACAAATCCTATTAATGTAGATTCAAATATATTACAATTAATTGAATAAACATATTAGACAAATAAGGTAGTACTACATTAACAACATATAACATGGAAAACAAACGTTGTTGTAAGTTTACTTCCAATGTTTTTCATTAGATGTTCGTGAAAGTTGAATTTTTGTTTATTTTTTATAATAAAGGTCAGTTTTAGCTTTGCGTGTATGAAAATCAGTATTGCATAAATTAGTATAAAAAACTAAAGGTTATCAGTAATTACCACTATATCAAAATAGCAACCATAATATAATATAATATATGTACTTGTATGCAAAATAGCTATCAAATTGTTGTCAAGTTTTGTTTCACGAAAATGTTAATTTTAAATTCATACATACGGAAAAATCAATATAAAATAAGTTAGTACAAAAACTAAATGTTAACAATAGTTCTCACTAAATCAAAATAGCTATCGTTATGTAATGTATAATATATATACTTGTACATAGAATATAATATATGCCTAATTACTGCAAGGAGAAAAAAGGGCTAATTTGGTCGAATATGTTAACCATCACCTTATATAGATGGTGAAAACTTGAAGCTTAGCATGCTAATAGGTCGATTGTTTTAACCAAAAAAAAATATTGCTAGTAATTCAATAGTGGCTTGCATTATAAAATATTTTGAAGTAAAGAGTGATGTTATAAATAAAGAGTTTTGCCAAAAAGTATGGCATCGTGAATCATGCAGAACAAAACATGGAAAACAAAGAGCTCATATTTTTAGGCCCGATCCACTTATATTATAGAGAAACTTGTTTGCATTGATATTAAGGCAACATGTTTGTAAATAATTCTTTGTCTTTAATAAATCATTATGTAAGGCCATAACAATGAAATAGTGAAGGTAAGTGTTGGCATCAAATTTGTCCCCAACACCCAATTATGTGAAAGCACCAATATACAATCCCATCATAGAAATATGAAGAGAAATAAATGAAGAACAAAATTAAAACAATCAGAAAGCAAGTAAATAGAAACACAGATTTATAGTGGTTCGGCTAACTCTGGCCTACATTCACTCCAAAGATTTTCCTTTATTAGCTTATACCGCTGATTACAGTTACAAATCCGTGAAATTCATGAATAAAAATGGCAGAGTATGGCCTAGATAGAAGATGAAGAGAAGTAGAATGAAGATCCCCTCTTCTAAAGCCATGCCTGCTGTATTTATAGACAAACTTCGGCTACAGGACCTCATTACCCATATGGGCCAACCATAGGAGTCGCTAGGCACAAATCTTCATGAGGAGGGATCAGTACCGATCCCTTCCTTAACTGATTCCTAGGCAGCGACTCCTATGGTGGATTCTTCATGATGAAATATGCTTAATCTCCAAGTTACATGTCATTTGGAATAAGGGAGCTCGAGTTATTGATTGTTGAATGTAAGAATGTACTTGTTGCATTAATAACCACCGACCCTTATCAATTAAGTCCGATCTAATGCATCCAACCATGTCGACCACTCCATCTTGCCAAGTTAATGAAGTATACCGATCCCTATAGAACCAACCATGCCGATCCATGCTTCGCCTCGTCTTTGCCGATCCCTCGTGTAACCAGTCATGCCTATCCCTCTGATACTACCCAGCTATGCTGATCCATGCTACTTCTCAACGCTATGCCGATCCCGATTCCAATGTTTTAGTCAATTCCATGTAAGAGGTGAATCTCGGTTCCCTTCGTGGATGCTTTGATCCATCAAACCCATCCTCAAATTTCCGTTTTCCTTTATCCTTGTTTGAAGCTTCCTCGGACGGACCTCCACCTTGCACAACATTCACCGCCGGTTTGTTTGCTCGTGCATCTTCCTATCGTAGGAACCTTTCTTCTTCATGATAAAACTCTCCAAGATCGAAAGGTGGATCCCGCACTGTGAATCCATGAACTTCGTGCCATTAACAATTCCAAATACAGCTGCCATCAAAACCATGGATGTATCTGGATGATCCACTGATGCCGCCACGGCATTAAATCGTGTTAAGAAACTCCTCAGGGACTCTATGGTCTTTGTTTCAGTATTGCCAAACTCATCACATTTTTGGGTCTCGAGATGTGAACCCTAAACTGCCTCATAAACCTTGCAATCAATTCCGTCCACGTGCCAGTAGAGCCGCTTTCCAACTGTCTGAACCATAGTGTGGCTATATCCGTTAAGTACAAGGGGAAGCACCATGCCATCACTTTCTCCGATGCACTTAGTACTTCCATGTGTCTTATGTATCTCATCAAATGAACAGCGAGATCCGTTTTTCCATCATATTCTCAAGCATTGGTAATTTGAACTTCGGTGGGTTCCTAGCTTGCCTGATATTTGAAGCGAATGGACTTCTATTTACATCCTTGAGATCCATGTTCACTAATCCTCCATGCATAGCCACCTTATCATCTCCGCAAACCTGTCATTGTCTTCTAATGGTAGTCTCCTATCATCATGCCCAAGCTATATCCCGAGTCTACGAGGGAATTCTGGAACGTATTTCTCCGGTCGCGCATCCAAACTCCGGTTCGCACCAGGCTCCACAGGATTGATCGCAAGTCCCCAAGCATTACGATCACCCAGACTCAGGGGGCGTGCCTCCCAACCTTTGGGGATCGGTGCCGATGCCCCTTGGTTCGCAGGGGACTGCCCCCGGCTGCTATATTCCACTCCTCTGCCTATTAGCTCTGTTTCCATGGTTCTGATTCTGGACTTCCTCAACTCCTGCTGCTCCAACTCCATGATCCATATTTCTGGTATTCCCTGCTACTCCGTTTCCTTAGTTTTGCACTCCAGCTTGTCCAACCTGTCGAAGTAGGTTCTGCATCATTTCCTTCTATCTCTTCAGCGTCCTTTCCTACATAGCATCCATCATTGGTTCCATCTCATCTCTGGTAATGAAGATTGAGATTTGATTAGCTCCCGAGGAAGCTTTCTGAATCCCTTTATGATGGCTCCTATCTGTTTTTCATCTCCTTGTTGATGACCTAGCCATTGCTTCCTAGATCCAAATATCCAAGCTTCTAAATCTGAGATCCAAGCTTCCAAATCCACGGATGCAAGTTTTCTCAGTGAAAGCACCAAAATGTTGGTGTCAAAATTGGCCACCAATACCCAATTATGTGAAAGCACCAATATCAAATCCCATCACAGAACTATGAAGAGAAATAAATGAAGAACAAAATTAAAACAATCAGAAAGCAAGTAAATAGAAACACAGATTTATAATGGTTCGGCTAACTCCGGCCTACGTCCACTCCAAAGTTTTCCTTTATTAACTTGTACCGCTGATTACCGTTACAAAACCGTGAAATTCATGAATAAAAATGGCAGACTCTGGCCTAGGTAGAAGATGCAGAGAAGCAGAATGAAAATCCCCTCTTCTAAAGCCATGCCTACTGTATTTATACGTGAAACTTCGGCTACATGACCTTTTTACCCATATGGGCCCACCATAGGGGTCGCTAGGCCCAAATCTTCATGAGGAGGGATCGGTACTGATCCCTTCCTTAGCTGATTCCTGGGCAACGACTTCTATGGTGGATTCTTCATGATGAAATATGCTTAATCTCCAAGTTTCACGTCATTTGGAATAAGGGAGCTGTAATGCCCCAAAATTTTGAGGAAAATTATTTTAATAAAATAATTCAGTTCTAAAAATATTTAGATTAAATGTTGAAGGATTTCTTGATGAAATGATGTGCAAGAGTATGTGTGCACATGCACATTGGAAATGGCACAAGAAGAAGAAAAAAAATGATGATAATAAAATAAATAAGCAAAGAAAGGAAGCATTTCAAATATGATTTTGAAATATGAATTATTAAACCAATTAAAATATGTTTTTCTGTATACATTGAAATTAAATACCTTTTTTTTATGAAATTGGATATGTGTACATACTGAAATTAAAAATACATTAGTATTAAAAAATATATGAAACATATGATGTGAATATTTTTTTTACAGGAAGAAAGGAAGAATTAAAATATATATATATATATATATATATGCTTATACCCAGATATATTTTCTTTGAGCAGAGATATATTGAAATTAAGCAAGAAAAATTACACTAAAATGGTATGAGGTAAAAATATAAGTAAGTAAGTATGTGTAGGTAAAAATAGTAAAGAGGATTTTCAAGAATTGAATAAAATATAAAATATAGTGAAGTCACACATTTAACATGACTTGAGCAAGTATTCAAAAATAGCCATTTTTCTAGAAAAGCAAAAGGAGGAAAGTACTGACCTTAATTAACTAGTATGGTCGGGGTATTAAGGATGGAAATGTGGATACAAAATGCATGATAATAGCCAGGACAGAAATGGAATTTTATCTTGATAAAACCCTAGTGAGAATGCTTATAAATAAGTAGTTATAGCCAGGAAAATCATTTTACCCGAGTTGCTTAAAAATAAGAAAAAAAAGAGAAAAGAAGAAGAGGGAGAAACATATAGGGATTTTTGAGCAAAGGCAAGAAGAATTTAGGTGAGTAATCATGGCATTAAGACCTGATAAGAGGCAGCCAAACCTTTATGTTGCTATTGATATTTTTCTGGTTTTTGTTAAACACAGTTTTATTAATACTCTTTGAATGGTTTTAATTTTATGTAATGTTTTGTTATGGATGCTCTTTGGATGGCCTTGATCTGATAAGATGTTTTATTATGGATGTGCAAGCTACTGTTCTATTATATTTTAAAAATCTAAAGCATTAGATCTTGAAAATCAGGGGAAGAATACTTATATCTGATATGGAATCATGGCAATTAAATCTCAATATAGAAAATAAAATAAGCTGCAATATACATTGTACAAGTGCTGAGGCTTTAGAAAAGATATTAGGGATGCAATAGAGATTTCTATGTGCTGAATCCCTGATTAAAATAGCAAAAAAAAATCTACAAGACAAAAATTATGATTCATCTAGATCTTGAATCTGGTTCAATCATAGTTATTTGCAGATCATAATAATTCATTATGCCATGTTTCTATTCTCAGTATAAATATTCTTGTACTTAATTCAAAGACAAAATATATGTTAGCAGTATCCTTGAAAATAATTATTTGTTTGGAAAAATATGCTTGCAGAATTACAGGGGTGTTTCAATGAACACGGTGACATGTTCACTTACCTATCTGATAATAGGATTAAACAAATATAAATTTAGTGAATGAACTAAGAATTGTGAGCCAAGAAGGCTGTTGGAATGCTTGTCATATTTGAAATATGCAAGTTTGGCACATGGTTTGTTTAAGCCTTGAGATCTTTGTGCAATGATGTGAATTAGTTCATTGCAATGTGTCCCTGTGATTTCTTGATAGAAGATGAGGCTAGGATTAAAGTGGTATATTTGTAAGGGCTATGCATAGTTATAAAATAAGAATATGAGTATTTCTTAGATTGTTGATTTGGAACCATGAGTGTTCCAGGGCATCTGATTGCTGCAGATTGATGTGAATGCTTGCATAAACATGCTTGTGCTAATGGTTAATTTATGAAGTCATTGCATTTGCATAACAGTTTATCTGAAATATAGTAACATAGTTGATTTAAGAAATTGCTTAAGCAACTGGTTAGTGCTTATGTATCATTTATTTGCTTAATATCATGAATATATTGATGTTGCTCATACCAGATCATTGATCTGACCCTTATTTGCTCATGGCATATGGGGTGTCTCAATTCAAACTGAGGCAGCCATCAATGCTTTTTCAGGGGATGCAAGGCATAAGTAGGAAAGAAGATTATGGCTAATGAGAAAAATGGAAGAGCATGCTTGTTAGTTTTAATAAGAGCATAGGATGATTTATCTGCATGTATTCATGAAAACTTATGTTTTTAAAATTTCTTGTTATGTAATGAATTTGCTATGTTTGTCTGAACTGGATGTTTTCTGTTACATTTTGTTATGTATTAAGGTTTGAGAATTTAAAGATTATTTGAGTTATGAACAAGAGAACAAGTTTAAAGTATTATCTACCAAAATCTGAAAGAAAATATATATATACTTGAGCAATTAACTAACATATTCTATACTTTGCATTAGTCAACCTGGTGTTATTTAAAAGCATTAAGTTTGGGGTAAAATATGGTTTAACTCGGGGTAATCTTTCAAGTATTCAGTTACCTTTCATTGGAGAATTTTGTAAAAGAATTCAAGTCCATTGTGAGCTGTTTTGTGAAATGTATATAGCTTAAATAAGGAATCAAGTAGATTACATATAAATAACATTTTAGGAGACATGGTTGATGTTTGCCTGGTTGATCATATTGGTCTGAAATTCAGCAGTGAAATGCATTACAAAACCTCTTGTCCATTTAGTAAGTGTTCAACCCAAAACTTCCTTTCAAATGCTATAAGCATGTGTGCATTTTGGAACTGGTTTGTATTATCAAACCAGAGAACACTCTGCAATCAAACCTGGCTCACCAAAAATCCAGGGATTGCACCATTTACAAACACTTTCAGAAAAATTTAGAAACCAATATGCATGAGAACAAAACATGGGTTGATTTATGGGATAAGTTAAAAACAAATGAATCTCAAAGAAAAATCATGAGCCAAAAATGATATATATAAATATCATTTTCTAGTCTTATTCAGATATCAAACATTTGAACTGTACAATAATAATAATATAATCTCAAGCATTCAGAGATTATCTTGTCAAGATAAATTATTGATAAATCTTAATTTGAATAATCAAAGTTATCACTATAAATAAATATGAGCAGGATCTACTCATACATTATAACTATCAAAAACATGAAAATTAATAATGGGATGGGAAATTCAAAATTCAATTCAAATCAAACATAATATGCTCTTGTTTACAAAATTTAAATATATTTATACTCTGATTTAAACAAGAGGGACATATACATCATCATATGTATATGTGTATTTCTATGATTAAACTAATATACTTATATTAATTAGTAGGAATTTTAAATCTTGGACAATTTGTTTGGAAAGAAAATGACTCTGAGAATATTAATTATAGGAATGTAAAAAAAAATCATTAAAATTTAAGACAAAATTGGGAGGGACATTTCAGTTAGTATCAGAGCAAATGGTTGCATTGATTGTTGAATACTTAGAAATGTATTATATTTGTTTGTTTTGGATGAAATAATTTAAATAAGAAAATATTAACCATAGAAAATACTCACAGTACACTAATACTATTTGCCCATAATTTGGTTAGCAAACCATGGTAGGAAGGGGATCACATCATGTAGGAACAAGTGCACCACAAATGCTTGATATGCAAGAATTTGTATGGGTTTTAAGGGATGGAATTGGGCATAGGCCTGAGAATCCACATGAGGAACTTTCAAAACTATTAAAGGCTTATACAAACTTGGGAGGCAAAGGTTTTGAAGGGACTGATAATGTGATGAAAATTCAAGCAGGTTGAGAACACTAGATAGGATTTTCAATGACATGCAGCTTGATGATCAAAGGAAGAGGCAAGTGGCTTCAAGACAGCTGAAAGGAGTAGCTTTAGGCTGGTGGGAGGTGATCATAGCTGGGAGAAATGAAAATGAAATCACTTGGAATTAATTCAAGGAGATGTTGGAGGCAAGATTTGTACCAACATCAGCTAAGACCACATTACTTGAAGAATTTATTAGACTCAGGCAAGGAACTTTGAATGTCACTGAGTATACTCAAAAGTTTGAGGGATTATCCAAATATGGAGCAATGCTAGTGGCAGATGAAGCATCCAAAAATGATAGGTACATTAGGGGTTTGAACCCAGGACTTAGCAGAGCCATGCTACCATTTGCAGATAGGACTTTTGATCAAGTAATAGATCTGGCTTTAAAATTGGAACAGCATGACAAGGAAGAGAGAAGTACAGGAATTTTAAGAACCAAAATAAAAAGAAGAATAAGGGAAGATATCACCCTTATGATAAAAAGGAGGAAACAGACAACAAGAAGGCCAATGACACCAAGGCTAATGATGCTAAGAAGAAATTGGTCTGTCATCATTGTGGAAAGGAAGGACACATTAAACCAAGGTGCCCAGAGTTAAAAGGAGGAGCCTTCAAATGCTACCTATGTGGGAAAGAGGGGCATATGAAAAGAAACTGTCCTGAGTACAAGTAGCAAGGGAAGTTAGCAAATCTGGAGGGCAAAAGCAAATCTACAGTGGAAATTAATGCTGAAAATCATAGCCAAGTGGAAGGTACATTAGTTATTTTGTACCATACCCATAGCAGTAGTATATGACACTGGGGCAACTCACTCTTTGATTTCTTATGAATTAGTTAAAATGCTAAAATTAAATTGCATATTGGTTGAAACTCCATTGTTTATACAAAGTCCACTGGGGAGTTCTAGTGTTTTAGATATGATTTGTGTGGATGGGGAATTAAACATAGGTGGAAATATTTTCATTTCCAATTTATATGTTTTAAACTACCCAAATATAGGTGTTATATTGGGGGTAGACTGGTTAAGGCAATTTAAAGCCATAATTAACTTAGAATCATACACCATATCATTGCAAAATCTTAGGGGCCAGAGAATCATAATTTTATGTGAAGTGGCTAAAGAAAGGAAATTATATCATTTAATTGACTTGGAAAAAGATTCCAGTGAACTTACTATTGAAGAAATTCCCATAGTCAATAAATACTTGGATGTGTTTGGGGAGGTTAAGGGTGTTCCACACCATAGACCAGTAGAGTTTCAGATCAATCTTATTCCCAGAGCAAGCCCAATAATAAATAAACCCTATAGAATAGGGCCAAGTGAACTGAAAGAATTGAAAAATCAGTTAGAAGAATTAGAAAGCAAAGGATTTATAAGGCCAAGTAATTAATGCTGGTGTGCTCCAGTAGTGTTTGTAAGAAAACATGATGGTACTTTGAGAATGTGTATAGATTACAGAGGGCTAAATAAAGTTACTACTAAAAATAAATACCCATTGCCTAGAATTGATGATCTCTTTGATCAACTCAGTGGAACTAAAATATTTTCTAGGTTAGACTTGGCATCTGGGTTCCATCAGATGAAGGTTGAGGACTCAAGTGTTAAGTACACTGCATTTAACACCAGATATGGTTTGTATGAGTTTCTAGTTATGCCATTTGGGTTGACAAATGCTCCTTCATATTTTGTAGATTTAATGAATAGAATATTCAGAGATTATTTAGACAAGTTTGTGCTAATTTTTATTGATGATATTTTGGTTTATTCCAAAATAGTAGAAGAGCATAAAAATCGTTTGCATCTGGTTTTGTCTAGATTAAGAGAAAAAGATTTAAAGGCAAAATTTTCAAAATGTGCATTTTGGAAAGAGGAAGTACATTTCCTTGGCCATGTTATTTCTGCAAAAGGAATTTCAGTGAACCCCAATAAGGTTGTAGCAATTCAAGCATGGAAAAGACCAAGTACAATGAGTAAGGTTAGATCATTTATGAGGATGGCAGGATATTATAGGAGGTTTATAAAAGATTTTTCTAAAATGTCATCACCACTTACAAATTTAACTAGAAAGAATCAAGTGTTTATATGGCTGAAAAATGTGAGCAAGCTTTTATCAAAATAAAAGAAGCTTTGGTTAATGCACCAGTACTGAGAGTGCCAAAAGGGAATGAAAACTTAATTGTGTATACTGATGCAAGTGGCTCTGGGCTAGGGGTTGTGTTGATGCAACAAGACCAAGTAATAGCCTATACATCTAGGAAATTAAAGCCACATGAAACTAGGTATACAACCCATGATCTTGAACTAGCAGCATTAGTGTATGCCTTAAAGCTTTGGAGACATTACTTATTAGGTGCCAAATTTATTCGGTACACTGATCATAAGGCACTAAAATATTTATTCACACAAAAAGATTTAAACATGAGGCAACATAGGTGGGTGGAGTTCCTAGCTGCCTATGACTTAGATATACTCTATACACCAGGAAAAGCAAACAAAGTGCTGATGCTCTAAGTAGACAACATGCTAAGTTAGCTATGATGATGATAGAAGAGTTTAAGGACTTGTCTTTGCTTGCTGAGTTAGAAATTGGAGAGAATGGCTGTGTGCACAAGGATGTGCATGTGCATGGTGCATAGGAAAATAGAGGGAAGTTGAGCTTGATGACACTTCAATCTGAATTAATTTTGAAGGTAAGTGAAATGCAAGACCAAGACTCTATTATAGTTGAGAAGAAAACTCTCATATCAAAAGGGGAAGAAGTGACAAATTATCACATTGATAAAAATGGTTATTTGAGAAACAAGAATATGATATGTGTTCCAGAAAACACAGAATTGAAGGAGGAAATTTTAAATGAATATCATAGGAGCAAGTAATCCATACACCCAGGCAGTACAAAAATGTATCAAAATTTGAAAAGAAATTTTTGGTGGAAGGGAATGAAATCAGATGTGGCCAAGCATGTTGCAAAGTGAATGACTCGCCAACAAGTTAAAGTAGAAACACAAAGACCATCAGGGTTGTTGCAACCTCTAAGCATACCACAGTGGAAATGGGAGGATATATCTATGGATTTCATAGATGGCCTGCCTAGATCTAAAAGAGGAAACACAAGCATTTGGGTAATAATGGATAGGCTAACTAAAGTAGCACATTTTGTCCCAGTGAAATCAGAAAGAAATGCACCAAAATTGGCTCAGGTATTCATGAAAGAGGTGGTAAGACTACATGGCATTCCCAAAACCATTGTGAGTGATAGGGATACCATCTTCACCTCAAGATTCTGGAAAAATTTTCAAGAGGCCATGGGGAGTGAGTTATGTTTAAGCACTGCCTACCATCCACAATCAAATGGACAAACTGAGGTGGTGAACAAAGTTCTAGAAGACTTATTGAGAGCATGTGCATTGGATTTTGGAGGTAACTGGGAGGATCATCTCCATCTAGCTGAGTTTATATACAATAATAGTTATCAAAGCACCATAGGGATGGCTCCATTTGAAGCCTTATATGGCAAGCCATGTTTATCACCTGTATGTTGGGTAGAGACTGGAGAGAGGGCTGTTTTAAGGCCTGAATATGTAAAAGAAACTACAGAGAAAATTGGGCTAATAAGAAAAAGGATGGCAGCAGCTTAAGATAGGCAAAAGAAGTTTGCAGACATGAAGAGAAAGCAGGTGGAATATGGAGTGGGAGACTTTGTTTTCATAAAGGTTTCAACCATGAAAAAGGTCTTGAGGTTTGGCAAGCAGGGAAAACTCACACCAAGGTATGTTGGACCCTATAAGATTCTGGAGAGAATAGGCCCTTTAGCATACAAATTAGAACTGCTAGAGGAAATGAAAGGAATGCACAATGTGTTTCATGTGTCACAACTTAGAAGGTGGGTACATGATAAAGAAGAAATTCTGGAAAAGCCTACCCAAATTCAAATAAATCCTAATTTGGTTTATGAGAAAGAACCAGTGGGGATTTTAGCTAAAGAAGAAAAGAAATTAAGAAGTAAAACTTTGAAACTGGTGAAGATCCTGTGGAGTCTTGATCCAAATGACTGCACATGGGAGTTAGAGGACAAGATTAGGATAGATTATCCTAAGCTTTTTGCAGATTAAAGGTAATTTTTAATTTCTCGAGAATTTAATATGTGTGGTTATTATGGTTGAATTTGTTTGCCTATGCATATGTTTGATAGATTCCTTAGAATCAGTAAATGCTTGTTATAAGTATTAGAGAAATTGTGAGGACACAATTCCTAAAAGGAGGGGTGAATGTAATGCCCCAAAATTTTGAGGAAAATTATTTTAATAAAATAATTCAGTTCTAAAAATATTTAGATTAAATGCTGAAGGATTTCTTGATGAAATGATGTGCAAGAGTATGTGTGCACATGCACACTGGAAATGGCACAAGAAGAAGAAAAAAAATGATGATAATAAAATAAATAAGCAAAGAAAGGAAGCATTTCAAATATGATTTTGAAATATGAATTATTAAACCAATTAAAATATGTTTTTCTGTATACATTGAAATTAAATACTTTTTTTATGAAATTGGATATGTGTACATACTGAAATTAAAAATACATTAGTATTAAAATATATATATATATATGAAACATATGATGTGAATATTTTTTTTTACAGGAAGAAAGGAAGAATTAAATATATATATATATATATGCTTATACCCAGATATATTTTCTTTGAGCAGAGATATATTGAAATTAAGCAAGAAAAATTACACTAAAATGGTATGAGGTAAAAATATAAGTAAGTAAGTATGTGTAGGTAAAAATATTAAAGAGGATTTTCAGAAATGAATAAAATATAAAATATAATGAAGTCACACATTTAACATGACTTGAGCAAGTATTCAAAAATAGCCATTTTTCTGGAAAAGCAAAAGGAGGAAAGTACTGACCTTTATTAACTAGTATGGCCGGGGTATTAAGGATGGAAATATGGATACAAAATGCATGATAATAGCCATGACATAAATGGAATTTTATCTTGATAAAACCCTAGTGAGAATGCTTATAAATAAGTAGTTATAGCCAGGAAAATCATTTTACCCGAGTTGCTTAAAAATAAGAAGAAAAAAAGAGAAAAGAAGAAGAGGGAGAAACATATAGGGATTTTTAAGCAAAGGCAGGAAGAATTTAGGTGAGTAATCTCACTAGATTCATGGCATTAAGACCTGATAAGAGGCAGCCAAACCTTTATGTTGCTATTGATATTTTTCTGGTTTTTGTTAAACACAGTTTTATTAATACTCTTTGAATGGTTTTGATTTTATGTAATGTTTTGTTATGGATGCTCTTTGGATGGCCTTGATCTGATAAGATGTTTTATTATGGATGTGCAAGCTACTGTTCTATTATATTTTAAAAATCTAAAGCATTAGATCTTGAAAATCAGGGGAAGAATGCTTATATCTGATATGGAATCATGGCAATTAAATCTCAATATAGAAAATAAAATAAGCTGCAATATACATTGTACAAGTGCTGAGGCTTTAGAAAAGATATTAGGGATGCAATAGAGATTTCTATGTGCTGAATCACTGATTAAAATAGCAAAAAAAAATCTACAAGACAAAAATTATGATTCATCTAGATCTTGAATCTGGTTCAATCATAGTTATTTGCAGATCATAATAATTCATTATGCCATGTTTCTATTCTCAGTATAAATATTCTTGTACTTAATTCAAAGACAAAATATATGTTAGCAGTATCCTTGAAAATAATTATTTGTTTGGAAAAATATGCTTGCAGAATTACAGGGGTGTTTCAATGAACACGGTGACATGTTCACTTACCTATCTGATAATAGGATTAAACAAATATAAATTTAGTGAATGAACTAAGAATAGTGAGCCAAGAAGGCTGTTGGAATGCTTGTCATATTTGAAGTATGCAAGTTTGGCACATGGTTTGTTTAAGCCTTGAGATCTTTGTGCAATGATGTGAATTAGTTCATTGCAATGTGTCCCTGTGATTTCTTGATAGCAGATGAGGCTAGGATTAAAGTGGTATATTTGTAAGGGCTATGCATAGTTATAAAATAAGAATATGAGTATTTCTTAGATTGTTGATTTGGAACCATGAGTGTTCCAGGGCATCTGATTGTTGCAGATTGATGTGAATGCTTGCATAAACATGCTTGTGCTAATGGTTAATTTATGAAGTCACTGCATTTGCATAACAGTTTATCTGAAATATACTAACATAGTTGATTTAAGAAATTGCTTAAGCAACTGGTTAGTGCTTATGTATCATTTATTTGCTTAATATCATGAATATATTGATGTTGCTCATACCAGATCATTGATCTGACCCTTATTTGCTCATGGCATATGGGGTGTCTCAATTCAAACTGAGGCAGCCTTCAATGCTTTTTCAGGGGATGCAAGGCATAAGTAGGAAAGAAGATTATGGCTAATGAGAAAAATGGAAGAGCGTGCTTGTTAGTTTTAATAAGAGCATAGGATGATTTATCTGCATGTATTCATGAAAACTTATGTTTTTAAAATTTCTTGTTATGTAATGAATTTGCTATGTTTGTCTGAACTGGATGTTTTCTATTACATTTTGTTATGTATTAAGGTTTGAGAATTTAAAGATTATTTGAGTTATGAACAAGAGAACAAGTTTAATGTATTATCTACCAAAATCTGAAAGAAAATATATATATACTTGAGCAATTAACTAACATATTCTATACTTTGCATTAGTCAACCTGGTGTTATTTAAAAGCATTAAGTTTGGGGTAAAATATGGTTTAACTCGGGGTAATCTTTGAAGTATTCAGTTACCTTTCATTTGAGAATTTTGTAAAAGAATTCAAGACCATTGTGAGCTGTTTTGTGAAATGTATATAGCTTAAATAAGGCATCAAGTAGATTACATATGAATAACATTTTAGGAGACATGGTTGATGTTTGCCTGGTTGATCATATTGGTCTGAAATTTAGCAGTGAAATGTATTACAAAACCTCTTGTCCATTTAGTAAGTGTTCAACCCAAAACTTCCTTTCAAATGCTATAAGCATGTGTGCATTTTGGAACTGGTTTGTATTATCAAACCAGAGAACACTCTGCAATCAAACCTGGCTCACCAAAAATCCAGGGATTGCACCATTTACAAACACTTTCAGAAAAATTTAGAAACCAATATGCATGAGAACAAAACATGGGTTGATTTATGGGATAAGTTAAAAACAAATGAATCTCAAAGAAAAATCATGAGCCAAAAATGATATATATAAATATCATTTTCTGGTCTTAATCAGATATCAAACATTTGAACTATACAAAAATAATAGTATAATCTCAAGCATTCAGAGATTATCTTGTCAAGATAAATTATTGATAAATCTTAATTTGAATAATCAAAGTTATCACTATAAATAAATATGAGCAGGATCTACTCATACATTATAATTATCAAAAACATGAAAATTACTAATGGGATGGGAAATTCAAAATTCAATTCAAATCAAACAGAATATGCTCTTGTTTACAAAATTTAAATATATGTATACTCTGATTTAAACAAGAGGGACATATACATCATCATATGTATATGTGTATTTCTATTATTAAACTAATATACTTATATTAGTAGGAATTTTAAATCCTGGACAATTTGTTTGGAAAGAAAATGACTCTGAGAATATTAATTATAGGAATGTAAAAAAAAATTCATTAAAATTTATGACAAAATTGGGAGGGTCATTTCAGGAGCTCGAGTTATTAATTGTTGAATATAAGAATGTACTTGTTGCAATAATAGTCGGCGACCCCTATCAATGAAGTCCGCCGATCTATTGCATCCAACCATGCCGACACCTCCATCTTGCCAAGCTAATGAAGTATACCTATTGAAGTGACCCACTTCTCTATTTATTTATTTTATAGTGAATTTTCTGTTAGATTTTTTTTTACAATGTATATATATGTATATATACATTTCAATGGATCACTTCTCTTAATTTGATTTCCCAAGATCCTGAATTTTACTAATATAAATATATCAGTATTTAAATAAATTCTATCATTTATATATATGAAGTTATATAAATGGTTCTTTGCTTATCAGAGTGATTAAAACAGCAAAGCAACTCATTCCCACCTTATTTCTCATATTTCAGAGATTTGGTGTCACATAGCCATTTCTATTTATTACATATATATTTCTTTTTAGAACTCAAGCTAGATTAACTTTAGGATTAAATATCACTAGTTCTCTTATTTTCTTGTTCTACCTCACAAATTAATTGATTCCCGAATTTACAAGCCATACATTTTAATCCTGGGATTTTGTAATCTGATACTTATTGTTCTATATTAAGTAAAAGGTGTTCAACCTAACTCATGTTATTAGTTTGGCTTGTGTTACTCATTTTAATTTCGAACAACTTTTATATCAGGTGAAATATCCATGCTTTGATTTATAAAGTTGCAATAATCATGTGAATATTGAAATGATAAACTAATTTAAAGGCTAAGCAGAGGAAAACAATACAGTCAGATCAGAGTGCTAACTCAAACTATAATGCTAAACAGAGACTAAGATCATGTGTGCAGTCAGTATGCTTAAGGCAAAGTAAACAAAAAGGATCAGACAAAATGCAAGACTTCCAGGTGAACTTATGATGAAGACATCTGATGTTTTCTAGGAAAGAGAACAATGATAATAGTCACTATTCTATTGAATGATGGAAATGCTCATTACAAACAAGACCATATGCATCTACCATTTACCACAGGTTTTGATCATGACCCAATACTACCAGATTTGAATTAAGTATCTAGATAACAGGAATTTGTTAAGTATAATTGCAGTGAAGTCTACAAGTACCAAGCATGCATATGAGCTTATTACACCAAGCAATACAAGTTTTCACTGGGAAAATCAAATGCCCTAACCAGATTACAGGCTATGCCTTCCAGCCTTAGCATAGGCTTATATCAATTATAAGTCATGGTTAAGCCTTACTGGTTAGCCAGTTTAGGTTCAACTCAACCTTTACAAGATTCATTGATTGTGCTATATTCCTTTCTCCCTATGATTGTTTCAACTCTACCATTTTAAAAGTTCATCTGACCTTACTAAAGGAGACATGAGCACATATCAAATTACATGGCATGATCTCCTATATCTTACTTCACCAGAGACTATGTAGATCAATTCCTTAAAACAGAAACCCATATATGCATATATATAATACTTAAAAATTCCTACAAGTTCTCTTCTCAGAAAAACAAACACATAACAATCCAGAAAATACTTAAACCATAATTATATTTTTGGCCCGGCCTAATTATTACAACATATCTGCCAAACTCCTTAAACATTCTAAATGCAAGTAAGTCTTCAATTGTCCATGCATACAAGTTTCCTATGCTTCCTTTCCTACAGCAACATCTAGAGCTGCCTCCATAAAAATGAGACACCCCAGATGTTACAAAGCAACAAATAGGGTCAGAATATAATTCTGGTACGAGTGAAATCAAAATGTAATATCTTGTCATTTTTAAATTGTAGTGCAGAGTATTAATATGCTTGAAGCAATTTGGATTCATGATGTAACTGGGTATATATATGTATGTATCTAAGCTCCTTCTACACTCATGCACACAAGCAACCATTCAATCATTCAATACAGTATACATGTACACATACTCTTATGGAATTAACTCATTTTAATTTCCATAGTTCAGCTCTAAAACTTGATTTATCAATTTAATTTGGTCATGTCTCTTTGCCATTGAACACCATGTGTGCATTGCAAGGGACTCAATTCTGTTAACCCCTGCACAAAGGCTTATAGGACTTAAACAAGTCATGCACATACCCATCATACTCCTTATGATGAATAGATCAAGGCTTTTCTCCTAGATTAGTTTTATAATCTAGTGACCAGTCTCATTCTTATTTCAGAAAGAATTATTAACTCTTGAATTGCTTTTACTTTCTTTCTTTCTTTCTCTATGAATCAGAGAGAGTTAATCTTACTCAGGGATCTCAACTGACCATACATTCACTCATGAAAATTATGTTTTTATTTCATTTTCCAGTTATCTCATTCAAAATTTGTTTTATCACTTGTATACTCCTGTTATTCCAGAATATCATGATCTCTTAACAAATCCAGTAGAGTTCTATTAAAAATTCTTATGCTTAATTCTATTGTGAACATAGGGTAAGGTTTTTTTTAGAAAAAACCCCTAAAACATTTTTAGCCTTAGATCTGAACAAATCAGCACATAAATAATTTATTGCATTGTTCATCTTTAATTTAAAACAAACTAGACATAAGCATGAACCTCCTTTGTTCACACTGCCTAGCTTATCTTTCCATATTACCCTACTTCATAATAAAATTGTATTTATCTTACTAACATAACTACAAACTGATGGTTCATGGTACTGGATCCATATCAGAGATCATGGCATTATTATTATTTAACAATCAAACAAAACAATTCAAAGCATCAACCAAAGATTTATCAATCCACCAACCATGCTCAGCATTCATTAATTCAGAGAAAAAACAAGTTGATCAAGCACAAAAGAAAATAAAATGGCTGCCCTTAACTTGGGTCTTAATGCCTTAGCCTCATGAGATTGAATAATCACTCACCTTTCCCTTCTTTTTCCCCGAGATTGCCTAAGCTTGCAAACAGTGTATGTTCTTCTCTTTTTTTTTCAATGTGTTTCTGTTTTCCCTCAGAGAAAAACCTCTGCTTCTTCTCTTGATTTAAATCATTTTTACTAGGGTTTTACTGAAGGGAAAAACCCCTTTTATCCTCACATCACTCAAAGAATTATGTGTGTGCTGTTATGGCTAAATGTGTCATTTTCCCCGGGTTTCTATTTCTGGTAAAAGCAGTTATCCACTGCTTTTCCCTGTGTACATGCAATTTGCATGTTTCACTCGTATATTATTTTCATGTGGCTTATTTTTTTTTTTGTTAATACCTTTTATTATGCCCGTGTTATTTTCCATTACTAGCTATTACCTCAGCCTATTTGTTTACTCTTGACTTCTTTCAAAATTTTACTTATGTATAACTAATATAAAACTGGTTTTTAAGCATTTTAATTTATCAAAGAATATATCATTTTCTCCTTACTTAATTATTGAAAACAATTTTCTCTTTACTGAATTATTTTTATTTTCTTTATGTTAAACTGTAATATATATATGTATATCCTCTTTATCAATTAACCTCTGGTTAATATTTCAAACCATCTGTTTTCTCTTGATATGTAAATGTATTCATATTCTTAATTACCCTGGTGTTCTTTCCTTATTTATCTTATGTTTATTCTTTCTGGGTATATATATATATAAATACAACATATGGTAATATATGTCCATATATACACTCAGTTATATATCCTCTTCCCTCTGAAATACCATTTCTTCTTACTATTTATATTCAAGACATATATATATATACACATGTGAATATAAGACTTACTCAATTTAGCTATTATTACTTTTAACTCATTCTCAATATTTATCTTCAGACTACATATACATATATATATATATTTGGTTTTGAAAGTTTTCTCTTTTTTTTAATCTAATTATTCTCATCTCAATAATTTGGGTCTTCACATACTCTCCTCCTAAAAGGAATTGTGTCCCACAATTATTCTCTCATACATTTCCATCAAAATGTATACAAAGCTTAATTTCTATTAAATGAAATTTCAGGAACTCATTCATTCTCAATCAATCAAACATACATAAATAATTTTAAGGTCTCATAATAATTTTTAAACATACCTCAAGCAGAAAACAGCTTAGGTATTTATCCTTTATCCTCTCTTCAGCCTCCCAAGTGCAATCATTCCCATCCAAACTCCATTGGATTTTAACTAGTTTAATTATTTTATTTCTCAGTTTCTTTTCTTCTCTAGCCACAATGCCCACTGGTTCCTTTTTATAAACCAGATTTTCTTGAATTTCAACATGTGTGGGAGATTCAAGAATGGACTCTTTATCATGCACCCATTTTCTCAATTGGGATACATGAAATACATCATGTATTTTGCTTAATTCCTCTGGTAACCTCAACCTATAAGCTAAAGCCCCTATTCTTTGAACAATTTCATAGGGTCCTATATACCTTGGTGACAGTTTCCCTGCTTTGCCAAACCTCAATATTTTCCTCATTGGTGATACTTTGAGAAACACATAGTCTCCCACCTCAAATTCTACTGGCCTTCTTCTTTTATCTGCATATGCTTTCTGTCTCTCTTGGGCTACTCTCATTCTTTGCCTCACTAGTTCAATTTTTGCAGAAGTTTCTTTTACATGGTCTTGTCCAAGCAACACCCTTTCACCAGCCTCCATCCAACATGCAGGAGATAAACAAGGCTTCCCATACAAAGCCTCAAATGGAGCCATTCCTATAGTGGACTGGTAGCTATTATTATAAGCAAACTCAGCTAAATAAATATGATCCTCCTAGTTGCCTCCAAAATCAAGTATGCATGCTCTCAGCAAATCCTCTAAAACCTTATTAACAATCTCAGTTTGCCCATCTGTTTGTGGGTGGTAGGATGTGCTTAAGCTTAGTACTGTCCCCATAGCTTCTTGAAAGCTACTCCAAAACCTTGAAGTAAACAAAGTATCTCTATCACTAATGATAGTCTTGGGGATGCCATGCAATCTCACTATCTCCTTCACAAACAATTGAGCTAGCTTGTGAGCATTTCTGTTTGAACTTATTGGGATGAAGTGTGCTGTTTTTGTGAGCCTATCCACCACTACCCAAATACTATCATTGCCCCTTCTTGTTCTTGGCAAACCATCCACAAAATCCATTGATATACTTTCCCATTTCCAAGTAAGCACTTCCAAAGGTTGTAGTAAACCTGAGGGTCTTTGATAATCTGCCTTTACTTGTTGACATGTCAAGCAATTGGCCACATATTTTGCTACTGCTCCTTTCATCCCTGGCCACCAGTAATTTCTCTTGAGATCATGGTACATTTTTGTACCACCTGGATGGATAGTATATTTTGTTTTGTGATGCTCATCCATAACTTCTTGCTTCAGTTCCTCTACATTTGGTATGCAGAGTTTCCCCTTTTTCCTTAAGTATTCTTTATCATCTACCTCATAGTTTTCCACTGTCATGCCTTGTGATATCATGTTCTTTTTCTCCTTCAAATTTATATCTTGATTCTGCATTTGTCCTATTTTATCAACCAGTGTTGATTTTAAGGATATGAGGCTTAACTTACCATATTCAATCATCTTACTGTGTGTCTTATCTGATACACTAGTTTCTTCTTTCACTTCCACCTCACTAAGAATTGTCAAATCCTTGAACTCTGCCATCATTAAGCTTGCCAATTTAGCTTGATGTCTGCTTAATGCATCTGCTACTTTATTAGCTTTTCCAGGGGTATACAATATATCAAGATCATAGGCAGCTAGAAATTCTACCCACCTATGTTGCCTCATGTTCAAGTCTTTTTGGGAAAACAAATATTTAAGTGACTTGTGATCAGTAAACAATTCAAACTTAGCACCTAATAAATAATGTCTCCATAGTTTTAATGCATAAACCACAGCAGCTAGTTCTAAGTCATGTGTAGCATACCTAGTTTCATTTGGCTTGAGTTGCCTTGATGCATATGCTATGACTCTACCACGTTGCATAAGCACTGCCCCCAATCCAGATCCACTAGCATCTGTGTAAACTACTAATTCTTCATTACCCTCTGGCACTTGCAAAACTGGAGCTTCTATCAGTGCCTTCTTTAGTGATAAGAAAGCTTGTTCACACTTCTCTGTCCACACATAGGGTTGCTCCTTTTTAGTTAACTTGGTCAATGGGATAGCTATCCTTGCAAAATCTTTTGTAAATCTCCTATAATAGCCTGTCATTCCCAAAAATGATCTTACCTCAGTCACTGATTTGGGTCTACTCCAAGATTGCACTGCCATCACCTTATTTAGGTCTACACTAACTCCTTGTTGTGATACAATGTGCCCCAAAAATTTTACTTCATTCTGCCAAAATGTACATTTAGAGAATTTGGCTTTTAAATCATGTGCCCTCAGTCTAGATAAAACCAGATGCAAGTGTTTTGCATGCTCTCCTTCTGATTTTGAATACACTAATATGTCATCAATAAAGACAACCACAAATTTGTCTAGAAAATCTCTAAACGTTCTATTCATTAAATCTACAAAATATGATGGTGCATTTGTCAATCCAAAAGGCATCACCAAAAATTCATATAGTCCATACCTTGTGTTTAAGGCAATATACTTAATACTTTCTTCCTCCACCTTCATCTGATGAAACCCAGAGGCTAAATCTAGCCTTGAAAAGATTCTTGCTCCATTCAATTGATCAAATAGATCATCAATTCTGGGGAGTGGGTATTTGTTTTTAATGGTGACTTTGTTTAATTCCCTATAATCAATGCACATCCTCAAAGTACCATCATGTTTCTTCACGAATACAACTGGAGAACCCCAGTTTGAACTACTAGGCCTTATAAAGCCTTTCTGCTCCAGTTCTTCCAACTGATGTTTCAACTCCACTAGTTCTTTAGGACCCATCCTAGTAGGTTTCTTGATGATTGGACTTGCTCCTAGGATTAGTCTTATTTGAAATTCTACTTGCCTATTTTCTGGAACACCTATGACTTCACCAAAGACATCTGGGTATTCATTTATAATCTTTATGTCTTCCAGTGTTGATTCTTTCTCAGTCATGCTACATATTTGGTTAAGGTAATTGATTTTAGCAATTTCACTCATGATTATAATATTCTTACCATTTTCTGTTTTCAGAGAAATAGTGAAATTTTCCAAATTCAAAATTGCTTTGAATTTGCTCAACCAATCTACCCCTAAAATAATTCCTATTCCAGGGTATTTCAATACAAACAAATCAGATTTAAACACATTTCCTCCTATGTTTAATTCTACCCCCAGACATTTTAATCCTAGCAAACAAGAGCTACCTAGTGGGCTTTGAATAAATAAGGGATTATCAACTAAATAGCATGTGAGAGTCAATTTATTCACTATGTCTTGGGATATTAATGAATGTGTTGCTCCAGTGTCATATATAACTGAGATGAGGTGATCTTTAATTAGAAGTATACCTTCCAATTGTCCAGAACTTCCCACTGCAGTTGCTTTTGCTTTGCCCTCAAGTGCTCCTACCTTTGCTCCCTTTTTGAATTCTGGGCAGTTTCTTTTAATATGTCCTTCTTTCCCACAGTTATAGCAGCTAAATGGTGCCTTCTTGGCTGCATGACACCTATTACTCATGTGTCCTTCTTTGCCACAATTATAACAAGTAACTTTCTTCTTAGCTTCCCCAGTGGCTGCTCCCTCCATTTTCTTTTCCACTTTCTTTTTGTCATAGGGATGTGTCCTATTTTTCCCTTTCTTTTGATTGTTAGCCCTCATGCTCCTAAATTTTTCCCTTGCATTGTCATGTTGTTCAAAAGAAAGAGCAAGGTCTATGACTTGATCAAATGTTTTATCCTTGTATGGTAACATTGCTCTACTCAGACCTGCATTTAGTCCTTGGATAAATCTTGAATTCTTTGATTCTTCATCTCCTATGAGCATAGTTCCATACTTGGACAAGCTCTCAAATTTTTGAGTGTATTCAGTCACACTCATTGGTCCTTTCCTTAGCCTTATAAATTTCTTAAGCAATGTTGCCTTAGCTGTTGCTGGAACAAACCTTGCCTCAAGCATCTCCTTGAATTGATCCCATGTTATCTCATTTTCTGGCCTTCTTGTGATGATCACCTCCTACCAATCTAAGGCTGCTCCTTTGAGTCTCCTTGAAGCTATCTGCCTCTTTCTTTGGTCATTAATTTGCATATCTGCAAATATCCTTTCCAAGGTTCTCAACCATGTATGCACTCCCATAACTCCCTCAGTGCCTTCAAAATCCTTGCCTCCTAAATTTGAAAATGTCTTCAATAGTTTGGCTAATTCCTCATGAGGATTCTCTTCCCTGTGCACTGCTCCCTCTCTAAATGCCCTCACCAAATCTTGCAAATTGACCATTGGTGTTGTATTGGAGGGTCCTGCTCCATGACTTGGTGGTCTTCCTACCATGATTCACTATTCAATTGCATAGCTAGTTAGTCAGATTTCTAATTTAATTATTTTATGCAATTTATTTCTACTGTGGATGTTCATTTCCATCATTATTGTATATATATTTATTTTTATTTTAGAATTTTATCCCTACAAGAAAATTGGATAATATATTTATGCTATGTTTTAACAACATAGCTCTGATACCAACTGAAGTGATCCACTTCTCTATTTATTTATTTTATAGTGAATTTTCTGTTAGATTTTTTTTTACAATGTATATATATATATATACATTTCAATGGATCACTTCTCTTAATTTGATTTCCCAAGATCCTGAATTTTACTAATATAACTATATCAGTATTTAAATAAATTCTATCATTTATATATATGAAGATATATAAATGGTTCTTTGCTTATCAGAGTGATTAAAACAGCAAAGCAACTCATTCCCACCTTATTTCTCATATTTCGGAGATTTGGTGTCACATAGCCATTTCTATTTATTACATATATATTTCTTTTTAGAACTCAAGCTAGATTAACTTTAGGATTAAATATAACTAGTTCTCTTATTTTCTTGTTCTACCTCACAAATTAATTGATTCCTGAATTTACAAGCCATACATTTTAATCCTGGGATTTTGTAATCTGATACTTATTGTTCTATATTAAGTAAAAGGTGTTCAACCTAACTCATGCTTATTAGTTTGGCTTGTGTTACTCATTTTAATTTCGAACAACTTTTATATCAGGTGAAATATCCATGCTTTGATTTATAAAGTTGCAATAATCATGTGAATATTGAAATGATAAACTAATTTAAAGGCTAAGCAGAGGAAAACAATACAGTCAGATCAGAGTGCTAACTCAAACTATAATGCTAAACAGAGACTAAGATCATGTGTGCAGTCAGTATGCTTAAGGCAAAGTAAACAAAAAGGATCAGACAAAATGCAAGACTTCCAGGTGAACTTATGATGAAGACATCTGATGTTTTCTAGGAAAGAGAACAATGATAGTAGTCACTATTCTATTGAATGATGGAAATGCTCATTACAAACAAGACCATATGCATCTACCATTTACCACAGGTTTTGATCATGACCTAATACTACCAGATTTGAATTAAGTATCTAGATAACAGGAATTAGTTAAGTATAATTGCAGTGAAGTCTACAAGTACCAAGCATGCATATGAGCTTATTACACCAAGCAATACAAGTTTTCACTGGGAAAATCAAATGCCCTAACCAGATTACAGGCTATGCCTTCCAGCCTTAGCATAGGCTTATATCAATTATAAGTCATGGTTAAGCCTTACTGGTTAGCCAGTTTAGGTTCAACTCAACCTTTACAAGATTCATTGATTGTGCTATATTCCTTTCTCCCTATGATTGTTTCAACTCTACCATTTTAAAAGTTCATCTGACCTTACTAAAGGAGACATGAGCACATATCAAATTACATGGCATGATCTCCTATATCTTACTTCACCAGAGACTATGTAGATCAATTCCTTAAAACAGAAACCCACATATGCATATATATAATACTTAAAAATTCCTACAAGTTCTCTTCTCAGAAAAACAAACACATAACAATCCAGAAAATACTTAAACCATAATGATATTTTTGGCCCGGCCTAATTATTACAACATATCTGCCAAACTCCTTAAACATTCTAAATGCAAGTAAGTCTTCAATTGTCCATGCATACAAGTTTCCTATGCTTCCTTTCCTGCAGCAACATCTAGAGCTGCCTCCATAAAAATGAGACACCCCAGATGTTACAAAGCAACAAATAGGGTCAGAATATAATTCTGGTATGAGTGAAATCAAAATGTAATATCTTGTCATTTTTAAATTGTAGTGCAGAGTATTAATATGCTTGAAGCAATTAGGATTCATGATGTAACTGGGTATATATATATGTATGTATCTAAGCTCCTTCTACACTCATGCACACAAGCAACCATTCAATCATTCAATACAGTATACATGTACACATACTCTTATGGAATTAACTCATTTTAATTTCCATAGTTCAGCTCTAAAACTTGATTTATCAACTTAATTTGGTCATGTCTCTTTGCCATTGAACACCATGTGTGCATTGCAAGGGACTCAATTCTGTTAACCCCTGCACAAAGGCTTATAGGACTTAAACAAGTCATGCACATACCCATCATACTCCTTATGATGAATAGATCAAGGCTTTTCTCCTAGATTAGTTTTATAATCTAGTGACCAGTCTCATTTCTTATTTCAGAAAGAATTATTAACTCTTGAATTGCTTTTACTTTCTTTCTTTCTTTCTCTATGAATCAGAGAGAGTTAATCTTACTCAGGGATCTCAACTGACCATACATTCACTCATGAAAATTATGTTTTTATTTCATTTTCCAATTATCTCATTCGAAATTTGTTTTATCACTTGTATACTCCTGATATTCCAGAATGTCATGATCTCTTAACAAATCCAGTAGAGTTCTATTAAAAATTCTTATGCTTAATTCTATTGTGAACATAGGGTAAGGTTTTTTTAGAAAAAACCCCTAAAACATTTTTAGCCTTAGATCTGAACAAATCAGCACATAAATAATTTATTGCATTGTTCATCTTTAATTTAAAACAAACTAGACATAAGCATGAACCTCCTTTGTTCACACTGACTAGCTTATCTTTCCATATTACCCTACTTCATAATAAAATTGTATTTATCTTACTAACATAACTACAAACTGATGGTTCATGGTACTGGATCCATATCAGAGATCATGGCATTATTATTATTTAACAATCAAACAAAACAATTCAAAGCATCAACCAAAGATTTATCAATCCACCAACCATGCTCAGCATTCATTAATTCAGAGAAAAAACAAGTTGATCAAGCACAAAAGAAAATAAAATGGCTGCCCTTTACTTGGGTCTTAATGCCTTAGCCTCATGAGATTGATTAATCACTCACCTTTCCCTTCTTTTTCCCCGAGATTGCCTAAGCTTGCAAACAGTGTATGTTCTTCTCTTATGTATAACTAATATAAAACTGGTTTTTAAGCATTTTAATTTATCAAAGAATATATCATTTTCTCCTTACTTAATTGTTGAAAACAATTTTCTCTTTACTGAATTATTTTTATTTTCTTTATGTTAAACTGTACTATATATATGTATATCCTCTTTATCAATTAACCTCTGGTTAATATTTCAAACCATCTGTTTTCTCTTGATATGTAAATGTATTCATATTCTTAATTACCCTGGTTGTAACAACCCGCATATTTATCGATTTTATATTTAAATATTTTATCGTTAGTCGGATGTTAGTCCGAAAAGCTACTTTTTGCATACGGTCAAATTAGGACTCGAGACCACCCCCATTGAGTTCAAAATGACGTTTGCGATCTTTTTGAGTGTAAACTTCGATATGTTTGGAGATAGTGAAATTTTCGTCACTTTTTGTGTTAGGCTTTTGGTTTGGGCTGCACCTCTTCTAACTCAGCCCAACCCCTTCCTTCTCTTCATCACTTCATCTACTTGCATAAACTTTGAAGCTTTAGCAAAAATGGTGGAGGGAATAGGAAATTAAAATTCCAAGCTCAAGTTCTTTAGCAAATTCAACATCTAACTCCAAATTCAAAGTGAAGACATTGATTCAAGCTTGTGGTTGATCTTTGCTTTGCCCCCGAGCTTTGTCTTCATCAAATTCTGTGAAAAGGTGAGATTTTTGATCTCACATCTTGCCTATAATTGTCATTGGACTATTGGGGATGATCCCTCATCACTTTAGCATGTTTGTTTGCATTTGGTTTGGATTGGATTGGCGAAAAACTACAAATTTTGGCGTTTTGGTGAGTTTCTGGCCTTAAGTTGTTTCTGGCCATCGCTAAGTCGTCCACGAGTTAAGCCTAAGTCATAAGTCGTTCGCGTTGAAAGGTCACACGGAGCATAAGTCGTTCCAGGCCTTAAGTCGTTCTGGGTGTGCTAAGTCGTTCGCGAGTTAAGGGCTTAAGTCGCGCGCGTTGAAAAGTCACCGCCTTCGTATTTCTGTTCGCCTGTGCTAAGTCGTTCACGAGTTAAGCCATAGGTTGTCCACGAGTTAACATCTTAGGTCATTCCCGAGTTAAGAGTTAAGTCGTTGCCTTCTGCTATCTCGTCCTGGCTTAGGTCATACTGAGATAAGTCGTTAGGTCATATAGACCTTAGCTCGTAGCTCGTATTTGAGCTTAAGTCGTTAAGTCGTATCGACTTTAAGTCGTTGGGTCGTACACCCTCTTAAGTCGTAAGTCGTTCGCGAGATAAGCAAGTACTAAGTCGTTCGCGAGTTAAAACCTTAAGTCGTAGGTCGTCTCCGACCTAATATTTCCCCTGCTATTTCACTAGGTCGCTTGACCTTAAGTCGTAGGTCGTCTCCGACCTAT
Source organism: Allium fistulosum (assembly GCA_030737815.1). Classification (NCBI taxonomy): domain Eukaryota; kingdom Viridiplantae; phylum Streptophyta; class Magnoliopsida; order Asparagales; family Amaryllidaceae; genus Allium; species Allium fistulosum. Next base: position 1,033,915,038 of record CM060902.1, on the reverse strand, counting down.
GCCCCACTAAGTCGCATCCCACTTAGGTCGCAGGACTTTGTTAAGTCGTAGGTAGTCTCCGACCTTATCCTTGGTCTTGTTAGGTCGAACCTCGTATTACTCTGCGTAGGCAATCTTATCTGAAAAGCGTTCAACAGAACTTCAACTTTGATGCATTTTGAGCTAATTTCCTTGGATTTTGTTCACGTCTTCGAATGTGAATTTTTGTGATAGATTGTTTCAACAATCGTTTTATGACTTGTCACTTTAAAGATATGAAGGTTTTAATACTAATAGTAAATATCAAAACTCTTTCATCAAATTGATTTCAACACTATTTTAAATATCAAAAGTTCGTTTTCTCAAACCGATTTCCAATCTACTAGTATATACAAGCCTTTACTTCACTCGAATGAGAAATCGACTTAAACGACTTAGTAAAACGAGTGGTATGAAACGCTTGCATTCACTTTGTCGGTTAGCTCTTGGACTTGTTCGATTGAACCCTCTTGTGACAAATTTTCTAGTGCAGATTTACAATCTGTTCGTAAATATTTGAGTTAAGCAAGTGGTTATGGGACATGAAGCTAAACTCATATATTTACTAGCTTAGTGTAATCGACACTTCCTTATGATCATGATGATCATTCTTGTGATTTAGAATAGCGATCGAGCGATGTCTCTTTGTTTGCGAGGTTAGACTAGACACCATTTGTGTGATTTCGATTCACACATGTCTCTTTATCTTCAAGGTTAGTCTATACCTCATTGGTGTGATTTCGATTCACACATATTGAAACTCTTGTGACAATTTTCTAGTGCAGATCTACAATCTGTTCGTAAATATTTGAGTTAAGCAAGTGGTTATGGGACATGAAGCTAAACTCTTATATTTACTAGCTTAGTGTAATCGACACTTCTTTATGATCGATGACGATCATTTTATGGTTTAGACTCATGGGTCGTATCTATTTAGGTGCGTCGATGTTTATTTCTCGCATGGGTCGTACCTATTTAGGTGCGCCGATGTTTATTTACTTCGAGGAGAAATCGGCTCAATAAGTCGGGGCATGGAGCGTATATATTTAGGTGCGTCGATGTTCGTCTATGCATGGGTCGTATCTTTCTAGGTGCGTCGATGTTCGACTTTGCATGGGGTGTATCTTTCTAGGTGCATCGATGTTAGACATTACATGGGGCGTATCTTTCTAGTTGCGTCGATGTTTATTTATGCATGGGGCGTATCCTTCTAGGTGCGTCGATGCTAGAGCATGGGTCGTATCTTTCTAGGTGCGTCGATGTTCGACTTTGCATGGGGTACGTCTTTCTAGATGTATCGATGTTAGACTTTACATGGGACGAACCTTTCTAGGTGCGTCGATGTTCAGTTTATGGGATTGGCCATCCTCTTTCTTGTGATTTCTGGATTTCTAATTTATTGATTTCTGGGATTTATGTTTCACCAACTTTTTTAGTTGGCATTTATATGTATGTCATTTATTGTGGCTTGGTGAATTAAATTAAGAATATGACGTTCTTTTCTCTGTTTTGAGATTCTTGAGATATTGTATGACTTTTGTGGGATTTCTAATGTATACTTATCATGGTATGACACCTTTTTGTTATCATACGTTTTATTATCATATCTCATATCCTATCTCATTTTATCTGATAATTATAGTTAGACTGATCCGTTTATTATTTTCTTCTTAAATAATACTCGGGTCAGATTGAGATTTTACAGGTGCTTCCCCATGACTTCCTATCTGGAACCACCATCTGACTTTTGGCTAACTACTTTAGTTTAGTAGTTTTTGGTTGTACACATTTGAGATGTAGACTCCATGTTGTATAACTAATCTTTTGTCTAGCACTTGTATCTATTCTTTTGTGTTATTGTGGATCTTATTTGACCACTACTCTGATATACACTTTTAGGTGTAATATTCATATCTATTTCCGCCTTTGTGATATGAATTGTCTGTGACTAATTTGTGTTACGTTTATTTCTATATTTGTTTCCGAAGATTATATATAGCCACTGTGTGATAGCTTTGAGTTTGTATCGGTATGTCGGATTTCCTCTTGAGATGTAAAGTTATATTTTTATCTGGCATATCGGTACTCGCACAAAGAAATTACATAGAGGGTCGCTCCTCAACAGCCTTATTCTCCGTGCTAGTTGATAGCACTACATCGTACTGTTCTTGATTAGCGTGGGTATAGAGGTGGGGCGTCACACTGGTGTTCTTTCCTTATTTACCTTATGTTTATTCTTTCTGGGTATATATATATAAATACAACATATGGTAATATATGTCCATATATACACTCAGTTATATATCCTCTTCCCTCTGAAATACCATATCTTCTTACTATTTATATTCAAGATATATATATATATACACACATGTGCATATAAGACTTACTCAATTTAGCTATTATTACTTTTAACTCATTCTCAATATTTATCTTCAGACTACATATATATATATATTTGGTTTTGAAAGTTCTCTTTTTTTTTAATCTAATTATTCTCATCTCAATAATTTGGGTCTTCACACCTATCCCTCTAGAACCAACCATGCCGATCTACGCTTCGCCACGTCTTTGCCAATCCCTCGTGTAACCAGTCATGCCTATCCCTCTAACACTACCTAGCTATGCCGATCCATGCTACTTCTCAACGTTATGCCGATCCCTCCTACCTCATGAGACTACGCCGATCCCTCCTATGTGATCCCTCCTATTCCATGAAGGTACGTCGATACCTCCTATGTGATCCCTCCTATGCCATGAAGGTACGCTGATCCCTCCTATGTGATCCCTCATACTTCATGAAACTACGCTGATCCCTCCTATGCCATGGAGGTATACCGATCCCTCCTATGCTATGGAGGCATGTCGATCCCTCCTATGCTATGCCGATCCCTTGGGTTCTAAGCTAACATCCATATTTCAAGCTCCCTGCATCGGTCATCTACCAACTCCATCCAACTCTGGCTTCGTGCTATTACCTGTACTTGACTTCTAGGTCATACAATAGTCGCTCTGCACTCATCGGCCTTGGTAATCCAGAAGTCTATTGGGTTAAATCCGTCTGTATACTGCCTTGATGAAAGGTGAGTTAACAGTAAGAAAAATAATATTTTGGGTCATGTAATAATATTTTTTGTATGAAATAAAATTTCATATAAGAAATAACGTATAACTTAAGCATTAAGTAGTTTTATTATATAAATGTACTCAAAACTCTATATTAAAATGGAAAAAATATGTTTCTAATGGATGAAATATAGGCAAACAAAAATGATTTCATTTTGTCTAATTTGCGAAAGTATAGTATTCAAATGACAAAGAAATATTATGTCCAACATGACAGAAGAAGAAGTTTAACGCTGAAATTACGAAGCATGTATTTAATATTTTCAAGTTTGAATGCAAACCTAGATACACAACAATATTAAGAAAATTAATTGACATCATTTGATGGATGAATCAAAACTAATAGATAATACTCGGTAATCAAAATAACTACCATATCCTCAACCGAGTAAGAACAAATGCTACGATTAGAGGAATTTTCCATTAATTTTTTTTCAAATATCTTTAGCATAATACCGATTATAACCGAGACCATTCTCATCAAATATAAAAAAATCAATTGCAGTATTGATATGGTAAATAAGCATCAAGATATTAATGGTAATGAAAATATACCTAGAAGTAGTAAATTATAATTTTACCATATGAAAATGTTCACTGTTTTGGGTACAAGTAACGCATGATAATCTGTTTGAGGGGAAGTAAGGCCAGACCAACATAATTGAAAAACTATGAAGGAAATCCTGAATAAAGTTGGATAAAAGAAATTGGCGGAAAAAAATTACCTCATCGGAAAAATTAATAAATCGATCTAAAAAACCGATGTTTATTTTATGCTCGCTAATGGATGGTGTAGGTTGTTGACGAAGTAGGGTATTGATCCATAGGTGATGGCAGTAAGGTGATTGGAAAATTCAAAATGGGATAGGATGAATTTGGTAGAGAGAGAGAGAGAATTGGTTTTGGGAGATGTGGATTTGGGGGAGATATGGAGAATTTTTTTAGAAAGACTTAGACGAAGGCGGTTGTTTTTAGAGCAAGTTAAAAAAATTAAGTAAACGATGTATCGCTATTTTAAAATGCTCGAAAACAATTGAGACACGTAGGCAATTGGTGGATCCTGCCTTTTATTTTATGTAATAGATAGATAGGTAGATTTGACAGAACTAGTTTAAATTTATCATTCACTTACAGGAAGTTGAAGCAAACCAACCACTGTTAAGAGAGGGAATAATCATGAGTAGTAGTTTGCCAAGGTGGATGGAGTTTCTCTTGCTTTTCTAGTACTATCTCATTTTGCTACTAGCATTTGTATTTATAAAACTTGCTAATATGAAATGTTAGGTAAATTATTGAATGTTATTTTGATGTATTGAACATGATATTAACTTTGTTATGTTGTATACAAAAATTCTCAAGTCAAATTATCGTTTAGACACTTAAGCTTCACAGTATTCTTAAGTCAAAAGACTACTGTAACATCGTCACATGAGGTCTTCTATTTGATTTTTAACTATAGAGGACTCTCGGTAAGTCATTCTATAATTGTTCCAAACAACTACATGAATGTAACCGCTTGGTGCCCACATGGTCATGAGTAATTCACCGTCAATCACATAGAGAGCGTTACGTACACTAGTCTCAACGCGTGTGTGTGTGTCGTTCTCGATAGATCTTGATTAGGAACATTTAAGGACAAGTTTATTTTTCAATTTAATACTCAGGTTTGCAGACACATTCATAACTTTAATCTATTAAACACTTTTTCTATGGATTTTCTACTTGTACATATTTAATGTATTTGTAACATTATTTATATCCAATATAAAAATGTATATATAAAATAAAACTAAAAACTTTGTTGTTTTTTCACTTAAGGTACACTCTTAGGGGTGTGTGTGTATTTATATATATATAGAATATTTAATGTGTGTGTATATATAATATAACAATGTAAGATTCGCTATAAGAGTTAAGTTATGCAATCAGATTACATAATTTACCCTAGGGCACACCCCTAACTCTATCAATATATGCCACATTGGGTTTTTTCACTCAAGAAACCAACGAGAAGTAGACAATAGTGCATAGGGAAGGCGTAAGAAAATTCCTATGCCTTCCCTATGCCTTAGTGATGCCATACGTATTCCCAACGATGCACTAACTCGCCGTCAGTGTGTGTAACAACTCGCAATTTAAGCTATAATAATTAATTAACGAATTAATTAAATAATTAAATAACTTTGTGAAATTATCATAATTGAGCCACGGGAGTTGCACAATTGTGTCCGTGGTAATTTTCTGGTCAATTTCCATACGTAGATTGTCGAAATCTGAGCTAAAACGAAGAAGTTACAAATTAAACAAGAAACAAAGAAGAAAAAGAAAAAGAAAAAAAAATTAATATAGGTCAGGTCGACCCTCCCCATGGCTAGGTCGATCTATAGAATGACCTACCATATGCATTGGTCGACCTGGTGGTCGACCCGCCTGTGTACTTGGACGCATTTTTGTCCAGTTTCAAGTAGTGACGTGTTTTCAATTTCTGATCGATCCTGTGCGTTTGTGTTTCCATCCGACGGTTCTCATCGAGCCTATGACATGGTTGCACCAGATTTAATCCTCAAATCCAACGGTCTGAGATCCACAAGTGACACTATAAATAAGACCCTAGGCCTAGCTATTATTCTCATTTAGATTTTCTCCATCTGGGTTCATTGCCTGAGGCTGGACCCTAAAAGGAATATTTTTCCAAGGAGAAGATCTTTTTAATTAAAATATTATATACCCTAGAAATGGATCCGGGAAGGCCAAGGAAAAAGTGCTAAGGACCATATATGAGTGTTTAAGTAATTATTTTAGATTTTTAAGTAATTTAAAATAATAGGGTTCTCAATAGTTGTAGTTTTTCTGCAATTTTGAGACCGCTTTTATATAAGTTGTTTACAGTTAATTTTTAATGTTCTTTTCAGTCTATTTTGTTCAGCTATTTTTATTTAGCTATTTTATTCATTTATTTACAGTTATTTATTGTTATTTACAGTTATTTGTATTTTATTTACATCCATTTTACTTTAGAATTCAGCCTGTAAATTTTAGTTCTTTTTATTCCTTTTTACGTAAATAAAAATAATAAAAAGAGGATAATTTGCTAATATGGACTAAATTATAAGAACACTAAATTTACAGAAAATTTAATGTAAATAAGAAGAACTGTAATAAAAAGAATATAGACCGAAATAGGCAAATTTGACGTTTTTAAGCAAGTTTATAACTAGTAGTTATAACTAAAAAGACAAGATAAAGGAGAAATTATAACGTAGGTTATAATTAAATAGAAAGAACAAAAAAGACTTATTTTAAGACTTAGAGTTAAGTTAATAAGCAAATATAGCAGAGATAACAGAAGAGGCTTATTTTAAAGACATAGAATAAGTTAATAAGCAAATAAAGCAGAATTAACAGAAGAGGCTTATTTAAAAGACTTATGCTAAGTTAATAAGAAAAGATAGAAGTTGGCCCCGTATCAGCAGCATTCCCCTTCAGTCAAGAACTGATGGTCTCACAATAGGTTAGGTGGGGCTGGGACACGCTTATGCTGTTTAGGGTAAATAAGTGGTCAATAGATAGAAGCTCAAATCAAGGGATTTGGGCAAGGGGCGCAGCTAGATTTTGTTTGTTAGGACCCGTACCGGCAGCATTCCCATTTCAGACTAGGACTGATGGTTTCACAACAGATCAGGTGAGGCTGGGCGCGCTTATGCTGTTTAAGGTAGATAAGAGGTCAAAAGTGAGAGCAACAGATAGTGCGAGCCGACGGTGGCCGAGCGGCCTCAGTGCAGGAATATAAGTCCTTATTGAGTTCCAAAGCGCTAAACAGGTGTCTTTTTGTTGTGGGACCCACAGGATGGGACTAGCTCACTATGGCACAACATAGATAGAAAGTCGATAAATGAGTAGAATTAGGATTTCTGCCTAATTAAAATAGGATTAGGGATTCAACCTAATCAAAGCAGCTATCTAAGACAAGTGCAAACAATCGAAGATAATTAGAACTATCTAAGCAAAGCAAACCGTTACACAGTATTTTATTCTAGTTCTATCTTTCCTTTATTTCCTTTTATACTAGAACTGTTGCTAAGTCTATTATCTTTATCTTGCTTAAAAATACTAGTAATTACTTCCACTCACCAGACTTTTAGTCTGACCCACTCCTCTATTTTCCCCATTTTCCCCCCATAGGCTAGTAGAGGCATGGACAGTAGATTTCGGATTTTCTTGGAGATTCAGCTGCGGAGTTTTTCTTCATGTATTCTTCTCCCTTTCAGTTTTTATATCATTTGGACTTGATGTACTGGTACTCTTGAGAGGAATGGTTTTATTTATGTACTCTGATATTATGACGAAGATGGTATTTTTCATGAAACATGTGCATTTGGTATTTTGAGACATATTTTGGTTATGACATATTTATGAAGTTTTTAATTTTTAATGAGTTACTGTTTTCACTGTTTTATTTATTTGTCTTATGAATCTTAGTCTCTGTAAATTTTTAGCTATACCTACAACGCACCACATCTTTTAGTGTGACATTTTGGGTATACTAAGGGGTGTGGGGTGTTTCAGTGTGGCATCGTTGATCAATGATGGAAAATAGGTATTCCTTTAGTAGTGTAAATGAGTGATATCGGTAATAAGAAATAAGTATGCGAAATATTCGATGACATCAAATTTCATTACATAATATAAGGTTGTATGGTATTAATTTTTCACAAAAGCAAGTAGGGTTACTTGGATCCCTATCAGATTTATTGTAAAAAAAAAGATTACACAAGAAGATGAAAAAACAAACTGAAGGGGCCGAGTGTAATATCCCCTAGTTTGAGGCTAGAAACTAAGCGCTACAGATGCTGCAGTCATCCATAGTATTAATTTTCGATGATGAAATGCAGCTATGTTAATCATAACAATAATCGGAAGCACATAAATATGAAGATTTTCAAACAAAATTTAATAACAAGTTTTAACATTTAATTTCATAAAAAAGATTTCATATTTATTACATAATTCCATTCGATCCCACGTGCAGAGAAAATATAATTATTACAAAATACTCCAAAAGCGACATATGAAGATGTCCTATTGTTTGATCAGTGTCTACTACTACTTGATAGTTGTAATTTATATCATTACATTCACTCGAACAAAATGAACTGCACAATGGATTAAATAAAACTCCTAATATAGCTAACTTGTCTCCTGCACGTCTCCGAAAGCTTATTAGTCTAACTGGAAAACCCTACTCCCAGCCTACTCAAATGAGCACTCGAGAGTTTAAGGGGAAAAACAAAAACTTCGGGTCAAACAAACAGTCTGATATGAATAATAACCTTCCATTTCGAACCAAAATAGATATCTAATGAGACCATGCCGCTAAATGGAATGGGTTTTCCCCTCACTAGTACCTTTACAAAAAACAAATCAACCATATATTGTGCAACCTGCACCCACAATGGTTAGAACATAATAAATAAACATTTGCATTCATGCAATATATAGTGGACTAGCCATCCCAATTTATTTGACCATTTGTCTTAATTTCATCTGACCATCTGCCTTAACTTCAAATAACTGACCATCTTATATTTACTTGGAATATCAATTTCACATATAAACATTATAGGATTATCTATCCTTTACCACATGGACTACCCATCACACATGGTTTTACTATTTAAGTTATGTGGACTATCCACAACACATCTCATAGTTTTTCTAGGATGACTATGAACCCTTAATTAACCATATAGAGACTATCCATCTCTGGCATCATGTGGATTATCCATCACACATTCCATAGTTTTTCCAGAATGACTATGAACCTATAAAATATCAATTTATAATTAGGTTATAACTTTATTCTCCCAAGTGCTCAACCTATGTCTATAGGCATCCCCGATTAGGTTGTATAACCCGTTAAACTCATAACATCTCAAAATAATATGCATTGGTATCCCCAATGATTAATGTCGGAATTATAAAATAATACACATTGGTATCCCCGATGAATAATGTCAAATTTATAAACTTATGGCATACAGAAATTTAAAACATTGGTATCCCCAAGGAATATTATCAAAATCATAAGCCTATGGCTCCCCACCATTTTTATAGCAATATAAAGGACTTACGACATTCATGCCATAATAAAAATATCGAACCTCTATCCAAGGTTAGAAAACAAAATATTAATTTTATATAAATCATAAGGCTAACTGCCGAAATCATAAGGTTATCAACCTTCTTAAAACATAGGCTATCTCGCTTTTAAAACTTCCCTTTAGTTTTCATAAAACAAGGCCTCGTTGGCATTAAAATAAAGAGATGTGGCATCAATGTCGCATGGCATAGTTGCTAAAATCAATTAAACAAAGAATGTCAACGTTGATATACGGCGACATCAATACCTTGGGCCGAGTTTAGTTACTTACGGTATCCTTATAAGTATGTCGTCATTATTATACTTCAGCTATTATGCCGCATACATAGAAAAATTAGCAGCATCATTGACGCAAAATTGATTAATACCAAATTTGATAACTTGTGGCATAAACCTCACGACATCATTTAAAACTTGGGTGAAGACTTGCGGCATAAATTTAAGAATGCTAAAAACTAGCGGCATTGGTAACTCATGGCATCAATATATCATATACCCACAAGATGCGGTTTCCCATAACATCAATGACAGATGCATGACTCAATGCATCGTATATTTACAACATAAGTATCACATGCATTATTTAATGTCAATGCCGCCTATTTTCGATATAACATACAACCACAAAATGATACTGCATATTGTTAATGCTGAACACTGTGGCAATGCCGCATATCAGTGGCATCGTCATAATTTTTATAAAAACTGTTTTATTTCTATTAAAAGCAATTTTTGCCAACTTTTATTCCTTGTCGAATTTCTATTGGTTGAAAACAAACTTTAGTAATTTCTTTTAAGAAAACTACCGCAAATCAGTTTTATACTTCCAGAAACATTAATTAGCTTAATTAATAATATCCTTAATTAATATTAATTAATATGCTTTTCTAGCATAATAAATTCGTAATCTCTTGGGAAAAGTCTTCAAAAATCACTAAAATCAGAATTAACATATTCTCTTATGTATAAAAAGTTTGGAGCCAAAATAATTATTAGATTATTTTTAATAATTAAAACTCAAAATAGACACTATTTCCTTCTTAGGAAATTTATAAAATATTCGTTTTAATTTGAAAAATTATGAAATAAAAACTCATCCCCAAAATAATGTTTTACCCAACATACCGGAAAATCAAGTCGATTAAAGATAAAAAACTTAGGTTTTATTCTTCCAATCTATCTAAACAATTTCATAAAAATTCCACAAATCATTATTCTATCCAAACAATGATTAAACATTCATAACTAGCAAATCAATCATGACAAATTCGAAAATTACCCATAACCGGATTAATCGACGAAATAATAGAGGCCGTTTATGATTATTCATCTTAAATTGGATGATAAGATTAAAATTTGATGGAGTTTAGTTTCCCTAAGTTTTTCCCTTTTGAATCCCTTAATTTCCCCTTCTTCCTTCCTAAGTTAATAACCAGCCTTGCTTTTGATTGTTTATAATTGTAAAAATGAGAGGATGGGGGTTTAAGGGATAAAAGAGAGATCTATTCCTATTTTTCCCTTCATATTTATTCTTTCCTATGTTAACTTTAAACAATCTTATTACTTTAATTAGTTAAGGCCCGACCTTGTTAATTATCAAATCTCATTCCCATGTCCCACTACATTATTCTATTTAATCTATCCAATTATATTTTATGAATAATGTTAAACTAAAACTGTGAGTGTTAAAGGCTCCCTTCCTTAAAAAATTTCGTCCTCGAAATTTAGCAAGGACCACACAAAAAGTATATCAAACATGCAACCAACAATGCTAGTATATTCTATCAGCTACATAATCTATATAATGAATATAGAACATACCATCATAACAACTTAGGATAAGTATCCCTAATCCTATCCTCTTTTCCCAATTACAGTCTATCTCATTGTCACTCCATTGAACTTCCACCAATCTGACTGTCTTGTTCCTTAGCTTCTTCTCATCTCTCATTACAACACGAACTGATTGCCTAACAAAAGTCAGGTCCGGTTCTACTACTAAATCTTCCAAAGCAGTCGGAAGAATAGTAGTCTCTAGATCATGCACATACTTTCCAAGATGATAAACATGAAAAACATCATGGAATCCTTCCAGAATACTCGGTAGCTCTACTTAGTACGCGAATTTCTTGATCCTCTCTATAATTGAGAACGGTCTGACATATCTAGGTGCCAGTTTCCTTGATTTTCCAAATCGTACCACAACTTTCATTAGTGATATCTTAATGAAAACATGACCTCCAACTGAGAACTCTAGATCCTTACGCCACTTATCTGCGTAACTTTTCTGCCTGGACTGAGCCGCCTTCATCCGTGCTCAGATCAACTCAATATTTTCCGAGGTTTCTCTCACCATATCTTGACCAAGAACCAATCTGTCTCCGGTCTCTAACTAACATACTGATGCTTTGCATGACCTTTTATACAAACTTCGAAAGGCATCATTCCTATACTAGTCTGTTAACTATTATTATAGAAAAACCAAACCAAGTGCAAATGTTCTTCCTATAACCTACCAAAATCTAGTACATAAGCTCTCAACAAATCTTACGTACCTTATTGATTCTTTTTGTCTGCCCATCCGTTTGTGGGTGATAAGTGGTACTCATCTTAATCTTAGTACCTAATACCTCTTGTAGACTCTTCTAGAATTCATTACTAAACAAAATATCTCTATCACTGACTATATTACTAGGAATCCCATGTAGTCTAACAATATTCTTTATAAACAACTTAGCCAATACAGGTGTCGTCCTTTTTGACTTAACGGGAATGAAGTGTGCACTCTTGGTCAGTCAATCTACTATAACCCAAATACTTTCATTTTCCCTATTCGACCTTGGCAGCCCATCAATAAAATCCATGGAGATAGAATCCCATTCCAAACTGGTATATCTAAAGGCTAAAGCAAACCACTTGGCTTCTGATGCTCTGCTTTCACTCGTTGGCAATTCACACATTGCTTTACCATGAGCCTACATCCCTTTTCATACATTCCTAGAAGAAACTCCTCTTGGTATCCTGATACATCTTAGTTCCTCCAAGATGAATAGTAAACTTCGATCGATGGAACTCCCTAAGAACTTCCTTCCTTAGGTCACCAACATCTAGAACACACAATCGTCTCTTCTTTCTTAACCATCTATTCTGATCAAGACTAAAATCCTTTAAATCATCAATCTCAGTTCGCCTTTCATTCTTCTAATCCTTTTAGTTAGCAATGGATCATCTCTCCACTTAGAAGAAATCCTTTCGATCAATACTAGTCGAACTTCTAAACATGACAATATGGCAGTACTCTAACTAGAACTAGTTGTCGATCTAAACTGCACACTACAAGTAGTCAACGCCTCTAAATCTTTCCATTCTACCAACATAGCCAGCTAACACCACATTTTGATGTTTTATGCTAAGTGCAACAGCAACTTTATTTTTATCCCTTGCGTATACTCAATACTAAAATCATTAGCTGCTAAAAACTCCAGCCATATCTGACGTCCCATATTCAACTCAATCTTAGAGAATAAATACCGCGAGGACTTATGATCCATATACAACACGAATCTTTCTCCCAAAAGATAGTGTCTCCACACCTTCAAAGCAAAGATTATAGCTGCCAACTCCAAATCGTGACTTGGATACCTAACTTCATGTGGTCTGAGCTATCGAGAAGCATAGGCAATCACTTTACCTCTTTGCATCAACACAACTCCCAATCATGTTCGACACGCATCTGTATACACCACCAAATCCCGATTACCATCTAGTACAACTAACATGGGCATATTGGTCAACAAATGCTTTAATTCAAAGAATGCCTCCTCACATTTCCTTGATCAAATAAACTTTACACCCTTCCTGGTTAGTTTAGTCAGAGGCGTTGCTATTCACGAGAAATCCTTGATGAATCTCCGATAATATACAGCTAATCCAAGAAAACTTCTTATCTCGGTCACTGTCTCGGGTCTCTTCCAATTATTTACTACTTTAACCCTAGAAGGATCCATGGATAACCCTTTTTCTAAAACTACATAACCAAGAAACTTCACTTCTCTCTTCTAAAAATGACACTTTGAAAACTTCACTTTTAGTTGATGCTGCCTCAACGTCTCAAGTACTATTCTCAGATGAATCTCATAATCTCTCTCATCCTTAAAATGTATCAAAATGTCATCAATGAACACCAACATGAACCTATCCAAGTTCTCTCGAAAAATTCGGTTCATCAAGTATATAAAGAAAGCATGCGCATTAGTCAATCCGAATGAAACTACTAACCACTTGTATGAACCATATCTTTGTTTGAAACGCCATCACAGGAATACTATCCTCCACAACCCTCAATTAATGGAACCCTGTCTCTAAATACAACTGGGAAAATACTTTGGTACTACTCAACTGATCAAATAAATCATCAATTCTCGGAGAAGGATATTTATTTTTATCATCTTCTCATTCAAGTTACAATAGTCTATACATAATCTCAATGACCCGTCCAGTTTCTTCACGAACACCGTGGCCGCTTCCAAGGTGAACTGCTTGGTCTAATGAAATTCTTCCCTTCTAAATCCACCAACTGCACCTTTAATTCCTTCATCTCGGTAAATGTCACTCTGCTAGGCGGTCTACTTATGGGTTCAGCTCCAGATAAAAGACCTATTCAAAACTCAACAACTCATTTCGGTGGTAGTCCTTTAACCAGCTCAAACACATCTGCATACTCTCTTATTATAACAAAACCCCGATTTACTTTGTCTTCTACTTTTATTGCACCCACCAAAGCACAAATATCCAAACTCGAGTTCTCAACTGAGTATATAATTTGATTGCGGCTATTAGGGTATCTTAATGATATCTCCCTATCCAGGCAAAATACCCTAGCCTCATATCTGCTCAACCAATCCATATCCAAAATAATCCCAAAACTCGCAAAGTCAAACACATACAAACAACATGAAAAAGCATGACCTAGCAATTCAATCTCTAACTGGTCACATCTCATCCTCAGAGTTGCATACCCTCCTATTGGATTTGCAACCCTTAAGGAAGCAACAAAGTAAGATGGTTCTAATTCTAACTTATCTACCAAACCCCGTGAGATAAGAGAATGTGATGCACCCGTATCAAACAATACTATAACTGGTATGCTATAAATCAAAAGCGTAACTTTCATCACAGACTTTCCTATCTCAGCGGCAGTCTGTCTAGAAGATGATGGTCCTAAAGTAAAGACCTTTCTTTTTTCCGCCTTGGCCACTTCTGTACATTTATTCTTATAATGCCTCATCCGGTCGTAGTTGAAGCACTTCACATTCTTCTTCCCTGCAACTATCTTGCCATCACTAGATCGACACTCATTATCATAGTGCCCTTCTTATCACACTTGTAACAGATAATACCAGTTTTCCCTTTCTTGGTAGCTCGACCCTTCTGAGTCCCCTTCTCCTTGAAGAACCTCCTCTTTTTACCTTGAGAACTCTGGGTTTCGACAGACTTTTCCTTTCCAAAAGTCAAAAGCATTTCCTCATTCGTTATCGCCATCTACACCACTACATTATTTGGATCTCGAAGGTGTGGCATAGTCACTCTAGCAATCTCTGACCTCAAAGCTCAGATAAACTTCTCATTCCTCTTAAACACAGTATCAATGGTGCCATATCCATACCTAGATAGCTCACCAAACTTGGTAGCATATTACAACATGGACATTTTCATTTGCTCCAACTTCAAAATTTTCCTAAGCAAGGTTGACTTGGCTACTTCAGATAAGAACCTCCCCTTATCTCTTTTGAAATTCAGCCTAAGTCAATTCCTCTTCTAATATACCTACGGTCACCCTGTTCCAACAGTACAGTGTTGCTCCTTGCAACTGTCTGGAAGCCAATCTCTTTTCTGCTCATTGTTTAATCCTAAATCAGCAAAAATCCTCTCATAATACAATAGCCAGTTTTTTGCTTCAATAGCATCTTCAGTTCCAAGAAAAGGCTTTCCTCCAAGACTAGTATAATCATGGTTCAG
Source organism: Allium fistulosum (assembly GCA_030737815.1). NCBI lineage: Eukaryota > Viridiplantae > Streptophyta > Magnoliopsida > Asparagales > Amaryllidaceae > Allium > Allium fistulosum. The sequence continues at coordinate 1,033,899,716 of CM060902.1, read as the reverse complement.
CTTGGCATAGTTATTGCCAACTAGTACCATGGGAATAGCTCCTCCCGCATTAACAGCATTACCTCCAGCCAAACCAGCCACTACTCCAGCTTGCATCATGTTGACAATGAACTGATACATAGTCCCCATATCTACTAGTGTGGTTCCAACACCTACATTAGCATTTGCATTTTGATTAGCATTTACCTATCGACATTGTTTCCTTCTGGTATTAGGCCAAGCATTTCCATTGGTTGTAGTGCTTCCTCCATCTAGATTCACTCTTCCGTTTTCCGCTTCCATATCTTGCTTTCTTGTAATCTACGTATGAGCCTTAAGAAGACACGGAAGAACAGTCTAAGAGAGAGGGGAGAATACATACTTATATATAGTAAATACAAGTACGTTACTATAGCGTTATCCCATACCCCAATATTATTCTCTAATTCATTTAGATTATGTTTACAAAATCTTTTAAGTTTTACGTAAACTTATGCGATGATACCAACTTGTAGCATCTCCCATTTTAAGGCCCGAAACTAAGTGCTATGGATACTGCAGTCATCCATATTATTAATTTTCGATGAAAAAACGCAGCTATGTTAATCATAACAATAATAAGAAGCATATGAATATGAAGATTTTCAAAAACAATTTAATAACAAGTTTTCACATTTCATTTCACAAATAAGATTTCATATTCATTACATAATCTCTTTCGATCCCACATTTCCAAGAGCGACATATGAAGATGCCCCCTTGGTTGATCAAAGTCTACTACTACTTGATAGTTGTAATTTCGATCATGGCATCGAAATAAAATGAACTACACAACGGATTAAATAGAACTCTTAATATAGCTAGCTTGCCTCCTGCACGTCTCCGGAAGCTTGTCCATCCAATTGGAAAACCTGAAACCCTACTCTCGGCCTACTCAAATGAGCATCCAAGAGTTTACGGGAAAAAACAAAAAGTTCGGGTCAAACAAACAGTCTAGTGTGAATAATAACCTACCATCTCGAACCAAAATAGTTATCTAGTGGGACCACGCTGATAAGTAGAATAGGTTTTCCCTTCACTGGTATCTTAACCATCCCAATTTATTTGACTATTCATCCTAATTTCAACTGATTATCTGTCTTAACTTCAAATGATTGACTGTCTTATATTTATGTGGACTACCTATCTCACATATAAACAGTATATGAATTATCTATCCTTTACCAAATGAACTACCCATCACACATGGTTTTACTATAAAAGTTATGTGGACTATCCATCACACATGTTCCATCTATTTAAAATAATATTGACTATCCATCACACTTCTCATAGTTTTCCTTGGATAATTATGAACCATTCATTAACCATATAGAGACTATCCATCTCTAGCATCATGTGGACTATCCATCACACATTCCATAATTTTTCTATGATGACTATGAACCCATAAAATATCAATATATAATTATGTTATAAATTTATTCTCCCAAGTGCTCAACCTATGTCTATTGGTATCCCTAATTAGGTTGTGTAACCCCTTAAACTCATAACATCTCAAAACGATATGCATCAGTATCCCCAACGATTAATGTCGGAATTATAAAATAATACACATTAGTGTCCCTTATGAATAATGTCAAATTCATAAACTTATGGCATATAGAAATATAGAACGCTGGTATCCCCAAGGAATAATGTCAAAATCATAAGCCTATGGCTCCCCACCCTTAATATAGCAAACTTATGGCATTCATGCCGCAATAACAATATCGAACCTCTATCTAAGGTTAGAAAATAAAATTTTATTTTTTTATAAATCATAAAGCTAACTGCCAAAATCATAAGATTATCGACCTTCTTAAACATAGGCAATCTCATCTTTAATACTTCTCTTTAGTTTTGATAAAACAAGGCCTCGTCAGCATTAAAATAAAGAGATGCGGCATCAATGCTGCATGACATAGTTGCTAAAATCAATTAAACAAACAATGCCAACATTAATATACGGCAACATCAATACCTTGGGCTGAGTTCAATTACTTATGGCATCCTTATAAGTATGTCATCATTATTATACTTTGGCTATTATACCACATACATAGAAAAATTAGTGGCATCATTGCTGGAAAATTAATTAATACCAAAGTTGATAACATGCGGTATAAAACTCACGACATCCATTTAAAACCTGGATGAAGACTTGCTGCATAAATTTAAGAATGCTAAAAATTATTGACATTGATAATTCACGACATCAATATATCATATACCCACGAGATGCAGTATTCCCGGTACATTAATGGCTGATGCATGACTTAATGCATCGCATACTTATGGCATAAGTATCACATGCATTGCTTCATGTCAATGCCGCCTATTTCTGATATTGCTTACAACTGTAAAGTGATACCATCTATTTTCAATGCCAAACGCCAAGGCAATGTGGCATATCGGTGGCATTGTCGTAATTTTCATAAAAACTGTTTTAAAAGTTATTTTTGTTTACCAACTTTTATTCCTTATCAAATTTCTATTGGTTGAAAAAAAACTTTACTAATTTCTTTTAAGAAAGCTACTGCAAATCGGTTTCATAGTTCCAAAAACATTAATCAACTTAATTAATTAATATTAATTTATATGCTTTTCAAGCATAATAAATTCATAGAAATTCATAATCTTTTGGAAAAAATCCACAAAAATCATTAAAAATCAGAATTAACATATTCTCACATATGAAAAAATTTCGAGGCTAAATAATTATTCAATTATTTTTAGTAATTAAAACCCGAAATAACCACTATTTCCTCCTTAGAAAATTCATACAATGTTCGTTTTAATTTCGAAAATTATAAAATTAAAAACCCATCTCCAAAATAATGTTTTATATAATATACTAGAAAATCAAGTCGATTGGAGATTAAGAACTTAGATTTTACCTTTGACACTTGTCTAAATAATTTAATAAAAATTTCATAAATCATTATTATATCCAAACAATGGTTAAACATCCATAACTTAGCAAATCAATCAAGATAAATTCGAAAATTACCCATAACTAAATTAATCCATGAAATAATAGAGATCGCTTATTATTATTCACCTTAAATTAGATGATGAGGTTGCGATTTAATTGAGTTTGGTTTCCCTAAGCTTTTTCCCTTTTGAATACCTTGAGTTCCCCTTCTTCCTTCCTTATTTAATGGCCAACCTTGCTTTTGATTGTTTGTAATTGTAAAAATGAGAAAATAAATGAGAGGGTGAAGGTTTAAGGGATAAAAGAGAGATCTATTTCTATTTTTCCCTTCTCAATTATTTTTTCCTATGTTAAGTTTAAAACAATCTTATTACTTTAATTAGTTAAGGCTCGACATTATTTGTAACGAACCAGAATTTTAGTCCTTTGAATTTGGAATATTTAATTGATTTTAAATATTAAAAAAATATTTTCATAAGTTAAATAACTTGAATTCAAATATAGCGATTTATTTGATAATTTAATTATTGGATTTAAATTTTGGAATTGCTTAAATAATTAAATCCTGAATTTAATACGAATAAAAATGATTTCGAAAGTTGATTAAATTCTATTTAAATAAGAATAAAGATATTAAAACTTTTAATTTAGATTTAAAAGTGATTAATTTGGTTTTTATAATAATTCGTTTTAATTAACATGTGAAAATAGCCTTCTGGGGCACTATCTCGGATTTCGAAGAAATCCATTTTATTGCATCCATAATAGTGAATTATTGTATGCCGTTAAATTTTGTGGTGGTTGGACGTATCGTTTGGTCATGCGAGATCGAAACATGTATAAATTAATTTCAAAATTTTATATTATTACTTGGTTTGAAAAGCTATTTTCTGTATATGATCGAATTAGGTCTCGAGACAGTTCCATTGTGTTCGAAATAGGGTTATTGCATATGGAACGCCAAGTGGCACGCCTTGTTTGGAGTTCGATATTTTGGGGTGCTTTGAGTGGATATTTTAAATTTTAAAACAATATATAATATTTTATGACCATGCTCCAGCCCATACCTCTGCACGTTCATGACCATGCCCTTATTTTCTTTTTAAAATGCCTCCTTCCCTCTCTCTCATTTAACTATTTCAAACCAGAAGAAAGGCAAAAAAGGAAAGCTTCTTGTTTTTTTTAAATAAAAATCAAATAAATTCCTCCATTAAAATTAAGAAACTTGATCCATGGATTTTTTATCAGCTAGTGCTTTAAACCGATAAGCTCAAAGTTGAATACGATCGATTTTTGGTCTTAGCTCGACTTTACAGTGAAGGGTTTTGGGTTTTTCCAACTAGGATTTAGGATTTAGGAAATTTTAGGCTTTGATTTGAAGATTGGATGATGAATCCGGGCTTAGGGTGGAGTTTAGCATCAACGGAAGGATTTTAGGAGGCTGCGGTTGAAGGGGAAGAAGTCCGATCGTGGGCGTACGGATGATGGCAAGGCTGTGGGTCTCATTTTGCTAGGGCAAGGCGAGGCATGGGTGGGTGAGGTCATTGCAAAGAGGAGTAGAAGAGAAAGGCAGCGATGTTGTCGGTTTGGAAACCGTTGATGGATGAGGAAGAGAGGGGGAGGAGTAGGTGCGACCATGGTGCACACAGCATGCACAAAGGGTTGAAAATTATTTTGAATTGGGGAAGAAGGTTGGAGGGGTAATGTTGTAATTTATTTGAAATTAAGTAAATTAAATTATTTAATTTAATCGATGAACTAAAAACTGAATAACTCTCTCATACGAGGTCCAATCGATGTGCAGATTTTTACATTACGCTTGTAATAACGAAGGCTTTGCAATGGAACTAGTTTGGACGATTTGGAGATAGTTGAATTTTGTGCTAAAATCGGACGTCGTTCGATTTTAGTTCCAAACCAGAACGCCTCGGGGACGACTTGAATAAATGTGAGTTAAACTCATCCTTTTGGTTAACTATTATGATATATAGTTGATAAAAATTGTAAATGATTATTTGGATGCTTTACTATTTTATTAGTTGGTTTGGATATATTCCCGCCCCTGGAGCGAATGAGACCCTATTACGTTCCCATGTATGAACGGATAACCCTTTGTATACGAATCCCACCATAAAGCGGTTGATTTATATTTTATGATTATATGATGTATGTGATGTAGGGAGACAGGTTGGAGGGATCCAACAGGATTCCTCGCTATTGTTAAATTGATTTCAATAATATCCCTATTATGTAAATTATTGGATAACAAACCTGATTTTTGGCAAGCATTGGTTATGGCATCGTCATATTTTAAAAAATTTAAAACCCCATGGTGATAGAAAAAACCAATATCGATATTGGTTAAGCGTTGGGTGGCTATTGGCCTCAAAATTAGTATTTTAAGATACTATAAATTGCCATTTGAATTTGGATTGGTTTTGAGACAGGAAATGATTTTAAATCCGAAATTGGGTTTTCGGAAATATTTTATGTTAAAAGATTAAATTTCTATTTAATTCCAACCTTTTTACCTATCTTTTTCAAAGTTATTTAATTATATTAATATTGTTTTAAAGTTATTTAATTATATTAATATTTTTTTAAAGTTATTAAATTATATTAAAATTGTTTCAAAGTTATTCAATTATATTAGTATTCTTTCAAAGTTATTCAATTATATTAATATTGTTTCAAAGTTATTCAATTATATTAATATTGTTTCAAAGTATTTAATTACATTAATATTGTTTTAAAGTTACTTGATTATAGATAATATTGTTTTAAAGTATTTATCAATATGTTAATATTTTGAAAGGTTAATTATTTTAAGAATAATTATGGTTTGAAATTAATAATAAGGGTTTATTAATAGGGTTTTGAAACTAAATTATTTTTATTATTTATAAAGAAGGGTAAAGATTAGTTATTTTTTTATTAATAATGCTTTGAGATTATTAATTATTATTTTAAGATGTTCTAAGATAAATAATTTTTATTTATTTATTTATAATTTTTATTTTAACTAATTATTATTATATAATAGTGTTAGAAGTAAATGATTTTTATTTATCTATGAATGTCTCTGAGACCTATCAATAGAGTTTATAAACAGATTCGGGTTTTAGAAGAAGAGTTATAAAATGGTTTGAAGACTAAAGGGAAGATTATTTACAAGGTGAAAGAGTTTTATAAATGGTTAGGTATTTATAGATGAGTTTAAGAAATGGGTTTATAGATTTATAAGATGAGTTTTATAAACAGTTTTAGAGAATTATAAGGAATTTATAAATTTTAGAATCAAATAAAAAGAAAATATTTCTCAATTTTGTAAATGTACTTATACCGTTGAGATCAGTATATGAGTGCATTTTCTAAGTTGTGAGGATTAATGTGTGTGAATATACTTATACCGTTAAGATAAGTATATGAATATTTTCAAAGTATTGAAATATAGGGATTTGTAGATATACCTTTTTAAAGGTATTTTTATTCAAGTAATTTACAAAGTGATTTTAATGAATGAAGGATTTATTAAAGGAGGCTAGTGGTTGCTTATGTGCTTAACTAATGTTGGTTTTAACCTATGGAATAAATCCCTGATTTGGATGTGTGTTTGTTGATAGTTAAATAACCGACTATCAAATCATGATCCAAATATGTAATCCTTTTTTATTTTTGTGGTACGAAAATATTCCTTACTAACCCCGAAGGATTTTAACTCTGGAAATATCTAGGAGAAACATGGGAATTATATGGTACAGTTACCATCAGTGATGTTATACTGTACGTATAAACTCATTTTGTTCTTTTGGGACAAATGACGAGGAGACCCATCCACTTAAACGGTTAGGGGTGATTCCTGCTCTTGTGTATTGTCTAATTATTTCCTAAAGAACTGGTATTGAGCATTCCATATATCCACGATTGGTTTTTGGAGCGCCATGGAAGTGGAAGGGTGTACTCATAAGAGATGAATCGGAAAACCGTAACCACTCCAAAACCATATACAGTTCTATGGAGGAGTTTCATGATATATTGAAATGTTGGAATTCATGTGGGGTTCTGAGAGATACATTAGGGTATGGGAATCCATATGAGATTTTATAATCTATTTTGGTGGTAGTGCATGAGCTGGAACACCGGATGTAGCCTCATCACCGAAAATGACTAAAACCAGAGATCGAAGGTACGACCAGTAGGTTTGGCAAGCCCATAGGGTGCAGTTGGCTCCACCTAAATGTTACTTACAGTTGTTATGCATGCATGGGGAGATGCACTCGGTCTTAGCGAGATAGCTATGTTTTTCCTATAGTACATCACTAGGGATGTATGCTGCTTCGGAAGGATATCTCTGATCCTTGCGCAGGAGGACTGTTTTCGAAGTACTAAGGGCCACCTCCATGGAATCCTACATAATTAGCAAATGTGCCTTATCGGTTTTGATTGTCTACCTAGTATTGTTGTGATGTACACTCTCAAGCATCACAGCTGCTTGATTATTATTATTTTCACCCTTAGACATCATTATAATATCAATGGTTTTCTATAGAAAAGGTTTTGGTTATCGTAAGGAAAAAACTCGTCCGTGTTTATATGCGGCGTGGTCTTACGAGATACTTTGGATTTCAAAAGATTTTTGAAACCTAAAAATTCAGTTTAGGTGTTTTTTCTCATGCTGGTTTTCCAGACTGAATCGGATGATATTTTATTATAATGCTCGGGTCAGACCGAGCATATTTACAGATTTTAGTTGGATGCTTTGGAGCTTCAGGAACCGAGCTGGAGGCTAGAGATGTATTCACGTATATGGTTATTTTCCGCTGCATTCATTATTGTATTTATCAGCAATTGTAAGGACAGGTTGTTATAACTATCCAAGCTGAAATAGGTTAGTATACTCTAATTGATGTCTGTATATACATATATTACAGTTTCTTCTTGTGTAAAGATTTATTGTATATTATAGATTATTCGTTCCGCTGTGAGATTCTATGTTGTTTAATTTTCTTCTTATCTTCTTCCTTCCTTCTTTTTCCCTAACAATCGGGTTTTCCGTCATTCGATTGCTCGGCACGCAATACAATGGACATATTAATGTCGATTTTCGAGGGTCGAAAATTTCTAGTCGTTACATTATTAATTATCAAATCTTATCCCATGTCCTACTACATTATTCTATTTAATCTATCCAAATAACTTTCCCGAATAATGTTAAACTATAAAATTAAGGGTGTTACACCGGGCCAGTTGAAAGTGCTAAATAGGTAGATTTCAAAAAAACATCCTATTTTAGACCTATTGGGCCTATGAAGTCTAAAGAGTTTATTAGATCCAATATAATACCTTAAGTAAAATCTTATTTGATTTATTTTGGTTGAAAAAGGAGTCTTAGTTATATTTAAATTTTAATCAATATGAGACTTATATAAAATAGGGCATATCGAATATACTCTTGTGTGTATGTGTGTGTAATAAATACTTGTTAAAATTAGTTTAGAGAAGGAAACATTTCTTTCTCTCTTTTAAACTTATTTAATTAATTAAGGGAAGGTTTTGTTTTATTTAGAGAGAGAAACATTCATTTCTCACTCACTAATTAAATTGATTAATTTATTAAATGACATATATAATCAAATTAAGTGCAATATACAAACAGCATACATGGCTAATGTGAGCGCATATAGGTGTAAGGATTTACAATAACATACTCATTTGTCCATTATATATGCCTTTGTTCTCCATAATTTATATATATGTATGTGTGTGTGTGTGTGTCTAAGGGACGGTTTAAAAATGAATTTTATAGTTTTACAAAAAAGTTCATTTTATAAAGTTTGAGTTAAAGTAACATACACATACATATGCTAATTACAACGACCCAAAATTTTGGTTATTGGATTTTGAATATTTAATTAATTTTAAATATAAGAATTATTTAAGTAATCGAACATTTAGTTTTAAAAGGTTTAAACTTGAATTCAAATATAGTGATTGTTTAAATTATTTGAATTATGAATTAATAATTAAATAGTGATTTAAATATTTGGATTTTAAATTGAATATTAATTGAATGGATTTAGTGGTCATATTTAACTCCTTTTAAATTAATAAGTAGTATCAGCGAATTCATTTATAAATCTGTTTACAAAATAAATGGATCGAATAAATAATAATTTTTTTTTATTTTTATTATATCAACTCGATTTTTATTGACACATTTTTAATTCAATTTAATTGATTTTTCCATAATTTTTAATTTGAAAATTATTTAAATTATCGTTTGACGACTTATCAGCAAACGACGACATTTTACTGATTTTAAAGAATCCAATAAGCAGTGTATATTATTTTTGTTTTGAGGTTGCCTCATTGTTCTAACCGTGACCATATTTTTGTTTTATCGTTGACTGCCCGTACACGAACGAATTTGTGTGTGCTGAAATGCCGGAAATTTCATTATAAACCAAACTTAAAAACTTTAGCTTGCTCAACACCTCCTTATATTATCACAGTTCTATCCAGTAGGTTAAGAAAAAGAAGAAAAAGAAAAGCCCTCTTTAAAAAATTCAAAAATAAAATCATGCGATTATTAGAAATTATAAAGGTTAATTCTTTAAGCTTGTCAAGGGCCGATATTCTCGTCCCCTATGTTGGAGGGCGTTCGAATAGGGTTTAGGGTGTTTGACATGTCAACAGTTCTTAGAGGAAACTAGGGTTTTGAAATTCTGGAAATCAAAGGGGAGTTTGGCGAAACAAATTTTGGATTCGAGTTTTTGGTGGAGTTTGGCATCTCTAGCCAAGCTTCTGGAAGGCGCGGTCAAGAGAGGGGTGGGTCGCATCGATGGTATGGACGCTATGAAGGGCTCCAGGTCACGAACGCATGGAAGGTGTGGTCGTGCTGAGGTGATGATGGTTGGGTTCGTCTCTCGAAAAGAAGAATGTTGGTGGTGGTTGTGTGGAGGAAAGTGAAAGTCTATAGTATGGTGGATCGATTATACAAATGACAAGTATATGACTAATTTAAACTATATTGTATCAATATTAAAGTATGAAAACAAGAATAATCACACCAGGGATTTTATACTAGTTCGGACCTCTCGTCCTACGTCCGGTCCCGAAGCTCCTCTTCGGAATTTCCTCTCACCGAATAACCCTCACTTTACCCGGAGGAACGGGTTTACAATAGCAGAGTTTCTTTGTCAACTATGAGTTCTCTATTACACGGATTTTGACTATATGGTACAAATGCTTCCAATATATATCTAGAGAGTGTTGTCTATGAGGAATTGTATATTTGGAAGAGTAGAATACAAGTATAGATTTGCTAGAGATCAAGAATATATCATAGTATAAGAGTAGAAAGTGCAAGTAAGTCAGGTAGGTTCTTCTCTTGGATTCTTGATGCTATTTATAGTGGTAGAGAGATTCCTTGAGTAGTTGCATCCATTAGCAAGTGTTCTACGGTCGCTCCTGATGATGATGAAGAGTTGCAGCGAAGGGAACGAAGGTGTCTTTTCAATTGTGACAGTTGTTCTTTGAATGGTAGCAGCCGAGTTCAAAATCAGACGTTTGGAAAATGTTTCAGACGTCTGTCTTTTATATATTTTTGCATATGGTTACTATTTAGACGTCTGAGTATAATAACCAAATGTTTGATTCTGTCTGATTTGCGAACCAGAGAATTCAATCAGACGTCTGGCTAGTGCACCCAGACATCTGAACTTGTGCATGTTGCTTCTCTTGTGTCTATGTCATTGCTCATCTGATTCTATTGACTTGTAGCTTCTTGATACGTTCTTCGAGCCTTGTTCTTGTCTCTCTAGTGATGTTTCTTTAGCAAATACCTATAAATAGAAATATATATGCACATTCGATTTCCATTGTATAGTTGTTGTCATCGAAACCGTAGATTTGATTTCCTAACAATCTCCCCCTTTTTGATGATGACAACTATACGATGTACTTATATATAATTTATAAATCTCCCCTGAATATGTGCTTATTCTTAATGTTTTATTATTATACTTATATTTCTTCCCCTTTGGCATTATCAAAAAGAATTATAAACAATTTAACTAACGTCAAAGACAAAAGGAAAATTTCATTAATAATTCGAAAGAGAATGCATACATAGATTTTGTTAATTTACAAACGTTGAAAACCCAAAATCCTAAAATATATGATTCCTAAAATCTATGACTCCTTTGGAGAAGCTTTATCTTGATCATCTTCCTTTGTTTCTTCTTTTTTAGAAGTGCTAGTCTTTGTAGGAGATGTCAAAACTTGCTTGAGAGGTTCATCCTCAGAAAGTTTGGAGTGTTTTGCGGGAGGAGAAGGTACTGGGGTTGGCCAATCTTCAGAAGGCGGTGTTGGACCACGAACCCGTTGTAGTACTTTTTTGAGAACCGATAAAACAGTCGAAAGAGATTCTTCAACTGTGGCTAGGCGTGTAGCAAATGATGTTTCGAAGCTATCAATCCGCTTAGCCAAAAGGTTTTGATTTTGAGATAGTATATTGTGATTTCGAAGGGTGAGATCTTGAACACTTTAATTTGGATTTGTATCCATTCGAGTCTCCATAATTTCATCTTGTCCCGGATAATCAAATGGTGCAGGAGGATGTGGAGTTATTTCTCGATGTTGTTCCTCCTCTTGAGATGGTTCAATGTATGGTTGAAGAGGAGGCTCAACTTGTCTTGCTTGACGATTGTGCGTCCAATCTTCAAAGGAGATAAACTCTGGAGGAATTTCGGGTAAGTGCATAAGCGAGAAAAATTTGGTGGAAGCATATTTAGGTGATATTTCTTCGAAGGTTGATAGGTAGGATGGAATATTATGTGCACGAAGAAGTCTCATAATATAAGTTGGGTAAATAATTGATGGCCGTGATCGAGTCCAAAATTGTTTGAGCTCGTCGAAGATGAATTTGGCTCAATTAACCCGTGTTCCACTAAATAAAGCATATAAGGCTTTGTGCTCTAACTTATTTATTTGCTCATGGCTTCCCATACGTGGAACAATAGTGTTGATTATCATTCGAGTTAGGAGTCGTGCTTTTGGACGTAGATATTTTGAAGCAAACTTTGGCATTTCATCTTCCCAAATCTGATGTGTTATACTATCTCTTGGCTTGAGGCGCATATCGGGTATGTTGTATAAATCTTCGCCTGTATCAGAACATCCTAGGGTTCTCCCGATTATGCGAGGAGTAAGTCTAATCGTGTTGCCATACACGCTAGACCATAGCAAGTTATCTTCGTCTTCAGTGTTCCATACTGAAGTGCTATCTAAGTTTGCATAGAAAAGAAATATTGCCAATTGATCGATTTGGACGTCATTAGGAGTGAATGAAATTAAAGTGTCTAGACCGACATTTTCACATATTTCATCCAAATTGTACATTGGAAATTTAAGTAGATTATAGAAAGGACGTGTGTGTTGTTTTTTCTTTTGTATATCTTCGTACCTTTTGATTGAATGTGGTGCTCTATTCATCCATTTTTCAATTTGATCATCTGAACAGACTTGGGGGTTTGAAGATGTTGTTGGTTGGTCTTGTTTGCGTTTTGATGTCTTGAGATTTTTAGTTCTAGGAGGCATTGTGAATTGAGCTTGAATTTTTGAGAAAAAAAAGCGTCAATTGATGAAATCGCAGATGCAAAATTTGAAATGAAAGTAATAAAATGACGTTATCTGGGTTAATTTAAAGAGTCGATTGAATTTCAGACGTTTGGATCCAAATCAGACGTCTGGTTTGCCCTAGATTAGGTACAGTAGATAAATTCAGACGTATCTTTTTAATGTTAAACGTCTGGTTTAATCAAATTTGAAAAATTGGATAGGCAGAGAGTTTTATCAGACATCTGGGTTTAAAAATCTAACGTCTTGTTTAGGGCAATTTTGAAAAATTTTTGTTGCAGAGAACTAATTCAGACGTCTGAGTTGAGTTTCAGACGTCTGAAATTGTCTGATTAATATTTTGAGAAGACAGAGCAAATTTTCAAACGTCGGGGGGGTATTTCAGACGTCTGACATATGCACAGTGCGTTAAAATTGAACGTATATCAGAGTGTCAGACGTCTGAGGTCTATATCCAAACGTCTGGTTTAGGCGATTTTTCTAAAAATAGCCTAAAATTTGATGGTTTTGCTTATTTCTTGATTCTCTATTTTATATATATATATATAATGTAGTTTTATTTGTGTAAAATAACAAACAAACATATATACATACAAATAAAAATAAAATAATTTATTTAGAAGGCGATGGAGTTGTACGATCTCCTGACTTGTTATCCTTCCATGGTTTAAGTGGAGACCATATATTTCCACGTTCGTGGGTTCTGGGAGAGCCAGAAAATCATCTCGGTGATGGATATGAAGGAGTACGATATGAAGATGAAGGATCTAAAGAACTACAAGGCTTTGGGAGTGGTTCATGGACATCTTTCTTTCGTGGCGTACAAAACTTCATCGCTACTTGTTCCAAAAAGCTTAGGCAACGTGCTGTGACTTTTTGTTCAAAATATAGTTCTCGTTGAAGATCTATCTGTTGTTTCTGATAATGATGAATTTCATCAATTTTCTCTTTTGTGTTAGGAGATACAAACAGAGATCTTTTGGTCTTCTTGCTATCGGGAGTAAATCCCGTATGATATGAGGACCACCAATGCGTCGGTTCATGAATTGGTGTGGGTGTAGGAAGTCGTTGGGGTGTATCAACCGAGCTATCCGGCATAGGCATCGAGATGGAAATATAAGAGTTATCAGAAGACATGGCTATATTTTGTTTGTTGAGGAAAATATGAATCGTGAATATAATTTTTCTTGAAGTATAACTGTTTATATATATACGTTAAAAAATTATTTATAGAAAAACTAACTACCTAAAAAACAAAAGGTGAACAAATGATTACTTATAATTTGTGGATAGAAAAACAAATGCTAAATATGGCTTATTTGATTAAGTTGATTTCTAGTTACTCTAGAATTGAGATCTCCAATGATATTATCTTTTGGACGATTCTTAAGAATTCTAGGAGATGATATTAAATTGTTATTTTACATATTCGTTTCATTATTACTAGAATTTGTTGAATTTGTTATTGGAATAATCTCTTCTTCATCATTAGTATGATGGTTAAATAGATTTTTGTCGAATGAAACATGTAAACTTTATTCAATAGTATTATTTCGTTTATTAAAAATTCTATATGCTTTGCTACGATCCGAATATCCAACAAAGATACCTTCATCGGCCTTTGGGTCAAATTTTCCTAAGTTATCTTTTGTATTCAATATAAAACATTTTGAACCGAAAGTTTTAAAGTATGATACTTTAGGTTTTCTTCCAAAAAATATTTCAAAACAAGTTTGTTTAGTCATAGGACGTATGGTTACTCGATTTAATACGTAACAAGTTGTGGCAATAACTTCTGCCCAAAAGTGTTTGGTAAACTACTACTATTTAGTAGTGTTCGTGCACATTCTTGTAACGTACGATTTTTTCTTTCTACTACACCATTTTGTTGAGGTGTGCGAGGAAAAGATAAATTATGACTTATTCCTTTCTTATTGCAAAAATTAGTAAAAAGATCGTTTTCGAATTCTCCTCCGTGATCACTTCGAATATTTTTAATTTTCAATTCCATTTGTGTTCTAATTCTTTTAACAAATATTTTAAAAATTCCAAAAGTATCGCTTTTATGTTTTAAAAACAAGGTCCATGTATACCTCGAAGAATCATCAACTATCACGAAAATATATTTGTTGTGATTTATAGATTGTATTTGTGTTGGACCAAATAAATCTAAATGCAATAATTCTAATGGTTGTTTTGTAGAAATATTGTTTTTAGATTTAAAAGAGGTTTTCTTTAGTTTTCCAATTTGACAATCGTCACATAAATTTTCTACTTTGTAATTTATTTTAGGTAAACCTCTAACTAACTCATATTTTTCCAACTTATTAATGCTTTTCAAATTGATATGACAAAAACGTATATGCCATAACCATGGATCGTTATGTTTGGCGGTTAAACATAAATTTGAATTTTTATTTATATTCATGTTTAATACATAGATATTTTTGTTTCTAAAACCTTCAAATACAAGTTGTTTGTTATTATCTAAAATATTACATCTATCTTTTTCGAAATTTATTTGAAAACCTTTGTCGCATAATTGACTAATACTTAGTAGATTGTGTTTTAGATTTTCTACTAATAAAACATTTGTAATAATAGGAGAGTTAGAAATACCAAGGTTGATGACTTCTCCAGTTCCAACGACATATCCTTTTGAATTATCTCCAAAGGTTACCGTTCCACCATCGATGTATGTTATATTTGATAACATTTTTGAATTTTCGGTCATATGCTTGGAGCATCCGCTATCTAGTATCCATTTCTCCTTATGTTTTATTTTGGGTACCTGCAAAATAAAAGATGTTTTAATTGGTACACATATACTTTTGTTAGGGTCCTAATTGTTAGGAGAAGGTAGCCATACCCAAGATGGTTTGGTACCTTTATAAATATAATTTTTATTATAGACTACATTCTCTAAGAAATTATTAATATGTTTTTGTTTAATCAAATTATTATTTGTCTTAGGAATCCAAATTTTCATAGTTTTGGTATTCATATTAGACGTAAATAAACTTTTAGTTCTTTTATTTCTAATTTTTTTTCCATCATTTCCTTTTTGTTTAGAATTATTTTTAAATCCTATTCCATTTCTATTGCCTGATGGTTTTGAAATTTTGATAAGATTTTCCAAATCTTGTTTTCCTTTATTGAATTTTGATACATTATTTGTAATTTTATCTAATTTTCTTTTAATTCTAAATTTTCAATTTTCAATTTTCAATATTTCAATATTGCTTTTCAAGTTGACATTTTCTTTTAGCAAATTATCCTTTACTATTTTGGTGTTTTCAAAATCAATAATAATAGCCTTACTTTCTATCAAGTTATTTTTGATTTTTTTCTTGAGATAATTCTAGTTCTTCTTCTAAGATAGTTTTTCATCTTTTAACATTCCTACTTCAAGTTCTAATCTATTTATTTTGGCTATATATTCTTTGTTTAATTTTTTAATTTGTCTAAATTTATCATCTAATTCCATGCTAAGTTCTAATAATTCGTCATAACTAAGTTCCGGACATACCTCATCGGTTTGTTCCATAAAACACACATTAGCTTGTTCTCCATCACTATCACTATCACTTTCAGATGATGAAGAATCTGAGTCATCCCATGTTACTTTGAAAGACTTCTTCTTTTTGAGTTTTTCAAATTTGCTCTTCTTTTTATCATTATTGAGTTTAGGGCAATCCTTCTTCATATGTTTGTATTGATCATATTCATAGCACTTGATTTGAGACAGGTTTGTTGTGTTGGACTTCCCTTCCTTTTGAAATTTGGTTATCTTTTTAAATTTCTTGAATCTTTTATAGTTCTTGGCAATGAAGACTATCTCTTCTTCATCTAAATCAGAATCATCATTTTTTGTTGCTGGAAATGCTATGTTCTTCTTTTCTGAATTTAGTTCTTTTCGTGCCTACAAATTAGCTTCATAGGACATTAAATTTTCTATCAACTCTTCAGTTTTGAGAGTAGAGAGGTCATTAGCTTCTTCAATAGCTAATACCTTCCTTTCCCAATCTGATGTTAAAGAGTTGAGTATTCGAGAAACTAAATCAAAATCAGTAAACTTAACTCCTAATGCCATAAGATCATGTTGGATAGATTGAAATCTAGAATACATGTCAACAATAGTTTCATTTTGCTTCATTTTAAAAGATGAGAATTAGTTTTGCAAAATTGAAATCTTAGTTTGTTTGACCTTTGTTGTACCTTCGTGTGTGATTTGTAAGGTACGCCAAATGTCAAATGCAGTTGTACATAACATGACACGTGAAAATTCATTTTTATCTAGAGAACAAAATAAAACGTTCAAAGCTTTAGCATTTTTTGATGTTAAGGTCTTTTGTGCATCGGTCCATGTGTTCATAGCAGTAGTAGGTGCTTCATATTTATCTTGAGTAGCTGACCAAATTTCTAGACCATTAGCTTCCATAAAAATTCTCATACGTGTTGACCAATATACATAGTTAGAGCCACTAAAAAGTGGAGGTCGTGTTGTGGATTGTCCTTCTTGAATAATACTTGCCATATTAAAATGATTCAAAAACGTGTTACTGTACTTTGATCAAACCTTGCTTTGATACCAAATGAACGTCTATAGTATGGTGGATCGATTATACAAATGACAATTATATGACTAATTTAAACTATATTGTATCAATATTAATGTATGAAAACAAGAATAATCACACCAGGGATTTTGTACTGGTTCGGACCTCCCGTCCTACGTCCAGTCCCGAAGCTCCTCTTCAGAATTTCCTTTCACCGAATAACCCTCACTTTACCCAGAGGAACAGGTTTACAATAGCAGAGTTTCTTTGTCAACTGTGTGTTCTCTATTACACGGATTTTGACTATATGGTACAAATGCTTCCAATATATATCTAGAGAGTGTTGTCTATGAGGAACTGTATATTTGGAAGAGTAGAATACAAGTATAGATTTGCTAGAGATCAAGAATATATCAGAGTATAAGAGTAGAAAGCGCAAGTAAGTCAGGTAGGTTCTTCTCTTGGATTCTTGATGCTATTTATAGTGGTAGAGAGATTCCTTGAGTAGTTGCATCCATTAGCAAGTGTTCTACGGTCGCTCCTGATGATGATGAAGAGTTGCAGCGAAGGGGAGCGTAGGTGTCTTTTCAATTGTGACAGTTGTTCTTTGAATGGTAGCAGTCGAGTTCAAAATCAGACGTCTGGAAAATGTTTCAGACGTCTGTCTTTTATATATTTTTTCATATGGTTACTATTCAGACGTCTGAGTATAATAACTAGACGTCTGATTCTGTCTGATTTGCGAACTAGAGAATTCAATCAGACGTCTGGCTAGTGCACCCAAGCGTCTGAACTTGTGCATGTTGCTTCTCTTGTGTCTGTGTCATTGCTCTTTTGATTCTATTGACTTGTAGCTTCTTGATACGTTCTTCGAGCCTTTTTCTTGTCTCTCTAGTGATGTTTCTTTAGCAAATACCTATAATTAGAAATATATATGCACATTCGATTTCCATTGTATGGTTGTTGTCATCGAAACCATAGATTTGATTTCCTAACAGAAAGGAGGAGCGTTGGGTGGTCAAAATTTTGTCATGGTAGGTTATACGATTCAGGAAGAGGCGGGAAGTTTGGATGAGGAAGATCATTAGTGGGGGGATAAGATTTTAAAAATGTAATTAAGTATTAATTATGTTATTTAATTCGAAAATATTATTTAACCCATATCTTGATCATTCGAGGTCAGAATCGCACGCGGTCAGTTGTGTTGTGCTCGTGGAATCATTATTTACATTGTGGAATAGGATTGGTTGAGATTGGAGCTGGTAGAATTTCAAGTTAAAATCGAGGATGGAACCAGAATGCTTCGGCGATAATTGGAATTTTTACGAGTTTAACTCACCTTTGGTTAATTAGTAAGATATATAGTAGATAAAATTTATTGTTTGTGTTTGGTTGAAATTATTGGCTATTTGGTTAAATATTTGCTTTTACAAGCAATTGTTATCTAAAATTGAAATACAGAAAGTTTGTCGAGGAATCCTGATTTCTCCCCGTAGTAATTTGAATTTCTAGTTATATATTCATGTTGATTTTTATTTTCAATTATAACACTGTTATATAGATTGTTAATCGCCGAATCTTAATTGTTTAGCATTATTAGTTATGACATTGCTATATATTCAAACTTAACCCTTGTAGTGATAAAAATCAATAACAACATTGGTTAAGTGCTTTGGTGGATATTGGCCTCGATTTAGAATTTTGAAATACTATTAACTTCCATTTTGGCTTAAAATGGATTATCGATTTGGAAAATGATTTCAAATCTAATCTTTGGGTCTTTTGGAATATTTCTATTTAAGCGGATTTTGAACTTCCTATTTTACCCAACCCTTTTATTTGTCTTTCCTAAATCATTTATAAATATTTATAAGTTATTTAACTATTATTTAATAACGATTTAAAGTTGTTTAACTATTGTTTAATAATGTAACTTGTTTTCTATTTAATATTGTTTTAAAGTAATCTATTGATATTTTAATATAGTAAATAGTTATATATTTAAAATAATTAATATTGTTTGAAGAGAATAATAATTATTTATTAATAATGTTTTGAAAGTTAATTATTATTTATTATAATAAGGTTTTGAAGATTAATTATTAATTACTATATTAATATTGTTTTAAAGTTATTTATTATTATATTAATACTATTTTAGAGAAAATTAATTATTTCATTAATGATGTTCTGATGGAAATTGACTTTTTTATTAATGTATTTATAATGGATTTTTATAAAGACTTTATAAAGAATTTTTAGAAAGGTATTTTAGAAAAGATTGTTACGAAGTAATTTTTAGAAGGGATCTTTATAAAGGAGTTCTATAAAAGAATAAATTTTTATAAATGGATTTAGAGATTTATAAAAGAGGTTTATAAATGATTTTTAAGTGGTATAAAAAGTTTTAAAATTAATTATTTATGATAGGAATTGTATAAATTGGGAAGAGATCTTGAAAATTTGGAAAGGAGTTTATAAATGATTTTAGATATTTATAAAAGAATTTATAATTAGACTTGGAGATTTGTAAAGAAGTTTTATAAATAGGTTGAGACTTTAGGAGATTTATTTAAAGAGGGATGTATAAAAGTAATTTTATATGAATGAAATGAAATTGGATTTCTCAATTTACCTTCTTAATTTTGGTGGTGTGTACATACGTCCCATGCTTAACAACGAAGGAATAGTGTTTGGGTTTATCCTTATCTCCATTTTTTAAAACAACATTTGTTTTAATCGTTCTGATATGATTTTGGAATAAGAAATCTTTCATAATGTTTTGTGAGTATACTTATACCATTGAGATAAGTATATGAATACATTTTCTAAGTAGGGAAAATGTAGTGTTTTTGTGAATATACTTATACCTTTGAAATAATTATATGGATATTTTTCCAAGTAATTAAACGAGTATAAAGGGGTTGGTGAATATACCTTTTTAAAAGTATTTTGATACAAGTATTTACAAGGTGATTTAATTAATGAAAGGATTAATTAAAGAGGTTAGTGGTTTCTTACGTGCTTAACCAATGTTGGTTTTCTCTATGGAATTAAATCACTGATGTGATTGTTATTTTATTTGATAGTTAAATAACCAACTATCAAACTAGGCTAGTTTTAAACTATCGTTATCGGTTCGGGAAACCGGGTCGGATTTGTTATCCGAAAACCACTTCGAACTAGATAAGCATTTGAATTGGAACATCTTGAAAATGATTGAAGATGGAGCTTTTGAAGGGCAAGGGCTACTTACTACTAATCCTGAGGTGATTTCAAAAAAGGAGGCAGTGGAAGTAGTGCCTTCGGTTTCGTTCAGACCAAGAACAAACTTATATGGATGAATGTTGGCATTGCATTGCTGCCTGGCGGGCAGTGTTAGCATCCCAAGTGGGTTTGCTATTCAAAAACATAAAGCATAACCTCAAGCTTCATACCCGGTAAATGACTAAAGTAGGGATGTACCATATGGCTATGTGGGTCACTCCCATTAAGGTATGATCATCGCCTTATCTAGATTCGATATCTATGTATGATTGGGGAACCATTATGGTGTTTGATCACAACCAAAGGGTGACCATATTCGGTGTTATCCAGTAAGGGGTAGGGCCGGTCCTGAGTAGCAGAGATGCAACATGTTGTAGCATCCCGTACATTTTATCTAGAGGTGTACAGTTTCGGTGGGTAGACCCTTACCTTTTCATAGTTGGAATCCATTTTCCAATACGAGCCTTCAGAGTTGATTGTATACCTATTATGATGAAATTTAATTAATGTAACAATTTCGGCTATGATTAAATATTTATTTTAAATCCTAGATGTTATTATAATATCAGAGGATTTCTATAGAAATGTTTTGGTTATCATAAGGTAAAAACCTGCCAGTGTTTATGTGAGATGCGGTCTTACGAGATACCTTTATTTTCAAAAGATTTTTATAACATTAAATTCAATTGAGCTGTGTTTTCTCACGTTGGTTTACTAGACTGATCCGGGTGTTATTTTATTATAATGCTCGGGTCAGATCGAGCCTATTTACAGATTCATTTTGGATACTGGAGCTTTAGGGGACGAGCTAGATGCCTCCAAGTCATATTAACGTATATTCTATTTTTCCCTACATTAGTTGTTTATATTTATCAGCAATTATGATGACATTTTGTTATAACTGTTCAGGCTGTTGATTGATTAGTTGATTCTGATTGATATATGTATAATAAAGTTCTGTTTTTCTTTTGTGAAGATCATTATTATATTATAGACTATCCTCACGTTGTGAAATTTTGTTCTCTTTTCTTTCTTTTTCCCTAGCAATCTGTCTTTCTGGCACTCGGAGGCTCGACACGTGAATACCGTGGATGTACTAATGTCGATTTCTGAAGGTCAAAAAGGTGGGTCATTACAATGTGATATCAAAGCTTATGTTGAGCGAACACCTAGGCTTTGGTGGGGAAAACTCATTTGAGATAGGGTAAGCAAGACCCTAGGATGAGTTTGAGTGCATGTGAATATATATGAGCGCATATTTGTTAGTGATATAATTTTTTTTATATTGTGTTGACTTATCAGTTGAGTGGTTTCTGAATTTAAATAGGTACAAAAGGAATAACTGTATCAATGGGGGTTTCTAAACACTTGAACAAGGCAAATAGACACAATATTGTTTTCAAATTAGGTAAATGATATAATTTTACTAAGATTATATTTTATATATAAAAGAATAATTTTCAGAAAATTAATATAATTATTAATGGTGTGTTTGCTTATTAGGAAATGATAACGTTTAATTGTTATCATTTATTATTTGATTAGTCATGCTCACCCAGTTAGGAGCATTGGCTATTGTTTGTTGATTAACTGTGCCCGACCAGTTTATGGGCATTGAATATTGTGGTTGATTAGGAGCAGTTTTATCTTTTTCACTGCATGGGTTAGGTAGATTAGTAATTGTGGAAACATTAAAAACGAACACCTTGTGAATCCAGTTTCTCAATTTGATTATAAGGCATTTGGGAATAATGTTGAGTTAAAATTTAATTTTAGTTAAAGTTCTTTAGTAAAATCTGTACAAAGATAAACAATAGTGAATTGATTTTATATAAGTAAAATTATATAAGTATGATTTATAAATATAGTTTATAAATAAGGATTTGAACTGTGAATTTGAAAACTTAAATTCTAATGTTTTCAAAATTGTTTTCCAAGTTTGGAGGAAAATAATATAGTATTTTTGTGGAAGTATTTTTGACAAGAAATGTTTTAAAATGGATTTTAGAGGATAGAAAGAATTGAACTCACTTCGGTCGTTGAAAAATAAATTTGGTGATGACTGTAGCATCATCGGCGTTCATTTTCGAGTTTCTAAGTGAGAGATTGCTACCATAGGAATTTGCTCTATAGTTGTTTGGTGAAAAAAAGTTTGTTTTAGATTCTAAAAGTATGATTTGATATACAAAGGATATATATATATAATTTCAAAATGATTTGAAATTAAACCGAGTGTTTAAATTTTGAAATTTTCGATTAAGTGATATAATGGACTCATGGATCTTATCCATTTGGATAATTTGGGTTGTGTATCTCATTTTGAGGTGATGTTTAGTAATTTTCATTTATGAAAGTAAAATGGAATTTTTGACGAGTTTGGATTGTCAAGAACTGTCGAATGGATATTATAACTTAGGCTAAGTATTTTGTGAAATTATAAGTAGATAAGTTTTTATAACTTGTAAAGTTGAGAAAATAGTAAGTTAAAACAAATTTTAAATTTGTAGGATATTCATGTTAGGAAAAGAAATTTTTAATTTGAGCCATGAAGCAATTTAACTTAAGTAAAGTTATATGAAATGATTTTATGAAATGGTTAGTAAGTAAATTTAGTATTAAATGAATACTATTCGTATAATAAATGTGATTTAAAAATGAGTGTTATACAAGTATGGACTTTAGTTTTAAAGTGGATAATAAACATAAGTGTGCTTTATAAAATGTTTATAATAAATTTAAGTATGAAAGGGCTTTAAGGATGAAGTTGTGGCTTTTTGAAATGTGTATAAACTTGAGTTTTAAAAGTGATTGATTTACATAGGTGGTATTATAAGATGTTGGTGAACTTAAGTAAGGGTTTTATGAAATAGTTCATAAATAATGTTAGCCTTAAGGGGAATATACAAAGTAATTATAAATGTGAATTAAAAATAATCGGTATAGTTAAGAAGAGTAAATTTTAAATTGAGTTATGAGAAGAAATTTAACTTAAATAAAATGATTTATGAAATGGTTTGTAAACGAATTTTAGTATTAAAGGAAATACTATTGGAAAATTAAGTGTTATTTAAAGTTAATTGTGAATAAAAGCGAAATTGGTGCAGTTAAGAAACCAATGGAATAAATACGTAAGATGTACATATATCATTTTATTCGCATAAGGATCTTTGATCCAGATTTGGACACATAAATTCGAGGTGATTTACACTGATCTAAGTTAGAATTTTTCACTCAATTCTTGACGGCGAACACTTGATATGGATTTTTGATTCAATTGTGAAGTTCTCTATCATAGTTGATGGCTTTGTAAGGAGAACGGAGGGTTCTAATCAAGGGACCGTATTGGGGTCCGCACTAGAGTGGTTGAGTGAGCGATACTAGTTTGGAAGTGTAGTTCATGTGATCGAGTGAGTGGTCGGATTTGATATTACATACGGATGGTATATGTACATCGTACGGGCTTTAATAAATTATATGTTGTTGATATTAGAATTTGCAAGTTATATGGTTGAATTTTAGGTGTAAGTAAGATGCAGGTTCATGGAAGCAAAGGCTAGTTTGATACTTTTGGTTTCTTGAGGAGAGTTTGATTGCTCGACTAATAGGTACATGTTTATTTTTGGTTTGGTTTGATGATTTCATGCCCTAGATATAGAAGG
The DNA here is from genome assembly GCA_030737815.1 of Allium fistulosum. NCBI lineage: Eukaryota > Viridiplantae > Streptophyta > Magnoliopsida > Asparagales > Amaryllidaceae > Allium > Allium fistulosum. Next base: position 1,033,875,636 of record CM060902.1, on the reverse strand, counting down.
CCACTTGGCTTCTGTTTTTTTTGTTAGTTTAGGCCCGTAGTGCCCATCAAGGCGCGCAAAGGAAATGCTGCCGAAATTTTCTGTAACTTCAAAAGATTTAGAAATTTAATAGTACATTTCAACTAATTGATTTTGAACAGTTTAAGATTTTGTAGGCATTTTTACTTTCGGAATTTCCGGGACAAAATTCTTTTGGGGGGGAGAGAATGTAACAACCCGAAATTTTAGTCATTGGATTTCGAATATTTAATTAATTTTAAATATAGGAATTATTTAAGTAATGGAATAATTGGTTTTAAAAGGTTTGAACTTGAATTCAAATATAGTGATTGTTTAAATTATTTGAATTATGAATTAATGATTGAATAGTGATTTAAATATTTGGATTTTAAATTGAATATTAATTGAATGGATTTAATGATCTTATTTAACTCCTTTTAAATTAATAAATAATACCAGCAAATTCATTTGTAAATCTATTTACAAAATAGATGGTTCGAATAAATAATAAGACAATTTTATTGTTATTATATCTACCCTATTTTTATTGAGATATTTTTAATTCAATTTATTTGATTTTTCTATAATTTTTAATTTGAAAATTATTTAAACTATCATTTAACGATTTATCGGCAAACGACAGCATTTTTTTTATTTTAGAGAATCCAACAAGCAACGTATATTTTTTTTGTTTTGAGGTCGCGTCGTTGTTTTGAGCGCGACCGTATTTTGGTTTTATCGTTCGTAGCTCGTACGCAAATTAATTTCTGTGTGGCGAAATACGCGAAAAATTCGTTATAAACCAAACTTAAACACTTTAGCTTGCTCAACACCCCCCTTATCTCATCACTGTTCTATCTACTGAGTTAAAATCAAAGAAAAAAAATGAAAAGCCCTCTTTAAAAATTCAAAAATAAACTCAGGTGATTATTACAAAATAATAAAGGTTATTTCTTTAAGCTTGTCAAGGGTTGATCTTCTCGTTTTCGTATGTTGGAGGGTGTTCGAATAGGGTTTAGGGTGTTTGACTTGTTCAAACAGTTTGCAGAGGCAACTAGGGTTTTGAAATTCTGGAAATCGAAGGGGAGTATGGTGAAACGAAGCTTAGATTTTAGATTTTGGTGGAGTTTGGCATCTCTAGCTGAGCTTCTGGAAGGTGCGGTCAACAGAGGTGGGTCGGGTTGATGGTACGGATGTCGGGAAGGGCTCCAGGTCGCGAATGCAGGGAAGGTGCGGTCGTGTCGAGGTGATGATGGTTGGGTTCGTCTCCCGAAAAGAAGAATGTTGGCGGTGATCATGTTGACGAAAGGAAGAGCTTTGGGTGGTCAAAGTTTGGTAATAGTGGATTATAAGCTTCAAGAAGAGGCGGGAAGTTTAGATGAGGAAAATCATCAGTGGAGGGGATTAAAGTTTTAAAAATGTAAATAAGTATTAATTATATTATTTAATCCGAAAATCTTATTTAACCCATATCTCGATCATTCGAGGTCAGAATCGCACGCGGTCAGTTGCGTTGTGCTCGTGGAATCATTATCTACATTATGGACATGGATAGGTTAAGATTGGAGCTGGTAGAATTTCAAGGTGAAATTAAATGCTGTTCATTTTAGACGGAACAGGAATGCTTCAGCAATAACTGGAATTTTGACGAGTTTAACTCACCTTTTTAGTTAATCAGTAAGATATATAATAGGTAAAATTTATTGTTTGTGTTTGGTTGAAATTATTGGCTATTTGGTTAAATATTCGCTTTTACAAGCAATTGTTATTTAAAATTGAAATACAGGATATTTTTTGAGGAATCGTGTTTTCTCATCGTACTAATTAAATTTCTAGTTATGTATTCCTGTTGATTTTTATTTCAGTTATAACACTGTTATATAGATTGTTAATCGCTGAGTCTTGATTGTTTAACACTATAAGTTATTACATTGTTATATATTCAACCTTAACCCTTGTAGTGATAAAAATCAATAATGTTATCCCTCCTTTTGGCAAGGTCGTGACACCAAGAACTTGACTAGAAACCAAACACAGTTCATCTAGGAAATCGGTTATACACAGGTTCACTATGGATATCGACGAATTTTGTCCAAGTCCGGATCAAGCTAAAATTGATATGACACGACAAGCGAAGCTATGAGAGCCAACGTTCCAAATTTCAAGTCAATCCGAGTTAATATGCTCAAGTTATGATCGATGCAAAATTGGATAAGAAATAGCCTCGCGTTCGAATCCATAGATTGGCCACTATTCGACTCGATCGAGTTCGACTCCATCACAGAGCCGCTGTTCGAATCAATCGAGTTCGACTCGATCAGCTCCGCATCGATCACCAAGGTCTACTTCGACTCGCTCCGCTTCGCATCCATCAGGGGGCCTCTGTTCGACTCGCTCCGCTTCGCATCCATGAGAGAGCCACATTTCGACTCGATCATCCAATGTCAACTTCGCATCCATCCGAAGACTTCTACTTCGTATCCATCGATGCGAAGCACAGCAGTCGATACGAACAAAGGCTACCTCCATCGATGCGAACTACGCATCTTTTATCGATGCGAACAAGGCAATACCTTCGATACGAGCAGGGAGAAATTCCTAGAATGACTCGATCGAAACGACATCAAAGGCGGTGTGATCCAGAGATTCAAACGCCACGCACTACGCCATAAATGACCTTCTGCAACATTTTTGCAAGGTGTTTCCAGCTAAAATGTTGCGATAGCTATAAAATTTTGGTCCTACTGCAACGTTGTATTTTTGGTGTTACCTTAGCCATAAAAATGTGTTGCTCTAGCTAAACAAGTGTAACACGATGCAACATTTTTATATAGTGTTGCAATAGATGTATTCAAATTAAAAAATTAATAAAATTAGCAATCTGCGTGAATACGATCCAACGATCTACATTTAATCTGGTTGTTAAAATGGATCACCACTGCAATTTGCCCTAAAATTTCATTTTCCCGCCTAGTTTAGAGTAGATCCCCTTTTGGTTTTCATTCCCATTCGCCTTCTCCCATTCGCCTCCTCCCATTCGCCTCCGCCACCAAATTGTCACCCTCCTCTTCTTCTGCTTCCTCATTCGCCTCCGCCACCAAATTGTCACCCTCACCCCCAGCTACCCCTTGACCCATCGCGACCATCTAGCTCTAACCAGAGCCCCGTCAAGACACCAAAACCCGAAGCCAAACAAAGTTTTCCGTTCAAACCCCTTTTGCCACCGCTGTCGTCGCCATCAGCTCTCACCTCCAACAGAAGACTTGCTCGCCACCAACCCCTCTACCTTTCTCCTTTAGACTACTTCACCTGAAAACCCTTCTAGCGCCTTAATTTCTCCCCAAACCCGAACTGCTGCCCTCGAGATTTAGCTGTCATTCTCGCAACAATTAATCCGTCCACGGCTCCTTTATCAGGTACATCCCAGTCTGATCTCTTCGTACTTTCCCCTATGATTGCGGTTGCTTCACTTGGTACTGGTAATTTCAATAAGATAGTATGCCCCCTATATGTTTGTGCAAATGCTCCTTTGGAACTTGTTAATGTTTCAGAATCTGGCTGGGTATCTACTACTTCTGGATGCCATGTGCCTCCATCGCAAGTTCATAACTCGAACTGAGTGCAGAGTGATCTTATCCAAGCATTAAGGTTGGTTGGTTCACCATTGAATTTGGATGTAGTTGTATTGGTTGAAGGTTGGTTGGTTGGTTTGGTAAGTTATGGAAGTGATGGTGGAAGTTGGTGATGTAGAGGAGTTTCAGTTGGCAGTGTGATGCCTGAATGTTGGCAGAGAGATGTAGACGGAGTTTGGAGTTTGATATTGCAAGAGTGTGAAAGTGGAGGATTAAAGGTAAGTAGTAAGAGGTGGTAGGTTTTAGGATATTAGTGGGATGTTGACGAAGTGTGGATTGAATGATGGTGAGTGTTCTGGTGTTTATAGAGTATTGAAGGATGGTTGCAATTGCAGTTTTTTGATAGTGAGTTGTTGTTTTGCTTGTTTGAAGAAGTGATGTTGGTGAAACAGGGGGATGGAGGAGCGTGCAACTGTGAGGCTTTGGAGATTGTTTGTATTGACAATGGTAGAGTGCTGCTGTGTATTGGTTAAGGAGAGAAGCTAATGTGGTGATTGGAAATTGAAAAGAGTTTGCAGTAGAGTTTTGGTGTTTGGCCGTAGGGGATTCAAGCAGATTTAGGCGAGGAGATGGTGGATAGGAATTAAGTTCAGTCTTCATTTGTGCATCATTTTACGTCGTTTCAAAGAAGGCTCGATCTTCCGAAATCGGATGAATCGGGCGGTGCCCCGGACCCCCGCCGGGACTGCGGTGCCCCGGACCCCCGCCGGCGCTGTGCCCGGACCCGCTTCTGGGCTCGCCTTCGGCTCGTCATATATTTGTCAGTGTCGGTGTCTGTATAAATTGAAACTGCATATGTAATGAGTGAACTGAGTGATGTAGTGAGGAATATCTGTATATGTGAATATCAGTGTTATAGATCATTGAATTGTAAAATAGTGGAGTCAGGAATTTGTACTATTTCAAATGTTGAAATAAAATATTTATTTAAATAAATTACTGTTTAAATATCAAATTCTATGCAATAGCATTTTATTAAATAAATATTTATTTTTATTAAAAAATCAAATATGCTCTACATTGTGGGCCCCACAAATTCAGAAAGTTAATATCTATAGCAACATTTTGGAATGTTGCTACAGATACCTATGGGTGTTGCCATAGACCCAAATAGGGTTCTATTGCAACAATATTACTTATGTTGCCTTAGATAGTCAAAATGTTGCCTTTGAGGTCTAAGGCAACGGCAAAAATTGCATCACCCTAAAAGTGTTGCCATAGACCTATGGCAACATTTTTCGGGCCTGAGCCAACATTTTTTTTGTGTTGCAGAAGGTCATTTATGGCGTAGTGACGTCATCGAGTCGAACAGCGATTCGAACAAGACCGAGTCGACCAGCGATTCGAACAAGACCGAGTCGAACAGCGATTCGAACAAGACCAAGTCGAACAGCAAATCGAACAAGACCGAGTCGAGCAAGGATTCGAACAATACCGAGTCGAATAAGAGCGAGTCGAAATGAGGGAGTCAAACGAAACAGCCAACCGAAGATCCTAATTCGTATCGATCATATCTCCTAATCTACAAGTCCAAATGCTATGAAATTTTCACAAAAGACTACGTGCATGCTAAAGAATGTCCACGCCAAATTTCGACTCAATCGGACGCGATCTTTATCGATAAGAAATCTGTTCGTATCGATCACGGATCGGACCGAAACTTCGCGGGCTTGGGCGCGCGGGCCTGGTCACGTGCCAGAAGGAGCCTCCGAAGATCTGAGCGAAATATCAGCCTCCAACACCTATAAATAGTGCCCCAGGGCATACAAAAAAGGGGCTTCTTCTTCTTTGAATTCTCCAATGCCTAGACTCTGCCGAATCCAGATCTAAACTCTCTTGCTGCTGCCAATAACGAAATTCACTGCTGCAAATCATAATTATCTGCTGTAATTCACTTGTAATCTTCAAAGAAAGATCAATAAAGCTATCAACTTCATAGTGGACGTAGGCGATACGCCGAACCACTCTAAATTCTTGTGTCACCTTGCACTTTAATTAGTTTCATATCTGAGATTTGGAGTTTTTGTTAGATAATCCTCTTTTTACATTTAATTTCTTCACTTTATCTCTTCAAAAACTTCCGATGAGTGTTGTGCCCAATTTTGGTACAAACACTTTGGTGCTTTCACTGAGAAAACCCAATTTTTCTCCTGCTCTTTGGATCTCCTATCATATCGGATTGCATAAATCCAAGAAGAAGATCCAGATCTAGAACTTTGAAGCCCTTCCATTCTATTCAGATTTGCATCAGATCTAGGAAAGGACTTTCACCAATTCACCATGCTAAGTACACGGACTACTTCTATGGCTGCTGATCAGGGAGGATGGGACAGGCAGAATCCCACGCAATTGCCTCCATCAAACCAAGATGCCACCGGACCTTCAGATCCAACATGCCCGGTTATCAGACAAGAGTTTCAGATGCTACTCCAAGAATTGACCCAGAATCGACAACAGCTAACTGAACAACTGCGCGCCAACACAGAGTTGACCAACCAGTTAAATCGCCAAAGGCGCAGAAGATCCAGAAGAGAGCAAGGTTATTGTTCTTCCACAGAGAGTTCAGCCTCATCTGACGGTCATCACCGATCCACGTGCCCACGGTTGGATGTAAGCTACACCCAGGCCACATGGCACCAACCTGCTTCGAATCTTGGACAACCCAGAACTGGACCATCCACTAGTCAACATACCGGACCTTCGTTCCGAGGAGGAACCGCTCCTTATCATGCAACAGGCAACATGCTACTACCACCACTACCGAACAAGGGGTTCATGCTAGAAACCAAGCTGATCCTCAACGTAACCAACGAGAGCAGACTCCAGAGCCTTATGTTCCAGAAAATGTTGAACCAAGGAGGCGAGGCACGGACCGTCGACCGCGTCCGGTCCACGCTCGCGTTGTGGAACCCGACCACACCTTGGCACAACATGCTCCAAGTATCCGAATGCTGGATATACCAACGATGATTCGTCAAATGATCCGTGAAAGTCAGGGTCTCAGTAATGACGACTGGGAAATCTCCCGGAGTCATACCCCTTTCACCGATGACGTATTATATGCTGAACCACCTCGGCGCTTCAGGATGCCAACTTTACCAGTCTATGAAGGGAGCTTCGATCCCAATTAACACATCCTGAAGTACGAATGGCTGATGAATGCTGCAAGAGCTGATGATGCGGTAAAATGCCGTAGTTTCCCCTTTTCCCTAGGGGGCATTGCAACTATGTGGTTTACTCGTTTGCCACCATGATCCATTTCTAATTTTGATCAGATTGCCACCAAGTTTGTGGAATAATTCTGTATGCACGTAGCGGGGCCTAAAGATGTTAACACTCTGTCTAGTGTTACACAAGCTCCCAGAGAAACACTTAGACGCTACTTGGAGCGATTCCATGCATCATGTGCAGAAATAAGCAATCCTAATGATAACTCTATCTTGATGGCATTGACTAAAGGAATTGATGCCGATTCCGAGTTCGGAAATTGGCTAGCTGGAAAACCACTTGCCTCATTGGACCGTTTCTATTCCAAGGGAGCCTAATTCTTGAGAAGGGAGGATGCAAAACAGTCTAAGAAGCAGAATGACGCAGGGCCCAACATCGAGGGGATCCAGAGTAACATCGCTGTTAAACAGTCCGGAGAGAGTTCTGGAAAAGTTTAGTTGAACGTACAAAATAAACAGAATCAGCAGAGGGACGATGGAAATCAAAGCAAAAAGCGCGATCAGAATCGTGGTCCACGGCGTAGAGCTTCCATGTACGATAATTACACTCCATTGAACACGTCGTTGGAAAATGTGTATTTGCAGACCTACAATACCATGCAATACAAGAAACCTGCTCCGAAACCACCAACTGAATGACAAATACAGACAGGAAAATTTTGTAGATTCCATGAGAGTTATGGCCACAACACCAATGAGTGTCGCCACTTACAGGACCTCATTGAAAAACTGATACGGGAACGGAAGTTGGATCAGTATGTGCGGGCGCCGAAGTCCGGTGGTGCGGGCCCATCAAATCAGAACCATGCGCCGAATCAGGAAAGACAGGAGGAACCCGCTCGTACAGGCGGGAGGTTGGTTATCAATACAATAAGTGGTGGTCCTCATCCAGCAGATCGAAGCTGGGAGGAAATGGAGTCGTATGCCAGTTCTATCAGACATGCGGACTTCGAGTGTTGTAGTAGTTTTGATGAAGGGGCTCTGGCCAAGCAACAAAAGACGATGAAAGATGACATCGTGTTCAAGAACCGAGACGCTGACAAAGTCGAGTCCCCCACTATCGACCCGCTGGTCATCTCAGCTCAAGTAGGTCCCGCTTGGATGAAGAGGATCTTAATTGACAGTGGAAGCTCTGTGAATATCATGTTTAAACGAGCTTATGATCAAATGAGGATGGAAGCAAAGGACTTGAAACCTTGTCAATCTCGAATCCATGGTTTCAACGGAAGTGCTACTATACCCACTGGAATGGTGGAACTGCCAGTGGAGTTGGGAGTTGGAGAACGCCGGAGAGTACGAATGTTACAGTTCGTTGTGTTGGACATAGACTCCCCTTATAATGCTTTCTTGGGCCAACCGGCCCTCGCTGAATTTAGGGCAGCCATTGCCCCGTGGTGTTTGACTTTAAAGTTTCCTACTGATTATGGAGTGGGAATCATTCAAGGAGATCAGGCTGCTACAAGAGCCTGTTATGTTGCCAAGCTGCGGGAGGCGCAACGGAAGGAGAAAGGAAAGGGCGTAGAGGAATCTCGCTGCGTCCGCTTTACTGATAATTGACAATTAACGCCCGGGCCTAGGCCCGGGCACCCCAGCCAATTCCAAAGGGATCTTGACCCAAGAGAAACTGAAGACGAAGAAGAACCTAAAGAAAGTCAAGCATCCCCGGCCGAACTGACGATTGATGTCCCAATTGATGATGACGATGATTCGAAAATGATAAAGTTTGGGTCTCAGCTAAGCCAGCAAACTCAAAAGGAATTGGTTGAATTTCTATGGGCGAATCTTGATGTATTCGCCTGGACGCATTCCGACATGTGTGGGATCTCGCCGGACATCGCGAGCCACACTCTGAATATTGACCCGCGGCATGTCCCGGTCAAACAGAAAAGGCGTGATATGGATCCAGAGAGATCTGCCGCCCTTAAAAAAGAAGTAGAAAAGCTTAAAGCGAATGGGTTCATTCGAGATGCGCTATATCCTGAATGGGTGTCGAATCCCGTGCTCGTCCGAAAGCCGAACGGAAAGTGGAGGACATTTGTCGATTATTCCGATCTGAATAAAGCATGTTCCAAAGACAGTTTCCCGCTTCCCAGAATTGATCAGCTGGTAGATTCGATAGCTGGGCATGAACTCTTATCCTTCATGGACGCTTATTCTGGCTACAATCAGATACTGATGCATTTACCCAATCAAGAACGTACCAGCTTCGTAACCAATCTGGGACTTTACTGTTACAAAGTTATGCCATTCGGACTCAAGAATGTCGGGGCTACATATCAACGACTGGTCAATCGGATGTTTTCCAATCAAATCGGGAAAACAATGGAAGTATATGTAGACGACATGCTTGTGAAGTCACGACTCTCCACCAACCATGTTAAAGACCTGGAAACTATGTTCAACATACTTCGAGAATACAAAATGAAGCTAAATCCACTGAAATTACACTTTGGGGTTGCATCCGGAAAATTCCTTGGGTTCATCGTCAACGCTCAAGGGATCGAAGCTAATCCTGAGAAAATCTGGGCTGTCAGAAATCTCGAAACTCCAAAAACCATAAAGCAAGTCCAGAGTCTCAATGGCAAAGTAGCAGCATTGAGCAGGTTCATTTCGAAGTCCACTGACAAATGCATCCCCTTCTTCGATCTGATCCAACAAGGGAAACGAAACTTTGAATGGACCATGGAGTGTGAGGGCGCTTTCCAAGCACTAGTTCAACATCTATCCACACCACCTATCCTGTCGAAGCCTATTGATCATGAGAAGTTGTTCGTATATTTGGCGATATCAGAAAACGCTATCAGCACTGCATTAATTTGAGAAGAAGACAAAATACAGAAGCCAGTATACTACGTCAGCAAGCGATTGACTGGGGCCGAAAGGAATTATCCAAAATTGGAGAAGTTGGATTATTGCCTTTTTATTGCATCAAGAAAACTCCAACCGTATTTCCAGGCACATCCCATTATTGTTTACACCGACCAGCCGTTACAACAGGTCCTTTCGCGGCCTAAGACGTCTGGTAGGTTACTCAAGTGGAACGTCGAGCTGAGCCAGTTTGACATTACTTACACTCCAAGACGAGCCGTACAAGGACAAGTCCTAGCCGATTTCATACCTGAATTTACCATTCCAGAGGACTTGCCCGAAACCAGTGAATCCCCCGAATACGTCTAGAAGCTTTATACCGATGGTGCATCAAATGACCGGTGTTCGGGCGCTGGTGTTGTACTTGAAACTCCCGAAGGCTGATCCATATGTTATGCTTTGAAGTTCGATTTTCATGCGACTAATAATGAAGCTAAATATGAAGCCCTCTTAGCTGGCTTGAAACTTGCTATAGATTTGAGAATTATCGCAGTGGAAATTTATTGCGATTCACAATTAGTTGTGTGTCAAGTACGGGGAGAGTATCAAGCAAGAGATCGAAGGCTGGCTGCTTACTTAGCTCGAGTTCAGGAAGTACTGAATCAGTTTGATTATTACGCCATCTATTGTATACCTCGGGAATGCAACCAAAAGGTTGATTCATTGGCAAAGCTAGCTAGCACAGGTGAAGCTCAGCAAATGGGACTCGTTCCCGTAGAGATATTATCTTCTCCAAGCATTGACCGGGAAGAAATAGACTGGGTATGCGAAGCCGTCCCCGAAAAAGATTCATGGATGACTCCACTTAGAAATTATATTGAGCACGGAACCCTGCCGGAGCGCAGGAGTGAAAAGAGACAAGTCCTTCGGAAGGCCTCGCGATTTACCATCCAGAATGGAATCATGTACAGAAGAGGGTACTCAGTCCCTCTACTCCGGTGTATCGCTCATGATGAAATCAAACGAGTATTGCATGACGTGCACGAGGGAGAATGTGGCGATCACACCGGGGGGCAAGCACTTTCCAAGAAAATACTTTGATACAGATATTACTGGCCGACCGTGAATCGTGATGCGTCGGATTATGCAAAGAAATGTGGTAGGTGTCAGAAATATGCCCGAATTCCTAGAGCTCCTCCTACCGTGATAATGCAAATGGTCAGCCCATGCCCGTTTGCAATGTGGGGCATCGACATCATTGGTGCTCTACCTCTGGCAAAGGGTGGTGCGAAATACGCCATCGTCGCAGTTGATTACATTACAAAGTGGGCTGAAGCCGAAGCTCTTGCTACCATAACAACGAAGTAAGAAATCAACTTTGTAGTTCGCAACATCATATGTCGATTCGGTCTCCCACACACCATTATTATGGACAATGGAACCCAATTCGACAATGCTGAATTTAAAGATTTCTGCAAACGATTTCACATCCAAAAGAAATTCTCTGCAGCTGCACACCCTCAGGCAAACGGACAGGTCGAAGCAGTTAATAAAGTTATAAAATCCATTCTGAAAAAACGACTGGAAAAGGTCGGGGGCAAGTGGGTCGATGAACTTTCTATGGCTTTATGGACTTACCGAACAACCCATAAGACCGCGACCGGCCACACTCCATTCTCTCTCTCTTATGGTTCAGAAGCCGTTATTCCAGTTGAACTGGAAGTACCTTCTCATCGTGTGACATACTATGATCCAAAGGCAAATGCTATATTACTTGCTGAATCTCTCGATCTACTAGACGAGAAGCGTGAAGAGGCCGATTTGAGGGCAACCGCGCATCAAAGTTGATTCTCCCGATTGTATAACACCAAGGTCCGCCCACGAACCTTTGAACTAGGTGATCTCGTCCTAAAAAGAATTTATCCGGTTCCTTCGCATATGAAGCCAACATGGGAAGGACCGTATGTTATTGAACGAAGGCTCGGAGATGGCACATTCAAATTATCAACCGTTGACGGTCTTACTTTGCCAAGAGCTTGGAATAGCGAGAGTCTTCGCCGCTACTACACATGACAGGCTATGTTTATCCATTTAGTTTATTTTCCATTTCGCAATTTGTTTCTGCATTTCGAAATTAGAATTTGTAATAAGGCAATTGACTTTGCCATATTTTCTTATTTCAGCAATAAAATGCAATCTCTTCGAGCCAGAGCTGTGATTTACTTGAAATGCTTCATATGATCATCACTATGCACGGAGAGCTAAGTTTCGCCATACGGTGGAATTTATTCAAATAGAGAGTGACTGTGATGTAACCGGCACTCGCTAAGTGAAACCCAAGCTCGGGGACAAGCCATCACATCAAAGTCAAAAACGGATTGATACATGACAATCCCTCACTTAACTCCCAGTTCCTAGAGTGCGAACTGAAGCGTTAAAAATACATCTACGAAGAGGGTGGATCCGTCCGCCTAACGACTTCGTCCGTATCTGAACCAAGTTTGAGGAGGGTGGACCCATCCATCTAACGACCTCACTTGTGAACTCAGGGTGGATGTGATCCGACCATCCATGATCCTGATACAACTCCAAACTCCCAGAGTGCGAGTCGGAGTATAAACATCAACTCTGAATTCCCAGAGTGCGAAACGGAGTATAAACTACAACTCCGAACTCCCAGAGTGCGAGTCAGAGTATAAACATCAACTTCGAATTCCCAGAGTGCGAAACAGAGTATAAGCAACAACTCTGAACTCCCAGAGTGCGAGTCGGAGTATAAACGTCAACTCCGAATTCACAGAGTGCGAAACGGAGTATAAACTACAACTCTGAACTCCCAGAGTGCGAGTCCGAGTATAAACATCAACTCCGAATTCCTAGAGTGTGAAACGGAGTATAAACAACAACTCTGAACTCCCAAAGTGCAAGTCAGAGTTTAAACATCAACTCCAAATTCCCAGAGCGCGAAACGGAGTATAAACGACAACTCCGAACTCCCAGAGTGCGAGTCGGAGTATAAACGTCAACTCCGAATTCCCAGAGTGCGAAACAGAGTATAAACTACAACTCCAAACTCCCAGAGTGCGAGTCGGAGTATAAACATCAACTCCAAATTCCCAGAGTGCGAAACGGAGTATAAACGACAACTCCAAACTCCTAGAGTGCGAGTCGGAGTATAAACATCAACTCTGAATTCCCAAAGTGCGAAACGGAGTATAAACAACAAATCCGAACTCCCAGAATGTGAGTCGGGGTATAAACATCAACTTCAAGTCCCCAAAGCGCGGACGTATGATTTAAACTTAAGCCGGTGTGACCAACCGTCAGTAAACAAATGAGGATCCCTGGAGTGCGGAGATGACCATCGACAATCAGACACGCGTGAATAAACCGCTCAATTTCCGCTTGTCTCGAACATTCATTCAGTGGCACTAGACTCAACATGTAATAAGCGAGAATCAATAGCTGACTGATGTTCCACAACTCATCCCCGAGACTGGGAGGCAGGACTTAAGCATCAACCATTGACTAAAGCGATGCGACGTCAAAATTCAACTCGCTTCCCGGTTGCAAACCATGCCCATAGTTTCCAAACTTGGTGAACAAAAACAAAACTTGATTCGGAAGCTGAGACTTTACAAGTGCACTTCATATATTAAAACACTTAGGCGAATACACAATGATAGAAAAGAAGCCAAAAAAGAGAAGTTTCATTTCTATTGTTTGTAAAAGGAGTTCGTATACAAGTTTGTTCCAAAAATATTCCTACTAGCAGGGGCCGAACCCGCATCTATACATGGCCAACGAAATGAAAGTCAGAATTACACCAAGGAAGCATGTCTAATCTTTCTTCTTCCGCGGCTTCCTTTTCGGTGCAAGCCCACTGGAGCCGCCACTATCCTTCCTCTTTGAGCCTTTGCCTTTCGGTGGCTAGTCTCTAGGTGGGGGCATGATCTCAACATCCTCCTCCGAGCTTGTATGAATAGGAATGCTTCCTACAGGCGGAGTCGGAGGAACAGGATCAAGTGCAGAAGGTGTAATGGGTACGCTGGCGATGAAAACCGTGCCACCAGGAGATATCATTCTAAGCGGGGCTGGACCGGGCGGCGGGCGCCGCCATCCCACCTCCGAAACTGCCACCATGAGCCACTGCTGCCATTTCAGCGTCGATTTGTGCAAACATCTCCTCTTCAGTAACCGCCCGAGCCTCGCTAGGGGCATCAATGGTTGGCATTGTAGAACTAGTAGCAGGAGCGCCTCCACCCATGACGAATGACAAGTCAGCTAAAGGATCACCATGACGGCGAAAGAGTTCTTCCATCAACTGCTCATCAAATACAAGTGTGCTTCCCTGCGCATCGTCGGTCACGATTTCCTCCTGCGTCTGATATGATTCTTGAGTAGCAGGAGGCATGGCCGGTGTAACGTCAATCACTGGACAAAAATAAGAGAACTGTCAGAATTTAATTCAGATAAAGATTCCGACTTGAGGCAGATATGTGGAATGTTTAGAATACCTTCCTTAGTTTGATTTGTAGGCGGCGGAACGACTTCAGTAACTTGCGCTGTAGCCGGAGACATCTACGGCTGATCTGGATTGTAGGCAGGAACAACTTGGGGATCGACCGCAGACGAGGAATCGGGCTGGGTTGACGTTGGAACTTCAAGACTCGCCTCATGATGGTCAACCCCTGAACCCTCTCCTATTTCACAGTGCTGGGCGCCAAGTCTTTCCTTCTCATGCAGAATCATTGACTCGTGAAGAATCTTCCTTTCATCTTCATTCAGAATGCGATTCTCGAGTTCAAATTCATCCAAAGACTCACCCAAATGCGCCTCCTTCTCTTCCTCAACCAGTCGGCCCCAAGCATTGTAAAGATGCGATGGATAATCATCGAGCCAGGCTAGACCCCTGTGCCTCAGCACGTTAGCATTGTAAACAACGAGAAGGTCTTCGATGTCAGCCTCTAGCCTGGACTCGGCCGACTTCACTTTCTCCTCGACCTCAGTCTCCACCTTGTGGACTTTAGCCACAACCGCATCTCGTTCACCCTTAAGCATGCATCCTGGGCTGCGTTATTCGCATCATCCTTTTCCTTGGCCATGTCGGACAATTTAGCCTTAAGCTCATTGAGTTCCTTGACTGTCGCATCCCGTTCGGTGGTAACAGTAGTATTCCGATGGCCCATCTCCCCCACCAACGCAACATGTGTCTGCCTCAACCTCTCCATTGGCACATTCGCTTCGTCGGCTTTTTTGGTGGCCTCAATTTCAGATTTCCGAAAAGACTCGGCCTCAGCAGTAAGCACTTGAAAGATCCGGTCCCTTTGAGCGAGTCCAGTCTCCATTTTCTCAAGCGTTTTGGCTCACTCAAAGGCCACCTTAGAAGCTTTCTCTGCAGCCTTAACCCACTCTCTAAATTGAGTGTAGATGTCATGAACGTAATCGTGCATTGTGCTTTCCACCCCTGATGGAATTCTTTTTAAGTGTGGTGGGAAGACATAGCCATCGAAGCAAATATTCGGAAAATCCTTCCTCATCTGAGCCAATTTAAGGGCCCCTTCTCCTGTGGGCTCCGTCGGGACCTGCTCTGTAATTATGGAGGCCGTGGTCTCGACTCTCTGGAGGTGAGTCTCGGATCTAGAAGTGTGAGAAGACGGTCTGTGACGAGGAGGCTCTGGTGGATGTGGAACAAGAACAGGAGGTGGAGATGGAAGTCTAAGAGGAGGAGAGCATGATCTAGACCGATGTCTGAATTCTTTGTCCCTGTCACGCCCATATCTATCTTGATTAGAGTACTCACGATCGCGGTCTCTATCCTAGTCTCTCCTACGGGAATCATAATAAGAAGAAGCCTTTCGGGCCGAGCGAAGATTCCCGAGCATTGACCCCTTTCCGGACATTGTACCTGAAAATGAGAGACGAAGGAAGAGTTAGTGGTTTCTTAAGTTGGACGATTTACAGTTAGGAATCATGTAGTGCAGTGAAGTGTATGCATGTGCAACCCCCCGACCAACCAGAAATGTCGTCCGCACTCGTAGCAAGCGACCCGCTCAGTTCAAGAGCATTGTCAAGCTCCTCCATCCCGGTGTCGTGCTGAGACGACACATAATCCGGAATCGGAATATCAGCAAGCCCTTCAAAAGGATTCTCTACTGGCGGGGGAGGAGCCTCCGAAATTCTAATCCCCGGGATAGGCAAGGACACAACCACAGATTTTAATCTCTCGGATTTAGAACGCTTGTGAGCAACAGCCTTGCCTTTTCTCCTTCCTCCTGAATCCTGGACATCGGAAGAAGGCCCGGCTTGGAGCTCGTTATCGGTAGGCGTTCTCTCCAGATCAACTTCTTCGGCTATTACGACTCCGGGCACTTTGCGCTTCACCTGTTTCTTCGAGATCACTCTAAGTGTCCCTTCCAGCCGTATACTTTGCCTCCGTTCAATTAGCCCGACAGTCCTCAAGTTTCTGTCAGTCAGAACCAAGTCGATATGCCTCTCTTCGCCCGGAACCGCTTGGAGGATCCGAACTAGCTCTCTGAAGTATGCACCGTCAGGTCGAGAAATTGCGGCTGTAAAAGAAGAGAAGTGTGTCAGTTTTGAAATCGGTTATTATTATCTCGATAATTCAAGAGAAAGATTGCAGCGCTTACGTCTATCCAACCATCGCCTAGCAAATTCAGGGGGGCACCGAACGTAGAACCATTCAGTCTTAAAGTAACTTAGCCTTCCCCAGGAGCCCATTACAATGTGGCAGCTCTTGACCGCTTCCAAGAAGGTGAAAGAAGGGCTATCTCCACGACTCTTAACGTTAAATAGATACCTAATCTCGATCGGCTTTGGTGGTCGAAAGAGAATCTCCATAAACAGAATGAAGGTGCTATTCAACAAAGCGTACCCGTTGGGGTGTAGTTGGGATGGAGCTATTCCGAGAAATGATAACATCTCCCTTATATATTGATTGAAAGGAGGGAGTGTCCCCGCTGTGCAAGCGTGACGGTTGAAAGCAGTAAACCCCTCCGGAGGATCATGTGGCCTATCATTTGGCCCAGGCAGTAACACGTCGTCAAGCGACAAGCCGTGCCTTAAACAAATCCGTCCCAGCATATCTTCGGAGATATTGAACAGCATAGAATCTTGGGGACGACATATGAACCGGACACCTGGACGCTCGTCCGGAGCTGGGTCTATAACTTCGGCTTCAATGACCGGTATCTCGATGGTTGAAGGAATTGAACTCGGGAGTTCCTGCTGCTGAGAACTTGAAGGTTCCATGACTAATTAGCTTATGAAAAGTCATTGTTAAACAGACAATAACGCTCATGCATCCCCAAGTGTAAAGTGTGTGAGTGTGTTGTGCAGTGTAGTACTGTATATCGCTAGAGAAATTCCACAGAATTGGAGAAAACATGAAAGTGACGAGACTTCGAAATTCAGTCCGAAGGACCGTCATCGCTGACCGTCACGACCGTGCCGTCCAAATATTAGCAATTAATCCAAGTTAAAGTTTGTTAAAGTTATGTTAAGGTTGTAGTTCCATCGACGAGCTTCGATAGGCAGTCAGATATGCGGTGAAACGATTAAGTCCAATTATGAAAGTTTGGAGCTCGTCGGAGTCAGTTGTTCGCGTGTGCATGAGATTACAAGTCCTTTAAGGTTCAGTTTGTGTCGATCATGAAAGTCTGGTTCGTAGTGGCAATTCATATTCATCCATGCAGGAGTTCGAATCGGTCAAGGTTAAGGACTTCGAATCGATCCAAGGCCGCCACTTCAAATCGATCCAAGGCCACCACTTCGAATCGATCCGGAGCCACCACTTCGAATTGATCCAAGGCCGCCACTTCGAATCGATCCAAGGCCGCCACTTCGAATCGATCCAAGACCGCCACTTCGAATCGATCCAAGGTCGCCACTTCGAATTGATCCAAGGCCACCACTTCGAATCGATCCAGAGTCGCCACTTCGAATCGATCCAGGGCCGCCATGTCGAACTGATCCAAGGCCACCATTTCGATTCGATCAGACGCAACCCCTTTGTATCGATCCACATATTTGAAGCACTCGATTCGGTGCAAAGTTCAGCCATCGATCGACACGAAGGCCTCCGTCTCATCATCTCGAAGCCCCTACTCCAGATCAACATGAAGCTAAGGCCGAGGAATCTTCGATCGACCACGACTTTGGGTGATTTGATGTTAAAGATCGAGTCTCATCGTTTACGCGTTGGATTCTCTTAGTGGATTACCTAAATCTGGCAGTTAGTTCGAGTAATTGAGGATCTGAATCGGTTCGAAGGCAAGAACAGTTTCTTCTTTTCCCGAGTCTCTGAGTGATACGAAAGCAAGAGCACAAGAATAGAAAAGTAAAAAGTGAAAAAATGGCTAAGTCCACGGTATTTATATGGATTTGAAGGTGAAGAGAAATAACGATATGCATTCCAGTAAGCTCGACCGGTTGCAAAGTGTCACCTCCACATCGATTCGAAACAACTGTTCGAATCCATGAATTCGAGTCTATATCGATACAAAGCTGTCACCGAATCCACCGATGCGAAGTCGTTATTCGTATCGATCACTTTCGACTCCATCTCCAGTGCAGCAATACGAGCGATTAGTTCGAACCCATCGATACGAATCGTCTATTCGTGTCCAATGACACCAGACCCATCGATTCGAAATACACCACAGGGGCTGTTCTGAAGGCATTAACTCTATTGATATGAACAGCCGCTTCGTATCCATCGAGCCCCACATCCATCGATTCGAAATACTCATTTCACATCCATAAATTCAATGAAAATCGTTTTCAATGTTTTAACCCTTCACATCGATTCAGGAAAGGATCGTTACGAAGGAACATTCAAAAACAACCATCGAGCGTTGTTACAACGAATTTCACGTCGGTTCAGGAGAGGATCGATACGGAATTCAATATAAAATAAACTGACAACGACTCGTGAACGTACAAACGTCAACGAGAGTCAGATTAACATATATACATGTATGTCGGACTAATATTCAATATTCCAGATTTACAGGAATTGGAAACTCATTTGATAACGATTACAACAACAAACGGCTAATCACTGGCATACAATAATTAGTTTCAACAATACAGGGTACAGCAGTTGACAGTCAACAGTTTACATTATCGAGAAAATCAGTCGAAGATTACAGCTTTCATCGAAAAGACGATAACTATTCAAAATGAAGATTGCGGCATTTCAAAGCACATCATGTTCCCACAAGACGTACTTTGGGGGAAAATGTTATCCCGCCTTTTGGCAAGGCCGTGACACCAAGAACTTGACTAGAAACCAAACACAGTTCATCTAGAAAATCGGTTATACGCAGGTTCACTATGGATATCGATGAATTTTGTCCAAGTCCGGATCAAGCTAAAATTGATATGACATGACAAGCGAAGCTATGAGAGCCAACGTTCCAAATTTCAAGTCAATCCAAGTTAATATGCTCAAGTTATGATCGATGCAAAATTGGATAAGAAATAGCCTCGCGTTCGAATCCATAGACTGGCCACTATTCGACTCGATCAAGTTCGACTCCATCACAGAGCCGCTGTTCGAATCGATCGAGTTCGACTCGATCAGCTCCGCATCGATCACCAGGGTCTACTTCGACTCGCTCTGCTTTGCATCCATCAGGGGGCCTCTGTTCGACTCGCTCCGCTTCGCATCCATGAGAGAGCCACATTTCGACTCGATCATCCAATGTCAACTTTGTATCCATTCGAAGACTTCTACTTCGTACTCATCGATGCGAAGCAAAGCATAGTAGTCGATACGAACAAAGGCTACCTCCATCGATGTGAACTACGCATCTTTTATCGATGCGAACAAGGAAATACCATCGATACGAGCAGGGCGAAAGTCCTAGAACGACTCGATCGAAATGGCATCAAAGGTGGAGTGATCTAGAGATTCAAACGCCACGTCATCGAGTCGAACAGCGATTCGAACAAGACAGAGTCGAACAGCGATTCGAACAAGACCGAGTCGAACAGCGATTCGAACAAGACCGAGTCGAGCAGGGATTCGAACAATACTGAGTCAAATAAGAGCGAGTCGAAATGAGGGAGTCGAACGAAACAGCCAACCGAAGATCCTAATTTTTATCGATCATATCTCCTAATCTACAAGTCCAAATGCTTTGAAATTTTCACAGAAGACTACGTGCATGCTAAAGAATGTCCATGCCAAATTTCGACTCCATTGGATGCGATCTTGATCGATACGAAATCCGTTCGTATCGATCACGGATCGGACCGAAACTTCGCGGGCTTGGGCGCGCGGGCCTGGTCACGTGCCAGAAGGAGCCTCCCGAGATTTGAGTGAAATATCAGCCTCCAACACCTGTAAATAGAGCCCCAGGGCATACAGAAAAGGGGCTTCTTCTTCTTTGAATTCTCCAATGCCCAGACTCTGCCGGATCCAGATCTAAACTCCCTTGCTGCTGCCAATAACGAAATTCACTACTGCAAATCATAATTATCTGCTATAATTCATTGAATTCACTTGTAATCTTTAAAGAAAGATCAATAAAGCTATCAACTTCATAGTGGACGTAGGCGATACGCCGAACCACTCTAAATTCTTGTGTCACCTTGCACTTTAATTAGTTTCATATCTGAGATTTGGAGTTTTTGTTAGATAATCCTCTTTTTACATTTAATTTCTTCACTTTATCTCTTCAAAAACTTCCAAAGATTGTTGTGCCCAATTTTGGTACAAACAAATAACAACATTGATTAAGTGCTTTAGTGGCTATTGGTCTTAATTTAGTATTTTGAAATACTATTAACTGCCATTATATATTCAACCTTAACCCTCAATTAGTCACTAACTACCTTATCCCGAAGGAAATCCCTATCGAGATTCCAACTATCATGGCTAATACCTAGCCCCTTGGCTATTTAATACTTCATTTAGAGAAAAGCGGCGAGCCCTCAAACAACCACTTAATATCTCAAGACTCCAAAGCAGGCCCTTCTATTATGACCCATACTAATAGTGACGTCTCACATTAG
Organism: Allium fistulosum; assembly: GCA_030737815.1. NCBI lineage: Eukaryota > Viridiplantae > Streptophyta > Magnoliopsida > Asparagales > Amaryllidaceae > Allium > Allium fistulosum. The sequence goes on along the minus strand of CM060902.1, from coordinate 1,033,854,926 downwards.
TCCGACTATTCGTAAGAACTGGTAGCCAAATTAGCTTGGCAGATTTACCTTATAGAATTTGGGACAAACCTCACGCCATAATAAATATTTATCGTAGGATATGTCTCACATCAGCCCCAAAGTCACACTGCTGGTAGCCAGATTAGTTGGAAAGACTTCTGTGTGTCTTTTGAATGTCCTCGCATCCCTATGACATAGCCATAATTTAAATACTCTCCATATATATAATACTCATCTCACCGTTTCATAATTAAGACCTTACAAGTAATCTTCCTTATTATGCCTTAAAATATTAATTTCTTCCTAAGGGGGAATCAATGACAATCATTACCTAATTAACTACGCCATTTTATGCTTATAGAAATAAATATATATTCACGCTTAATAAATTCTATGTGTGCGGTTCATACGCCCTAAATTAGCGTTAAATGTCAATTCCTTTAACCATAATACTAATAAAAGTCCTTTCCCCTCATATTTCCAAGATTTCAATATCCATAACAAGGATTAAATATTCATATCCAAAACTACAATAGATAGACTTGTAAATAGAAAGAGTAACCCAATTAATTACATCAATTCCATGGAATATCCAAAACAATAGGAATTGCAATTCTAACTTCATATTCTATTCAACTCCTCTTTTACAACGAAATAAGCGAAGTAGTATGGAATAAATGGTGTAAACCACGAACATGATTCATGCTTTATACCCTTATTTCATTATTGAAAACCCACAATTTGAATCAAAGAAGGATGAGAAGTAGAATAGACTATGAAATTATCAAAAATTGCAGAAACAATATAAATTCCATCTAATTAACATAAATAATTTAGAATTTCCATCCAGAATTGATATTTCAAAATAAAAAGGAATTTTAATGGATTTTATCTGTTTTGTTTTCGAAATCCCGAAATCCCTAAGGCATATTCATATACATAGATATATACTAATCAATTAATTAAATAAAAATACCAAGGTTTCCACTTACTGATTATCCTTAGCTTTTCCTGTATGGATTTGCAACGCCGAACCAACTCTTTTCCTGTATGTATGCATTTTTGACCGTTCAAGTCGACAAAACATACACACATGCCGACTCAAACAATCCGAAATACGGATAGTTATTGGGGTAAATAAGAAAAGAAAGAAAAGAAAGAACAGAAACAAACTCAGAATCTCGCAGCGGAAGGAACAAGATATAATAATAAAATAACAGTTCATGAAGCTGTTAAATAAATAAATTTGATTATTATTATACATCATAAATCAGAGTTACATACATATCAGAGATAATACAACAATGCAGCGGAAAAATAATACAGTAGTAGAATACAAATGATGTAATACCAAACTCCGTCTTCGTCCTCCAGAATAGATCTTCAACCTTATCTGAAATGCTCAGGCTGACCCGAGCGTAATGAAAAGGCAAAACACTCGAGTCAGGACTAAAATATCTCATGTAAGTCAAATCGAATAAGAAAATATGAGTGTGACGGCATTAGAGATGTTTACGGGTTTTGACATCTCCTATCCAGTGTCAACGTGAGTGCAATAACTTAAGAGATGTTATGGGATTTTCCATCTCTCAAGGATCCGTTAAACTATCTACTATGTAGTACAATACGCTATTATAATATGTCTACATTAAAGTAAAAGTATTAAAATAGCGTTAAGCCATGGCCCATTCCACCCTTAACACATTTTTATTCCCAAAAGCATATACAAGACCGTAGTTTCCCCAAAACCGGAAGTCACCAGAGGGCAATCCATATACTAAAGGTACAAATCAAAATCGTAGTGGTCGCGTATAAATGGAATACAAGTATGACAAGGCACATGAGGCAATACCCAAGGTAGTGATACTACCGTTCGCCTGATCCGGACTGGTGAGAACGCAACGCCGCAGCGCCCGCAACACCGTGAAACAACACTCCCAAAATCAAGGGTGCACCAATCGACAACATATAATGAGTAGTTCGAAGAAGTGTGTCCACTTGAGGTAGCAAATCCTCCATTGGCCCGGCACAGCTCCTGTTTTAGTCATTTCCAATTTGACACAAGTGTCAAGGCTATCCATCATCGTTCACTTTCTTCAGTCATCAACGAACATCATTCCAACCACTTCATTCTGGATCATCACTCCGCGTATAGTTATTAAAGTGGTTTTCGGTTTAGATAGAGAGTATATCCATAACCGAATTCCGGTCTCTTTAATAACTTCCGTAATTATTTCACCGATTGGTCGTTTATTTATTTCAAAACCAAATCAATTTCAATTCAATTAGAATTTATAAATCAACATTTCATTTGTCTTTCTAAATCAATTTCCACAATTTACGTTTCAAAACTTCCAAATCAAAATTTCAAAATCTTATAATTCAATTTCAATTTCAATTTAAACAATTCAAATATTGATTCAAGTTCGTATATAAGTTTCATTCTGAAATCATTTAAATTAATTTAATTCAACATTCAAATCAAATTAAATTCATTTATCGATTTCATTTAATATCCGTTAAGGTACTTTATCATTCAAAACAATTTCTATTAAATTTCAAATCCATTACACTACCTTTTTAAGTTCAACTTCATTAAATCAAAACTTACAATTTTGAATTAAATTAAATTCGTCAAATCAATTCTTTCAATTACAAGTCTTACATTAATTCCAAAAATATCACATTTTCATTTCTTGTTAAAAAAATTCAATTTCACTTATTTACTTTCTTAAATAATTTTCCAAAACTTAATTAATAAAGAAACTCAATTTCAATTATTTACGAAGTAAAAATTCACTTATTCAAAAGTTCAAATTTTTTCTTATTAAAGAATTTCAATTCAATTTAATCATTAAATAATTTAACCTTATTTAATTATTAAATAATTCAATAGTTTCAATTTAGTCCAATTCACAAATTTCTTTGAATTTCAATTAAATTCCAAATTAATTAAATCTCAATTTTAAATAAATTTTCAATTCCAAACTCAAACTTGAAATATCATTTCATAAAAATTTTCTTAGAAATATTCAGAGTTCGATTAAAAGTCCAATCTTTTAAAACAAATCAACTTTCGAAAATTTACGCCGTATTTCAAAAAAAAATTCTTTTTAAAAAAAAAATCTAAACTTCAATTAATTAAACAATTTCATTTACCAAGTTTAAATTCCAACATCTTGAGCTTCAATTCAAAATAATTCAATTTCCATAAATTGGATTTTTATTCTTAAAATCAATTCATTTAAATAATTTCAAAACAACTTTAAAATCATTTAATTTAACCAACCCGGTGTCCGTATATAATTCTCTAACCTATGGCCAAGTGGTTAGTTATTTCAATTAAATGTCAGGGATGAATATATATTACTTAAACCAATCACAGTGTCATGTGCATGTATAACAGGATATATATAAGCAAATAAACATCCAAACATTTAAATATCAACCAATAGCATCCATCGAAATAAATCATCCAATAGTCAATACAATTCACGGCAATTTCATAGTTATCAATATCGGGAAATTTGATTTCAATTAAATCCTAATTTCAATTTACTGTCAATTTAAATTTTCAACGGTGAATTCACATGAAAATCTATATGACAATTAAAATTTATCAAACAACGACAAATAAATTCATATCACTTCATAATGTCAAATTTAACTACCATAAAAATATTTAGTACATTGTGAGTGTTATATATATCAAAAGAAGGAGATCTGGAAAAGAGTTGGTTCGGCGTTGCAAATCCATACAGGAAAAGCTAAGGATAATCAGTGAGTGGTATATATATATACATCGAAGGATAGGATATATAAATATATATATATATATATATATACATATATATATATAATTTTATTAGATTTAAAGAGGTTGGAGGAGAAGCGAATAGATTAAAAGAATAATTAGAAAATGATTAAAATTCTTACCTGAATTCCTGATTGAATTTCTGAAACTAACTGAATAGAGAAAATGGCAAAGGTTCGAGGAATTCCCCAAATATTTATAAATAAAAAGTGGAGAGGATATGGTCCTATTTATAGGAGTTGAAATGCAACAGAACCATAGGATGAAGTTAGGTGAAAAGCGGATAAATCGAGAGCGTTTAAACGCGGAAAAACCCTAGCCGCCATCTTGAATAGTGGTCGACCACCCCCTACTTGACCGATCGACCGCTTGGGTCGGAGGCGTCGACCTCTCCGCTCATTTGGGGTGCACTAATTTGTTTCTAATGCTCGTTTATTTTATTCCATAATTAACTTTTTATGTTAATTGTTTAACTTAACATTAAACTTAACCCCCAAGTAAACCGAAAATTGATTTTGGAATTCAAATCCTAGATTTAAATACTTACTTGAATTTGAATTTGATCTAAATTAATTTAAATCTGAAAACTTCAAATGCTCGTAACTTCTTTGATTGAGCTCCATTTTTAGTATATCATATATGAAAATAGATTAGAATTTCGCCACGAACGCAACGTAATAACTTTCATGGTCAACTTTCAACTTTTATACAATTTTCAATTTCAACCTTACCTTATTTAATTTAAGTCACTCTCTTTATAGTTTATTTTACAAGGTGTTACATTCTTCTCCTCTTAAAAAAGAATTTCATCCTAAAATTTTTCAAGGGGTGAACAGCGTAATGCGCAATAACATCCATGTTACACAACCATCTACTCAACCAAAGTGCAATGTGATTATGTACTGCAGATACACTAAAATGTGCTCAATCCTACCGTGAATATGTAATCGTGTCATGCAAGTATGTATGCAAATAACCTAAACATGCATAAAAATTTCTACATAAGTGTAAAGTGATTGTGAAAAAGTGTGGCAATCATCTCCTACCATCTAATATAGCAACCACGATGCAACCAAAATCCTTATTTTGGAGAGAAAATTTACCGGTGAAAAGCTCTGGATGAGTGGTCATCATCTTCTCTTCGGCTTCTCATGTGCTTTCCGCTGGGTTGTCTCCCCATTGTACTCGGAACAGCCTAATTATTTTGTTGTGAGTCTCCTAGTTCCGTTCTCCATAATTTGTGCAGTGGCACAGGGCACTGTTGGCTCTATCTCTAATTCCCCAACTGATCAGGCTCAACTCTAATAGCGGTGTCATGAAGGCATTTTCTAAAGTGAGAAATGTGGAAAACATTGCGAACTCCTACCAATTTGTTGGAAAGCTCCACGTGATAAGCAAGTTGTCCTATCCTTTCCAAAACTCTGAATGGCCTAACGAATCTAAGAGCCAATTTTCTAGACTTGCCAAACGTAACAACTTTTCTAAGAGGGGAGACTTTGACAAATACCATATCTCCAACCTCAAACTGAAGCTCTTTTCTTCTTCTGTCTGCATAAGATTTCTGACGGTCTTGTGCTGCATTCATTCGTTGCTTGATCAACTCTACTTTTTTCATGGTATCACGGATCATATTGGGTCCAAGTAATAATTTGTCGGTGGTTTCCCACTAACAACTTGGCAATTTGCATGGCCTCTCATAAAGTGCTTCAAAATGGGCCATACCGATCGTTGCTTGATAGCTATTATTATATGTGAACTTAACTAAAGGTAGATGTTGCTCCCAATGTCCTTCGAAATTGAAAACACATGCCCTCAACAAGTCTTTCAAAATCCTTTCACCTCCTCCATTTGACCATCAATCTGTGGATGCTATGCAGTGCTAAAATTCAAAGAAGTTCCCAAAGTTGCTTGTAGGTTCCTCCAAAACTCACTAGTGAACAAAGGGTCCCTATCACTAACTATGCTCACAGGAATTCCATGCAATTGAACTACCACCTTGATGTTGATCTGCATGAGAGAAGTGGCAGTTCTATTGTTCCTAACTGGAATAAAGTGGGCACTCTTAGTTAGTCTATCCACAACAACCAAATAGCTTCATTACCCCTCTAACTTCTAGGCAATCCTTCCGTAAAATCCATCGAAATAAGCCCCCACTTCCAAGTTGGAATTTCCAATGGTAATAGCAACCCTCTAGGCTTTCCTTGCTCAGCTTTTACCCTTTGATATGTCAAGCACTTAACAACAAACTCTGCTATAATCTTCTTCATTCCAGACCAAGAGAAAATCCCTTTCATATCCTTGTACGTCTTATCTCCTCCGGGGTGAATGGTCATCTTTGAGTGGTGACATTCGATAAGCACCACTCTCAACAAACTATTAACCATTGTGACACAGAGGCATCCATCTCTTCTTATGCATCCTTTCTCATCAACTAAGTACCTACTAGCGTAGGGAAAATGCTCTCCCTTCCTCAACTTTTCCAAAATCTCTACTAACTTCTCATCCTTCACTTGCTCAAGCCTTATGCGGTCTATCAAGATTGGCCTAATCATCATAACTGCTAAAAACCCTTGGATGGGTTCTATTGGTGGTTGGAAGCTAAAATTTGAGAGGAACTCCAACTTCCTCCATTCATGTATAACACCTAGGGTAGCATGCCACTGACTAAGGGTGTCGGCAACTACATTCCCTTTTCCAGGGGTGTATCGAATACTAAAGTCAAATGATGCTTTATATTTCTTCCATCTCTACTGCCTAAGATTTAAATATTTTTGGAAAAACAGGCATTTGAGTGATTTATAGTCAGTAAATAACTCAAACCTTTCTCCTAAGAGATAATGACTCCAAATCTTCAAGGCAAAGACGATAGCTACTAACTCCAAGTTATGAACTGGATATCTTTTCTCATGATTTTTCAGTTTCCTACTAGCATAAGCAACTACTTTTCCTTCTTACATTAGAAATGCTCCTAACCATGTACCACAAGCATCTATGAAAACCATAAATGGTTTGGTTCCATCGGGAATAGTGAGCATATGTGCATTAGTCAACAACTCTTTAAGCTTCTCAAATGCTTGGGTGTATCTATCGTCCCAAGAAAAGACTAGGTTCTTTTTAGGGATAGTTTGGCTCACATCCCTAACAAGTTTTAAAATAGATAAAACATCCTTCACAACCAACATTTACGTTTCCGCTCCTTATTTTCAAATTCACGCACGCAAAAATACACAAATACCCTTTATGTTTTAAACTTTTCAAACGTGTATAACTTTATTTACAAAAACCTGATCAACATACCGTTTTCACCAAAAAATCACAAATTTTATGATCTTTAAAATGAGATCCATTGTTGATACCAAAAATTTATATTTGTATTAAAGGTGCAATTATTTCAAATATTTGCAGACAATTCAGCAAATATTTAACAGTTCGATTTTTTTTCAAATTTATAAAAATTGCACAAAATTGCAGATATTTCTGCAACTATATGGTATAGTTGCAGAAATGTCTGCAACTATTGGGTATAGTTGCAGAAATTTATGCAACTATATTGTATAGTTGCAGAAATATCTGTAACTATTGCATATAGTTGCAGACATTTCTGCAACTATTGCAAATAGTTGCAGAAATGCAACTATTGCAAATAGTTGCAGAAATGCAACTATTGCAAATAGTTGCAGAAATGTCTGCAACTATTGCGTATAGTTGTAGAAATTTCTGCAACTATTGCGTATAGTTGCAGAAATAACTGCAACTATTGCAAATAGTTGCAGAAATGTCTGCAACTATTGCGTATAGTTGCAGAAATTTCTGCAACTATTGCTTATAGTTGCAGAAATAACTGCAACTATTGCGTATAGTTGCAGACATTTCTGCAACTATTGCAAATAGTTGTAGAAATGCAACTATTGCAAATAATTGCAGAATTATCTGCAACTATTTGCAATAGTTGCAGAAATTTCTGCAACTATTGCGTATAGTTGCAGACATTTCTGCAACTATTGCATATAGTTGCACAAATGCAACTATTGCGTATAGTTGCAGAAATGTCTGCAACTATTGCGTATAGTTGCAGAAATTTCTGCAACTATCGTATATATTTGCAGAAATTTGTTGCGATTATTTATAACTGCAAATATTAAGAATATCATATTTCATAAAAAAACTTGATTCGTCTTCAATTTAATTGCAGTTTTTCATTTAAATCGAAAAATAAGAAGAAGAATTAGAGCTCGCACAAACGCAGGGTAATTTGGGGAATAAATTAGCGGAAAATAGAAACAGGGACGTAGAATATATATTCTTTATGACAGGGACCCGCTTTGAAATTAAGTTCCGTTTTAAGGATGCGTGACTAATTTTCACTTCTTTTTAGCCAAATGGGTTAAGAGGGCTTCTATTCTTGCAAAGTTCTTGATGAACTTTCTATAGTAACCTGGCAACCCGAGGAAACTTCTAACCTCCAATGCATTTCTAAGAGTCTTCCACCCTGGAATAGCTTCTACTTTAGTGGGGTCTACTGCCAGTCCTTGCTCAGAAACAATACGTCCAAGGAATCTTACTTCTTTTCTCCAAAAGTGGAATTTATCAAATTTGGCCTTAATTTGATGCTTTCTTAAGGTTCCTAATACCTCTCTTAGGTGGTCCTCATGCTCCTCTTTACCCTTGGAGAAAACTAAAATATGATATACGAACACAACGATGAATTTATTAAGTTACCCCCTAAATACCATACTCATCAAATCCACAAAGTATGCTGGGGCATTTGTCAAGCCAAATGGCATCACTTTCCCCACTCATAGAGTCCATTTGCTGTGCGAAATACGATCTTTGACTTGCTTTCTTCTGCAATCCTCAACTGATGGAATCCAATTGCTAAGTCTAGTTAAGAAGACTTTAGCTCCTCCAAGCTGATAGAACAAGCCATCCATCCTAAGTAAAAGGTATATATTCTTCCTTGTCAACTTGTTCAACTCCCTATAGTCGATGCAAAGTCTCAATGAACTGTTTGCTTTAGTGGCAAAAACAACAAGGCCTCCCCACTCTAAAGTACTTCAACGGATAAATCCTATCTTTAATAGCTTAGAGATTTGCTTATCCATTTCTCTTCTTTCTTTAGGGGCCATGTGCCTTAAAGGTAAAGCGGTTGGCTTTCCGTCTTTCTCTAAATCTATTCATAACTCGGTCTCCCTTTGGGGTGGGAGACCCGAGACTTCCTCAAAGACATTAGGAGATTCACAACCATGGGTACAGATGATAGCTCTCCAACATATAGATTTAGTGAGTACAAATGGCTTAATTTAACTAAATCTTTAGGTGTACAAAGAATTTCTAGGTTACAACCTCCACAACTTCTTAATCATACAACCCTCCTATCACAATCAAGAGTTGCTCCATAATATGCTAACCAATCCATACCCAAGATAAGTCCATACCCCTCAAAATTTAGAACGTACGCATTACATATGAAATCAATGTCGTATATGTCCAACAGGTCTTTACACATTAAAAAGAGATGTGTCGAACCCCCAATAGGATTAGAGACCACTATTGGGTTTGTGACAATCCACATTTGAAGGTTTAAGAAGTTTACTACATTCCAAGCTATAAAGGAATGCGATGCTCCTGAATCGAATAGTGTACTAATTATAACCCCTAAAATAAGAGTTATACCTTCTAATGCTACCTTCCCTTGGTCTCTCGGTGGTCTACTTACAATAGGGATGGCTTTAATAGCATAGGTTTATCCGCTTGATCCTTCCTTTGCCAACTTAGGGCATTGATTCTTGAAGTGCCCTTCCTTATGGCAATTAAAGCACTTCCCTTTAAAAGCTTCCTTCATTAGACTCACCCTGCAATCTTTAGACTCATGACATTTCTTCTAGCATCGCTTGCACACCCTACCATCTTTCTTAAACTTTCCCTTCGACTTTTTATTAGCCCAAAAGCTTCTCTTTTTGGACCCTCCTTGCTTTTGGCTAGGTGCATCCTTCTCCTTTTCTGCCTCCTTATCGTCTACATTGGTCATGTGTAGCGTTGCCATCTCCACCAACATCTCAATTGTGGCACCAATGGGTACTTGGGTCAACAAAATTTCTCTCAGTGGGGAATTTAGCCCCTTCACGAACTTCATGGCCTTTTTCATATGTGTATTTATCAAGCTCATCCCGAATTTATCCGGCTTTGTGAACTTAGCTATGTACTCTTTTATAGTGGAGTCTCCTTGCCTAAGCTGAATGAATTTCTCCAATTGTAGACTCACTTCTTCATTAGAAATAAACCTTATCTCAAATCTGTTCTTGAATGCATCCCACAAAAAAAACCTTCCAGTGTTTTCCTCAGTCATCAAGTTCCACCAATATAAAGTTTCTCCTTTGAGGTGCCAAGTTGCCATCCTCCACTTTAGTTGAGCTTCCCAACCAAGCATTCTAAATAACTTCTTGCAGTCATTAACCCATGCTTTAGCTTCCAGATATCTCTCTGTTCCAGAGTATGTCTTCCCTCTCATATTAAGAAAGTCCTTACATAATTAGGAAAGTCAATAGGACGGGGTATTGCATCTGTAGGCGGAGCAGTAGGTGCGATCGGTGTAGTTGGAAGAATAGGAAATTGGTCAACATTCCTGAGATATTGTTTAAACCATTCCGGCGTTCCACGAATGGGAGCTCTTCCGCAGGCAGGGATCCAAGTTCTAGAAGAATATTGATTATCAGCCATATCAACTATTTGTAGGTTGAATCTTTAGTGACGATTTTCTAAGATGGTATTATATGCTGAAAGAAAATGGGTTGCCTAGTGTGGATGCGTATGTTCAAGGAATAGGGGTGTGTGTGTATAATAAGATTTTTTTTAAATCCTTTCTGAAAACTTTTTCAAAAATAACAAATACGCCACCTATACATATAGTTTTCCCGTTGATCGGGTAATCTAAGCTCTGATACCAAATGTAACAATCTACCTCTACTTTGGAATAGGCCTAAATTTCAACTTAGAAAAGGCCCATCGAAACACAGATCCATTCTAAGGCTGGCTATTAGTTGGAAATAGAAGTAACAGTGCATGGAAATAACTATTCTTTAAATAGATGGACTAAAATATAATAGCAAATTGTACCCATTTATTTCAAAACCTTTTGAAATGTAATAATACAATACATCATCAAACTATAGTAAAATTTGTTACATCATTTATCCAAAATACATGGGTGCAACAAGAAACATGGTAGAAGATAATAATAACTGCCACAAATATAAGCCACTCCACCTTCAAGCATCGTCACCGTCATCACTCCGTCCTTAACATATGTTGTAATGAGGAGGGAGTCAGAACAACAAATGTTTGGTGAATAAAAATCCCAAGCCTTACCATTTCAGTACTTGGGCAGTATATTTCAAAATAAGAATATTTTTGCGTACATAAAACCATTTAGTACTTCTTATAAGGAAAGGATGCGGGTCCACAATCAACTACTTAATACCTTCCATTCCCGAAGTAGGTTTCTAAATCCAATAACTCAAATCCTATGTCATAAATATCTAACAATGCGAAAGATAGTACCCAAGCCACTTAATACCTTTTATTGGTGTTATCCCACTTTTTAGCAAAGTCGAGATATCGAGAAATTAACTGAAAATAAATAATTACTCATTCCGAATATCGATTATGCATCGCAGGTTCACTATGGATATCAATGAATTTTGCCCGAGTCCGGATCGGGCTACAATTGACAAGGCATGACAAGTAAAGCCGTGAAAGATGACTTTTCAAATTTCAGACCAATCGGAGTTCGTATGACCGAAATATGATTGATACAAGATGAGGGAAACACGCCGTTCGAATCGATATGTATGCCATGTTCGTATCCATCAAGGAACATCTGATTTCAAATCCATCATGTTCGAATCGATCCAGGGAGTCCTATTCGTATCCATATGTTTGAATCAAAGAGTCGTCGCATTGGTTCTATTCGCAATCGTCCTGTTCACACTCCTCTAAGAACCACGTTGTTCCTGTCGATCTATTCGCATCGATCAAACATTCATTGTTCGTATCGATCTACAACCACTAGTTCGTATCGATCAATAATAGTTGATGGATACGAACAGAACCAAGATCGATCGATACAAACAGTGCGTCAGCGCCATGATGATCGATGTGAACAAGATGATCGTCAACGCCATGGAAAGTTGGACCCGACCATGCACATTACCAGATATATCAGACATATGGAAGTGATGGGAGCACCCAAGGAAGTGATGGCACGATGTTTCCCTTTATTCTTATCAGATTTGGCTGCACTTTGGTTTAGGCAGCTAGAGAACGGATCTATCAGAACGTGGGGTGAGCTAGTGAAATGCTTCATGAGACAGTTTAGGGTCCACGTGACGCGACCTAAGAGTGTGATGACCTTAGCTTCGATAAAGCAAAGGACCGGAGAGTCCATAAGAGATTTTTTACTAAGACTCAACGCGATGGTGGCTTCAGTGGATCTCCCGGATCCATCGATGATTTTGATGGCGGCGGTAGCTGGAGTTGCTGAAGGCACGGAGTTTAAGGATTCTTTGGCAAGGGATCCACCACAAGATCTTGGAGAATTCTATCATGAGGCTGAGAGATTCATTCGGCTAGAAGACTCACGCGCCTAGAGACGAGAAATAAACGCTATGCAAGGTGAAGGAACATCCAAAGAACAGTCCGAAGCGAACAAAGGAAAGCGATAGCAGGACGACAGATACGATGGTCCTGATAAACGGAAGAAATTCCGAGAACCCAGATTCAGATAGTACACAGACTTGACGGCGAGCCTGGAACGAATCTACACGGAGACTCGAGGCCAGCTCCCCTATCGAAAGCCACCCAGGAGAGATCCCACGGAACGGGAACGTAGAAGTGGAAAGTACTGCATATTCCATGAGCTGGAAGGGCATACTACCGATGAATGCCGCCATCTAAAGGATGAGGTAGAAGAGCATATCAGAAGTGGTAGACTACCACAATACACCAGAGATCGGACAACGGCCGTAGGACCTAAGCAACTACCGCCTCCACCTAATAGGACTAATCCTGGATCAGGATCACGACTTGTCATCAATTGATTATGATGGCAAGGGCCAAGTTCAAGATTTGGACTTTGGTCGGTTAGATTCCTTAGATTTGATTTCAAAATAAAATGGCTATTCCATTTACACATGTACGGGAACCGGAGAGATCCCCCGGCATGCTCTGAGATGGTAATAGACCGCTCGGCCCGGAGAGGCAATGCCTAGTTTTTCCAGTTGTTTGAGATTGAACATCCGGAACTTGAATTTAATAAATGAACTTAAATTTCTCGAAATAAACCTTTGACCGGAGAGTTAAAGGATGAATATTGAAAACTAGCTTGAAAATGATCGCTTTATGACCCTACCCAGAGAGGCGGTCCGGAGTGCAGGAAGTGAGTTGCTTTGCCGGAAAGTTCTACTGGTCTAGAGGTCAAAACATCTGATGGGGATTTGATGCAAGAATTCCTTGTATATGTGCAGATGCATTAGTTGAAGGTTGATTTGTTGCTGATTGCATCTTGAGCTGTTGTGCATCTAATGCTAATACAGTTAAGACATTATGCATCCCTTCAAATCTCATGCAAAGCTCTTTAGTAGAATCTTCCAAACTTTGAGCAACATTTTCTAATTTTCTCAATGAATAAGTATTTCTGTTGTTGATTTCCTCTTGCCTTCTCCATGCTTCATCTTGTTCTTGATTTTTTGATTCACTGCTGGAATTACCGTTGAGGCTAAAGTCAGGCTGGTTGTCAGTGGTTACCCCAACCAGAGGCTCTGATACAACTTTGCCATGTCCCAGTTGCTCTGAATGCTTGGTCATGGTGGAGATTGGAGGTTGGTGGTGATTTGGTAAGAAAAGATGTATGCATAAGCAAGAAAAGAAGGTACAGTAGCAAGAAAAGATACAGAAGCAAGATTTGTTAAACTGATTGACAGGAAAAGGCTTACAGGGATAGAAGGAGATGAAGATCAAAGTAAGAATTATAAGTAGAGAATTAGGAGGAAGTAGCCGATGATCATAAGAAAGTTAGGCGATGAGTTTGATTGTATAAGAAGAAAGAAATGTAATAGAAAAGAGAGAAGAAATAGTTGTAATGATAGAAATTGTATATAGAAATGAAAACTGTTATTTCTTATTCATTCCCATCTTTACACTTGCATAGTTATATTTATAATGTAAATTACAATGGTTATATTTTTCCAGCTCATATTCTCTTTGACACATTCAACGTCTCAAACCAAATTACAAAGATTATTACATGCTCCACTAGTATGTATCACTGTGCACATGCACACACACGCACAACATGCGCACAGTGATACACCCATAGTTCTTCATTCTTCTTCAGAATTACCATCATTTTTTTCTTTATCCTTGCCTAGCTCAAAGACTGACATCACCTCTAATGACACGGTGGCTGGAATCTAGTGAACTCCCTCAAAGTATGGCTTTGGGTTTAATTTGTTGTTGCTGACAAGTGCAAGAAGCCTCTAGTTATTACACCATCACTCCAAAACCAAATCAGATCTTAAACGATCGACAGAAATCCCTAACACAAACGAAATCTAAAACCATGGAGTGCATCAAGGGCACGTCACGGTTTGCCTTAGTGCTATTTGCGCCAGACCTGCCGTACCTGGTGGCCGGAATAATGTCTGGCGTCGTCAATTTTGCCTTCAGCTCGAGTGGTATACTCGAGATCTTCCAACTCAATTTTACATCTGATGATCGCGAGCTTTCGGTTGTTGGGTCATGCCCTAGCGCCGACCGGTTCAATAGATTGTCGTGGTCGAAGTCGATTGGAGATTATGGGTTGGGGATTGTTGCTGATGGATTGGGCGATGGGACTATTGGAATTTGGAACCCTGATAAATTGATCGGAAGCTTAGAAGATCAAACTGATGTTGTTGTTGCCATACTTGAAAAGCACACAGGCCCGGTTCGAGGTTTGGAGTTCAATGAACTAGCGCCTTATTTACTCCTTTCTTGAGCAGATGAAGAGGAGTTATGTGTTTGGAATTTGGAAAAACCTTTGGAACCTCAACTATACCCGTCCCTTAAGAAATCTAGATCCAAGAATTGGATTCACTACGCCATAGATGACCTTCTGCAACACAAAAAAATGTTGGCTCAGGCCCGAAAAATGTTGCCATAGGTCTATGGCAACACTTTTAGGGTGATGCAATTTTTGTCGTTGCCTTAGACCTCAAAGGCAACATTTTGACTATCTAAGGCAACATAAGTAATATTGTTTCAATAGAACCCTATTTGAGTCTATGGCAACACCCATAGGTATCTGTAGCAACATTCCAAAAATGTTGTTATAGATATTAACTTTCTGAAGTTGTAGGGCCCACAATGTAGAGCATATTTGATTTTTTAATAGAAATAAATATTTATTTAATAAAATGCTATTGCATAGAATTTGATATTCAAACAGTAATTTATTTAAATAAATATTTTATTTCAACATTTAAAATAGTACAAATTCCTGACTCCACTATTTTACAATTCAATGATATATAACACTGATATTCACATATACAGATATTCCTCACTACATCACTCAGTTCACTCATTACATATGCAGTTTCAATTTATACAGACACCGACACCGACAAAAATATGACGAGCCGAGTGCTGAGCCGAAGGCGAGCCGAGTAGCGGGTCCGGGCGCAGCGCCGGCGAGGGTCCGGGGCCCCGCAGTTCCCATCCTCAGCAACTTCATCACCCATCGGAACTACTGCCCATCTACCACTTACCTGAAACATGATTGCCTGAAACACTGACCATCTACCAAACACTGACCACACTCCCAACCTCTTTCACAAAACATCCACTCACTGCCTCATCAAATTACATCATCAACAACACCGCCTGGAAGCAGCATCGGCATACCATCCTCCATCACCGACAATCACCGCCTCATCCAAACCACAGTTCACTCATCCAAATCTCTACTTGGACTCCATTATTAGCATTTGCCATCTTAAGTTTAAGTTCATCAAGCAATTTTTGCAGTATGCCATTTCTATAATCTGTACATTTTCTCATCTTTTTTTGCACTCCTTGAAAATCAATCCTTCCTAAGAATGGTATGAAATTTCCAAGATTGGATGCTCCAGCGAATTTGAACACCTCCTCGATTGACTTTTGCAACTCTTTCATGGCTTCTTCTGAATCATCCGACCTTTTTCCAGCCATCATTCTTAGCAAATTGTTCAGTGAAAACTGAAATAACCTTGCTTTTAGCTTTGTCTTGGTAAAAGACCTGAAACCATGATAAATAAAAATTGACATTTCATCGAACAGGTTGCGTGTTAATAAGTAATACATTACCCTTCTGAATTGGAATCATGAGAAAGATTCTGAATGTGCTCACGGACTTCGGCAGCACGAACGTTAGAAAATAAGTTAAGGCGATGGGAGGACGAGGACCGGGCGCGACCCGAACCTCTACACTGCCACCATCCACTCCCCAAACTGCTTCAACTTACATCCCCTACAGCCCTTAACCTATGCCAAAACACTCACCAAACCTCATTACCAACCCGCTGCCACTGCCAACTAAAATCTCACAGTTCCAAATCTTCACCCAAACCCACACATACTCCTAAACCACCAGCCTCCATCCTCTAATTGCCTCACCAACAAACTATTTCAGTTGCCAAATTCGACTTCAGGTTGCCAAATCGCCTAATCACCTAATCACAATCGCTGGTTACCCATTCCGACAACCCAAACAGACATTTCCAGATCCCGGCAACAAAGCAAATGGCGCTCGACATGTAGGCAAACAGTAGTGAAATTGGAGGTGAGAATGAAATGGGAACGAAGCTTGTCTGAGATCACTACCAAACTTTGAAAAAAGGACGAGATTTTGTTTTTGGAAGAAAAAAAGGAACGAAAATATGATTTGGAAATTAGGGATTTGGAAATTGGGGGTGAGAACGAAATGATATGAAAAGTAAAGCGGGAAAACAAAAATTTGGGGCAAATTGTAGCGGTCATCCAGTTTAACAATCAGATTAAATGTAGACCGTTGGATCGTATTCACGCGGATTTCTAATTTTATTAATTTTTTAATTTGAATACATCAATAGCAACACTATATAAAAATGTTGCATCGTGTTACACTTGTTTAGCTAGAGCAACACATTTTTATGGCTAAGGTAACACTATAAATACAACGTTGCAGTAGGACCAAAATTTTATATCTATCGCAACATGTTAGCTGGCAACACCTTGCAAAAATGTTGCAGAAGGTCATCTATGGCGTAGTGATTGATTCCAGAAAAAGGAGTAAAATATGTTATCGCTGTGGATATTTCTTCCATCTAGCTAAGGAATGTCGCGATCCTATTAGATGTTTTGGGTGCGGTTATTTTGGTCACAAGAAGGTCGAATGCTCGACGAAATTTGAATCTACTTCTAACAGGTGTATCTTTATCACCGAGCACGATTTTCTGTTCATTCTTAAATGTAAGAAACTTAAAAGAATTCTATTGGATCATCTATGGACTCAGAGGAAAGAAGGAATTGATTTTTTGGAAGAAATGTGCCAGCACTTTGATGCGATCAATGAAGATAATATTGGTAAGAATTATAAATTGAAATTTGGTGATCCTGTGGATTATTTTGGGAAGTATGCCTCTTCTTTAGAGGGTGAAGATTCGATTATGGATACGTTACCAATTTATAGCAAGAATAATGGAGATTCGAGTGCTAATGAATCTTCAGATCTCTCTATTTTGGTTCAAAGGGAGGAGCTTAATATTTTTGATTCTCTGTTGTTAGATCCTGTTGTTTCGTATTGTAGATTAGGCCATCAGTCTGTGAGAACCATAGATACAATTGATGATCATGGGACTACAGTCTATACTAAGGGAGAGTCTGAATCTGCAGTTCAATTGCGTGACTTTAATAAAGACTTTGTTTATGTTCATAGTAAAAAATTCGGTGCAAAATATTGTGATGTGGAGAGATCCAAGATAGACACTAATAACCGTTTTAAATGCCTTATGGACTTAGAGGATTTGGATAAGAATATTGCGTTGTTAAATGGGGCAGTTGTGAACTCTCAATGTATTGATGGTAGTATTGATGTTCCTTCATCTATGGTGCATAAAAACAATCTTGAGAAGCGATTACTTAAGTACAGTGTTACCTTTGATAGTTAGTTAGAGGTTTTGGAGAGTGGAGATGTAAACAAGAGTGAAGTGGATATTGAAAGATATAGTCAGATTATGGATTATCATGGTTCTGAAGACTGTGTGGTTGGGTATCTCGATGAAATGGCTGTAGGATGGAAGTCATGCTCTGATATTCTTATGGATGGGGATGGTGGAGTGGTTACGGGAATAAACGCTGGTGTAGTTCTTTTCCAATCAGAGGCAGTGGTGAACCATGTTTTTGATAAGGCTGAGGAGATTTGGGCTGAGGAGGACATTGTTGTTTCTGATGTTCATGCTCGAAAGTTTGGTGGTGACATTAAGTTCTCTGATGTTGGTTTTAAGGCAGAAGTTGCATATCAGTGTGTACATGATACAATATCACAATGTGCATAAAGCACTTCAGCAGTAGATACGTTGTTTCAAGTTGAGATTGGTGAGTTTCCTGTGATTGAGGATGGTAATATGTCAGAGATTATATCACAACATACACGAAACATTGATGTAGTAAATGGTGTAGTGCAGTTCCGATCTGAGGTAGTGGTGAACCTTTTTTCTGATAATACAGTGGAAGTTTAGGTTTCTGATGTTCAAGCTTTAAAGTTTGGTGGTGGCATTGATTTCTCTGATGATGGTTATGAAGCAGAACTTGTATATCAGTGTGTACAAGATACTCCAACTGTAAATGCAGTGATTCAATCCGAGATTGGAGATGGCGTTGTTTTCTCAGACGATGTTAAAGTGGCAGGAGATATATCACAGTGTGCAAATAAAATTTCAATAGTAAAGATTCAAGCTGGGATTGGAGGTGGTGTTGAATTCTCATATAGTGGTTTTGTAGCAATAGATACACAATATGCACAAATCATTTGAGTAGTAGTGAGTCAAGCCGTGACTGGTGATGTTCCTATGATTGAGGGTGGTAACACGGAAGAGGTTATATCATAACATGCACGTAGCATTGATGGAGTAAATGGTTGCAATGTTGATAATAAAGCCTTATTTTTATCTTCATCGTCAAAGAGAGGTAGAAGGAGGAAATCAGTTACTGTCAATGGGGTTGTTTGTCATAGTTCCAGGGTCCGCAATAGTCATTCTTCAACTATAGGTGAGTTACTTGATTCAAGTACTATGAGTGGTACTATGAATTCAGGCTCAAGTATGGTTTCTGGGTTAGGCATCACTTGTTCTTCATATGCTTTAGGTAGCTTATCTACCAGTGAGTTATATCAGTTTGCTAGGGATATCACTTTTGTTTTTACTAATGTTGAATTAAATACTGATTATATTAGGAGTAGGGAAATAGAGAGGGTTAGATCATCTGGATTATGGGGATTATTAGCTGAAATATTAGTGGTCTAAATGATTTAAATAAATGTGATAAAATTGGAGTTTTTTTAAAGATTACTTTATTGATATTGCCCTTTTACAGGAAATGGAAACAAATTGTCATCTTCGTTTTTATAGAAGATTAGGTGGTCGTCATTTTAGACATTGGGCATGTTTATCTTCAGTTGGAGCCTCTGGGGTTTTACTTATAGGATAGCGGGATAATTCCGTTAAACTTCTTCAAGCTATTACTAAGCAACACTCTTTACATATAATTCTCATTAAAATTAGTGCCAACTCTTTATTGAATATTTCTAACGTCTATGAACCAAACTCGAAATTGTTAGGAACTGGAGATAGTGTTTTTGATGACAACAACCTTTGTAACTTATTTTATTATAACTTATATACTAACACTATTGTCTAGATATATATGAATGTTATTATGAAGGATATATATAAGGCAGGTATTGATTATTGAAGACTGTACAGGTGAAAGATCAAGGATGAAGAAATTAAGTTTGAAGACTCATGAGTATCAAGATCAAGATTTCAAGATATGTGTCTAGTTTATTGTTAAAACTTCATAATAGCACATAAATCATTATTCCATATTTCATTTGGGATGGAACCCATTTCTATCTTCTTAGTGGCTTACAAACCCACGACAAGTAGCTTACAAACCTACGACAAGTGGCTTACAAACCCACGAACATCCTGGTTTTGTACAAGTTCTCGAGTCCTGATGTGATGAGATATTATGCAGGAAGAAGCTTGCAAAACTACTTCAAAATGGTTTTTCAAAACTACTTTTCAAAATGTTTTAGCCTTAAAATATTCTTTGTCTTTGTTTTTAAATAAACTCTTGTTTTAAACTTCGTTTGTTTTTAAAACTATCTTTTGATTTTTAAATATTCTTTTATAATATATATATACTTAAGATTTAAAATCAAATTTATATATACATTCTAAAAATATATTTTTCTACTCTTCTTTATTTTAAAACATAGGAAAATTAGTTTATTTTACTCCAGAATCATTTCATCTTGTTTTCCGTTCAATACCATTTTCAAAACAAATTTTACATTATTTTTAACTTAGAGATATCGACATCATGAGATACCCCATGTCGACATGGTGGCCGTTAAATTCAAAAGTTTTAATTTTCAAAAGAAGTGTCTATTCGTTTAAATCTCTTCACGAATGGTTATGACCGATACTGGTCTATAAATAGCCTTCACAAACAAATTTTTTAACTAACTATTTTCATGTTTTCTTCACTCCTTCTCCACAAATCCATATTCTAAAATTTTCATATTTTTAAGATCGTGCCGAAATTCTACCGAATTCTCAAGTGAATCAAATTAGAATCTCATTCTTGTTTGATTCTCTGCCCTCTCTCAAAGATCAAAGTGCTATTCAGAGTTATAGGATCAATTTTTAATCAAAAGTTTATCGAGTCTCTCTATAAGGTGTGGTTGTGCCTGGAAATCAATTGGGTAATCTTGTGGCCCGTAAATCAAGAGAGTTTGCCCCGAACTCGTGAGACAGGAGGGTACCTCAAGGCCTTTAGAAACTGAGGATTGTAATCTTGACTTTGGTATAATAAAAATCTGTATGAGGTGTTCTTCCTTGGTATAGACTGGATGTAGGGTAACTTCGAATCAGTATAAAATCCGGTGTGTTTTTTCCTTTTACTGGTTTTTATTTACTTTCTGCATCTGTGTTTGATTTTGTGATCGTTCTGTGATTAAGTTCTTCATTTGTTTGTGTCATAATTTTAATTTAGTCCATATAAGTCATAGAATCCATTAAACACTATTCACCCTCCTCTAGTGTTAAATTAGTTTTAAGATCCTTAATCCGCACTCCCTTTTAGAAATTTGGTCGTCGA
Source organism: Allium fistulosum (assembly GCA_030737815.1). Classification (NCBI taxonomy): domain Eukaryota; kingdom Viridiplantae; phylum Streptophyta; class Magnoliopsida; order Asparagales; family Amaryllidaceae; genus Allium; species Allium fistulosum. The sequence goes on along the minus strand of CM060902.1, from coordinate 1,033,833,676 downwards.
GTTTTGTGGAGCGAATGTCTAAAATTTAGATCATTTGCTCCTGAATCTTGGATCAAGGGTGGTGGCTTCAATGTTACACGTTTTTTAGGGGAACGTTCACCCCGGGAAGGGGATTTCTCTTCTATGGAAGAATTTGACCAATTTATTATTAGTACTAATTTGATTGAATTACCTCTAACTAATAGATAATTCACTTAGAGTAATGCTAGGGAGTACCCTTCTATGGCTCTTCTAGATATCTTTTTCGTCAATGACGAAATTGAAGATAAATTTTCTATATGTAAAGTCTCTGGTTTGATGTATTCATATTCTAATTATTGTCCTATCATTCTTACCTGTGATCACCATAAAATAGTTAATAAAACTTTTAAATTTGAAAAAATGTGGTTATTAGAACCTAATTTCCCTAGTCTAATTAAAAATAAATGGATTTCGATGAATTTTTATAATATCAAAAATACGGATAACTCTATAAAAAAATTGTTTTAAAACTTAGGGGTCTTAGGAATTTTCTTAAAAATTGGAGTAAGAATGTATTTGGTAGTATTAAAATTAAAAAAGAAAAATTACTCTATGAAATGCTTAAAATTAACAAGATAGAAGAAACTAGACAACTAAATCTTGGAGAATGTAATGTACTCGCTAATTTAAAAGAAGAGCTTAATTCAATTTTAGAAAAAGAAGAGGTTATGTGGAAACAGAGATCTAGAATTCAATGGATTAATGAAGGTGATAATAATACAAAAAAAGTTCATAGTATGGCTAATGGTAGAAAATGTTGTAGCACAATAAATTATATTTTTGTGAATAATGTTGAATTGGTTGATCAAAAAGATTTTAATAAGGCCTTTACTGATTACTATAGGGATATTTTTGGCAATAAGAATAAGCATAGAATAAACGTTAGATGGAATGAACTATATCCTATTGAATCTAGAATTAATCTTTCTGACTTTGATAATCCTTTTTCCAAAGAGGAGAATTTGAAGGCTATTAATGACATGCCTAGTGATAAAGCCCCGGGTCCCGATGGTTTTCCTATTTTATTTTACAAATTATTTTGGGATGTTTTAAAATTTGATTTATTTAGCATGTTTAATGAATTTTATAATGGGAAACTATAATTAGGAAGATTTAATTTTGCAAACGTCATTCTTTTACATAAAAAAATCAGTACTAATAATTTAAAAGATTTTAGACCAGTTTCTTTAATTAATTGTTCTGTTAAAATTGTTTCTGAAGTTTTAGCAAATAGACTTAGCACAAGAATGAATGACTTAATTGATTGTTCACAAACTGCTTTCATTAAGGGTAGAAATATCACAGATGGTGTGGCTGCTGTTCAAGAGTACATAAATCACTGTTGTAAGAATAACATTACATGTGTGCTTCTAAAACTGGACTTTGCGAAAGCTTTTGACTTGGTAGATTAGGATTTTCGAATTGATATGTTTATGGCTAGAGGTTTTCGTCGCAAATGGATTGGTTGGATTATGACTTTGCTTAAAAGTGGTAATTCTAGTATAATGGTTAACGGACTTTTAGGAAATAAAATTCAATCAAAATGTGGCTTAAGACAGGGTGATCCTTTATCACCTCTCTTTTTTAACTTAGCTACAGATGTTTTTGCTATGATAATTAAAAAAGTGATTGGAAATGGTTCTTTAGGATGCGTTGGCAGTGAAATCTCGCGTAATGGTCTCTTTGTTCTTCAATTTGCGGATGATACCTTATTATTTTCTTCTCATTTTCCTAGCCATGTCATTACCCTTAAATTTATTTTATACAGCTTTGAACTCCTTTCAGGTTTAAAAATTAATTTTGATAAAAGTTCGGTTTTAGTATTAAATGACGTTGACAAGATTGAAGGTCTAGTTGCTAATACGCTTAATTGTACAACCATGAATTTCCCTATTGATTATCGTGGATTTTTGATTAGACCAACTAAACTTAAGCATGAAGACTAGCTAATTATAATAGATAAAACTAAAAATTGAATTTCTAATTGGAATGGGAGGTTTTATCGAGAGCGGGTAGATTAGTTCTCATCAATTCTGTTTTATCTGCACTTCCAATTTATTGGATGTCTATGCATCTCTTTCCAGAATAGGTGATCAATATAATTGATAAAATAAGAAGGGACTTCTTATGGAGTGGTGATAGTACTAATAGTAGTCTAAAATGTTTAGTTAACTGGGATACAGTTTGTAAATCGAAAAAGGAGGGTGGATTAAGTGTTATTAATTTACGTAACATGAATTTGTCTTTATTAGGGAAGTGGTTATGGAAATTTAAGGATATTAATGATAATTCTATTTGAAAAGAAATTATATCTAAACATTATTATAGTAGCAGTAATAATTTATACCAAATTACACCTTCAGTTAACAATAAATTGTCTAATTTTGGGAAATCAATTTTAAAATGTCAAGAGATTTATAACCTTGGTACTAATACAATTGTTCATTCAGGAAATAATACAACTTTTTGACATGATCATTGGATATCTGTCATTCCTTTTAGAGTGGTATTTAAAGAACTTTTCGAAATTTATAACTTTAAAAATGCTTTAATTAAAGAAGTTTTTTCACCGGATAATGATCCCCCTTGGAACTTTAGTTTTAATAGAATCTTAGAAGGTACAACTCTTAGAAAATTTTCTTTATTATGTGCAAGATAGAATTTATATAATATTGATACGAAAATGAAATTATTAGCTGGGAATGGGATAAAAGTAAGAAATTCACTTCAAATTCTTTATAAAAATTTCTTAATTTCTCGAGCATTACTAATAATACTTTTAATCTTATTTGGAAAGCTAATGCACCACCAAAAGTTAAGATTCATATGTGGTTAATCATGCATGGGAAGCTAAATGCTATTGAATTTTTAAAAAGAAAGAATTTGCAAATTGATAATAAATGTACTTTCTGTAAAAAAAATTAAAAAATATTAATCATTTATATTACGATTGTAAGGATACCTGCTACATTCTTAATAATACTCTTAAAATCTTTAACTTTATTCTTACAACTAAAGTTACTGATTGTGATTTTTATTGGAATAACTTAAGGTTTAAGTTTAAAAAGAGGAATAGATTTTTACTAGATACTTTATTCATTATAATATATTAGTATATTTGGTTTGAGAGAAACCATATATTATTTAATAATAATAATAGTTTTATTAATAGATTGATATTTACAATAGCATCATTTTATTTCAATTGGATCTCAAATCCATATTATAGATTGACTAAAAATAATCATTTAAAGAATATCGTAATAAGGTTAGAAATAGCATTAAGTTATTTAAAGAAAAAAACAATATTTTTAATATTAATACTTACAGCATTAACATTTATTCGAATTTTAATGATTTTACTGATTATCATAATGTTCTTTTGATCAAAGGAGCATAATGTTAATATTTTTTAGATTTTGAATGTTTTATAAGTTTTTAAGTTCATATTTTGTTAATTTTTATGCCTTTTTAATTTTGTGATCACTATTTCATATCATTAGAGTAAAGTTAAGATGTTGCATATTAAGTTTTGATCCTTTTATTAGTCTATCTCTTATTTTAGTATCTTTACTGTCTTATAATTTTAACTCCAGATTTATTACTTTTATTTCATAAATACATATATATGTATATAAATTTCACTTATATACATATATGTGTATTATTCTTATATTTTTGTATAGTTCCTACCGCAAATACAGGTTTAGGCCAAAAATGATGCTGGTATGCTATTTGCGGGGTTTCAGGGTTGCTGACGCCAGGATTGCAGGATTGTTGTGAGGTGGTCATGTTGGATTATCCGCATTTGTAGTGAGGCGTTCATTCTCTGGTGGAGCTGCTTGTTTGTGCCCTTGGTTTCTCCAGGGATCATCCGCGTTTGCAGTGAAGAGTTCATAATTCTGGAGCATTTGCAGTGAGGCTTCATTCTGGTTCATCCGCGTTTGCAGTGAGACGTTCTTTCTCTGGTGGAGCTGCTTGTTGACCTCTTTTGTGCACTTAGTTGCATCATGGATTATTTTGGGTACTTCTAACACTTCAGTATCGGGCGGTGGCTTTGCCAGAGTTCGATATTGAGGTGTACTGGGCGGTGGCCTTTCCAGAGCTCATTCAAGAAGTCACCTATGTATGTTTTCTTAGATTTTTCTGTGTTATGATTTATCACCTGCCAAGCATGTTGGCAGCGCCTTTGTTATTGGTGATATATGAGTGTGTGTGTGTGTGCACATTTGTGCTCTCCACTACTTTAGAGGATCACACATTTCTCTCAAAAAAAATTATTTTTTACACTTCCACACGAATTTGTAAAATAAAAAATTAAAATCTTTTTTTTGACAAAAGGTTTTGGCAGAAAATAATTTCTTTTAATATATGTTTATTTTATATATACTAATCAATATTTTGTAAATAAATTTCAATATTATATATGTATATTTTGAATGTTTATTTAAAAAAACCTTTAGACACACACACACACACACACACATATATATATATATATATATATATATATATATTTGTGTGTGTTTGCATTTATACACACACACACACATATATATATATATATATATATATATATCAAAAGTTTGAAGTTTGAATTTTAAATTTTAAATAGATTTTTATTTCAGATCTAGATATGTTTTTAAATTTAAATCTACCTTAAGATATTTAAATACTAATTTGAATTATTAGAATTAGTGTAACGACCCGTATTTTCACGGATCGGAAAGTTCGTCAAATCTGGAGTTTTAGCATTTTGAGCCATTTCAGCTTTTAGGCAAATTTTGCCTAAGTCCTAAGTCGTTCACGACTTAGCATAAGTCGTGAGTCGTATACGACTTAGGAGATAGGAGTGACCCAGGGTTTGGCGACTTAAGGAAATAAGTCGTAGCTGGGCTAGGTTAGTAGGTTGAAGTTAACTCGGCAAGTGTTAAGTCGTAGGTTAAGTCATTGCCGAGTTAAGGGATAGACAACCTAAGGAAGTGACCGACTTATGTTATTGTAGACGACTTAAGGTTTTGAGTTAAGTGTTAAGTCGGCTGACGAGTTAAGGTAGTGGTCGACTTAAGACCTGGACGACTTAGGAGTTGAGTCTTATCCTGGTAGATCGGCAAAGCTGCTATGTTAAGTCGTAGGTAGGCTGCTGTGTTGAGTCGTGGCCGAGTTAAGGTGATGAGTCGTACCCAAGTTATCTGATGAGTCGTATACTTGATAAGTCGTAGTCGAGTTAACCGTTAAGTCGTACGGGATCTGGGTTTTTGTTGAGTCGTAAGTTGAGCCCTTTTGATGAGTCGTACCTCCTGATGAGTCGTAGCTTTGTGCTAAGTCATGGACGACTTAGTGGTTGAGTCGTCTAGCCAGTAAGGCGCGTGCGCACTAGGTCGTAGACAGGGATGGTCCGGTAAGTCGTAGGTACATGTGATGAGTCGGAAGAGGCTATAAGTCGGAGACGACTTAGGAGATAGCTGTTAAGTCTTGAGTCGTAGGGGGGTCTGAGTGTTGAGTTGGAGTTAGGCTTAAGTCGGAAGACCGTTGAGTCGTGGTGATCTGATGAGTCGTAGACGACTCATGGAGGCAGTCGAGTCATGGATTTCAGCTATAAATAGGAGAGCTTCTCTTCATTTTTGGGATCCGGATTTTGAAGCGACGAAGTGCTGCCATTTTGAGAGCTCGACTTCTATACTTCTTCACTTCTTTTCTCCACTCTAATCTAGTGCTTCCATCCATCCAAGTTGAAGATCAGATTGAAGATTCAAGAGCTAAAGTTGAAGATCTTCATCTTTTCAAGAGAGATTTCATCGTTTGAAGCGGATTCGTGATAGATCAAGCTTGATCCTTCGCTGTCCAGATCTGAAGCGTGTTGATTTGAGGTTGTTTAGGTGATTTGGTGAGTGGTGATTATCTCTCACACGGATCCAAAGGAGTATATCGGATTGTTGGCTCGATTTGGTGTTAAAATAGTGATTTCCATGCATTTTCTTCATCCAAAGTGTAGATCCATATAGATCCATTGTTCATGATGATGTTACATCCATTTCATCATATGTTAACCTATGCAAGTTCATTCATCAAGTTTGTAGAGATATAATCCATGTTTTCATGCTTATGGGACTTTCAACTCTTTAATTACGAAAATGCCATTATTGTTATAATTGTCTACTTAGATCATATTTGAATGCTTGATTGTTTGGATTGATGTTTGATTTGATTGATTGTTATGAACTAGATGATTGATGATTAGATTTAGACCGAAGACGATTCAAAAGCTAAGGGAAAGGCTCTTGAATTGGGAAAGCTGCTCGTGGCATATGTAGCGGAATGATGAAGCTCTTATGCATAGATTCGATGATGTGATGTTGAGATGAGGCTTTGCGAGGATGTAATGAAGCGAGGCAATCATGTGATGAAGACTTGGTCTAATCCAGACGGGATCATTCCAAGCATGTTGATAACTCGGTGATATGATTCGAGTTGAGGATAATGAATGGATATGAGAATAGTCGTCGAGGAGGATGACTAGGAGGCTTGGATAGCATCGTTGTTGAAGGTTCTAGCATGCTCTAAGCAAGAGTACGTTTGGGCAGATTCGATAGTCCCAACGGCTAATTGTTGATGGTCGAGTACTCTGGGCAGATTCGATAGTCCTAGGCACGGGCTATGACGACGTGCGGGAGTTATGTCTAGAACCGGGGTTTCCATTAGCCCTTGACGGACGGCTGAAAGAATGTGCCGGTCATTCAATTAACGGCGATATCGAAGCAATGATAACAGTGATAGCCAGAGTCATGGATGTTTGGTTGTAACGTCATTTCGGACTCAAGAGCGGTATTTTCTGGGTGCTTATCTGATTTAGGCCTTGGTACTTGGAAAACATCGCCCTTGACTCGAGTGATAGTAGCTTTACTTTAAATTGTATGCTCTGCTATGTTTGCTTCTGCTTAGTGTGCGTCTGGGGGCTATCACTGTAGAATGAGGTTGGAGTGGGAGGGTTGTATTCCTATTCCTTTTCCTTTATGATCTTTTGGTATGTTGTTAGTTAATTTACTGCTCACTAAGACTGTTGTCTGACTCAAGGCTTTATGTTTTAATTCTTATTGCCTTGGGCTGTTCGTCCATTTTGGGACGGGCAGACTAGGTAGCAGGTGACAGGTGCTGTTCTCTTCTCACGATGCTGATATCGAAGACGAGCTGGAGGGTTGCATATTATCGTCTTATTATATGTACTGGATATTCCTCTGTTTTGTATTCTCTGAGAGATATGTAGTGAGGCTTGATGTATTGACTATGTGGATGCTTGTATTCAACTATTATGGAGTTTTATATGATGTCATTTTGTTCTGTAAAGCTTCACTATACATATGTTCTATTGTATTTTGTCCATGCGCTGTGAGTAATACGATAGATTCTGTTGTTTTAAATCTTACCTTGACAATCGTCCATGGTCGCCTGGCACACTTTACGGCGCTCTATCTTTAGATTTGGTGCAGGGGTCATGGGCGGTCGTCACATTTGGTATCAGAGCATTGGTTAATCGATTTTACCCAACGCTCGCCGTCGTAACTACGTATGAGAGACGTAATTGTATTTTGACGGATGATTACTATATATAATATAGTAGCTTAGTAGAGTTTGAGTCCTTTATGCAGTTGTTTCTCTAGATGTTCTAATCATTCCTTTTTATAGATATTGAGAATGAGTCGAAGAGGGAGACCAGCTGCTAGGGAAGGCCGTGCTACTGAAGAGACTGCTGATTATGCAGCCATGTTCGAAGCTATGATGACTTCGATCATGAGAAGGATACCAGTTCCGGGGGCAGCAGTTCATGTTGGAGTTCAAGTTCAAGCTCCGAAACCAGTGGATTTTGCTAAGTTGTGCAAGGATTATACTGCTCTTGGAGGAAAGGTTTTCTTGGGAACAGAATCAACTATTGAGGTCCAGAGGTGGATAGATGCTTGTAGAAGGATCTTTGGTGATTTGGGAATTGATGATGCAACTAAGAGGAAGTTGGCATCAAGGCAGCTTCAAGGGAGAGCTTCTTATTGGTGGAATTCTATTACCATCAATACTGCGGAGGAAGAGATTACTTGGGAGCAATTCCAAGCTAGATTTGAAGCTAAGTTCATTTCTACAGCTCAGAAGTCTGTTCTATTCAAGAAGTTTGTGGAGCTCAAGCAAGGCGGAAGATCTGTTCTTGAGTATGTTTCTGAGTTTGAAGCTTTGTCCAAGTATGCTCGGTCATATATTGAATCTGCTTATCAGAAGAATGAGAAGTTTGTGACCGGCTTGGATAGTTATCTTGGGAGACAGTTGGTGGATCATTTGGACGATTCATTTGAGAAGCTTGTGGAGAAAGCTCTTAGGCATGAGAGTCTGTTTCCTAAGGAAGGACCTGTTGTTGCTATTACCAAGGGAGAGTCTAAACCACAGCAGGGTGGAAACCAGAAGAGGAAGCAGCAGCAGCAGAAGGGTAAGGATGGCCAGAAGAAGCCGAAAGGCGAGGTGACTTGCTACAATTGTCAGCAGAAGGGCCATTTCTCGAAGGATTGTAAGAATCCGAAGGTGCCGATGAAGTGTCACAACTGTGACAAGCCGGGGCATTTCAGAAAGAATTGTCCAGAACCGAGGAAGGACAGGCAGATTGTGCAAGCTTATGCTTTGGGAGCTGTTTCGTCGTCTTCGAAAGCTCCTACCGCTGAAGAGAAGGGAAAGAGTGTGGTGGTTCAAGGTACTCTTTTCCTATGTGGTGTTCCAGTTAGAGTTCTGTTTGATACTGGAGCGTCGCATTCGTTTGTTTGTAGTGAACTCGTAGGCCGGTTAGGTTTGGCACCGGATATTGTTGATAGGCCATTGGTTGTGACTAATCCAGTTGGGGGTTCGTCCTGTTTGTGTATGTTATGCCGTGGTCTAGTTGTGTCGAGTCATGGTTGCTCTTTTGTTTGTGATTGCTTTGTTCTGAACTTTGCGGGGTTCGGAATTATCTTGGGTATGGACTGGCTTAGAAAGTATGCGGCTAAGGTTGATTGTGAGAGGCTGGAGGTGACAGTCGAGAATGTGGAGGGGCGAAAGGTTGTGATACGATGTAAGCATGAGGAAGGCGTCTTCATGAGCTTCATGTATTCGCTAGTTGTTCCACGGGATGGACTGTCTTTAGTGCCTATCGCAAATGGATTCGAGGATGTCTTTGACGAAGTCAAAGGGTTGCCGCCGCATAGAGAGATCGAGTTTCGTATAGATCTAGTTGAAGGAGCCAGACCTGTTGTGATGCCTCTTAGGCGGATGGCGCCTAGGGAACAGCAGGAGTTGAGGGTGCAAGTTGATGACCTTTTACAGAAAGGATTCATTCGGCGTAGTGTGTCCGAGTGGGGTGCACCAGTTGTGTTTGCAACCAAGGCAGATGGGTCGTTGAGATTGTGCGTCGATTATCGTGAGCTGAATAAGGTGACTAAGAAGAACAAGTATCCATTGCCGAGAATAGATGACTTGTTTGATCAGCTTCATGAAGCTAAGGTGTTTTCTCAGATGGATTTGGCAACGGGATTTCACCAGTTGAGAGTGGCTAAGGATAGTGTGCCGAAGACTGCTTTTAGGACACCATCCGGTTTCTTTGAGTGGCTGGTAATGCCGTTTGGATTGACTAACGCGCCAGCATATTTTGTGGATCTTATGAATAGAGTGTTCAGAGATCAGTTGAACAAGTTCGTACTTGTGTTCGTGGATGATATCCTGATTTATTCCAGAACGGAGGAAGAGCACAAGACGCACTTGCGTATGGTTTTGGAAATCTTGCGGAAACATCAGCTGAAGGCTAAGTTTTCGAAGTGTCATTTCTGGAAGAGTGAAGTGAGGTTCTTAGGCCATGTGATTTCTGGAAATGGAATAGCGGTTGATCCCGCTAAGGTGGCAGCAATCCAGGATTGGGTTAGACCTAAGAATGCATCTGATGTGAGAAGTTTTCTTGGATTAGCAGGATATTATCGACGGTTTATCAAAGACTTCTCCAAGATAGCTGCACCGTTAACAGGATTGACGAAAAAGAACCAAGTGTTCAGTTGGGATGCTAAGTGTGAGCAAGCTTTCGGAATCCTGAAAGAGAGATTGACGAGTGCTCCTGTGTTGACTATTCCTAGTGGGAATGATGAGATGGTGGTTTACACCGACGCATGTGGTACTGGACTTGGAGCAGTGCTGATGCAGAAGGATAAAGTTGTTGCGTATGCTAGTAGACAACTGAAGCCGCATGAATGGAATTACCCAACTCATGATTTGGAATTAGCGGCGATTGTATTTGCTCTGAAGATGTGGAGACATTATCTATTGGGAGTTCGATTCGAGTTGTTTACGGATCATAAGTCGTTGAAGTATCTTTTCTCCCAAAAGGATTTGAATCTTCGGCAGCAGCGTTGGCTAGAGTTTTTGGCATCATATGATTTTGGTATAGCTTATACTCTGAGAAAAGGTAACGCAGTGGCAGATGCGTTAAGTCGAAGACATGCAGGATTGGGAGCCATGTTTTCAGAATGGAAGAATCTCGAGTATTTAGCTGGATTTGACTTCAGGCCTAGATGCGAATTGGAACCTGAGATGTTGGCAAACTTATCAATAAGACCCACTCTTGTGGAAAGGATTGGTGAGAGCCAAAAGCGAGATGATAAGCTTGTCAAGATTATCCGTGAATTGGAATCTGGATTGGATCCAGAAAAGGATAAAGTATTCGAGGTCGATCGAGAGGGTTGGCTTCGGAAGCAAGGACGACTAGTTGTTCCCGATATAGATGAATTGAGGAGTGAAGTTCTGAAGGAAAGTCATCACTCGAAGCTGACAATTCATCCAGGTGGAAATAAGATGTATCGGGATATGAAGAGAACCTACTACTGGGAAGGCATGAAGAAGGATGTTGGAAATTTTATTTCCAAATGCATGAACTGCCAGTTGGTTAAAGCCGAGCAGAAGAAGCCAAGTGGATTGCTTCAGCCATTAGAAGTTCCTACATGGAAGTGGGAGCAAGTGTCGATGGATTTTATTGATGGATTACCTAGAACCAGAACGGGAAATGAAGGGATTTGGGTCATTGTGGATCGTCTGACTAAGAGTGCACGATTTATTCCCGTTCGATCGACTAGGACTGCATCAAAGTTGGCTGAGTTGTATGTTAAGTGGATAGTTCGATTTCATGGTATTCCGAAGAGTATAGTGAGCGATCGAGACCCATTGTTCACTAGTGGATTTTGGAAGAGCTTCCAGGAAGTTTTGGGAACCGAGTTGTGTTTGAGTACAGCTTATCACCCTCAAACAGATGGTCAGACCGAGAGAGTCAACCGAGTTTTGGAAGATCTCCTCAGAGCTTGTGTTTTGGATTTCGGAGGATCATGGGAAGATCACCTTCATTTGGTGGAGTTTGCGTACAACAACAGTTACCAGTCAAGCATTGGTATGGCACCGTATGAGGCATTGTATGGAAGACCGTGTAACTCTCCAACATGTTGGTTGGAAACTGGAGAAAAGCTGATGCTTGGGCCAGAGATGATTCGTCAGACTTCAGATTGTATAGAGATCATTCGGCAACGAATGAAGGCAGCCCAAGACCGTCAAAAGAGTTATGCTGATAAGCGTCGAAAGGATTTGGAATTCGACGCATGAGATATGGTTTTTGTGAAGATTTCTCCACTAAAGAATGTTATTCGATTCGGGAAGAAAGGAAAATTGACTCCGAGATTTGTTGGGCCATTCCCGATCATCGAGCGAATTGGAAAGCTCGCCTACAGATTGGAGTTGCCGGAGAAGATGTCAAGTGTGCACAATGTTTTTCACATATCATATCTACGGAAGTATGTGCACGACTCGAATACAGTAGTTTCTGCTGATAGCTGTGAAGATTTCGAAGTTGATCCAGTTGATAGAAGACCTCGTAAGCCGCTTCGTGTTGTTGAAACCGACACGAAACAGCTTAGGAGGAAGGTATTTAAGTTGCTCAAGATACAATGGAGTGATGATGATAACGACTGTACGTGGGAGGTGGAAGAGAGGATGAAGGCAGCTCATCCTGAACTCTTCAAGGTATGGCCCTAAGGTGTCGTGTCATCTCGCGACATTGTAACTTGTTCTAGTTTTAGAAGTCTGTACGCTAAGTTAGAATTGGATGCATGGTTTGTTGATTGCTATGGATGGTAGGCGTACAGAATAGTTTTTTTTTTTTGATTGCTATGATTGTTTGGAATTTCGGGGGCGAAATTCCTAAGGGGGAAAGAATGTAACGACCCATATTTTCACGGATCGGAAAGTTCGTCAAATCTGGAGTTTTAGCATTTTGAGCCATTTCAGCTTTTAGGCAAATTTTGCCTAAGTCCTAAGTCGTTCACGACTTAGCATAAGTCGTGAGTCGTATACGACTTAGGAGATAGGAGTGACCCAGGGTTTGGCGACTTAAGGAAATAAGTCGTAGCTGGGCTAGGTTAGTAGGTTGAAGTTAACTCGGCAAGTGTTAAGTCGTAGGTTAAGTCGTTGCCGAGTTAAGGGATAGACAACCTAAGGAAGTGACCGACTTATGTTATTGTAGACGACTTAAGGTTTTGAGTTAACTGTTAAGTCGGCTGACGAGTTAAGGTAGTGGTCGACTTAAGACCTGGACGACTTAGGAGTTGAGTATTATCCTGGTAGATCGGCAAAGCTGCTATGTTAAGTCGTAGGTAGGCTGCTGTGTTGAGTCGTGGCCGAGTTAAGGTGATGAGTCGTACCCAAGTTATCTGATGAGTCGTATACTTGATAAGTCGTAGTCGAGTTAACCGTTAAGTCGTACGGGATCTGGGTTTTTGTTGAGTCGTAAGTTGAGCCCTTTTGATGAGTCGTACCTCCTGATGAGTCGTAGCTTTGTGCTAAGTCGTGGACGACTTAGTGGTTGAGTCGTCTAGCCAGTAAGGCGCGTGCGCACTAGGTCGTAGACAGGGGTGGTCCGGTAAGTCGTAGGTACCTGTGATGAGTCGGAAGAGGCTATAAGTCGGAGACGACTTAGGAGATAGCTGTTAAGTCTTGAGTCGTAGGGGGGTCTGAGTGTTGAGTTGGAGTTAGGCTTAAGTCGGAAGACCGTTGAGTCGTGGTGATCTGATGAGTCGTAGACGACTCATGGAAGCAGTCGAGTCATGGATTTCAGCTATAAATAGGAGAGCTTCTCTTCATTTTTGGGATCCGGATTTTGAAGCGACGAAGTGCTGCCATTTTGAGAGCTCGACTTCTACACTTCTTCACTTCTTTTCTCCACTCTAATCTAGTGCTTCCATCCATCCAAGTTGAAGATCAGATTGAAGATTCAAGAGCTAAAGTTGAAGATCTTCATCTTTTCAAGAGAGATTTCATCGTTTGAAGCGGATTCGTGATAGATCAAGCTTGATCCTTCGCTGTCCAGATCTGAAGCGTGTTGATTTGAGGTTGTTTAGGTGATTTGGTGAGTGGTGATTATCTCTCACACGGATCCAAAGGAGTATATCGGATTGTTGGCTCGATTTGGTGTTAAAATAGTGATTTCCATGCATTTTCTTCATCCAAAGTGTAGATCCATATAGATCCATTGTTCATGATGATGTTACATCCATTTCATCATATGTTAACCTATGCAAGTTCATTCATCAAGTTTGTAGAGATATAATCCATGTTTTCATGCTTATGGGACTTTCAACTCTTTAATTACGAAAATGCCATTATTGTTATAATTGTCTACTTAGATCATATTTGAATGCTTGATTGTTTGGATTGATGTTTGATTTGATTGATTGTTATGAACTAGATGATTGATGATTAGATTTAGACCGAAGACGATTCAAAAGCTAAGGGAAAGGCTCTTGAATTGGGAAAGCTGCTCGTGGCATATGTAGCGGAATGATGAAGCTCTTATGCATAGATTCGATGATGTGATGTTGAGATGAGGCTTTGCGAGGATGTAATGAAGTGAGGCAATCATGTGATGAAGACTTGGTCTAATCCAGACGGGATCATTCCAAGCATGTTGATAACTCGGTGATATGATTCGAGTTGAGGATAATGAATGGATATGAGAATAGTTGTCGAGGAGGATGACTAGGAGGCTTGGATAGCATCGTTGTTGAAGGTTCTAGCATGCTCTAAGCAAGAGTACGTTTGGGCAGATTCGATAGTCCCAACGGCTAACTGTTGATGGTCGAGTACTCTGGGCAGATTCGATAGTCCTAGGCACGGGCTGCGACGACGTGCGGGAGTTATGTCTAGAACCGGGGTTTCCATTAGCCCTTGACGGACGGCTGAAAGAATGTGACGGTCATTCAATTAACGGCGATATCGAAGCAATGATAACAGTGATAGCCAAAGTCATGGATGTTTGGTTGTAACGTCATTTCGGACTCAAGAGCGGTATTTTCTGGGTGCTTATCTGATTTAGGCCTTGGTACTTGGAAAACATCGCCCTTGACTCGAGTGATAGTAGCTTTACTTTAAATTGTATGCTCTGCTATGTTTGCTTCTGCTTAGTGTGCGTCTGGGGGCTATCACTGTAGAATGAGGTTGGAGTGGGAGGGTTGTATTCCTATTCCTTTTCCTTTATGCTCTTTTGGTATGTTGTTAGTTAATTTACTGCTCACTAAGACTGTTGTCTGACTCAAGGCTTTATGTTTTAATTCTTATTGCCTTGGGTTGTTCGTCCATTTTGGGACGGGCAGACTAGGTAGCAGGTGACAGGTGCTGTTCTCTTCTCACGATGCTGATATCGAAGACGAGCTGGAGGGTTGCATATTATCGTCTTATTATATGTACTGGATATTCCTCTGTTTTGTATTCTCTGAGAGATATGTAGTGAGGCTTGATGTATTGACTATGTGGATGCTTGTATTCAACTATTATGGAGTTTTATATGATGCCATTTTGTTCTGTAAAGCTTCACTATACATATGTTCTATTGTATTTTGTCCATGCGCTGTGAGTAATACGATAGATTCTGTTGTTTTAAATCTTACCTTGACAATCGTCCATGGTCGCCTGGCACACTTTACGGCGCTCTATCTTTAGATTCGGTGCAGGGGTCATGGGCGGTCGTCAAAATTAGTTAACATCTTTAAATTATATACACACACACAAATATTATATATATATATATATTATGTGTGTGTAATCTATATAATCAAAAATTTAATTATGGACCGCAAATATGTTTATAAAGAGGAAAATATGTCTGTTGCGGTGTAAATCCCAATAGTATATAAGACCACATTAAATCATGTACAAATCTCACGTGCACTATATATGTATGCATGCATTTAATACACATATACATTATATACTATATATACACATATATATTAAAATCAAATCTTTAAATAAACTAAATAAATAAAACAAAGATTTTGTTTAAAATTATTTAGTTGCAATCTAAATTAATTTAGCTCTATAGGCCTAATAAGTTCTAAAAATGCAATTTTTTTTGAAATTCACACATTTTATCTACTGCATGCTAGCCCAGTTCCATTAAAAATTAATTAAAAACTAATCAAAATTGTTTAAACAACCATGTAACACACACGCCTGCACACGCACACGCACACGTGCACACACACATATATGTAACTAATTTTTTTTTCAAAAAATTGTTTTTAATTGATAATAATTTCTAAAAAGAGCAACAAAATAGATTGAAGAACTTAGGTACATATAAATTCATTGCAAAATATTTAGATCTAAACAACGTAGACAATGTCAACAAATAATTAAAAGAGATGAAGGATCTAATATATATCAACATAATGATCATATAATCAATTTAGGTGTAGCACAAAATGGATCTAAAGTAAATTAACATGACGAACATTTAATTAATTGAAGTGTAGCAAAAGGCGATCTAAAGGGGTGCAAGATGAACATATTAACATATGATATATAGTATGTATAGAATCTGAATCATATGAACATGATTAAATAAAATTTGAATGTCAACTTAAGATGCAGCCAAAAAGTTGCACCTTGAATGATGAACAAATCTCCTAGATTCAACCAAGTCAACCACTGAATTTTGCAAGAATCAAGAGATAACAACCACCTTTATATTTATCTAATTTGTTTAGATTTGATTTTGTTTTGGGAATTTTTTAATGGTTGTGAGACCATGTATTTTGGCCATGATAGGAGAGGGAGAGAAGAGAAAAAGAAAAATGAATAGTCTATCGAATCTATGAATGAATGAAAGAGGATATTGCTTTAAATGAAACATTAAAACATTTAAATTCTTTCCTTTAAAATCTTCCCTATTTAATTCCTCATTAGATCTCATTAAATCCTCTCTCCCCTTACCTCATCATGCATGGTCGACCATAAAAGAGATAATGAGGACCTTAAACATTTTCCAAAATCACTTAGAAATTAATATATTTAAATCCAATCTAAATAATCAATCGATATCGTACATCGATACACGCATATATAACTTTTATGCACACACTTCATTAAATACTAATGGTATTCAAACAAATCAAATAAAATTTAATAACTGATATTTCATAAGTATTTATTAATTTCCGATGATTATGAATTTGTTAAATCTTATGGTTTTTCGGAGTATTCATTATTATGGTTGTGTGACTAAAACATGCAAACTGAGTTAGCGATTAATATCGAACAATTCAAATATTAATGTTCACACATCATCTTAGCTAGCGGTATGATGTTTGGCTAAATTTATCGCTTACACATCTTTTTTGTAAAATACATTTTTACTATCATAAGAGGTACCTGATAGTAATGATAATTCACATCAATTTTATTCGCCAACACTATAACACTTTAGAACTTATGGAATTTGGTTTTGGTTAAAATTATAACATCGTCCACATTTAGATTGATTAGTCCAAACATAAAATCCTTGGTTCAATAATAGCAATTGTTATTAACTGTACTGTTTAGGTTAGAGACTTTGATTTTGAGTCAGATTCAGTTAACCGTGATTCTAACCTCATATAACCGTGGAGATGAATTCTCTATTGACTAGCGTTTCACTTCCAATGCTTCAACTCAGACCCAATTATAGACGTTTGATGGATGCAATGCCATGATTTAACTATAATCAAAGTGAAGTGTCCAAATTGAAGTTTAATAGTATTCTCAAGTAGAGATAACTGTGTTCTATCATCATTTAGAGATTCTATATTTGATCTTAGTTATATTAACCGACAAAAACCTCTTAAGTGGTTCATTCCATAATTATAAATAACAATCAGTATGTAACCCCTTGATACCCCAACATCCACAAGAAATACACTGTCTAAGAGTTGGAGAGCATTACGTACTCTAGTCTCAATTGACGAACCAATGTTCTTTCTCGAAACATCTTGATTGAGAATATTTAAAATAATATGTCGTTTTAGTGTGATAAATTCCTCATGATTACAAGAAATTGCAGTTGTTATCACATAACATATCATTAAGGATTTTCTATTTAATATACTTTAAATTACTTAATTAATTATATCACAATATAACAAAGTATATTATAGAAATCAAGCACCTTTATTACAAACGATATTAATTATCGATTTAGATATATGTAATAGATTGCCTAATTTCCCTTAGGGCATACCCCTAACTTTATCAAAAACAAAACTAGAAAAGCCACAAATAGCCAATCTAGATAACCCTAAAATAGAGAAAATTAGCTAATACTTCATGATAAAGAAGCATCAATCAAATTTTCCCTTTGTAGTGCATACACACAGTGGCTTATCCACTAATATTTGATTGCACAACTTATTCTCTTTGGTTCTATCCCTCTCAAACAATCTCCTACTATGCTCCCTTCATATATAACTTACAAATCTCTTCACCAACATCAACATAATGTTTTTTAACCTTTTAAATATTATATATATATATATATAATTATTTTGGGTACATTATGTAACAACCCTGTATTTTACAATTATTTTTAAATTGGTATTTCCAGATTTAAAAGCTTTATTTATGAAAAAGAATAAATTTTGTTATTTTAAATATAAATTTGAATTTTGATGTCAATTAGAATTCCAAACATAAATAAATTGATTATTTCTAGAAAATATGAATTTTGTCAATATAGTCAAACCTTGACTTTTAAATTTAAATTTTAAATATTTGAAAATTTAAATTTTATCTTTTATTATGAAAATAGATTAAATATCATGAATACTGCTTTTCGTTTCGTTGAAATTGGATTTAAATTGTGAAATTTATACTTTTTACAATATTGTGTGTATATTGATTTATTTAACAATATTGTTTATTTTAACCTATATAGATAATATTTTATTGGTCATATCTTATTCTAATTTGTATACATATGCCATATTATATATATTTTGTCTTTTAAATATTTTTAAAGTGATAATAAGATTTTTCCAAAGTGTATTGAATTTATTTCTAATTTTTAAAGCCTAGTTTGCATTTTTAAGTTATTTTCTTATTTTAAATTATATTTAATTAAAATTTAATTATTTATTTCACTTTGAAAATGTTTTAAAAGTCATTTTTATTTCAAATTTTGTTTTAGAATATTTTTAAAATAAAGTTAATAATTTTCCAAAGTCAATGGTGATTTATTTGTAATTTCTGGACACTGTTTTGTATTTTAAGCAATTTCTTTTATTATTTTTTCTAATTTCTTTAAATTTTATTATTTATTTTCTTATATCTTTACTTATTTTCGGTTTGTATAGTATTTTTCTGAAATATTTTGTTTATATAAAGATTTATAAGGAAAGAAATGTGAAAGGTTGCGTAACGCTTTGAAACGGAAGCCCTTTTATTTACCAAATCTTTTAATTCCTTTAACTCCTCAAAATTTATTGCCTAGCCATGTAAAACCCTAGTGTAGCCGTCATCTCATTTGGAATTCACGTGAAAAAATATCCCATCTTCAATTGTTTCTCACGGCTAGAGAAAATTAGGTAATGGCCTCCATCTCTTTCTTCCTACTTTTCTTCTTTTTCTATGATATTTTGCTTGCCTTCTTCCCTGATGGAGATCGGCCTCTACCCCTATTCCACTGCCACCACCTCCTTCCATCTCTTCCCGACCACCAGCCCCCACTCCACCAGACCTGACCATAGCCGAACCATTTTGATGGTAAAACCCCCCAAATTTCAACCTAGATGCCTAAAAACCATGTTTATTGACCTCTACATGCTCACCCACCTCAACCACCACCCAAACCACCACCATAGCCACCACCACCTCCCTGACCTGACCACAACACACCCCTCCCCACCTCTATCCAGTCATAACTCACCCCAGGCCGAGCACAATTCCCAAGGCCAAACCTTGTTTTGGCACAAAAATCACCTAATTGCCTTCAAAAATCACATCACCTCCTCATGTACAAACCCCACCTTGTCTTGCCTTGAACCCGAGCTATGTTGGCCCAAACCTGACCCAAAACTTGACCACATCTGAACCACATCAAAGCCCAAAGCCATACCAAACAATAGAGAAGGCAAAGCAAAAGACTGCGTAGTCGTATCTCCTTTTATTTCAATGTTATTGCATTTTAAAGTCGTATTGAATTTTGCTGTTTCGATTGTTTGTTTTGGGTTGTACACAAGAGTTGTAGATTGGATTCGCTCTCCACTCAAGTCCGTAGTCTTTTCATCGTGCTTTTGTTTCCAGTGTGTCATTGGTTTTGATATCTCCAGCACAAACAGGTGAGTTATTCTCACTAGACAATATGTACCTATATAACTAGTAAATTGACACCCTACGAATGTGTAGAAATATATTATCATGTTATATATGCTTATATTATTATCATATGATGTTCACACCTGTTATATCATATGTTACTGTTATTTAATGTTATTCTGTTATTTATATCTGTTATCACCATTGCAAGTTCCCTGTAGACTAGAATCACTATGTGTTGAAATGATACATACCCGAACGGACTTTAGAATAGGGAAAAATCGTTATGGGCTGAAATGATAGGCCTGAACGATTTTATTTAATTTATTTTAACTTGGGATTGCGGGTTTGAAATGATAGAACCCGGATTTTTCTTTTTTTAACTGCGAATTGAAATGATACATATCTGTATCACTTGACCTAGGTTAGAAAATTATATACAGGCCCGTGGTTATTTTATAAAGTGTTTTGGATATTTTTAAGTATTTTAAAAATTATAAATTTATGAAATTTGATTTAAATAGATTTTGAAATGTTTTAAAATAAAGAAATTTTGATTTTTTTTCTATGTGTTAAAAATGTAATTAATGAATGGTTTAACTGGATTTTTGAAATATAACTTAAGTTGGAAATTTGGAATTTTGGTTAAAAATGATATTTAAGTTATATAAATAAAATGGATATTAAATTTTATTTGGAAATGGTAAATATGATAATTTGATTAAATTTGAATTTAAGTGATTTATTAAAGTATTATTGATTTTTCTATGAATTTAAGTGGTTAAATAAATGAATGTTTAAAAGTGATCTTTTAAAATATAACTTGACTAGGAAATGTGAAATTTGGTTTTAATTAAAGGTTTAAGTTAATTAAATAAAATTGGAAATTTTGTTAAATTGTGAAATGGTAATTTAAATTTGAAGTGTTAAGTCTATTTGTTGAAATGTGAAGAATTAGAACTTTTACACTTAAACTTATTAAGTAAATTGTTGAAAATTGGATTTAATTATAAGAAATTTATTGTGAAAAAGATATTTGTTAAATGATATGTAAATGAACATTTTAAACGTTAAAATATGATTTTTAAAATGTTTATGTGTTTTAAATTGAAGTTATTTAATTGCTGGAAATACACTAACACCTGAAATCTATTTTTAATAGCATTCAGAAATGCTATAGATTCTGTTTTGAACTAAAATTGTGTAAAAAGAGCTATTACAGCATTTCTGAAATGCTGTAGTTGCTGTAGTTGAACTTATAGGTTAATATTGAACTCAGGCCTATTATAGCATTCTCTGGAAATGCTATAATGGTCTGCAGTCTTTGCTGAAACCAAATTTAGCCTTTGTTTTGAAATCTGAACTACCGCAGCACTTCTAAAATGCTATATTTTCTGTTTTGAACTATAATTCAACTAAAACTGAGTTTTAACAGCAGTTTTAAGTGCTGTCTTTGCTGAATTAAAAATGTTTTCAAATATAACTTATAGCAGTTGTTTTTAAATGCTGTGAAATGCTAAAATTTTAATAATTAGGGTTTTTGACTTAGTAAACGAACTCAGAATGGTTTGCAACTTTGGAAATTGAATACTTGATTTGAAAATATAATAATTACACTTTTAAAAGGTTTAAATGAATTATTTTGATTGGAATATAAACTATTTAAAGGTGATTTGAAATGATAGTAAATGAACGATATCTTTGAATTTAAAAGGTATTTAAAGTTGAATATTTGGATTTGAACTGATAGGATATTTTATTTTATTAAAATGATTTGAAATGAAGTTTTGAAATGATATGAAAATTTAAATATATGGAAATGGTTTGGAATTGATTTAATCTTTATTTTGATAAAGATATGGTTTGAAATGATATTTTATTTTGAAGTAAAGTATTGTTTTTAAAAGTTATAACCACGGGTTATAATAACGATTGGTTGGCAAAGAGACCGGGATCGGATATGGACATACTCTCTGTCGATACCGAAAACCACTTTGACAACCGTGTACGCGGTGGAGATTCCAGAATGAAGTAGGATGGTGGCGACGTTCTTAAGGTATGTTACGTGGACCCAACTCCCGTGAGTTGGCATAAGGTGGCTAAAACAGGAGCGATCTCGGACCAGTGAGGTAGCACCTCTTCTCGGACACATTTCTTCGATATTATACTCTTACTTGTGATTGATTAGACGGCCATCCTCCGATTTGGGAGTGTTGTTCGAGGTGGAACGGTAGTGGCTGCTATGCGTATCCATCGGTCCGTGTGCGTAATTGGTATATCTACCCTGGCATTGCCTAGTTGTGCCGTGTCACCTACCATATCGAGCTTTACTACGATTATGATTTTAAGATCCGACCGCGTTAAGGTTCTCCATCCCCTTAACGCTATTTTCTATATGATTATACTTTACTTATTTAGACACTATTATAATATCGAATATTACTACATAGTAGATAGTTTAACGAATCCTTAGAGGATGGGCGGTCCCAAGCATCTTCTAAGTTACTTGTACCTTTATTACAGTTCACTTGAGTTGGTTTACATTATATAAGTATATATTGTCCTGACTCGAGTGTTTTTTGTTTTGCTTTACGCTCGGGTCAGCCTGAGTTATTCACAGATTTGGATTTCCACTCTCTTGGAGATTTGAATCGCTGGAGATTATCTGCTTGTCATGTCCTATCTATTTCAATTCTGTTGTTCTACTCAGCTTGTACTTGGTTATTTTATTCAGACTTTTGTTGTACTCTATTTCTTCTGTTGTATCTTATGTAACTCTGACATATTTAGATAGTAGCTTCATGAACTACTATTTCTTTTACTTCCGCTGCATTATTTTACTCTGTGTCTGTGATCTGTGATTATATTTATTTACTGTATATTCTGAGATTTGAAAAATTTTAATTACAACGCGGTATTTTGAGCAATACAACTCCGGCATGAGTGTCTACCTATACACTTATAATGGATGCGAATGGTTGAAAATATCGGGTCGTTAAACATTATTTCATACAAGTATAAATCTTAAGGACAAAGAGGTTAGATGATAATAGTTACAAAGGTGTTTATAATCATGAGTTTTGAATTATGCTAACAAACATTTATCATCAAATGTTCTTAATCAAAGTTGTGTCAAGAATGAGATATCACTAACCGGTTAGACTAGTGTACATAATGTTATTCATACGATGGATAGTGGTTTACGCATGATAGTTGGAGGTATGAATATTTTACGTACTTATAGTCATTTGGAATGATTACAGACTGACTCACTGAGAATCTTCTATAGATTATTGTATATTATTCAAATATAAGATATCATGTGACACTGTGTAGTAGACTAACTTGAGAGTAATTTGAATCATATGTATGGAGACCTTACTTTAATTATAATTAATCATGTGACATTAGTTCACATTATAGCCGTTTTTAGGTATTTTTTAAAACATGTGAAGTGAAACATTACTCAAAAAAGGATTTGTCTCCTTTGATACAGAAGTTTAGTGTCATCATTACTAAATTTTGAGATAAAGTCATAAGTCTTTGGTAGAAGTGAGCAATATTTGGTTAGAACTGAATTAGCTGACTAAAATGGTTTATATCGATCGGCTCGATGAGGTTACAAAAGTGAATCGGTCTGAATTCGGTTGATAAACCTTTTTGTTATACGTTTAACCGAATTGGCCGAAATTTAATTATATTATCCAAAATTTTGATGTTGTTATATATTGTAAATAATTCGATTTTTCTTATAAACATAAACAGACTCAATAAAGTCTCTCTAAACATAAATTTATATTTTCCTTCGAGTCTATGTAGTTAATATCTGTATCGGGAATGTACCGGTCAAGTACTGATATGAGATATTTTAAAACATCGTGATAATATTGGATAATATTGGTAAAATATCGTACATATGTAGAACATGTTATAAACGATATTGTACTATGTTATAATGTTATTGTTATCCGGGTTTTTAACCCAGCAAAATCTAGAGGAAGTCGAGAGAACTCAATCGAGTCAGAATAGCTGAACAACCAACCGAAGGGACTAGAACAAGGAGCCAAAGTAAGTTAGGGGAAAAAGAAAGAAAAATACTCTAAGGGCATGGACCGCTAGTGATCCATGGAAATAACTCGAGGGTTCATGAACAACATCAACATGAGATAATAGACGCGATCCAAAAGGCTAAGCTCAGAAAACCACTAAGTACATGGATCGCTAGCGATCCATGCACTATGGATCGCTAGCGATCTATACCTTTTTGCCAGATTACCATAAACTCCAGAAGAACAAAGTCCAAAAGTATATGGATCGCTAGCGATCCATAATATTTCATCAATCAGCTGCGATCTTCATGGAGCAAAGCAAGGAGAAAATGCTAAGACCTTGGCTCGCCTTCGAACCAAACCTATGGATCGCTAGCGCTCCATCCTTTCAGCTCGGGTCGTAGTGTAACTCCAGTGCGCCTTCCTATGTTGATCTGCAAGTATGTGGCAAGCAGACTTGGCCCAGTAGCTCTCCAACCTCTATAAATACAATCCTGCCTACAACATAAACTGGATCTTCTCCGGACTGGTTACTGAAACTCTACTGGAAGCTTTCTTCACTCCTCACCTCCCTCACAACGGTCTTCAAAGGAATTCACTGTGATTCTCCAGTGGATTCCAACCTTGGAGATTCAATCTAGTTAAGGATAATCAAAAGCTGTGTAATCAAATACATCTTGTAGCAGCAATCAGTCTATAATAAAAACTATAAAGTAGACGTAGGCTTCGTTAACAGCTGAACCACTATAAAAATCTTCTTGTCTTCTTTCTCTTACTACTTTTTTCTATATTGATTATCTACATTATTGCTCTGTGAGAACAGGGCTGGTGCTTTCACACTCAAACCAGGGTGTTGATCCATTTTTTGGGTCAACATTTTGGTGCTTTCACACTCAAACCCCCGTCTGGGTCATTCGAAAGAGATATAATCGATTAGAGGCAAAAGCAAAAGGAAGTAATGGGCGGAGCTCCAAGAATCATGAAGGAATAAAACGTTAACACTTCACCTACTGCAAAATCGCCTCCTACAAACCCAAACTTAAGGGTGAAAACCCTATGGGAGGATATAACAATGACTCTCTTCGACTCTGAAGATGACAAGGAAGACAAATTGGATGAAAATGCCAACATCCAAAACGCTAGAAGAAGCTCTAAAACCCATGCTGTAGCACAGTGCTAAGCAAAGGACGAGGAACTGTTACTCAAACGGTAATTCTACAGGCAGGAGAACCAAGAATATATGATACAAACTGAGATCGATTACCAGGCCAAGCTCCCATGGTATATTGTGACCACTCCCAACTGGCTAGCTTCCAATCCCAGCATGGAGCTCACATCGTCGAATCATGAATGGTCGTCGTGGAAAATCATCAAAAATCATCAAAATGGTTGTTGAACAACTCACTTCAAGGTTGACTCGAAGTCGAACTCGGGTAATCGCCTATTTGACCTGAAGCAGATTCTGGAAGTCCTGACTCGAAGTCGAACTCGGGTAATCACCCATTTGACTCGAAGTAAACCTAGGAAATTCTGGCCCGAAATCAAACTCGGGTAAAACCAAGATTTTCTCCAAGCAAACATGCAAATGGCTCCAAGCAACGTTTATCACCAACCCAGCACTTCAAAGTATGTGACTCCAAGGAAATGGAAAATTTTCTCGGGTCGGACTCCAAGTAAAATACCACCAATTTATCAATGCCGATCAATCTTCTTTTACCCATAATTCGAACATGCGAACACCAAATACCTTAAAATTTGGAATGCAACCTTATGGGGCCTTCTTTGTCACCCCTCGACCGATCTCACCTAGTTTGAAATTTTTTAGGCATCATCGCTGATCCATGGCCCCGTCATAAGTGATTCGTCGTCCAGTTAGCATTTCCAATCATTCAAGAATAGACAATCATGCATATATCATTCTCAAGCATTATAAACAGCGTAACTTGAAAACGAACCGGTCTTACAATTGAAAGGGACGCGGAAGATGATCTTAAGGCTATTTAACACTAGAGGGGGGGTGAATAGTGTTTTAAGGATTTCTTTAAAACTTCTTTGATTTAAATTGAATTAACTAACTTAATGCAAATACACAATCACATATCAAATCACAGAATCACAAACAAATGCAAATATAAATAAAAAGCAAGTAAAGGAAAGAACACACCAGGAATTTTATACTGGTTCGGTGTTACCCTACATCCAGTCCCGCACAACCCGTACGGCTTTCTATTCAACAATAATCTAGATTACAATCCCTCGATTCCAAGGCAACGAGGTACACCCTCCAGATTCTCAGGTCTCTGGGTAGAACCACTTGATTCACAGGACACAAGTTCACCCGATCGATTTCCAAGGACACGATCACACCTTTATAACCCCACACAAGTTTCTTTGAGTACAAATGTATCTATAACTCTGATAAGCACTGAGATTCTTTGAAGAGAGTGGCAGAGAATCAAACTAGAGATATTCTGGTTTGATTCACTTAAGATTTCGGCAGAATATGGATAGGATGATTAGAAAATAAGATAAGAGAGTAAAGAGGAGAGAAAAATAAAGAAGTAGTTACTGGAAAACGTCCATAACAGTCTCTATTTATAGAGAATGAATGGATGTGTCCATTCGAAGAGGTTTAAACGAATAGACACTTCTTTTGAAAACAACCTTTGCTGTAACGGGAAGCATGTCGACATGACAGGTAAATAGGATGTCGACATGGTCTAGTAAAAAGTGATGATTTGCTTTACTTTGAAAATGATGATTTAAAACATATGCAACTTTATTCAAATGGACTCTATGTATTTGTAGAAGGTATTTAGAAGTAGAAATACTTATGAATGTATATATGTATATATACTAAAATATATTTAAAATCAAAGTAAATAAACTAAAGTAAATATAATATTAAAATAGATTTTGAGGCTAAAATATCATGGACAATTTTGAAATAAAAATATAACAAAATGATAAATATGATTTTGAGGCTAAAACATTTTTGGAAATGTGAACGAAGGTTTTTCTTTTGAAAAGGAATATTTGAAAATCATTTTATAAAACAAGAGATAATTTTGAAAATCATTTTGAATCAAAATTAGTGAATAACAAAATAGGGCTACTATCCGTTCCACTAGATATTTCGTGAGTTCCATCTCACTAGGGTTCCATCCCTTTAACAAGAACGAAGTGGATTCCATTCCACGAGTAAATTGGATAAAAAAGAATGATAGTGCTTTCAAGGAGTTTTAACAAATATCTAATCCTAACTATATTATTTGTCTTGAACTCTTGAATATCTTGAATCTCATGAGTCTTCAATCTTGAACTCTTGATCTTTGTCTTCATCAATTTTGTTTTCTTTACTGTACAGTCTTCTTCTGTTGATACCTGCATATAGATTTCCTGCACATATATATTTTATAACACTTCTATAGTTGTTGTCATCAAAACCACTATCCTATGGACTAACAACAATGATTAGAGCGTCTTCCCCAATCAAAACTCATTCACCGAAGCCATTCAACATGCAGAATATCCAAAGAAGTTTATCATGCCAACTATACCTTTTGTACAACTGATTCAAAATTTATTTTTTACAGGTATGACTAGCATATGGACAAAGCGAGGGCGACGGATGTAGTCTACTGCAAGGCCCTTAGGAATCATTAAAGAATGAAACAACCTACTACTCTGGAAGAATTCTATGAGAAGGCAAACCGATTCTAAAGACTAGAAGTAGTGCAATTGGAAGAAGGCAAACCCGACAATTTTCCAAAGAACATGCCAAATGGTGAAGGAGCTATAGGACCTTAGAGACCTTCTTCCCAAGCAAGGCTACTAAGGCCAAGTAGAAAAGCGCCCCAGCTAAATGACGAAATCAGACAAAAGGATGATTATCAAATAACACTCAAGCTAGCTAGCAACTAAGGAATGAGGCAGCAACCTAAAGCGATGCCTTTTGAGAACTGGGGCTGGGGGCATTGCAGATAGCACAACAAAAGAAATGCTTCTATGCCCTCGACGAGTCATGTCAATCCACCTTTTGAGAAGCGGCGTTGCTCTAGTAGCATCGAGAAGTCTTGTCCAAAGGATCGTCGAACAAAAAGATCCGCCCTTTAGTCTCCATGAACCAATAAAACCGTGTTCCCGTGAGCCAAATCCTAAAATTTCTCTTAGAACCGATAAATTATAGTTCTAAGGCTGTCTGGTCGCCGGACATCCGACCATAAAAATCATTCACGAACGTGAAGGTTTTCATGAACTGAAGCGTCGTGAAGGCGAACCGGTAGATCAACGGTCATCTGATCCAAAAAACCATTCGCGAACATGAAGGTCTTTCATGAACTAAAGCATCGTGAAGGTGAATTAGTAGATCAGCGGTCATCTAATCCAAAAAAAAACCTTCATGAACGTGAAGGTCTTTCACGAACTAAAGCATCATGGAGGTGAACCGGGAGATCAGCGGTCATCTGATCCAAAAAACTCATCGCGAACGTGAAGGTCTTTCACGAACTAAAACACGTTGAAGGTGAACCGGTAAATCAGCGGTCATCGAATCCAAAAAACCCTTCGCGAGCGTGAAGGTCTTTCATGAACTAGAGAATCGTGAAGGTAAACGGTAGATCAGTGGTCATCTGATCCAAATAACCCTTTGCGAATGTGAAGGTCTTTCATGAACTATAGCGTCGTGAAGGTGAACTGGTAGATCAGTGGTCATCTGATCCAAAAAGCCCTTCACGAACATGAAGGTCTTTTACGAACTATAGCGTCGTGAAGGTGTACCGGTAGATCAGTGGTCGTTTGATCCAAAAAGACCCTTCACGAACGTGAAGTTCTTTTATGGACTAAAGCATCGTGAAGACGAACCGATAGATCAGCAGTCATTTGATCCAAAAAACCCTTCGCGAACATGAAGGTCTTTCATGAACTAAAGTGTCGTGAAGGTGAACCGGTAGATCAGCGGTCACCTGATCCAAAAAACCCTTCGCTAACGTGAAGGTCTTTCACGAACTAAAGCATCATGAAGGTAAACCGGTAGATCAGCAATCATCTGATCCAAAAATCCCTTCACGGACATGAAGGTCTTTCACGAACTAAAGTGTCGTGAAGGAAAACTGGTAGATCAGCGAAATTTATGTACGACTGATATCCACGAAGGTGAACTGGAAGATCGGCAGTCATCTGATCCAAAGCCCCATGAAGTCAATGAAGTCACGCTCTAGGGCTACAAATCGACAATCATATCAGTCACTCCACATAATTAATGGAATCACTTCCAACGACCGATGAAACAAACAGTGTTGAACTCTAGAGCTTCAAAGTCACTCAAAGGAACTAAGCCAAAATTGAACCGACCTTGTGGATAATCAGATGCTGACTTGAATCAAGCTAAGACTTAGAAACTGGGAGAACCGCACCCAATGGACCGAGGGCAACCAGACGAATTGTGGAGAGACCCTGGATACAGTTCAAGTGCGACAATAGCCCTGTGGCATGGGGGGCACAGCACACACTTGAATAGCTACAAGAAAGGCTGAGACATACCACAGTCCTGTTATGTCCGATCAAAAAATCTGGCATTCTGACAACTGCAGACTTAATGACCCAACTAGTGCAACAAAACAAAATACTAGCATAATACTTGCCTAGTTCTTCCCAACTACTACTTTACCTCTAGTGGTGACCAATTCCTCTTCCTCTTAGACCGTATGCCAGTTAAAGACCCATTCTATGAAGGCAGTTTGGACCAAAAACTGAGAGTCTTTCCCAAAACTACCATAAGCTCTTTCTTCATAACCATCCCCATGTGGTCGGCTATAGATCTCTCCACCATGGCAACTTATCTGTTTGGCCGTGCACATCTTCTCGAAATACGGGAGGATCGTCTAAGCCACGGTTACCCAATCCAAAAACCAATTATCTCTTAGAACTGACGAAATCGCATTCCAACAAAGTCAAATCACCGGAATGAAAGGAAAACTCTATCCTTACCTTCTAAGAACTGGTATCGCTCCTCCAGCACCAGGAAATCCCAAACCATTGTGCGCACTTCCATAAGCCGCTCATCACTTCTTGAGCTATGGAGTCGCGCTCTCGAAGTACAAACTCCTCGCGCTACCCGAAGATTGGCAACGTCAAGAAGTACAAACTCCTCGCGCTATGAAGCCGCGCATTTCATAAGCAGTGCACTCTCAAAAGCCGAGCATTTCATAAGCCACGCATTCTCAAAGCCGCACATTAAGCCGTGCACTCTCAAAAGATGTGCATTTCGTAAGCCATGCATTCTCAAAAGCAACGCATTTCATAAGCCGCACACTCTCAAAAGCCGTGTATTTCGTAAGCCACGCATTTTCATAAGCCGCACATCTGATAAGTCGCGCGAACATTGCTTGATGTTGCTATGGCATCATCGATGAAATGTTAAAATTTTCTAAGTGCTAGTGTTGTCCCGGCAACACCGGGAAACTTGTCTATTGCATGATCAACAGGGATCAACTCCCGTTACCCGAAAGAACCGACATTGCTTCAGAAGTACTGCAAAGCTCACAAACCAAGAAATCGGCAAAGAATTCTGATTTTTAACCAAAGTTAATGTACAAAATGTCAAAATTCAAGACATCCAAGTCACGAGTTCCCAAAGATAGGAGCTGCGACGTACCTTTGACTGGGGGCATCCAGAGAGCCGCCCAGAACATCAAGTCTCACATCAATTGTTAAGAATAATCAGCCCCGTGGACTGAGGGGCAGAAAACACATTAACACTTGGTCAGGATAAAAGATCGCTCCAACTTGC
Source organism: Allium fistulosum (assembly GCA_030737815.1). NCBI lineage: Eukaryota > Viridiplantae > Streptophyta > Magnoliopsida > Asparagales > Amaryllidaceae > Allium > Allium fistulosum. The sequence goes on along the minus strand of CM060902.1, from coordinate 1,033,803,163 downwards.
AATAAAAGGAGGAACTTACCGTCGTCCAGAGATAGACAATGACGGAAGGCAGTTCTAGAATCAAATCATCAATGCACCAGTTTCCAAAGACAAATGCAGGTGCTCGACTGAGGTCTCAAACCCTAACTTGAAGAAAATCAGCTGTTATCCGAAGACAGATAACGGCAAAGAGAGAACGCTCAAAATCGAGCAGCTAAACCATTGATTCCCAAAGATTGGAACAAACAAGTAAGTTTGATATCCGCAACAATGCTATCAGCCCAGCATAACACATATGGCCTGTGTAACAACCCGAATTCCAGTGGTCCGGATTTTTCACAAAAATGCTAAAATCAAAGCCCACTACAGCCCGAGTTGGGTATCTGGTATCCTGCAAATAGGCAAAGATAAATATATCAGAGCTCAAATAAATATCTCATAGCGGAACTGACTAAAATATAATAGTAAGTAAATACCCACTAAGGTAATAACGCTTTCTAAATAAGTGTCTCAAAGCTGGAAAATCTTTGCCATCTATCTAACTTGTGGGATGATATGAGGAGGGGGTCAGAACTAAAGTTCTGGTGAATGGACAAATTATACACTTCTAAGCATAATTCTACATATACCGTTCTATTTCCATTTTCTGTTATATTAGGTTTATTGGGTTTACAATACTCTCACCTCTGTGCGTGAATATACATACACACACACACATATATATATATATATAGTTGCATGCCCAAAGACCGCATCGGTCCTAGGTACCACCCATAGTACCTTCCGTATCCTCCTCGAAAAGGACTTCATCGTCTTGCTCCTAGAGCGTACTGTAACTACATCTGTAAAGGACAGCTTCGTGAGGCCTACAATATAGATGTTCGGTCGTCTACTATGAAAGCATGAAACTGCATCCGCACTAGCTTATACTAGTGCTCGGACATCCACAATGTACCACACAGTGCATACCTTGAGGACTACACGTAATCGTTTTGTCTACTCCCTGAATTCCACCAACAAGGTCTACGTTGTACGGAACTCGGTCGGGGATTTTCTATATCTGTAAAGGTCCGCTTCGTTAGGCCTACAATACAGATATTCTACTTGGTCTGTCTCTTTTCTCAACGTGGCTATGGCCCCACACAGCCCCCCTCAACTAATCGAAAGGCCTTTCAAGAGCTAAGTGGTTGTGCCCTACGACAAACAATCTAAACATCCAATTGGTTGTGCCCTTCATCCAATGTCTCGATAGTGAAAGAATCAATGGCCTGTCGGTTTAACTCTATTCTTTCCCGAACTCGCTCTGACTGATGATGGCTGGTCTTCGCATGCGACTATCCTTTTGGGTCCTGCCCACTATAACCTACTTGCAAACTAGAGTACGGTATCATATGAATATCCTACTCCATCATCAACCTTTTGACTGCCTACAAAGGTCCGCTTCATTAGGCCTGCAATGCAAAAGCAGTCAAGGCATACTCTCTTGATGGAACACCTACATACCTGCCTCCGAGGGTGCAGCTTCGTTAGGCCTACCCCAGAGGGCCATCCTAGAGTATCATCACATCCCGTTGAAGTCTCGTACTTCATTCTAGCCCAAAATTACTAAGTTGGACGTGCTCTTTCTGTACTAAAAATATACGACGAACTGCTTCGTTAGGCTCTTTATCCAGATTCTCTTTGGGCTACTCCAAATGCACCTTACCATTTTATTAGACCCTACGTCTAATCTTTTATTATGCATTTAGTTTACTTTTCTTATTCTGTTGGCTACTTATTTGCCCTAATCAGCATGCCCAGCCCCACCCACGTGTGAGACCATCAGTTCTAGACCTGAAAGGGAATGCTGCCGGTACTGGCCACTGCTATTATTTTTTTGCTTATTAACTTAATCCAAGATCTAAATTTGATAAAATAAGCCTCTTCTATTTCTTCCCGTAAGTTACGCCATCCTATAATGGCTTCCTCATCCTCCTCTCGCCCTCCCATCCCCTTTGCCCCTTCGCTATCATTCTCAGATATCTCCTTCGTCCCTCCTAAATACCTCCGTCAACCCCATCATCCTCCTGCCCCATTACCTGCCACCCCCTCGTCATCCCATGCAAATGCAACACGTCCCACTCCCCCTGGCTTGGGATGTGGCCCTCCTAGCCACTCTCGGTCAATCCTTAGCAAGGCTAGAACATATGTGCAGGTGGCAGCCACCCCTGCTCCACCTAACCAGGAGCCTCTTCTCCCGACCCCCCACAAATACAACCGAAGGTGCCTATTCTCGATCTTTGACTCATACCGCCAAACGTTCGAATTTTTAAAATAAAAACGAAGATGTTTCCGATGCGTTGGCAAGGGCCACGTGGCGACGAAATGTAGAGAAGCGAAGATTTGTTACTTCTGTGGTTATTATGGACATTATTACTCCCCCTGTCCTTCCAGGCTTTCTGCATCGGGACCCGCCAAAAAAAACCCTTTGGTTCCCACAAACATTCATTCCTCCCTCGCTCTCAGTGACAAAACATCAAATCCGCCTTTTGTCGTTTCCTCTGCCAAAGCCCCACATGCCAAGCCATCCATTCAATCCCACTCAGGTCACACTCCGAAAACAGTTGAACCCCTCCCACCCAATCGAATTACTTCCCTCCCTTTCCCTCACTCCACTATCCATTCTGTATCCTCTTCCCTCCCAGCTCCTTCAAACCACTTCCCAATGGCAGATTTTTCCCTATACATCACAGCCATAATTATTGACGGCGCCTGGACAATAAAAGTTCTCAGTAAAGTTCTGCAATCCGCCTTTGGGCATAGTGAATGGCCGACTTGGTTTCTTGATAACAACCGTTTTCTTATTGCCTGTCCTTCTGAATTCATCAAAACAGCGGCTCTTACCCGAAAAATCCTTACCAAAGCAGGGGGCACCATTTACCTAGAAGCCTGGCCAGAATACGAACAACCAGCTCCCATCGACCTTGAACTTCCAAGATGGGCCACGGTCAAGGGAATCCCAGAGTTTCTTAGGCATAACCCAGAAGTTGTGCAAGCTGCTATCAACCCGGTGGGCAGATTCACGGAGTTTGACAGATGTGACTGGTCAGAGTTTGACCGTCAACTTCTATATATTAAAATGCAGTTCCTAGTGGGGGTTCCTTCATCATCATCTTACAAGGTCCGCCTTAACGACGCTGACTATCTCATTACTGTATCCAGATGGGAGCACGTTCATCCGCGCAACAGGCCGGAGGCATATCTTTTGGGTCTAGATTATGAAAGAGACATGAAATGCTTCAGTGACCCGCTAGGTATACCATCGGATGAACTGGACTCGGAAGATCGTCTTGATGCGATGAATTATGAGCCTGCTTCGCCCACCTTTCCCCTCCCCATGCATCAGATGCCCAATATGGAGGACGAAGCCAACAGCATCCTCGGCCCCTTTGCTGAACCAGCCCCAACGCTGGGACCAAATTTTAGACCTGGACCTCTCGGTGCCCTTTCACCTTCAAGCTCCTGCATAAGAACCTGCCCCTATAGATGAACACCGCCTGGCGCCTCATACCCTACATATCCCTGCACCTGAACCTGCCCAATTTCAACTCCTGGCGCCCCTCCACTTCCAAACCCCCATCCCTGATCCCTCCCCCACGGTTGATCATAATTTGGCCTCTCCTCCATCACCGTTGCCGATGCATCTAAGGAGGCAAGATCTAACTCCGGCGCGGGTTAGAAGAAGTGCGCGGAACTCAAGATCCTTGCCTGGTCAGACAGGTAGTAAAACTGTAGTTTTTTCTTCTGCTAATTCTAGATTAAACAGAAAGTTAGCACGTTGCATGGGGGTTACCATACAAGATGAGCATTACTCTGCCATGCAAACCCTAGAACAGGAGAGACTGTCCTTTTCCCAATGAAAATTGTATCATGGAATATTCGTGGGCTAGGGGACCCCTCTAAGAGACATTCAACCTATCTTTCCTTGTCTCCCCTAAACATAGACATTCTTCTGCTCCAAGAATCTAAACTGTCTGATCTAACTCCTTCTTAAATTAGACAATTAGGTGGTTCTAATCTCACAGGCTGGGCCCACTCCAACTCTATTGGCTCCAGGGGGGTTTAATCACCATGTGGAATGAATCTGTATGGTCTCTTAGTAAAATCATATCTCGTCCCTCTGTCCTCCATGTAGCACTCAGACACGTGCAGTCCGACACTATTTACTTTTTCTCAAACATATATGGCCCCCAAACAGTGCAAGAAAGGTTGGAACTTTGGTCGGGCTGCTTGGAATTGTGTCATCTATATACGGTCCCTGAGTAATTGGTGGAGATTTTAACACAACCAGATATTCAGACGAAAGAAACATGGGAAATATTTCTCTTGACTCAGAAGATTTCAATGCATTCATCAACTCCAGTTCTCTTATCGAGCCTCCAATCAATAACTTTCATTATACCTGGTCCAATAAGCGTCAATTGCCTTCCCTAGCTAAGCTCGATCGCTTCATCTTCAATCCCACCTGGGAAGATATCCATCCTCTCTCCAATTGTCTTGGCCTTGCCACCATTTTATCTGACCACTGTCCCCTCTGTCTCGACTCAGGCACCCTTCCCACCTCCAAGCGCCCATTCAAATTTGAGCGGCTCTGGCTGCTAGAACCATCATTCGAAGATTTTATCAAATTGGCATGGGATCAGCCCACCAGGTCCACCTCTACCACTGCACGTGTAGTAGGTAAAATCAGATCCTTAAGAAAACTCCTCAAGCCTTGGGCGAAATCTATCTGGGGCTCTCTCCGTAGTCGCATTGCCGCCATTCAAAATGAAATCCTAGCCCTAAACATCCAGGAAGAATCTCAACCCCGAGACAATAGCGACTCCCTCAACCTTTCGAACTTAGAGGCTGAGCTTGAAAGACTTATGAAGCAAGAAGAGATTGGATAGAAACAACGGTCAAAAGCCAAGTGGCTTGAAATTTCGAACCTCTTTACTGCCTATTACCGCTCCATCCTCGGCAAACCCTCTCCTCCCCTTCCCCTCATAGATTGGACCCTACTCTATCCCAACCCATCGCCCATCCCAATAGACTCCCCCTTCACAGAAGTAGAGATCCTGGCCGCCCTCAAAGACATGGACGACAACAAATCCCCGGGGCCAGATGGCTTTGGCCCATTTTTCTTCAAGCACTTCTAGGGGGTTGTCAGGGGAGATATCCTAGACATGTGTGCCGAATTCTGTTCCAACCCCATGGCCATAGCTCGCCTAAACTACGCCAATATTGTCCTCCTGCCTAAATCCGATGGAGCCAACTCCCTATCAGCCTTCCGACCCATTAGCCTTCTGAACACCACTTTTAAACTGATTACCAAAGTCCTTGCTAATCGCCTCCAAAACCATATGGAATCGCTAGTTGGAGCAGAACAGTCAGCCTTCATTCAGGGTAGGAATATCCTGGACTACGTTGCGGCAATGCAAGAAGTAATCTCCTTCTGTCATTCAAACAACATCCCAGGGGTCCTTCTAAAACTAGATTTTTCCAAGGCCTTTGATTCAGTTAATTGGAATTTTATTATTGAGCTTCTAATGCACAGAGGATTTCCACCTAAATAGTGCAACTGGATCAAATGCATCCTAAATTCGAACATTTCCTCGATCCAAATCAGCGGCTCATCTACAGGGCTCATCAAATCAGCTCGGGGTCTCAGGCAGGGAGACCCTCTCTCTCCGCTTATCTTCGTCTTAGTGGCGGATGTCTTTAACCGCATGATCAAACTGGCGATAGCTGATAACTACTTAGCTGGTATTTGTCCCCCCCAACCCTAACCCTAACTCTTACCCTAACCTAATGATTTCCAACCTCCAGTTCGCAGATGACACCATCCTCTTCGTCTCCCCTTCTCCTGAACACATCCATAGCCTAAAAGTCCTCCTTTACACTTTCGAACTCATCTCAAGCCTATCAATTAATTTTAATAAGAGCTCCATCATCATGCTTGGAAACGCTGATCATCTCGGTCCCTCCATCTCCTCCTTCCTCAACTGCAGCATTGCCACTTTTCCAATATCCTATCTAGGCATTCCCCTGCACCCCACAAAGCTTCATCGATCTGACTGGACCCCCCTTATATCCAAAATTGAATCAAGACTTGTAGGCTGGAAAGCAAACACTCTATCGACTTTGGGAAGGCTGGTCTTGGTTAAAGCTGTATTCTCGGCGCTCCCTCTCTACTGGCTCTCTTTCCACAAAATTCCCAGCTAGGTATCCAAAAATATTGATGCTATTAGACGCTCTTTCCTCTGGAATGGGGGGAAAGCCAAATGCCTTGTTAACTGGAAAATTACATGCATGCACGAGGACCACGGCGGATTAGGTATCACAAATCTGATTAATTTCAATCAGGAACTTCTAGCAAAATAGCTCTAGCGTCTCCTCTCGCCGGGTCAGTTCATCTGGAAAGACTGGATCCTGGCATCCCACTACAATGCTGACCCATTCTGTGCTCTCCATTTCGCTCCACACTTCAAGCCCTCCCCCTTTTGGTCTGGTGTTCTAGCATCAGTGGACCGCATTAAACCCCTACTTCAGGTGAACCTAGGTAATGGCTCTAACTGCCTTTTTTGGTATGACTCCTGGCACAGCCTCTCCCCACAAAATCGTTCCTTCCCATCCCTCTTTTCCTCCTCCAACCTCCCCCTCTTGACAGTGGCAGAAGCTGTCAACCTTGGCCTACCTAGCTTATGTCCCCCAACCCTTTTTGCCGATGACACCCTCTCAGAACTCCTATCCGCCCTCAGCCTGTTGCAATCAGTAACCCTTAACCCTTCATCGCTGGATCACCATACATGGACTCTATCTCCCTCCAAAGGCTTCTCAGTATCACAATGCTACTCTTTCCTAAACCACCCTGGTAGGTGTTCTCCTTTGCTCGTGTATGGAAATGCCGCATCCCTCCCCGAATCAAATTCTTCCAATGGTGTCTCATCCATGGCCGCATCAATACCAAAGATCGCCTCACTCGCTTGAACATCACATCTGACCAGAATTATGCCTTATGTAACACTGAAGCCGAATCAATCCGTCACCTTTTCTTCGACTGCGACATATCATACTACATATGGGTTTCGGTTTGCATACACAATCTAGGGCAAACCCACACAATCACAGATTTTTTTGATCATTGGCAATATAGTGCACCAAACCATCATCTTGACATCCTTCTAGCCATCTTCAGCTGGGTTATTTGGAAAGAGAGAAATGCCTTCGTTTTCAACAAACCCACCAACTCGAGGTTTAGCATATGAAGTAAAATTTCTAATATCTTTTCTTATTGGACAGGCTCTTCCTCCTCGGCCCCCTTCAGATTTTGTCTTCCATCGGTACGGTCCCCATCGGATGAATCGGTAGGCAGTGCATCATCAGCTGCGCCGACTGGCCACCCTGGTTTCAACTGAGGGTTTGATTGTCTTTGCTTTCAATGTTTTGGGATCACTCTCTGCAGTAGTTTTTTCTAGTTAAACTATGACTAATTATGTATATTAGAAACTTCCTGGTCTGTATTTACATGCTGTTTGTAACCTTAACTCTAATTATACTGTTTTGTATTCGCCATCGATCAGGCCTGTTGATCGAACTACTTATATCTATATATATTATTAATCGGCTGTGTAGTATCATGCTACACAACCGTTCTCCTCAAAAAAAATATAACCTACATGTTACAATTATACTTGCAATTGTCACTTTTATATTATTTTCTTTCTTTTATAACCAACATGTTATAAATGTAATAGCAAGTATCACTTTTCTATTCTAGTCTGTCTTCTTTTATTATGATACTAAATTCTCTTTAGTTCTCTTATATTATATGACAGTCTTAGCTTGGGACTACGTCCAACTATGACAAATTACTTATCATAATAACTGCTTTATTTTTTATTCTACTATCCATGCAGTAAATGCAGATCTAGTCACATTTTCTGTTTATTATTTCTAGTCTTGTCAAATATTTAACTTGATAATTTCCTCTTCTTTAATTTCTTTAACGCTTTACTTTATTCTCTTTTATTCTAGGAAGTAGTTCTATTCTATTTGGTCAGTTACAAAAACTGTGCAAAAAATCCATTTTCATATTTTAATACTAAATAATGCTATAAACAATAACTCATAACTGCACGATATTTCTTTTGTTGTTTGTTTAATTATTGGGCAATGCAAAATACAGTAATGTCTCTATTTTGCACTAATTCCATTTTTCTTGCTTTTATTCTTGCAATTACGTTTATCGTTATTCTTACTATATTAAACTATGAAAATGTATTTCCTTTTCTAAACCAACCAACTAATCTATCACTAACTTCTAAATCAAGTTATTAGATTTTCCCCTTTTTAATCCATTTCTCCCGTTTTAACATAATTTACTGTAAATTTCTCACTTTTAGGCTTATGCCTTTCTCTACAACTTCTAAGCCTAATATTACTCATATTTAATTGGATTCCTTTCTTTTTCCATATAAATAACATTTAAATATAAATACACTTCTCTTATAAAAATTACAATTTCAACATAACTAACTAGTAGAACTAATTACTGAAATAAATGCTGAATTAAATATTTAATGGGAATCTAACGATATTATATATCATAAACATAAAAGAGATATAATTTAAATCCACTCACCTATCATCCTTAGCTTTACTACATGGCCTTTTTGGATCCCCTTCTAAGGCGTCTAATATTTTTATTAGAAAGATATTCTCCCTAGAAATATTTTCTATTTAGGGTTCAGCCTCAGGCAACAAACCCAATTGGGAGAAAATATGATTGTGAGAAAATAGCTAGGCCTAGGGTTCTATTCATAGTGGAGTTTGGGAATCTCAGACCGTCGGATTTTTGGATTGAATCTGGTGCAACCACGTCACAGGCTCGCTACGAATCGTTGGATCCAGAAAACAATGCCTCAGATCGCACGAAAATCAGATTACAAGACTTCGGCACGTCCTTAGACGATCGTCTAGGGCTAGACGCGTGTCGACCCCCGTGTTTTGCAGATCGACCTATGGGTCGACCCGTAGGGTCTTACTTTTTTTCGTTTAATTTTGATTTCTTATTCTTCTCATAACTTCTTCAAAATAACCCGGATTTCGACAAGTTATATATGGAAATTGATCAGAAAATCGCCATGAACACAATGGTATAAGTTTCAAGGCCATATTCTGACAATTCCAAAAATGCTTATTTTCACCGTTTAATAATTATTTTGGTTATTTAATTATCTTAAAATGCGGAGTGTTACATTCTCCCACCCTTTAGGAAATTTCGTCCCCGAAATTCGATAAGGGAAAAACTATGTAATTCCTCGCATCAATCCCATTCATTTTGCGTACATCCAATTTTGCGACCATCCGTGTCCTTGTGCAAAGTGTCATTCAACATAAAATATATGCATGTTCATGAATTTCTAAGCGGTACCTCCTATATGAATGCCTTTTCTTCTTTAAAAAATCCTTTTTTAAAATATGATGCACACATCTTAAATATACTTTTAATTTTTATATGAATGCAATCTTTTGAAAACTCAAAATATTTTTCATTCAATTTTTCCCACACTCCTACTGAATAGGGGCGTAGTTCAACGAATTTTACATCCAAATCCTACCACGCAACTTTTAATTTTCGAATTTCAGACAAATCTAATTTTTTTCAAACTCAATTTCTTATGTCAGAAAGAAGGTCGAAAACGGAAAACCTCACATTTCCCCGTTTTACTTTTGCGCACCTCTTTCTCCGTACTTGGAACTTGTGCCACTTTTCTATAAAAGTCTCTATTTTCTTTCCCAAGCAAGGTTTGCATAAGAAAAACTTCCTTTCCAAATTTTTCTATTGACGTTTCTGCCGCTTTCTTTAAATTTTACAGTTTTTCTTTTAGTTACTTTTATCTGCTTTTACTTTTCTTTTATTATTTACTTCCTATGTTCTTATTCTCTTCTTGTGAACATCACAGAAAAAGAGCATCATACTAATCATCACTGATTTACTACAATAGGAACTAAATGCTTACATAGGAGTATTATCTCATAACTAAACGAGAAAACAAGTTCTACTACAAAGCGATACTAGATATGTAAATATAGCAGCTAAACACAACTATCATCTAGGGCTAGGAGGCCTAGGACCATGTCCACTCCGACACAGAAAGGTCCTACTCTAGGAATCCAAGTAACTCATATGCTCCTCCTGCCGTCTATTACTTGTTACTAACTTACGTTGTATTACTCATGATGAATAAGATCTATTCATCTTTCCATTCCATATACAAAATGGAATAACTAAGTCTCATTTACTACAATGAATAAGGATTTCAATCTATGCAGTCTCTATCTAAAAAGGCAACTAAGTTTGGGAAAATTTTCTCTTTACCTTTACCTTTCATTTTTTTCCCAACTAAGGTCTACCTATCCTAACCACGTGTGTCTTACTATCTTACTAATATCACTTCACTATTCTTCTATAGTCTACACACATGAAGCAACATTCCTAGGTTCTCACTAGTGTCCTATACACTTTATGGGAACTTTTATTATTACTACTAAAAGTAATCACTGCTATCTCCTACATAGCCTTACACTTTTCCCGTCACACCTATGGAATGATTCATATCTACTCCATATTTAAAAGTTTGGTTTCGTATTTATCATTTCATTTTAAAAATTAAAGCTTCTAAATTTTTGAAACATCAAATCCCATAATTCTCTCTATAGCTCTTTGAATTTTAATTATTCCCCAAACCTAGAGGGGAAAACTTACAAATTCTAAGTTCAAAACTTATTCCTCTTTTCCTTTTATAGACCTTTACAGCTTTCCATAAAAAAAACTGGATTTTAAATTTAATAGTTTACTAAGTTTTTCTCTTCCAAAAATTTATGTACTTTTTCACCGAACATTTTTTCTTTAAAACATGCCTTGCTTGTTCTTAAAACATTTTTTTTCTTGACTTCCAAAAATGTCCTCACATGTTTTCACAACATCTTCTTTTCATAGATTTTCAAATTTACAAAAACTGGAGTAGATAAGAACAATTATTTTATCAAAAATACCTTAAGTTTCATACACTTCCAATTACCTAATCTTGGAGGAGTTTCTAACTTACTACAAATGGGGACTTCTACAAAGGAAAGCAACCAATGCGCATAATCAATGGAAAAATATAAAATTTCCATTGCTTAGCTTTCCTACTAAGGCTCTCTATAATATCTCTCCTAACTGACACTATCTCTAAATATTATACTTCTTATTACACTTAATGGTTTTATACCTTAATGTATTGGAACTACTTTCTCTTATGAGAAACCATTAACGCTAAAACCTTCTATGAATTCTTTAAAAGAGAATTTCATGTTTATATGAAATTACAAGGAACTTATTTTATATTTTATTGAAATAGGCTATACAAAATATGATGCTTTCCATACCTTATACATCTCTTCCACGTATTCCTTATAACTTGCACAAAACATCTTTATTTATGATTTGGTTTCATAGAAAATTATATCATTATTCATTTCATTCCAATAGATTAAAGTATGTTTAATCTATATTCACTTACAATAGATATTTCCTACAAAATTTATTAATTTCCTAATATTTAACTTACATCTTCTTCTTTTTCAAAAGAACTCATTTTCAAAATTGTTTTAATATTTTCATAACTAGAAAACATTTCTATATACTTATTTAAATAATAAGTGTACTTACAAACCACTTTATTTCTATACTTAGAAATTATCTTCAAAACACATTTTTATTTAGGTCAAAACGGATGTTGTGTAAAACACCGTTACTACAACCCAAAAGTACTAGTATATAGATTCAATTAAAGTAAATATTAATAAATCTCATATGCTATGTAAAAACATTTCCTTTGGGAGTCACCTACTATAATAATAGTGTCATAGTGTATGCTTCTTTTGTTTTTCATGAAAACATCTATTACAACAATAAATGTTGTAACCTACGTTTTCGATACTTAACACATTCTAGGTTTTTATATTTAAAATCTTTGTTTACCTACAAAGAAACTAGCGAGATATACATGTTCTATAATTCTTCAAAAAGAATTTCACTTTTAACAAAATTTACATCATATAAAAATCAATTTAAATTTCATACCACTTTTTTTTCAAAAACCCAATATTTACTTCCTCAAACATATTAACAATTATATTTTTTAACTTTTCAATTCCAAAAGTTTCATTTTATTGGACTAGACATAAAGTGGATTTTCTTCTTACTACCCTAGGAATACCCTTCCTAAACCTTGGAAATCTCATTTCCTTACTAAAATCTCTTATTCCTTCCAAAATAAAAACACTATCGCTACTATCCCTAGGGAACTTTCCCACTTCCTATAACATATGGATACCAATCTTCTCTCAAAACATAGCTTATTGTACACTATAAATCAACAATAACATAGGGCTCAACATTCTTGGGTTATCTCAAACCCAACTAGCAAACTATGCACAAATATACTTCTAAAAACTTTCCATATGTTAAAATCTATAATTGGGGACTATTTGGATTTTAGTACATAATATATTTATATTTTATTTAAAAATACAAATACGTTCACTCATATTTCCTAATTTACTTAGGATTTACTAAACTCGCTCTTATACCAAATGCAACAATCTGAATTCCAGTGGGTCCGGATTTTTCGCAAAAATGCTAAAATCCAAGCCCACTAAAGACCGAGTTGGGTATCTGGTATCCTACAAATAGGCAAAGATAAATATATCGGAGCTCAAATAAATATCTCATGGTGGAACTGACTAAAATATAATAGTAAGTAAATACTCACCAAGGTAATAACACTTTCCAAACAAGTGTCTCAAAGATGGAAAATCTCTGCCATCTATCTAACCTGTGGGATGATATGAGGAGGGGGTCAGAACTAAAGTTCTGGTGAATGGACAAATTATACACTTCTAAGCATAATTCTACATATACCATTCTATTTCCATTTTCTGTTATATTAGGTTTATTGAGTTTATAATACTCTCGCTTCTGTGCATGAATCGTACCCATCTACTCCCTAGTAGATTAAGACCTAATAACCAATATATATATGTGTGTGTGTGTGTGTGTGTAGCTACATGCCCAAAGACCGCATTGGTCCTAGGTACCACCCATAGTACCTTCTGTATCCTCCTCGAAAAGGACGCCATCGTTTGCTCCTAGAGCGTATTGTAACTACATTTGTAAAGGACAACTTCGTGAGGCCTACAATATAGATGTTCGGTCGTCTATTATGAAAATGTGAAAATGCATCCGCACTAGCTTATACTAGTGCTCGGACATCCACAACGTACCACCCAGTGCGTACCTTGAGGACTACACGTAATCGTTCTGTTTTCTTCTTGAATTCCGCCAACAAGGTCTACCTTATACGGAACTCGGTCGGGGATTTTCTATATCGGTAAAGGTCCGCTTCGTTAGGCCTACAATACAGATATTCTACTCGGTCTGTCTCTTTTCTCATCGTGGCTATGGCCCCACGCAGCCCCCCTCAACTAATCGAAAGACCTTTCAAGAGCTAAGTGGTTGTGCCCTACCGCAAACAATCTAAACTCCAATTGGTTGTGCCCCTCATCCAATGTCTCGATAGTAAAAGAATCATTGGTCTGTTGATTTAACTCTAGTCTTTCTCGAACTTGCTCTTACTGATGATGGCTGATCTCCGCATGCGACTATCCTTTTGGGTCCTACCCACTATAACCTACTCGCAAACTAGAGTACGGTGTCATACGAATATCCTACTCCATCATTAACCTTTTGACTGCCTGCAAAGATCCGCTTCGTTAGGCCTGCAATGCAAAAGCAGTCAAGGCATACTCTCTTGATGGAACACCTACAAACCTGCCTCCGGGGGTGCAGCTTCGTTAGGCCTACCCCAGAGGGCCATCCTAGAGTATCCTCACGTCCCGTTGAAATCTCGTACTTCCTTTTAGCCCAAAATAACTAAGTTGGACGTGCTCTTTCTGTACTAAAAATCTACGACAAACTGCTTCTTGAGGCTCTTTATCCAGATTCTCTTTGGCTACTCCAAATGCACCTTACCATTTTATTAGACGCTACGTCTAATCTTTTATTATGCGTTTAGTTTACTTTTCTTATTCCATTGGCTACTTATTTGCCCTAATCAGCATGCCCATCCCCACCCACGTGTGAGACCATCAGTCCTAAACCTGAAAGGGAATGCTGCCGGTACGGGCCACTACTATTTTTTTTTTGCTTATTAACTTAATCCAAGATCTAAGTTTGATAAAATAAGCCTCTTCTATTTCTTTCTTTTTAATTATAACCTACATGTTACAATTATACTTGCAATTGTCACTTTTATATTCTTTTATTTCTTTTATAACCTACATGTTATAAATGTTATTGCAAGTGTCTCTTTTCTAGTCTAGTCTGTCTTCTTTTATTATGATACTAAATTCTCTTTAGTTCTCTTATATTATATGACAGTCTTAGCTTGGGACTATGTCCAACTATCATAAATTACTTATCATAATAATTGCTTTACTTTTTATTCTACTATCTGCGCAGTAAATGCAGATCTAGTCACATTTTCTGTTTATTATTTCTAGTCTTGTCAAATATTTAACTTGATTATTTCATCTTCTTTAATTTCTTTAACGCTTCATGTTATTCTCTTTTATTCTAGGAAGTAGTTCTATTCTATTTGGTTGGTTACAAAAACTGTGCTAAAAATCCATTTCCATATTTTAATAATAAATAATGCTATAAACAATAACTTGTAACTGCAAGATATTTCTTTTAGTGTTTCCTTAGTTATTGGGTAATGCAAAATACAGTAATGTCTCTATTTTGCACTAATTCCATTTTTCTTGCTTTTATTCTTGCAATTACGTTTATCGTTATTCTTACAATATTAAACTATGGAAATGTATTCTCTTTTCCAAACCAACCAACTAATCTATCGCTAACTTCCAAATCAAGTTATTAGATTTTCCCCTTTTTAATTCATTTCTCCCGTTTTAACATAATTTACTGTAAATTTCTCACTTTTAGGCTTATGCCTTTCTCTACAACTTCTAAGCCTAATATTACTTATATTTAATTGGATTCCTTTCTTTTTCCATATAAATAAAATTTAAATGTAAGTACACTTCTCTTATAAAATTTACAGTTTCAACATAACTAACTAGTAGAACTAATTACTGAAATAAATGCTGAATTAAATATTTAACGGAAATCTAACGATATTATATATCATAAACATAAAAGAGATATAATTTAAATCCACTCACCAGTCGTCCTTAGCTTTACTCCATGGCCTTCCTGGATCCCCTTCTAAGGCGTTTAATATTTTTATTAAAAGATATTTTCCCTAGAAATATTTTCTATTTAGGGTTCAGCCTCAGGCAATGAACCCAATTGGGAGAAAAATATGATTGTGAGAAAATAGCTAGGCCTAGGGTTCTATTTATAGTGGAGTTTGGGAATCTCAGACTCTCGGATTTTTGGATTGAATCTGGTGCAACCACGTCACTGGCTCGCTGCGAATCGTTGGATCCAGAAAACAACACCTCGGATCGCACGAAAATCAGATTACAAGACTTCGGCACATCCCTGGACGATTTCTCGTCTAGGGCTACACGCGGGTCGAACCCCGTGTTTTGCGGGTCGACCCGTAGGGTCTTACTTCTTTTTTTCGTTTAATTTTGATTTCTTATTCTTCTCGTAACATCTTCATAATAACTCAGATTTCGACAAGTTATATATGGAAATTGATCAGAAAATCCCCACGAACACAATGGTATAAGTTTCGAGGACATATTCTGGCAATTCCAAAAATGCTTATTTTCACTGTTTAATTATCTAAAAATGCAGGGTGTTACAGCCTGAAACAAGTTAAGGTTAAGTATCACAAATTCAAGACAAACACTATCACACTCTACAAAGTCCGTGATCAAGATAGGGATGAGCGTGGTCGTACCAAGGGCAATATGATGACTTGCTTCATAGCTTCTAATTTTCTATAAGAGCCTGAAATTTGACACTTGGAAATGAAGGGTTCTGCAGGTAGTCATCAGAACATAACAAAAACCGGTTGGAGGAAATTTGATTTTTCATGAATAAAAATAACTATGGAATTGGTTAAGCAACAGCCTTGCATCTCCAAGGGGAACACTTGACAGTTATAAACAAAGCTAGGCAATGGAAATGCCTGGGACTCTTATCATTCGAGAACATGGCATATCCCAAAGTTAAGCAACGTTGAGAAAATAGCCACATTGGGTTAAAAGGAATCTATTCAACTCTATAGGATCGGATGAATGATTCAATCCTCACCAACATGACTTTAACACTGCCCAAAGATAGGCAGCACTAAGAAAATACTTCTACAATCCAATCATCAAAGTGCTAGACCAAAACCGGTACCCAATTGGATTAAAAGCACCACCGGGTCGATAGGAAAAATCAATCCGAACCTCCTAAGTGTCAATGTCACCCCTGCAACGCTGAGGCCATTTCCCACTTCATAAGTACCAGTGTTGCCCCAGCAGCGTCGGGAAACTTTTTACTTCCTAAGTACCGATGTTGCCCCAGCAACGTCAGGAAACTTTCTATTTCCTAAGTACTGGTGTTTCCTCAGCAACGCTGAAAAACTTGCTATTCCCTAAGTATCGACATTACCTCGACAATGCCAAGAAATTCGTTGTTCACTAAGTACTGGTGTTGCCCCGGTAACGCCGGGAAAACTTTAATCTACAGGGTTATGAGAAACACTCACTATAGTGAACCGTCAATGCCCTAAATTTCGGAGATAGAAGCTGGTTCTCGACTAAGTTCTACCCTTGTTTTTGGAAAATTACTATTGCCCGAAGATAGGCAACGACAAGAAGACATAACCTTTCATAGGTCAATTAGATGGTTCAACCAAACATCGGAGGAATCAGCCACTGCATATGAATAAAGCAGTGCTGAAAGAAAATCCCAGGATTGAATTGCTCGTGTGCTAAGGGATGAAAGTAGGTGCACAACTGAATTTCTAAAATTCAACTTAGAAAGAATTTAGATATAGCCAAAAGATAGGTAACCTCGAGGAAATGTAGCTTGGAACCAAGCAGCTAGGTTATCAATTTTCGAAGACAAGAATTGGTGTATGAACAAAACTTCCGTGATGACAGCAATCAAGCTAAGCATGCACAACTAAGGACATGTAGGGACAATCATGGAAGGTCGGAACTAAAACCACCGGACTTTCGCAATCCTAGAATGGGATTGAGAGCCAGACTAGGGGCAATCGAATCATGTGTCCCAAACCTCTCCATCTCTGACAATCACCCAAATACAGGCATTTGAAATAGCTAGTCCCTCGAGCAAGGATAGACACACAAATACTTGATCGAAAGAAATGTTGCAAAGTCCAAACACGAATAACCGCGAGGTTGGTTAGATAATGGTTCTATATCGCAAAACAGAGCATTCTGGCAACAAAATCGCCAATAAAGGAAATGAAGGATTTAACGTTCAGAAATCAACCATTGCTCATAGTCTGGCAATGACGAGAAAGATCAATGACCTACTCAAGGTCTAACTAGATTATTTGGTTCCAACTTGTAGGAATATGCCATTACCCGAAGTTTGGTGATGCTAAGAAGAAACTCCCAGAATGAAACTATCGATACATTGGCTTTCGAAAATAGAAGCAAAAGCTTGATCGACTCTTTAATCCTACCTTCTAGAATCTTACGTTATCCGAAGATCCACAACATCAAGGAAAAATCCACAGGTTTGAGTCATCCGTACATGAGTTTATGAAGATTGAAACCAACACATGATTAGGATCTCAACGTCGGCTTCAGAAGAATTTACTTTAGCAAAAGATGCCAGAAATGCATCTTTCTAATACCTACCGACATCATTACAAAAACTCGGATCTTTGGATCAAGCAACAAAGTCCCTAGTTCCCGAAGATAGAAGCTATCGTGTCAATCGAACTGGGGCAATCGAACTTATTGCTTAGGAGACCTAACCTCCCAAAATATGTTGGTTCAGTAGTCAAAGTAATCAGCCCTACGGGCTAAGACATTTACACCAATGCTTTTTCAAACGAGCTCAACTGAGCATGAACTCGACTGAACATAAATAAGAACAGTCACGAAACTGGCTAGACCAAGTTACCTCATAGTTATATGAAAAGCAATTCTCGAAGCCGAGGAATTAAGCCAATAGTCCCCTGAGACAAAAGCTAGTGTGCAGATCGAATTCCAAAAACCACAAAGGAAGGATATTCGCGATCGAATAACTCATGCACTAGTTTCCAAAGACTGAAGTTGTGCCTAATCGAACTTCAACTACAACTCTACAGGAGCAACTGTGCCTTGTAATTTAACTGTAACTGATCATCCCATATGACAGGAATAATAAGCGAAGCCTAAGTTGCGAAGGACCCAGCTTCTAGAGGAGTGGAAGTCTCTCCACCAGAATAAAGATTGGATGACCGAAAAGTCACTTTCAATAACAAAACTTGGCATTCATCCCTGTTAGGTATGTTTTACTTTAAATAATATCTCCATGTAGCCAATGCCCGGAATCCAAGGGAAGTCGGCGTATGTTGACCAGTCGGGTTCTGAGCGTTGACCAAGGCAGATGCAGTGTGTTATCTACATGGAAAGAGTCCAGTATCCTGAATACTGCAAACAAACAGTCTAGTGTAGATAGCTTGCTTATATTTGAAAAACAATCCATATCGCCCTTTGAAATTATCTCTTCCACACTTACCTGTTATTGATCCGAAACGACGCAGTAAGCTTTTCTTTCCAGGATCACTGGAATACAGAAAGGGAATAGCGATACGATTGAATCATCTACTGTATCCGATTTTGGAATAAATCATCGCATTGGAATTCAAAAACATCGACGGGAACTCAACCAAATTCTTAAGAAGAAAAAACTAAATACAAAGAGCGAGACTTCGCTCCAGAACGGTGTCTAATCGTTCGAGACAAAACTTAGCTTCACCGTCGGTCGAATTTAAACTATATAGGAAAACTTCAAACCAACATCATGCACCCACTTACCGACCTAAACCCTTGCGTAAACTACAAAGCAAATATCGTCAATACTAGGAATCGAAATTCAGATCGAAATCAAAAAACGAATGGCTGTCAGAAGTCAGTCAATTGAGAATAACATCTTGAGGCGGACTCTGACGATTCATATAAATTCAAATAGTCAAAGCCAAATTTGCATGGTAACCTCGATACAATCAACTAGGTTTCACAAAATGAAAACTCAAAAGAAGTTACTTCCAGAGCATGCCTTGTTTTCAACTAAGGCATACTCTTGGGGGGGAATGTTATCCGGGTTTTTAACCCAGCAAAATCCAGAGGAAGTCGAGAGAACTCCATCGAGTCAGAATAGCTCAACAGCCAACCGAAGGGACTAGAACAAGGAGCCAAAGGGAGTCAGGAAAAAATGAAAGGAAAGTACTCTAAGGTCGTGGATCGCTAGCGATCCATGACATTAACTCGAGGGTTCATGAACAACATCAACATGAGATAATAGATGCGATCCAAAAGGCAAAGCTCAGAAAACCACTAAGTACATGGATCGCTAGCGATCCATGCACTACGAATCGCTAGCGATCCATACCTTTTCGCCAGATCGCCGTAAACTCCAGAAGAACAAAGTCCAAAAATAGACCAAATATATGGATCGCTAGCGATCCATGGTATTTCATCAATCAGCTGCAATCTTCATGGAGTAAAGCAAGGTGAAAATGCTAAGGCATTGGCTCGCCTTCGAACCAACCCTATGGATCACTAGCGATCCATAGCCAATGGATCGCTAGCGATCCATCCTTTCAGCTTGGGTCACGGTGTAACCTCCAGTGCGCCTTCCTGTGTTGATCTGCAAGTATGTGGCAAGCAGACTTGGCCCAGTAGCTCTCCAACCTCTATAAATACAATCCTTCCCGCAACATAAACTGGATCTTCTCCGAACTGGTTACTGAAACACTACTGGAAGATTTCTTCACTCCTTACCTCCCTCACAACGGTCTTCAAAGGAATTCACTGTGATTCTCCAGTGGATTCCAACCTTGGAGATTCAATCTAGTTAAGGATAATCAAAAGCTTTGTAATCAAATACATCTTGTAGCAGCAATCAGTCTATAATAAAAACTATAAAGTGGACGTAGGCTTCGTTAATAGATGAACCACTATAAAAATATTCTTGTCTTCTTTCTCTTACTGCTTTTTTCTATACTGATTATATACATTATTGCTCTGTGAGAACAGGGCTGGTGCTTTCACACTCAAACCAGGGTGTTGATCCATTTTTTGGGTCAACAGTTATACTGATGTTAAGTTTTCAACTATTTGGATAAATAATGTTAAATTACGATCAAAGACTGATTGCATATAGTTTACATATTACATTCTGTTTACTGAGATGTCCAATTAAATACAAATCGTAATACAGGTTCATAAAAATTGGGAAATTCATACACTGTTCATCTTTATTATTTCTTCATTTTTATACCCTATTCGTTGTTTCTTCAGTCATCTAATCATCTATATTACTTTTCCAATTTTTTTATATTTATAGTTCATTGTTTTCGTTTTCACTTAATTTATCAAACAAGCAATGTTGAATTGATACCAGTTACTAATTTAGCTCGTTCCTTATCGGTATGCCAAATATATAACTTTACCACTCTTCATCTTTTAGTTCTTGGTGCATGATAACGACTAATAAAATGAAAATCCATATGCTAACTTACCAATTAGAAATGATGATCAAAAAACAACTAAAAAGAAAAGTAGCTCTTTCATGGTCTTGTCCTTAATGGTAAAGTCATCATGGAAAATAAAATAATAGAATAAGTAGAGTTTTCTTTACTGATAGACTAATGAAGAAGACTAAAATGTATGGTTAAAACAAAAAATCAGTGAATTTGGATTTCTAGTATGGTCTACATATTGTCATTCACCATATACAAAAAAAATTGAGAATGTGAAGATATTTATTTGTAAATACATTTTCTCCAACACATAAAATAATGAACGATATCCTTAAAAAGTATCGAGAATTTTACACTAAATATCAGAGCGATATATCGAAAAATATCGGACGATATATCGGCGATGATATTTAAAAGATATTTTAAAAAAGTATCGGCTAAGGAGCGATATGAGATATATCGATGATATATCAGTGACATTATCCGATATCAACCACACAGCTTCGAGTAAATCAATTATTTGAATAATAGCATACCTCCTTTTACTTTGATTTAATCAATTATACCATATTAACCGAAATTAATTTGGTTCGGTTTAGTTTTGAGCTTTTTTGGTTCTAATCCGGGTTGACAATTTTTACCTTAAAATCAACGGAAACCACCAAATGCTCACCCCTAATCTCTGGTAAGGTTAATACAGTTAATCGGTAAATGTTAATAGCTTAAAATAAGTGATTCTGAATATCAAATTTTACAATTAAATATGGGTGTTGTTATATTATTGAGCGCCAACCTGGCTTTAGATGTCTAAGTGACATATTGTTAATAAAGAGATATAGCATGCATAATATATCATTACTTAAGTGTGCAGCTCAAAACGATCGAAATTGGGACATCACTTGGATGATATGTAAGCAACTGAACTCATGTTCACTAGTGTGCTTCAGTACGGTCCGTATGTTACTTTGAACTGAGTTCATACCTAGGAGTCTCACAACTGCAACTCTTAGCTTGCGACCAAAATCGACTTAATAAACTAATTTATAGACGTTATAAATTATTATGAGGAAGTTGATATCATGTTTTTATTAATTTATATATTATTTAATATTTATTTATTATTGGAGGGATTTAGATTAATCAATAAAGTATATAAAAGTACGTATTTGTTTGATCGATAAGCCATAATAATATTCAATACATATATATAATAAATATAAAGTATTTGGTAGAAATATCTATTGATTATGTTAATAAATTTTGGTTAATGTATAAAAGAGATTAGTATATATTTTGGAATAAAGGAAAATATAATCTATTATTGGGAATAAGGGAAAGGATGTAAATTGTTTATTTTAAATAAAAGAAATTTTTTAAACCTATTTATTTGATCACTGTTTTGGAGAGATAAAAAGTAAAAGATCAAATCCATTTATATAGAATAAAAGAAAAGATCTCATCTATTTGGGAAGATGAAAAAGGGAAAGATATTTATAATAATCACTGTTATAAATAGGCCGCTTTACTCCATAATTCACAACTTCTAAGATAGATTTTTTGTTTCCTTTTGTCATTGAGATTGAAAAGGAGTTCTCAAAGAGGAAAAATAGTGAGTTCAATGATAATTAACTTTTAATTTAATGAAACCTTTGTGTTCTAGTCATAACTACAATAACTATGAATTTATATTCGAATAAATTTGAATTTAATTATAATTTTTTATAATTTTTTTGAACATACTCAAGAGAATTCGGTGGACCGGTATACTCCTGAGAGGAATTAAGTAATTCTGTCTGCTTCCACTCATGACACATATAATCCCTGGATACTATTTTTTACGAGAAGTATGTGCAAGGCATGGCTCGAACCTATATCTATTAATAGACCTAGACACTTCATAATTATGACACTAATAATTTTTATCTTAAATTTGAAGCAATTTTATATTTTAAATTCAAATATTCTGATTTTAATTATAACATCTATAATTTAAATTTAAAAATAAAACAAAATTTAATTTATAACCTTTATAAATTAACCAATGGCACAAACATTTTGCGCCTTACATCTAGGGCACACCGTTGAATTTGGACCATTAAATAGTCAAGTAAGTGACAGGTGGAATGGGTGGCTTTTCATTCGTAGGAACGTTCCTAAACTATACAATCTTCGGTCTTAGACACACTTGCATTAGACACCGATTTAATATGAATATTCATCTAGTTCCATTTGATTTTGATCAAATACTCATAATAACATGTAAAATGCTCTAGTATCATTGTTGGATCAAATGCATAAGGAAGTCGATAAAAATATAATTTTCAAAAGAGGCTACTTTATTACAAGGTAGTCAATAGCGAATAGCGCAGAATAGTGCAAGGCTTGCGCTATGCGCTATAGTGCGTGCTATTTTGTTCGCTTTTTTAAAAATTTGCATATTTTTACAATGAATCGGATATATTATGTCTATTCAAAATTTAATGTTATTTTTTTAGATTTTGTGTCATATCCAAACCATCCAAGATTCCAAATACAAACACTATCATACTGCATGCTTGTATTAAAAAAATTGATATAAAATGCAATTATTAGAAAAAAAGTTGATGATTTCATACTGTACATTCAAAATAATGGATAGATATAACATATTTGTGTCTTATAGGATTTAAAATTTATTCTTATATTGTGAGTTGTGAATCTGTAATGAGATAAAATTTTATAAAAAAATGCACGGGAAATACGATTTTGCATAAAATGCATAAGATTTTATATTGACAAAAGCTAAGAATAAATATAAATAAGAAAAATCACAAATTGAAAATATGAAGACCAAGCGAAAATAACATACCATAAATTCTATAATGACAAGATTCAAATAAACTAAGTCAAATATGATTCAAGTCTACGATAACAAAACTTAGAAATTATATTATACTTTCAAGTTTCTAAAGTCTAATCACTAATGTCATCCAAATCGCAACTATCATCCTTATCTAAATCATCCTCCATTTCTTCCTCTTTCTTTCGAGTCATAATCTATGTTGTCTTTCTCCGAATCACCTTCAAAGTTAGCATCTTCTTCATCATCAACATACATAGGCCTTGAACTAGAAGTTAAAACCATTTCTTTTCATTTCAACTTAGTTTTGCTTTGTCTAGTCTTGTGTACTCTTTCTCCAGCTCCCGACATCTGTGATAAATTACACCAAGTCAGTGTATCATTCTAAAAAATCAACTCATCTTTTACCTCTGAATTATCCCCTTTCATGAAATCGACCATCCACTCATTTGAATCGCTTGTATCTTCTAAAGAAATAGGATCCACCACATCCCTTTGGTTGAAACGATTTTTCAAAGTTTGATTGTACTTGATAAAAACAAGATTTTTTGTTTTTCGTGTTCAAGTCCATTCCTTCTCTTGCTATGGATCTAGTTCAAAAACATATTTTGAGCCAGTTTTGAGCTTTATTCACTATACATATCCAAAATGAAAAAAAAAATGCTATTTTGGACTATGCTCTATTTTGCGCAATAGGTGACACGTGCGCTATTATAAGTCAAATAGCGCACACCTCACGCTATGCGCTATTTTGCGCTATAGCACGCTGTAGCGCGTGCTATGATAACTTTGCTTTATTATATTTTGCATAAGAACTTATATCGTATTATTGTGAATAAAGTTTGTTTACATTAAATCATGCTTGATGCGTGTTGTTCTAATTTGATCTTAAATAGTATTTTTACTATATTAGAAAACAATATTTATATTTACACTTATTTATGTATAAATTATGAATATCAATTGTTCTATGTTTAAATAAGATATATAAAAACTAAATGTACACTTTCATTTTGAACAAAATTCACTATAAAAGTTAAATTACGTTATCAAATTACATGGTTGTCTCAAACGCATACGCTTGACTCTCACATACATGTTATGACTAGACAAGTTCAATATGTGAGATGTCTTCATCATTTTCCGACATTTTGTATTCTCTTCAATAAGACCGTTTATTATTCGAGGTGTTAAATACCCTTTGACATTTGTCACTTTGTTCTTTTTGGTATCTTTATTACCAAAAGTTCTTTTGCTACCATTATCTTTTTCTTATGGACGTGAATTTCTAAATGGAAGTTTGAAAACACATTAAACGTCTTTCTAAAACCGTTTAATGTTTAAATGATTTTTTAAAAACCGTTAATATTTAAATAGTTTTTAAAAAAAAATATTTAGTGTAAAATACACGAAACGGATTTTTGAAAACCGTTTACTTGATTTTACAATTTTCTATGAAAGAAAAAAATCCACACTTTAGCCGTTGGATGGCTTGGAATTCTCCCAATATTTTTTCTCCTCCCTCAAGCCCCTAGCAATATCATCACAATTCTCCACGCCAATTCTTCCTTGATTTTCAGAACATTTAGTACTGTTGCATAACAATACAGAACTTCTATCCAGACAGAAAGCAGTGGACATTTTAGTAAAAGGAGCAGCGCATAAAAATGAGCTGTAGGACCATTGCATGTATAAATTAAATTGCAAATTTTATTTTACGGCAGCAACTGCAGGTTCCGATCAAATATGCAAGAGTACCCGGACTAACTGATGAAAATTGAAAATTGTAATAAATTTGCTTTGACATAGCTCATCATTAAATGCGTACGAATATTAATTTAGTAAGCAACAAGATGTGGTCGATGTACATATTCAGACACTAAATTCAAGACAACGGTCCTTCAAGTCGTATGTAGTCGTACATGAGTCCTTGGAAAGGGCTGGTACTTCTTGGTTGCGTCAGATATATAGTATTTGAACCTTGACTAATCCATTTGCTAACATCAATGCTATATAACCAATATAAACCATGAATCCCGTGTCTTGCAATTGAATTGTCTTGTCCAATCGATCCAGTTGTAAAATGAGGAGTCTTTGCACCCAAGTCATTGACACGAACCTTTGAACAAAACAAAAACTCCCCTTTGTTAAAATGTAAATATCAATCAAATATTTACTTCTTATTGTGGACAACATAGCAAGTGGTACCTAATAAATAAATAAATAAAATAAAATAAAAGGAGGAGGAAGAAGCGCACCTGTAATTCAGCATGCGCGGATGATGCGAGTGCCACCCGTAGCATATAAGGTCTGGTTTTGCTCACATGCTTTAGTCCAAATTCCACTTGCCACGTTGTACCTACGTAACTCTTCTGACCAACATTTCTGCATGATTCGCGAAAACATTTGTATGAAAAATAGATTGCTGTTACTACCACAAATTCACATTTTTATGGCATTATGATGCAATTTTAACTTTTGAATATGAAATGTTCATTAATCTATACCTAGTAACCTGGGCGAAGAACCAATCTTTAGTGTAGTTACTTTTCCCAACAGTATAAATTAGATCTCTGTTAGGATATAATTCTTTGTACCTCTCCCACAAACCATATTGCCTAAATCTGCAATGAAAACAAGGTTGTTATGGGTATATAACATATGAATAACATTGTTATGGAGTACAGTTTGAGAGAAAATAATAGCATCCAAATCAACAGTAATATTCAGCCCGCTATTATTTAAGTGCATTATTGTTTGAGCTTGTTACATAAACAATTCTTAGTCAAGGTTTCAAATCTTAGAATTTACTATATCTAGGTCACTGTTTATACTGATTATACCAAAATAAGGTTTATGGAATCAAGGTTGTTTCTCTAGCTCACTAAAGTAAAATATG
The DNA here is from genome assembly GCA_030737815.1 of Allium fistulosum. Taxonomy (NCBI): domain Eukaryota; kingdom Viridiplantae; phylum Streptophyta; class Magnoliopsida; order Asparagales; family Amaryllidaceae; genus Allium; species Allium fistulosum. The sequence continues at coordinate 1,033,776,684 of CM060902.1, read as the reverse complement.
ACCTGCGCTATCTCGTTGAGTGTGATATTATGAGTGATTATTTGATTGTAACCTCTGGCACCATGCACTACGAAATAAATCCAACTTAACTGCATCCTCCTTAAATATACTTTTATTCAATATAAAAGATCTGAGAATATTTATATAAAAAGGTTACCAGTTAGACAGCACAGTATTTCATTGAGCTCTAACGTGGGCAAACATGGGTACATTTTGACTCCAGAGAGTTATAACGCTCAAATGACAAATTTGTATTCTATTCTATAAACTAGCATGAGGTAAAACACGCTCCAATTGGAAGCTATCATGTCTAGTTGGACTTCATATATGCTCAAAAGGGTATTGCAACAAACATTATTTACAGACCTAATTAATGTTTTTGTGTCCCACATTATGACTATGAACATCACTAATAACCATTTGTAATATCTAGTCCTCCCACGTACACTTTCTTTGTATCAGACTTATCTATCTCTGCTGCATGCATCAAAGTAGTGGCATTGGGTTTTCTTCTCAGTATGCCAATGTTGATAAGTTAGAAAATTAACTGTATAAGCAACATATAGATACTGGATACACACTATTTATTTCGACCTTAGTATAACTAGTATATTAGATAACGGAAACAAATATGTGAAGAAGAAAACTGATTACTTATCATGATTGACATATAGTTTATTTATATAACAAGGGTCTGGGTCTGGGATAAAGAATTCAGCAGCAGTACGATCAGGAATTCCAATCTCCCAAATTGTAGGACCATCCCTTGGAGGTTCATATACAAGATCACCCAAATTAATGAAAGAACCTGCTACAAACAGCAAAGCAGATAAATAAATAGATTTTAAAAAAAAATCATTACATCACTTGCATTGGTGGTTTCATTTTTTTATTGGAGCTGTATATGAAGATCTATAAACAATTTATACTTCACCTGCATTAATAGTTATCGTTGCATCCATCTTGTAATCTCCTATAAAGCCCGGAACATATGCATAAAGGTTGTATTCTCCAGTTCGTACATTACTAATTGTAAAATGTCCATGTTCATCAGTCCTCGTCCAGAATTGGTACCCCTAATTAAATTTGGTAGAGAATATGTTGGCCAAGAAGTTCACTGTATATTAATATTCAGAGTGAGTGCCTTATTTACCTTTGATTCTCTCTGCCATGATCCAGCTTCTCCTGGTAAAGCTAAACCAACATATGCAGAGTCTGAAGGTATGCGCATATTGTTTATGACCCTAGTTATATGCAAGTTAGTCTAACCAGCTAGGTTCATATATATTTTCACTCAAAGCTAAGGTCAAAAGACTCAAAACATATGTATGTAATATCAATATGCTACTTAACAGCAATATATACCTTTCGCTGACAAACAGTCTACCAGTTACGGAGCCTCTTCTTTGAGCAGTTTGGTAATCCTTTGACCGAGGAAAATTATATGGCCAACTTTTGACTTCAGCATTCATCTAAAATACATAATATAAATCTTATTAAAAATTATGTGAAACAATTCGATGAATTCCGTACTACTTAACTGATGTTTGATTGTCCCTTAAATTGTTGTATATGCAGTTGTTACCATGATATTATAGTGATAAATTGGATAAAGCTAGAAAGATTGCACTATTAACAGAAATTAGCTTGTGGCTCAAATGAAGCAAGCTCAGACCCGTTCAATGTTATGTACACCTCAAATTCGCACATATGCAATAACAATTTATCCTCTACTTGTTGATTGTCCAGCGGATTGACATAGATTTCATGTGCCCTTAATATGATACAAGCAATCATGTGCCCTTAACCACCACACATGATCCACATCACTCAATATAAATATAGACGAGGTAATTATGAGACTAGGCTCACAGATTAATATAATAGTAGATCCTATATAAATCCAAGATATCACTTTTCTCATTGTCGATTAGTTTTGTGATAATACAAGTGATTCTCTAATAGCATAGACAAACTAAAGGCCTTTGTTTTTAATTGCAAGGTTATCTTCTTTTAATCCCAGTATGTTACAGCTTTGTTGAACAAAATTTTGTTATGCAACCTTTACTGTATCAAGTTTTCTGACTTATTTGCAGGAATATAGTTCATTAGTTTGTTACAGCATTTGAATGTATATACTAACATAGCCCACTGACAATGCTAATTGGATACTTATTACTAAAAAAGGTTGTATACATTTTAGATATAAAGCATCATATCAGTTGAATTCACATGTTAACAATTATAGTATATATTATTGTGTGTGGAATTGGGCATGCACGTATAATCCAAATACCTACCTTAGCTTTTGCATCTTGCCATAAAATGCGTGGATCTGTAGATTTCCCATGAGCATTTAAATAAATAAACACAGGGCCATAAACTTTTTTCCAATATTCACCATCTCTATATTTTTGAGCAAGATCAATCCCGGAATAATGTGTAGTTGTAAACTTCTGGAATAAAAATGAATCACAAAACAACACATTTATAGTCAATAATGTTGAATAGTTGAACTTCAAAAACTCTAATTCATTTCTCATCATATCTCAAATCCAGGTAACTCATAAGAGTGAATGAAAATACATACCGCAAGTGTAACAGGACCCACGTGTGAAGTAAGATCTTGTATGAAAGGCCCACCTGTTTTGAACTCATCACTGGGAGTAATTAACCAAAATCCAGTTGGAGGATCAGAAGAAATCCAACCATGAACTCGGTTGTCCTTATTATTTTGTGAATACTGATACTTGTCATCCACCTAAAAACAATTCATATATTGATGAATGAAATATTTCAATCAAACATATAATAACATTTTTCATAATTTATTTTCACCTCTCCTTTAAGGTCAGGATTGATAGGATTAACTAAACAAACAGCTTCTTTATAAGCTAATGGTTCACTTCTTCCTTTCATCCGATCCTCAGGCATAGGCATAATCCTTTGTCTATCATCTGCTAGTGCCATGTAGTGGAACCTAATTGTCAAAAAGAAAAAGTCATTAATATTCATTTATTAACATGAATGTTCCCATTTTGGTTGATGCAAAAATAAAGTTGTCATATCAAATATCTCCCGTCCATTGAGGATCAATAATAAACTGCATTTCAAGGTCAAATTTTAAGTTGAACAAATATGACCTATCAAACGTAAGGACAGATACAAGTACTGAAAGAATGCACATGCATTCAAATAACACTGCTTCCTTTGCTCAAATTATAAAGTATATAGTCGGGTGTTAGAGTTCAAAACAGGTGGGCCTTTCATGCAACCACTGATGACATGTATTTTTCTTATTGCAGGTGTACAATCCATTACCATTGTAGGATAGTTGCATATGACAATATTTGTAGTTTCACCTATTCACCTAAAACATCAACAAAAATATAAATTTGATTTCTGTATGTAAAAAAATGGAAAAATAAATTACTTATCCTTTCTAAGTTTGAATGCTATCCGTGTCTCGCCTACATCAAAATCAGGCCATCCTTTCAAATGTTCAAATATGCCATACGTATAAAATCCCGAAGAGCCTCGAAGCATTATGAACCTACAATAAAGAAATAACATTAAGAATCACATGACTATAAACACAACTTCCTTAAGAATTTAATTATGAGCCGTACATACATCTCTTAATTGTGTGCGTGCGTGTGTATACATTATACACACATGCAGACCCGATCAAGAGATGAAAACCGCCAGCAAAAGGGTAACCACCACTTAGTAATTTAGGACGGGTATATAATATTAATAATTAACTTTAATTAACTTATCGACTTATTTGGTTACATGATGTATCTTGGATTTTCAAGGTTTCATGTTCTCATTGCATTTTCCATGTATGTTTTCCCAAATTTAAGCTAATCATGAAGTCGTAATTACCACAATTATCAAAGTAGTGCTGCACAATAGTGAGAACTGACCAACAATCTCTTTTAGTATACAATCCGATATTGAGAATATTAAAAAAGATACTTGACAAATCTTAAAAGATATTACAATCTGGAATCATTTCAAATCGAAATTGACATTCATGAAATTATAAATTATTTAATGTCACATAAGTTTTTTTTTTTAGTTTACAGTACTTATGATATAAAATATAATTATTTTAAATCATGTAAAAAAATTCAAAGCTTTCTTGTGAAAATTTTTGACAATTTTCACCTTATTAGTCTGAACGGGTATAAAATTGATTTTTGTATTGGATTTTCGTAGATTTTTTTTAAAATAAGTATTCACTTGAATATTAAAGAACATAAATCTTCAAACATATGTTATTATTATTTAAAAAATAAAATCATTTTTCCAAATTAATGCTTGTTTTAGAAAGTGATCTACAGGTAAAAATCATATAATATTTATCAAATCAATGCTTGTTTTAGAAAGTGCTCTACGCTTAAAATTCATATTAACATTTATCAACTATATTTCATATTATTATACCAAATTATGAATTGTTAAAGTTTAGGCTTTTGTTGGAACTAAGGATTTTTATCTAAATAGAACGAGGTAACTAAAATGAATTTTGAAGAGAAAAACTATTATTTCCCAAAAGTTCAAAATTTTTTTGTAAGGTGTTTTAAGTTTGAAATCATGTTTTTTATATAAGAACAAATGATTTCCGAACAATTTTTTTTATTAGTATATTTTTACAAATTCACTTGTTTAGCTTAAAAAAATAATTTTACTGAATATTTCTCAGAAAAAAAAAAGAATCAATATCCATTTAAATAAGCCTGAAGTTATTAATAAATTAATTACTGGAAACATTTTGAATATTTAGTTGAAAAAAATAAAGTGAATTTTCAAATCATTTACAGTGTGAAATCCTATCAAGAGTTGGAGTTTCGTATAAGTATGATTTCTAAGCATATAGCAATTAATTGTGAATATTGAATTCTGCATTAGTTTGTCTTTTGTAAATTGTGTGTACAAAGGTTTCTTTCTCAAACTAAACCAGAATAATCATTTTATATGTGTGGGAAAAAGAATTTCAGCGTTTCTTATTTATATACACTCAGAAACTAGGGTGGTGTACATACTAAATACCATAACCCATTATGGAAAGCTGCCGCTCCACCCATTGTTAAAAATAACCCGCCTCGATACTCCTTTCAGGTAGCACCTCAAGTTAATGGAAGATAAAACGCCTTGAGGCTTTCTCAAAAAGGCTTTTTTACCTCGGAGGCTTACGTCTCGGCAACCTGAGGTATACAAAACATACGCCTCACATGCCTTAAACTGCTAAAGCATGCGACTTTTGATGCATGCGACTCAAGAAAATTTTACCTCCAACTGTAAATATTGACACTAACAAAAGTTATTAAACTTCAATTATTTAATGGCGCGCAAAAAAAAACAATGGAAGTGTTTTTTTTTTACCTTTTAATTTCAATATTGACATGATTAAGATTGTTTTTGAAATAACAATTGAGAGCTACGTAATAGATCTTCTCTATTGCTACTTAAAGAAAATCTCTGAATTGTTATCATTGAACCTCCGAACAAGTTTTGTGTATCGGTTCAAATTGGTAGAAAAAAAAGTAAATAAAATAATAACTCAAATTATTTCATACCGTTTGTAATAGAGATCGATTCCACTTAGAATCGATCAAAGGTCATTTTCAAAAATCTAAAAAAAATTGAAAACAAACAGAGAAAGGAAAATAAAATAAAACACATGCTATTACGAAGTTGAAAACTGAATACTTATTCATACTAATAAGGATTGAGTCACATACACACACATATATCAAGTGTTTAATTTTATTTATTTATAGTTTTAAGTAGTTATATTTTTATGAAAGAACAATAAAAAATGATTAGGGCTTAACTCTTTAAAGTTAAATGTTTATATTGTTATTTATTTATAGTCTTATATGAGTAATTGTTAACTTTTATTTATTAATCAAAAAAAAATAACAACTTACACCTCAATGTTTACTCGACGCCTCAACGTTTTGAGTCTTACGCCTCACGAGCAAAATAATGCCCCGTGTACGCTTTCGCGTTTTAAAACTTTGGTTCCACCTAAACCAAAATTTCATATGTCGCTATGTATTCATGGTTGAGTTGCTGAAGAAAAAGGAGATGAATATGAATCACCTTTGCTATTATTGTGATGTTTGTGAAGAAACTGCTGATCATTTATTTTGTAGCTGTCCAATTACATTTTATATTTGGGATGGTTGCCTTAAATTCTTTAACATACATACCCCACTTTGTTTTAGTACTCAATATTGGTACTGGAAAGAGGGTAGAGTCAAACTTGTTAACTGTGAAAGTAGAAGTCTGCGGCACATTGTCAATTTAGTAGTTACTTGGTCTATATTGCTTGTACATAATCAAAGATGCTTACATGACAAATATAAACCAGCTGATATTATCATCAAAAACATTATAGATCTCGTTTATTTTTGGTTTAGGTGCATACAAAAGAAACGCTGGCTGAAAAGCACGTTATGATTTTCTAACTAAGAGACTGACCATACCACACGACAGTTGGAGCATGGGTGTTTCAAGAGAAGAGTGGCTGAAGTGGAGGCTGTTTCTGAAGATGATGCTTGAAGTTGCTAAGGACATAATAGATGCCTAGTGTTTGTGGCTATGTCAGTATATGTAGCAGCCTTTTATTATGTGTTGTTATCTTGTCCTGAGGAATACGTTAGCTATGTTTTATGGTCTATATGGTAGTCTGTATGATGTAGTAATCTATTCTAGGGTTTTTGGGGTCATGATATATGGATGGTATCTCATTATTGGTGTCTACGTAAATGACACAATGTACTGAATATATGATAATATATTTATAGGTTGGGACTAATTCCCACCCTTTGTTTAAAAAAAAAATCATTTTATGGCAGACGGGTTTGTGTGTATATACTATATACATATTTGTGGGTCAAGGTAACTATGTTGTAGGTATGAGCTAGATCTAGTCAGATATAATCCCCCCCCCCTCAGCACATCCACACACATTAGAACACAAATCAAGATACAATTGGTGACACGATGGAATTCAGGTGGAGAATCTTTATCAAATCTAAGATATTCACAAGATCCAACGTATAAGATCAATTATGTCATAGATTGTGAATACACACACATACATATATATAGGAAAATAAAGATGAAAAATACCATGTCTCAAAAACATTATATTAAATAAATTTTGCATGTTTCTCCATTACAAGAAAATTATTTGTTGTAGATTTTTTTGATTATATTTCAAACGTGTCATATTTGAATGACTAGAGGTTGGATCTCATCCTTACATTACATGAGGTATTACATCATCATTAATATTAAATCTTGATCATCTATTTTTAGATACCATCGTACGACATGCATAAACATGTGCTTGCATGCTTTTGATGTAGACATGCAATAGAATACAAAATTTGAAAATATATTTATGTAACTTTGACTATGATTCAGACGGCGAACGCAAGTGATAATAACTATAAAATCAAACCCACTTTTTATTAGTAGTAGAGATAAAGATGGATAGGAGTACTGAAATCATTTCAGGGATACAAGTAGAAATCGTGTGTTCTAGTTATTGATAGTAGAGATTTGATGAAGGTTTAAATAATGACGCCAATGAATCATATACAATGAGTTCTCTTTATTAGTAGTAGAAATGTGTTGAGGCATTGAAGTCATTTCATGGGGTCATGGTTGAAATCGTGTGTTCTACTTGTCAATAGTAAATATGTTTTTACAAACAACACATGTAGGTTCGGTCCAAGTGTAACTCTAGTTTAATCTTGGGCTAGGACAAATGATCCGGTGGGGTAACAACTAGGGATGATTTATGTGTAATAAGTTTTTAGAGCACTATAATATTCATTACAAACTAATAACGTGGCCAAGTGGTTAGTTGCTTTATCAATTTGGGTGACAACTTGGGTTCAATTCCTTGAATGAGAATGCAACACTTTTTCCCCCAAACATTACATTATTTTTTTCTCAAGAGTTGTCCAGGACGGGCCGGTCCTGAGTACATGTAACTTATTCGAAACACCAATAAATATATGATCGATGACAAAATTGAATCTTCTAGTTGAGGCATTTACAAAATGATATCATATCAGTAATGTTCTTTTTCTAAGAGAGAATTTTGAACAGCAAATGACTGAATTTGAATTTTAAATAATAATGCAATAAGGTTAGAATTGACAATGCTAAAAAAACTTCAGATTGCTAGAATTATTTGCTTTATTTTTCCAACAATACAATTTACAATATTAATGTGTATAAAAGTAATTACTGGCTAATTATGTGCAACTAATAAAATTTATTGTTAGATAAGAGCAACATTATACATTGGATAAATTTGTATTGATAGTTTTGGACCATAATACCCTTTTGTGCTATTATTGGAACACTTTCCTTTTACATCTCAACTTTTGAATCTCATATTTATTTCTCCTCTCCCTGATGCATTGTATTTTCATTCTTGAAATGCTGTACTAAGATTTCTTTTCACATTCTCATCAATTTTTCAACAGCTTATATTTATCTATTTTTGTGAAAGAGGATGAGTAAGTTTGTTACACATATTACTAACCAACAATAAGTTCATACCAAGGTTTGAGGTCACAACCGAAACATCGAGATTTTGGTTGTTACGTTCATGTTTCGATAGGACAAACACGAAATCAAACCGAAACTTTGGTTCAATAAAAACACTATTGAAATTCAAATTTTATAGAAAAAAATCAAAAAAGAATCAATATGAGTTTCAAAAATATACACATCTTGTTTCTATTAATTAAAGAAACATATGTGTAATTATATGAAAATTAAATAATGAAATTCGAAATAGAAATTTGAACCGAATTTCACAAATTAGATCGAAATTCCTAAAATTACAAATTACTGAAACCGAGATTGAAACCGAAAATCCCGAACTTTAATTTGGTTCACATGCATAGTTAGGCCAGTGCAATATGTTGTCATTGCCTATCAAAAAAATCATGCAACTTATATTTATCGATTGGAGAGGTAATCCTAGTTTGTCGTATCACACAAAATTAATCATTATTTTTGATGTTATACGTAATTATAGCATGTTTAAATTTTCATGATAGAGAAGATAGAGAGGAAAAACGTGAAGGGCGAACTTGTATATATTAGTAAAACTTTAAGAGTCTGTTTGACTTCAAAACATGAATTTTGGGTTTTGCGCTTTCGATATTTACTTCAAAAGACGTGAGAGAGGAGGAGGGGTGGAAAATCTTAACTATTACAAAAAAGGAGAGGAAAGAAAGTAAGAAGATAGTTTTTAGTATTTCACAAAAGTGGAAAACAAGAAAGGTTGTTTTCAATTTTATATGTCAAACCATTTTCCAAATTTACTGTTTCTATCCTCTCATCATTTTTCATGCCTTTTGAAATACATATTGAAAACGCAAAACACAAAACTAAAAATTCAAACCAAACGGACCCTAAGATTTTGGATTCGGGGAAAAATCAAAATCCGACAGCGCTTGTATAAAATTTCATTAGCATATTCTTTTAAGCCTAATCTATTTCAACTCCTAATTTCTTTAGAATAAACTTAAAGATATTTCTTTTAGAGCCCATATAACTCCTAATTTTACTTATGCTATAATATTGCTATCTATTTCAGGTAAATCAACTATACTGTAAATATGATAGATAAATTAACTTACAATCAAAACTCATATTTCCATAAATGAACATTTGTTTTAATATTACTCTTCTTTGTACCATATTTAATTTCTTTTGTGTTAACAATAATATGGAAAGTTAGATGTATTTATGTTTATAGATTTCTTCTATTTATATCTAAAAGCATAAAGTATTGTAAAATGTAAGATAATTAAAATAAGTAAAAGGCATCGTTTCGAAATTATATTATCTTTGAGCATATGTAGGGAAATAATAACATCTCTAATGGAGCTAAGATCTATTCCAGATTTGGAAATTTTAGAAAAATAAACAAATCACCCCCAAAAGTGAACTCTGATTTCATATATTAAAAGTTTATTCTAAACATCTGGAACTGCTCATGGAACATGAACCCCAACTGCACGGGATTGTTTAAACATCGCCCAGCAACAGGCCCTTGTCCATTAAGTGCATAAAGTGCGTGCTTCTATTTACTTTTATATCTTGTTCATATTTCTTCACATCTGTTCACATTCTAGATCAACTTTAACATTTCATATCAATTTTGACGTTTTAATGGAACATAATTTTCCTTTAAAATTCATAAAACACATATACTAGAAGAAAAAACAAAAACATATCTCCGATACAAAATTTTAAAAGTTAAAATTTAAAGAATAATACAGAAGCTTTTTTATATAAAAAAAGGCAATTGTATGTTCATTCTAACTATATGTTGAAAAGTTCCAAAATATAAATAATAATAATAAAGAAAAGTTAACTGCACCTGTTGAACAGGTCCATGGTGGAATGCACTAATATGAAGTACACTCAGCTAAAACTATAATACTACAAGATCATAGCCTCACCCATAGAGGTTGTTGAAAATCCTCTAAGACTAATCTTATGTAGAGATACGAAAGTCTGAAATTTTCATGTTCGCTGACAGTTGCATAAAATGCATTTATTATAGTTAGAAAGACTAGTTTCTTATGATAATTTTATTTGTTTTGAAAATAGGGGCAAATATTTTTGTTTGCCACTCAAGTCAATCACATTTCACATTATTAAAAGAGTTATCTATTGAGCAAATTCTGTCAATATGATTTTCTACATATAATTCATTCGCACAAAATGTTAGATTACATTAAAACTCCAACCCTCTCGAAGCAACATTTTAAACCAACGGTAGGATGAAATTTTCAATAACTTGCATTAAATTTTAAACCAACGGTAGGATGCCTTGAATGTTACCACTTCTTGTAAAGATGATTTACATTATACATCTATAAGAAACTGACTTAATCCCCAACGTTTAGATTTTATATATATATATATATATATATATATATATAGAAAAAAGTCAATAAGAGATTTTCAATGAATTAAAGTGGGTATGTGAAAATGACATGCATGCATGTGTTTTTTTCTCACCTTTTATCAACGTTTAACGGTACCATTTTCCCTTTGAGCGAAGGACCCCATGTTCTAACAAATGAAACCTCGACTTGATTATCATCTTCATGGATTATGTTAAATTGTGTGCCTTTTATCCTATAAAAACATGCATCAAAGGAATTTAATATTTTATACACGTATCTAGATTGAGTATAAAATACACAGGAAGCAATTAAAATCAAAAAGGTAATATTTCACTCACACATCAAATTTTCCTTTGCTTTTTGGTTCACTCCAAACAATACTCCAGAACCTATATGTCAAAAGGTGCAATGTCAACTTCAGTAGTATTCAAATCTAGTATTTTCTTCAAAGATGGCACAAAAGCATAATTTCTGTCAATAAACCAAGTTAGCATAAAGTTTATATAAAAAACTCACAGATAACTCATATGTCAATTTATGTAAAGTTGGATTCCAACATGGATTTCAAAGAACCCATATCTAAAAACTAAATAGATATTAAATGCATCATGCATCGACCATCGGTTAGGAAAGAATTATTTTCCAGGTTTTAGCAAGCATATAGTTCTAAACTTCTAATAACATATATACATGTATGTACATATACACACACATACGTACAAAGAATATGCTGATAAGTATACATGCACCAAGATTCAAGAAACCTTCATAATATAAAATTTTAAATTACTAGAATCCAAAACTTAAATACATGCCTTCACATGAATTATAGAAGGCTATAAATAAAAATACCAAAATCCAGTGCATAGAGATATAAAAGGTTTATATGATTGTCTATTGAAAACTGTTCTTTCATTAAATTAACTAATATTTCACTGAAATACAAATAAAATTTGGTTGTTCTTTATGTGAAAACATTATGCTTGACAAACATAAAGATATATGTATAAAATTCAAGTATGATATAGATGATAATGACAACTTCGTACCCTCTGTTATCTTCTGCGTTTATAACTTCCATCAAATTATCAACACCATTATATTGAATTCCAGTAATAATCCCATCGGGCTTCGATATAGTAAGTTTCAATATCCCATTATCGATCGTAACCTAAAGTTAACATGAATTTTTTTTCTTAAAAAAAAGAAATAGAAAAAATAGTGAATCGATCGAAACTCAAAATGGATAACAATTGCTACATTACTTACATATCTATCATATACATGAAGGTTGACACTATTTTGTGACTTTGGATTCGAGACTCCAGATGAGCAAGCATTACTTAAAGCAGCACTGCAAACAACTCAACAAACTAAAACATAAATATATAGTCAAAATTGTAACTCTTGATTTGATAAAATTGTCAGAATACACACCTCACTACAGGCAGAGGACTTACTGCTTTTGAATTCTTACTTGTATACAGCAGCATAAAAGTAAAAATAAAATATGTGTGTGCAGGGCGATACGAATGGTTCATGGTCATACTTAAATGATGATATGAGTGAGATAATGCAAGAGTTTTAGTGCAGAACTGTCATATAGACTATCATATATATACACACACTACTTGTAAAAATGAATAAAAGGTAATAATACAATGAATATAAACATAGATTGTAATTAATACTCAATATATATTGGTTAGGTTCCATATCCATCCATCTTATGCACCCAACTTTTAAGATAAATCAATGAATCTGAATAAAGTTAAATTGTATTTCTATTCAGTGCATTAGTAGATGGATCTTTGTACATTTTATGGTGGATGAACATCCAAAGGTGATAAATGATCATTTGACTTTAAATATTTTATTCTTATATTTTTTCCAAATAACAAGAAATGATATTGATATACATGTTCTCAATGTTAGAAGCACATTACAGATACCTCTAACTCCTAAAATATTTATTTGATCCCCCTAACATATTTATTTGATGACATCATCATACTCTCTCTTACTCTTTCATTTCCTTACTTGTAAAAGAATTAAAATAAATCAGATTACAAGTTTTAAAAAAAAATATGAAATTTTGAAAACTTCAAACTATTTGAATAAAACAAAGGTTTTCAAACATCAAAGCTTGACAAACTCAAGTACAAAAGGATGTTTTTTCTTTGGAAAAATTAAAAACCAAAAGAAAATAAACATTTAAAAATTCAGATTTTCTTTAACAGATTCAATAGAATTCAAAAATACTAAAATTTAAAATTTTCATAAAGTACAAAAATATTTTAATTATTCTGCAAATACAAGCCAAACCTCTTAAATTTTATATAAAATAAGAACTTTCTCTTCTTTTTTTAGCTCGGGACAACACTAACTTTTGCCTAACAATTATCCCTTTCTACTTTCTACAACCTATAGCGCACGCATACAATTTTGTTTCTGCAACATATTTTCTTATTTCGACTGAATTCTTCCTCTTCCTCTTTCTGTTGGTTTTCCTTTTATTTTTTTTACAAATTGGTACACATGATCATAGATTTCATACTTTTCAATTTAATTTAACAAATTAAATATGCTATCTTCTTCTTTTTTTTCTTTTTACTTTTTGTAAAATTTTGGTACAGAAACATATTGCGCATCATTACAAATTTGTTTCAGCGATGTATTTTCTTCTTTCGATTGAATTCTTCCTCTTCCTCCTTTTTTTTCCTTTTCTTTTTTACAAATTGGTACATATGGTCATTGATTTCGTACTTTTCAATTTAATATAACAAACTAGATATGCAATCTGCAAAAAAATTGGTAAATATCTTTTGCGCATCATAACAGTTTTGTTTTTGCAACATATTCAATTGAAATCTTCCTTTTCCTGTTTCTTTTGGGTTTCCTTTTATTTTCTACAGATTGGTATATATGTACGACCATAGCTTTATTGCCTTTTTAATTAATTTAACAGATTAGATATGCAATCTGTTTTCGTCCTTTTTTTTTTGTAGAAGTTTGGTACAAGATTATATTACCTTATAAGCCGTCTGTTTCTGTTTGAATGTACAATCTTTATTTAATCGCTGTGAATCATGAAGCTACAGTATTCATTTGGATTTCTTTGACAACTATTCAGTTTCTCACTCAATAACATATTCCGGTAGAAGAGGATGAATGCAGATCTTGATGAATGGTGTGTTTTTTTCAAAAATATTTCTTACGTCGTTTTGATGCTTATTTAGTATTTTGGCATCTATTCAGATTAATTACATTTGCAAGTAGATGATGATTAATGCATCTACAATAGTAATGAAGTGTATTTCATGTATATTATAGCTAAAACAGAATAATATGGAATCCCCACTCTAAAAAACAATGTATGCATATCTTTTTCTACCCTTATCTAAAATGGAAAATAAGAAGTTAAGTCTAGTATCTCAATTATGAAGAGGGTTGAGTCATATAACAACAACAATGATAATCCTATTCTTAATGTTGAATCAGATGTTAGATTAATGGTTGATAATGTGGTTGTGTTATCGTGTATTAAGCCAGGGTTATTAATATGTATAAACTATCTTGGAATTTTCTCATGGTTGAAACAAGCGATGGGTGTAGATAACCTTAGTGGCACATAGATAACTTAAGCGTGCAGTATACTTTAATATGGAATGAAGCGGTGGAAGAGTACTATCTCGAAGTACCGTTTGGGGATGGTCATACGCAAGTTACGTGCTCATTATTGACAGCATTTACAAAGCACTTCCTGTGTCATGCCATGTCAGCAGCATCAGAGGGAGAAGTCGAGATTGATTATCAAGCTGCCTGTTCGGAGAAGGAATGAATAACTGTGGTGTTACTTAATTGATTGAACAGATTGTATGCAAATAAATGTAATGGGTCGGGTATGTGTATAAGCCCAATTATGTTTGTATAAGTTTCACTGATACGCTGTTGTTTGTAACAAGAAAAACAAACTTACAAATCTTTTCCCTCCAGTCTGTAATTTCTCTCTGTCTTCTTCCTCCTGAATCTAATACTTCTCACTTGACTAACACACTTTCCCTTATTCTGAATTTCTATGGCTAAATCTAAGAAAACTGATGCGCAGTCTTCACAAGTGGTATCAGATTCTCGTTCGGATCCAGATCGACCAAATCTCCATAGCTCTTATGAAGCCGAAGAAGAAGAAGAAGCTGCTATTCAAACAACATTGGAAAAACTCGAAGCTCAATTACAGAAACAGGAATTATTGAATTCACATTTTGCTTCTCAGATATCTACCAACAGCAATCAAATTAGTACATCGATTCAAGAATTCCAGAACTCGCTGCAATTAATTTTCCAAGAATTGAAAGAATTGAAGCAAGTGCAACCTCAAAGAAATGTTGAAGAACTTCCACCTGTATCTGATCGACAAATACCGCCCTCTTCACAAAATTTGAATTCAGCTGCAGGTATTTTGGGATCTGCTCCTAAACAAGGTAATGGAACCACATCTCCTCATCTTAGTAATGAATTTACCTATGCATCCTAATTCACAATCTTCCTTACGGAATTCTTCTTCAATTTTACATCACAAACCAATTAAGATTGAATTTCCTATATTTGACGGTACTGCTGACGTACTGGCTTGGATCAAACAAACTGAATTGGTATTTCGATATCATAATGTCCCTGAAAATGAGAAGGTACAGATCTGTTCATTTCATTTTAGAAGTGAAGCTTTACAGTGGTTCTATTGGTTGGCTATAAACGTAGATAATTACTTTGAATGGGAGATCTTCAAAGATGAGATGATTGCAAGATTCAGCACCGTTGACCTTCAGAGACCCTTTGAGGCTCTGTCATCTGTTAAACAGACTGGTTCTGTGAGGGAATACTTGGGTAAGTTTGAACAAATACTCAGTTTGCTTGACAAATTACCACATAAGTATATTCTTGACCGGTTTGTGGGTGGATTGAAGGATGATATTAAATATGAATTACTGTCTGCTCAACCAAAAGACCTGAGGGAAGCAATTGCATTAGCAAAAATTAGTGAAGAAAAATACAATATTATGAAAAAGCCAATTCGACAACCTTACCAATACTCATTCAGATCATACCATCCCATCCCACAAACCTCATCACCTACTCAGCTAAAACAAAACCTAGCTAAACCCTCTACTGAATCTAATTCCAAACCCCCGGTGCCTCTGCAACCAAGGAAGCTTACTTCGACTGAAATAATGAGAAGAAGAAGTCAGGAATTGTGTTATACCTGTGATGAAAAGTGGTATCCGGGACATAAATGTCAAAATAAACATGTATTCATTTTAGAGGGAAAACTGCAAGGTCAAAAATCATCATTACCTGAAGAAATTCATATGCAAGAAGGAAATGATTTACAGGCATTTGAGCAGAGCACAGACTTGCTACCTTCTATCTCTTTGGAAGCAATGTGTGGAGTGGTTGCAAACAATACTATTCGACTTCATGGAAGCATAAATGGCCAGATGATAAATATACTTATTGATTCAGGATCTACACACAATTTTATTAACACCGACTTAGCGAAGAAATTGGGATTGCATATTGATTTTACAAAGGAATTTGAAGTTTCCATTGCTAGTGGTGAGAAACTTTATGGTCAGGGTGTTTGTTCCGGTGTAGTTGTGTCATGTCAAGGTGCTAAGATTCAGATGGACCTATTGCTTCTTCCATTGGGAGGGTGTCAAGTAGTTTTAGGGGTCCAATGGATGCAAGAACTGGATGATATCATTTTTAACTTCAAAAAGCTTCAGGTTAAATTTGTTCTACATGATCAATGGGTAGTTTGGCAAGGTTTACAACCTAAAGAGTCTCAACTTGTTTCAGCCCATACTATTAGCAAGGATATTACTGACCAGAGTATATGCTTCATGGTACACATGACAAATTCCACTATTCCAAATCCACCACTGAAACTCCTAAATAAAAATGCTCTGCACTCTCCACCTAAATTCCCACCAGATTTACAACTTGTCCTCGATAACTTTTCTGCAGTCTTTTCTCCTCTTTCTTCATTACCTCCATACAGACAATGTGACCATAAAATTCCATTGTTACCAAACACTAAATCCATTTGTCTAAGGCCATACAGACACTCATTTCATTTGAAAAATGAAATTGAAAAAATGATACGGGAAATGTTACAAACTGGGGTAATCAGACCAAGTTCTAGTCCTTATGCTGCTCCAGTGGTCATGGTGAAGAAATCTGATGGTTCATGGCGAATGTGTATTGATTATAGAGAATTAAACAAAGCAACTATTAAAGATAAATTTCCTATACCACTAATTGATGAGTTGTTAGACGAGTTATATGGTTCGGTTTTCTACTCTAAACTTGATCTTAAGTCTGGTTACCACCAAATACGAATGCATGAGGAGGACATTCATAAAACGGCATTTAGAACTCATGAAGGACACTATGAGTTTTTGGTGATGCCATTTGGCCTTACAAATGCTCCATCAACGTTTCAAGCCTTAATGAACTCTATATTCAAACCTTATCTCAGGAAGTTTCTGTTGGTTTTCTTTGATGATATATTGATTTATAGCAAAAATTGGCATGATCATTTAATTCATCTTTCCTTGACATTGCAGATATTACAAGATAATAAACTGGTTCTAAAACTTTCTAAATGTCAGTTTGCACAAACTGAAGTTTCTTATTTAGGTCATGTCATCTCTCATAAAGGAATTGCTGTGGACCCAGACAAGACATTAGCAGTGCAAACATGGCCAACTCCTACAAGTCTGAAGGCATTAAGGGGATTTCTGGGACTTTCAGGTTATTATAGACGGTTTGTTAAAGACTATGGAGTTATTGCTAAGCCTCTTACCAATTTATTGAAAAAGAATTCTTTTACCTGGTCTACTGAAGCTCAGGTAGCATTTGATAAGTTGAAGCAATGCTTAATATCTCCTCCAATACTTGCTATGCCTGATTTCTCCCAAGACTTTGTGGTTGAGTGTGATGCGTCTGGAGTTGGTATGGGTGCTGTTCTGTTATAAAATAATAAACCAATTGCTTATATTAGTCAGGCATTGAAAGGCAAGAGCATTTACTCATCAGTATATGAAAAAGAATTATTAGCACTTATGTTAGCAATAAAAAAGTGGTCACAATATCTTCTTGGAAGGAAGTTTATTATCAAAACTGATCACAAGAGTCTCAAGTTTCTTTTAGAACAGAGGCTTCAGTCGGGAATTCAAAGTAAATGGCTTACAAAATTACATGGATTTGATTTTACTGTTGAATATAAATCTGGCAAGGAAAACACAGTAGCTGATTGTTTGTCAAGACGAGATGAAGATATTAGAATTCAGCCTGAAACTTTGAATTCCTCTCCATTACAATTACATGCAATCTCTATAGTGCAGAGTGATTGGATGGCAGAAGTCAAGCAACGAGTCATCTCTGATCCTTATTTTCAGGACCTGGACACAAAGTTACAAGCAGGTAACTTAGATACAAACAAATACAAGAAAATTGATGGGGTGTTTTTCTATAAAAGGAAGATTATTATAAGCCCAGATGACAATAAAGTCAAACATCTGTTGCTCGCTGAACATCACTCTACACCCTTGGCAGGCCACTCTGGCGTGGAGAGAACCTTAAAGAGGTTAAAACAAGTTTTTTTTTGGCAAGGACAAAAAACTGATGTACAGCAATTTGTCAAAAATTGCGACATCTGCCAGAGGAATAAATCAGAAAATGTAAAATCTCCTGGACTACTACAGCCATTGCCAACACCAGAGAGAGTATGGGAGGATATTAGTATGGATTTTATTATTGGGCTGCCTAAGTGTAATAAATCCACAGTTATATTTGTGGTGGTGGACAGATTAACAAAGTATGCACATTTTTTCCCACTTTCTCATCCATATTCAGCACAGCAGGTAGCTAGAGTGTTCTTTGATGGTGTGTATAAGTTACATGGTTTACCAAAGTCTATTGTAAGTGACAGAGATTCAATTTTTACTAGTAATTTCTGGTCTGAACTATTCAAATTGCAAGGTTGCACACTAGCTATGAGTTCTTCTTATCACCCACAATCAGATGGGCAAACAGAAATCACCAACAAAGCAGTAGAATGTTATTTGAGATGTTTTTGTGGTCATAAGCCACATGAATGGGTGAAATGGCTCAGTTTAGCTGAATTTTGGTACAACACTACATGGAAATTACCTATACAAACTATACCTTTTGAAGCACTTTATGGTCGACAACCTCCTACTCTACTATCTTATGTTCCAAAGTCAACGAAAGTTCAAGCAGTGGAAGAAGAATTATATGCACGAGACATAGCATTACAACTATTGAAGGACAACATTGCTAAAGCCAAAGAAAGAATGAAAAAAAATGCTGATAATCATAGGTCTGAAAGAGAATTTCAAGTAGGGGATTGGGTATTTCTTCGACTACAACCTTACAGGCAATTATCTGTTAGCAACCAGAGAACCACAAAACTATCACCAAAATTTTATGGACCGTATGAAATAATACAGAAGATAGGCTCAGTAGCATACAAGTTGAGCTTGCCACCTTCAGCTAATATTCATCCGGTGTTTCACGTATCACAACTTTAGCAAAAACTGGGAACTAATATCATTGTACAGGAAGACTTACCTACATCTTCAATGGAGATAGTAGCTGAACCTGAAAGAATTCTGGCTCGTCGTCCAGCTAAATCACCTCAAGGCACAATTACTGAAGTCCTAGTGAAGTGGAAACATCAATCAACAGAGGAGGCCACTTGGGAGGATTATTGGAAGCTTGTAGCTCGATTTCCGACTTTTGACCTTGAGACAAGGTCAACATTTGATGAGGGGGGCAGTTGTGTCATGCCATGTCAGCAGCATCAGAGGGAGAAGTCGAGATTGATTATCAAGCTGCCTGTTCGGAGAAGGAATGAATAACTGTGGTGTTACTTAATTGATTGAACAGATTGTATGCAAATAAATGTAATGGGTCGGGTATGTGTATAAGCCCAATTATGTTTGTATAAGTTTCACTGATACGCTGTTGTTTGTAACAAGAAAAACAAACTTACAAATCTTTTCCCTCCAGTCTGTAATTTCTCTCTGTCTTCTTCCTCCTGAATCTAATACTTCTCACTTGACTAACACACTTTCCCTTATTCTGAATTTCTATGGCTAAATCTAAGAAAACTGATGCGCAGTCTTCACACTTCCCTTCTATTTTATTTTATTTTGAATAGATCTTCCCTTCTATTTTTATTTTCTAAGTTTTCTCTTTTCTTTTTTGTTCTATTTTTGTTAAGTTGGACGCCTTTTATTTTTCAGTTGCTTTTTCATCAATACGAGTGAGTTTTGTGTAAGAGTTAGTTTTTCACTTGTTTTGAGCGTGTAGCAACTGAAATGTTACCGTTAAAGTGCTAAGTTTCAACCCAAAAAAAATGTTGTTGGATGAGCGTAAGATCGTGCAATTATAGACTGAAAAAGTTGGATAAAGGTTCTTTAAAGCAGATGATCCTGTTTAAAATAATATCAAGACATATTGTTGTTTTAATGTTATGTGTGTGCGTGAGTCTCAATTATTTTATTCAGCCAATTTAATGTTCATTATCTGTTTGAATTTGATCAATAAGATTAGGGCTGTTATGGTAATGGTTACCGTTACTATTTCACAAATACCGTTACCGTACCATTTTTACTGGTAAACGAAAATTGCTTACCGTTACCGTTACCGATAGGCTGGTATACCGAAGACTGGTATACCGATAATATGGTAACCGTTACACTGGTAATGGTAAATTACCGTTTGTCTAAAAAAAGTTAGTAATATAACACGTATTCACACCATAACGGTGTTTCATTATACAATTTATAGTGTTACTTAATAAAAGACGTAAATGAGAAAGAAGTGAAGTGTATTTAACATTATTTCACCTGGTTAATAAACTAAATTTAATCATTTGTTTGGTTTTAAATGCCTATAATAAAGCATGTTACATGAATATACATGTATTATAAATTGACTGGTAAAATTACCGTTACCGCTGGTATTGAAGAAATGTTACCGATGATTTACCGTAGAAAATGGTAAATTTACCGTTACCATACCGATTAAACTGGTATACGATTTCACTCGAAAATGGTAACCGATTGGCTGGTAATGGTATGGTAATGGTAAATTTACCGTTACCATAACAGCCCTAAATAAGATAATGTTGGTTAGTTGGTACATATAATTACCACAGGTCATCTTACCCCAACGCTGTCAAGATTTGGTGACAAAGCACAAAATTAATATCTTTGATAAAAATCAATAAAAAGGGGATAAAAGATAGGGACGTTTTGTCAAACACCCTTCATAAGTTTCAAATGCACTTTCGCACATTTCTAAAAGGATCTGTGACTCTTTTCTTGTTTCTAAAAATAGGTTTCATGGAACACCCCTATAATTATTTTCTACGAAAGTATGCAGTTTATACTGCAAATATTTACGGTTTTAAGTGCAAATATTTTGCGGAAATGAATTACAATGGTGTTTCAAGAAGGGTTTTTTGTGTATTAAGTTTGAAAATAATGGATGGATACTAACTTCCACTAATTAAAACTAGCCCTCATCATGATGTAAAATCAAATTTGTTTTGATAAATAATGGTATTGATTTGAGAGATAAGGATGCTAAGTCTAACAAAATTTAACACTCAACGCTGGGGTTAGGTCTAATATCATGTGGTTATGTCAAATAATCACTTAAAGACACAATATAATCACAGCTCAATATTTGTTTAACGAATAAATGAAGAAACCAAATTGTAGCCATAGAGATTATAGTGAGTATTTACTCATCTAAGCATAAGAAATCTCACCGTGCAATTAATGCACCAATCTGCGGGTGCTAGCTTATCCAAAGCTCCCAGATTATGATATATCCAAGCTCATCCATCCATTTGTTCTCCAGAGAATGCCTAACCACCTCTCAGTATCAGCATACTAAATCCCACAGAGCAAAAACAATTCCACCGACACCTGTTTTGTCCACTTTAAAATCAGACATCCTAATGCCATACGCCAATAGGATTAGTCACCGGCACCTCCAATGTTACTTCACTTCCACGCATTTCCAATCGCCAGCACGAGAAAACACGAGAATGCTGGTTGGCCTGAGAGCGGTTGGAGAGAGGTGCGAGTGGGGCGGGGGGGCGTTGAGCGGAGGTGTAGCAATAGTGGCGATGCGCAAGGAGCGACGGTGAAGGTCAGAGATACCAGAGGGAAAAGGATATCTGACGAGGAGAAAAAAATTTGCTAAAAGCACTAGAAACGTGATTTCTAATACCATGAATTGTTTTAATGAAAGCTTAATGAATTAAGTTGCTACTTAATACCATGGTTAATAGTAGTAAATCACCGTACGATATATCAATGGCCAAACTTTGAGTTGGCTTTACAACTATTGATTTTCACGGTTGCTTTTCATCATCCAAACGTATCGGAGCTTGGTGATTTATCACCGTCCGGTTGTAAAAGTAGCCAAACGGTGGGTTGATATCCTATAAGACTATTTCGACGGCATATTTCACAGTTGCAATGTAATTAAATAAGTTTGTATCACAGTAGATTTCAGTGAAAATACGTAGGTTAAGAGTGTAGAAGAAGAAAGTACGAACGGTATGAAAATTATGGTTAATGTTTGGATGTCTTTTTTTATTTTTTTGTAGTAGGTAGAACATATTGAAATTGTTGATGGTGTTAATTAGCAATGGTATTAAGCAATGCTTTTCTGGGTGCTTTTAACAACACACAAAAAGAATACAAGAGCATGTTTAGCAACTGCTAATTTGTAAAAACTAGTTGCAGAGGCGTTGTGAGACAGAAATCAGCTAGATGTGTTTTTTGGTACCAAGTAACTAAGTTCCTTCGCTAAATTTCTAAACCTCTTTCATATTCAAATCGTAAAAAGAAAATTTTCAATATCCATGATGAGGGGTTTTAAATAATAAGGAATCGCCAGAAGGAACCCCTACCGTCCTAACCACATCTTAGAAACCGAAGATAGACCAAGATTTCAACCGCGACGCAACAGAAATGACCTTAGAGTTTCAAGATACAAAGTAGTTTCTGATGCAAAAATCAATTTAGGAAACACTTATTCAAATGCCCAAGTTCAACCTCAGGCCAAAGACAATAATCAACCGAAAAAGTCATTCAATGGACTCAATGACGGTCTTTATAGGTTAAAACAACTAAGTTAAGATAGAAGATCTTATGCAACAATATGCAGTAGTCTTCAAACTTGAGAGTATTCCTGATCTTAAGTATATTAACTGTACTCTAATAATGGGCAATCATATGATATAATGATTATGTTACGACCATGGTTGGTATACATTGAACTACTTGAAGTGAAACACTACTCAAGAGGTAATTCATCTCCTTCGTTGTGGAAGGTTAGTATCATCGTAATTGGTAGTCAATTTATAGTCAAAGTCTTGGCCTAGAGTAAATTGATTAATTTATAAATGTTATCGGATTAAACTAAGAGCTTTAAAGTGTTAATACACAAATTAGCTACTGGTATTATTAAATTTTTGTACCATTGGCCAAACTCTATGTATCTAGGTGATATAGTGATGACGAAAAAACCGTGCACAAAATATCGTTACTTAGGGTGTAGCTCGATAAAGATTAAAAATTGAATTTTTCCTAACTGATATATAGGCAACTGAACTCTTGCCCAATAGTGTACTACAACAAACTCCACAAGCTTTGGTAACTAGTTTGAGCAATAGTTGAGATTTGTGCACAAAGCTAGGAGAAAGAAGGAACCATGATTTAAATGGAAATGCTAGTAATGCGGTGTATCAACAGCCTGTCGGATCTAAGGTAATCTTCGACTTAAATTTAATACATGTTTATTTATGTACAAACATCCTTTCTTTCTGTTTTTGGTTTTAACATAAAAGATTAGAATATGTGTGTGTGTGTATGAAAATTCTAAATCTAAATCAATATATGTACAATATAAAAACGTTTTTTTACATATATTATCTTTCGGCCAATATATATTTTAAATAATATATACATACATACATACATAGTATAATATTTTTATATAAAAATGTGTGTGTGTATATACTAATATAGTTTAAAATAAAATTAACTTTTTGTGTTTTTCTATTCGGCAAAAAAGGGTTTTAAACATGTGTATATATACACGTTTATAATTTAAAATGTTAACAAGTTTTAAAATTTAAAAGTTAAGTATGCATATTTATTGTACAGTTACATATAAATAATCAAAAAATAAATAAAAAGCATTTTTTACGACTGAACTTAATTATATATATATATATATAATTTAATACATGAATTATTATGGGTATAGTATATATATGCGTGTGTGTATCTTTAATAATAGTTATAATACCTTTGGTGTCATATTTTTTTGTATCACCGTGAACTATCAAAAGTGCCCCTATAATATCACTAAAAAATAAGATCTGATAATTACACTTTCTTTACAAATTCAAACCGCATTTCAACAAATCTTAATATCACTTAAAAATAGGATCTAATAAATAAACTTCAATTACAAAATCATTTTTTATTAACTAATAATAAAAATAAAAATAAAAACTAATAAAAAATTAGATATTGCAACTTAGAAATAAAAATTCAAACTAACTATACATGATTTCAACGTCAAAATAGAACTAAATATTCGGGAAAATCATTTTCTTTTGAATATGTTAAACATATACAGTTTGTAGAAAAACAATTCATATGCAAAGCACATGCCATGATCACATGCGAAGCACGAACCGTAACGCTCGTATGTATATATATATGTATTGTATTCATATAAATATTAAACACACACATATAAAAAATCTATTTTAATATTTAGGTTGAAACAAGGAATTTTTTTGTGTGTGTATGAGTATATAAATCATAATTGTGCAACACCATGTATAAATATACACCTTACATATGATGTGAT
Source organism: Allium fistulosum (assembly GCA_030737815.1). NCBI lineage: Eukaryota > Viridiplantae > Streptophyta > Magnoliopsida > Asparagales > Amaryllidaceae > Allium > Allium fistulosum. The sequence goes on along the minus strand of CM060902.1, from coordinate 1,033,751,716 downwards.
CATATCATAGAACCCAAGGATAACATATTCTCACCATAATATTTTCTTCATGATTTGCTAGATTAGAATATACTTTATTTTCTTATCATATCCCTTTGAAATATTATACATGTAATCATTAATATAGTGTATGCGTGCATGAAATAAATTAAATTGATTATGCTTCAAACAAAATGAAATAAAATTTATTAAATATTAAAGTTGAAACTAAAATGGAATTAACCTCGGCACACAAAACTATTTTGCAAAGAAAAATTAGATATGGTTTAATATGATTACATTATTAATGATAACATAAAATAAAGATCTAGTGCAAAATTAATAAAAGAATTTATCTGAAATTCACCTTTTACCCCGCTACCAATGCACTTGATCCAACAATGGTATTAGAGCTCATATTGTGTTAACCTGAATAATTAACTACCATGTAGAGCGGTCACTTGAAAATCCCAACTAGATGGGTGTCTAAGGTAAGGTCATTCAACCAAGGAGAAGTTTACTCTAATTATGTTCTTATGAACGGAAAACCTACTGTCTCCTAGCCCTTACCTGGCTCATTGAAGTGGTTTGTTTCAAGGATGTGCCCTTAGCGAAAGGCCCAAAATTGTTCAGTGCCTTAGGTTGATTCAAATATGTGTATTTGAATATTAAGAATTTAAATTCAAAAATGTTTTGAGTTTAAATAAAATAAAATTTATAAAAACTATAATATGCATATTTAGAATTGTTTTAAAATTTACGTAAATATAAAAGTTATAATTACAGTAATTAAAAGGTTTAATTAATAAAGAATCGCATGTAAATGTGTGTGTATGTGTGTATAAATTTATAAACTACAAATGTTATAACAAATTAAAAATATATATGTATCACATAAGCATAAAGGAGGGAGGTTTAATGAATTAAAACCCATATAGACTTGAGGGGATAAGCATAAGTTGTAAAGACATATGATTTCATGAGATATTATACTCATCTATCTTTAGAATATAAGAACATATGTGTATAGGCATTATATGTATTTACATCTTGAGGGCGTATAGTATACATGTGATGTTATCTAATTTACTATAAATAATTTGCATAGATAAAATGACACCAATCAAGCTATTTCTAAAGAAAAACACCGAATAGTGGAAACTATACAGATTGGTTAAGAAATGTTAGGATTGCACTAACCTACGAAAAACTCTAGCATGTAGTCGCTGATGAGCCTAAGGTTAAATCTAATAAGAATGCAACTCCTTAAGAAAACCATCTTATGATTTATGGTCATTACAATGTGAACTAGCTCAATGTAATTTACTATATACTATGAGCACCGAGCTCCAAACTTAATGAGAATAGGGATGTTCATTCCATATTTACACATATATAAAAGTAGTACAATGAACAATAATCTCATTTCGCAAGATACATGATCTAATGGAAGTTGTTTCATAGGAAATTAAGCGAAGGAAATCCTGTCTAAGATCATGTACTTAGCATGATTGGGTACATAGAGAGACCGGCTAAGTGTTAATTACTCTTGACCAAGAGTTACAAAAAACTTGATTCCTAGATTGTTAACTTTGTAGTTTGATCCGTTCATATTAAACTTTAATATGACTAGTTGAAGTATACTGTTGTGGAATTCCTTAATATATTAATGTTATCCCGCCTTTTGGCAAGGCCATGATACCAAGGACTTGACTAGAGGCCGAGGACAATTCGTTCTGGAGATCAGTTATCTACAAGTTCACGATGGACACAGGAAAACTTGGTCCGAGTCTAGATCAAGTCACAATTGGCATGATATGACAAACAGAGCTATGCAAGGCAACATTTCAAATTTTAGGTCAATCGAAGTTCGTATGCTTAAGTTATGGAACGATCAAGATCCATGAGAAACACACCCATCTCGTATCCATCATCTCGTACCCATCATTTCATGTCCATCACTCTGTATCCATCATTTCGTACTGATCAGCATCGATATGAAATGAATGTAACTCAAGCACTCGACATCATCATTCATATCCATATGGTTCAAATTCATAACGATAGACTTCGACGCTTCCCAGATCGATCGCACTTCACTTGGCCAACAATTGCACTTTTCGTATCGATCAACTACTTGATCGATATGAAGAGCAGAGCCTAAAATCGATACGATGATGGAGGCAAGCCATCGATACGAAAAAGAAGCAGTCAACCCAAAAGAAGCGGCACAAATCATGGATCTCCACAGAGCCTGCATGCCACGTCATCGACATGAAGGGATCGATATGAAAGCTTCAGCCACCCAATAATTGCAAACTTGATTGATCAATAACTTCACAACCACAAATCCAAATGCAATGAGATTTTCACAGCAAGTTGCACAACACATCAGGAACCTTCATGATCGATCGCAGCTTGATTGGAGATATTTCTGATCGATACGAAGTAGTGTTGGATCAATCGAGGATCAATCCCAAATGACCCTGGATTGATCGTATGGGCCCACCTAGGCTTGAGAAAGGGTATTTCGAGGTTCAAGGCAGATATTTCCAGCTCCACACCTATAAATAGCACCTTCATTGCAACTAAAAGGAGACTTTGATGCTGCTGCTTGAGTTGAACTCCATTGTAATTCAAGTGTTAGCTATTGTACTGTTGTAACTTAGCTTTTAATCAGCAATAAACATCAAAACCTTCAAAGTGGACGTAGGCAATAATGCCGAACCACTATAAATTCTTGTTTTCTTTCTGTTACTGTTCATTTTCTTGGTGTGATTATTATATTAGCCTCATTTTTCATTTACTTCTTCATTCTAATTTCTTTAATTACACCCGACGAGTGTTGTGCCCATTTTTGGTACAAACACTTTGGTGCTTTCACTAAGAAGGGAAGATTCTCAACTCTATTTGGATCCCTTAGCCGCTACTAGATTGCATGAATCCCCGAAAGAGATCCAGATCTATCTTCCAGTGGTACCTTCTATTCTATTTAGATTGTTCCAGATCTATGAAGGGCTACACTCAACATGGTGCGTACTACCAGAACCGCGTCCAACGCCGATGATCCAGAAGGAAGGGATAGGCAAAATCTCGCACAGCTAACTACTGTAGGCCAAACACCAGCCGAAGCTCCAGATCCATCCGGTCCAGTAACTAGAGAGTAATACCAGACCCTCATGCATGAGCTCACTCAAAGCCGTCAAGAGTTCACTCAACAGATCCGTGCCAACACGGAACTTATGAACCAGCTGAATGAAGAAAGGCGAGGGAGACCTAGAAGGGTGCATACCTCTTATTCCTTGTTTGAAAGCTCGACGTCATCTGACTTCTATCACAGATCTACATGCCACCGATTAGATGAGAACTATGCAGAAGCCTCTGAGCACCCACATGCTGTGTACCCTGGACAGACGGGGATAGGTCCTTCTATAGGGCATGAAGCTGCACCCTCCTCCCGAGTAGGGACACTTCCTCACAACACTACCCATGACAACGCAGCTGCTGCTATAGATCTAGATGTTGGGATCTAAAACCAACCAGATCCAGCCCCTCGTCACCGCACTCATACCCAGGATCCTCACTTCCATGGAGCCCGGGAGCCAAGGTGGCGCGGAACGGACCGTAGACAGCGACCGAACCATTCCCGTGACATGGAACCCGACCATGCCTTGGCCCCGAATTCCTAGATGCCTGATATTCCAACTATGATACGCCAGATGATTAGAGAAAGTCAAGGCCTCACAAATGATGATTGGAGAATTTCTAGAAGTCACATCCCGTTCACTGATGACATTTTACATGCGGAGCCACCCCGTCGATTCAGGATGCCAAACTTGCCAATGTATGAAGGAAATTCGGATCCCAACCAACAGATTCTGATATATGAATGGCTCATGAATGCCGCTCGAGCCGATGATGCGGTTAAGTGTAGAAGCTTCCCTATCTCCTTGAGGGGCATTGCAACTATGTGGTTTACCTGTCTACCACCAAGATCTATTTCATGTTTTGACCAGTTAGCTACTAAGTTTGTTGAGCAGTTCTGTATGCATGTTGCAAGACTGAAGGATGTTAATACCTTGTCCAGTGTTACTCAAGCTCTAGGAGAGACTCTTAGGCATTATCTAGAAAGGTTCCATGTTGCTTGTGTCGAAGTCAGCAATCCCAATGAAAACTCTATTCTGATGGCATTGACTAAAGGGATCGATCCTGATTCCGAGTTTGGTGATTGGTTGGCTGGGGAAACCCCCCGCTTCATTGGACCGCTTCTATGCAAAGGCAGCCCCGTTTCTGAGGAGAGAAGACGCTAGATGGTCTAGGAAGTAGGACATTGCGGGGCCCAGCGGTGAAGGCATCCAGAGTAATGTTGCAGTGAAGTAGACCGGGGAGAGCTCCGATAAAGTACATTTAAATATTCAAAATAAATAAAGTCAGCATAAAGGTGATGGAGATCAAGGAAAGAAGAGAGACCCTCATCATGAGAGACTTAGAGTTCCTATGTTCGATCGACATACTCCCTTGAACACGTCGCTAGAGAATGTTTGTCTTTAGACCTGTAATATAGGGCAGTACAAGAAGCCAGCTCCGAAACCATCATCGAAGAAGCAGATTCAGACCGAAAAGTTTTGTAGATTCCATGATTGCTACGGCCATAACACCAATGAATGCCGTCATTTACAAGATATCATTGAAAGGTTGATCAGAGAAAGAAAGTTAGAGCAGTTTGTCCGGGTACCGCAGGATGGTGGTGCGAGCCCATCTAACTCTAATCGAGATCAAGGCCAGGGTAGGCCTGAGGAGCCCGCGCGTACTGGTGGGAGGCTAGTAATTAATACCGTGAGTGGTGGTCCTCATCCAGCTAATCGAAGTTGGAAGGAAATGAAGTCATATGCTAGTTCAATTAGGCATGTGGACTTCGAGTGTTGTAGTAGTACTGATGAAGGGGCCCCGGCAAAGCATCCCCCCTAGCATTGACTTGCGTGGCAAGCACACTGCTTTCTTAATGGGCTTTCTTGAGCTGGTCATTTACAACATCAAGGGCTTGAGTGTGTATTGTCGCCAGCTCTACATTTAACTCTTTGGCATGTTGGGCTGGTTTGAGAGCCTCGTCCCTTTGCCTTTTGACTTCCTCCAACTCAAATTTCTAACCCGCCATAATGTTGTCATGAGTTTTCATCTCTGACTCGAATGACTGAATAGTAACCTGATTGATTTGCATAAGGTCAGAGATGGCTTTGGTAAGCTTTTTCCACTCAAAGTGTTGGTCAACTATTTCATTAACTTCATCGACCCTTTGGTTGGCGCCCAGATGGGAGATGTCCTTGATATCATGATCGAACATCACCTCTATTAGGAAATAGCTGGGTAAAGCGGCTTGCATCTTAGTGCCAATAGTAGTGGATGAGCCTAGAGGGGGTGCTGGCGGAGTAGCCTGGGTTGAGAATTCTTTGGATTTATAGGAGGTTGATATGGGGTGACTGGAGGCTAAGTTGCTAGGAGTTGTTGCAGAAGAGTTTGGGGTTGAGTACATGTAACGAACCGCCTTTCTCATCTCGAAAGATTAGTCATTAAGGGTAGAAGAAAACGAAAGATAAGAAGAAACTACACAATCATAGATCTCACCATGAATCAGAACAACATATAATAGATAACATAGAATATTACATAGTCATTTCAATAATAATAATACATCAAAGTCATTACATTACAACCTTCAACTAGATAGTTATAACTACCTACCCATACAAAATACATAGATCATACATACATACATAGCGAAAGTAGAATATAATTAGCTAATGGTGAAGCAACCTGCTCCAACTCCTTCAAAATGCTTCCATAGGAAACTTGGATCACTTGGCTACTCATACAAATTTGAGTACCCAAGAGTTTTAGGAAAAGAAATAAATCTCTGGTTCAGACATGGGTCTGGTGTGAGTAAACTTTAACAACGGAATTATTACTTTAAAACTCTTCGAAATTCAAGGGTACCTCGTAAGACCACGTCGCACATAAACACGGATGGGTTTTTACCTTATGATGACCAAAACACATTATATAGAAATCCGGTGATATTATCATAATGTCTAGGGTTTTCAAGTAAATAACTAACATAGCCTAAATTGTTACATTAATTAAATTATAGCATAATAGGTATACAACTACGACCAAAGGCATTTATTAGGAAATGGATTCCATACAATGACTGGGCTACTGGGGTAGCACCCGTCACAGTATACCTCTATATTTACGTATCGAGGTCGAACCTATCAACCCCTGCCAACATAAGACCAGCCTACCCTTTACTGGATAGTACCGAGTATAATCACCCCTTGGTTGGGATCGGCAACCGTACTGAAGCATACATTAGTAGATATCTAGATGGGAGTGATCATACCCTAATGGGAGCGACCCACCTAGCCTTGCTGCATCTCCCATGTTTTAGTCATTCCCGGTTAATGAGGCTTGAGGCTACGTTTACCATTACTATAGCATTACCACCTGGAATGCTAACATTGCCTTCCATATGTTAACACGATGTCAGCACTCATCCATTCAAGTCGTTCAGGAGAAGAACGAACCGATGGCACTATTTCCGCTACACCGGTTTTGGAATCACCCTCGGGGTTAGTAGCAAATAGCCCTTACACTTCAAAGCCTTCACCTTGGACTTTGACTTCACTATTTCCAATTCGAATGCTTACGTTGGTTCGAAGTGGTTTTCAGATATCAACTGCTATCCGATCCCAGTATCTCCAAACTAACGTTCGATAATTTTAAAGGGTCAAGTTGTTTTATAGTGGACCATTCCACTATCAGGGTGTAAGATTTACATATGAACATACGTTCCATATGCTTAAATTATCATGGCCCGCATATCAAAATTAACCCTCTTGTATTCATCACGTTTCCAAAATGTGGTATTTATGATAAGTACATGTCCTCTTACTTTCAATAAAATGTGTCAACATTTTATTACAAATACTTTAATTTATTTGGCTACTTAATAGCATGGACAAGAGATCCTTTGGTTAAACAATTTACTTAAACAAGAAAGTTGGTTAATAATAACTAACCGATAGAGTTTTGAAAGAACTTTAAAATAAATAAACCTTAATTAAATCATAAGTTTAAAACTTAATTAAACTTTAATTAATCTTAATTAAATCAAAATCATAATTTAAACCTTAGTTAATTAAAAATTTATTTATAATTAAACTTTAATTAAATAACATTCATTTAAGAATTTTACTCTAATCAAGTGGATAATTAACCTTTAATTAAATAATAATAATTAAATACTTAACTCTAATTAAGTAATTAATTAAAGCAAATACACATGATTGAATAAAAATTAATTTTCTTTTATCTTAATTAATCATTATTTAAAACTTCCTTAGTTAATAATATTTAACTTAGTTAATAATTTCTTAAACTCTAATTACTTAACCTAATTACTTAATTAACAATTATCCCTAATTAATAAATTAAATAAATAATAAAAAAATTAACCTTTTTACTTACTTAATTGGTTTGAAATGATTTTTCAAAAAACAATCCAAAAGGAAACAGTTTAAAACATAAAATCGTGAAATTTTCCGAACTACAGTCATAGCAACTATCGCTATGATCGCAGTTCGCTAAAATTGATTTCTAGGTGAAAACCTCACTTTAAGTCTAGCCATCACATGTTTTGAAACACAAATGGAAGATTTTTGAAAACTTAAACAAATGGTGAAAACTTGGAAGAAAATTTACTAAATCCAAAACTAGAAAACAAGCTTTTATTTTCAAATCGAATCTTAAGTCTTTTGTGACTTTTCAAGGTGCTAACCTCACAACGTTTACATCACATACACTTGGTTTTGTTTCATAAACATACTACCATCATATCATAAGCCAATCATTCGCATATCTATATCCAAACATATCATTTACATCCAAATCACAAATCCAAGCTCAATCACAAACTTATAACCATATGCCATCAAAACGACATGGTATTTCAACACAACAAACATTATATTTTCATAACATATAGTTCATTGAAAAACATGTTATTTTCTTTTCCAAAAATAAGAGTTTTACTCATTATAGCTTACTAATTCAAGGCAAACTTTTGCTAAAACTTGAATATAAGCTAGAACTTTGTCAAACTTGCAAAAATGGAGGCATTGAGTGGCTAAGCACTAAGCTTAAGCTCAGCCATAGGGTATATTGGGTACGGCCTTGGAGTTTTAGGGTGGATGGGATTGCAACTTGGAAGAGGAGGTGTTGTAGTATATGTAGAAGTGGTTTAGTGGACTAAAGAGGAGATATTGAGTGGAAAGAAGTGATTTTTCCTCACTTTAAAATTTACGAAGAGAAACCATGGATGTATTCTCAAGCTTTTAGGAATTTTTGAAATGAAGATGGTGATTGTAAAATGAAAATTATGAAATGGAAGGAGTATTTATAGGCTTAGAAAAATATTTTTAAAATATAAAGTGGTTATAATTAAATATGTATATATGCATGCACTCCTTCCCCATAATTTCCGTCCTCCCCTTGTACTGTCCCCTTTCTCATGCACTATTTATGCCATGTTCCATGTCCTTTGTGTTGAAAAAATATATTTTATATGATAACATATATATATATATACACACACATACTTTTATTAATAGAATCTCCTTTTATCTTATATACGGACACATTTAAGTGAGAAATTAAGTACATGCATATATACATGTACACACCATGTTAAATTGTTTGTAGTGTGTGCATGTGTATTTACAATAGCGTTATGACATTTTATAAAAAATTTAACCAATGAAAAATCAATATTTCAGAAAATAATTTCTGGTCACATTTTCTATTTCTCTATAAACTGTGTATATTGGTAAACAGAACTTGAAAATGATTTTATCATCATGAGTTATTATTTAAAATAGTTTTACCTATTAATAAAAATTCATTTATGTATTATTTAAAAATATATTTAAATATTCATTTATTTAGCGATTAAATTCGAGTCGTTATACTCTTCCCCCTTAAAAGAATTTCGTCTCGAAATTAGCAAACAAAGAGATAATTCAAACTATGCAAAAAGCTATATATTCATATCATAAAACACATACAAAGAAATACACTAAGCATCCATAGCAAACACTATACATACGATAGACAAACAACTAGCTATCCTAACATCAACTCGGGATAGGTTTCTTTCATACAACCCACAGTCTCCGAGGTGCAGTCTCTTGGATCCTCACTCCACTGAATCTTCACTAGTCACACTAACTTGTTACGCAACTTCTTTTCATCCTAATTCGTAACATAAACTAGATGTCTAGCCACTGTCAAATTCGGTTCCATCTCCAATTCCTCTTGAACCAATGGCTCCAAAATCAAAGATGGGTCATGAACATATTTTCTCAAATGAGACACATGGAACACAATATGATCCAAGAGACTCGACCCTATAAGCAAGCGATCTGATTCTCTCAAGAATACGAAAGGTCCAATATCCCTTGGAGATAACTTTCCAGGTTTTCCAAATCTAACAGCTTCTCTTATTGGTGAAATCTTTACGAACACAAAGTCTCCCACTAAAAGTTCCAAATCTCTTTGCCTCTTATCAGCATAACTCTTTTAGCAATCTTGGGTTTCCATCATTCTTTTCTTAATCATTGCAACTTTTTTGGTAGCTTCTCGTATCATGTCCGGCCCAAGTACTGTCTATTTCCTATCTCAACCCAACACATTGGTAACTTGCACGGTCTTCCATATAGGGCTTCATAAGGTGCCATACTGATGCTCGCCTGGAAACTATTGTTGTAGGAGAACTCAACTAAATGCAAATGATCCTCCCACGATCAACCAAAATCCAGAATACACACCCTCAAGAGATCCTCTAGAATCTGATTCACCCGCTCCGTCTGTTCGTCTGTTTGGGGGTGGTATGATGTACTTAAGCTCAACTTCATTCCTAGAGTTGTTTGCAATGCTTCCCAAAGTTGACTAGTAAATATGGGGTCTCTATCACTTACAATACTCACAGGAACTCCATGTAACCTGACTATCTCTCTTATAAAAATTTCATCTAATGAAGCGGCGGTCCTTATTGGTTTTACCGAAATAAAATGTGAGCTCTTCGTTACCCAATCCACGATAACCCATACTCCTTTATTTTATTTTCTGGTTTTGGGTAAACCATCGATAAAAATCCATTGTCATCATCTCCCACTTCCAGTTAGGTATCTCCAAGGGTTGTAATAGTCTAGCTGCCTTCTGATGATCACCTTTGATTTGTTGACAGCACGAACGCCTACTAACAAAGATAGAGATATCTCTCTTCAATCCCTTCTACCAAAACATCTGCTTCATGTCCCTATGCATCTTTTAGACACCTGGATGGATACTTAACTTAGAACGATGGCATTCTGACAAAACTTTTGTCTAAGACCATTGACATTCAGTACACAGATCCATCCATTCATCTTCAAAACTCCTCGGTTATCTATCTTAAAACTTGTGCACTGTCCCTCCTTAACCTTCCTGATGATTGCCACTAAGCTTTTTCCACTCTTTGCTTGCTCGCTGTTCTTTCTAGGGGAGCCGGGGTAACCTCAAAAAGAATCAAAATGGCATTCCTACTTAAGGCATTCGCCACCACATTAGCCTTTCCTGGCGTATAAAGATTATCCAATTCAAAAGCCGCCAGGAACTCCAATCACCTTTGTTGCCTCAGTTTATGATCCTTCTGAGTAAAAAGATACTTCAGAGATTTATGATCCGCGAAGAGCTCGAATTTTTCACCTAATTAAAGAAAGAAAAATTACTACTAGAATCTCTAAAGATTAGGAAGAGACTAAGAGGAATAGAAGGATCCTTACCCAGAAAGTAGTGCCTCAACATTTTCGATGCAAAGACAACTACCAGCAACTCCAGGTCATGCGTAGCATAGATCTTCTCATGAGCCTTTAACTATCTGCTTGCATACGCAATCATTCTACCATACTGCATCATAATAGCACCTAGTCCCACTCCACAAGTATATATGTAAACATTGGATCCACTATTTCCATCTGGAACAGCCAAAACTGGTGCACTAGTCATTCTGTTCTTCAATTTCAGAAATGCTTCTTCAAACTTTGGAGTCCATACAAACTTCTCCCCCTTCTTAGTCAACTTTTTCAAATTGGAGGAAATCTTGGAATAAGCTTGAATAAACCTCCTATAGTACCCTGCCATGCCCAGGAAACTTCTAACTTCGGTAGGAGTCCGTGGTCGCTTCCATTCCTGAACAGCTTCCACCTTCACTAGATCCACGGAAATACCTTCTCCTGTCACAATATGTCCTAAGAATCTTACCTTCAATTTCCAAAAATGGCACTTAGAAAAGTTCACCTTCAGGACATGTCTCCTTAATGTCTCCAACACCACTTTCAAATGATGTTTATGCTCCTTCTCGGATTTTGAGTAGATAAGGATGTCATCGATGAAAACTAACACAAACTTATTAAGAACATCTCAGAAAACATGGTTCATGAGGTCTACAAAATATGCAGGTGCATTGGTTAGCTCGAAAGGCATAACCAACCACTCAAAGAAACAGGCAAGGCCCCTAAATGCAGTTAAGGGTATACTATCTTCAGCAACCCTCAATTGATGAAATCCAGCAGTTGGATCCTTCTAAGAAAATACCGTAGCTCCATGAAGTTGATCAAAAAGATCATTGATGTGGGGTAAGCGATACTTGTTCCAAATTGTCAGCTTATTCAACTTCCTATAGTCCATGCACAAACTTAAAGATCCATCCGACATAACCGCAAACACCTCAGCTGATCCCTAACTCAAATGACTGGGTCTAATTAATCCTCTCATTGGTTTGCTTTTTTAATTCATCCCACTCTTTCGGAGCCATCCTTTTCTTGGGTTGAACCACAAGTCTTGCACCAGGGACTAAATCAATGTGGAACTCTATCTCCCGGTGCGGGGGTGAGCTATTGACTTCCTCAAACACATCTTGAAAATCCTTAACATATTCTATAGAACTTAACTCATCCTGGGATGATTCCAAGGCATACAAGAAACTACACATATTAATACCAGGATTCTTGCATGATACTTTAGCAATTCTTCCCAACCTAGTTTCTAATGATACAGTCCTTTCAGCACAATCTAAGATTGCTTCATACCTTGATAACCAATCAATACACATAATAATATCAAATCCTTTAAAGTCAAAGATATACGGGTCGCAAAAAAAGTGATGAGAAAGGTAGGAAATTGGCACATTCTTACAAATCATACTCAAATGGGTTACCCCACCTATGGGGTTAGACACACACATAGGGTTTTCTATAATATGTAGAATAAGATGAAATTTACCTACTGATTCTAAAGAGATAAAATTATGAAAAGCGCCAGTATCAAATAATGTTCGAGCAAAAATACCATTAATTAGTAAGGTACCTTTAAGGACGCCTTTCCCCATCACATCCGTTGAAGTAAACAGATTATTCTTAATGGAGTACACCTTAGCTGGCTGCACCTTCTTCGTGAGCGGGCAATCTTTAATCATATGGCCCGACTGATGACAATTGAAACAAAGCAACTTTAGGACCATTTGAGAGTTGGGTCCACTTTGTGGCTTAGAAGTTTCACGGTTCGGACAGGACCATGAAATATGACCTTTCTGCTTGCAAAAGTAACAACTAATATTCTTGAATTTTTCCCCTATTCTCTCCTAGATTGAGCTTCCTTTTATTCTCTTATGGTACTCTTCTCTCATACCCAAAACAAACGTCTCATTTTTCTTTAACGGGGTGTTGATCAATTCTTGTCCAAAATAAGATGGCTCGTTGAACTTTGTATCATATTCTGCTACATATAAATCCCTCTGATTCAAGTCCATGAAGTTCCTTTACATTCTGATCCTTCCTGCTGTTGGCAAGAATTAGTTCTCAAAAACTTCTTTAAATTGGCCCCATGAAAACTCTTCTTCTGGAACATTTGCAGTAAGGGAGTCCCACCAAGCCGCTGCTCCCTCTTGTAGTTGCCATGCTGCTTAAAACCTTTTCTGTTCATCGGATAAACCAAGAGCTTTAAAAATCTTTTCGCAAGATCGCAACCAAGCTTGCACTTCCATGATAGACTCAGTTCCTTTAAACGGTTTCCCTCCTAAATTGGTGTAATCCTTGCCTAAGGTTGCGAAATTTACTCTTGGATGCTCTAGTGCTGCCTCTTCGGCAATCCGAACTCCTCTAGGATTTAGGGTTCGACCATTTGTAGTTGTAGTGCTACCTGCTCCCCCAACATGTCAACCTCAGTTACTCATGTCTTACTACCTGGACATAGTAAGATAATCTTTGAATACTTGGACGAGATAAATCTTGAAAGAAGGGTACTAATCAAACCTATCAAGCTGATCTATCTATTAGATATATAGGTATACGAATAAAAATTACAAATACGCACTCTCAAAGTAGACCCTAACCCAAAGCCTAGGTGTTCGCTTAACCTATGCTCTGATACCAAAATTGTAACGAATCGCCATTCTCATCCCGAAAGACAAGTCATTAAGGGTAGAAGAAAAAGAAAGATAAGAAGATACTACACAATCATAGAATCTCACCACAAATCAGAACAATATATAATAGATAACATAGGATATCACGTAGTCATTTCCATAATAATAATACATCAGAGTCATACATTACAACCTTCGACTGGACAATTATAACTACCTACCCATACAAAATACATAGATCGTACATACATACACAGCGGACGTTCGTAACTTAATTGGTCACAAACACCCACGAATAGTTTCTTGTAGAGAAGTAAGTGAAGAAAAACAAAATTAAACTGAGTAGATAAATCAACAAGTAATAGAGAATCAACTATAATCTGAGACACAAAGATTTATAGTGGTTCGGTGTTGTATGCCTACGTCCACTTTGAAGAATATCCTTTATTAATCACTTATAAATCTGATTACAGCGTTTGAAAATAGTAAAACACTATATTACAATAGAGTCTAGAGTAACAAGCAGCGTAAAGATCCTTAGAATGACACATCATGCCAGTATTTATAGGTGTAGACGACCACCAATCTCTCTGAAATTTCGGTTGAAGGACCATCTAATCCACATGGGCACACTAGAAGGATCGCTAGCCCCAATACCCAATGAGGTGTCAGTACCGATCCCTTCATTGGTCGATTTTTGGGTAGCGATCCCTATGATGGCTTCTCCATGCTAAAATATGTTTAGCCTCCAATTTCATGTCATTTGGACCACTGGAACTCGAGTTATTGCTTGATCTTTGACTTAGAATGACTTGAGTGCTGCCTTCTGCCAATCCCTTTCAAGGGGTGTATATCGATCCCTCCAAATTTGTCCATTTGATTTGCGATCCCAGGGGTAAGTTCCTTAGGGTCCATATACCTTGCTCTCCAAATTTCATATATTTGGTCTTGTAGATCTCGAGATATTGATTGCTTTTCTGCATAGATGTTCTAGTATTTTGATGTATGCCGACTCCTCTTCCATGAAGCCTGCCGACCCATCCTTCATGATGTATGCCGACCCCTCTTAATGAGCCACGCTATACTGACCCATTCCATCCAAGGAGCCATATTTTATACTTTAAGCATTCTACATCGCATATCTATCGGTTCCCTTCAATTCCGACTTCATATAATCATTTGTACTTGACTTTCGGGCCCTACAATCATCATTTTGGAATCATCGGCCTTGATGACAGTCAGATCTAACTCGTGCAATTAGTTCAATGTAGCCAGGCTAGAATGCCGGGTAACACTTGCTCCCCAAAATACATCTGGTGATTAACAGGACGTGCTTTGAATCATTGAGAATGAGATCCATCTAGCTTTCTAAACAGTTGTTATTCCTTTATCGAATTGTTTTTCCAAGGTGTCGAATTCCTCATTGATGTGCACGTAAATGTGCATATTTTTACCATCATATTTAATCTAATTAAATTAAATAAATGATCATATTGGGTGTTTTAACATGTTTAAACCAAAATTCAAATTATTTTCAAATCGTCACATATTCATCTTCATATATGGGCAAAATGGTCATTTTTGTGCATATATTATTTTGAGAAAATTTAATTGGAAATTTCTATATTATTTTGTAGGAATTTGGCTTCATATACAGGTGGCTTCATGAAGATATATGCATGCACAAAGAAGATACAAAGGAATGAAGATGGAAATAATTCAAAGTCATGATCATGGAGGACCCCATCTACCTTAATGTACACTTAGGAGCTAATGCATATGCTAAAAGACCATTAAAGCTTCATGCACACTTAATGGATGATTATATGATGCTAACGATTACTTGGTCACCACACTTCCTAAGGGGGTATTTTGGGCATTCCCCAAAAAAGTGGATTGGGGTTTCATACATGTATAAATACCCCTTATGCTTCATGCAACCTCTCTTCTCTTAGGCTCTCTACTTTTAGGTTCTCTTCTTTTAGGCTCTCTTAGTTAGTCTAGTTTAGATCAAAATAAAATCACTTTTTTCTTTCTTTTCATAGCTACTTAGCCATTTCTTTTACGTAATTCTTCTTTTATGCAATTTAAATTACATGCTCTTTTCTTCTTTTGTTTATTCCTTTCATGCTAGTAGTGTAGTTTCATTTATTCATGCAAGTAGAATAGTTTTATTTCTTTTTAATTAGCTTTCATTTCATTTAGCTTTCTTTTTCTTCTTGTTTTTGTTCTATGTTGCAATCTATATTTGTTGATATGATAACAAATATGAGAGGCTAAACCCCTTCAATTTATGGGTAATGAAGCTCTCTAATTATATAGATTCAACATAATTTGGTAATCTATGCTCTCTTTTTATGCTTAAAGACAATGTTTGAAGTGGTTTAACTTGTTGTTTTTGCTTTGAATTTGATAGCCTATATTGTTGACACCAAATAGGCTATGCTTAAACAATCACAAACAATAATTACCTCTTCATCTACATATGATGATGGTAATGAAGTGAATGTTGAAATCAAAATTTGATGGTCTATATTTCTAATTCATAGTTAATATGCCATACTTAAAATAGATTTTATTTTCAACTTTGTTGTCATTTTTCATATGAGTTTGTAAGTGGTTTAAGGGGTGTGTTATAGTTTGATGGCTTATGTTGAGCTAATTAATAGCACAAATAAGCCATACTTATGATAAGCAATCAATTAAACTCACTAATGACCAAAAAAAGAGATCATAATTTCATGTTGTGTTGATTTATATGATCTAGAGAGTGGAAATTATCTCTAAATTATCTTTCTACCCTCGTATTTTTATCACTTTCTTTTTGTCATTTTCTTACATTTCTAGCTAATCACTCTCAACTTTGGTTTAATTTGATTGAATAGAAATTTAGAATCTAACAATTCCCTATGGATTGACTCGTACTCACCACGTACTAACTTTTGTACGCCGTGCGCTTGCGGTTAATTTTTATTATAAATTCGCTCGATGGATTTCTAAACCGATAGAATTCCCGTCGACGAACAAGTTTTTAGCGCCGTTGCCGGGGAATTTGTTTTGATTTTAATTTTCCATTCTTCGAATTATTTGTTGTTTGATTTTTGTGTATTTTTGTTTTTTGTGTGTTTGCATTAAAAAAATTCATTTTCATTTACAACTTCTGTTTTGATTTACATTGAATTACATTTTTTTGTGCACAGAATTTACTGTTACATTTCTTACCAAAAAATGTGCACTTCACTGTGCATAAACTCCTTACCGTATATACTCCATACTTCCCACATTCACCATCACACTACCAAACTTAGTACCATCCACTTCCTCTACCAAACTGTCATTAGTGACCAGCAACACAACCAATCACCAACCTGAACAAGTGCACAACCATACGACCACTGTTGCACCCTCTTCTGCATTCATCCAAGCAACTTCACCTACTTTTGCACTGTGCACCACCCCAACCACATCACCATCCCAATCTTCTACTTCTTACAATCAGTGCACCTACCATTCTTCCTCTACCATACAACAAAAAACACCCACATTCACTACTGCCTGCAAATTGACAACTGCCCACCCCTAATCATCATTGAACAACCCACAAGCACACTATCATCAACCACAACCATCCACTGACCGACCCAATATAACCACTGAACTTCAAACCACCAATTTCTACGTTACCAAAACTCTTCCCCAACACCATCACTTTCTCCTACACAACCACATCATATCAGTACATTCACAAAACCCATGCCACTGCCCTGCCTGCCATCACCAGTGTGCACATTCAAAAACGATCACAGCAAAACCTTTGACAACTGCCTCCATCTTCCACTCTGTCAAGCAACTAAAAGAACAACATCATCTTCTACAACTCTGTCACTTCATTCATCATCATCCCACTGCTCATCTCCCTACACAATTCACAATACATACACACCCCTTCATTGTGCACCATATCCCTGCACACCTCAACCATACCCCTGTCATCATCATCCTTACCCTCCACTGCTTGCCAACCAATTCCGACCATATACCCAAACAAAATGACTCAAATCACTGTCATACACTTGCCTTCACTGTCAAATCACTAACTCAATTCCTCCCCACTCCAATTCCTCCCCACTATCATACACTTGCCTTCACTATTATTCCCCTGCCACTGTCACCAATACAAACACTTCACAAAACAGTGCCTTATCACAACCAATTGCAACTACCATCCCAGTCCACTGACCAGTTCCTCCACCAATACACCACTATCCCATTGCCTTACCCACCTCTGTCACAACAACTGGCATTCTCCCCTACCATCATACTTCATAAAACTGCCACAAACATATACATATTGACATCCTCTACAAACTCTAAAAATCACAGCAACACAGCAACTCTACTTGCAACCTACCATCGCTATCAGCAGTAATCGCAACCACCTCCTCTACAATTCCATCACCTCAACGCAATCAGACATCACAATCCTCAATCCAAAAAGCAACTCGACTTCCTCTCGACTTGAAAATCTTCCTTCCATCACCTCAAAGCAGCTTCAGACCAACAACCACAATTGATTTCGGCTTACGACCTCCTCCATTTCTCAGAACAACAACTAAACCACATCGTTATTCAATTCCTACTCCAACCGAACTACTGCTATAACCAGGACATCAACCTAATCGAACTCAATTATCATTCTCTACCTCTCACCTGAGCCACTGACGTTATACTTCCCCTTACCCAACGTGACTTCCACCTCAACAAATAGCACCAAATAATCCCCTCTGCTACTGCCACGAAACCGCATCACCGTGACCTCGACGAGCATCCAAACCTCTACCCGCAGCAACTCGATCTTCAACATCCCACCCCTTCCAAATTCCAACTCGCGACTTCGCCCTCTTCCACTCTGCCTACACCCGATTCGAGAATCAGAATCGCCGATTCCAAGTCACGATTTTATTTTTCGTTCTTATTTTTTGTCCTTCTTCAGTTTGTGTTTACGTTTGAGATAATGTTTAAATTCGTGTTAACAGGAAAGAAGAAGAGTTTGGGTA
This sequence comes from Allium fistulosum, assembly GCA_030737815.1. NCBI lineage: Eukaryota > Viridiplantae > Streptophyta > Magnoliopsida > Asparagales > Amaryllidaceae > Allium > Allium fistulosum. Next base: position 1,033,733,164 of record CM060902.1, on the reverse strand, counting down.
TTTGCAATTGGCCAGTGGGTTTGGGCCGGGTATAATTTGTAGGTTGTGTGTGTTTCATTTTTTTAAGTTTGTGTTAAGCTCTTCTCTTAATTTTTTTTTGTTTGTAATTTTTTTAAGTTTCCATTAAAAAAAATTCAATTTGTTTGTTTTCATTTGTTTTGTTTACACTTATTTGTTTGTGTTTTAAGTTCCATCCTTATATATTGAAAAAAATACTGTATATATATATCTTGTTTTTATTTTCAGGTGGCCAAAGAAGATAGGAAGAGTTGCTCGCTTCGCTTAGCTTGCCAAAAAAATTGCTAGCTGGCTTATATAAAAAAATTGCTGCCTTTAAACCACATCTATTGTTTTTATTTGCCTTGCATTGTTGTTTGCTTTCATTTTAAAAAAAGTTAAAAATCCAAAAAAAATATTCAAAAATTCAAAAACAAAACAAAAATCCATTCGTAGTTGCATTGTTAATACACATTTAACTCCTGCTTTGCATTTCATCTTAGATTTTGATTAATAATAACGGTTAGACATTGATAACGCTTAATTATATATTGACAATTTGTCTTCTTTGAACAATTTAATCTCTTAGTGTCTAGGCTACGGCAGAGAATAACCATTAATAAATATTACGGTGATTCATAAATATTATAGTGGTTGTTTCTCTAAAGTACTTAAACCTTCGGCCGCATTGCTACATTGATTCGTGGTGCACCGATAAATCCTATCCGTTACCTGGCTGAGAACTAACTTGTTGATCTAAGACAAAGTGTTATTATATAATTTTGGGTTAGGATAGATAATCTGTAATTACCCCTTGCATTCATTTAGTTGCATTAGTTCATGCATATTTTTTTAAAAAAGAAAAAAATTCAAAATCAAAAAGTAAAAAAAAAATTGTAAATATCCCTTTTCCTTTAAAATTTTTAAATCCTTTTTCTTCGAAATTTTTTAAAAAAAAAATTCTGAAAAAAAATTTACTTAGTTTTTTTTCGTAGAAAGTCAAAAATATAAAATCTTTTCAAAAACAAGAAAAAAAATTGAAAATCCAAAAACAAAACAAAAAAAATCAATTTTCCCTTTTTTGAAAGATAAATTCTTTTTGTAAATATTTTTCTTTTATAAAAAATACCAAAAACATTCTAGAAAATGTCGAATTTCCATATTCACTTGAATTTTACAATAGTTGTGAAAATCAATATAATCCATATGATTTCACTCCAAATTCACATGGATATTTTAACGACGACTATTCTATAAACAAATTAAATTTTGAACAACAAAGTTTTCAAAATGATGACCAACCCTCGTTTCTTGAAAATAGCATTTCATCTTTACTTGAACTCTCTACACAACAAAATCAAAGTATAAATGGTTTGTGTAATTCATATTTGTGTAATAACTTGAGTCAAGGATTTCAAATTTTGAATTCAATTCAAAATTCAAATGATTTCGATTATAACTCATGCCAATACAACTTCGAACTCCAAAACCAATTTCAAAATGGAAATGCGAACCACTTTTCAAATAATTGTGGTAATGGGAATAATCTCGACTACGATGCGAGCAAAAAAATTTGTTCTCAACACGTCCAAATCGAAAATTCTCAAGTCAATAATTATAAGTTGGATTTTGTTGAACAAATGAACGAAATTTACGATGATCACATGGATTTGTTGATTGAAACATAAAAAAAAATTACATGAACAACAAAATCAAATCCCAATGTGTGATGAGTCAAATAGTAATCCATCTTTTACCATAATTGATGATTTTCAAACAATAACTTTTGAAACTAAAAATGATGATCTTAATGAAGTTGTTAAAAACACGGTAATTGAGTTGGATTCCAATTCTTTTGAGGGTGAGAAACTCGATTTAAATTTTGATCTTCCTTTTCCCGATTTTGAAAATTTGAATACAACAACTTTGGATTTTGAAAATGATATACGAAATGAAGTTGTTGATAATCCAACAAAGGAAGAAGAATTTAATGAACACGATTTCTTTGGACTTTTCGAAAACGAGTTGTTAAATTCTGATGAGGAAGATTTAAATCACCATTTTGATTTTGAAATCATAATTTTGAAGAATTTTTCAATGACAAGCTTGAATTTCAATTTGGTGAAAATAAACTTGAACTTCAACAAATCGTTCTACCTACCCCAAAAATCATCGAAAATAAAACAACTCGTACGATTTTCAATAGAAGACATTAGTTTTTCCAGATCAACATTCAATTTTGAAATCTTTTACGATTTGGTTTTCTGAGCTTAAGCTGTGTCTCATATGCTTGACGAGACAAATGAATTGGTCTTTGGAAGGCCGTTTCATTTACTTTTTGACGATATATTTTCTGATCTCGTGTAAATACCGCTCATTTTCATGTAAATATAGGTCATTTTTATTTATTTATTTATTTTTCTCCTTTCACTAGTGTTGACTGTGGGGACACAGTCAAAATCAAGTGTGGGGGGGAGACTCATCATCATTTTCGATTTTTCATGGTTTATTTATTTTTATTTCTTTCCAAAATTTAAAAAAAAATCTCAAAAAAAAAGCCTTTTGATTTATTTTTGAAAGAAACACTATAAGATAAATATATGGTTTTGGTTAATTAAATTGAAATTTTTGAAAAGTTTATTAGTCTTAATAAAAATAAAAATGAAATTTGATTACAAATAACGATGGTTTAACTAGTATATAGGAAGATTCATACGTGTTAATTATGAAATATCCTAATTGAAAATCTTGTTTTAAAAAGCGGTGAATTCAAATAAAAGGATATAACATTTTTTTGTCTTCTAAGTTAAATGGTGCTAAGATGATCTTGCAAAACTCTCTCTTCAAAAACAAAAACAAAAAACAAAAAAAAAATATTTCTTGCATATATGTATATATTTTTAATAAACACCTATTAGGCTCTCTTAGTTAGTTTAGTTTAGATCAAAATAAAATCTCTTTTTTCTTTCTTTTCATGGCTACTTAGCCATTTCTTTTATGTAATTCTTCTTTTATGCAATTTTAAATACAAGCTCTTTTCTTCTTTTGTTTATTTCCTTTCATGCTAGTAGTGTAGTTTCATTTATTCATGCAAGTAGAATAGTTTTATTTCTTTTTAACTAGCTCTTTTTTCACTTAGCTTTCTTTTTCTTCTTGTTTTTGCTCTATGTTGCAATCTATATTTGTTGATATGATAACAAATATGAGAGGCCAAACCCCTTCAATTTATAGGTAATGAAGCTCTCTAATTATATAGATTCAACATAATTTGGTAATCTATGCTCTCTTTTTGTGCTTAATGACAATGCTTGAAGTGGTTTAACTTGTTGTTTTTGCTTTGAATTTAATAACCTATATTGTTGACACTTAATAGGCTATGCTTAAACAATCACAAACAATAATTACCTCTTCATCCACATATGATGATGGTAATGAAGTGAATGTTGAAATAAAAATTTGATGGTCTATAATTCGAATTCATAGTTAATAGGCCATACTTAAAATAGATTTTATTTTCAACTTTGTTGTCATTTTTCATATGAGTTTGTAAGTGGTTTAAGGGGTGTGTTATAGTTTGATGGCTTATGTTGAGCTAATTAATAGCACAAATAGGCCATACTTAGATAAGCACATCAATTAAACTCACTAATGACCAAAAAAAGAAGAGATCATAATTTCATGTTGTGTTGATTTATATGATCTAGAGAGTGGAAATTATCTCTAAATTGTCTTTCTACTCTCATATTTTTATCACTTTCTTTTTGTCATTTTCTTACATTTCTAGCTAATCACTCTCAACTTTGGTTTAATTTGATTGAATAGAAATTTAGAATCTAACAATTCCCTGCGGATCATCCCGTACTCGCCATGTACTAACTTTTGTACGTCGTGCGCTTGCAGTTAATTTTTATTATAAATTCGCTCGATGGATTTCTAAACCGATAGAATTCCCGTCGACGAACACTCATTGATTGCCATGACGCTTGGTTGATTTCTAATAATATAAATCCAGTGCTATATTCTGTCAACATATAAGTCCGGTTTTGCAAGACTAATAAGCTTTTGTTATCTGGTCCAGCCTCGAACTAGAAGGTTTCAGTTTTTAACTTCAATTTCTGTCGATTTCAAAAAATTGAACTTGCAGGTCATTCACGTGCACATTCATATACACATTTTTTGTTGTTGGCTCCTGGACGCATTCGCACATTCACAGGTCATTGTCAACTTCCCTGCATTTTGTATGTACATGTTTAATGCCGAACCCTTATAATTATTTTTTCATTCATTCATTTTATTTTATTTTGTAGGGATCGGCGTATGTTTAGCCGATCCCTCTCTCTCCCTTTCTTTTTTTAGAAACATTTATAGGGGTCTGCATGCATTATGTCGATCCCTACTTTCTACTTCTCACTTCTACAGGGATCAGCATACCTCTTGCCGACCCCTCTTTATCTTTAAATGCCAACGAATGGGCCAAACTCCTCTTTCTTTACACCGTAACGACCTCTTCTTCCCTTACATATATATATTTCATCCCTTTACCTTCCTTATTTCATTTATCCAACTTTCCTAACTTCTAACTCTACACCGAACCCTCCAATTCTCAACTTGAAATTCATTTGCAATCTCGCCTATCCCACGAACTTATCTCTTCTTCCTTTCAGTTCGTACATCCTCGAACACTCGCCCACATTCAAACTAAAACTCTCATATAGGTAAGCCTTCGTTTCTCCTAACCTTTGGTTATATGATGACACAACGGATTCCAAAGTTTGGCGCAATTATGGAGTAGCGGTTGAATCTATTTAGGAGAGGTGAGATGTTGGATTTGGAGGAGTTCGGCAGGGCAAAGGATGAGGAAGGAAGAAGAAGATAGAGTGGAGAAGGTGTCGGTTTTGGAGTTTTGGACCTATGCCGATCGGTATAAACATAAGGGTCGGTTTGTTATTTGGTAGAAGGGAAGTACCGGAGGTTTTGGTGGAAGATGGTGAAGCAGAGGGTGAAGTGAAGGGATCGGTAGGATTAGGGTGAAGAGATGGATTGGTAGAGAGGCTTTAGGATAAGGATCAGTATGTAGGGTTCGGTATACAAGTTTTGGCATAATGACTTGTAGGGTTTATTTGAACTTATAAACTAGTCTAAGCTTACTTATTCGAACAGTTACTGCCAATTCATCTCAACGAACTTGGACATATAATGATGATGAACACTAAAACTTGCATATTTACTACCGAACTTGAGATTGAACAATCAAATCCTTGGATCTTTCAACATAGACTAAAAACTTATAGATGGACTTGAATGAGAAACTTCACACTTCGATATGCCGATAGTCGATCCCAAAGCTTTTACAACTGATCAATCTCTCTGACGGTTGAGATGGTCGGAGATGACGGTCACTCTGGTCGGAATCCAAAGTCTCATCATTTTACTCATTTTTCTGATTTTAAACGATTTATATATGTTATACACTGCACTGCATTAGCTCACACTTAGCATGGGGGGAACCAGTAAACTTTGCTAACCTCGATTATCTACTGAGTATAGCTAATATGGATTCTAGATGCTCAGAGCATTTAGCTGCTATGTCTTCCAAAACGGCCATGCAACATATCGATCCTAAAGCGAAATTGAGCTCTGCGACTATATCCACCAGGCTTTCTTCTAGTCATCAAGCAGAACAGAAAAAAGTTTCTGGCCCGTTAGTCAACCTTTTCTCAGAATTTCTTGTCCTCCCAGCGGAGGATATAAGTCCTGCTCCTGATGCAGTAGAGGGTGCCATTCTTCTAGATAACCCGATAGATTCTCAAGCCTCCTGAATTGGTGAGGTTGCCCTTCGCAGCCTGTGTTCCATACATGGAATTTCGTTCACAGATGTCTTGGTTCCCTCGATAAATGACAGGCCTTACTTGCCCTTGGAAGGGTACACATCGTGTAATAAATTTATGTGATGGGGCGGATGTGTACCGCCCTTTAATTCGTTTATTCGAGAGATGTTGAGATATCTTGGAATAGCTTCCACTCAACTCCATTCGAACAGCTACGCCTTCCTACATGGAACCATTCTGTTGTTCATGAGCGTTCTATTTTGTCCGCCAACTCCCGAGGACATAAGATTCATTTACAACTTTAAACGGTGGTCAGGAAGTTATTCCTACGTTATTCTTAAACCTTCACCTAACTGCCAAGTCTTAACAGGTGCTTGGAATAAACTCTCTCTTTTCAAACACGAGTGGTTCTATGTACGCTGTCTACCTGGCTTCGCAAGGCAATGGTTGGAAGGATGTAAGTGTTATTTTCAACTTATTCTTAAGTCCGTTAATCAAAGTCATATTTCTGAATCTAATAACATCCGGGATTCCTACAAGTGTCCGCCCACGTCCTGAAGGCATTAGCTTTTTAAGAGCAATCACCGCTATTTGCGCTATCCCAGTCGAAGACAGGGACATCAAAATTCTTGTAACCAATGAGTTATTATCTTTGTTCGGGCTGTTGGAAGAGGGTCGTAGCATTGGGCTCCCTGGAAGTGCAGCATTGCCGAGAAGCATCATAGAGAAAGAAAGGGATACCATCCAACCTATCGTGCCCCCAGCCGTGGGGACTCGGGATGACACTGAAGAAGTTGAGATTAGGGATTCCCAGGCCAATAAAGCCGGCGATGCTGATGCGGGCCCAAGCAAGGCACCTACGGTCGAACTGCCACATGGCGTGCAATCTCAAACACCAACCAAGAGAAAGAAGAAGCTAGTATATAAACATCACAGAAGAAAAACTGCCGCAGATCCATAATTCGTCATCGCTTCTATTGTAGAAGAATCACTTCCAACACTTGGAAAGTTCACTAAAGGGATTTTCAAATCTCCAAATTCTCGACGATATTATGACCTACGACTTTCCAAATATCAGTATCAAAGGGCTCAATTCTCTTACTAGGAGTGGTGAAGGCATTCTTCCCACTGATAAAGGAGAGAGAACACTCATGAGCAAGACTACAGCCACTGGTCTGTCAGGGGGGAACACTAGGACACTCACGACCACGCACACTTCACTACATGCTCTTTATCTATCCTTTACACCATAGTTACTAACATGTTCTCATTTTTTCTTTGCAGGTGCAATGACTCAGTCTCGGGCCTTCGATCACTTGAGAGGTTCTTTGATGTATTACCGATCTAGTTGTGACTCAGAATCTAGCAGGCATAGGGAAAAGAACGACGGACGGGAAAAGGCTATCATTCAAGGGAATCCTCCTCTTCCAAGCGGAAGTCTTAATCTCAAACATCTCGCCAGAGAGATCAGCATAATTTTCCTGTTCATAGCAGAGACCAGACTCCCTTCCGTGGCCCTCAAATTGCCACATCACATGAGCAGCACTCTGGCTCTTCTAGCTCTAAGCAGTCTCGCGACCATAGATCGAGCAAGCATCCAATTGTCGCATCCAATCCATCCTTGCCGACCGATGCTCCTAATACTTCTACATTGGAGAAATTGGCTTAGCTCAAGGCCACTTTCCCGAAAATCTGTTTCGATGGGATTAAATTCCTTTCCATAGTACATATGATCCTGGGGCACGCCAAAGCAAGTTCTCTCGCATGTGTTAATGACATATTTGTGCAGCGTGAATCATTTCAACACTTAGCGGAAAAAAATCTCTGAAGTGTCAGTCGAGTGACAATATGAAATAAATCGTCTCAAGCTAGAGGCGATACACGATAAAGACATAATCAAACCCAAGATGATGAATTGTCAGAGTTGACAACAAAACTTGCCGAGGCGGAAAAGAGCGCCAAGGAAACGTCGGAGGCAGTGTGCCATTTAGAAGCTTCCCATAAGAAAGAAATCGATGTTGCCCTCAATCATAGCGGGGCACTTGCTCTAGAAAAGGATTTCTTGCAAAATGAAAAGGATGTTCTGGCATGCTGTGTCAAATAACTTGATGAGCTTCTCAAGAAAGAAAGGGAAGAGAAGATTGAGGCTCAAGAAGAATCAAAAAGGTACTGCAGAGAGGCTGTTGAAGCCAGGAGCTTGAAAATTAAACTCGATGAGTAATTTTCCAAAATAAAAGCCCTTAAAGAGGAGGCACAAGAGGAAGGCTGTAAGGAGATGATATAACAAATTGAAACCCGAGTAGAAGATGCTAAGGAGTCCGATCGAAATGAAATCAAGGACTATTTTGATCCACTGATCGTCGAATACAATGCCAAAGTCCTTATCCACTGCGACTTGAGTTTTCTTGGCAAAGGTTATCTCGAGTCACTTGTTAAAGCCTAGGAGCACATTATTGAGATGCAAAAAGGTAGCTGCGCGGAGTTGAGTTTGATGAAGAGAAATTAGTGCGGGAGATCCTTTGTGGAAATGAACTCCTAGATCTTGCCGCCACGAGACTTCGATATTTTGATGTTTCAGCGCCTTCTGACAAAGGGGAACATATTGTTAGATCCTCGGAGGCAGATCCTAAGGCCCTATCTTCTTTCTAAGCGGTTGGAGCATTGGTTTCCTTTGGCCCGGAGCAGGACTTGAGCTATGATCCAGATAAGCCCGGTTATCAATCCAAAGTGTTGTCTTCTATTTTGAAAGAGGGCACTCCAGCAACCACCGAGAGCTAGCCGGATACGGGTTTTCCACTTTACTCTCCAATTTATGAGAGGTTTTGTTCTTCGTGCCCAATAGTTTTAGGTTTATCTCCCTGTTTTAACAAATTTGCAGGTCTTCTAGGTCCCAGTCAAACTCCTAAAAGCGATGCTGTAGTGGAGCAATAAGGGAAACAAATAGAGATTCCGACGACCGCTGATGTGCCGGGGCTCGATGCTCAAGTCATCGGAGCTCTCGACGATGATAAGGTTGAAGATTCGATCTCGATGGATGAATCCGACGATGTTTTAATTACCGGCACCTCCGAATGCACTGATGAGATTTTTCTAAAGGAGCATATCGAGAAGGAAGAGTTATTGAGGAAAAAGACAAAGCTAAGCCTACCGAGGTAGACGTTGATGATCCACACCTTATTCCACTACAAGTTATTCCACCTAGTAGGTCGATTCCCAGAGAACTTCCTCCTACTTTTAAAAGCTCTCCTACAAAGGGTGGCAAAGGATCCAGGAAGAGAAACATCAGGGGGTTAAGTGGCACCACTCTTGAAAAATCCAAAAAGGAGAGAAGATCGAAGAAATAGCCGTCACTTTGGCTCGGTGTATACATAGTTTGCATAGGTGTTTGTTTGTTGTTTCCTTTTATTAGTTGTGGTTGTACGGGTATGATTCCCGGTTTTTTTGAAATACCTTGTACCACAATTTTGAAACATATCATGTGAATAGAAGTTATTGTTTCCGTTGAGCTATCATGTAAAGTGCTATTTAAGTAGTTGAACTATTACTTTCCATTCAATGTACTTATAATTCGCTGTTCATCAATTCTAGTAACAATCCACTAGCTCTATCCCAAGGCATCCATGTGGTCGTGGCCTTGAGTCATATCAAACGCTAGGCTCGAGTGTTGGTGTTACGTTGTCGAATTCAGTGGCTTTGAGTAATTATACCCCTACCCGCAGTCTTAAGTTAGCGGGGTTTGAGTTTGGATAGTCAAACTCCATCCTTAGCGAATTTATACTCTTCCTGTTGATTTCCGGCCGGAGTTCATGGAATAGTGAATGGTCGATCCTCACTCATATATTCGTTTATACTCATATCTGCATACCGAAGATAAGAATTAGCTGATGGGTGGTTGAACCGCACCCAATTTATGTTTATACTCTAGTCCACACTCCGGGGACTCAGAGTTATTTCACGGATGGTCGATTCACACCCGATTTATGTTTATACTTCGGTCCGCACTCTGGGGACTTAGAGTTATTTAGCGGGTGGTCGATTCACACCCTATTTACGTTTATACTCCGGCCCGCACTCCGAGGACTCAGAGTTATTTCGCGAGTGGTCGATTCACACCCGATTTATGTTTATACTCCAGTCTGCACTTTGGAGACTTAGAGTTATTTCAGAGAGCAGTCGGATCGTGCTCTCCTTAATTGATTGATTTGCCCCCTAGGGTCTGGGGTTTGATTTAGCGAGCGATCGGTCGTGTCACGGTCGCTCTTATTTTATTTCAGTTCCACAGTTCGGTAGGATTTATTCGATCATCGGATGGTTGAGCCATATTTATTCCACACCGCGTATTCCGTTCGTTGGATTATGAACCGAAGTTATCAAATGAACAAGTGAACCACACTCATCTTGTTTAGTCCTATTGAGAACTAGCGTAACTGATTAATTTCAAACTCTAGGAGCCTATTCAAACATATCGTCATCAATTAGTTTCGCCATGTAACTAATGCATGATGCTATAGCAAACATGAATACAAAGGAAGTCCGAAACTTTATTCGCTAAATGGAAAGGAATAGCATAATCTATCTTATTAGACATCTGGAAATCAAATGCTAAAGCAAATCCTGAAAGTAGATATAACTAAAATGAAAAAGAAATAAACTAAGTGAAATAGCATCGTAAATGTTAGATATTCCACGCCTTTGGAAGTGTGATGCCATCGACAATCGCTAGCTTGAAAGTTCCCCTCCAAGCCTTTGTTCAATGACATATGGTCCTTCCAAGATTGGATTTATGTGCGATGGGGTAGGAAAAACCCGTTTCAGGACGAGATCGTCAATTTCAAAGGTTCTAGGTCGGACTTTAATGTTGTAATACTGGACGACTCGGTGTCGATGCGCAGCTGCCCTTAGATCGACTTCCTCGCACTTCTCATCTGTAAAGTCAAGACATTCCAAAAGGAGATCTTTATTTGTTTTGGGATCATAGTAAGTCACTCGATGAGACGAAACCTCGAGCTCAACAGGAATGACGGCTTCGGAACCATAAGCAAGGGCGAATGGAGTATGGCTAGTCATGGATTTGTGGGTGGTCCTGTAAGCCCACAATGCTATCGAGAGTTCGTCCACCCACTTACCTCTAGCCTTCTCTAAATGATTCTTCAGAATGGAATTTATAACTTTGTTCATAGCTTCAACCTGTCCATTTGCTTAAGGGTGAGCGACCTCTGCAAATCTCTTTTCAATATGATACCTCTGACAGAAGTCTCTGAATTCAACCCTATCGAATTGAGTCCCATTATCTGTTACAATAGTTCGTGGGAGACCAAAACGACTTATGATGTTTTGGACAATAAAGTTGATTACTTTCTTTGTTATGAGCGTGGCTAAAGGTTTTGCTTTGGCCCATTTGGTAAAGTAAACAATTGCGACGATAGCGTACTTTGCGCCACCTTTAGAGATCGGTAAGGGACCGATAATATCTCTGCCCCACTGGCAAATGGCCATGGGCTAACCAATTGCGTGATTTTCGTCGGCGGAGCTCTTGGAACTTTTGCATAGATCTAGCACTTATCGCAACGTCATACATAGTCAGCAGCGTCTCGATTGACAGTTGGCCGATAATACCCGTAACGGAGTATTTTCTTTGCCAAAGTTTGCCCCTAGTGTGATCACCACATTCCCCTTGATGAACTTCTTTTAGGACACGTTTTATCTTATCATGAGCGATACACCGGAGTAGTGGAACAAAGAAACCTTTCCTGTACATAATTCCTCCTTGCATGACATATCGCGAAGCTTTATGAAGGACTTGTTGCTTTTCATTTCTTTGATCTGGTAGGACTCCATGTAGCAAACAGTCTTTGATTGGAGTCATCCATGATTCCCTCTTAGGCTCTGCTTCTAGTGTCCGATCGATTTCTATCATGCTTATGCTCGGGGCATTTAATACTTCGATCGGAACCAAGCCCATCTGCCTTTTGTTGTCGATGCTAGCAAACTTTGCCAACGAAGCAGCCTCTTTCTTTCGATCCCGTGGAATATGCAAAATGTCATAGTAGTCGATTTCTGCCAAAAACTCTTGGACTTGGGTAAGGTATGGTGCAAGCCGTTGTCCTTTAGCTTAATAATCTCCCCTGAGTTGGTACATTACCAACTGCGAATCGCAAAAGATTTCAAGAGATTTTATCCCGAGTTACCTAGCGAGTTTTAAGTCCAGCAATTAGAGCTTCATACTTAGCTTCGCTGTTTGTCGCTGGGAAATCAAGTTTTAAAGCATAATAGATTGACCGATCTTCGAGAGTTACAAGCACAATTCTAGTTCCAGAACAATTATCATTAGACGCATCATCAGTATACAATTTCCACTGTATGGTAGGGATTTCGCTGCCTTTCGAAGAATCTTCCTACGTAGTAAACTTTGCTATAAAATCTGCCAATGCCTGACCCTAGATAGCCCTCCGAGGGAGATAAATAATATTGAATTGACTGAGCTTAATATTCCGCTTGAGTAACCTTCTAGACGTCTCAGGTCACTATAGGACCTATCGTAACGGTTGGTCGGTGTAAACATTAATCGAGTGTGCTTGGAAGTATGAATGAAGCTTTCGTGATGCAATCAGTAAGTAGTATGCCAGTTTCTCTATTTTCGGATAGATCCTTTTAGCTCCCGTTAACCGTTTGTTGACGTAACACATCAGCCTCTGGATCCAATCCTTATTGCGAAGCAATGCGGCACTTATAGCATGTGCCGATATAGCCAAATAAATGTACAAATCTTCATGATCCACCAGCTTCGACAGGATATGGGGTCTCTCCAAATGATTCACCAAAGCTTGAAACATGCCTTTACAATCCTATGTCCATTCAAAGTTTCTTTTTCCTTTTCTAATCAAATCAAAGAAAGGAATGCATTTGTTGGTAGCTCTGGAAATAAATCGGCTTAAGGCAGCAACTTTCCCATTTAGACTCTGCACTTGTTTAATAGTCCTTGGCGCTTGGATATCATAGGTAGCCTGAATCTTCTTGGGATTAGCTTCTATTCCATGGGCATTAATAATAAAGCCCAAGAATTTCCCTGATGCAACACCAAAAGAACACTTCAAAGGATTAATTTTCATCTTGTAATGTCGGAGGATGTCGAACATTCCTACCAAGTCTCTAATTTGGTCGCTTGATCATCATGACTTCATGAGCATATCATCCACATACACTTTCATCGTTTTTCCAATCTGATCTTTAAAAATTTTGTTGACTAAGTGCTGATAAGTCGCTCCTGCATTCCTTAATCCAAACGACATTACTACACAACAGTATAATCCAACATCGGTAATGAAACTGGTGTGCTCCTGATCCGGAATATGCATCGGGATTTGGTTATATCCTGAGTATGCATCCATGAAAGATAGCATTGTATCCCGTGGTTGAATCCACTAGCTGGTCGATCCTTGGAAAGGAAAAACTACCTTTTGGACACGCCTTGTTCAAATTTGAATAATCAATGCATGTTCTCCATTTCCCATTTTCTTTTTTCACAAGTACAAGATTAGATACCCATTTAGGGTAGTGGGCGTCGCAGATAAACCCGTTGTCTCTGAGTCTATCCACCTCGTCTTTGAGAGCGACAAATCTCTCTAGATCCATGCCTCGTCTTTTTTGCTTCACTGGGACATGCTTCGGGTCGATATTCAATGCATGGCTCACAATGGAAGGCGAGATTCCACACATGTCAAAGTGAGTCCAAGCGAACACGTCTAGCTTCGCTCAGAGAAAACCAGCAAGTTCTTTCTTCATTAGGGGGCTGAGCTGTCATCCAATCTTTAGAACTCGTGATGGGTCGCCGTTGCTGATCATGATATCAATTGTCAGCTCAACCGGTGCAACCTTAATCTCTTGGGCTCCTCTTCATCATCTCTTGGATCTATATCCCTATAGAACCGACTATAGTGCCCGAGCCAAGGCTCTGGCGCTATTTGTCAATCTTCGGTAGCTTGGATGTGGACAGTCTTGTCCACACCCTTACCTTTTTCTTTGCGCTGAGCATCCCTCAACTCAGCTACATAACAGGTGCATCCAGTCGCCTGATCGCCATGAATAACTCCAACACTATTATCTATCATAAACTTCAAAGTCAAACACCATGGGGCAAGAGCTTCCCGCAATTCGGCTGGGGCCGGTCAACCTAGAAAAACATTGTGTGGAGAGTCAACATCCAAAACAACAAACAGCGAGATCTGAACCGTCCTTCGTTCTCCTTCTCCTAACTCCATGGGTAGCTCGACGTAACCAATGGCTTCAGTTGCAACGCCGTTAAAACCGTGTATATGAGCTTTAGACGGTTTCAAATCTTTGGCTTCCATCCTCATATGATCATAAGCATTTTTGAAAATTATATTTACCGAACTTCCACAATCAATCAATATCCTTCTCACCAAAGCGGGGCCAATCATGGCCGAAATGGCCATTGGGTCGATCGTCGAAGCCTCTTCCTTATCTGCTTCTCTGTTCATAAACACAATATCATCTACCATCATATGTTGCTATTTCGCCAGAGCTCCATCGTCCGTGTTTGAACAGCATTCAAAATCCACATGCCTAATCGCGCTAGCATAGCGCTCCGTCTCTTACCAATTCTTATCTACTAGGTGCGGTCCTTCGACTATCGTATTTATCACTAGTCTTCCACCAGTCCGTGCAGGCTCCTCGGCCTTACATGGCGCTTGTCCTCAGTTGGGGTCAGATGTCCCCTGCCCTCCATCCTGCGGAGCTTTCACAAACTGTTGTAATTTCCTTTCTCGAATCAGTTTTTTCTATAACATCCTGGAGATGCCTGCATTCATTAGTATTGTGCCCATAACACTCATGAAACCGACAATATTTCCCAGTCTGTTTCTGCTTCTCTGTTGATTCTTTAGGAGGCAGCTTCTATACTGCATGGTGTTGCAAGTAGACGGATATATATTTTCCAAGGACTTATTCAATGGCGTGTAAGTATTATACATTGGAATCCTAGGCTTCCCTCGTCCAGAATCCCTCTTTCATTAATGCTTCCTATCTCCGCCTCTCTTTTGCCAATTTGGTTTATTCTGGACATTCACTTGGAATTTTCCAGGACTGTCATCGGACTATTTTATTGCAATGTTACTCTATACTCCTTCTCCACTTGGTCCCGCAACATTCTTTTTCTAGAGGACCTAACTTCCTCCTTTCTCAAATACTGAGCCGCATTTGCTTAACAGCGCTCCAACGTTGCGGGCGGCTTACCGACTAACCAATCGTTAAAATCAGACTCTAGATCAATCCCTCTCATCATGGCCATGAGTATCACATGGTCATTCAGATTACTAACCTCCTAACAGCTGTATGTAATCTCTCCAAATAATCTTTCAACGACTCTCCTAGAGCTTGAATCAGGCAGGATAGGGACATCACACCTTTGGGACGAGTCGCGTGCATCCGGAGCTGTTCCACAAACTTGGTAGCCAAATCATCAAATCTAGAAATTGATCATGGGGGTAGTCTCATAAACCACATCGTTGTTATTCCAGAGAGAGTTATGGGAAATCTTCTACACTTGGTCGCATCATCCGCTCGTGTAGAATCCATCAGTCATTCATATCTCATGATATGCTACCTGGGGTAGGTTTTTCCCTCATAGGTGGGCATTAATGGCATGTTGAACCTCCTCGGATATTCCTCATGTAACACATTATCAGTAAACGGGGTATGGCTTCTCGAAATTCCCCAGTCGTCATTAATCAAGCCCCGGCTCTCTCTCACCAATTGTCTGACCATTGCCGATAAGTCTGGCGTTTAGATGGTTGGTGCCAAGCGGTGATCATGCTCCATCTCATGTGAATGGTCCGGTCGATGTTCGCGGGCTGGTTCACGCCTTCTTGGTTCACCATCTTCCCGATATGCATCTTGTACATTCATTTTATCATCATTCCGGGGAGGTACTTGGTCAGCATTCAATCGAACTCCATCATCCAAACCAACAGAAACAGTTCCACCTCAATTCCCAAGATGTATGGGAGGAATCCCTCCTCTAGAGGAGGAATCAGTACCGATCCCTATGGAGGGATCGATATCGATCGGTCCTGGCAGACAACGACGGTCTGCTAGGTGACACTCTGAAGTTTCCATGCGATATTCTTCAATCCTACGATGCCTATGCCTGTGAATTCGTCCGATGAGCTAGAACTTTCCAATGCCGAGTAAGGAGTATCGATCCCTTCTAGCTTTCCCTCGCTGTTATTGATTGATTTGGTTCATCAAGTTGATATTGGTCTGAATTTCTTATTTAGTTGTCAACGGCTCTTCATTAGCTCTCTCATTAAATAATGAAATTCCGCTCTCGTAATAGAATAATTGGAATTCTGAACTTCAACCGAATCAGCATTCACATTTGTGGGTTGATTGCCAGGGTCTCCTTGCTGACTGCTAGTATTCTCATTTCCTTCCACGTTCTGAGAAGTAGATCTAGTATGTCTCACCATTATTAATAGCCTTGCTTAGATCTCTACAAATATGAGTAGTATTAGCAACTTCTTGAAGATAACTACAGATCCCCTATGGAGGATTTATCCAATCTAGTAGCAACAAAGGGATCCTAGCAAGATGAGGATAAAGTTTCTCAGTAAAAGCACCAAAATGTTTGCAACTAAATTGGTCACAAACACCCAAGAATAGATTTTTGTAGAGAAGTAAGTGAATAAAAACAAAATTAAACTGAGTAGATAAATCAACAAGTAACAGAGAATCAACTATAATCTAAGACACAAAGATTTATAGTGGTTCAGCGTTGTATGACTACGTCCACTTTGAAGATTATCCTTTACTAATCACTTATAAATCTAATTACAGCAGTTGAAATAGCTAAACACTTGATTACAATAGAGTCTAGAGGAACAAGCAGCATAAAGATCCTCAGAATGACCCACCAGACTAGTATTTATAGGTGAAGACGACCACCAATCTCTCTGAAATTTCGGTTGAAGGACCTTCTAATCCACATGAGCCCGCTAAAGGGATCACTAGACCCAATTCCTAATGAGGAGGGATCGATACCGACCCCTTCATTGGTCGACTTTTGGGAAGCGATCCCTATGGTGGCTTCTCCATGCTAAAATATATTTAGCCTCCAATTTTCATGTCATTTGGACCATTAGAACTCGAGTTATTGCTTGATCTTTGACTTAGCATGACTTGAGTGCAGCCTTCTGTCGATCCCTCTCAAGGGGTGTATACCAATCCCTCCAACTTTGTCCATTTGATGTGCGATCCCTAGGGTAAGTTCTCTAGGGTCCATATACCTTGCTCTCCAAATTTCATATGCATTGGTATTGTAGATCTCGAGATATTGACTTCTTTCTGCATAGATGTTCTAGTGTTTTAATGTATGCCGACCCCTCTTCCATGAAGCCTGCCGACCCATCCTTGATGATGTATGCCAACCCCTCTTAATGAGCCATGCTATACCGACCCCTTCCATCCAAGGAGCCATATTCCATACTTTGAGCATTCCACATCACATATCTATCAATTCCATTTAATTTTGACTTCATATAACCATCTGTACATGACTTCCAGGCCCTCACAATCATCATTCTGAAATCATCTGCCTTGATGGCAGTCGGATCTAACTCGTGCAATTAGTTCAATATAGCCGGGCTAGAATGCCGGATAACAACGGAAATAGAATATAATTAGCTAATGGTGAAGCCACCTGCTCCAGCTCCTTCAAAATGCTTTCGAAAGAAACCTGGATCACTTGGCTACCCATATAAATTTGAGTACCCAAGAGTGTTAGGAAAAGAAAATAGAACTCCGGGTCAGACATGGGTCTGGTGTGAGTAAACTTTAACAACTGAATTATTACTTTAAAACTCTTTGAAATTAAAGGGTGCCTCGTAAGACCACGCCGCACATAAACATGGACGTGTTTTTACCTTACGATGAACAAAATACTTTATATAGAAATCCAGTGATATTGTCATAATGTCTTAGGTTTTCAAGTAAATAATTAACATAGCCGAAACTATTACATTAATTAAATTCCAACATAATAGGTATACAACTAAGACCGAAGGCACTTATTAGGAAATGGATTCCATACAATGACTGGGCTATTGAGGTACCGTCCGTTACGGTACACCTCTAGATTTATATACCGAGGTCAAACCTATCGACCCCTGCAAACCAACACCGGCCTACCCTTTACTGGATAGTACCGAATATGATCACCCCTCGGTTGGGAGTAGCAACCATACCGAAGCATACATGAGTAGATATCTAGATGGGAGTGATCATACCCTAATGGGGGCGACCGACCTAGCCTTGCTGCATCTCCTCTGTTTTAGTCATTCCTGGTTGATGAGGCCTGAGGCTACGTTTACCTTTACTATATCATTACAACTTGGAATGCTAACATTGCCTTCCAGATGTTGACACAATGTCAGCACTCATCCATATAAGTCATTCAGGAGACGAATGAACCGAAGACACTAGTTCCACTACACCTGTTTTGGAATCACCCTCAGGGTTAGTGGCAAATAGCCTTGCACTTCGAAGCCTTCACCTTGGACCTTGACTTCACTATTTCCAATTCGAACACTTACGTTAGTTCGAAGTGGTTTTCGGATAACAACTACTATCTGATCCCGGTCTCTCCAAACCAACTTTCGATAATTTTAAAGGGTCAAGTTGTTTTATAATGAACCATTCCACTATCAAGGTGTAAGATTTACATATGAACATATGTTCTATATGCTTAGATTATCATGGTCTGCTTGTCGAAATTAACCTCCTAGTATTCATCACGTTCCCAAAGTGCGGCATTTGTGATAAGTACAAGTCGACTTCCTTTAAAAAACATGTCAACATTTTATTACAAATACTTTAACTCATTTAGCTACTTAATAGCATGAACATGAGATCCTTTAGTTAAACAATTTACTTAAACAAGAAAGTTGGTTAACAATAACTAACCGGTAGAGTTTTAAAAGAACTTTCAAATAAATAAACCTTAATTAAATAATAAGTTTAAAACTTAATTAAACTTTCATTAATCTTAATTAAATCAAAAATCATAATTTAAACCTTAATTAATTAAAATTTTATTTATAATTAAAATTTAATTAAATAACGTTCATTTAATAATTAAACCATAATTAAGTGGATAATTAACCTTTAATTAAATAATTATTATTTAAATAATTAACTCTAATTAAATAATTAATTAAAGTAAATAAACTTGATTAACTAAAAATTAATTTTATTTATCTTAATTAATCATTATTTAAGACTTCCTTAATTAAAAATATTTAACTTAGTTAATAATTTCTTAAACTGTAATTACTTAACCTAATTACTTAATTAATAAATTAAAATTATCCCGAATTAATAAATTAAATAAATAACAAAAACTTAACCTTTTTACTAACTTAATTGGTTTGAAATGATTTTTCAAAAACAATCCAAAAGAAAACACTTTAAAACTTGAAATCGTGAAAATTTTCGAACTACATCCATAGCGACTATCGCTATGAGCGTAGTTCGCTAGAATTGATTTCTAAATGAAAACCTCACTTTAAATCTAGCTACCACAGATTTTGAAACACAAATGGAAGAGTTTTGAAAATTTAAACAAAAGGTGAAAACTTGGAAAAACATTTACTAAATCCAAAACTAGAAAACAAGCTTTTATTTTCAAATCAGATCTCAAGTCTTTTGCGACTTTTCAAGGTGCTAACTTCACAACATTTATATCACATATACTTGGTTTTGTTTCATAAACACACTACCATCATATCATAAGCCAACCATTCACATATCCAAATCCAAACATATCATTTACATCCAAATCACCAATCCAACCTTAATCATAAACTTATAACCATATGCCATCAAAACAACATGTTGTTTCAACACAACAAACACTATATTTTTACAACATATAGTTCATAAAAACAAGTTGTTTTCTTTTCGAAAAATAAGAGTTACTCACCGTAGCTTACTAATTCAAGGCATACTTTTGCTAAAACTTGAGTATAAGCCAAAACTTGGTCTTAACTTGCAAAAATGGAGGCGTTGAGTGGCTAAGCACTAAAATCGAGCTCAGCCATAGGGTATATTGGGTACGGCCTTGGAATTTTAGAGTGGATGGGCTTGCAAATTGGAAGAGGAGGTGTTGTAGTATATGTAGAAGTGGTTTAGTGGACTAAAGAGGAGATTTTGAGTGGAAAGAAGTGATTTTCCTCACTTTAAAATCTATGAAGAGAAGCCATGGATGTATTCTCAAGCTCTTAGGAATTTTGGCAATGAAGATGGAGATTGTAAAATGAAAATTATGAAATGGAATGAGTATTTATAGGCTTAGGAAAATATTTAAAAAATATAAAGTAATTAAATGTGTATACATGCATGTACTCCCTCTCCCTCCACATAAGTTTCGTCCTCTCCTTCTACCCCCCAACTCTCTCTCATGCACTATTCACGCTATGCTCAATGTCCTTTGTGTTGAAAAGAAAATATTTTGTATGATAACATATATATATACACTTTTTATTAATAAAATCTCCTTTTATCTTACACACACACACACTCTTAAGTGAGTAAATATGTACATGCATACACACACACACACACCATGTTAAGATAGTTTGTAGTGTGTGCATGTGTGTTTACAATAGTGTTATGACATTTTAGATAACTTTTAACCAATGAAAAATTAATATTTCAGAAAATAATTTCTGGTCACATTTTCTATTTCTCTATGAACTATATATATTAGTAAACAAAACTTGAAAATTATTTTATCATCATTAGTTATTATTTAAAACAGTTTTATTTGTTAATAAAAATTCATTTATTCATTATTTAAAAATATATTTAAATATTCATTTATTTTGCGATTAAATTTTGGGTCGTTACAGTACACGATTGAGAAGAGCCTGAGACAAGTCCTGGACGATCACGAGAATCACATGGCCTCTTCCTTAAATCATGATATTCTTTATCCACTGCCACGTCTCCTTCTATCTTCCTCCTCCCAACATTCTCTATCCTTTTTTATTCTTATTTCCTCCTTTATCTCTTGATATTTACTTGGGCATTGTGAGTAAGCTCTCGAAGTGGACGCCCAGTGGTGACTAATGTCTCAGCGAAGATAATCCATTTAGTCCCTCGCAACTGCACTTAAAATGAAGAAAGGATATATCATTACTAAAGAACTAAATTAAGGACGAGTGTAGATTGTTGATATTCGTGTTCTTAAAAGTGCATGAAGTGTTGATATTTCCCTAAGTATTCTATGGACTATGCTCAGTGATTTTTAAAGATTGTCTTTCATCTCCCTCAACTAAGAAATCTCTAGATGGGAAGCTTAGGCTCTCATTAACAATGTTCTTGATTGGGATGTTCAGATCGCACAGAGAGCCAAAAATATTTTTTAAAGAATCCATGTGGAGAGTTGCTTCTATGAATGGTGCTAAGCTTGGACTAGATGCTTACTGCGAAGACTTAATTACCAATCTCTTTGGACAATGCGATATAAGGGTTGCATCGCCTTCGAGAGATGTTTCTCCATATGATTCGTTATCCCTTAGATCGAAGTCTTCATCTTCATCGTCTTCCTCGCCCTCTTCTTCTCCTTCCACTCCTCTCTCTTCTCCTCCTTCTCCTTCTCTCCCTTCATATCTTTCACCTTTTTCCTCTTCTCTTCTATCTTCTACTATGTTGACCACATTTTCCTTAACCACTCTCTTATCGGCGTCGTCGACATTCGCTTCGCCAATATGACCTTCATCTTCCCTCGATTGTTGTCAGAGTCATGAGTGTGGGCGGACCCAAAAGTAGCCCAAGACTTCTTGAAAAGAAGTGTAAGAGGAATGGAATATCAATTCGGATGAAGAAGGCCATACCAGCGGAGCGTCTCATTAGTAAGGAGGGAGGTGGTGGTGTGGAACTCAGAGTCGATACACATTAAAATATATACAGTGTTGGTGTGTGCATCGCTGGAATCTTGGTCGGGAAGATTTGTGAAGAGTATAGGAAAGAGGTTAGGAACTTGGATAAAGAAAGTCCAAGTATAAAAACGACAGTAGAGAAGGAAAATTACATATGGTCAACCATAGGCAGTTGAAACCAAACAAACAACGGACAAAGAAGTATTATCTTTTGAAATAGCTCCACTTATTGTGAAGCACCTTGGTAACTTTACAACGATTTCAAGCTTCGACAATTACCAAAGAAGGCGAGTTTTCCCTTTTCTTGAAGCTT
The DNA here is from genome assembly GCA_030737815.1 of Allium fistulosum. Classification (NCBI taxonomy): domain Eukaryota; kingdom Viridiplantae; phylum Streptophyta; class Magnoliopsida; order Asparagales; family Amaryllidaceae; genus Allium; species Allium fistulosum. Next base: position 1,033,711,070 of record CM060902.1, on the reverse strand, counting down.
AAAAGATGTGTCAGCTCTCTAAAATTGGGGACGATTCCAACTGCATCATGAATAAGACGTATAAGGAATTGTATAGAGCATAGCCATTAGAATGCACCTGGGTTGGATCCAACCCAATTTCTTGTAGAAAGAATTTAATGAATTCTTTGAAAAGCGGGAAAGCTCCAGCTAAACATATGTATTTGTTGCATGTGATGCACCCCTATGGCAGTTGTGCCCTCGTTAATGAATCTTGGGTAGTGAGACATCATCCTCTGGGATCCTGCACTTAATACAGATAAAATAGAGTGATTCCATGGTTAGTAAAGAGAAGTTTGGTCCAAAGGGTTGTCTAAGACTTTTAGGGCATGTTTCTCGCCCAATGGAATTGGATGATTTTTAATAGGTGTCGTTGGAATGATTTGGCTTTGAAGTTTAGCTATAATAGAAAGTCTTGCTCCAGATGGAATAGACAAAGAGGCTTGAGCCGTAGAAGGACTGGCCTCAAGGAATAGAAGGATCAGAATAGATTTTGAATTAAGGGGATTGCCTAGTCATTCTGAACTGAAAGCTTGATGGTGAACGTAGTCAAGTATATTTTTCTTTAATGTTTGTTTTAATTTGAACCCATGTCGCCGATGTCAAGAATCCAATGGATGTCGACGTGTGTTGACCTATCGGATTCTGAACATTGCTCGAGGCAATGTGAAGTGTTAATCTATGCAGTATGTGCCTTGTATCCAGAGCACGATGTATAGAAAACTCTATGTAGATAGCCCGCTCATGCTAGCTAAGGAGCTCCATCGCATGATGAAACTATGTGCCAAATCTTACCCGTTACTATAAAGTGAACGATGATGAAAACGTTGTCCATAGCATCAGACACAAGACTGTGGTGATTTGAAATATTGAATTATATGACCCATTCGGATGCCGAAGTGTGTTTGATGCGACCGTTCCTTAGAACTGTCCCACTGAAATCAAGTCATCGATTATTGCTCAATCAAAAGTAGATAAAGGTGATTACTTATAGAAAATGGTCAAATCAAGATTAGTCAGGGAATGGATTGGGCAAAAGGCATGAAGTTATGGGTTGAACACCAAGCATTGCTAAGAATTTGAAAATTGGAAATAGGCTTGAAGCCACCCGGCGTTCTCCCCGGGGATGACCGAAACCCTTCCAAGGAAATCGTTGGCCTTAATTTGACCATGCGTTATAAAGGATTAGTAGTCAGTGTTAGGCAAGCGATGATCACTTAAGCGTCTACCATGACCCAATGGCAATGGTAGCCTCAACATCACTCTATGATGGTCGTGGCCATGGCATGATCCCAAGAACTCGCTTTTTTTCAAAAGATGTGGAAACGGAGGGTTGGGGAAGAAGAAGTCGAGGCTAAATTGGCTAGAGTGATGATTAGATCAACTGTACTGGCATTAAGGAAGCTTACTGTGGCACCAAAAGTGGACGCGACAACTTAGTGTTGAAATTGAGGTGAACGATGACTGTGGAAAACTTTAGATCACAAGAGAAATAACTCGATGTTGGGCAAAATGAAGAGAAGTGAAAAAATGATAAGTCTCAAATGATTATATAAAGAGTTGCTGACACTAAGAAATCAACTTAGTACTGGTCACAAAGTGATCAATGTCGATATGATTTAATTGTATAAAAAAGAAGAGAATGAAGAGAAAGAGAAGAATACTTAGCCAAGGTGTTGAACGATCTTCGTGATGATGTAGATCTATACCTTGGTATAGAAAGTGGTGCATCGGCTATTTGAAGTGATTTAACGGATGCTCTTGGAATAGAGATGACACTTTAAAGCGATGGTTGGATATCCAGTAAAGTTAATGCAGACAACACTATGCTACCTACCATGATCCAAAGCGTGCTTTGTTTTCAGCAGAAGCATACTTTGAGGGGCAAGAGTAATCTAGCATTTGAGTCGAGCAGCTTTTTTATGGATCTAGGCATTAAGATAAAGACGGGATGGTCCAAGAACTTAGGGAAAAGCTTGAAAGGGCTATGGGAGGTGGCCTTAATGATCTAGAGTCAAAATATGAAAAAGAACTATAATCGATATCGACCACCAAAGTGATCGGTGTATTGACATGTTTAGCCTATGGAATCTTGGAAACTTATGACTTGATCAAGGAATGGGATGACATATCAAATGTATCAATGACAAGATGAATGTGCTTATGAGGTCCGCTTTTGAAGGAGTAGCGATCAACTCTTGAATTGTGCAGAGAAATGACAAGTTCCATAGGAGGCAGTTCATATAAGCATAAATATGATTCGGTAGGCAAAGTTATGAAAAATGCTTGGAGATGTAAGCAAGTGTGGAAGAAAAGTCTCAAATGGCATAGCCTAAATCAGATCATTACCAATTACAATTGTGATCGGTACTGAGAAGATTTTTCTTATGAGATGACCAAGTCTTCCCTCCTACTTTTTGTGATTTCGAATTTTACTTGATCTTTCATGATCTGGTGACTCTGTTGGGCGATTCTGCTATAATAGAAGCACAATGGCTTTTGGAAAAGAACTTTACACTCTCTTTTGGCCTCCACTATCTTATCTTATATTCTTTACACAACCCCTATCACTTTAAGCCTTTTTTTGTTATTCTAAATCTGAAAACAAATTGCAAATCTCTTGTACTTGTGACGAATCCAACTCTAATAAGATTAAAGTGGACATAAGCTATAGAATTTTTCGGGCTACTATAAAACATGCTGTATTCTTTTCTATATTTTCCGATATATGTATCTTGTTTCTAGTTGATTGGGGGTGTTGTCTAAGTTATTGGTTCAACAGAATTATAAATTGAATATGTTATAATTGTTGGTATATATGTTATGTGAGTTATGTATCTTTACTTTAATAAAAAATTAATTTTACAATTTTTGTTAATAAGAACATAGTGTATATATTGAAATTTTCTTATTTTCATGATTTTGTAAATGAATCAACGATCTAATTCATTCAAATGGAAGATTTCATAATTAATTTAAATATGTGGACTGAAATGTAAAATATTAGGAGAAAAGTTAGGTGAGTTTCGTAAATAATTATGGTAATTTAATGTAGGTATTTGAAGCTAATATTATAATTTTACAATGAAATTTAGGATAAATATTTTGAAATAAGTTAAGTACAAATTAAATTTGTCATTTTTCATGTATAAATCTTGATAAAACCGGTGGTTAATTATGGATGTGGATATGGTCATATCCACATCCGTATCCATTTTTTGGATATCGGATAATTTTTCATATTTTAGATATGGATATGAAAGGATTTTTTATTTTTTAGGTACTCATTGATAGCCCTAATTTTTCATTAGTTTGAATCTTTCTGTTCTTAGTTAATAAATAACGAATTTCTAAAAGAAACTTATTTATTAGATCATATTTTAAGTGATATAAAGTTTGGTAATTTGGCATTTTGAATTTATAAAGGAAGTTTATTTGTTAGATCCTACTTTTAAGTTATATAAGAATTGGTAATATCTGTAAAAGGGCGTTTTTAATTTGTAAAGAAATTTTATTTATTAAATCCTATTTTTAAGTGATATTAAGATTTGCAAATATCTGAAAATGGGCATTTTTGGTAGTTCATGTTGACATAAAAAAAGTATGACACCAAAGATATTACAACTACTATTAAAGATAAGGGTAAAGTGATAATTTGAAAATGAAATATTTTGAAAGAGGATTGGGAAGAAGAGAGAAAACTCCAAGAATTAATGAGAGAGTGCGACATCCTTCTGCTTTACTAGACCACTCATATCCTAAAATCTACGTCATCCATTTTTCTTAGTCTTGCAAATCATGATATAATTCAGCGGTCATAAATACAGTTTTGGGCTCCTCTCCCATATGTAACTATCGTATCCATTTCCTATGTTTTGGTACACAATATTTTTAAAGCTGCCAAAAAACCATTTTTAGAACAAAGTCAGTGTTCTTTTAAAATTGTTTCAAAATAAATATATAATCATCTTCTCTAATTTTCCATCATGGAATCAATATTCAAAGTAAGAGAAAATATTTTTTAAATCAACCCAGTTGACTAAAAACTAATAAACAAATTACCATTCTAACGATAAATAACTTTCCACGTTAATTTTGAAACTATTGTTATTAAATGGGTTTACATATAACCCGAATTAGTAATTTACACCTTTCAAATTTGTAAGGATATTGAAATGAAATGGAGAAAAATAAACATTGAAATAAAATGCACTTAGGTTGAATTTTGGCTTATATAGAAGAAGACAATAGACATAAACAAAAACAAGTGTTGGCTCATGTAACGACCAACCTTTTCGACCCTCAAATGTCGATACTAATACATTCACAGTATTCATGTACCGAACACCCAAGTGCTGGAAAGACAAATTGTTAGGTTAAAAAGAAAAGGCAAAAAGAAAAGGAACAGGAAAGGAAGAACAACATATATGAATCTAACAACGGGACGATAATAAATAGTATCAAAATAGTATAAAGGGTTACTCCAGGATACAATGTAATGTCGGAGTTACTAACCTAAGTACTACCATTAGCTCGACAACTATAACTGCCTACCCTCACAAATGCTGATATATGCAAACTAGTCGTGCAGCGGAAATAAAATACACAGATGGGTGAGAGCATCTAGCTTATCTCCTTGAGTTCTAAAGAATATCTAATGAAAACATGCCTTTCTCAAACAGCTCGAAAGAGAACCTGAGGAGTTAAGGGAAAAATACAATGCATGATATAACAGTGTGAGAAACTCAAGAAATACAATGCATCATATAACAACTTCTTTTGAGACTAACTGAATCACCGGAATGGTTTTCCTCTCAAAAGAACCAAACCATCTAATAAGTACATATGGTGTATAATAGATAGTGTCTATGGTGTAGAATATAAATCAAAAAATCGTTGGCTGCTTGCATCTCATACCATAACATATAAGAAGTCAACTAAAACTGCTAAGGTGCATTCACATATGGATTTCCATGGAGGTGCCCTCGGTACATCGAGGCAGACCTCCTAAAAATGGTCATAATCTACCTTTCGAAGTGACGTATATCTCTAGATAAAATATACCATAAAGTAAACATAATCGGACCACACCCGAACATGTGATGTCAAATATCATTAACTCTCTTAGCAACATTGATAAGAATCTCTAAATATGGAGCTAATATATACTTGGGTTAGCTAAACCCACCGACTATGCATCCTACTCTGTTTTCTATTATTTTCGATGGTGAAGTCATGTTCAGCATCTCAACACATAAGTCTTCATCGCTCGAACAGATCTCGAATCTCTCCGTGTATTCCAGCATCTCAACACACGAGTCATCATCACTCGAACAGTTAACGAATCTCTCTATGGATTCTAGCAAAAGTTGTCCGACAAATGCTAACTCTGCCTTCTCTCTTGGAGTCATCCTCAAGATAGACTCTATCCTCACTAGCCTCGTTTGAACTGTTAACGCTAACCTCTCTCTTGGACTTAACCTTAGGATAGATAGTTCATTTCTATAACTTTTCACTCCATAACCGCTTCCATTACACAGAACTCGTATATCGGTTTTGTAGTGATTACGATTTTGAGTCATCTCATATAAGTACACTCCCTTGCTTACTGGACTCTTCGAAAACAAATCGATGAACTATCGGTTAACTTAACTCTGGTCCTTTTAGAAATAAACATACAATATATAAGGTAGAGATCATCCCTTATCTGGATGGATTTCCTTATCTCTAGTCCTAAAAGAGCAAGACGAGTTTATACATGGGTTATAACATCACCGAGAGGATAACCATACTATGTAAATCTCGTACTTATTTAAGATATTTCCTAGATTAATTTTTGTCAAATTCAATAGCAATAAAACGATCACATATAGAAATCAAGTCTCATATATTTATCACTGTTTTTGATCTTCTCAACTTACAGGTAACGACCCGTATTTTTAACAATTTAAAAATAATGAATTGAATAAATTTTTTGGATAGAATTATTTAGAAATTAAAATTTTATGATTTATTTATGTTAACTTACATTAGAAGATAAGTTTATGACCTTAATTTGAATCTTATTAATAACACAGATTGCAATAAGATAAATGGGTAACATATATTGGAATATATTTTAATGATATTGGTTTGAATGTAATTAATGGCAGGGATTGGAATAATAAATGTTAATTTTAATAAAGAATGGAATGAATTTTTTATTAAAGATATATCATAGGTTTATTTATTTGAAATGTATATATTTTGTCTTTGGAAACATTATAAAAAAACAAATATTTTGGTTTGACATATTATTGATTCTCTTTCCCTCTATTCCATTTTTTTTACCGTTGTAAAAATCATTCCACTCTTGCCCCTGAAAACCTAAATCTCATTCTCTATATAAACTCTACTAAATCCCTAAAACCTAATCACATTTTTGAGTCGCCACCTTCTTCACTAATTCATGGCCGCCATTAAAAACCTAACCTCCATTCTAACATTCTTCTTCAAATCTAGATCTAGTCAAACCTCTTTATCTCCTCCAAATATTCTAACAAACTTTTCTATCTCTTCCAAAACCTTCTAAACAAAAAAAGGAAGCAAATCAAAGTAAAACAAAAGATAAAGAGAAGCGGACCAACACAAAGAAAGGGAGCAGCAGATCCAAACCTAAGTAGAAGAAAAAAAGGTGAGTTTTTTAAATTCACCATCCATATTTTTCTTATGCATATAAATTTAAATCTAGTTTGATTGAAATGAAAGTCGTTGTAATATTTTGATAATTTAATTGAATCTGAAATAAATGTTGATATTTTTCTATTGAAATTGAATATGAATTGAATATTGTGTCACACTGTTGAAATATTGGATTTGAATTTAATGTTGACATATAGTAATGAATCGAAATGAATTTAATGAAAATGATTTGAAATCTCCATGTTTGGAATAAATAGTTGAATTTAACATTTTAAGATAAAAATAAAGTTGGAATCAAATTTCAATGAAAATAAGATAGAATTTTCATTGTTTGGAAATTTTATATGAAATTTATATTGGTTGGAGATCGAAAATGAATTGAATTGAATATTGGTTGATATGGTTGTATGGTTGCTATTAATGTTTGGTGATGATTTTAAATTTACTATCTCATTCCATTCCAAATTATTGATTATTATGACACCCTATTGACATTGTATTACATTGTATCATCATGGACTGTTTATAGAAGTTATGTTAATTAAATGGTTTGCTAAATAGTGAAATTTAAACACCTTTGCCATTTAGTATTGGAATAAAAAGATTCGAAACTAAAATTTTACTATTTTAGCCTTAGATTAGGAAATCTAAAATTTAACACTTGTATTGTCATTATTTGAAATTTTTTCACAAATGAATGTGTTTAATTCTAAATTTTGATATGTTAAAATGAACGATGTTTTGAATAGGATAACCTAAAATTAGGTAAGAAGTTTATGTGTAGATTTTTCAGAATAATTTATTTATTAAATTTTAATAAATAGGCATTTTGTAAGATGATGTCACTTTAACTTGAAATTTTTTTTGTAACTCCATCTCTACAAAATAAAAATATCTTGTAAAGAAACCAATACCAAATTCTGTAATTTAATAAATTCTATATTTTATTCTTTGAAAATAGGATATTATAAATTTAAAATTTTGTGAAAACATTAAATTGACCTAAAAAAATTTCTGTAGCACCTAAATATTATTTGGAAAATATTTAGTAAAAGGACCTATATTTAATTTGGGAGTTAAAGTATTTTTATGATTTATTCTTTAAAGATTACTTTAATGGAAATTATGGAAATTAGTATAAATTAATAAAATAGGTGGAAAATTTTTGATACTTTGTTGGAAAATAAAAAAAACTATTTTAAGAACTCTGTTACAGAAAAATAAAAATTTCCATATTTTTATATTTTAAATAAATTAATTCCAAGGAAAAACGATATATTTTAATTTTTAAAAATAATAGATTGTTTTACGAAAATCCAAAAATTTTACTGTAATTTCCCCATGCTTGGTACAGAAATTTTATTTCAGAAATTGAATTGAATTTTATATTTTATTATATTAAATAAATTGATTTCGAGGGAAAAAGCCATATTTTGAATTTAGTAAATAATAAATGTTTTCAGAAAAATCTGAGATTTTTCTTGTAGTTTTTTGATGTAAAATGAAGAACTGTTCATGTTTATAACTTTTGGAAATTCCTAAAATATTTTGCTATAAAAATTAAATTGGACAAAGCAACACCCTTTATAAACGAAGAATTAGTTGTTAAAGAGACCAGGGTCAATGGCATACTCTTTGTCATTTACCCGAAGCACTTTAATAACCATGCACGCGGAGGAAGTTTCCAGAATGTAGAGGTTGAATTGGTGAATGTTTTGCTGGAATGAAGTAAGAGAACGATGATAGATGACACCGACACTTGTGTCAATTTGAAATGATTAAAACAGGAGTCTATGTCTAGCTAAAGGGTTAGCTAACTTTAGTGAACATCTTTCCTTCATATTAGTATCTTGATTTTGAACTTGATGGTTGTACCTTGATTTCGGATGATGGATGCGGTCGGCCGTTAGGGGTTACGACCAACCAGAATGGTTAAACTGATAGAATCCTACCTTGGGCATTGCCTTATGTGACTTGTCATATGATTTTCTATAAGCGAGAACACTACCACTTTGTTTTAGTATTGTATCTATAGGGAACTCACTGGCTACCGACGTTACTAGTTGTGTTACAGGACCTGCATAGACTACATGCTTAAAAATATGTTAAGGGGGGCCAATATAAAGCCTTAACGGTATTTTAATATTTACATTACGAATAGAAATTACATATATAGCGTACCTTTCTACATATAGATAGTTTAACAGATCCTTAGAAGATGAAAAATCCCGTAATTCCTCTCTTTAGTTATTGTACCCTTATTGCTTGATTTGAATTTACTTACACAAAAATGTTTAGTCCTGACTCGAGTGTATTTTTTAAATGCTCGAGTCAGTTGAGTTGTTTCAGTGTTTCAAAGACGTTTGTTTCTTGAAGATGAAGACGGAGTATGGTAAACCATGTTTACTAGTATTATTCCATTGTATTATTTTGTTATGTCTGCTAAATGTATAACTATGATTTTATTGTAAATGAAATCAAATGTATATTGTAAAACAGCTTCATGAACAGTTTATGTAATTATTATATTTTGTCATTCCACTGTGAGATTCTGTGTATTGTTCTCTTCTCTTCTTTGAATTTTATTACAAAGCCTATTGATAATCTGTCTATTGGACTATTTGAATTAGACATGTATGATTTATTGTCGACTTAAATCATTCAAAATGGCTGGTTGTCACAGTTGATATCAGAGCTTTGGTTGAGCGAACATCTAAGCTTGTTGGGGGTAAATTCATTAAGGGATAGGGTAACGGGATGTCCTATTATGAGTTGAGTGTATTATATATATGAAACCGTACTTGATATTTCTTATATAATATATTTAACAGTTATAAATAATTTTAAAATGATTTATGTACATAAGATTTGTAAATGTTTTGAAATATAAAGAAGAAATATTTGTTTTTGAAAATAGTTAAAGGAAAAATAGTCGGCTTTTATGGATTTAGTTAATAAATACAAATAGAAAGTGTGAAATTAAAAATAAAACTAAAGTGTAAACTTAAAAAAAAGTAAAATTAAAAGTGTAAATTTAAAAAAATGTAACTAAAGTGTAACCTAAGTAGGGTTCAAATAATGTTAAGAAAACCCTATTAATCCTATATTTTATTGGCATTACTTTGTATGATTTCTTATTGCATTGTAAGTTAATTTTATCTTGAATAAAAAATCGGTATTTATCATAGGAAATGTTTTATTAAAGGTTATTTTATATAGGTAGGATTTATGAAATTAAGTTTTAAATAAAGAGAATTTGTAATACCCCAAGATTTTGAGGAAAATCCTTTTAAATAAATGATTAAAATTCTGGGGGAAAAATCAGAATTATTATATAGGTGGGATTTTCAGTGGTGCAAGGTTGTGTGCATGTGTGCACGTGCACACTAGTTATGGCACTAAGAGAAAATCCAGAATTCCTGAATAATAAAACAAAGAAGGAAAACATTTAGATAAAATGTTTTAAATAAAGGAAATATAGGCCTAGACATGAATATTAAAATTCCTGAGGATATGTGTATATATATATATATATATCTATATATATATGCATATGTATGACTTGTCTGGAAATTAAGACAGAAGAGAACATTGATTTATAATGAATAAGTGAAATTTTATTTGAATAATAGGAGTGTAGAAATGCATATAAGAATGCACATGTTTTCTGCAAATAAAAGAAGGTTAAAGTTAAACTAACACCCATAGTTGTATAAATGTATATATACAGATACTATTTGAGCAGAAAATTAATAAAGGAAAAATAAGTAAAAGAAGCACTAAAATAGTAAGAACCAAAGTGCAAGAAAGCAAATGTATAAAGGCAGAAAATAGAAAGTCACACCATTATCATGTTTGAGGTAAGTATAATAAAAATACTTAAAGTAATCACTTTCTGAAAAGAAAAGAAAATGGGCACAACTTAGCCTTGTTTTAAAATATTGGCCGGGACATTAAGGGTTAGGAGGGAGAGAATATGCAATGCCAAATGCATGATTCTGGTTTGGGCTAAAATAGGGATTTTGCATCACCCAAAACCCTAGGTAGAACCCTTATATAAATCAAGAGCCTAACCAGAAAACTACTCTCTCACTGAATTAATTAACCTAAGGAAGAAGAGGAAGAAAAGGCTAAAGATTTGAGGGGTTTTCTGGATTAAGCTTGTGTAAGCATTTAGGTGAGTATCCTCACTCATATACATGGCATTAAGACCCGAGATTAGGCAGCCAAGCTTTTATATGCTATATTTTGCATGTTTTGATTTACAAACCATGTTGACTACTGATGGTTTCATGAATGCTTGATGAGATATGATCTGCTATGATGGATGTATAACTTTGTTGTTCTATTTTCATCCCTGTATGTTATACCAAAACCTTAAAGAACATGTAAGAGAGTATTTGTAACTAGTCTGAATCATGGCTTAAGACAAAGAATGAAGAAAAAAAAACTATGAGCTGCATATACAATGGTATAGTGCTGAGGCTTGAAATAATTGGTTAAGGGTGCAATGGAGTCTTTCTCTATAAGTGCTGAGCCCTAAACCAAACAGAAAATTTACAAGCCTAAAAATTATGTTTAAACAAGGTTAAAAATCTGGCTAAACATAGTTGCTTGCAAAATCAAAATAAACCCAATAGAGCCATGCATTTATTCTCAGTTGCAAACATTCTGGTATATGTTTGAATAGGGTGTTTATATGCTAAATAATGTGAGATGGAATGACTGGGTGTTATACCTCTAGAAAGTAACCTTTAACTTGCTTGCAATATTATGTCTGCAAGGTAACTAGTATGTTTCATGTATATAAGTGGTCTGTACACCTAGCTATCATTGATAAAATGAACATGAATACACTTAGTAATATAACTAAGGATTTTGTGCCAAGAAGGCTGCTGGAATGCTTGTCCTATTTGAAGTAGACAAGTTGACACATGGCTTGTTTAAGTCCTGAGATATTTGTGCCATGATGTTAATTAGTTCATGGCAATGTATCCCTTTGATTCCTTATAGCAGATGAGGCCATGAATTTATAAGAAGAAAAGGCAACCTTAAATGATGATATAGGAAACTTGGGTCTTTCCGGGATTAGGGTTGGTATGAGGAACCTTAGTAGTTCCAGATAAAAATTGTTTTAATGCATATGTTTGCTCTTGTGTATGTATATGGGAATACCTGATCAATTTATACATTAATCATTCATGATAATACCTGTCAAGTTATGCAAGGTACATCTATGCTGTATCCTTAGCTTAATATCATGGATATGTTAGAAATGCTCACACCAGATCATAGATCTGACCCTTATTGCTCATGGCACATGGGGGTGTCTCATTCATAATGGGGCAGCCACTAATGCTTTTGCAGGTTGTGATGGAGCTAAGTAAGCAAGATTAAAAAGACATGGAATAAAGAATGCTAAGATAATTAGAAATAAGAGCTAGAATGTGTTAATTCATGCATGTATTTCCTGATTGATATGGCTATCTAAATGTATTAAGTAGGAAGAACTTGTAAGAAATACGTGTTATGTTGTTTCTGGTTATTTCTGGTTTGGTATGTATTAAGGATATTGATGTTAAACTGATTTGAAAATCTATTTGCTAAAGTTGTTTTTGATTTAGAGGAAAAACCTGGATTTTATAAGCATAATCATTTTATGATGATTATAGTTCACCCTAAGTCCTTTCAAAAGATAGATATATAGGAAATTATATTGGGAAAATCCAGAAAGAATTATAACTGTTATATTTTCAAGTCATGATATTGATATATGTCCAAATGCAAGTAAAAGTGTATATACCCTGAATATGCATTTTTAAAAGAGAATTATGGTTAGGAAGGATGATATAAATCTGATCACAAGGTGTCTGATTCATACATATATAAACATGCTTTTGAAAAGAAGGAGTATCAATGTTTTGGGTAGATTCTGGTTTGTAAAATGCAAATAAAAGAATGGTCAGATTAACCACATGGTTAGACCATAGGTCAGGCCAAATGTTCACTTCAAATCAATGAAGCAAGGAACCATTTGAACCCAGTTTTCTGGAAAATGAGCAAAGACATTGACATGTACATGTATATCTGTGTACATGTTGATATTTGGGCAAAAATATAAACATAAATTCCTAGAACAGTTATAGGAATGGGTTTCAAAAATAATAAAGCAAGAAATATTGTTTTGTATGTTAGATTATAGGCAAAAATTAAGTATATATGTGTAGATATAGGTAGATATCAGATTTTAAACCATACAGGAGAGAAATAAAAAGAAAAACAAAAATTGGGTTTGAACCGACCAGCATAGCACTCGAACTCGTGACCTCTCATGTGTAAGTTAGGCGCGTTTCCATTACGCCTAGATGTTGCTTGTGTTCACTTATGATCCACTTTCTTTTAGCCTGAGTTTGATACTATACAGACTTTAACACAATCATCCATATTAAAAGCTTTCTTCCACCTGATTATTACTTGATTATTTCTTAATTAGAATAACAGACTAAAGTACATGTTTCCAGTGGATTCTATGGTCAAAAATCAGGATACAATAATTAATCTTTTATCAGGGAATTATCACATTTTAATAGATTTAAAAGGATTTCTACTTACATATTATCATGCTCTGATTCTAGTAGAATATAACATAGATATCTTCATATATGTATGTTAGGAATGATTTAGATTTAAAACAATATTTTTATATTGTGAAAGATCCTGGATAATATGAGAATAGGGAAGGATGACCCTAGGTAGTCTTAGCTAAGTATGATAAAAAAAATATATATATATTTCTTTTTTGGTTAAGAATTAGGGTCATTTCATTTGGTATCAGAGCTATGTTTTAATTAACATAGCAAAATATTTGTATGCTTATGTTTATACTAGGTTTGTTTGTGATATATTTGACTGTTTATAAGTATTCCCTGAATGTATGTGTGTGCATGTGACATACACAATGATTAAATAGGAAAGATACAACCAATTTAAAATTAAAGCGAAGTATTATAAACTAATATAATGAAATACATATACTTTTAGAAATATGGTAGGAAGAGGGTCTCATCATCAAGGAGGATCTAGCACACCACAAATGCTTGACATGCAGGAATTTGTGAGAGTTTTGAGAGATGGAATTGGGCACAGACCTGAGAACCCATATGAGGAGCTCTCCAAGTTAGTGAAGACTTATACCAATTTGGGAGGCAAGAGCTTTGAAGGAACTGAAAGTGTAATGGAGATTCAAGCATGGCTGAGGACATTAGAGAGGATCTTCACTGATATGCAACTAGATGACCAAAGGAAGAGGCAAGTGGCCTCAAGGCAATTAAAAGGTGCAGCTTTGAGTTGGTGGGAGGTGATCATAGCTCTCCGGAATGAAAATGATATTAATTGGAATCAATTTAAGGAGATGTTAGAGGCAAGGTTTGTTCCAGCCTCAGCAAAAACCACTTTACTTGAGGAGTTCATCAAACTTAGACAGGGGACTATGAATGTCACAGAATACACCCAGAAGTTTGAGGGATTGTCAACCTATGGGGCAATGTTAGTGGCTGATGAAGCATCCAAAAATGATAGATACATCAAGGGATTGAACCCAGGGCTTAGCAGGGCTATATTACCTTATGCTGACAGAACTTTTGATCAAGTGATAGATTTGGCTTTGAAGATTGAGCAGCATGACAAGGAAAGAGATAAGTTTAGGAGCTTCAAAAACAATAGCAACAAGAAGAACAAAGGGAAGTACCATCCTTATGATAAGAAGAAAGGAGAGGCAGATGGTAAGAAGGCAGTAGATGCAAAACCCAATGAAGCCAAAAGAAAAATAGTTTGCAACCATTGTGGGAAAGAAGGCCATATTAAGCCAAGATGCCCAGAGCTTAAAGGGGGAGCTTTCAAATGCTTTCTATGTGGGAAGGAAGGGCATATGAAAAGAAATTGCCCAGAATACAAGCAACAAGGGAAAGTGGCAAACCTGGAAGGTAGGGGCAAGGCCATAATTGAGGCTAATGCTGAAAACCATGGTCAAGTGGAAGGTACACTATTTATTTGTACCATACCTTTAGCTGTAATATATGATACCGGGGCAACCCACTCACTCATTTCCCATGAAATAGTTAAAAGGTTGAAAATGAACTGCAATTTGGCTGAAATACCTCTGTTAATACAAAGCCCTTTAGGAAGTTCTAGTGTATTAGATATGATTTGTGTGGATGTGAATTTGAACATAGGGGGAAACACATTTGTTTCCAATTTATATGTTCTAAATTTCCCAAATATAGGAGTTATATTAGGGGCAGATTGGCTAAGACAATTCAAAGCCATAATTGACCTAGATGCATCCACCATTTCACTACAAAATTCTAAAGGCCAAAGGGTTACAATTCTGTGTGAACCTATCAAAGAAAACAGGCTAAATCATTTAATTGAATTAGAAAATAATCCCAAGGAAATAGCTATTAATGAAATCCCCATAGTTAAAGAATACTTGGATGTATTTGGGGAAGTAAAAGGTGTCTCACACCATAGACCTGTTGAATTCCAGATTAACCTTATGCCTGGGGCTAGCCCAATTATCAAAAAGCCTACAAGGATGGGGCCAAGTGAATTAAAGGAGCTAAAGAACCAGCTGGAAGAATTAGAAGCCAAGGGGTTTATAAGGCCAAGTAATTCATGCTGGGGTGCTCCTGTAGTATTTGTTAAAAAGCATGATGGTACCTTAAGAATGTGTATAGATTATAGAGAATTAAACAAAGTAACCATCAAAAACAAATACCCATTACCCAGGATAGATGATCTCTTTGATCAACTCAGTGGAGCTAAAGTGTTTTCTAGGCTAGACTTGGCATCTGGGTTTCATCAGATGAAGGTTGAGGATTCAAGTGTTAAATATACAGCATTTAACACAAGATATGGTTTGTATGAGTTTCTGGTTATGCCATTTGGGCTAACAAATGCCCCTTCTTACTTTGTAGACCTAATGAATAGGATATTCAGAGATTACTTAGACAAGTTTGTTCTGATTTTTATAGATGACATTCTAATCTATTCTAAAACAATAGAGGAACATGAGAACCACTTACATTTGGTCTTATCTAGATTAAGAGAAAAAGATTTGAAAGCAAAGTTCTCTAAGTGTGTGTTCTGGCAAGAGGAAGTACATTTTCTTGGACATGTTGTCTCTGCTAGAGGGATTTCTGTAAACCCCAATAAGATAGTAGCAATCCAAGCATGGAAGAAGCCTAACAATGTTAGTGAAGTTAGGTCATTTATGGGGATGGCAGGATACTATAGGAGGTTTATACAAGGATTTTCTAAAATAGCAATGCCACTCACTAACCTGACTAGGAAGAACCAAAAGTTTATATGGACTGATAAGTGTAAACAAGCTTTCACCCAGATCAAGGAGGCTTTGGTAAAATCACCAGTGTTGAGAGTACCAGAAGGCAATGAGGGATTAGTTGTATATACAGATGCATGTGGGTCAGGGCTAGGGGCTGTGTTGATGCAGCAAGATCAGGTCATAGCCTATGCATCTAGACAACTAAAACCCCATGTAACTAGATATGCAACTCATGATCTTGAGTTGGCAGCAGTAGTATATGCCTTGAAGCTCTGAAGGCATTACTTATTAGGTGCAAAGTTCATTTTATACACTGATCACAAGGCCTTAAAGTATCTCTTTTCACAGAAAGATTTGAATATGAGACAACACAGATGGGTTGAATTTCTTGCTGCTTATGACTTAGATATACTTTATACACCAGGCAAGGCTAATAAAGTGGCAGATGCATTGAGTAGGCAGCATGCAAAAGTGGCCATGTTGATGATGGAGGAGTTTAGAGACTTGACCATGCTCACTGATTTGGAAATAGATGAGAGCAGTGGGATAAGTATGGAGATAGTTGAGGAAGAAAGGAGTAAAGGAAGGTTAAGTTTAATTACTTTACAATCAAATTTGGTCTTGAAGGTGGCAAAGATGCAAGAAGAAGATCAAGACTTAGCAGAAAAGAGGTCTCTCCTATTAAAGAAGGAGGAAGTGAAGGATTATCACATTGATGGAAAAGGATACCTAAGGTACAAGGGTAGGATATGTGTCCCAAACATCATAGAATTGAAAGAAGAAATCCTTAATGAGTACCATAGGAGCAAATATTCCATACATCCAGGCAGCACCAAGATGTACCAAAACTTAAAAAGGGACTATTGGTGGAAGGGAATGAAGTCTAATGTAGCTAGACATGTTGCTAAGTGCATGGTTTGTCAACAAATAAAAGCTGAGACCCAAAGACCTTCAGGGTTGTTGCAGCCACTTAGCATACCACAGTGGAAGTGGGAAAACATATCTATGGATTTTATAGATGGTCTTCCTAGATCCAAGAGGGGAAATACAAGTATTTGGGTAATTGTAGATAGGCTGACTAAAGTAGCCCACTTCATACCAGTAAAAGCAGACAGAAATGCACCTAGGCTAGCCCAAACTTTTATGAGAGAAGTGGTAAAGTTGCATGGTGTTCCTAAAACTATAGTGAGTGATAGGGATACAATCTTCACTTCAAGATTCTGGAAGAGCTTCCAAGAAGCTATGGGGAGTGAATTGTGCCTAAGCACTGCTTATCACCCCCAATCAGATGGGCAAACAGAAGTGGTAAACAAGATTTTAGAGGATTTGCTTAGAGCATGTGTGTTAGACTTTGGAGGAAATTGGGAGGACCATCTCCATTTGGCTGAGTTCACATACAATAATAGCCACCAAAGCACAATTGGAATGGCACCCTCTGAAGCCCTATATGGAAAGCCATGTCTATCACCTATGTGTTGGGCTGAGGCAGGAGAGAAAGCTATCCTAGGGCCAGAATATGTCAAGGACATCACAGAGAAAATAGGACTGGTGAGAAAGAGGATGGCAGCAGCTCAAGATAGGCAAAAGAAATATGCTGATGCAAAGAGGAAGTCAGTGGAATTCAAAGTAGGTGATTATGTCTTCATTAAGGTTTCACCAATGAAGAAAGTCTTGAGATTTGGCAAGCAAGGGAAACTCAGACCCAGATATGTTGGACCATACAAGATTTTGGAGAGGATAGGCTCACTAGCCTATAAGCTGGAGCTTCCAGAGGAGATGAGTGCAATGCACAATGTGTTTCATGTGTCACAACTAAGGAGATGGGTACATGACAAGGAGGAAATCTTAGAAAAGCCTACTGAAGTTCAGATTAATCCAGATCTAATCTATGAGAAAGAGCCAGTGGGAATTGTGGCAAGGGAAGAAAAGAAATTAAGAAACAAGACATTGAAGCTTGTAAAGATTCAATGGAGTATAGATCCTAGTGATTGTACTTGGGAGCTAGAGGATAAAATCAGGATGGATTACCCTAGGCTCTTTGCAAATTTAAAAGGTAAATTCTTAGATTACTAAGAAAGTTTAATATGTATGATAGACAGTGACTAATTGATTTGCTCATGCATATGCTGAATAATTTTTCCCTAAGAAATTAGAAGTACTCAAAGATTATGTTGCAAATTGTGAGGACACAATTCCTAAAAGAAGGGGTGATTGTAATACCCCAAGATTTTGAGGAAAATCCTTTTAAATAAATGATTAAAATTCTGGGGGAAAAATCAGAATTATTATATAGGTGGGATTTTCAGTGGTGCAAGGTTGTGTGCATGTGTGCACGTGCACACTAGTTATGGCACTAAGAGAAAATCCAGAATTCCTGAATAATAAAACAAAGAAGGAAAACATTTAGATAAAATGTTTTAAATAAAGGAAATATAGGCCTAGACATGAATATTAAAATTCCTGAGGATATGTATATATATATATATATATATATATATCTATATATATATGCATATGTATGACTTGTCTGGAAATTAAGACAGAAGAGAACATTGATTTATAATGAATAAGTGAAATTTTATTTGAATAATAGGAGTGTAGAAATGCATATAAGAATGCACATGTTTTCTGCAAATAAAAGAAGGTTAAAGTTAAACTAACACCCATAGTTGTATAAATGTATATATACAGATACTATTTGAGCAGAAAATTAATAAAGGAAAAATAAGTAAAAGAAGCACTAAAATAGTAAGAACCAAAGTGCAAGAAAGCAAATGTATAAAGGCAGAAAATAGAAAGTCACACCATTATCATGTTTGAGGTAAGTATAATAAAAATACTTAAAGTAATCACTTTCTGAAAAGAAAAGAAAATGGGCACAACTTAGCCTTGTTTTAAAATATTGGCCGGGACATTAAGGGTTAGGAGGGAGAGAATATGCAATGCCAAATGCATGATTCTGGTTTGGGCTAAAATAGGGATTTTGCATCACCCAAAACCCTAGGTAGAACCCTTATATAAATCAAGAGCCTAACCAGAAAACTACTCTCTCACTAAATTAATTAACCTAAGGAAGAAGAGGAAGAAAAGGCTAAAGATTTGAGGGGTTTTCTGGATTAAGCTTGTGTAAGCATTTAGGTGAGTATCCTCACTCATATACATGGCATTAAGACCTGAGATTAGGCAGCCAAGCTTTTATATGCTATATTTTGCATGTTTTGATTTACAAACCATGTTGACTACTGATGGTTTCATGAATGCTTGATGAGATATGATCTGCTATGATGGATGTATAACTTTGTTGTTCTATTTTCATCCCTGTATGTTATACCAAAACCTTAAAGAACATGTAAGAGAGTATTTGTAACTAGTCTGAATCATGGCTTAAGACAAAGAATGAAGAAAAAAACTATGAGCTGCATATACAATGGTATAGTGCTGAGGCTAGAAATAATTGGTTAAGGGTGCAATGGAGTCTTTCTCTATAAGTGCTGAGCCCTAAACCAAACAGAAAATTTACAAGCCTAAAAATTATGTTTAAACAAGGTTAAAAATCTGGCTAAACATAGTTGCTTGCAAAATCAAAATAAACCCAATAGAGCCATGCATTTATTCTCAGTTGCAAACATTCTGGTATATGTTTGAATAGGGTGTTTATATGCTAAATAATGTGAGATGGAATGACTGGGTGTTATACCTCTAGAAAGTAACCTTTAACTTGCTTGCAATATTATGTCTGCAAGGTAACTAGTATGTTTCATGTATATAAGTGGTCTGTACACCTAGCTATCATTGATAAAATGAACATGAATACACTTAGTAATATAACTAAGGATTTTGTGCCAAGAAGGCTGCTGGAATGCTTGTCCTATTTGAAGTAGACAAGTTGACACATGGCTTGTTTAAGTCCTGAGATCTTTGTGCCATGATGTTAATTAGTTCATGGCAATGTGTCCCTTTGATTCCTTATAGCAGATGAGGCCAGGAATTTATAAGAAGAAAAGGCAACCTTAAATGATGATATAGGAAACTTGGGTCTTTCCGGGATTAGGGTTGGTATGAGGAACCTTAGTAGTTCCAGATAAAAATTGTTTTAATGCATATGTTTGCTCTTGTGTATGTATATGGGAATACCTGATCAATTTATACATTAATCATTCATGATAATACCTGTCAAGTTATGCGAGGTACATTTATGCTGTATCCTTAGCTTAATATCATGGATATGTTAGAAATGCTCACACCAGATCATAGATCTGACCCTTATTGCTCATGGCACATGGGGGTGTCTCATTCATAATGGGGCAGCCACTAATGCTTTTGCAGGTTGTGATGGAGCTAAGTAAGCAAGATTAAAAAGACATGGAATAGAGAATGCTAAGATAATTAGAAATAAGAGCTAGAATGTGTTAATTCATGCATGTATTTCCTGATTGATATGGCCATCTAAATGTATTAAGTAGGAAGAACTTGTAAGAAATACGTGTTATGTTGTTTCTGGTTATTTCTGGTTTGGTATGTATTAAGGATATTGATGTCAAACTGATTTGAAAATCTATTTGCTAAAGTTGTTTTTGATTTAGAGGAAAAACCTGGATTTTATAAGCATAATCATTTTATGATGATTATAGTTCATCCTAAGTCCTTTCAAAAGATAGATATATAGGAAATTATATTGGGAAAATCCAGAAAGAATTATAACTGTTATATTTTCAAGTCATGATATTGATATATGTCCAAATGCAAGTAAAAGTGTATATACCCTGAATATGCATTTTTAAAAGAGAATTATGGTTAGGAAGGATGATATAAATCTGATCACAAGGTGTCTGATTCATACATATATAAACATGCTTTTGAAAAGAAGGAGTATCAATGTTTTGGGTAGATTCTGGTTTGTAAAATGCAAATAAAAGAATGGTCAGATTAACCACATGGTTAGACCATAGGTCAGGCCAAATGTTCACTTCAAATCAATGAAGCAAGGAACCATTTGAACCCAGTTTTCTGGAAAATGAGCAAAGACATTGACATGTACATGTATATCTGTGTACATGTTGATATTTGGGCAAAAATATAAACATAAATTCCTAGAACAGTTATAGGAATGAGTTTCAAAAATAATAAAGCAAGAAATATTGTTTTGTATGTTAGATTATAGGCAAAAATTAAGTATATATGTGTAGATATAGGTAGATATCAGATTTTAAACCATACAGGAGAGAAATAAAAAGAAAAACAAAAATTGGGTTTGAACCGACCAGCATAGCACTCGAACTCGTGACCTCTCATGTGTAAGTTAGGCGCGTTTCCATTACACCTAGATGTTGCTTGTGTTCACTTATGATCCACTTTCTTTTAGCCTGAGTTTGATACTATACAGACTTTAACACAGTCATCCATATTAAAAGCTTTCTTCCACCTGATTATTACTTGATCATTTCTTAATTAGAATAACAGACTAAAGTACATGTTTCCAGTGGATTCTATGGTCAAAAATCAGGATACAATAATTAATCTTTTATCAGAGAATTATCACATTTTAATAGATTTAAAAGGATTTCTACTTACATATTATCATGCTCTGATTCTAGTAGAATATAACATAGATATCTTCATATATGTATGTTAGGAATGATTTAGATTTAAAACAATATTTTTATATTGTGAAAGATCTTGGATAATATGAGAATAGGGAAGGATGACCCTAGGTAGTCTTAGCTAAGTATGATAAAAAAAAAATATTTCTTTTTTGGTTAAGAATTAGGGTCATTTCAGAATTTTGAAAATATATATAGTAGTAAATATTTATGAGTACAAATATTTTTGAAGGAAATTTGCTTTGAATAATTCGGGGAAATGTCTTGATTGGTTCTATGATAATCTGAATAATCTTCTAAGTGACGATCAGATAATTGCCTAGGCAAACATTATAGAGCACTTAGTAAATTATTCTCATTTTCATGGTACGATCGAAATGAGTTCGAATCCGAGTGAACCTAAATCAAGTGATAGTAGATAATTGTTAAAACTGTATATTTTTTCTTTTCATATATAGTAATATTTAAAAAAAACCCAGGTATTTAATTCTAAAAGTAATTAAAAAGAAACTAAAAAAAGTGTTTTGATATAATGTGTTTTAGTTATACAAAATTTTGATATAAGTTATGTAAATTCTCATTTATGAAGATTAATTTAAACCAGATTTAAAATATATTAAATTGAATGAGAAGATCTGAATAAACATTGTCTTATTAAAACCATTTTTTGTTTTACATATAATTTGTATAAACTCTTTGATGTTATTCGGTCTTCATTTGGATTTAAAAAAACTGATATTTGGTATATACTCTCAGGACATAGTAGAGTATTATACGTGTTTAAACTTAAGTCATATTTATGAAATGTTTTCATAAATGATTTTATTAGTAAAAGAGATACTTTTTGTATAAATAAATGAAAAAAAAGTTGTGGTTAAGATTGAATAAATAAGTTATCCTATAGGGATAAGTGTCGTAAGTTGGACTTGAATTATTTTCACACGATCACCCTTGATAAACAGTTCGAGTACAGAGTTTCTAGGTGATTTACACTGGTCTGGACTAGGCATTTTCACTGGACTCTCAATGGCAAGTACTTGAAACGAATTATTTAGAAACTAGAATTGTTTAGAAATTAAAATTTTAAGATTTATTTATGTTAACTTATATTATAAGATAAGTTTATGAGCTTGATTTGAATTCTTATTAATAACACGGATTGCAATAAGATAAATGGGTAACATATATTAGAATATAATTTAATGATATTGGTCTGAATGTAATTAATTATAGGGATTGGAATAATAAATGTTAATTTTAATAAAGAATAGAATGAATGTTTTATTAAAGGAGAAAGCATTGGTTTATTTATTTGAAACATATATCTTTTGTCTTTGGAAACATTATAAAAAAACATATGTTTTGGATTGGCATATCATTGATTCTCTTACCTTCTATTCCATTTTTCTGACCATTGTAAAAATCATTCCATACCTATATCTCATTCTCTATATAAACTCTACTAAATTACTAAAACCAAATCACATTTTTAAGCCGCCACCTTCTTCTCTAATTCATGGCCCCCATTAAAACCCTAGCTTTCATTCTAACATTCTTCTTCAAATCTAGATCTAGTCAAACTTATTTATCTCCTCCAAATTTTCTTACGAACTTTTCTTTCTCTTTCAAAACCTTCTAAACAAAAATGGAAGCAAATCAAAGTTAAACAAAAGAGAAAGAGAAGCAGACCAACAAGCTAGACAAAGGAAGGGAGTAGCAGATCTAAACCTAATTAGATGAAAAAAGGTGAGTTTTTTAATTCTTGATCTATATTTTTCTTATGCAATTAAATTTAAATCTAGTTTGATTGAATTGAATGTTGTTATCATATTTTAATAACTTAATTGAATATGCAATAAATGTTGACATTTTTCTATTGAAATTGAATCTGAATTGAATATTGTGTCACGCTGTTTAAATACTGGATTTGAATTTAATGTTGACATATAGTAATGAATTAAAATGAATTCAATGAAAATGACTTGAAATCTCTGTGTTTGGAATAAACAGTTGAATTTAACATTTTACGATAAAAATAAAGTTGGAATGAAAGTTCAATGAAAATAAGATAGAATTTTCATTATTTGGAAAATTTATATGAAATCTATACTGATTGCAGATCGAAAATGAATTGAATTAAATATTGGTTGATATGGTTGTATGGTTGAATGGTTGCTATGAATGTTTGGTGATGATTTTAAATTTGTTATCTCATGTTATTCCAAATTATTAATTATTATGACACCCTATTGACACTGTATTACACTCTATCATCATGGACCATTTATGAAAGTTATGTTAATTAACTATATTACTAAATAGTGAAATTTAAATACCTTTGTCATTTAATATTGAAATAAAAAGATTTGAAATTGAAATTTTATTGTTTTGACCTTAGTTCAGAAAATCTAAAATTTAACACTGTTTGGTCCTTATTTTAAAAAAATTCGCAAATGAATGTGTTTTATTCTAAATTTTTGATATGTTAAAATAATGAAATTTTGAATAGGATAGTCTAAAATTGGATAGGAAGTTTATGTGTAGAATTTTCAGAATAAATCATTTATTAAATTTGAATAAATAAGCGTCTTATAAAATAGTTTCATTATAACTTGAAATTTTTTTTGTTACTCTACCTAAGCAAAAGAAATATATTTTGTAAAGAAACCTATATCAAATTCTACCAATTAATAATTTCTATATTTATTCCTTGAAAATAGGATTATTGTAAATTTGAAATTTTTAAAAACGTTAAAATGACCTAAATCTTTTTCTGTAGCATCAGTATATTATTTGGAAAATATTTAGTAAATGGATCTATATAAAATTCGGCAGTTAAACTAGTACTATGATTTATTCTTTAAAGATTGCTTTTATGGAAATCATGGAAATTAGTATAAATTATTAAAATAGCTGAAAAAAATTTGATACTTTGCTGGAAAATGAAGAAAATTATTTTAAGAACTTTCATAACAGAAAAATAAAATTTTCCATATTTTTATTTTTTAAATAAATTAATTCCAAGGAATAACAATATATTTTGATTCTTTGCTCTTAATCACTTTCTGTGGCATGGAAATCCTTACTCCAAAAAGCTCATTCCTGTTGCTTTTAGTAGAGTCTGTAGTACATATAGGTTTGGTGGGTTAGGTATCTTGAATCTTAAAAAATGGAATCAGGCTGCTTTGTCTTCCTGGTTAGACAAATTACTTACAAATGATGGTAATCTATGGGCTAGATGGGTTAAGAAAAATTTGATTAGGAAGCAACACTTTTGGACTATGATAACTCCTTCGGATTGTAGTTGGATATGGAGGAACCTTCTGAGGTTCAGGAATGTTGCTCTTCCATTGTTTCAAAGCAGTATGAAGGACATGGCTTCATTATCCTTCTGGCATGATCCCTGGTCTTCAAAGGGGTGTATCCTTCATAATATGCTTGATCATAGCCTTAAAATCTTAACAGGTATATCTGACAATGCTAAGGTTAGTATGTTTTCGATTGGTGGATATATTTCCCTACCTTACTCCATCTCTTTCTTGGTTAGACAGCTCTGGAATATTATTCAAAATCACGATTATAACTGTCACAATGCTTGCTCTTCTTGGAATGGTAAAGGCCATTCAGTTTCTACAGTTTACAAATTTTTGATTAACTCTGATGAGCTTGATATTTTTCCTTGGCATTCTCGTATTTGGACCTCATCTTCAGCACCTAGAGAAAACTTATTGTTATGGAAGGTCATCTCCAATGGTCTCTTAACTCTTGATAAACTTAACAAATATGGCATTGTTCTTGATTCCAATTGCATTCTATGTGGTGTTGAGGAAGAATCAATTTCTCACCTATTCTTCACATGTCAGTACTCTAGCTTTGTCTGGGAAAGTATTCTGGGATGTTTGCAGGTGCACAGGCATGTTTTGATTGCCTCTGAAGAATGGTTTTATATCTTCCAAAATACTAGATGGAAAACTCATGCTGCTACAAAAATATTAAGTGGTTTAAAGAAGGTTATTTATGCTATCTGGACTGAGAGGAACAATAGAGTGTTTAATGGTAATTTCACCTCTAAACACTCTCTGATCCTTTTTTTGTCTAAGCATGTGTAGGATCTTGTGGTGGTTGTTATGTAGGTGGTTTGGTGTTGTATTTGTTGTGAGCTTCTGCTCTTCTTGTTTGTAATCATTTCTTGTGGCAATATATTATGGTAGGGGCCATTTAACCCTGCTGGCTTTGCCAAAAAAAAACAATATATTTTGATTTTTTAAAATAATCAATTGTTTTAGGAAAATCCAAATTTTTTATTGTAACTTCCTGATGCTTGGTAAAGAACTTTTGTTTTAGAAATTTAATTTAATTTTATATTTTAGTAGATTAAATAAATTAATTTCGAGGGAAATATCCATATTCTGAATTTTATAAATAATAATTGTTTTTAGAAAAATCTGAGATTTTTACTATAGTTTGCTGATGTAAAATGAAGAGCTTATCATGTTCAGAACTTTTTGAAATTCCTAACTGATTTTGTTGTAAAAATTAAATTGGACAAAACAACACCCTTTATAAACGAACGATTGGTTGTTAAAGAGATCGGGGTCGGAAAATGGCATACTCTCTATCATTTACCAGAACCACTTTAATAACTGTGTACGCAGAGGATGTTTCTAGAATATAGAGTTAAATTGGCGGACGTTTTGCTTGAATGAAGTAAGAGAACAATGATGGATGACCTCGACACTTGTGTCAATTTATAATGACTAAAACAGGAGCCTATGTTTGGCCAAGGGGTTAACTACCTTTAGCGGACATCTTTCCTTCATATTACTATCTTGATTTTGCACCTTGATTTTGGATTGATGGACGTGGTTGGTCGTTAGGGGTTACGACTAGCCAGAAAGGGTATACTGGTAGAATCCTACCTTGAGCATCGCCTCACGTGCCTTGTCATACGATTATCGCTATGCGAGACTACTACCACTTTGTTTTAGTATTGTACCTATAGGGGACTCCCTGGTTACCAACATTACTGGTGGTGTTACAGGACCTGCATAGACTACATTCTTAAAAATGTGTTAAGGGGAATCAATGTAAAGCCTTAACGCTATTTTAATATTTACATTAGTGATAGACATTACATATATAGCGTATCTTACTACATATGCATAGTTTAACGGATTCTTAGGAGATAAAAAATCATGTAACATCTCTTAAGTTATTATACCCTTATTGCTTGATTTGAATTTACTTACATAAGAATGTTTAGTCCAGACTCGAGTGTATTGTTTTTCTTTATGCTCGCGTCAGCTTGAGTCATTTCAGTGTTTTAAAGACATTTGTTTCTTGAAGATGAAGATGGAGTATGGTAGGCCGTATTTACTAGTATTATTCTGCTGCATTATTTTATTATGTTTGTTAAACATATAACTTTGATTTTATTGTAAATGAAAATAAATGTATTTTGTAAAACAGCTTCATGAACTGTTTATATAATTATTATATTTTGTCATTCCGCTATGAGATTATGTGTATTATTCTCTTCTCTACTTTGATTCTTATTATAATCCCCATTGATAATCTACCTTTTGGACTGTTTAAGTTTGACATGTGTGGTTTATTGTCGACTTAAATCATTCGAAATAGCTGATCGTCATATTACGCTATCCCTTGATCAAGAGTGAAGCCACATAGGTTAGAGAACTGGTTGCATCTAAGCCCAACCCTGACACCTCAATCTTAAATCCCACAGATAGAACAAGTCTACTTTGTCGGTTTTAGTGCTAAGTATAGGAGTAAATACTTTCCATGGATGAATAAGCACACAAATACAATTAAGTCATATAAGTGACTTCTAATTCCCTTATTAATATAATACTTATTTGTCAATACTTGTATATAGAATTAAAATACCTTTACAAAAGATATATACATGTACACTACTACCTCACTATTCATTTCTACTCCTTACATTCTTCAAAATGTATTTAATAGTTATCTCAAAGTTATAAGAATATCCATAATCATTTAACAAGATTCCTATTTAAAAATATAATCAAAGTGGTTAAAAACAAATGTTACTCAAACATTGTTTACTATAATCCCCTTCTATTTTTCATAAATTAGACCATTACTTTTCTAACCTTTTCCCAAAACATTTTATACTTATCATTATCTTTAAAATACTTTTTCCAAAGATCTAATTGCATTCAAAAGTATATTCAAAAGGATTAAAAACAAATATTACTTAAATATTGTTTACTATAAACTCAAAACACTTTTATACTTTTCATTATCTTTAAAATATTCTTTTTAAAGACAAAATTATACTTTTTAACAAGATATTACACTTTTAAATAACTTCTCAAAACCATTCATTATAACTTAATGTTATAACCAAAACTCACTTATCCTTTTATAAAATACTTATCCTACTTTTCCAAACTTCTATATACACTTTTAAAATACTTATAAATATGTTTTAAATTTCTAAATAAAATATTATATAAAAATAACTAATTTAGAAATTACTAGAAAACCCATTTTTAATTAAATGTTACCAAAAACACCTTAATTCTTATATAATTACTAAATATAGATTTAAAATTGAAACCACTTTTAAAATACTCTAAACTCGCTATGAATCATTCATTAAAAGGTCTCTTAAAAATAATAAATTTAACTATCATTTTAAACTCATATAAATCACCAAAAATAGTTAAAAACCACATTACAATAACAAGTGCTATAGAAACTCAAAACTGCCGACGTAGGTCGAAAAAACTGCTATTGCTATGTACCGTAAAAGATACCTGGACAGAGAATACTTAAAAATGCTTGAAAACATTGATCTGTTTTCTCAACCCAAACAATTTCTTTAAACTCCTTTTTTTACGGTAAGTATTATATTTAGAGTACTTAATAATCATGCAAAGAAACCTCTAAGGATATCTTTCAAAACCAGATTAAAAATTCCCAAAAACAAGGCTTGTAGAAGTCTCCATAATACGACCATTCTTGCCTTCTAACTTTTAAAACTTTGTTCTACGAGTTCTACAATTTTCTAAACCTTTCCCTTCATGTCACATACACTACTGTAAGTGTAGAACATTACTAAAATATATTCACAATATATTTACATATAACCATTTTAAACAAGTTAAACACAAGGGATTTCGAAGTGCACTTATAACGACTCTTTCGTTTCAAAAATTTGTACACACACTTCCACATCACATACAACTAAACCAAACATGCAACGATCCACCTTTCTTACTTCGAAAGACGAGCTAGTTGGGGTAAAAAGAAAGATAAGAAGAAAAACTAATCAACACAGAATCTCACAATGCAATTGGATAATATATAATAGATAACACAAGATCATACAGAGTCATCACCATAATAATATTGCATCAGAGTCATAATAGTACAAGTTCCAAACTAGGACAGTGATATATGCCTGCCCCTACATCACAAATACAAATTTTGTACATGAACAACGGAATAAGATACATAACTAGCTAACGATGGAGCCACCTGCTCCAAGCTCCTCCAAAAGCATCCGTGAGAAACCTGGTTCACTTGGCTACTCTAAAAATTTGAGTACCCAAAAGTTTTAGGGAAAGGAAATAAAAATCCGGGTCAGACATGGGTTTGGTGTGAGTAAACTCAAACAACTAAATTATATTTTTTTTCCTAAATTCTTTTAAAATCAAAGATATCTCGTGAGACCACGCCGCACATAAACACGGACGGATTTTTACCTTACGATAACCAAAACACTTTTCTATATAAAAATCCAGTGATATTATACTAGTGTATAGGGTTTCAAGTAAAATATAGAACATAGTTGAAATTGTCACACTATATAAATTCCAGCGTACATAGGTATACAACTAAGACCGAAAGCACTTATTGGAAAATGGGTTTTCATACAATGATAAGGCTACTGGGGGTACCGTTTATCATAGTACACCTCTAGATAAAGTGTACCGAGGTCAACAAGAACGTCTTGTACCCCTGCTCATAGGACCGGCCTACCCCTTACTAGATAGTACCGAATATGATCACTCTGGGGTTGGGATCAACAACCGCACTGGGTCCCAAAAAGATTATACCTAATTATAAGTATCTATCTTAAATAGGAATGATCACATCTTAATGGGAGCAACCCACATAGCCCTGCTGCATATCTCATGTTTTATCCCTTCCTAGTTGGTGAGGCTTGAAGCTAAGTTTACCTTTATATAAAATCATCATTCTTACTTGGAATGCTAACATTGCCATCCAGGCCACGCAAATGTTAGCATTCGTCCATACAAATCGTTCAGGAGATGAATGAACCGTAGGCACTATTTCTACTATACCCATTTTAGAATCACCCTAAAGGTTAGTAGCAAGTAGCCCTTGTTCTCTAATGGTCTTTATCTTTGGATTTTCTCACTTAGGTGTTACCAAATCGAACGCTTACGTTGGTTCGAAGTGGTTTCCGAATGACATCTGCTATCCGATCCTGGTCTCTTCGAACCAACATTCGGTAATTTTTTTAAGGTCAAGTTATCGATAGAGGACAACTCTACTATCTGGGAGTAAAGATTTGCATATGGAAATATCTTCCATATACCTAAATTATTATGACCCGCTCATCGAAATTATCTCCTTTGTGTTCATCACGTTTCCAAAATTCGGCATTTGTACCAATCATAAGACGACTTACTTTCAATAAAACGTGTCAAGTTTTTATTATATTACTCTTATTTGTTTGGCTACTTAATAGCACAAACAAGATATCCCTTGTTTTAAAATCAATTTAATTATAAAAGAGAGTTGGCTAAAAATAATTCATTTAGTTTAAAGTTAATCCTTTATTAAATCATAGTTAAATCTTAACTTAATAACTAATTAAATCATTATTTAATTACTAATTAAATCTTAATTAACGCTAATTAAAATGTTAATTAAACTTAATTAATGCCTAATTATATCTTAATTAAACCCTGCTTAATTTAGTAATTAATTATCCATTAACCCTAATTAAATAATAATTAATTTAATAATTACACTTAATTATTAAAATTATATGATAATTATATTTTTAATTAATTATCATTAATTAGAAAATTCCTAAATTAATTAATTAAAATTAATTATCTTTGAATAGTTAAATCCTAATTACAAAACTTAATTACAATTAATTAATAATATATTTAATTTAATAATTAATTAATTAATTTTAAAATCATAATTATTTACCAAAATAATTAACTTTTGAACTTAGTAAGTATTTGAAAAGATTTTCAAAACTATTTTCAAAAAGAATCATTTTAAAAATCTAAACACTAACTTTTTCCGAACTTCATTCATGGCGACTATCGCTATGAGTGCAACTTGTTAAAGCTAGATCTAGTTTAGATCTTACCTCAAACTCAACTTCTAACTTTACTTCCCACTTTACTTTCTTTTGCAAACATAAGGAAAGGTTTAATTTTGAAAAACTAAACAAAGTTTAAATCTTTGAATCTTTTAATAACTTGAAACTAAAAACAAGTTTTGATTTTTTCCAAGTGATCTCTAGTCACAATAGCATACAAAGATGCTAACTTTCATAACACATATCCAAACAACTAAGCTTACACATACAAATTTATACCAACATCACATATATGAGCAAAATAACAACTTTTCAATCAAATTTATATTTTTAGACTACATTTATCAAGTCTAATTCAAACCACAACTAGTATTACACACACACACACATCCAAAACAACATGGATCTACAACCAAACACCAATATATTACACAAATAATTATTGCAAACATAAAGGTATAGTCTTTCCAAAAATCAAAATGTTTACTCATCAAAAATCTTTTCAAAATCCTTTTAAACTTTGAAATAGCCTAGCACTTCGAAAATTCTTTAGCAAAAAGTGGTTTTTTCAACCTCAAGCAAGCAAATGGGCTCGGCCTATGCACTATTAGGCTCGGCTACTATGGAAGAGTGCTCGGCCAATATGGAAAAAGATCGGTATGGACTTGTTTGGCTAAGAGGAGGTAAAGGAGAAAGAAGAGAAGTGTTTTAACCTAATTTAAAAGTTTAAAAGCAAAAAGGAGATGATTTTGGATTTTAAAATTTTGAAGGAAGTCATTGAAGTGAGTTTACAAGCTTTAAAAAGAAAATAATTTTTCGAATTTTTTTTGAAAAATGAGAATGGAAGGAGTGAGAAAAATGAAATTTGTTTTTATTGAAAAGAATGAAAGGAAATTACCTTTCTGCCCCCAAGTACCCTTGCCCTCCATTTGTTTTATGCCACCTCATTAATCTTATCTCTTCCACATGTTCACACGCAATATCCAAGGGTTTACCCCTTTTATCCAACATGTGTTACCAAATATGTACTTAGGATAAGAAATGAAGTGATGGTTTCATAATTCCTTTATTTAAATTAGATTTTTCGCTTGAAAATATGGTCGCATCATCTTACATAAGTACACTTATATTATTAATCTTTATTTTATTTTCTGATCCATGTTTAAGTTATTTAAAATATGTAAATATATTAACTAAAGTGTTCACAACATTTTAAATAATTTTTTAATGCTGAAAAATTGAAAATTTAAAAAAAAAAAATTGGTCACATTTTCTAATTCCTTTTGAAATAAATATTTTTGTAAACACAATTTACAAATCTTTTCACCAGCACTAGTTATTATTTAAAAAGGGTACTTTGAGTTTTAAAAATTCATATATTAAATATTTAATAATATATTAAATATCCATATTTAAAGTGATTAAATTTCGGGTCGTTACAAAACATGAAAACACAAATTCAAGGCCATTTTACATGTTGTAGAGGGTGATAGAAGTGAATATATTACATATAAAGCTTTCATCAAGAAGGGTCCAGAGTTATAACTTCATTAGTTAACTTCTTAACTTTATATTAACACACAATTGTAAACACAATATTTACTTTCAGTTGTGAGTTAACTCACCCAAATCATTGCCAACAGAAGCACAAGCCACTAGAATACACAACCACTTCCTACCTCAACCAAACAAGCCAAAGACTTTATCTTTGCTTCCAAATTGCTCTTGGCCTCTTTCTCTCCTTCATTATTGCTCAAGTTCAGAAATTATTAACGCTGTTATTCTCCTTTCCTCCAATCTTTGAGTTGCTATTCCATGCTCCTATGTTGTGCTAGGACCTTTACCAAAGTTTGGTGGATTTTAGGTTTCATTTGCTATAACTTTGGAATGTTAAAGAGAAGAGAAAGAGAATAAATAATACATTGTTTTTATGTTATAATTTGTGAACCAACTTTTGTGAACTAATGAAGAGACTAAATAGACTTTAACAAGAGGTCAAAAAACCTCCTAAACCTTCTTGGCCAGCTAAGAAAGCATGCTCCCCTCCATGTGCTCCACTTTCCACCTCACTTCCCTTAAATTAGCCATTAAGTTTTCTTTCCAAAATATCTTCTACCCCATGACATCACCCATGACATCACTAATTACACTTAGTTAGCCGTAACCATAAAAATATATTTAGTTTTTAATTAATGACACGGTAATATATTAGACATACCCAATAGTCAGAACAACTTTTATTGAGCAAAAAGTCATTTATCGATAAAACAATTTCCGGTCACATTATCGACATTTCTTCAAATTGTTTACTTTTGTAAACATATATCTAAAATAAGTTTAAGTTCATATGTTACTGTTTAAAGGGCTAATCAAGGTTATAAACCATTTTATCACATTTAATCCAAGATTCAAATATTTAAATAATTAAGATATTTAAATACGAAGTGTTCAAAATTCTGGATCGCTACATTCTCCTCTGCTTAAAATATTTCATCCTCGAAATTCCAACACATTCAATAACTAAAATAAAAAAAATACACATCGGTACTCAAAGTATTCAAAATTTTCAGCAAACAAAGCTCAAGGTTTTCTCAGGTTCAAAAAACCCTCTCATCGCATAAGGATGATAAATAATTTACTCGTATGCTCAATGTCCTACAACTATTACTTAGAAATTTTTTTAAGCTACCCCAGAAAAAATCAAAAAGTCATTCATTGAACCCTCCTAAGCCAACACAACTTAATATACATAAATTTAAGTCTGTACGATGCATATAGATCATACGTGCGCGATATCAAATCTGATCACTTGCTCGATCGCATAAATTTTACTTCTAAACTAGTATAGATCACTTGACTTCTCTAGTGCGGACTTCGATCAGGTTCCTTGATTAGAAACTTCTGTTTCACTTACATAGCCATATACTATGATAGAAAACCTCAAGATCATATCAAAAATTCATTTCAAGTGTTCGCCATCGAGAATCGAGCGAAAAATCATTGTTCTGACCAATCTAAATCACCTTGAAACCATGTACTCGAATCTTGGATCAAGAAATGTTATGTGAACAAAAGATCTACATACAACTTACATATTTATCCTATTGGTTTCTTTAACTATACCAATTACTTTTTATACCACATTCAGTTACATAAATAGTATCTCATTTAACACTAAAACCATTTATGAAGTATTCCATATAACATCACTTAGGTTTATAAACATTTCATAAAGACATTACTTTATTCATAAAACACTTCAAGAAAACACAACTCATGTTTGTTTAAACATATAATACTCTGCCATATCCTAAGAGTATACACAAAACTTTTCTGTAGAAAGCTCATATTAAAATCTATATTACCAAAACTACTCTATATTTTACTACTCTGTATTTTATATCAAATTTATTTAAAGAAAACTGTAAAACTCAATACCCGGATTTTATTTTAAATCCTTTGAAATAATAATATATACATATACCTTTTGTATATCAAATTATATTTTCTAGATTAGATCAAAATCATTTCAAAGTTGTATTAGATACTTTGTATAATATTACTGTTATTCCAAATTTTGTCAACACCAACACTCGAAGTCCGAAGGTAGACTTTGAGAGTCAAATGGGATATTGGACTCGACGAAGAGATTGCCAAGACGTGTCGTAACAAACTCTTGAATACGGGATGCTGAACCGTAAAATAATAATAGTATATGCAAAGAAGGCGAAGTACAAAAAGTAGATAACACCAAGACTTTTATAGTGGTTCAGGCCGAAAGTCTCTACATCCATCGTCATTTCCTTATTTAGTTACTCTTATATAGCCGGGAGGCTGTTTACATGGAATTTTGGCATTTTCTCCATTAATGAGTTTTGAATAGGGCTCTAATATAGGAAAGTACACTTATGATTGTCTGTCTTTTTTTATTATGCCAGAAGATCCCTTGTGCCTTGGGATTGCCACCTATTTATAGCGAATATGTCATAACGCCATTGGTGGGAGTCTATTTCTTAGATAAATGACCTGGCTTGTCATGCGCTACTTTGATTTAAACACTTGTCATCATCTGGTATAAAGAACAATGACATGGATTATTGACTTGGCACTTTTATACATAGCTCCTTTGATTCCTTTCATTTATCTTGACCATTAATGGTCTCAGTCTAGGGCTACCTAAGCCGTTGATTGTCGATACTTGTTGAAATATCTTTGGTCTTGGTAGTTGCTGCTCTAGGCTTAGTTTGTTCTCTTAATTAGACAATGGTCTTGATCTTCATTGACGTCTTTATTCTTGCTTTTGAATCTCATGCTCTTGGATATTGAGCTCGGTGCTTAAGCTCTCTGTAAAAAACAAATAATAGGCCTTGGAATTACAAACCAAGGAACTTTCCTTTCGAATATTCGTAATTTGTGCTTGGTATAAATTATGGTGTAACACATGCCCCCCCCTCAAAGTTCACCTTATACAGTTGATATGAGGTGGACTTTGGAAATAATGGTGTTATATTCTGCTTTATTCTTGGCCTGTAATTCCATTCCCATCATAAAGTTGACCTGAACCTTCGTGTGAAACAATCACTCTCATCTAAAGGGTTTTTGGAAATGATTTGAAATCAATGCTAAGATGGAAAAACTAGCCGGTTACTTTGGTTAAGTGTCGAGTAGTTAGTGGTTTTGAAAATCGAAGGGTGAAATTTTAACTTGGACCATGAAGTCAAAAAATTTAGAATCATATTTGCCATTCTAGACTATCTAGGCTGGGTGATAAGTGAAGTCGCTAAAACGTCGAAAGACAAAATCTAAATCGATATTGTAAAGTCAAAAATTATGGAAACCGTGTTTTCTACTTGAAGTCATTTGGACCAAGTGGTAAGTGAGACTGTTTCGGTGCCATAAGGAAAAATCTAATTTGAGACTGTAAGGTCAAAACTTTTGAAAACTATGCTTGCCACTTGAAGCCATCTAGGCTAAGTGCTAAGCAAAATTGTTACGGTACCAAAAGGCCAAATCTGATTTGAGATCGTGAGGTCAAAACTTTTGAAAACTATGCTTGCCATTTGAAGCCATCTAGACTAAATGGTAAGCAAAATTATTATGGTGTCGGAAAGAAAAATCTGATTTGAGACCGTGTGGTCAAAACTTTTGAAAACTATGCTTGCCACTTGAAGCCACCTAGACTAAGTGCTAAGTGAAATTGTTGCGGTGCCAAAAGACAAAATCTAATTTAAGACCATAAGGTCAAAACTTTTGAAAACTATGTTTGCCACTTGAAGCCATCTAGACTAAGTGAAATTGTTACGGTGACAAAAGGAAAAGGCTAATTTGAGACCACGAGGTCAAAAATTTTGAGACTATGCTTGCAGGTTGAAGTCATCTAGACTAAGTGGTAAGCGAAATTGTTACGGCGCCGAAAGGAAAAATCTGCCGTGAGGTTAAAAACTTTTGAAAACTATACTTGCCACTCGAAACCATCTAGACTAAGTGGTTAGCAAAATTGTTACGGTGCCGAAAGGCAAAATCTGATTTGAGGCCATGAGGTCAAAACTTTTGAGAACTATGCTTGCCACTTGAATCCATTTGGACTAAGTGGTAACCAAAATTATTACGATTCCGAAAGGCAAAATCTGATTTGAGATCGTGAGGTCAAAACTTTTGAGAACTATGCTTGCCACTTGAATCCATCTAGACTAAGTAGTAAGCAAAATTGTTACGGTGCTGAAGGCAAAATCTGATTTGTGACTATGAGGTCAAAAACTTTTGGAAACTATGCTTGCCATTTGAAGCTAATAGACTAAGTGGTAAGCGAAATTGTTACGGTGTTGAAATGCAAAAATTGATTTGAGACCGTAAGGTCAAAACTTTTGAAAACTATGCTTGCCACTTGAAGCCATCTAGACTAAGTGGTAAGCGAAATTTTTACGGTGCCGAAACGCAAAATCCGATTTGAGACCATGAGGTCAAAAACTGTGTTTATAGTATGAATTCATAATTGATCATTCAGGAATAGACTTTTGAAGAGACGGGTTCTGATTTCGCATTTAATGTGGGTCCATATGTTGGCAATTGATTGGTTATCCCCAAAAAGCATTTCTCTCTTCTTCTTTTTTGTACAATGATGACTTGGCATTAGGTGGGGGACCCTATGATATTATCTTTATATACACCTGTTAAACTAAATCCACAGTGGAAAGCTTTCCTTTTCTAAATCTGTGTCGTTCTTTAAATATAAATACTTTATTTTCTTTCTCTCCACTTTTACATGCTTGAATCACAAAACTGCCATTAATATTCTCAAGTTCTCTTTGATTCTTCTTTCGATATCTGCCCCCAAGCTAGTAAGTTCTTTTTAACTTTATTTTCCTTAATAAGATTACCAATATAATCACTGATACCCTTTCTTTTACTATTTATCCAAGAATTAAATTCGTATTTAATTCGTGTAATCTTTATCTTGAGAATAATGTTGATTTTCCTTTTTGTATTTGGACATTTTCCCCCTTTTTAAAGCTGGAAATGGATGCTCCCATCGGTGATCAGCAAATTCTTAAAGAAATTTTGTTTTCTTATAGGATTACTGGGGTTGAAATGTTTCCTCCTTGGTCTGGATTATTCTTTAGT
This sequence comes from Allium fistulosum, assembly GCA_030737815.1. Lineage (NCBI taxonomy): Eukaryota > Viridiplantae > Streptophyta > Magnoliopsida > Asparagales > Amaryllidaceae > Allium > Allium fistulosum. Next base: position 1,033,673,443 of record CM060902.1, on the reverse strand, counting down.
GATTCTCCCAAGGGGTATTTCGTGTGGTCCATAGGAAATTTGGAACACAGGGTCTTTCTGCCCCTAACCCCTTTGTTTGTTAGTGCTTTAGAGTTTTACAGCATCAATCCTTTCCAACTTCTAGCTACTTCTTATTCAACTCTATCTGCCATGTCAATTCTTTATTTCAAAAAAGGCCATCAGAACATATCTCTTATCGAGATCAACTATTGTTCAATTTGCTGTATTCCAAGTCTTTTGGTTAAATTCCTACGTACTCTCTCAAATTATAAAGCAGTCTTCTTTGAAGGATCCATTTAGCAAAATAACGCCCCATCAATGGTTTTTGGTAAAGGCCCCTTCTAATCGAATCATTACTTCTTTCAATAGTGTCGGTGTGTCTTTGGATGTCTTTCCTTTTCTTCTTCCCATTTTTATTCTTGGTCATGTTTCCTTTTTTTATCAAATTCTAAACAGTGAGACCCGAGAAGAGTGTTGATCCATCCATAACTAACCCATTTAAGGACAGATACAAAGAAGTCGTGAAGATTCCACTCTTGCGAAGGTTCGAGCATTGGTTTTTACCGAAAATAGAATGAAAGCTCTAGGGCTGATATCTCCTTTTGCAAATTTTGCTGGACTTCAACCTTTTGGGAAGTATACGAAAGCTTCTACCGTAATCATTAATAGCGGAGGTGAAGCCGAGTGTAGCCCTAGGGAAAGCGAGACTGAGGGTTTCACTCTTTATCCATTTGACTTACTTACTTGGTGCTCTTAGTATAACTTTAGTTTTAATCTTGATTTTAACCCAATTTTCTTTTCCCTGTTACAGTAAGTTTTAAGAAAGCCAGCTCCTAAGATAAGGGAAAAGTAATAAAAGAAAGGTCCAGGTTTCCCCCTTCTGACAAAGAGGTTATCAATTTGAAGAAACAAAAGGCTTTTATATCTTTCCAAGCCGAAAGTTCTAAGGAAAAAGCCGTGGATCTGTTTTTCAAGAAGAACAAACAGGCCATAGAGATTATAAGGGCCGCTTTTGAAGGTGGCTTTTCTTCTGCCATTATTGAAGCACATGCTAGGCCTCCAACCTCCGCTTTAGGAGTTCGAAAGATGATCGAATACGACCTTCAGGAGAGTATCAAGGCAAAAAGAAGTTCTTGTAGGGGTTTATGATTTCAATATTTATCCTTACCTTGTTGCTTTTTCTAAACCGTGGCGAAAATCTCCGCCCTTCAACATGGTTGGTTGAAAATGGAGGAGATAGTGGTTGTTGTCGAAGTGACAAAAAAGGAATTTGTGGAATTCAAGGCTAAGGTTCAAGAGGCAACTACTCAAGTTGAGGAATCAGGTAGGACTGCGAAAGAGAAGGATCGTAGGATCGAGACCCTCGAGAAAGCCCTGAAGGAAAGGGATGAGAGGCTGAAGAAAGCCGAGGCTAGGGCGATTGACAAAGAACGTTACATTGCTACAGATGAACATGAGAGGGAAGCTAGTAGGCGAGCCTTTCAAGTTTTATTTGATGCTCACCACTAGGATCAGAACATGCCTTTCTAATGCAGCCTACAGTATCACACAACTCACGAATTGATGAATTCGCGGAAAATGAATCGATGAAACAAGATGAATCGATGAATTGAAGATACCCAAGTGCCCAAATTCGTTGATCTCTCGAGATACCGGATTCTAGCTATCTTCAACACGTTGATCGCGCACGATACCGCGTTAGAAGATCTACGATTCTTTGATGTTGATCTCGCGCACGAGATTCCATGAATCGGCTTCAAGTTCGTTGATTTGAGCGCACTCGAATATCCGAAGATGGAGAAAGGAGATAACACTCAACTTCCAATTTTAATGGTGGCACAAAGCACAAACCAATTTTTATTCCAAAATCAATCCTTTACAAATGACAACACACCCCTATTTATAGGGAATTACAACACATACGACTTCAACACAATTACAACACGACTTAACCATCAAACGACCTAACAACAAACGACTTAACAAAACAATGCGACTTAAGAAACAAACGACTTAACAAACAGTGTGACATAAAAGAAACGACTTAAGAAACAAACGACTTAACCATCAGCGACATAAAGAAATTCACGACTTAAGAAACTCGGCAGCGACATAAGCAATTCTGGAACATCTGCTCGCGACAAGAATCTTCAGCGACCTAGGCTTCGTTCGCGACCTAAGGATCTTCAGCGAGTATGTCGTTCGCGACCTAGGGCATTCTGGAGCTCGCGACTTAGGCTGGAGCGACCTAAGAAGCGGCGCGACTTATGGAAGCGCGATTCAGGAAATTCGCGACCTACTGGTATGTCGTTCGCGACATAAGGGAGCTCGCGAGTTAAACTGGAACGACTTAAGGCTGGAGCGACATAAGGAGGAACTGCTCTGCTCTCTGCTCGCGACCTAAGGCTGGAGCGACATAAGGAGGAGCGACCTAGGGTTTCGCCATGATTCATGGTATGTCGTTCGCGATTCATGGCCTGCGCTGCATCACTTTCTCTCTAGCTTATCTTCGAAACCATCCAGCCACCGTAGAGACCTCGCTAAAAGGTATGAGGAGTGTCAGAAGGAGAAAGATACCGAGGCCACTGAAGCCAAAACCCTGGTAGAGAGAGAGGAAGGTGGTACTTCTACTGACGAGGAGGTATAAGAAGATACTCCCTATAATACTTTTGATGAAGGAAATAGACCGTGACTTGTCTTTGTAATATTATGACTTTTTGTAACTTTTGACTTGTATGAATTCTCGAATGATACTTCCTTGATGACTTTATTTGAATTTTCATCAACTTGATGTGATTGTTGCATAATGTTTCAACTGGACCACTCCCGAACAAGTGATGTCGAATATCATCAACTCCCTAGCAACATCGACAAGAATCTCTAAATATAAAGTTAATATACCCTTGGTTTAGCTAAACCCACTGGCTATGCATCCTACTCTGTTTTCTATCATTTCAAATGGTAAAGTCACATTCAACATCTCAATACACTTGAAAAGATCTTGAGTCTTTTATGGATTCCAACATCTCAATACATAAGCCATAAACAATAGTTCATGAATCTCTCTATAGATTCCAGCATAAGTCATCTTATGAATGCTAACTCTACCCTCTCTCTTAGAATCATCCTCAAGATATATAGATAGTACCCTCGCTAACATTGTTTGAAATATTAATGCCGGCATCTCCCGTAGACTTAACCTTAGGATATACAGTTCAACTCTATAACATTTCACTCTATAACCGCTTCTACTACACAGGACTCGTATATCGGTTTTGTAGTGGTTAGGGTTTCAAGTCATCTCATATAAGTACACTCCCCTTCTTAGCAGACTCTTCAAAACCAAATCGATGAATTCTCAATTAACTTAACTCCGGTTCTTTTAGAAATAAACCGACAACACATAAGGTAGTGATCGTCTCTTATCTGCATAGGTTTCCTTATCCCTTGTCCTAGAAGAGCAAGATGAGTTTATACGTAGGGTATAGCATCACCGAGAGGATAACCATACATATAAATCTCATGTTTCTTCTAGACATTTTCTATGTTAATTTTGGTCAAATTCAATAGCTATAAAAACAATCGCATATGAAAATCAAGTTGCGTATACTTGTCACCATTTCCGACCTTCTCACGCTATCCCTTAGTCAAGAGTGAAGCCAGGTAGGTTATAGCACTGGTTGCATTTAAGCCCAACCTTGACACCTTAATCTTAACTCTCATAGATAGAACAAATCTACTTTGTTGGCTTTTAGTGCTAAGTATAGGAATAAATTCTTTCCATAGACGAATAAGCACACAAACATTATTAAGTCATACAAGCGACTTCTGATTCCCTTATTCAAATAATACTTATTTGTCAATACTTATATATAGATTTAAAATACCTATACAAAAGATATATACATGTATACTACTAATTCACTATTTATTTCTACTCCTTACATTCTTCAAAATGTATTCAAATACTTACCTTAAAGGTATAAGAATATCCACAAATCATTTAACAAGATTTCCCATTCAAAAATATAATCAAAGTTAAAAATAAATGTTACTCAAATATTGTTTACTATAATTCCATTCTATTTTTTATAAATTAAACCATTACTTTTTTTAACCTTTTTCCAAAACATTTTATACTTATCTTTATCTTTAAAATACTCTTTTGAAAGATTTAATTGCCTTCAAAAGGATTAAAAACAAATGTTACTGAAACATGGTTTACTATAAACCCAAAAACACTTTTACACTTTTCATTATCTTTAAAACACTCTCTTTAAAGACCAAATAATACTTATTTAACAAGACATTACACTTTTAAACAACTTTTAAAAATCATTCATTATAACTTAATGTTATAACCAAAACACGCTTATCCTTTTATAAAATACTTAACCTACTTTTCCAAACAGACACACACACACACACACTTTTAAAATACTTATAAATATATTTTAAATATCTATATAAAATATTATGTAAAAATAACTAATTTAGTAGAAAAACCATTTTTAATTAAATGTTACCAAAAACACCTTTTACTTTAAAATTCTTATATAATTATTAAAAATAGATTTAAAATTAAAACCACTAATAAAATACTCTAAAACCTGCTATTAATCATTCATAAAAAGGTCTCATAAAAATCATAAATTTAACTATCATTTTAAAGTCATATAAATCACCAAAAATGGTTAAAAACCACATTACAATAAACAGTACTATGGAAACTCAGAAATGTTGTCGTAGGTCAGAAAACTGCTATTGTTAAGTGTTGTAATAGATACCTGGACAACACATACTTGAAAGTTCTTGAAAAATCTGACTGTTTTCTCAACCCAAACAACTATTTTAAAACTCTCATTTTTTACAGTAAGTACTATACTTAGAGTACTTAATAACCATCCAAAGAAATCCCTAAGAATATCTTTCAAAATGACTTGGGAAGGGCTCCTAACTCTCTAGTAGAGTGAGAGGGTTCGATCCTTGGCAATGACACTTTAGCGGCTTGTTATTTGTGAATGCACGCAACAATCCCTTAAAATGAGTAAAAATTCGAGATTGAAAAGTGCCATTGTGATATTTTTAGTTGGCCATAACCACTAAAATATTTTTAGTTGCCGATTAGTCACACATTAATATATTAGACATGACCAAAAAGTTCGAACAACTTATATTGAGTAAAAAGTCGTTTATCGATTAAACGATTTTCGGTCACATTATCGATATTTCTTCGAACTATTTAGTTTTGTAAACATGTTTCTAAAATTAGTTTACCTTCATGTATTATTATTTAAAAGGGGTCAATCAAGGTGATAAAATCAATTTTATCATATTTAATCCAAGATTCAAATATTTAAATAATTCAGATATTTAAATACGACGTGTTCGAAATTCTGGATCGCTGCAACTCGTTTATTAAATACAGTAATTATTTGTGCATGAGTGATTCCAGAATGCATGTGCTGTTTGAAAAAGAAAATTACTACTATGACCGAAATAATTTAAGTCATTTTGTGCGAACGGAAGAAAATTCCATGGATGCATCTTCGGAATACGCACTACTAAAACAACGGTAAATAGCAACGAAAGCTTCCGACAGCTATTTCTGATGGCTATCGACAGCTGACGATCTCCATGGCGTTTTCACAAACAAAATATAGTGGCCATCGCAAGCCGTCGAAAACCGACGTAAATTAGCCGTCGGGGGCCGTCGCAAGCCATCGGAAAAAAGCGTGTATACAGGCTCCAGGCCGAGAGCAGCTTCATTATCTCATTTCCCCCCAAATTCACTAAATCCTTAACTCCACCACCTCCTCCCCATGTCAGCCAGCCCCCGCGCCTCCCCGATCATCTCCAACTTTATCATTCTCCGCTCTCAACAAGCCTAGGCCCTTCATCAATCTCCAATCAGGTTTTATTCTTAAACCCTAATTAATTTTGATTTGTTAAATTATGGTTAATTTATAGTTGTATAATACCCCATTGATTGTTTGTTACACCCCATTCAATGCTAATTATGTTGTTATTATAATTGTTTCATTTAAATATTGAGAGAAAAAATTTGTTTAGTGTATATGTGCGTTAATTGGTGTATATGTGTTGATTAATTAATGCATATGCGCATTAGAGCTAGTTTGGATTAATTAGAGTCGATGCTCAGGATTTAGTGTATGTGTTTTTAAGATGACGAAAATAACGATTTAGTGTATGCATTTCTTAGAATGTAAATAAATTATTGTAAAAATTGTTGTATAATACGCTTTTCTTCTTATAAATCCCTTAGAGAGTTTTTAGCTCCGCCTGACAAGTATTGATATAATCGTTGTATGAATATTCGTTTTTATCACAAAGCGGACATTTATATTCATCCGATACAATATTTGTTGGATTTGTCCCTGTATTGGACAAGTTATAAACACAACAAAGTAATTATATTTTGCAAATCATTTCATTTTAAACGGTTCACAAAATTTCGACAATACTTTCTTTTTGTTCCCTGTGTACACGCATATGTGTACGATACAGGGAATAAAGGGGAAGGGGAAGTGCTGCCGAAATTTTATTGAATCATTTAAAATGAAATGATTTACAAAATATAATTACTAATGTGTTTGTAATGGGAAGTAGGATGACCAACCATCAAAGTGTAAAACAATAATCTAAAAATTGTAGATTATATTCATATAATAATTTGGGTAAATCCGTTTGAAAATAAAATTAAATATAATTGTTTGTACCAAAATTGGTCACAAACCATAGAAGTAGTGAAAGCACCAGTGTATATATGCAGATCCACATTATCCAAGCATAGATCTCAGATTCAGATAAAGTAGGGAATAAAAATGAAGAAATAGCAAAATTAAAATGTAAGAAAGCAAGAAAGAACACAAGGTTTATAGTGGTTCGGCTATCTCCAGCCTACGTCCACTTTGAATTGATCCTTTTATTCCTTTTGTATTGAGATTACAATTACAAGCCTTTTTATCAACAAACAAAATAGCAGAGTTTCGGTGTAAAGAGCAGAAGAAGAACCTCTTTTTAGTTGCCATATTACTGCTATTTATAGGTGTAGATCTAAAAATATCCACCTCAAAACCTGGAATGCCTTTTCTCATGCGCAGGAGGGCCCACCAGATCGATCCAAGGCGGTTTGGGATCGATCCCTGATCGATCCATATCAATTTCGTATCAATCAGGAATCGCTCCGATAGGGCTGGGATCGATCATGGTGAAAGACGACAGCACAAAGTCCTTGCTCTCCAAATCTCGTGAAATTCCAGTATGTAGTTTATGAGATATGATCGGTCCAAGTTTGAGATTTGCAAATAGGCTGGTAGCTTCGTATCGATCAAAAGCTTCGTATCCATACCCCATATCCATGCTTCACATATTGATCAGAGTCTCACGCACAGATCCATGTTTCGTGCCTCATCCTGTCCGCTTGCTTTGTATCGATCGATATGAACACGATGGATACGAAAATGGCTCCTGGATCATTCGTATCCATCGGTATCCATGTTGTTCGTATCCATCCACCAACCTTCCTTCGTATCGATCCAAGTCACACTCATACCTATGCTGTTTGTATCGATCCGACCTTTGTTCCTTCGTATCGATCCAAAGCTGCCGCCTTTTATGTGCGTCCTTCGTATCGATCATGATGCTATCGATACGAACTACTATTGACCCAAAGCAAACATACAAGAGAGAGTGTGTGTTACCCATATTCGTATCCATCTTGATATACCTCGATCGATACAAACCATATCGATACGAATAACATCCATCGATCCAAAATAACCCATGTTGATCGCTACAAACCATATCGATCCGAAGGTATTGATGCTAACCATTTCTCTTCAATATTGATCCATCCATAACTTGAGCATACGAACTCTGATTGACCCGAAATTTGAAATGTAGCCTTTCCAAGCCTTGATTATCATTTCCAATCGATCTTACCTTGATTGGATCTCGGTCCAATTTTGACGGTATCGATCATAGCCTTGTTTCCAATCGTCTCCAATCCTGATATCCATCCTTTTTTAACTAATTTGTTGATACCCTGGCCTTGACAAAAAGGCGGGGTAACATTTGCCCCCCAAAACATTCCTTGAGATAGGAAGACATATTTTGAATAGCTTCAAGTCCAACATCCAAAGTCCACGTTCCATCCATAGCCATACCATCTGATTCATAATCCAATCCACTACCGAGCCATTCTATCCAAGTGCCATAGTCATATCCTTATTCAAATCCGCGACTGCTCCATGTCGATATCCGATTCCAGGACCACTCCGGGCCTTTTTCCAAATCCTTAGCTGTTCATAGCCAATATCCAAATCCATAACCTCTCTAGGTCCTTGCCAAGCGCAATCCACACTCGACGACCCGTGTCAAGCAATGCCTTGCTCAACGACGATCCTGGTTCAATGTCCTTGAATGCTAAGTGATGTTGTGGCTTAAGTCCTAAGTTGAATCCTGGTCACTCCGGACCCTTGCCGAGCATAGTCCATACTCGATGACTTGTATTAACATATGATAGATAATATGGGGCCTAAGTCCTAGGCCGAACCTTGGTCTCTCCAGACCCTTGCCGAGTATAGTCCATACTCGACGACCTGAATAAGCTGACTCGCCACGTTTGGACGAAGCAACTTACCCCTTGCCAGGCATAATCCATACCTGACGACCATTTACCAAAAACTAGATAAAAATCCAATCAAAACCCAATGCGAAGACAAGAAAATCCAGAAATCCATATCAAAAATCCAAATCAATGTCCAAACCAAAAGACAAGTGTCCAAGCCAAAATCCAAACCAGAAAACAAACATAACCAAGAGTTCAAACAAAACTCCAAAACCAAATCAGAAAAAAGCAAGTGTTCAAATCAAAAAGAAAAATCAGATTTCACAAACTAGGGTATCGTGGTTAGTCATCATCCTAGAGCATGCCTAGGAGCTACCTCCATCCCCGTACATGAGTAAGTGACTTAGCCGTCCGCCCAGAGTCTGCTACTTATTTCATACCATCCTGATTAGTCGATAACCAATTGACCATCATTCCCGAGCCTTGCACCGTTGTTGTTTGAGGTAGATGGTGGCTACTCCTGTTCCACCGCCGCATTTCGGGTTCCGACATACTGCCGCAACTGACCATTCCTTACATGCTCCTCGATTATATCCTTTAGATGCCTACAGCTGTTGGTATCATGCCCGTCCAGGTCATGAAAGAGACAGTGCCTTCCTGATGCCCTCTCATGTTTCGAGGGTTCTCTCCTTGCAGGCCTTCGGTAGGGAAGGCGATCCCGAGTTTCCATGTATATCCGCTCCAACGTTTCGTTCAATCCTATGTAAGTGGAGAATTTGGGTTCTCCCCAGTGTTTCCTTACCCTGCCAAAGTTATCATCCAACTTCCTCTTTCCTTTATCCTTATCCGAGCTTTCATCGGATGGTTCTCCATCCTTAACCACGTTTACTTCATTTAGCTTCAAATCCAGACTCGCGTCCTCCTGTCAAAGAAATCTTTCGGCTTCGTGAAAGAATTCCCCAAGATTCATTGGTGGATCTCGTATCAATGATAAATCCGAGTTGTCCCAGATGCCTGACACTGCCGCCATTAAAACCAACGATGGATCCGGCCGATCCACCAAAGAAACCATTGCATTGAACCGAGTTAAGAAAGTCCTGAGCGATTCCCTTGTCCTTTGTTTTACCGATGTCAGCGTCATCACATTTTCCGGCCTCTTGATATGAACCCGAAACTGCTTCAAAAATCTATCCACCAATTCTATCCATGTCCTAATAGATCCATCTTCCAACTGCCTGAACCACATAGCAACTATATCTGTCAAGTACAGAGGGAAACATTGGGCCATAACTTCCTCCGATGCCCCCAGCATTTCCATGTGTCTCATGTACCTTATCAAATGATCGGTAGGATCAGCCCTACCGTTGTACACCTCCAGAGTAGGTAGCTTGAACTCTGCTGGAATCCTAGCCATTCTGATATCACGGGTAAACGAACTCCTGTTTACGCCCTCCAGATCACCGTTTGCTAAACCTCTATGCATAGTTCGCCTGATAATCTCAGCTAATCCGGTGTTGTCCGCCAAGGGTTGTCCCCCGAGTCCCCGAGGGAATTCTAGTACATACTCTTCATCGCGCACTCTTGTGCTATTGTTGGCATCCTGTTGTGTGGTGTCACCTAGAATTCGTCCATGAATTGGTCTATCATTGCATGGTGGTGTGCCCCCAAGTCTGGATCCATCAAAATTGGTAACTGTGTGCTGATTGGGGGCTGTGCGCTGTTGAGCTACTCCATCCGATTTCCTATTTGGTCCTTCTATTCCAGCTTCGTGGATCTAAACTCTAGCAGCTCCAGCTGTTCCTGCCTGTCCAAACTGTCTGAGAAGGTTCTGCATCATTTCCTTCTTCCTTTTCAACAATTCTTCCTGCATAGCTCCCATCATCATCTCCATCTCATCTTTGGTGATGAAAACCGAGGCCTGATTTGCTCTTGAGGAAGCCTCCTGTCTCCCTTCGTTCTGACTCCTTTCTGTTCTTTGTCTCCTTGCCGATTGCTTTGTCATGGTTCCTTTTAGATCTGATCCTTTAGCTTTTCAAATCTGAACTCCAAATCTGGTATAGCGGGTGCTAGTCTTTCTCAGTGAAAGCACCAAAGTGTTTGTGCCAAAATTGGTCACAAACCCCAGAAGTAGTGAAAGCACTAGTGTATATATGCAGATCCACAATATCCAAGCACAGATCTTAGATTTAGATAAAGTAGAGAATAGAAATGAAGAAATAGCAAAATTAAAATGTAAGAAAGCAAGAAAGAACACAAGTTTTATAGTGGTTCGGCTATCTCCAGCCTATGTCTACTTTGAATTGATCCTTTTATTCCTTTTGTATTGAGATTACAATTACAAGCCTTTTTTTATCAACAAACAAATTAGCAGAGTTTCGGCGTAAAGAGTAGAAGAAGATCCCCTTTTTAGTTGCCATGGGACTGCTATTTATAGGTGTAGATCCGAAAATATCCACCTCAAAACTTGGAATACCTTTTCTCATGTGCATGTGGGCCCACCAGATTGATCCAAGGTGGTTTGGGATCGATCCCTGATCGATCCATATCGATTTCGTATCAATCAGGAATCGCTCTGATGGGGCTGGGATCGATCATGGTGAAAGACGACAACACAAAGTCCTTGCTCTCCAAATCTCGTGAAATTCCAGTATGTAGTTTATGAGATATGATCGGTCCAAGTTTGAGATTTGCAAATAGGCTGGTAGCTTCGTATCAATCAAAAGCTTCGTATCCATACCCCATATCCATGCTTCTCATATTGATCAGAGTCTCACACACAGATTCATGTTTCGCGTCTCATCTTATCTGCTTCCTTAGTATCGATCGATATGAACACGATGGATACGAAAATGGCTCCTGGATCATTCGTATCCATCGGTATCCATGCTGTTCGTATCCATCCACCAACCCTCCTTCTTATCGATCCAAGTCACGCTCATACCCATGCTGTTCGTATCGATTCGACCTTTGTTCCTTCGTATCTATCCAAAGCTGCCGCCTTTTATGTGCGTCCTTCGTATCGATCATGATGTTATCGATACGAACTATTATCGGCCCAAAGCAAACGTACAAGAGAGAGTGTGTATTACCCATATTCGTATCCATCTTGATATCCCTTGATCGATACGAACGACATCCATCGATCCAAAGTAACCCATGTTGATCGATACGAACCATATCGATCCAAGGTATCAATGCTAACTATTTTTCTTCAACATTGATCCATCCATAACTTGAGCATACGAATTCTGATTGACCCGAAATTTGAAATGTAGAATTTCCAAGCCTTATTTATCTTTCCGAATCGATCTCACATTGATTGGAGCTCGGTCCAATTTTGACGGTATCGATCATAGCCTTGTTTTCAATCGATCTCCAATCCTGATATCCATCCCTTTTTAACCAATTTGTTGATACCCCGACCTTGACAAAAATGCGGGGTAATAATAATAATATTATATATTTTCAAAAATTTAAATGTATGATTTAATTGAAAAATAAAATGTCAATACGTAAATGATTAATATGTTTTTTTGTTTTAAAGTAGAAAAAATGGTCAATTATTTTATTAATCGGAGCTGGATGTACCAACAAAGAAGAGAAATTGGAGGCTCAATAAGTGAACATTTTCAAAATGGTGTACATGTCTTTATTGAATTCACTTTAAGTAATAATGGGAATGACGAAGAAATTCGTTGTCCATATAGTAGGTGCAAATTATTGAAGTATTTGATATTGGATATGGTAATAGTTCATATGCGCCAATATGGTTTCGTGCCGAATTATTTGGTGTGGGATCGTCATGGAGAACTTATAGCACCTAATCTCGTACATTCGGAGGAGGAGGTGGATACTGAAATTGTTCCGACGAATCTTGTAGAAGATATGGTTGAAGATGCAACATGTCAATGTTCCCTACGGTTGAAGTTGATGGTAACGATGTTAATGTCGGAGAAGAACCAAGTATTGGAGCAATTTTTTTTATGACTTATTGGATGCTGCTAAGAAACCCCTTTGGGATGATTGTACAAGCGGTACTCAACTATCAGTAACTGTAGAATACATTGCGATGAAACCAAAATACAACTTCACAGAAGCTAGGTTTACAGCTATAGTACAAGTTGCAAAACGGCATATGCCACCCGATAATTTAATATGCGAAAATCATTATGAATTGAAAAAACTTATGTTTACTTTTGGTTTGCTATATCAAAAAATAGATACATGTTTAAATGATTGCATGTTGTTTTGGAAAGAAGACATCAATCTTAGGAATTGTAAAATATCTAATCAGGAAAGATACAAACCAAGAAAAAAGAAGGGAAAGAAAGTTCCGTACAAGCGTATGCATTACTTACCCATCACTCCTAGGCTTCAAGGTTATATGCATCTTGTGTAACCGCGCATCATATGAGATGTAACTGTGTGAGAACACAGGAAGAAGGTACGCTAACACACCCAGCTGATGGGGAAGCATGAAATAATTTTGATAAGACATACCCTGCTTTTGCAGCTGAGAGCTGTAATGTTAGACTTGGTTTATATACGGATAGATTTTCACCGTTCTCTCAATTTGGTTCAAAATATTCATCTTGGCCTATAATCGTTACACCTTACGATTTACCTCCGTGGATGAGTATGAAAACTCTGTATATATTTCTCACTTGTCATCCGTAGTCCTGATGATCCAACACAAGATTTCGACGTATATTTACAACTGTTGATTGAAGAGTTGAAAAATTATGGTATGAAGGTGTTGAAACATACGACATTTCAAATAAAAAAGATTTTTATATGTTCGCTTCTCTGCTGTGGACTATAAGCGATTTTCCTGCGTATGCAATGCTGGTGGGTTGGAGTACGCTGGTCGTCTAGCTTGTCCTTATTGCATGGAAGAAACACGAGCATTCTCTTTACCGCATGGGAAGAAAATTTCGTGGTTTGACTGTCATCGATGTTTTCTCCATATTGATCATCCTTTTAGAAAACATAATTTTTTTACAAGTAATAGACTTGAGACCTTGCGACCACCAACGATTTGGTCAAGCGAAGATATTTATGACCTTGTAAAGGATTATCCAAAGATACATGAAACTGGCGAACAAATTGAAATTCAGGGTAAATCGATAATTCATAATTGGTGTAAAAAAGTATATTTTGGAAGTTTCCTTATTGGAAAAATCTCCTAATTCGTCATAATATCGACGTGATGCACAACGAGAAAAATGTGTTCGATAATGTATTTAACACAGTTCTGAATGTTAAAGGAAAGACTAAAGACGATTTGAAATCAAGACATGATATAGAGGCAATATGAAATCGTCCTGAGCTTCATATGAAGCCAAATGACATAAAAAAACCCAAGCATGCTATGAGCTAGATAGTAACCAAGTTAAAATACTGTTAAAGTGGGTGGAAGGATTAAGGTTTCCTGATGGAATTTCCTCTAATCTTCGTAGATGTGTCGACTATAAAACGGTAAACTGAGTGGGATGAAAAGTCATGATTGTCATGTAATGATGAAACATTTGTTACCTGTCGCTTTCAAAGAACTGTTACCTACAAAAGTTTGGACGGTTGTAACAGGCTTAGTTTGTTTTATAAGGAGCTTTGTTCAACCACGTTAAAATTTGACTACGTAAACTTGAGGAAGAAATTCCTATGCTGCTCTGCAAACTGGAGAAAATATTTCCTTCGGGTTTCTTTAATGTAATGGAGCATTTGCATGTTCATCTTCCGTTTGAAGCACGTTTTCGAGGTCATGTGCAATATGGATGGATGTATCCGTTTGAAAGGTATTAATATTGAGTATGTTAAATTTTAGCTTAATTACATGTAATAAAATTTAATTATAATTATTCTTAACATGTACTTAAATCATCTACAGAAAAAAGTGAGACAAAAAGTACGAGTTGAAGGTTCGATATGCAAATCATATATCGAAGAAGAAGCTTCGTTCTTTTTCTCTCATTATTTCAGTGACCATGTGAACTTATCTTTTGAAAGTGCTACGTGGAATGATGAGCGCATTAAACAAGATTCTTCTGAATCAGTGCTATCTATTTTTAGACAGCAGGGATGCCCTGTTAGAAAATATGTGGAAGTATGCTTAAACGACAAAGATTACCATGTAACCCAATATATGTTCTTCTTAACTGTGCAGAAGTTGCACCATTCGTTAGGTATTATTAAATAATATATCTAAAATTATTTACTTGAATAATAAATGTGTGTATTAATTATAATGCAATATATTATCTATATATGCAGTATTTACGAATCACAGCATCCAAGCGGCGATATCAGCAAAAATTTTGCAACTTGTTTTTCAAACCACGTATATGATTCGGTAAATTGTGTGGTCGATGAAGGGTTGAAACATCTTGCCATGAGACCAAAAAGAAAAGTCAAGTCATATCCAATATTCTTTGTCAATGGATACAAATTCAACGCCAAAGAATATAGGGCTAGAAAATTAACTAACAATACTGGTGTATATGTTAAAGGTAGTGATGATCCAAATGATCACATAAATGATTTTTACCACGTATTAACTCAGGTTTTGCAATTAACATATTTCACCAAACCTACAGAAGAAGTTTATTTGTTTTGATGCAATTGGTTTAGTAATGTTTCAGGTTTTGTAATCAACGTGCACCAAAAATATAATATTATTGAAATAAAGCATACATCACGTTATCATAAGTACGATCCATTTATACTAGCAAAACAAGCCCTACAATTTTATTATGCTCCTTATCCATCTCTAAAAAGAGATAAAGCAGATTAGTCGGCAGTTTTTAAAACGAAGGCAAGATTTACGTTTGATGCAAAGAATATTCCAAACGAACAAGCGTACCAAGCAGATATCGAGGAAAATGGCGAAATTACAATAACAGACGATCAAATCGATTTTGGACCTCTAAATGATGAATCAAATGTATTAGTAGAAGCATTTGAGACCATAGAGGAAAATAATATAGAGTAAGAGACCGAGTTTAAATCAAAAACGACGAGGACTGATTTAATAGTGTACATGTTGAAAAAAGGTAATATATGGGAGTATTGATGTTATACTTTTTTTTATATTATATGCGATTATTGATGTTAAATCTTAATATATTTACTCATAATTGAATGATATGTTCTGTCATAATAAAATAATATGTATACGGCATGTATTACAGATGTCTTTCTTTAGGTGGCGGAGTTCTTCGTAGTCTGGTTCCCCTTCTTCGTCTCAGAGAGGGACCGTTCGCAGCGGAGGTGATGGTAGTGGCCCGTCGTAGGAGACGCCGCGTACGGTGGTTAGATTGCTACCGAAAGCAGATGACTTGTAAGTATTAAATTTACTTCAGTAATATAATTATTTTGTATGATATATTACTCATGATTTGTCTGTATCATATTTAATGCACGGGTTTTGAACTTGAGCCTTCAAATATAGTGCTCACCATATCTAAGTAGACATACATGAGCCATATGACTGTGTGCTGACCGAAATGGAGTAGGATCCCAGAGCATGTCTGGTAGAGCATCTGCCAGGACTTCCTGGTAAGTGTAAAATTATATCATTATATATAACCACTTTACAATTTGCTGACTAAGTATAAATGTATAACTTATATTTTTTCAACATATATACAAGGTGCGGTGGACCTACAAGAGGAAATGGACGAAATCTGTTTTCTGTATTCCGACGGCTTCGAGCCATCGGAGATCACTGTGTATCTTGTAGTGACGGGGTGGCCCACATTTTAACACATTTTTACTTTTTTTGGGGTCATATTCTGCAGAATTACTGGGGTGAAGCAGTAAAAAATATATATACACAAGCACTGTTAGAATGTGTATTTCAGATCATTGGCACAAGTAGAACTATTATAGGCAACTAAATCATAATGATGATATAGCTATGAAAGCTGGTTAAGCAAATAAATATTAAAGAAAAAGTCAAAACTAAAATGTAGTAAGTTTGTGATTTTAGTACTGAAAGTCAAAAATTAAAAACCAGTTTAAATGTTCGATTGTTGAGGGACTTTGGGCTAAAACAACACAAAAACAGCAAGTGGCGTTTCCTTTAGTTTGGTGGAAGTGTATTTTGAACTCTCAAAAACAGATAACAATTTCAATATATTTTATGGGTTTGGCTCAATTAATGGGACTGGATTAAACTAACCGAAGGTACGAAATTCCTTACAACAGTATTTTTCTGGAAAATAACGGAAATTGGAATTTTAGTAAATAATCGGATGGAAAATGGAATAATGAAAAAAAAAAACAAAAAAAAAAAAAACCAACCATATTTCTAACACAGAAAAATGCACTGTCAGCACAAGTCACGATCATTATATTCAACTTTCTCAATTTTTTTTTTTAGTTCATATGTTTGAAGTGATTGGGTAGCAACTCGTTACATTTTCAGATAGTAATTTTTGATGATGGTCCTTCTAGTCTTATGTAATCGTACATAAGTTCTTCAAAAGCGCCAGTACATCTTGGTTGGGTAAAATATATAATATTTAAACCTGGAATGAACCATTTACTCACATCAATACTATATAGCTGATATAGACCATGGATCCCATGCCTGGCTACCGCATTGTCTTGTCCGATTGTTCCAGTTGTAAAATGAGGGTGACGTACATTCAAATAATTGATGCGAACCTTTGAAAAAAATTACAAAAACTCAATTTGTTAAATCAACATATTTGAGGTAATAACAAGTGAAAGAAATATTCGAAACTGTGTTATTTTTGCTTGACACACAGTAAGTAGCACAAAAGATATAGAATGAGAAGGAAGATGTGTACTTGTAATTCAGCATGGGAGGATGATGCAAGTGCCACTCGTAGCACGTAAGGTCTGGTTTTGCTCACATGCTTAAGTTGAAATCGCACCTGCCACGTTGTACCTATGTATCTCTTCTGACCGACATTTCTGCGTTATTGGTATAGTAGAAAAACGAATGGTAAATAGACCATACTAACTAAAATGTGGCATTAATCAGTATTTTAGTCTAACACTATAGGTTGCCCGCTCTCTTGGTTAGAACTTTTGTCCAGTGACGGTCTGCTTTTATGCCAGTTGTGGGATATAAATCTCATACTACATGATGTGGGATATAAGACATTCTGATGCAATTTGAACTTGAATAAGAAAAGGTTGATTAATCTATACCTAGTAACTTGAGCAAAGAACCAATCTTTTGTATAGTTACTTCTTCCAACAGTATAAACTAGATCTCTGTTGGGGTATAACTCCTCGTACCTCTCCCATAAGCCATATTGCCTAAATCTGCAATGTAAACAAGATTATTGTTAAGTCAACTAATGTGCATAAGTAATGATTCAAGCACATTGTTTTGGAGTACAACTTGAGAGAAAATAGTAACTTCTCACACCATACACCAATTATAAAATCCAACTTAGTCATTGCTGCGTTAGTATAATTTTTATTCAATATAAAAGCTCCAATAATGGTTTGTTTTTTAAAAACAAAAACAAAACAAAACAAAAAAACAAAACAAAAAAACAAACAAAACAAAAGAAAGAACATACCATTTAGAGAACACAGTAAGTATTTCATTGAACTTCATGCCGGGTTACATGACTACAATTTGAAAGATGATATTAAAATGAAAAGTTTCTATATAGTATATACTATGATACATCAGATACCAAGTGTTTTATCTGGATTGAAATATGGTTGAAATATATGCACAATTTGGTGTTACAACTTACCTAATCTGGAGTCCTATCCAATATTATGATTAAGAACATTTGTTACCATTTGTGATATCTACTCCTCCACCTTAAATAGTAAATCCATATCAAACTAATGTATCTCTATCAAAGTTGTGGGGCTGATTTTCTTCTCATGCATGTCAGTGTTGTTAAGTGAGAAACTTAACTATAAATCAAACATATAGCTACTGGGTATGCACACAATTTAGAATTAACTAGTATTTTAGATAGCCTTATATTTCTGATGAAACAACGATACGAAGAAGAAAACTGATTACTTTTCGGGATGATTGACATATAGTTTGTTGATATAACAAGGGTCTGGATCCGGAATAAAGAATTCGGCAGCAGTACGATCAGGAATTCCAATCTCCCAAATTGTATGACCAGCCCTTGGAGGCTCGTATAGAAGATCACCCAGATGAATGGAAGAACCTGTTACAAATTTTATTCTCTTTAAAAAATATATATATTCATTACCACATGAAACAATTTTCTTTTGAAGCTATATGTAATGATTATAAACAATATATTCTTGACCTGCATTAATAGTTATCACTGCATCCATTTTGTAATCTCCTATAAAACCTGGAACATATGCATAAAGACTGTATTCACCAGTTCGTACATTATTGATTGTAAAATGTCCCTGTTTATCGGTCCTTGTCCAGAATTGGTACCCCTAGTAAAATTTGTCGAGAAATAAGTTAGCCAAGAAGTTCGCTGTATTTATATTTAGAGTTAGTGCCTTATTTACCTTTGATTCTCTCTGCCATGATCCAGCTTTTCCTGGTAAAGCTAAACCAACATATGCAGAGTCTGCAGGTATGTGTTTCTTGTCTATGAACCTTGTTATATGCAAGTTAGTGTAATCAGGTTGGTTAATATATACATGATAATTGTAATTTAATGTTAAAATGTACATATGTAACAATGAATGCAATTTGGGAACAGTACCTTTCACTGACAAATAGTTTACCAGTTACGAAGCCTCTCTCTTCAGCGGTTTGGTAATCCTTTGATCGAGGAAAATTATATGGCCAACTTCTTACTTCAGTTTTCATCTGAAATACATAATAATTAAAATTCAATGTCATGTCAAATAATTCAAAGAATTTTGTACTATTTGATCTCTTTTGGTTTTCTTGATTTAATGCGTGTGATGACGGTAGAGAGACTAAGAAAACGCTACTGAAGTTCAGTCTGAAGTTAACCTAGTGTGGTATATGCAGTAATCAAATGATATTGTTATTGTATCTGTTAAATTTTGGCGACACGATATGTTGGAGTTGAAGAGGAGTGGAGTAGCGAGGCGTAGGAGGAAGCGGCCGGAGTAGCGGAGCTCGGGGGGAGTTCCGGGAGCAAACAGTGCACTATTGTGCACTGCTGCCCAAAACCGGTCGACCGGTCCATTTCTACCGGTCGACCGGTTTCGTCCAGAGACCATGGGGTCTCTGGACCAGTCGACTGGTCCAAAAATGACCAGTCGACCGTTTTTCGACAGTTTTCCAGTTTCGGGCTGGGTCTTCTATTTTGCTTGTGCTGATATTGGGGGGTATTTTGGTCATTCGGTTTTGATCTCTACCCTATTATAAAAGCTATTTTCAGCTGCCTATGGAAGGAATCCTAATCACTTCTAATCTAGGGTTTAATTCTTCTATTAGGGTTTTGGTGAATCCTAATCTCTTCAATCCTATTCTCCACAAATATATTCTAGAGTGATTAGTTGATCATTGTAAACAATCTCTTGTACTCTTTTCATTGGTAATAATAAAAGCTCTCTCTCAAAGTGGACGTACACTAACAAGTTGTTAGTGGAACCACTATAAATTGGTGTGTGATTTACTTATTGTTATTGCTCTTATATATTGCTTATCTCGGTGTTGTGATCGTATCTTGGTTTTGGTTGAGATTGATTTGGGTTATCGATTGGTTGTTTTGCATCGTCTATCGCGATCTAGCTTTTCTGCTGCGTTTGGGAATTGTGTTCGAGCGGTCTCGGATTGGAAATTTCCATAACATTTGGTATCAGAGCTTTGGAGTCAGTAGGTGTTTGTTGAAATGCCGGAATCGGATAATAACTCTAGTGTTCCCTCAATGGTTAGTCCAAGTGGTGTAGCGCCGTATGTACGTGGTTCGTATGCGGCTTCGGGATCGCAATTGGTTATTGATAAGTGGAATGGCGATAATGACTTTGAAAAATGGCAATGGAAGATGAAAGCGGTTCTAAGAAGGAATCGGGTTCATAGGGTGGTGTTTGATACACATTTGTTGCCGGCGGACATATCGGAGGTTGAGAGAGACGAAATGGAAGAGTGGGCATTTACTACACTTCAACTTGCTATGGGAGAGAATGTTATCTCCGAAATTAGTGGTGAGGTCACCGCTGGGGGAATTTGGAAGAAGTTAGAGGAGTTGTATATGAAGAAATCTCTAACTAACCGATTGATCTTGTTGCGAACGTTTTTCACCTATAAGATGAAAGAGGGGACTTCGCTAAAGGCGCACTTAAATGTGTTTGATGATTTGCTAATGAAGATGAAGGCGGTAGATTTGAAGATTGAGGAAGAGCAAAAGGCGATGATATTGTTATGTTCGTTGCCGGACCGTTATACGGGTTTCTCAAATAGTTTGATCTATAGCCGTGATACATTGACGTTGGATGATGTCAAGACGGGTCTTCTTAGTGAGGAGTTGCGAGATCAAATGAAGGAGTTGAGTGTAGGAAGTAGTAGTGCCGGGAATGATCAAGGTTTGTTTATGGAGAAGGAACATTGGAAGAAGGATAACCGGGGTCGTTCCAAATCTAGGAATCCCGGTTGGAGAGGAAAGTCGAAGGAAAAGAAAGGCAAGTGCTATATTTGTAAGAAGCCCGGTCATTGGAAGAATGAGTGTCCGGACAAGGAGAAAGGAAAGACGGAAGTGGCGTCTTCATCGGTTGCGGTGGAGAGTGTTGATAGTGAGGGAGAAGTTGATGTATTGACGGCGGTGGCATCGGATGTTTCGGGTAGCGAATGGGTGCTCGATTCGGGGGCGTCTTATCATATGACGCCTAATAGGAATTGTTTTTCTTCTTTCGAAGCTAGAGAGGGAAATTCGATTGTTATGGGTAATGGTGCTATGTGTAAGTCGAAGGGCATCGGTTCCGTGCAAATTAGGATGTTTGACGGAGTAGTTCGTACTCTCACTAATGTACGCTATGTTCCGGGACTTAGGAAGTCCCTTATCTCTTTGGGGCAATTGGATTCTTTGGGGTGCAAGATCACTATTGAGAGAGATTGCTTGAGGGTTTCGAAGGGGGCGCTTGTGGTTATGAAAGGTGCTAGAGTTCATGGTGTTTATTTGCTTCAAGGAGTGACCATAGAAGGTGAAACTTGTGTTGGCGTTGATAGTTCTCGTGACTTGGATGCGACTAGGTTGTGGCATTTGAGATTGGGTCATGTCTCGGAGAAGGGTTTGGAGATTCTTCGGAAAAGGGAGATGATTGGTGGAGAGAGTTTCAACAAGCTAGAGTTTTGCGAAGAGTGTGTCATGGGGAAGCAAACAAAGGTTTCATTCGGTGAAGGGAAACATGATTCAAGAAGCGTTCTTGAGTATGTGCACACGGATGTTTGGGGACCGGCACCGGTTGCTTCTTTGGGTGGAGCAAAGTATTATATTTCCTTTATTGATGATTTTTCTCGCAAAGTTTGGGTGTATGTAATGAAGGCCAAGTCGGAGGCATTTGCTAAGTTCAAAGTATGGAAGGCTCTTGTTGAGAATGAGAGTGGTAAATCTTTGAAGGTTCTTAGGTCCGATAATGGCGGGGAGTATGTTTCCGGAGAATTCTTAGATTATTGCAAGCATCATGGCATTCGGAGACATTTTACTACACCGGGAGATCCGCAATCAAATGGAGTTGCGGAGAGGATGAACCGTACTCTACTAGAGAAAGCTCGATGCTTGAGATTGACATCGGGTTTGTCTAAGGGATTTTGGGCCGAAGCTATGTCAACCGCGATACACATTATTAATCGAATTCCGTGCTCGGCTATTGATAACAAAATTCCGGAGGAAGTGTGGAGAGGTAAGAGTATTGACTTGAGCTATCTTCGTGTCTTTGGAAGTCCCGTTTATGTGCATGATCCGGGAAATGATAAGCTTGAACCTAGAGCTTTCAAAGGGGTTTTGCTTGGTTATACGGAAGGAGTGAAAGGCTATCGGGTTTGGAATCCGGAAACGAAGAAGGTGATAAACTCTCGTCATGTTACTTTTGATGAGTCGGCAATGTTCAAGGAGAATGAGAGCTCATCGGATGTTCCGGATTTGGTTCATGGTGAATCGAAGGAGAAGGAAGTTATTCCCACATTTTATCCAAGGGGTAGAGAGAGTAGAGTAGTAGAAGATGCTTGTGAGGAGGGAGCGGTTGATGGTACACCACATAGTCCACAAGGTGCCTCTAGTAGTGTAGGTGATGTGCACGATTCTAGAGAAGATTCGACTCAAGGTGGAGCCGAAAGGAGTCCGGGTGATGGTATTGCTACTCGGGTGGGTCGTCGTCTTATAAGACCACCCGAGAGATATGGTGATTGGAATTATCTTAGCTTTTGTGATAATATGGACTATGCGCTTATAGTAGTCCAAGATGAGCCGATGGACCTTGATGACGTCATGAATTCGAGTGATAGCTCGAAATGGGTTTGTGCCATGGAGGAAGAGATGCAATCGTTAATGAAGAATCAAACTTGGGATTTGGTTCCACTTCCTAAAGGAAACCGTGCTATTGGGTGCAAATAGATTTACAAGGTGAAGGACGATGGGAGATACAAAGCTAGGCTAGTGGCTAAGGGGTTTGCACAAAGGAAGGGAAAGGAGTATGATGAGATATTCGCACCGGTTGTGCGGCATACTTCTATCCGGATATTACTTGCCATAGTTGCTATTCACGACTTGGAGTTGGAGCAACTTGATGTGAAAACCGCCTTCTTGCATGGTGACTTGGATGAAGACATTTACATGGAGCAACCAGAAGGTTTTGGGGTAAATGGGAAGTCAAATATGGTGTGCAAGTTGAAGAAATCACTATATGGGTTGAAGCAATCACCTAGGCAATGGTACAAGAGGTTTGATCATTTTATGCTTGAAAATGGTTTTGATAGAAGCATCAAAGATGCTTGTGTTTATTTCAAGAAGTTGGGAAATGATTGTTGGGTGTATTTACTTTTGTATGTGGATGACATGCTCATTGCTTCGAAGGACAAGAATGAAATCAACAAGTTGAAATTACAATTGAAATCGGAGTTCGAGATGAAGGATCTTGGAGAAGCAAAGAAGATTTTGGGCATGGAGATTGAAAGGAATCGAAAGCATTTTGAGTTGAAATTAACTCAAAAGGATTATATCAAGAAAGTGCTTAGCCGGTTTAGCATGGAGAATGCAAAGGCGACAACTACACCTTTACCTTTGCATGTCAAGCTTTCGAGTAAAGGTTCACCTATCTTGGAGAAGGACAAGGCTTATATGGCAACGGTGCCATATGCAAGTGCGGTTGGTAGTTTGATGTATGCCATGGTGTGTACAAGGCCCGATATTGCAAATGCCGTCGGGGTGGTTAGTCGGTTCATGGCTAATCCGGGGAAATCGCATTGGGAAGCCGTAAAGCTAATTTTGAGATATCTCAAAGGTACGTCATCTCATGGTCTTGTTTTTGGCGGTAGTGGGAGAATGAATTGCAAGTTTGTTGGTTATTGTGATTCGGACTACGCCGGTGATAGGGATAGGAGAAAGTCAACTTCCGGGTATGTCTTCACACTTGGTGGCACGGCCATAAGTTGGAGATCGAGATTGCAAACCGTAGTAGCTTTATCCACTACGGAGGCGGAGTTGATAGCCGCGGTGGAGGCGGCTAAGGAGGCACTCTATTTGAAGCGATTGTTGTGTGACTTAGGTGTTGGACACGATAGTATCGATGTTCATTGTGATAGCCAAAGCGCTATCCATTTGGCGGAGAATTTGACGTTTAGCTCACGTACTAAGCATATTGAAGTGAGGGAGTCATTCTTGGTAGCCATGGATGAGGATAAGCAAGTATATCTTCGGAAAGTGCACACAAAGGATAATGCGGCGGATATGTTCACTAAAGCATTGCCGTTTGGGAAGTTCGAGCATTGCTCGAACTTGATTTGCTTAGAGGAGTGCTAGGTGCCACGGGGTGGCACGGGTGAGAGAGGAGCTTGGTTGGTAGATGAAGAAGAGTATTGGGATGAGATTGTGGTTCTATCTTCTTGGCGAACACTAGTTTACACTCCTAAGTGTTCGGGTTTTTGGTGAGATCGGTTTGGTTTTGGGTGTTTCCAACACTTCATTAGCGGGTGGGGGCTTTGTGCCTGAACTCGTTGGTGAAGTGCAATGGGGGGTGGCCTTGCCGGAAGCCATTGAGGAAGCATTCATGTTTGGTGAAGGTAGAAGTGGCGATAGTTGGAGCTATCGGTGTTGATGATGGTATGGTACCATTGATGATGGAGATGGATATAGTGTCGAGGTGGAGTGTTAAATTTTGGCGACACGATATGTTGGAGTTGAAGAGGAGTGGAGTAGCGAGGCGTAGGAGGAAGCGGCCGGAGTAGCGGAGCTCGGGGGGAGTTCCGGGAGCAAACAGTGCACTATTGTGCACTGCTGCCCAAAACCGGTCGACCGGTCCATTTCTACCGGTCGACCGGTTTCGTCCAGAGACCATGGGGTCTCTGGACCAGTCGATTGGTCCAAAAATGACCAGTCGACCGTTTTTCGGCAGTTTTCCAGTTTCGGGCCCGGGTCTTCTATTTTGCTTGTGCTGATATTGGGGGGTATTTTGGTCATTCGGTTTTGATCTCTACCCTATTATAAAAGCTATTTTTAGCTGCCTATGGAAGGAATCCTAATCACTTCTAATCTAGGGTTTAATTCTTCTATTAGGGTTTTGGTGAATCCTAATCTCTTCAATCCTATTCTCCACAAATATATTCTAGAGTGATTAGTTGATCATTGTAAACAATCTCTTGTACTCTTTTCATTGGTAATAATAAAAGCTCTCTCTAAAAATGGACGTACACTAACAAGTTGTTAGTGGAACCACTATAAATTGGTGTGTGATTTACTTATTGTTATTGCTCTTATATATTGCTTATCTCGGTGTTGTGATCGTATCTTGGTTTTGGTTGAGATTGATTTGGGTTATCGATTGGTTGTTTTGCATCGTCTATCGCGATCTAGCTTTTCCGCTGCGTTTGGGAATTGTGTTCGAGCGGTCTCGGATTGGAAATTTCCATAACAGTATCTTGCTTCAGTTGTTTCTTATTTGTAGCAACATTTCATTTTGTTTCCAAAAAGTATATATTGGCAAAAGCTACAAAAATTGTTCTATTCAGATCTGTTTTATGTATGCCAAATAGTTGCATATGATTGTACATAACAATTTGTCCCACAATATATGTTGACTGTCCAACCAGCCTACACAAATAATTTATCCCACAATATCTGTTGACTATCCAACAAGTTTACAGTCATTATCTACCATACAGGTTTATTTTATAGTAAACTCTGTGTTATTCTGTAAAATTTTGTAATACATTCAGTGATATATTTATTAGGGGTGTTACGGTTGCGGTAACAGTCGTTATTACCACCAACCGTAACCGTTGTTGACAGTTATAAATTTTTATAACCGTTTACTGCAACCATCTATAATGGTTAACGGTCATATTTTCAATTTTGAAGGATGTTATACATACCTTTCAATCATACGCATTATTAATGATAAATTCATATGGTTTTACCTGTTTTTTGCAAATTTATTTATTTCTTTATAAAACAACCAATATGCACACACATATTATTAGTTTATGAAGGCACATATTATTTATGTACAAGTTATTCATTTAACTTAAATTACTAATTTTTATACTTTAATCTTAAATTTTATACAAGACAATCATGTATGGTTGATATAGTTAACCGCGGTTTTTTAATTTTCCAACTGTTACTGTTATAAATGGTAACCGCATTAACAATTGGTATTGAGAGGTGGATGGTTGAACCGTAGCAGCCCTAAAATTTATTTCAATTTTTTAATCCCTGAAAACTAAGCAAAGGCTATATAAACTCTGATCTGAGTATATGCATTGAAACCATAAAATCACAGGATCTTATGTTTACCATTGTCACCGATGAACTACAAAATAACACAATAGACAGAGTTTACATGTCTGTCTTATCAAGCACCCAACACATGCAGAGCTGCTGAGACACAAACAGCACTTCCCAAACCAAACACACAATTGCCCATGTTACCACTGTCTATAAAATGTTTTGAATAATTACCTTATTTTTTGCATCTTCCCATAGAATGTGATGATCTGCAGATGTTGCATGAGAATTGACATAAGTGAACACAGGGCCAAAAACCTTTTTCCATTGTTCTCCGCCCATGTATCTTTGCACAAGTTCATCCCCAGAATAATGAGTACCTGTAAACATCTGAAGGAGAAAAAATGAATCGCTAAAAGAGCATAATCATAATAAATTAATTGGAACAACAAAATACCAAATTTAACATAAGTCGAAATCAATTTAACTCGTTAAAGAAAGTACATACCGCAAGTGTGGTAGGACCCACATGTGAGGTAAGATCTTGCATGAAAGGACCGCCAGTTTTGAACTCATTACTTGGAGTAATTAGCCAAAATCCAACCGGGGGGTGGGTAGAAATCCAACCATGAACCCGGTTGTCCTTATTATTTTGTGAATACTGATACTTGTCATCCACCTAAGCAACAGACCTAGAATTGATGAATGAAATATTTCAGTTAAATTTGTAATTTCTTTTCATGGTCCATTTTTACCTCTCCTTTAAGGTCAGGGTTGGTTGGATTAACTAAACGAACAGCTTCTTTATAAGCTAATGGTTCACTTCTTCCTTTCATACGATCCTCAGCCATAGGCATGATCCTTTGTCTATCGTCAGTTAAAGCCATGTAGTGGAACCTAATGGTCAAAAGCAACAAAGTCAATTATAGTCATGTTTATATATCCATGTTTACCTGTTGTCATATCAACTATCTAAATTTACTTGTCATATCTAGTATAACATCCATCAGGGATCAACACAGAACATATTTCAAGGAAAACTTTGAGTTGAACAACATATATAACCTTGCAAACTCTGGTGCACATGCACTGAAATAAGTGGGTTTAATTTGTTCAAAACTTCACAGCGTAAAGCATATAATCAGGTGTTAGAAGTTGCTTGGATATTGACTAATTACTGACGACCACATTTTGTATATTGCTGGTCTATCATCCATAAATTAATATTGTAAGGTATCATATCAGTGTGATTACTGAATAATAAAGAAAAAATAGAAAAGAAATACTTGTCTCCTCTAAGTTTGAATGCTATCCGCGTCTCTAGTATATTAAAATCTGGCCACCCTTCCAAATGTTCAAAGATGCCATATGAATAAAAGCCCGAAGAGCCTCGAAGCATTATATACCTATGATTAAGAAATAGGATTAGTTTTATTTATTTTTTTATTTTATTTTTTTAATTGAGTACTTAAGTGGTTGTACATAGCCGCACTACATGTTAGTATACTACAACTCCACATATGTCGGGTGGTTCAAATCACACTATGTACGTAGAATTTGAATATATGACCTCAAAGATCAAAGCTGAGTCATCTAGCCACTGACAAAGTGGTGCTGAGCAATAGTTTTAGTTATTTTCGGAATAAAAACAAAAGTTCCTTAGGGAATTATAGTTATACATGCAAGGGCAAAAGGAAAACCATTATTATTTAGCAATCTATTACCTGCCACGCTAAGGTGGAGTTGGTTGTGCATGTACTAGAGTGGTCGAAAGATCGATCCCCACCAAACACTTTCATGTGCCAGTTAGCACCAACTTTAAATTAGTGTTGATCTTAGGGTGCCTGAAGTCATGTAAAAACCCGAGCTTTGGCCATAAACTCTGAGGTATTTTTTAACTTACTAAAAAGTAATTTACTTACCTCTCTCCTTCTTTTATAACGTTCTAATCGTGTATATCGATTTCGCAAAATTTTTTGTCATTCTTAACATTTGACCCTTTATATATATATAATACACGCGCGCGCGCACATACACACACACATATATATACATAGAGAGACACACATATATATATACATACATACATATATACACACACACATACACACACATGGGTAGGATCGGCTGCACTTTATTTTTGCTACACCTCAAATACCTCTTGATTTCAATCATATGTTCCGAATTAAATAATATACATTCTCTATTTTCTCATTACACCAGAGAGGTATATTTTTACTCACCTTCTATCAATGTTTAAGGGTACCATTTTCACATTGAGAGAAGGATTCCATGTTCTAACAAATGAAACCTCCACTTGATTATCATCGTTGTGGATTATATCAAATTTTGCGCCTTTAATCCTGTAAAAATACATGGGTTGAAGAAACTTAATATTTACCATATGTATGAGTTTATGTATACATGAGCAATTAGAATCAAAAGGATAATGTTTCACTCACACATCAAATTTTCCATTGCTTCCTGGTTCACTCCAAACGACACTCCAAAACCTATATGTCAAAAGTACAATTTTAGGTTGGTAGTATTTAAACCTTGGATTTTCTTGCATAGAGCACACAGACGCATAATTTTTTTAAACAGGAAAAAGTAACAAGTTAATTAGAAATCTTAGTTCATATATTCATAGACAAATTTTATTTATAGGCCAGATAATAAAAAAAAAAAAAATTTATTTCAACTTTAGATCTCGGTTAAACTAATTAGAAAAATAGGCATCCTTTACCGTATATTAGCATTTTATACTTGCGCAAATTGAATTTGCGGAATCACAAATTTTTTCTTTAAAGATTAAGAACAAATTGGTATTTTGTGCTTGGACACTTTAAAATTGCCAAAATATAAATCCCAACCTAGTGAAAAACCATACCTGTTTTTGTAACTAGTTTCGAACTAAACCTAATGTTGAAATTAGTTTTTTTTAGGCCTATAAATAAAATTTGTCCTACACTCATTTATGTAAAACTCCAAGCTAATCAGAATTTCAAAGAACTCATATTTATTTCTGCAAACTTAGTTAGAGTTCAAGCACAAATAAAATAAGTATGACATGCATGTACTGTATTTTATGTTACTTACATATTTATATACATCATGCATAGGCTATCATTTATACTCCTAATAACAAATATACATACAAAGATCATGTTAACAAGTATACACACAATGCATCAAGATTCAAGAATACTTCTTGATATAAAATTGTTAATTATTTGAATCCATTCCTTCACTCAAGTAAAAATTACAAAGATCCAGTACATAAAAATATGAAAGGGTCAATATGATTTTCCTTTTCGAAACAGATCTTTCACTGAACTAAACAATATTCAGCTGAGGTATGGAAAAAATACTAGTATGTTTATGGGAAAACATAAATGAGTATAAAATTCAAGTAGGAAATAGAAAGCGGTGTCAACTATATATACCCTCTATTATTTTCCCTGTTTTTAACTTCCATCAAATTATCAACATCATTATACTGAATTCCAGTAATCACCCCACCAGGCTTTGAAAGGGTAAGCTTCAATATCCCATTATCAATTGTAACCTAAAAGTACCATCAAATTTATTTTAATTTATTTGATTTAAAAAAAGAAGATAAACCATTCAAAAGAAAATAACGATAATAATAATAAAATACTTACATATCTATCATATACATGTAGCTTAACACCGGTATGATACTTTGGATTATAGACTCCAAACGAGGTACAATTATTTATAGCATTACTGCAAATTACTCAACAAACAAAAACATGAGTATATAGTCAAAATTGTAACTCTGGATTCAATAAAATTGGCAGAATACACACCTTAATTCAGGCAGAGGATCAAATGCACTTGAATTCTTATTTGTACGTAGAAGCATAACAATAATAAGAATATATCTGCATGTATGTTGATGTGAATGATACATGGACATCATGTATACTTAAATGATGATATAACAGATATGTTGCTAGAATTTCAGTGAGAAAGTATTATACAGGCTATTAGGCACATGCGCGGGCGCACCCATTAATTGGGCAGATAATGTTGGTAACTATACTTTAAGTATAGCTGTAGTGAATATAAGTTGTAATCTGTATCAGATATATTGCTCAATCTTATACATAGAATAGATATTCAATATTAGATATCCCTCAATCTTATAATACACTGACTAAATATTCAGTATTAGATATTGGTTAATATCCTATTCGCTAAATATTATTCAATATCAAATACCACTGGATCTCATACATTGAATAAATATCCATCTTAGGTATGTTAATAGCAAAGTGATCCATCTTATCCACCCATCCTTAGTATAAATCAATTAATAAGAATAAAAAAACGAATTTTTATTTCCATTCAGTACATCAGCAAGTAGATATTTGTACATACATTTTATGGTGGACGAACATAGTGATAAATGTTTTTCACCTAAGCCCTTGAAAAAAAATAACTGTTATATATTGTTTTTCAAATAAAAGGAATTAATTTCATATCTATATTCTGAATATTAAAAGCACTTCAATACATTGTATTTTACATTCTGTGGTCCCCACAAGTTTTATTTGATAATATAACATATTTTCCTCCTTACTCCTTTCCTTTTCTTGTTTTTTATCTTCCACGGCATAAATACTCTAAAAAAATATAATAGATTTCAATTTAAAATAAGAAAAATAGGCACAGAGAAAAATTTAGAAAAAAATTAGACTGAAGAACGAAAAGTTTGTTTGTTTGGCTAAAGAACAATACTAATTATAACTAGTATTTTGTATAATGTAAAACCGAATATAATGCTAGTTATAACTAGCATTTTGTATAGTGTAAAAGTTGAATATAATGATAATTATAACTAGCATTTATCCTTCAACCTAAAAATAAATCATGATGTCCTTCAGCCTAAATCATTTAAAATATTTCTTATTCTAGAATAAATCAAATTCAAAGTTATAAAATAATTTAAAATCAAGAAAATGTAAAGTAGTAAGAAAATCGAAATTATAAAAAATGAATATAAGAAAAGTTAAGACTGAAGATAATCAAAAATTAAAAATTTCCAAGTTCAAAAGAAATTTCCAGAAATTAAGAATATTGGGGGAAAAAATTATACTAAAAAAGAGTTCAAGATGTTAACATATCTATACGGTTGGATATTGAAAAACATTCATTTTTTGAAAAATAAAATCAAAACTTCACGGAAATTCAAAAATTAATAGGAAATGAAATTTTGAATGATCCAAAGTTCTAAAACGATTGAAAATTTAAATAAAGATAACATGACTAATAAAAAACTGATAAAATGAAACCTAATTTTATGAAGTTCCAAAATATGTAAGAAATTCAAAACATGTAGAATAAAATTGTAAAATAATGAAAAAAAATTTAAACAATTTTTTCTAAAAAATTGAAATTCTTGAAAATTTCGGAGCTGTTAAATAATTCAATTAGAAAATCCAAGTTTAGAACATTTTATTTTTTCGAAAATTTTCAATTTACTAAAGGGAAAAAACCTTGAAATTGTGAGTTTTCTCAAAACTTTCAAAGGTTTTCTAGAATTGGATAATGATCTAAATTTCTTAGAAAAAATTCAAAAATCTCCAAGATAATAAAGAAACTAAAAAAACTACTGCAAATTCATAAAAAAAATCAAAGTTTTGAAAAAATCAGCATCTTTAAAATAATAAATTATCAAGTAATAGAAATTTGAGAATAAATAAAAAAATCAAATTTACAAAAGAAAAAATTAAAAAATAAAAATAGAAGGCTAAAAGCAATAAAAAGTCATAGAAAAAAATAACAACTATTTTGAATCATTCGAATGTTTGATTTAAAAATTAAAATAAATAAAATAGTAATTGAAAAGTCAAGCATATTTGGTATTTCAAGAACACTTAATTTTCATGAACTTTTTGTATTATTCAATTTACTTAAATTTTCCACATGCTTTTGAACTTCCAATTTTTTTTTTAAATTTTCGAAGATAAATCAATTTTTTGAATTATTTAAGTTTTATGAACTTTTAGAATTTTTAAAACTCCTAATTTAATACTTCTGAAAATTTCCTATCTTTAGAATTCCATTTTTTGTTTGTGATTTCAATTTAATACATTTATTTATTTGAGAATTATTGAGTTTCTAAACAAATTTGAAAGTTTTATTGATTCTAAAAAAACAACTTTAGAATTGTCAAAAGAAAATTTAAGTAAATTAAAAACATGGAAAAATTTCATAACTTTTCAACATTTTTGAATGTTTTCGAACTGTTTAAAACTAATGAATATTCTTAAAACTGAATGTTTGTTCCAATGCCTCATTAATTTTTTTCTACAAAAGGAGAGCATACATAATAGTAATACTGCTTTTGGTGACATGATTTTCTAGTATAAACACGTACCTTTTTTTTATAACAATAGCGGTACTTGATTCTAGTATAAACACATACCAATTCTAGTTTAAAACGGGCACTCATTTTGATGTTGCAAGGGTTCGAACCCACAAAACCAATGTCTTTTTAGGGGTTCGAACGCATGAAACCTCTTTCTAGAATGTCATATAACTTGCCATTTGAATTGGCGGTCCTGGACCAAACACATATTTTTTAATATATTTAAATTTATATTAGAGAGGTGAAGCCTTGGCGTAATGGTTAGGTCACCTGCATGGTGATCTGAGCGCGTAGGTTCGAGTCCGGAAACAGCATCTTCGTAATGCGAGGGAAAAGCTGTGTACATTATCGACCTCCCCAACGCCTGCTATCGTGCGGGAGCCTCGTGCACTGGGTTCCATCTTTATTTTAATTTATATTAGAAAAATATGGTTTATGAATGAGTTCTTAGGAACCCCTCTGTAACGACCCGTATTTTTTAACTATTTTAAATTATAGAATTTGATATAATGATTGAATAAAAATGGTTGGAAATAAAATTTTAAATGTTTTATTTAGTGTAGTTATTGAATATGAACTTTAATAAATTTTTGAAATAATCAGACAATAATAAATATGAAAACAAAATTCTATGTATTGGAAGTGTTTATAATCTATAGCAAGAATTGGATAATAAATGTTGTATTATTTAGATGGAAATAAAATAATTGTTGGAAAATTAAAATTCATTTGAATTTATTGATTTATTAATATCGATTTAATGAATATTTAAATTGTTTAAATTTAATTTTGAAAATTATTTAGATAATTGAATCTTGAATTAATGTGAATGAAAATGGTATCGAAAGTTGATTTAAATTTTATTTAAACAACAATAAAGATTGTTAATACTTAAAAATCGAATTTAAGTGATTAAATAAATTTCTGGGAATTACTTGTTTCAATTGACGAGTAAAAATAGCTATTTTGGTCACTGTCTCGGATTTTGACGAAACCAGTTTCATCGAATCCGTAATAATGAATTATTATAGGATTTCAAGTTTCGTAGCGATCAGACTTGTCGTTTGGCCGTGCGAGCTTTTGAAACGCGTAGAAATTAATTTTAGAAATTAATTAAAATAATTTGATTTGAAAAGCTATCTTCTGCATACGATCGAATTAGGCCTCGAGACTAGTTCCATTACGTTCGGAATGAGAGTAAAACATTAGGAATGTCAGGCGGCACGCTTCGTTTGAAGCTCGAGAATTTCAGGTGCTTATAGGCGAAATATTTTCTAATATAATAATATATATTTACTTTCTATTTCCAACGTTGGTACATAACCGCCTCTAGACCTGTCAAACGGGTTGGGTTGGGTCAAAATGGGTTAGGTCGAGTTTGACCAACCAATTTATAACTCATTCTTTTTGACCCATTTATGACCCAATCCATTTAATAAGCGGGTTACCCATTTAACCTATTTAAAGATCTAAATTTGATTTGATTAATAAAAAAACATAAAATAAATCTAATTCTAATTTTTACGTTTTGAATTTCGATAAAAATCAAAATTTAAAAATTTAATTCTAATTTTCATCAAAATTCAAATATGAGGATGTAGTAGCCTGTTATTTTTTAAGTACAACCGTCAGTCCCCATGAAGAACTATAGTGTGCGTTAACAATATGAAGTATCCGAGTGTTCCATATTGTCCGTAATTTAGGTGGGAGTTAATCGGTCAAAGTCTCGCCTGATTCTGAGTTAGTATGAAGAAGTTATTGCAGTCTGAACAAAAAAATAGTGGCTTCTGCACTAGGCGGAGTTCAAATATGTAGATGTGGTAGTATATTATTTTCTAAATACAACTGTCAGTCTCCATAGAGAACTACAGTGTGCGTTAACAATATGAAGTATCCGAGTGTTCCATATTGTCCGTAATTTAAGTGGGAGTTAATCAGTCGAAGTCTCGCCTGATTCCGAGTTAGTATGAAATAGCTATTGCAGTCTGAACAAAAAAAATAGCGGCTTCTGCACTAGGCGGAGTTCAAATATGGGGATGTGGTAGCATGTTATTTTCCAAGTACAACAGTCAGTCTCCATGAAGAACTACAGTGTGTATTCACAAGATGAAGTATCTGAGTATTTCATATTGTCCGTAATTTAGGTGGGAGTTCATTGGTCGAAGTCTCGCCTGATTCCGAGTTAGTATGAAGAAGTTATTGTAGTCTGAACAAAAAAAAACGGCTTCTGCACTAGGTGGAGTTCAAATATGAGGATGCGATAGCTTGTTATTTTCTAAGTACAACCGTCAGTCTCCATGGAAAACTACAATGTATGTTCAAAATTCTTATTTTCAAAATTTAAGGCCCGTTTGGTTTCATTTTGTATTTTGAGTTTTGTGTTTTCAACCTGAACTAAGAAATAACAAAAAATAAGAGAAGAAGATTATTAATTCTTAGCCATTGCGATGACCAACGGACAACGAAAGAGTTGGATTGTTCTATGTGCTTTTGTTATCTCTGGAAACATGAAAAACAAAATAAACTTGTTTTCTATTTTACATGTTAATTTCATTTTTCAAAATTGTTTGTTTTTCAACAACACATACAACGAATGCGCTTTTGTATAGACGAAAACACAAAACTAAAAACGACAAGTCAAACGGGGCCTTATATTTTCAAATTTTAAATTTTTAATAAATCGGTAAATGAGTTACACATATATAATCCTTTTAAAAATGGGTCAACCCAACCCATAACCCATTTAATAAAATTCATAAATGATATAAGTAGGATAAATAAGTTGATTAATGGATTGGGTCAAATTTTGACAAGTCTGGCCGCCCCTATTTGTTCTTTCATACCCTTCTCCCTTTTATTTTCGAATTAGTTACAGATCGATCGAGATTTTGAAAAAAATTCGACTTCGACCTTTCTAAAGTTTCGACTTCACAAAGATTCCTAATAGTTTTCAACTGCAAAACAAAGCTCAATGCCACACCCACTTCGTCGTTGCCTGCAACCACGTCGCTGAGATCTGGATCTAGAGCGCTACGCTTGGATTTGCTTGCGATCTGGGTGCGTCATCTGAATCTCAAACGCGCCTATACCTGAAATCGATTGGCGTTACACTTGCTCAGAATCGCAATTTGATTTTATAGTTCTCGAGATCTAGGAAGTCATGATAGGTTCTGGAGATGCCTGCTGTCGTAGTGAAGCTCACCTGAGAATTTGAAACCACTACTCTGCTTTGCCCGTTGTTTGAATCTATACTCGCGATGATGTTGTGTCTTGTCTTGCCTGAAATGTAGTGGTTGTTCGTGAAGCACGATGGGTTATTGTATGCGAAACTTGCCTGGGACGACAGACGAGAGAGAGTATGTGTGTTAAAATTTAATTATATTATTAATTAGTTAATTAGTTAATTTTGTTTTAGTTAATCGTTAAGCTAATTATTGCGTAAGTTTTGCATATGAGGTTTGTTTTGGACGAAACAAATTACACTGGATTTGTATCGTCGAAGGCTACGACGCGGAGTTGAGTTGAGATTTATTTGAAACTGGAAAAATTTTCAGTTTCAAATAAAAGGTGAGTGTTTTTAACACTCACAACGTACTATAATATTTTTATGTTCGTTAAAATTGAATCGTACAGTTATCTAATTTATTGACTGTTATTTGAAAATGAAATTGACATATGAATTGACTGTAGGTATTAAAATTGACAATTAAATTTAAAACTGGAATTTAATTGCCAGTAAATTACCTGATATTGATAACTATGAAATTGTTGTGAATGATTGGCTGATTTGGATATTGATTGTGATGGATGCTATTGATTGATGTTTTGGATGATTTGGATGTTTATTTATTTTGATATATCCTGCTATCATCCTGTATATTATTTACAGTATATAAAACTGTAAATCGAATTATTTTAAATAAATTAAGAAATAGGTTGAAATGATATATACATATGACATTTATTTTGGATTGAAATGATATATATCCATCCCTGAAATTATATTGAAATAATGGATTCACTTGGCCATATAATATAAAATTATATACGGACACCAGATTGATTAAATTAAATGATTTTAAAAAAATTGATTTGAAATTATTTAAATGATTTTGATTTTAAGAAATAAAATCGAATTTATGGAAATGGAATCATTTTTGAACTCGAGCTTGAAATGTTAAAAATGAACTTGTTAACCGGAATTGTTTAAAGAATCGGGTTTGAAATTTTAAAGTTATAATTGAAAAACCACTTGAATTCCAGAAATGTATTTGTTTCAAAAAGATTTGAACTCTTACTCGAACTTGAAATAAATCCAAGAAAAAGTAATTTAAATGGGTATTTCGAAATTTGGGCTCGGAATTGAATTATTTTAAAGATTTGAATCTTAAATTGAATATTGAAGTTAAATTTAATTTAAGTGATTTAAATCGATATTCTGAAATCGAACTCGAATTTATATAAATCGAAATGGTTTAAAATTGAGAATTGAAATGCAATTAATTCAAATTGGAATAGAATTGAAATTAGTTGGAATTGAAATCGAAATTGGATTAATTTGGAATTGAAATTGAAATTGATTTGAATTAAATTGGTATCGAAGTTAATTCGAATTGAAATCGGAATTGAATCGAATTAATGGAAATGGAAATTAAAAGTGATTTGAATTGGGAAATTTGGAATTAAATTAGTTTGACTTTGAAACTATTTTCAGATAAATTATTTTAATATAAACTATTTAAATCTATCTTTTAAATATTTAAATTAATTTGATTTTCCAAGCTATTTACTATATAAACCATTTCAATACTCAAACTATTCTCTACTAAACTATTTTAACTATTTAAATTATTTAAAAACTATTCAAACTATTTTCTAAAAATTCAAACTGGTCAGAGTGGGAATGTTTATATTTAAATCATGGATTTAAATGCTAATTGGGTTAAAATGAAGTTATAATTTAAATCGAAATTTGAAACGATTTTGAAAGTGAAATCGAGATATTGGAGTGAAATGATATTTCAAGTGAAAAGGACATATCGAACTGAATAAGATTTTTTGAAGTAAATAGGATATTTCGAAATGAAATTGATTTTGAAGCGAATATGATATTTTGATATCAAGTACGAATTGTTTTCGAGATATAAAAATATCAACCGGTGTGTAAAACGACGTTTGGTCGTTAAAGAGACCTCTCTGTCAATATTGGAACCACTTTAACAACTGTGTACACCGAGGAGACTTCAGAACGAAGTGGTTGGATTTAACGACGATGGCTAGATTTGAAGAAAAAGAACGATGATGGATAGACCTCGGCACTTGTACCAATTTAAAATGACTAAAACAGTACGGCTTAACAGGGCCAAGTGGGCTAATTACCCCTAGCGGACATCCGTTCCTCGATTTTCTTGGACTCGGTCCATATTATTACTCTTGTTGTTGGTTTCGATTGGTGCACCTTGATTTGGGATAGCCTCCCTTTGACTCGATATGGGATGGATGGACGCGGTGGGCGGTCATGGCTATGATGCGTTACCACCAGCCCTGCGACCCGAACTGATAATATCCTATCTTGGGCATTGCCTTACGTGCATTGTCATACTTTTATCCCTATACGAGACCCCTAAGATTTTGGTTTAGTGTTGTCGTATCACGGCACATCCCTATCCACCGACGGTTTACTGGTGTTTTATATGCAAACTGTACGATAATACTTAAAAACGTGTTAAGGGGGATTAATGTAAAGCCTTAATGCTAAGAAAATATTCATTTTATTGGTTAGACATTATATATGTAGCGTATTCTACTACATATAAATATTTTGACGGATCCTTAAGAGATGAAAAATCTCATAACATCTCTTGAGTTCTTGCATGCACTTTATACACTGGATAGGAGATGTAAAACCCGTAAACATCTCTGACGCCACGGCATTCATGTTATATACGATATCGATTTGACTCACATAAGAATATTTTAGTCCCGACTCGAATGTTTTGTCTTTTCATTACGCTCGTGCCAGTCCTGAGTTTTCAGCTTATTGAAGATTTATTTTGAAGGACGAAGACGAAGATTTGGTATATTATTACTATTATTATTCTCTGCATCATGCTGTTCTGCTGCATAATTTATTTATCCATGTTGTATATATAACTCTGATAAATGTTGTATAAATTATAATCAAATGTATAATATAAACACAGCTTCATGAACTGTTTATTTGATTATTATACTTTGTTATTCCGCTACGAAATTCTGTGTTTGTTTTCTTCTTCTTTTTCTTGTTTTTCTAAATTAACCCCAATGATTATCTATATTCCGGATTGTTTAAGTTGGACATGTGTGGATTATTGTCGATTTAAACCTTCCGAAATGTGCATCGTCACACCCTCTTTATTTTTAATTTAAAAATCATGAAAAAAATTGAGGTTATGGTTTCAATCCATGTGCTGACAAATGTCCTCTTATTTACAACCTGAGATAAGGTCATTCGATCCATTCCTAAAATAACAAAAAAATACTTTCAATGTTCTTTTTCAACATTTTAATTTATTTATTTTTATTGTTATATACTTCTTGTAGAATATTCCTTTTTCATGTTTTACTATAATTTAGTGCTCGATAATCATGAGATTATAATTTTCATTTCAACAATAGTTGTAATACAATTGATTTTGCACTTCTTCGTTGTAAACGTAAAATTTTAAAAATGTCCTTTTGTTTTTTGTTTAAGTAATCTCGTAGAATGCCTCTTTAATTTTTTATTTGAAATTTATTTTTTATACGAGGTCATGGTTCAAATCTCTATCATGACAGATGTCCTTCTATTTTAAGTTGAAATGTGATCTACAAATAAGATAAAGTATTCTAATCTCAATTAACAAAAGAAATACGTTTTATGCTATTTTTCTATTTTTTGATTTATGTATTTTTATTGTAATCCTAATATTAGTATAAACTTCAACTAAAATATTCTATTTTTCCAATTTTATTATTAGTTAGTATTCGATGATCATGAGATCAAATTTTTCCAGTAAATTTTGTTCATACTATATAAATTTTTGTCAGATTAAGTGCTGTATGCAATATAAGCTTTTGATCATTTATTTTCCAACAATGTTTTTACGTGAGTGCTTAGCACATGCCGAAGGACTAATTTGTTTATTTATTTTAAATATAGGACTCAACACCTTCGGATTTGTATAAAATAAGAATTTTTCTTTTTCTTTTTTTAATTTAGTTTTAAGGACTTCTAAATTTTGAAAGAAAACTTGACCCTTAGATGTAACCTTAGGCATAATAGTACATTTTTGTTTCAGTAACATATTTCATTATATATAATGAATTCTTTCCTCTACCTCTTTCATCAGTTTAGTCAAATATAAGCATGTAATCGCAGATTTCTTACTTTTCTATTTTGTGTAACAAATTAGAACTGCCATTGGAAATTTCTTAAGTTTAGCATGTCAATGACTGTTCGCCCTAGTTGAAACTGGATATACGTTTCGTTTTATTTTATTTTCTGCTTAATCATTTTTCATCGTGAAATTACAACTTTTGAGCATGTTATGCAATTGCCAGGTTTATCATTTATCGATATATTCCTTCAGAAGATGATGAATATAGACTAAAATGAATGACATTTGCTTAATATTATTGTCTCTCTCCTTTATACCTAAATATATACTAGTCCGAAGTCACGCTTCGCACACGCTGTTCTCTATAACTTGTATTGACGCGAACTTGGAGGTGCAATGCACACCTAAATCATATACGCAAACATAAAACAGCCGTAGTATGATTTAGGTGTGTATCTACTCGATGGAAAATATAGTTCAGTTAGCAAAAGAATGTAATATAACCATTTTCCACGCATCAAAAATGTTAAGATTGCATAATGGCAAGCATTATAGTATATCCTAACTTAACTTATCTAATGTTGAGCATTGGGCAGTCTATAAAATGGATCCTATATAAATATAAGAGACATTGGGATAATTGGTGGTTATCTAACATTGCCAATTGGTTTTCTTAGTCACAAATAAAGTGAAAGAAATGCAAGGTTAAAATACCTGGAAAAAAAATCATAATGTTGGATGCAATTGCAATATCTAATACTGAGGGATTCAAGCTTGTCCATACCTGTACACAAAACGGGGATTAAAAGAATAGCAGATGCAACCTGAAAGAGCATGCACAAGCAACAAATTCTAAATCAATTATGTTGTATCAATCAATATTATCTTTAAAACCCAAACATACCCCCATTAAAAATAAACAGTAAACAATTAGAAATAAAATATATTAGAAAGGACTTGGGTGAAAGACTTATTGGTTGGGAGGGTTCGATAATTAAAAGTTAAAATAGTATATACGATACCATTTTAACCTTAAATCGGCGTATGTTATATCGTGTTAAGTTTAATCTTGTACACAAGGTCATTTTAACAAGTGGTTGCTTGTTCGCTGCAACGAACTAAAAACCTAGTTTGTGTAGTTATTATAACTGAATAAACCAACTGTTGATTATGTTATGTTCGCATAGTAGGTGATTTTGAAGTAAACAAAGTGCCTGTTGGATGTGCAGTAACCAAAAGTCTCTAGTCACAAATATGATGAAAGGCATATTACTGAAGTTGAAAATATACCTTCCAAATGAACCAAACAACCAAGAATGTTTAAGCTTCCTTTTAGATCCAAGTTTATCTCCTTACTAAGCTTGAAAAGTGTCGACTCTCCTGCAACAAAAAATAGTGTTACTTTTTTAAATTTTAAAGAGGTCAAGTTTCATAGACTAGTTATGTTTTCAAGACCATTTGTTGATAAATCGGGATCAACTTATGCAAACTTAAGAAACAACCAATTAAAACAAAGAAGGTTTCAGTTGGGGAAAAAGAAAGGAAAGAAAATTACCAGGAAACCTGAAGGAATAGGAAGTGTTGATGTTATTAGGTGAAAAGGTAATTGCTCGGTAGATTTTGGGAAGAATACTGAAGAATTGATCAGTGTATTAATGAACTGATCTGCGGAAGAACAATGAGAGGAGACTTTGTGTAAGAAAACTGATGGAATTATTTAAACTTATTCAGTAACCGAAATTGCTTTTATAGCTACCACTTATGTTTAAAATTAATAAGCAAAATTGTTAAGTAATTTGTACTGTATTCAATTAATAGACTTTTGCAATATTTTGCTATATTAAGGAGATCTTTATTAATACATACTATAAAA
Organism: Allium fistulosum; assembly: GCA_030737815.1. Classification (NCBI taxonomy): domain Eukaryota; kingdom Viridiplantae; phylum Streptophyta; class Magnoliopsida; order Asparagales; family Amaryllidaceae; genus Allium; species Allium fistulosum. The sequence continues at coordinate 1,033,631,370 of CM060902.1, read as the reverse complement.
ACAGGTAAAACCGATTAAACCTTGGGCTCTACTCAGCTTTCAATTTTTTGTAATATAATATTTAACAGATGTGGAGATGAAAACAGTGGTTTTTTCTGCCATGGGAGAAAACAATCTCTCTCTCAATTCCAAATCCAATCCTTCCCTCTCTCGACCCATTCCTCAAGACAGGCCACCTGAATCTTACATCAGAAAGCCGAATATCATCATAGATAAAGGGGGCTTCCAATTGGTTCAGCCAAGATCGCAAAGAAGATTTCAACCAAGAAATAATCAGATTCGATCTCAATCAAATGATGTTCAAAGAAAGAAAGATGATCCAAAGACCAACTCCTTCCAAGACAGGACCAACCTGATTCAAAGTAGTAAACCACCAACAAAGTTCTCTTTGAATAGAGAACTAGGGCAAAAAACTTGGGTTGATATTGTATCTGAGCAATCAAAGGAACCAAGGGAAGAAGAATGCAGTCTTGAAACCATTGCTCCCATTAGAATCAATAACAAGAAATATGGTGTTGTTAAGGAGGCAGTGTGTAAAAGAGCCACAGAATGTTGGAATAACTCTATTTTGGTTTATGTGGTTAGCAGTAAACCATATTTCTTGTTTTTTAAGGAGTATATTAAAAGAGTTTGGAAACCAAATGGTGATTTTGAAATTTTCTCAAGGGAAAATGGTTTTTTTCTAATCAAGTTTAATGATTCACAAGACTGCAATTCTATCATCCAGAATGGTCCTCACTTCTACAACGGCAAACTCATCATCATGAGAAGGTGGACCGAGTCTTTGAAGTTGGACAGAGATCTTCTGTCAACTATGCCGATATGGGTTCGTTTACCCAGTGTAAATCTCAAACTATGGGACAGAGAGGCATTTAGCATCATGGCGAGTTTAATCGGAAAACCCATAAAAATGGACGCAGCAACTACCATGAAGTCGAGATTGAATTATGCTCGACTTCTTGTAGAAGTTTCTACAACTGATGAACTCCCAAGTGAAATTTGTCTAAATCTTTACAACGGTGAAATCATTACACAAAGAGTTGAATATGAATGGGTTCCACCAAAGTGTAGTATCTGTAAGTGTTTCAGGCACACTATAGATCAGTGCAACCTGAAACAGAAGTGGATCCCCAAAAAGAATGATAAAGATACAATTGTTATTCAAGAAAATGTTTCTGAAGTTGCTCAAGAAACGAGAAACAGTGAAGGCAAAAAAATCCAGTCAAAAGCCCAGGAGGGCAAAGATCGAATCTATCAAGAAGATATCATCTTCGATCAAGAAAACAATAATAGCGAGCTCCCTGACAAAAATAATCAGATCATGGCAATGGAAGTTTATCAGTTAAAAGAAAGTGTAGAATTCTCAAAGGGTCTAACTCCGACAAGTATAGAAGAGGGTATAAAAATGCAGTTCTTTAACTCTGAAACCCCCCATATTTCAGAGCCATGTTTAAATACAGACCAGAATATTACAAAAATAGTCAATAATATTCAATTGCCTTCAAATTCGAATCAGGAAACTATAGTTGAGAAGGGACCTTCCTCTACACTTGCTGCAGATGCTGAGAAAACGAATAATAGCTTAGCATTGCCTTGCAAGGGTGATCCACCTCCAGAGCAGGCTGCAATGACTGACTGCATTGAGTCAGGTATGCCTCGCACAGCTTCTTTCGATATTTCCTTGATCAAAATTCCAGAATCTGCACAAATGGAGGAAGATGAATCAGAAAAGGGGGATATCATAGAGGAATTTGATATATCAGAATTACATATTGCTAGAACAAAATCATCTGGTAAGATAAAGGGAAACAAAGAGAAAAAAGCCTTTAAGCAAAAATATATATCAATAAATCCAGAATGGGATCAAATGTCTACCAGTTTAAAAGCTAAAGGGACTGTGAAAAAAAGGAGAGGTAAAAGCACTATAGTGTCAGGTACGATTTAAAACCCATTTTTTTATTATTATATATATGTCAATATTTGCTTGGAATGTTAGGGGGATGAATTCCCCTGCTAAACAATCTGATATCCTGTCTATGATTAATGTTTATAAACCATCTATTGTTGCTTTAATTGAAAATAAAATGAATGATGAGAATTTTGATAGATTTTGTTTTAAACTGTCCATAAATTGGAAAGCAATTCACAATAACGATTGTAGCTGTAAAGGACGTATCATTGTTATGTGGGATTCTAATATCTGGACAAATAAAAATATAAACAAGGATAGCCAATTTATTGATTGTAGTTTTGAAAATATTGGTGGTTTTTATTTGCAAGTTACTTGTGTTTATAGTAGTAATTTTGAATTAGAAAGGAATGCTCTGTGGCTAAAACTTAAATCTTTAAATTCTATATATGATTTCCCCTGGATTTTTATAGGAGATTTCAATACTGTTTTTCATGCTAAAGAGAAATTTGGGGGGATTAAAATTTCTCATAATAAATTGGACAGAGTCAATAAATTCTTATTAGAATCTGGCCTAATTGAACCTGTTATCAGTGGTAATAAATATACTTGGAAGTCTGGTCTAGCTAAAAATATTCACTGTAAGTTAGATAGAATTCTGTATAATAAAGACTTTGCTAAAAGTTTTCCTAATAGTGTTTGTTCTACTTTGGAGCAGAATTTAAGTGATCATACTCCTCTTTTGGTTAATCTTTTTTTGAATAGTGAGTTTCATAATAAAGCTCCTCCTTTTCGATTTAAAAATAGCTGGGTGATGGAAGAAGACTATAAATCCTTAATGGAAAACTGTCTTAACTTTTCTTGTAGTGGCTCTAAACAATTTCAGTTTTCTAGCTTTCTAAAATTCACAAAGAATAATCTCAAAGACTGGAATAAGAGCAATTTTTTAAATAACAACAAGATTGCTAGTTTGAAAAAAGAGGGATTTTTTTACAAATAAGTGCTGATAACAACCCTGATGATATCAGAGAAATAAATAAATTTTTTCAAAATCAACAGGAATTGTCAAATGAAATGTATAAAGAGTCAATCAATGCAAGACAAAAGGCAAAGGTTGATTGGCTCACATTAGGTGATGACTGTTCCAAATATTTTTATGCTAAAATGAGTAATAGAAAGCACATAAATAACATAGGCTGCATTATAAATAAAGAGGGAAATTTAGCTAATGCTCATGATAAAGTTTCCTCAGATGCTATAAATTTCTACAAGGAGTTGTTTTTCTCTACTAATTATGAAAAGGTTTTTCCATATATAACCTGTAAAAATATTTTAAATCATAATGCTTCTGAAATCCTGTTAGCTCCAGTGAGTCTTGAAGAAATTAAATTTATTGTTTTTAATGCTGGAGATAACAAAAGCCCTGGCCCTGATGGTTTTAATGCAAAGTTTTATAAAAATAATTGGGAATATATTAGACAACAAGTTTTGGATGTTGTTAATGAGTTTATTGATAATGGTAAAATTCTAAAAAGTTTAAATCATACTTTCATTACCCTTATTCCAAAAAATAAAAATCCCACTGTTATAGGTGATTATAGGCCAATTTCTTGTTGCAACTTTATTTATAAAATTATTGCTAGTGTTCTTAGTAACAGAATTAAAGTGTTTTTGCCTTTTCTGGTTTCAGAAAATCAGAGTGCATTTGTTCCTGGTAGACTTATATATGAAAACTCTCTCTTAGCTCATGAGATGGTAAGGAAATTTAACACTAAATAGGGTGACAATGTTTGTATTAAAATTGACTTACAGAAAGCATATGATAAGGTAAACAGACATTTTATTCATCATATTATGAAATGTATGGGTTTTCCTAAAAAGTTTTGTGATTTGGTGTTTGAATGTATAAATACTCCTACCTTTTCAATTCTGATTCAAGGAATGGCAGAAGGGTTTATTAAATCTAATAGGGGGTTAAGACAGGGAGACCCCCTATCACCGTATCTTTTTGCTATTGTTATGGAATACTTTTCTATTCTTATGGATATAGAAAGTATTAAAGGTAATGTGCAGCCTATAAACAGAATCCAACCTTGTGTTAATCATTTGATTTATGCTGATGATCTTATGGTGTTTGTTAAAGCTAATAAAGAGAATGCAGTCTCTATTAAATCAATTTTTGATAACTTGAAAAATTATGCTGGCCTTCAACTCAATGTGAATAAATGTAAAGCTTATTTTAGTAAATCTTGTAAGTCTAAAAGAGAATTTTTAAATGTTTTAAATATTGAAGAGGGGTTTCTCCCTATCAAATATTTAGGTCTGCCTCTGTCTACAAATATGATTAAGGATTCTGATTGTTCAATCCTTATTGAAAAAATTCAGGATAGAATGGAGACTTGGTCTTGTAAGTTACTGTCTATTGCTGGAAGGCTTGAACTTATTAAGACAGTGATTTATGCTATTATTCTTTACTGGCTACAAACCTTTCAAATCCCAGTTGCATCTATTAAAAAGTTGGAAAGTAGATGCGCTGATTTTTTATGGAAAGGTAAATATCATAAAATAAGCTGGGATAATGTATGCAGACCTAAAAATGAAGGGGGTTTTGGCATTAGAAATATTAAGGATCTCTGTACTACTTGCCATTTAAAATTATTTTGGAGATTCCTAAATTCTGATTCTTTGTGGGCTAGATGGATGAGATCAAAATATTTGAAACATAATAATTTCTGGACTACTATTCATAAGAGTAATCATTCAAATACTTGGAAACATATTTTAAATTGTAGAGAAATTGGTAAACTGATGATTGAAAGAAAATTTAAAAATGGTCAAGATACAAGTTTATGGTTTGATCCTTGGTTTAAAAATGAGGCATTTATAAATAAAGTTGGGTGGAATAGCCTTGTTATTTGTGGTGGTTCTAATAACAAAGTTTCAGATATCATTATTAACAATAAATGGCAACCACAAATCCATCCTATTACTAATCCTCATAAAGATGAAATATGCAAAATACAATTTGATGCTTTTGCAGAGAATGACTACTGGGAATGGAAAGCTAACAGAAGAGGGAAGTTTTCCTTTAAAGCAACTTGGAATTTTATTAGAAGCAAATACCCAACTGAAGAGTGGTATCATTGCATATGGAATAGAGTGAACTGTCCCAAGATGGCATTCTGTACGTATTTGCAGTTAAGAACAGATTGCCAACTTGGGACAGATTAAACAAATGGGGCAATAATATTAATTCACTCTACTCCCTGTGCAATATATGTAATGAAAGTTCTAATCACATATTTTTTGAATGCAGCTACTCTTTTTCTATTTGGAATCATATCAAAGCTACTCTGAACATAGTTGATAACAAGCATATGGATCTTATGAATATTATAAAGTTAATCAATAACAAATTCAGATCTAATGCAAAAGAGAAAGATTTTGCTCACATTCTACTAACTACAGCAGTTTTCAACTTGTGGAAAGAGAGAAATTTGCATGTGCACAACAAAGGCAGTAGGAGAAAAGAGCAAGTTTGGTTAACTATTTTATCTGATAGCAAGATAATTATGCAGAAATCAAAGAAAATATTCAAAAATCAAACCAAATTTACTTCCCTTGCTGATGATTGGAGCTCTGAAGCTGGTAACAAGCATTTAGAAGCGTATCTAATGCGTTCTAGAAGCTTTCAGACTCCAGAGTCTTGCTTTTGCAATCAACATGATTCCATGGCTCACACCGTAAATAGGAACTTGGATATTGCTAATGACAGTGATTCTTTCTTCAATCAAGCTCCAGATGCAAATAATCCGAACGATAGTGAAGACTTTGTTATCAACAGAGATTGTGAGAAGAGAATGTCAGATCTAGGTCGCTGTGACGCTAGATCTAACACTTCTACTCTAGTGACCAACAGATTCAACAGATCCAGTTACTCGAGCTACTCGAGCTACTCGAGCAACGTTAATAGGAGTAGAGGCATGAGAGGTGATATGAACGAGAATTTATCTTACTGGGAACGTGGAGAATCAAGCAAAGTAAAGAATGGAGAGGAGATAGTTTAGATCATATATATCGCCTCCGCCATTTTTTGTTTCTCTTTGTTTGCAGAGAAGTTGTGTCGGCTCTTCTAGGTTAGGGTTTGTTTTTGATTGTGTTGGTGTGTTCGGGTAAGTTTTTTGTTACCCGGTTTGCCTTGTAACTTCTGGGCTGGGCCCATTTACTTCTCTTAAAAAAAAAATATTTAACAGATGTGCTCGTGCAGATGAAAGGACGTGAAATCAACATTTGATTACTCACTTATTGTGTATTCAGGCTCTGCATGACTTCTGACTACTTTAGAAGCATAATAAACATGGATCTTCATTCATATTTCCCAAAACCTGTTAGAAATGATAAGCCAGGCAAACACATTTAAAGAAAGGGATTTTGCACTAAAGGTCCATATTTCTGATGTTGTTATAAGAAAAGTCCCTGTAGAAATAAGTATGTAAATTAGGTCCCTGTTTTTTCTAAATCAGAAATTGCAAATTAGCTTGCGCTTTTTGAAAATTTCAAAATTTTAGAAATTTCGAAATCAGAAAGCGCAAACTATCTTGCGCTTTATTGATATAAAGCGCAAGGTTCAAAATTTTCAAAAACTTCAAAAAAAAATTCAAAATCAGAAAACGCAAACTAGCTTGCGCTTTTTTGATAGAAAGTGCAAGATAACTTGCGCTTTTCAAAATTTTCAAAATTTTGAAAAGGATTGCAGAAACATAAAAGTGCAAGTTACCTTGCAATTTCTGTCAGATAAGTGCAAGGCACCTTGCGGTTTTTATTTTTCAAAAATAGGGACCAAATTTACATATTCATTTCTACAGAGACCTTTTCCTATAACAACATCAAAAATAGGGACATGTGACTCTTTTCTTGTTTTATTATTCAGTTATGTATAGTTGGCGAATAATTTCAATTTAAGTTAATTGAATCTATTGAGGTGCTATTGGGTCTTGATTAAGTGAAGTTTATGAAAATTTTGAAATTTTTAAAAAGCGCAAGGTAACTTGCGCTTTCTATTAATAAAGCGCAAGCTAGTTTGCGCTTTCTGATTTTGAATTTTTTCTAAAATTTTGAAATTTTTCAAAAAGCGCAAGCTAATTTGCACTTTCTGATTTAGAAAAAACAGGGACCTAATTTACATACTTATTTCTACAGGGACTTTTCTTATAACAACATCAGAAATATGGACCTTTCATGCAAAACCTCATAATAAAAAGCAACGAATTAATTAGCGATGACAGAAATCAACAAATGGCCTGAATATAAAAGGAGTTGCTGAACAATGATTAATGATATTGTTTTATCATGGTCATTCTCTACCCTGCACAAGCTTCCACTTGAGCGAGGTTTGGATAAACAAACTGTACACCTAATATAGAGAGATCCACCACTTTTGACACTTGAAATTAATGCCTAAACGGAACATCCAACTTTCAAGTACCGAAAATGACACACCTTTTGGTTTTGGTTCAACTAAAAACATCTAATGCAGAAATCTCAAACATCTGACTTGGCATGTTTGTGATAATACTCAATGGATGTCATAAAAACAAACAAAGACAAAATGTAGATCAAACATAAAGCCAGATATAAAGGGAACTAATCAAAATATTATAAAAAGACAAATAAAACTGAATATTGATGAGACGGAAGCATTAAGGTATATATGATCATATCTAAACCTGCTTCTTCCCTTGCAACATAGAGTTGATAATCTGGGATAGATCGATTTATATGATCAAATGTTGAAATATAGTTAAGTTATAAAAACTACTATTTAGGTTATTAAATACATAACTAAGTATATAATGCATTAGAGATAAAGTAAATTGGAAAATGCAGACTAGAACTTTAATACCGGTTCGGACGTTCTTCCAATCCCAATAATTCCTTTATGAAATTTTCACTAAATACTCTCACTTGATTTGGAGGAATAGACTTCTACATACACTGTCTGAGCAATCGAACATGACTTCTACATTGACCTCTCCCTTGATCAGTTTCTCATATTTCCTAATAATGACTTCTCAACAGACCGACCTCTCGGATTTTCTCTTGCTGACTTATCGGACTTTCAACAATAAGTATAATATAATTATATTGACTGTGCCTTGATACACAGACTTTGTCACACTTAAGTACAATACTCCTATACCTGCATAAATGATGTTGAGTGAAAATATTGAGGTTTAGGAGCAATTCGACCCAAATATGAGGATGTGGAGTTGAATGATCGCAGCTTGGAGAATATACACCAATAAGAATATTGAATGAATTTACAAGTTGTAAAAGGAGAGCAATATAATAGAAAATTCAAAGCAAGAAAAGTTATTATTGCCTTGGAGTGTTTGGGGTTTACATAGATCTTGTAGAGATGCTATTAAGGAGTTGCAATGATTGAAAGTGGCTCTAGAACGAAAAGAAACGACGAAGAGACAAAGAAATGTGACTACAACGAAGAACAAATTCAAAAAAAATGTCTAATAGCTCATGTGTCAACCTCTTGATCACCACAGGTCGACATGATGGAAAGCACATGTCCACCCTAACCTAAAAATTTGCTTGGTTCGACCGTTTCTTCGTCGTTCAGCTTTTTCAGCTACTTCAAAAAATCCCAAAAAAATTTCAAGAATACATTAGGATGTGTGGAAGGTTGTGTCAAAGTTTGAAGTAATTCGAAGATCATTTTTGAAGTTTTAACAAACCTATACTAAAAGGACTTGATAATAACTCAATAAAAAATGTACTTGACTTTTGCACCCGTTTGTCCATTTTCGAGTATTTCTTCGACGTTGTTGTATTCCAGTAGATTTGTTGTCTCCATTAAATATCTTTGAATATTTGTTCTCTACTGTATATGTTTGTGTTTGAGTTATTTCGATATTTTTCATACATTAAACTTTATTGAACTTATATTGATCATCATTATATACCAATTTCTATATAAATGCTATTGTACCTGAAATAACTCAATAAATTTGTTAATAGCATTGTCATACGTTTAATATAATCATAACAGTAGAATTATGTTCCTAACATTCTCCTCTTTTTGATAATGACAACCATATAACTTATATAATATTAAATTAAACAAAACTCCCTCTAAATCATTACTCCTCTTGAATCTATGTACTCTCACTGTTGGTATGCTTGATTTTTTCTCACTTTGTCATTGGCAAAATGAGATGAAAAATATCATGCAGGGAATAGCTTTTAGACAATTTAAAAAATATTTTATCTTTTAAAAACATAAGTTTGACTAAAGTTAGGTTTTCAAAAATAATTTACTCATTTTAAGCTTAGTTATACGAAAATATTTTGCTTTCAGTATTCATTTAATTATCTAAAAATTAGTTTTTTTAGAAACTTCTATCTTATTTGTCATATGAAATGAACTTGATTTTTGAACATAATATCTATTTTATAGGGTCTAGGTATAATAATTATTTTAATTATACACAGTTGATATTTACAATCCTTATGATATTTCTATTCTGATCCAAACGTCCGTTATCCCATATACCAAGTATCTGCAAAAAATAATAATATATACCAGTATCCGCTTCCAACATTATGGACTAAGAGTTGGTCAAAGGATATGAACCATATCTAGATAGGTGTGGTTGAACCCATAAAACGAAAAATATACAATCAAAAATATAATTTAGCTATTTATATGCTAAAGGATATAATATATATTTTAAATATTTGAGCATAGCGAAACGCTATAACATTTTCTAAATTTCAGGTCTTAGGTGAACAAACCCAAGTGGAAATGGCACTAAATCCCTCAAATATGTAGTTACCAATTTTAACTATTTTAGTAAAATAATCTTTAACATACACTGCTTGCATCTAAAATGGGCACACACCCTCAGATCAAAAAACGAAATTAAACAAGCAAGAAACTGAAAGCAAGAAAGAAAAGACAAGATGTTTAGAGTGGTTCGCCCAAATCAAGTGTCTACGTCCACTATTTAACGTTGTTACTAATTTACTTTTGCTAACATAATTAAATTACAACGATTATTAAATTAAAATCGACTAGTTTTGAATTTGTCAAAGTTTCCTTGCACCAGAATCATATTTCATTTTCTAGTTGTTGTAGGATATCTATTTATAGATGAATTCGAGCACGAAAATGCTAGATCTGGTTTGAATGAGCAAAAATCTCCAGATTTGAAGTTCTCGCAATAATAACATATCAAAATGCATGTTTTCCATCAATAGTCATCATTCGATACTGACTGATATGGATCGGTACCGACCGTTGTCTTTGACTTTCCTTTGCTTTTCCTCTTTGATATAGTTTAAGTCTTCTAGCTTGCATGCTTCAATATTCAAATCAAGGTCATTAGGTACCAATCTGTATGGATCGAAACTGATCGATGTCAAATCATTGGACTTGCACTTTTTCTTCAATTTCCAACCTTGAGTCACATAGGAGTAAAGTGGACAACGCATTGCCAGTTCAGTACCGCTCGATATGAACGCTTCATACATAGCCAATTCTTTAAGTTCCTCAGTCTTGACATCTTCCAAGCTTCTTGATATATTTCTTTAGCGTCTCGTAGTCCAGATCCATTGAAATGTCGCTTGGTGCGAATACTGGATAACATTTACACTCCAAAGTATGCTTTTGACAAAGCTTGTTTTGGATTGAGACAAGCGATCGAATCCAAATCTCAAAGATGCTTATATCATTAAAACCATTTTCATAAAACATTGTATCTTCTTTGTCAATATCAGCATATCATTTCAAACAGTTGTTGATTGCATCTTTTAGGCAGATATAAATTGTGAAATCTTTAATTTGAAGTCTTCATTCATCATCGAGAATTTATGGAAGTTATTTCATTCTTTGGCCAGGCAGGTCTCACTTTTTTTAATATATATGTGCTCATATCTGTAACGACCTGCAATTCCACTCATTTCAAGCTGACATTAAACCATACATGTCCAACTCGAATTGAACGAAAAAGCAAATAGTTAGGGGAAAGAAAAAAGAAAGAAGAGGAGAGAGAAGGGAGATAGAAAACCAAACAACAAAAAATCTCACAACGCAGCAGAACAATATATAATATAATATCAATGATCTTTACAAAAGAGAAACTGTAATATACATACATCAAATCAAAGTACATAAATAAATAATTATCAGCCTGGACAGTTATAACAATTTGTCCTCACAAATGATGATAATTTAAATAACCAATGCAATGGAAAATAAACATATACGTGAATCGACTTGAAGACCTCCAGCTTGTCTTTGGAAGCTCCAAAGCATCCAAACTGAATTTGTAAATATACTCGGTCTGATCCGAGAATTAAAAGGGAGTAATGCCCAGATCAGTTTAGTAAACCAGCGTGAGAAAACACATCTTAATTGGATCTTTAAAATTATAAAACCCTTTCAAAACAAAAGTATATTGTAAGACCACGCCGCACATAAACACGGATGAGTTTTTACCTTATGATAATCAAAACACTTCATATCAAATCCTCTAATATTATAATAGTGTCTAGGATACAAATACATATTAATTATAGTCGAAATTGTTATATTTATTAAATTCTAGCATAATAGGTTTACAACTAAAACCGTAAAGATTCGTATTGGAGAATGGATTTCATACAATGACAAGGTAAGGAACTACCTTCCGACAGTACATCTCTAGAAGAATGTACTAAGGCACATCCCCACTACCCTCTACCAACGTAACAGTCTACCTCTACCATAGTTAATACCGAATATCCCATCACTCAGGTCATTCCTGACCTATCCGTGGCCACAACATACACAATAACCCAAAATATAGAGGATAAGCTAGAAAGGTGATGAACATATTCTAATGGGAGTGACTCACTTAGCCCTGCCGCATGTACCCTGTTTTTGTCATTCCCGATGTGCGAGGCTTAAGGTAATGTTTTACCTTTTACAGAACAAATCCCACTTTGAATGCCGCATTGTCGTTTCCAACAACGCACTAATTGATTTTCATAAAAGTACAACCCCAGAGTTCATATGCCTCAGAGAAGGGTGTTAAGTGCAAGAGGGTTACCTCCTACACCACCAAACAGATATACGTTTGTAAAAACCAATGTACGTGGTTTTTAGAAATGCAATGTCATTCATTCATACAAGTTGTCTAGGAGCAGGATAAACCGAAGGCACTCTTCTACTACATCCTATCGAGAATTAACCCAAAAATTAGTTGCGAGCGGTCCTTGTATCGAAGATTTTCCGAATGAAGCACTACTGCCACCCTATACATATAATATGGAATCGTGGGGCTAGCGGCAAGCAGCCCTACATTGTGAAGATCCCCGTCTTCAGAAATCATCATATTCAACAAATCTGCACTTTCGAACGCATACGTTGGTCCGAAGTGGTTTTCAGATAAATCCGATCCTAGTCTCTTCGGACCAACAAACAATAAGAAGCCCTCAACCTCATATCGAAACCAAGTCTCGTAGACTTATCATGTTTCCAACTCTCAAATTGCTATCCTTCGGCCAAGAAGGAAGCTTAGTAGATTGGAGTACCGTAGTCACTACATCCTATTCGAATCATCATTCTTAACACCAAATGATAATCAATCCTACTCAGTTAACCTCATCCTAAGTGCACCACTAATCAGTTCCCACATCAATTCAAGGAACCAAAAATGGCTAAAAATACAATAACACACAAGCAACCACTAGGCCTGTTTAATTAGTCTTTTATTAATTAAATCACTTTCCAAATATTTATCTCAAAATATCTTTAAAATGATATGTTCTCAAAACCATTTTAATCTTTTGATATTTTTAAAACATTTCCATATATTTATTTCAACGGTATAAGTATATTCACAAACCATTTCATTTTCAACACTTAGAAAATATCTTTATACTTAAATCCATAATAAGTATATTTACAAATCTTTTGAGGAAAGCTTCATATTTTCCAAAACACGCTTTATTGGGTCAAAATGAATGTTGCGTAACACATCGTTACGACATCCCAAAACAATAGTATAGGGATTCGACTATTTATATTTATATAAATCCCGTATACTATAAAAAACACTTCCTTTCGGAAATCGGTTACTATAACAATAGTGTTATAGTCTATGCCTTCCTTGTTTTCTCGAAAACATCCATCACAACAATAAATATTGAAATTTATGTCTTTGTCCCTTAGACATTTTAAATCACATTTTAGAACCATTTAACTCCATCGAAAAATATCACTTTCAAAACACTCCTTTAAAAGATTATATTAACTTTTAAAACGTGAATGTATTTCCTCTATAAAAATTCATATTTAAATCTCAACATAAATCATTTCCTTATTTATAAAACTATGTTTATAAATCTCCTTTCTATTTTATAAAACTTTCTTTATAAAATCTCTTTATTTATAAAATTCTATTTATAAATCCATTCCTTTATAAATCTCATTTATTTATAAAATCTCATTTATAAATATATTTACCAAATATCAATTACGAATCCATTTTTAATATTTATAAAACTCTGTTTATAAATCTATTACTTTATTTATAAAATTTTACTTTTATAAATCTTTTATATAAACCATTTCAGAAATATTTGTTTCAAACTATTTTATCTTCTTTAAAACAGTATTATCTTTAGAATAAAAGATGGGCTTATTTATTAAGTCTTAAAACCTTTATAATACAGTTCGAAAATCTCTATTTAAAATTACTTCACAAAACAGTTAAATTAATGTTCCAAAAATCATGTTTTTATTTCATTTCATTAAACTCCTTCTTTTAATAATTATAAATATTTATTAAAGCATTTATTATTCCAATTATCACCTTAAAAATCATTTCAATTCAAAATCGTTATTTTATAGTATTTCAAAATACAAAAATAAGGCACAACACTACTATAGCACTAAATAAGTGAAATCATGTCTATGTTATCAAATATGGCATCCAACAAATCATATATCATAATATATATGAAAAATAAAATCATCAGTGGTGAGGAATCCTGTTGGATCCCTCAAACATGTCTCCTTGTGTCACATAAGTGTATAATCATATAATATGGGTCATCCGCTACTAGACGGGTACATATAAAAGGTCATCCACTCCAAGGGTGGAAACAAATACAAACCAACTGATAAAGTAGTAAATTATCCAAACAAGCAACAAACAGGTATCATTAAAAATATCTGCACTTATATAAAATATAAATGGGTCCAGAGAGGTGAGTTAACTCACTTTATAACCCGACAATGCTTACGCGCTTCTACTCAACGCAGTAATCAGACAATGTTCGATTTTTCCTTAAATTCCTACAAGCTTCGAATTTGACAAATCTAACCCGATTGCGTAGATCTTATTGCTACGAGTCCAACGCAACTGACCGCGTCCAAATCCGATCTCATATGGATACGATATGGATGTTAGAATATTTGAGATAACTTAAATTAATTAAGTTTTAAACATTCATCACCATTATCTTAAACCCAAGCCGCACCATCGTACTCGACTCGTCACCATGATTTCTAGTTCGTCACCACCGCCTTAGGCGATTTCACGCCGCCGCAACTTGCCAAAGGGTAGCCCCTCCTTTGATGTCTCCATTGAACCTAGCGCCACCCTCCCAATCATTGCCATTGCCGAGAATTTGCTCGAAAACTCCATCATCGTCAAACTTGATTTCCCGCCGCCACACTTCGCCGATCGCCAATCTAACCGGTCATCTTGCTCATCTCATCGAGGTGCACAACCATCTAGTTGGAACCCAAGCCGAAATTGGCCTCGATTGTCGTGGATGATGGTAGCCATTGGATGTGGACAATAAAAATTGGCGGCTAGGGTTTTATTTTTAGGGTTTGGAGCAAATAGAATGAGTTAAGGTCCTTTTATAGAAAATTTTCAAACACTATTCATCCCTAAAAATTTCGAACTCTGAACTAGACGTGTTGTCTGGCGTTCTATACTAAATACCCGCATTTCGAACACAATGGAACTAGTATCGGGGTCCAATTCCATTATATACATAAGTTAGCTTTCAAAATCAAATTATATTATATTAAATTCCCATAATTAATTTCTATGCGTATCGAGCTCGCACGAACACACAATACATTTGATCGTCACGAAATTCATCGGCGTACAATAATTCACTATTTTGGATCCAATGGCTCTGGTTTTGTCAAAATCCAAGGCAGTGCTCCGGAATGATAATTTCACACGTTAATTAAAATGAATTATAATTAGATCCAATTTAATCACTTTTAATCCAAATTTAAAAGTTTACTATCTTCATTCTTATTTAAACAGAATTTAAATCAACTTTCGGAATCATTTTTATTCACATGAAATCCCTATATTTGAAATTCAAGATGTTTGACTTATAAATTTAATTAAATATTTCAAATTCAAATGACCAAAATACCGGGTCATTACAGACTTCCCTCCTTAATAGAATTTCATCCTCGAAATTGCCAAGGTAAGAAAGATTCCACAAAACCTATTAACTTTCCAAAATCAATTAGCTGAAATAGATTATAAAATTTTCTAAGTTTTTAAATTCATTCACCGATACCAACTAGTATCATTCCAAGTTATAACACAAAAATCAAATTTTAGTTATCAAAATTCTTAAAAAAATTCTAACATCTTAAATTGACGAAAAGTTTCGCCAGCATCTCCTTCCTGTGGCTTGATAGAAAAATTTACAATACATATATAATATACATCTTATCTCAAGGATGAGGCATCTTGTAGGGAAAAACATAAAATGCAATATGTAATCCAAGATGTGTACCTTTCCTTAATAGCAAGCATATGCAATTAATATAATGTGAAAGTGAGCTCCAAATGCGAAGCATACACCATCGGTACCTACTAAATGCTTAGCAACAAATGAGAACAAGTATATGAAAAGTAAAATCACTATATAACATAGACTACTATAACCACGATATGTGTAACGACCCGCTATTTTGGACCATTCGCATCCGCACATGTCGAACTTGAATGATTCAAAATACCGAATTGTTAATTTAAATTTGGCAAAACTGAGCATATACCGTAAATAAATAGAACACAGATCACAGACACAGAGTAATAATATGCAGCAGAAAATAAAAGAGATAGTAGTTCATGAAGCTACTATATAAATATATAAGTTACATCAGAGTTAAACCAGATACAACGGAAGAGTAATACGATACATCAGATACAAATCAGAATACATCACTGGAATCATCGAATACTGATAGCAGAATAGATGGCTGGATCTTCAAGCAAAGCTCCAACTTCAAAGGTGAGTCTCGAATACTGGTACACTCAGTCTGACCCGAGCGTAAAGCAAAACACAAGACACTCGAGTCAGGATTAACATTCTTATATCAATAAATCCAACTCAAGTGAAATAGCAATTGAAATACAAGTAACTCAAAGGATGTTTGGAATAACCATCCTTTAAGGATCCGTTAAACTATCTACTATGTAGTAGTGTACGATAAATAGATAATGCCTATCAGTAATATAAGATATCAAAATAGTGTTAAGGCGTTACCATTATTCCCCTTAACACATTTTATATAAGCATTATAGTCTATACAGCACTGTAAACTCCACCGTAAACTAGTGGGATATCAGGGAGTACTCCATAGGTATAACACAAAACAAATCGTAGTGGTCGCGTAAATAGGGATACAAGTATGACAAGGCACATGAGGCAATACCCAAGGTAGTGAAACTACCGTTTGCCTGATCCGGACTAGTGAGAACGCATCGCCGCAGCGATCGCAACACCGCGAAACAACACTCCCAAAATCAAGGGTGCACCAATCGACAACAAGTAATGAGTAGTTTTCGAAGAAGTGTGTTCGCTCGAGGTAGCTGACCTCCATTTGGCCCGGCACGGCTCCTGTTTTAGTCATTTCCAATTTGACACAAGTGTCAAGGCTATCCATTATCGTTCTCTTTCTTTAGTCATCACGTACATCATTCCAACCACTTCATTCTGGATCACACTCCGCGTATAGTTATTAAAGTGGTTTTCGGTTTAGACAGTGAGTATGTCCCTAACCGATTCCGGTCTCTTTAATAACTTTCGTAATTATTACACCGATTGGTCGTTTAATATATTTCAAAACCAAATCAATTTCAATTTCAATTAGAATTTGTAAACCAACATTTCATTTGTCTTTCTAAATCAATTTCCATAATTTATATTTCAAAACTTCCAAAAATTCATGATTTCAAAATCTTATAGTTCAATTTCAATTTCTATTTAAACAATTCAAATATTGATTCAAGTTCGTATATAAGTTTCATTCCGAAATCATTTAAATTAATTTAATTTAACATTTAAATCAATTTAAATTCATTTATCGATTTCCTTCAATATTCATTATGTAAATTTGCCATTCAAAACAATTTCTATTAAATTTCCAATTCATTAAATCCATTATTTAAATTCAACTTCCTTATATCAAAACTTACAAATTGAATTAAATTAAATTCATCAAATCAAATTCTTTAAATTTCAAGTCTTACATTAATTTTAATAAATCACATTTTATTTCTTGTTAAAGAAATTCAATTTCACTTATTTACTTACTTAAATAATTTCAAAAACCAATTAATAAAGAAACTTAATTTCACTTATTCAAGAAGTTCAATTTCACTTAACAAAGAATTCAATTTTATTTAATTATTAAATAATTCAATCTTATTTAATTATTAAATAATTTCAAAACTTAATTATTAACTAATTTCAAAACTTAATTATTAATAATTCCAAATTTAATTATTTAAAATTTCAAACTTAATTATTAAAAATTCAAAACTTATTTCAATCGTTTCTCAAATTTTAACAACGTTCTTTCATCAATTACATTGTTAATATTTTGTTTCATATTATTAAATATTAACATTTTCCTTTCATCAAAATTCAAATTCCAACTTCATTTCAAAACCTTATCATTTATTCCAATAAAATCTTTATTTTATTTTTAAATCAAATTATTGACCAATCGGATTTTATTTAATTCTCTATCCTAGGTCAAAGTTTTATTTTGGGTATTTATCATTTCAACCCTATTCTATTTCAATTCAAAAATCAAAGCATAACAAAGGGAACTTGCAGTGTGATAACTTGGATGGTGTCAAAGTAAATAAACAAGCAATAACAACAATCAATAACAATCCAATAATCAATTCAAATAATCTCGAAATAATCGTATTAATTCGCATTGTTGTTTGTGCAAATTAATATAATTATTTCTAGAATCTACACTATCATTTCATGCAGATTAAAGATTATTCCACTAATTATTTATACGGTTCTTCACTTGTCATCTATTTACAATTTCATACATCATCAGTTTTATCAACATACAATTGATGGTTCAAGGTGTAGTTAACACTATTTTTCTACGTGTCAAATGATTTAACATTTAAGGGGTCATATTAAACAAATTTAACTACCCAAATTCAACACATATGTCGATTCAAATTTTTAACTATTCTACGTCAAATTCAATTGCATAATATTTATCACTTTATACATTACAATTTATCATCCAATATAACAACGATCAATCAATTAATTATCAACCAAACTGTATTATCATCGCATAAATACTTAACAGATAATGGTGTCAGATGTCATAGGTGAACAGATACAGGTAATAGCATATATACAGTGTAAATAACTAACAGCAGCATATTTCAAGTGTCGTTCCAATTGAAATCAGATTTAATAAATAAAAGAACGTTAATCGTGAGTGATTGCTCACCTTTCGAGGCTAGAAAGATTCGACAATAGAGCAAGCTACGAATTCCAAGCAAAATGAGATGAGCACGAATTTGATGAAGAAAGCAGGCACGACGAACAAAAGCTGAAAAATAGGGATCGATGAGAACCAAAATATTTCACATATATTTAATTTTTTTTCAAAAATCAACATTCCATTTAAACCCAAATCAAAATAAAATCTATATTTAAGCATACATTTAAACCAATATACAAATAAACCTTTATTTTCAAATTGAAAATCATAGTTTAATCAAACACATATATAGAAATCAATATTATATTTAAACATACATATAACACATAAAATTCTTATATATCCCAAGATCACTTTATTATATCAAACATATATTAAAACATACGCATATTAGTTTATAATAACGTACTGTACAAGTTTTATCCCAAGGTCACTACAATAATAATGTAACAGGCATGCCACAGCAAATCTTGTAAAATCCAAAAATAGGCCTCAGGCAATTATTTCATACATATTATACTTAAAACCTTTCCAAAACAGAAATCTTCATACATATGTAAAAAAAATGACTTTGAAAACAAATGAATTACTATGCCTATAACATATATGCGTACAACATATATACAAAACTGCATAACTGTATAACAACAAATGATATTATGACTATTATAACATGCGTAAATATATATGAGTACGGTCCCACATATACTTGTTTGCCATGCCTATTATAACAACTGTTAGGTCACACCCTAATCTTTTCTACAATATGCAAATCCTATATAAGTTATTATAACTTTATACACTATAAATAACAGGTTAATATGTGAACTAGTGTAAAAACTTACGTAACTTACCAACTTTATATGTATTGTATTGTATTTATATATACAGTAAAAAAATATGCTAATCGAAATTCTTATATATACTATAAGATTCATAAACCTGTTAATAATTATACAACACACTTTGGATATCTTACACACGCATATTATTAAAACCATATAAATTTTTAAACACATATAAATATAAAACCAAATATTTAATTTATCTTTTAAAACAAAACAGACAGTGTAAGAAAAAAAACTAACAAAACACATACATACCTATATATATAAAATTATTATGTAAGTCTTCACTTTATAGGATTGAATGTAACTTATATATAAATATAACTTACTGTCCACTAACTTTTATAAACATGTTATCCAACAGCAAAACTCTAATATATTCAATATATGCAATGACAATATGTATGCAGACCTTAACAGTCAAATATATATCAGTATATAGTATAATTATTATAATATACCTTATATAAAACAAATAGCTGCTAGCGAAGAGGCCGAAAGCTTGCGTTTTGCGGCAAGGCTAGGTAAAAGGAGGTTGCGAGCACGGCCATGGCCGTGGTGGAGCTCAGGGCAGGCTGTGGTGGTTAAGGCAGAAGACGCGTGCTTGCAGGGGTTTGTCACATGAAGTAGGAATGAAAGCGAGTTGCTGTCGGGTCGGGTTTCGGTTCTCGGGTGTTTACGGAGATGGGAGAAGTGGGCTGCAGGCCGGAGGTGGGCGTGCGGGTAGGGGCCGGCCTCGGTCGCGGGCGATGGTGTGGAAGGCAGCAGGGTCCAGTGTGGGCCGTCGGTGCTGTTGCTAAGTGAATAGTCGGGTGGTGTTCGGTTGTGACTAGGCTTGGTTGTCAATCGAGGGCGGCTACTGGTGGGTGTAGAGTTGTTCGGCCTAAGGGAGGAGGCGAGATGCAAGGCATAAGGTCCGGGAGGAGAAGATAGTGCGGTAATAAAGGGAAGGTCTGGGCAAATTTTATATATAAATCTTATTATATTTGTGAAGAGGAGAGGGGAGAGATTGGTAAGGAAGAAGATCAGGTTGATGGTTCTCTTTTAACTTTCAGAGAAAAATTGAGAGGAGAGAAATGGACAGGAGAAGAGCAAATCTAGGAATATATTTTGAAACCACATGAATATTAATTGTCACGCATTGATTTCTGGATATACATAAAGCAGATGGCTATTGATATTATGCCGTTGATAATTGAAAAGACACCGGAAACTAAAGGGTCAAATGCAGAATCGATATAAAAATCATTTCTGTAGATTTCGCCGTCTCTCGGATCTCGAAATTGACAATTTGAATATACCGTAGGGATCAGCACGACGAGACGATCAAAATGGTATATGGATATCAGTGGTATGATTGAATTATAAAAATTCGAATTTTTCTACTGATGGAAAATGCAAGAAAAACGCAGAAAAATAAGATCGACGGAACCAAAGAAGTTCGAATTTTGAAAAACGAAAAATGACGTCTTGCTCAAAAGATGGTTTAGAATTTTTCTATGTAAAAATATTTAGGTTTTGAAAACATTTTATTTTCATCGCTTTTTAACTGATTAAATTGAAGTAAATTTACGCACGAAATAAACTTTCATATTTTCGGACGAAAATTTACCAGTTGCTACGTTTAACTAGACGCATTCCAAATATCAAATTTATATCTCAAAATTTTATCGTTTAAATTTTCACAAAATTTCAATTAATAACATTATTAAAAACCGGTTAAATTTACGGGTTGTTACACTCTCCCTCACTCAAAACTTTTCGTCCCCGAAAAGGAAGGAGGTAGGAGAATAGAACCAACTAGAAGAAAATAGATTGAAAACAAAATAAAACAATTTATTTAACATATAAATTTCAACTTAAATAAATTTATATTCAACAATTTGTTATTAAATTCAAGGTTTCATTAAATTGATTTGATTTCACATTTATTAATCTTAGGTACAAAAGGTTTCTTCCAAATGAAATTCAATTTAAATTCGGTTAATTCAAGATATCTCATTAAGTTGAATAAATTTCAATTTTGACTTTCAAAACCAAATCTTTTATTTTATTAATCACATCTATTATTCAATTAACTTATTATTCTATTTATCACTATTAACATTTATAATTAAAATTTAAGTGTATAACATTTATTATAACCACTCAAATTTTATTTATAAATTCAATTTATATTATATATTATCCAATTACATATTCAACTTCTGAATGATTTAGGTAAGTTGTATTAGAATGCAGTTGAACAATATACAAATAAAATTTTCCCAATTCAATTATTCAAGTTTAAATATTTATTCCAAATTTTGGTTTTATTTATAATTTAAATCATCCTCTAACAAAATTTAAGAATTAGATTTCCGATTAACTTTAAACAATTTAGAGATATATATAATATATTTATATCAAATCAAATTAAATTTTAAAATAAGATACTTATATATATATATAAATCAAATTATACTGAAGAAATTCAAATCAAAATATTTTTCAAAACAAAACCATAGCAAAGCTACAGAATAGTATCTCCACTTTGAAACTCGAAAATGAATGTCGATGATGCGGCCACCATGACCGAAATTATTTTCCAGCGACAAAGAGAAGAGCACTGATTTCAACATTTTAAAATTCTTTGAAAACGGTTCCTATTTGAAAATACTTTAAATAATATACATTAAAATTCTTTGGAAACAAATTATTGTCAAAATACCTTTAAATAATGTGCATTTTAAACCTTTAAAACCATAGTTCGAAATCATTGGAAATTAAATTTTCAAATTCTTAATTTAATTTCATTTCAAATTCTAAATCGGTTTATAAACCAAGTTTATAAATTCATTTATCGAACAATAGATGAAAATCAAATATTATCATTTCAAACAACGACTTAATTTACCTTTTTTTTCAGAAAATTTTACTTATATATTTATAATATAATCATACAAAATTATTTCCTTTACCAAATTTGAAAACAATATTGTGTCAGTTTGCTCTGCTCAAGTGTTTTGGAAATCCTATCGATAGCGTTGATCAGACGAATCGATCGGAAACCCAAATCAACATCAACAACTCAAACAACACAGCATATATTAAAACGTTTATATATATTAGTTTACAAATACATTTCTTTGCTCGACGATACAGGAACGAATTTTCAAAATAAGGATAGGGTTTCAAATTTGATGGACTCAAATCAAAGAGAAATTTGATTCGAAGATAAGTTCGAAACAAAGATACGATGATTAATAACAAAGTAGGAAGATTGATAAATTTATATAAATCACGGGCAACCTTAACCGGGTCAACCGTGACTTCAAGAATAAGATCAATGTAGAATTCCGAGGCAAATCGACATTGATCTCAAGAGATAGAATTCGGTATAACCAAAGATGTCAGCATCTAAACCGAGGATATATAAATCTCCCGTGAATCGATGCTATCGTAAAAGAGTTTTACCCCTTTACAAATCAATTTGAGATTGGCAGGACCGCCAACTCATTATAAAGATCATTCGAAATGGAGTTATGGGATGCTCCAGAATTGAAAGAAGACGAATAGTGAAGGACACGAATGAATTTCGGAACTGCAGGGAACGTCCCAAAATTCAAAGGAATCGAGTCAAAAGGAAGAGATTGAAACTCGAATGAGAGTGATTATGTAAATACATTTACCCTATATGCTAAGTTTTTCTTAGAGCTACCAAAGCTCTGATACCACTTGTAACGACCCGCTATTTTGGACCATTCGCATCCGCACATGTCGAACTTGAATGATTCAAAATACCGAAGTGTTAATTTAAATTTGGCAAAACTGAGCATATACCGTAAATAAATAGAACACAGATCACAGACACAGAGTAATAATATGCAGCGGAAAATAAAAAGATAGTAGTTCATGAAGCTACTATATAAATATATAAGTTACATCAAAGTTAAACCAGATACAACGGAAGAGTAATACGATACATCAGATACAAATCAGAATACATCACTGGAATCATCGAATACTGATAGCAGAATAGATGGCTGGATCTTCAAGCAAAGCTCCAACTTCAAAGGTGAGTCTCGAATACTGGTACACTCAGTCTGACCCGAGCGTAAAGCAAAACACAAGACACTCGAGTCAGGATTAACATTCTTATATCAATAAATCCAACTCAAGTGAAATAGCAATTGAAATACAAGTAACTCAAAGGATGTTTGGAATAACCATCCTTTAAGGATCCGTTAAACTATCTACTATGTAGTAGTGTACGATAAGTAGATAATGCCTATCAGTAATATAAGATATCAAAATAGTGTTAAGGCGTTACCATTATTCCCCTTAACACATTTTATATAAGCATTATAGTCTATACAGCACTGTAAACTCCACCGTAAACTAGTGGGATATCAGGGAGTACTCCATAGGTATACCACAAAACAAATCGTAGTGGTCGCGTAAATAGGGATACAAGTATGACAAGGTGTAATGACCCTAAAATAAAATAAAATAAAAATATATACATTTAATATATATGGGGCATTTTCTGTTTTATATAAAGGTAAAATAAAATGAAGTTTAATAAAAAGATTTATATGTCTTATAATTGTGCCAGAAATAATTAGCATAATATATGTGATTTTTAATTTAAATATACAAAGGAGATTTTCAGATTCTCTAAACTTAGAAAAAAAGAAAGAAAGAACAAGGATCACATGCATTTGGCATGAGTAAAATGGAAACATGAAAATAGCATGCAGTGTTTAAAATGTTCAACTCCCGAAATAACCAATTAAAGTAACCTAATGTGTGCATTTCCCATTTAGGACCACACAGGAATGAGATATGTGTATGAACAGCTAAGGGTATTAGGAGAATTACCCATTTTCTTAAACCCTAGAATGATTTATAAATAACTGCACATAACCAGATCCATCATTCTCTCGGGATCAAAACAAAGATAAAAATAAACTAGGAGAAACACTAGCTTGGGGCTTTGGGGGATTTGCTGTTCAAAAGATTAAAGCAGTGAAAGGAAAAACATTAGGTGAGTATTTATCCTTTGTATGCAATGGCATTAAGTCCTATTGCAGGCAGCCTAAAATATTATGAGACATTTAAATCTCTGAATTGATTTGTTATGGGTGATATGGATGTTTGTTTGTGCATTTTTTTTTGTTTGGAGTATTAATCTGTAAGTGGGCTTTTGGTGTTAACATGATTGGAGCATTCTTGTTCTATCTTATTATCATTAAACATGGATATAGATTAAACAGGGGAACATGGGGTTGAATCAGAAAAAAATATACAAGCAGTTATATCTTTCTGAAATCTGAATGAAAGAAAAACTAAATTGGTCACTTGGGAGTTAGTCAATGATCTGCTTACTTCAGGTGGAAGCAAGTATATGCATGGTGCAACTGCACCCTGAGGCCTTTGTGTGTTGGAATAATTTAAACAACCTGGGAGTTTCCTTCACAATGCATACATAGTGTTCATTTGACAAGGAGTTAAAGACCATAAAATAAATGGGGACAGGGGTTTAAAAATCTGGGTTATAAATATCCAGATATGGTGTTAATTTAATCAAGATAAACCTTGTTCATTGATTAGTTACTGGGTGAAAATTTGGAGTATAAAACCTGGGTTTATTTATCTAGATTTGGGGAGAATAAATCAAGAATTATACATATGTTTATCTTTACTGTTTGCTGTGTATTTGTTTGAATAGATGAATGTGTTTTTGTATTACCTTGTATGAACCAAAACATGCTAAGTATAAACATCTGTTAAACTAGGAAGGCACTGCAAGATTATGTTTTAAAATTATGAATATGTATACAAAATTGATAAATGCTCATACCAGTGAAAACTGACCCTTTTGGTTGCCCTTGCAATCATCTGGGTGTCTCAAAAATTCTTTGGGGCAGCTAAATGATTTGCTTGCAGGAAATTGAAGTTGGCTTGATGAGTAGAGAAGGCATTGGCTGCTAGTATAAATAAGAGAGAGACTTGTTTTAAAAATCTGTAGTTGCTTTGTAATGAACTTATTAGTTAAATTTTAGGTTGTAACTGAGGTTCCTTGTAAGGAGATTTCTAAGTATTTGGGTTGAAAACATGTACTCAAGTAAAACCTGATGTGAATGATCATGGAAGATGGTTGGTTAACTACAAATTTATTTTATGAATGTCTGATTTGGAGAAAATAAGGAGATAGACATATCATATACATAAGACATGTGTATATGTATGTATATATATTTGATCTCTGATTTATATTGCTTATATTTTGTCTTATGGAAATTAAAAAAAAGCTAAGGGGATTGATTTTTTTTAATGAACTCTCAAGATTTTAGTAGAATATTCAAGTGAGATGAATTTGTGCATGGCAGGTAAGTGATACTGGCATATGCACGAATTCTGGAAATTTGTAAGTAATTGAGTATTTAAATTTAACCTCTGAGAAAATTTGTCAAAAATTTTAGACGTCTAAGATCAAATTAGACGTCTGTCATAAAGATTTAGACGTCTGGGATCGAATTTAGACGTCTGTCAACAAAATTTAGACGTCTGAATTTAGTTCAAAATGTTTTCTACTCTCTGTTTAAAATTTAAACACTCTGAGACGTCTGTCATAAAGATTTAGACGTCTGGGATCGAATTTAGACGTCTGTCAACAAAATTTAGACGTCTGAATTTAGTTCAAAATGTTTTCTACTCTCTGTTTAAAATTTAGACACTCTGAGACGTCTGTCATAAAGATTTAGACGTCTGGGATCGAATTTAGACGTCTGTTACAAAAAAATTGAGATGTCTGAATTTAGTTCAAAATGTTTTTACTCTCTGTTTCAATTTTAAACCTCTGAGACGTCTGTCATAAAAATATAGACGTCTGAGATCAAGTTTAGACGTCTGTCATAAAAACTTAGACGTCTGAACTGCTGATTTTGCCTAGTTTGCCTATTTTCGAGTAAATTTCCAAGATTTATCGATTTTTGTCGATCCGACTTATTGTTATTAATTATTATTGACTTCGATAACTATCATGAGATTAAGTAAATGCTATTTTATTGATAATAGAATTATCTAGGCAGATAAATATATATAAGTGTTATAATTTGCCAAAGTATACCTCTGGTAGTAGAACAAGACTTAGAAAAGAGACAAGTGACTATGTCAATAGCTTGTATGGTATTTTGATTTCTATTTGATTTAAATTCCCTCTGATAAAAAATAATAATAAAGAAACAATTGTATATCATCAAATATACAATTGACTTAATTCGTTTGTACACTGATATGATTATATTGGTAAAACCAGGGTCTTGGGAAAAATATTTGGAAATTGTATAAATATTCAAATATAAGAAGAATTGGGGTTTAGTGGTGAATTCCTCTTGAAAGTTAAAAAAAAAATCTATGTGTTATAGACTGAGGGTCACCACAGTTGGTATCAGAGCTATGTTTTGAACAACATAGTAAATATTATTGTATGCATATGGATGTTTGAATGCATTGTTTGAATTATTGATGTTGAATGCTTTTGTTTTATGACTGAATAAAAAAAATGTATGTACATGTGATACGTGCACAGTGTGCACAGAAATAAAAATGAACCAAGTAAAGACACCAAAAATGATAGGGGTAAATAAACTAATGTAAAAATTATATTTATAGCATTATGGTAGGACCAAGGCACCATACAGGTGCAGGATCATCATGAGAGCCACCTGTGATGAGCATGGTGGATTTTGTGAGAGCTTTAAGGGATGGAATGGCACCAAGGCAAGACAATCCTCATGAAGAACTCTCCAAACTGCTAAAGACATGTACCACTTTGGGAGGAAAGGATTTTGAAGGTACTGAAGGAGCTATAGGTGTTCAAACTTGGATAAGAACTATGGAGAGGGTCTTCACAGATATGCAAATCAATGACCAGAGGAAGAGACAGATAGCTTCAAGGAAATTGAAGGGGGTTGCACTGGATTGGTGGGAAGTTGTGACAGCAGGAAGACAAGAGGATACTATCACTTGGAATGATTTCAAGGACATGCTTGAGGCCAGATTTGTCCCAGCATCTGCCAAGGCCACACTGCTTGAAGACTTTATCAGATTAAGGCAAGGAAGCATGAGTGTGAATGAATACACTCAGAAGTTTGAAGCATTATCCAAGTATGGACTGGTGTTAATAGGGAATGCAGAAGCAAAGAATGCAAGGTACATTCAAGGCTTGAACCCTAGTCTGTCAAGGGCAATGTTGCCATACAAAGACAAAACCTTTGATCAAGTAATTGATCTAACTCTCTCATTTGAGCAACATGACACTGCAAGAGAAAAGTTCAGGAATATGAAGCTCAATAAGAAGAAGGGTGGTCAGAACAAAGTGCAACCTTATGACAAGAGAAATGCAAGTAAAGGAGTTAAGAAAGGGGAAGGAGCAACAGCACTTGAAAACAAGAAATTCACTCATTGTTTTAATTGTGGAAACGCTGGACATTATAGTAACCAATGCCCTGACCCCAAGATACCCAGAGGAGGCTGCTATAATTGTGGAAAGATGGGTCATCTCAAGAAGGATTGCCCAGAGACCAATAGGGGAATAGCAAGGGTAGGAGCTTTGGCAGCAGGTAACACTGGGAATGTTGGGCAACTTGAAGGTATAATTTTTATTCATACCCAACCAATATCAGTAATATATGACACTGGTGCCTCACATTCACTAATATCTTTGGAAATTGTAAAGAAGTTAACACTTGCATGTGTTTCCATTGATCAGCCCTTGGTTGTACACAGTCCCATAGGGAGTCATTGTATGTTGGGGATGAAGTGTATGGGTCTGAAATTAATTATAGGGGGTTATGAATTTAATTCAGACTTATATACCTTAAATTATCCTGGTGTTGGGATTATTTTGGGGGTAGATTGGTTAATGAGAAATAAAGAAATTTTAAATTTAGAAAACCTCACTATTTCTTTGGAAACAAATAAAGGCAAAAGAATTACCATCTTAAGTGAAATAGCAAAGAATACATGTTTTAATAAAATCTGGAGTATTAATGAAGTTCAAAAGGAATTAAAAATAGAGGAAATCCCAGTAGTCAATGGATATATCGATGTGTTTGGAGAAGTGAAGGGAATTCCTCAAAACAGACCAGTTGAATTTAAAATAAAATTAATTCCTGGAACAAATCCAATCATTAAGAAGCCTTATAGAATGGGTCCAAAAGAATTGGTAGAATTAAAACATCAACTAGAAGAATTAGAAGAGAAAGGATTCATAAGATCAAGTAGTTCCAGTTGGGGTTCCCCAGTGCTTTTTGTTAAGAAACATGATGGAACAATGAGGTTGTGTGTAGACTACAGGGATTTAAACAAGGTAACTATCAAAAATAAGTACCCACTGCCTAGAATAGATGATCTATTTGATCAATTGCATGGAGCTAAAATATTTTCAAGGCTAGACTTAGCCTCTGGATTTCACCAAATGAAAGTTGCAGAGGAAAGCATTGAGTACACAGCCTTCAATACAAGGTATGGCCTTTATGAATTTCTAGTAATGCCATTTGGCTTGACCAATGCTCCCTCCTATTTTGTAGACTTGATGAATAGAATTTTTAGAGACTTTTTGGATAAGTTTGTCTTGGTATTTATAGATGACATATTAATTTATTCAAAGACAGAAAATGATCATGCCATGCACCTACATTTAGTATTATCCAGACTTAGAGAACATGAATTAAAAGCCAAGTATTCAAAGTGTATATTTTGGCAACATGAAGTAAAATTCTTAGGACACATAGTGTCACAGTAGGGAGTAAGTGTAGATCCAAGCAAGGTCATTGCAGTTCAAACATGGAGTAGACCCAAGACAGTGACTGAGGTGAGGTCATTCTTAGGTTTGGCAGGATATTATAGGAGGTTCATCAAGGATTTTTCAAGAATAGCTGCACCAATGACCAAACTAACCAAGAAGAACCAACCATATGTGTGGACCGAGCAGTGTGAACAAGCTTTTGAGAAATTAAAGCAAGCATTGGTGGAAGCTCCTGTCCTACAAATCCCAGAAGCAAATGAAGGAATGGTTGTATACACTGATGCTAGTGGGTCTGGGTTAGGTGCAGTACTCATGCAACATGGCAAGGTAGTGGCATATGCATCAAGACAGCTTAAACCTAATGAAACCAAATATGCAACTCATGATCTAGAATTAGCTGCAATAGTGTTTGCACTAAAACTATGGAGGCATTATTTGCTTGGGGCAAAATTTGAATTATTCACAGATCATCAAGCATTGAAATATTTATTTTCTTAAAAAGATTTAAATATAAGGCAAGCAAGGTGGTTGGAGTTTCTAGCTGCATATGATTTAGATATTTTGTACACTCCTGGAAAAGCTAATAGAGTGGCAGATGCTTTGAGCAGAAATCATGTTAGATTAGCCAGTCTGATGATTGATGAGTTTAAAAATCTTGCAGTGCTTGGGGAGGCAGATATATACAGCAAGGATGCAGTGAATTTTAAAGAACATGGTGATATGGTGGAGTATGGTACACTGGGAATAATCACAGTGAAGTCTAATCTGGTGGAGAAAGTTGGTAGCATGCAAGATCAAGATCAAAGTCTAAAGGAGAAGAAAGAAATGTTATTAAATAACATTGAGTCGGAGAATTTTAAAATAGATTCCCAAGGTTATTTGAGGAAAAATGATAAGCTTTGTGTACCAAACATTGCAGAGTTAAAGGAAGAAATCATGAATGAGCATCACAAGACCAGGTACACCATACACCCTGGTGGTACTAAAATGTATCATGGTTTAAAAAGAAGCTACTGGTGGCCAGGAATGAAGCAAGCAGTGGCAAGATATGTGGCAAAGTGTTCCACATGTCAACAAATTAAAGCAGACTACCAAAAGCCTTCTGGCATGTTACAACCTTTGGAGGTACCTCAGTGGAAATGGGAAAGTATTTCCATGGATTTTGTGGATGGTTTGCCCAGAACTAAGAAAGGCAATGATAGTATATGGGTAATTGTTGATAGACTAACCAAATCAGCTCACTTTGTCCCTGTCAGGTCAGATAGGAATGCATTTAAGCTTGCACAATTGTTTATTAAGGAAGTGGTGAGGTTACATGGTATACCCAAGACCATTGTAAGTGATAGAGATACTTTGTTCACCTCAAGATTTTGGGAAAGCTTCCAAGAAGCAATGGGAACACAACTTTGTTTAAGCACTGCCTACCATCCTCAAAGTGATGGGAAAACAGAGATAGTGAATAAAATATTGGAAGATTTACTTAGAGCATGTGTGCTTGATTTTGGGGGTAATTGGGAGGATCATATTCACTTGGCAGAATTCACTTACAACAATAGCTATCAATCAACAATAGGAATGGCTCCCTTTGAAGCCTTGTATGGGAGGCCCTGCATGTCTCCTGCCTGTTGGTTGGAAGCAGGAGAGGGTGTAATATTGGGGCCAGATCATGTTAAAGAAACCACCAACATGATAGAATTGGTTAGGCATAGAATGAAGGCAACACAATCAAGACAAAAGTCTTATGCAGATAGAAAGAGAAGGCCAATGGAGTTTGAAGTAGGAGAGCATGTTTTTCTGAAGGTATCACTAATGAAGAAAGTGTTCAGGTTTGGAAAATCTGGTAAACTATCACCAAGATTTGTAGGACCATATGAAATTATGCAGAGAATTGGTGCTATGGCCTACAGACTTAAGTTACCTGAGGAGTTGAGTGGTGTGCATCCTGTATTTCATGTTTCTCAATTGAGAAAATGGGTGCATGATGAAGGAGCAATTCTGGAGTCACCAACTCAAGTTCAAGTCCAGAAAAATCTGGTTTATACAAATGAACCAGTAGGGATAGTTGCCAGGGAAGAGAAAAAGTTGAGGAACAAGGTGATCAAACTGGTGAAAATCCAATGGAGCTTGGACACTAATGATTGTACATGGGAGGTTGAAGATAAAATGAGGGCTAAATACCCCAATTTGTTTACTGATGGAGAGGTATGTTTAAGCAGCCTAAGATGATTTTTTTTTCTAAATATATTTATATATTGTTTGTTTCCATAA
Source organism: Allium fistulosum (assembly GCA_030737815.1). Taxonomy (NCBI): domain Eukaryota; kingdom Viridiplantae; phylum Streptophyta; class Magnoliopsida; order Asparagales; family Amaryllidaceae; genus Allium; species Allium fistulosum. Next base: position 1,033,599,730 of record CM060902.1, on the reverse strand, counting down.
GATATGAGTATGGGGTTATGGAATTACAACAGGCTATAGATTAGAGCTTTTAATTAGAGAAATTAGGTGAAATTATGGGGACATAATTCCTTTAAGGGGGGGGGGGTTATGTAATGACCCTAAAATAAAATAAAAATATATACATTTAATATATATGGGGCATTTTCTGTTTTATATAAAGGTAAAATAAAATGAAGTTTAATAAAAAGATTTATATGTCTTATAATTGTGCCAGAAATAATTAGCATAATATATGTGATTTTTAATTTAAATATACAAAGGAGATTTTCAGATTCTCTAAACTTAGAAAAAAAAAGAAAGAACAAGGATCACATGCATTTGGCATGAGTAAAATGGAAACATGAAAATAGCATGCAGTGTTTAAAATGTTCAACTCCCGAAATAACCAATTAAAGTAACCTAATGTGTGCATTTCCCATTTAGGACCACACAGGAATGAGATATGTGTATGAACAGCTAAGGGTATTAGGAGAATTACCCATTTTCTTAAACCCTAGAATGATTTATAAATAACTGCACATAACCAGATCCATCATTCTCTCGGGATCAAAACAAAGATAAAAATAAACTAGGAGAAACACTAGCTTGGGGCTTTGGGGGATTTGCTGTTCAAAAGATTAAAGCAGTGAAAGGAAAAACATTAGGTGAGTATTTATCCTTTGTATGCAATGGCATTAAGTCCTATTGCAGGCAGCCTAAAATATTATGAGACATTTAAATCTCTGAATTGATTTGTTATGGGTGATATGGATGTTTGTTTGTGCATTTTTTGTTTTGTTTGGAGTATTAATCTGTAAGTGGGCTTTTGGTGTTAACATGATTGGAGCATTCTTGTTCTATCTTATTATCATTAAACATGGATATAGATTAAACAGAGGAACATGGGGTTGAATCAGAATAAAAATATACAAGCAGTTATATCTTTCTGAAATCTGAATGAAAGAAAAACTAAATTGGTCACTTGGGAGTTAGTCAATGATCTGCTTACTTCAGGTGGAAGCAAGTATATGCATGGTGCAACTGCACCCTGAGGCCTTTGTGTGTTGGAATAATTTAAACAACCTGGGAGTTTCCTTCACAATGCATACATAGTGTTCATTTGACAAGGAGTTAAAGACCATAAAATAAATGGGGACAGGGGTTTAAAAATCTGGGTTATAAATATCCAGATATGGTGTTAATTTAATCAAGATAAACCTTGTTCATTGATTAGTTACTGGGTGAAAATTTGGAGTATAAAACCTGGGTTTATTTATCTAGATTTGGGGAGAATAAATCAAGAATTATACATATGTTTATCTTTACTGTTTGCTGTGTATTTGTTTGAATAGATGAATGTGTTTTTGTATTACCTTGTATGAACCAAAACATGCTAAGTATAAACATCTGTTAAACTAGGAAGGCACTGCAAGATTATGTTTTAAAATTATGAATATGTATACAAAATTGATAAATGCTCATACCAGTGAAAACTGACCCTTTTGGTTGCCCTTGCAATCATCTGGGTGTCTCAAAAATTCTTTGGGGCAGCTAAATGATTTGCTTGCAGGAAATTGAAGTTGGCTTGATGAGTAGAGAAGGCATTGGCTGCTAGTATAAATAAGAGAGAGACTTGTTTTAGAAATTTGTAGTTGCTTTGTAATGAACTTATTAGTTAAATTTTAGGTTGTAACTGAGGTTCCTTATAAGGAGATTTCTAAGTATTTGGGTTGAAAACATGTACTCAAGTAAAACCTGATGTGAATGATCATGGAAGATGGTTGGTTAACTACAAATTTATTTTATGAATGTTTGATTTGGAGAAAATAAGGAGATAGACATATCATATACATAAGACATGTGTATATGTATGTATATATATTTGATCTCTGATTTATATTGCTTATATTTTGTCTTATGGAAATTAAAAAAAAGCTAAGGGGATTGATTTTTTTTAATGAACTCTCAAGATTTTAGTAGAATATTCAAGTGATATGAATTTGTGCATGGCAGGTAAGTGATACTGGCATATGCACGAATTTTGGAAATTTGTAAGTAATTGAGTATTTAAATTTAACCTCTGAGAAAATTTGTCAAAAATTTTAGACGTCTAAGATCAAATTAGACGTCTGTCATAAAGATTTAGACGTCTGGGATCGAATTTAGACGTCTGTCAACAAAATTTAGACGTTTGAATTTAGTTCAAAATGTTTTCTACTCTCTGTTTAAAATTTAGACACTCTGAGACGTCTGTCATAAAGATTTAGACGTCTGGGATCGAATTTAGACGTCTGTCAACAAAATTTAGACGTCTGAATTTAGTTCAAAATGTTTTCTACTCTCTGTTTAAAATTTAGACACTCTGAGACGTCTGTCATAAAGATTTAGACGTCTGGGATCGAATTTAGACGTCTGTTACAAAAAAATTGAGATGTCTGAATTTAGTTCAAAATGTTTTTACTCTCTGTTTCAATTTTAAACCTCTGAGACGTCTGTCATAAAAATTTAGACGTCTGAGATCAAGTTTAGACGTCTGTCATAAAAACTTAGACGTCTGAACTGCTGATTTTGCCTAGTTTGCCTATTTTCGAGTAAATTTCCAAGATTTATCGATTTTTGTCGATCCGACTTATTGTTATTAATTATTATTGACTTCGATAACTATCATGAGATTAAGTAAATGCTATTTTATTGATAATAGAATTATCTAGGCAGATAAATATATATAAGTGTTATAATTTGCCAAAGTATACCTCTGGTAGTAGAACAAGACTTAGAAAAGAGACAAGTGACTATGTCAATAGCTTGTATGGTATTTTGATTTCTATTTGATTTAAATTCCCTCTGATAAAAAAAATAATAATAAAGAAACAATTGTATATCATCAAATATACAATTGACTTAATTCGTTTGTACACTGATATGATTATATTGGTAAAACCAGGGTCTTGGGAAAAATATTTGGAAATTATATAAATATTCAAATATAAGAAGAATTGGGGTTTAGTGGTGAATTCCTCTTGAAAGTTAAAAAAAAAATCTATGTGTTATAGACTGAGGGTCACCACACAAGGCACATGAGGCAATACCCAAGGTAGTGAAACTACCGTTTGCCTGATCCGGACTAGTGAGAACGCATCGCCGCAGCGATCGCAACACCGCGAAACAACACTCCCAAAATCAAGGGTGCACCAATCGACAACAAGTAATGAGTAGTTTTCGAAGAAGTGTTTTCGCTCGAGGTAGCTGACCTCCATTTGGCCCAGCACGACTCCTGTTTTAGTCATTTCCAATTTGACACAAGTGTTAAGGCTATCCATTATCGTTCTCTTTCTTCAGTCATCACGTACATCATTCCAACCACTTCATTCTGGATCACACTCCGCATATAGTTATTAAAGGCTATTCGGTTTAGACAGTGAGTATGTCCCTAACCGATTCCGGTCTCTTTAATAACTTTCGTAATTATTACACCGATTGGTCGTTTAATATATTTCAAAACCAAATCAATTTCAATTTCAATTAGAATTTGTAAACCAACATTTCATTTGTCTTTCTAAATCAATTTCCATAATTTACGTTTCAAAACTTCCAAATTCATGATTTCAAAATCTTATAGTTCAATTTCAATTTCTATTTAAACAATTCAAATATTGATTCAAGTTCGTATATAAGTTTCGTTTCGAAATCATTTAAATTAATTTAATTTAACATTTAAATCAATTTAAATTCATTTATCGATTTCATTCAATATTCATTAAGTAAATTTGCCATTCAAAACAATTTCTATTAAATTTCCAATTCATTAAATCCATTATTTAAATTCAACTTCCTTATATCAAAACTTACAAATTGAATTAAATTAAATTCATCAAATCAAATTCTTTAAATTTCAAGTCTTACATTAATTTCAATAAATCACATTTTATTTCTTGTTAAAGAAATTCAATTTCACTTATTTACTTACTTAAATAATTTCAAAACCCAATTAATAAAGAAACTTAATTTCACTTATTCAAGAAGTTCAATTTCACTTAACAAAGAATTCAATTTTATTTAATTATTAAATAATTTTAAAACTTAATTATTAACTAATTTCAAAACTTAATTATTAATAATTCCAAATTTAATTATTTAAAATTTCAAACTTAATTATTAAAAATTCAAAACTTAATTCAATCGTTTCTCAAATTTTAACAACGTTCTTTCATCAATTACATTGTTAATATTTTGTTTCATATTATTAAATATTAACATTTTCCTTTCATCAAAATTCAAATTCCAACTTCATTTCAAAACCTTATCATTTATTCCAATAAAATATTTATTTTATTTTTAAATCAAATTATTGACCAATTGGATTTTATTTAATTCTCTATCCTAGGTCAAAGTTTTATTTTGGGTATTTATCATTTCAACCCGATTCCATTTCAATTCAAAAATCAAAGCATAACAAAGGGAACTTGCAGTGTGATAACTGGGATGGTGTCAAAGTAAATAAACAAGCAATAACAACAATCAATAACAATCCAATAATCAATTCAAATAATCCCGAAATAATCGTATTAATTCGCATTGTTGTTTGTGCAAATTAATATAATTATTTCTAGAATCTACACTATCATTTCATGCAGATTAAAGATTATTCCACTAATTATTTATACGGTTCTTCACTTGTCATCTATTTACAATTTCATACATCATCAGTTTTATCAACATACAATTGATGGTTCAAGGTGTAGTTAACACTATTTTTCTACGTGTCAAATGATTTAACATTTAAGGGGTCATATTAAACAAATTTAACTACCCAAATTCAACACATATGTCGATTCAAATTTTTAACTATTCTACGTCAAATTCAATTGCATAATATTTATCACTTTATACATTACAATTTATCATCCAATATAACAACGATCAATCAATTAATTATCAACCAAACTGTATTATCATCGCATAAATACTTAACAGATAATGGTGTCAGATGTCATAGGTGAACAGATACAGGTAATAGCATATATACAGTGTAAATAACTAACAGTAGCATATTTCAAGTGTCGTTCCAATTGAAATCAGATTTAATAAATAAAAGAACGTTAATCGTGAGTGATTGCTCACATTTCGAGGCTAGAAAGATTCGACAATAGAGAAAGCTACGAATTCCAAGCAAAATGAGATGAGCACGAATTTGATGAAGAAAGCAGGCACGACAAACAAAAGCTGAAAAATAGGGATCGATGAGAACCAAAATATTTCACATATATTTAATTTTTTTTCAAAAATCAACATTCCACTTAAACCCAAATCAAAATAAAATCTATATTTAAGCATACATTTAAACCAATATACAAATAAACCTTTATTTTCAAATTGAAAATCATAGTTTAATCAAACACATATATAGAAATCAATATTATATTTAAACATACATATAACACATAAAATTCTTATATATCCCAAGATCACTTTATTATATCAAACATATATTAAAACATACGCATATTAGTTTATAATAACGTACTGTACAAGTTTTATCCCAAGGTCACTACAATAATAATGTAACAGGCATGCCACAGCAAATCTTGTAAAATCCAAAAATAGGCCTCAGGCAATTATTTCATACATATTATACTTAAAACCTTTCCAAAACAGAAATCTTCATACATATGTAAAAAAAATGACTTTGAAAACAAATGAATTACTATGCATATAACATATATGCGTACAACATATATACAAAACTGCATAACTGTATAACAACAAATGATATTATGACTATTATAACATGCGTAAATATATATGAGTACGATCCCACATATACTTGTTTGCCATGCCTATTATAACAACTGTTAGGTCACACCCTAATCTTTTCTACAATATGCAAATCCTATATAAGTTATTATAACTTTATACACTATAAATAACAGGTTAATATGTGAACTAGTGTAAAAACTTACGTAACTTACCAACTTTATATGTATTGTATTGTATTTATATATACAGTAAAAAAATATGCTAATCGAAATTCTTATATATACTATAAGATTCATAAACCTGTTAATAATTATACAACACACTTTGGATATCTTACACACGCATATTATTAAAACCATATAAATTTTTAAACACATATAAATATAAAACCAAATATTTAATTTATCTTTTAAAACAAAACAGACAGTGTAAGAAAAAAAACTAACAAAACACATACATACATATATATATATAATTATTATGTAAGTCTTCACTTTATAGGATTGAATGTAACTTATATATATATATAACTTACTGTCCACTAACTTTTATAAACATGTTATCCAACAGCAAAACTCTAATATATTCAATATATGCAATGACAATATGTATGCAGACCTTAACAGTCAAATATATATCAGTATATAGTATAATTATTATAATATACCTTATATAAAACAAATAGCTGCCAACGAAGAGGCCGAAAGCTTGCGTTTTGCGGCAAGGCTAGATAAAAGGAGGTTGCTAAGTGAATAGTCGGGTGGTGTTCGGTTGTGACTAGGCTTGGTTGTCAATCGAGGGCGGCTACTGGTGGGTGTAGAGTTGTTCGGCCTAAGGGAGGAGGCGGGATGCAAGGCATAAGGTCCGGGAGGAGAAGATAGTGCGGTAATAAAGGGAAGGTCTGGGCAAATTTTATATATAAATCTTATTATATTTGTGAAGAGGAGAGGGGAGAGATTGGTAAGGAAGAAGATCAGGTTGATGGTTCTCTTTTAACTTTCAGAGAAAAATTGAGAGGAGAGAAATGGACAGGAGAAGAGCAAATCTAGGAATATATTTTGAAACCACATGAATATTAATTGTCACGCATTGATTTCTGGATATACATAAAGCAGATGGCTATTGATATTATGCCGCTGACAATTGAAAAGACACCGGAAACTAAAGGGTCAAATGCGGAATCGATATAAAAATCGTTACCGTAGATTTCGCCGTCTCTCGGATCTCGAAATTGACAATTTGAATATACCGTCGGGATCAGCACGACGAGACGATCAAAACGGTATATGGATATCAGTGGTATGATTGAATTATAAAAATTCGAATTTTTCTACTGACGGAAAATGCAAGAAAAACGCAGAAAAATAAGATCGACGGAACCAAAGAAGTCCGAATTTAACAAAAAATGACATCTTGCTCAGAAGATGGTTTAGAATTTTTCTATGTAAAAATATTTAGGTTTCGAAAACATTTTATTTTCATCGCTTTTTAACTGATTAAATTGAAGTAAATTTACGCACGAAATAAACTTTCATATTTTCGGACGAAAATTTACCAGTTGCTACGTTTAACTAGACGCATTCCAAATATCAAATTTATATCTCAAAATTTTATCGTTTAGATTTTCACATAATTTCAATTAATAACGTTATTAAAAACCGGTTAAATTTACGGGTTGTTACAATATGCAACCAAAGAAACCATCACACATCCTTACTTAATAGTGTTTGCAATTACTAGTAAATAAAGTTAACTAAACATAGCATACAATCATACTAAAGCCTGTAAGAAGTCCAAAGACCATCCGTACACAATATCAAATCCGATTGCTCTCTAAATCTCACAATTTCAGTTCTAAACTAGTATCGCTCATTCGACTTTTCTAGTGCGAACTCCGATCTGGTTCCTTGATTAGAAACTGTCATTCTCCTTGCATATCCATATACCATGATAGAGAATTCTAGAATAAATCCAAAATCCATATCCAGTGTTCGCTGTCTAGAGTCGAGTGAAAAATTCTAACTCGGATCAGTGTAAATCAACTCGAAATCATGTACTCGAATTTGGGTCAAACAGTTATGTGAATAAAATGATCTACTACAACTTACGTATTTATTTCAATTGGTTTCTTAACTATACCAAATTCTTTTTATTCACATTCATTTAATTCACATTTATTTTATTCTCATTCATTTCGTTCTTAGTACATTTCTTTTAATACTAATATCACTTAGGAACCATTCCATAAAATCATTACTTGAGTTTATTATAAACATTTTATACAACACAACTTATTTGTATTATAACTTCCAAGCTTAAGTTCATATGCATTTTAAATCACAATCAATTTCATTTAACTTTATTTAAGTTAAATTCCATTTCATAGCTCAATTTCAGATTTTTCTTTTATTAACCAAAATGTTTAACAATTTTTAAAATTTGGTTTAACTTTCCATTTTCTCAAATTTATAAGTTATATAAACTTATCTACTTATAATTTCACAAATCTTTACTTAAGTTCATCTACATTCTATAATTACAACTCATAGTTAAATAATCACTTTACAACTTAAGTTTGTATTCATGTCACACTTTTCTACATCTTAAGAGTGTATAAAATTTCCAATTTGCCTTACATAACTAGAATATTTAACAAATTTAAAATTTGTTTTAATTTACTATTTTTCAACCTATAAGTTACAAACACTTATTTTCTTATAATTTATACAAAACATTTAAATGAAATTTTTTAGAATTCGAACACCCGGTTTTTCAAAACACTTTGAAATCATAATATATACATAACTCCTTTGTATATCAAATCATTTTGAAATCTAAAGCAATCTTTGTTTGCCAAGACAAAACTTTATTTTATCAAAACAAACTTTTATAGCAAATCACTATGGTAGCAATCCGTCATTTAGAAATTCGAAAATGAACACCGATGATGCTGCAGTCATCACCCGAATTATTTTCCGACAACCGAAGTAAGTTCAGTGCTTTCTTATCCTTTTTAAATTCCATTTTAAAATATTTCCAATCAAAATATTTTCAAAATAATACTATTATTATTTCTTCCAAAACCTTCGATGAACAATTTTCAAAATCACTGGGATTTAAATTCTCAATTTCTTGTTTTAAATCCATTTTTATTTATAACCTATATTTATAAATAAATTTATTTAATTTCATTTTCATTTTATTTATAAATCATATTTATAAATCATACTAATATAATTTCACTTCTTATATAATATCATTTCACAAATGTTAATTATTTTAATTATAATCAATACTCTATAATTCACATTTATAAATTCACTTTCTTATATAACTAATTTTACCAATGTTTATCTTTGTTTAGATTATAATAAACAACTTTTATTAACATTATACCTTAAATCCAACCAACATACCATATATAACTAAAATAATTTCTAAAAAATTATTCCTTTATATATAAAATATAATCAAGGTAAAATTATTTTATTTACTCAATTTCAAAACAATATTATATTGAATTGCTATGTTCAAGTATTTAGAGATCCCTATCAATAACGTTAATTATTCGCATTGACTAGAATCCATAAGCCACTCAACAGATCAACCGATACAATATAAAACATTTTTATACCACTAACAAATACGTGCTCATATACATATATATACACACTCAAACTCATTCTAGGGTGCTACTGACCCTATCTATAATGAGTACCCTACCAAAGCCTAGGTGTTCGCTGACCTAAGCTTTGATACCAACTGTGACAACCGGGCCTTTGGCCCTCCAGTAGTGGGTACAACCACCATGGCTCACACTGGTACCTCGCCATTTGCTTTTACGACCAAACTCTCAACTGCACCAACCCGGAGGACATGTAGGAGTAAGAGTCTTATGCTTGCCACCAAACACAAAGCGAGAACCCCAATCATGTTGCACCACATGCTAATGCAAATCCAATCCCGGTCTCTTCAGACCAACAATTGATAAGAGGCCCTCAACCTCATATGAAAACCAAGTCTGGTAGACTTATCATGTTTCTAACTCTCAACTTGCTATCCTTCAGCTAAGAAGGAAGCTCGGTAGATTGGAGTACCATAGTCACTCTGTCCTACTCGAATCACATTCTTAACACCAAATGATAATCAAGCCTACTCAGTTTTCCTCGTACTAAATGCACGAAAAATTAGTTCCCACATCAAGTTAAGGAACCAAAAATACAACCTAACACACAAGCAGTCATTGAGCCTATTTAATTAGTCTTTTATTAATTAAATCACTTTCCAAATATTTATCTCAAAATATCTTTAAAAAGATATATTCTCAAAACCATTTTAATCTTTAAATATTTGGAAAATATTTCCATATACTTATTTCAATGGTATAAGTATATTCACAAACCATTTCATTTTCAACACTTAGAAAATATCTCTATATACTTAAATCCGTAATAATCATATTTACAAATCTTTTGAGGAAAGCTTCGTATTTTCCAAAACATGCTTTGTTGGATCAAAACGAATGTGGCGTAAAACATTGTTACGACAACCCAAAACAATAGTATAGGGATTCAATTATTTATATTTATATAAATCCTATATACTATATATAACACTTCCTTTTAGAAATCACATGCTACAATAACAGTGTTATAGTCTATGCATTCCTTACTTTCTCGAAAACATCTATCACAAAAATAAATGTTGAAATCTATGTCTCCGTCTCTTAGTACATTTTAAATCACTTTTTAAAACCATATAACTCCATCGGAAAATACCATTTTCAAAACATTCCTTTAAAAGATTATTTAACTTTTAAAACATGAATGTATTTACTCTATAAAATTCGATATTTAAATCTCAACATGAATCATTTTCATATTTGTAAGACTATATTTATAAATCTTCTTTCTATTTTATAAAACTTCTCTTTATAAAATCTCTTTATTTATAAAATTTTAGTTATAATCCATTCCTCTATAAGTCTCATTTATTTATAAAATCCAATTTATAAATCTATTTACCAAATATCAATTACAAATCCATTTTTAATATTTATAAACTCCATTTATAAATGTATTACTTTAATTATAAAATATTACTTTTATAAATCTTTTATATAAACCATTTCACAAATATTTGTTTCAAACTATTTTATCTTCTTTAAAACTATATTTCCTTTATAATAAAAGATGGGATTATTTATTAAGTTTCTAAAACGTTTAAAATATAGTTTAAAAATCTCTATTTAAAAATACATCACAAAATAGTTAAAATAATATTCCAAAAATCATGTTTGTATTTCATTTCAGTAAAATCCTTCTTTTAATAATTTATAAATGTTTATTAAAACATGTATTATTCCAAGTATCACCTTAAAAATCATTTCAATTCAAAATTGTTATTTTATAGTGTTTCAAAATACAAAAAATAAGGCCTAGCGCTACTATAGCACTAAATAAGTGAAAGGGTACTTTTGGCACAGGTCCTTATTAAGTTTCAAAATTCACGAAAAGTCCTTCACTAAATTTCAGTGTAAATTAGGTCCCTGTTTTTTATTCACGATTATTGCAGAGCATGATGCAACATTCCATAAAAGTTGCTGACATTTCCGCAACATTTCTGTACAATGTGAACATAGTGTATGAAAGTTGCTGAAATATCAACACTTATTTATAAAAGTTGCTGATATTTCAGCAACATTTATGTACACTGTGAACACAGTTTATGAAAGTTGCTGAAATATCAGCACTTATTTATAAAAGTTGCTGACATTTCAGCAATATTTTTTCTTTGTTTTTACAATAAAACTTTGACACAGATAGTTGCTGAAATATCAGCACTTATTTATAAAAGTTGCTGACATTTCAGCAATAATTTTTCTTCGTTTCCAGAAAACAGGGACCCGCTTTACAATGAAACTTTGACAGGGACCCGCTTTACAATATGAAAGTATGATAGGGATGCCTCCCTTATTTCCACTAAGTGAAATCATGTCCATGTCATCAAATATTATATCCAACAAATCATATATCATAATATATAAAAAGTAAAATCAACGATGTTGAGGAATCCTATTGGATCCCTCCAACCTGTCCTCCTGCATCACATACAGTATATAATCATATAATATGGATCATCCGTTATTAGGCGGGTACATATAAAAGGTCATCTGCTCCAAGGGTGGGAATAAATCCAAACAACTGATAAAGCAGTAAATCATCCAAACAAGCAACGAACATGCATCAATAAAAATCTCTGCACTTATATAAAATATAAATGGGTCCAGAAAGGTGAGTTAACTCATTTTATAACCTGAAAACGCTGATGCGCTTCTGCTCAACGTAGTAATCAAACAACGTTCGATTTTTCCTGAAATTTCTACAAGCTCCGAATTTGACGAATCCAACCAGATTGTGTAGATGTTATCGCTATGAGTTCATCGCAACTGACTACCTCCAAATTCGATCTCATATGGACAAGATACGGAAGTTAGAATATTTGAGATTATTTAATTTTAATTAAATTAAAGTAGTTAAGTTTTAAACGTTCATTACATTTATTTATAAACCCAGGCTGCACCATCGTACTCGACTCGTCGCCACGATTTATCGTTCGTCGTCGCCGTCATAAGCGATTTCACGCTGCCGCGACTTGTCAAAGGGTAGCCCCTCCTCTGACGTCTCCATCAAACCTAGCACAACCCTCCCATTAGCCTCCATTGTCGAGAATTTTCTCGAAAACTCCATCGCCGTCAAACTTGATTTTCCACTGCCACGCTTCGTCGATCGCCAATCCAACCGGTCATCTTGCTCGTCTCATCGAGGCGCACAACCTTCCAATTGGAACCCAAGCCTAGAGTAGTCTCGATCATCGTGGATGATGGTGCTCGTTGGATGTGGACGATAAAAATGGCAGCTATGGTTTTACTTTTAGGGTTTGGAGCAAATAGAATGAATTAAGGTCCTTTTATCGAAATTTTCAAACACTATTCATCCCTAAAAATTTCAAACTCCAAACGAGACATGCCGCCCAACGCTCCATACTAAATAACCCTGTTTTGAACACAATGGAACTTGTATTGGGGCCTAATTCAATTATATACAGAAGTTAGCATTCAAAATCAAATTATATTATACTAAATTCCCTTAATTCATTTCTACGCGTTTCGAGCTCGCACGGACACACAATACGTCCGATGGTCATGAAATTCGTTGTGTACAATAATTCGCTATTCTGGATACAACGACACTTGTTTTGTCTAAATTCGAGATAGTGCCCCGGAACGATAATCTCACATGTTATTTAAAACAGATTGTAATTAAATCCAATTTAATCACTTTTAATCCAAATTTAGAAGTTTACTATCTTCATTCTTATTTATACACAATTTAGATCAACTTTCAAAATCATTTTTATTCACATTAAATCCCTATATTTGAAATTTAAGCTATTTGACTTATAAAATTGATTAAATATTTCAAATTCGAATGACCAAAATCCTGGGTCGTTACAATATCAATCGGCACCAAACGATACCATTTGGTATCAATCTATTATTATGAGTTCATATATAACAAACACTTAGAGAATTTTCATTTCTCACTTCAGTCATTATCACTTTCGAGCTTTTCGATCTCCTTTCCTTTGCAACTTTAGATCTGCCACCGCCACTTTAAGCATTCAAACATCGCAACCATTACCAAGTCTTGGATAGATTCCTGCCATTCATCCATTTGAGCAACACCGACCCATAAGAACTCAAATCTCCATCTCAAGTCATCTTTAAGCTCCGTCGTTTTTCTCTCTTTCCAGATCAAGGTTTCCTAAGGTGGGTTGCCGCCTTGACCTAAGACCATCGTTGCTTACTCATGACCACGACACCAGAATTCTCGTTGACCCATGTACAAACTTAGATCAGTGCCCTCATTTATCGTCGTCGCCTCCTTAGTCTCCTGAACAATTTCGAACTTCAATATGACCACGGGGGGATTCAAGAAATCATCTTTCTAAAAGCATTTCAACACTCATCTAATCCAGGGGTCGATACTTTCCAGGATATTCATCCAAACGACAATCAAGATCTACTATCACATATTTTCAATTCTTGCAAAGAAGAGCTTTGTACCATTTTGGAGATCATTTGGTTTCATTAATGTAAATTCTATATTAACGGGTAAAATCCAACATACAAATTCATCATGTATCGCTGTTGGCACGAGTGAGCTTTCTACATAGAGTGCTTATTTTTACCATGCCAAGGACACATGACACGCTACATATACTGAATCATGTATCACTATCTCGGTTGATATACAAAATTTGATTAGTCAACACACGTCGACATATGTTGGATCCTCTACATCGGCTACGTAGGACTATATTAAAGTAAAAATAAAATATAAATCATACCTAACAATGCTTATATCCACTATAAGAAAATCGGCCTTGGTTGCATAAATTGGTGGCGTTTATTTGTAAATGCAACTAATAACATTTCACCTTATATTTAAAACGCAGCAAAAATTATTTCACCATCCCGTGCCTTACCAAAATCTTTCCGCCTAAATCTAATGAATGTAACCAGTACATTCTCTATCGTTATTCTCTTACACTTAGAAAATTTTCTAAACCTAAGGAACAAAATTTCCCAAATCGCTTAAATTTGTTTTCCCAAATCGCATTTCGATTCAACCATTCCTCTCCACATCGTCATTGCGGCACTTCTCTCCACATCATTATTTATTTTCATCATCGCATCTACTTCTCTCCACATCGTTGCTATAGCTCTCCAACATGTTTTTCTCCTTATGGTGCCCTAAATATGTATATTTAGGTATGAATTTTATAAATTGATTTTATGATTGTGATTAAAGTTTACACATAAAATTGTTTGTGATTGTTTCTGATTGTTCGTTGGGTTTACTAATCTATTGATATTGCAAGTTATTATAGATTATACTGCAAGTTATTTTGTGATTGTTTGTGATTACTGCAAGTTATTTTATGATTGTTTGTGATTACATCTCAGAATGTAATTTTATAGTTTATTGTTTTGATATTTTCAACATAAAATAGAATTTTTATTGCCGTGTTAAAAAAATCTTGTGATTATTTGCATTGTGATTACTACAAGGGTAGCTCAGCTATTTTGTGGATACTGCTGTGACTACTGCAAGGGTAGCTCGGTTATATTGTGATTATTTGCATTGTGATTTATTAGTTAAAGAAACCGAATGAACAATCTATTACTAGTTGGAAAAATGTGTGTTTCTAGTCCTGCAAATAGTAAAATTTGATAGAAATGATACAATACTAGTTAATAAAGAAAACAATTTGTCTGCATTTTATTTTATGTGAAAATAACAAATACAAATTTGTGTTACCTTATATTTATTCACATTTTAGACCTTGTACACCATTTCTGTTCCTCAAAAGTTATAGGTACTTTCATAAACTTCAATGCTAAGATTTACTTTCACTCATGGAAATTTTTTCTAGCTCAGTCCTTAAACTAAATCGTTCGAAATGGCAAGAACACTTTTTATTGCAAAAGGAAATAAAATGGTATTGTCAATACGGTTATAAATCCCATTTACTTGTCCTGTGCGGACTCCATTAAACAATAATTTAGCAATTGAACAAACCAATATTATCAATTAGTGGAAATTTGACTACACAACGTATTTTTAGATTTTATATGTACAAAGTCCTTTCTAAAAGCTTTTCTCAATTTACACCTTTATTTTCAATTTTGATAAAAGAAAGTATTGAAATTAAGTCATAAATGTTAATCGTATGTTTTTATAAATATTATAAAACATAAAAATAAGTGTCTTTTCATAATACGTTGTTGAGAGAGATGACTGTATATTGAAGCTCTTTTGCAAATCTCCATATTGTTGATGCACTCATAGCTTCAGATATGTTTTTTATTATTGAATTTATTCTTTTAGGTAGGATGTTTATTCATGCTTAAAATGAAGTATGAACGAAATTTTGCTTTTTGATACAACTATTTGCTAAGCGATTAAATTTAGGGCAACATGTTTGTTCACCTTGGATTGTAGTATTCGACATCATGTTGATAGTGGAGTGGGACAAGAAAGTTGTAAGTAAATTATGTCTATTAAAAGTTTAAAAGAAATTTTTTTAGGCACTCTTTGTTATTTTTTCCTAAGAACTTCTATATAATCAATTCTATATTTCTTACTCTTTTCCTTAACCATCATTCTAGATTTTTCTTTATATTCTTTCAAATTTTAATGTAATCTATCCATAAATGAACTTTCATGTTGTCTCTATCCATATTGTTGTAGGTGGTCGAATAGTAGTTGAAATAATGAATTGGATTTAATTTTTCCCTAAAATAATAGAGATGAGTTGAATATCTGAAGCCATAATAGATAGGGTTATCATGTTAAATACAAAATTTGTTTTCTTGAAGAGAGCAATGATTATAAGAAGAAAAGAATTCAAATATAACATGCAGCCCTAATAAGCATATTGCGAGTTAATAGTTTTAAAATGTACATAAAATTTAGGGAATGTTTGTACATATAATCTAGCATGTAAGTATATTTAGGCATTAAAATCCAAACGTCTGAATCTATGAGTCATCGTTCAAATCCAGTTTCAATTAAAAACCTGTTCTTGACAATTCACAAGTTAAATCCTAGATTGAAAACATCGACTGCATATATTATAATTTCAATATGAGTATAGCATTGTTTTATAAACTCCAAAGTTTGTACTATTTATTAATATCAAATAAAAACACTATTAAAACAATTACTTAGACTACTGAATGATCTTACTATGTCATTATTGCAAAGCTATACAAACTGCAACAATACTTTTATTTTGTAATTGTTTATGGACAATTTGGCAATGGAACTAGCCATAGTCAAGGCAATGGAATCGGTCAATTAAATTTAATATGACTTGTTTGATTTTCCCTTCCTTAACTCTCTTCATTTTTAAATATACTAATGCCTTAAAATATTTTGGTCCCTGTCAGTTTATATGTCCACTGTTGCCTTAAAATAATTGCCTTGAAATATTTTTAAATAGTCAGTTGCAAAAATTTTGTCCTTGTCAGTTTATATGGTCTATTGCCATGAAAATATGGATATGCTCTCTTGTTTTTTCTGTATGTACCTTGACTTTGTTTATTTTAATGGTCTTTTGCTTTGAAAAGTCACAAACTAAAGCAAAATTACTTTGATTTCCAATTCGTCCGTCCTTTCTACTGTGTTCATTTTGTTGAATTTGAAAGGCATGCACCCTAAGCCCTGAAACATTAAAAACGCCTATTGTCATAAAAATCATAGGTACTAGTTTATTTGAGTGTTGCTGCTCTTTAATATTTTTCTCTTGTTGCCTTCTTTGTTACATTGATACAGTAGTTGGGATATGATGTGTATATTATGTGGGGTTGTTACTAAAACTATTATATGGTCATTGTAATATTTTAACCCCTCTTATAATATTCTTAAAGTTGCTGTCTAGCATGACCTTCATATTATCTTATCACTGAACGCATGCTATTATCACATTTGCAGATAAGGACTATTGTAGTTGATATTTTGGATGAAGCTTCAGGTATAGCTTAGGTATTGCATGCCATTATCACATTTGCAATATCACATTACACATTTTCAATATCACATTTAGATAAAGTCTCAGTATTGGTTATAACTTGAGTCTCATTGTTGACTATTATTTGTCTACAGGTAGATCAGCGTTCTAAAGAAATGATTAGCAACAACACTAGTTGTTTATGGTACTTGTTAGGTAGTTCGGTCGTTTATTGTACTTGCTTAGTTTAGTTGTTTATTGTAGTTTAGCTGCAGCACTACTATGATATATTTTTATGGTAGTTCAGTTGTGTAAACTTCTCTATGTACGGTTAACTTCTTGTCTTGAAATTATTGTTCGGTTATGTACTAGTTTGGTTCATGTTAGTGCAATTGTTTATATATTTTATGGTTGTTTGAATGTGTTTATGTTTGAATGTATGTGTGTTTATGTATTTTGTGGTTATTTATGTATTATGTTGTAATATAAGCTATGAATAAAGTGAATTGGAGGGCGAATGAGCTAGCAGAGTTGGAAGATTTTTTAGCAGCATTTAGAAAACGCAACAGAAAAATCAATAGGTAAAAAGCTACCAAAACTTATGGTGGCAGAAAAAAGTGCTACAAAAAATAAATAGTGCCTGTGAAACACTACAATATATGCTAGCGTTTAATAAACGTAGTTACCAAAATTTATAGTAGAACAGTACCTTTGGTGGCGTTTTCTAAACACTACAATAAAGATTGATAGTAGCGTTTGGAAAACGCTGCAATAAAGCAATTTATAGTGGCATTTAAAAAACGCACTATAAATCATGTATTTTTAGTAGCATGTTTTTTTGCAGCGTTGGCTAAAAGGCTACCATAAGTTTTGATAACGTTTTTTTTGCGCAACCAAAAATACTTTTTCCTGTAGTGATCTTAAGTTTTCAATGTAATATGGACCTTAGACACTACAAGTATATTTCTACTTCATCACAGACCCTTCTACAACTGAATTTACTCCTCCGGTTGTAGGTTCCTCTTCTGCTTCTGGTTATACTTTAACTCTTTCTAGAGCCAGCCAACTGTGCAACCACTTCAAATCACTTCCTTTGTGAGTATCGGAAACCTTAAGACAACATCACTCCTTAGGCCAATCTACCTTGCATAATGATTCTCGACAACCCCTTGGATTCTCTGACTTCAAGGTATATGGCTACGGATGTCAAAATGATCTGTAAACACCATGGTATCCTTAGTGAGGGGACTCTAGTTTTGTTGCCATATCAAAGAGTGAACAATCCTCCAGAGGGTTACACAGTTGGTAACTGTTATATGCGTCTCTCTGGAGCTATTTCACCTTTCAACCATTTCCTTCAGTTGATGCTTCAACTAGTGAGACTTGTCCTTGTCCAACTTCACCCAAACAAATATGCCACTCTAAACTACACTTACATGATCTTCGTCAGACATCTAGGTAGGGTACCTAGTTTGAGGAGATATGGTACCTATACAACTTCAAGAAGAGGTACGACTCTCCATCCCTAACATTCTTGGAATCATACCACAGTTTCCAAATCGTCATTGGCCTCCACAACAAGCTCAGCTACTTCAAAGACAAGTACTTCTTCATCAGATGTCCAATTGGCTTTGTCCAAAGGTGGTTGTTCGAATGTAAGCTATAACTTCCTACATCCCATTCCATTAAAGTTTACTTCACTCAAGTCACTCACTTCCTCCATTCCTTTTTTAATATATTCCCCTAAGGAAAACAAATGTTTCCCTGGCCCAAACACTCCAACTTATAAAAGATATCCCATATGAGGAGAGAATGAGACCAAATATCCTCAATGACCTCCGACTATGCCATTTTCGATTACTGCACAATGGTAGAAAAGTTGATTGTGCATGTCCTGCATTAAGAGCCGCTCAAGCAGCTCCACAAGCTGAAATCGATCCTTTGGCTCCTACATACCATGAGGCTCCTAACATGGTGGATGCCATCCACAGATCTTATGATGAGGGTGAAGAGAATATGATTGGGGAAGGAGTGATAAGTGAGGAAGAAGGAGAAAGCGATGATGAAGAGGAAGAAACGAACAAGAAGAAAATGATAAAGATAATGAGGATGATGGAGATAGAGGAGAATACGAGTCACTGGGGAAATAGCTGGAGAAAAAGGAACTTTAACTCCTACCTCAAGCCGAGACGAACTACAATCACATATGCAAGATCAATCCCTAAGCCACATCAAAGCTCTGCCAAAGAGTTGGCTCCACTTTTGATATTGGAAGAAATCTATGGCTCATTAGAGGGTATAAGGGGATTCTATGAGAAAAACTTTGATGTTAAGACTTCATTGCCTCTCATGCTCGAAATCTTAATCAAACTCTTGCTGGTGTGCCCTCTACTTCTATGAGGGAAATTACTTTAATCGCTTGACCCCATGTGCCTAGTCCGTATAAATAATATGACACACCAACACTCCATGGAATACTTAGGATCATAAGCACATTCATTCTACATGTACTCTCATCCGATTCCAAGTCATGATTTAAGTATTTATGTGCTCAGGTACAATGGAAAACTTAAATCTCTTTGAGGGTCTCGATAACAAGTTTGGAAAATACTATAATTGAAAACCTACAAGATCTTCTTACTTATGGGGGTGATAATGAGCGAGCTTGGAGGAAGAAGAGGGAAAGGAAGAGAAAGTAAGAAAGACCTCAACATTATAGGGGTGATCGAGACTTACTAGCTGCTTATACCCTGACCCCCGTTTCACCCTAGCTGCTAGTCCAACTCCAAGTGCTCTGTCAGAGATCTAATGCTTACACCATGTCCTCTATTTCATCTGGGTGAAGTTTAATTACAACTTGAAGAACATTCCTAGGGAAGTGGTGAACTAAGATGACTAAATCTTCAACGACTTGGCAGAACAATACTATATTTGGAAGAGATTTGCAAAGCTACGTATGATGCTAATAGGGCCAACCAACTCATCATCTGGTAATAAGAGTCTGAGAGAAGGATAACGAGAGAATCTACCAATTCTATACTAAAGAGGTAAATGAGTTGAAATGGGAGATAGCCAAGAAAAACAGGGCTATAGAGGATGCAGAAAAGAAGCATCAAAATGAAGTAAAGGCCATAGAGGGCAATATTAAAATGATGGAAGATCAAGTCTAGAATGCCTACGTTCAGCATGAAGCGTTGGAAAAAGAGAAATCCACACTCCAAGTCACCATCGATACTCGAGCTCTTACCATCATGAACCTCAAGGCTGAGGTAAATAAAGAGAAAATAGAAAAAGATGATGCACTCTCCTTAGCTGAGATGCACATGTGGGAAGTCATCCACATCAAGGATGAGAAGAAAGTCCTTGATGGAAAAGTTGCAAAACAAGAAGTTCACGCCTTCAAGGCCAAAAGGGAGAAAGAATAGCTTTACGACAAAATCGAGGCCAACTTGGTGTGCTTCTATGCCAACTTGATCAAAACTGGCAACATCAAGTGGCTAGAAGAAGGATATCTCAAGGTGCTAGCTCTCACCTAGGAAGAGATATTAAGGGAAGAAGAGCACAATGGTAAAGTTAATAAAGAAGAACTGGAAGCAGCTCTTCTTGATAATGAAAATGTGGAGGCCCTAGCTAAGGTCAGGTAGAATGGGCTGTCCAAGTTTTTGCATCTATCCAGGTGCTCATTTTGTGAAGTAGTCCATTGCAACGACTGCGTATTTCGCTCCTTCACAAGACATTGGTAGCACTTAATGATATTTATTCCCCAAATCGTACATGATCATGGGCTAACCATCTACGTAAGCTCGTTGGATGGGGCTTTTGGAATCTTTGCAAATCCCTGTACTTCTCGCACTTCCTAAAAAGTTCAGCTAAATCCTAATTGACAGTTGATCAGAAATATCTATAGCGAACAATCTTCTTTGCTAAAGTCTGCCCCTAGTATGATCGCCACAGCTTCCTCCATGAACATCCACTATGATCTTCTTAGCTTCGTTCTTGTTGATAAAACTTAGTAAGGGGGTAGAAAACATCTCTTATACAACACTCCTTGCATAATGAATCTATGCATCTTACATAAGGGATTTCTCTATTCATTCCGACTTTTTGAGAGAGTTACCTCTAGCAAAATAGTCTTTGACTGGAGTCATCCATGACTCCTTTTCTTCAATCACCATTATATAATTGATATCGATCTCTTAGTGCTTGGAGATTTCAAAATTTCTGCAGGCACGATTCCCAGCAACGACGCATCACCTGAGCTCAACGACTTGGCTAATGAGTCAACATTTGTATTCTCATCTCTGGGGATGTGCATTATCGTGTAATGCTCTATATTGTCCATTAGCTCTAAGCTTCCAACACCTTCGGCAAGTAAGGGGCAAGTTGTGCACGTTAGCCTAAAATTCCTTGACTTGGCAAACCACCAATTGGGAGTCACTATAAACAAGCAATGTCTTCACTCTCAACATCTTCGCGATCTTAAGTCACGCTATCAACACTTTGTATTCCACTTTGTTATTCATCGCATGAAATTGGAGTTTAAAGAATAAAAGATCCTTCGACTTTTCGAGGTTATCAGAACTAATCCGACCCTAAAATCATGATCATTGGATGCTCCATTAACGTACAACTTCCATTGAGAAAGTTCAACAAATTTTTCTTCCGTCTCATCTTCCCGAATGGTGAATTCAACAATGAAATCCGCCAAAGCTACTCCTTGAATCACCTTCCTAGGATAATAAGTTATTTCATATCGACTCATCTCGATATTCCACTTCGGCGACTATCCCGATGTCTCGGGCGATGTAATACTTACTTTAGGGGTTGACCATTAACACTCATATTAGATGAGTTTGAAAGTATAGTCTCAACTTACTCAATGCAATCAACAAGAAATATAACAACATCTTTAGCTTCAGATATCATTTCTCCACTCCGGTTAGTCACTTGCTGATATAATAGACCGACCTTTGGATCTTACACTCCACACACACCAATACTGTACTCAACCAATAAGTAGATACCGCAAGGTAAATATAAAGGGCTTCTCCTTCCAAAGACTTTGATAATACCGATGGTTTCCTCAAATGTTCCAACAGATTTTGAAAGGCAGCTTCGTATTCATTTATCCATTAGAACTTTCATCTTTTTTTCTTGAAGGCACCGAATAATAGTATGCATTTATTGGTCACTTTGAGATGAACCAACTCAAAGCGGTGACTTTATTATTCAAGCTCTGCATTACCCTCCTTGTCCATGGGGTGTAACAATTTCAAAACTTCAATATGTTTCAGGTTAGCCTTAATGCCCCTAATGTTCGCAATGAACTCCAAAACTTTTCTAATGTGACTCCAAATGAACATTTAAGTGGATTCAACCATATTCCAAGCTTTCAAGGTACATCAAACATTTTATAAAGGATGCCTATATGGTCAGTAATTTTTTGCGACTTCACAAGTATAGCGTCTACATAAACCTCCATTGTCCACCCGATTTGCTCTTTAAACATCTTGTTGACTAAATGATGTTAAGTAGCTCCAGCATTCTTCAAACCAAACGACATCACTTTGTAGTAATACAATTGAAAGTCCATTATAAAACTCATATGCTCTTGTTCGGGAATGTAAATCACAATCTGATTATTACTGGAATACGCATCCATGAACGGTAGTAGTTCACGTCTAGTAGTCTCATCCAGTTCGATCCAAGATAAAGGAAATTAGTCCTTTAGGAAAGCTTTGTTCAAGTCTGAGTAGTTAATGCATGTTTATCATTTTCCATTTACCTTCTTGATCAACAATGAATTTGATACCCATTCCAGGTATAATGCATCATAAATGAAACTATTTGCCTTCAGTTTATCCACTTCTTGTTTCAAAGCAGCGGTTCACTCTGGTTCCATGCTGCCATATTTATGTATCACTATAGTGTAGCTTAGATTCACATTCAGTGTGTCACATACAACTTTAGGTAAAATCTCATACATATTGGAATTAATATGTCTAAGCGAACATGTCCTTGTTTGCTTGGAGAAACCCTACTAGTTCTTTCCTCGTCATAAGGCTAAGTTGAGATCTGACTTTGATAACCTTTGAATGATCATCATCGTTTGTTGAGACCTTAATCATCAACTCCATCGGTTTTGCTCTTACCTCTTCAAACTTCTTTCATGGGTCCATAGCTTTATAGTATTTCTATTCGACCCGAACTGATACCTAGGTGGTAGTTGCTATGTGTTCACTATGCCACAAAGTGAATCAGACAACAGTGATCACAACATAAGATAGATTTCATGTCGTCCTACTTTTTCACACAACACATGAAAAAAATCATCTGTTGTGCGAATAGCCCATGAAATCTTTCATCTGTTGTCTGAATAGCCTGTGAAATCTCTATGTACATGCTAGTTATTCAGACAACATCTTATATATCGTCTGATTTAAATTATCAAATTTTTTAGTTTTGGCTCCATCTTTTCCCTTTCAATTATTTCGTTCCTGCTTTTTTTTGTTTACCCCTTTATATTTTTGTCCTTCCTTTTTATTTTTATTTCCCTCTCAAATCTTTTCGTCATCTGAAAAAATTGAGCGTCTTCTGGAATTAGGGTTTCAGCCCCTATGAAATTTATTCGAATCGTCTTACTCCTTTCATTCCTTGTTGATTGCATGCTTCAATTTCATGGCTATTGATGGTTGTGGCTCCTTGTTGAGTGTTCTTCGATTGATATTGGTATGATTTTTGCCCCTTTCGATTTATATTGTTCTCGACTTCGATTATCCTGCCAATGATGAATTAGGTTCTTTATATAGGAATTAATTTCCTATATCTTCATATATATGTTGAGATTTGAATTTCAAAGTATTTGCTTGGCCATCTGATTCCCTTTCGATTTCTGCCCCTTGTGATTTTGTATTAATCTTGACTTGATTTTCCTATGATGATTTGGGTGGTTATGTGACAATAAACAGAACTTGGCTGAAGTGTACTAACCAACATGTTTTGGTCATGTACATAAATGTTTGAGATATATGTGTTGTGATGGTGAAAACTTTGGTTGCTGCTTTATTAGTTCATGTCTGAGTTAGTGGATGTTTTGAACTTCCATGTATATACATCATACATATGTATATATGTGTAAATGTCCTTTTGATTCCTGTTCATTTGATTCTTGCACCTTACAATTTCATTATATGATTTTGGGAAGTTAAGTTTGACTTTGATTACTTCATTATTTTGCTAGTTACCTTTTGCTAGATTTGTTGCCCCTTGCACTTGTGATTCTTTCACTTATCTGTTAGTGTTTTCCTTGAACTGAAATGAAATGTTTTACCTAATGCTTGACACTAAATGATATACTTGTTGCCTTTCTACCCAATATGTACATATATACATGTATATACATATGTGTATATATGTATGTATGTTTTCATATACACTTTAATGTTTTCATCCGTTCCTATGTTTTCATATGTTTCCATACCTGCTGAAACTATCCCTAGAATTTCTATATAGAAGCAGAATGTTTTCATATGTCCCATGTTTATCTACTCATATGTTTTCATATGCAGCGTCACTTGCTTCTCCTTGTTGCTTTGAGCTGAACCATTTTGAGTTAATCTTGTTGCACTACACTTTAATTCCAATATCATCCATGTATATACAAGCATATGTGTGAATGTTTATGGCACTGCCTTGTTTAAATTTGAGGCACTTGCTATTTGTGGCACTGCCTTGTTTTAATTTGTTTATGAACCATTTTAAGCTTGAACTGGTTTGCTTTGAGCTGAACCATTTGTTGAATTTCTTTGAGCTGGTTTGAGCTTGAACCATTTCTACTCACTATGCACACACACACAGACACACACATATATATATAAACCGGTTTGAGCTTGAACCATTTTGAGCTGAACCGATTGTGAATTACTTTAAGCTGAACCATTTTGAGTTGATCTTGTTTTGAGTTGCTTTAAGCTGCTCCTATGTGCATTAGCACTTGAGTCTTGCTGCTCCTATGTCGAAACCGTCCCTTGGTTATCTGCAAATATGTTTTCTTACACACTTTAATGTTTTCATATGTTCCTATGTTTTCATATGTTTCCACACCTGTAGAAACCGTCCCTAGAATTTCTATATAGGAGCAGAATGTTTTCATTATCCCTTATTTATCTACTTCTATGTTTTCATGTACACTGTCATTGCTTCTCCTTATTGCTTTGAGCCGAACCATTTTGAGTTGATCTTATTGCAGTGCACTTTGATTTTAATATCATCCATGTATATACATACATACATATGTTTGTATATATGTGTGAATGTTGGTGGTTGATCTATACTTGTACATTGCTTTGGTGCTTGAATGTTTGTAGCATTGCCTTGTTTTAATTTGTGGCACTGCCTTATTTTAATTTATGGCAGTTGCTATTTGTGGCACTTCCTTGTTGCATTGTTGCATTGTTGGGCTTGTCCATGTACATGCACAGTGCCTTGTTCAAGGCAGTGCACTGCCTTGACATTGGTTGAATCCCTTTCATGTGCTTTGGTTTCCTGTTTGTGCACTTTGATACCTGCTTCAGCACTTGTTGTTTTTCCTGAGCTTATTTATATGCACTATGATTTTGTGTTACACTTTCAATTGCAAATCTTATTCCAATTCAGTTCTTATATATATACTTGTGTATACTTGTATGTACTTGTATATACTTATGTACACTCGAGCTTGTATATACTTGCTTCAGCACTGTGATTTTTGTTTTGCCTAAGCACTTCTTGCTTGATGCCCATGTGTATATATACATATATACATATATATGTATATATGTACATGCCCACTTTGATGATATATACTTACCGCCTATAACATGAAACGCTGCCATGCATGTACCCTTATACATGCTTTATGTGTGCATTTTATAGTGTTCCTTGTTCATGCCTTTATCTATTCTATTTTTAGTTTCGGAGCCATTTTGATTTGAACTTGTTTTGAGTTGCCTTGAGTTTCTCCTATGTGCACTGCAGTTTTTCCTGAGCTTGTTTATGTATACTTGAATTCTTATTTATATGCACTGTAGTTCTGAACATTATACGCACTGCAGTTTTTCCTTGAATTGTTACTTAGTTGTCTTGTTTGCATTTCCTAGATGTGCAAGTGTGCATTTTCATGTATACACATACATACATATGTATGTATATATCTGTGAATATGCAAGTGTGCATTTCCTGGTTTGAGTATTCTGGTTGTATTATCTCACACATGAATTGCATATATTCCTAGTTTGAGTATTCTGGCGTTTCACCTGTTGGTGCACTTGTTTTGAACCTGAATTGCTGAAACTTGTTTTATGATATGTGCAATTGAGTTGAGCATGAGGAGGCTTAGGCTTGACCTTGTGCACATTTGCACTGTGTTGAGTCTTCGGACTTGACCTTTGCAACAATCCATGAGATTTAGTCGATGCTCGGTCTTGTAATATTCACTTGATACACTGTGCATATAATCCATGCATATATATGTTTGTCCATGTCTAAAACATAAAGAGAAAACAAACCCATACACTGAGGCAATATTAATATTCAATTCAATTTTATTTTTGCAATTTTGGTTTGTATCCTTTTCCATTTTACTGCGTTGTTTATTTGGTAGGTACAGGAGATGGCTGGAGCAAGCAAATCAAGGTCAACATCAAAAACAAACTCATGTGAGTAAAAAAAAGTTATATATGAGAGTGTAAAGAAATGTTGTATACATGAGAGTGACAGTAAAAGTTGTACTTGAAAATGTAAGTAGGGTGATAGTGGAAGTTGTATTGTATTTGAATTTGCTTTGAAATAACATATCTGTTTAAATAAAATATTTGAATTTTATTCTGTGAACAATTAGTCATATTAGTCAATATTTATATGTGTTATCCCGCCTTTTGGCAAGGCCGTGATACCAAGGACTTGACTGGCAACCAAGGACAATCCGTCCCAAAGATCGGTTATACACAAGTTCACTATGGATACTGGTAAATTTTGTCCAAGTCCAGGTCGAGCTACAATTATGGTACAATAAGCAAAGCCATGAAATCCCACATTCCAAATTGCAAGTCAATCGGAGTTCGTATGCTCAAGATATGGATCTATCAAGGTTCACTTAGAAAACATCTACAATTCGTATCAAACACTGGTTCATATCCATGGGAAGGAGCAGGTTCATTCGTGTCCATCCACCTCGTAGCCATGGCCAAGTAACGCTCTCACTCGTATCCATGGAAAGAGGCAATACCCATTCGTATCCAAGGCTAAGCAGTGCTCCCATTCGTATCCATGGAGAAAGCATTGGGTTCCTACCCATCAAGGTTAGTTACCATCCATTCGTGTCCTTCATATCCTGAGCAAACCAGTTGTTTATATCCATGAGGAGAATCGATCTCGTTCGTACCCATCTAGTTCGTAGCCATCAGAACTAAACAGCCCGTATCCATCACCTAAAAGCGCTTCATATCACTCCCTTAATACCCATTCGTATCGCTTGACTCTTCTAGAAACTCGTATCGATCAGCCCAAGAATCGATACAAACCATGTAAACCTCGAGCGACGCGAAGCTGCTTTCCCATCATTATGAAGTGGTTCGTGATGAACGATACGAAAGGAAGATGTTTGACCGATACGAAGGGAGCCTAAAGGAGAGGAGGACTCGGTCACTCGGTGTGAAGAGTGGATCGATTCGAGAAGATAGTGCCACATCACCTAACAAACACATGCCTAGAAGCGATACGAACGAGAACGACCCAAACGAGAGCAATATGAGTTCGATAGCTCATTGCAAATCCAAACTTGCATCGCTCATTACTCAAAATCTACAAGTCCAAATGCCACCAAATTTTCACAGGAGCTTGCCTACAACCTCAAGAATGTACCTGATCAATTTCAACCCAAAAGGACCAATTATTGATCAATACAAACTCAATTCATATCGCTCCAAGATCGAGTCGAAAGATCAAGTCAAAATCACCTGAACTTGATCGCGTGGGCCCACCCACGTGAGAGAAGAAGTTCTCCGAGATCTGGGTGAGATATTTGCTGCCTACGCCTATAAATAGTGACCATGGACCTACAGAAAATGGACTTTTGGCCCCTCTACGTCGATACTACCGAAATTGTTGTTGTACTTTGATTGTACTATTGTAATCCATTTGTAACCAGCGAGTTATAATTAAAAAAACATCAATCATTTCATAATGGACGTAGGCCATATGCCGAACCACTCTAAATTTGTGTGTTTTGGTACTTTTTCTTATCTGTTGATTGGTGTATTTGTTAGATCTACCTCATTTTACATTTACTTTCTTCATTTTATCTCTTCAAACACATCCGAAGAGTGTTGTGTCCAATTTTGGTACAAACACTTTGGTGCTTTCACTGAGAAAACCCAGCTTTTCTCATGCTCATTGGATCTACTGCCAATATTGGATTGCAATAATCTAAGGAGAAGATCTAGATCTCGAGCCTAGAAGTTCTTTCATCCTATTCATATTTGCACCAAGTCTAGGAGAGAACTTCGCTATTCACCATGGTCGCTACTAGGACTACCTCAACCGCTGCAGATCTAGAAGGACGGGATAGGCAAAACCCCGGACAACTTCCCTCTGCAGACCAGAACGCTGTTGGACCTTCAGATCCACAAGGCCCTATCACCAGGGAGGAGTTCCAACTACTGATGCAAGAGCTGACTCAAAGCCGCCAACAGCTTACCCAGCAGCTCCGTGCCAACACGGAGTTAACCAATCGGATGAACCAGGAAAGACGAAGGAGATCTAGAAGGGATCAGGCTTCCTACTCATCTACTGAAATCTCAGCTTCCTCTGATTATAATCACAGATCCACACACCCACGGCTGGATGGAAGCTATATACAAGCTACTGGACATCAGCGCACTTTGAATCTAGGACAAACGAGAGTTGGTCCGTCAACCAGCCACCAGACCGGACCCTCCTCCCAAGGAGGGATGGTTCCCTATCACACTATTGACAACCGCGCTGCTACCACTACCATCGAGTTGGAAGCTGACACTCAGAACCGAACGGATCTGAACCATCGCCAACGTGATTATACTCCTGAGCCTTATGTTCTTGAAGACCTAGAGCCAAGGAGGCGAGGTATGGACCATCGACCGCACTCGGCCCATCCTCGCATTGTGGAACCTGACCACACCATGGCCCAGCATGCCTAGAATGTCCAAATGCCAGACATCCCGACAATGATCTGCCATATGATCCGTGAGAGCCAAGGCCTCACCAATGACGACTGGGGAATCTCCCGGAGTCATACCCATTTCACCGATGACATCCTCTACGCTGAACCGCCTCGGCAATTCAAAATGCCAACTCTACCTGTTTATGAAGGGAGCTCTAACCCTAACCAGCACATTTTAAAGTATGAATGGTTAATGAATGCTACATGGGCTGATGGTGCGGTCAAATGCCGAAGTTTCCTAATCTCCCTAGGGGGCATCGCAACTATGTGGTTTACTCGCCTACCACCCCAATCTATTTCATGTTTCGACCAGTTGGCTACGAAGTTTGTCGAGCAGTTTCGCATGCATGTCACAAGGCCCAAAGATGTTAATACCTTGTCCAGTGTCACTCAAGCTCCCGGAGAGACACTCACACATTACCTGGAGAGGTTCCACGCTGCATGCGCTGAGATTAGTAACCCTAATTACAATTCCATTCTGATGGCACTGACTAAGGGAATCGATCCCGATTCCGAATTTGGCAACTGGTTGGCTGGAAAACCCTCTACGTCATTGGACCGTTTCTATTCCAAGGCAGCTAAGTTCTTGAGAAGAGAGGATGTGAAACATTCTAGGAAAAAGGATGATGTAGGGCCCAGTGCGGAAGGAATCAAAGCAATGTTGCTATGAAACAAATTGGGGAGAGTTCCAAAAAGGAGCAGTTAAATATACAGAATAAGCAGAATCAGCAGAAAGGCGATGGAAATCAAGGTAAGAAGCGGGATCTGAACTGTAGACCACGACGTAGAGCCCCCATGTTTGACACCTATACTCCTTTAAATACATCCTTGGAGAATGTGTACTTGCAAACTTGTAATGCTACCAATATAAGAAACCTGTTCCGAAGCAATCATTAGAGAAACAGATTCAAACTGGGAAGTTTTGTAGATTTCATGATAGTTATGGCCACAACATGAACGAGTGTCATCATCTACAGGATATTATCGAGAAGTTGATCCAAGAAAGAAAGTTGGAGTAGTTCGTTCGGGCGCCGCAGGCTGGAGGTGCAGGCCAATCAAATCAAAATCAAATACCGAATCAGGTTAGACCGGAGGAACCCACGCGTACTGGCGGGAGGTTATTGATTAACACTATTAGTGGTGGTCCTCATCCAGCGGATCGGAGCTGGAGGGAAATGGAGTCGTATGCCATCTCTATTAGGCATGCGAGCTTCGAATGTTGCAGTAACTTGGAAGATGGGGCTCCGACCAAACAACAGAAGACGATGACAAACGGCATCGTTTTCCGAGATAGGGATGCCGACAGAATTGAAGCTCCTATATTGATCCACTAGTCATTTCAGCTCAGATAG
Source organism: Allium fistulosum (assembly GCA_030737815.1). Classification (NCBI taxonomy): domain Eukaryota; kingdom Viridiplantae; phylum Streptophyta; class Magnoliopsida; order Asparagales; family Amaryllidaceae; genus Allium; species Allium fistulosum. The sequence continues at coordinate 1,033,568,806 of CM060902.1, read as the reverse complement.
GTCCTGCTTGGATGAAGAGGATCTTAGTGGACAATGGAAGTTCAGTGAACATACTCTTTAAGTGAGCCTATGATCAAATAAAGATGGAAGCGAAAGATTTGAAGCCTTGTCAGTTTCAAATTCATGGCTTCAATGGAAGTGCGACTATACCCATTGGGATGGTGGAGTTACTTAGGAGTTGGAGAGCACCGGAGAGTTCGGATACTACAGTTTATTGTATTGGATATTGATTCACCGTACAACGCTTTCTTGGGCCGACCGGCCCTAGCTGAGTTCAAGGCTGCTATAGCCCCTTGGTGTTTGACTTTGAAATTCCTTACCGATAATGGAGTCGGAGTTGTTCAGGGAGACCAGGCTGCTGGACGGGCCTGTTATGTTGCTGAGCTGCAGGAAGCGCAACGAAAAGAGAAAGGAAAGGGCGTAGAAGAATCTCTCTACATCCGCTTTGCAGATAATTGACAGTTAACGCCTGGGCCTAGGCCCGGCACCACAACCAATTCCTGAGAGATCTTGACCCAAGAGATAATGAAAGCGAGGACGAAGTCAAAGACAGTCAGGTTTCTTCGGTAGAGCTGACGATCGATGTTCTGATCAATAATGATGATGGTTCTAGAATGATAAAGATTGGATCTCAGCTAAGCCAACAGATGAAGGAGGAATTGGTTGAATTTCTCTGGGTAAACCTCGACGTGTTTGTTTGGACGCATTTTGACATGTGTGGGATCTCGCCGGACATCGCGAGCCACACCTTGAATATTGACCCGCTGCATGTCCCGGTCAAGCAAAAAAGGCATGGTATGGATTCTGAGAGATCTACTACCCTAAAGGAAGAGGTAGATAAACTCAATTCGAATGTGTTTATCCGAGATGCGCTATATCCAGAATGGGTGTCTAACCCTGTACTTGTCAGAAAACCTAACGGGAAATGGAGGACTTGCGTTGACTACTCAGACTTGAATAAAGCTTGCCCTAAAGATAGTTTTCCACTTCCCCAGATTGATCAACTTGTAGATTCAACGGCTGGACACGAGCTCTTATCCTTCATGGATGCATATTCCGGCTACAATCAGATTCCCATGCACCTACCCGATCAGGAACACACCAGCTTCATCATCGTTCTGGGACTTTACTGCTACAAAGTCATGCCGTTTGGACTCAAAAATGCTGGAGCAACTTACCAATGGCTAGTTAATCGAATGTTTGCTAACCAGATCAGAAAAACTATGGAGGTATATGTGGATGCCATGCTTGTAAAGTCACGATTCTCCACCAGTCATATCAAAGAACTGGAAATGATGTTCCACATCCTTCGAGAGTATAGAATAAAGCTTAACCCGTTGAAGTGTCACTTTGGGGTCGCATCCGAAAAGTTCCTTGGATTCATCGTTAATGCTTAGGGAATCAAAGCCAATCCCGAAAAGATCTGGGAAATTAGGAATCTTGAGACTCCAAGGACCATAAAGTAAGTTCAGAGCCTCAACGGGATAGTAGCAGCGCTGAGCAAGTTCATCTCAAAGTCCACTGACAAATGCATTCCCTTCTTCGACCTAATCAGGAAAGGCAAACAGAACTTTGAATGGACTACAGAATGTGATGGTGCATTCCAAGCACTGGTTCAACACCTATCCACACCACCTATTCTATCAAAGCCTATTGATCATGAGAGATTGTACATCTACTTGGCGGTGTCAAAAAACACAATCAGTGCCGCTTTGATTCGGGAGGAGGATCGGATACAACGACCAGTCTATTACATCAGCAAATGACTGACCGGAGCAGAGAGAAATTATCTAAAGATGGAGAAGTTAGCTTACTGTCTTGTCATTGCCTCGAGGAAGCTTCGCCCGTATTTCCAGGCACATCCTATCACTATCTACATCGACCAACCGTTACGACAGGTCCATCTAGTAGGTTACTCAATTGGAATATCGAGTTGAGTTAGTTCGACATCACTTACAACACCATGGCAAGCTATTCAAGGACAAGTCCTAGCGGACTTCATCGCCGAATTCACTATCCCAGAGGACTTGCCCGAAGCCAATGAATCTCCCAAATATGTCTAGGAGCTGCATACCGATGGCGCATCAAATGACCGCTGCTTAGGCGCTGGAATTGTGCTCAAAACTCCTGAAGGTCGATCTATACGTTATGCTTGAAGTTTGTTTTCCATGCAACCAACAACAAGGCCGAATACAAAGCTTTAATTGCCAAAATCAGACTCGCCAGAGACTTGAAAATTATTGCTGTGGAGATTTACTGCGATTCACAATTGGTCGTGAGCCAAGTTCGAGGGGAATACCAAGCCAAAGACCGGAGACTGGCTGCTTATCTTGCTCGGGTCCAAGAATATTGAATTGGATTAATTATTATGCCATCTATTGCATACCCCGAGAACACAATCCGAAGGCCCATTCCTTGGCAAAGTTAGCCAGCATCGATGAGGCACAACAAATGGGACCCTGCCAGAGCGCAAGAGTGAGAAAAGACAAGTTCTTCGGAAGGCTTCGTGATTCACTATTCAAAATAAAGTCATGTATAGAAGAGGATACTCTATTCCTTTACTCCAATGTATCGCCCACGACGAAATTAAGCGAGTATTACATGATGTGCACGAAGGAGAATGTGGTGATCACACCTGAGGGCAAGCTCTTGCTAAGAAAGTGCTCTGATACGGTTATTATTGGCCGACTGTAAATCGCGATGCATTAGATTATGCCAGGAAATATGACAGATGTCAGAAGCATGCTTGGATTCCAAGAGCCCTGCCTACCGAAATAACTCAAATGGTCAGTCCATGGCCGTTCGCAATATGGGGCATCGATATTATTGGGTCTCTACCTCTGGCTAAAGGTGGCGCGAAGTACGTCATTGTTGCAGTTGATTACTTTACCAAATAGGCAAAAGCCGAGCCCTATGCTACTATCACGACGAAGAAAGTGATCAACTTTGTGGTACACAACATTATTTGTCGATTTGGTCTCCCACATACCATCATCACTGACAATGGAGCCCAATTCGATAGTGTCGAGTTCAAGAATTTCTATCGGCGATTCCATATCCAAAAGAAGTTCTTTGTAGTTGCACACCCTCAAGCGAATGGACAGGTCGAAGATGTTAACAAAGTTATAAAGTCCATTCTGAAGAAACGATTGGAAAAGGCCGAGGCAAATGGGTCTATGAACTTCCTATGGGTCTATCGAATAACCCATAAATCCACGACCGGCCACACTCCATTTTCACTTTCCTACGGCTCAGAAGCCGTTATTCCAGTTGAATTGGAAGTACCTTCTCATCGTGTGACTTACTATGATCCAAAAATAAATGCTATATTACTTGCCGAATCTCTGGACTTATTAGATGAGAAGCGTGAAGAGGTTGATTTGAGGGCAGCCACGCACCAAAGTCGAGTCGCCCGATTGTACAATGCTAAGGTCCGACCCCGAACCTTTGAACTTGGGGATCTTGTGCTCAAGAGAATTTACCCAGTCCCTCCACATATGAAGGCAACGTGGGAAGGACCGTATGTTATTGAATGAAGACTTGGAGATTAGGACATTCAAATTATCAACCGTCAATGGTCTCACTTTGCCGAGGGCTTGGAACAGCGAAAGTCTTCATCGCTACTACACATGACAGGCTCTGTTTATTCATTTAGTCTACTTTTCATTTGCAATTTTTTTATGCATTTCGAAATTTGAACTTGTAATAAGGCAACTGACTTTGCCATACTTTCTTATTTCAGTAATAAAATGCAATCTCTTCGAGCCAGAGCAGTGATTCTTAAAATGCATCATACGACCATCACAATGCACAGAGAGCTAAGTTCCATCCTATGGCGGGACTTATTCAAATATGGAGTGACTGTGATACGACTGGTCACCTGCTAAGTGAAACCCAAGCTCGGGGTCAAGCTATCACACTGAAGCCAAAATGGATTGATACACGACAATCCTCTAACTAACTCTGGCTCCTAGAGTGCGAGCTGGAGTATAAACATACAAATGTGGGCTCGAAGAGGGTCGATCCATCCACCTAACGACTTCGCCCATGTTTAATCTAAACCCGAGGAGGATGGATCCATCCATCTAATGACCTTGCTTGTTAACTCAAGATGGATGTGACCCGACCATCCATGACCCTGATAAATCTATTATTCCCAGAGTGCAAATGAAATCCTAAAACTTAAAACAGATGTGATCGACCATCTGTTGACTAACTCTAAGTCCCTAGAGTGTGGACTGGAGTATAAACTTCAACTGGGTGTGACTGACCACCCACAACTAACTCTAAGTCCCTAGAGCGCGGACTGAAGTATAAACTTCAACGGGGTGTGACTCACCACCCACAACTAACTATAAGTCCCCAAAGCATGGACTGGAGTATAAACTTCAACTGGGTGTGACTGACTGCCCACAATTCAATCTAAGTCCCCAGAGTGTGGACGCAATTCCGATTACTAAAACGGGTATGACTGACCGCCCGAAAAACAACTTAAGTCCCCGGAGCATGGACATAACTTTAAACATTAAGCAGGCATGATCGACTGTCTGCATGCGAGTTTAGTCCCTAGAGTGTGGATGTGATAGTCAATAAGTAAGCGAGTGTAACCCGACCACTCGAACTCATCTCTCTACCACTTAGTTCCGACTGAGTGAAGCTAAAAATGTCAAAGGTGAAAAGCAACCATCGTCCGACCACTTCAACTTATCCACAGGACCGGGAGCATGACTCCGGCACCAACTACTAATCGAGACAGTACAATGTTAAGGATCAACTTGACGTTTGGTTACGACCCGAAGCTATGACTCCGGAGCTTAACAACCGAACAAAAGTCCGATCCAGAGACTGATGCTTCGCAAGTGTGTCGAGACTCGAGTGATGCAACACTTAAACAAATAAACTCAGAGTTGTGCAAAGAACAAAAGGAAATTCTATTTCATTTATCCTTTAAAGCAAAATAGATACAAGGAGTTTATGCAAAAAAATCCTACTAGCAGGGGCCGAACCCACATCTATACACAGCCTACAAAAACGAATAGAAAGTTCCTAACTATCTACCAAAAAAGGGATGCCAAGATTCATTCCAACTCTTGGGGCTTCTTCTTCTTATGCTTCTTCTCCTTTGGAGTTGACTCACTAGAGCTGCTACTATGATGCCGCTTTGATCTTTTTACTTTACTAGGCTTGTCCCCGGCTAGGGGAAGTACCATGGTCTCCTCCTCAAAACTCACTAGAATTGGGATGCTTTCAAAGTGCGTGGTCGGAGGGACAGGGGCACTTTCCATGTGAGAAGATACGGGGGAACCCCAGTAACGATAATCGTGCCACCCGGAGAGACCATGAGTAAAGGGGCCGGGCCAGGTCCTGCCATTCCACCTCCTGTGGTGCTACCCATTGTTGCACCCGCCATCTCAGCACTAATTTCCGCTATTATTGCATCGCCATGAGCTGCTTGAGTATCAGGCGGAACGCTGGCGGTCAAAGCCGAAGAACTGGCCATGAATGCACTTCCACTCATAACAAATGGCAAGTCAGAAAGTGGATCGCTGTGGGTGCCTAGGAGCTCATCCATTATTTGCTCGTTATAAGTGAAAGCGCTCACATCAACTTCCCCGGCCGTAGCAGTAGTGGTGGTCATCGTAGCCTCCGTTATGATAGCCTCCTGCTCTTGGTTTTGTTCTCGGGTTGCAGAAGGCATGGTCGGTGCTGCTTCTATAACTGAATGGAGATAAGAGAAAATATTAGAAATTTCCTTTGATAGTACTTCAAACTTTGAATGAGTTCGAAAAGTGTTCGGAATACCTTCCTCAGGTTGGCTCGCGGCAGGGGCCGGGGTTTCTCCTGACACTTGCTCGCGGGCTGGAGATAGCTGTGCCTGATCCGGATCATAGGCCGGCACAGGTAGAGGATCAAATGCAGGAGTAAATTCAGGTTGGGTTGGCACAGGGATCTCAGAGCTTGTATCATGATGCTCAACTCCAGAGCCATCTCCAACCTCCGAATGTTGAGTAGCGAGCTTCTCTTTCTCAAATGCGACAGTGGCGTCATGAAGAATTCTTCTCTCTTCCTCATTCAACACTCGGTTTTCCAGATCAAATTCATCGAGGGATTCAGTATGATGCACTGCCTTATCATCAGCCAAAAAACGGTGCCAGGCACTATGTAAGTGAGTTGGATAATCGCTGAGCTAGCTCAAGTCACGATATCTCAGAACGTGGACATTGTAGGTAATTAAAAGGCCTTCAATGTCACTCTCAAGTCTGGCCTCCGCTGCCCTGGCCTCAACCTCAACCCTAGCCTCGGCCTCCTGAGCTTTCAACTTCGCCACATCGCGCTTGTTCCGAGCCTCCACAGTTTGGTCATAGGCCTCCTGAGTGATCTTGTTAGCTTCATCTTTTTCCTTAAGACTTCGTCGTATTTGGCTTTAAGCTCTGCCAGCTCTTGGAGTGCTTTATCTTTTTCAGTAGTGACTATGGCGTTGATGTGGCCCATATCATCTACTAACTTTAAATGCTCCTGCCTCATCTACTCCAACTCCTTATTAGCCTCGTCAACCTTTTTCAGGGCCTCTGTTTCGGAATTCCTTAAAGTATCATTCTCTCTCCAGTGAGCACTGTGACAATCTGATCCTTCTGGGTGATGGTTTCTTGAAGCTCTTCAATTTTCTTCGCCCGCTCAAATGCCACAGCTGAAACTTTTTCGGTGGTTTTCTTCCACTCTTGGTATTAGCCAAAAGCATGATAGACATGATCACGAACGATTTTTTCTGCTCCATCTGGAAGCACCATCAAATTTGGAGGAAAATGGAAGCTGTTGAAGCATATGTTCGAAAACTCTCTTTTCAGTTGGGCTATCCGAGCGGCTCCTTCACTTGTCGACTCTGTAACCACTGAAGTAGCTATAATAGAGGTGTCCGCCTCGGTCATATAGCGATGTTCGTCGGGTCTTGGCATTACTGGAGGCGTCGGTTGGCACGAAGTTGCAACAGTTTGTGTCCGAGAACTGGGAGGTGGCAACGGAACCTTGGGTGGAGGAGAGCAGGATCGGGAGCGGCGTCTATCTCGCCTCTCCTTTTCTCTTTCTCGTTCCCTCTCCCTTTCCATAGCTCTATCTCTGTCATAATAATCCCTTTCTTGACTAGAGTGGCGGCATTCATAGTCAGAATCATGCCTACGAGATTCCCGATAAGAACTGGAAGATTGGTGTGTAGTGCGGAGACTACCGAGCATAGATGGTTTCTTCGACATCGGATCTGCAAAATTAAAAGAAAGGAAAAGTTAGTTATTTTCGAGATTGGACAACTCGTGAATATTGAGTATGTGATGTCGTGAAGTGTATGCATGTATGTGTTAACTCCCAAACAACCGGTTATATCGGCCTTACTTTAAGGAGTTGGCTTGCCTAAATCTAAAGTGCTTTGAAGCCCTTCGAATTCGGTATCTTGTTGGAGCGACACATAGTCCGGGATTGGAATATCTGCAAGTCCATCAAAGCGGTTATCCATGTGTGAAGAAGGGCCTCCAAAATTGTAACACCGACAGCTGGCAGAGACACAACCACGGATTTCCGTCTCATAGATTTGCGAAGTTTACGAGCGATCGCCTTGCCTTTCCTTATCCTTTCTGAATGCCGAGGGCTATCTGAAGGCCCGGCTATGGGTTTGTCTTCGGTGGGCATATCCTCTTCGCCACCCTGCTCAGCAATTACAATTCCAGGAGCTCTTCATCTAACTTGTCTTGCTGGAGTTTCCCTGAAAGATCCTTCAAGCCCTATGCTCTAATCTCCTTCAATCAGCCCGACGGCCCTTAGATTTTCATCCGTAAGCACCGCTTCGATCTCTCTAAACTCGTCCGGCACCTCCTGAAGGATCCTGACGATTTCCTTAAATTGAGCGCCTTTAGGTCGAGGAATTGAAGCTGTAAAGAGGAAATAACATTAAGCTCAGTGTCAATGGGGATTAACCAATTAGTCACCGAAGGAATTGAAACACTTACGTCTATCTAGCCATCGTCTAGCGAATCCTGGTGGGCACCGAACATAGAACCACTCGGTTTTGAAGTAGCAAAGTTTGGTCCAAGTCCCAATCATAATTTGACAGTTTCTAACTCCCTCTAAGAATGTGAAAGAGGGATTATCTCCCCGACTCTTTACATTGAACAAGAATTTGACTTCCTCTGGAGTCAAGGGCCGAAAAAGGTGCTCCTTGAAGACGATGAATAGGTTGTTTAGCAAAGCGTACCCGTTCGGGTGCAGTTGTGACGGGGCAATCCCTAAATAAGATAACACCTCCCGGATATACTGATTGAATGGTGGGAGTGTCCCGGCTGTGCAGGAAAATCTATTGAAAGCGGTATACCCCTCTGGAGGAGTATGCGGCATATCGCTTGGCCCTGGTAGCAGGACATCATTCAACGATAGCTCGTGCCTCAAGCAAATCTTTCCTAACATTTCTTTAGAAATATTAGATGGAATCGAGTCTTGTGGATTCCCAATGAAAACTGCTCCTAGTAGCTCGTCCGGAGCAGAACTTATAACTTCGGCAACAATAGCCGGCATCTCTATTATTGGAAGGGGTGGGCTCTGAGCCTCTTGTTGTTGCGAGCTTCCGGGCTCCATAGTTAATCAACTTAGTAAATACTATCGTTAGGTGACAATAATCCCATGTTTTCCCTAGAATGAAATGCATGAGTGTGTTGTGCAATGCAATGCTGTGTAATACTTAAGAAAATTCTACAAAAAATAGCAATGTATTTGAATGACGAGACTCCAGAATTCAACCGGAGTGACCGTCATCACTGACCGTCACAACCGTGGCATGCAGACTTTGGAGATCGATTCAAATTGAGGTTCATTAGGTGTTTTCAAGTTACAGTTCCATCGATGAGCTTTGAAGGGCAGTCAAATATGTAGTTAAATAGCTATGTCAAATTATGCAAGGCAGAAGCTCGTTAGAGTCAAGTATTTGAGAATGCAATTCGTACCGATGAAAATTTAAGACTTGGATCAACCACCAAAGCTCACTTCGTCTCAGTCCAAGAAGCACCAATTCGCATCGGTCATTGGGGCTATAATTTGTATCGATCAAGAGGCTGTAATTCGTATCGATGCTAAGTGACCTACTTCGTATCCATCTAGAGGAAACTTCCTCGTATCAATCGGCAAGCCCTTACGTATCGATCGGATTGTCTGTTTCCAGTCTTAGAATTTGTATCAATCAAGGCGTATCGATACAAATGTTATTTATTGTAAATCGATACGAGCAACATCGTTAGCTAATCGATACAAAAATTTCATCACCAACCGATACGAAGCATGTCTCCCATTCGATACGAATTACTACAAGTCCAAACCGATATGAATCTCTTCCCTCCATCACCGATACGAATTCGAAGCAGAGACTAAGCCAACCCTTCCACAAATCACTTCGTATCCCTCTGCCATCTTCCTCAAATGACCTTAAATCCATTTCCTTCCTCCCTCGTCCTTGCTCCGACCCACTCAGGCATAGCCATCACCGGAATCAGCAGCGGCTATGGAAGGCTTGGCACTATAATTCGAGTCCCATCATTCTAAATTAACTTTTATGGAATAATTACCTAATTCGAGCAAATAATTCAAGGATTAACGGGTTGATTAGTTTAAGGATGAAGACAGGCTGTTCTCTCTCAAACGGCTGGGCGATACAAAGGCGAGAATGAAGACAGAAAGCGAGAAAGTAAAAAAGTTGCTAAGTACCAAGCCTATATATACTAAGAGAAACGACCATTCGTCTCCCGGTTACTCCTACCGGTTTTTTTAAAAAATCATTAGGGAGAATGATATGAGTTGGTTACTTCATGTCCATGGCTCAACCGAGCCAAATTTGACACTGCCAATATGAAGGCTCTCTGGTATCCCTTCTACACCGAGTCGAAGAAACCATTCGTAACCATCAAACGATCGAGATGGAGCAAATACACATCGAACCTTTCATATCCCTCGGTTCATCGATACGAAATGCTCGATTCGTGTCCATCTAACACCACAGCCGTTCGTATCCATCAGTTCCCATCAATACGAACTACATTAAAACAACAACCAAATTCGTGTCGATCGACGATACGAAAATAATTTTTTCAACTTTTCACATCGATCCAGGAGAGGGTCGATACGAAGAGAAACTCCAAAACAACCGTCAAGCGTTGTTACAACTCAAATTTCACATTGATTCAAGAGAGGATCGATACGGAATTCGATACAAGAAAACTGACAATTACTCGTGAACATATGAACGTTAACGGGAGTCAGGTTAACATGCATTTATGTATGTGATGAATTAACATTCAATTTTTAAAATTCACAGGAATTAAGCGCTCATCCGGCGACAATCATAACGATGAGCAACAGATCTCTAGCTCTCAACACTCTATTACAATGGTGCACAGTACAATCATTGGCAGTCATTAATTAAAAAATTATATTACTCAGAAACGATCAAAGGTTACATCTTTTGACGAAGAGACAACAACTATACATCGAATCAGATAGAACTTCTCAGACAGAAGGGTGCAGCTTTTCAAAGCACATCATGTCCACACAAGACGTACTTTGGGGGGCAAATGTTATCCCGCCTTTTGGCAAGGCCGTGACACCAAGGACTTGACTGGCAACCATGGACAATCCGTCCTGAAGATTGGTTATACATAGGTTCACTATGGATATTGGTAAATTTTGTCCAAGTTTGGGTCGAGCTACAATCGATATGGTACAATAAGCAAAGCCATGAAAGCCCACATTCCAAATTGCAATCAATTGAAGTTCGTATGCTCAAGATATGGATCTATCAAGGTTCACTTAGAAAACATCTATAATTCGTATCCAACACTGGTTTGTATCCATAGGAAAGAGCAGGTTCATTCGTGTCCATCCACCTCGTAGCCATGGCCAAGCAACGCTCTCATTCGTATCCATGGGAAGAGGCAATACCCATTCGTATCCAAGGCCAAGCAGCGCTCCCATTCGTATCCATGGAGAAAGCATTGGGTTCGTACCCATCAAGGTTAGTTACCATCCATTCGTGTCCTTCATATCCTGAGCAAACCAGTTGTTCATATCCATGAGGAGAATCGATCTCGTTCGTACCCATCTAGTTCGTAGCCATCAGAACTAAATAGCTCGTATCCATCACCTAAAAGCGCTTCATATCACTCCCTTAATACCCATTCGTATCACTTGACTCTTCTAGAAACTCGTATCGATCAGCCTAAGAATCGATACGAACCATGTAAACCTCGAGCGATGCGAAGCTGCTTTCCCATCGTTATGAAGTGGTTCGTAATGAACGATACGAAAGGAAGACGTTTAACCAATACGAAGGGAGCCTAGAGGAGAGGAGGACTCAGTCACTCGATGTGAAGAGTGGATCGATCCGAGAAGATAGCGCCACGTCACCTAACAAACACGTGCCTAGAAGCGATACGAACGAGAACGACACAAACAAGAGCGATACGAGTTCGACAGCCCATTGCAAATCCAAACTTGCGTCAATTATAACTCAAAATCTACAAGTCCAAATGCCATCATATTTTCACAGGAGCTTGCCTACAACCTCAAGAATGTACCTGATCAATTTCAGCCCAAAAGGACCAATTATTGATCGATACAAACTCAATTCGTATCGCTCCAAGATCGAGTCGAAAAATCGAGTCAAAATCACATGAACTCGATCGCGTGGGCCCACACACGTGAGAGAAGAAGTTCTCTGAGATCTGAGCGAGATATTTGCTGCCACGCCTATAAATAGTGACCTTGGACCTACAAAAAGTGGACTTTTGGCCTCTCCACGTCAATACTCTGCCGAAATTGCTGATGTACTTTGATTGTACCATTGTAATCCACTTGTAACCAGCAACTTATAATCAAAAAGCATCAATCATTTCATAGGGATGTAGGCCATACGCCGAACCACTCTAAATTTGTGTGTTTTTGTACTTTTTCTTATCTGTTGATTGGTGTGTTTGTTAGATCTGCCTCATTTTACATTTACTTTCTTCATTTTATCTCTTCAAACACATTTGAAGAGTGTTATGCCCAATTTTGGTACAAACAATATGTTGTCTAATATGAATTTCAAAAATGATACTATAACATCAGACAACATTTGGTTTTTTGTTGTGCTAGTGCATATCAAACGACGGGGCATCTCTGTGGTCTGATGTGCAATGAGACAACATAGGATTTAATGACAAATAGGTATTTAATCAGACAACAGAGCATAGTGGTTGACTAATAAATTATCCAATCTTGGAATAAAACAAATGTTTTTGTGAAAGCGGGCTAAGTGAGCCAGGTCATAGATGGTTTTCTTTGAGTCGGGTCAAGTCATATAAGGTGGCCGTATCAAACTAAACTAGTTCAAGCCAGGCATAGGATCCAGGTTGGCCTATTTGTTTCTTGCTGGATTTGTTAAATGGAGCTGGATACTATTATGGACCAAGTCACGAAAGGTGCGTTGAGCCGTTCATAAGATGATAAGATGGGCTACCTAGGTCACTTGAAGGCAGATTGAGGTGAAGCCAGGATAAAGATGGGTCGCGCTTGAGTCAAATCTGGTCTGGTGAATTGGTTTGGTCGACTTGTGCTAGACCAGGCCTGGCATAGGAGCTAAGGTCGTTCCCTCTATGACTTGCTTATTGGACTTGCTGAGATGGAACCAGATGAAATACGGGCCAGTTGGAACTAGACCAAGCTGAGTGTTAGCTGATATGGACTTAGGATGGGCCTTGATGTGCTAGTAGGTTTAATCATACTTGAGAGAAATTTGATAAATACTGCATCGGGAGATTTGATGCATAGAGGCTTCGCCGCACCTTTCCTTTGTCTTGTCATCTCGCTTCTTTGAGTTCAACAACATAGCATTCTCGACCAGTGTGCTGGTCTCCTTAAATTGTTCCCACTCCATCCTCTATTGAAAACTTCATCATTAAGCACCATGGATCAAGTGCAACTCTAAAATCAACCAGAGTCGGTCAGTCCAAAAATACGTTTTTGGCAAAGAATCCATCAGCCACAATAAAGTTCCACAATCGCACCACATTGCAGTGTCCATCTCCCAACACCATAAATATTTTTATGCAACTGATTGGATTCTTGGCCTCTTCGGTAAATCCTTGAATGCGGGATTTACATGGTTGTAGATCCTTTCCACCTAGTTGCATTTTGTCAAAAGTCTATTTTAAATACATTCATCAAGTTTCCACTGTAAATAAAGACTCGACGCTCGTCGGCCCAATCACGATTGTAATCACAACTGGGTCGAGTGTCGATGTTACGACCCCATCAACATCTTTATCATGGAACGTAGTATCATCATCAATCCTCCATTGTTGTCTAACTGGACTGGACTGGACATGGCATATCACATCTCTTAAGGCATGTTCCTCAAAGAGCTTCCATGTCGATTCATTTCATTCCATATTCTTTCCACATGATGTAGACCTCGAGAAATTGTGTTAATAACCAAATTCCTGTGTTATCTAGCATTTGAACCAAATGACATCTAGGTGGATATGAACTTTAAGATGATGAAGAAATGTATCAAGAAGCTTAAAGGATGTCAAGGTTAAAGAACAAAGGTCCCTCAAGAATTTTGGCCACGTTTAAGAGAAGAAAAACCATTGGGTACCAAATGCTCCAAACTATTCGGTATCGACCGGTCTAAAGTATAGATGGGGCTTACTTTAAGTTGTCGGTAGTGCTGATTGTCAGATTTGGTGATATAATATTCTATATTTAAGTATATTTTGGAGATATTTGAGTCAAGGTAGAATTGTGACTCAAATACATTGCATATTTTACAGATTTTGAAGAGTGGTTAATTACCTCTTTTATTGTATTAAAGAAGGCAAAGAATTATCTACATGGGTAGGATTTATTTTGGAAGATGGAAATAATCAACGGTTGATTAAAGAATGCATTTTATCAAGAGTATTATAAATATGCATGTATATAGTTCATTAGATATGTATGGAAGGAAAATTATTTTTCTTGGGTTTTAGAGATTAAGATATCTTCTTAATTTTTTAGACTTTCTCTTGTAATCATTTGGTGAATTAAAGGTTTTGTTTGGAGGAATTTATTTGTCACTGTTTTTCTTCACTTCTTATCTCTTCTAAAATCTAATTGTGTAGGGATCATAGGAAAAACCCTGAAAGTTGGTTTCAAAGCTCACTACACAAATTTTTTTGAAGAGATTTTAGTTATGGAGAAGATAAATGTTGAAAACTTAATGAAAGAAATTGGGGATTATGGAAGGTGAAGACAGAGGATTTTCTGTATCTCAATGATCTTTACCAACCATTGAAGAAGAAATGGAGAAAACGTAGCAATATATCTGAAGCATGGGAAAGTTTGAATAGAAAGGCCACAGCGGCTATTCGGTATTTTTTGGAAAGTACAATGTATCATATTATTGCTAATAAAACATGTTCTTTTGATATTTGGAAGAAACTAAAAGGAATTTATGCAAAGAACTCTGCAACAAACAAGACACTTCTAATGATAAAATTGGTAAATCTGAATCTTAAGGACGGTGAGTCAATTAGAGAGCATCTCAATGATTTTAAGGCAATTGTGAACCAATTGGCAGTTGTAAATTACAAGGTGGATGATGAGACATAGGCCTTGATGTTAATGGGTTCATTAGAGAAGAGTTGGAAAATGCTTGTAGTTGCATTGAATAACTCAAATTTGGATGGTGTTTTTTCAATAGGATCGGTGTTTAGCAGCTTGCTTATTAAGAGGATGCGAAGGATGAATCTAATGGAAGAAAAGATAAGGAAAAAGTGGAAATTTGAAATCTAATTAGAGAGCTACATCTTACAAGGAGGTTTAACCAACCAAACACAAAAATGCGATCAAATACATCAAACATGGAGAATGATTTCATATGCTATTACTATGAAAAACATGGTCATCGGTTAAGATTTTGTAATAAGATTAAAAAGGACAAGGAGAGGACTAAGACATTAGAAGAAGACTAAAAGGAACAAATGGATAATAGCGATGATGAGGTCCATTTTGGTAAGGAATTTAATGACAACGTCCTATCTGTCGATAAAGATAAAAGCAAAAATTAGGTGTTTGCTTCCACATATGCAATCAAAAGGAAGCATTTATCAATTATAAAGAGCAAGATTCTATGGTGTAATCTACCGATTGTGGAGACTTGCATGTTAAGGGGAAAGGTTCAGTTAGGTTGAAAATGCGTAGTGGAATGGTGGTGAAGCTTATAGACATTAGGCACATCCCAGAAATTACAAGGAATCTTGTTTCTATAGGACGGTTGGAAGTAAAAGGCTTCAATTTATTAACTCGAGATGGAGTTACAAAGATTTGAAAGGGTAATAGGGAGGTGCTGTGGACAAAAAGGGGAAGCAACGATGTATACAAATTGCTTAGGAAAATGGTGGAGAATGAGAATGAAGAAACTTCTCAAAGTGGTGTTGGAGAGGAAAATTTACCAGAATCAAGGTGGAGCCAGCAACGAAAATCCGCAAAGACCACATGGAGGCCATTGTGGTATTACAAATAGTTTTGATTTATTAATGACATGCACATTCGATTACAAGGCACGCATAATTAGGTGGTTTGGAGGTTAGTCAGTTTTTGGATTGGAGACATCTGTTTCCATGGTAATATTGTAGATTGTTTGGAGTTTGAAGTTCTAAGTAGAGCTTGGATGGCATTTATGTAATACCATATCAAGGTAGAGATTGTTATATTTTGGTGATATAACATTCCATATTTAAGAAGACTTTGAAGATATTTGAGTCAAGGTGGAATTGTGACTCAAATACTTATATATTTCGTAGATTTTGAAGAGTGACTAATTGCCACTTTTATCGCATAAAGAAGACAAATAATTATCTACATGGGAATGATTAATTTTGGAAGATAGAAATAACTAATGGCTGATTAAAAAAGGCATTTTATCAAGACTTATAAATATGCATGTGTATGGTTCATTCGATGTGTGTGGAAAAAAAAAAATTTCTAGGGTTTTGGAGATTGAGATATCTTCTCAATTTTTTAGACATTCTCTTGTAATTATTTGGTGAATTAACAAAGGTTTTATTTATTTGAAGGAATTTGTTTGTCATGTTTTTTCTTCATCTTTTGTCTCTTCTAAAATCTAATTATATAGGGATCATAAGAAAAACCTTAATAGGATACTTGCAACTTTGAAGAAAAAGACAAATTTTGGATGGGCAAAGCCAATTAGTACAGACCATTCCTTGACAGGCAATTTGGTCAATGAAGATCCAAAGCTTAAAGACTTGAGCAAATATGAAGAAACATAATATAGATAAATTAGTAAAACGTCCGGCACCAACCAAAATTGATTGGTACTGAATGGTACAATTTATGAAAATTCACCATTTTGGCTCCTTCTTCGTCATTGGAACTTCTAATATGGATGATTATTTGTTCAAAAACATTTTGCAGAGTATTAAGGAGGAGTATACCTATAAATAGTATGAACAAGGACAAAATGACTTTTTTCTATTTTATTTTTTCCAAGGAAAGTCTACCATTTTAGATACTCAATAATTTCATATATTGAAATCATTGTAACTTGGTCAAATTTGTGAAAGTAGATCGAAGTAAAGTTGACAGTTAACATAAGCTTAAAAATCTAGTCGAACCACTTTGAAAAGTCCTACATTTCCCTTATTTTATTTTCATTTTAATTTGATTTCATCTCATTTTTGATTGATTGGGAGTGTTGTACCAACTTTTTGGGCAACAATTTTAGGTGCTTTCATCGATATCTATCCTATCCGGCATAGATCTATTATTTTTATTTAGATTTGCAGAGAGTCTACAAAAAGATCCACAAGCTAATGGCTCCAAAGAAAGAGAAAGGTACTAGATCTATAGTTATCATGGAAGAGGATAATGAAAGATTCCACCATAATAAAGAAGAAACCACTCTACTAGCGGTTCAGTTGAAATCTTCATCTTAGCAAGAGGTTGTAACAAAGGAAGAGATGGAGAAGATTATATCATAGATAAATTTGAAGATGCAACAGCAGTAGAAGGTTTAGATGGACCCAATGACTACAGTGTAAGAGCAACTTACAGCTTGACCCAAATTCTACGATAACGTGAATCTCGGAAGATAAGGAAAAGTAGAAAAGCTTCATCATCTTCAGATTCTAGTGAAGAGAGTTCATCTTTAACTGCGTGGAATTGAAGACTAGATAAAAGGCCAATGCCAAGAGGGGCTAGGAGACGCAGAAGAGAGTTATAAGAGATAGAGCCATTCAACCGCATAAAAAACAATTGGCACTGACCGGTCGGTAGAAAAACTTCATTTACCTGATAGTGAAGATGACTTACAACTAGTTGGCACTGGTGGAGGATAAGTTGTTGGTCCTTAGGTAATTGGTGTTGGAGCTAATACCGAGGAACTGGCCCAGAGGGGACAAATTCTGGTGAGGCGTCAGCATAGGTCAGGACGAATGGTTTCTTCGGAGACAGAGGAACCTAGACATCATAGAACTGACCTAGGTCATTTGCTGACCCAAAAACTCGGGGAAATTTATGACGACTGTTGTCTGATAGGTCAAGGCAATGAAGAGGACATCGTCGATATGATAAAAAGGTTGATAAGTCATAATCAATAGAGATGGGATGACGAGTGGGGTTCGTCAGTGAGTAGGACCCCATTAAAAGAAGAATCCCTTGAAGCTAAGTATTCGAAGAATTTTGTGGTCAACCATTCCATGCTTTAATGGCATGACTGATCCTATGCAACATCTGTTGAAGTATGGATGACATATGGATAGTCCCAGTGCGACGAATGTTGTAAGATGTAGATGTTTTCAGATTTTCCTTGAAGGACTAACAATGACGTGATTCACTCAACTCGAGTTTAGATCTACATCATCATTTGTTTAATTAGCAAAGTGATTTATGTAGTGGTTTAGGTATCATACTGTTCAATTAAAGAATGTCATGTCGTTATCGAATGCGTACCAGAGGTCCGGAGAGATCTTGAATAGTTTTTTGAAAAGATTTAGTGCTACGATAATAGAAGTGAGCAACCCCAAGAAGAGATAATATTGATGGCGCTTATGAAAGAGTGTCATCCGCAGATTGATTTTTGTATGTGGCTTAAGAGAAAGGAACCACCTAATTTGAAGGATTTTTATCATAAAGCATCCCAGTGTCTACGCTTAGAAGAGACAGATGTGGTAGCAGGATTGATTGTTGGGAGTCACGAAGGGTAGAACATTGTGATTCAAAGCAACATAGCTGTCAAGCAAAGTGGTGAAACTGTTGAAAATGTTGCAGTGAATGTTAGTACCAATAATAAGAAGTGGAAGAACCAGAACACTGGCGGTAAAATACAAGATAAACAGAAGCATTTGAGATACGTCTGGATGGAAATTACATAGAGTTGTCCGACTCCATTGAGAATATTTATCTTGAAATATGCAAGGGACAGAGTGTTATAAGAAGCAGCCCTTGAGGGAGACTACTAAGGAGGAGAAACGCTATGTAAAGTATAGTCTCTTTCATGAACTCAAGGGCATAATGCAAATGAATGTAGGCATTTAAAGGATGTTACTGAGGATTTGATCAGAAAGTAAAGGTTGCAATAGTATGTTCAAAAACCATAGGCAGGCGAGCAAGTTAATAACCAACCCCTAAGGCAACATGCTTGAAGGAATCAGGCTAGGACCATGTGGAGAGGGACTAAGACAATAGCTAGTGGGATGGTTATTAACAACATATCTAAAGGTTGGCATCATGCGAAATAGAGTTGGAATGAAATGGAGCAATATGGCAGCTCCTTGTGGCACACGCCTCAATAGATGTGTTACGCCATAGAAGAGGTTGCATCGGTGAATCAACAGAAAATGATAAATGTTGATATCATTTTTAGAAATAGGGAATATGATGGGCCAAAATGTCAAAGCTTGATTCAATGGTGATTAAGTGCGCGATAGAGTCGATGAAAGTGAAATAAGTCCTCATTGATTATGGAAGCTCGGTGAATATCTTGTTTAAGTAGATGTTCGATAAGATGCATCTTGACGAAAAGGATCAATGTAACACCCCGTAAAATAAAAAGTAATTAATTAAAAATAAACAATAAATAGTCCATAAGGCTCAAAAATAGAATTTGAGCAAACATCGGAATTTGATCATGATACTTGCAACATTGTGTTCATAACGCTCTTCTGATCAACTTTCACACATAAAGCTTCGCGATCGGAGTTCAAACGAAGAAGTTATGAGCATGCAAAGTTTTTGGACAACAAATAATTCAAATGGGTTTAAAATAATAATAATATAAAGTTAATAACGGTGAAATAAATAACATTAATAATTCTGTTCCCCCTAGTCGACACCTTAGGGGAGCCAGTCGACCACTCTATACCACCGGTCAACCGGTTGGCTCAGGGCTGCATGCCCTAAACCTTGGCGAAATGGCCCGAATTTAATAAATTTTAATTGAACGAACAGAATTGATTCGAGCGTCTATAAATACCGCATAGCCCCTGACCTTTCTTCTCATATTTTCTAAACTGAGCAGCGGAGCTCTACTATTTCTCCTTTTCCACTACTTCTAGAAATTTTAAAAATACTATATAAATATATATATATATATATATATATATATATATTTGAGAAGGGCACAAAATAAACGAGAAGAAGAGAAGGGTGAAACAATTCTGGGAAAGAGTTAAGTTTAAAAATTATAAATTTAGATTTCCACTTTAACTCAAATCTCCTTTCAGATCTTAAATTCTAATGGGTATGTATACACTTTTAAATACATATTTTTGGTTGAAAAGAAAAGGAGTCAAGTAAGAAGAATGAGCTTGGATTTGTAGACTTGAAAGCCATAAGGTGAGTGGAAAATTACGTAGTTTGCATCATACTAAATTTATATCATTGGAATTCTATTTTTGTTATTATGCCTATATGAAAACCATTAAATTGTAAGTTTAATTGAATAAATCTAATTTGAAACCCTTGTTTACATATTCGGGAAAAAATTATTTAACTTTGAAGAAATGGCATATATATCCTAGATCTTGAATTTAGGGAGAATAGTCCCTAAAATTTATGAAATATGATATTTATATAATTTTGTAGTTATTTCTAGATTTTTGCTATTTGGATTGTAAACTGTTAAATTTGTTAATCATTCAATTTGAATGTTTTAATTTGATTTGGGATTTAAATTTTCTATATTTTAATTCACCAGAATTGTAAAATGCAATATCTAACTATATTGACCTCTAAGTGAATTTCCATAAACTATCCAACTTCATAGTTATATATGAAAAAGTGCATCATTTGAAATAATAAGGAATATTCATATATCCAAAAGAAAGAGATGTGCAAAGTGGGGATATTTTTCCGTAATTTTCACTATTTATTTCAATTAAAATAGAAAGAGATAATTTTTTGTAATTACAGACGTATAACAAACCAACTTTTTGGTAATTTATAGAAAGTTGCAATGGTAACATTTCCTTTTTGGAAAAGAATAAAGCTCGATGTATTAAAATGTAGAAATAAACATGGTTATGGAATTTACACATAAGTGTAGATTCAGAAATCCCTAAATGTAAAAACTAAAAAGTCATAATAAAAATACAAATAAGCCATTACCATAACATTAATCATATATATAGTAAAGTATATGTTTAAGAAATAAATAAATAAACATCGGTTATTATATTAATTACACATAAAACGTTAAAATATAAATAACTTGATTATTAAGGAGTTATAGGGTTACAATGTTAATAGGCACTAACTACACAGTTAATGGGAAGTAGCATTAAATAAAATAGGTGTAAATTCATTTAATGGATTTAATTGCAGAATTAAATATGACATTTATGAAGGAACCTAAATAGGCCCGATAAATTAATTCTGAAATGGATAAATAAATGTCATTAATAACTATCCAATTTGAATAAAAAAGATTATTTCTGCAGGACATTTGTTGGGGGTAAAATAAGTAGTAAATGACATTTAATAACACTAATGAGGATGAGGTTAAGATAGAAAACTTATAAAATAAAAAGAATTTCATAGCAAGTGAATAAATGAATACTAATAAGTGAACTTAGAAGGCGTAATAATTTATGTAGTTGAAATTATATGGCCTCAATAATACTTTTGCAACGGGTGTGAATTAATGGCCTAGCCCAATATTTAGCTTAATTATAAATGACTTAGTTTTGTATGGGTTGGGATGCGAGGTCAGTAGAGTTACATAATAGAAATCTGCCCTCCACAAGGGGCCACTAGTAGTTGTGTATATGTACTACTGATGCGGGACATCTCCAACTATGGGACCCATGAGGGATATACGTTTGCATATAAGTCCGGGGGAAAAATATACCAGGGGTTCGCCTCAGAGTTGAAGTGTTATATGGCTAAGTACCTTTAGGGTAGTCAAGAGATTTACTTTGGGGTTGAAATATTAAATGATCATTTGGTCTGCCTCTTCAATTCTAAACCAGAGGTATTAAGTAATTAGTAGAGTGGGCATTTTCCTTGATTTGTATTAGGCATGTCTAAACGAGATTCAGTTCGGAGGTCAACGTTATGTTAGCATTGTTGGCAAACCAGTATTTGTGGAGTAGTGCTGGGCATAGGTCTAACCACCAGCTGTTCCAAGCAGTCGTTAGCAAAGACTTGGATTACGACCTGACGAATTACACTTCTTACTAGTGTAGAGTCCATATAGGACACGCATATACCTCAAAGTTGGTTGCTTGTTTGTTTGGTCGAAGGTGGTCTAGTTAACCCTTAAATAAGTCTTTGAGATGCGTTGGTAATACAACTCATTAAATTGTACAGTCGTGTCTAGGAGTCATTGGCCTTCATAGTTAGGGTCGATTGACCGTCAATTACATTATGAAGGGGCCTGCTTTGGGGTTAAGGTATTAGATGGCCATGGGGTCTTCCTCCTCCCTATTTAAGAAGTATTAAATGGTCATTATGGAGGGCCCGCTTCGGGATTGATGTATTAAATGGCTATGGGTTTGCCTCATCCCTATTTAAGAAGTACTAGGTGGTCGAGGTTTCTTTTTGGGGAGTACAACGATGCTTATATATGTATATATATGTGTATACACAAACACATGCATATATACTTATACCTCAGAGTATGTTAGATATATCGTATGCACATATAGAATTAAATAAATAATCCATGAATAGTAGACATAACACTTAAATGGAAATCAACTGGCGTAAACTAGTGTTATGGATAAAGTATGTAATTTACCAGTAATACGAACGTTGTTCTTATCCCCTCCTTATTGCAACCCATGGGACAGATTTAGAGGGATGTGATACTAGTATAAGACAAGAAGAGTTGGTTGAAACGTCTTCTCATTTACTCTCTCTGTTGACAAGGCACTAGATATCCAAAGTAGTAGCTTTAGTCGACCTATATGTTTCATTATATTTCACTATTTTTTGTGTGTTCGTATAGACAACTCTCTGATATACTTATGTTTATTACAGGTTCCCAATACCAATGATCCATACCTTAATGGTCTTGGATTTTTGATTTTGTCGATGTTATAAAATGAAGAAGAGAAAAGTTTATTCGAATTAACTGTTTCGCTCACAAATACAAAGCAGAGTATTCAAGTATTTATACAAACAGTATAGCCCGAGTATATGTACAAACATTACAGCCCAGTAGCCACAAAGCCCAAAAGAAAATGTACCAGCCCAGTCGAACATTTAGCATAAACACACCAAATCAGTAAAGCCTTTTCAAACACTCCCCCTCAAGTTGGTGCGTGTACATCTACCATGCCCAACTTGCCTCGCAAATACTCCATCTTCTTCCCATCAACAGCTTTTGTAAATATATCTGCAACTTGTTCATTTGTTCGCACATGTCTTGAACATACAATTCCTTGTTGCATCTTCTCTCTAACAAAATAGCAATCCATCTCTATATGTTTGGTTTGTTCATGAAACACTGGATTTGAAGCGATATGCAAGGCAGCTTGGCTGTCACACTTTAACACAATAGGCTTTTCCACTGTAAAACCCAGTTCAGTCATTAGATGATCTACCCACATCACTTCACATACAACTTTTGCAATTGCTCTATATTCAGATTCAGCCGATGACCGAGCCACTACACTCTGCTTCTTGCTCTTCCACGAAATTAAATTGCCTCCTACAAATACACAGTAACCCCCAGTTGACTTTCTATCTAGCCTTGAGCCTGCCCAGTCAGCATCTGAAAAACCTTCAACCTTAATATGATGGTGATTTGAGTACATCAGTCCATATCCAACCGTACCCTTCAGGTATCCAAGAATTTGCTCCACTGCTCTCCATTGATGAATATTTGGTGCATTCATGTACTGACTCACAACACTAACAGCATAGGATATGTCAGGTGGAGTAACAGATAAGTAATTCAACTTCCCAACAATTCTTCTATACCTTTCAGGATCACTGAATTTATCACCTTCAGTAGCTAGATCAACATTTGGTATCATTGGAGTTTTCACTGGCTTCACTGCAAGTTTTCCAGTTTCACTCAACAAATCTAATATATATTTTCTTTGTGACAGAAATATGTTCTCCTTATTTCGAATAACTTCAACACCCAAGAAGTATCTTAATTCACCAAGTTCCTTGGTATGAAAATGTGTGTGTATGAACTGTTTTAATAATAGAATTCCTGCTTCATCACTACTAGTAATCACAATATCATCAACATATACAACCAATAATATAATGCCTGAATTTGTCTTCTTGTAGAATACTGAGTGATCAAATTTGCTCTTGACAATGCCAAAAGACTCCATAACTTGACTGAATTTACCAAACCAAGCCCTTGGGCTCTGCTTCAAGCCATACAGAGTTTTGTTAAGTTTACAAACCAACTCAGTCTCCCCCTTAACTTTGAACCCACACTACACCAGAAAAGACTTTTGGTAGCGTTGAAAAAACGCTACCATAACTTATGGTAGCGTTTTAGAGAACGCTGTTATACGACATGCAACTAAAAGTCTAAAACTTTTTGTTGCGTTGTAGTAAACGCTACCAAAAGTCACTTTTAAATGCAACTATAGGTATTTTCTGTAGGATTTAAAAAACGCTACCAAAAGTCACTTTTAAATGCAGCTATAGGTTTTTTCTGTAGGGTTAAAAAAACGCTACCATAAGTCTTATACCATTGATGGTTTATACCATTTCCAGCAATCACTTATATGCTATTCATATTAAAACGAACGATCAATCGCATAATTTTCATATATTCAAACAAACAATAAAATCACATAATTAGCATATACAAACAATCAATCATATGATCATCATATTCAAATAATTGCAAAAACATGCTAATCTCACAATCAAATATAATATCCATAATCAATTCGATAGTAGTTTTTCAACAAAATAAGTCACATACTACAAGCATTCACAGACAAGTTTCCACAAATGGTACTTACAAAATACGACAACATATATAACAATTAAATTCATGTTCGTTGCTTGATTACCAATAGTTCTTTGTTGTCGACAGTCTTCGCTTCGAAATAGCTAATTACCTGCAAACGAGTTTAACAATCAACAATATATATTTATATAAATCTCTGTACAAATACATGTGTTGTAACCACAATTAAATTATGATAAGTAAATATGAATAATCAAACCTCGAGATGTAGTCTCAAAACCATGATGTTTACTATACAATTGGTAGATCGCTGCACGGATATGTATCAACAATCAGTCCAATCCACGTATCTTTATACCTGAATTTTCTTATCTGACATTTATTTTTGTTAGTTGTGTTAATAAACAAATATTATACATCAATATACAATTAAAAGTGGATCAACATATCATAAATTAGTGGTACAACTTTCCTTTAGAAGTTGATAGTCTCGAGGCTATTTCTTTCATAAATTGGAAAGGAGTATATACCCAATTCTCCGAAAGAAAATAAAAACTAAGTAAATTAAATAAAACCTGAAAGCTTTCATTTAATTCATCTATCACCGTAGAAATACATAGCCTTTATGGTGAAGCTACTTGCTTAAATGGATCTAAAACTGGAGTAACTCGAAAAATAAAGAGTTGTAGCAAGTTACAGGCCACTAAAGCAAGTTACATTGTTTTGTTTTCTTATAAATTTACCAAGAATGAAAATAATATTCTATGATTGTTAATCTCGCATGTGATCCATTAGGCAATTGTGTGTGTAATAAATAGTATTCTATGGGTGGTCATTGTCTTATGAATATTAACTTAATAAGTGATGGTAAAGGGAAAGGACTCAAACCTGTAGATTTAACAATCCTTTGCCTTCTCTTGCTGGATATTTTAAGGTGATTCACAATGGTTTGCAGTTCTGAAGAAAAAAAGGTTATTAAAGTGCTAGAATAAATGTAATGTTAATATAAAATAAAATTGTGGTTACATCCGGTAGAAAAACAATGCTGTATATGTGAAGATTATTGAAAATCCAACTGAAGAAGCAATTACACAAGAGTAGGAAAATCTATATGAGTTGCAGTTTATACTTCATAGTCATGAAATGAAAAACTATAAAATATGAGTTAAAAGATAACAAACTGATGAGTCATAATCATCTAAGTTTTTTTATTCTAATTACAGTACGAGTTGGAAGGTAATAAACTAATTTTTAGATGAGAATAGCTCATACCAGGCCATGATATTGGGAGCAGTTCAGTTTTGGTTCACATGTTCTGTCCAGAACATGCTAGTCCTCTCTACTTCACTCTGACATGCATGTAAGTTGAGTATTAATGCTTGTCTCTCACATCTAATTATACATAACTTTTTTCATGCAATGATATTTTCTTTATTAGCAATAAGAAAAATAATCACCGATGAAAAAAATGAGAAACCTAAAAATTATAATCTTATTCCAAAATAAAATAAGTAGAAGCAGACCATAGTACTCAAAAGTAAAGCTCAAACTCTAACAAAATTAAATTTCTGGCCAAATACTTAAAAAGCTATAACAAAGAGAACATAGTATACTCTCATGTAGACATAATAAAGAATAGAAAACAGACCCTGAAATCTTGAAATTAGCGTAAAGATTAAAGAGCTAAAAATGAAAAACTTCACTAGTTGATGAGACAGAGCTTACCAAAACTATTAGAGGCTCAGATGCAGCTAGGTCGTCTGTTCCATCTACTTCATATATAGCTCTAACACCATGGCTATCACAATACACAAGCATACCTTTCTCCAACATTCACAAGCTCCAAGGACAAAAACAAAATCCACAATGACAACTTCATGGATTATTCTTAAAATTTGTCCTTTAACAAAAATTCACCAAAAAATTATATGTTATTACCTGCTGGGAGAATGCATATGCTAAAGCCCGTTCTCATCTTGTGGTATCTTCAAATTTGTTCTGGATTCAAAGTTTTTATGTGTCACTTCTTAAAGAAATGTCATCCCAATCTTCGAGCATGCTAGCTACAATCTTTCTGGTGTCAGTGCATACTATATCTGCTTCAACTGTGGGCCTTGCTCCCCTACCATCAGACCCTTTGATGAAACCTCATCATTTATGTTTTAAATGTCCCATAAATGGTAACTCAATTTAGGATCTAGTTGTCCCTGTCTATAGTGCTGATAGTTTAAAAGGTATACAAATAGGAACTTAGTGGTACAAAATTGAGAAATTATGCTAGTATATTAATAATTAAAGTAGAAATCTAATATAGAATAAGATAAGCTAGCATCTTAATGTTTCCCCACATAACAAAAGTAACAGTGTTGTACATTTTTGTCCGAAGAAAATATCAATGAATAGAAGAATTCAACAATACTTTAGTTGGATAGTAAGGTGTCTTTGAGAGAAGCCATTTATCAAACTCATGTAAGGATAAAGAGGAAGCTAAGATTAAATTAGGAAAACATTGCTTTACAATTAGACCATTTAGATGCATATTCCCAAAATTTAAATATTATATTATGTAAATCAACTATTAATTTTGCATTCCAAAACCATGTAACTTTATATACTAAACATGCATTTTTCATATTAAGATAAGAAATATCCTATTGCCCTATTGATTTTAATATATTATTGCCCTATTGATTTTAATATCAAGGATGTACTATAAAAATCCTCAAATGATATAAACATGCCACAACAATGAAAGGGCTGTATTTTTCAATTGTATTTGAGTTCTAGTTTTAAATAATTTCCTTTTATCAGTGTATTTCCCGTCATAGATTTAAGTGAGGATAGAGGTAATGGTCACAAAATGAATTATAGTTTGAGTACATACCATCTGAGTCCAGCATCGTTTATTTACTTCAATTTCATTCTGTTTATAGTATGTATATCAATTTTTTTAGTTACTGCAATACATAATTTGTCTAAGCTAACGTTTGTTGTGGAAGTTTGATATTATCTTATAAGTTTTAGAACTTAAAGAATGGTTGTATTATTTAAACATTCAAGTCTTTGTTGTAATCTTTTTTTAATAAAATACCCATGATCACTTGGGGCGGCATTCCAAAATAGTTTATCTCAAAGATAACTAAACTGTATTTATATATTTGTATAAAGTCGAGGGTCGAGCCATGGAAGAAAGTTTACAGCTGCATAGATAAATTATTAAAACATTCACGCAGTGGACATACCGGACAGAATAATTGTTGAAGAATCAAGACGTGCAGCTTGAATCCTGGCTTATGGAATTTGTCAGTTAAAACGGCAAATATTTCCTGCTCGATTGTCAAGAAATATGTCCTGTGAAATTGATTACAGAAAGCGGAGAACTGTAATGAAAAAAATCAAGTGGTAAACGATAATGATAGCCGTAATAATAAAAAACTGCAAACCAAACCAAAATTATACATTTGAAATCATACATTTGAGTATGTAATGAATATCAAGATCAAAACTATATTATCAAAATAAATTAAAATGAAAATTAGCTTTTACACACTTTTTACATTGTTATTTGCACACACAGAAACCAAACTAAAATTTGAAATTAACTACAATAATGTTCAGCTCGAAATTTCAGTCAGCATAGCACCCTGAAGTGCACATGTCCAACAAAAAACTTCAGAAGCTGTGTTTGATTTAGGTGTATGTTCACAGTAAAATAGCTATACTTTTGAAAACAAACCTGGAAGTTTTTCAGCATCTCCAATAAAAGACTAAGACCAGTCTCTGCAATATTCCTTTCAGTATGATGAAAAGCCCAGATAACAGAATCCATGACAAGTTTTAATTGCTGTGCACATAATTGCATAGAGATTATGAAAGATCGGTTAAGTGTGAGATGTCTTTTGTATGAATAAATCAAGTAAAAAATAATAATTCCTGAAAATTTTCGTAACACCAATAGGAACTTAGGAGTTTGTAGAAACTTTAATTATTTTCTCTTTTTGCAATGAGCAGGTTGTATTCCCTGTATATGAGAACATTTAAAAAAGTCCCAATGGTTTATCATCATCTATGTGATAAGGTAGTATCAACTCCTCTAAATTGCAAACTTCTCTCATTACTCCTCATTTGAAAACTAAAATGAGTAAAATAGATCATTTTCTACCATGAAAGAGTTATTGTATCAAAATAAAATAGGCGAAATGAGATCAAGCCATACGAACAATATAAAAATAGGCAAGCAGCATATTATATATTACACCAAGAATAACTGACCTGAGTAGATAATTGATACAAAGCTTGAAAACAATGTGTGGCAATAGCTTTCAAAAATGAAAAAAACTTAAGGCGATGCTCAGGATTATCTTCAAAATTTTTAGTAATCATCTGTAAAGTAGAAAATGTTATCATTATTATGTCAATAATTAAGGAAGATATCTTATGAAGATGGTAAGTTTCTAACCTCGAGAGTGCATTGAAAAACAGCTTCGAATATGCGTCGTACATCCTCCATCATTGCACCTTTATATCTATAGTTAATTCAAAAAAAAAGCGTTAACCTCCAAGAATGATAAACGATTAATAATTTTGTTCAAGATGGTGAGAATATTGGATCATCATATAGAAAATCCTGGTTTAAGTACACACGCACATGTCTGTATACTTGGAAAATAATGGCGGATAGCAAGACTAACATAAACTTCTGCTTAGAAATACTAGTAGTGTATGACAAGCACGAAGTGCATACACATGCCCATGATGTAGAGATGCGATAGAGTGTTCAAATTAATAGGGCATTCATGTAATTTTGAAGTACGACATCACACTGGTGTATCCTATACAACAAATTCCCTTATAAGTCCTGTTTAATTAATTGTGATCGGGAAAGTAATAAAGGAGATATATTGATATATTCAGTTCTTAAGGGATCTGGTTCGAAGAAAATAAGCTAATAATCTCATCTTACATTATGAGCCACAAAATGAGAGATGAATGGATGTGCAAACGTGTTCTACAAAACAAAAAACAAAAGGATCGTGCGTGCACGCATGCACGTGTGTGTGTGTTTTGATCCATTATAAAATGAATGTACTTTATATTCAGGGTGAAGTGAAGCCATCAGTGGCTAATGTCATTAAATTCTTTAAACAATCATATATCAGTGTTCAAGGCCATCATGCATAACCAACTCTGTAACAAAATAGACATAAAATTGAATAGTAGCAGAATGAAACAAAAAGTATTGTCTTAACCAATTTTGTAAGAATTGGGGTTTCCAATTAAAGAAAATACAAAATGAAGAAATGAATGTAAACGTGAAGCATTGATCTTTTATGATTTGCCACCATGCATCAGAAAAGTATATCTCTAAATGCTCCATATTACTACGCACTAAACAGGTTGCATATCAAGACATACCATCACAATTATAAAATACATCCATCTTATATTATAAGTGCATAGTAAGATGACATAGGATGAAAAGAAGTCATTGTCAGGAAAAATAACAAGCAAAACACTTCAAGTGGTCCCATCATGACAAGTTTATTCAAATATCTGAAGATGTTGCTACCATTGAGAAAAACATAGTGAGAACTCCATTAAAAACAATGAAAAAACTGCTTTAGATGAGGAGACTGAGAGCAGTGAGCAAAATGATTCGAATATGGTAAATGCAGAGGTTAATGAGAAAAATGATTTAAAGAAGGAAACGGTTGACAGTGGTATAGTCTCCATATGGAGTAGCAAGTAATAACACCAAAACACCTAAAAATCAACCCAACACCAAAACACCTAAAAATCGAAACTACAACACCAAAATTAATACTCAAACAATATAATTAAGAGGGCAAACCCATCCAGGAAGATGGTCCTTGCCAGAAGTGACCAGAACTTTCAGACTTAAAGGAATGAAAACATCAAGATTAAGAACCCTCAACTTGATTGCAGTGCATAAGAAAACTGTAGCTTCAAGCTCCAGCAACCCTTGTCATGAACGCACAATTTCAAATTGAAAAACAAAAAACAATTTATGTACCTTGAATCGGCTGTACAAAATCAAATCCTCAGAGCAAAGGGTATCGACGATGCCGAGATACGGAGCTGTAGATCTGATTTGTTAAGGAGCGAAGGCGGAAATTTTGTCAGAGCTAAGGGTATCGACGATGCGGAGATGTGGAGCTGAGATCTGAAAAAGGAGCGTTAATGGAAATTTTGTCTCCGAGAGAGGCGGAAATTTTGTTGAGGAGCAAAGCGAAGGAAGCTGAAGCGAGGGAGGGAAATTTTGATGAAGACGGAAAAATTAAGTTAGTGGAGGGAAGGCTTGAAAAATAAATGTAGCGAGCGGTATGTTTCAGAAAAATTAGAATAGAACGTAAGTTACGTAACCAAGCCCCCCAAAACAAAAGTAAAGACAATATTGGTTGCATTCACAACACAAACGCTACTAATAAATGCAACTAAATGTAGGTTTTCTTGTAGTGCCAGGTGGTTGATAATTATATGATGCATATGTTGATATTGGGTATGTGCACTGACGTTTACCCTTCCTTAATGCTATGGGAAGGTTCAAATCAAGATCAACATTCAGAACTGGTTCATGGATTGGAGTTTCTGGTTGCACATCAGTGGCATTCACTTGTGTATCATCATTCAGGGTATAAACAAGAAAATCATCATTAGGTTCCTCAGGCCCAACAGCAGTTTCTTCTTGAGGGCTAGTTAACAAATCTGGTGATGCATGAAAATAAGGTATATCTTCATGAAAAACAACATCAATAGAAACAAGATATTTCCCAAGATTAGGACAATAACACCTGTAACCTTTTTGAACTCGTGAGTATCCAACAAATACACACTTAACTGATTTTGGATCAAGTTTAGATAAGTGTTGCCTCACATCTCTAACAAAACAAACACACCCAAATACCTTAGGTTTTACGGGAAATACTTGTTTGTCTGGAAATAGTACCTTATATGGTATCTCCCCTTCTAATACAGATGATGGCATTCTGTTTATTAAAAAACATGCTATCGAAACTGCATCAGCCCAAAAACATTTTGGCATATTTGTTTGAAACAATAATGCCCTTGCTGTTTCTAACAAATGTCTATTCTTTCGTTCTACCACACCATTCTGAGAAGCTGTGTCCACACATGAAGTCTCATGTATTATTCCTTTATTACTCATAAATTTCTGAAATGACTCAGACATGTACTCTTTGGCATCATCACTTCTCAACCTTTTAATCACTATATTGAATTGATTTTCAATCTCAGCACAAAACTTACAAAACACAGAGTACAACTCAGATCTACTTTTCATAAGAAATAACCATGTAGTACGTGTATAGTCATCTACAAATGTGACAAAGTATCTAAAGCTAGGTTTAGAAATAATAGCTGATGGTCCCCATATATCAGAATGCACAAGTTCAAAAACAGAATCAACCCTTCTATTTATTCTTGAATTTGAAGACAATCTATGATGTTTAGCATATTGACATGAATCACAATTTAAAACTTGTAATGAGCTATATTTTGGACACAGTTTCTTGAAAGTAGGTAAAGAGGGATGACCTAGTTGACAGTGAGCCTTGAATGCTTCATTATTACTTGTGCAAGCAGTAGTAACTGACAAACACTCATCTAGCACATATAATCCATCCACTTCATGACCTCTACCAATAATCTTCTTGCTCGTTAGATCCTGGAATACACAATAGTTGGGGTAAAAGGAAATGCAGCAATTCATTCCCTTAGTTATCTGACTAACAGATAAAAGATTAAATGCTAGTTCAGGAGTATGTAATACTGAAGTTAATAATAACTTTGAGGTAGGTTTAACTATTCTAGAACCATTTGAATTCGATATAGATCCATCAGCCAAGGTAACACTCTTAGTTGATTTATTCCTTTGTAATTCAGAAAATAACAGTGAATTACCTGACATATGATCTGAAGCACCAGAATCAATTATCCACTTGTTAGATTTGGCTACTGTTGTCACTGATCTTGATGAATTCTTCAGTCCTTCTTTAAACTCAACAAACTTTGCATACTCTTCTGCATTAACTAACTTGGATCCATCTTCAACTCCTTTTGCAACATTTGCAGATTGACTTGGTGGATTTTGCCATTTGTTATTGTATGGAGCACTATTTGCATTGTTCTGCCTTTGTTTAGCTAACTTCCAACAATTCTTGTATGTATGCCCAGATTTCTTACAATATGTGCATGAGTACATCCCTTTATTCTCAGTTCTACCAGCCTCTCTAGAACTCCTCTGACTAAGCAATGCACTATTGTTTGATGCAGCAGTATTCTAAGTAGAACTTAAATTAGTTACACTTTCAGATCTCAAAATACGACTAAACACTTCCTGTAGAGAATTAATATCAGATCCAGAAAGCACTTGTGCTTTTGCAGCCTCATATTCAGATGAAAGACCTCCAAGAAAGCTCATAATAGCCATCTGTTCTCTCTGTTGTTGTTGAATCTTCACATCAGAACTAATAGGAAGTAACAAATTAAACTCTTCATATACCTTCTTAAAATTCATGAAGTAATTCATTAATGTCAGATCTTGCTTCTCTGCGCGATAAAATGATTTACATATATCATACATTCTAGTTAGATTTCCTTTACCAGAATACAGGAACTCCAGATAATCCATTAACTCTTTTACAAATCCACAATGATTGATTAAACTGATCACACTGCTGTCGATAGTATTCCTTATTTGAAGAAATAGCCGAGCATCATCTCTAAGCCATAGCTGGTCGTCCTTATCATCTGAATCTTCCTTTGGTGGATCTTTTCGAAGATGATCATCTTTATCTATGCTTCGAAGGTATAGCCGAATCGTTTTGCTCCAGTCAAAATAATTCGATTCCCCCAATTTATAGTCAGTATTCTTTGACATCACTGGCATAATATCCATAATTGATTTACTCTCAGCCATAGTGAGAAACAAATAGGGAACGAGAAATCGAAGAAAATTTGAAGCTAATTTGGATCGCGCTCTGATACCATGTTATAAAATGAAGAAGAGAAAAGTTTATTCGAATTAACTGTTTCGCTCACAAATACAAAGCAGAGTATTCAAGTATTTATACAAACAGTATAGCCCGAGTATATGTACAAACATTACAGCCCAGTAGCCACAAAGCCCAAAAGAAAATGTACCAGCCCAGTCGAACATTTAGCATAAACACACTAAATCAGTAAAGCCTTTTCAAACAGTCGAAAATTGGGCACATTAAAATGCGTGTTGTTACAATCTATGGCCATGTAAATCTCGAATCTAGGGATTTACCAGAAAGGTCGAACATCTGGTCAGGTTCGTCAAACTACATGTTGAACTAGGATTCGAAGACCGTAAGGTAATGCAGTTGCAGAATTTGTTATGTTTAATGGATTTTTAACCTACAGTGTTTACTTAGGCCGATCGGCTCTTGTTAATTTTTGAATTATGTTTGCTCCATGGTGCTTGATGATAAATTTTCCTACAAAAAATGAAGGGGGCAATTCAAAGTGACCAACGCATAAGTCGTGAGTGCTAATGAGATAAGGACAAGGAAGCAGAGAAGTCTCTCTGCATTAAACCTACAGATGCATAGAAACTAATGCCCAAGCCTTGGTTCGGATCCAACAACAAATTTTGCAAATCTATAGACCCATGAAAAGAGCCAGTTGATATAAGGGTAGCCCCGATGGAACTGATGATTCATGTCTCGATTGACGATGATGATCCTAAGAAGGTTCTAAATGTCAGATCTCAACAATGCTTGAAAATGAGAAAGGAGTTGGTAGGATTTCTCTAGGCGAACACGAATACGTTTTCTTGGACACATTCTGATATGCATGGTATATCACCTGAAGTTGTGTGTCACGCATTGGATGTGAACCCAAGTTACCCTCCTATAGAATAGAAAAATTTTCAGAAACGACACAGTATGAAACTAGAGCAATCCTTTGCATTAAAAGAAGAAGTTGATAAGCTGAAGGTAAACGGTTTTATCCATCCTTCGACTTATTTACGATGTGCTATACCCAGAACGGGTGTCAAATCCAGCATTTGTCGAAAAGGCGAATGACAAGTGGTAAACATGTACTGATTATTTTGATTTGAATAAGATGTGCCCAAAAGACCACTTCACTTTGTCGCGAATAAACCAATTAGTGGATGGAACGGCCGGACATGAACTGTAATCTTTTATGGATGCATATTTCGACAATAATCAGATTGCAATGCACATTCCACATCAAAAGCATATAAGTATTATTAAATATTTGGGGCTATATTGCTATAGAGTCATGTCGTTCGGTCTAAATAACGCTGAAGCTACTTACCAACCTTGGTTAAGAAATTTTTTAAAGAACAGTTCGAATAAACGATGGAAGTCTATGCAGACGATATGTTTGTAAAGTAATGATGATCGGTTGATCACATGTGCAAACATTCAAAGACGTTCGATGTAACATCCTTTACTAGTGTAACAACCCACTATTTTAGAACCCCATAACTACACCATGAAGTCCCAAAACAACATGTCGTTGGAAGATAATACATATGATATACATAGAGGGTGCACAAGATAAAAACAGTGTTAACTAATAACTTTCAGAGCCTCATACCAGACGGTCACAAAGAATATCATATTACATAAATACATATGTTTAATTACATATATGATACCATAATAAAAGTCTTTAAAAATCCAAATCCAAACAACACCATACACTGTCACACCTTGTCTTCTATTATATATTACTTATACAACACTTATGTACAATGTTTACAACATATACAAATCTCGTCTCCAGTCCATCACATCTTCAAACTCTTTTAACCTGAACAATATAGAGAGAAATATAGGAGTGGGTCAGACATACTTCTACGTGAGTGAAGCAAATCTAATACAGGTATACTGCTGTGACAATGATATAACATGATTTAAGCTAAGTATAATATCTTATGGACCAGCCAATGTCATGCTACAGAACTATAATATGCTATCTAAATAGCCCTAAACATAATCCGATCTCGCCACTTATGGTAAAGGGTTATACGTTAATAACTATCGGTCTCGCCCTGTGCGATAAAGGATAATGATGTATTAGTCTCACACATGGTCTCGCCACCTGCGCTATAGGTTGACTATTGTCCACATCAACATTCCTGGACCAGCCTCGATGCTGTATAGGAGAATGCCACATCAATACCTTGAATCAAGGACCCACCGCGTGCACTACAAGATTCTGGTATTTGTATCGCCAACTATACACTTATACCATACCGAACCATGAAATCCAAAACCATACACAACATATTCATATCACGTCATTTCCATCCAGGTCTTCCATACTCGCCTAATTGCCCAAAGTCACAAATACTACATTCGTGCCTTACCACTAACATGCTACGCTTCCAAACGAGCTTCAAATATTCGACGATCGCTCCAAACCACACGTACTACAACCAGGCTCGGTTTTAGGGCTAGGCGAGCCAAATGGAAGCCTAGGGCAACCCCCCGGGTGGGGGCAACAGGTGGGCAAGAGAAAAGGTTAAAGTAATTTCGTATTTTAACTAGCTATTATGCGCTGTAACCTGTAGTTGGTGCTGATGCATTGGTAGTGGGCAAGCTTCCCTGCACTGAAGTCCTAGGTTCAATTCCTTGCTTGAGCCATTTTTTCCAATTCTTTCCTTCCAGTTGCCTGGGGCAACACTATTTCAATTGTTTTTTTTTGCCAAATTTTGGGTTGCCTAGGGCAACCCAACTACTTAAGCTGGGCTTGACTACAACGATACATCATCCCTACTATTAATCTATACATCCAAACAACAACCAACCAAATCATAAAGGTGTCTAGATAACCCTTAGGGATCACCATGCAATAACTCAAGTTGTCGCATGTCTAATTTGAGCCTCTAAAAAAGCCCGAATTCCAAACCTAAGACGTCCCCGATGGATCGGTGTGCACCCACTGGTCCATTGGTGCACATTTCAAATTATGAAATTTGTTTCTGTTTTGTAAATTTGGTTTCCAAATTTCTTTCTTCTTGTTTTTGATTAATTATAATGACCATACTTCATGTATAAACCTTATTTTATTA
This sequence comes from Allium fistulosum, assembly GCA_030737815.1. Classification (NCBI taxonomy): domain Eukaryota; kingdom Viridiplantae; phylum Streptophyta; class Magnoliopsida; order Asparagales; family Amaryllidaceae; genus Allium; species Allium fistulosum. The sequence goes on along the minus strand of CM060902.1, from coordinate 1,033,532,231 downwards.
ATTTCCTAAAATCCTAACACATATGTACTGATTTATTTAGGGTTTTATCAAGCTTAAACGTGTAATTTGGTGTCAAATTTACTTAATTTTCTTTTCTAAATATAAAACTACGCTCATTTCCTGTACTTTAGTTTTTAACTTTAATGTCAAATTTGTATATGTCAAATTCACATCCTAAATTAGCCTCAAACCATTTTATATCAATATCAAAGTACTATATCGAGATTGGAGAAGACACGCTCAACAAATAAAGCCAAAAAGACCTAGATTAGCCCACTGTTTGAAATTTCTAGAAATTAAATCCTTCGAATTAGCCTACGATTCTTGTTCAAGATGGTAGAGAACTCTACCACGAATTCAATGAACTTTGTCTCATCAAAATTCATTAAGAATTATGAATTTGATGTTGAGATGATTGGAGGAGGAAGATGGTGAATTCGATAATTTTTTTTGAAATGAGAACTGAAGTTAGAAATGAAGATACGTACTTTTTAAAATGGCTTTTAGGAGGGAAAATGAATTAGTGTCTCAAAGTTAAATTCAAACTACGGGCTAGGCCCATCTCAGCCTAAACCAGACTAGTTGCCCACACACGAACTCGGCTCATTTCAATAAAACTTCGATATCTCACTCATACGACATCCGATTCGGACAAGTGAATACTCCATCTTGACCAAAAAACGAGAGTTATGCAATGGTGCAACTATCTTTTAGCTAATTTAATCATTTATAAAAATTACTGTTTTCCTTTCTATCGAAGTTTACCAAAATACCCTCCGATTAAAATAAAAATTATTTATTATTAATTATAATCATTATTTAAGTTGTATACAAAATCTTAGGATATTACAATTTGAAACCCATAAAAGAAACCCATTGTGCTGCAGTCACCTTGGAATTATCTTTCGACGATAGAGATAAGATCAGTTCTATTATAAATCTAATTTAAACGTAGCATATATAACTAAAATGGAGCGCATCATTATAGATTTATTTTAACAATTTTACATCTCAAAGCCATGCCTACGCAAAGTCAAAAATATAGTACAATAAAGTTATTAGTGTCATGCTCCACATACGAAGATGCGAACATGAACTCTTGATACATCGGGATTAAAACAACATAAATATATACCCAAGCCTCCAGCTACATCTTTAGCTTGCATTATTCGATCATCCCAAAGTCAACTTGTCTAAGCCCATAAACTCAGCCTACTGGAATGAGTATCCATGAGTTTGTAGGGCAAATAACAATAAAAACAAGGATCAGACATAAAGTCCAGTAAAGCCGCTCCACTAACATAAGGGACGGGTGTTCCCTAACTATACCAAAGTAATAAATTATATGATTTATAAGCAAACATAATTCGTAGGTTTGTTTCATAGAAATATAACAGTATTTCAATGTAACCAAATACCCTATCCTTGACTATCCCTAAGATCTTACGTACTTTTGCTGCATATATATATATATATATATATATATATATCATTAAAGTCTTACTATTTGGCTGCCGTTACGACCTTATGCCTTTCATGAACAAAGTATTAAAAGTTATCCTCTGGCTGCCACTTAGGCCTTCTGCTTTTATGCTATGCTAAACATTAGATTTAGCTTTCTACTACCACTAAGGCTTTATGCCTCATCATTTCTCGATTGCAGTGCCAGGCCTTACACCCATGCTTTTGTATTTTGGCTGCCACCATAAGCCTTACACCTACTTCGCTTACGACTACTAGACTCATGACCTTACATCTACTATCATTCCGTTGGTTTCCAGTTTAGGCCTTACACTAATTGCTTTCGTAGTCTGGATGGTTGCCTCTTCAAACCTTACACCAACGCTTTCGGTTTCGGTTACCACACTAGGCCTTACACTTACGTTCGTATTTCTTGACTGCCACCTCAGGCCTTAAGTCCTCCACCGGACATCCTACCTAATCATTCACTAGTAGGCTTTTCGCTTAGCTATTTATTAAGTTAACATTACAACTAACTGTCTTTCGGTTATTATTACTTATTACATTATCATCAACATCTCTGGTTCTAGTCTCGGCCATCATAAGCCTTTAGCACACATCAGTCTCCAAAAGTCACTTGTTCCAGTTTACATGCTCTACCAAGAGTTACACTGCTCTCAGTAATCATTACCCTTTGTTTCATCTAGGGAAGTCTATCTTAGTTTAGTTTCGATGATTATGAGATCAAATCTTTAAATTTCCAAAATCCCTTCCTCTTTCCATAATTACTCCATAACCGTCGATCGTCTTTGGCCCTTGGTTAAGTCCTTTAGTTTAATAACCTTGGCCTTATATTTAGCATTTCTTAACATTTCTACTTAAATCTTATGCTTAAGGTTTTAGTTTATTTACTTTTCGGTTTGGCTCTACCCTCTTTGGCACTGCCCTTCAACACACATTGGAAATTGTTTCTACACAGCTGCCACTAGCTTTCTATGTGTCGACTTCTGATTTGTTTGATTTAATCTTTTTTGATCGTTATTTAGTACTTGCTGACACATTCAACATGAAAAGTGGATCTGGTATATTAGTCCCAATATTAAATACTTGATTTAATTAAACTACCTTCCGGCAATTGTCATTTACCTTCTGGCTTCCTATTATAATCTTATGGTCATACTCATTTCCTTTTGGAAACTACTTATCTTGTTTCCTGTGCTCTGTAGTAAAATTATTCATGCTTATTTCCCTTAACTTTGCAATTTTATTCATTCTATATATCATACAGTCATTTAAAAATTTACACTAATTTATTTTCTTATGGGTAAACTCTATATATCAAAACTCACTTCTAACAATATGTTCTATCATTAGATTAGACTCTCAGATCTTGAATATTATGGGAGGTATGAAATCACTCAATATAAACTTAGCCATAAGAGATTTAAAGAAGAAAGATGAATTAAGGAATATACTAAACATCAAGATTCCTTAGTTAATTAAGTTTCCATCAAGATTCTTTAGTTAATTAAGTTTCCAGTTCTCTTCGTAGTTAATTAAGTTTCCAGTTCCCTTCACTTATATTGCTCTTTTACTTCTTCTTGTTTAAGTTGCAAGCACTATTAAAGATCTCAAGCTTTTGTTTTATATTTTGAATATATAATGAAATGAAAAGATGAAAGTAGTTATCTTTGTTCCAAATGAGTAATTAGACCACCCTGCCATTTTCCCTTTCCTTATTTAATTCATTTAAGTTAAGATTTATTTGAAAAGGAAAGATAGGTTATCATTTAATTTCTCATTTATCTTAGATTTTCAATATCACTTGATTCATCCAAGTATGATATCTAAATAAACGTCCCATGAATATTTACTCCTTTTCATTATTCTAGTTTCTTGATCCTTATAATTAGTTACTTCAATTAATTAATTAATTATTAATGTATGGGGGTGTTACATTGATGTGCTTCGAAAGTGTGGAATGAAATTGAATCCACTAAGGTACCCTTTTGGAGTTACATCGGGAAAGTTTTTAGGTTTCATTGTAAGCTCAAAGGGTACTGAAGCTAACCTAGAACAAATTAAAGAATCGATACTGGTTACTGCCCCAAAGATAAGGAGAGAAATGCAGAGTTTGGATGGTAAAATCATTGCATGCAGTCGATTTATTTCAAAGGTGACTGATAAGTTTATAACATTCTTTGATGCCCTCAAGAAAAAAAGGTGAAAATTTTAACGGACGAGCAAATGTGAAGTTGCATTTCAGAAATTGTTGAAACATTTGAGGAAATCACCCATATTGTCCAAGCCTTTGGAAGGAGAAGATTTGTATGTCTACCTAGCAATATCGATGTATGCATTGAGTACAGCCTTGGTACGTGAGGAGTGTAAGGTCCGAAGGCCAGTATATTATATCAAAAAATGGTTCTTTGGAGCAGAAAAGAACTGTTCAAAAATAGAGAAGTTGGCATACTATTTGTTGATTGCATCGAGGAAGTTGATGCTATACCTCCAAGCTCATCTGATAAAAGTGTTGACTGCAAACCGCTTAGAAAAGTATTGCATCGCCCTGAAATTTCAGAAAGATTGGTAAGGTGGAACATCAAGTTAAGCTAGTATGATATAACTACCATCATAGGAAGGCGGTCCTAGGACAAACATTAGTAGATCTTATTTTCGAGTTCACCAACTAGGATAATGAAGTGAAAGAAGAATGCGTCCAACTTTCTTAATGGAATGTGTATGTTGATGGAGCATCCAATGACCATAATTCCAAACTAGAGTAGTTTTAATATTCCTAGAAGGTCAGAAGGTTGGAGGATCTATTGTGCTTTGAAGCTAGAATTTCAAGCGACGAACAATGAGGCTGAATATGAAGCATGGTTGAAGGACCTAAAATAGATGAGGAGTTGGAAGTCTAGATACTGCATATTTTCAGTGACTCTCAATTGGTGGTTTGCCAAGTTAAGAAGGAATTTCAAACAAAGGGTGCAAGACTCGCATCTTACCTGTGAAAATTAATGGAACCGCTGGATGATATTGAACACTACACGTTAACACACGTCCCCGTAGAGGAGAATACGAATGTCGATTCACTAGCCAAACTGGAGAACTCTGAAGACGCACAGTTATTAGGAATCCTCCTAATAGAGGTTTTGATGACTCCAATCATTAAAAAGATGGATGTTGATTGGATTTTGGAAGTTGATAAAGAGGGGTCATGGATGACTCCGATTAAAGATTATCTGCTGAAAGGGTGTGACGACCACCCCACACCTCCAATGTCCAATATACCTACAGAGTGCGCTGTTATGGTGCCCGACCGATGTAGAATGATTATCAAAAGTGAAAATTAGAGAAGACAATCATAGAACCTACCGTATATCTCATATCACATCGAACAAAGTATAATAATCATCACTGATAAAAAATAGGCTAAATGAACCACAAAATGATAAATAGAGTGCATAGGTTTATGTTGTTATAAAAAACCGTAATAGAGTGCATACAACTGATATAATCATCATAGAGTGCATAGGTTTATATTGTTATACAAAACAGTAATAGAGTTTATACAACTGATAAATAAAATCAAATGATAAACTATCTGTCAATAAAATAAATGAACACTATCTAGACTCCACAGTGTAGCATAATAGAAAAAGCAATAGTAAGCCACATACAAATAAGGGAGCACCATCTCCTGCTCGTCCATTTGCACAATACCATGTACCACCCAAGCCCGCTAACTAATCTTCTCATTTAGGAGTATCCATGATAATAAGAAGCAAAGCTTTAAACCTTGAGTCAGACAATAGTCTGGTGTAAGTGATAAACAATCTCAAAATACTATACAAGTCAATATAGTAAGGAACAAATGAATAATAATCATACCTTACCCATCCCTGCATTCAAAGATTTAGGACATAACAACAATAATATTGTACTCTATCATCATCATCATAAAATATAAATACATTCTGGTATACTATCGGGTGTCTAGGCATCGATCCCCTGGATACCTACATGATGTGACATCCCTAGAGCAATAAACAACAAAGCAGCTACGGCAAACATAACATCCATTAAACAATCCTTATTATCAATCAGTATGCTTTGGATATATGATAACTTGTATGGCCATCAACTTCCAGGGATTAATGGGAAAATCTCAGTTTTTTGTGTACCTAAACACCAACCCACAATAGCAGACATTAGATCCTTTAATGATGTAGGGATACGAATCCCTTCAACGATCCGGGGTAACCATCAAAGTACCCAATGAGTATCTTCACAATAAACCTTCTTATGAGTACATCAGAAAATGATCTGAGTATCAACGATCCCTTCGCATGCATATTTGAGCCCTCAATCACTTCATATATTTACATTCATCATCATGGAACACTTCAACATTCCATTCTCCTTGACAGAACCCTTCAGCATTCTATCAACGAATTACCTTTAATGAACCCGCCCTAGTGGATGATCATCATCACGATTCTATCAATCGAGCTACCACCATCGAAACACTTCTAAACTTTTACATCGACCGTAGAATCAACGCATCAAAGTTCTGAAGGCATCACGTCGAAGTTTCACATCTTTGCCTCACCGTTTTACCGTCGATTTTCATTGTGTTACAATCATCAAAAACGAACATCGAACGTTCGAATGAACAAATGCACATAAATACCATAATAACACATGCTTGTCCCCTAAATTTTAGTCCATTTGGCTGCCTACAGAAGGTACCGACCACAAGAGTGATCGATACCAGTCACTTTGACCTTCCTTAAAACTTCTAAAAGTTTAACTTCTTCTTTCATCGGCTTGCCTAATCTCCTCGAAGCTCCTTTGACCTAGGTGCGAAGCAAATAGACTGGAAACATGAAGTGGAAGTGCTCAGGCCCACGAACATCTCCACTTTAGAATTTTTGTAAGTCCCAAAGCTTCACTTCCCACGCGGCTCCAAGCTCAGCCCGAAGCAGGTCTCCTAAAACCCCAAAATCTTTTGTCTATTTTCTTGAAGCTAAGAGTGAACGGTACTGAGATCCCTTGCCCATCCAAAATTTCTAGGTATAGAACCACCGATCTATTTTGCCTTGTCTAACCTGAAGTCTTCACACTCATAACCCGAAGCAGTCATCATCTCGACTTGAAGCATGCCACCACATCCACAAGTGCTCACCACTTATCACTTTTGCACCACTACCCATCTCTTTTGACGATCTGACTTTAAGCTACCAAATCAACTCAAAACCACTTCAAATTTGGTGTGTAGACTCTCTAAAGCTTCTAGCATAATATATCCAAACTTTATCGTGTTATGACCACTTTGGTGTCATTTGCACCAAATGTATCACTTTTCTAATTACACAAAACATCAAGCAAACACATCAAAACAATTCATCCGAAAATCAAACATCATTCCATATCATCCAAACAACGCATATAAATCATCCAAACATGAATTGCATGGATAAATTGCCATATATCTAGTTTTCTAGAAAATAACAAAAGTGATTAGTAAATAATATAAAACATATCAAAATTCAATTCTATCTTTTTAAACATGGGTATAAGGTGTTATTAACATTAGATCTATGTTTTAAAACCATTTAATTACGAAAATCATTTTAAAAACTTTGTCATATCTACATGTATAGTAAAGTGAGAGAGGTTATATCACTCACCCTATAACCAAAATTTCCCAATAATCCCTTCAATCCAAAAATGAACAGCAGTGACATGATTTTCTATGCAGCCAAATAGTGGATATAGAGATTCCCCTTGCTAATTACCTTCTAATGATGATTTTTGGCTAATTAAGGTATGGAAAAGAGGGACCATTAGATGAAAAATGAATAAATAAAGGTTTAAACTTGTTTTGGGAAGTAGGAAAAACGATTAGATTTGTCCCATAATCTCCAATTAGGCACAAATCTCAAAATGGGTTGCTAGGCTTAAATTTAGGTTTAACTAGTTACCCACTAATCCAGCAAGCGGCAGTCTAAATTTAAAATGGTCATATCTCATAAACGGTAAACCCCTTTTCATATTATAACCACTCTACAAAAAGAGAAACCATCAGTCCAATCTAATGGATATAGTTTCAAACCCTAGTTTAACAACTGTCAAAAGTTATAGGATTTACAAGATTTTCAGGTTCGAAAATGTCCGATAAAAATTATAAGGATAGAAAATGTCCCTAGTGTCATTTCCCAAAGTTATATAGTCATACCACTTAATATGAACCAAATAATAGTTTTTATGATCCTTTGATACGTAAAATATGGATCGTTACAAAGGGACTCTCCCAAACGGATAGAAAGAAGGTGAAAGCTTACGTAAAGTACCTCGATTTATTATGCAAGAAGGAGTGTTGTACATGAGAGAATTTTCGATCCGCTTGCTAAGGTGTGTCACTAAAGAAAAAGCTAAGAAGATCCTTGTGGATGTATACAAAGGAAGCTATGGTGATCACACCGGGGAAAACTTTAGCAAAGAAGGTTTTTCGCTATGAATATTTCTAGCTGACTATTAATCAAGATATAGCTGGCTATAATAGTAGACGCAACAAATGAAATTTACAAAGATTACCCAATCCCATCCAACGAGCTTATGCGGATGGTTAGCCCATGGCCGGTTGTGATTTGGGAAATATATATCATTGGAGTGCTGCCAATTTCGAGAGGTGGAAACAAATATGTAATAGTGTTGTGGACTACTTCACAAAGTGGGTTGAAGCGGAACCCCTTACAATGATCACTTCAATGAAAGCGATCAACTTTGTGGTTAAGAACATTTTCTGTAGATTTTGAGTCCCACAGAAGATAATCATTGATAATGGAACTCGGTTTGAAAGCATGGAAATCCAATATTTTATCCTTAATATCAGATTGAGAATTGTTTCATAGTAGTGGCACATCTGTAGGTGAATGGACATGTGAAGGTGGTGATAAGAACACCAAATTTATCATCAAGAAGAGACTGAAGAGAGAGAATGACAACTAGGTGGATGATTTATCATTAGAATTTTTGGCTTGTCGGACATCCCAAAAATCCACAACCAGTCATACCTAATTCGCCTTGGCTTACGGAACTATGACCATGATACTGGTTGAAGCCGAAGTCCCTTCTCATTGAAGATTGCACTATGATCCAAAGGTAAACGAGCAACTTTTGCTTGATTCCCTTGACTTGGTTGAAGAAAACCGAGAAGGGACTGATTTAAGGCTAGCTGCTCACCAATAAAGAGTAGTAAAACAGTTCAATGCCAAGGTTAAAAGGGTACCTTTGAAACAGGTGATCTCATTTTGAAATGAGTATTTCCAAGTGTGGTGGCACTTGATCCGAATTCGAAAGGTCCCTATGTGATTGCACAGAAGCTCGGAGATAGAATTTTCAAGCTATCAATAGTAGACGAGACGCTAGTTTTAGGATCTTTGTTGGGCTTATGTAATCTAAATTTATTTAGAACTTTTCTAAATTTTCTTTATAAAATCAATATTTTATTTTAATTTATAAATAAATTTTATTTTTATAATTTTATATTATATTTCATATATGTGTATCATATACACATACATGTATGCGTGCACATGCAATAGTAAAATGTGTTAGTGGTTTGACATGCCTGTGTATAGATGTTGGGATTTACACTGCAATAGACATGTTAGCCCATCGTGTATACTATTGTATTGTCTAGATATAAATATATGTGCATCAAGATTATTGTATAAATAAATATACATATATATATATACGTATGCATAAATTTTAATTATATATTTGTAAAATAATTTAAAGCCTTTATCATATATTATGAAAACAAAATTAATAATTTTTTAATTTATATATACACACACATAGATATATTATATATATATATATATATATAAAGCTATTTATATATGTATGTATGTATGTATATAATTTTTTTATTAAATACATATTTGCCGCTGCTCATGGCTTGGGAATTTTTTTTAATTTTAAACAATTTTTAAGTAAAATATAATTTAAAATTAAAATCCATGCGGATTTAATAAATAAAAGTGTTTAAAAATAATATTTGAAGTCAAAATGCATATTTTATAATGTATAATTTTTTTTCCAAAAACTATATTGTTTATAAATATATTTTGTTTGTTTAGCTAATTTTAAATCAAATAAATAATTTAAATTGTTTATATAAAATTTTCTTTTCATTTATTTAGTACCAAATGGTTTTAGGTATGTATAAATTCTTTTTAAAATACATATATCATATGAATTAATATTTTATAATTAAGTTTAATTGATAAAATCATTTAATAACAAAATAAATAAATCATTATGGCATGAGCTACATGATGACTTCTACACAAATTTATTTATTATTTTTATTTTATAAACACACACAGATGTGTGTGTGTGTGTTTGTATAGAGATAACTATCGACATGTGACAATTCAGTAATATACCGATTCGTGAAAAGGTCTATCTAGCTAATATATAAATGATTGATTAACTAAGCAATTAAAAACATTAATAAAACTGAAGCATACCTTTCACCAAGGCCTAGAGATCACTGTTTGAAATAATGAAACGACTGCCAGAATCGAATTCCAAGTTTTAGAGTTGCTGGCTTCCAACTGCTTTACCACCGATGATTGCATCAAAGAATTTTAATGTGATTTGATCTTGGATTTCTTTTGTGTTTAAATGGAGTTTGCTGGTCGAATTTTGCAGAAGGAAGGCAAGCAAAAAGTCTTAAAATAAAGAGTGTAGAGAGTGGCATATAAATAGGAAGTCGAATGGAGAGAAAAGTGGATCACATCCTTATTTCTCTCTTACCAATTCCACTCTTTTAAACCATTCAAAAGCATCCCTCGTTCACCAACATTTGGCTGGTCTATCCAGATTATTTGGCAGAAATTTGCATGCTCCATATGGGCCTCAAAACCAATTCCAGCCCGAACAATGTCCGTTATTAAATCCAAATTTAAACACGTACCGATACCCTATCGATAATATATTTATAACTATTATAAATACATTATTTAACACATCAAATAAAATATTTTGTAATTAATATTTCATAAATATTAATTAATTTATAACAGTTACAAATTAATTAATTCACGTGATACAAGGAGTATTTATCGTTTCAATAGTGTGACTCTTAGGTGTAAATTTGGTCAGAAGTTAATACCAAACAATTTGAATCTTAACGTTCATACGTCACTTAGCAAGTCGTGTGACACTATGACCAAATTTATCGCTTATTTGGTTTTGGTAAAATCCAATTTTACTTTTATTAAACGTTACCTATTATGACAATTATTTACATCAATTCTCTTCGTTAAAGTTATATCACTTTGGACTTATGGAATTTGGTAATGGTCAAAATTCCGGTATCATCCATATTCAACTCTATAGTCCAAACACAAAGTCTTTGGTTTAATAATAACAATTACTATTAACTGAACTACTCGGACCAGAGACTTTGACTTTAGTTGATCGTGATACCAACCTCATATAACTGAGGAGGCGAATCCTCTCTTGAATAGTGTTTCACTTCCAATGCTTTCACTCGACCCAACTATAATCGTTCGATGGACGCTATGCCACGGTTTAATTATAATTAGAGTAAAGTTTCCACATTGAAGCTAGACAGTATTCTCAAGTCTGGGAAATTGTATAATATTGTCACATCGATATTTTTTGCTTGACCTTAGTTATTTTAACCAACATAAAACTATCGAGTGATTCATTCCATAGTTATCCAAAGACTATCAGCACGTAACCCCTTGGTACCCCCAACAGTCATGAGTACTACACTGTCCAACATTTGGAGAGCATTACATACCCCAGTCTTAACTGATGCATTGATATCCAGTCTCAATACATCTTGACTAAGAATATTTAAATGGTATATTTATTTTATTGTGATAAATCGCTCATGGTTACAACGCATTGTAACTATTATCACAAAACATACAATTTATGGATTTTCTATTAAATATACTTTTAATTATGTTAATTAATTAATATAATGTATTGTATCAAGTATATAATGGAAAGAGAATACCTTTTATTTTGACCAAGATTGGTTATCGAGTTAGATATATATGACGAATTAGATAATTGCCCCTAAGGCAATTCCTTAACTCTATCAGCTATAACTATTTCTAAACTAGTGCATGATGACATACATAGATGCTAAGTTCTTACACTCAGTCCACACTAGTTAAAAGGTAATATATATTTATATACTTACACACATGTACATACATACATATGTACATACATACATCAAAATGAGCGAATTGATTAACAAAATACCTAGTATAATAACTTTCATGGTCGGAAAAGTCAAAATGCTTTCAAAGAAAACCTATATTCTCTAATAGAGCCGAGGTTGTGCCTTAAAGGCAATTTGTAATTTTGGTTATTTAATTGTATACTTAAATCTTATGTACTAATCTTGTTTAGACTGGAAGTATGTTTTTCTAGTTTCTATTTATTGTGTGCGTATGTTTGAAAAAAATGTTGATTACATTTTTATGCATGCAATAAGAAATTCCTAGAAGTAAGTATATAACAGACTGTAGTTACAGATGATTTCATAATCATGAGTGATGATTCGGTATGTAGAAATAAATATTTATCCTTATGTGTTCTCGGTCAAGGTGATTCGAGAAAGGTACCGATTCACCCACGAGACTAATGTACCTAATTCTCTCCCGTATGATGGACGTTGATTTAGACATGACTACTAGAGACAACAAGAGGTTATGTACTTATAGTTATTGTGGATCAACTTTAGAACAACTCACCGAGAGTATTTTATAGGTTAGTTATATCTAAGTCAAAATAGAGGATACCACGTGATGATGTGCAATGGTCTTTTGACTTGAGAGTATAATGAATCTTATTTATCGATGCCCTGCTTTAATGATGATTAATTACATGATATTGAGTTCGTTTTAAGACCGTAGTTGGGTATAGGATTAGATACTCTAAATGAAAGACTGCTCAAAAGATAATTTCTCCTTCTATGTAGAAGGTTATGTTACCGTAGTTATTTTTTGAATCTAAGTTAGAAATCTCGTACCATAATAGGTTCGGTTGACCAACAATTGTTATGGATTGAACTAAGTAACTTCAGAGCTCAACTCTGTAATTAACTAAGGATATTATTTGGTTTTGACCAATGACTTAGCCCTAGATGTCTAAGTGACATAGTTTTGGGAAAGTGACAAAACATGCACAAATATCATTGCATAAGGATGCAGCTTTAAAACGATTATGAAGTAGGACTTCACCTAGATAATCAGTAAGCATATTACTTTGTGACCTTTACCATGCTTCAGTAAAGTCCGTGCATATTTTGATATTTAAATGGTTTAAATATTAATTAAGGATCGAAGTTAAACTATGTCTAAGTGACATAGTTTTGGGAAAGTGACAAACATGCACAGATATCATTGCATAAGGATGCGACTTTAAAATGATTATGAAGCAGGACTTTACCTAGATAATCGATAAGCGTAGGGCTTTGTGACCTTTACCGTGCTTCAGTAAAGTCCGCACATGTTTCGATATTTAAATAGTTTAAATATTAATTAAGGATCGAAGTTAAACTTATGAGTCACGAAACAGTGAATTGTAGCCTTTGATCTAAAAGCTAAAATATAATAACTTATAATTTTATAAATGATAGAATTAAGGGTGTGCTCCAGGGTCAATTATACAATTTATTATATAACTTAACTCTTGCACAAGAACCTTTTCTAAAATAAATTATGCTTTAGTTCTGTTTTCTATTATATATGTTGTTATATTGTGAAATGAGTAATGACATAAATTCATTAAACATATATAAGTAGAAAATCCTTATGAAAAGTATTTAATTGATTATAGTTACGTGTGCGTTAGTAATAATGAGTTCTGAATTGAACAGATTATGTGCATTAGTAGTTACCAAAATGGGAAATTTCAAAAAAGATTATATTAATTTTGCACTAGATCTTACTTTATGCTTACATGAATAACCTATTTACACTAAATCATATTTAGTAAATATTAATAAAAAGGGAATGTTATTTTAATTTAATTGTGTTTATTTTATCTTTAAAGCTACAATTATATATGTTATAGTGTATTTTGTAATTTTAGTTTATTACATTTAATTTGATAGAAATTCACATCCATATTGTGAACATCATAAGTGTTATAAACTAACCTAAGACATTTATGTGCATATGTATATGTATGTGTGTGTATGTATGTATGTATGTATATGTATGTGTGTGTGTCTATAAATATGTGTGTGTATATGTGTGTATTACGGAGGCAGTTAGTAATTATTTACAAGAATATCATGAATCCAATAAGGCAACATGAGGAAATTCAAGCAGAACTTGAGCAGAAATAGTTTTAGGTAACAAATTGAAAACAGACACCAAAACTGGGCATTAACTTGAAATTTTACGGAACTAATAAAGAAGAGGAAAAGGGTATTGTTTTTTTCTTTTGTGCCTATTCTTACACTGTAGCACCAACAAAGAAGACTTTTCACAGCGTTTAGGAAACGTGTCAAATCTTTTCACAGCGTTACCAAGAACGCTATCTGACGACAAGTTGTAGTAGATCCCCAACGTATAACAGCTCTTTTCAAAACGCTGTAGAAGATATTCTTTTAACATCGATTTTGTTCATGCTACGTTTATAGTGTTTAATATGCCGTTATATTAAATTAGTTACAGCGTTCTTTTCTTGCTGTATTTCACTTTTCTAATAGAGTTATTTTTTGCATCAATCAAAAAGCGCAATCTTAAATATACTATAGCGTTTAGCAAATAAGATCACAACGTTTCACTATTATTTCACAGCGTTTCACTACTATTTCACAGCCTTTAACCTTTAGTTCTTATACAACGTTTCTAAACCTTTATTAACTTTTTAACATCTCCCCTAAAACGCTGTTATATCAGAGGTTATCGCAGCGTTTTTTATTATTTGTTTAACAGGGTTTTTAAAAATGCTGCTAGTCTTCCTGAATTTAGCAGCATTTCTACCTACCATAAACATTTATATTCAATAACATTGCTTAATTTGAACAACAAAAATAAATATAATCTTCGGATATTATATATTAAACATATTCAGAGTTGCAATAACTTCATGCAGAAAAGAAAGAAAAATTGTATATAACATTTCGTACACAATGTTCCAAGCAAAGATGATAGTAACGTGGTTTTAGAAAAAGAGAATGGTAGAAAAAGCAAAATATGAGTCGTGTAGAGTCCAAGCTCGTCCACTTCAACAATCCAATATCCACTAGGTCAGCCAATTTACAAGAGTATGCTCACTTGAAAACTGCCAGGATTGAAGAAAAAATAACATGTCAATAGTTAGTTCATATACTTAAAAATGCGATTATGCTCGACCGAATAGAATGAGATAGGGAAAAAAAGGGAGAACAAACTGAAGGTGAAATAAAAAGAGGCAGTGAAATAGGAATGTAGTGAACAAGTGGTAAGAAAGAATCTGATCATATACAATGCAGCCTCATCCTATATATAAAATCATAATCTCAACGGCTATACAATGCAGCCTCAACTGAGCATATAAAATACAAAAAAGAATGCACAGCCTTTGGTTCTTTAGTTCCAGTTTAAAGAAAACAAAAAACTAGAACATAGCCATAAAAATATTGTATAACAATAGAGTTGCAGTCTAATGATATTCCTATAGTCTAAAATGGTGTGAAACAGAGCTGAAGGCAATGGTTGCCTAATGTATTAGGCGTAATAGTGGCTAATTGACGCAGCGTGATAAGCGAATTCGACGATGTCAATCGAATCCGTCCAGGATCCAATCCGATTAGCGGAATTAATCGGTAAATTGATGTAGAATCGATGGATTGAAAATACCCAAATGCTCAAATCCGTTGATCTCGCGAGATACCGGACTTTAGCTATCTTCGACACGTTGATCGCGCACGATGCCGTGAGAGAAGATCTACGATTCTTCAAACGTTGATCTAGCGCACTAGATTCCATGAATCGGCTTCAACAATCATTGATTCGAGCGCACTCGAATATCCGAAGGTGGAGATAGGAGATAACACTCTACTACCAATTTTAATGGTGGCACAAGAGCACACAAAAGAAATTTTATTCAAATTTAACAACCATTACAAATGATATCTCACCCCTATTTATAGGAATTACAACACACACACGACTCAACAAGTTACAACATTATACGACATAAGAAACAAAATACAAATGACTTAACAAACAATGCGACTTAAGACATTCATCACCATGACTTAAAACTTGCTCGTTCACGACCCAAGGAAACTGCTCGCGACTTAAGAAGGAGCACGGCAGCGACCTAACTTTGGAGTGCGACCTACCGAAAGAATTCGCGACTTACTCTTCGTTCGCGACCTAAGGAGGAGGAACGATCTACGCTTGCCGCGACCTAGGGAAGGTCGACCTTGGATCTGCGACATCGGGTCGCTTGCAGTCGCGATGTAGTTCTGGAGAGGGGAAGCGACATACGATAGGTCGCTCGCGACCTAGAGAGGAGCGGCATAGGTTTGGAGTAAATTGCGACCTAGCGACTTCGTCGCGACTCAAGGCGGAGCGACCTAGGGCTGGAGTGAATTGCGACCTAGCGTCTTCGTCGCGACTCAAGGTGGAGCGACCTAGGGAGTTCGTCTTCGATTCCAGGTATGCTGCCGCATCATCCTCCCCTTGTTGACAAAAATTCGACCTCGAATTTGCACCTCTCTCTTCCTCAACAAGCTCATCCCCATGGTACGAAATCAAATGCTTAACGTTGAAAACGTCAGCAGTGTGAATATGATCTGGCAACTTCAACCGATATGCATTATCATTGATCTTCTTCAAAATTTCTACCGGACCAATCTTTTGAGCTTTCAACTTGTTGTACGTTCCAACTGGAAAACGATCTTTCGTCAACACCATGTACACAAAATCACCCTCTTTGAAGTCCAAACTTCTTCGCTTCTTATCGGCCAGTTGTTTATACTTCTCATTCGTCTTCTCCAATCATTCCTGAACGATTCTATGGCATTCTATCAACCCATCAACAAAATCAGCAGCCCGCTTAACTGTCCCCTTCGGTTGTGGCACTATCGTTAAATCCAACGGTCCCTTAGGCAAGCTTGAATATACAATTTGAAATGGACTGTAACCAGTGCTTCGATTAACAGCATGGTTATGAGCAAACTCTGCCTGACACAACTTTAAGTCCCAACTCTTCAAATTGTCCGACACAAGACATCTCAACAGATTTCCCAATGATCTATTCACAACTTCAGTTTGCCTATCCGTCTGAGGATGATATGCACTACTAAAATTCAGCTTCGTCCCAACCATCTTCCACAGACTCAACTAAAAGTGACTCAGAAATCGAGTATCTCGGTCAGAAACAATAGATTCAGGTAACCCATGTAAACGATAGATTTCATTAAAGAATAACCGTGCCACATGAACTGCATCTGTCGTTTTCTTACAAGTAATGAAATGTGCCATCTTGGAGAAACGGTCTACCACAACATATATAGAATCATTTCCCCGTTGAGTTCTAGGCAAACCCAAAATGAAATCCATGATAACATCAACCCATGGTCTAGTAGGCACGGGCAATGGCATATACAATCCTGCATTCGTAGCTGTCCCCTTGGAAACTTGACATATGTGACATCTCTACACAAATCTTTCAACTTCTTTTCTCATAGACGGCCAGAAATAAGATTGTGACACCAATTGCAAGGTACGATCTCTGCCCACGTGACCCTCTTCATGCAATTCTTTGACAATCTTCAACCTCAAGCTACAATCCGGAACACACAACCGATTTCCTCTGAACAAGAATCCATCTTTCACCACAAAATCATCAGAACTTCCTTCCTGCACCTGATCCAGCACTTTCGCAAAATAAGAATCCGAAATAAGCAACTCTGGCAACAAATCAAATCCCACTACTTCCACTAGCATAGTTGTCAGCAAATGACTTCTACGACTCAATACATCAGCAACTCGGTTAGTAACTCCTGATTTGTGCTTCACAACGAAAGTAAACTGTTGTAAATAAGCAACCCACGAAGCATGCCTTGCTGAAATTTTATCTTGCCCCTGCAAATGTTTCAAAGCTTCATGGTCAGTGTATAGCACAAATTCTTTATGAAATAGATAGTGTCTCCAATGCTTTATGGCTTGGACTATAGCATAGAATTCCAAGTCATAAGTACTGTATCTCGTTTTAGATCCCGTCAGTTTCTCACTAAAGTAGGCAATAGGATGACCCCTTTGACTCAACGTTCCCCCAATTCCAACCTTGGACGCATCAGTATTTAGCTCAAAGAGTAACTGAAAGTCCGGGTATCTAAGAATGGGCGTTGTGGTCAAGAGTGTCTTGATTCTCTGAAAAGCAGAATCAGCCTCTTCAGTCCAAACAAACTTCTTCCCTTTCATACATTCCGTAACTGGTGCCATCACGCTACTGAAGTGTGGAATGAATCTTCGGTAGAATGATGCTAAACCATGAAAACTCCTCACTTCTGTTATTGTCTTAGGCTATGGCCAATTTCGAATAGCTTCAACTTTACTCTGATCAACTTGAATACCATCCTTCGACACAATATAGCCCAAGAATAGAATACTTGTAGTCATGAAGGTACACTTCTTCGTTGCAACATAAAATTCCTCATGTCGTAAAACCAACAACACTTCCCGCAAATGCTGTAGGTGTTCTTCAGTGCTTCCACTGTAGATCAAGATGTCATCAAAATATACCACTACGAACTTCCCGATAAATGATCGAAAAATCTGGTTCATGACTCTCATGAATGTACTCGGAGCATTTGACAAGCCAAACGGCATCACCAACCATTCGTACAGACCCTCCCGAGTTTTAAAAGCAGTCTTCCACCCATCACCCGGTCTAATATGAATCTGATGGTATCCACTTTTCAAGTCAATCTTCGAAAACACAACAACACTGCTCAACTAATCCAACAGATCATCCAGTCTCGGCATAGGAAATCAATATCTCACCGTAATCTTATTCAATGCTCTACTATCTGTGCACATTCTCCACGTTCCATCCTTCTTCGGCACCAACAAAGCTGGCACTGCACAAGGACTCAAACTCTTCTGAACACGCCCTTGTTCCAGTAATTCCTCCACCTGTCTTCTCAACTCCTCGTGTTCTTTTGGACTCATCCGATAGTGCGGTCTATGAGGCAATGCAGCACCTAGCACCAAGTCAATATGATGCTGTAAGTCTCTAAGCGGTGGTAACTCCTTTGGTAACTCCTCTGGAAACACATCTTTGAATTCCTCCAAAACTGGCTTCACATCCTCTGGAACTTCAGTAACTTCACCGCTTTCATGCCCAATCAACATAAAAACTTCAGGGCTCTCATCTACCTCTTCCACGAACTCCTTCAAGGACAACAAAGTCTTCAATTCCTCAATCTCCTCCAACTTGTTCTCATTCTACTGTCGCTTCTTCGGAACTAAAGTGATTTTCGTGTCCTCGAATAAGAAACTGTAGCTATTTGTTCGACCATTATGCTGTACCTCCCGATCGTACTGCCACGGCCTTCCCAACAGCAAATGGCAAACATCCATGTCAACCACGTCACACCAAATCTCATCTTTGTATTTCTTCCCAATAGAAAATGGAACATGAGCTCGCCTCTCTACTTTCACTTCTCCTCCTTTCCTCAACCAAGCAAGTTTATAAGGACTAGGATGTTTCTCCATTTTCAACTTCTACTTCCTCACAGCTTCCATTAAAATGATATTATCACAACTCCCAGCGTCAATGACAAATTTACAGACCTTCCCCAAAATAGTGCACGTTGACTGAAAAATGTTACTCCTCAACCAACTCGACTCCTCTTCCTGCTTCGGGGTTAAACAAGATCTCTGTAGCATCAGATTACATCCCTCGTCTCCCGACACCTCTTCTTCCTCCTCATCACGGTGTGAATTGAGATCTTCTTCTACATCCTCATCTTCCACTTCAGCAATCATAGTTCTCTTCTTCGGTTTCGGACATTCGTTGCTCTTGTGACCCACTTCCTGGCAATTATAGCATTTGAAATTGGTGTTGACTTTTGGTTTAGCCACTTCATGAACAACCGGCTTACTCGATGCTTTAGGAACATTAGAACTACTACCCGCTCCTTTGTTCTGCCCCATAGAACTTGGAAACACACCTCCCCCACGTCTACCTTGTTTCTCCCAAGCCAACGCCTTTTGATGTGCTTCTGCCACAGATCTAGGATCGAACATGTTCACCATATCCTGGATCTGTGCTCTAAGTCCCCCAACAAACCTAGCGGTCAATTGTTCTTCTGTCTCCATAATGTCATTTCGATCAATCAACTGGTAGAACTCATCAGCATAATCAGTAACAGTCTTCGTCCCTTGCCTCAGGTTCTGTAATCTATGATACATCAGTGATTGGTAATTGTAGGGCAAGAAAGTAGCCTTCATCAACTTCTTCATTAAAGTTTTCGTTAATTCTTTGCTCCATCTCATCGGCCTCTTCTCTCCCATACAAAGCATCAATGTTGCGATAACGGTTAGCTCTTCTCGGAGGCATGATCACTCTTCAACAAATTCCAACAAAAACTTCACTTCGATCTAAAAATCTTCAAATCAAAACTACCCACTTGTTGAAATCTTCAAAAGTCACCAAACGAACAAATCTCTTCAAATTCTCGAGAACCCAATTCTCCAAATGGTGCAAATCTCACATAAACTCCAAAAATCTACGCAAACTCCTTGCGATCTAGCTCTGATACCAAATGATGCAGCGTGATAAGCGAATTTGACGATGTCAATCGAATCCGTCCAGGATCCAATCCGATTAGCGGAATTAATCGGTGAATTGATGCAGAATCGATGGATTGAAAATACCCAAATGCCCAAATCCGTTGATCTCGCGAGATACCGGACTTTAGCTATCTTCGACACGTTGATCGCGCACGATGTCGTGAGATAAGATCTACGATTCTTCGAACGTTGATCTAGCGCACTAGATTCCGTGAATCGGCTTCAACAATCATTGATTCGAGCGCACTCAAATATCCGAAGGTGGAGATAGGAGATAACACTCTACTACCAATTTTAATGGTGGCACAAGAGCACACAAAAGAAATTTTATTCAAATTTAACAACCATTACAAATGATATCTCACCCCTACTTATAGGAATTACAACACACACGACTCAGCAAGTTACAACATTATACGACATAAGAAACAAAATACAAATGACTTAACAAACAATGCGACTTAAGACATTCATCACCACGACTTAAAACTTGCTCGTTCACGACCCAAGGAAACTGCTCACGACTTAAGAAGGAGCACGGCAGCGACCTAACTTTGGAGTGCGACCTACCGAAAGAATTCGCGACTTACTCTTCGTTCGCGACCTAAGGAGGAGGAACGATCTACGCTTGCCGCGACCTAGGGAAGGTCGACCTTGGATCTGCGACATCGGGTCGCTTGCAGTCGCGATGTAGTTCTGGAGAGGGGAAGCGACATACGATAGGTCGCTCGCGACCTAGAGAGGAGCGGCATAGGTTTGGAGTAAATCGTGACCTAGAGACTTCGTCACGACTCAAGGCGGAGCGACCTAGGGCTGGAGTGAATTGCGACCTAGCGTCTTCGTCGCGACTCAAGGCGGAGCGACCTAGGGAGTTCGTCTTCGATTCCAGGTATGCTGCCGCATCACTAATGAATAAAACTGAACATGAAGATGATGAAATGTTGCAAAAGCGAAACTATTCAGAATACGGGTTGGTGTATGAACTGGTGCAAAGCAGAACCGAATGCGAGGGATGCCTGATATGGTAGGCATGATAGTGCTCGATGAATTAAACAAACAGGAAATTATTGTAAAGGACAAAAATTTTCAATTTTTTTGCCTCAAGGACAGACCTTCAATATTTTATCCTGAAGGACAACTTTCTTTAGGTATCAGTTTTTAGTCATTGATGGTATCAGTTTGTAGTTATCGGTAGCAGTTTTTAGGTATCAGTTTTTAGCTTGGTAGCAGTTTTGTTGTCCTTATGAATAATTTTGAAAAATATTTGTCCTTATGAATAATTTTTAGAAAAATATTTGTCCTTATGGTAAAAATATTGAGGTTGTGTCCTTGAGGTAAAAAATATACAAATATTTGTCCTTTAAAATAATTCCCCCTAATGTGGAAAATAGGCACAAGGACAAATTTTCATAAAATTTTTGACTGGAGGACAACAAGTTTTATTTTTAGGCTGAAGGACAAACTTTGGAAGATAATTAGGCTGAAGGACAATGCTAATACAACTAGCATTTTGTACAATGTAAAACTGGATATAATGCTAGTTATAATTAGCATTTTGTACAATGTTTGCACTGTACAAAATGCTAACTATATTTAGCATTTTCCTTCAGCCTAATTTTCTTCCAAAGTTTGTCCTTCAGCCCAAGATTGAAACTTTGTGTCCTTCAGCCTTAATTTTTTTCGAAGTTTGTTCTTGTGCCTAATTCCCTCATGAATAACGGTAAACAGAAGTAAAAAGAAGAATTTTAAAGGTCGATTTCCACATGCAAATAAAAGAATGAAGATGATGGGCATCGGTTCATTTATTGCTGAAATTTTGGTCAGCTAATAAATTCCATAAACCATCAATGATTCCTATATAAGCATCCTAATTTTAAAACTTTTATTATACAAATAATTTAACTTCAGAAAATAAATTAAAAAAAATTAGTTCAGAAGTTTAATTATCAAAAACTTTAATGTTAAAAACTTGAATTCTTACAAAATAATCGAATCAAACGATTTTAAACACGTTGATTAAAAATTATAATTTTAAAAAATGATGGTATTTAAATAGGGTTGTCAATGGATACCCGAAAAATTTGAAATCCGTCCGCATCCGTATGCGAAAAACGGATAAATATCCGATATCTGAAAAAACGGATGCGGATACGAAGACATCCGCACCCGAAAATTATCCTTTCGGTTTTTGTCAAAATTATAGTTCAAATTATGTGCATTTTGGTGCAGTGAAAGATATTCATTTATTATTTTGTTAAGTTGGTAGTTTATATTATATGTATTTAATGCTTATTAACTGTTTGAAACTATTTATTATCATCATATTTGTTAATTTTTAACACTTTTATAATCAATGGGATTGAAAAATATTTATGTTAAACTAAAAATTTCTTTTATAATTCTTGATTCATTGGTCATTAGCGGATAGGATAATTATCCGATATCCGTCCGTATCCGCAGATGTGGATATCCGATATCCGAAAATGATTTCGGATGCGGATGTGGATATGACACCGCATCCGAAAACATCCGTTGACAGGCCTATATTTAAAGAAATAGATTTTGAAAATGTTGTATTATATAAAGTTTGATTTTTAAAAAACAAAAATTATTTTTAAATATATATCGATACAAATGATAAGAAATATTTATTAAGTGTTTGGAACTTGACTAAACAATACAAAATGCCACATATTTTTTCTTTTAATAAGTATTCTAGTTTGAATGTTTATTAGAAACGAACACTTGTAAAGTTCGTCTTTTTAAACTTGAACACTTACAAAGCATATTCAAATCATTGTATATTTGCTTGTTGTGGTAATTGATGTATGTGTGTGCGATGGTTGCTTAGTTATGGTTGTTTAGTTATGCTTACCTAGAATTTGTAGATAGTGGCAATTATGTTTTGGCCTAAATTTTCTTCTTCTTTCATTTGCACTCAAAAAGTTCCTGGAATTTTCATGATATGAAATAGATCATATTTTTTTTATGTTTTATTTCTTCCCAAATTAAGTTCACATCCATGTCAATTTATGCAATTTTTCTGACTTTTACTCTGTCCTACACTGTTTATAATGCAAGTTACTTGAAAACGTGGGATTATTTATTTTTGCTAAATTGTCTTGCATTATGTGAATAAAATGACATATTATATGGACATGAATGACAAAAAGTATCATAAGTTCAACTGTCCAATATTGGTGGTTCTTTTGTGTCTTGTATTATTTATAATGCAAGACACTTGAAGTATTTAATTATTTTTTACTAAAATGGCTTCCATGATATTATAAAATTAACGTTTTATACAATATAAAATATTTAAAATAATGTCCATTTGTTCGATTTTAGTGGCTCTTTGTATCTTGTATTTAAAACAGTTCGAGCCGACTCATATGTTATAATCTTCTACATTGTATTTGATTTGAAGGATTTTGGTTCGAATGAATTTTCATTATGATTTTAGCTCTAGATGTTTATGCAGTTAGGATTCATTTTAGCTCTGAACTAAGTTAAATTTATTGCTTCGGTAACTATATATATCTTAACTTGAGTTCGTGCAACAAAATATATCACTGATTTATGCATTAGAAATAATGTTTGCTATGCGGCTACTCGGATATAACCGAGTAATATATCTCAACTAAAGAAGCGGGTAAAGGAATATGCAGGCCCATCTGAAGCCCAATGAAAAAATAAACAATATAGATGCTTTGTAAATCATTCAGCTTGCTTGTTGTTAACCCGCCTTTTGGCAAGGCCATGGACAGACGGATTTAACTTAAACAACTTCACAACTATCGAGACTAAAGTATGATGGATTCGGTTTAAAATAATGAAGTTCACTTGAATATGTCATTGGGAAAAGGAGTGGAGAAACTACATGGCTCGACCTAGACAGTTTGGCAGATGACGTTCGGCCTTGGGATGGTTCGGCGTTGAAGGCTGTTCGGCATAGAGAGATCGTCCTTCGACATAGAGGGATCGTTCGACACTGAACGAGTGCTCGGCATTAGAAGGATCGTTCGGCATAGAGGAATGTTCGGCACTGGACGAGCGTTCGGCATAGAGAGATCGACGTTCGGCATTGGATGGAGTGTTCGACATAAATCTTGTTCGGCACTGGACGAGCGTTCGGCATAGAGAGTTCGTCGTTCGGCATTGGATGGAGCGCTCGGCATTAACCAACGTTCGGCATTTGGAGACGTTCGGCATTGGATGGATCGTTCGGCATCAAGGAGCGTTCGGCATTGGATGGGTCGTTCGGCATACCTCACCTCGCTCGACATTGCACCTCCATACCTCGGTACCTCGCACCTCCGTACCTCGATACCTCGGTACCTCGCACCTCCCAACGTTTGGCATGAGGAGATCGTTCGGCATTCACACCTTGTTCGGCATTCAGCGTTCGGCATCTATGGTTCGGCATATGGAGACCACTCCATTTGGGCTGAGGTACTCGGCTGCCAGGCCCACCAAGGAAGTCCAACCCATCTTTGTCTATAAATAGAGAGGCAGGGGCACAGTAAAAGGGGATCTTCTTTCTGCTCTCTTACTTTCTCTTTTCTAAGACTAAGGCAACTCTGCCATTTTGTAACTGTAATCGATTATTACAGCAATAAAAAGCAAACTTCTGGAGTGGACGTAGGCCGGAGTTAGCCGAACCACTATAAAATCTGTTGTTCTTTACTGCTTTCATTTCAGTTTTAACTGTTCTTCACATTATTGCTCTCTACATACATTCTATCTCTGAGCTGTGATTGGTATTTGGTGCTTTCATCTGGATTTGGGGGTTAGTGACCAATTTTGGCGCTAACACTTTGGTGCTTTCATTGAGAGTTGAACTTAGGAATTTTGGAGTTAGGAACTTGGATCTTAGAAAGCAATGGCAAGACCACCAACGAAGAGGCAAGCAGTGGAAAGGAGCAATCAAGAAGGAAGTCAAGCAGCATCTTCTGGAGCTGGGGAGGGTCATGCATCCATCTACATAACTCGGGACGAGATGCTAGTGATGATGAATTCTATGCAAGAGCAGATGATGAAACGGCAAGAGGAGATGATGCAGGCTCTTCTTAGGCAATTTGGACAACCAGGAACTGCACTTGCTCAAGATCGTGGAGCTGGACCAGAGGAACTCAACCAACGGACAGATGGAGTGAATCAGCAGGGGGCAGCTCCCAATCAACAAACAGTTAACAATCTAGATGGACCTAGACTCGGGGGCACACCACCAGGTGATGCTAGACCAGTTCATGGAGGGATACCGGATAACGCTACTCGGCCTGGCATCGATAGGAATACAGGAGTACGTGATGAAGAATATGTGCCAGAATTTCCTCGGGGACTTGGGGGGCAGTCTGGATTGGTTGGAAACACTGGATTGGCTGACATTATCAGGCGAACTATTCGCGGAGGTCTGACAAACAGGGATTCAGAGGGAGTTAACAAAAGTCCATTTACCCGGAACATCAGGACAGCTAGGAATCCGTCCGATTTCAAACTACCTACTCTGGAAGTATACAACGGGAAGACGGATCCCACCGACCACTTGATGAGGTACACTAGGCATATGGAAGTGCTGGGGGCAATGGAGGAGGTTATGGCCCGATGTTTCCCCCTATACTTGACTGAAATTGCTGCTATGTGGTTTAGACAGCTGGAGGATGGATCCATTGGAACATGGACAGAACTGGCGGACAAGTTCTTAAGTCAGTTTCGAGTTCACATAAAAAGGCCAAAGAACGTGATGACGCTAACGTCAGTCAAACAGGGGGCAGATGAATCGCTCAGGACATTCTTAACTCGATTTAATGCAGCAGTTGCCTCGATGGATCGGCCAGATCCATCAATGGTTCTGATGGCTGCGGTATCAGGAGTCAGAGATAATTCGGATTTCAAAGTATCATTGATACGGGACCCACCGTTGGATCTTGGGGAATTCTTTCATGAAGCTGAAAGATTTCTTCGACAAGAAGATGCATGTTTGGACATGAGGCCAAAGGAAGTAAACACGACTAAGGATGGAGGACTACCCGGTAAAAGCTCGGGTGGGGGCGAGGATAAAGGTAAAACGAAGCGCTGGGGAGAACCAAAGTTCTCCACTTACACAGGATTGAATGCAACGTTGGAACGGATTTTCTTAGATACTCGAGATCGCCTTTCTTATCTAAGGCCAGCAAGGAGGGAACCCTCCGAACGAGAAAGGGCGTCAGGAAGGCACTGTCTTTTTCATGACCTGGACGGGCATGACACTAACAGCTGCTGGCATCTAAAGGATATAATCGAGGAGCATATAAGGAATGGTCAGTTGCGACAGTATGTCGGAACTCGGAATGCGGCGGTGGAACAGGAGCAGCCACCACCTACCTTGAACGACGAGGGCATGAGGCCCAGGAATGGTGGCCGACTGGTCATCAACTAATTTTAATGGTTTGGAATAAGTAACAAACTCCGGGCAAACGGTTAAATCACTTACTCATGTACGGGGTCGGAGATAACCCTCAGGCATGCTCTGAGATGATGGCTTACCGAGATGCCCGGGTTTGCGAAATCTGTTTTTTTCCTTTGACTTGGACATTTGCTTTTTCTGGTTTGGTTTTGGAGTTTGGTTTGAACTCCCTGTTTTGCTCGTTTTCTGGTTTGGATTTTGGTTTGGATGTTTGTTTTTTGGTATGGATTTTCGATATGAGTTTCTGGTTTTCTATTTTGGATTTGGATTTCGGATCGGATATTGATTGGATTTTCTCTGGATTTTGGCTAAAAGGTCGTCGAGTATGGACTATGCTCGGCAAGGGTCCGAAGAGACCAGGATTCGGCCTAGGACTTAGGCCATATATTATCGGTTACTATTTTAGGTCGTCGAGTATGGACTATGCTCGGCAAGGGTCCGGAGTGACCAGGATTCGGCTTAGGACTTAAGCCACGGCATTATTTGACGTTCAGGGACACTGAACCGTGAAAACCATGGAATTACTTAAACGTAGGTCGTCAAGTGTGGATTGCGCTTGGCAAGAACCCGGAAAGGTTACGGATTTGGATATTGGCTATGAATGGCTAAGGATTCGGACAAGGACCCGGAGCGGTCCTGGATTTGGATATCGACCCGGAGAGGTCGTGGATATGGTTATAGGTTATTGGATATGGATGGATTGGAACTCGGTAGTCGGGTTCAGATGGATGTGGAATCGGATATGGACGTGGCACTCGGATAAGATGGCTTGGTAATGGATTGGATTATGAATAAGAAAGTATGGATGTGGATAACATACATACTTGGGATATTGGACTTGAGGCTATTCAAAACACACCTTTCACAGCAAGGCATGTTTTGGGGGGCAAGTGTTAACCCGCCTTTTGGCAAGGCCACGGACAGACGGATTTAACTTAAACAACTTCACAACTATCGAGACTAAAGTATGATGGATTCGGTTTAAAATGATGAAGTTCACTTGAATATGTCGTTGGGAAAAGGAGTGGAGAAACTACATGGCTCGACCTAGACAGTTTGGCAGATGACGTTCGGCCTTGGGATGGTTCGGCGTTGAAGGCTGTTCGGCATAGAGAGATCGTCGTTCGACATAGAGGGATCGTTCGGCACTGAACGAGTGCTCGGCATTAGAAGGATCGTTCGGCATAGAGGAATGTTCGAAACTGGACGAGCGTTCGGCATAGAGAGATCGACGTTCGGCATTGGATGGAGTGTTCGACATAAATCTTGTTCGGCACTGGATGAGCGTTCGGCATAGAGAGTTCGTCGTTCGGCATTGGATGGAGCGCTCGGCATTAACCAACGTTCGGCATTTGGAGACGTTCGGCATTGGATGGATCGTTCGGCATCAAGGAGCGTTCGGCATTGGATGGGTCATTCGGCATACCTCACCTCGCTCGACATTGCACCTCCATACCTCGGTACCTCGCACCTCCGTACCTCGATACCTCGGTACCTCGGTACCTCGCACATCCCAACGTTTGGCATGAGGAGATCGTTCGGCATTCACACCTTGTTCGGCATTCAGCGTTCGGCATCTATGGTTCGGCATATGGAGACCACTCCATTTGGGCTGAGGTACTCGGCTGCCAGGCCCACCAAGGAAGTCCAACCCATCTTTGTCTATAAATAGAGAGGCAGGGGCACAGTAAAAGGGGATCTTCTTTCTGCTCTCTTACTTTCTCTTTTCTAAGACTAAGGCAACTCTGCCATTTTGTAACTGTAATCGATTATTACAGCAATAAAAAGCAAACTTCTGGAGTGGACGTAGGCCGGAGTTAGCCGAACCACTATAAAATCTGTTGTTCTTTACTGCTTTCATTTCAGTTTTAACTGTTCTTCACATTATTGCTCTCTACATACATTCTATCTCTGAGCTGTGATTGGTATTTGGTGCTTTCATCTGGATTTGGGGGTTAGTGACCAATTTTGGCGCTAACACTTGTATATATATACGATACAAAGTATCAATTGTACAATATCATTTTTCATCAATAAAGCATCAAACTCTTTCATGGTATCAGAGCAATCACTACTTAACAGCAATTTTTTTCAGAAATTAAAAAAAACTCATAAGGAAAATTTCATCATATGAGTTTATCCTCATCAGAGATTTAATTCTCCTCATCTGAGTGATAGATCCAATAAATAAGTGCAGTGACTCGTCAGATTCAAGAAAACTGGCTGCATCAACATCACTATATTGAATCTTGAAGGAAACAGCAAAGAAAACAATCAAATTCAGATCAAGAAAAGCAAGAACAGATCACAAAACATCAAAGAAAGTGCCATCCAGCAAAGTATATCAGATTAGATTCCAATCATCATTTAAAACTTTGCGGTTGCATCAAACCTGGTTCAGTGATCATCGGTTGGCTTAGGAACTTAAGACTTGATCAAGATTGATTGAATTTCATTGGCTTTTCCTTTACTTTGAATCTTTACAGTTTCTTTATCAATCCTTTTGTTTTGAAGATCATCATGGGTGATGAAACCAACTCAGCAACGTCAGATAATATAACCAACTCTCAACAGACTGGATCAGCTGCTGAGAATTTTGTTAAGACCATCATTAGCCCACAAAGTCAACTTGTGACAGTTCATTTGGATGAAGATAATTATCTTTTATGGAAGCTTCAGGTTGAAACCACAATTCAAGGATATGGACTTGAAGGTTACATTCTTGGAACCATCCCAATCTCACCAAAGTTCATCACTGATCAAGAAAACAAAGTTGTTAGTAATGAGGAGTATGTGAAACATCATAGACAAGATAGACTGATATGCTCATGGTTACTCTCATCAATAAACAAAAATTTACTATCTCATGTAATAGGATGCAACTGCTAATGAGATATGGGCAACAGTTGAGAAAGTTTTTAATACTCAATTGGTAGCAAAGGTGATGTATCATAAAAGACAGCTTCAAAACATCAGAAAAGATAATCAAACTATAAGGGAATATCTATCCAAGATCAAGGCAACCTGTGATTTATTCGAGACTATAGATCATAAAGTATCAAATTCAATATAAATTCTAACTATACTGAATTGGTTAAGTGACGAATATGAAGCAGTTGTTACTGTTATAGCCTCTCAAAAGGTTTTGCCATTAATTGACGATGTACACTCAATATTACTTGCACATGAAGCAAGAATTAACAACAAAAGGCCACAAGAATCAAATTTATCAATTAACTACACAGCTAATCACAGAAACAGAAATCAAAACAGCAACAAAACTGAGCAATCAACACAAAGAGGTGGTTATTATAATAGATCCAGAGGAAGAGTGCCAAATTTGTGAAAGAATAGGTCACACTACTGTAAAGTGTTACTTCAGATATTCAAATCAAAATAACAACAATCAAAGAAGCAGCAATTACAATGTCAATATGGCATAGAACGGTGACAGTCAGATAGACAACAACAAAGTTCAGTATTCTAGTGACACTACAAGAACAAAACATATACAAGATGAATGTTGGTATTCAGACTTAGAGGCAATTAATCACATCACTAATAACCTTGATAACTTGAATCTTGGAAGCAAGGAGTACAGAGGTAAACAAACACTTTGCATGGGCAATGGTAAGAGTGTCAAAATTTCACATATTGGTAATGCTTATATCAAAGGTAAGAGACAATTATGTTTACACACTTGTTAAGAGTGCCAAAAATCAAGAAGAACCTTATAAATGTGTCTCAGTTTTCCTTTGATAATAATGTATACTTTGAGTTCTATCCTAAGTACTATTTAATCAGAGACATACTAACTAAAGACATTCTTTTGCAGGGTGACAAATAAAAGGGGCTGTACAAGTTTAAATCTGCTAACTGTAGTAGTTTCACAAAGGAGCAAAATCATTGTAATCTGAGTATAAAAAGGTATAATAGTGATGTATTTGATCTTTGGCACTACAAACTTGGTCACCCAAGTACTAAAGTTGTAAGACAAATTCTTATTGAATATAAAATAACATTTGATGATATTTCCTTACCTTACATATGCACTTACTGTCAAATGGGCAAGTCATAAGTTAGCATTTAATGACTCATTAACACAATACTCTAGACCATTAAAGTTAGTTACTACTGATTTATGGGGTCCTGCACCTATATGCTCAGATTTTGGATTTAGATACTATATTCATTTGTTGATGCATATTCAAGATATACTTAGATATATTTTCTAAAAGCAAAATCTGAAGCATATAATGCAGTCACAAACTTCATAACTATGGTTGAAAAACAAACTAACTCTCAAGTTAAGATCATTCAGTCTGATGGAGGTACTGAATATAAAACACTTAGTAATTATTTTCAGAGAAAGGGAATAATACATAGAACTGCATGTCCCTGCACACCTGAACAAAATGGTCCGGTTGAAAGAAAACTTAAACATATTGTAGAATCAGGGCTTACTTTACTAGCTCATGCATCCATGCCTTTAAAATTTTGGCCCGAAGCATTTAACACAGCTGTATACTTAATCAAGAGATTGCCAACAAAGGTTCTAAAAGGAATTAGTCCTATGGAAAAACTGTATGAGATTAAGCCAGATTATTTTATATTAAGAACTTTTGGATGTCTATGTTTTCCTTACATAAGACCATATAACACAAATAAATTGAATTTTAGATCTAAACCATGTATTTTTTTGGGATATACTACAAATCAGAAAGGATATAAATGTCTTGATGTAGTGGTAGAATCTTCATTAGTAGACATGTTGTTTTTAATGAAAGTGTTTTCTTCTTTAGCAAACCAAAAATGAAAACAACCAATAAGGTCTACAACCCAAGGACATCAATACCAGAATTACATGTATATTCAGAAGTTTAGCATCAAGTGGAGGCAAAGATGGCTACTGAGGATCAGAATACACCACCCATAGTATCTGTTCAATAAGATCATGAATGGACAGATGATCTCAGTCATGCCAATCATTCACCTATGAAATCAACATAAAGTAAAGAACAAGATGAAGAGAACAGTCATCAAAACAGTTCTCAGAGAAGTACAGATCATAATAATTCAGAAAACTTACCTCACGCTGAAGCTCAAGCAAGATCATGTCATCCCATGATTACAAGAGCCAAAAGTGGTATCTTTAAGCCAAAGCTATATACGGCAAGTTCAAGCACACATGTACATATGAACAGGCAGTCAAAGATAAAAACTGGAGAGCAGCTATAAATGAAGAATACAATGCTCTTATAAAAAAATAGGACATAGGATCTTGTATGTTCACTAGACAATAAAAATATAGTAAGATGTAAGTGGACAACAAAATAAAGAGAAATCCGGATGGTTCAGTCAGCAGATACAAAGCAAGACTCATAGCACTCAACAATATGGATTTGACTTCAATGAAACTTTTTCTCCAGTGGTCAAACCAATCACTATTAGACTTATACTTACCACTGCATTACACAAAAAGTAGAACATAAGACAATTAGATGTTAATAATGCATTTCTAAATGGTATTTTGCAGGAGATCTACATGGAACAACCATAGGGTTACAACAAGAATG
Source organism: Allium fistulosum (assembly GCA_030737815.1). Lineage (NCBI taxonomy): Eukaryota > Viridiplantae > Streptophyta > Magnoliopsida > Asparagales > Amaryllidaceae > Allium > Allium fistulosum. The sequence continues at coordinate 1,033,499,871 of CM060902.1, read as the reverse complement.
AGAATTATGTGTGTAAATTAAATAAGGCAATCTATGGCCTTAAACAAGCTCTAGTTTGATAGACTGAAAGCAACATTAACAGATTTAGGATATCGGTCTACCAAATCAGACAATTCACTATTTGTCGGGATCAGTAACTCATCAATTATTTACATACTGATATATGTTGATCTAATTATTACAGGTAATGATGATGATGAAGTCAACTATATCATTTCTTATCTAAACAAGCAATTCTTAGTGAAGGATCTTGGAGACATCAACTATTTCTTGGGCATAGAAGTTAAAAGAAAAGCAAACTCTAAAATAATTTTGTGCCAAAGAAAATACATCTCAGAACTACTGGACAAAACAAAGATGAGTGATGCAAAGCCACAATCGATACCAATGATAAGCAGTCAACATTTCTCTAAAAATAGGTGAGATGCCATACATAATATTAAACAATATAGAAGTGTTGTATGGGCATTACAATATAAAACTTTAACACGACCTGACATTGCTTACAATGTTAACAAAGTTTCCCAATTTTTGCAGAACCCTCTAGATGAACATTAGAGAGCAGTGAATAGTATTCTTAGATATTTAAAGGGGATAATAGACTATGGCTTATCACTCAAAACATGCAATAATTTAAACATAATTAGATATGATGATGCTGACTGGGCTACTGATCCAGATTACAGAAAATCAGTCACTGGTTACTGCATATACATTGTAAATAACCTAATATCATGGTGTTCAAAGAAACAAGCAACTGTTTCTAGATCCAGCACGGAAGCTGAATACAGAAAAGCTGAATATAGAAGCATAGCAAGTGCTACTGTAGAGATTATCTGGCTACAATCAATACTAAGTGAACTAAAACTTAATTTAGAAATCAAACCCGTTCTATGGTGTGATAATCAAAGTACTATCTATATGTCTGCAAATCCTATATTGTACTCTCAAACTAAACATATAGAGATAGATTTATATTTTGTTTGAGAGCAAGTACAAAAAGGAAAACTTCAAGTTAGTCATATACCTGCAACTTACCAACGAGCAGACATACTCACGAATGTCTTATTAGCAAGAAATTTTAATAGATTCAGATCTGACCTAAAAATTGAGAATAACACGGATTACTTCAGCTCTACATCATCAGATCTGAATTGAAGCTTAGAGAGTCAAGAGAATGCAAGCACAAGCCGTCATTTTTCTCACAACTCTACTTGCCGAAATAAGGAAGCATCTCAAAATCTCAGACCTTGCTCTCAAATACGTGTCAAAGAGAGATAATGAAGATATGAGACGTTTAGGTTGAAGATTTAAAGCAACATCTGATTTAATCGAGAGAGTTTCCAGCGAAATTAAATTTGGGAATTTTTGAGATGCAAACCCTAATCCTAGTATTGGGTTTGAGAGGGGAAAATAATGTTTGCTATGCGGCTACTACTCAGATATAACTGAGTAATATATCTCAACTAAAGAAGCGGGTAAAGGAATATACAAGCCCCTTTGAAGCCCAACGCAAAAATAAACAATATAGATGCTTTGTAAATCATTCAGCTTGCTTGTATATATATATATATATATATATATATATATGATACAAAGTATCAATCTGTACAATTTCATTTTTCATCAATAAAGCATCAAACTCTTTCAATTGGATTTAAGAACAAGGAAGAGTATTTTGCGCTGGAGGAGACTTAGCAGTTCTGATACATCATATCAACAAGGTCTTCTTCAAATTCAGGCTACTTTCATTTATTACTACTCGTGGTCCTGGAAAGGAAACTCCGGAAAATTTCTAAAGAATTTGGAACAAACAATTCTTTGAATTTTGTTAACACGCTACCTGTTTTATAAATATGCCAGGAAATAAATAAATAGTACAGTGCAAAAAGGAAAAAAAGAAAAAAAGGGAACCAACATATTCTGTATTATATAATTGCAACATATTCAAAACCTCAAGAGCATGGTCCTTATTAGTAGGATTCTATTCTCAACGGAATTGTAATGGGAAATGGAACTATTGTTTCCATTCATGGAAAATATCGAGTGGTCACTGAGAAAACTGTAAAATATCGAGTGGTCTTTAGTTTAATAGTGTGTTATGACACTACTACAAAGGCTTCAGAAAGCGACATAGCCTAGCGACGGCTAGCAACGGCTAAAAAAAGCGGTCGTTGCTAGCCGTCGCTTATCGCGTTATACAAACCTACTACCCAAGAGAAAACATTTCATTTTCCTCTCCCCAAATCCACTCAGATCCCTCCCCCCGCAACGAGCCGCCGCCCTCCGCCACCAGGAGCTGTCGCAACCTTCCGTCGCTAATTTCAACCTCTCCAAACTTGTCGGTACCTCTTATTTTCCATTATCTTTGTTTAATTTAGGTTTAAATTAAATTAGTTAATGATTTAGGGATTTGAAATTGGATGATTTAGGGGTTTGGAATTGATGAATATATGTTATTAGTTTATGATATATAGTTTATTATTTGAATTGGGTATATAATGGTAAACCTAATTTAGAAAATTAGTAGATTATGTGTTTGAAAATGGTGATTATTCCGTATTAGGTGATGATAATTAGTGTTGATTTGGTGGTATTAATTAGTGAATTTATTGTTTACTATGTTGTTAAAAATTATGGCTAATTTAAAATCCAAAAAATAGTCCATGATTATTCAATAATATGTTTATTGATAAGTTTACGAGAATGTTTGTTATACTATTGTAAGTGCTAACTACTTATTTAGTTCACAAAATCGTTAATTAAAATTTATGTAGTTAAACAAAAGTTAAAATACGTTTTAAAATTTTAAATTTAATTAATAAATATTTAAATAGTTAAATGAATTATAAAATAGTTTTTGTAGTTGTTAAAATAGTAACTCATAGTTCCCATTTGTGAGATAAGACATATTTTCCGAGTTACTCATAGTTCCCATGGATTTTGATTCATAATTAAACGAATTCTATTTGGCTACATTACTAAAATAAATTTAAGATCATTATTTCACTACAGACCACTAATACTTCAATATTAATATTTTTTAATTTGTGCTTTATTTATGTGAACCCCTTAGAGAATTTTTGGCCTCGTCTGACAAGTGTTGTATATGATCGTTATATGGATATTCGTTTTTCCACAGAACGGACATCTATATTCATCTGATACAACATTTGTTGGATTTGTCCTAGTATTTGGACAAGTTACAAACACAATAAAGTAACCATATTTTATAAATCATTTCAGTTTAAACGGTTCAGAAAATTTCGATGGCACTTCCTTTTTTCCCTGTGTACACGCATTTGTGTACGATACATGGAATAAAGGGAAGTGCTGCCGAAATTTTTTAGAATCGTTTAACCTGAAATGATTTATAAAATATGATTACGTTTTTGTGTTTGTAATGGGAAGTAGGATAACAGGCCGTCAAAGTAAAAAAACAATAAACTTAAGAATTGAAAATTTGAATGCAGTATTTATTTGAATTTGTTTAAATAGTAAAGGGTTATATATGAATTTTTACAAGACTTTAATATGAAGTGTGTTATTCAATCTTCTAACCTACATTTTACAAATCAGGAAATATGTTGATTATTTTCTCGATCGTAGTTGGATGTATGACCCTCGAAAAGGTATGAAAGGATCAATAAAAGAACGTTTCTATAACGGTGTACACGTATATATTAGATGTGCTCAATCTAATAATCGAAATAACATAGACATTCGTTGTCCGTGTAGTAAGTGCAAACATCTGAAGCATTGGAAACCAGATGTAGTAGAAGTGCATTTGTACAAATTTGGTTTTGTGTCAAATTATTACTTATGGGATCGTCATGGAGAACTTGTTCAACCTACACCTAATCCTGTAGTGTTAGAGGACGATAGTACTATGACCGGCAAGTCGAAACAGGCGTTATAGTTTCGGCAATATGGTATGTACTCAACGTTTACACAGTAGAAACCTGTATGCCATGAACTTCTTATTCACTTGAGTTTATTACCAATAACTTGAGTTTTCTTATTGTTATTGTATGCCATGAACTTCTTATTCACTTGAATTATTTCACAGGCTCTTAATTTCCAAAGGGCATATAGGAGATCCATAGATGGGGAAGAGATTGCTCGGATGCAAACACAATTGGATGAGCTTAATGATTGGCGGAAGAGTCAGTTGGCGACGCAGATAGATGAGCGTATTGCTGCCTTCTATCAGGAGCATTGGTCAATGCCCGGGGAAGGAGGTGCAGATGCTGCTGCTGCTGATGATGATGATGTTGATGCTTATTTGGTTTGTTTTGATGGGTACGATTTATATATATATATATATGTGTGTGTGTGTGTGTGTACATATTATGATGGGTTTGACATTTGGTACTTTGGATGTGGTCATTGATACTTAGTGTTTTGGTGGATTTGGTATTTTGGTTGTTGTGATTGATACTTTGGCACTTGATATGTACTGGTCGTTTAATTTAGTTATGTGGTTTGGTTTGGTGGATTTTCATATTTGGTTATGTTGATTTTCTTATATGATTTTGTGAATATATGTTGGAATATGCAATATTTGATGATTTGGTTGTGTTGATATTGATTATAGGGTATGATGCAATGGTATTATACGTCTGGAATAATGGAATTATATTATTTGGATTGATTGGGATTGAAGGTTGAAGGTGCTGCAATGTGGCAACAAATATATTCCAGTTTTGCAACGGCTAGCAACGGCCATATTGCAACGCTTTGCATCAACAACCCGGGAACCAACAACCCCAACGGTTGCTTCCATGTGGACACTTAGCGGCTACAAGCCGTTGCAAAAAGAACAACGGAGCCGTCGCTAAGGCCGTCGCTTTCTTTAGTTACAACGAGATATTTTGCAACGGCTTTTAGCGACGGCTAGCGACGGCCGCCAATGGCTATTAGCCGTGCCTAAACAGTGCTTCTTTTGTAGTGTGATAATGGGAAAATCTCCAAAATCTATATTATCGGAAATAATAAAATTTGAAAACCAAACACAAGGTTTAACTATTTAATCAAATTGATCTACTACTGGCTATTGCAGTCCCACAGCTTCTTTGTTACTGCACCATATATACAAGAGATTATAATAGATTATCAACTACAAGATCAACTAATGAACCTAGTAATAGCTATTATAATAGTCTTTACTAGGTTCATTAGTTGATAAAGAAAAAGAGAAGAAAGGCATAATCATCAACTAATGATAATTACAACTAATGGAGAGAGCAAAAGGCTTGAAAGAAAAAGAGAAGAAAGGCATAATCATCAAAACATTAGAACGCTGCAAATCGCTAGGCAACAAAAGCGGTAGCGGATCATGTAACGTGTGGGTAACCATTTATGATAAAGAAACTAATACTGGTATCCTTTTGATTGACAAAAATAAAAGAAATCAATCTTACATAAATTCAATCAATCATAGATAATAAGGTAACAATTATTGTAGAAAGAAATATAACCAAATATTAACGGTACTTTATAATACACATCAAAAAAAGTAACCAAATATAAACATCTCTATGCCAAAGCAGGTACTGGATTAAGGGAACATTCAAAGTATGCTGGGAAATGAAGGGAATATTTAGATTACAAATGGGGATTTCCTTATCAAACGGAGTTCGGTGAACTAAAATTGAGAACGACGACGTGGGTAACGTGTGGGTAACCATTTATGATAGGTAACCAAATATAAACATCTCTATGCCAAAGCAGGTACTGGATTAAGGGAACATTCAAAGTATGCTGGGAAATGAAGGGAATATTTAGATTACAAATGGGGATTTCCTTATCAAACGGAGTTCGGTGAACTGAAATTGAGAATGACGACGTGGGTAACGTGTGGGTAACCATTTATGATAGGTAACCAAATATAAACATCTCTATGCCAAAGCAGGTACTGGATTAAGGGAACATTCAAAGTATGCTGGGAAATGAAGGGAATATTTAGATTACAAATGGGGATTTCCTTATCAAACGGAGTTCGGTGAACTGAAATTGAGAACGACGACGTGGGTAACGTGTGGGTAACCATTTATGATAGGTAACCAAATATAAACATCTCTATGCCAAAGCAGGTATTGGATTAAGGGAACATTCAAAGTATGCTGGGAAATGAAGGGAATATTTAGATTACAAATGGGGATTTCCTTATCAAACGGAGTTCGGTGAACTGAAATTGAGAACGACGACGTGCGATCTGCCACTTTTGACGCGATGTGAGTGGTCCGTATTCAAAATCGTGAACAACAGTGGCAGCAGGCGGAGCTTTTGACGCGAAAAAATAGAGGCTCGTCGACGATGATTTGTACGGCGTGACCTACGCAAGTATTTGCAAAGGTGGAAAGTTTTTTTTGGAAACGAAACAGGAAGGTTAAGGTGGAAACCAGAAAAAACAAAAATAGACGAGAAGCATGAACTATTTGACTTGCAGAGAAAAGAGAATGAAAGAGGCTGCCAAAAAAATCAGGACCCGCGGAAATCATTGGCATTAAGCAGCGTTTTTGTTTTTTATATCTATTTTATAGGCCTGTCAAACGGGTTGGATTGAGTCAAAATGGGTTAGGTCGAGTTTGACCCAACCCATTTATGACCCATTCTTTTTTATCCATTTATGATCCAACCTATTTATGACGCAACCCACTTAATAAGCGGGTTACCCATTTAATCCATATAAAGATTTAAATTTAATTTGAATAATAAAAAACAAAGAAATATAAAATAATTCTAATTCTAATTTTTATGTTTTGAGTTAAGATAAAAATATAAAATTCTAATTTTTATCAAAATTCAAATATGGGGATGCGGTAGCTTATTATTTTCTAAGTACAACTGTCAGTCCCCTTGGAGAACTACAGTGTGCGTTCACACGATAAAGTATCCGAGTGTTCCATACTGTCCGTAATTTAGGTGGGAGTTAATCGGTCGAAGTCCTGCCTGATTCTAAGTTAGAACGAAGGAGTTATTGCAGTCGGAACAAAAAAAATAGCGGCTTCTGCACTAGGCGGAGTTCAAATATGTGGATGTGGTAGCCTGTTATTTTCTAAGTACATCTGTCAGTCCTCTTGGAGAACTACAGTGTGCGTTCACACGATGAAGTATCCGAGTGTTCCATACTCTCCGTAATTTAGGTGGGAGTTAATCAGTCGAAATCCCGCTTGATTTCGAGTTAGAACGAAGGAGTTATTACAGTCCAAACAAAAAAAATAGCGGCTTCTGCACTAGGCGGAGTTCAAATATGGGGATGTGATAGCCTATTATTTTCTAGGTACAACTGTCAGTCCCCTTGGAGAACTACAGTGTTCGTTCACACGATAAAGTATCCGAGTGTTCCAAACTGTCCGTAATTTAGGTGGGAGTTCATCGGTCGAAGTCTCGCCTGATTCCGAGTTAGAACGAAGAAATTATTGCAGTCTGAACAAAAAAATAGCGGCTTCTGGACTAGGCAGAATTCAAATATGAGGATGCGGTAGCCTGTCATTTTCTAAGTACAACTGTCAGTCTTCATGAAAAACTACAATGTATGTTCAAAATTCTTATTTTTCAAATTTATATTAAAATTTAATGTTTTTAATAAATGAGTAAATGGGTTACCCATTTATAACCCTTTTAAAAATGGGTCAACCCAACCTATAACTCATTTAATAATATCCATAAATGGGTTGAGCCAACCCATTTATAAGTAGGGTAAATGGGTTGGGTTAATGGTTTGGGTCATATTTTGACAGGTCAATCTACTTATACCACCATTTACATTAAACGCTGTTATATAGAGCTGCAAAATAAATTTTTTTTTTGAAAATAGTTAAAATGGGCCCAGCCCAAACAGATAAAATCGGGTGCATAAGAAAGCAAACCCGAACCCACAAACAAATTAACAATACAGCTTCTACTAGGGTTGCCGACTTATCTAAACCCTAATTTCTTCGACATACATCTGAAAACTAAAAAATGGCGGAAGCAAATCATGAAATCTTAGCCAAATCTTCTTCTTTCTTCAAACTGCTAGCTTCTCCACGCTCCCAGTAAGATAAGCAATCATTAAACCCTTCTCTCATTCCCCTACTGCTCCCAAAATTACTCGAAACTCTAAAACTTCTGATGAAAAGCGGTGATTTGTTAGATTTAGCATCATCGTGACCTAGATCTGACGATGTCATCCTCAAATTGCTGCTACCACCCAAATCAGCTCTGACATTCGAGTTGTTGATGACTGGAGCTTGCTGGGGGTGAAAGTAACTGTTATCGGCCTCACTGGAGCACTTACTATCAGTCTTAGCAGCAATTCCTTACTGGTAGTCGGAGCTCGACTCTCTAATTGTACTGTCAACATGTTTATCGGTCTGTAAACTCTTCGAATGCAAAAGATAAGCTTCTAAATGTTTGCTTCCAGCTTTAGAACTCCAGTCATCAGCAAGGGAAGCGAACTTGGTTTGGTTTTTAAATACTTTCTTAGATTTTTGAATAATAATCTTGTTGTCAGTACTAATAAGTAACCAAACTTTCTCTTTATTTCTGTTGCCTTTATTATGCACACGCAAATTTCTTTCCTTCCACAAGTTGAACACTGTAGTAGTTAAAAGAATGTGAGCATAGTCTGTTTTCTTGGACTTAGATCTGAATTTGTTGTTGGTCATTCTAATAACATGCATCAGATCCATTTGCCTGTTGTCATCAATACCCAGAGTAGCTCTAATTTGATTCCAAATAAAGTAAGAGTAACTACATTCAAAAAATAGGTACTTAGCATTTTCATTACATATATTGTACAAGGAGCAGAGTGAATTCAAATTATTGCCCCGTTTATTAAGTCTATCCCAAGTTGGCAATCTGTTTTTAATTGCAAAGTATGTACAAAATGCCATCTTGGGACAATTCACTATGTTCCATATGCATTGATACCAGTCTTCCATTGGGAATTTATTTCTAATAAAATTCCATGTTGATTTAAATGAAAACTTCCCTCTGTTGCTTGCTTTACACTCCCAGTAGTCATTTTCTACATAAGGATCCAGTTGAATTTTGCATATTTCATCTTTATGGGGGTTAGTAATAGGGTGTAGCTATGGCTACCACTGATTATTTATAATAATATCATATACTTTAGCATTTGATCCACCACAAATAACCAAACTATTCCAACCAACTTTATTTATGAAAGCCTCATTTCTAAACCAAGGACCAAACCATAAACTGGTTTCCTCACCATGTCTAAATTTTCTTTCAAGCAAAGTTTTGCCTAATTCTCTGCAATTTAAAATTTGCTTCCAAGCATTAGATTGATTACTATTATGCATAGTAGTCCAAAAAATTTTATGCTTCCAATATTTAGATCTCATCCATCTAGCCCATAAAGAGTCTGAATTAAGGAATCTCCAAAATTATTTTAAGTGGCAGGTAACACTAAGGTCATTAATACTTCTAATGCCAAACCCCCATTCATTTTTAGGTCTACACACTTTTTCCCAGCTATTTGTATGATATTTACCCCTCCATAAGAAATCAGCACATCTACTTTTCAACTTTTTAATAGATGCAGCTGGGATATGAAAAGTTTGTAGCCAATATAAAATAATTGGATAAATCACAGTCTTAATAAGTTCAAGTCTTCCAGCTATAGAAAGTAACTTACAAGACCAAGTCTCCATTCTTTCTTGGATTTTTTCAATAAGAATAGAACAATCTGTATCTTTAATCTGATTTATAGAAAGAGGCAATCCCAAATATTTAATAGGAAGATATCCCTCAGCTATTTGTAAAACATCTAAAAAATCTTTTTAATATTTACTAGATTTACTAAAATAAGCTTTACACTTATTAACATTAAGTTGCAGCCCAGCATAAGATTTCAGGTTCTCAAAAATTTTCTTTATAGTGTTTGCATTAGCTTTATTAGCTTTTACAAATACCATGAGATCATCAGCATAAATCAAATGGTTAATACAGGGCTAAATTCTATTTATAGGATGAATATTACCTTTAATAGCTTCTATATCCATAAGTATGGAGAAATATTCCATAACCATAGCAAAAAGATAAGGTGATAAGGGATCACCTTGTCTTATCCCCTTATTACTTTTAATAAATCCTTCAGCCATTCCTTGAATCAGAATAGAGAAAGTAGGGGTATTGATACATTCAAACACCACATCACAAAATTTTGTAGGAAACCCCATACATTTCATAATATGATGAATAAAATATCTGTTTACCTTATCATATGCTTTTTGTAAGTCAATTTTGATGCAAACATTATCACCCTGTTTTGTATTGAATTTTTTGACTATCTCATGTGCTAAAAGAGAATTTTCATAGATAAGTCTACCAGGCACAAAAGCGCTTTGATTTTCAGAAATAAGAAAAGGCAAAAACACTTTGATTCTATTACTAAGGACATTAGCAATAATTTTATACATAAAGTTGCAGCAAGAAATAGGTCTATAATCACCAATATTAGTGGGATTTTTATTTTTAGGAATAAGGGTGATAAATGTATGGTTTACACTTTTAAGCACTTTCCCTCTGTCCATAAATTATTTAATAACTTCAAAAATCTGCTCTTTAATATTGTCCCACTGATTCTTATAAAATTTTGCATTAAACCCGTCAGGGCCAGGACTTTTATTATCACCCGCATTAAAAACAATGTATTTTATCTCTTCTAAATTAACAGGTGCAATTAAAATTTCAGATGCATTATGCTTCAAGATATTTTTACAAGTAATACGAGGAAAGTTTTTAACAACACAATCAAAAAAATAAACATCCTCATAGAAGTTGATAGCTTCTTTAGTAACTTTATCATATGCATTTGCTAAATTACCCTCTTTGTCTATAATGTTACCAATATTATTTAAGTGCTTTCTATTACTCATTTTAGCATGAAAGAATTTAGTGCAGTCGTCACCTAGACTAAGCCAATCAACTTTAGCCTTTTGTCTAGCATTAACAGAATCTTTAAACATTTCAATAGAAAGCTCTTTCTGATTATTAAATTTTTTATTGAGAATATTGATATCATCGGGTTTATTATCAGATAGGTGCTGCAAGGATTTTCCTTCTTCTCTTAAGCTAATAAGCTTATTTTTATTCATATAATTATTTCTGTTCCAAATTTTAAGGTTGTTTTTAGTGTATTTCAAAAACATATAAAACTGATACTGTTTAGTACCACATAGGAAAAATTCATACTGTTTTCCATTAAAACTTTATAATCTTCTTCAAACACCCAACTATTTTTGAATCTAAAAGGATATACTCTATTCTTAAATTCATCATCAATAAAAAGCTTAACTAATAAAGGAGTGTGGTCACTCAAATTTTGTTCTAAAGTGGAACAGGTACAATTAGGAAAGCTTTTTGAAAATTCTTTGTTATATAAAATTATGTCCAACTTGCAATGTATATTTTTAGCTAAACCAGATTTCCATGTAAATTTGTTCCCACTCACTATTGGTTCAATGAGACCAGAATCTAATAAAATTTTATTTACACTGTCCAACTTACTTTGAGGAATTTTATTACCTCCAAACTTTTCATTAACATGAAAAACAGTATTAAAATCACCTAAAACAATCCAAGGGAAATCATATTTGAAATTCATAGATTTAGTTTCTGCCATACAACATTTCTTTCTTTTTCAAAATTACTACCATATACACTAGTAACCTGCAAAGAAAAACCCTCAATATTTTTAAAACTGCAATCAATAAATTGATTATCTTTGTTTATATTCATATTAGTCCAGATATTAGAATCCCAAATAACAATGATTCTGCCTTTACAGCCATAATCATTGTTATTTACAGCTTTCCAGTTACTAGACATCTTGAGAAAAAACCTATCAAAATTCTCATCATTTAATTTATTTTCAATTAGAGCAATAATAGAAGGTTTGTAAATATTAATTATATGAAGAATATCAGATTGTTTAACAGGGGTGTTCATCCCCCTGACATTCCAAGCAAATACAGCCATATATATCTAATAAAAATAAGGAATTTAAATAGTACCTGACACAATAGTAACTTTACCTCTCCTTTTATTATCAGCACCCTTAGCTTTCAATCTAGTAGACATTTGGTCCCATTTTGGATTGATTGAGATGTATTTTTGTTTGAAGGCTTTCTTTTCTTTGCTACCCTTTAACTTACCAAATGCTTTTGTTTTTGTAATATGTAACTCTGATATGTCAAACTCTTCATTATTAAAACCCATCACAGATTCATCCTCTTCCATTTGTGCAGATTCTGGGACATTAATCAGGGAAAATCAAAAGGAGCTGTGCGAGGCATGACTGATTCATTACATTCGGTCACTGTAGCCTGCTTTGGGGGAGGATCACACTTGTGAGGCAATGTTGAATGGATACAATTACTCTTCTCAACATCTGCAGCAAGCTCAGAAAAGGATCCCTTCTCTATATCTTTCTCTCGATTCTGGTTCATATTCTGATTCAAATTGTTGATTATTCTTGTAACATTATACTTTGTAACTAAACATGGCTCTGAAATAGGAGGGGTTTCAGAGTTAAAGACCTTTTTATTTTTACCCTTCTCTGTATTAATCTGTATCAAGTCTTTAGAAATTTCTCCATACTCTTTTAACCGGTGAACTTCCATAGCAGTGATCTGATCATTTTGATCGGTGAGCTCTCTTGAATTATTTTCTTGACCAGAAATGATATCATCTAGATTGATTCGGTCGTTGCCTTCTTAGGTTCTTGATTGATGTTTTGTATCTTTACTGAGAATCGGTTCTTGAATTCCTTCAGAACTATTTTCTTGAACATCAACTCTTTCTTTATCACTGATTTTGGGAATCCACATCTGTTTCGGGTTGCATTGCTCTCTAGTGTGACCGAAGCATTTACAGATGCTACACTTTGGTGGAACCCATTCATATTCAACTTTTTGTGTTATGATTTCACCATTATAAAGATTGAGATTAATTTCATCTGGAAGTTCATCAGTCGCAGAGACTTCCACTAGAAGTCGAGCGTAATTCAATCTCGTCTTCATGGTAGTAGCTGCGTCCATTTTTATGGGTTTTCCGATAATACTTGCCATAATACTAAAAGCCTCACGATCCTATAGTTTGAGGTTTACACTGGGTAGTTTAACCCAAATCGGCATAGTTGACAGTAGATCTCTGTCCAACTTCAGTGACTCAGTCCACCTACTCATGATGATGAGCTTCCCGTTGTAAAAATAAGGACCATTTTGAATAATTGAATTGCAGTCTTGAGATTCATTGAATTTGACAAGAAAATACCCATTTTCTCTAAAGAAAATTTCGAACTCACCAATCGGTTTCCAAACTCGTTTTATGTATTGTTTAAGAAACAAGAAATATGGTTTGGTGCCTACCACATAGATTAGAATAGAGTTATTCCAGTTTTCTATGGCTCTTTTACAAACTGCCTCCTTCACCACACCATATTTCTTGTTGTTGATTTGTATAGAAGAAATGGTTTCAAGACTGCATTCTTCATCCCTTGGTTCTTCCGATAGCTTTGAGACAATATCAGCCCAGGATTTGTGTCCTTGTTTTTTATTCAGAGAGAACTTGGTCGGCTTACGGATTTGCATCAGTTTGGTCTTATCTTGATTGGAGTTGGTCGGCAGACCCTCCTTCGTTTTCAGAGCGCCGTTATTATAAGACCGAACTTGATCATTTCTTGGCTGGTATCTTCTTTGCGATCTTAGCTGAACCAATTGGAAGCCCTCGTTATCTATGATGACACCATTCGGCTTTCTGATATGAGATTCAGGTGGCCTATCCTAAGGAGAAGGACGAGGAAGAGGAAGATTGGATTGTAAGTTTCTACAGAAGATGGAAATAGGTTTAGGGACCTTTTCCATTGCGTCTAAATTTCGTTTACTGTCAAAAAACATATATAACTGGCAAAATTTGACAAGGCTTGCTAGAAATTAGAATAAGTCAAACCTAGTATCATTTTTGTAATATATTAATTTTGAGATTTTTGCCTAAATTTGAATTATTTCACCCTATAAATAGAAACTAAAACATATTCCCTAATCATATTTTTGTATAAACATCTTACCTCTAATCTCTATCTTCTTCTTCATCTATCTCTAAACAAAATCAATTATAAATTCTTCAAATTAAATCGAATTCAAATTAAACAAATATACATATCAAAACCGATCGCCGCAAAGAGAGCTGCGCAAATAAATCAAAACTATCAAGAAATTTAGCATTTTGAAGGCATGGAATTTCTGAACAGCAAACAAGAAGGAGAATCTACATCAAATCGAAGAAGAGGCATGGAAAATCGGTGAGTATAATCTATCATATTTGCGTATATATAGATTGGACATAGTAATTCATCTCTTATGATCCTAAACCAAATTTATAAATAATGTAATTAGTAATTAAAAGCATATTTTTTTAAATACACTTGATTAGGATGTAGTACACCCCGGCTAGAAGGTTAAGAATATAATTTTTATCGATCATAATTAACAAAAGCTAATCTTCTTTTAATTAAAAAACACGAAATACAAAAGCATTCCAAATCGGATATATTATATATCAAAATTGTAGTTCTCGATGATGTGAATCCACTAGTGGTGTTCTTTCATTTGATTGGATGTACGGATTGATCAGAAATCAAGTTAGAAGGTTTGGTGAACATGGACTGCTCGTTTCGATCCAACATTAGAATAATAATGATAGGACGATCGGAGGACATGGAAATGAAGAGGGGGTTGAGGAGGTCATTACACCGATGTTCGATTGACCATCTATAATCAGGATTGCCATAAATCAACCTGGAATTTGTAGCGACGTTAGGGAAATTAGGCACGACGGTTAACATCTGGTGGTGCCGATTTGGTCGGCAACGGCTTTAGGAGGTCGTGGGCGTTATCAGATCATGCGGCGGAGATCAGGTGCAGCGGTGGAGTCACGGTAAAGGTCACTTTGATGGGTTTGACAATGAAGAGCACAAAGGAGAGGATGCGACTACAATAGGCACAAAAAATAATAATATAATAATAGGATATAATATAAAAACGAGTTAATTAAACAATTACCAATTTTCCATTCAACTTTACAAGCTTATATTTTGCACGTACGATCTACGTTTCATACGCAGTTCGTTGCATCGGGATCGTGGTGAGACAACAAACTATTCGGTATATTGTTTGCTATGTTTTGAACTAGTACAAATAGGTGTTTTATTTTAGTAGATTCATTGTATGAGGGTTCTACTGGGTTGTTTCGGCATATGTATGGGGAAATTAGTCCTCGGTTGTACTAATGACATTTTTTGATATTCGAGCTAGGACTTTGGACTTGGTTGTTTGCGTGCGATTTCGGCATTCGAGTTGATATTATGGCTCGGTCACTTGCATAAGCTTTTGATATTAGAGCTGGGACTTTGGGCTTGGTTGTTTGCATATGTTTTGGGTATTCGAGCTGGGACTTTAGGCTCGGTCGTCTGCATATGTTTTTGGAATTTGAGATGGGACTTTGGGCATGGTCCTTTACGTGCATTTTCGGCATTCGAGTAGGGACTTTAGGCTCGGTCATTTGCATACGTTTTCGCATTCGAGCTAGGACTTTGGGCTCGATCGTTTGTGTACGTTTTTGGCATACTGGGACTTTGGGCTTGGTCATGTACATATGTTTATAGCATGCGAGTTGAGACCTTGGCCTTGGTCTTGTGCGTATGTTTGGGGGTGATGGTGAGTTGGGACATTAGGCACAATCTTGACATAGTGTTTCAGTATATGATTGGAACCAGAAGACATTTTAGTGAGATCTTAGCTTACAATTTTACTATAGTATATTATGTGTTTAGATGACTTTTTGGGTGCAAGTGGCATGGGTTAAGGTATAGTTTTCGAGCATAAGTGTTCATTTGCTAGTTTATTAGTATCATACACTTACATGATGCGTTTCACTCACCAAACATATGTCGACCCCCTCTATCATTCTCTTCTTTTTAGATCGATAGAGAGGACTGGTGCTGACTTGGAGGCATGATGGTACGATGGAGATACATATTTATTTATAGCTATCTACTATTTTATCTTAGTTATTCCCAAACATTAGGCTACTTTTGTTACTAGTGCAGAGCAATGTTGCAAGTGAAGTATATTTGATACTGTATTATTCTGTTCGTCTGGGATTATTGTATTATTGATTATTATATTTTATTCCTTCCGCTACGAGTTTCAAAAAGTGTAGAATTTTATAGATAGCTATGTGACCTTTTTTATAATTTATTTAAAAATGAACAGCTGTTTATGAGGTCCGTGATGCCAGTTCCACTTTTAGACGTGGGTTGTGACGTCGTAGATGGTAGTTTGTTACATGTGGTATCAGAGCTTAGGTTAAGCGATTTCTACTAAATTAGGGGTATGAGAGAGCGTATTTGTAATTTTTATTATTTATATTATGATATATATATATATATATATTATTTCACCATACTCCATATCTTGACTCGTACAGGTAGTTGTTGGCTTATCCCTTATCGAAGTAAACAACTACGAGTTAAACAAATGTTGATATTTAAATAGTTTAGGGTGGTTATTAAATCCATCACATTTGTTACTCCATAAAATATTGCTATAAGAGGGTTTATATGGCAAGTAGTATTGGATTAAATTATGGGACTAGGGATGAATAAGAAGGAGCGGCATTCTTATGTCCATAGGATATAATTTGATGTTTATAGTATGTAATGAGGGTACGCCAATTTTCTTATTATAGTTGGGCTTGTATAAAATACGGTCTACTCTAATTAAAGTATTTAAATTATTTGAAATGTATTCCCAAAAAAGTTAGAAATAATAATGTTTAAAAATTTTGTAAAAATTATAGAAGTTGAAGTTTGTTTAAAATATTGGAATAATAACCCCTTTAGTAAGCTTCAATGTAAGAAAATTTAATAGGAAGTAATTTTTCAAAAATATTAAAATGGTTTTATTTTTGTAAAAAGTTTAGTGTAAGGCACATTTTTGCACTTTTAGTTTGATATGCACTTTGATTTCGACAAATTGAAAGGCAAATAAAAAGTAAGTAAGGCGCATCTTTTTGAATATCTTCCATTTTATAAATATTTTGTCACATTTCGAAAATTTTGTTAAAATATTACACTTTCTTTATGCTTTGGTGAAAATTTCTAATTTACAAAGTTTAAAAAGGTTTGATTTATAAGTTTATTTTTCTAAGTCAAATTTGAACCATTTTGGATAGAATTTAAACTGAAAAAAAGATTTAAAAACTATTATTTAAAAACTAAGAAATTTCTCTATTGTACTATGTATGTATTTTCGAATGGAAATCAAAGGATTTTTTTTATATCTTTGGAAAAGTAAGCATTGATTAAGTATTTAAAATTTTGAAATTATTTCTAAATTGGACATGAATATGATTTTTAGTCAAAAATGAATTTAAAAGTATATTTTTGTTTATATACTTGACCTATTATTTAAAGGCGTTGGAAATTGACTAATTATAAATAAAATGATATATAGTTATAGATATGAAAATATGGTTATAAATTATATGAAGTAAGGTTATAAACTTGAAGTATGAGTATTTTAGAAAAATAACCAATGTTTTTCCAAAATTAATTTTGAGTGATTAATATTAAATTGGTTAAACTATAAAGAATTGAGTTTTGAAAGTTAAATATTTTTAGACAATGATATTCTTAAAAAATTTTGAAAATGAACTAGCATTAGAAATTAAAATTATATTATTTGTTTTAGAGGGAGACTTAGGAATTGATATGAAGTGATTAACTTGAAATAAATTTTATTTATGATTTCTTATGAAGCGATTAAACAAGAAACGTCTAAGGTAAAAAAATTTGAAATTTTATTAAATTAGAATTTAATTTGAAAAAAAATATGTTATGGTGTTATTAAATATTTATTAAAATTAATAGAGAATTTTATGGTTTTCGAATCTTACTCGTTTTGTGAAGAATAAGATTCGAGATAAACAATTTCGATTTAAAAACTAAATTGAAAAGTTGTTGATATTTTTATTTAAATTTGATTGGAGCTAGAAAAGAATTACAAAGCCTATAGAGTTTGAATTGAATAAGGTGAACTAGTTAGGGTAGTCAATATGCCAATGTGCTTAGGACTAGCTATTAATGAATGTTATGGATTTGAAACATAAGGATTTGTACTGAAATTTTACGAGGATGTTTTTTATGAAAATTGGAAAATTTTGAAACAATAACGAAAAATATATTTTGAATTGGGGATTCACTATTATTTATAAAGCATGGTATAATTTAAAAAAATTATGTTTTGGAAAATTGTTTAAATTTTGAGAAAATAATAATATAACTGTTTTACAAGGTTTATGAAAAAAAATATTATTATTTAAGAAATGAAATAAGACATGTTATGAGATTAACAACAAGAATAATAAAGAGATATTTTTCAGAATATTTTTGGGTTAAATTTTTGATATAAATAACAATGAAAAGGATTTTTGGAATTTAATGTGAAATGTTGTTATTTTTGAATTATATAATAATAAAGTGGCTTTGAAAAAATGAATGCTTTAAATAAATATTATTATTATTGATGTAAATTGATAATAATATTATTGTCTTAAATGAAATTTGATGAAAATTACTATTTTTGAATTCAATAAAGATGTTTGAGATATTTAAAATAATGTGTTGAAAACGAAGGATTTTTGAAGTATATTATTGATTTGAATAAACATATACTATTTTGAGATGATAGAGAAACGTATTCTTATAATAAATAATACTGAGATAGTTTATACTATGAAAGAAAATAATAAGTTTAAATTTAATATTTTAATTATTGAGATACGTGTGATTAAATGTTGTTTGAAATTAACATATATTTTTACGTTAAGGATTGAGATACGCATATATAAGATGTGAGAAGCATAAGAGGAAAGTTAAGCAAATAGTTTCCTATATGGTTGAATAACTGAAGATTGGATGTATAAGATATTGGATACTTAATCTTGTCTATGTAAGGCCTTTTTGGAGTTTGGCGATGTACGTAAGGTACTCTAACCATTTGTTAGTTTATTGGACTTCATAAGCATATAGGGTTAATAATACTTTTGTAGCACCTAATGTTGTATGTTTCAATACATGAGTAAGTGTCTTAACTTGCACATACTAAGGTACGAAGGCGATTTTAGGAAAGGTGAGGTTTAGCGATTCCGAAGAAAATTTAATAAGATATAAGATTAGTTATTTTCAATCATTTCTTAGATTGATAGAACTATCATATTAAGTCAATTTTTCGAAAGAATGACCATTTTTGCATAACTTATTTTTAGTGCCCGATACCCATGAAAATAAGTGAAAAGTGCACAACCTAGTCTATGAGTTCGTTATAGTAATACACCAAAATTAAGGCATCATTCATTTGTGAAATTTATATATTAAACCTTGATGGAGTATGGGGTTCACCTATGAATCCTAAATATTAGTCCACGTAAAGGTAAGATGCAATCTGTTATTGTGTTGTCGTGTCTATAGACTTAAATAAGGAGTTTAGTGAGGTACGTCAATGGATACAAAGAGGGTTTCTATTAGTCAAGGACGAAGAAGCAAGTAGCGGAGCATGTTGCAAGGTATTTAATGATGGGGATATGCCAATGGTGTAATCTATTTAAATGTAAGCTATACTTGGACATTTAAAAGATTAGAGACACCTCGGTGATAAAAAAAGAAATGGAAACCGCATAGGATAGTCATGCATAGAGAGTTAACAGTGGGTAGCTTGGTAGGTGAAGGGATTACTACTGAGATATGCTCTGTGGAAAAGCTAGTACCATAAGTTGTTGGGCTTTTCCCGGTTGTATAGAGAGTAGGAAAGTCAGCACATTGGATTGCCTTTTTGATAAATTGGTGGGTGTTCACACATTTTCTATTCATCCCATCTGCGAATGTTCGTTGACGATTTAGTGGTTATGGTAGAGACCAGTCAGCTTATAAGATGAATATAGAGATGGAGTCTAGAATACACCATATGTATATTCATATCTTAGGACTTGATGTGATAGAATCAAAAATGAGGAAATAAAGTTGGTCCAAGTACGATGAGGAAAAAGTTTGGACATGGGTGTGATGGAGTTCGAGGAGATGATCATAGTTTCTCATCACAAGCTCTCTTCCAATAAGTTTCTATTTTGGTTAGTTTGTAAGTTAGTTTGCTAGTTAGGTCGCCGTTTGTTTGTTTAATTGCTTTAGCTAGCTAGTTGACATATGCATATATGTATGGATGATAGGGTTGGTTGTATGTAGACCCTTATGACATGTTTTGGTTGCTATAGTTGCTTTGTTTGAGTTATACCAATGTAGTTTTTACCATATTGGCTTATATGTATGTACATTCCAAACTAGGATAAATACCTATATTTTGGTGCTCTATTTTATGCTAGATGATTATATAGACACACACTATTTACTATTTCTCTATATATGTGTGTGTGTTTGATTATTGGTTGTTTATAGATGTGGTTGTTTGCTTGCACTTTGACATCGATGTGTAGATGCGCATATATATATATATATAGTTGCATATACTAGGATGATCATATACATATTGGTTGCATTGCATATGCATTCATATAGATGCCGATTTTAGTTGCATTTACACTCATATAATATCATATTGTCATATTTTATGTATTATATACACTTGGCTATGTTTTCGCTTGTGTTTGATAATGGATGTTAAATGGCTGTAGCTATGTCTATTTTGTATAATTGTATGATGTAAAAGGAGTTGCATTGTCCATCTCATGGAATTTTAGGGATGAAATTCTTTTAAGGGGGGAGAATGTAATACCCCATAATTTTACAAAATTAAACAATTAAATTAAAATGATAAAATCGTAATCTTAACATAAAAGAAAAAGTAGTAACTTTCTATAGCAAGTGAAATTAGGCTTTGGGACATATTCCATTACGTTCAAAATGTTGTTTATAGTCAGAAAACATATATAACTTCTTGAATTTGGTTAAACATGCTAGAAATTAGAAGAAGTCAAATCCATTGACATTATTGTAACTTATTAATTTTGAGATTTTTGCCTAAATTTGAAATACTTAAGCCTATAAATAGAAAATAAAATCGATTCCCTAATCATATTTTAACATAAACATCTTACCTCTAATCTATGTCTTCTTCTTCATTTATCTCTAAACAAAATCAATTATAAATTCTCCAAATCAAATTCAAATTAAACATATTAATATATGAAAATGATTGACGCGAAGAGAGCTACGCTAATAAACCGAAGCTATCAAGAAATTTGGCATTTTGAAGGCATGGAATTTCTTGGTAGCAAAGGAGATGGAGAATGTACGTCAAATCGGAGAAGATGCACAACAATCGGTGAGGATAGGACGTAGTAATTCATCTTTTATGACCTTAAAATAAATGATGTGATTGATAATTAAAAACTGATTTTTTTACACAGCTGATTAGGATGTAGTACGCCATGGCTTGATGGTTAAGAATTTAATTTTTTTCGATTGTAATTAGCAAACGACAATATTCTTTTAATTAAAAAGTGCGAAACACAAAGGTGTTCCAAATCAGATATATTATGCATCAAAATTGTAGTTCTCGACAACATGAATCTACTTGTAATTTCGTTCATCGATTAGGTGCATGGATTGATCATAAATCAGATTGGAATGTTCGATGAGCATGGACCGTTCGTTTCAATCCAACGGTAGAACGACAACGATAGGACGATCGGATGACATGGAAATGAAGAAGAGGTCACTATGCTAGTGTCTGATTAACTATGTACGATCTGAATTTGCCGAAAATTGGCATGGAATTTGTAATGGCGGTAGGGAAATTAGACGCGACAGTGAACACTTATGGTGCCGATCTGACCGGTTACGGCTTGGGGAGGTCGGCAGCGTCCTCTGATCTTGCAGTGGAGTTCGAGTGTAGCGGTGGAGGCGTATTTAAGGTCGGTCCGAAGGGTTCAGCAATGACGGGCGTGAAGGAGAGGATGCGGCTACAACATGCATGAAAAATAATAATATAACAATAGGATATAATATAATAATGAGTTATTAATTAAATAATTACCAATTTTCCCTTCAAATTTACACGTTTATAACTTTCGCATACGATCTCCATTTCATACGCGGTTCATTACATGGGATCATGACAATATGATGAACAATTTGGTATATTATTTGCTATGTTTTGAACTACTTCATAAAGGTATCTTATTTTAGTAGATTTGTTATATAAGGGTTCTATTAGGATGTTTCGTTGCACGTATAGGGAAATTAGTCCCCGGTTCTACTAGTGATGTCATTTGGTATTCGGTTGCATATGTTTTTGTCATTCGAGCTAGGACTTTGGCTCGATTGTTTGCATACGTTTTCTGCATTCGAGCTGGGACTTTGGGCTCGGTCGTTTGTGTATGTTTTTAGCATTTGGGTTGAGACTTTGGTTTTGGTTGTTTGCATATGTTTTTGGCATTCGAGCTCGGATTTTGGGCTTGGTCGTTTGCATGTGTTTTCGACATTCGATCTGGGACTTTAGGCTCGGTCGTTTGCATGTTTTTTTGGTATTCGAGCTGGGACTTTGGGCTCAGTCGTTTAAATACGTTTTTGGCATTCGAGCTAGGATTTTAGGCTCAGTCGTTTGTGTATATTTTCATCATACAAGCTGGGAATTCGGGCTAGTCATATGTATATATTTGCGGCATGCGAGTTAGGACTTTGGGTTTTGTTGTGTGCATAATCGATGGCGAGTTGGGACTTTAGGCTCAATCGCGACATAGTGTTCCGTATATGATTAGACCCAGAAGACGAGACCTTGGCTTATGATGTCACTATAGTATATTATTGTGTTTAGATGACTTTTTGGATGCAAGTGACATGAGTTAAGCTATTCTTTTCGAGCATAAGTGTTGATTTACTAGCATATTAGTATTATACGCTTATATGATGTGTTTCACTCACCAAATGTATGTTTGACCCCCTCTATCATTCTCTTCTTTTTAGATAACTTTGATTGGTTGATAGAGAGGACCGATGGTGACTTCGAGGCATGATAGTATGATAGAGAAGCATATTTATTTATGGCTATTTACTATTTTATCTCAGTTATTCTCAAACATTAGGCTGTTTTTGTTATCGGTGTAGAGAAATGTTGTAAGTGAAGTATAGATACTGTATTATTTTATTCATCTGGGAATATCATATTGTATTCCTTATACTGTGAGTTTCAAAAATTGTAGAATATTTTAAATAACTACCAGATCTATTTTATTATTATTTAAAAACGATCCGTTGTTTGCGGGTCCAGTGATGCCAGTTCCACTTTTAGACGTGGTCGGGATGTTGTAGATGGAGGGTTGTTGCATACACATATCGCTCAGTAGATGGAAATAAAACAATTATTTGGGCTGGTTTTAGAACCAAACCCTCCTATTATCAATTCAAAAATTGCACCGATAAAGTTTGAAAACCAAAAGGACATTATGAACTACAACTAAAAAAGTATGGTTTCTTTATGGTACAATTTTAAAGCAGGGATGATTTTAGAAGGATTATAAACAATAGCTTATATACATATGAATCTACATACATAAAAATGTAGGAATAGTGCTATGAATGGATTTTGCTATTGAAAACCTATCGCATATGCCAATATGGATACAACTACATAACTTAAGGCTGGAGCATTATGACGATGAAGTGTTTAGCCATATAAGCAATGCAGTTGGTATTCCTCTAGGACGATGCAATCACATCAGCCATATTATCCACAACATATGCTCAAATATTGGTAGAGATTGATACTTCTTCTAATTACCTATCATGACTCGGAATTTTACCGCCTTGATTTGGGAATATTTAATAAATTTTAAATATATTAAAACAATAGGTTTTATAATTAAACCACTAATGGTAAAATAGATTTTCAATTTTGTTTACTAAATTTTTTAGTTTAAATACAAATGGAAAATGTGACCGAAAATCGTTTTTTGAATTTTCAACTTTTCGGCATCGAAAAGTTGTCGAGAAACGTTGTGCACATTTTGTTTAACATGCACACACTTATAAACTAGGGTTGATCAAATTTGAAAATAATATACTTGCCTATACATGTATACATACATGAATACTTATTAATATATACACATACATTCATGATATGACTATTTATGCATATTTATATGCATATATACATACATACATATATATATATAATATAACCTAGATTAGTACCTAAACATCACCTAAAACACCTAGGCTAGTACATGAAAGTATGGAGGGGGGAAGGACGTGTGGAGCAAGAGGGAGAGTGAAGGTATGGGTGCATGCATGTGTGTTTTATTTTATTTAAGGCCACTTTATAAATTTTATTACTTTCCTAAGCTTATAAATACCCATTCCCATTCATATTTCTCATTTTACGATCCTCTTCTTCATTTTTAATTTCCTAAAAGCTTGGGAGAAACATCCATGGCTTCTCTTCATAAATTATAAAGTGAGGAAAACCACTTCTTTTTGCTTTAAATCTCTTCTAAAGTTCACTAAAACACTTCTACAAACCATTGTACACATCACTTCCAAAATACAAGAACCCACTCTCCAAATATATGCATGGACGAGCATTTTTCTAGACATGGTCGTGCCTATTGTTCACTAGGCCGAGCCCATTTAGCCTTCCAAGGGTCCACATCTTCACTTCGTCCAGTTAGGAGCAAAAGATCTTATGCTAGAGCAAGTTCGAGTAGAGTTTAGTCGAGTTCGATGAGTAAAGTTTATGTTTTTAAAACTCAAGTTACTAAATTTTTAGAGTTGTAAAATTTATAATTTAAAAAGTTCCCTAAGTATGTAGTAATGTTATATGTTGTGTATGCATGCATATATGTTGATTTGGTGTTGATTGCTTATGCCGAAGTTTGAGTAAGCGATAAAGATTATACCTTGAATATTGGAAAAGTTAGTTTGTATTTATAAAGTAATATTCTTACTTATGATTGTGCTATAATGTTATGATGTGGTAGTGTGATTAAATGTTGTATGTGTTATATGTGGGTTCATGACATGAAGATAGTGATTCGCTAACCAAAAGCGATTTAGAAATCCCTCTTTTTGTCGAGAAGTTGTTTTTGTTTCAAAGCAAAATGTTTTTAAGTTTAAATCTTTGATTTTCGTTTCAAAATTTTATTATCATGTTTTAAAGAAGACAAGAGTTCAAAGTTGAAGTTTTAAAAGTTAGAAAATCAAAAGTTCAAGTTTTGAAAATTACGGGTCTGTATAGGGATAGTCGCTATACGCACGGTTCGGAAAATCTAACTATTTTTCTAATCTAAACTTGCTTTAACTAAAAATCTTTTTAGAACTGTTTTCTAACTTTAATTTAGTAACTAAAGAACAATTATTTATTTATTTAATGATTATTTAATTGATTAATTAATTAATAAAGGTAATTAATACTTAATCATTTGTTAATAATGGTTTTTAAACTTAAATGTTAATCAATTAAGTTAATCATGGTTTTTAATTAATTAAAGTTAATTATTATTTAATTATTAATTAAGGATTAATTAATTATTTAAAATAATTATTAATTAACTAATATTTTAAAAATGGGTTTTATTTAATTAATCTTTGATTAAAGATAATTATGTTTTAATAGGTTTAACTAAAATTTAATTATCTTAAATTAGAGTTTAATTACTATTTAATAAGGATTTGATTCTTATTTACAAGGGTTTTAATTTATTTTAAGACCATTTTGAGTTTAAGTAATCAGTTTTATTTTTAACTATTTTCTTTTCAAATTTGTTTTAAATCAAGGGTTTTTTTGTCACTTACTCTTAAGTAACCCCATATGATTAGGAAAACTAAATGACATTTGTTAGCAAAAAACACCATTCTGCTATTACAATTAGCTTGGACATTTACTTAAGTTGATTGATGTTTATATGTTGATCCCTTATATACCTGTTGTTATGTGATGCCATGTTAGACTGGATAAGTAAAACCAAATTAAAAGCAACATTGTAGTCATTAAGCCTCCATTTGATTTTGTAAGGATAAAAATTTCATTTTTCCTTTCGAAATGGTTTCAAAGTTATTGCATTTTGAACAAGGTGTTTAAGAATGATTTGACAAATGGTTTTACTAAAGATGTTTTTAACTAATGGGAATGGTTTTCCATGTTATAAAAAGAAGTTTTTATAAAGTGTTATATAAAGGAGTATAGAAATTTATAAAGTTCTTTGGGTAAATGGATTTGAGTTTTTAAGCAAAGAAGATTTCATAAATAAGGGAGATTTATAAAATGGATTTCTTATTAAAAGAAGCTAATTTGATTAAGGTTATTTAGGAAGTTGTTTAAATAGGAAAGGTTTATAAAGAAGTTTTATAAATGATTTTGGAGTATTTATAAAAAGAATTTTTAGAAAATGATTTAGATATTCATAAAGGGAGTTTATAGAAAGGTTTGGATATTTATAAGAAATTTATACGAAAAGTTGGATATCTATAAAAGAAATTTATATAAATGATTTTGAATTTTTATAAAAGAGTTTTATAAATGAATTTGGAAGTTTGGAAAGTATTCTGAAATGGATTTGGATTTCAAGTAAAAGAGATTTCATAAATGAAACAGATTTGATAAAAAAGAATTTATCGAAAGAAATATAAAAAAATAAAAAGAATTTGAGATCTGGTTTCTCTAAACTGACCTTTTAAAAAATGGTGGTAAGGAATATCTGTTCCACACTTAACACTGAGGGAATGGTGTTTAGGGTTGTCCTTGCCTCTAATTAAACAACATTTGTTTAATCCTTTTTAACATGATTTGGAAGTAAGAAGTTGTTCACAAATGTTTTGTGTATACTTACGTAAGATAGATAAGTATGAGAATGTTTTAGACAAATGTTTTGAAAGGAGATTTATTAAATTAAGATTTATTTTGTGGCTTAGTGGTTGCTATGGATAAATAAATCTCAAATGGAATTGGTTTTGTTTGTTTATTTGATAACCGAGTATCAAATATGGACCCAAAACTTAACTTTGGAAATATCTAAGAGAAACACGTGAGTTATATGGTACAGTCATCTCCGATGATGTTGTACTATGCGTATAAATCTTGTTTCGTTCTCCTAGAAAAATGATAAGGAAATCCGTTCACTAACAGTTAGGAGGTGATCTCCACTCTTGTCTTTGACTGCTTATTTCCTAAAGAACTGGGGTTGAGTTTATCGGAAACCATCGAATGTTTTTCGAAGAGATCGAGATTGGATATGTTATCCGAAAACCACTTCGATCCAACTCAAGCATTTGGAAGTAAAGACATCTTGAAGATGATGGAATTGAAGGAGTTCTTGGAAGTGCAAGTGCTGCTTGCTACTAATCCTAAGGGTGATTTGAAAATGGATGTAGTAAAAGTAGTGCCTTCGGTTTGTCCATCTCTTGGATAACTTGTATGGATGAATGCTAGCATTGCATTGTTGCTTGGAGGGAAGTGTTAGCATTCCAAATGGGAAGTGCTATACAAAGATAAAACGTAGCCTCAAGCCTTATTAACCGAAAAATGACAAAAATTGAGCATGCAGTAAGGCCATGTGGGTCGCTCCCATCAGGGTATGGTCATCCCAAATCTAGATCGATTACTATCTACTTATGTATGCTTCGAGGCCCAAAGTGGGGTGATCATATTGGGTACTACTAGTCAAGTGGTAGGCCGGTCCTGTGTGGCATGGGTACAAGATGTTCTTGTTAGACCCTGGTGTATTTTATCAAGAGATGTACCATCGAAAGGTAGTTCCTTACCTTATCATAGTATGGAATCCATTCTCCAATACATGCCTTTACAGTTTTAGATGTACCTTACTATGTTGAAATGTGAGATGCAAGCATTTCAGCTATATTCATATTTTACTTTGACCCCTGGACATTATTATAATATCACTAGATTTTATATACAAATGTTTTGGTTATCGTAAGGTAAAAACCCGTCTGTGTTTATATGTGGCATGGTCTTATGAGATGCCTTTGATTCAAAGGTTTTTATAAAGTTAAAGACTTATGCTTTACTCACACCAGACCCATGTCTGACCCGGAGTTTATTTTTCCTTTTCGTGAACTCTTGGGTGCTAAAATTTGAATGAGCAGCCATGTAGTTTAGGTTTTTCCATATATTTTCCTTGGAGGAGCTTGGAGCAGCTGGCTTCATCGATAGCTAGTTATTTTTCTTGTTTCCACTGTATTATATGTATATTGTATAAGTTAGGTAGGGATAGGCTATTATAACTGTCCTATGGTAGAATTTGTATTAGTATGACACTGATGTAACATTTGAAATGATTCTGTGATATATTATGTTGAGTAATATATATTGTTCCGTTGCATTGTGAGATTATATGTTGTTTAGTTTCTTCTGTTCTATCTTTCTTTCTTTTACCCCTAATGACCTGTCTTTCGAACGACTAAATGATCAACACACAAATACGGAGAATTATTAACTATCATCTTTGGTAGTAAGAAATACTGGTCATTACATTACCCTAAGGAAGTTTATAGTTAAAATAAAGTAAGGAGATATGACTATAATCGGAATGCTTATATATTAAAACAACATATATGTACATCTTGTAAGAAGTTTGGGCATAAAACACAGCAACGAGTAGAAAAAAATCCAACATGGTAACAAAAGTAGGGAAACCAAAAGAAACAACATAAGGCATGGACAATTTAGGAAGATAATCAAGAAAATAACACCAGAAACAAGAAAAGAAAAAAAAGAAAAAGAGACAGTTGCAGACTAACATCAACCAAAAATCCTTTTGAGGTACCTAGCATAGATAAGGATGAGAAACAAGAAGATAATTCACAAGGTGAAGAAAAGGATGAATTTATAATTGTGGAAGAAAATTTTGATGTAGAAAATGAATTTGTTGAATAACTTTCAGAAAATATTGAAGAATATGCATAGGAACCAAAAAAACATCAATTATGCCTCTCTTTTTTCAGAAAATCCATTATATGAGAAGGAAAATGGAGAAACATCCAAAGTAAATGTAATTGGGCCCCTAAAAAGAAGAATAAGGGCCAAGAAAAATGGTAAGTGACTATAATTTCGTGGAACGTAAGGGGGCCGACACTGATTTCCAAATGAATGAAGTGTTAACCTTCCTTAAATCTAATAAACCAAGTACCAAAGGTTTATTAGAAAATAAATTAAATATTCTCATGATAGAGAAATTGATGAATGTTTTAAAAAAAACGAGAATTTTCTACATAACAATAACCGTGGGTCAAAAGGCATAATTTTAGTTTTATGGAATATTACTATATGGGATCTAACTATTCTTCAAAAAGTACATAATAAATAACGTGTAAAGTAGAAAATAAAGGAAGTTTTATCTTATTACTAACCATTGTACATGCAAGCGACTTGTTTTCAAAGAAGGAGTTTATGTGGCAACAACTAATAGCTTTTTCAAGCTTAGTGGACAAAGAATGGATGCTTATAGGAGACTTTAACAATGTACTTAATCCTAAGGATAATAAAGGTGGATTGCCATTTCCTTTTTCTCATCTTAGAGGAGTTTACCAACTACCATCTCACATGTGGCCTTGCAGAAGCAAAAATACAAGGATATGCCTTCACATAGAGGAAGGGAATAACAATACATGTTGATAAAGTACTTATCAATTATGACATGCTACATAGCTTTCAAAACCTATTAGTCATTGCCACATCATCTATTCCTAGTGACCATACCCCTATCATCATCAAACTGCACACAACAAGTAACAAAGATAAAGTCAATCCTTTTAGATATGTAAATATTTGGCATCAACTAGAAAGTTACGAGGATTAGATTGTTTCTGCACTTCAATACGAAGCTTGGGGCAATTCGATGCAAAACATTACGATTAAAATGCGAAAAATTAAACAAAAATTGAAGACTTGGAACAAAACAAGGCAAAAAGAACCCTAGTGACTTGAGAAAACTTGAAGTCTGATTTACAGAAAAAGTGCTGCAATGTGGCAGAAATCCAAAAGGTACTAAATCTTATGATCAAATGCTTGAAATGTGTGTATAACTTAAAATTTAAATGCAATTGAAACATACCGAAGTTGCACAAAAATCAAAGATAAACTAGCTGACACAAGGAGATTCCAATTTAAAAAATTTCTATGCTAAAATATCTACAAGGAAATTCAAAATTAACATAAGTGCATTGTGTGACTCAAATGGAGAACTTATTTATAATGGAGGGAGCATACAACAACAAGCAATTGATTTCTGCACAAATTATATAATGGAGAACCGAAGATACAATGGAATTTGAAAACATAAATTTTGGAAAGTTGGTCAATGAAGGAGGCAAAGAATTTATGACACAACCACTTTCAGAAATTGAAGTCAAGAATGTTATTTATTCGGTTAGAGATGACAAATCATCAGGCCATGATGGATTCACATCAAAATTCTTCAAGCTACATTAGTCAACAATCAAATATGAGTTAACTAATGCAATTAACTTTGTGTTCAACACTCATGAAACTCCCGAGGGACTTAATATCACACTGATTCCAAAGAAAGATAAGCCATCAGGAATTTCATATTGCAGACCTATTGCTTGTTGTAACATGATGTATCATTCTAATTTTATAACAAATACAATTAAGGGTTTTCTCCGCTTATTAATATCTGAATCACAATATGCTTTTATTCCAAGAAGAAATATAGCAAAAAATATACTACTGGCTCATGAAATGATCAGAAATTTTAAAGAAAGAGGCATCAGGAAGTTTTGCATTAAGGTTGAATAGTAGAAGACATGATAAAATTAACATAAAATTTATCTATCACATGATGAAAGGAATGGGACTTCTAGAAAAGATTGTGAAGCTCATATATAATTGCATATCTACTCCTACATATTATAATACTTATTAATAAGGTTCCAAGGGGTTTTATCACATCTACAAGAGGCATTAGACGAGGGGACCCACTGTCCCCATATTTATTCAGCATATCAATGGAATACTTGTCTTTAAGTATTGATAAGCAGCAAAAAGAAAGGAGATCACAACAACTAACAAAATACAGCCTACTATTTCACATCTATTATATGTAGATGTTGTTATGTTGTTTGCCACATCAGATACTACAAGTGCTAAAGTGGTTAAATATATTGCAACTGAATGGAAGATTATGCTGGATTACATATCAATTAAATAAAGAGAAAAGTCAATTTCAGTACTAGTTGCCAAAATAGAAGCTACATATTAGATATTCTACAAATGGGGAAGGGACTCTGGCCGTCAAGTATTTAGGAGTACTAATTTCATCTGACTATCTACATTACTCAGAATGCACCAGTCGATTCAAAAGGTAATGGACAAATTTGATAATTGGGAAACTTCTAATGGTGGTGGGAGAAGAATCAATACATATTATGGTAACACCAATGACGGTTTATTAGGTGTTGTTGTACCATATTTGTTGGAATTGTGCTAGTTGGAAGCCGGTTGTTTTAGAACCGAGCCAGTCGGAAGCAAGGTAATTCGGTAAATTTCAAACAAAATCTTTTTGAATCTTTATTGGCCTATGTAGTCAAAATTCATTTATAACTTCTTCAAATTTTCTTTTAAATAAAATGTTCATCTTATTCTAATTATATAAAATTAATCTGATTTAATGTTAAATTGTTTGTGTTATTATTTTTATTTATTTGATGGGCGCATCAAATGTGCTTATATGTAAATATGTAAGTGTTACATATAGAATTTGTGCATAGCAAATGTGAAAGTTTTAGATGTTGAGATTTACACCGCAATGGTCACATATCCCCTCCATATATGCCTTTGTCATGCAAAGTTAAAATTTATTTTTTGATTTATTTACATGCGCATATGCATATATATGTAAATATATGTATGAAAGATATAGAAGGCAAACTAAAATTGGCTTTAATTAAAAAGGTAGTTCAAGCATCATTACATTACTTTTAAAGCTAATTTTGTAAACTTTAAAAGTTATATACATACACACAGACATATTCACATACATACATACATATATGTATACAAATTAAATTAATAATTTGAAACAAAACAACATAAAATTATACTTAACTAATTTACAATTCAAAACCATAATTTCAGAACAAAATAGCTTGTCATATGTCCAAACATTAATTTAAGAAACAAATCAAGGGAAACTTAAAGGTTTCTCTTTTTTTCTTTTGGAAACAACATATGAAATTTAAATTCAATTAATTTACATGTAAACAATACTTTAAATATTTCAAAAGATTTATAAAACATCCTTCAATCCTTAGTTTTGTAATATATAATATGATCCATTAATATAATGATTCCAAAATTTTATTCAAACGACGTTTTTTGAATTAAAAGAATTAGACGAATTAGGCATATATGAATTCATGACAATCAGATCTAGATCTAAATTACTTGTATACATGATGATAAAAAAAAGAGCAGAAGAGAATCTATAATTAATATTATTAAAATCATATAGGTAATAGATAAATGGGAAATCAAATTCAATATAATAACAAAATAAATAATTCAAAAGTAGAACCTTAATAATCTTACAAAATCCAAAACAATATAAGGAGAAGAAATAGAAGATTTGGAGAATTACAAGCATGTGAGTATGATAATTTAAATATATATATATGAATAAAAAATTCCCTTTCAGATGAAGCCTAGAGAATGCACATTGAATGAAGAATAATTCTTAAATTCTACAAATTGATCTCCAGATCTGTAATTATCTATAGACAACCACCTTTTTCTCTTTTGTTTTATTTGAATTTTTTTTTGAAATTTTTAGAACCTTATTATAACGTCTCCCACTTGGAGGACCAAAAATAACGGCTATGGATGCTGCCATAGTTATTAATCCTCAGCGACCAAATACGATAATGTTAGATGCATTGATACACAGAAACACATGAATATGGAAAAAATTTAAAACATCAAAACAAATTCCACATTACCATTTCCAGTCCATTACATAATCCCAGTACATAAACCACGTTTGGATAAAATATAATTAATACAACATACGCCAAGAGCGACATATAAAGATGCCCCCTTGGTTGATCAGAGTATAATATAAGCAAGTAAACAACTTTGCCATAACAACCAACAACACATTGGAAATAAAAAGAACTCTTATTTACTAGCTTGCCTCCTGCACGCCTCCGGAAGCTTTATTCGTCTAAAAAGAGAACCTAAAAACCTTTACCCTCAAACCACTCAAAATCAATTGAGCACCCGAGAGTTTAAGGGGAAAACAAAAAATTCGAGTCAGACATAAAGCCTAGTATGAATAACAATCTACCATCTCAAACCATTTAGATATCTAGTGAGATCACGGCGCTTAGTGGAATGGGTTTTCCCCTCACTAGTATCCTATAAACTTTATAAAACCATATACTGTGCTTCTGCATCCACAATGATTAAAACATTTCAAAACAATATGAGGATATGCAAACAATTAAATTAATTTTAGATTACTCATCCCTATTCATTCTGACTATCTGTCTTATTTACAGTTTCTAGGGTCACTATTAACCTGTTAGTTTTCATGGGCTTGCTAACAACCTGTTTAGTGTATATGGACTCCCTGCCCGATTTCATTGTTTTCATGGGATCACTAAGAACCTAATGTCCTCTTCCAATATCTTTATTATTTCATGGGTTCTCCCTGAACCTATTGGTTACTCCAATATCTTTCCACCTATCCTAGTTTTCATGGGTTGGCTAGGAACCTATTGACTTCTGTCAATATCTTAATCCGGGTATAGTTTTCATGGGTTCACTACAAACCTATTGGCCCCTGCCAATATCAAATCATAGTTTTCATGGGCTCACTATGAACTTGTCTTCCTGACATCTTCGTTTATACATAGTTTTCATGGGCTTACTATGAACCTATTGGCCCATGTCAATATCTTTTCCTATACACAATTTTCATGGGCTTACTATGAACCTATTGGCCCCTTCCGATATCTTAAATTAATATTTTAGCATCCTTAATTTTACTGGGACAACCTAGCTGGTTAATCTGCCTTTCCCTAAAGTACTGCTATGGGTTCATTACAATGTGAATAAATATATGAAGAAGCAATCATAACAACATAATAATACCAACAAATGTGGTTTAATATCCTTGAAATCTTTTTATATAAAACTTGGTTAATCCCTTTAACCTGTTAATCAAGGAAAACTTCTTCAAAAACTCCATTTCAAAACTCTTTATTTATGTCATGGTTTTCCTTTAAAATGAGATTGGGTTAATTGTTTTGAAACCTTAAAACATCATTTTCGAAACCCTGGTTAACCTCCTTCGAAAGCATAGAAAACTTCTTTTCAAACACTAAGTATATACTTTTCGAAGCTCTTTAAATCATCTCTTTTGAAACCAAAATATACCTTTCGAAAGTACTAAAGCATTACGTAAAATCCTTAGAAATATAGCTTTGAATGAAAGTACCCCTTTCGAAACCATTGGGTCTACCCTTAAAACATCTTTTGGGTCAAAGTGAATATATACGAAAGTATCTCTTTCGAAACCTTTTATCTTTATAAAAATGTCTGGGGAAATTTGATGGCTTCGGAACCATCCTTTCGAAAGCTTCAAAACACTTAAGTAAAACATTGAAGGTTAGCATCGAAACCCCCTTTCAAAGCCATTACCTTCGAAACCCTTGAACTCCTTTCAAAAGCATTTAGGAAATGACTTAGTGTAAGTTTGAACACAAAGACTACCCTTCGAAAGCATTGATGACTTCAATACATTCGAAAGGTAAAAGAATGACATGACTAGGTCAGAACCATCATTTTCGAAAGCACTCTTTTATAAACAAAGGGGTCTCATCCGAAAGCCCTATTTTTAATCAAAGAGAGGCAGCAACAGGTTCGAAAGTAACAAGGTATCGACTTGGTCGAAAGCACCCTTCAAAAATGAGGCAGGCGCATATCTTTTTAAAGTAAACAATGGTTTTGACTCTATCGAAAGCAATGCTTTCGACACACTGCCTTCCGCCCTTCACCAATCCACTTCGTACCAATCTCATTGATACCATGTGTATTTGTTTCGGCTTTGGTTTCGATTGAGTTGAAGCGGAGGCATTGGAGTCGAAAGGCACTTTCAAAAGAGGCGGAACCAACTTTTTCTAGAAAAGCTGAATTAGAGCTACTTTTAGTAATGACTTTATAACTAACCTACCTT
Source organism: Allium fistulosum (assembly GCA_030737815.1). NCBI lineage: Eukaryota > Viridiplantae > Streptophyta > Magnoliopsida > Asparagales > Amaryllidaceae > Allium > Allium fistulosum. Next base: position 1,033,464,573 of record CM060902.1, on the reverse strand, counting down.
TTTGTAATCCTTTGATTGGTTGCCTCATAACTTTTCAAATTCTTTTCAACATAACTACCACTTATTCTCGGATCTAAATCAATGAAAATTTCATAATTAAGCCCTTCCATTAAGCAAAACCAATTATGCAAATAGGTCCTTCTAAAATAATTTATTTCCTATAGTAAATCTCTTAGGAAAAATCCCCAAAAAATTACAGAAATTCACTTTCATCATGTTATCTAACATACAAAAATTCCATACCCAATTTCTTCCTGAAATAATCGAAACTAAATTTGAACCCAATTTTATCTTGTTTTCCTTTGAAAATTCATATTAAATTTTCCATTACTTGGAAAATTTTAAAATTGAAACCCAACTCTAAAATCATAATTCACATAACATATAATTTTTCCATGGCATTTAAAAATCATTTACATTTGGTTTTACCCTGAAACCGTACAAAATCCATATTAAAACAATTTGACTTAAACAAACATGTTATAAATCTGTGCATACCATCACCTAAGCATCATTAAAACGAATTTAATCTTAAATCCGAAAACATATGATCATAGAACAAAATAGTGATGGTATAAATTATTATTCACCTTTAATATGATAAGGAATTTGAGATTTGTTAAAGATTGATTCCCTTAGCTTTGATCCTTAGCTTTGATTTAATTTTCTCTTCTTTTCTTCCTTCTAAAGGCCGACCTTGCTTAGATTTATGTTTTATTAATTTTGAGAAAATGAAATGTACGTGAATGGGCAAATGGAACATGTTTAACCATGAACAGAGAGTGGTGCGGCTATTTACTAATATGCCCATGTTTTGATTAATAACATAAAAACCATTTTTAAGCCCATTTAGTACATTAAGCACGGCCTTATAATTGTTTTATTCAAATCTCAATCTCCTTATTATTCTTATTCTTACATTATTCTATTTAATTTATCTAATTAAAACTCCTGAATAATGTTATCAAAAATTAGGGATGTTACAGGCTCCCTTCCTTAAAGAATTTCGTCCTCTAAATTCGGTAAGGACTAAATATTAAACATAGCAATCATCTATAACAGCTCCTAATAACCGTACTAGCCTACCTGGCTAGCAAATATCTATGTAAATCTAATATAGACTTACCCTCAAAGCAGATCAGGATAAGTATCTCTAATCCTGTCTTTTGACTCCCAAGTATAGTCCTTCTCCTTGTCGCTCCACTGAAATTTCACTGACTTGACTGTCTTGTTCCTCAATATTTTCTCATCTCACGCTACAACCCGAACTGGTCATCTAACAAAAGTCAAATTAGGCTCTACTATCATATCTTCCAACCCTGTTGGAGGAATATAAGTCTTTGGATCATGCACATACTTGCGAAGATGAGACACATGAAATACATTATGGACACCTACCAAACTGCTCGGCAACTCTACTCTGTATGCAAGCTTTCCAATCCTCTCTATAATCTGGAATGGACCAACATATCTTGGTTCTAGTTTCCCTGACTTTCCAAATTGCACCACGCCCTTCATCGGTGATACCTTAATGAAAATCTTATCTTCAACTGAGAATTCAAGGTCTTTATGCCTCTTATCTGCATAACTCTTCCATCTGGACTGAGCTTCCTTCATCTTTTCTCGGACAACTCAATCTTCTCTGATGCCTCTCTAGCCAAATCTGGACCTAAGACTAATCTGTCTCCAGTCTCCAACCAACATGCCGGTGATTTACATGGCCTTTCATACAAAGCTTCAAAAGGCGCCATTCTTATACTAGTCTGATAACTATTATTATAGGAAAATTCAACCAAATGTAGGTGATCTTCCCAAGATCCACCAAAGTCCAATACACAAGCTCTCAGTAAATCCTCGAGTACCTTGTTGACTCTCTCTCTGTCTGCCCATTGGTCTTAGGGTGATATGCAGTACTCATATTAAACTTGGAACCCAACACTTCCTGTAGACTCTTCCAGAATTCGCTAGTAAACAAAGCATCTCTATCACTGATTATACAACTAGGAACTCCATGTGTTCTAACTATGTTCTTCATGAACAACTTAGCTGAAACAGGTGCCGCCCTGGTTGACTTAATTAGAATGAAATGGGCACTCTTGGTCAATCTGTCCACTATAACCCAATACTTTCATTTTCTCTATTTGACCTTGGCAACCCATCTATAAAATCCATGGATATCGAAACCCATTTCCAAACTGGAATCTCTAAAGGCTGAAGCAACCCACTCGGCTTCTGATGTTCGACTTTCGCTTGTTGGCAGTTTGCACACTGCCTAACCCACAAGCCAACATCCCTCTTCATACCTTCCCAATAGAAGCTCCTCTTCATATCCTGATACATTTTGGTTCCTCCAGGATGAATCGTAAACTTGGACCGATGACATTCTCCAAGAACTTCTTTCCTTAAGTCCTCTACATTCGGAACACACTACCGTCCCTTCTTTCTCAACCATCCTCTTTGGTCAAGACTATATTCCTTAGATCATCAACCTCAGTTCCAACCTCAAGCCTTTTGATCTTCTCGGCCAATACCGGATCCTCCCTCTGCTTAGAAGAAATCCTCTCGATCAACACTGGTCGAGCTTCTAAACAAGACAACATCGCGGTACTCTGACTAGAACTAGCGGTCGATCTTAACTGCGCACTGCAAGTAGTCAAAGCTTCCAAATCCTTCCACTCTGCCAACATAGCTAACACCACATTCTGATGTCTTTTGCTAAGAGCATCCGCTACCTTATTAACTTTCTCAGGTGTATACTCTATACCAAAATCATAGGCAACTAAACACTCCAGCAACCTCTGCTGTCTCATATTCAATTCCTCCTGAGAGAATAAATACCTTAAAGACTTATGATCCGTGTATAGCTTAAATCTCCCGCATAAGAGATAATGTCTCCAAATCTTCAATGCGAAGATCACTGCAGTCAACTCCATGTCATGAGTAGGATATCTTACTTCATGTGGTCTAAGCTATCGTGATGCGTAGGCAATAACTTTACCCTTCTACATCAACACCGCTCCTAATCCAATCCCACATGCATTAGTATACACCACCAACCTTTGGTTTCCGTCTGGAACTACTAACACTGGTGCACTGGTCAACAAATGCTTTAACTTAAGGAATGCTTCCTCACATTTGTCGGACCAAACAAACTTCACATCCTTCCTAGTTAACATAGTCAAAGGTGGTACTATCCGCGAGAAATCCTTGATGAATCTCCGGTAGTAGCCAACAAGTCCAAGAAAACTCCTAATCTCAGTCATCGTCTCTGGTCTCTTCCAGTTATTCATAGCTTCAATCTTGTCCGGATCGACTAACAAGCTTTCTTTGAAATCACATGACCAAGAAACATAACCTCTTTCCTTCAAAAATGACACTTGGTAAACTTTGCCTTCAGCTGATGCTGCCTCAGCGTCTCAAGCACCACTCTAAGGTGATCCTCATGCCCTCTTTCATCCTTGGAGTACAATAAAATGTCATCTATAAACACCAACACGAACCTATCCAAGTATTCTCGGAAAACTTGGTTCATCGAATCCACAAAGAAAGCAGGTGCATCCATTAACTCAAATGGCCTCACTAACCAATCATATGAACCATACCTAGTCCGAAATGTTGTCAAAGAAATACTGTCCTCTTCTACTCTCAATTGATGGAAACCTATCGCCAAATAAAACTGGGAAAACACTCTGGCTCCACTCAACTGATTGAATAGATCATCTATTCTTAGCAAAGGATACTTATTCTTAATCGTCCTCTCGTTGAACTTACGATAGTTGATACACATCCTCAACGACCCATCTGGTTTCTTCACGAACACCGCATCCGGTCCCTAAGGCAAACTGCTTGGTCTAATAAAATACCTTCCTTCAAGATCTACTAGCTGCACCTTCAATTCCTTTATCTCAGTCAGTGTCATCCTACTAGGTGGTCTACTCACAGGTTCAGCTCCTGGCATAAGATCTATCCGAAACTCAACAGCTCGTTTCGGTGGTAGTCTAATGATTGGCTCAAAGACATCTGCAAACTCTCTTACTACTCAAACCTGACTTAACTCTTCTCCTACTTCCATAGCACTTAGCAAAGCGCAAACACTTCGGTCAGAATTATCCACTGAGAATATGATACGGTTATGACTATCTGGGTGTCTCAGTGATATCTCCCTATCCTGGCAAAATATTCTAGCCTCATATTTACCCAACCAATCCATACGCAAAAAGATCCCGAAATGTACGAGATCAATAATATACAAACTGCATGCAAACTTGTGACTTAAAAATTCAAGTTCTAACTAGTCACATTTCAACCCTAGAGTTGCATACCCTCCTATTAGATTCGCAACCCTTAAGAAGGTAACAATTTAGGTAGGTTCTAAGCGTAATCTATTAACCAAACACTGAGATATAAATGAATATGATGCATCCGTACCAAAAAGTACCCTATCTGGTATACTCGGGATCAAAAGAGTACCTTCCATCACAGTCTTCCCTTTATCAGCTGCAGTTGGCCTAGCTGGTCCAATAGCAAAAATCTTTCCCTTGTCCGCCCTAACTGGCTCTGGACACTGATTGTTGTAATGCCCAACTTGATCACAGTTGAAGCACTTTACATTCTTCTTATTCGCGGCCTTCTTCCCATTGCTTGACTGGCACTCATTCGCATAATGACCCTTCTTATCGCACTTAAAACAGACTAAGTCAGCCTTTGCCTTCTTGGCAGCACCTCCCTTCTGGGCTTCCTTCTTCTTATAGAACTTTCTTTTCTTCCCCTGAGAACCCTGGATTTACACTCGCTTCTCTCTAGCACAAATAGCAAGCATCTCTTCATGGCGAATAGCCATTTCCACTACTACATTACTAGGATCACGGAGATGTGGCAGGGTTGCCCTAGCAATCTTGAGCCTCAATCCCTTAATAAACTTCTCATTCCTTCTGATGACGGTGTCTATAGTATTATATCCATAACGGGACAACTCAGCAAACTTAGTGGCATACTCAACATTCGACATCTCTCCCTGCTCCAGATCCAAAAACTTCCTCAGCAGCTCTGACTTAGCATTCTCGGACATAAACCTTTGCTCAAATCTCCTTTTAAAATCTGCCCAAGTCAACTCCTCCTTTGGAACTCCGACAGTAATACTATTCCACCAGTGAAGCGCTGACACTTGCAACTACCTAGAGGCCAACCTTCTCTTATTTTCATCATCTAACCCAAATCAGCAAAGATACGCTCATAATGCAACAACCAATTCTCTACTTCTATGCCATTCTCCGTCCCCATGAATGGCTTCCCACCAAGACTGTTGTAGTCTCTACTCGGCTTAGCATAATTATTCCCAACTGAAGCCATAAGATTAGCTCCTCCAACATTTCTAGCAACACCGGTAGTAGCTCCTGCTTGCATCATATTGACGAAGAACTGATACATCGCCTCCATATCCCATGGTGGATTTCCAGCATCCACATTGGCATCAGCAGTTTGGTTATCAGCATTACCTGGTTGACCCGGGTTCCTCCTGGTGGGTCGAGCATTTCCATTGGTTGTGGTGCTTCCTCCATCAAGATTTCCACTTCTGTATCCTGCTTCCATATCTTCTTTCTCGCAAATCTACATACGAGCCTAAGTAAGATATAGAAAAATGGTCTAAGAGAGCAGGGAATACGTACTTAGATATATATCTATATATCAAATACAAGTACGTTACTATAGCATTAACCTAAGCATCGATCTTATTATCTGATTCATTGGATTATGTTTTGAAAAATCTTTTAGGTTTAAATTTCTTTTAAGTTTCATAAACCTATGCTATGATACCAACTTGTAACGTCCCCCACTTGGAGGCCTAAAACTAACGGCTACGGATGCTGCAGTAATCCATAATTATTAATCTTCGGCGACCAAATACGGTAATTGTAACGACCCATATTTTTAGTCTTCGAATTTGGATATCTAATTTGTTTAAATATTCAGATTTGAATTAAAATATAATAAAATCTATGTTTTAAAATTTGAAATGATTTCTTATGACGTATTTTTAATTTAATTTTTAGAATTTTTCCATAATTTTTAAATTGGAAAATAAGTAAATTTTCGTTTGACGTATTTTTATGGCAAACGCTGGCATTTTGAGACTTCATAGAATGTAATAATTTGTCTATTTTATTTTTATTTTGTGATCGTATAATACTATTATACACGATTGAAATTTATTTTCTGTAAATCGCTGTTTGGGAACGGACGCGGTACGTTATGACGAGATATCGGGCTTTAATTAAAAATTCAATATATAATAAGTACACAGTAGTACACAGTATAGTCAATTTGTTGTTCTTTCTTTTCCCCTTCTAGCCCCCATCGTGTAGACTTGTCACCTTGAATCACGATGAAAAAAATATTTGGTTGTCGGTCTCTGATCGTGTGTATATATACATGTGTGCAACATTCTCAACTTTCCTTCTTGAAAGCAAGTCCTCTGCTTCTTCTCCATTTTTCATTGCTCTGTGAACTTCAAAACAATGGAAATTAAAGCTTTTCCTCAACTTCAAAAATCAACAACTAAAAATCCATCAACCTTTTGAGAAAATTTCCAACTGCAAACTTGTTTGTTTTTGAGTCTATTATTTTTCTAAAATAGTCCGGGATCGCCTTGTTGAGTTTAGTGGCAGTTATCGGCTAAAATCAGCAAATGGTCAAGGAAATGATCATTTTTGACTATCACAAATTGACAAACAAAGAGTGCAGATGGGTTCGTAGCAGTGATTGGAGATTTTTAGAACCATTCGTATGTTTTTTAACAGCTTGGATTGTCATAGGGGAGGAGATGATCGAAAATCATTCAAAAAAATATTTTTGACGAACCGAAGGTCGAGGAGATGATTGGAGAGGTCGGGAAGGGGCTTTGGGGCAAGGCGAAGGTCATAACCATGGCTAATTTTTCAATTTGAGCTTTGGATGTCGTGGCTAGCTAATTTGGGGTTTGGGGTTGGTTTTCTAGTTGCATGTGAATGCGAGCTGTAGGGGGATGAGGGAGCGACCGAGCTTGGCCGCGCTTGGCTCGAAGGTAGCGTAGGCTTGGGCGAAGATTATAGCGTAGGCGGTGAAGTCTGGCGATGACCGATATAGTGGTAAGAGGGGCTTGAACGAACCTGTTTCTTTCATTTCCTTTGGCTTCATGGTCGAAAAGAGGATGGGGTGGACTGAGCGTCGTAATGGTGGTTGATCGGGTACTGTGGGGCGAGATAGACTTGGGGGGGCTATCGAAATGGTCGATCTGGGCTTCCGAGACGTTTGTACGTGCACATGTAAACGTGCACATATGGGTTCCAGGCATTGAAAGGAAGAGGGGAGGAGAAGATGGCATTGTGCGTGTGTTGGTGGGTAGAGGGCTTGGGCTTTGGGCTGAACAAAAGTGGAGAGCAAACATTTGTCTTTGTTTAATTATAGAAAAAATAAGCATTTAGTTTAATACATGATATCCGGGTCGTTTTAAATCCTATTGACCTGCAAATTTTTGCATTGCACTCGTATTTACGAGTATAACATTGTAGAGTAACTTGTTGGCAGCTGTGGACAAATATAAATTTATGACATATAAAAATGGACGTGATTTAAATTACGTTATTCGTATAATAATGTTGTTTAAAATTTGTATACCATAATTATCGATGTTTATTTGGCCAAATAAATTACTGTTTAGTTAAATTGGATCGAATATGGTAACTAGACATTGGTTTAGCAGAATAAAACACCCTTCCACTAATTAAATTAATTTGGTGAATGAATTAACAGAATAAAACCCCGTTCTGCTATCCTACGAATTTGGAAATTTGTTTAGCTGAAATAAATCACTGTTCCGCTAATTAAATTAGTTAGAACCTGTTTAGCAGAATAAATCACTATTCTGCTATTATTAATTAGATAAGTAAATTTGGACATTTATTTAGCAGAAATTAATTCCTTTCTGATATTACATTAATGTGGACACTTAATTTCATTTCAATGGACCAGTATTGGATAAGAGTTGTATTGACAATTGTTTGTTAATTATGGATTTAATTTACATATATGATGTTATGTGAATCTGGATTATAACTTGGTTAGTTAATGGAATTAATGGTGACTCGATTAAGTTCCATTGAAGTTGCTAAGCCTCTTTCCAAAGTTGATTTTTGAATCAAAGTTATTTGAAGAATAATTATTATTTATTAACAAGTTTATTAAAGATAATTATTATTTGTTTTAAAAGACAATTAATAATTGTTTAGTAATGATTTTAAGTTAATTATTTTATTAATATGATTCTTAAAGATTATTTAAGAATATTTATTTATTATTTCAAAGTTATTAAACTATTTAAAATGTTTTAAATTATAATTTAATTATTAATTAAGGTTATTTTATAATAAATTGATTTTAAAGTTATTATTATTTTAAGAGTTAATTAGTATTATAATATTATTATTTCAAAGATAATTTGTTAAAGTATTAATATTTTTTTAAAAATTATATATTATATTAATATTATTTGAAGTTAATTAATTATTATATGATTTAAAAAATATTTAAAGTGATATTTTTATAATATTAAAAAAGTTTACTAACTATAATTAAGTGATGTGTGTTCTAAAAGAATTGGTTTTAATTAAGCAAAAAGATTTTAAAAGGAAAGTTTTACGGATAGGTTGAGATTCATAAATGAATATGTCATGGCCCGCAAATCCGTACCTCTTGATTAACCACTAATCTCCATTGATTAACTCAAAATGAACGGGAATACGAACTATGATGGTTTAAGAAGAAGAAAAAGATAGAAGAAGGAAAGAGTAGAAGAAGAAGAGAAGAATAAAATAGAGAACAACAGAACAACATCAAAACAGAAAACAATATCAGAATCTCACATATCGCAGCGGAACAATATACAATAGATAATTACTAGTCTTTTAAAACAAAGAACTATATCAGTTTATACATACATCAATCATCAGAATCGATATACAACAATGGACAGTTATATAAACTTGTCCTCATACAGAATACACAGCGGAATAAATATATCAGATACAAATACTACGTCTCGCCATCCAGCTTATCTCCAAAGCTCCAGAATATCCTGATAACATAACTCTAGGTTGCCCGTGTGGAAATTGGTGGGCACCCAGAGTTTAGAAGGGAAACAATAAACTCCGAGTCAGTCATGGTGACTGGTGTGAGATCGTAAAACAGTTATTTATCTTTAAAATAAACAACAGAAAAATTTTAAAGTCAATTCGCAATGCTTTTGGAAAATGAAACTACCATAAGACCTCCCACCACACACACAATGCAAACGCAGACTTGGAGGAGATTTCTTCTTATGTTAGTCAAAGATGCTTACTACGCAAAATCAAATCATTTTGGATATTACTATTAGTGCATAGTGGAAAACATTTCGAAAGTAGAATATAAATCTTAGCCAGCATAGGTACCATTATATTATGCCTACTATAGCTGCCTCCTGAGGAGACAGGTTATACAATTGAAATCGTAAAGGCTCGTATTGTTTCTTTGGATTTCCAACAAATGGTCAGGCTAAGGAACTTCCTATCCACGATGGGTACGTCCCTGGAATAGACGACCCGAGAACCTAACGTTACGGTTAGATCTCTGCCAACACAAGGCCGGGTTACCTCTGCAAAAATAGGTAACTACTGACACGCGTATGCCATCCCCCGATCGTCACCGATCTTCCCGAGGATCCCCGATTCGCAACAACCACAAAGTAATAAATTTGCAACAACCACAGAGGTTAAGTATCTGGGCTCCATACCATGATACCACCTTTATCCAGAAGGAATGACATACACTAAGGGGCGCTACTCCCTAGAACCTTGCTGCATCCTTCCTGTTTCGACCATTTCCGGGGTGTGAGGCTCGACGAAGTCTCGTCCACAAAGCTACGCTTTCTACAAAGCCATGCTTCGGGCCAAACAAAAATGATCAACCTATGATCACAAAGATATAAGATCAAACAAATGATCATATCGCAAATGATCAAACACTGATCATTTCACAGCAACACTCAGTATGCCACGTTACCAAATTGGGATATATCGCTGATAAATTTCAACTACATAACCTCTGAGCTCGTACGTCTCAGAGAAGGGTGTTAAGCTAAGAGAATAAATTCTCCGCCACCAACAGAAATGTATTTGAAAGAAATCAGCTTTATATCTCAAATTGTAACGTCAGACACACAATCCATACAAGTCTGTTCCGGGATCGAACAGAACCGAAGGCACTTCTCACGAAGCCCTTGCATATCCGGATAAATTTCTAATCACGTCCGGACTTCCCGTCACTAAGGGTGATAAAACCTCTAAACCGGAGATCAGCCGATGTAGAGTAACTCGACGGTAATCCTTCCATTTTCAAAAATATCCGGTCTTCAACACCGGTCTTCGAATGCAATTCATAACGACGTATCACATATTCGGAATGGGTTATACGACCCCATGGTCCTTTCCCGGCTAACCCGAATAGTGAGCGCTTATTTAAACATAAGTGTGGCATTCAAATTCATCCAATTCACAACAAATACCTATCTAAAGGTAATTATTGATAGTCGGTTATTTAACTATCAATAAAGATGCGCGACATCATCAGATTCCAAATAATTTTCCAAATTATTTAATTTCCAAAAATATCTTTACTAGATATAAAATTTCCACACTTCAAAAATAAATCAACGTTTATTTTTCTAAACAATTTCCCTTTCTTTTATAAATTCCATATTGAATTTATATTTTCAAATATCTACTGATATACGATTTACAAATCGATTTCAAATATTCAATTTCATTTTATCTTTAAGAAGATAAATTCTTAAAACGTTCATTTCATATTGGAAAAGCATTTCTATACTTATTTAATAATAAGTATTTCACAAATCTATTGATTTTCAACACTAGGAAAATATTCGATATACTTAAATCAATATTAAGTATATATTTCATTCTTTAAGGAAATCCTTTGAGTCAAAACGAATGTTACGTAAAACATCGTTACGACGACTCAAAATCACTAGTATAGGGATTCGGATTTTAAGATAGATATATAAATCCCAATACTATATAAAACATTTCCTTTCGGAAATCATTTACTATAACAACAATGTTATAGTCCACCATTCCCTTATTTCTTGAAAACGTCTATTTCAACAATGAATGTTGAAATCTATGATTTCGATTCATAATACATTTTAAAAACATCTTTAAAATGTTTAACTTCATTTTCAATGTCACTTTTCCAAAACTATCCATTTTACTTAACAATATATTCACTGTCCAAAATCGTGAATATACTTCACTAATTACATTTCACTATTTTCTACACGTTTTATTTCAATAATTATTCGCTATCCAAAATCGCGAATATATCTCCTTTAACAACCTTCTATATTTAATTTATCAAATCCAATTGATCTCGAATTTATAAAACAACGTTTATAAATTCTATTTCTATTTATAAAAACTTCAATTTATAAATCTTCTTTATTTACCAATTCAATTCACAATTCAATTTTTTATATACCACAATCCATATTATAAGTTAAATACTTATAATTCATTTATTTTCAAAAATCGTTCTTTTAAAACTTTACAACTGTAAAGTTTATCCCTTTATAAATCATTTTAACATCATTTCCATTTTAAATTCACATTCCCTTATTTCAATTGGATTCATTTTCCAAATATTCACTTTTAAATCTAAAATCGGATTTCAAATTTATTTCTAATTCTACTTCAATTCCAAATCAATTACAAATTGATTTCTAAATTTATTTTCACTACTAAAATAAATTCCTTATTCTTTTCAAATTATTCAATATCCTGTTTTTAAATGGATTCTTCAAATTGAAATCATTTTACATTGATTTCCTAAATTATTTCAATTTACTGACTAAATTTCTAATTGGATTTCCAACTTATCTCCTTTTAAATAAATTCCTTTTAAAGAAAATAAATTACAATTGTTTCTTTCAATCTATTTAAAAATCCAATTTTTAACTAAATTCTTCAATTAAAAATCACTATTTTACGAAATCCATTTATTTACATTTTCACTTGATTCTGGAATTAATTCGATAAGATTATAAAAATTAACTTTTTATACTTTAAAAATTTCTTTCTTCAAAATTTATTCAATTTCTAAAATTGATTCACTTAGAAATTTCTACTTGAATTTCAAAAATTCAACTTTGTTTATCTTTGGAATCCAATGATATCAAACATCCATTCAGCTAAATTTTAGCTTTCAAACAATTTCCAGACATCAATTCAATAACATCAATAATCATTCACAGATTATCACATCACAGTAGAAATAAATTCAATCAATGTGAGGGGTCCAGTTGGATCCCTCCAACCTGTTTTCCTGCATCCAAAGACGTTAGCACAATACCAATTCCACTTCGAGGTGGAATATCGCGGTATATAGGTTTTATAAAAATCCGCTTACTAACGGCGCAATAGGGTCTCATCCGCTATACGAGGCGGGAAATCATCAATCCAATATATACATATGCCAATATGTATATATTGCTATATATAATAGATATATCCTACTATATCTAATATCACATCCAATAACAATCAATCAAATCAATAATAACTGCAATTCATTTTTAAATCTGAGTGAGAATTCTCACCTTTGCTTTAATTTGCAATCCATTTTCCATTCCAGTTTTGTTTTCTCAATTTTTAACCTTGTATAAACAATTTTATACCATTCATTAATATTCGAACCAATCGAAAAATTAAACTTCTATTTCTTAATTTTAATTAACCAATTATTTATATTTTAAAAACAAACTAGTGACTTAAAATACATAAGCGTATATCTCATTTTATTTCGAAATCTTATACCTATACTTATAAGAAACAATTTATATATATCACAATCTAACTTTTCATAATTTTAACACCTTTAAAAATGCATATATATATTTATCTTCATATCTCTCTTTGAACAAAAATTTCTTTCTGTAAATATCAAGGCAGAATTTCCTTTACTGTATCATTTTAATAAATTTCTTTTTCTGATAATCTACAAATTTATACTAAACCATAATATTAAATAAAATGGATTCGATTACCTCTCTGCCCTAACTGCTCGCTGCCTCGTCCATTGCCGCTCGCCTACGATTTGTCGCCCACGCTCAAAACCCCATGTCACCGCTAGATCTCGAGCACCCCCAATCGAGGCCGCGACCCCAGAGCTCGAACCTGCTCCTTGCTCGATCGCGTGAACGCCGCCATCTACACTCGTGCTCGAGAACCCACCTGACAGCGCCGCCCTATCGAGCACCATCGCGAACGCGCCTGCCTTGTCATCCCCGCCTGCTCAATTGCCTCCAGGTTGCCGCGCCCTAAAGCATCGCGACATTGTTCGCGAACTCGAGCCCCCCCCTTTGCCATGCCTCAGTTGAATTCGCGAATGACCCAATTTCGTACAACCGATGAAATCGCCTGTCGCCTGCCCTAGCTTCGTCTCGCGAACGCGAGTCTCTCATGTTGTCATCGCGCGCGCTGCTGTTTGTTTGGGTGTAGAGGGAGATAGAACGATTTGTTTTCGAACTGCCCGATTTGAATTTAAAAGAGGCTTCGGCCATTTATATTCCCTTTCGAAAGCTTGAACGAAACGATTTACTTTTCGTTTGAACTGAGGAATGAAGGAGATGGTTATTTTAAAAACGTAAGGGATGGGTCGCACGATTTTCTTCTGTGTTCTCTAGCGTGAATGTAGGCGTGAGTTAAGGGTAGCGAACATGCTGAAGTTGACTTAGTTCAAAATTTAAATTTAAATCAATTTGATTTAACTTCAACGCGTTTGCATATCGTATGGTCACATATCAACTCCGAAAAATACGAAATTTGAAGTCCGGTAATAATACAATATTACGGACCCAATGGAACTGGTTTCGTCGAATTCCGAGACTGCGCCTCGGACGGCTATTTTTAAATAACGATTCGAACGATAAAATTTTAAACTGAACAAATCAATTCGAAATTAGATTCTGAAGCTTCTGTTATCTTCAGTGATATCAATACGAATTTTAAAAGCTCTTGAAATATTTTTCTTCAACTTTAAATTGAAGATTTAAATTTTTATCCAGTTTCAATAGATTAAATTTTATAATTTAATCGGCAAATTCAAATTCATATTGGGAATTCAAATTAAATCATCGTTCAAATATTTAAAATTAATTAAATATTCTCAATTTAATTTGTTCAAAATTCTGGGTCGTTACAGAATATTTTTCAAATTAAACTGGGAAGTTTATAAAGAAACTTTATAAATAAATTTGAAAATATTTATGAGGTAAAAGGATATTGGGAAAGAAGTGGTTGATTTTCATAGCGTAATTCGAGGGGCAGAGACTGCCTACAGTTTGTTATGTTTTCGCTAGGACAACAACGCAACCATTGTGCACACTACGATCTATGATTGATTTCATAGCATAATTCGAGAGGTAGAGATTGCCTGCAATTAAGTTTAGATTTCTTTGGGATAGAGACGTAACCATTGAGCTGCGATCCATGGTCGATACTAAAGGGTACTTTCCATATCTATTTTAAAAAGTTTTTAAATATTTTTAAAAGAAATGATTTGTGAATATACTTATTCCGGTGAGATCAGTATATGACTATTTTTGATAAAGAGATTCAATTTTTAAAAATCAAATTAAATGAGGCTTAGTGAATTTCAGTGGGAAATGTGATCCCTGTTTAAATGTTTGTTTATTTGATAGTTATATAACCGACTATCAAATCTTGGTCTAAATATGTAATCCTTCTTCATTTTGTGGTAGGGAAACGATTCCCTACTTAACACCGAATGATTTTAACTCTGGAAATATCTAGGAGAAACGCGGGAATTATATGGTACAGTTACCATCGGTGGTGCTATACTGTACGTATAAACTCGTTTCATTCTTCTAGGACAAATGATAAGGAGATCCGTTCACTCAAACGGTTAGGGGGTGATCCCCGATCTTATGTATTGTCTGATTATTTCCTAAAGAACCGGTATTGAGCATTCCGGATTATGGAGCACCCAGGAAACGGAAGGGTGTACTCGTAAGAGATGACTCGAACCTGTGACCACTTCTAAAACCATATACGGTACTATGGAGGAGATTCATAATATTTTGAGGTGTTGGGATCCATGTGTGATTCCGAGACCCATTGGGGTATGAGAATCCGGGTGTGGTTCCAATATCTAATTGAGATGTAGGAATCTATATGTGATTCCGAGACCCGTTGGGGTATCTGAATCCATGTGGGATCCTATGATCAATTTGGTGGTGGTGCATAAGCTGGAATGCCGAACGTAGCCTCATCAGCGGAAATGACTAAAACCAGAGATAGAAGGCATGGCCAGTAGGGTTGGCAAACCCATAGGGTGTAGTCGCCTCCCTTTTCTAACAATATCTATCTATCAGTTTTGGCATGGCCGGAGCGACGCACTTGGTCTTAGCAAGACCAGTTATGTTTTTCCTATAATACCCCAGCTAGACGGGTATGATGCTTCGGAAGGATAACTCTGATCCTTGTATAGAAGGACTGTTCTCGAAGTACTGAGGGCACCTCCATGTAAATCCTACACAATTAGCGAACGAGCCTTAGCGAGTTTCGATTTTGTACTTGGTATTGTTGTGATGTACATAGCACGAGCATCATAGCTACTTGATTATTAATATTTTTGCTTTAGACATTATTATAATATCACAGGAATTTCTGATATAAAAGGTTTTGATTATCGTAAGGTAAAACCCCATTCATGTTTATGTGTGGCGTGATCTTACGAGATACCTTTGATTTTAAAGGATTTTGAAAAGTTATAATAAATAAAATTCCTTGTGATTTAAGTTCTCATGCTGGTTTTACCAGACTGACCCAGGCGTGGTTTTTCCTAAATGCTCGAGTCAGACCGAGCATATTTCCAGGTTTAGATGAATATTTTTGGAGCTTCGGGAGAGAAGCTGGAGGCCCAGAAATGTATTCATGTAGATGATTATATTTTCGTTGCTTACATTGTTGTATGTTATTCAGCAATTGTGAGGATAGGTTGTTATAACTATCCATGCTGAATTGGTTAGTGTACTCTAATTGACATCTGTATACATATATATTACAGTTTTGTTTTTGTGTAAAGATTTGTTAAATATTATAGAATATTCGTTCCGCTCTAAGATTCTGTGTTGCTTAGTTTCTTCTTATCTTCTTTCTTCTTTCTTTCCCTAACTATCCACTTTTCCATTCAATTTGTGCTAGTCATGTGTGGTATTTTGTTAGCTTAAATTGTACGGAAAAGTGGGTCATTACAGGTGGTATTAGAGCTGAAGGTTAAGCGAGAACCTTGGCTTTAGTGGGGTAGAACTCATTAAAGAAAGGGTAAGTGACACCCTAGAATGAGTTTGAGAGTGTGTGTGTGTGTCTATATATACCAGTATCTATGGCACGTCCGTTGGACGTGTGCAAAGAATGCAGTGAGTTAAATTTGGTTTAATGTAACGTATGAAACATGACTATATTGTTGTAGTACGATGGCGTAAATGAAGAAAAATGTCACCAATTTGTTCATAAAATGTTTTCTCTCCTCCTTTATCTGGGCTTGAGACCGGCATCAGTAAGTAATAGGTGATGGCGGAGTTAAAAACTTTTGTTGTAGGGATTGTTTTATGTAATAAATGTTTGTATACTGATCTTAAAAATTTAGTGTTATTGTTGTTATATGTTGTGTTGTAAATGAAAGTTTCAAAGTTGAGGATAAGTTAATACATGGTTAAGAAAAGTAACTGAAATATAAGTGAAATGATGAAGTCCCTTTGGTAATTGTAGAATGACATTAGTTAGTGATATTATGAAGATGAATAGTGTATGTTTAAAAAGTTTGGTAGAAAAGATATTCTAAATTATAATTAGTTTAAGTTTTGATTACACGACAATAAAACATCTTTGTAGACAACATTTCTAGTGTGAGTTCCCCTGTTACGTGGAATTTTGCCTTTGTGTACTAAATTTTTTGTTGAGTTTCGTGCTACTCCTCTGGACAACGCCACATATAGTTGACCGTGACTAAATACATGGTCTGGAAGATAAATTCCAACATGAGGAATGGTTTGTCCTTGTGATTTATTAATTGTTAAAGCAAATGATAATTTAATTGGGAATTGTTTGCGAATTAAATTAAAAGGCATGTTAATATTTTCAGAAGGCTTTAGGGGGATACGTGGAATAAATACCCTTCTACCACGATAATGACCAACTATAATTTCTGCATCAATGAGATTATAGTTACTTTGGATTCTTCAACAGTCGTGGTTCCTTCTGATTCTTGCACAACAGTAGTTTCAATAAAAGCTCTGTCTTCATTTTCCACTTTCACTGCAGCAGGCACGAAAGTTTCAGATGACTGATTGAATGGTTCTATTTTAACCGACAAGGCGTTTGAATGTTGTACCACTTCTTCACACTATTTCTTTCCTGCTCGTTTTAGTTGCTGCTTTCGAGTGCATATTGAATTATCAGTTTTTTTACCTGTAGATTTACCCTATAGTACAACATATAATAACTAAATTTTAAAAAGAGAGAAAAACGTTATAACGAACAAAAATAAAATAATTATCAATTACCTTAGGCATGATAACAAATGAAAATTGTATAGCTTAATATTTTATGTACAACGGGGAAGAGATACTGGTTATTTATATAGATGTAGGTAATTAAATTATAGAAAGCGGAAGTTTGTAACGTAAAAGTGGACAGTAAAATCGGCAACCAAATGTTATAAATTACAAAGCCGAGGAAAAAAGAAATCGTAAACTATAAGAATTAGTTAATGTGGATTTATACATGCATGGTATTTGCTTGACACCCTCTCCACTACTTTTTTTCTATTATTTATGTGGAAATCAAATTACACAGTCAGGGAGAAGAGAAAGTAAAAAAATCAATCAGAAGATATGCTAATAACAAATGAATAAATTAACAGGGCGCAAATTTGCAAAACAAATGAAAGAATTCACACCTGTTAATACTTACTTTTAATGTACTAACAGAAACATTGATGCGTTTATTCTAAACCTTGGTTGAGTCCATTTCAAATACTAATCCATACCATGTTGGATAGTAATTTTGTGCCTCCACTGCCTACAACACTACGTCATGACTTCCTTCACTATCTCCAGCCATAATTCCCATCACTGTCGTCGGAGTCATGGTGTCAAATATTTCCAGGCGCTGCTCTTGAATTTCATGTTGTTGCCAAGCCCGCGCACGCTGATCTGTAACTCGAAGTACACAAATCCCTCATTCCTCGCATCGCCAGTCGCCACGCCAAAACCTTGTCGTTAACGCTAGCTCCAATCGCTTCCCGCGATATTATTCTTTTTTCTTCTTAATTTTATTTTTTCCTATAGTCGAATCATTTTGGGGAAGGGATTTTACAGATTCAAAATGGGTATTACGAAGAAATTGAGGAAAGAAGCTGCATTTGTTTTCTAGGAAACGTGGAGATAGTAGGACGGTGAACTGACTGAAATCTCCTCTAGTACATATCCTTTTAGATAAAAAATAAAAAATTTAAAAACCTACATTTAATACGCAGAAAACTTTGAAAAGGTGATATACGCATACATACATAAATCCATATACAGCATATTGCATGCAAAGAGCAGTTTGAAGATATTAGGAATATGTAACGCAGAGGAAAAAAATGAACATATATACATATATAAATGACGGCAGAGAAATGCAGCTAGAGGTATATATTTGACAGCACGGTAGGTAAGAAACTATGTTATATGCATTAAGTCGGCCAGCTGTGCACTCGAAGGCCAAAAAAATGGCATGTATAGTGTCAGATACCAAGAAAAGCAAACAAACCACCATCATAGCTCTATTCCAGCAGTCAATTATAAAGGTGCTTTCATTTGCAACATATCAGCGTTACCAAAACCAATATCGTCTAAACATTTTTTGGCAGATAGGAGTACAACTACATTATTACAAATTTGATAGGTTTGAATTTAAATTTTTACACGATAGTACATTGTAATGAGAAGCCTTTTAAACCCAACTAATAATAATTGAATTCAGAGGTACATGTTTCATCTTTCAGTGCTGGAAACTGAAAACGAATATTTTGTGAATCCAGACACACAGCTTCGGCTGTAACAGTTTTCACTCCTCTATATCACTGTTTTCTTGTCTTTTTTTTTTGTAGCACCACTGCGGCGGTACTATCAAGCTGTACTGATGCAACTTTTGCTAAAGCAAAAATTGCGGAACAATGTCAACACAAAGTAAAGGTGCAGTATAAAACATAGAGAATGGATGTGACAAATATCACAGTTTAAAAATAGATCATAGCAGAGTGAAAGAAACCAATGATTTCATTTATGGCAAAATTTTATGGTCCAATTGGAATCAAAAGTCAAATATGGCAACTACCACATGAATATTTTCAAAACTGGCAACTCTAACATGATTATGCTATTAGTGTTAATTTCTAGATTAGAAAATTTAATTGCTAAAATAAACCATAAAATTTCAATAAGTAACTCAAAATGATATGTGCTGCAAAAGTAGATATAATCATAAAATGAAGTTACTGCTTCCAGCTAATTAGTGGTAGATATAATCATCCTTGATTGATGATTTTATAAAATATGTATAAATTTTTTTTGGATAAAATCCCTTTGACAGTTTGTTTCGAACAATAATGGGTGGAAAAGCATTAAATAAAAAACATGCAGCCAAAGCACTAAACATACATATTGACAATGTTGTTTTATTAAGCTATTTATTTATCAAATATCAACTATACTTTAATATCAATTTGTAAAAGAATGATTAATGGTCAGTATATCTCTATATACCTAATACGTGAAATGTGAGCATTTATTCATGTTCAAATTCACTCTGACAGTGTGTAAGGAAGTTCTACCTATTGCTCCATAATGTTAATTTACTGAGTGTTTTGAGATCTAGTATCTAGTTATTTTTTTACATTGCATATAATTGAGCATCCATGCCTGTTGAAAATATCAATTAGTAAACTGAAAATATAAAGAATACCTTCTCTGACCAAATTAGGAAATCTTCCGGTGTATTTTTTGCCTGCTATATCTTTTTAGTTTGTCCAAGTAGTCGTTTGTCATCATATGGATAATGGACTTCTACTTTTTACTTTACCATAAGCTGGAAATCTCATCAATATACTCGAAGTTAGCAATGAAATCATATTAATCAACCTTCTGCCTTTAATTTTTTATCTTCATCCTTCAACAATACCAACCGACAAATCCTACAATTAGAAGTCTCATAACAGTTATGCAATGCACCGATAGAAAAAATTGCATTTAGTTGGAATTGCAATTCACGTCATTAGGAAAATACACTTTTCGTCAGAAGAAGAAAACCCAATTTAGAACATCAACAAATATCACAGATACGTGGAATTTATGTGGAACTGATTTCAATGGCATTTTTGTATCAATTGAGTTGAAGCTAGAGAAACCATATAGCAATACAGAAATTAAACAATAAAGTAGAAGAAAAAAAATTACGGATATTAAAGGAAACCATGGTCTTACTGAAATTTGAAAAATAAGAACAACATTGCCTATGTGTCTTGATGGTTTGAAAGTTGTTAAAGAATAACCCATCTCCATCTTCTAACATATCATTCTGCACAAAAAAATGATGGCAAGGGAAGAGAATTTTAGTTCTGAAGGAAACCATGATTTGAATTTAAAATAAAATTTCACACCTTTCATTAAACAATCAAAGCAGTGATGGCGATCTCATAGTAATCTGATTCATAATCCACTTGATAATGCTTCATTGTAAAGTACGTATGAATGTAGACAGAAAATGAAAGTAAAATTGAAATTCAAAACATTGTAACTTTCAAATATCCTTGGTAATAAATAATATTTTGACATAGAAAGAGTAAAATACAGTTCTTCCGCTTTACAAACTTTTTTTTCTTTAAGTGGAATGCAATCAATCATCAGTAATCAGTGAAATCAAACATAAAACTAACACAGTCAAAACCAACAGGTAAATGCAATTTTAGCATGCGTCAATAAACATATAAGCACAGAGGCCGGTAGAATAAACGCTAACTGGAATGCTCACCTTGACCGGATCACGTGGAACAACAATGCGCCTCATGATGGTCTTCCACCCCTCCTACTTGAACAGCAAACCGAAGATTATAGATGTTTTGCCTCAACTCCACTGTGCGCGTACATCGTTCTTTGCAGCGTCAGATGCCCCTCCATTTTATTAGATGGAATTCGTCAGTACTCAAATTTGAAGCCCATCCATTGAGAGTTCTTTGAAGAAAGAGTAACAATTGTGTACTCTTGTATGGAACTAAATTAAAATAGAAATTCTGAAATTCATGTACTTATAAAGTGTAAACAGTGAAGTAAATATAACCCACACGTTAACCATTCAAATATTATTTAATCATTTTTTGGATCAAACCTATTAATATTGTAAATCACATCAAATGATCAAGATGAATTCAAAAGTATAAAGAGAAAAAAACATTAAAACCATCACTACATATATACATCTCAACTTGCAAGTGCCCTGAATAATCCACTTCTAATGGGATTATAAGTTCTAGTATATGCAGTTCATCTAGGAGCATTCATGGTTTGGATATATATCAGAAAATCAAATCCACTTTGTAATAAAGATAACTACAATGTAACCAATAGTCTCTAAATATTTCCTGCTTTAGGCAAACTATACATCAAAATTTATTATCATTGTTTATCTTTCCAATATTTTTTTATCTACATGTATCGTAAGCATGCTGCGAAAAAGTGAATATAAGTACTGACCTTGGTTTGTGAGTTGTTGCTTCTATAGTCCATATTAATCTACGGATCAATAGCCAATTTGAAATCCAGAGGGTACAAAAATACTGCAGTCCATTATGACAGCTTCCGCCAATGCAAATGCCAAGTAAAATGTTTCCAGCAAGGTAAAACAACAATTGAACGCAATTAGTTCTTAAAATAATCAAGCAGCAATAAACATTAAAGTACAATTCTAGACGAACAACTAACTTGTATGCATTGTGAGTTGGTTTGATCTTCATAGCGTTTCATCCTTCTGTTCAAAAAATGCAATTATAAAATTTGGGACAAAACATTTTAAATTAATAAGTTGGATCCACTTTCACTGCTTAAAAAAGTCTTCAGTCACATTTAATGAAACATATAGATTATAGTGTTGCAATCACAACTTTGTTAACAATTATAATACTGACACAGCACGACTTCTCAAATGATGTAAAGACGCAAAGTGATGTTTACTAAAATGACAATTGATTTCCAGATCCTAATATTCAGGATTACTTATCAGATAGTCGATTTCAGGAAATTTATCCAATTCCTGAATCGCATAACCATCCATTGATAGTTTTGCAGAGCATAAATGAAATAATTATCGCCAAATCTTAATGAAGAAATGATTGCAAGAAGTTACCTACTTCGTCATTCAGTTTAAAGCAGGACGACTACTTCTTTCCCAAACCAAAGTTGCGTCATTCGGTTTGAAGCTGGAGGACATATATTTTTCATAAAAGACTTCTTTCCCAAATCAAAGTTGATTGCAGAGTAACCCAATTCACCATACTTCTTTCCCAAACCAAAGTTGATTGCAGAATAACCGTATTCAGCATGGGTAACTTTCCCAAATCGAAATGGCATAGGAGGTAGTGGATACGGTTTCACGCTTTGCATAATAGAAACGTGGGAGAGAGTTATATGTAATGACCAAAATAACCCTTCATTAAAGCAGAATGTTACAGGGTTAAATGCGTAATTTCAAAAGCTTCATTTGAGGGTATTCCCATTATATATATATATATATATATATATATAAGAGCGCGTATTTGTCAGTGATATAAAAATGTTTTGTATTGTGTTGTTTGATCTGTTGAGGGGCTTAAGAATTTTGGTCGATGCGTTTGACCAACGTTATCGATAGGGATTTCCTAAACACTCGAATAAGACCAATTGACATAATATTGTTTTATAAAAGGGTAAATGGAATAATTTT
The DNA here is from genome assembly GCA_030737815.1 of Allium fistulosum. Lineage (NCBI taxonomy): Eukaryota > Viridiplantae > Streptophyta > Magnoliopsida > Asparagales > Amaryllidaceae > Allium > Allium fistulosum. The sequence goes on along the minus strand of CM060902.1, from coordinate 1,033,441,444 downwards.
ACCTGAAAATATATTTTATATAAAAGAAAAAATTTCCATAGTTATTCTTGATTGTGCTTGGTTGTTAAGAGTGATAATATTCCATCATTATCATCTAGGATTTGATTGGTCATGCTCTCCATCTCTGAGCATTGACAATTATTAATTGATCTATCTTGAATCTTTCTTTTTGAAACCTGGTTTGGATAGATAGGAATTTGGGAACATTGAAACGAGTACCTTGTGAATTAAGTTTCACAATTTGAATATAAGACATTCGTTGATAAAGTTGAGTTAAAATTTGATTTCTAAGGGTGTTTATTTAAAGAGAAAATTTGAATATTTTGGAATGAATATTTTAGGAATATAAAGATTGATTTGATTAAGTTTAGATAAATATTGTTTTATTAAAAAAATTAGAATATTTTGAAATAATATTTGGGAATGATTGAATATAAAGGTTGGTTGTGATTAATTGAGGTTTTATAAAAGAAGTTTATTAAAAAGAATGTTCAAAAATTTCCAAAATAATACTTGAAGAATGATTTGTATTAAGAAAGCTAGAATATTTTCACAATAAAAATATTTGAGAATGATTTCCTTTAAATGAAAATAATTTATAAATTTGATATATTAAAATATGCCTTATAAATAAAAGAAACTCCAGAGTTTAAATCCCGGTGATTTTGGCAAAATGATTTTTATGGTCTAAAGAGTTAATAATAATAGTTGAAAATATTTCGAGTTTCCTAATAGGGAATTGTTACCATTAGGACCTTGCTATATAAATGTTTTGATAAAACTAATTTTGAATTGATTTGATTCCAAAGGTATGGTTTGATTTACTAAAAGTAAAAGTGTATATTATTATTTCAAATGGTCATGGGAAAAAGAAATAATAATTTTAACTGAGATAGTTTAGAGCGAATGATGTTGGAAATGGTAATAATAATTTACTAAAATATATTTAAAGTATAAGTGTCTTTGAAGAGGAATTTTGTAGTAAAATGGGCATTCCTTTGGGTTTGGTTTGGAAAATGAGTCCCGATTTGTTTATGGTAATCGGAATAATCTTCTAAATGACGATCAGATGTTTGCTTAGGCAAACGGTATCGTGCACTTAGTAAATTATTCTCTTTGTCATTGTATGGTTGGGACGAGTTTGAATCCGGACGAATCCGAAGTAAGTTGGAAATGGATAGTTTGCTAAAAGCCATTTTTTTGGAAATACATTACTGTGGTCAAAAGAGGGTTTTGAAAATTGGAAATTTTGTTTTAAAGTTAACTAGTGCGAGTGGCTCGAAAATAACTAAAAATGGGTAAGAGATACGTTCGGATGGTAAACGTTTCTCTTGAGTAGTATCCTTCTAGTAAGGAAATATATGATACTGTTTGGTAATACCTAGTTCCTTGGTATACTTTTGGGGTTACTCGAGCTATATATATTTTTATGGATAAAAAAATGTATAATACCATTTCAAAAGTTTTTGAAAAAAATATCCAAGTATTTGGCCCTTAAGTTTCCAAAAATATATGGTGTGGTTTCAAAAAGTGTTTTGAATGAAACCGGGTATTGAAATTTTTTAAGTGAATTAAAAATGGAAGTTTAAATCTAATAGTTGGGTATACCCTTAGGGTATGTTAAATAATTTTATAAGTTTTACAACTCAAGCTTTGTTTTATGAAAATGTTTTCATAAATAATTTACTAATGATATAATTGGTATTAGGATAACCAATTAAATAAGTGTGTGGGATGGACATAGACCATTTCTTCTTTCCATATAGTTTTGATCTAATATTCGAGTACAGGGTTTTGAGTTGTTTTAAAACGTTCCAAATAAGGATCTATTACTCGATTTTTGACGGCGAGCACTTGATGAGATTCTTGATATGGAACCAAGGTTTTCTATCATAGCTGCAGCTATGTAAGAAGAGCAGGGGTTCCTAATCAAGGAGCCTGATCAGGGTCTGCACTATTAAATCGGGTGAACGATACTGATTTGGAGGTGGAGTCATGTATTCGAGTGATGATCGACCCCGATTCGGTATATGAATGATCTATGAACATCATGTAGCTTATGAATAATATTGAGTGTTCTTGTACTGGAATTTCGAGGACGAAATTCTTTTTAAGGGGGAAAGAGTGTTGTTTGCACCAAAATTGGGCACAACACCCTTCGGATGTATTTGAAGAGATAAAATGAAGAATATAAATGAAAAAGGAGGCAGATCTAACAAACACACCAAAATAAGCAAGAAAAACGCACAGAAACACACAGATTTAGAGTGGTTCGACGTATGGCCTACGTCCACTATGAAATGGTTGACTTTTATTAACTTTTGCTTGCTGGTTACAACGAATTACAATAGTAAAGCTCGAGTACAACAATGGTTTCGGCAGAGTCTGGACGTAGAAGAGCCAAAAGTCCCTTTTCTGTAGGTCCAGGGCTGTTATTTATAGGCGTAGGCTGCAAATATCTCGCTCAGATTTCGGAAGACCTCTTCTTGCATGTGGGTGGGCCCACACGATCGATCCATGACCGTTTGGAGTCGATCCATGATTGATACGGACGCAATTCGTATCGATCAGGATTTGGTCCAATCGAGTCAGGATCGATCATGAACATTCTTGAAGGTGTACGCAAGCTCTTGTGAAAATTTGGTGGCATTTGGACTTGCAGATTTTGGGTTATGATCGATGCAAGCTTGTATTATTCGACGGTTGTTGAATTTGCATCGATCCTCCTTCGCATCGCTATGTTCGTATCGGTCTGGGCACATGCCTGCTAGTTGACATAGCACTAACTTTTTGGATCGCTCCACTCTTCACGCCGAACGATCGAGTCTTTCCTATGTACACGCCTTGTTCGTATTGACCTGACCTGGCTTTGTTCGTATCGCTTGGCCGTGTTTCACTTCGTATCGATGCTGTGTGTTCCCTTCGTATCGATGCCGTGTATTCCACTTCGTACCGATAAGAAGCGTTGTTTCATATCGATGGCTTGCAGACTTTCATATCGATCGATTGATATGAACTTTGGGGTATGATGATCGATACGAAAGTGTTGCTGTCAATCGATACAAAATACAAGATCTTGTATCGATACAAAATGGCCTTAGGCGATCGATACGAAAGCGCCGCTGTCGATCGATGCGAAGCATGCTTCAGATTGGATCGATACGAAATAAGCTACCGTGCTACTGCTGATGGATACGAGGGAGGCCGCTGCTAATGGATTCGAACAAGGCCGATGCGAGAGAGTTTGACCGATGGAACGAACAAAATTTATTCCCTTGGCTTGTATCGATCATATTTTGAGCATATGAACTCGAATTAACTCGAAATTTGGAACGTTGGCTTTCATTGCTTTTCTTGTCGTGCCTTGTCAATTGTAGCTCGATCTAGACTCGGATAAAATTCGCCAGTATTCATAGTGAATCTGTGTATAACCGATCTTCGGGACGAACTGTCCTCGGTTTCCAGTTAAGTTCTTAGTGTCACGGCCTTGCCAAAATGCGGGATAATAAGTGTAACGACCCTTATTTTTAGTCTTCGAATTTGGATATTTAATTTATTTAAATATTCGGATTTGAATTAAAATATAATAAAATCTACGTTCCAAAATTTGAAATGATTTCTTATGATGTATCTTTAATTTAATTTTAGAATTTTTCCATAATTTTTAAATTGGAAAATAAGTAAATTTTCATTTGACGTATTTTTATAGCAAACGCTGGCATTTTGAGACTTTATAGAATTTACTTCTATATTTTTGTAAAATAGTTTAAACATAGTTTTAAAATACTTTGAATACATAAAAACTTTTATAAAATATTTGTAAAAATATATTTTGAATTTTAAATAATTTATTTTGATGTAAAATCAAAGATCGAAAATTCGTGATAAAGATCAGAATCTACTATCAGGGACTTTAACAATTTATTCTAATGACTCATAACTATACACTAAAGCCTTGAGCTCTTTAAATCTTTGTCTTTAAACTCATGAGTCTTGATCATTTCTGAATCTTGAAGTTCAGTCTTTATAATGATCAGTCTTCAAGCTTAATCATTTTGTACCTGCATAATATTCTGCAATATATATTATACAACTTGGCAAAACATTAGCATCTATATTTATATGGAAATTGTCATAAAAAATAGTATTTGAGGTATTAACAGTAGTAAGGGTTTCCATTTGAATGGTTCGACCATTTAGAAAAGAAAACGAATATTCAAGGGTAGACGTAACTTAAGCTACAATTGGGATGAAGAGAGTCAATGGTCACTTCTGCTTCATAAAGAAACGTTGGTAACAAGAATTGTAAAATAATAATTGATACTTAACATTGGAATGAGAAATATGATTTCTATTCCAATTTTTCCTTTGAGTTTAAGAATTTGATCTGAAAACTCGTGACTATAAGATGGTTACAGTAGATGGAATAAATAGTTTATATTAAGTGGCTGAATGGACCTCCGTATTCCGTATACTATTATAGTAATGGCAGAAATAGTGGAAGAATATCATATAACACTTATTGGTCGCATCATATTACGAAAATAGTTTTTGTAAATCACACCAAACATTATTTATAGAATAATAGCCATTTTTCGCTAGACTGAAAAATAGACATAGTTTTATTTAAATATGAATATTTATCATAAAATAAAACTGTAATAGTGGTATTTGCTTCCATAACAAAAGTGATGCATTGAAAAATACGTAAGTATCTCAATTTATTTGCAATTATTTTGGAATTATGGACTAAGCCATAGTTTTGAGAAATAATTTATGATTATATGATTATGAATCATATGGCACTAGCAAGTTATATCTTAAACAATTAAGGGAAAAGCACTCATTCAGTGGGAGCGTTACAAGAGTTGGTAAACTCTATGGATTGATACATATAGATGTATGCAATCAAAAGTTCCAAAATGATTCCACGTACTTTATTGTATTCACCGATGAATTATCACAAACATGAACAAAAATAGAAATAAATAAAATAATGTGCTTTAGAAAATAAAATAATTCGATTTAATCAAATATGCGAGTATATTGGAAAGAGTTGTTAACGTATCTAAAATGAATAAAGATTCCATCTCCAAAGTCATTTCTCCCTATGATACATAATGAGATATTATAAGGAATAAAAGAACTTTGTTGAATGAAGTACGACTAATTGCGAGTGAAGTTGAGTTAAACTTTTATTTATAAGGTCATGTACTTAGGAGTAGTACACAAGGTTAAAATTAATTTCATACAAAGAACGGTTTGCAAAATCATACAAGATAAGGGTTTATAAGAAACCCCGACATATCCTAAGCTAAGGAGTTGGTAGGTTGTGCAAGTTGAAAAACTGCACATAATAATTTTACATGATGGATTTTGTATGAGTCACCCCAAAGGAGTTTGGAAACGATTATCATTGGATGACCAATTTATATTTTGAGCATAAGATTTGTAAACTAAAATCAAATCAGTTTAATATAAGGCAATTCATAAAGTTTTTATAAATACCTATTTCGTTGCATTGATAAAACAATTGTTGTTTCAAGAAATACCAACTTCGTAGTGAAGGAATTTATTTTAATCATTATTGGTAGTAAAATGGATTTAGTTATGATCCAAGGATAAAACCAATTGTGAGGAATGAAATGAAATTAACCAAACCTTAATTAACACTATGCATTAAGATGTCTAATAAATATATTGCATGTTGAAGAGAAACTATGAGTTTCTTATCAATATTAAGAACAAATAATCCTCAACAGTCAATTAAACCATTAAGAGTATTGACGCTGCTATATGGTATGATGCACAAATTTGAAATGATTCCAAGTATATTATCAAAATGTGATTAAAAGTGTACCCAAAGGAATATTATTCATCGACCGCAAAATGTGTCTTCAAGAGAAAGACTAATGCAATTATGATATAGTGAGCAACATCGATAAGAATAAAATTGCAATTTTTAGTTGTTGAAATTAACGTAACATATTCGTCGTTCAATATATGTTGAAGTGGAAGCGATATCGAGTTTGTGATTTTTCAGATATGATCCAAGAAATGATACGAAAGTATTATTCTATAAGCATCAAAATTAAATAAGTATTTGGGTTAAAATATCATATAGTTTGATTTTCAGTCAAAATGGAGAGGAATTGTGTGTCCATGAGAAAGAATATTAAAGGGTACATAGATATTTCTAAAATTATAAGTAAACAACATACTACTAATTGTTAACGGTGTACTTATGTTAAAACCAGTAATAGTCTAGTTGTTTAATGCTCGATATTGGGTTTGTAAATTATATCTTTTATAATAAGTATAAAGTTTGGAATGTCCCAAGGATATGCGAAGGCACCATATTAAAATATTTAAAATGGAACATGTAAGATGTATTCCTTATGTATTGATAATAGAAATTATCATACATGTTGTGTTGCCTACAATATTGTATTTTGCTTATGTATTTGATGCATGAAGCGAATATCAAATCTAAATTAAGATCACTAAATGGTAGCTTAGAGTATTCTCAAGTATATACTAAATATTAGAGAACTGTTTACAGAAACAACAAACTCCTTATGAAGGAGTGTTCAGACTCGAACTTCATAAGTGTTATCGACTATAATATGTCAATATTAAATTCTTGTTCAAACTTTAGTTAATAAGCTTTAAGTTGGAATTGTTCCACATAATAAGTAGTAGATAATTCAACCAAAGGCTGCTACAATATAAGAAGTATAAATAAATGCACAAATTTATAATTGAGCTAACGGTGATTTCGAATGTTGAGAATTCCATGACATTGTCATATGATGACCAGTCACAATACAGTTCATAAAGGAACCTAGAGCTCCCTAGAAGTCAAGCAGCATAGTACTCTGAATTGTTCCACATGATAAAGGTAGTTTATCAGCATCAGAGAGAGTTGATTGGCATAGTAGATAATTAAAACAACATAGCATACCCATTCACTACGGGACTGACCAAATTGTTTTTTAGAAAACTGATCAATGAAGTTAGAAAAAGATTCGATAAGTGACCCCAAGTGCAAGTAGGAGATTGATAGAGTTAAGGATATGCCATATAGGCAATTATGCAATTTGTTACATATATCTAAATCGATAACCAATCTTGTTCAAAATAAAAGGCATTTTCTTTCTATTATATACTATGTTATATTAATTATTTATTAAAAGTATATTTAGTAAAAAAATCCATAAATGATATGTTTTGCAATAATGTTATAATGTGTTATAATCTTGAGTGATTTATCATAATAAAATAAACATACCGCTTTAAATATACCTAGTCAAGATGTATCGAAACTGGATATCGATACATCCATTGAGACTAGAATACGCAACACTCTCCAAATGTTAGGCAATGTACTACTCATGGAAGCTGGAGGCACCAAGGATTTGCGTACTAATAGTTATTAGATGACTATGAATGACTCACTCAATAGTATTTTATTGGTTAATGTAACTAAGGTCAAATAGAAAATATAGATGCTCTAATTTTACACAATTCCCTCGACTTGAGAATACCATCGAGTTTCAACATGGAAACTTCGCTTTGATTATAGTCTACAACATCCGTCGAATTACTATAGTTGGGTCGAGTGGAAACATTAAAAGTGAAATACTATTCAAGAAAGAATTTGTTTCCTCAGTTTTATGGGTTTAATATCACGGGGTCAACTTAAGTCAACTCAAAATCAAAGTCTCTACCCAGGGCAATACGGTCAATAATAATTATCATTATTGAACCAAGGATTTTGTGTTTGCACTTACAATGTTGAATGTGGACGATGTTGGAATTTTGACAATTACCAAATTTCGTAAATCCTAATGTGATATATATTAACGAAGAGAATTGGTTTAAATAATTGTCACTACCGTTACCACTTAAATAAGTAATATAAGATTTTACTAGTAAAGATGTGTAAGCGATAAATTCACCCAAAACATCACGCCATTAGCTAAGGTGATGCATGAACGTTAATGTTTGAATTATTCAACATTAATTGCTGACTGAATTTACATATTTGAGTCACACAACCGTATTTGTGAATTCTTCGGAAAACCACATGATTTAATTGATTTATAAAATGTTGTAAGTTAATTAAATTAATTAATATTTAATCAATATTAAATATTATTTAATTTATTTGATGTTTGAGAGTTATTTGAAATAATTTGAATGCGTATATAAAAGTTATATTTGCATGCATCGATATACGTTATTTGTGTATTTTTAAACAAGTTCAAATAAAAGATAACCGTATGAAATGATTTATGGAAATTTTGTACCATTTGATCGCAAGTAATTTTAGCTATACCATATGAATACAGATGAATGAAGAGAGAGAGAAAATTAAAGAAATTGATTAGGTAAGTTTTAATTAAAAGAATGAGAAAATTTTCATTCTTTCAATTAAAAAACAGATCACTAATTGATTTTCTACAGACATTCATTTTTATTCTCTATTCTTTTCTCTCTTACTAATTTTCCATGGTTGAAAATTAAATCAATATTTACAAAAATATTATCAACTCCAATACCAAATGCAAACATCAAATAAAAATAAAAATAAATGGTTCATCATTCTCCTGTAAAGTTGGATGGTGATCTACTTGAGATATGAGAAAAAATCTCAAATAAAAGTGTTTCTCTTAGCTTCATCTAAAAAGGTGAACTCCTATTTTATTTATATATATTGTTTCATTATGATTATATGTTTTTATTCTTCACCAACTCCATTCATTCATTTGTATGTATTTGGACAATGTTTTGAATATTTTGTTCATTCCCTTGAACTAGCTTTGTCCTCATCGTGTTAATATGATTTGTTAATATGATTAAAATCATCTTGTTTACATTCTCTGTTATTTACATGTCACTAATGATAATCATTATGGATTTATCCTTTTGTTTGGTTGTTTGTTATGTATTAAATTATATTTGTTTTTCAACGTCACAATTTATACATGCCTATATTCTCCAATTCTTTCATATAGAAACCCTTGTTTGAATAACATTTTAAAATAATTTGTTTACATAAAGTTTAGTTTTGTAAAATTAAAAATTGAAGATTCTCTCTCAAGTCATTTTGAAATAATTTTGTTTATTGTTTACATGAAATTTTAGGTAGATTTGAAATTTATAAATTGATTAAAAAAAGAAAAGTTACCAATTCGATTGAAATATAATGTTAAATGATCTAATATTTATTGTTTGTCACATAAAAACCAAACTTGAACAAAATACACATGTTATGTACTTGAAACAATTTTGGAACAAGAGTATAAGTTTTGTATGGTTATTGATTTGGATACAAGTCTTTTCATCAACTTATACTTTAAAAAAAGGTTAAAAAAATTATTATTATTATAACCAAACTTTTATGCAAAATGTTAGATGCTCCTTTTAACCGTTTTATTATGACAGAATTTTATTCTACTAACCATAATTTTCAAATATATACGCACATATAATAGCATGTCCCTTTGACTTAAAATTAATAAGATAGATTCTTATATGTAACCATTAATTTAGTTTTAGAATATTATCTACGTAAATATTGTTTTAAGTTTTGATTTCATAGTGTGTACATTGGTTTATCTTAATTTTAGTACACACACATGTGTGTGTCTACAAGACCCACATATATATATATATATATATATATATATTATTAGTCAAAATTTTGGACAACAAAGACATGTGTGAATTTAGTGGTAAGTGTCATTAATATGTCAATTGCTTCAATTATAGAAAGAGAGAGAAATGAAAGGTTTTCTCTCTACATTTTTGCTTCGTCATCACTTAATAATTATTTGTGTTAAGAGAAAAAACAAAAGGCTTCTTTCTCTAAACTTTTACATGTTTATTTACATACATATATGTACTACTTATATGCCATCATTACCACATGAATGTATTTGATTATATTACATATTTGTTTAAATTAAATTTAAAATTTCTTTTAACCAAATTAAATAAAATATGATATTATTAAAAACATTATGAGATTAGATCTAATATTATTTTAGATTTCATAGGCCCATTGGATGTAAAATGAGAATTTTTTTTTGAAATCTATCTATTTCATCCGCTTCTGACTGACACAGTTGCAAAAGAGAGCACTGATACCAATTGTTAGGGTTATAAAAAGGATCCCTACACAATTACATTTGAAAAAATATAAGAAGACAATAGATGATTAATTTCCTCCAAACAAAACTGTTATCCCGCCTTTTAGCAAGACCGTGATACCAAAAGATTAACTGGAAGCCAAAGACAATTTCCTTCGATTGCCAGTTACATACAGATTAACTATGGATGTCGGTAAATTTTGTTCGAGTTCGGATCAAGATACAATCGACATGACGCGACAAGCAAGGCTATGGGATCCAACGTTCCAAATTTCAGGTCAATCCGAGTTCGTATGCTCAAGTTATGATCGATGCAAGCCAAGGAGTTCAATCCATTCGTATCCATCATTTCGAATCGATCGAAGTCACAACCCATCATTTCGCATCCCACAGTTCGCATCCATCAAGTCTCGGCGTCGTCTGTTGTTCGCATCGATCCAGAGCACCCCGTTTCGTATCCATCAACTGAAGAGCCTTGTTCGAATCCATCGAGTTCCAGTGGTTCGTATCCATCAGGGGAGTATGCTTCGTTCGTATCGATCATCAACCCTCTGTTCGTATCCATCGAACGACCGCTATTTCGTATCCATCGTGGGACCTCTGTTCGTATCCATCGAGCATTGCACTATTCGTATCCATCCTATAGCTTCGACTTCGCATCGATCCACTATAGTTAATTCTGATCGATGCGAACAAGACTAAGTCTATCGATACGAACAGAACCATATGATCAATACACGCCGTGCATTGCGAATCGATACGAACGAAGTCAACTCCTTCGATACGAACAGAATCAGTTCAATCGATACGAATTGAGTCATCTCCATCGATTCAAACAAGACAAATACTTCGATACGAACACGATGAAAATCCTAGAGCGACTCGATCAACTCGGCGAAGAATGTGGATCGATATGAAGAATGTGCGCCATGTCACCACCTGATCACGTGCAACTATCGATTCGAAATGATCGAGTCGAAATGATCGATACGAACGAAACAGCCTGCCGAGTAACTCCAATTTGAATCGATCATAACTCGAGATCCACAAGTCCAAATGCTACGAAATTTTCACAGAAGCTCACGTACATGCTAAAGAATGTACACACCAAGTTTCGACCCCATTGGACGAAATCTTGATCGATACGAAATTCGTTTGTATCGATCACGGATCGAGCCGAAACTTCACGGGCTTGGTCGCGTGGGCCCACTCACACGCCAGAAGAAGTCTCCCGAGATCTGAGTGAAATATCAGCCTCCTACACCTATAAATAGACCCCCAGGGCCTACAGAAAAAGGATCTTTCGACTCTGAAGCATCCAGACTCTGCTGGATTCTATTTTGCACTTCACCACTGTTGCTGTACTCGAATTTCAAAGCTATAATCCACTGTAATCTGCTGTAATTGATTGAAATCATCAAGTGAACATCAATAAAGTCATCAACTTCAGAGTGGACGTAGGCAAGATCGCCGAACCACTATAAATTTTGTGTTGTTTGCTATTTCCCTTTTGATTTTCCGAGTGTTCCTCATTTTCAATTTCCTGCACACTTGTTATTTGTGATCTGTGATTATGAACTGGTGCTTTCATCGACAATTGGGTGTTTGTGACCAATTTTGGTGCTTTCACTGAGAGGGCTAATTCAGGAATCCTATCATTTGGAAGTTGAGTTTGAAGGCTTAGAGATTCAGATCTGAAAAGCTATGACAAGGCAATCAAGTAGAAGACAAAGGCCAGAGAGAAGTCAGCATGAAGGGAGTTAAGAGGCTTCTTCAGGTGCAAATCAGACATCCATCTTCATCACCAGGGATGAGATGGAGACAATGATGAAAAGACAAGAGGAAATGATCCAGAATTTGTTTCTTCAAATTGGGCAACTGGGAGCGCAAAACCAAGGAGCAACCAGAGTTCAGAATGGAGCATGACCATCTGGCACAGCCCTAGAACTAGGGGGCGATAACCCAGAGCATGTTGGCCCAATCCCGGATGGAGTACTAGATGGAACTGCGCAACACGACATTGACAGAGAAATGAATGCTCATTCAGAAGAGAAGATTTCAGGAATCCCTCGTGAAATCGGGGGGCAAATCAGAAGCAATAGACAAGGACTACAACTTGGAGATAGTGACAGATTGGCAGAGATGGTCAGACGAGCCATGAGAGGCGGACTAGTGAATAGAGATCTGGAGGATGTGAATAGGAGTCCCTTTGCTCCTAGAATCAGGCAAGCTAGGAATCCACCAGAATTCAAGTTACCAACATTGGACATGTATAATGGGAGGACAGATCCTACGGTTCATCTGACGAAGTACATGAGGCACATGGAAGTGCTGGGGGCATCGGAGGAGGTCATGGCCCGGTGCTTCCCACTGTACCTGGCAGACATAGTAGCATTATGGTTCAGACAACTGGAGAGCGGTTCCATTGAAACATGGACCGATTTGACTGAAAGGTTCATGAGGCAGTTCAGGGTTCACATTTCAAGACCCAAAAATGTGATGAGTTTGGCAGCACTGAAGCAAAGAACCGGGGAGTCTTTGAGGAACTTTCTGACACGATTCAATGCAGCAGCATCGGTGGATTGACCCAATCCATCCATGGTTTTAATGGCAGCTGTATCTGGCGTAGCTGATGACACAGAGTTCAAGAATTCGTTAACAAAGGATCCCCGTATGGATCTAGGAGAATTTTATCATGAGGCTGAAGGATTTTTACGATTAGAGGATGCAAATGCTGAAAGTGAGGAAGGAGAAGGAGTTGATGTTTATGCAGTCAAGGGTGAAAATCCTCCTAAAACGGATTCAGGAACTGGTAAAGGGAAACGAAAAGATGAGGATAATAGTGATGGACTGACGCAACCACGAAAGGAACCAAGATTCACCTCGTATACAGAGCTGAATGAGTCTTTGGAGAAAATCTACCAGGATACTAGGGGGCAGGTTCCCTATCGAAGGCCAATGAGAAGAGATCCGACCAGCAATGAAAGGAAGTCAGACAAGTACTGCCTATTCCACGAGCTGAATGGTCATAGCACGAATGATTGCAGACACTTGAAGGATGAGGTTGAGGGGCATATCCAGAATGGACTACTATCACAGTATGTAAGAAGGGGAACAACGACGGTGGAACGAGAGCGGCCACCGCCTGCACCTACCGGGGACGGCTCAGGGTCGAGGCGTCAGCTTGTCATCAATTGATTGGGATAATGACGAATAAGTAGCAAACTCCACACCCACACAATTTAGTTTTCTTACACATGTACAGGACCGCGAACGATCCTCGAGCATGCTCTGATACGACTACTGATCGCAACGGTGTAGGTGTTTGCACTTTGACGTCCTTGTTTTACTTTTATTTTCCATTTCTAATGTTTGAACTTGATTTTGTTGAACATTTCTGCTGAAAAACTCATTTTGAATGAAAGTATGCTATTTGTGATGCCAAAACGGCTAAGCCACTTACACATGTAAGGGATCGCGAATGGTCCTCAGGCATGCTCTGAGGAGGCAATAAACAGCCATGACAAACAAGTCAGAAACCCACTCGAGCGTGAAATATGGCATTGATGACACTAAGTCCCCCCTCCCCCGGCACACAAAATTGCCTCGAACAGCACCCCGATCACGAACGATCACAATTCGCCTCGAACGACATCCGATCGCGAATGATCACAATTCCCCTCGAACGACACCCGACCGCGAACGGTCACAATTCGCCTCGAACGGCACCCAATCGCGAACGATCACAAATTGCCTCGAACGGCACCCCGACCGCGAACGGTCACCATTCGCCGCGAACAGCATCCGACCCCGAACGGTCACGTACTACCTCGAATGACATACATCCCGAACGATCGTCCGCGGTCGGATAAGACTATCAATTTATTTGCAGGTCATTAACAGGATATGAACACCCAGCTTATGGCATTACAAAACATTGCTTTCTATCGCAAGGCATGTTTTGGGGGGCAAGTGTTATCCTGCCTTTTAGCAAGACCGTGATACCAAAAGATTAACTGGAAGCCAAAGACAGTTTCCTTCGATTGCCAATTACATACAGATTAACTATGGATGTCGGTAAATTTTGTCCGAGTTCGGATCAAGCTACAATCGACATGACGCGACAAGCAAGGCTATGGGATCCAACGTTCCAAATTTCAGGTCAATCCGAGTTCGTATGCGCAAGTTATGATCGATGCAAGCCAAGGAGTTCAATCCATTCGTATCCTTCATTTCGAATCGATCGGAGTCACAACCCATCATTTCGCATCCCACAGTTCGCATCCATCAAGTCTCGGCGTCGTCTGTTGTTCGCATCGATCCAGAGCACCCCGTTTCGTATCCATCAACTGAAGAGCCTTGTTCGAATCCATCGAGTTCCAGTGGTTCGTATCCATCATGGGAGTATGCTTCGTTCGTATCGATCATCATCCCTCTGTTCGTATCCATCGAACGACCGCTATTTCGTATCCATCGTGGGACCTCTGTTCGTATCCATCGAGCATTGCACTATTCGTATCCATCCTATAGCTTCGACTTCGCATCGATCCACTGTAGTTAATTCCGACCGATGCGAACAAGACTAAGTCTATCGATACGAACATAACCATACGATCAATATGCACCGTGCATTGCGAATCGATACGAACGAAGTCAACTCCTTCGATACGAACAGAATCAGTTCAATCGATACGAATTGAGTCATCTCCATCGATTCGAACAAGACAAATACTTCGATACGAACATGATGAAAATCCTGGAGCGACTCGATCAACTCGGCAAAGAATGTGGATCGATACGAAGAATGCACGCCATGTCACCACCTGATCACGTGCAACTATCGATTCAAAATGATCGAGTCGAAATGATCGATATGAACGAAACAGCCTGCCGAGTAACTCCAATTTGAATCGATCATAACTCGAGATCCACAAGTCCAAATGCTACGAAATTTTCACAGAAGCTCACATACATGCTAAAGAATGTACACACCAAGTTTCGACCCCATTGGACGATTCGTATCGATCACGGATCGAGCCGAAACTTCACGGGCTTGGTCGCGTGGGCCCACTCACGCGCCAGAAGAAGTCTCCCGAGATCTGAGCGAAATATCAGCCTCCTACACTTATAAATAGACCCCTAGGGCCTACAGAAAAAGGATCTTTCGACTCTGAAGCATCCAGACTCTGCCGGATTCTATTTTGCACTTCACCACTGCTGCTGTACTCGAATTTCAAAGCTATAATCCGTTGTAATCTGCTGTAATTGATTGAAATCATCAAGTGAACATCAATAAAGTCATCAACTTCAGAGTGGACGTAGGCAAGATCGCCGAACCACTATAAATTTTGTGTTGTTTACTGTTTCCCTTTTGATTTTCTGAGTGTTCCTCATTTTCAATTTCCTGCACACTTGTTATTTGTGATCTGTGATTGTGAACTCGTGCTTTCATCGACAATTGGGTGTTTGTGACCAATTTTGGTGCAAACAAAAACTTTATTAATTTCACCAAAAGATTAAAAAGAAAACCTCTAAAAGTTAAGGAAAATATCTCAATTCTCTATAATCCTAATACAAGTCTTTCTTCTTTTAAATTATAATGACCCATATACCAGCCTATCTATAGAAGTCTAATGTAATCTCTGTTGCGGGATTAAAGATGTGCATAAGTTTATGGTAGAAAGTCAAAAACACTTATAAATGGATGAAAATGCCCATGAAATCCAAAACCCCAATTTTTCAGAAGTTGTCGATCCATCGACTAGAAGAACCCATCAGTCGACTGGTAGAGAGTTTCAGTTGACTAGAAAAACAAAGATTGCATCTCTAAACGCCGTTCGTTTATTTTATTATGAAAATATTGTATATCTTGCCCCAATGTTGCAAACTAGTGTATATTAGTATAGATAAATGTTTCCTTTGTCAAAATAAGTTAATTGACTATACTTAATGGGTGCTATGGAGTGTAAATTCTTTAACTTCTTAGCGACTTAATATCGGGGGTTGTTAAAGGGACTCCATTTTCGAACAAGGGATGGGTTTCGACGGATGAGTCATCGAATTTGAACAGTTTTTTCGACAGCGGGGCGGGAAGAGATTGGTCAAAAAATTTTACACTTCATTCAAATGTAGAGTCCCTTTATCAATCTGATTGTTGTTACATGGAGAAGATGACAAGAAAAATAAAATGAACGAAGGGTTTTAATATGGATTTTGTTGTCATGTGTCCTTAGGGCACATGTTAATAATAATTATTTTGCGCTAAAAGACAACAAAAAAAGTTAATGTCTATATTGTCCTTACATAATTTAAAAAAACTGGAATTTGGAGGGTGATACATGGTGAGTTTGCAATCTTAGTATTTCCTTTTAATATTAGTGTGTGGATCCCACTGTTTTAAATTCAGAGTAATCACTCGATTTAAATTCATTCACCTATTTACCAATCGACTTTACCAAGAAACCGCGTGCATGAACCTGTTCAGATGTATTCTCTAATTTGGGTATTTACTTGTTAAACCCTTCATACGAGATTCAACGGCTCTGAATCTTCTGACGAATTTCATTCCATTACTTTCCTTCTAGAAACGAAAAAAAATCCGACGGTCCTTGTCAACCCAGATTACTTGTCAATTAATCAAGTTGGTACTATATAATCGAGGCAAAACTCTGCCCCCATTTTATTCACGATCAACTTTTCTCATAGATCAAAACTAATTTATTCACGACTTCGATCACAAAACCGAGTGAAAATGGTGAATCAGGCGAAATTGCAGAAGATGCAGCTGAGGCAGAGCTACCGGAATGTATGGCACTCTGATCTCTGCAGCACTATGATAGATGATTGTCCTTGTAATATTACTAAAATCTTAATTCTATTATTATCATTATTTGTCTTAATTGATGCTTTTATTTGATTGCATTTTTTTTCTCCTCGTTTTGCAGGTTGTTGTTTGTCTGTGTTTTGGTGAGTTTTTGCTTTTTAACTCTTTTTTTTTTCAATACAATGTATGTATGATTTATATTTAGTGTTCTGATGATTATAAGTGGTGTGACATCACTTTGTTTATTAGGAACAATTTGAAGAAACTATAAATTGCCACTTTTCTTTTTTTATTTTTTATTTTATTTTACTGACTTTATGAAGGGTCTTAGTTTCTGAAGAAGGTGAAATTTTGATCGCGTACCTTTTAAATTTAGATAAGCTTAAAAAAATGATACACAATCAACAAATTATTAATCCAATTACCATGACAAATTTTGACCCTATCACGAAAGTTAAAAAAATAAAAAAATAAAGAAGTAAAAAATAAAAACCAAGCAAAAGAAGGAAACCTTTTCATCGGTTAACTGATACTGAAAGAGGATGTTTTCAGTCCATTGAACCTTTATAACTGATTTGAGTTGTTGGAGCTTGTTTTGATTGTCAATAAATTATGGTGGTCTTGTGTATTGCTTTGTCTCCTGGTCTTAATTTTTGTGTGTTGATTATATTGCAAACCCAAGCTATATCCGTAACATTTTTATAGTAGCTTAGTACAATATAATGAGTTAGAATGAAGACTAATTAACATAAATTGTTATATTTTCCCTAAAACAGTAAACATAAAATTCAATCAGATAATAATTAAATCTTCAGTAAAGTTTAAATATTAGAAAGCTGAGCATGCATTACAGCTATTTGGCCTAACCCAAAGGCCAAAGCCATCATTGCAAAGGGTTTGAGCCTTAATTGTCAGAGGCATTTCATTTTCTGGTAATGATTTTTTTTAGCGGGTGGCACATTGAACATTTCATGATGTTCACTTTGAGCACCAAAATGTCTAGATGTATTCCTGCCAAGTATGCAAAAGTGGGACTCTTGACAAAAAATAAAATAATAATGTTTCATTGTTGATGGTTGTATGTTCCGCAATCATTTACTTATTGCCATCTTATATCCTAGATTTAGTCTATCATGCTGTTATTTCCATATTATTCAATATGCCATTTAGCCTTTAGTAGCCACAACAATGGATTCAACAATTCCTACAGTAGTTGTCGTTTGTATATATAAGCTTTATCTTTCATATTCAAATTACATGGGAGGTAAGATAATGATCATTCTTACAAATTAGGTAATACATTTGAATATCTAGGCTTCATTTGATCAGTGAATGTACGTTATCTTCAGTTTGTTGTTGTAGTCATTATAATAAATTGCTCAACCTCTCTGAAGTATTTTTTATGAATCTGTAATGTAGTTTACGATGACAGCAGATCCATGCACTCTGGAGTTTTCCATAATCTTTGATCATTGACATGTTTAATTCAATAATGTACAACATTGACTTGTACATGCTCAGTCCTAATATATTTTGCACCTTTTTTCTTTTTCATTGAGAATTGGTAATTGGTTTCCTATGGAACCTATGACCTTGATCACCTTGTCAAAGGTGCCATTACCACTTAACTAGCGGTTATTGAGATATATTGTTTACGACTTCTTTGCAATATGTACTGTTTTTAATCAATCCCAAATCTGCATCGCCATTTGGCAGTTCCATCAGTAGATATTGACAAATTTTCATTTGGTTCGCTATTTTTTATATGTAGTGCACCATGTGTATCCTATTCCCTAAGGAAGAGGGCTCTTTACAATGACATGTCAAGGTAAATATGGATGTTATTTTGTATAAATTGTCTTTTTATATATAAAATATTTGTGTATTAGTCTGTTTTGTTTTCCATCTTAATTATATTAAAACTTTTGTTCTGCACAGGTACATCTGTTGTGCTGGTTATTTCCCATGTAGTGGAAAGTGTGGAGAGAGGGAGTGTCCAGAACTTTGTCTTGCTACCGAGGTTCGTCCTTTTCTTTTTTTTTTTTTCTTTTTTTAAGATCAGTAAACGAAAATTTTCGCCTGAACTCCAAGAACTTATACACCTTTAACAAATAGTAAGCGTAGTGCAGAATTTTAGTTATGTTTCATCTTAATGTCATATTAATCAAACATTGAACTTGTCCAGTTGCACCACGGGGCGAATCTAGCCTTCCATATAAGGGGATCAAGATTTGAGAGGGGGCAGAAGACTATGTATAATATAGATAAAACTTGCTTAACTGAGCACAATTTCACCATTAAGACACAAAATACTATTGGTAAAGCAATGTTTGAGGGGGTCAGCTGCTCCCTGCGGGCCTAACATAGATTCGCCCTTGTTGCACTGTTACTAATACCGGATGTGTGACTTACGATAGAAGTTCCTCTACTGGTTATGATGTGTGACTTACATAGAATTCTAAGCAGGTGTTCTGCTGCTTTTCGAATTCAGTTGCGAGTACCCGTTTTCTGCTGCAAGATGAGTTCAATATACAGACAACTCAGTGCGACAACTGCATTATTGTAACGTCTTCTCCTAAGTCATGCTATATCTATCCGGATATACCTATCAAGATACTTATGTGTGCATGAATCGTCTTTTTACAGGGTTTCATGTTCTGCTTGAATCAAGTAGCTTGCATATGCTCCATTATTGCATGCCTTGTTGGCAGCGAGGAACTCTCCGATGCTTCTGATATTCTTAGTTGCCTTGCTGACCTTGTCTACTGCTCGTATGTGAAAAATCCTTACTTATTCCACATTTATTCCATCTTATATCACGCTTAATGATCTTTGTTTCTTCCATTATCTCTGCAGGGTCTGCGCATGCATGCAGGTAAGCAATGCTCTGCCTTATTATCTCTCTCTCTTGTCATAACTCATAAGTGCCACATATCACAGCTACATTTGTAGATATTGTATGGGTCTACATATTTACCATAAGCATATAAGAGATTTCCTTTTTCAAGCCTATACACATAACATGACACAAATTAACGTGAATGCAGACACAACATAAAATAGAAATGGACAAGAGAGATGGAAAATTTGGACCACCTCCAGTGATGGCAGCACCTCCAGTGCAGCAAATGTCGCGTTTGGACAACCCATACCCACCCCAAGTTGGCAAACCACCGGAGCAGTCATACTATGGGCAGAACCCTAACATGCCTCCGCCCGGTCCAGCTCAGGGCTATCCGCCTTACCCAGTTCCAGCTCCTCAACCTGGGTATCCGGTGCCGCCGCCTCAACCGCAGGGCTATGCACCTGGCTCTTATCCTCCTCCACAGAATTACCCTGCTGGTAATTACCCTCCACCAGGGTACCCTTCTTCTGGCTATCCCACTCATTAGATGCAGTTCTGTCTTTTGTGTGAGTGTCTTGGGAAACAACACATTAGTTATTGTCATGCATTTCATATTATATACTCTTTTGCATGTTCATTCTGGAAATGAATAGCGTCCCGATGAAAGATAGTACCGAGGTTGTTGGATCATTGTATTGAATATTTCACTGGCTGATCATGGTAATCATATTCCTGAAATACTTTAGATCGACATAGTTATGTGTATTTAACATACTTACAAAAACAAAACAACTACATGTAAAATCGTGGCTTCCACGAGAATAGTAAATAATCCAATTTTCATCAATGAAATACAAAATCAATTACAAGATCAATTAAAAGATCAGATTGATCTCTCCTCTTTTCCTAATCCTAACCTTCTTTCACCACCTATTGATAAAGAAAACCCCTCAGACATTGATGGGGACGGGTTTCAAGTAGTCAGAAATCGAAAGAGATACCCAGTCCCAGTTAACAATCATCAGAGAAACAGTTCAGAAAAATCAAGAAAGACCAAAAGATATACAACAGAGATACAACAATGGCTAGAGATCAGTTACAAATACAATTCAAGAAAAAGATGCTTATTCTGGAAATCTTATTCAATCACAGATGGCTAACTCTATGAAGAAGGCTTCTTCTTGGGTTGAAATGGTCAAGGACGAGGATTGAACTCTGATTTCGACCTGGAATATGTTGCTCCATTGCTTCCGAATAAGAAAAGGATGATAATGGTGGAAGAACCTGTAAGTAAAAGAACAATGATTTAGTGAAATGGATCCGTTGTAGTTTAGGACCGTTTGGTTTCATTTTGTATTTTGAGTTTTGTGTTTTCAATTTGCACTAAAAAATAGCAAGAAATAAGAAAAGAAAATTTATAATTCTTAGCCGTTGGGACGATCAACGGACAACGAAAGAGTTTGATTGTTCTTCGTGCTTTTGTTATCTCTCGAAACACGAAAAATAAAATAAACTTGTTTTCTATTTTATATGTTAATTTCATTTTTTCAAAATTGTTTGTTTTTCAATTATACTTACAACGGACGCGTTTTTGTATAGACGAAAATACAAAACTAAAAACGACAAGCCAAACGGAACCTTATATTTTTGAAAACCGACCTTGTAATAAGAACTTAGAACCGACGGGTAATTTCTAAATATACTATAGAAATAATGATTTTTTTATAATTAGGTTTTCAAATCCTTTAGACTGTAGTGAAACATTTAATGGGTATCCATATTTTATTAATGGAAAATTGGTAATAGTAAAAAAAAAGGACAAATAAAGTAAAAATGGACAAAGATTTGTTGCCCACTATCCCAATTTGGATTAGACTTTCTGAACTGAATTCGAAATTATGGAATAAAGAAGCTTGAAGTACAATTGCTAGTGTGGTAGGTATGCCATTAAAATTAGATGAACCAACAGCAAAGAAAACATATTTGAATCATGCAAGAATTTTTGCAGAAATTAATGCTGATGCAAATTTATCTTGAAAAGGCATTTATTTCAATGCATGATGATGAAATCATCGTTCAAAAAATTAAATATAAATGGATTTCCTGAAGTTGTAAAACTTGTGAATCTTTTGGGCATAATCCTGAAAATTCACAGCCAAGAAAGTGCGAAAAGAAAAGCAAAACCAAGACAAAAATATGCAAGATATTGATGAATAATCAAACGAAGACAGATTGATTAATGAAATTAATGAGGGAAATAAAGGTAGACCATCAAAAGAAAATGCTAATGTAAGTTCTTCAAATATCAAGGAGAACAGTTCAGTAATTCCTGTGAATAATTCTAAAATCCTCACAAAACAATCCAGTGAATCAAGGAAAGTTGATACACAAAATAATGCTTCAAATCAGAACACTGAAGTGCTAAATGACGTAGCAGATCAAGAAATGATCGCTCATGATTCTACAGAGCTTAATGATGTTCAAACTGGCAATATTCAAGAATTTTTTTTGAGAGAGACGGGTGTGTAGCGTGATACTACACAGCCGATTAAATAGATATATATTAAAATTTATAAGAGGTCGATTGACAAGCCCGATCGATGGCCAAAAAATAGTCTTAGAGCAATAGAATACGATTAAAGTGCTAGAGTATCATAGACAAAAGAACACAGAATATTACAAATATCGGCTAAGTAGTAGCCCTTCGGTAGACTAAGACTATCTGCGTGGTGACGCGCTGGTACTACCCTGAGATTCTGCTGGCTGGACGCTGCAAGGCGGGAGGCTCAGTCGGAACGGCGCGGAGGAGCACTGACCTGTTAGAGAGGAGAAAAAGTGAGTGATGCTTCTACAGGTTCCGCCAAAATGTCGTGCGGGTTTCCCAAACACGTGTGCATTCCTCTCTTTCCAAATACACCAACTAAAGATTGATATGTATGTGTCCATCAGCAGGTTCTGCTGATTAAACTGCCAATAATCGAAAAAGGGGGTCGAGGTGGGGACATACCCCAGTAGAAAAGCACTGGTTGCAGCCCAAATTGAGTAGGAGAAATCACATTCGAAGAAAAGGTGTGTGATTGATTCATCGTGTGTGAAACAAAAGACGCAGCGTGGGTCGACAGGGATGTTGAGTCGGTTGAGTCTATCTTTGGTATTAATTCTTCCAGAAATTAGGCACCATTTGAAAAAAGCTATACGAGGAGGAAGATTGCAATGCCAAATCCTGGGGAAGGAGAAAAGGCGACCGGGGTTAATTAGGTGTTGATAGCAGGAGGCGACTGTGAAGCCCTTGGAAGGTGCGAGGGCCCAGAGGAAACGGACTCGACGGTTGGAAGGGTGAATCGATATGAGGATATTTGTTGCGGTGAGGAGTTCAGGAACCAAGTCTGCATCGAAGATGGAGGGAGGGCATAGGTGTTCAGGGCCAAGGGCGAGATAATCTTCAACTGTAGCGTTAGTGTGGGTGGCGTGTGAGTAGAGGTTGGGCAGGAGCTTAGAAAGGGGCAGTTGGCCATACCAAGTGTCTTGCCAGAAGAGGTAGCAGTTACCTCTTTCAATTTTCACGTGAAAAAGTGCTTTGACTCTAGGAAGTGTTTGGAGGACCCCAGACCAGAAGGGGGATGGCCGGAAACGGGTGGTGAGGTGGAGCGCCAGGTGAGGGTTTGAATGATAGTGTTGACATAGGATCCAAGTTTTCCAGATGAAGTTTCCAGGTGTGAGCAATCTCCAAAGCCATTTGGATAGCAACGCTTGATTGAAAGTACGGAGGTCAGTAATTCCTAACCCCCCGTGGTTGCGATGTAAGCATACCGTCCTCCAGTTGACCAGTCCTTTTGCATTGCCACCGTTCCAAAGGAACGAGCGCCTGATTGAGTCAATTTTCGTGATGACCCAGGATGGAAGTGTGAGGAAGGATATCCAGTATGAGGGGATGGCCGATAGGACCGATTTGACTAGGACAAGGCGACCTGCAGAGGATAGCGAGTGTGCCTTCCAAATTGAGAGTCGGGTTTCGATTTTGGAAATGAGGGGGAGCCAGTCTGCACGATGGAGTTTGGTGGGGCGGATGGGAATACCTAAGTACGAGATGGGGAAGTGGCTATGCTACGTTGAGCAAGGATGAAATGTGAGGGCCGAGATGAGCGGAGTTGCCAAGCATGATGATGGAGCTTTTGTTAAAGTTGATGGACAGGCATGAAATTGCTTCAAAGACATACAGCGCAACCTTGAGGCAATGGATGTGGTTGGTTTCGGTGGAAGCGAAAAGGATCGTATCATCTGCAAATTGAAGGTTAAAAACTGACAAATCTGAATCTTGAAGCTTGATACCTTTGAATAAATCGTTGGACGAGGCGAGCTTGATCATCTGGTTGAACACATCTGCTACTAGTACAAAGATTAAAGGTGAGAGCGGGTCTCCTTGTCTCAACCCCCTGGTTGATTTAATGTGACCACTCGAAGAGCCATTGATTGAGATTGACGAAGTACTTGTGTTGAGTAGCCCTTCGATCCAGCCGCACCACTTGGGCGGAAAACCCCTGTGCTTCATTAGGTTAAGGATGAAGTCCCATTGAACCGTGTCAAAAGCTTTGGTGAAATCTAATTTTAGCAGGGTGCCAGGGGTTGATGTTCTATGGCAGTAAGAGACAACTTCTTGAGTGGCGGCGACACAATCCATTATGTTTCTGCCTAGTATGAAGGCTGACTGTTCCGCCCCCACTAGTGGGTCGATGACTGACTGGAGTCTATTAGCAAGAACCTTTGTGATGATTTTGAATGTGGTATTGAGGAGGCTGATTGGTCTGAAAGCGGACAAAGTGTTAGAGCCGGGGGATTTGGGGAGGAGGATGATGTTGGCATAGTTGATGCGGGCAATGGAGGTGGGGTTAGCTTGGAATTCCGCACACATGTCTAGTAAGTCGAATTTGATGGTTTCCCAGTAACGTTTAAAAAAGTATGGGCCGAAACCATCTGGGCCCGGGGCTTTGTCGTCCGACAAATCCTTAAGCGTGGCCCAAACTTCTTCTTCAGAAAAAGGGTGGTCTACAGGTATGGGGGGACAAGTTGGTTAGAGGAGGTTCCAGTCTATAGGGAGTAGAGCCGGGGATGACTTGCCGAGGATACTTCGGTAATAATCGGTGAAGAGGTGGAGGTGGTCAGACAATTTGGTGAAGGTGGAATTGTTGTGGGATAACTCCATGATGTTGATAGATCTGCGTCTGCCATTGGCCATTCGATGGAAAAAAGAGGTGTTCCTGTCTCCCTCCTCTATCCATTTGGCTTTGGATCTTTTTTCCAACCAATTTCCTCTTGTTTAGAAAGTCCATCGAGCTCTGATTCTAGCCCCTTTAGTTGAGAGTATTCAGATGGGTTTAAGGGTCGAGATTCTTCGAGGATATTGAGTTCTAGGATAGCATCTTGGGTGGAAGAGATGCGCGAACGAAGGGAACCCCAAATGTTTTTGGTCCAAGGTTTGATGATCTTTCTGAGTGAACGGAGTTTGGAAACTACCCTGGCGGTTGCGGAATTGGAAACAACCGGTTAATTACAAGTAGAGGAGGCTACCATGAAACAAGCTACTGAGTATTCTATTTCAGTGGAAAAAAATTGCTTAGTTCAAGACAATGATAGTATGGATCTTGAAAGCAATATTAACAATGTGATTACAGACAAAACTATTTAGAAAAAAGTAAATATTGATGCAACATCCTTATTAACGATAGAAATAGATCAAAATCAACTTCTATTAGATGTAGCTAAAAAGCTTTCATCCTCACTCTCTCCAACAAAAATATGGAAAAGAAAGAAAAGAAGTGCAACATCCCCCATTTGAAGGGCCAAAACTAATGGCTACGGATGTTGTAGTCATCCATGGTTATTAATCCTCGGCGACCAAATACGATAATATTAGATACATTGATATAACAGAAACACATGGATATGGAAATTTTTTAAAAACATTAAACAACTTTCACATTCCATTTCAAAACATTTCAAATTCATTACATAATTCCAGATTCAAGAACCACGTTCAGAGAAAATATAATTATTACAACATACGCCAAAATCTACATATGAAGATGCCCCCTTGAATGATCAGAGTATATATATCTAAGCAATTAAACAACTTTGTCTTTACAACAAAACACAGCGGAAACAAAAAAGAAAAGAACCTTTAATAGCTATCTTGCCTCCTGCATGTCTCCGGAAGCTTATTCGTCTAAAGAGGTACCTGAAAACCTCAACTCTCAAACTACCCAAGGTTAATTGAGCACCCGAGAGTTTAAATGGGAAAACATAAACTTCGAGTCGGACATAAAACCTGGTATGAATAATAACCTATCATCTCAACCTATTTAGATATCTAGTAAGACCACGTCGCATAGCGAAACGGGTTTTCTTCTCACTAATATCTTATCCAAAAATTATAAGAACCATATACTGTGCTCCTGCATCACAATGGTTAAAACATAGCAATTTAAAATATTATGATGATATGCAAACAAGAAAATTATTCTGGATGTCTCATTCCCGTTTATTTGACTACCATTCTCAGTTATAGTTTCTAGGGTCACTATTAACCTAATAGTTTTCATGAGCTGACTAATAACCTGTTTATAGTTTATGGACTACCTGTCCTATTTCATAGTTTTCATGGGATCACTAAGAACCTATTAGCCCCTACCAATAACTTCATTCAATTATTCATGGATTCTCCTTAAACCTATTGGTATCTCCAATAACTCCCCTTATATCATAGTTTTCATGGGTTGACTATGAACCTATTGACTCTTGTCAATGACTTAATCCGGATATAATAAAACAAAGGACCTTCTAAAGCTATTTAAATTAGTCTCGACTCCTTCGAAAGCACCGTTTCGACTCCATACCTTCCGCCTTTCTCCAATCCACTACGTATCAAAGCATTGATACCACATGTATTAGTTTCGACTTAGATGGGGGCGAAGGTACGTGTTCGAAAGGTTACTACTGGAAGTGGCGAAACCATGCTTCTGAACAAAAACTGTATTATTGCCTTTTTAGGTAAATGTTTTTCAACTAACTTGCCTATTTGTAAAACTTTAATTGGTTGCCATAAACTTTACAAAAATATTTTCCTAAAATACTGTTGAATTCGTTTCAGATTTAATTAAAAGCAATTAACAAAGAAGCCCTTCCCTTAATCAAAACAATTAAAATATATAAGTCCTCCAAATAAATTAATTTAATTTCCGTAGTAAAGTTCTTAGGAAAATCCCCAAAAATCATAAAAATTCATTTTTAATATATTTTCTAACATATATAAATTTTGGATCCAAATTCCTTAATATAATTACTGAAATCAATTTCTAAACCCAATTATTCATATTCTCCTTTAAAAATTTATAATAAATTATCCATGGCTTGGATAATTACAAAAAAATTAAACTCATCTTCAAAATAATGTTTTACATAACATACTAAATCCTCATGGCATTTGAAACCCAATATAAATAATTTTAGCCTTAAAATCGAATATAACATTTATCAAACAAACTTGATTGAATATAACATACCATGAAATCCAAGCATATCATTATCAAAAATCATCATAGCGGATTTAAACTTAAACCCGAAATCAAATGATCTTTAAAACCAAAAATAGAGATGGTTTAGATTATTATTCATCTTGATTAGGATAAGGAACTTGAGATTTGATCTTATGGTTCCCCTTGCTTGAATGCTTAGCTTTAATTGATTTTCCCCTTTTCTTTCCCTAGGTTATGGACGGCTTGAACTCTCTTTGATTTACGTTTTTGAGTTTTGAAAAATAAACGTGCAAAGAAATGAAAACAAGATTTTAAGGGTAATGGGATTATGGGTGCGGCTATTACCCATAATGCCCTTGTTTTATTCTCTTATTAATTATCTAATAAACCATTTCCATAAACCATTCTTTATGTTTATTTAAGCATGGCCTTTAAATAAATTTTCAAATCTCAATCCCCTTATCACACTAATATTTACATTATTCTATTTAATCTATCTAATTAAATCTCCTGAATAATGTTATTAAAAATTAGGGGTGTTACAAGAAGATTAAAAGATATCAATGATTTAATTTCCAGCAAAAAGGATGATTCTGTATCCCCAAGTAATGAAGATACAATCGAAGAGGATGAACTTGAAAACAAATACATCATGAGAAACCCAAATTGAGACACACAACTCAAAGTGTAAGGTAAAGCATCATGTAAGAAAAAGGAAAAGAGATGGGTGAAGGAGGATTACTACATAATCTCCTTGGGCTAAAATGAGATATCCTTGATAATATCCTTTAATCATAGTAGTTAAGGTGCTAAGATGCAAAAAGGCGCAAGGCTTGAGCCTTGGGCTTTTTTGCGCCTTGCCCTTTTTTGCGCGCTATTTATACAAGTGTGGGCTTTTTAGTGGAAAAAACTGTACTATTAAATACTATCAAAAATGAAAAATTTAGTGTTGACAACCATTTTGTGCAAATAAAAAAACATAGATTAATAGGTACGAAGTCACAAATGGTAATTCAAAACTAAAATGATCGCAAATTCAAGTTTCAACACCAAAAACATAGAAGTTATAAGTCATAACAATAACAAAAGGCAAGAAATGATAAATATATTCAAGTTCAACTTCTACTGATCACTAGTATCCAAACTATCATCATCATCCTCCGAACCATCCTCCAACTCTAAGTCGTAGTTTTCTTCCTTCTTCTAATCATATTCAAATCTCATTTTATGAATCATCATCAATAGTAGCTTCTTCTTCATTTTCAACATAACTAGTTCTCATAATATAAGTTGAAACCTTTTCATTTCCTTTTGACTTGGCAATGACATGTTGCTTAGTCATGTGCAACATTTTTCCCGCGCCGGACGCACGTATCACATCTCCCCATGTCAATGTATCTCCTTCAAAAACCAACTCATTATCAACATTTGAATTATCTCCTTCCATGTGGTCGGTCATCCACTCATTTGAAGCTTCAATATCTTCCAAAGTAATTGGATCAATCAAATCCTTTCGCAGTTGGTTTTTTAAATTTTGATTGTACTTGATAAACACTATCTTTTGTAGTCTTTCATGCTCAAGTCTATTACGCTTCTTTCTATGGATCTAATTTAAAAAAATTTACAAATGACAAAATGTTTAGAATTTGAAGATATGAACAATTAGAATTAGTACGGAATGCTATGCAAAAAACTTACATGCTAAAAAATGCTCCAATTTCTCTCACAACCGGATGCACTACAAGTCAAACATAAAACTTTTACCGCAAACTTTTGGAGTGTAGAGGTTGAATTTCCATATAAGCTCCACCACTTGGCTAAGGAAACAAATATAAACTAATCAGTATCACTTATCCAAAAAATTACTAATGTAAGTTATGATGTATAAACTAACGCTTACTGGAGGATTTTGTGTCTCTTGATTTGATTGCCAAGTTAATATCAAATTGCCCCTCCGGTTTCTTAAATAAAGGCAATTCATCCATCAACTTCTCTTGCTTATCTTTGGAAATAAGTCTCTTAACACATTTGTACAATTCACATGTTATTTCTTTGTCATGCTCAATCAAAGGATCTTTGTAGAATAATTGTAGATTGAGAAAATGGCCCGCCGCATGCAATGGATGATGAAGTTGATAATTTCACCTTCTATCAATTATGGCAAAAATATCTTTGTACTTCTCTGTATTTCCGTTAAAATATTTTTCAGTGGCTTCTTTAGCTCTATCTATTGCTTCATATATGTGTTTCATATTCGATCTTTTCTCACCATCGACTAATCGAAGAACATGAACAAGAGGGCCCATCACTTTAAGAATATAAGAGACGCTATTCCAAAAGTGTGCATTCAAAACTGTATCACAAGCTTTCTTCCCTTTAATTTCTTTTGCCCACTTGCTTCTAACCCACTCTTCGGAAGTGAACATAGTACGTAGAGAATTTTTTGACTTATGCAAAGTTTGCAAACATAGGAAACTAGGGCAAAACGTGCAACTCTAAATCTCACCAATTCTTTATTTCCATTAAACATCCTCATCATGTTCAAGACACCACTATGGTTATAAATAAATCTCGAAAGAGCAACTCCCTTTTTAGTTGTGTTTCCCACCTTATTTATTTTCCTAATATCCTTAAGAATAAGGTAAATGCAATGAGCTACACAAAAAGTCCAATATAAATTTTTCCTTTTTGCCATTAGCAACTAACCTAGGTAATAAAAAATAAAAATATGAATTTCATTAGTTTCAACAAAATTGAGCAATTAAAACTTTATAAATAGATATTTAAAAGCAGAACTCGCTCGCTAATTTAGAATTACTTCCATTATCCATGCCAATTCTTTCAACAAACTTGTCAAGCAACTCAAATATCCTCTCTTTCAATTAGAAATAAGAAGATGCATCTACAGATTCCACAAACATTGCCCCAAAGCATAATTTACTAAAAGGTTAGTCAATGTTCTTCCCTTTTGATCCGTCCACCCATCCGGCATAATGGAGCAACCATATTTCACCCATTCGGCCTTATGTCCCTTCATTAATTCATTTGTATAATCCAACTCTTTCTTTAGCAATGATACTCTCAATTCATGATAACTAGGAGGCTTTAAATTAGGTTCATATCTACCAATTACTTCAACTATGTCCTTAAATGAATCCATATGAGCAACATTAAATGCAATATCAGCTTCATAAAAAATACGAGCAATATATTGATTGCTTTTACTCTCAGTTCTTTATCATAGCATCATTTATACTTGATTGTCTCAACTTATATGATCCTAAAACTTTATCTTGTTCACTTTTCTTTGCTGCCATGTTACTCATGTACAAATCAATCGGGCCTTTTGCATTACCCCGTGTCGATTTTTCCTTCTTTCCAACATTCATTTTACCAATGTTCACTCTCTTATTAGTTAGTGCAACTTCTTCAATTTCATCATCTTGCAAAACCAAACTATAGCTCTCTAATTCATTGCTCGCATGAGCTTCAAAAGCGTCCATCTTCCTACGTTATTTACTAGCCATAGCTTCCAATAAAATAGTTCTCACTTCGGTTGGAGATTTAGGACAAGCACTTGTATTTCTAGAGCCTCCAATTTGACGTTGTTTTGCTCTATTTATCCCCCTCGAAGTAAATTTCAAGCAATACATGCAAGTCACTTTTTGGGTTGTTTTCATTTGCCAAAATATTGTAATTCCATCCAACATCCGCTCTGCGATTCTTAGGTGCGGCGAAAGAACCCGCTTAAGTATGTATGTTTGGATCCATATCAACCTGAAATGAAAAACGTGAAACATAGTTATTAAACTATTTATAATTCAGTCAACTATTTACTTTATCAACTAAAAATCAAGTTAAGTCATATTTTATAAATCATTCAAGTATTAAACTATTTTTTTTGAAAAAAGGTACTTTAGTAATAGAATATATCATATACTTCCATGATATGCCTCGTTAAAACCTAGTAATCCCCTTAACCTAAATGAGTGTCTTACTAGGAAAAAGAGTACATATCATGTCCATATATGAACAGTACAAAGGATACTGCAGACCATTACTCAAGTTGTCAAATAGGTGGAGGAGTAGACATAAATGCAATACGAACAACTTAGAGAAAGAAAACAAAGAAAAAGGAAAAAACAAACAAAGTGCAAATACACGTGTTCCTATTGGAAAATACAAAACAAGTGACACGGAGAAAATAAAAATCTTCACAAGTGCAATGGCAGGAGAGAGAGCTCATCACTTAAAATTTGCTAGGTCCAGATCTAAAAATTAAAAGCTCAAGTCTTTAATGGCAACGAAGGCATGTCTCTCGAAGCATGGTGAATCCTCGATGTCTTATATTTTTTTTGATTTTTTGTTTTTTCCTTTCAATTAATTAACCAAATTTATCCAATTAGGGTTATCTATGACATCAGTTGTAGCAGTAGCTTTAAATTCAAAAGGTGTCTCTTCTTGTCTAACTTTCCTGATGGATTTTGTTCTGGAAGCCCTAAGGATAGCCGAGCTTTAGCCAGTAAATACAACACAAGGAGGAGATTCAATTGTTGCATCATGAAGAACGTCAGAGGGATTTGGATCTTCAGTAATATTATTATCAGAAGCTTGTATGATCGTGTCTGTGTTATTTGATAAAGTGTTCTGAAGTGTGTTTGTATTATTGGGTATGTATAAGTTCACCAACTGGACTCTGTTTGATGTATCCTTGAAATTGATTTCCATATCATAGTTAGAACTATCATTAGAAGGATTACAAACTATTTTACTCCGCTCTATTTTGTCTGTATTAAGATGCATATCAGTTGCATTCGGAAGATCTGTCATATTTGTGCCATTCTGATTAGTATCGACATGCATATCATTAGTATTGTTCAAATTATCAGAAGTATGCACTTTAGGTCTCCAAGCTTTAGTGAATTGACAATGTGTTTCTATGTGACCGAAGCTATGACAGTTAGCACATGTATTTGGCTTCCACTCATACATTATTTCTTGCCATATAATTTCATCATTTTTCGATAAGACAGGAATTTTAGTAGGAAACTTATAGGAATTATCGATTTCAATTAAAGCTATAGCATACGTAATTTTAATAATACCTTCAGTAAATTTGTCTAATTTGATGGGGGTTCCTAGGACCGAGGCAATGCGACTAATCCCCTTCTCCATCCAGTAATCAAAAGGAAGGTTAGGAAATCGAACCCAAATCGAAATTGAATTTAGGAGTTTTTTATTAAGTTGCATACCAGGCGACCATCGTTTCATCATCATCAACTTCTTGTTGTAATAGTAGGGGCCTCCTTCTAAGATTCTATCACAGTCTTTTTTATGCTGAAATTTGATAACATGAAATTCGTTCTCCTTGGAGAAAATATAAAATTCTTCTTCATGTTTTCATACTCTAGTGATATAGTCTCTAAAATATGGATAATACGGTTTAGGGCCAACAACATAAATTACGATTACATTATCCTATTGTTTCCTAGCAACCTAAACTACTTCAACGGCCATTTTGGCACATTTCAACGAATTAAATTCACATAGCTAATAAAAATTTAGCGGGATGGAGACTGGAATATTATTGCCCTTGACGACTTCATTCCACGTTCTACTAGAAGAGGTGGAGTAACTCCATTTTTTTGTAGCAAAAAAAATTTCTGTTTGCATTAGGGGATTAACATTACTTAGATTACGAATATGGTTCAACGGTTCATTATGGGAATTGCAGATCAAAGGCTATTGTTCTGTGACCCAATAGGAGCGGGGTTAGATCTATTTGTTTGTACAGCGAAATTGGGCTGATGCTTCCATTTCCTTAATCGGACAATGATGAATCCATCATCCATATCAGGCGTATGAGCCGAGCTATCCAAAGGTAAGAAACCAGGAGGTGGGTTGGGGAACTGAGGCGGTGGATCTGGGGGAAGAGACGTTCGGAGGTTGGAGGACATGTGAGGCAATATGAGAGGATTGAGAGCCAATCGATGGAGAGATGAGAAGGAGGGTACGAAACCAGAACGAACGTTGAAGAAGACACAGATGGTAGAAAAATATTTAGATTAGGGTTTCGGCCCCCATTTTTCTCTTAACATAGACTATTAAACTATTTTATTAACTAAAAATTAAATTAAGTCATATTTTATAAATCATTCAATTATTTAAACATTTTATTCAACTATTTATAAACTAAAAATTAAGTCATATTTTATAAGTCATTCAATTATTTAACTATTTTATTAAGTAAAATTAAAATGTAACTACTTCATAGAGTCTAAAATTCAAATTTTAACAATTCAATTATCTAAAATTTAGAATTTAAATCATATTTATAACATAACTCTTTAAATCTTCAACTAAATTAATCAAATTAACATAAAATTCTTAAATTAACTTTTAAAATTTTAAACATAAAACTTTAATTTTACTTAAAACTTTAATTTTACTTAAAACTTCTAAATTAACATTTAAAAGTTTAAACTTTTAACAAATTAAAATTAACTTCATAATTTATACTTTAAGCTAATTATAATCTAACTTCAAAGTCTATATTGAAAAAAATCCAATTACATAGTAATTTAAAAAAAAAACTATACCTGATAGACCTGAAGCAGCAAAGGTTGAAGGCAGAGCGGCGGCGGTAGCAGTTTGCGGCTGCGGTGGGAGGACTCGATTGCAGCAGCAGTTCTTTTCCTTTTTTTTTGTTCAAATCGACTTATATTTTGAAACCCTAAAACAAAATCAACCAAACCATAGTCGATTTTAATTGCAATCAGGTCAGGTTTCGGGTCGAATAAGGGTTAGCCTACAAAAATAACTCTGCCTACTCGAGGCATGCCTAATTAAGCCTCGTCACTTCGAAAAAACGCGTCTTCTGCGCTTTTTGTGCGCCTCCACTAGTAGAGCTGCTTCATACTTGAAAAGACGTGCGGGGTGCGCCTGCGCCTTTCTGGTGTCTAGGCACGTACCTTGATAACTATGCATTTAATTATCTTTTTTAAATATCAATTGTTGCTTGGAATATTAGGGGACTAAACTCCCAAAAAGGAGAACTGATTTAGTTCATTTTTTGAAAGTTTATAGTCCTAGTATTTGAGGAATACTTAAACATAAATTAGATAATAGCAAAATAGAATTTTATCAAAATATTTTTTTTTAATAACTGAAAAATTATAAACAACGATGTCATGGGTGGTGATGGAAAAATTATGATTTTATAGGATCCTAACATCTGGGATATAAAACAATATCATATTAATCTTCAATTCATTCACTGTGTATGTGAAAATAAGGGAGGTTTACTAGTTGAAATCACCTTTATCTATGCATTAAATAGTGAAAATGAAAGAAATACTCTTGGGAACATTTAAAACAATTAAGTGATAAAATGAATAATTTATGGATACTGTTAGAACACTTTAATACAATACTATCTGCTTTTGAGAAAAGGGGAGGTAATCCTATCCCTTTTATAAAATTAGAAATTATCAATAATTTTATTTTAAAAACTAGATTAGTGGAGTCTGCAACGTATGAAAATAAATACACTTG
This sequence comes from Allium fistulosum, assembly GCA_030737815.1. Lineage (NCBI taxonomy): Eukaryota > Viridiplantae > Streptophyta > Magnoliopsida > Asparagales > Amaryllidaceae > Allium > Allium fistulosum. Next base: position 1,033,406,536 of record CM060902.1, on the reverse strand, counting down.
GAAATCAAGTGAATGTAAAAACATTCATTTTAAATTAGATAGAGTTCTTATAAATCAAAAAGTTTAAAACAATTTTCAAATTTCATCCTTAATACTCTTCACCAAGCTTCTAGTGATCATACTGCTTTGCAAATTCTACTTTTAAAAAATACTGTTAATAAAAGAAATTTCCATTCAGATTTGTTAATGGATGAGTCCATGAAAACTCATATTAAGGAATTGTTAAAAATGGTTTTGCAGAGTATACACAGGGCACTGTCTAGTTTAAATTCAACAAAACTTTACACAGCATCATAGGAAAGTTGAAAAATTAGAACAAAAGAAAACTAAAAACTATAATAAATCAAATAAGAGAAGAGTGTGAGTGCTTGTAGAATAGCATTGATAATGATAGCGCGGTCACTCTTCTTGTAAACAAAATTTTTCAATCTCAGAGCAATTTAGTTAAAGCTCTTCATATTCAAACTATGAATATGAAACAGAAAGCTAAGGTAGATTGGCTAATCAATGGTGATGAATCTAGCAAATTTTTCTATGCCAAAATGTCTAACATAAGGCATAGAAATGACATAGGAAAACTGATAGATAATAATGAAGTAGTAATTAATGATGCTTCTAAAATAGGGTCTGAAGCCATTAATTATTTTAATTCTTCTTATTTAAAAAAATTCCTATTATATATGGTAAATATTTACTACATCCAAATAGTCAAGAGATTTTTCCAGCTCCTGTAAGTGTAGAAAAAATTAAGGGCATTACTTTTAACGCAAATAATTATAAAAGCTCTGGCCCAGATGGTTTTGGGGCTAAGTTTTATAAAACTCGTTGGGATGAAATTAAATTTTAAATCTTGGATGTAGTAAATGAGTTTTTTAGAATGGAAATTTTTTTAAGAACTTTAATCACATTGGTGCCAAAAACAAAAATCCCTAATGACTTAGAGGATTATAGATCTATAGCCTGTTGCAACTTTATATATATATAATCATTGCAATAATTCTTTGTAATAGAATTAAAGTATTTCTGAAATATATCATTTTTGAAAATTAAAGTGCCTTCATACCAAGGAGACTAATTGCTGAAAGTACTTTACTTGCTTATGAAATGATTAGATCCTTCAATTAAGGCAGTACAAACAAAATGTGCATTAAGGTTGATTTTCACAAAGCTTTTGATAAAATAAATAGGTATTTTATACTGTATATGATGAAACAGCTGAAGTTTAATGATAAATTTTGTAATTTGGTTAGAGAATATGAGAAGAGTGCAAGTACTGTGGCTCATATCTTTGGAAAGTTGAAAGAATATGTCATCTTGAAATCAATAAGGGCAAAAGAAAAAATTATTTTAGTAAAATTTGCACCGGAAAGTCAGAAATGCTGAAAATACTAAAATTTCAAGAAAGATTACTGCCGGTAAAATATCTAGGACTTCCTCTTGGTATGAATCCAATCAATGACAAAGATTGTGCCAGGCTTTATGATATTTTACAAAATAGATTAGAGGGATGGTCTAGAAAATTGCTTTCTCTAGCTGGAAGGTTAGAACTAACTCCTGTCATCACTGCTATTTTCATGTACTGGTCATAAATACATAATATTCCAGCAAAAACAATTCAGAAAATTGGAAAAATGTGTGCAAACTTCATATGGAAAGGCAAACATCATAAAGTATCATGGGAAACTATCGGCAAATCAAGAAATTCATGGGGATTTGGATTAAGAAGCTTCAAAGATTTAAGCTCAGTTTGTCATCTAAAATTATTTTGGAAATTTTTAGAAGGAGAATCACTTTGGGCAAAATGGATGAAGGAATAGTATGTGAAAAATAAAAACTTCTGGACCACGCCAGTGGAAAAGCATTATTCTAACACTTGAAAATATATTTTAAATTGTAGAGAAATTGTAATAAAAATGATTGAAAGGAAATTCAAAGATGCAAAAACAACTAGCCACTGGTTTGATCCTTGGATCAAAGGTAATTCTTTGGTAAATTTGTTGGGCTGGTCTAATTTATTGCAGTTTGTAGGAACACATGCGAAATTTGAAAGCATCATACAAAATTGCAAATGGAATACCAATCTACATCCAACAGCTTCTATATTTAGAAAGCCATAGAAAGCATTGAAATAGATTCAAGCATAAATAAAGATAATTAGAGTCGAAAATTTACTTCAAAAGGTAAATTCTCTGGGAATATGTCAAAGGTGTAGAAGTAGAAGTGGATTGGTATAAAACAATTTGGAATAGTGCAGACTGGCCAAAAATGGCATATTGTGTTTACTTTGCCATGTTAAATAGACTACCTATAAGAGACAGATGAAACAAATGGGGCAAAATTGGAGAAACTAAATGCCTCCTTTGTAAAACAGAATCAAAAACAGTTGAGCATATATTCTTTGATTACATCTATTCAAGACATATTTGGTATATTGAAAAAAAAGCTCAATCTTAATCAATATGTCTCTTTGCACGACATTGCAACAAGTATTCAACACATTTGGCAAAGATTTAAATTCAAATCAAAAGAGTTCAATAAAGCCTGCATTATGCTAACAACAACTATTTATCATATTTGGAAAGAAAGAAATGCAAGATTACACACAAATAAGGAAACAGAAAGCACCCAGATATGGAAAAACATAGAAATATATTATCAAATACTAAATCATAAAGCTGAGAAAGATCATATCAAACCACAAAACCAATCCTCAACGATGCATGATCTGGATAATAACAAGGAAAGAGTGGAGGCATACTTACAAAGCGGGAAAGTCAATTCAGACATTTCCCATGGCAAAACCTTTCAACACAGTCACAAGCATTGGTAAAAAAGGTTATGAGATTGGTGTGGAACCAAACTCCATAGCATTTATGCTTGAGGGGGTCGTTCTAGTACCAATATCTGAAGCAACTCCTACAAGAGAAGTCAACAAGCAATTAATTATTTTAATTAAGTATATAATTTTAGAGACAATTCTAATCAATCATTTATCTTACCTAATTTTGGCAGGAGCTACCACTCGTCCACTTCATTTCTGAGGAGAAGCAGCAATTCCTACAACAAAACAAAATTTTGCAGCTTGAAATAATGATAAGAGACTAGGTGAAAGTTACTACAGAAGTAAACATAATAACCAGTTTATCAGTTATCTGTTTGGAATAAGGGAGAAAGCAGCAAGCTTTAAAGGAAGGAGAAGCAAGCTGCAAGTAATTAGGAAAGCTCGAACAAACCAAAGAAAATCGTCGATTTCAAGCCATCTACTGATAATGCTAGCAGGGGAAGATTTGGAAACTCCCATGAAGTAATCGCATAGAATTCTAATCGAGGATTTGAAAGATCGCCCCAATTTTAAAGAAACCCTAATTTCTATGGTTAGGAAGCTCTCGAAGTTTAGTGAGTAAATGAGAATACAAAAGCAGCTATGGTTGTATTTTAGTTGTGATGTAGGGTTTTCTACCTAGTTTATGGGCCTTGGGCCAAAACCTTTTACTATTTCAAAAAAAATATTGTCAGATCATCAATGAATAGGAGTTAGAGCCACTTTTCTAAGAGCATCTCTAACAAAGGCTAATTCAGCCTTAATATTCAGTACAGACAAAAAGTAAGTCTTTAATGGTGTCATTACAAGGCACATAGTGTTTAGCAACAGCATATTACCGTCGATGGCCGTTGCTAGGGGTCGCCAATCGAGGAAAAAAGATGACACCTTTTTAGTCCTCGATCAGTGAAAGAGCGATTACTTTTCGACGACCTGAAATGGCTAGCCATCGCTAGCCAATGGACATATGTCATGGTTTTGTGCATCACGAATGTGCCACTGTGTTGTCGTTAGCCGTTGCCAACCGTCGATAACCTGTTATGAACCATCGCTAGCCCCCAAGGTTTCTACTAGAAATTAAGTAGTCAGACACATACACACGTAAACTTGCGACACCCGCTAATGACTAACCTAACTCTACGCTCAAAACCTGCCACACCTCAGCCACTGAGTTGCGAATTCTCGAACTACACCACCGTAGTTCATAACCTAGTTACACAATTAGAAATTCACCAAAATTTAAAAAGAAAATTACAAAAAAATAAAACTAATCAAAACCCTATTAATAAATAAAGCCCAATAAAGAATAATTAGACCGGCCCATTACTAATTAAAACAAGACAAGCGTTTCTCCCTTCCTCATTGTCGTGGCCGTTCTTTCTTTGTTCCTCTTCAAAAATTTGGGTTTAATTATTTGAGGCGCCGCTTGAAAGATTGAGGAATGAATTGTTTGCTGGTGCTTCTCAGTTTACTTCGATGCTTCTCTGTTCGATTTAATTATTTGCGGCTGCTTCAAATCAATCGAGTTCAATTTGTGCTCTGAGTTGGTACGTGAATTTTGCCCCCTTTTAATTCTCGACTTTGACTCGAGTTACAACTTTGTTTTTTATTTTAATAATATGCTCTCTATTTGTCTCGAACTTGAATGAGTTTACTGCCGATGATGTAATTGGGTCATATAGGGATTGAAACCCTTAGTTTTCCTTCGTATATTTCTCAATTGAATTCTTCAGTGAGTTTTGCTTGGCCATGATTTTTTAATCGAACGATGGTGATAAATTTGACTTGTTCATTTCGTTGATACATTGCTTCACGAATTTGAACTTGCTCCATTTTTTCTCCTATGACTTCGACTTGATCATTTCTTTTTCAAAACTGCTCCTTATTTTGAAGTACAACTTTGGCATTTGAATATTTGAGATATATTTTGACCTTTTGGCTTGTTCACCGATTCCATTTTTGCTGGCATTCAATTTTCGAACTTTTATACCTTAGCATTGTTTAACCCTCTGTTCCATTCTTTGACTTGTTGGCATTTGACTTTGAGAAGGACTTGATTCTCTGACTCGTTCATTGTGATATAACCCATGGCTTCATGAAAACTACATTGTGTGCTTCGAGTATATTCATGTTGAACTGTTACGTCTTTTGTTGTGTTCACTGCCCTGGTCTGCATTGATTCTGTTGTCACATGTGGAACTTGTGTGTTGATCTGGTCTGGTTGATATTGCATGTTGACATGGTCTTGTTCTCGAGTCATGTATCATGTGGAGTTCATGTGTTATGTTCTTGTTATCCATGTTCGTCTGTACACTTGCATTGCTTTGAGCCCCTGTGCATTGAACTTGTACATATCTTATTTGTATGCATGTAGAGTATAGCCTTGTTCCACTGAGTCATTGAGTTCATGCCTATGATTGCGATGGTCTATTTGTAGTCTGGTTCAACTGAGTGTTGTATGCATATGCTAGTTGCTGCATGCACCACTTTGCTCATGTCTAGAATGTAGACTGATTCACTTCAGTTTTGATTGCACTAGCTTGTACATTTTGTTAAGGCTCCATATTAACTGTTAGCTCGATCTGGCTTTGTTCATCATACTTGGTGCCTTGCATTTGTTTGCATATTAGTCTTTTTGTAGTTTGTTACACTTGGTTTTATTTTGTTTTTGGTTCTAGTTTGAATGCATGTAGAGTTGTATGTTGAATTGTTTTCATGCTTTTCTTGATCCATTTGAAGTCCTCATGTTGAAGTCTGGTTGTCACTGTACAATGATCTTGTATTCATGAAGTCTGGTTCACATCAGTTCTGAACTATTCATTTTATTTTTGACCTTTGTACATAATTGAGCATGTTGAACTTGGTTCTGGTTTTGTTATGAAGTCTAGTCTGTGGTTCATTTTGAAGCTGGTTTAGTTCTTGTACCATTTTGTGTTCAAACTTGTTTTCATGTGCTTGCATACTATTGATTTGAGTCTTGTTAGGAGCTTGTTCTGCTTCGAGTTAATTTACCAGTTGCTTCGAGCCAGTTCATGCCTGAGTTGCCTTCATTCTGCTTGTTTTATGATGAACTTATGTTGCTGGCTTCATGTGTACATTTGTGCACTTGTATTTGTCTCTGGTTGTATAAATACCTGAAATGCACTGAATCCATCTGCCTTAAGTCCACTTTATGTTGTATGTTGTATGCATGTACACTGGTTCGTCTTGGAGTCTACATGTGAGTAAATTTTGTTTTGGTGTTGGTTGGACCCGAACTGATTTGTTGTTTTGGTCGAGACTGTGTTGCATGCTCATGTTCATCCTTGAACCATGTGACTGAATGCCTGAATGCTTTCATTTGGACATGTCTGGTGTTGTTGTTATGTTTTATTTTCTTGTAGCATTGCTTTGCATTTCTGAAATGTTGGTTGAGTTGAAATGTTGCATGCACCACTATATACATATGCACTGCCCTGTACTTGACCATTTGGTTGAAACCGTGTTTATGTTTTGTACTTGAGTTGAATCCAGTTTAGGCTTTGGTTTGACATTGTGCTCACATGTCCCTGCAATTTTAACAAGCAAGTGTATATCGGTGTGCACGGCCTTGTGGCATGTACAGTGATATACTGTTCATGTCACAAGTTGTTCGTGTAAGATGAATTAACAAAAATAATGACGAACAACCCAAATAACTAAGGCAAACAATATTTTCAAAACACACTTCATTTTTCACTACAAAAAATATTTCCTTTTCAATTTTACGGTGTCAGTTATTTAACAGGTATAACAGATGGCTGAACACAAGCTGAAGCTATTCAAGATCAAGTGTATGAGTGTTGAGTGAATTATGTAGTGAGGTGAAAATTGTAAAGTGAAATTTGTGTTGTAATTGAAATTGTATAGTGATTGAAAATGTGTAAATATAGCGAGATCTCAAATTTGTACTATTTGAATTTGTAATAAAATATTTGTTCGAATAAAATATTTTTTCAAATATGAATTCTATGTTATTTATTTTATTCAACAAATATTTATTTAATTATGTGAAAAATAAAATAGTACAACAATAAATACATTTAAACGAATATATATATGTTTATTATCATCAAACAAAAATCATATACTAGCATATTCTACACAGCTAACCTGAAAGTTCTGTTTTACAAATCAGTTGCTATTTCAACTATCAAACCACACATATATATTCATTTGTCTATCCACCTCATATACAACACATATAACCCAATTTCACAAGTACAAACATCACATGTGATGCATAATATCATACATATCACACAAAACCAAGTTTACATCACAAAAATCCATATTTACATAACCGTTCCATCAAACAACACAGCCATGTCTACAAATCCTTATTTCCATCATATAGCACAATCATCAAACATCCATAAAAACCCAAGTGTAACCATCAGACATCCACAAACAACATATCCATCAAACAAGTATCAAATCCATCAACATAAATTAAATAAATACAAACCAAAATGATCAAACATCCATCAAAAAACACAACCATACCTAATCATCCTCATTTTCATCATTTCTCGATCCCTGGAACGGAAATGTCCCGTGCTCTTCCATGTATGCCGCAATTTGCTCATTTATCAGCATAGTCAATCCACTCTTCCTCCAATCGTTCAACTCTGTTATCTGAGCTCTCAACTGTGTTATCTCCTCCTCAGGCTGTGATTTTCTATAACCGGCTTAAGAAGTCCTCGCTTGTAAATTAGTTAATTGCTAGTTATAATTTATACGTAATATTAAATAAATTTTATAAATTAGTTAATGAAGTAGTTAAATCAATAAACATTACCTGATTACCGTAACTGTAATGTTTGTTCCACGTCTATCCATCGATCACAACATCAAAATCATATCCTCCTTAACAGTCCACTCCTCTCGATCAGCCGCCTCTAGCACTCGAGCTCGCTCCATTTCAAACTTTTTCTACGATTAGAAGTAGAATTTTGCCTACATAAATATTCAATTCATAATTTATGTAATGTGACATAAGAGAAAAAATTAAAGCATGTTTACCATGATAGCTAATGATTTAGGGTCTGTCCAAGTGAATAATACTAAGCCATTTTCATTAGTGTGCTCGGTGGCGTGCATGCGGGTGAAGACCTCCAAAAATATTGGGTCATGACCCTTCTTCTTCGCTTGAAATTATAAAAGATTAAACAATGTATATATATGATTAAACAATATTATAAGTATTTTATAATCGCAATTTATAAAGTTACCATTTCCTTTCGATGTTGTTGGAAGGATTTTGATCCACCGCGATATATAACAGGAGTTTTATTCCTGTTTGCCGAGTTTCGCTCTACAATTTCCTATAAATTTAACATAAAAGTTATATTTACCATCTGTAACTACTCAAATACATGATTGACTAAATTAATGCAATTATTATACAAACTTTAAATAAATTATAATAAATATATGAAACTAGAAAACTTACTTTCACGGTGGGAGTTTTCCAGTGCTCAAGAAAATCCATCCAAATAACAGCACTCATCAATTAAGTTTTTTATTTTTGTGTTTTGTGCCCGAGAGGGTTTTCTTGTAGTTTTTCCTCATTTTCTTATTCCAGTGGTTCCTAAACACCTGTTGATCTTCCTCCTCTACAATGATCGTAGACTACACATTCAAATTAAAATGAATTATATACAGTATATTAATTTTCAAAGATCAAATATGTCATTTTCAAATGAATTATAAATTTATACTTATCAACAAGTCGACTCATATAGCTCCTTAATATAAGGTGGGATTTCATCCCACGTCGGCCAACAACCAAACATCAAACTCATGTACACTTTCCTAAAGACAGCTAAACTATAATCGAAAGGCTCTAGCTCAAAAACCCTGTATTAATTGTGATGTAGACATTTAAAAAATCATATATAATATCCACGCACCAAATATTAGTGATGTCGTAATAAATTTGATACTTACCCTCCTATTTTAGGAGTCATACTCGTCCTTATACGTAAAATAGCCAATTCACTAGTACCCTCGCCAACAGCAGGAGAAGCATACAAATAAGATTTGGAAGGTCTCCTATGAGACATAATATATATCTGCCACAAACATATCATTTCGTATAATGAAAAAACATATCATTTTATTCCTAGAAAACATGTCTGATTAATAATCACACAAAACTTCCACTAGAACTACAAAAATGGGACAAGATCTCCTAAATACTTAGAATTGATAAAACAGAAGAATATATAGTTCACAACATAGTCATCATCATTAGTAACAGCGGAAACTCAAAATACAAATTATACAACAAGCGATACAAATATCCATCATACATACATTACATCATCAGTAATTAATAATCAATTTTTGTCGTTTTCTGATTCAGACTCGATCTCGTACTCTATATCGTTTTCCTCTGTGCTCTCAAATGCTTCTATTAAAACATTTGATTCATGTTCAAGGGCCCTAAATCATTATGATCATCAGTTATTATTATTTCATTATTTGGCTTAAGGTCTGCTTGATACGGAACTTCGTCCAGAATATTATTTCCATCAAATGTAAATCTAGCCTTTGTTTTGAAAATAGCCGACAAATCGACTTATCTCTTTTTAGGGATGGATATAGAGCAAAATAAACTTGCAATGCTTGTTTGGCTAATACGAAAGGATCGTACTTATAGTAATGCGAGCTATGCTTTATTTTAATAAGCTTATAATCTTTGTGCATGTTGATTCCAGAACATTGCTGAGCAATTGCATTTGAATAAAAAAACTTTTACTACAAGTCGTATAAAATATGTCAATTCTAAAACCTGTGTTAAGATGCCGTAAAATTTTGTATATGTTCATGTGGAACACCTTTGACAAATACACCGTCGTTATAGTTAATTTTTCAGCACTATATTCCTTAGTGTTGAATTTAAATCTATTAACGAAGAATGTTGGATAAATCTTGACATTTCTTTTTGGTCCTATCGCAAGATGTTTCAATCCTTCATCACTGACACAATTTCTTGGATCATAAACGTAGTTCAAAAACCAATTAGCAAATTCTTTACTGGGATCGCAACATGGATGTTGTGATTCGTAAATACTGCAAATATATATAATATATTGCATTATAATCTACAATAATTGAAATAGATACGAATTTGGAATTCATATATCAAGAATTATTATTGAATAGTGCAACTTCAGCATAATTAAGAAGAACATATGTTTGTGCTAAATGGTAATCTCTATCGTCTAACCATGGTTCTACACATTTTCCAGCTGGTCGACCATGTTGTCTAATAATAGATAATATTACTTGAGAAGGATCTTGTTCAACTGCTTCATCATTATGAAGAACACTTACAAATGATAAGTTCACATGGTCATTGAAATAATAAGAGAAAAAGAATGAAGCTTCTTCTTCAAGATATGATTTGCAAATCAAAACTTCAACTCGTTCTTTTTGTTTAAGTTTTTTATTCAGATAATTCAAGTACCCATTACAAAATTAGTTCAATTTAAATTTTAAATTAAAATTAATATGAAAGATATTCAGTATTACCTCTTAAATGGATACATCCATCCATATTGCACAGGACCTCAAAGAAGCTCTTTGGATGGAAGATGAATAGGTAAATGCTCCGTAACATTAAAGAATCCTTGAAGAAATATTTTCTCAAGTTTGCAGAGCAGTATAGTGATATCCTCTTCAAGTTTACGTATATGCTCAACTCTTAACATAGTCAAATAAAGCACTTTATAAAATAAACTGAATTCTGTAATAACACTCCACACTTACCATAGGTAATAAATTTTCCATCATTACATGACAATCGTGACATTTCATCCTACTCAATTTATTATTTTTAAAGTCAACATATCTACGGAGATTAAAAGAAATCCCATCAGGATATTTTAGTCCTTCCACCTGCTTTAACACGACTTTTATGAGCTTGTTGTCAAGCTCATAGCATGCTTTAGGATTTTTACCATCATTAGGCTTCATATGAAGTTAGGGATGTTTACATAATTCTACTATATCATGTCTTGAATTCATATCGTTGTTAGTTTTCCCCTTAACATTCAAAATTGTATCAAACATATTATTAAACACATTTTTTCGTTGTGCATCACGCTTTGTAGTTAATATCGGACAATATCATTGATATTTTGCCGATATATCTCATATCGCTCTTAAGCCAATACTTTGTTTGCTTAAAATATCGTCATGGATATATCATCGATATTTATTGATATATCACTCTATTATTTAGCGTAAATTATCCAATAGTTTTTAAGAATATGTGTTAGAGAAAATGTATTTATAAAGGAATATCTTCACATTCTCAATATTTGATTTTTGTGTATGATGAATGATAATATCTAGACTATATAAGAAATCCTAATGCACTAATTTGGGATTTACCATACAGTTTTAGTCTTCTTCATTAGTTTTTTGATAAAAAACTCTATGTATTCCATAATTTTATATGCTTTATTTTCCATGAAAACTTTACCACTAAAACAAGATCATGAAAGAGCTACTTCTCTTTTTAGTTGTTTTTTGTTAACCATTTCTAATTGGTAAGTTAGCTTATGAAAAATATATTTTATTAGTTGTTATCATGCACCAAGAACTAAAAATTGAAGAGCGGTAAAGTTATATATTTGACATATCAATAAATGAGGTAAAGTAGTAATTGGCATCAAGACAACATTGCTTGTTCGATAAATTAAGTGAAAAAGAAAACGATGAAATTATCATTATGAAAAATTTAGGAAAGTAATATAGATGATTAATTGACTGAAGAAATAACGAATATAGTATAAAATAAAGAAAATAATAAAGATGTACAATATAAGAATTTCTCAGTTTTTATTAGCCTATATTAAGATTTATATTTAATAGAATATCCCAATAAATGGATTGTAATTTGTAAACTATGTGCAATCACTCTTTGATAGTAATTTGGCATTTATCCAAATATTTGAAAACTTAACATCAACACAAGATTATAACATAGTACAATATTGTTTATAACATATTCTACACAAGTCCGATATTTCACCGATATTATCTGATATTATCACGATAATTTAAAGTATCTCATATCGGTACTTGACCGATACGTACCGTATATTGATATTAATTACTTAGGCATCACGTAAATATTATATCAAAGTAAGATATCTTCCAATAAGGTAACTTCCAAAATATACTTTGTTTACACCAACTATGAATTATTGATTTACCTGGAATTTTAGTCTCTACTCCAGTTTCATATATTTTTGGATATTCCTTTACAAGATCATATATTTCTGTGCTTGACCAAATCATTGGTAGTTGTCTACTCTCTACTCTATTAGCTAATTTTTTTTATCTTTTCTAAACGTATGATTAATATGGAGAAAACAATGATGGTAATCAAACCATGTAATTTTCTTTTCATTAGGTAATGAAAATGCCCGTGTTTCTTTCATGCAATGAGAACAAGCTAGACAACCAGCCATACTCTAACTCGAAAGCATTGCATAAGTCGGAAAATTCCAATAGTCCATAAAAAAGATGCAAACATACGAAAATTCTTTTTTTTATAGAAATATCGTATGTATCAACCACTTCATGCTGCAATGTTTTCAACTCTTCAATCAATCGCTGCAAATAAACATGATTCCTTATGTCGAATCATTAAGACCAAGGACGACAATAGTGAGAAACATATATGGAGTTTTCACACATCCACGGAGTTAAATTATAAGGTGTAACGGTAATAGACCAAGATAAATATTTACTACTAAATTGAAAGAATGGTGAAAATACATCCGTACATAAACCAAGTCTGACATTACGGCCCTCTGCGGCAAATGCGAGATAAGTCTTATCAAAATGTATCCATGTTTCTCCATCAGATGGATGTGTCAAAGTTCCATCTTCCTGTGTTCTCATACTATGCCATTGCATATGATATGCGATAGGAGAAGATGCATATAACTTTTAAAGTCTATGAGTGATGAGTAAATAATGCACTTTCTTGTACGGAACTTCCTTTCCATTCTATTTTCTTGGTTTGTATCTTTCCTCATTACATATTCTGCATTTCCTAAGGTTAATGTCATCTTTCCAATGCAACATGCAATCTTATATATATATATCTTTTGGTATGGCAGACTGAAAGCGGACATAAGTTTTTTCACTTTATAATGACTATCTCACATTAGATTATTAGGTGGTATATATCGTTTTGCAGCTTGTACAACTGCTGTAAATCCATCTTTTGTAAAGTGGAATTTTGATTTCATAGTAATTCATTCGGCAGTTACAGATAATTCAGTTCTGCTTTTACAACATCCTACAACGGCCTTTTTGCGGCATCCAATAAATCATAGATACTTTTTTCTTGCACAATCGATTCTTCTTCGACATTTACATCTTCATCATCAACTTGAATGGTAGAGAACATTGATTGTGCTACATTTTCTACCATATATTTTATTGGATTTGCCATAACATAATCATTATTCACCTCGTCCTCTGACATTAAAGGATTAGGTGGAACAAATTCTCCATGACGATCCCAGAAATAATAATTTGGCACAAAACTAACTTGATACAAATGTACTATAATCATATCTTGTTTTCAATGCTTCAAATGTTTGCAGTTACTATAAGGGCAACGAATTTCTACGTTATTTCTACTAGATTCAACGAATCTAATAAATTCATGCACATCATTATAGAAATGCTCCTTCACTGAACCTTTCATACCAGTTTGGTCTTCATACATCCAACCATGGTCGAGAAAATAATTGAATATTTTTCCTAATTTAAAATATAGGTTAGAAATTTCGACATCACTTCGCCTTTATAGTCTGAATTCTTAGAATCTGACATAAAAATATAATGTTACTAGATAGGAAAGTATGAATACGTTCTCTCAATTTATCCTAATTCCTCTGATCTACGAACCCAGACACTGATACCAAATGTAACAACCCGTACTTAATGGGCCTAAATTTCGATAAAAATTCGAAAGTCAAGTCCATCAAAGCACGGATCGTTGGATTTGGTACCTGCAAATAAGCATAAGCATTATCAGAGATTAATAGAAATCTAAACTCACAGCGGAAACAATAATAGGATAAGAATACTGATTATGACTACAACCTTTGAATAAATGGTATTTTCTTCGATATCATATCGTCACATTGGCATCGAGCATGAGAGAAAAGAAAACTTCTCCAACCACAAAGCACATCTAGATCTAGTGACATGTTCCTGTAAATTTATCTCGTGGGTTGTAATGAGGAGGGGGTCAAAACAACATTCTGGTGACTGGAAATATAAACAGTCCATAACATAAATTTATACCGATTGGTTTTCATTTAATTGTTATGTTCTAACCTTGTGTTGCACACATGATTACTTACTTATCCCTTCCCAAGGTACAAAATGCTGATGAAGTCTTATCAACCATCCAATACTTCCAAACCCATTTTTCATTTTATACTTCTAACTATGAAGCGGGCTTCTATAATACTTTTAAAAGAGAAATATGTAGACTCTGCCATATAAAACCTCAATTAAGGTAGAACCCGTCATTTAAGACCTAAATCAAGGTAGACCACGTTATTTAAGACCTATTCCCAAGGTGGTTCCTAACAATGTTGTCAACGGTCGGTGGGTCCTAGCTACAAAAACCTCTAACCACTATTTAAGGCTTCCGACATTTAATGTCCAACTATTACTGCATCTATCGCCGATAAAATCATAGCCATGTAATAGACATTACCCAAGCCACTTAATACCTTTAAAAGGACTAGGCGGACTTCTAACTATTTAATACCTATATTCTAGGCAGGTCCCCATCACTTAATACCTGTCCCTAGGCAGACTCCTCACTGGTACAGTGGTACTATCATCATTACAGCCTTAGCAATATAAGAGGCTGTACCCAGGCCACTTAATACCTCATTAATAAGGATAAGCAGACCCTTGACCATTTAACACCTATTTATAGGTGGGCCTTTGTCATTTAATATCGAACCCCAAGGCGGACTCCTCACTGGTACTATCTAGCTGACATTGCTTGAAAATCTCATTGGGTAACTTAATACTTCTTTTATAGGAAAGAGATGGACTCTACAGTCACTTCATACCCCCAAACCTAAAGCGAACCCTTTCTGTGATATCCACTATCACTCTTAATTATAAATATGAAATCTCATCAGGTTACTTTTTTCGATAGGGAGGCGTATCCTACAACCACTTAATACTTCAAAACTGAAGTAAACTCTTTTAGAGACATCCTTATTCATTTGGAATCTCACTAGGTTACTTAATACTTCCTTTTAGGAGAGAGGCGGACCCTACGACAACTTAAGACCTCAAACCACAAGTGAACCCCTATGGAGATATCCTCACCGCTCCTAATTTCAAATTTGGACCATTTAATACTTTTCAATTAAGAAAGCAGGCTCAATCTCTCACACCGTCACTGATCCTAGGATTAGTGATATCTCACATTAGTAGTAAGTGCATCCGACTGCTAATAGTCTCAAAGTGAAGGGCAGTCTTCTGTCGAGTGACCCTACTAACCTCGCTTCACTAATCTACTAAGTCCAATTAACCATCCTAAGTCTTTACTTATGTTATCTTAGGTAGACATTGGACTTAGTTTACTAATTTCCATTTTATTTGAGGTAATAAAATTTACCTTAAATGCTTATCTATCCATAAAACCCTATTTATGCTCATAAATGTCAATTTGATCATAAAATCCTAACGGATATTTTCTAAGACATTTATGTATGATTACTAATTTCAAATTAGTAACCATTTATATATATATATATATTCCATTTTTATCCGTCCCTTTAATCCATTTACCCTATCAAATTATTGCAACTCCTATATTTATTACCATTTATTTCTCATTTATTAGAGTTACAATCTTTTAAATTTCTTTCCCATTAATAATTATCCTAAACACAAATATTATATGTAAGCGTCGTTATTAGCTTTTTATTTAATTATTACAAGCGCAGTAAATTACGTACAAATATATACTTTTATTGAATATATTCTAGTTATATATCTTCACTACAATATTCGTTTCCATGTTTAATTGTTGGAATCATATCTAAAACGATTATCCGTTATAATTTCCATAAATTAGTCCAAAACAAAAGATTTAACTTTAAAATATAAAAGATTACATCGTTTGAATTTACAAGAAACAATAATTTCTTTTTATTACTGAAATAGATAGTGTAAACTACAATGAATTCATACTTTACATGTCTCTTTCTCCTTTTTTCCTCTTTTTATTTGCATCTATCCTTGCGAGGACAAACGCTGTATTTTTCCAAAAAGCGAAAGAAATGAAATTAATTTACAAATATTAAATGGATCTAAATTCCAACAATTCCAAACATAGAAAAGTTTATATTCCAATAAGATTAGGGTAATTATAAAAATTCATAATATTATTATACAACCTAATTTAGATCTGGAATAAATTTCATTCAAAATAATATTCTAAATTCATACGTTGGGAGTGATTTCCAAATCAAGATGTAAATAATTCTAAATTAATTCATAAATAAGAATATGTATGCGATATTTATTATATTCAGATTATATTCAATTTGTTGCCTACAACTCATATACAATTATCAAGTTAGGCATAATAATCAAATAAACACCAATGAGGTAATTTTCATATTATAACAATCTATAAAATTTTCCACTCACCTTTTAAAAGCGATCCAAATCTCCAAATCTGAAGTAGAACCTTTGATTCATCTCCAAATCCTTTTTAATCTAAGAAATATGTATAAAAGGGTATATACATACATTAGAATTACAGATCTGAGAAGAGATTTGGGATTGGAAGAGAAAATAGATACAAATATATAAATTACATCAAATACGCGTATAATTGATTCTCTTCTCTTCTCCTTTTTATACATTTCTATTCTTCTCCAATTTATATGAATACAGATATAAATATCTTACTTTTATAATTTAGAAAGAAAGTAGAGAATAAGAAATGGCAAAGCTTCGCTACCGCCTCTAGAAAAATATGAGAAGAGAAGTGAGGATTGGGCCTAAGTTTATAGGCACTAGAGTCAACCTCAACCATTAGATCAAAGTATTAATCTGGATCGTACAAGGCCTAGGTTTATTGGAGATACCACACATGAAGAGATCGACCACCCCTGGTCGACCGCTCCAATATACGGGTCGACTTGTGGGCCCCAACTAATTAATTGAAAACGTTAACTTTTCTTATTTATTTATTTTCATTCTGAATTCGTTTTTCGCCATTAACTTCTTCGTTTAGACTCCGATCGCAAGACTCTAGATATGAAAGTTGCTCAGAATTTCACCACAAACGCAATGGTACAAGTTTCATGGTCAAATTCCATCGTGTGGACAAATTTAATTTTTGGAGCCTAATTAATTAACTAACTAACTAATTAAATAACTAACGCCAAATTATGAGGTGTTACATTCTTCCCTCCTTAAAAAGAATTTCATCCCTGAAATTTCACCGATGAATAAGTCATGGTTTTGGCTCCAAATTATCCTAAACTACATAACTAATGAGTGTACAACCAAGTGTGCAACCAAACGTGCACAAGTGCATAGTCTATTACTGTATCACCACATAGAAAATATATATGCAGAATGATTCTAAATCGAATCCTCCTATATGAGTGCATTTCTTTTAAAAACATTTTTGGAAACATGATGCAAATAACCTACATATATACTGATAGTTCTATATGTATGCAGCATTTTGAAAAATCTTTTCACCCAAAACCTCATACCCCTATGAGTAGAAGTATGAAGCAACCATTTTTTCATCCAGTTCCTACCATCTAATAATCTAACGCATAAAAAAACCACTTCCTAAACTTTACTCCTATGTCAGAAAAAGGAATTTGGATGGAGAATTTATCATTCTTACAACTCTGTAATCTTCATATTCCCATAGTACAGTGTAAATTTCCTCGCTGCCCCGGATTTACTCCAAATTTTCTACGCATAAAATGCATAAGGAGGCTTATTTTTAAGCTCTAAAATGGAATTAAGTCTAAAAATAGACTCGCGCACGTTTTCGACAAGGTATGAAAATAGAAATTCCAAGGCTAAAACAGCTTTTCCCTTGTTATCGCTTGCATTTATCGCATCGTTGACCCTAATGCACCGCTAAATCCGCAAATTCTAACTCTATTTGCCTTCCTTATGCTTAACATGTGGCCTTCAAACTCAAATATTTCACAAAAATCTTTCTCACTTTTAAAATTTGTACATCGTTTGAAAAATAAAATCCCAAAATATTAGACGCACATTTTTCCTCGAATAATTTTTTTAACAAAACCGCTAAAAATAATTAAGAGTTAAAAATAACTAAAACACAAAACATTTTTTCAAAAGAGAACTTTCCAAATCAAGGGGAACTTTTCAAAATATTTTCCCTCTCAAAAATTTTGATAAATCAAGTCACGCTTCAGCGTAGGCGGAAGTCAGTTATGCACTTAACGCATAAACCAAATTCCAAAATTCTACAACTAACATTTACCCAAAAACTTGGCATTTTATTTAAAAATGCCATCACATCTATTATTCAAAAAATTTAGCTTTTAAGGAATATGAGCAATGACACGCGATCAAACAATTTTATCATGTCCTTGGCTAAAATTTTCAACTATTCTAAACTTCCAGTCTTATATTGCATTTACTGTTAGTCAAGTATCTTTATGAGAATCTCATATTTATACTGCTTCTTTACTATGCAGATATAGGAGCAGTTCGAATATCCAGAAACAATAATACAGTCAATAAATAGTAACGCATAATACTGTGCGTGCTTTTTACAAGAGACAACTAATAGTTACAGCCCAAATAACCTAAAAGAAAAGAACAAATGCTGGAAGGGAAAAGACAACAAGAACATAACTCCTAAAACAATGCTTGCAGACTATGAGATGCCTTGCTCCGCAGCTGGAGCTCGATCCGTTGCTGCGACCCCTGAATGGTCGTAGCATGGCGGTTATACACCTAATCTCGTGCCATTGGCACTGTTGGTATTGCTGACGGCTTTGAAATTGCCATCTTCCTAAGGAATGATCTGATGGTGACAAAAGGGATGTTCTACTAAACTGCCTCTCCATGGAGGTTCGCCCATAATACCTAAAGACAATAGTGGATAGGTGAATATATGGAAAGCGGCTCTGTGGAGTGCTAATTGTTGATCAACAAATTGAATCAAAAGGGTGCGGGTCCAATTAACAGCGATGCCGCCAATACTAACATAGGTGGTCTTCTGCACCAAGGGATAAATGAAGCCGTAACTTCCCATCTTAGGGATGATATTGTGCCGAATGATGCACATAATCAAACAAGCAATAAAACGTAGATTATCCATCTTCCAAACACCGATACCCTAGGAAAAGATCTGCTGTAAAATCTTTTAGTCGATCACTTCAAAATCATCCAAGTCCACGTCCTTCTTGAAGGCCTCCAAAATCTCAATGAGATAATCATTAGTGAGCTTAATCAAGATACCCTTCACCTCTGAACGAATCAAATAATTGCCTCCATCGGAAAGGTAGATGCAGCATGGGTAACATTCCTGTTCAAGAATCTCAAAGCAGAGGATCAGTGCAAATCCTACCACGACGAATAGCTCTTCCAACCCAAAAGCAGTAAAACCTTCTGTTCATTCCAATCCAGCCAAGTGGCCTCTTGAGGGTTTAGACCATAATGGTGCGAGGAAAAACCGGTAGTGCGGAAAGGTGTCTTGGGCTAAGAAGTGGTCGAAAGGAGGAAATAGGGTTTAGATCTTGAATGGTGGTGGGTGAGATCTAATGTGCAAAACCAGTACGATGGGGAGGCGAGGCTGCTGCTCTTAGGGAAAAACGGTGTCGCCTAGGGAAGAAACGGAAGAGAGAGGCTGCTACTTGGAGGAGGGGGAGGATGGAGATTGGGTTTGGCTTGTTGAGGTAGGAGGAATAGAAGAAGGAAACTGAGGGAATTCAGACATGGCTGTTATAGTCCTATTCCAGGTTCAAGTTGTGCCAAAACTCGTTAATTGGTAAACCACTATAGGTTTACTACTAGGTGGTCAACCGTTAGACGGGCATTGGACGTTAACTTAACCTAGACCCAATTAAGATCGGATTAAATAATAATAATCATTTTGCTCTGTCTTCTTTGAGTTGACATGATCCAAAAAATTCTTGTCCTCATCACGGTAGTGTCAAGGCCTACCACCTAGTCCCGAACCATATTCCAGCAATTCACAATAGTCCCAACAAAATTACTATGACCAACAACAATTTCAAAAATCCAAGAATACTCCAACTGCTATTTCCTGCCTACTTCACCTGAACATATTTCTTTTAATAGCTGGTGGATAGCAACACTTCAAACTACATACCCCAATAAAATTGAACGTCATTCCTCTTTTGTTCGTACCTTAAAGAGAGAAATCTAGAAACCTCGATTTTATAAACCAAAAATCATTGAGCTAAATATATGCTCCTTTATACTTGTTTCAAAATAATAGAAACTATTTCATACCAAAGCTTTCCCTTAAAAATCAAACTTATATAAAAATATTTCACGATTTCCAAAAAAAAAATTTAAAACACAAATTTCCCAAATTGGAAAAATATTTTCTTGCCAAAATTCAAAATCAAGCTTTTACTGGTATATACATATAAATATTTAAGGATTTCAAAATTTAATCTTTTATAAACTAAAATTTCTTAACATGACCAACCTAGTGGTATACGTGTTTCTTTGAAGATTAAATTTCAAAACTTTCCCAAAATAAATCCTTGAGAAAAGAAATCCTTTGAAAACTCTTTTCCAAAATCTAAGGCATTTCCGAAATATACTTTATAAAAATTCTCTCACAGGTTTTGGACTAAGGAATTGACATTAATTATCCAAACAAAAATCCGGTTTGCCATCAGAGAGGTGATCAATGAATGCACCCTAGCAAAAACTTGCTTCCAGATAATTGCGACATACAGACTCTAATTTTCCGTCCATCTGGAATAAATGTGTATCTCTGACTGGAACTCAAAATCCAAAATCACAAGGTAGCTAGAATCTTAACCATCTAAGTCAAACACCTCCAGTCTCTGGGATTCTGCCATATGTCGAACTCATGCTCTTCATCAACAACACCTTACGCATCGCCAGCTCTCCGTGGGGTACTTCGGAGTCAGCATGAAAAACTTAACTCTAAGATATTTCCAACCCATGGTTGCTTTGCCCATTCCCTCGGAGTGGAACTACAACTAATTCTAAAGTCTGAATTCTTAGAATCTAATGTAAAAATATAATATTACTAGATAGAAAAGTACGAATACGTTCTCTCAATTTATCCTAATTCCTTTGACCTACTAACCTAGGCTGTGATACTAAATGTATCAGTCCGTAGCTTACTGGGCCTAAATTTCGACAAAAATCGAAACCCAAGTCCATCAAAGAATGGATCATTGGATTTGGTACCTGCAAATAAGTATGAGCATAATGGAGATTGATAGAAATATAAAATCACAGCGGAAACAATAATAGGATAAGAATACTGATTATGACTACTACCTTGGAATAAATGGTATTTCCTCGGATACAGATCGTCACATCAGCATCGAGCATGAGAGAAAAGAAGACTTCTCCAACAACAAAGCACATCCAGCTCCAGTGACCTATTCCTCTAAATTTATCCTATAGGCTGTAATGAGGAGGAGGTCAGAATAACGTTCTAGTGACTCAAAATATAAACTGTCCATAACATAAATTTATACCGATTGGTTTCCATTTAATTGTTATGTCCATTAAGGTTAGCAATTCTAATCTAACCTTGCATTGCACACATAATTGCTTATCCCTTCCCGATGTACAAAATACTGATGAAGACTTATAAACCATCAAATACTTCCAAACTCATTTTCCACTTAATACTTATAAATATGAAGCAGGCTTCTATAATACTTTTAAAAAGGAAATAGGTAGACCCTATCATTTAAGACCTAAATCAAGTTATACTCCATCATTTAAGACCTAAATCAACGTAGACCCTATTATTTAAGACCTATTCCCAAGGTGGTTCCTTAACAATGTTGTCAATGGTCGGTGGGTCCTAACTACGAAGACCTCTAACCACTATTTAACGCTTTCGACATTTAATGTCCAACTATTACTGCATCTATCGCCGATAAAATCGTAGCCATGTAATAGACAATACCTAGAACACTTAATATCTTTAAAAGGACTAGGAGGACTTCTAGCCATTTAATACCTATATTCTAGGCAGGTCCTCATCACTTAATACCTATCTCTAGGTGGACTCCTCACTAGTACTATCATCATTACGACCTTAGCAATATGAGAGACTGTACCCAAGCCACTTAATACCTCATTAATAAGGACTAGGTAGTCTACTTACCATTTAACACCTATTTATAGGTAGGCCTTTGTCATTTAATACCTAACCCCAAGACAGACTCCTCACTGGTACTATCTAGCTGACATTGCTTGGAAATCTCATTGGGCTACTTAATACTTCTTTTATAGGAAAGAGGCAGACCCTACAGTCACTTCATACCCCAAACCTGAAGTGAACCCTTCCCGAGATATCCACAATCACTCTTAATTATAAATAAGGAATCACATTAGGTTACTTTTTCCGGTAGGGAGGTGGGTCCTACAACCAATTAATACCTCAACATTGAAGTAAACCCTTTTAGTGACATTCGTATTTTATTTAGAATCTCACTAGATTACTTAATACTTTCTTTTAGGAGAAAGACGGACCCTACAGCCACTTAAGACCTCAAACCAAAAACGAACCCATATGGAGATATCCCTCACCACTTCTAATTCCAAATTTGGACCATTTAATTCTTTCCAATTAAGAAAACAAGCCCAATCTCTCATGTCGTCATGAGTCCTAGGATTATTGATATCTCACATCTGTAGTAAGTGCACTCAACTACTGGTAGCCTCAAAGTGAAGGGCGGTCCTCTGTCGAGTGACCCAACTGACCTCGCATCACTAACCTACTAAGTCCAATTAACCATCCTAAGTCTTTACTTATATTATCTTAGGTAGACATTGGACTTAACTTACTAATTCCCTTTTTGTTTAAAATAATAAGATTTACCTTAAGTGCTTCTCTACCCATAAATCCCTGTTTATGCTCATAAATGTCAATTTGCCCATAAAATCCTAACGGACATTTCCTAAGACATTTATATATGATTACTAATTTCAAATTAGTAACCTTTTATATTTATTCCATTTTTATCAATCCCATTAATCTATTTACTCTATCATATTATTGCAACTCCCATATTTATTACAATTAATTTCCCATTTATTGGAGTTACAACCTTTTAAATTCCTTTTCCATTAATTAATTATTCTAAACGCGAATATTACTTTTAAGCATCATTATTAGCTTTTTATTTAGTTATTACAAGCGTAGTAAATTACGTACAAATATATACTTTTATTGAATATATTCTAGTTATATATCTTCACTTGAATATCCTTTTACATGTTCAATTGTTGGAATCATTTCTAAAATGATTATCCACTATAATTTCCATAAATTAGTCGAAAACAAAATATTTAACTTTAAAATATAAAAGATTACATCATTTGAAATTACAAGGAACAATCATTTCTTTTTATTATTGAAGCAGACAGTATACACTATAATGAATTCATACTTTACACGTCTCTTTCTTTTTTTATTTGCATTTATTCCTTGCTAGATCAAACGCTGTATTTTTTCAAAATGGGAAAGAAATCAAACTAATTTACAGATATTAAACGGATCTAAATTCCAACAATTCCATACATCGAAAAGTTTACATTCCAACAAGATTGGGGTAATTATACAAATTCATAATGTTATTATACAACCTATTTCAGATCTGGAATAAATTTCATTCAAATTAGTATTCTAAATTCATACTTTTGGGATTGATTTCCAGATCAAGCTGTAAATAATTCTAAATTAATTTATAAACAAGAATATGTAGGCCATATTTATTATGTTCAGATTATATTCAATTTGTTGCCTACAACTCATATACAACTATCCAATTAGGCATAATAATCAAATAAACACCAATGGGATAATTTTCATATTATAACAATCTATTAAATTTCTCACTCACCTTTTAAAAGTGATCCAAATCTCCAAATCTGAAGTAGAACCTTTGATTCATCTCCAAATCCTTTTTAATCTAAGAAATATGTATAAAAGGGTATATACATACATTAGAATTACAGATCTGAGAAGAGATTTGGGATTGGAAGAGAAAATAGATACAAATATATAAATTACATCAAATACGCGTATAATTGATTCTCTTCTCTTCTCCTTTATATTAGATTTATATTCTTCTCCGATTTGTATGAATATAGATATAAATATCTTATTTTTATAATTTAGAAAGAAAGTAGAGAATAAGAAATGGCAGAGCTTTGCTACTGCCTTAAGAAAAATGTGAGAAGAGAAGGGAGGGTTAGGCCTTAATTTATAGGCACTAGAATCATCCTCAACCGTTAGATCAAAAGATATTAAATCTGAGTTGTACAAGACCTAGGTTTACTGGAGCCGCCACATATGAAGCGGTCAACCGCCCCCTTCCTAAGGGTCGATTACCCCGGGTCGACCGCTCAAATATGCGGGTCGGCCGATGGACCTCGGCTAATTAATTAAAAACTTTAACTCTTCTTATTTATTTATATTCGTTCCAAATTCGTTTTTCGTCTGTAATTTCTTCGTTTGGACTCCGATCGCAAAACTCCAAATATGAAAGTTGCTCAGAATTACACCATGAATGTAATGATGCAAGTTTCGTGGTCAAATTTCATCGTTTGTATAAATTTCATTTTTGAAGCTTAATTAATTGACTAGCTAACTAATTAAATAATTAATGCCAAATTACAGGGTAATACAAGTGTTATTACCCAAATCGAGCGTGTGGTAATTTTAATTCATCACTCATTTGCTTGTGTGGTTAATAAACCTAACCACCCTTAGTTACAATCAAAATAAAAACTTCTTTAAAAGCTTGAAAAAAATGAATTACTTTATTTTGAACCACTAGGATGTAAAGCTTGCATTTTTCTTAAAGAGATCATTTGCTTAAGGTATAAGATGTTGAATGTGAGACTAGAGATAAGGTTAGGCTTTTTCCTTAAGGTTAAGGCGAGGTATAGCCATTCCTACAGTATCATTCACCTAGGTATAAAAATCGTTGTCTCGGTATTGTCTTCTCATATATCTCGTGAAGTTTATTGTCATTCATGTAGTGTTTAATTTGTTGAAACAATTTTCTCTCATAGGTGTTACTATAATTCACTTTGGTGATTGCTCTTGTCGCTCCGGTAGATTGGTCTCATGAAGGTTATAATCATTCACCTAGGTGTCTACCAGCCTTACCTTGGTATATTACTCCCGCGAAGGTTACTATCATTTAGCTCGGTGTTTACCATCCTTGTTTGGGTAAGTTTCTCTTACAAAGGATATTATCATCTACCTTAATGTTTACACATCGTTTTCTATGGTAATCTGCTTTTACAAAGGTTATTATCATTCAGCTTGATGCTTACCTTATCGTTTACTAAGGTATTTTCCCCTTATAGAAGTTGCTTTTATTCATCTATGTGTTAAGCTTAGTGATTTTATATATTATGATAAATCTCATGAAGGTTACTATCTCTAATAGCGACTTTTATCTCATATCCCTTGTAACAACTCTCAATTTTCGACCCTCGAAAATCGACACTAATACATCCACTGTATTGCATGCTGAGCAATCGAATGCCAGAGAACCCAATTGTTAGGGGAAAAGAAAAGAAGAAAGAAGAAGAGAAGAGAAGAAGAGAAAAAGAAACCGAAAACAACATAGAATCTCACAGTCGCAACACAACAAAATATAATATAATATCAATGATCTTTACATAAGAGAAACTGTTATATATACACACCAATCAGAGTACAACAATAAATCACAATCATCGGCCTAGATAGTTATATCAACCTGTCCTAAAAACTGCTGATGATTTCAGCAACCAAGCAGCGAAAAAAAAACATATACGTGAATACGACTTGAAGACCTCTAACTTGTCTCTTGAGCACCAATGCATCCAAAGCAACTTGTAAATATGTTCGGTCTGACTTGAGCATTATAATAAAATAACACTCAAGTCAGTTCAGTAAACCAGCGTGAGAAAACACATCCAGTTGGGATTTAATGTTTATCCAAAAACCTTTCAAACCAAAGGTATCTCGTAAGACCATGCCGCACATAAACACTGATGGGTTTTTACCTTACGATAACTAAAACATTTTCTATAGAAAATTCATTGATATTATTATAATGTCTCGGGTCAAAGTAAAATATGAATATAGCTGAAATGCTTGCATCTCACATTTCAGCATAATTGGGCACAACTAAGTCTGTATAGCGCTTATTGGAGAATGGATTCCATACAATGATTGGACTACTAGGGTACCGTCTGTCATGGTGCATCTCTAAATAAAATAACACCTAGGTCGAACCAATCGACCCCAACCGACAACTGGATAGTACCGAATATGATCACCCCTCCGTTAATGGGGTTTGAAGCATACAAATGAGAGATAATATTGACTCTGGATAGGGATGATCATATCCTACTTGGGAGCGACCCGCTTTTCCCTGTTGCATCTCCCATGTTTTAGTCATTCCCAGTTGATGAGGCTTGAGGCTACGTTTTACCTTTTATATAGCACTTCCTACTTGGAATGCTAACACTACCCTCCAAGCAACAATGCAATGCCAGCATTCAACCATACAAGTTCATTCTGAGACTGAACGAAACGCTTGAGAGCTCTCATACAAGATGTCTTCACTTCGAAAAGCTTGAGTTGGATCGAAGTGGTTTTCGGATAACAGACCCAATCTCGTCCTCTTTGAAACAATATTCGATAGCTTCCGGTAAACTCAACCCCAGTTCTTTATGAAATAAATAGTCAAAGATAAGAGCGGAGATCACCTCCTGACCGTTAGTGGACGGATTTCCTTATCATTGTCCTAAGAGAACGAAACAAGATTTATAAGCATAGTGCAGCATATTGGAGATGATTGTGCCATATAACTCACGTGTTTGTCCTAAATATTTTCAAAGTTACGTTTTGGATCCAAATTTGATAGTCGGTTATTTAACTATCCACAAACACACAGGGATTTATTCCATAGGGAAAAACCAACATTGGTTAAGCACATAAGCAACCACTAGCCTCTTTTAATAAATCTCTTCATTAACTAAAATCACTTGTAAAAATTTGTACCAAAATACTTTTAGAAAGATTCATTCACAACCCTTATATTTTCAATACTTGGAAAATATCCATATACTTACTCAACGGCGTAAGTATATTCACCAAACACTGAGAATGATTCCTTTTTTATACAGTTCTAAATCATTTATAAACTCCGTTATAAATTTCTAGAAACATTTATAAACTATTTTATAAATCTCAGGGACCATTTATAAAAATCTTTTATACATTCCAAAAATCATTTATGACTCCTTTATAAATCCATAAAACCTTTTATAAACTCCTTTTATAAATCCATAAAACCTTTTATAAACTCCTTTTATAAATCAATAAACCCATTTCTAAAATTCTTTTATAAATATCTAACCATTTATAAAACTATTTTACCTTGTAATATTTTCCTTTAAGCCCTTAAACCATTTTATAAAACTCACCTTATAAAACCCAAGTCCGTTAAAATACTCTATTTATAAATCTAGAACATTTATAAATATATTCTAATCATTTATTTTCAAACACTATTATATAATAATAAACAGTATAAATAAATAGTAGTTAACTTTAAAACATCTAAAAGATAATAATTAATCATTTCAAAACATTCTTAAATAAACAATAATAATTTATTTTCAACATTATTACAAATAATAATAATTAATTTTCAAAACCTTATTGATAAATAGTTATAATAATTTCAAACTATATTAATAATTTAAATAATTAACTTTTCAAAATATTCGAACATTGATAAACAACTTTAAAATAATTCTAATATAAATAAAAAAACTTTTAAATATAAATATATTTCCTTGATAAAAATCCATACTTAAATTCAACATAATCATTTCCATATTTATAAAGCTATATTTATAATTCTCTTTCTATTTTATAACATATAATTTAACAGCTCTAAATTTATCCTCACTTTTAATTTCCAAAATAGAATCAACTATTTTTCTAAAGCAACATTCCACCTATTACTATAAATCCATAATTGTGATTTAGTTCCCAATTTATCCAATAATAAAGTTTCCCTTTATTTATAACACCATTTATAAATCCATCCTTTTATTTATAAAATACGATTTTACAAACCTTCACCTTGTTTGTAAAATGTCCTCTTTATACCGTATCCTTTTTATAAACTTCCATATTCATAAATAAATCTTGATATATGTATATATATACACACACACATCACTTATATAAAACGGTTAATAAATATTTATACCAAATTATTTCTATCTTCTTTTTAAACCACATCCCTTTATTATAAAAAATGCACTTATTTTCAAAGTTTTAAAAATCTTTATTCACAGTTCAAAAATCTCTATTTAAAATATTTTAGAAACTAAATCTTCATTTTGTAGTATATAAATTTTCATAATCACTTTAAATCCTTTTAAAAACTAAATATTCATTTTGTAGTATTTCAAAATACTAAAAATATAGCCCAATGTTATCATATCACAAAATAGGTAAAAATCATCAATGTCATCAAATATGGCATCCAACACATCATATATCAAATTATCTGAAAATAAAATCAACAGTGTGAGGAATCCTATTGGATCCTTCCAACCTATCCTCCTGTATCACATAGAGTATATAACCAAATAATATATATCAACCGCTTCGAGGCAGGATCGTAAACAAAGGGTCGTTCGCTCTTATACGGGAACGTAATAGGGTCTCATCCGCTCCAAGGGCGAGATATATCCAAACCAATAAATAAAATAGTATATCATCCAAACAGTCAATAACAATCAACAATAAAATATCCACACATCCAATAAATAATTTTTATCGACTATATAATATTTTAGGTTAACCAAAAAGGTGAGATTAACTCACTTTGATTCCAGTAGTCACCAAAACGCTCCAGTTCGAATTAAAATTGAACAGGCGTTCAATTTTAACCAAAACTCCAACTAGCTCCAAATCCATCCAATCCAACTCTATAACGTAGATTTCGCTGATATGATCACTATGCAACTTATCGCTTTCGTTTTGGACCTCATATGGAAAATTTATGAATTAATGAATGATTGAAATAATTAAACTATAATTAACTTTTTAATTAATAAACTTTTAAACTAATTACTTTTCCCTCTTGTTCGAACAAAACCCAGGCAGCATGCGACTCAAACACGACTTCCCATCGTCACCGCTGCCTTAGTGCTCGATCGCACGCCGTCGTGCCTTCACCAAAGCTCGCCCGGACCGAGCTCTATGCAACGTTGGTGGCCGCGACCCTCCAGCAGTTGTCGTTGTCGTTGTGATGAGTAGTCGGCAAAAGACCGCTGCAACTTCGCCTCGAGATCCATGCTGCCTCAAGCGATCGCACATCGATCCATCTGGTCATCACTTCCATCTCCCCAAGCCGCATATTGCAGTTGATAGCGAAGTCCAATGTTGCCTCGAGTGGCGTCGATGAATAAGGACCATTGGATTTGGCCATATGTTTAAATTTGAAAAAAAGAAAATGGTGAACTTCTTTTTGATTTTTGGAGACATAATTTATAAAAGGGGTGATTGTATGGTATGTGTATGGGGTATGGCTAAAGGTATGGCCTAAGCATGGAGAATATATATATATATATATATATATATATATATATATATATTCAAAAATATCTAGCTCAACGCACTCGAAAATCTCGAACTCTAAACGAGGCATGCTGCTTAGCGTTCTATATGTTATATCCCTACTCCGAACATAATGGAACTAGTATCGAGACCCAATTCCATCATATACAGAAGTTAGCTTTTCAAATCGAATCATATTAATTTAAATTCCTTTGAATAATTTCTATGTGTTTCGAACTCGCACGACCAAACGATACATCCAACCGTCATGAAATTCGATGGCATATAATAATTCACTATTACGGATCCAATGGAACTGGTTTCATCCAATTCTAAGACAGTGTCACGGAAGGCTATTTTCACCCGTTAATTAAAACGATTATTACAAAACAAGTTTAATCACTGTTAAATTCAAATTCAAAGATTTCGTATCTTCATTCTTATTCAATAGAATTTTAAATCAACTTTCGAAAGCATTTCCATTCGTGTAAAATTCAAGATTTAATAATTTTAAACAACCCCAAATATTAAATTTAACAATTCAATTATCACATAAATAACTGAATATAAGTTGTTTAACTTATAAAATTAAATTTCAATATTTAAAATTAAATAAATACTCCAAATTCAAATGATTGAAATTCTGGGTCGTTGTATCTCCGGTAGTAACTTTTATCTCATATCTCCGATAACAACTTTTATCTCATATCTCTAATAGCGAATTTTGTCAGATATCTCTTATAATAACTTTTATCTCATATCTTCGATGCCAACTTTTTTCTCATATCTTCAATTGGCTTATATTTTTTATAAGCTGATATCTTCGATAGGTCCATTATTGTATGTAGGGTCATTACTGTAACAACCCGCATATTTTACGATTTTATATTTAAATACTTTATTTAAATATAGCGTCATTTGTCGGATTTAAGTCCGAAAAGCTACTTTTTGCAAATGGTCGAATTAGGACTCGGGACCACTTCCATTGAGTCCAAAATGGTGTTTGCGACTTTTTTGAGTATAAGCTTCGATATGTTTGGAGTGAGTTGAATTTGCTATTTTCTGTTGGACTTTTGGGTTTGGGTTTCACTAACTCATCATATACTCTAACTCTTTAACTCTTCATCCATTCACTCTCCAAACACTTTAGTTCAGCTGAAAATGGGGGAGGAGAAGAAGAATTAGAAATTCCAAACCCTAGATTCAATTGCAAACTACAAATTCTTACTCCAAATTCTTGGAAAAGCTTAGGTAAGCTCCATCTTCATCTTCTCCATCTCTTCTCCTCTTCAATTTCAGAAAATTCCTAAACCCTAATTTAGGAAATACTTGTTTCGATCTTAGATTGAAGCTTGTGGAGTTGAAGTGAAAAGTGGTTGATCTTTTCCTTGTGTTTGTGCTCCTCATCTTTGTTTTTGAGATAAAAAGGTGAGTTTTTGAACTCACATCTTTATCCATTTCAATCATTGTTGTTAGGTATGAATTCCTAACATATATTCATATTCAATTGCTTTTGATTTGGATTGAATTGGTGAATATTCCAATTTTTGTGTTTTGGTCCAATTTTATGGAAATCCTCTTGTGGATGTTTGGACTTTGATGTTTAGGGTGTATCGAAGAGCCTATAAGGCCGGGTTGTCGTTTGGCGTAAATCCTTGGTCATCATTGCTCGATCGATCGCTCCCGAATTGTTTTGGCCATTATGGCCTAGGCAAATTGTTGCCCAGACCAGGTCTTCAGACGTCTGAAATGCAAGTTCAAACGTCTGGTTTTAAACCTGGAACAAAAATAAATACGGCAGAGATTTATAAAAATGGCAGAAAACAGAGTCAGACGTCTGAAACAACCTTTTAGATGTTTGAAACTCCTTGTCAGACGTCTGAACCACCTTTTCAGACGTCTGAACCACCCTGTCAGATGTTTGAAGCCACCCTCCAGACGTTTGGATGGTTTCTGAATTTCCAGAACCTAAATCCAGACGTCTGGATTGACCCCCAAACGTCTGGGATTGCCTATTTGTGCCTATTTGCCTATTTTTGATTGAATTTCCATTGTTTAATCGATTCGTGTTGATCCAATTAGTTGTCATTGCATTCTTTGACTTTGATGATTCTTTTTAGATTTCGTACACGGGTTTTTATAAAGTGATCTTTTCAAATTATATCAAAAGCTCGTTTCTCCAATTTATAATTTCTATTTAAAACACACACACAATTTTGCACTTCGATCGAAGAGGGAGGAGAATTAAATGATTAAATAAAACGTATGCTATGAACACGTGTGTTTATCTTTTCAGTTAATTCCTAATCTATTCGTTTGACCGTTTTGACCTTCGGGTCTGGTTTACCGATGAGATGAGGTAAACTTTGTACTGCATTGAGTGTGAAATTGACTAACGGTTAGTAAACCATTTAGTGCGAACGTGTGGTATGGGACCAACGTTAACATTTTTCGGGTTCCTTTCTGAGAGTTGTGACACATTCCGCCAGTTAGTGGTGTCCAGTACTGGGCCTTCGGACCTTCAACACTACGGTTTGTTTCCTTCGGGGTTTGTGGCCTTCGGGCTTGAGCCTTTGGGGTTTGTTGCCTTTGGGTATGTTGCCTTCGGGTATGTTGCCTTCGGGTTTGTGCCTTCGGTTTTGTGCCTTCGGGTTTGTTGCCCTATAGTATTGCTTTTGGAGTTGGTCCATCGTCACCGCTCGAGTGATATTGGGTTTGTTGCCTTCGGGTTTGTGGATCCTTGTTATACAGTACTGATCTCGAGCATCTTTTGTTTCTTTGACAATTATATTTCCCTAGTGTATCGCTCTTCGGTGTAGGTTCTTTGAACCACACGATATGTAGCGATTACCTTGTGGAAACTTGTGTTACCTTTGTTGGTATTTGTTAATTGCCTTTGGCTTGGTTTGGGATATGGATGTCCTTTGTTTATTTGAATTGCCTATGATATGAGGCTTGTTATGATTCATCTTATGTTAGATGATTTGGTATCTCTTTTGGAGATATTTGTGGTACTTTATGATTTTGTATGTTCATTATCATTAGTAGATCTAACTGATTTGTTTAGCTAGACTGACCCGTGTATTTTATACTCGGGTCAGACCGAGATGTTTCAGGTTAGGCACTTTGGACTTAGCCTCTTTTGCTTCCGCATGGACTATTCTGCTAGCTCCTTTTTGTTATAGCTTTTTGTGTAGTCCTTTTTGTCTATAACTATGATATGTATTCTTTTGACTCGCCTGTATATGTGTAAATGTATGTGATGATCTACTGTTCTGTGATGTGTATTACATTTGAGTTGTTATATTTATTCTGATAGATCCTCAGCCACCTATGGCTTTGTATTAAGTATTTATTGGATATGTCGATCCATTTAAGTAAGAAGTGGCATTATCGGCGTATTCAATAGATAATTAAGACAAGGCTATAGATGGTCGCTCCTAACCAGCTCTATTCTCCGCATTAGCAGACGATGTTACCTTGTAATACTCTTTGTTAATGTGGGTCTCGGAGCGGGGCGTTACAGCTTGGTATCAGAGCTGAGTTCAGAACAAAATATGATAAACATAGAACAGTGACACATATTACGGTACATCAAAGGGTAGTACGAATGTTACGAATCTTTGAATCATCGTGCCTTATTTATTTCCGTGCCTCTGGGGTAGATAGAATTTTTGGAAATACGTCTAGGAATGCATTTCTTCCGTAGTATTCCATAATTGAAATAATGATATCTACCTTGTGAATAATCTTTATCTTATCTTATCTTTCAGCTAATGGCTGGAAGAAGCAGAGGACGACGCGCGGATGCTGGGCAATCCAGTGGCTCACATCCGGACGGCGTTTATATGTCTGCCGATCAGTTCTTGGAGTTATTTAGGAGCACTTAGCCTCCAGCTCCTATTCGTGCATCTCCTCCGCGCAAATCTGCCTTTGCACGCCTGTGTAGTGATTTTTCTCATCTTGGTTGAAAGCCATTCAAAGGCTTCGAGTCCGTTCTTGAGGTCCAATCTTGGATTCGCACATGCAAACGTATCTTCTCTCGCATGGATCTTTCTGACCATGATTGAGTTCTTGTAACTTCTAGCTTATTGCAAGAGTGTGCCCTTGATTGGTACGAGCTTCTTATAGCCGAACTTTATGAGTCTGTTCTTTCTTGGACTCAATTTCGAGAACGATTCGAACTCAAATTCGTTCCTGAATCTGAGAAAGTTTTATTAGCCCGTCGCTTCCTTGAGTTGAAGCAAGGGAAGTCTTCCGTTTCTGAATATGTTGCATCTTTCGAGGCCTTATCTAAGTATGGTCTTGAATTCATTAGCACTTCTTACAAGAAGAATATGAAGTTTGTCTCTGGTCTTAAGAAATATCTTAAGAAATCTTTAATGCTTTAGCTTAAGCTTTCTTTAGAGGAGTTGGTTGACTCGGCACTTCATCTCGAGGCCATCGAGAAGGAGTATGATAGTGGTGATGATGTTGAGGTTCGCAAGAACCCCAATAAGAAGAAGTTTCCATTTCATAAGCAGGGATTTCTTCCTTCCAAGAAGAAAAAGCCTGTTGAATCTGGTTCTAACTCTCAATCTGCTGGAACACCTTCCATTCGGAAATGTTTCAATTGTGGTTCTCCTGATCATATGATTCGAGCTTGTCCTAAGCCTCTCTTCTGTCGTTATTGCAAGAAGGAAGGTCATCATGTTTCCTCCTGCCCTACTGTTCCTAATGCCAAGTCTGGCAAGCTTTTTGATGCTAAAGCTTCTGGAGGTCCTTCTCATCCCAGAGGTATATCTCCATCTATTTTGGAAGGTTCTATTTTATTTCATGACCGTAGTATCCGAGTTCTTTTCGATACGGGTGCTTCGCATTCTTTCGTACAGAAAAAGCTTGTCGATGATTTGTCTTTGGATGTTTCTTGTATGGTTACTTCGTTGAGGATTACGAATCCTATTGGGGGGTCCGCAACCCTTAGCATGCTTTGTGAGGATGTTGAGATTGTTTTATGTGGCTTTTCTTTCCATGTGAATCTGCACGTTATTTCTTATTTGGATTTTGATATGATTTTGGGTATGGACTGACTAGTGAGATACGATGCCAGGATTATTTGTTCTGAAAGAATTTTATATCTTCGACATCCAAATTCGTCTACTCAGCTATCACTAGTTCTTTGGAATGTGGATAATTCCGAAATGGCTTTATATTCTCTTGACTCACGAGATGATGATGATGATATATCTCGTATTCCTATTGTTTATGACTTCTCTGATGTTTTTGAGCCGGTTTCGGGTTTGCCACCCAAGCGGGCGATCGAGTTCCGCATTGATCTCATTCCAGGCGTGCAGCCAGTTGGTCGTCCTCCCACGAGGATGTCTACAAAAGAAAATGAGGAACTCAAGAAGCAGCTTTTAGAGCTTGAGTCCAAGTAGTTGATTCAGTCCAGTTTCTCACCGTGGGGTACCGCGGTCGTCTTCGTGAAGAAGTCCGATGGAACTCTTAGGCTCTGCATCGACAATCGCAAGCTTAACAAGTTGACCATCAAGAATAGGTATCCTTTGCCGAGGATCAATGATATGTTCGATCTATTGAGTGGCGCTAGGGTCTTCTCTAAGCTCGACCTTGCCACCGGTTTTCATCAGCTCCGAGTCGCGGAAGATAGCATACCCCTTACAGCTTTCCGCACTCGATATGGTTCTTTCGAGTGGCTCGTTATGCTGTTTGGTTTGACGAACGCTCCTGCTTTCTTTGTTGATCTTATGAATCGAGTATTTCGGGAGTATCTCGATAAGTTCATCCTTGTGTTCATTGACGACATTCTTGTTTATTCTAAGTCTGAAGCCGAGCATGCTAATCACTTGAGAATTGTCTTGAGTACTCTTCGTCACCATCAGCTTAAAGCCAAATTCTCCAAGTGCCATTTTTGGGAGAATAAGGTTAAGTTCTTAGGCCATGTTGTATCTTCCGACGACATTTCTGTCGATCCCTCAAAGATCAAAGCTATCCAGAATTTGAAGAGGCCTGAGAATGTTCATGAGATTCGTAGTTTCCTTGGATTGGCAGGTTATTACCGTCGGTTCATTAAGGATTTTCCCGTGTTGTGCTTCCTCTTACCAGCCTTACTCGGAAAGGCATTCGTTATATTTGGTCCGATAAGTGTGAAGCTTCCTTTTAGACATTAAAGGAACTTCTCACTAATGCTCCTATTCTTGTGGTTCCCGAGGGGAATCGTGATCTTGTTGTCTACACCGATGCTTGTGGTAGTGGTCTCGGTGCCATGCTTATGCAGAAGGATCGGGTAGTTGCTTATGCTTCTAGACAACTGCGTCTGAATGAAGTTCGCTATGCCACTCATGATCTTGAGTTAGCCGCCATTGTCTTCGCCTTGAAGATTTGGCGACACTATTTATTAGGCGAGCGCTTCATTCTCTATACCGATCATAAATCTTTGAAGTATTTGTTCACTCAGAAGGAACTCAATATGAGGCAACAGTGTTGGCTCGAGTTTCTTTCCTCCTATGACTTTGATATCCTATATACCCCTGGTAAGGGTAATCGTGTTGCTGATGCGCTTAGACGCAGAGATTCGGCTGTCGTTTCTATGATGCTTGCCAAATGGGATATTCTTGAGACTATATCTTTTTGTGATATTCGTGATCGAGCTCCATCCTCTGATTCTCCGATAGTATTATTCAGTTTGGAAGCTCGACCCTCTCTATTGGATTGTATTGCCAAAGCTCAACGACATGATCCTAATCTTGTGCATCTTATTCAGCTTTGTGGAATGGAACCCCGTGATGAGGCATTGCGGGATTTCAGCATTGATTTTCATGGGTGTCTTCGCAAGAAGAACCATCTTGTTGTGCCTTCTGATTCTGCACTTAGGCATGACATTCTTTATGACTGTCATCGTTCTAAGTATACTATTCATCCTGGCAGTGGTAAGATGTATGCCGATATGCATCGCCTTTATTATTGGGTAGGCATGAAGCGCGATGTGGCGAGTTATGTGAGTAATTGCATGACTTGTCAACATATTAAAGTGAACATCAGCGCCCTTCTGGTCTCCTTCAGCCTCTAGAGATTCCATTGTGGAAATGGGATCAGATTTCGATGGATTTCATTGATGGCCTACCTCGTACGAGATCGGGCCATTCTAGCATTTGGGTTATTGTTGATTGCCTCACCAAATCAGATCATTTTATTCCTATTAAATCTAATAGGACCGCTTCTCTTTTGGCTAAGTTATTTTTCAAGGAAATCGTGAGACTTCACGGTTTTCCTAGTTCGATTGTGAGTGACCGTGATCCTTTATTCACCAGTCATTTCTGGCAGAGTCTTCAGCAAGCTTTGGGAACAAAGCTTAATTTCAGCACAGCTTATCATCCGCAGTCTGATGGACAGACTGAATGGGTGAATCGTATCTTGGAAGATCTTCTCCGTATTTGTATTCTTGATTTCGGAGGCAGTTGGGAGGATCATCTACCCCTTGTAGAGTTCTCCTACAACAATAGTTTTTCAGTCCAGTATCGATATGGCTCCTTTCGAAGCCTTATACGGAAGGCCATGTCGATCACCTTCTTGTTGGTTGGATTCTGGGGAGAAGCTTATTCTTGGCCCAAAATTTGTTCATGATTCTTCTGAGAAGATTGTCCTTATTCGGCAGAGAATGAAAGAGGCACAAAGCCGCCAGAAATCCTACGTGGATAACCATAGGAAGCCTCTCGAGTTCTCGGTTGGTGATCTAGTCTTTCTTCGTGTTTCTCCTTTGAAAGGGGTTATGTGCTTTAGTGTGGCAGGGAAATTGGCTCCTCGCTATGTAGGACCATTTCCTATTACTAAACGTATTGGCCCTATGGCTTATAGAGTTTCACTTCCAGCTCATCTATCCGGAGTTCACAATGTGTTTCACGTCTCTCAGCTTCGGAAGTGCCTTCGAGAATCAGATTCTGTTATCAACTCTCCTGATTTGCAAGGGCTTGAGATCTCACCAGACTTATCTATTGTACAACAGCCTATTCGCGTACTTGCCACGGAGGTGAGACACCTTCGAAACAAGGACGTGCCGCTCATTAAAGTTCAATTGTCCGCTAATCCCAATGACTGTACTTGGGAAACCAGAGAGTTTATCAAGCGATCCTATCCGGGTTTTCTATATTTGCTTAGCAATGGTGAGAATATCTTTTTATCTCAAGCTTATTTTCTTTTCTTTTCGGGTGATGTAAGTATGTAGTTGTTGCAAATTCTTCTCTAGGAATTGCGTGGATGCAATTTTGTTAAGGAGGGGAGATCTGTAACAACCCGCATATTTTACGATTTTATATTTAAATATTTTATTTAAATATAGCGTCATTAGTCGGATTTAAGTCCGAAAAGCTACTTTTTGCAAACGGTCGAATTAGGACTCGGGACCACTTCCATTGAGTCCAAAATGGCGTTTGCGACTTTTTTGAGTATAAGCTTCGATATGTTTGGAGTGAGTTGAATTTTGCTATTTTCTGTTGGACTTTTGGGTTTGGGTTTCACCAACTCATCATATACTCTAACTCTTTAACTCTTCATCCATTCACTCTCCAAACACTTTAGTTCAGCTGAAAATGGGGGAGGAGAAAAAGAATTAGAAATTCCAAACCCTAGATTCAATTGCAAACTACAAATTCTTACTCTAAATTCTTGGAAAAGCTTAGGTAAGCTCCATCTTCATCTTCTCCATCTCTTCTCCTCTTCAATTTCAGAAAATTCCTAAACCCTAATTTAGGAAATACTTGTTTCGATCTTAGATTGAAGATTGTGGAGTTGAAGTGAAGAGTGGTTGATCTTTTCCTTGTGTTTGTGCTCCTCATCTTTGTTTTTGAGTTAAAAAGGTGAGTTTTTGAACTCACATCTTTATCTATTTCTATCATTGTTGTTAGGTATGAATTCCTAACATATATTCATGTTCAATTGCTTTTGATTTGGATTGAATTGGTGAATATTCCAATTTTTGTGTTTTGGTCCAATTTAATGGAAATCCTCTTGTGGATGTTTGGACTTTGATGTTTAGGGTATATCGAAGAGCCTATAAGGCAGGGTTGTCGTTTGGCGTAAATCCTTGGTGCATTGCTCGATCGATCGCTCCCGAATCGTTTTGGCCATCATGGTCTAGGCAAATTGTTGCCCAGACAAGGTCTTCAGACTTCTGAAATGCAAGTTCAGACGTCTGGTTTTAAACCTGGAACAAAAATAAATATGGCAGAGATTTATAAAAATGGCAAAAAAAGAGTGAGACGTCTAAAACAACCTTTCAGACATCTGAAACTCCTTGTCAGACGTCTGAACCACCCTGTCAGACGTCTGAAGCCACCCTCCAGACGTCTGGATGGTTTTTGAATTTCCAAAACCTAAATCCAGACGTCTGGATTGACCCCCAGACGTCTGGGATTGCCTATTTTTGCCTATTTGCCTATTTTTGATTGAATTTCCATTGTTTAATCGATTCGTGTTGATCCAATTAGGTGTCATTGCATTCTTTGACTTCGATGATTCTTTTTAGATTTCGTACACGGGTTTCTATAAAGTGATCTTTTCAAATTATATCAAAAGCTCGTTTCTCCAATTTATAATTTCTATTTAAAACACACACACACACAATTTTGCACTTCGAGCGAAGAGGGAGGATAATTAAATGATTAAATAAAGCGCGTGCTATGAACACGTGTGTTTATCTTTTTAGTTAATTCCTAATCTATTTGTT
This sequence comes from Allium fistulosum, assembly GCA_030737815.1. Lineage (NCBI taxonomy): Eukaryota > Viridiplantae > Streptophyta > Magnoliopsida > Asparagales > Amaryllidaceae > Allium > Allium fistulosum. The sequence continues at coordinate 1,033,367,038 of CM060902.1, read as the reverse complement.
TGACCGTTTTGACCTTCGGGTCTGGTTTACCGATGAGATGAGGTAAACTTTGTACTGCTTTGAGTGTGAAATTGACTAACGGTTAGTAAACCGTTTAGTGAGAACGTGTGGTATAGGACTCACGTTAACATTTTTTGGGTTCCTTTCTGAGAGTTGTGACACATTCCGCCAGTTAGTGGTGTCCAGTACTGGAATTTCGGACCTTCACCACTACGTTTTGTTGCCTTCGGGGTTTGTGGCCTGTGGGTATGTTGCCTTCGGGTATGTTGCCTTCGGGTATGTTGCCTTCGGGTTTGTACCTTCGGGTTTGTGCCTTTGGGTTTGTTGCCCTACAGTATTGCTTTTGGAGTTGGTCCATCGTCACCGCTCGAGTGATATTGGGTTTGTTGCCTTCAGGTTTGTGGATCCTTGTTATACAATACTGAGCTCGAGCATCTTTTGTTTCTTTGACAATTATATTTCCCTAGTGTATCGCTCTTCGGTGTAGGTTCTTTGAACCACACGATATGTAGCGATTACCTTGTGGAAACTTGTGTTACCTTTGTTGGTATTTGTTAATTGCCTTTGGCTTGGTTTGGGATATGGATGTCCTTTGTTTATTTGAATTGCCTATGATATGAGGCTTGTTATGATTCATCTTATGTTAGATGATTTGGTATCTCTTTTGGAGATATTTGTGGTACTTTATGATTTTGTATGTTCATTATCATTAGTAGATCTAACTGATTATTTAGCTAGACTGACCCGTGTATTTTATACTCGGGTCAGACCGAGATGTTTCAGGTAGGTACTTTGGACTTAGCCTCTTTTGCTTCCGCATGGACTATTCTGCTAGCTCCTTTTTGTTATAGCTTTTTGTGTAGTCCTTTTTGTCTATAACTCTGATATATATTCTTTTAACTCGCCTGTATATGTGTAAATGTATGTGATGATCTAATGTTCTGTGATGTGTATTACATTTGAGTTGTTATATTTTATTCTGATAGATCCTCAGCCACCTATGGCTTTGTATTAAGTATTTATTGGATATGTCGATCCATTTAAGTAAGAAGTGGCATTGCCGGCGTATTCAATAGATAATTAATACAAGGCTATAGATGGTCGCTCCTAACCAGCTCTATTCTCCGCATTAGCAGACGGTGTTACCTTGTAATACTCTTTGTTAATGTGGGTCTCGGAGTGGGGCGTTACAATTGCCCCCATAGAGGCGTAGTGGCAAACATTTTCATAGAAAATTATTAGTCACACTCAGTCATATTATCTACTTTCTTATTTTTTTGGACATGGTTCATTAGTGCCAACAAGTATCCATCTTGAGGATCGAACTAGTGACCTTTAATCTCGTAGTCTAAACTACCAACCAACTAATCCAACTCTATTAGCTATCTTCTTTCTTATATTTTTTTGTGTATTCTCATTATATCTCATGTATTTTATGTTGCATTTCAGATCCCGATGTATTGATTTTTTTAAAATGTATCTAATTTCTCTATTTAACTTTCGCAATTTTCACATTCATAATTTATAATTTCATATCGATTACTAACATTTATTCAAAAATATTTGAAACAGTTTTAAAAAAGGGATGAACCATTAAAGAAAGAGTCAAATGCCTTCAAAATCGAGGGGCACAATCCAAGTAAACGGTTACATTTTCTTATATATATTACAAAGAAAGAGTCAAACACTTTCAAACGTTTAAATAAATGAATTATTTCAAATTGTAGTTGTATTGAATGTTATATGAAATCATATTTTAGCTTCTCTTTAAGTACATGGTAATGGAACGTTTTGCGTAAGCAACCTTCAAAAGTGAAGGTTGTGATGTATCCACTCGAGAGGAACCCAATCTATACATATTCAAGTTTATGATTTATTGGCTTTCTTGTTGGAGTATGGAATTATCACTTTCCAACAAACAAAGTTCATGATATTCTTAATTAAATTATTATACCTTTACCATGAAAAGAATGTTTTGTCCTCACCTTAGGAATATGAATTTATGATTTGTCCTAATTAATCAAGTGAATGTCTTTTATTATCACATACACCACCAACCTCCTTATTTAATTATAGTTGTCATTCCTTATGGGATTCTTGTTTCCTTTATAATATGGCTTATGGACTTCTCTATTGCACCACTTACAATGACTTTTATCGGAAATGGAGTTTAATTCTCTATTTCGAGATGCAGATTCATATCCTTACTATGTAGTTTAATGGACTTTCTGCCATATGAGTTTTTGGTCTTCTTTATTATATGGATGGCTAGCCCTCTTTATTGAAATCTAGTATTCCCTGCGCCACGGTCTTTAGGAGTCCTTGGATATAATATGATTTTGATTCCCCATATTATACAAATTTCTAGAAAGGTTACATTGTATGGAAAGAATAAGAATTGAATTTGAAAAGACTAGATTTTGTTTCTATAAATCAAAACATATAGACATACACATGAGTGTGTGTGTATGAGCTAGGGTCAATAGCCTCCTTTATTTAGCATAATTTGCAGCCTCTTGATATCAGGCATAAGTTTATTTTTAATATTTGGTCCATTTGACAGGAGAGAGAAGAAACAAATATTTAAATAGAAACTTAAGGCCAATATCATGGGCTACGAAATAGTGCTAAACAAAGGAGGTTATTGATCCTAGCTTTGTATTAATAGCAGAGATAATTTTCACAAAGATAACTTCCTATTAACACAATTTATATACATTTGAAAATGAGTTTCAATAACTTAAAAGCATTTTTCCATTAATTATTTATTTATTTTATAAGAAAGACCCTTAGTAGAAAAGTTATCAATGCTTGGAGGGACTCTTAGTTCATGGATCATAACTTCTTAGACTCGCAGGCAAGATATGTCCTTTCACTAAGGTGGGCATAAGTTGTTCTTGTATTTTTCAAAAGACGTAATGATAATAATATTTCATGAAAACAATTCTTGATCAAAATTATTTTAACAAAATATTTCGAAAATCAACCAAAATTGGTGCTGAAGATTTTCTTTTGTAAATAATATCCTTTCAAATAATGGTTTTAGAAAATTTCCTTTATCCATGGTTAATTTTATGACGAAATAACTCTTAATGAAAAAGCCTACTCTTGGCTGAGAAACTATTAGTTCATGAACCATGTCTAGCGGTCTCTTTATCTAAGATTTACTTTTCAACTACGAGGTTTTTAAAAATATTTCTTGATTTGTCTGTTGAGAACCATGCCAGGAAAAGATCTTTATCAAATATAGTTTTCAAAATACCTTTCATTTTATCTATTGAGAAATGTGTCCAGAAATGGTGTACCCAGCAATCGCCTAAAGGTTGTCGAGTACTTCATAGCTGCCAATTAAAGAGGTTGGTCAAATAGCCATTTTTAGAAAAATAGTCTACCCAACAATCATTGAATGATTATAAAATACTTATGATTTGCCAATTAGAGATTAGTTATATAGCTATTTGTAGGAAAATGGTTCACTCAACAATTATAGGAAGATTGTCAAGTACTCACAAGTTTCCAATTAAAGGTCTGTTAAAAATGAAATTTTCGAAAGAAATTTTTCAAGGAAATGGTTTTTTAATGAAGCTATAAATAGATATGATAGTGTGAAATGGTTTTTTTGATTAATCTATCTAAAGCTTCCATATTTCCAAATGGCTTTTCAATGAAGCTATATAGAGCTTCAATATTTCAAAAGAGATTTTCAATGAAATGTTGTTTTCAATGAAGCTATAAGGAGTTTCCATATTCTAAGCGATTTCAATGAAATAATTTTTGATGAAGCTATAAGAAGCTTCATACCGTAAAAAAGACTTTTGATGAAACAGTTTTTAATGATGCTTTAAGGAGCTTCCATATTTGCAACATGCCCCATTTTGAGGCTAGAAAATAGATAAAAATAATGTTACAGTCATCCTTAGCATTATTTCCTAGTGACAAAATGAGATTATTTATTGTATCAATAACATCAATAGCATAAGAATTTACAAATTTTTATAAAATATTTTTATTCATTTATTTACAAATTCATTACATTTTAATTACATAACCCCATAGTTCAATTGTTTAGATAAAATATAATGAAAACAAATATAATTCTAAAAGAAACATGATGACGCCCTCTTAGATGACCAAAGTCATAACAACTTGATGGTTATAAATCCCATCATTACATATGATTAATAATAAAAGTAGTTAAACTGCACGATGGAAATATACTCTAATAGTAGCTTGCATGAATACAACCAAACATTAGTTAATGTACGTTATAAATTTTATTTTCAACAAAGCCTTTACATTTTAACTTTCTACCAAATAAGAGTTTACATGTGTAAGGTGCATATTATTATCATAAAAAATAGTCCAGAAAAATTTATTCTTCTAGTATTTATTATGCATCCATATAGATTGTAATGAATTTCTTTATAGAAAGCTACAAACAATTTTGAGAGTTATAGCTTGATTAAAATCTTGTATACTTTTTCAATCCCATACCACATTACTTCCAAGGTTTACAAACAATATCCTAACTAGTTAACTTAGATTATTCCTTGCCATAAAAGATCTACGCATAACATGTCAAGTTTGAATAAAATTTAATTTGTTTCTGACCAATTTGCATATAACAAGCAATGGTAGAATAAATAATAATAAAAGTCAACTCTAATTCGTCTACTATTGATAGAAATTTATTGCTTCAATTATCAAGTTTCTTTCTAACTTATCGAAAAGAATACTAAAATCTTTTACCTTCAATCTATTATTAGATTATGGAACAAGATATCTAATAGAGAAATTTGTAACCTAAACAATAAGATTGCTACATAACTCTTACTTATTGTTCAATCCTATGCTATAAAATAATTTGGATTTATTATCACCCATAGATAAATCAACCAAATTTTTTGGGATGATCTGTGCTTTCTTTAATAGCGCTGGTATTTGTTGTATCAACTTTTGAAAAAAAACTAGAAGATCATCTTCATAAAAGAGTTGACTAAGTACAAGTTTAATGTTATTACTAGTATTTTGGTCACCTTTTAAATACTTTAAATCTAGTAATATTGATACAAACATCATAACAACTGTAAACAAATATGAAGATACGTGATCATCCAACCTTTAACTAATATAAATAATAAAGACATCCCAAGTAGTAAATGCACTCAATAATTAATATAATAATTGTATTTGTTGATTTAGTTAATTTATAACACTTTATAAATCAATTAAATCAGGTGATATTTGAGAGATCATGCAGATTTGTTTATGCGATTCACAGGTGTGATTTCGGTCAACGGTTAATATCGAACACTTTGAATATTAATGTTCACATGTCAACTTAACTGATGGTGTGAAAGTTTGGCCAAGCACGTCGGTTATAGATTTTCAAGAAAAAAATCGTATTTTAAATCTTTTAAGCAACACTTTAGCTCCATTATAAATTTGCATATCCAGATTGCTTCTTCCATTGCTTCATTCAGGGCTATATATTCAGCCACCCTGGTTAAATCATCTACTATATCTTGCTTGGAACTCTTCCAACTAACCGGTGCAAAATTTACCGTGATTACATAACCTGACATCAATTTACCGTCAGCGATATCACTCTTAAAGATAGAGTCTACGTACACCTTCGTAAGGAGTTCTTTATTCCTATAGATTAAGTATAAGTCTATAGTATTTCACAAATACTTGAGAATACATTTTACTACAGTCAAATGTTTTTCTCCTAGATTTGATTAATACTAGCTTACGCTTCCTAAAGCTAAAGCAACATTTAGTCTTGTACACAGCGTTGCGTACATTATAAGTCTGATTGCTGAAGAATTTGAAATCTATTTCATATGCTCTTGCTCCTCATTTGTGTGGAGTATCATTCTTTAAAAGGACAATTCCCGGTTGTGTCAGAATATTTCCATGCTTGGAATTTTCCATACTAAACTATGGTCTCTATGCACAAGGACAAGGAGATTCCCAACAACCTCGGGGATATATCTTTATAAATTCTTATATCGATTATATAGGTTGCTTCACCCAAATCCTTCACCAAGAAATTATTGAATAACCGAGCTTTCAAAATTGCAACATCGATATATCATTGCCAATTAGGATTAATTCGTCGACATATAAAACAATAAATGTCATGGAAATTCCTTTATTTTTCTAGTATACCTACTCTTCCTTTATGCTCTGATAAAAACCGAACTATTTGATCACTTTATCAAAACACTTGTTCCAACTCCTCAAAGCTTGTTTAAGTCCATATATCGATCTTAACTTCTTACAAGCCTTTCCAACTCTCCCAGTACCCTCAAAACCCTTGGATAGTGACATGAAAATTGTTTCTTCTAAATCACTATTTAGAAAAGCTTTTTCACATCATCTGCCATATTTCTTAGTCATAGAAAGCGATAATGATGAGTAATATCTGAATGAACTTTAGATGTGGATGAAAAAGTTTTTGCATAATCAAAACCTTGAATTTAACAGAAACCTTTGGTGGCTAGCCTCAGTTTGTAGGTCTCAACCTTTTCTTCTTAAACATCCTTTTGCAGCAAATGTCTTTTACCCCATCGGGCACATCTATCAAAGTCCATACTTGGTGTACATGGAATCCATCCCGGATTCCATAGCTTCAAGCCATAGGGTAGGGTCCTTACTCTCTAGAGCTTATTGGTAAGTGAAAGGAGTGTCATTTTCTATGACACAATCCACATTTTCGCCATCTATGAGAAATTCATAATATCTCTCTGGTGCAAGAGATTCCCCGCTAGACCTTCTAATAATTTGTATGCTATCATGGACAGGTGAATTTGCGTCATATATTGTTATCCCGCCTATTGGCAAGGCCGTGACACCGAGAAATTGACTAAAAACCAAAGGTAGTTCGTCCCGGGGATCGGTTATACACTGCTTCGCTATGGATATCGATGAATTTTTTCCGAGTCCGGATCGAGCTTAAATTGATATAACACGACAAGCAAAGCTATAAGAGTCAACGTTCCAAATTTCAAGTCAATCCGAGTTCGTATGCTCAAGTTACAACTGATGCAAAATTGAATAAAAATAGGCTCGCGTTCGACTCGCTCAGTTCGCATCCCTCAGAAAAGCACTGTTCGACTCGCTCAGTTCGCATCCCTCAGGAAAGCCTTCTTTGACTCGCTCCGTTCGCGACCACCTGAAACCAATCACCGGTCGACTTGCTCTATTAGACTCGCTTCGCAACCATTAGAAGTGACAACTTCGACTCGCTTCGCAACCATCAGCAGTGATTACTTCGACTCGCTTTGCCTCAAGCCATACTTCAACTCGCTCCACTTCGTCGACTTCGCATCCATCCGAAGACTTCTACTTCATGTCCATCGATGTGGAGCAAAGCACAGTAGTCAATACACGTTAGCGCCACATCACCGAGTCAAACAGAACCAAGTCGAATGAAAAGCGAGTCGAAACAAAAGCGAGTCGAACCAAACAGCCTACCGAGAATCCCAATTCGTATCGATCATATCTCCCAATCTACAAGTCCAAATGCTATGAAATTTTCACAGGAGACTACGTGCATGCTAAAGAATGTCCACGCCAAATTTCGACTCCATTGGATGAAATCTTGATCGATACGAAATCTGTTTGTATCGATCACGGATCAGACCGAAACTTCACGGGCTTGGATGCACGGGCCTGGTCACATGCCAGAGAGGCTCTCCCGAGATCTGAGCGAAATATCAGCCTCCTACACCTATAAATAGACCCCCAAAGCCAACAGAAAAGGGGTTCTTTCTTCTTCTTTGATACCTTCAACACCCAGACTCTGCCAGATACGGATCTAAACTCCATAGCTGCTGCTGCAAGCAAATTTCGCTGCTGTTGTACTCAAGTTTCATAACTATAACACACTACAATCCATTGTAATCAATTGTAATCGACAATTGAACATCAATAAAGTCCTCAACTTCAAAGTGGATGTAGGCCAGATCGCCGAACCACTATAAATCCTATGTTTCTGTCTATCTCTTTCGATTTTAAATTTATTATTCTTCACTTGTTATCCTCTACAATACTTAGATATGAGATTTGTGATTATATATTGCTGATTTGTGTTCACACACTGGTGCTTTCATGACATTTGGGTGTTTGTGACCATTTTTAGCGCAAACATTTTGGTGCTTTCACTGAGAACTGAACTCAGGGATTCTATCATTTGGAAATCAAATTTGAAGGCTTAGAGAATTCAGATCTGAAAAGCTATACAAGACAATCAAATCGAAGACAAAGGCCAGAGAGAGGTCAGCGTGAAGGGAGTCAAGAGGCTTCCTCAGGTGCAAATCAGACATCAATCTTCATCACCAGGGATGAGATAGAGACAATGATGAAAAGACAAGAGGAAATGATCCAGAACTTGCTTCTTCAGATTGGGCAACTTGGAGCGCAAAATCAAGGAGCAACCGGAGTTCAGAATGGAGCGGGACCATCTAGCACAGCGCCAGAGCTAGGGGGCAATAACCCAGAGCATGTTGGCCCAATCCCGGGCGGAGTACCAGGTGGAACTGCGCAACGCGACATTGATAGAGAAATGGATGCTCAGCCAGAAGAGCAGATTCCAGGAATCCCTCGTGAACTCGGGGGGCAAATCGGAAACAATGAACAAGGACTACAACTTGGAGATAGTGACAGATTGGCGGAGATGGTCAGACGAGCCATGAGAGGCGGACTAGTGAATAGAGATCTGGAAGATGTGAATAGGAGTCCCTTTGCTCCTGCGATCAGGCAAGCCAGGAATCCACCAGAGTTCAAGCTACCGACACTGGAGGTGTATGATGGAAGGACAGACCCTGCTGTTCATCTGACAAGGTATATGCGACTCATGGATGTACTGGAGGCATCATAGGAAGTCATGGCCAGGTGTTTCCCGTTGTATCTGACAGACATAGCAGCATTATGGTTCAGACAATTGGAGAGCGGTTCCATTAGAACATGGATCGATTTGACTGAAAGGATCATGAGGCAGTTCAGGGTCCACATTTCAAGACCCAAGAATGTGATGAGTTTGGCAGCGCTAAAACAGAGAATCGGGGAATCTTTGAGGAACTTTCTGACACGATTCAATGCAGCGGCAGCTTCGGTGGATCGACCCGATCCGTCCATAGTTTTGATGGCAATCGTATCTGGCGTAGCAGATGGCATAGAGTTCAAGAATTCGTTAATGAGGGATCCCCCATGGATCTAGGAGAATTTTATCATGAGGCTGAAGGTTTTTTACGACTAGAGGACGCAAATGCTGAAAGAGAAGAAGGAGAAGGAGTTGATGTTTATGCAATCAGGGGTGACAATCCTCCTAAAATGGATTCAGGAACTGGTAAAGGGAAACGAAAAGCTGAGGATAATAGTAATGGACCGACGCGACCACGAAAGGAACCAAGATTCACCTCTTATACAGAGTTGAACGAGACTTTGGAGCGAATCTACCAGGATACCAGGGGGCAGATTCCCTATCGAAGGCTAATGAGAAGGGATCCGACCAACAATGAAAGGAGGTCAGACAAATACTGCTTATTCCACGAGCTGAATGTCCATAGCACAAATGATTGCTGACACTTGAAGGATGAAGTTGAGGGACATATCTGGAATGGTCTACTATCGCAGTATGTAAGAAGGGGAACAACAACGGTGGAGCGGGAGCGACCACCACCTGCACCTACTGGGGACGGCTCAGGATCAAGGCGTCAGCTTGTCATCAATTGATTGGGATAACAACGAATAAGTAGCAAACCCCACACCAACGCGACTTAGTCTTTTTACACATGTACAGGACCGCGAACGATCCTTAGGCATGCTCTGATATGACTACTGATCGCAACGGTGTAGGTGTTTGCACTTTGACGTCCCTGTTTTACTTTTATTTTCCATTTCTAATGTTGGAACTTGATTTCGTTGAACATTTCTGTTAAAAAACTCATTTTGAATAAACATATGCCATTTGTGATGCCATGACGGCTAAGCCACTTACACATGTAAGGGATCGCGAACGGTCCTCGGGCATGCTCTGAGATAGCAATAAACCGTCGTGATAAGCAAGCCAGAAATTCACTCGAGCAAGAAATCCAGCATTGACGATACAAAGTCCCCCCGGGCACACACCAAAATCGCCTCAAACGGCACCCCGACCGCGAACGGCCACAATTCGCCTCGAACGGCACCCGACCACGAACGGTCACAATTCACCTCGAACGGCACCCGACCGTGAACGGTCACAATTCGCCTCGAACGACACCCGACCACGAACGGTCACAATTCGCCTCGAACGGCACCTGATCGCGAACGATCACAAATCGCATCGAACGGCACCCTGACCGCGAACGGTCACCATTCACCGCGAACGACATCCGACCACGAACGGTCACCTATCACCTCGAATGACATACGATCCTGAACGATCGTCATTCGTGGTCAAATAAAACTATCAATTTCTTTGTAGGTCATCAACAGGATATGAACATCCAGCTCGTGGCATTACAAAGCAACAACTTTCATCAAAGAGACGATAACTATTCAGAGAAAAGATTGCAGCATTTCAAAGCACATTATGTTTCCACAAGACATACTTTGGGGGGCAAATGTTATCCCGCCTATTGGCAAGGACGTGACACCGAGAAATTGACTAAAAACCAAAGGTAGTTCGTCCCGGGGATCGATTATACATTGCTTCGCTATGGATATCGATGAATTGTGTCCGAGTCCGGATCGAGCTTAAATTGATATAACATGACAAGAAAAGCTATGAGAGTCAACGTTCCAAATTTCAAGTCAATCCGAGTTCGTATGCTCAAGTTACAACCGATGCAAAATTGAATAAAAACAGGCTCGCGTTCGACTCGCTCAGTTCGCATCCCTCAGATTAGCACTGTTCGACTCGCTCAGTTCGCATCCCTTAGGAAAGACTTCTTTGACTCGCTCCGTTCGCGACCACCTGAAACCAATCACCGGTCGACTCGCTCCCTTCGACTCGTTTCGCAACCATTAGAAGTGACAACTTCGACTCGCTTCGCAACCATCAACAGTGATTACTTCGACTCGCTTTGCCTCAACCATACTTCGACTCGCTCCACTTCGTCGACTTCGCATCCATCTGAAGACATCTACTTCGTGTCCATCGATGTGGAGCAAAGCACATCAGTCAATACATGTTAGCGCCACGTCACCGAGTCAAACAGAACCGAGTCGAATGAAAAGCGAGTCGAAACAAAAGCGAGTCGAACCAAACAGCCAACCGATAATTCCAATTCGTATCGATCATATCTCCCAATCTACAAGTCCAAATGCTATGAAATTTTCACAGGAGACTACGTGCATGCTAAAGAATGTCCAAGCCAAATTTCGAATCCATTGGATGAAATCTTGATCGATACGAAATCTGTTCGTATCGATCACGGATCGGACCGAAACTTCACAGGCTTGGGCACACGGGCCTGGTCACGTGCCAGAGAGGCTCTCCCGAGATCTGAGCGAAATACCAGCCTCCTACACCTATAAATAGACCCCCAAAGCCAACAGAAAAGGGGTTCTTTCTTCTTCTTTGAGATCTCCAACACCCAGACTCTGCCAGATATGGATCTAAACTCCATAGCTGCTGCTGCAAGCAAATTTCACTACTGTTGTACTCAAGTTTCAGAATTATAACACACTACAATCCATTATAATCAATTGTAATCGACAAGTGAACATCAATAAAGTCCTCAACTTCAAAGTGGATGTAGGCCAGATCGCCGAACCACTATAAATCCTGTGTTTCTGTCTATCTCTTTCGATTTTAAATTTATTATTCTTCACTTGTTATCCTCTACAATACTTAGATCTGAGATCTGTGATTATATATTGCTGATTTGTGTTCACACACTGGTGCTTTCACGACATTTGGGTGTTTGTGACCATTTTTGGCGCAAACATATTTATATTCAATCTTCATGCTAGTCTCTTAGATCTCATCCAAGTCTACAACATTGATATTAATTTCCATTGAAAGAGATTCCTTTTTCTAGAAAGATGGCATGTCTTAGAACAATAACCTTTTTGTTGCTTTGTGTTTTAGAAAATATACCCCATAATATCTTTGGGAAATCCTATGAACTTGCACAGTGTCGATCTTGCCTCAAGCTTTTTATGGCCAACGTTCTTAACATAGGCTGGACAACCCCACTCTTTCAAATATTAAAGGCGGGTTTTCTTTCCACACCACATCTCATATGGTGTCTTAGGCATAAACTTAGATGGCATTAAATTCAGTATATGCACGATAGATTTTAATGCATATCCTCAATAGGAAAGAGGTTAATCAACTGCACTCATTATTTCAAACAATATCCAATAAGGTTCGATTCCTTCTTTTTGATAGACCATTATATTGTGGAGTGTAAGGTGGAGTGGCCTGAGAGATAATCCCATTACCTTTTAAATACTATTGGAGTTCATGTCCAATGAATTTAACTCCTCAATCATAGCAAAGTGTTTTAATTTTATGGTTAGTCTGTTTTTCAACTTCATTTTTATACTCGATGAATTTTTCAAAAACATCAAATTTATTCTTCATAAGATGTACATATCTGAGTTTAGTATAATCATTAGTAAGCGTAACGAAATACAAGGAATCATGTTTAATGGCTATACGCATAGGGCCATATACACTAGTATGTACATGGCTTAAAAGTTATTAACCCTTTATTTCCTCCCACTGAACGGGTGCTTAGACATTTTTCCTTTGAGATAAGACTGGCAAGTGTTAAATGATTCATAATCAAAAGACGGAAGAAAACCCTCATTTCTCAACTTGCTTATTCTTTTTTTGCTAATATTGCTTAATCTTCAGTGCTAACATATAACGTAGAATTATTAAACAAAAAACACATGTTTAAAATTAAGAACATAATTGTTATTATCTAGAATACTAGAACAAACAAATTTTCCATCATACATGGTGTTCATAACACCATTATTACAATGAAAACAACATCCAATGTCAGCTAATCTGGACACAGAAAATATTCTTCGAACCTTTTGAAGAAGATTCTTTACCAGTCATGGTGAGTGCAACCCCCTTATCCTCTATAAAAGAGCCTTTGGCATTCCTCAACATATTGTGGATTTCAATAATGTTGACTTTGAATGAGTTTATATTGAAGCTCAACATGAATGGGTTGAACTGCGATGTAAGTGAACCAAGGATCAAGTCAACCTATAACTCCTCAATTTTAGCCCTAAATTTTATCAATCGATAAATGTAGCCCTTCACCAAAATAACATGATCCTGAACATAAGTACCCTTGTTGATCTTCGTATTGAACAACTTTTTTACAATCTCGTAACTTGCAGAACAAGATTTCTCACCAAACTATTGTAGGTGGGTGAAGATTCCATGGGTACCCATGTGTTCGTGGTGTCGTTGTAACGGCGTATCTAGAGTAGAGAGCACAAAAGCTTGGGCTATATCATGGTCGGCCGACCAAGATTCATAGGCTCAAATCTCTTTTGGGTCAGCATGCTCACCGGGTTTAGTTTTTGAGGTTAAGATAGCGACATACCAAAAATTTTCATATACGAGTGCTATCTTTATCGCACTTAACTAATAAGTATAATTGAGACTTGTGAGTTTGTCACTATGGAAGAATAGCCTTAGATTGTCATTTTCTTCAAAATTTTAATTTAGTAGATTAGTGTAGTGTATATAACATATGCTCTTACAATATTAGATAGTTAAACGTAATTCATTTCCTTTTTCTAATAAGGCTCCTACTAGATTTCATATTTCTTAAAACCTTAAGAGAAATATAACAACCTTTCTATTTCTCTAATGGGATTCAGGATCCAACTTATCTAGAGGATCCGACTTTGAGTTTGCTCAACAAGTCATAGCTGCATAAGTGGTGGATAACAGTTATCAGTTATATCTTATATTACACCTAACCATGTGGTCGTTTTCCTATTTTCAATTATGACGTTGACTCTGCTCAACAAACCATAAGAGATTATTCGCTCTAGCCTATCACTTTATGATGGCTAAAGGATAAATTACTTACATCTTTAGTTTGCTCAACAAATGCTAGTAATATCCTTACCCATCTAGAGATATATTAAATAGTACTACACATAACAATATTAGCTTGAGTTTACCCAACAACCAACACGTATGTGTTGGAACTGAACCAGTCGTAGTGCAGGAATTGGGTAAAATTAAAAAATCCATTATTTGAAATTTAATGAGCTTATGTAGTCTAACTCAAACTTTTCTAAATTTTCTATTAAATAAAATCAATATTTTATTTAAATTTAGAAATAAAGTTTTATTTTTTATAATTTTTATTGTATTTTACATATGTGCGTCACATACTCATATGTGCATGCGTGCATGTGCAACAGAATAATGTGTACATGATTTGACATGCCTATGTGAATATATTGGGATTTACAATGCAATTGACATGTTAGCCCCTTGTGTATACAAATGGATTGTTTTAATGTGTGTATATATATATATATATGTATCCATAAAATTGTTTATATATATATATGAAAATATAATATAATTATTATAAAATATTAGTTGTAATTATTTGCATAAACATTAATCAACACACACACACACACACGCACACACACACACACATATATATATCTGGAAGTATATGAATAAATATAGTTAAATTATAAAATTATTTGAAATATATTAGCTTCTAAAATTGTTTAGAATATTTATATCATAAAATTCAAACAGATTTTTTTAATACATATATAAATATTTAATTTATATTAAATTAATACATAGTACATATAAACATGTAACAAGTTATACTTATAAATAAATATATGTTTGTATAAATAATATTTAAAATTAAAATTATATTTATTGTTGCATTCGGCCTGATAATAAAAATAATTTTTTAATTTAATTTTCGATTTCTAAACGATTTAATGGATAAAAACTTAAAATTAATTAATAAACTATACAGAATTAATAATAAAAAATTTAAAATTATTTTCGAAACCATAAAGTACATCTCTTATTATATAAAAATTTTGTAGAATTTTATATTATTTATAAACACACACACATACATTTTATATATATATAATCAATTTTGAATTAAATAAAAGTATTTATATAAATATAATAAATATCCAAAAAATTATTATATTTTCCATTGGCAAAGGTCATACTAACAAAATTAAATTTTATAAAGTTTTAACATATATATTATTTAGTGTTAAACTTTTAAATTATATTTAATATTAAAATATATATAGTTTTCTGTTATTTTGAATTTCGAAAATAAATGGTTAGTTTTTATATTTTCAGACCGAGAGCATGTATAGACAAATGTGCATAAACTTTTTTAATATATATATATATACAACAATCGATATACTAATTCGTGATGTTCCTAACAAAATAATATATATAATAATGATTGTATAAACATTAATATATAATCGTAAACTAGAAGAATACCTTTTACCAAAACCAAAGCTTGCACCTTGAAACGAAGAAGTGAACTTCTTGAATCTAATTTCAATCCCGAAGTTGCATGCTCCTGAACTGCCTTACCACCGATGATTATTTGATTTTAATTTATATTTAAATTGCTTGAATATTTAAGGAGAGGGGGGTATATCTTGACCAGCAAAGGGGATGATGGAGCCAGCAAAAAATAAAAATAAAATGAGGGTTAAAATATTTATATATAGGAGAGACTAGAGAGCAAAAGTAGAATCAAGATCCTTAATATTCTATTACTCATTCTCTTATTTTTAAACAATCAAAACCCTATCCCTCATAAGCTATTAAAAGTCCGGCCTATCATGCTCCATCATAGCCAAAAATATCTAGCCAAATATGGGCCTCAAATCCACTCCAAGTCCAAACAATATTTATTGCACTTAAATCCAATTTAAATGCATATTGATATCGTTTATCGATTAGTGTTTATATAACCATTATATGCACACTATTTAATATTGTTCAATACACATCAAATAAAATTTTATTATTAATACTTCATAAATATTAATTAATTTATAACAATTAAAAACTAATTCAATAGGGTGGAAAAAGGTGTATTCAACGTTTTGGTTATGTGACTCTTAGGTGTAAATTTCGTCAACGATTAGTATTGAATAATTCGAATATTAACATTCACACTTCACTCAGTAGGTGGTGTGACATTATGGCCAAATTTATCGCTTACGTGGTTTCGAAAAAAATTCAATTTTACCTTATTAACCGTTACCTATTAGTGATAATTATTTACACCAATCTCTTCCTCAAAACTATATCACTTTGGACTTATGGAATTTAGTACTGGTTAAAATTACAATATCGTACATACTCAACTCTATATTCCAAACATAAAGTCCTTAGTTCAATAATAACAATTATTATTAACTGAACTATCTTAACTAGAGATTTTGACTTATAGTAGACTTAAGTTTACCGTGATACTAACCTCATATAATTGAGGAGATGAATCCTCTCTTGAGTAGTGTTTCACTTCTAATCGACCCAACTATAGTCGTTCGATGGATGTCATGCCGCGATTTAACTATAACCAAAGCAGAACTTTCATATTGAAGATCGATAATATTCTCAAGTCGAAGAAATTGTGCAATATTGTCACATCGATATTTTCCATTTGACCTTAGTTATATTAACCAACAGAAAACTATCGAGTGAATCATTCCATAGTTATCCAATAACTATAAGTACATAACTTCTTGGTGCCCTTAGTGGTCATGAGTAATACAATGCCCAAATTTTAGGGAGCGTTACGTATTCTTGTCTCAATGGATGAATTTGTATCCAGTCTCGATACATCTCGTCTAGGAATATTTAAAACGATGTGTTGATTATATTGTGATATAATACTCATGATTACAAATTTGTAATTACTATCACATAGCCATTATTTATGGATTTTTTTATTAAATACTCTTTATTTATAACATATTATAACAAGTACATAACAAAAGGAAAACACCTTTTATTATGAATAAGAATTGATTACAGAGTTAACGATTTACAATAAATTACAGAATTACTCCTAGGGCATACCCCTAACTCACTTTGATCAACTTTTCAAGAACTAAACAACTTAGACCTTTAGTTAATGGATCAACTATGTTTTCCTTAGTATCTACCCATTCTATCACTGTAACGACCTGTATTCTATGTGGTGATGCGTAAAGTCACTCAACGCTTCCTTTCTTATTGGAGACATCGATAAACCGATGAAGAGCACACCCCTGCAGGGATCCCAATTCATTCACCCATGATGCTACCCATCACTCCGGTAGAGCGGGGCACTGGTGCCTAAAGGCATAGTTACCCATGTTGTAACTCCAAACCGGGCATCCATAGTGCTGTTCCGTGAGGATGCTTAAGCCACTCAATGCTTCTTTCCTTACGGGAGGCATCGACGAACCGATGGCGAGACTGCCCACATAGTGGTCCCGGTTCGTTCACCCATTATGTTGCTTATCTCCCTGGTGGGATGAGGAACTAGTGCCCTGGAGGCATAGCTACCCACATTGTAACTTCAAACTAGGCATCCATAGCGTTGCTCCATGGAATGTGTGAACTAAGTAATGCTTCCTTCTGCACCAAAGCCATCGTTGAACCAATGGTGATATCACCATCACCTTGGTCCCCACTGTTTGTCGACAATCTTGTCCACTTCCCCATGGCAGGGGAACATACTACTGATCAAGTTATGTGGTTGCCCATGTTGTAACCCTAACACAGACATCAACCAACGGCTTGGGCCCGTCATTTAAATATGCGGGCCAAGCACTTTCGCCAAAAGACATGTCTTACTTTACTTAAATAAACATGTGCTTTCGTCACATTTTCTTATGTTACCCTAGGCATGAGCTACTTACAAGTTCACTTATAAATGCTGAGGGCATCATAGCGACCCAAGTTTGAATCACAAAGAGTGAACAGAGGTACGAGCATGCATACATACTTAGTATGTGAAATGATTAACAAAAGAATACAAGGCAAACACGGGTAATCCAAATAAGTAACAAATCATCAGTAACAACTTTCAACATGAAAGAAAATAAACAACGTTGAGCAATTACAATCACATCTCGACCAAGCCATCATCCAAACAAACAAAGAAACCAAGCAAACCAACCCCAAAAAAGCTCACGGAAGAGGGACAGATCAGGTGAAATGGCAGTCATCATCAAAAATATGTTCGTTGCCTATTAACTAAGGGACCAAAGCGGTAGGCTCTCTTGTTCTGCTTGTTAGAGAGGCAATCTAGTTGAAGGTGAGAACCACTGGTGGAAGCACCTCGGTCGTTCCCATGTCCACTGCTACCTCAACATGGACCGCTTAATACTCTTCTGAGGTGAGAAACGAGAACGTCAATGGGAGATGGAAGTTGGCCGAGACAATCAGTTTTAACATCTTATTCAACCCGCCCTCCCACTGGTCATTCAAAACTTTGATCTCCTCCTAGGAAGAACGAATCAAGTATGACTATGGCTTATCCCTCATCCTATCTACATCTTTGTGGCTCCTTTCCAGGTCCACCCTTAGTTGATGGAGCTCCTCATCAAACATCCTCCTCTACTTAGGAGATCATTAACAGCGGCCTCCTTGGCTCGCTCAAAAGCGTCCTCCCTGTTCTTGGCATCTTGGGCCCTCTTTAGTAGCTCCTCCCTCTGTACCTCTGCTTCTCAACGTGCAGCCCTCTACTCCCTGGCACGCGGACCTCTCCTCCTCCAACCACCTTGTCAGATTCGCCAAACCCAAATGGATGCGACAAGCTTGCATCGCTGCCTGCACAACAAGCGATTTAGAGCATGAGTTACAAAAAATAATTTTTTTACTAAGTATGAAGACTTGCCAGATAAGCTTTTGCCATATGAGAGTTGAGGACCTCACCTAGGGGATGGGTATCCCAGCCCGACTAGGCCCGACTATTTTGATACATGGCCTCTGTCACAACCCCGACCAGCACCTGCATTAGCACTCGAAAGCCGTCATCCATCTCAACCGCCTTCAAGATGGTTGACCCCACTACTTCGAGCTTATCCACCCCCGGTTTAGGCCTGACCACGTCCGCTTCCTTAGAGAATTGGTAGGCTAGAACACTTATCGAGCTCACTGTCTCCAAAACATGAGGCCTCTTGGAAGACTTCCTCCGCTTTGCCCCCTCTTTATTTTTGCCCTCCTCGGCCCCCACCTCCTCATCCAATTTCAGTTGGCCAGCGGAAAAAAATTTCATCTTCCACTAGGCGGACGGAGGTTGGTCGACGTACGTAGTAGGGTGTTGGGATCAAGTTGATGCGGCTAGATGGAGTGTATCTCTCCTACGACAGCATCAAGATCGACACCTAGGTTCAAATTGACTAGGGAAAAAATGAGCATCGGTCAATGAAGAGAAAAGGAGAACTTAAAAGAGATATAGTACGAAGTTAAGCTACCCTCCATAAGTTGGTCCCTCGGTCGCCTCCTAATTAAAGGAGGGCGGGGGGACCCCGTGCTACTACTGCTAATTTGTGCCCTTTTATAATGATATGTGCTAAGGGGCACGTTTTGGGTTAAGTGTTCCGGAGAGCCACGGGCGGAGGGGTACTGGAGGAGGAGCTCTCGCTAGTTGGAGTATCTGGCCCCTGTGCCAAGTCGCATATCCTCCCCGCCTCGCACATCTCTTCCAAGCTGGTGTAATCTGACGACCAATGCATTATGATATAACAATGAGAGACCATGATGTCCTCTAAGAGGTCCAGATCGTATGACTCCCACTCGCCCTAATCACCTCTCTAGCCTCAACCAAATTCTGACTCGGTGGCCTTACCCTCATTCTTACTCCTATAACCGCGGCTCCTTTCCCTCCAATCGCGACTCGTGTTGTCCTAGCTAGTCCTGTAGTAGGGGACCTTATTGCGGAAAATCGTCCACATATGGTCTACCTCAAGGTTAACAACCCGGCCTGACAATAGTTGACATCATTTAAAAAGCATCAAAAGATTCCTTACATGTTATGCGTTATCCTTGATTAGGCAGAGGTACCCTGATACACAGAGAGGCTTACCTCGAAGCTGGCAGGGTTACTATAAAAGAAACATGGGAGATGATTATTAAAAGGGCAATAATCAGGAAGAATTCTTTAATGAGTTAAGGAAAGCTTACAAGGCTCATGTTTAGCTCTAGGTTAAGGGTCATGGGTAAAAAAGAACCGATCTTTGTAGGGTGATGCCTTGCTTGAGAGACCATAGAACAAGGCAGGAGATTCATAGATTGAAGATGGTAGAAACTAGCCGGCTCATTATTTTCTGCCAACAAAGCTTGAAAACCATATGGAAAAACCTAAGATCATGTTCAGGGAGGTCCATCTTGCGGAAAATGACATAGAGCCCGACTAGAAGCTTGTAACTGCTTGGGGATAGCTGGCCTGACACTAGCCTGTTTGCATTCAAAAACCCGATGAAGAATGGCTGTAAGGGAGGGTCGCCCTAACATTCATGTAAGAAAGAGACTAGGCAAAATAGCCTGCCAGGGGGTTGTTGGGCCGATCTGTAAGAAGTGGGTATCTAGGAGCAATATCATCGCAGCTGAAGTCGATCAAAAGAATGTTCTATTTGATCTGGTCCTCTCAGACCCAAAAGGCCCTCTGCTGGAGGGGATGCCAACCACTTGTGGAAGCATGTTCAGTTGTTTTCAATTAATAGAAAGTCACCTAGGTTACTGAACCGTCCCTAACCTATAAAAAATATGTATAGTCTAAACCTTGCACTAATATATGTGGTCGGTCGACCTAGTCCTACCTACAAGTCCATTCTAAATTTGTCCTACTCCTAGTTGAGTGAAGGTAGTTTAATAATAATGACATCTAAAGGCCTCGGTTTCTTCTCGTTGTTTGTAGGGCCCAGCATTTAACCATCGTCGTAGGTTGTACAACGACGGTCATCAAACAACAAAAGCCGAAAAAGGTTCATCCATGAAGTTCACCAAGGAAAGGTTCTTTCTATGACATTGGATGGATAATTATAAGGAACATTACAGCAGCATGCAAACCAGAAAAACATTAATAACAAAAATTAAATAAATGAGACTGAGGCAAAGAAGATAGCTCGGAAAATGCATAGATCAAAGTTAAGAGAAGAATTACTTACCGACGATCAAATTAGACTTAGATGAATAGATCGAGTTATCCATGGGAGACAGATAGGTTCTACAGTTCTCTAACGACGAAATACCTTTAAAAACCCAAGTAAAGGTTGAAGTGAAGAAGACGGAATGTGTATATGCAAGATGGAAAGCGACGTGGGACGATGGATTTGCCGCATATGAAAAAATTCGAACTGTATAGGTGTAATCAATGTGCCTGTCAAATCCCCACGTCAAAAAAGTGGTTTGCTCCTGCCGGGCTTGGAAAAATGAACCGCCTTCACCATTTATCTGGTGGCATGTGTCAGGGGATTTAATGCAACATTAAATGCATGAGTAACAAGCATGCCCCCGTGCACGGGCATGGGCTTAGGATGTAAAATGTTGCTCGTATTTCTCACAAAATAAAGAGACAAGCCACTTAGGCACCTCTAACTTGCTTGGCCTAAAAGCACGATGGCCCTGTTTCTTCGCCCGACCAAGCTTAAATAGCAACGGTCAAGACCCATGCATCATCTCCATCCGTCACACAACCCCTCGGTTCTATGTTTCACCTACATGCACGGCCGTCCTCACTCGTAGGAGCGCATTGTCCATTCTGAAAAAATTGGCGGGCCGGTCTCCCTTACAGACGACAGGCATAGTCGAGGCATGTTACTCTTAATGGTTGAGGTTTAAAGGCGGTCGGCCTGGACGACTAGAAAAACAATCAAAACAACATCCTTGTTCATAATCATCTTCATCCTAATATGCAACCACTCATAGGAACCCCCTAATGTCCCTTAACCATGCCAACAAACTTACGCTCCCTTGACAAAAGGTATGCACCATTTGTGCCACATTGTCAGGGAGATCAGTCTCCACTAGCGCGACTCATTAGACAGAGACACTGTTGTGCAGTGGCCTTCCCCCATGTATCATGCTGACACCCTAGTACCTCTGCTACAGTTACCCCTTACTACACGCCATCCGCTGTGTTTTAGGGACGTTCCTGTAGTGTAGCTTGCTAACTGTCCACGTCTACATAATGCAAGCCATCTGGTATCTTAGCTGCATAATCATCAATTGTACATCATCAATAACAGGCCAGAGTGTTTCCGAGGATAATCCAAATCAATCTCAAACGTCCAAACATCGAATTCAATCACTACAAATACATCATTTATTGCCACTTCAAAGAAAAAAAAAGATAACACTAGCCTAAGATAAGAAAAAAGCTGTGTATTTTTAGTTACTGAACCCCAAGATCTTAAGTTGTTGTAACCAAAGTAATAGAAATAAAACGAAACTCCTAATAGTGGATGTAGACCATCTTCAGTCGAACAACTCTAAAAACTGTTGTCTCTTTACTTTTTCGCATACAAGAACCGCCTTATTTACCATCCCTTAATTAAGATATTAGTTATCAATTCTTGCTCATACGTCCCCATAAGCGCAACTCCAAGGTTGATTAAGAATACGGTCAATATTATTATTCATTGATCTGTCTAACAAATAATAAAAATATGAAAATTTCAATATTTATATCATGTTTATATTAACAAAAGGTAGGAAGTTCATTTAGATATATATAAATACATCAATCACATAACGTAATAATATACATAAATAATAATTATAAATTTAATTTATAATCAATTTATATCAATATGTTTACCGTGCATTACATTATATAATTCTATTTTTTAACATCAAGTACATAGATTTTGAAATTTCTACAGTTTTTACAGAACCTCCTCAATATCGCCTAATATTGTATATTTAAGTTAATATATTTCAATTAATTATGTAATCTTGAATTTAAACTATTTGAATAAATTCAATATTTGTTAATTAATATAATAAATCCTAAAATATGACGGTTTTAATATATACTATATTCATAACAACAGAAATGGAAAATTTGTTTTTCTCATTCAAATATAAATATATATAAATCACATAACATAAATAATATTAAAAAAATTATTTTATTATTCCTTTATATCTAAATTAATTTATCATACGTTGCGTTAAAAATTATGTTTTTAGCTTCAACTACTTTTACGTTAACATTTCTATAATTGTTTACAACCCCCTCTATTCTTTTCTAATATTTTATATTTTAATTCATGTATTTAAATTACTTACAAAATCTCAAAACTATTTAAATAATCTCAGTAAATGGTTAATCTATTCTTATAATAAATCCTAAAAATATATGTCAAATTTAATATATATATATATATATAACCAGTAAAGTTACTTTTCCATTCAATTATAAATAAGATCACATACATTAAATTATGTACATAAGTAGTCATGACAAAGTTAATTTGTAAATCAATTATAATAATTTATTTTAAAATTTATCACACTAAATAACAAAATTATGTTTCTAACTTCAAATAATTCCATATTAAGATTTCTATATTTATTTTACAAAAACCTCCTCGATTCTTTCCTACTATTTATCTTTAAGTCCATATATTTAAGCTAATTATGTAATTTTAAATTTAACATGTTAAAAAATCAATTAAATAATACTTTGAAATTAATTTAATAAATCATTAGAATATGTTGGTTTCAACATGTATATCATACCGACAAAAATTATAATATTATTTTTTGCTCAGTAGTAAGATATATATGCTACATAACATAAATATACATAAATAATGATAATAATTTTCATTTATGGTCCATTTATTTCATTGAATTTATCGTATAGTGCATAACAAAGTTCTAATTTTAACATTAAAAGTAAATATTATATTTTACCGCTAATAAGGTAAACTATGCGGAGAAAAGAAAAGAAATTTACACAAAAAATATCAATAGGAAAAATACATTAAAAAAATATTTAATATATAAAAAAAATTAAATAAAAATAATAATGAAACGTAGAAGGGAGAAAAAAGTGTCACCACTTTGTTTTCTACCAAGTAAAACTACAAGAAAAAGAGGTTCAAATCCCATATGCTAGCAAGTGGGTAATAATTCCAGTCGGTACGGCTCTTACGAAATATTTCGTCTTTATATATTTATCCTACGTAATCATTTTAATTAATTCTATATGTTACATATTATATATTTAATCATTTTACTTGTTTAGTTTAAAAGAAAATGTGCAAGGATCGGCTACACCTCAATTTGACTGCACCTTTGATCCCCTTGATTTTCACCACAAGTTCTGATTTATATTGAGATGTAGCTAAATGAACACACACACACACACACACACACATATATATATATATATATATATATGTATATATACACACACATACACATACACACACATGTACACACACATATGTAGATTTAATTAGAAACTTGTGGCTGATAGCAGGTGCTACGAAATGTGTATCTTTACACACATACACATCTGTGTGTGTACATATATATGTGTGTGTGTGTATGGCTAAGATCTATAACCTCCTTTATTTAGCAACATTTTGCAGCTCCCAATATCAGTCACAAGTTCATATTTAAATATTTGATCAATTTGATAAAAGAGAGAAAGAATAAACATTTAAATAGAAACTTATTGCCGATAGCAGATGCTACGAATTAGTGCTAAATAAAGAAGGCTGTTGGATATATATATATATATATATATATATATATACACACACATGTATGTGAGAAGCGCTCAATGACATCTCTATTTTGCTGCATCCTTGTAGCCTTTTGATTTCCACCTCACATTACGACATAAATAATGTTTGCTTCTCTATATTCTAGGCCATAATATTATTTAAATCGGATTGTGTGATGGTAATCAAAAGCCACAAGGAGTGTTGCAAAATAGGGGTGTCATTGAACGCTCCACACACATGATTAATGGCAAACGCAGTTTAGATACTGCAAAAAACTTAAACCAAAGCTAGCGTAGCAACCCCATTGACAATGAAGATATATTATAATATATATATATATACATAGCATAGTTTCGAAGATCGAATCGTGAGTCAAACCGTGTTAGTTCAAGGTTAAAGGTTCTAGTGGTTCAACCGGTCAGACCGCGAGAACCGCGTTGATTGTTAATTTTTATTTTATTGATTTAAGTGTAAATTATTTCAATTAATGTTGAAATTTAACCAATTATAATTAATATATTGAATTTTAAAATGATTATTTTTAAACATTACATAACAAATATCAATTGGAATAATTCTGTAACATTTTTTTGGCGTAAAATTGTAAATTTCCTTATTTTTAAGATGAAAAAGATTCAATCCAATGATAATTCATAAAATATACACTAATAATGTATTATGTCGTCCAAAATTAATAATATAATCCAATAATTTAGTGGCTAAGATTATGAAATTATTTGTCAAATTAATTATGTGAAAAAAATGAAGAATAAAGAGACAATTTTTTCTCAAAATTGAAGAACCGTAGGGTTAAAGGAGGTCGGGCTGGAAGTTTTTTCAGGGTTTGAGGTTGAACCGCGGGTTCATACACGCGTAAGGTTATTTTATTTTCAGAGCCAAAACGCTCCAAGGTCGAAAGTTAACCGTGGTTGAACCGAGGATAGGTTGGGTCTTTATAACACCGATAGATATTATTACATATAAAGTTGCGTGTATATATAAATACTAGTGTGTAACCCATGCATTGCGTACGGTAATGTTGTTAAAAATTAGTATTTACATTTTAATTATTGCTAAAATATAATGTTATTATACAGTATATGATAAATTTACTGTGCAAATTAATTACAACCTAAACTGACGTGCAATGCTCGAATGTAAGATTGAGAGTTCAATCATCGCTAACTACATTTCTTTGGAGCAACTAGTGTCCTAACTGGAAAAAAATTACAAATTAAAATTGTTAATATTGTAAATATAAATAATTTATGTTATTCAATATTATTTTTATATATAAGTGAATAAATAACTTTACCATTTTAGTTAATATGATTGTTGTGTATACATTGAACTCTTATTTTTATTAAGGATTTATAAATGGATTAATGAATATTAAAATAATTTAATTTATTTAAATAATTTGAAGTAATGGTCAATATTACTAATTAAATATAAGAAGTTAATGTAAAAAGTTGAAAAAAAACTGAGAAGAGCTCTGGACGTATTTGTTGCTAAAAAAGCATCTTGTGGCCAGCTTATTTACATGTGAGCTTTTATCCATTATTTAGTTTTCATTTTTAAACAATTTTACCTGTGCAGTTAACCATAGATTTCTTGTTATTGTAGGAGGGCTATGCTTACAACTTTGATAATTACAGAATAATATTATGTAGCATTTATGTGAATTATGAGTTGGGTATGTTTTAATAACATGTTGAAAGTGAGAATGTTTATATAATCTAATTTTTGTCAATGTAATCTTTGCGTTCAAATATTAATGTTATAAAATATAAATTTATCCTTTAAAAGTTGTTAGAAATAAAATCATGTAATAATTTTTTGAGATAAACGAATTAGAAATTAAAAGAGTTATTATATTTATGTATACATTTTATGTGATGTGATAAAATATCATGTATTTGATTAGAGAAATAATTTCATTATTTCACGCGCGCGCACACACACATATGTGTGAATATTGTATATATTCAACTTATCGTATTTTTAGGAATTATTAGATGGATTAATGAACATTAGTTAATTAAATATTTAAATAGTTTAAATTTAAGATTTACATAATTAGTTAGACATATGGACTTGACTATAAAATGTTAGGAGAAAATTGAGAAGGGTTTCTAAGTAATTGTAAAGAATTCAAATTTTAGGTGTTTGAAGTTAGTAGAATTATGCATTGTAATGTATGATAAATTCATTTAGTGAATAAAATATAAAATAAATTTGTTATTATCATTAATGTATATAATTTACGTTATGTGATTTATATATATTTGTATCTAAATGATTTTTTTTACCGAGTTGTTAATGCGTCTGTAGTATACATATTGAAACTTTCATTTTTTAGGATTAACTAATAAATATTAGTTGACTAAGTTTATCAATTAGTTTAAAATTTGGATTATGAAGTTAATTTGGATGTGTGGGCTTTGAAGTAAAATATTGGGAGAGAATTGAGGAAAAATTGTGAATTATTATAGAGTTTTTAAAAAGTAAGTATCTGAATGTAAAATAGTATAAGAAAATTAGTAGAATAATTAATTATAAGTGGTAAATTATATGATTTTGAAAATAAAATATCTAAACTTGGAGAGAATTAAGGAGCATAGAGATAAATTCTAGAATACATGTAGTTAAATAGTTAATGTACATGTTATGCTAATGTTAAACATATATTTGTGCAAGTCACGTGTTTCAATTATTGTCTATATGTTAGTGTGTAATAAAATACCAATTTCGGAAGAAATTTAGCAATATAAACTTAAATATAGCTTAACTGAATGGAATCGAAGAGAACATTCCAAATAATTTATAAATTATATTTCAATATAAAGTGGTAAAGAAAAATAAAGAAAGTCTTCATTATTATGCATGTTCATTATTACTAAATATCATTTAAGAAAGAAAATAATAATACAAACTTGAATGTAAAATAGTTGAAGTTAATTAAACAATGATGAAATTTATATTTGAAACTAAATGATAGGTCAGCATCAAGGAGTGACTTGTCAATAATCGTAAAAATCATAAGCTATAAATAATAGTGATCTTCATATAAAATACAAAATCGAAATAATAATACTTTAATTCTCAAGATTCATAAGTGAGATATAATTCCTTTCGCCTTACTATTATTTAATAGAATATATTTAATAAATCATGCTATCAATAATTTAAGTTACATAAGAATAAATCATCGAAAATTATATCTATTATTATTTTGGATTATAAATATATACGTCTGAATTCAAAATGATTCTAGAAAAATGTTTTTGAAACTTAAATAAATTATACCTTAAGTATAGCATTTAATTAATTTATATGTATAGTAAATGAGTATACAAATAAATTAATAGAAAACTTATATTGCTATTTTCGTATCTTTGTATTAACATAATATTTTTGTTGTTGTAAAATAATTTAAAATAATATTTCTCAAATTAAGTCACTTACATTTTAAATATCATACTTAAATAATTTATATGTTTAAATAGTTATAAGTAGTTATAGATACTGTTATTTTTTGATTCTAAATATTCACAGTGAAATGTATAGTTCTAAGTTAGTTTCAAAATATTCTATATTTTAAAGTTTTATTAAGTTATATTTTAGATTATATGAAATATTCAGATTAGATTTAGATGAGAATATAAAATTTTAACACATACACATACACACACACATACATAAATATACATACACACACAAACATATATATATATATATAACAAAAGATAACCAAGGATGATACTATTTTGTTTTTGACTTATTGAAATCGTGAGATGCTTCATGAAAAATTAATAGAGAGAATAAAGAAGAAATCTTAAAAAGAAAGAATTAAGGAGAAAAATATATTATGTTTTACTATTATTTAATAGATCAATACTTAGATAAATGTATATATAGTAATTAATTCAATGTATTAACGGAATAGATTATAAGTACCTATATTTTTTTATACCCTAAATATCTAAAATAATGTATTTGGATTATAAAATAATTTTGAAATTTTGTAACATTAAGTATAATATTTCATTGATTTAAAATAAATATAAATGAATTTATAAAAAAATTATCATTATTATTTTATTATATTAGCATGTTAAAATGTTATGTTTTCATCCTAACATATATTAAAATATTATTTTCTAGTAAAAATAATCGTATATTCATTATTTTCACATTCTAACTATTTAAGATGATATATTTTGTTTCAAATTAGTTTTACAATAATATTTCTAAAGTTTAAGGAATTATATATTAAACATATTATTTTATTAATTTATACGTTTATAAAAATGTAAATAAATAAAGATATATATATATATATATATATTGTCAATTCCAAAATTTTATGTTTAAAAATATTTTATGTAATTTTAAAATAAGTTTAATTTATATTTTGAAATTAAGAAATTATACGTTAAATATGACTGATATACCTATATATGTGAAATAATTGTAAGTATTTATCTGTATCATAAATTTCAAAGAAAAGTATTGATGTAAAATTTCCTTTTTGAAGTAATATTGAGTAAATATGTGATCGTGTGTGTTTTTATACGCACCCGCACATGTGATGATGAGTTTTAGATGCTAAATTGCAAAATCTGTATTGATAAGAATTTTCAATGAAGACTTTTAAGGGAAAAACTATTTTTTTTTAATTTACTAAAATTGTGGAAGATAACAATAATAATAAAGTAATAGAATATATTACATGCATTGCAGACGCTAATGTTGTAAAAACATGGTACACATACTTTACATATTGTTAAAATAAAATTTTGTTATGCAATGTTTGATATATCAATCATAAATGAAACTTTTTATTAATGTTTATGCATATAATTTTTGTGAAGTGGTACATATATTTTTATATTTGAAAAATATATCTACCATTTTGTTAATATGAATGCGGTATATAAATTGAAATTGTCACTTTGTTTATAAATTATCAAAGAACTTAATGAGTATTAATTACTTCAATTTATTTACATAGTATGGATTTATAGTGTTTGGTTAAATTAAATACATGGATTTGAATGTAAAATAATAAGAGAAAATTGATGAAAACTTTGTAAATGACCGTATAATTATAAAATATAGATATATATGAGTATAAAATCATGGAAAAAATTAACACGATATTTTTGATAACTATAAAATGATAATTTATATGGATTCAAATAAAATCAAAGAGAATTAAGGAGTAAAGATGGAATTTTTATAATTACCGAGATGATTTGTAATTTTTAAACTTCTATCATTTAAACGATAATTTATTAAAATAAATAATTATACATTAAAGTTCTTATAGTCTTTTATGTGATCAATATTTTTTTATATCTAAATGAAAATTTAATTTATACCATTTTGTTACAACGAGCGTGATATACTTGTTGACATTGTTATCCGTATATTAAATTATACAACGAGCGTGATTTATTGTTAAATTATTTAATTAATTTAAACATACAAACTAAAATGTAAATTGTACATGAAAATTAAGGACTTTAAAAATAATAATAGAAAGTAGAAAGCGTAGATTTTCGAATGTAAAACGATAGGGTAAAATTAATAAAATATTATAAGCAATTTAAAAAATAATAAATTGTATTAGGTCTTTAAAATAAAATATTAATAAATATCTACAGAAAGTTAAGAAAAGTAGAGAGAAATGCTATAATTAATGCGAAACATAGAATTTCTTCTGCTTTAATATTATTTTATTTAATAGATTTGATAGTTTACACTAAACGATGCTAATACCAAGTTTTTATTTCCACGTTTATCCAAAAGTCAGCATTATGAAAAAGCATAAAGTTCGTAACAGCGGAGAATACTATCAAATATTAAACATCAAATTAAGCAACTCTTCCTCATACAGTGGCCTGATAATATACATAAGTCAAAAACAAATACAAATTGAAAAGGTAAAATCAAAAGAATCTACACCAGTACTTTCTTCTTTGGTTCAAGCACTGGTGGGTCGATATCAATACCCATGTTAGCTGCTGTGCCTGCGACAATTCTCATGGCTGACTCAATGCTGGTGCAGTTCAAATCAGGCATCTTTTCTTGGGCAATTGCCCGTAGTTGGTCGATTGTTATTTTGCCAACCTTCTCCAGTTTTGGTTCTTTTGAACCTTTCTCTACCCCTGATTTACCAATATTCATTTAGACACAAGTATTATGGTGTGCAACTCTAGATTGAAAGCTAACCTGCAG
The DNA here is from genome assembly GCA_030737815.1 of Allium fistulosum. NCBI lineage: Eukaryota > Viridiplantae > Streptophyta > Magnoliopsida > Asparagales > Amaryllidaceae > Allium > Allium fistulosum. The sequence goes on along the minus strand of CM060902.1, from coordinate 1,033,336,042 downwards.
CCTTAAGCAAAAGAACTGATGCTGGAGGAGTCTTTAAAATAAATGTAAAACTCTTGTCCTGCTCATGCACATACAAGTTAAACATACATCAATGACTCGAATCTGTATTAAAACTACCCAAATTAAATTCGATTCAACCCTCACATCATAAACAGTGATTTCAACAGGGATAACATATCCAGCTTTATCAGCAGTCTTGGCGTTATACTCCTTGCAAAAGCCCATGATATTCACACCCTTCGAACCCAAAGCCGGGCCAACAGGTGGAGCAGGCGTAGCCTTCCCTGCTTCAAGCGCTAGCTTCACTATGCCCACCACTATTGTACACGAATTACGAAACTACCCATGTAAGTTATCAATTGTTTAATGAGTTTAAGTTATCAGTATGTCCATTTACGAAATTGTTTACCTTTCTTGGCTTTGCCAGCAGGTTTTGGAGGGGCCATGGCTCTGACTGTGAGAGTTTTAAGAGAATGGCATTTACGGATAGAGGGGGACATAATAGTAGACGAGAATGGAGAGACGAATGATGAAGATAGAGAGCTTCTTGCATCTGAATTTGTTTGTGAGAATTTGGAAAAGAGAAGAGACGATGATAGGGAAGCAGCCATTATTATCATTAGAGGAAAGGAAAGAAAATTGGATCAAGAAATTCCTAAAGAGATAAAGTAGATAGAATTTAGTTATTTTATTTTAGGATTTTTTTTTCACTTCAACCCCTTTTTTCAAACTTATTACACAAAAAGCCTCGTTTCAAAACTAATTTCACTTATAGTCCTGTTTTGGTCAATGCAGCATTAGGTTGGTCAGAGTATACTCAAACCCGGCCCTTCCTCAAAGCAGAAAAAGCCTCCGCTTATGGCCCTAAAAAAATTAGGGCACAAATTCAACAAGCGCGACAACAGAGAAAAAAAAGTAAATCGCGATTCACGAACGGCTAGGGCACAACACACAACGACGACCGCGAGTGGCAACTAGCGACAACGACTAGCGATGACGAGTGGTGACTGGTGACGACTCCATCTCAGCATCTCCTCCAAATCAATCGACACCAAGCAGAACGACTCCATCTCCTCCAATTCCAAAGACTAATCTCGGCAACAGCTCAGAGCTAGGGCACAACGCAAAATTCAATTGTTGAAACTTGAAGGTACAACTTAATTTTGATTTTTCTGTGTTAAACTTTTAATTTTTGAGTTAGTTGTAGTTATTGTATTGTACATCTATGTTCTATAGTACCAATCCAATTTTGAATTTGATCCCATGTTCGAATTTTAGGTTAGTTGGTTGTATAATATTTTAAGGATTGATTTGTTGCATTTGTATAATAATTAATAAGGATTAAATCAAAATTGGTATATTCAAATTGTTAGTTGACATAATTGATAATTGTATAACAATGATTTATTTGGTCATAGTTAAATGGATTTTTTAATGGTTAGTTCATGTACAATTTATCGATAAATAACTATGTTTTCGTTATTTTTTAATGGTTAGTTAACGAGTAAAGTTATTTATTTTTCCTCTTCTCAATATTTATAAACAATATAAATTATTTGATGATTTAATTAATGATAATACAATTAGTTTCTCTATAAAGGCTTTGGTTTTGCAATTGGCTTTAGATATTAAAACTCCTAGGACCGACCCTGAGTATACTGGCGCCATTTCAAATGACGGCAGTATGTTTGCTTTTTTTATATTTCGTGAACGTAGTGGGTGACTTTTGAAAAGTCGCCCACTACGCTTAAAAAAAATTAAACAGGCGATTTCTCAAAAGTCGCTAAGTCGTTTTCTGCTCCAAAACAGAAGCCACCCCATCCCCTTCTCACTTTACCCATTAAGAAAATTACCAAAAATGAAAACTTTTATTCATTTTCCTCGAAATCAAAATTTGATTGCAAATTCAGATTTCTTCTTCAATTCAAAGCATGACTTGCTCTTCATCGCAGGAAGCTCCTTCAGGTTTCAATTCTACAATCAATCTTCAATTTTTTTTTATAAATTAGGGTTTTGTTAAATTTGATAAATTTAATGTTATAAAGTTGTATAACTAGTTGTTTAACATAACTAGTTATTTAACATAAAAATTTGTACATTGTTTAACATAGAAATAGTTAACATTGTTTAACATGCTAGCTTTTTTAGTTGAAATATAATTTGTGATTAGCAAATAGTTGAATTTTGTGTAGATTACTCCGAGATGTTACATAGACCGATCGATTGAAGCGTATTGTACTTGCTAGAACGCCATTGAACGGGCAACTACGCTTGGATGGAGGTAATACATTTTCTTATGGAATAGAAATATACATTGATGTTGGTTATACGTAGTGCTTATATTTTGTTGTTTTTGACTATTGATCACTCGTCTAAATCGAAGAAAGTGACTTCATCTCATCCCGCAGTGCTAGAGTTGATCGATCAAGCTGGCTTCTCACTTATCTTTCGGTTAGGTATACCCAATTTGATCATCATCTTATCACCGCTATGGTTGATAGATGGAGGCTGGAGACGTCTACATTTCACCATCGGGTTGGGAAGATGACCATCATGTTGGGTGATGTCGTTGTTTTGCTTGGTTTACCTATATATGGTTGCTTCATTGAGTAACCCAGAGCCAGTAGATTACATGGAGTTGTGCAACAGGCTCTTAGGTCTATCTCCTCCTACTGAACAGTGGTGGGATAATGAGATGATAGTTACTACATGGTTCAGGGAGCAGCTTGCTGATGACATTCCAACAGACGTCTCCGAGATTCAGGTTGAGCAGTGCGCTCGAGTTACTATATTGCATATCATCACTTGACGTTTGATTTGCGATCACTCGAAGACCCGTATCTGGCTCAGATGGCTTCTATTTCTAGAGGACTTTGATGTTTGCTGCCAGTATTCGTAGGGTAGTGCAGTTCTAGCCTATACTTATACGGAGCCGACGAGGCTTGCTTTGCTAGAGAACACATCCATTGGTGGTTATTTGAGTCTTGTACATGTATTAGCATTATTACCCTCTATATGCATTTATTTCGTATGTTCGTATACATTGCAATTTTATGTGTATACACATATGCAGTTATGGTGTTGGACATACCTTCCATTCGGGAGAATATTGATGAAGAGGACAGATGTCGATTTATCTCTACCGTATGGTGTTAGGTATATTTACCGCATTATTTGGCTACATACACATGTTTTGATCCAATTATTCATAGTATTCTCTTCTTTTAGGTGGGTACGACCGAAGAGCACGGCGAAGTCTCTCAAGCGCAATGTTATGTTCTACTGCAACGAGTTCGATGTACTCGATTACGATTCTATGACATGGACCCTATACACACATGTGCTTGAAGAGCTTCCAAACTTTTGCACTGCTTCTATTCAGTTATGGACAGCAAAGGATCCACTCATTTGTTTGAGTGATGTAGTGCATCATCTTCCTGACAAAGTGATGTGACAATTTGGTATACGACAGCATCTGCCAGAACAAGCTCTGCATTACATGACTGATATTGCATCCGAGGAGTATGATATAGCGATTGAGACATGGAATCATCGCCATCTGCACATGCAACAAGAATGGGAGTTCACGTTAACGGACGAAGAATATTATACTTAGTACTGGAACATCATGCATCATTATGTTCTTTCCACCAAAGAACTTCCTGTTGCGATGGAGCCATACACTCCTAGAGCTCCTCTTGGAAGGAATTTGCTATGTATAGTCGTTGATCAACTAAGTGTAGTTAATTTATATACATTTTAAACACTTTGTTTTTGCAGACGGACGTCATTTACCATGCACTACAACTGGTTGATGAGCTACCCGAAGAAGTACCAGAGCGTTTGAAGGGTAAATGCTTTAGTGTGAAGCGTTTTTACAAACAACCTTGGGAAGCACAAGCTTTCACGACCCGCACAGCCTCCTCCTCCTCCTTCTGTGCTCATAGAAGCACCGCTAGCAGAGTTCCAGCCTCATCCTATGACTAACTTATTCAAAAAACATTGATATTGACAAAATACTTCATCTTTGCAACCTTCGCAAGCAGAATTTACTCCCGGGTCTTCACAACCTACGGAGACCATGCAACCAAGCAAGGAGGAGGATTCGCCGGAGGATGTTCCATTAACATGGAGGAAGCCAAAAAGAACTCCTCAGGAACTTCGCAGCCTACAATATTAGGTTTGATGTTATGGATTTAATGTTATTTGTAGTATATTGGTATTATGGATTTATTGTTTTGTCATATGTTGTGTCAGATTAGAATGTTGTATCGAATGTTATGATTTATCGTTATTCATTGATGTATCAAATGTTAAATTTAATCTCGAAAACACATTGGCTTGTTTATTGATATATCAGATGTTGTAATTTGGTTTATTTGATATGGATTGTTGATGTTGGAAACATTTACATGCTGTTGTTGTGTAGGATTACAATTTCCAGGTTTTTATTTGAAACCTGGAAATACTGGGAGACCTTTCAAAAGTCACTAGTGGTGACTTTTGAAAAGTTGATCGTTGGCGTCTTTCGTAACATCACCCCCAGTATTTCCAAGTTTCAAACAGAAACCTGGATATTCTTATCCTACACAACAACAACATGTACATAACATCACTCCTTCCTCTCCCTCTCTCCTCTCATTCTTTACTTTACCAAACTCCAAACAAAACAAAACTACTCTTCCCTTCTACAATTTGTCTTTTCTCATTTTATTTGTGTAATTTTTGCAGATTTGTGTCACAATCTAAGGTAATTTTCAATAGTTAAAGTTGCTTTTCAATTTTTTTAACATTTCTTGATAAAAGTTCTTAGTTACCTTTAGTTGCTTTGGATCAATGGAAAATTGATGATGAGACTTAAATGAAATATTGTGGCCATTTGGAGTTTGATCTAATTTAAACGTGGCTGATGCTGAATATGTATCCAAAACTCAATTATCAATACAATCCGAACATAATGGAATTGTACCCGAAACTCAATTAAATGTTGAAGCAAATCAACGTAGGTCGGTTAAAGAAGTTTTCATCCAATCGGAAGTAGTTATTGAAGAATCGGGACACATCAATGAAAATTTACAACAATATTGCCCCATTATACATGGTGGTAAGTGGAAGAATTACGGTAAAGCACTATCTATTGGAGAGGCTCCCTCACTGAAAATATGTTACTATAGATCCACATGTGATGTGATTGTGGAAAGAAATAAAATGAATGCAGGTCGTAGGTTCTACGCATGTGCACATTATAATTTGGGTAGAAAAATTCCTAAATCGTTCGACTATTGTAATTTTTATCAGTGGATAGATCCTCTAATGTGTCATAGAGGACTCGAGTATGCATTTGAGATGCAGGCTGAAGTTTTATGGTCGAAAAAAGCATAGTTTGATCGTGCCGTTGGGTATCCTAACAAGTAATTTATGATATGTTCATGTATGTTGTATCGTATGTTGTATCTTATATTGTATTGTATGGTAATTTGGTGTATGTTGTATTGTATGATATTGTACGGTAATTTGGTGTATGTTGTATCATATGGTAATTTGGTGCTTGTTGTATCTAAATTGACTTTTAGTATTGTAATATTACAGGTAATATTACAAACATGCATGATATAATAGGTTCTCAAACAAACATATCTAATACCAACACAGGTTCTCAACAAGACACAAACAACATGCTTCAAACAATGCACTTAAAACAACTTGAATAACTAGTAATATTACAAACAATGTGCTTCAAACAAACACATCTAATAGCAACACAAAGTGAGTTACTACCGAAACTAATAAAAGCTAAGTTGTTGAAGTACAAAAATTCCTCTTATGGTCATGCACTCCACATCTGCTGCACCTACACTACGCCATAGATGGTCTATTGCAACGAAAATACAAGATGTTGCTAGCTACAATGTAACGATAGCTATGCTGATTTTTGTCTATTACAACATTAGCTTCAGAATGTTAGCATAGATATCAACACTATGTTGTAGTAGCTATAGACTTATAAAAATATTATAAAAAATGAGTGCGGGCTGAAAAAAAAGCAGGCTGAAATAATTTTTAATGCGGGAAGCAAAAACAAAGCGGCAAAAGTTAACAAAATATTGAAGGGTTTCAATCAAACACTTAACAAAATACGTACTTCGCCGCTCAACCTCTCAAACCTCAAACACTCTGAGATTTCAATTAGGGCTAAAAGTTCTAAGTTTACAAGCTTAATTGGGGTTCGATTAGGGCAAGTTCGAGTTCAAGTTCAATTAGGGCTTCGGTGTTTCAATTAGGTCTTCAATTGGGGTTCGTTTGGGTTTCGAATTTCAGTAAGGGCTTCGATTTAATCTGCTGCTTAAGGTATCACTCTATGTATATTTCAAGTTTTTCCTGATTTGATTGTTGTGTTGCCTAATTTACTGATTTACTTGTGAGTTCAGGTGTAATCATATTCCTGATTTTATTATTGTGTTTGTCTTTGTATGTTATTTGTGTGTAAATTAGTGATGAACGACGAGGAAAAAATATGGGCAGAACTTCCTAAGTTCAGTGAAGGATATATCAGTGGAGTGAAACGTTTTATTCAAAATACTTTTTCTAGATTCGCGGTAGGTGATGAAATTACATGCCCTTGCAAAAAGTGTCATAATCGCAAGTGTCATCGTCAAGAGGTAGTCTACGACCATCTGATTTGGAATGGTCCATCTGAATTGTACGTGAAATGGATTTGTGAGCTTTCCTGTCTAGATCCTGAAATGAGCGATAATGATATGGATCGTGAAGCGGGAATAAATTTTGGAGATAATCTCAATGAGATGTTGCATCGTACTTGTGGAAATATGCAGAACAATGAAGGTGGATCTTCTGATGGAGCGAATGGATTAGATGTCGATGCTAGAAAATTTCATCACCGTGTTGAAGAGGGAAAGCAGCCATTATATCCCGGGTGTACTAAATTTTCGCGATTAAGTTTCATCGTCAGGCTTTATTCTTTAAAATGCCTACATGGAATCACCGAGTCTGCATTTACCAATTTATTAGAGTTGCTAAAAGAAGCTTTTCCACAAGCCCACATCCCTTTATCTTTTAATGCTACCAAAAATATCATTAAAGATTTAGGCCTCGATTACCAAAGAATACATGCTTGTCCAAATGACTGCATGCTATATTGGGCAGAAAATGAAAAGGAAAATAACTGCAAAACTTGGGGTTTTTCAAGGTGGGCTATACCGGAAAAGAAAGCGGGTGTTGACAATGATCCGGAGCAGCGGATTCACAAAGTACCAGCAAAAGTGATACGTTATTTTCCACTAAAACCAAGGCTGCAAAGGATGTTCATGCCCAAGGAGTATGCAGAACTTATGATATGGCATGAAGTGGGACGAAAAAATGATGGCAGACTTCGACATCCAGCTGATGGCGAGGTTTGGAAGACGATGGATGCCAAATATCCTCATTTTTCATCTGAAAACAGAAATATCAGGTTAGGAGTAGCAGCTGATGGATTCAGTCCTTTTCGTACAATGACTACAGCTCACAGCACATGGCCAATCATATTGGTAAATTATAACCTTCCACCTTGGTTATGCATGAAGCCAGAAAATTTGATACTTTCAACCCTTATCCCTGGTCCACAATTTCCTAAGAATAACATTGATGTCTACATGCAACCTCTTATCGCAGAATTGAAAGAATTATGTGGTCTTGGCATACAAACTTATGATGCCTTAATTGGTGCTAATTTCACGTTACGTGCAAGCGTGTTATGGACGATCAGCGACTTTCCGGGCTATGCAATGTTATCCGGCTGGAGCACAAAGGGTTATTTAGCTTGTCCCGTATGCCATTTCGAGACTTCTTCAACTTACTTGAAACATAGTAAAATAATGTGCTACATGAATCATAGGAAATTTTTAGATCCGGAACACAAGTGGAGGTTTGATAAGAAAAGGTTCAATGGTGAAATTGAAATGGGAACATCTCCGGGAATTTTATCCGGGACAGACATTGAAGAATTGTTGGCTGGTTATGAAAATATTTTTGGGCAGAAAGAGGTCAACAAGCATAAAAATGAATCCCCTTTTAAAAAGAAGTCAATATTTTTTAATTTACCATATTGGACTCACAATGTATGTCCACATAACCTTGATGTTATGCACATAGAGTAAAACATTTGTGATAACATACTTGGTACTTTACCAAATATTGATGGGAAGTCAAAAGACCATTTAAGTGCTCGGTATGATTTACAAGAGATAGGCATCAGGGAGGTCCTTCATCCGGTTCTATCAGCTGAAGGGAATTACCTTAAGATTAAGGCTGCCATATTTGCAATGACGAACAAGGAGAAAGAAATATTTTGCTCGGTGTTGGAGAATGCTAAACTGCCTTATGGTTGTGCAGCTAATATCAACCGGTATGTAAACAAGAAAGAGAGGAAAATTGCAGGGTGTAAGAGCCACGATGCTCATTTTCTTCTCCATTACTTGCTGCAATTTGCTGTGAAGAAATCTGTAAAACCTGAAGTTGCATTACCTATGATAAGATTAGGTGCATTTCTAAGAAGTCTTTGGAGTAAAATTATCAATTTGGCCGATCTCAAGAGGCTACAAAAGGAAATTGTGGAAATTCTTTGTCAATTTGAGATGACATTCCCAAATGCTTTCTTCGATATAATGGTGTACTTGCTAGTTCATTTATGCAAGGAAATTGAATATGGTGGACCTGCACATCTTCGTTGTATGTTTCATATTGAGCGTTATCTTTGTAAACTGAAATCATATGTTCGCAACAAAAGTAAACCTGAGGCGTCCATTGCTGAAGGTTATCTTGCAGAAGAATGTTTGATATTCTTTTCAAGGTTCTTAGGTGGCGATGGAGCAGGAAAAATGAAATTTGAAACATGTCCGTAGAATCTGGAATATCCTATTGGCACAAGAAGAAACAAAGATGGAAAAGTTATTTATCTTAAAGATTCTCAATGGACGGCATGTCACCGTTATATTCTATTCAATTGTGGTAACAAGGAAATAGAGAGTTTACTTGAGTAAGTTTTTAAGTTTTATTTTTATTTTAGTAATTATTGAAGAATTAGAAAATTTGTTTCTATCTTTTATTAACCGGGTCTTTATTCTAGGGAACATCGAGCTTTAATTGATGGTCATGCATTATCAAAAAAATATAAAAGAGAGAGAGAACACAGTGAAGAATTTTGGAAGTGGTTAAAGGAAGAGGTTGGGGAAAAGGAGGACATTTCAAAAGAAGTACAACTGCTTGCAATGGGCCCTCTTCCAACAGCTAAGAGGTTTACTGGATATGTTATCAATGGATACAGATTTTATACAAGGTTCAGAGATGCCAAATGTACAACACAAAACAGTGGTGTATTTTTGACAGCCTTGACTACTAGCTTTGCAAGTTCGAAAGATCAAAATCCATTGGTTGGTGAAGTTAATTACTATGGATCAATTGAGGAAATATTAGAACTAGATTATTGGGGAGAATTTAGTGTGGTTTTATTTAAGTGTTGTTGGTACCAAGAAGAGAAAGATTTATATGGGCTGACTCGTGTCAATTTTAATCGATTGTGCCAGAAATCTGATCCTTATGTTATGGCTTCACAAGTACAATAGGTGTTTTATATAGAAGACCCAATTGATAATATATGCCACAATGTTATCAAGAAATTGCCGAGAGATTGGTGTGAAATCGAAAGCGAAGATGCAAACGAAGATTTGAATGATATCCAGCCTGCTTATGGAATGGGAAATCAAGATTTTGATGTTCGTTGGTGTAGAGACGATGTGCCAATAAGACGAATCCGCCTTCCACCTAGCAGAGTGAAAGAAAATGCTTCTTAATTTCTGTGTATCACTATCATATTTAACTTAGTAACTAATGTACCAAATTTAAGTAAGAAAATGTTGTTTCTGCCTTGATTAAATGTTGTAACTGATGTATCATATTTTTGGCTTTTTTGTCTCTTTTTTAGTGTTTCTGCCTTTATTACATTTTAGTGAAGCGACTGTTTTATTTTATAATGCAGTTGGTTTATTTTAATTTGTAATTATGTCATTCTAATGTTAATTCCTTCATTTTGTGTAGGATGGAGGCAAATCTTAAATTCCATCACAAGGGAAAATTTGAGAAGAATGGATATGTTGGTGGAGAAGAGACTTCTGTCATGGGCGTTGATCTGGATATGTTTTCTTACACGGTACTGATGGAGTATGTCAGGGATAAGCTAAAGTACACTGAAATTGGAGGAGTATATTCATGGAAAGGTCCAATGAGTGGGTGGAAATTGGTGACTAGTGATGCAGATCTGTGGGAATTGATGCAAATAAAAAATAATGGTGATTACATTGATTTCTATGTCGACACCGTGGTCGATGATAAAATTGAGCCAATGAAACAAATGCAGCCACATGTCATCGTACGCCCAAGGAAGAATCTGCTGTCTCCAAGTATAAAAATATCTTCTCATTTGTACTATTTTGATGAATTTGGTCACAAGAAAACTAACGATGAAACAACCTATTTATGATTACTTTCAAATGAATTTAAACCAAGATCCAATTTTGAGCATCTGATTCGAAAATTCATAAATAAATCATACAGAAGCTCGTCCAAAGTAAGTGATAAAAATTGTAAATAGTTAGCTTTTTGACTGGAAGAAGATAAAAATATCTTCTCATTTGTACTATTTTGATGAATTTGGTTCTCGCATGGCAGAATTTGTTTTTCATTTTGCTGCTTTTAGTGTACATAAATTTTTTGTGCATTTTTGTTTGAATATTAGGACTTGTTTGATTTTTAGTGCACTTAGTAGATAATAAAGAAACTGGAATATTAGTGTACATGATCAAGTCTTAATTTCTTTAATTAAGTTTAAATAATTATGTTTATGACATGATAAACTTGACTTTTATGTCGTTGTATGTTTGCAGCTGTGAAATCACAAAAACGGCAATTTGTCACCACTCACCATCTGCAACAGGCAGCAAAAAACAAGAAGCAGACTAAAGTCTTTACTCCGATTCGAAAGTCGGCACGGCTAAACAATCCACTTACAGACGAGATGCAGACTGATCAAGTCTTTAGTCCTAGAAAGTCGGCACGGCTAAACAATCCACTTACCAACGAGACGCAGACTGATCAAGTCTTTAGTCCTAGAAAGTTGGCACGGCGAAACAATCCACAAGTGAGCGAAGCTGCTGTGAGTCCACACATGGACAGGAAAAAGGTGATCATCAAGAAGTCAACCGGAGTCAGTAGGTCTACGAAGTTACTAGAGAAAAATCCAACTGAAGTCAGTAGTTCTACGAAGACACCAGAGAAGAAAAATCCAACTGAAGTCAGCGATGCAACTTCGAATATCAACTCAGCAAGTGTCAGGAGTAAATTGGATTTCTATAATCCTCCAGATGAAGAGGAAAATATGGATGAAAATGAGATTCTAGTAAGAAGACTACAATCTGATCTTCTAATATGATGTTCTACATATTTTTCTTATATTTACAATAATGTCTTGTTAAATTACTTTTAGGATGATGATCTACAACCTCCGCCACCTCCACCGCTTACAGAATACGAAAGGGAGAGAGCTAAACATGTGTCGTAGAAGAATAGTGTTTTTGAAGCTCTTGGGATGCCTACATTAGTTACAAGAGTGATAAATGAATTTGAAAAAAATAAAGGAAAATCAAAGATGCCAGCTGAAAGCGAAGATTATGCTCCAGAACAAGAGGAACCTAGTGAAGATGATACTTCAAAAAATCCAGTAAAGGTGCGTTATAGCTGAAGATTTAATTTTATGTTGGTAATTATAGACTAGCTTCCTTATTTTTCTATTTTATTGTTTTTGTGTGCGTATTTTAGAGAACCAAAAAGGTTACGATTACAAAGCCTCAGTCTAGATCAACAACTCGTTCACGGGCCATTGTTGAATCTACAACTGATAAGAATGCAACTCCGAAGGCAGGGGAAAATCTAGTTCCTACACAAACTGTTGATCCACCATGTAGCGTTGAGTTACCTCACAATGAAGGAATAGGAACAATGGCTACTTATTTGGCTATGCGAGAACGCTAGAAGAATAACAGTAGTGGAAGTGGAAGTGCAAGGAAGAAGGCTGTTGTCGGAAATGTCTCGACAAATATTGAAAACGAAGAAGATGAAGTAGAAGAAGCTGTAGGTATTATCTAATTGAGTTCTGATTTTAATAGTTTAAGTTCTCATTTATGTTATGTCTAGCCTTCTCATTACTATTGTATGTACTTTCTAACAGTAGTGGGAGCTCCCAGAAGGTTCAGGGGAAAACAAAGATGGATAAAGTTCATTCAAGGTCATATGACAAAAGAGTTCTAATCCAAATGAATCATCGGGGCCAACCTGTTTCAGACGATGACCAAGTAATGTCTGAACTGAGTGCTTTTTTAGGAACACTGAAGAGGAGTGTTCCACTTACTTACAAGTCTTGGTTTGATGTTCCTTCAAGTTTGAAAGGCACGCTGTGGAACTATGTCAAGGTAATTTGCAAACTTAGCTGAATTTTACTTAAATATATGAAACTTGTCACAAAAGTAGCATGACTGTTCTTTTTAATGTTTGATTTGTGTTTAGGCAACGGTATATTATTCCGGATGAATGTGAATATTGGGTTTTGAAGTCAATTCGTGACTCTTGGAGGGGGTACAAGAGTCGTATTAAAAAGGCACATTATACGGCTTATGAAACTGATGAAGAGAGGCTTGAAAATAGGCCGGACGAAATTCCACTTGCGGATTTCAGAGTACTCTTGATGTATTGGGGAGATGAAAAAATTCAGGTATAATTTTAAGTTTTATCACAGAATTTTTTTCCGTTTTTATTCATTCAAATCAGGCAGATAAACATCTTTATTTCATGTTTTTGTAGTCCAAGGCCCTTACAAATTGTGCAAGTCGGAAATCGTATACAGACACACACACTGCTGGTCCAGAACTTTTTTCCCAAATTCAGCATAAGATGGTATGTATTTTGCTTATTTTTATGGTTGGCTGGAGGTATGCATTTTATTTTATCTGAAATTCCTCTACTTATTTAGCAAAGCGATATACGTTCCAAAAATAAAAATAAAAATAACTACATATATGTTCCAAAATAAAATATCACCTCACTCAAACAAATAAGCAAAATAAATATTAGTGATATATGTTCTGTTTATGATATAGAAGTTTGTAACTAAAAGAATAACAAGCAGGCTATATAATCTGATCTGTCACATTAATCATCCAGCAAATGTTTTTATTTCAATTTTAATGTATTAATTTTTATTGTATCTGTTAATTATTTTTGCATTTTCACATTAATTTACGACTCAATAGCTATTAATAACATTTGCTAAAAAAGTACATAAAATCTATAAAAATATAAATGAGCCTTTCTTTGCCCCCATTGGCATAGAAAACTCAATTCTTCTTTTCCAAACCAGTGTCCGTCATGCTCATGCATTTGTACGCATTTGGTCAATATACGTCTGCAAGTTAGATGCATATTAAACATTAAATATGAGTCCAATCCATCTCTGTGGAAATTAAGTAATTTGTAAACTATTGGATACACTCTTAACTCTTAAGCATATGGATGTCAAGTTGATGCATGTCTTTTGTCTGCTGTATGTTGATGGCTTTACTGCCTTGCTAAGATTAAATCGTTTTAGTATTATATATATGTTCATGGCTCATGGGTTAATCATGGGGTAATCTTAGTTTTGCATCAGAATCTAAGATGAATCATGGGATATTTGTTATCTCTGTGCTTACAGTTAATAATCTGAAAGCATAGACATATGGGATATTTACTATGCAAATTTTCCTTAGCTCACTCAGCCTTGAATTTTGCAAAACTGATACATCACTTGATACTATGCTTGAAAAAGCTCTGATATTGTTGCTACATATGTTGTGATTTTATACTTGTTGTTTCTTTATTTTTTCACTTGTAAGCTGCTTGAGAACTTACTGTTGCTCCATTTTTGCATCTGTGAGTTGCTCGAGACTTTTAGCTTGTGTGCACTTGTGGTTTCTTTTCTTCATTTGAACCGAGATTTGTTTTTATGTAAAGGCGATCATATTTACCTTAGTTTTGCTTTGACTTTGAGTATAATTTCTGAATTGATTAGTGATATATGTTCTAGAAAAATTGGTTTGATATCCTTTTGCTGTCTAACTTTTTTCATTTAATTTGTATCAGTCCAACGAATCAGATGGAGAACTTCTTGTTAAAACTCGCAAGCGGTAAGAAGGAAAGGTGTACAAGACTGATACTTCAGTAATGAAGTACAGAATTGTAAGAATTTTATTTTCTTTTCAATCAGATGTCAAAAAAATGCTTCATTTTGCACATCGACATTTTTGTAGAATTAGATCCTGTTTTGTTGAAACCAATAGCATGATATTTTCTGAATCCATTTTAAAACTGTTAACAGATATTGCAAAACAATTCTTGTTTAAGAAACTTGTTTCAGAATTGTTAATTTTATTTAATGTCACATTTTGAAACTGCTTTATTTTGCAGGATAAGATTGAAAAAGCAATAGGTGAAGGAGGAAGTGATGGAGTTGTTCAAGAAATGATTTCTGATGGAAAGTCGCACGGTCCATCTTGGCTTATAGGACGACACACAATGTCTGCAGAAGTTTCAAAATATGCCCCAACAACAAGCACATACATACAGGAGCTGGCAGCGAAGATAAGGGAAAATATAGCTGACGAAGTTGAAGCAAAGGTGAACAAGAAGGTCCAAAATGAATTTGATGCAAAGGTGAACCAAAAAGTTCGGGAGAACTTGACATGGGTGCTTAAGAAATTAGGCGAAGCAAACCCTGACATGCAAATTGATGTTAGGGATCTTTGTGCAACCGTCTGCAATGATGGCACTGGAGGCACTAGAGGCACTGATGGCACTGGAGGCTCGCAAATATGAATGTACTGTTATAAGTAGAATTTAGTATGTACTGGCTGTAACTATGAATACACTGGCTATGTTTTTAAGTATGTTTGTTATTTTGTACTTGACTAAGTAAAACTTGTGTTGCTGGTTATTCTGAAATGAAAAGTTCTTTGTTGCAGTGTAATGTTGCCATTAGATATGATATAATGTTGCAGTATAATGTTGCCATAGATATGATATAATGTTGTAGTAGTATAATGTTGCAGTACATTTCTAATTTAAATTGCAAAAGGTGTTGCCATAGATATGATATAATGTTGCAGTATGTGATGTTAAATGTGGTAATAAACTGGCAAAGTGTTGCCATTGGATGGTAAAAGTGTTACCATAGATTAATGAATATGGGCCCCACAACAGGGTTCCGTAAAGGTGGGCCACAGAATTAGTGGACCCCACAATGTGGGCCCACATGTTGGTGCCCAGATTGCGGGGCCCACTTTTTAGTAAATTTGGTACCTGTGGCAACAATAG
The DNA here is from genome assembly GCA_030737815.1 of Allium fistulosum. Taxonomy (NCBI): domain Eukaryota; kingdom Viridiplantae; phylum Streptophyta; class Magnoliopsida; order Asparagales; family Amaryllidaceae; genus Allium; species Allium fistulosum. The sequence goes on along the minus strand of CM060902.1, from coordinate 1,033,320,589 downwards.
AACCGATGTTGCCCTAGGACCGCAAAGATGTTGCCTTTGACTCTAGGGCAACGCGACAAAATGCATCACTGAGAAAGTGTTGCCTTTGCCCTTTTTTAGCCTACAGCAACATTTTTTGGCAATTCCTGCATCACTTCTTGGGTGTTGTAGTATGCAATCTATGGCATAGAGCTATTTGCCTTTGGAGCTTGCATCTCGTCCATAGTGCCTTTAATTCTTGCAAACCTAGGCCTTATGGGTGCTCTAAGAGTTGTCGGAGGCAGAACCATCGGTCCTTCGTGTGCACTCCAATACCGCTTATCACGAACAAGATGAAATTCTGGTGTGTAAGCCGCCAGGTAATTCTGAAGCGAGTACCAAGTTGAGGTGAAGTCATGATGAGCTCTATTCACACCATTAGCAACTAACGAACAAGCAGTCGTTACATGCGCACAAGGCAGCTATTGAAGTAACGGGATGTTGCATGTACAAGAATAAGTGTTACCATCGATTGTTACTTTAAATTCATCACAAAAGTAGTGAACTACTTACCATTTGACTTGACTGAACCGAACAACCTTTGATTGTCTTGCTTCACTTGCTCTCTCAGCCATCTTTGCTTCCCATTTTGGAGTTAATCAAGATGTCGAAGTCTTAGCAAACTTCTTCTTTAACAAAAATAATCCATCGATCGAAAGAAGGCACGGGCAACCAAAGCTTTAACAGATAACGATCGTGCACCTCTAAGTACATCGTTAAAGCTTTTTGATGCATTAGTCGTCATAACATGAAATCGGCCAACATCATCCTTACACAAAGCCCAGTCTTCCTCCTTCCCTATCAAACTTCTCACTATCCAATTGTGCACTCTAATATTGGTTGTCTTAATTTCCTCTCGGATTTTTAGATACTCAACTTCCTCTAAAGCACATGCTGCAGCATAAAATAAACCTGTCAAAGGTTTACTCTAAAGCCAGCGGCTTGAAAATATGCTTTCAAATATCTAGCATAGAATCTATGATTATGAGGGAATCTCGAGTGGCTCTCCAATGCTATCGATATTCCTCTTGTTCTATCGGAAATGAAAGTAATACATCGATTGTTAACATTATAAATGAACCTTCGCATGCAAGCAAAAATCCAGACCCAACTATCACATGATTTTGCCTTAACAATTGCATAAGCCAAAGGATAAAGCTGATCATTTTCATCTACTGAGTTGCAACAAGTAAGATATCTTTTTATTTTCCATACAGATGCGTGCCATCAATGCAAAGCAAAGGTTGACAGTGTACAAATCCCTCAATATAAGGCCCAAAAGCGCAAAAAGCACGATCGAAAACTCCATACTCATCGGTTGTTACATGTCCAATACTACCTGGATTCGTTCTAGCAATTTTAGCAAAATATTGTCGTAGGTTGGAATATGACTCTTGCCAATCACCATATATCCATTCAATTGCCTTGCTTAATGCTTTCATATAACCGAGTTTAATAAAAATTTGTTCCTCCATTAAACCTGCATCGTTCCAGCTATTATATTCTTTCATGAAAGGCATGATCTTCAAAACTAAAAAAGTAAACGTAGCTTGCTTATGATTGGAGTTAGCTATTGGGTTAAAGCAAGTATGATCGCTTGGATATTTTTAATAACCCACCATCCGAATTGTGACTTCTTTGAATCTATAGCATGTATTCTCTACAGACAATTTGCATCGACGTTGCAAATGGTGGTGTATTTTGCTTTTTTTACCTGATTGGCTTAAAAGAAAGTGCATGTAAAATTGACCATTTACTTAGTTGTTGCAGAAATTTTCCTTTGCTCTCAAATACTATGCATACTTTGAAACCGTTTTGAACACTAAATGAGAATATATCATCGTTGAATTGCAGATTTGTGATGACGGATCTAGTCATCATTTATGCATTACACAAGTCATCATCCAAAGCAACCTCCATGTCCGGTTCATTACTATCCCCACAGGCATCGTCTTAACCTCCAAAATCATAGTTTAGTGGATCATTGTTTATTTACATGTTGTCGATCCACGTTGTATCATTCTCCATTCTGGTTACAACAGTCATGCTATCAAGAGCAGGAACATCATGTACTTGTACATCAACATCAGCATATATATTCATATCGTCATCGGATACATTAGGTACCCCTAATTCGACCAGTAGTTGAGTGTTTGATTGTGTGTCAATATAATGTTCCAGAAAGCTGCAATATGAATATATGGCATTTTTAATATGGTTATCAAATGCAACACAATTCACTAACACTGCAAAATGTAACTTACTTTTGGCTCATATGATATAATTCGAAAGGTATAGGCTTCATTAGACAAGACATATGGCTATTTGGTGGTCCAACACAATTTTGGGTCAGATGTTGCTGCAAAATAAAGTTACAGATAAATATCAAATTTTTGTATCATATCTAAAACATTTAATTATATACGCTTTAAGACTATTAGGAAATATGTGTTATCATTTACTCATGCCTACAAAACTATCCCGTGTCGGATATGAATAGCTAAATTGTACATTTTGCTGAAAATTCATAAACGGATGATATCCGAAAAACATTTGTTGTTGCCCATATTGCGCTACATTCATAGGTGGATTACTGTAACTAGGAGATGGAATTCCTTGCAAAGTATTCATGGTCCCCAACAATCTAGAATAATCTTCAACACCATAGTTAACTACATGTGTCGGTCTAGGTTGTTCTACCACCAACTTTCTATTTTTCCAACAAACAACTCTATGGATTTTGATACGGTAGAAAACATTAATTCAACGTCGTCATCATCGATAATTTTTATTACTTTAGTTCTAGAATCGGTTGGCTAATTGCAAACTAAATCAATATCAAAACTTCCGATTTTATCTTAGTTGCTTTGTACATCGATTCTTTTAACTGTTCAAAATTAGATCCTTTACGAACTTTTGCCAGTTTATAAGATCCACCAACGTACTTTCCACACATTTGATCATCAATAACTAATTCACCACTAAAATAACATATAATTGGAATAAAATTAGGAGCCACTCTATAATAATAATTGATACAGCATTATGCAATTTTCATTTATAAATTTACCAAAAAAGTAGGATTTACAAATTCATACCTTGGTTGATCCGAAGTAAGGAGATGTTGATACTGTTGAAGTAGATCTTTAATTACACAAGTTTTGATTGTATTTAATGCAAACGGTAAGAGATTTCAAAAAAAAGATAGTGGAGAGTATTTTGGGTTTTTTATTTAGAGTTTAGTAAAGTTATGAATGAAGGAGGAGAGAAGGGGTTGCTGTTTTGTAGTTGAGGAAAGTGGGTGACTTTCGAGTAGTCGCCCACTTACGACTTTTCAAAAGTCGCTCATTTATTTCTATTTTAAAACGTAGTGGGCGAATTTTGAAGATTCGCCCACCACACTCGCAAAATAAAAAAGCAAACATACTAGCATCATTTGAAATGGCGTCAATATACTCTGGCTAGCTCAACACTAAGCTGGCCAAAACAAGGCTATAAGTAAAATTAGTTTTGAAATGAGGCTATTTTGCGTAATAAATTTAAAAAATGGGGCTAAAGTGAAAAAATCCTTTATTTTATCGTGTTTACACTATTTCTTAGGCCAATGTGAATAAGCCTTGCAATCTACAGAAACAGGTATGGATAGTGTGAGCATTTCATCCTTTATCCAAATTTATATTCCATTATCAGATTTCTACATTATATCAATTTTAAATCCATCCTCTTATCACTGATACTTCTAAGCAAGTTAAAAATTCTTTTTGTTTATCAAATAATTACTCCAAAAATAATGCTAACATATAAGGAATAAAAATCTAATAATAAAAATAGCTTTAAGTCACAAATATATATATATTTATTTATTTACATATGATGCAAACCGCTGTCTTAACTAAACCACAATTACTTGTAACTTGTACTATAATACATGCTGGCCTTTATTTGTGTTAGCATTCCAATCGATAGAAAATTCAATGAATAAATGAAAACAGTAAGTAATAGAAGAAAGCAGAGAAAAGAGACTAAATTTATCATGGTTTGGAAAATCACTGACCTACAAGAAATTTATCGATTTCAATGATTCGTTTAGATTGTATCAACCAATTTTACAAGAATTGCTCGAAGCTCAATCTCGAGGTATAAAAATGGAAAAGTTTCCCCTAGCAAAAGATCAAGAAGTCCCTTTCTTATTGAAGATGAAGGCCTATTTAGAGCTAACTAGGCTGTTTCTTGCCTTTGATTTATCAGATCTTATTTGAAATCATCAGTCACTAAGATTCGGTATATTAGGAAAAGGATTTGGTCAAATCTGAATCAAATCTCGAGATTTGCTAGATTTATGGTCTTGGCCCAAAATCATGTGCTTGGCTCAAAATTCCTTAGTCTTCAATGCTTTAGAGTTTCAGGAACAAAATGGCCTTTTTGGTGGATCAGTACCGATCCATCACTCATGCCCAAAACTTTTCTTTTCCTTCAACCTAGCTTAGAGATCTGTTGAATTTGACTTTTAAGGCAATTTGGACTTTTGATGGATCAGTACCGATCTATGGACTTAGCTAAATTTCCCTCATTTCTCCCTTAGCTCTTTGTAATTAATCGTCTTCGAATCTAGAGTGTACTCTTTCATCGTTTCATTGTCTAATTACATCAAAATATGACTTGGGTAAAATGCTGAATAACACTTGCCATCAAAATATGCTTTGGTAAACACAAAGATGCTTTGAATCAAGTTAGGTAACCAAATTCAAATCTACAAGGATGATTCCATTACTCGATACGTTTACTTAGAAAGTCTTACCTTAGAGAGTTAGTTATATGCCATACCAGCAATTATGTAATGTGTTACATTAACTGACTATATGTGCAATCTTCTATAGGCAAAATAAATATTATTATTTTGCACAAGCAAGCTGGTTTTATGGTGGCCATACCACTTAACAAATGAAATAAATGTGTGAGGCTAAGATGCCTCAGCAACTAATAGAATGAAAAAACTAAATACAACACAGGAGTTAGGCCAACATGCCTAAGCTACTAAAGAAAAGCAACTAATCCTCCTATGCGGAGGATGAATCATCCTTAGCACAAGACGAGTCAGACCCAATGATATTGACATACTCACTATACAGAAGTGCAATCCTAGGATCATAAACAACAGTCTCCTCATCGAAAATAAAACTCTATCTTAAGATTCATCCTCTAAAATTTCACAATTATGCTCTCCTTATTTACCAATAACTGAAAGAGAAAGCTTGTCACCAGAAATGTGATAAAAGAGAGATCTATGCTCACCTTCCTATGGAAAAATGAACTTATAGTATATGTCAAACATTGAGCAGTATCGAAATTGAGTAATCTCATGAACCTAGACTTTCTCAGTAGAATTCCAAGCGATATTATCAGAGATAGAGCTAGTGATAGCAATTGGCGAGACATGATTCGAATCTGGGTAATACGCATGTTTGGGAACCCAAACACGCTTCACATCCTTGGGGAGAAGATCTTCTAAGGAGGCTTCATTTCAAATGCTTGCATTCAACGAAAAGATGTCAAAAAAATTTGCAGTTTGAGCATATCGATGGAACCAGAGACCTCGCCCGTGAAGTAAATCATCGCACCTATGATCCAACCAATTGGGAGAGAATCAATAGATTCTTTTTCGGGAGCGATTCATCCTTCCCGAACGCAGCATACAACTCTCCGTTGTACTACGCTCTTCAAGTGTGCTTGTTCCCCCTTCTCCCTTACCATGGCAAGTCTTTGTGAAATAACTCTGATGGGAAGAAAAAAGAAGGCGTTAAGAGACCTCTTGGCCCAACCCTAGACACTCTAAGATCCGCTGGGTTATGGGTACTGGTGGGTATTTTACTAGAGGTTTCTATCAATCTACCCCTGTGTGATTCCTGTTGAATCATATACTCGGGGGGTGGCGCGAGGCGGACGATTTCCAAATGGACTCCTCATTCATTAGATAGAGAAGATCACCAAGATTTCGCGATCTGCTGCCGAACCTGTTCCAATTCCAACAGCTCGGACTTGGATCGTGGGGATCGCCGGAGATCTCCCATATAGATAATGCATATTCCGGTTGACCGAGCCTAATTCTAATTGTTTTGTTCCGAAGCAAAGATATCCATGGAGGTGGTTCGTCCTATTCACGACCAAGAGGTACTGGATTCTCTTTCGTATAGGCCTTGAAAAGAGAAGGAAAGCTGGAATGCCAACAGGCGTCTGTCTATTCTCTAATTCACCCGACCCGGTAGTACCCATTTTGGGAACGTCCAGTGCCAAAGTCACTGAATGGGTAAGATTTGGAAGTTTTCACTTAGCAGGTTTCCATACTAAGGCTCAATCCAATCAAGTCCGTAGCGTCTACCAATTTCGCCATATCCCCCTTTTAGACTTTTAGACAAGGATCCAATTGTAATTTTACCCAACTTTTTCATTTATCTTGGAACCATTGAGTTCATTATATAATGATTCCTATATTAAAAAATCAAAAGGTAATCTCTCACATTCTGCTAGGGAAGAAATTAGAAAAACAACAAACCCTATAGGCTGACGCCACAGATTCCACCCCCAAAAACCATATTTTGACTGTGACTCAACTATATCAACTGTACTTGAACTGTTAGATAATCATAGTCGATAATAACATTACTGTTCATATCGCTATTTTTTCCACTTATATCCAATTTCAACCATAGCAATAACTCCAGGCGCTAGTTCAACTGGAAGAACAGATGGTAATAACCTATCAGGCTTGACCTCAATCAGGGCCCTTGCATAACCCAATCTATCTCTTTTGACTGTAAATTCGTCAAAGCATACTAAACCACCAATTAAATTTGATAACCAATTGATACCAATTATAGACTGAAAAATAGACGGTATATTTGAGAAATGTACCCAAACCAATATAGAAAGAACCTGTTCACAAGTAGCATCGATGAAGGGAGACCACTTGGTTACAGTAAAAGGATTTTCCATAATAATGACAGGATCAGCTTCAAGAATCCGAAGCCTGTCCTCAAGGCAAGTGAAGCCAAAGTATAACAAAGAATTATCATACCTTATAGTAATATTACCCTTCAAGTTCCAATATTGCTTAAGGTGAGTTTTCACAACTAAGAATGGAGGATTGTCATCTAGAAAGAAGCCAACTAATTGCTCATGCCAAAATAAGGTGCCTGCCTCAATCACCTCAAGAGGAGGTATATTTGCACCATTCACAATTTGTAGTTCAAAGAGTCTCGGAGAGAACATACCTGAGTTACGCGGTTCGGAGGAGAATAATGAAAACCATAACTTAGGCAGAGCATCAACAGGACGAATAAGTTCAACAAGTAAGGGACAAAACATAGTAAACCAGCCCTTTACAAGAGATGAAATAAGAATAGTTAGAACAACATCGGTTCTAGTATCCACGGTTAGAGGAGCAGTTCCCCTAGCTAAAAGGGAACCAATATCAGATTCAATAAGTGGAGATTGATCATTCACATAGAAAACAGACTCATGCCTAACCGGAGATAGGTTATCATTATCGATAGCTGCATTCATTCTCAAGTTACTAACAACAATAGATTCATCAATATGAGAGCTTTGCATGTTAACTACGACAGAGGATATATGCAACATAATGTCAGGTCATGAAGGAGTATTAGCAGCAGATACTAAGGGGATAGGGCCAGCATCGTCATTAGAAGCATCAGACTGAGCATGCAATGCCATGACAGATGTGGAGCCAGAAGGAGCTGCAAAAATTCTACCGGATCAGGTGGTGGTTTTTGTTTGATTGAAACGGCATAGCGATGCTTCAACTTTCGATTTTTAGCCATTATGAGATGAGCGAAGGCGAGAGAAAGAAGAGGAGATGAAGACGGCGGTCATGATGAAGAGCAGGAGGAGGAAGGACGAACGAGCGAAGGAGGTTAGGGCTAGAAATAGCGGCGACCAATTTTCAATTTAGGGGAGGATAGTTTCGAACACGATGAGTATTGTTCCCGGTATATGTGCAATCTTGTTCTTACAAAAACTATGTTTAATTTGGTTTTATCTTCTATTGTATATATATAGTGTTATATTATGATACAAAATAATTGTTAATTAATTAAACATATACAATTATAAGATTCTTAAATAAAATTTTTTGTAATTGCAAATGATTTGCAATTGTGTCTTTTAAATCATAATTAAAATAACATTTTGTTTTAAATATTCCCAATTAAGATATTTCAAGAAAATGTTATCGATATATCCGTTGGGACCAGAGTATGTAACGCTCTCTAAATGTTAGACAATGTTTTATTCATATCTGATGGGGCACCGAGAGGTTACATACTTGTAGTTATGGGATAACTTTAGAATGACTTGATCGAGAATTTCCTATTGGTTAATCATAACTAGGTCAAATATGGCTAATAGGGAAGCAACCATTATTATTATTAGAGGAGAGAAAATTGAATCAAGAAATTCTTAAAAAGATAAAGGGGGATTGAATTTTAATGTTTTATTTTATCCTATTAATGTTGTTTGTTGGGATAGAATTTTAATGTTTTATTTTATTATGTTTATGTTTTTTATTGGGCCAATGTGAGTAAGGCTTTTAATAGATAAAAATAGGTATGGGTAGTGTGAGCATTTAATCCTTCATCCAAATTTATATCCTGGTATCTAATTGCCATATTATATCTATTTTAAATACTTCCAGTTACCACACTAATATTTCAAAAAAAGTATTAATTCCTTTTGTTTGGCATATAATTACTCTAAAAATAATTCTAACAAAAATATAAAGAATAAAATTATTATAATAAATATAGCTTTGTGTCACAGATATCATATCTATATAATGCAAATTATTACCTTAACAAAACCATAACTATATGTAGCCTGAATAAAGATATAATAATAGAAACAAGCATCTTAACCTTTATTTTTATTTTGGGTTAACAACCCCAACTGATAGAAAAATCACTTAATAAATGGAAAATAGTAAGTAATATAAGAAAGTAGAAAAAAGATACAATTATTTTATTATGATTTGGCAAATTGCTGATCTATGTCCACTTTATCGGTTTCATTGATTCGTTTGTAATAGATCTACCAATTTTATCTGAATTATTCAAAGCTCTATCTCGAGGTAAAAAAAGACAGAGTTTCCCTTAGCAAAAGATTAGAAGTCCCTTTCTTGTTGGAGATAATGGCCTAATTTTGAGCTAAATTAAGCTATTTCGGGCCTACAGATTCATCAGATCTTGTTTGAAATCGTTAGTCAATCAGATCTGGTATACCAGAAAAGAGATCAGGTCAAATCTGGATCAAACCTCAAGGCTTAAAGGATCGGTACAATCCATAGTCTTAGTCTGAAATCCTGTACTTGGCTTAAAATGCCTTACTCTTTAATGCTTTAGATTTTCAGGGACAAAATGGACTTTTTGGTGGATCGATCCCAATCCATCACCCATGCAAAAACTTGCCTTTTTCTTCAAATTGGCTTAAAGATCCATTGCACTTTACTTTTAGGGCAATTTGGACTTTTCATGGATCGGTACCGATCCATCCATGGATAGGTACCGATCCATCCATAGATAGGTATCGATCTACAAAATTAGCTAAATTTCCCTCATTCTCCCTTAGTTTTTTTGTAGTTGATCATCTTCAAGTCCAGAGTCCATTCCTTCACTATTTCATAGTCCAATTCCATTGAAATGTGGCCTAGGTAAAATGCCGGATAACACTTGCCCCCAAAGTATGCTTCGTGAACACAAAACATGGTTTGAATCAAGTCAGGCGACTAAATTGAGATCTGCAAAGATGCTTCCATTACTCAATACATTTCCATAAAACATCTTATCTAGGAGAGTTAGTTATATGTCATAGGGAACATTATGTAATGTGTTATGTAAACTAACCATATGCATAATCTTGAAGTAGGTTTTATTTGGTTTTATCTTCTATTGTGTATATAGTGTTATATTGTGATACAAAATAATTAATAATTAACTAAACATATATGAATAGAAATTCTTAAATAAAATGATATATGATTGTAATTGTAAATGTTTTACAATTTCAAGTTTTCAATTATAATTAAAGCAACATTTTGTTTTAAATATTCCTAGCCAAGATGTTTTGAGAAAATGATATCAACACATCCATTGAGACCATAGTAGGTAACTCTCTCCAAATGTTGGACAGTATATTACTCATGGCTGTTGTGAGCACTGAGGGGTTTTGTAATTGTAGTTATGTGATAACTATAGAAAGACTTGACCGAGATTTTCCTATTGGTTAATCACAACTAGGCCAAATATGGAACCTCAATGCGATGATATAGGCAATTCTTTTGACTTGAGAATACTGCAAAACTTTAACGTGAGTACTTCACTTCGATTATGGTTCAATCATGGCATATCGCTTATAATTGACTATAGGGTCTAAGTCGAAGCGCTAGAAGTGAAAGACTATTCAATAGAAAATTTATCAATTTTGTTGTAAGAAGTTGGTATCACAGTCAACTCAAAATCAAAGTCTTTATTCTAAGCATATCAGTTAATAATAAATGTTATTATTGAACCAATTACTTCGGAGATGGACTATATAGATGTATTTGGGTATGTTAGAGCACCAAGACCAAGCTCTATATATCAAAATGGACATAGTGATGACAAAGAGAATTCGCATATAATATATCATTGCTTTAAGTTGTTTCTTAAAAGATTTAAAATACAATTTCACCTAAAAAAATTGTAAGCAATAAGTTTGGCCAAACTTTCACACCATCAGCTAAGGTGACATGTAAATGTTAATATTTAAAGCGCTCGATGTTAATCATAGATCGAACTCATACCTATGAGTCGCACAACAAAATTTGTGTGTCTTTGAAATATCACCCGATTTATTTAATTTATTAAGTGTTATAAATTAATTAATATAATTGTTATATTAATTATTAAGTGCTTTTTGTGTTTGTGATGGCTTTAGTAACTTTGATAATGGTTTTAGAGTAGTATGTGGTGCTCCTAATAATTATTTGGGTATATATGTAATCGATATATAAAAATGAATATTAAATAATATTTAATATTTAAATTATTTAAATATTGATCTAAATAAAATATATATACGTGTGTTTGTGTGTGTAACAATAGTGGTAGGAACCTTTGAATTTGAAAGGGGGTTGGCTATGACCTAATATTGAGGTAGAGTGGTTTGAATAGAGGAAATGAGTAAAAGTTGAAGATATTTTAGCAAAAAGATCTTTTGTACTCTTCTATATAAACCAAGCATCCACTTCATTTTACTTAAGTAGAATTACTTGCTGTCTTGTCTACCATAGTCTATCCTCCCCTTCTCTTAATGGCCTATCCTCCCCTTCTCCCAAACACAAAGATTCCCACCCTGATGTGTTGTTATGAGCTTTGCAAACTCAAGCATGTGGGATATCGATTTCGATAGGAAACTCTCAGATTAACATATGACGAACAAAAAGGATTTAAGAGGTAAATTTAATTTTATACCCACATAAAATGCACTAACCCTTATCTATGTATTTTGGTCATGAATATGATTTTCATATAAATTTATATTTTATTGTTTAATTAATAATTAATTATAAATTTTTTTAAATTAAAAAATTCTCTTTTGGCTCGTGGCCATAATACATGCACATGCACATGCACATGCACATGCACATACACACACACACACACATATTTGATTTAATTAAAATATTATTATTATATGATATAGAATTATTTATATATGTATATTATTTAATTAGTTTTATTTACGGTTTCATATATATATATGTGTGTTTTGATGAAAGTAAATAAATATATATACCTATGTGTCTTTGTTTGTTGAATATATTTATAAAATACTTTTGGCCTTTTATATTTTAATAAAATATTATATTTCGATTTTTTAACTACAATATAAATATTGTATATATGTATATAATTAAACTAAATTATGTTAATTAAATATATATAATTCATAATCTATATTTATAATATGCAAAATCGATTCTCGACATAAATTATTTTCATATAATTAAAAATAGAGAAGATTAGTATAACACTCACTTTAAGTTCCAAAATACACAATCGCCCATTTCCAAAAACATGTTATAAAAGTTCCCTATTTTTAAGTTTTAAGATATCTACGAAAAACTCTGGCAATATTTCAAAAAAACTCTGTGAATATTTATAGAGAAATCTACAAATATTTGAAGTTAAATATTTGCAGTTTTTCAAAAAAATTCAAAGAATTTGTTTTGATTATAGAAACATGCAACTATTATTCAAATTAAATTTCCAACAATTTTTTTTTAGTTTTAATAAAATTAAAAATGCGGGTGTAATTTAAAACATGTTTTTGGAAAGGGTTTTTATGTATCAATTTTCAAAATAAGGGCTGAAACCAAATTTCACTTATTAAATTTTGTAATTTTGTTCAATATAATATTTGTTTGATTTAGTAAAATATAATTTGGATAAAAGGTATTTTATATTTTAAATAAGGCTTGAATATATAAATATGTATATATATGTATATTTCAAAATTTGATTAAATACATTGTATATTTAATGCTTTAAATACAAATTATTTTAACATGTATTTATAAGTGGCCAAAATATCATAGATAATATATATTTATATATTAAATACATGTGGTATTAATTACATATCTATTCAGATCTGATGCAGGCCAAGCTATAATTTTCCAAGGCTTAAGTCGTGACCGACTTAATAGAATTGAAGACATAAGTCATGACCGACCTAACGTGGCCATAAGTCGTGACCGACTTAGCGAAGACCTTAAGTCGCTCCAACGACCTAGTGTAACTCGGCAACGACTTGGTGAAGACTTGCGAGTTAACAAGTTCCTTAAGTCGCCTGAACGACCTAACGAAGCAGATCTAAGTCATCTACGACTTAACTCGAGCGGGTCACGACCTAAGGAAGAAGCGGATCTAAGTCGGCTACGACTTAAAGGAAGTGTTTTAGGTCGTCTGCGACCTAACGAGTATGCTGGGGAAAAGATCTCACGACCTAAGATAAGTCGCGTATGACCTACAACCTAAGTTAGGTTGCAAGAAACTTTAGGTCGCCAATTGCTACAGCTCGCTGAGGATTGAAACCGTTGATTCTTATGCCGCCTTAATCTCTGCCGTTGATTCTTTAAGTCGCATGAAGACTGGGTATCTTTTAAGTCGTCTGTATGATAAGTCGCTACATGTGTTAGGTCGTATACGACCTAAGTGTTGTAAAGTCGTGATGTATTGTATGTGTTGCTTGTTAAGTCGCTATGATCTATGTTGTATTGTTTCTTTGTACATATTGTTGAGTCGTTCTGTTATAGGTCGTAAGTCGTGACGTTTGTATTGTAAGCTGATAAGTCATGAACAACTTATGATGAGTCGTAGGTCATAGGGTGATGAGTCGGAAACGACTTAAGACTTGTGTAATTTTCTATGGCATGTGTTGTAGCCTATAAATAGGCAAGTTGTGTCATTTTGTAAAGTTAGTTGATTTGAAATAAAAACTTTGTTTTGTTAGCTTTGTGCTTTCACCAAATTGGTAGTCGAGTGTAATCTCCTATCTCCACTCTCGGATAATCGAGTGCGCTCGATTCAACGACAGCTGAAGCCGATTCATGGAATCTAGCGCGTTAGATCAACGTGTGAAGAATTGCAGATCTTTGAACCCGGTATCGTGCGCGATCAATGAGTTCGGGATAGCTAGAATTCGGTATCTTCGGATCAACGAATTTGGGCATTTCAGTATCTTCCAATTCATCGATCGCTACTTTCATCGATCTACATTGTTTTTGATTAATCCGCTGCGTCAGTTTTGGTATCAGAGCTTGTTTAGCCAATCATAGCTAAACCGAGTCTTGGAGCCAATTATTTTGAAGAAGTTTGAAGAGTTAGCCGAGCTTGAAGTGTTGAGCCGTGCAATTTTGTTGGAAGTATTGAAGTGGTGTTCATCGTGTTTTAGCAACAAGGTTGGAGATTTTGATCCATATCATTTTAGATTGAAAGTTGGAGAAGTGTTTGAATTTGGCCGTGGTTGTTTGCGTGCCAAAGAGGAGTTGAAATTTTGAAGTGGACAAGTTAGCATAAGTCAGAGCCGAGCAAAGGGAAGTTAGGCCGTACATCAGTTGGTATCTTTTGCTTAGTCCAAGCGAGAATTGTAGAATTTGTGAAGTTTTCAAGCATGCCGCCAAGAAGAGCTAATCGACATCAAAACGTTGAAGCATTGTATCGAAGAGAAGAAGCTGATGAGATGGAGCGAAGAATCAATGAAAACTTTAGTGAAAAGCTTAACGAAGGAATTGGTCGGTTAGAGAAGATGATGTTAGAGATGAATCAGAATCGGAGAAGGGTATCACCTGAATCTAATCATGGGGGAAGTAGAGTCTCGCCACATTCCAATCGAGACAAAAGTGTTGATGATGATCGAAGTCGAGATAGAAATGTGAATGATCGTAATCGGAGGAATGCAGATCGAAGGGATGTTGGTGGAAGAAATGGTGGTAGTAGAGATGCTGGTGGTCAGGATCGACATCGATATACATCGGATTGTGAAGAAGAGTATGATGGTGGTAGTGTTCATGGACGAGGACGAGGACAAGGAAGAAATTACTCTGAGTATGATCACAAGTGGGAGTCGGGGATGAAGACTGAAATTCCTGAATTTAAAGGTGGTATGCAAGCGGAGGAGTTTCTAGATTGGGTGGCTAATGTTGAGGAAATTTTTGACTTCAAGGAAGTTCCAGAACATCGTAGGGTGAAGTTGGTTGCTACAAGGTTGAGGGGTAGAGCTTTGGCGTGGTGGCAGCAAACGAAACTTACACGTGAACGGATGGGGAAGTCAAAGGTTGAATCATGGGAAAAGATGAGGAAAATGATGAAAGCCACATTCTTACCTTATAACTATCAGTCGCTTATGTATCAGAGATTGCAAAACTTGAGACAAGGGACGAAATCTGTGAATGACTATGCTGATGAATTTTATCAACTGATTGCAAGGAATGATATTATGGAGACAGAAGAACAATTGACAGCTAGATTTGTTGGGGGGTTGCGAATGCAGATTCAGGATATGGTTAACATGTTTGATCCCAGATCTATAGCGGAAGCACATCAGAAAGCGTTGGCTTGGGAGAAACAGGGAAGACGAGGAGGTGGTGTGTTTATTAATTCCAACAATCAAGCGAAGGGTGTTAGTGGGAGTTCTAATGTTTCTAAACCTATCAGTAGACCAGTGGTGAAGGAGGCTGAGAAGGCAAAGGTTAACACTGGTTTCAAATGTTACAATTGTCAGGAATTGGGTCATAAAAGCAACGAGTGTCCAAAGCCGAAGAAACGAACTATGATTGGTGAAATTGAAGATGAGGATGGAGAATATTCTAGTCCAGTTGAGGAGGATGAACAGGATATTGCGTCAGGAGATGAAGTTTTAATCTAATGCTGAGGAGATTGTGTTTGACACCGAAGCAGGAAGAAGCTAGTTGGTTGAGGAGTAATATCTGTCAGTCGACATGCACTATACTGGGAAAGGTGTGTAAATTTGTGATTGACGCCGGAAGCTGTGACAATATTATTTCAACCGAGGCTGTAACAAAGTTGAAGTTGAAGACAGAGAAGCATCCGAATCCATACAAGTTAGCATGGTTGAGAAAATGAGGAGAAGTGAAAGTGGATAGACGAGTTCGTGTTCCATTCTCTATTGGGAAGAAATACAAAGACGAGATCTGGTGTGATGTAGTAGAGATGGATGTTTGTCACTTACTTTTGGGAAGACCCTGGCAGTATGATCGAGCAGTACAGCATGACGGTCGGACCAATAGCTACAGTTTTATGTTTGAAGGTACGAAGATTATCTTAGTTCCAAAGAAGAGACAACAAGGAGAAAGTAAGTCAGAAGAGATTGAAGAGCTGAAAACTTTATTATCTTTGAAAGAGTTTGTTAAGGAGGTTGAGGGAGAGCCGGAAGTATTTTTGTTGATTGGGCGAGAAAGCAGTGAAGAGGTTGAAATTCCAGAAGAAGCGAAGCCAGTTTTGAAAGAATTTGAGGATGTATTTCCAGATGAGTTACCGAAGGAGTTACCGCCACTGAGAGACATTCAACATCAAATTGATCTGGTTCCGGGAGCAATATTGCCACATAGACCACATTATCGAATGAGTCCGAAGGAACATGAAGAGTTGAGGAGGCAGGTGGAAGAATTGCTTGAACAGGGTCGTGTGCAAGAGAGTTTAAGTCCTTGTGCTGTACCAGCTTTATTGGTACCCAAAAAGGATGGAACGTGGAGGATGTGCACAGATAGTAGAGCATTGAATAAGATCACAGTCAAATACAGATTTCCGATGCCGATTCTTGATGATTTATTGGATCAAATCAGTGGGTCCGTAATCTTTTCTAAGATTGATTTGAAGAGCGGTTATCATCAGATTCGCATTAGGCCAGGGGACGAATGGAAGACGGCATTCAAGACGAGGGAAGGATTGTATGAATGGCTGGTAATTCCGTTTGGTCTATCGAATGCACCGAGTACATTCATGAGGGTGATGAATCAGATTTTTAGACCATACATTGGGAAATTTGTGGTGGTTTACTTTGATGATATTCTAATCTACAGTGCTAGTACAGAAGAGCATGTTCAACATTTGAAGAAAGTGTTAATTATTCTTCGTGAAGAACAATTCTATACTGCTACAAAGAAGTGTGTTTTTATGGCGAGGAGTGTTTTATTCCTGGGGTATGTTGTGTCGGAAGAAGGAATACAAGTTGACCAAAGTAAAGTCGAAGCAATTAGAGATTGGCCGCAACCCAAGACGATAACGGAAGTTCGGAGTTTCCATGGGTTGGCTTCATTTTATCGGAGGTTTATTCCACACTTTAGTAGTGTGATGGCGCCTGTGACTGATTGTATGAAGGGTAAACAGTTTTCATGGTCAGAGGAAGCAGGGGATGCTTTTGGGAAGATCAAGGAGTTGCTGACGTCTGCACCAATTCTAGTATTACCATATTTTCAGTTGTTGTTTGAGCTACACACTGATGCGTCAAAGGTTGGGATTGGATGAGTGTTGAGTCAGAGGGGGCGTCCTATTGCATATTTCAGTGAGAAGTTGTTAGGAGCAAAGATGAGATACAACACATATGATGTGGAATTCTATGCTGTTGTGCAAGCTATTAAACACTGGAGACACTATCTATTTCAGAAAGAGTTTGTTCTTTACACTGATCATGAGGCATTGAAGCATTTACAAGGACAAGACAAGATTTCAGCAAGACATGCATCATGGATTGCATATCTGCAACAATTTACATTTGTAGTGAAACACAAATCGGGAGTGACGAATCGTGTTGCGGATGCGTTGAGTAGAAGGAATCACCTGTTAACTACAATGAAGGTTGAAGTGACAGGGTTTGATATGTTGCCAGAATTATTTGTCGATGATCCTTACTTTGCAAAGTTTGTTGATAAAGTCAAGGAGGGGAAGACGGAGGAGTTTATGATGGTAGATGGTTTTCTGTTCAAGGGAAATCGATTATGCATACCTGATTGTAGTTTGAGAATAAAGATTGTAAAAGAGCTACATGAAGAAGGACATGTTGGGAGAGACCGTACATTACAATTGATTTCACAATCTTACTTTTGGCCGTCGATGAGGAAAGAAGTAGAAAAGTTTGTGGAGAGATGTCATATCTGTCAGGTTTCGAAAGGAACTGCGACCAATGCGGGCTTATATATGCCGTTACCTGTACCAACTAAACCATGGGTTGATGTGAGTATGGACTTTGTGTTGGGGTTGCCGAGAACGCAGCGTGGTAACGATTCCATTTATGTGGTGGTTGACCGATTTTCGAAAATGGCACATTTTATTGCTTGTAAGAAGACGGCGGATGCTGTTCATGTTGCTCAATTATTTTTCAAAGAAATCTATCGACTTCATGGATTGCCAGAATCTATTGTGTCGGATAGGGATACTCGATTTCTGAGTCATTTTTGGCTAAGTTTGTGGAAGATGGTGGGAACAAAGTTGAACTTTAGCAGCGCTTATCATCCGCAGACGGATGGACAGACCGAGGTTGTGAACCGATCATTGGGGAATTTGTTGAGATGTCTTGTGCAAGACAATCTGAAGAGTTGGGACATGAAGTTATGCCAGGCAGAGTTTGCTCATAACCATGCGGTAAACCGTAGTACGGGTTTCAGTCCATTTCAGATAGTGTATTCAAGTTTGCCAAAGAGGCCGTTGGAATTAACGGGCATACCACAACCAAAGAAGACAGTCAAGCGAGATGCTGATTTTGTTGAAGGGTTGACTGAATGTCATAAAATCATCCAGGAACGACTGGAGAAGGCGAATGAAAAGTATAAACGATCTGCGGACTTAAAGCGAAGAAATGTTGAGTTTAATGAAGGAGATATGGTATATGCTGTGTTAACAAAGGATCGTTTTCCAATAGGCGCTTATAACAAATTGAAAGCCAGAAAAATTGGTCCTGTAGAAATCGTCAAACGGATTAATGAAAATGCTTATAAATTGAAACTGCCGGAGGGTTTGTACACGTCGGACGTATTCAATGTTAAGCATCTCATACCTTATCACGGGGATGAGCGTATTGCGGGGGAGGAAAGTGCAAATTCGAGGACGAATTTCTTTCAACCAGGGGAGGATGATGCAGGCCAAGCTATAATTTTCCAAGGCTTAAGTCATGACCGACTTAATAGAATTGAAGACGTAAGTCGTGACTGACCTAACATGGCCATAAGTCGTGACCGACTTAGCGAAGACCTTAAGTCGCTCCAACGACCTAGTGTAACTCAGCAACGACTTGGTGAAGACTTGCGAGTTAACAAGTTCCTTAAGTCGCCTGAACGACCTAACGAAGCAGATCTAAGTCGTCTACGACTTAACTCGAGCGGGTCACGACCTAAGGAAGAAGCGGATCTAAGTCGGCTACGACTTAAAGGAAGTGTTTTAGGTCGTCTGCGACCTAACGAGTATGCTGGGGAAAAGATCTCACGACCTAAGATAAGTCACGTACGACCTACGACCTAAGTTAGGTCGCAAGAAACTTTAGGTCGCCAATTGCTACAGCTCGCTGAGGATTGAAGCCGTTGGTTCTTATGCCGCCTTAATCTCTGCCGTTGATTCTTTAAGTCGCATGAAGACTGGGTATCTTTTAAGTCGTCTGTATGATAAGTCGCTACATGTGTTAGGTCGTATACGACCTAAGTGTTGTAAAGTCGTGATGTATTGTATGTGTTGCTTGTTAAGTCGCTATGATCTATGTTGTATTGTTTCTTTGTACATATTGTTGAGTTGTTCTGTTATAGGTCGTAAGTCGTGACGTTTGTATTGTAAACTGATAAGTCGTGAACGACTTATGATGAGTCGTAGGTCGTAGGGTGATGAGTCGGAAACGACTTAAGACTTGTGTAATTTTCTGTGGCATGTGTTGTAGCCTATAAATAGGCAAGTTGTGTCATTTTGTAAAGTTAGTTGATTTGAAATAAAAAATTTGTTTTGTTAGCTTTGTGCTTTCACCAAATTGATAGTCGAGTGTAATCTCCTATCTCCACTCTCGGATAATCGAGTGCGCTCGATTCAACGACAGCTGAAGCCGATTCATGGAATCTAGCGCGCTAGATCAAC
Organism: Allium fistulosum; assembly: GCA_030737815.1. Lineage (NCBI taxonomy): Eukaryota > Viridiplantae > Streptophyta > Magnoliopsida > Asparagales > Amaryllidaceae > Allium > Allium fistulosum. The sequence goes on along the minus strand of CM060902.1, from coordinate 1,033,300,889 downwards.
GTGTGAAGAATCGCAGATCTTTGAACCCGGTATCGTGCGCGATCAACGAGTTCGGGATAACTAGAATTCGGTATCTTCGGATCAACGAATTTGGGCATTTCAGTATCTTCCAATCCATCGATCTCTACTTTCATCGATCTACATTGTTTTTGATTAATCCGCTACGTCAAGATCATATACATATGTTTTAATATACTTAAACATCTGTGTGTATACACATACACAAATCTGATATGCATACGAAGGACCTCATATGTGTATGTATAATATATTATATGTGCGCGTACATTGGTTATTAATCCGGAATAACCATGTGTGTGTATTTTATACACATGCCTAGTATAGTTGTACATACTGTTTTATACCATATATCATATTCCATGTTAAAATTCACATAAGTTAAAACATTATAAAGTACAATATTGATACAAAATGACTTAATTTTTTTTATATAAGCCTAATAAAGATCCATTTGGGGAATTTTTTGAAATTTGACTGATTTATTCGCTCCAAAACGGACATGATCTGACAATGGTATCAGAACCCAATTTGTTTATATAAGTAATTATCAATATTCAAGCCAACTAATGGGCTTTTCTATCAAATGGGTGTCTAGAAAGTAGTGTCTAAGCCTTAGGGTTAGAGTAACTAATGCCCACCCCTTTCTGGCTCTGGGTTAGCCCAATGGATGGAAGTTCTCAAGGTTGGCCCAAGTGTAGGGCCCAAAATTGTTTTGTCCCTTGGGCTAATTCAAATATAAATATTTGAATATAATAAAATATATTTAAAATTTAAAAGTCAAATTTGAAATATAAAGTTTTTGTAAATGTTATAAAAATATTAAAATTGTTTTAAGTATAAACATATATGTTTTAAGTGTTATGATATCCCGTGATATCAGATGTGTTTGACACTTGTATCATGTGAGTATCTCACACCTAATACATTATTTCTTAAATCAATATCACTCTTAATTATTAAAGATGTGAATTTTAAATAATGTTGCTTCTATCATTTACAAATTAGGTATATAACTTACATACTGATAGAGTTAGAGGTATGCCTTGGGGCAATTTTGTAATTTATTGTAAATTATTAACTATATAAGCAGTTTCTTTCTGTTACAGACTTATTATAATATGTCATAAATAATTAAATGTATAATTAAAGTATATTTAGCAGAAAATCCATAAATGGTATGTTTGTGATAGTAATTACAAATAATTGTAATCATGAGTACTGTATCATAATATAATAAACACATCGTTTTAAATATTCCTAGTCAAGGTGTATCGAGGATGCATACTAATACATCTGCTCAGACTAGAGTACGTGATGCTTTTCTAATGTTAGCCTGTATATTACTCATGACCACTGAGGGCACCAAGAGGTTATGTACTGAGATTTATTAGATAACCATGGAATGACCCGCTCAATAGTTTTCTATTGGTTAATATAATTAAGATCAAATAGAAAATATCGACGTGACTAATTTACATAGTTCTCTTGACTTAAGAATACTATTGATCTTCAACATGAAAGATTCTCTTTGATTATAGTTAAATCATGGCACGATGTCCATTGAACAACTATACTTTGGTCAAGTGGAAGTATTGGAAGTGAAACACTATTTGAGAGAGGGTTCGTCTCCTCGATTATACGAGGTTAGTATCATGGTCAATTGAAGTCAACTGAAAGTCAAAATCTCATGTTAGAGTAGCTCGGTTAATAGTAATTGTTATTATTGAACCAAAGACTTTGTGTTTGGACTATGAAGTTGAATATGGATGATATTGAAATTTTGACAACTACCAAATTCCGTAAGTCCAAACTGGTATAATTTTAACGAAGAGAATTGGTGTTTGTCACTACTAGGTAATGCTTAATAAAGTAAATAAGATTTTACCAAAACCAAGTAAGTGATAAATTTGGCCATAATGTTACACCACCTGCTAAGTAAGGTGTTGTTAACCGGCACCTTGGCCCGGCTACAAGACGATAGTTGAAGAAATTATCGTTAGCACTAGACAAGATTCTGACCAAGAAGAGCCTGAGGATATACAGGTTTGATGCAGTCGACATGTTTTGGCATTTAGGTACGGCTCGGCAAGAATAGACCAACTAGCTTGAGATCGCCCTATATGGGCCAAGTCACCTTGGCCTTGAGTCCGTGAAGGATGTCCAACCCATCTTCTTCTATAAATAGAAGGGCAGGGGCACAATGAAATGGACCTTTTTTGGGAGAACAATGGGGAGACTCTGCCACTTTCAAGACTGATTATTTTCAGTTCAAACTTGTATTCAAGTCATTAATATATGGATTGTATCTGTATTCAACTACTTGTGAAAGAAATAAAGATCAAAACTCAAAGTGGACGTAGGCAGTTACGCCGAACCACTATAAATCTGGTGTTCTCGTTTTTGTTGTTCTTTTGGCATTGGATTACACTATTTTTCAGTTCTAATTCATCTTCTTCATTAATCTCTCTACACAATCTTTCTCAACGAGGTTAGTGACCAATTTTGGTGCTAACAGGTGTGAACGTTAATTTTCGAATTGTTTAATATTAATCGTTGACCCAACTTACACCTAACAGTCACACAACCGAAACATTGAATACTCCTTTTTCAATCTAATATAATTAATTTGTAATTGTTATAAATTAATTAAATTAATTGATATTTGTAAAATATTAATTATAAAATTTTATTTGATGTGCATTGAACAATATTAAATAGTGTGCATATAATAGTTATATAAACACTAATCGATATATGATATCGATACGCATTTAAATTGAATTTAAATGCAATAAATATTTTTTAGGCTAGAAGTGGATTTGAGGCCTATATAGGGCTTGATATTTTTGGCTATGATGGAGCATAATAGGCCGACCATTTGATAGCTTATGGGGGGTTTTGAATGTTTAGAAAGAAGAGAATGTGTAAGAGAATATTAAGGATCTTGATCATACTTTTGCTCTCTGCTCTCTCCTATATATAAACATCTTAACTCACATTTTATTTTGATCTTTTTGCTACCTCCATCGTCCCCTTTTCTGATCGAAAAATACCCCTCCCTCTCCTAAAATAGACAAGCAATTTAAATATAAATTAAAATCAAATAATCATCGAGGGTAAGGCAATTCGGAAGCTAGCAACTTCAGGATTTGAATTCGATTCTAGGAGTTCACTTCTTTGTTTCAAGGCATGGGCTTTGGACTTTGGTGAAAGGTGTCTTCTAGTTTACTATTATATATTAATGTTTATATAATCATTGTTCTATATATTGTTTTGCTATAAATACCAGGAATCAGTATATCGATGGATTGTCACATATTAATGATTGTGTATATATATACAAATGAATATATATGGAAAAAAATTAAGTATATTTGTTTATACATGCTCTCGGCCTAAAAAGAAAAAAAATATTTTTTTCAAAATTTAAAATAATAAAATATTATAAAAATTTAAATATTAAATCTAATTTAATAGTCTAACACTATATAGTATATATTTTAAAACTTTACAAAATTTAATTTTGTTAGTAAGACTTTCAGTGAAAAAGAATTAACTTTTACGGATATTTATTATATTTATATAAATACTTTTATTTAATTCAAAATTGATTATATATATATATATAATATAAAATTTTGGAAAAATTCAAATAATATAAAATGTACTTTATGGTTTTAAAAATAATTTCTTAATTTTATTATTAATTCTATACGGTTTATTAATTAATTTTAAGTTTTTATCTAATAAATTATTTAAAAACCAAAAATTAAATAAGAAATTACCTTTATTAAGGCAAAAAGCAACAACAAATATAATTTTAATTTTAAGTTATATATATCTCTACCATTAATAAAGAGAATTCAAATAATAGAATTTCTATGGAGTCTTTCTGAAATTTTGAAAATACCCTCATCCATCAATGGAATCTCACCATCGGTTTACAATCTCCGCTGTAATCCTCTTTCCGAGCATCCATCAACGGATTTCACTATCAATTTGCAACCAACATCACCAACAACTACTTGAAATAAAAGCATTCTGACCACCAATGATTTTCACTTATAGCACACATCCATCCATTAATTTTTTATTAACTAAAAATTAAATATCTCTAGCTATTAGATGCACATATGTGCGATTTATACTAGTATATATAATTATAACTAGTTACACATTTATATGTAATAGGTAGTTAATTTAATATATATTAAACAAATATATGTGTGTGCGTGTATTAAAAAATTTCAATTTAAATTATATATTCTAAATATTCTAAATAATTTTACAAACTAATATTTAAAATAATTTTATAATTTAATTATATTTATTCATATACTAACAAACACATACACATGCGCCCCCCCAACACACACACATACACATACGCCCTCCCACACATATATGTATGTATGTATTTTATCTATTGTTTATGTAAATTATTTACAACTAATATTTTATAATAATTAAATAATTATATTTTCATATATATATATATATATATATGTATAATTTTGTGTACATATATATAGATTTAGATAATTCATTTGTATACATGAGGGACTAACATGTCTGTTGTGGTGTAAATCCCAACATTTACGTACATGTCAAACCATGTACAATTATCCTTTTGCACATGCAAGCACACACATATGTGTATGTGATAAACATATATATAAAATATAATACAAATTATATAAAATAACACTTTTTTTATAAATTTAAATAAAATATTGATATTATTTAATAGAAAATTTAGAAAAGTTCTTAATGAATTAGACTACATAGGCCTATTAAAGATCCAATAATGGATTATTTTTTAAATTTACCCAATTACTCCAGTGCGGGCTATCCCAGTTCCAGTAATGGTATCAGAGCCCAATAGCCTATGAGGTCTAAATTAGTCATGTTAGTGTTAACTAATTAAGCTCACAGCCTGGATAGTAGGATGTCTAGAAAGGTAGTGTAGAAGGATTGGGTTTGGGTAATCAAGCACTCTGACCTATCTGGCTACCAGTCTGGCCCGAACAGATATGTGAGCCCAAAGGTTGCCCCTAATGGAAAAGTCCCAATTTGATTTGGGCCTTGGTCTAATTTTCAAATTGTTTTAACAATTAGAAACATAGATTTTAAATTTAAAAGTTAAATTTAAAATAAGACATATATATGTGTGTGTGTGTATATAGTTTAAAAGTTATGATATAATGAATTTTATTAAAGTGTTTGAAAATAATTCTATATTAATTTTGAAATTAAATTTATTAATAGGATTAATTAAAGAATTAAATTGAGTAAATAAGTTAATTAAATAATATACATTATGCATGTATAATATATATTGATATATGTTATGTTATCTTGAGATGTTTACGACAATATAGGTTACATGTATGTATATATAAAATAATTTTTGAAATTAATGAAACTTAATTAAAATAATTTAGTTAAGTAAATGAATTAAAAGTTGATTAATAAATTAAAATACATATGTTTATGATACATGTGTATTACTATAAAGGTTATAACATATAAATATTCGATATAATATGTTAAAATTGAATAATGAACAATTAATTAAAAAGTTAATTAATGATTTAATTGATATAATGTTATACATAAGATTACTATATAAGCTAATTAAAACATAAAAGTTATATAATAATGAAACTTATATAATATAAAGGTATGAACTGAAGATAGAACATTATGGAAATCCTAAATAGACTTAAGGAATATATATACATATGAAAACGTACATATATCGTGATTTCCAACGTGTCCGACACTTGAATCACGAGGGTATTTCATAAGAAACAGATTATTTCAGAAGTCAATATCATTTTATTAAATACATTAAAGATTGTGAATATTTAATATAATATTATCCTCTACTATATATATATTAATAAATTACTTACATAATCCTTATTTTTTGAGCAACCTCAAGTTAGGGATGTTATGTGTAGTATTATTAATATATTGAATATATGAGGTAAGACAACTATATGTATTTGTTGAGCAAACTCAAGGTATATATAGGCCGTCATGATATGGTTAGTACGAGCGAATAATTTCATTTCGATTTGTTGAGCAAACGCAAGGTCGAAATGAAATTAAGACAAGATACTATGGTTAGGAGTTGTCTATGATACAACTGATAAGTAGTTATCCATCGCATGTGAAGCTATGACTTATTAAGCAAACTTAAGATTAGAATTCCAAGACAGATGAGTCCTAACACCTAATAGTGAAGTCAAAAGACTTCTATGTTTCGACTTAGGATTTGGTGAAATATAAAAGACTAGTGGGAGCTTATTAGTAAACTGAAACATAAAGTTTGACCTTACTAATATTACAAAAACATATACTATGATATTGTCCTAATAATCTACCAATTAAAACTTGTAGAAAATATAAACTCCAAAACTTCAAATCCAAGCAAACCCTTGGTATATTTTCCCCTACCCATTCGAAAACACATATCCCATCCCTATGGGTCCTATGGTTGGAGATGTCCCACATCAGTAGTAAGTATATACAATTGTTGGTAGCCTCTAGGTGAAGGACAGACTTCTATTTTGCAACTCTACCGACCTCGCATTTCAATCCACTAAACCAAAAAATTATCCTAGGCCCTACTAATTTGCGCTTATCCTAAATGTATAATTAAGGTTATATAATTTTCCATTATGAAAATTATACTACCTTCTAGAATTTAATTCCTATCTTATCTGCTTGTCTACTATAAACCATAAATGTCAATTGCCTGTAATAAATGGTCATTATTATTCTAGTTAGACAATCTCTAATAACATTTTTTTATTCATTCTAATTCAACATATCATGTCTATTAATTTTCCCATAAATGTCACATCAAACTCTTAATTTGTCCTCATTTAATTTCTTTTGACTCTCTATTAACTATAAATTTATTGCCCATAAATTTGTAGTTATTGCCCATAATTTTTGGAATTACTATTCCTTCCTTTTTCAATATACTAGTCATATAATTACTATGCTACTAATATTAAACGTCCTAATTATAACTAATGTGAATATCAATGTATATTACGCTATAATTATATTTTTATTTTGAATCGATAAGTATGGTTATACGTGTATATATGTGTGTGTATTCCTGTTCTGACAATTAATCCTCAAACCAGGACATTTATTTTCATATTTTAATTTATTAGGGCTATCCTTCTAAAAAGGTTTACCGTTATAACTTCCCATATATTACCCCAAAATGGGAACTTTGCTTTGTTTGAAATTACAATGAATTTTTTTTTTTATTGAAATGAAAGTGCAAACTACGAAAGAGAACATCCGTATTTTACATATCTCTTTCCTTTTTTGGTATATTCCTTGTTAATTCAAACAATGCACTCTTTATGCAGTTGTGGAATTGGATAATTGATGGAGGGTACATGAAATAGATACAATTCCATTACACCCCACTTTCAATAAACTAAAATATAGAACATCGCGTCAGCCTGCAGAGATCCTATTCGATGCTTTCACTGTAGAAAATTTCGTCACATGAGATCCTCATGTGCTGAGCGTTTTAGATCTAAAGCGGAGCTAAATTCATCGACGGCCACCTCCAACAAGGCCAAATCTTTAAAAGACGTTCATCTTGACTTCTGTATTCAATTTTTGGAACTTCAAGTTCAAATTAAAACTCAAGTGGTGCCTTCAACAGCTGCCTCTATATTTAATAAAATGGAGTGCTTATTAGCTGCTTTCGAGAGCTACGTCACACTATCCTCTGCCTCTCAACCCAGCCAGATAGTCAGACCTCATTAATACAATGAGCAGGAATGCGAAAACGGTTTGAGTACTCTTGAGGCAATGGACCATGAGCCAAAGGAAACTCTCGATGCCATGTCTTTTGGCCTCGACGTTTTGGCTTGCCAATGGCCTAATAATGCTTTATGGAACCCAAGCACGGTCTTTGCAAAGGCTACCGAGCGTTGTTCCAAATCTAAAGTCCTGGTTTCCTTTGTCGCCGATACCTTCAACAGATTTGATGTCTTAGGTAAAGTTGGGATAGAAAACGATGATAAAGAGGATGAGTGTTTAGGTAAGGAGGTCATCACTTCATGTAGGGAGCTATCTATATTGCCTACATGATGTAAATTAGATGGTGGTTCGGTAATAGGATGGGATGTTTCTGGTATGAGAGGTGGTTTGGTCGCCAAACGGGGAAACAATATTGAGGCAGTGGGCAAGTTGAATGAGGGAGGGAATGTAAACTCTAGCATGGTTTTAACAGATAAGGATAAGATGTGCTTTTGTAATTTGGACGAGCAGCTTGCTGGCTGTGTAGATTGTTGTATAAGAGATGATGTTAACAATGTTACTCCGGAGGGTGAAAGCTAGGATAGGGGATATGGTTTACAATCAGACATTGGACCTTTAAAGGACTGTTGCACAAAGATGAGGTAGGAAAAAATGACTTGCAAAATATTGGTGTCCAGATTGTTGACAGCCTGTAGCCATCATATTTTGTGAGTGATCTTACACTACAAGAAAATATAAATTTGATGGCAACATGGTACAGCGTTGGAAAGCTTCTTGCTATCTTTGACAACCCGCGCTTGCAAAAATAGCGCATTTAACATGCTATAACATGCAAGCCCTCTCCATTAAAACTAAAACATAAAAGAAAAGGCGGTAAATATTTTCCTTCCCTCCCATTTCCCTGACTCTAATTTTTGCTCCCAAAACCTCTTTTACCACTTTGCTCAGAAAGCCCTTACAACCTCCTTTCTTTCTCGATCTAACGTCTAAATCATTGGTTGAATTCGATCTGGAAGCCCTAACATCTCCTATTTCCACTGAAGGAAACCCTAACTCAGGTAAACTATTTTCATTTTCTTTTTTTTTACCTAATTCGATATGTTCAATTTGCTCGTTTTGCATTTTTTTTGTTTAGTCCTTTTGATTTATTAATTTAACCTATTCAATTTAATTAGTTTGATTAATGATTAGGTTATATTTAAAGTATAGAGTATTGTGGGATTGAAAAGATTGTTGATATGAGACACATGTATTTTACTTCCAAGCTGAATTGTTCACTTTTACGTTTGGTCCCATAGATATATTTACAGCTTGTCACATGGGATCCCATATTATGTTTGATGTTAACATCAATATATGATGTCTTCAGGCCAAATATGGATATTTTTGGGTTACCTTTAAACTATTTGCTATTATAGAGGAGGGGTTGCTAATTATTACTTGTTTCGTAACCCATGTGTTTACTGTCTCATTTATGCGGGATAGGAGATAGTGATGCAGAATCACGTAGTGCCTACCACTATGAGCTGCCATGATTTATGGAATCTTTTGCCTGAACTCATAAGTGCTCTCATTTACAAGTTGGTTTTATAAAATTATGCAATATCACCAATGTATTAGAATATTATATTTTACTGTGTTTCTTTTGTGTTAATTAACTTCTGTCTTTTTCTTAATGAGATAGGTAACTAAATTCTTATCTTTGATGAAATAATTCGTGCAAGTTTAAATCATAACAATCATAGAAATATATTGATTGGGATTTTGTTAAAAGCCTACAGCCTTACTATGCAATCAGCTAATAGAGACATGTAAACACTATTAAAAATGTATCCTCTGTTGCACTTTATCAGTTGCAAGCTAGTTTTGATTTATACGACATACGTTTTGGACTAATCTAAACAGTTTTTTTAATCTAATTGTTTCCATCTCTTAAGATGGCAATATGCAAGCAACATTTAATTGCTGGTAGCTGGGTAGTAAATGGATGCTTCTAACTTTTGAATTAAAGTTGAATCTATCGACCTTGTCGAACTATTTATGACATATTGTACAAATGAAACAGAAGAGTAAATATATTAATAGGAGTGTTGTACCACTATATTAACGTTGTAAATAGTTTGATAAACGCTATAAATAGTTCTGTACCACTATACCACGAAAATGTTCTATTAATAGCAAGTGGGGATTGCACAAAAACTTACTTGCTATAGTTATGTATGTTAGCGTTTCTGGTAAATTTTGGAAAAGTTTTGAAGAAAACAACTTTGATGATTTTTGGAAATAAGAACTTTATTGGATAATAAGGCGGTGTTGATGTCTAATATTTCTCTACCTTTGATTTATAGGTGGTTGAGGATATTCTAATATTTCTCTACCTTTGATTATAGGTGGTTAAGGATACTATAGCACACCAAGTCGGAACTACATTCTTTATTATTAAGACCAGTGCAAACATTGGGAAGTGAAGGTAAAAATAATGGTTTGATATATGTAGTATATTTTAGTGCCATGAGCCATTGTATGCAAATGTATTAACTATGTTTTTGTACTTATTTTACTTGATATAGTTGAATTCTTGTGCATAGAAATAGTTGCACTTCTCACTTTATACACTTTTCCCTTGTATAAAGGACATCCCCTTCACAATAAAACTAGAGGCTGATCATTTTCTTCCAGTTTTATGAAAGGTCAATTTTGACAGTATGTGGACTAATCATTTGAGTAATACTTGTATTTTGATATAAATGTCCAGCAAATAATTGGAGTTTTTACATCGCTGCTGCCCAGTGTTGCAACAATATAGCAGCGTAGAATCTTGTTTTTGATTAGCCTGTCCTATTTGATGACTTATTTCATTAAAATATTTACAAATAATAAGTCATGAACCTAAAAATAAAGTAACTCTTCTTATCTTTCTAGTTATTTATTTATATTCTTTTATATTTTATTAAATATTCATTTTTTTCTTCACATTCTAATCAAAATTTAAATATTTTATATTTAACAGATTAAAATTGAAAGAAATATTGTGAATTGTAAGAAGTTAAAGACGAGTCACACGGGTGGCGTCAATGCCTTTCACAAGACATATAACTTGTAAGTTCTCATACTTTAATTTTTTGATTGCACTTTCCCTCTAAGTATAGTTTTTTTTACTTTCAAATGTTCCTTCTAATTTAGTCTATGTTTTTTCTTGGATAAAACACTTCATTTGAATATTATTGTTTAGTCTAATTTAGTCTAGGTTTATTCATCAAAGATTTCACGAGTCCTAAGCTTGGGGAGGGCAAGCATGAAAATCAAAACATGATATAATATTCACTCATGTGATGCTATCCAGACCGTGGACATAAGTCAGGTTGTCTACAGCTCATCTCATCCTTTTTAACTTTTTACAGTTAATTTTTCTTGTTTTACAGTTTAGTCAAAGCTGTTATTGTTAATTTATATACCAAATACTTTGACTTGGCTGACTATGGTTTGCTGCTAATATCATTATATACTTAAAACTTATTTGTAAGTTGGTTTGTAGCTCTCTTATTCTGTTAGTATGTACCAAAGGTGTAAATTCTTATGGTACAGAACATTTTGGTAGAAGGGCTAGGAAATCAGTTAGTTTTATTGGACCACTTAAATTATTATATTTTTAAGGGCATAAAGTTTAACTTATTATTTCCTGACTTGTAATCAAAATTTTATACAAAGAAAATTATATATTTTTGTCCTTGATACTTAAAAAAGAGCATTGTCCTTATTTTATATTATTTTATACGAGTTTGAAGTAATAATGTCTAAAATTTATGAAAAGTAAAATGTGATCTCTCATGGCTAAAGATAAAGACAATTAAACACTTGGAATTTCCATAGATAAGGATTTGTTGGGTAAGTACAGATTAGCAAGTTTGAAATTGTTACCTGAGTTATAATTAATGGGAAACTATGCTCTTTTCATGACCTGGTTATTTTTCAAAATAATAGGTATAGGAGTTGCGGCAAACCAAGAATCAAAATGCGGTTGGACTTTTAAGGACGTTAAAAATCTAAAATAGATGGTTTGGGAATTTAGAATCAAACATGCATTGAGGGTAAGTTACAAAACTTTTCTTTTGGACTTGGGTGTCATGGATATCAAACGGACGCTAAGTGGGTAATCAATATTCCAAAATTATACATGTAATCATATATCAAGTTTAGACCGTTGCATTACAAATCTGGTCACGATTTGACTTATTCCTTCTGTCTAATGAAATTGCAACTTATCTCTTCCAACAGAGGTGATCCACTTCGTCATTTTTTAGTAATGTCTTTTGTATCACCCGATGACCATAAGAAAGTTGGCCCAATATTTCATAGGTAAATACTAACACAATACAAAGCCCAATATCTCATAATCAGTTATGCTTCTTAGTCAAAGTGTTACTGTAAATATCATCTCTCTTCATTATCAGTTTGCAACTGAATTGTAAAATAGAACTTAGCTGCAAAACTAACTCAGTTGCAAGTCTGACAACATAGTTTAGCAAACAGAAATGCAATTGGTTTGCTAAACTAAGTTGCAGTTTGCGACTCAGTTTGTTGCAACTCAGTTGCAAACTGCAACTCTGTTTTGCAAATTGAAATGCAACTCAGTTTTGCAAATTGAAATACAGCTCAGTTTGCGAAACTAAGTTGCAAACTGAAATGCAATTCAGTTTGTAAAACTAAAATGCAGCTCAATTTAGGAAACTGAATGCAACTCAGTTTTGCAACCTCCTTTCATCACCGATCCAACCTCCAGATAACCGAGCTTCACTTTCTTTGGCTGGTCTAGGGAAACAGAATGACTGGGCCAAAAAGTAAATCAAAATTGCGAAAGATTTAAGTATCCATCTTCATTGTTGCTTACTTTCTTAGGCTTTCCAATGCCTATGCTTATCTGTCTCGTGTATTAAAGCACTACAAGAAAATTTATTTATAACAACACCGAAGCTCAGCGTTTTTTAACCTACTGCAGTTGAAAATCCTTTTATAAATGAAAAAAACATACAACGCTGTATTAAGCACACTGTCCAGTAAATTTCCAAGCCCGCCTAAGTTCCCTCCTTGTTTTCATTCACCGCTTAAAACATGTCCTCTTCTTCCCCGTAACAACAAACCCAAAATCTCAAATTCACCATTGGTCTCTGTAGATTTTGCCAAACATCCAGAGTAGCGACTTCATCAGAAATCCTTACCATGCCCTAACATCACGACTTCATTAAATTATTCCAATTAATTTTAGCAATTTTAGGAATCAATCCCACACACCTCATCCCACATCCGCAACATAATGAATTCGTGATTTAAGCTTTAACACTTTTAAAACCCCTGCATACCTCCCTTATATTTGATAAATTGAAACCCCGCATCGACATCCTAAATAACGCCTCCAACCTACATTAAATTATTCCAGTTTGCTGTTTGGTGCCTAGCCTCCAATGTCAACCCACTATCACATCAAGTTGTGATTTTTCAAGGTAAAAGTTGATATTAGAGCCGTTGATTTTATTTGAGATTTGTTGAGGCATTATGTTATGGTAAAGTGAATTGAGATATTATTTGAATGACATACGTTGATTATCTAGATCAATATATGGTTAGCATGAGCATTTATTATGCTGCTGATTGAAAGGAGACTTCTTTATTGTTTGTTCAAACTTTTATTTAGCTTAATGATGGTCTGTAGCTGAAATAATTGATATCGATGCTTGAATAGGTTACACTTATAAATTTGTATGAATTTGTACCTGCAGGTTATCAAGTTGGATTGAGTTAACTTATGTTATTTGTTAGGTTAGGATTGACAAATGATGAAATTTGGATTTGGAAAAAGTGCCAGCTGAAATAGGTTTCACTAAAGCTTTTCATCTAAAAATATTAGTTTAAGGGTTAGAAATGTAGATATAAGTGGTTAGAACTATACATAGAAATACTTTGCATACTATTTTCTTTTGTTATTATGTCTTATCTATACCATGCAGGTTGATATATAAACTAAATTTTACGGTTGGGTATTTTCATATTATGATAATGTGGCATAAGGGACAAGAATAATGATGGATAAGAATGAGATAAAATGGTTCCAAACGGCTACGTCATTAAGCCTAAAAGACAGGACTGAAGGTAGAAAGACCACTAAGGTTAAGGCACATCAGAGTCCAAACCATCGCTGACCATGCAGGTACTCCTGATTTTGCATAAAAATGGAATTTATACAATACCTTCTTGATATGTAAAATCAGCAACTATTTATGACCCTATATATTTCACATTATACTTGTTTCATAGATGAAAGCCATTCTTAGTTCCAATGATGTGATAGATCATAAATAATTATCCTTAGATTGTGACTTCAAGGTTTCAATATTGCCTCATTATCAATATTGTTTGGCTTGAGACGTAGATATGGCTTACAATATTTCATTTTTCAAAGGTAACTAACAACAGACTTTTAGTTTTTTATATCATATGTTTATGTCACGTATTATTGCTAATTTCAAAACTAGAGAAGAAACGATAGAGATGTACACACAACTTTGTGCAGGTACTGTAACGACCCCAGATTTTAATTTGATTTAATTAATAATTAAATGAATTTTTGAATTAAATGGAGTAATTAAATAAATTTTTGAATAAAAATTGTGAAATTAAATTGATAAAATGGAGCGAGTTTCCCTGATATCCAAGTATATTCTGTATAAATCATTTGAGATTAAAATATTGTAAATAGTGTATATGTGAGTATATGTGTATATCTATTTAATGTGTATATATATATTTAGGTATATACGAGCAAATTTAATATATATATATATATATTTGAAATTATGGTTAAAGATGGTTTGAGTTTATAAAATAAATATAAGACAATGAATATTAAGTAAATAATGATAATTAATATTTGAACTAGAAATTGAAATTAATATAAGGTAAGTTTTAATAAAAATAGAAGTAGAATATTTGTTAAAATCTAACAACAATTTAAAGTAGAACTTCTTTACATTTCAAAGTAGTAAGATAAATAAAGAAAACAAATAAACATAGAAATTGTCATTTTTTTTATTTCTTGATATATATATATATATATATATATATATGTAAACAAAAGATAAAACGAAATATAAATACGAAGCAAAAATATAAACATCTTTCATTCGAATATAATATGTAAAACAACATTTAAAATAGAAACTTATTTACATTAACAAGTATAAGAAACAAACAAGTAAGTAAACAAAAGTAAAAGAAACAAACAAGAAAGTAAAACAAGGACACAAGAAAATAAAAGAGATGAGTGTGCAGGCAAATGGAAAGTAAGTATATAAACCAAACAAAAGAAGATAGCAAACATATATATCAATGTACAAAACGAATTAAATAAGTGTGTATTGTACCATGGCAATAAATGCCAATATCTTCAGCCACCATAACATTTCACTGCAGCCGAAGTCAAGGATGGCCAAAGCAAAGAAGTTTAAATATATATATAAAATTCCTATGTAAACAAAATAGGTAAACAACTATGTACAAAGCATGGGCAGGCAAGCCACTAAAATCATCTCAGCCGAGTTTGAAAGCCAAGAAAGTATATATGGTACAAAGCAATAAATGCAACATGCCTCATGTATTTAATGCAAATGTCTTCAGCATGCTTTTTGTACAAATAATATACTGCATACTTTCTTTTTATATGCATCAATCCTCACTTCAGTTCGATAATCACAACTGAGTAAAAATGGAAACAAACGTTATCTTGAAAACTCAAAATATCATTCAAGTCAAGAAAACAAAACAGGTTTTAAAAGGAAATCAAATCTGCAGTTGCAAACAAGTTGAGAAAAAAATGAAGTGATATCATCTCAACCTTAAACAACCACCTGAAGCAAATATAAATTGAAGTCTGCAGACTGGAAAATAAAACAAGTTGAAGCTTTAAACAAAATTCAAAACTGCAAGCAAATCTAAACAACAAAGCAAGTTCTGTTCTTTCTTCTTCCTGGAAATCAATGGTGAGTAACTCTTCTTTCTAAAATTTTCAACATAGTTCTGTTTGCAAGTATGTGAGGTAAGTACATTTGTATACAAGTATGTTTCTCTGCGTATACATGAATGATGAACAAATATATGTGCTCAGTTATCTCCTGTATCATCTCTCTGCCAGTTTTCAAGCTCAAGTGTCAATTCAAAAAAAAATCAATTGCTCTTGATCTAATCCTTGTTTGGACTTAAGTTTTGAACACAATACTTTAGTTATGTCATAGATTTTTAGTTTAAAATATTATTCAAGATAAGATACTTCTGTTTTGGCCCTGGAAATCAAACAACAGGAAAAAAAAATTTGTTCAATGTGAAAATTCAAACACATCAATTCAACGTTTCAGGGTTGTGATCTGAAACCTTTCATTGAAACATGATTTTTAAAACTAAAACTACAATTTTTAATTTGAAATTGGGAGAGCATTTCTGGTTCATCTAGAAATGGTATTTTGGCATGTCGCGGTCAATCTAGCAGGTCGGGGTGGCTGTGGTTCTTCCTAGTGATGGAGTTTTGATCGTAGTGTGTAGGAAAAATGGTAGTTGATGGACCTAAGCATTGAGGCAGTGGGAATTTGTGATTAAAGTATTTAACCCTAGTTTTTGTTCATCTGAGAAATTTGATCACCGCGTCTTCACTGGTGGATCGGGTTGTATGGGGTTTTGGGTAATGGAACCTTAAGCATTGACGAAGACGTGGCCGAAGATTCGTGATCTCTGGTGGTAGAGGCGGCGAGTACGAGGCGTTTTCCTCCTATCGAATTCGAGTTGATGTTCGTATTTTCAAGCTTTTTCCAATTTCGTCTTTATTGCGTTGATCTGAGCTGTGCATTCGAGTGAGAGGTTGATTTAGGATTTGTTAGAGTGCCGTGGGTCACCTGAATCGTTGGCGAACCACCGTGCACGTGCACGGAGGCGTTGGGAGGTCTGATGGGATGTTGCGATGAATGCGTGCACTTGCTCGAGGTCACTGGGTTGCTTCGAGTCATCTTGCACTCGCGCGCGTGAATGTTGATGGTGGCAGTTGTTTAAATTGTTGAAGAAGCTTTTGGGAAAAAAGGAGGAAGATGGAATCAGGAAAAGAAGAGATAGAGTGGAGAAGGATTCGGGGAGGATGGACGAAGGACTCGAGTGTTACTCGAGACAATCGTGGTTTATCTTGGTCTGTTAAATGCCTAAATGCTTAAAGTATTAACCAGTTCAACATTTATTTAAGCAAATCCTAATTGATCAATTTTTAGTTAGTATTGATTTAACAGTTATTAGCGAACGGTTTGTGAGGGTAAATAGTTAAAATAAGGAAATGAAAAATTAAATTTACTTATACCTGTAATTAAATTAATTGAAAATAAATCTTGAGTTAATCAATTTAACTTAAGAAATTTAATTTATTTTTTTTAAGTTAATTAATAAATACAAGGGTAGTTGACTTAAGTGAGTAATTAAGGATAAATGGTTAATTAATTGAAAATAAACGATTAATTAAAATAATTTGTAATAATTAAATAAGTAATTAATTTTTATCAATTAATGATTAAGTTTAAGTGATTAACTGAGTAATTAAGTATTAATCAATCAATAAAATAAGTTAATTAATCAGTAATTAATCAAGCAGAATAATAAAGTAGTTTATTTTTAAGTAATCAATTTAGTCGAGTAAACCAAACTGTTTTGATAAGAACTGATAATTCTTGTCTGATTGACTCTGATATCTGTTAGTGATATTTTTTTGATATACTACTATGTGAATATGAAACCCTTGACCCATAGAACGACATTTGAATTTCGATGCGACAGGGAGTCGGATTCCAGTTGGTTATCCGAAACCCACATCGAATTGTAATGATGAATCTTTATAACTGATAAATTTATTTTATCTGTGAAACTGTAAATGAAGATAAGCGTTGTGGATTATACCGCTTATCGATATTGATATATCTGTGATGATTGATGTTGTTGCACTATTGTGTGTAAAACCCCTGGACTACACTATACACACACAAATATGGATTTCACGTGGAAATCGGTTAAGTCATAGATAATTTAAATTTGATGTTTTGAAATTGAAATTTTAATTTCAATTGATTTTGAAATTTGAAATTTGGGGTTATAAATGGGAAAGCTTTTAAAATTGAATTTCAAAGATAAAAGTTATTTTAAATAACTTAATCGAGTTTTGAAAATTTAAATAGTTAGATTTAAATTTGGATTCAAGTTTGAAATTAAGTTATGATTTGGAAACTAGGGAGTAAAGATGATATAAATGTGTTTATATGAATTTAAACCATTTTAAAAGTATAAGTTGGGAATTTGGATTTAACCCAAGAACCTTAACTCGTATAAATGAATCAGATTTCCAAAATGAAAACTGTTTGTTTTCAAAGAATAAAAGCTTTTAGATAAGAAATGAAATTCCAATTTAGGTAAAGGAATTTCAAGATGTAATTGAAAAATTGTTTTCCAAGTTATAAATGAATTCTTTTCGAAAGCTATGAATTAAATCTGTTTATTTTTAACAGATTTAAAATGATGATTTGTTTAAACCATTCAAAATGAAATTGTTTTGAAAGCTATTTGTTAAATCTTTGATATAAAGATTCAACGAATTAATTAAATTGAAATGGAAATCGATTTGGAAAATCTGTGAATGAATCCTTGTGAAAACTGAGTGAACTTGGTGAATTGAATCTTTTTATTTAAAAAAGATTAAAATGGTAATTTGTTAAACCATTTGAAAAGAAAGTTTGGGTTTAAATTGTGACTTAATTGAAATCCCATTATCCATTTGTTTTTGAATATTGCGCTCACTATTCGGGTTAGCCGGGAAAAGACATTTGTGTCATATAACCCATTCCGAATAGTGATACGTCGTATATGGATAGCATTTGAAGATCGGTGTTGAAGACCGGATATTTTCGAAAATGAAAGGACAACCTGTCGAATGTCTCTGCACTGGGTAGCTCCCGGTATAGAGATTTATATCACTCTTTTGTGATGGGAAGTCTGGACGTGATTTGAAAATTATCCGGATTTGCAAGGGCTTCGTGAGAAGTGCCTTCGGTTCTGTTCGATCCCGGAACAGACTTGTATGGATACATGTCTGACATTACACTTTGAGATATAAAGCCGATTTCTTTCAAATACATATCTGTTGGTGGCGGAGAATTTATTCTCTTAGCTTAACACCCTTCTCTGAGACGTACGAGCTCAGAGGTTATGTAGTTGAAATTTATCAGCGATATATCCCAATTTGGTAATGTGGCATGCTGAGTGCTGCTGTGTGATGATCAGTGTTTGATCATTTGCGATATGATCATTTGTTTGATCTTATATCTTGGTGATCATAGGTTGATCATTTGTTTGACCCGAAGCATGGCTTTGTGACAAAGCGTAGCTTTGTGGACGAGACTTCGTCGAGCCTCACACCCCGGAAATGGTCGAAACAGGAAGGATGCAGCAAGGTTCTAGGGAGTAGCGCCCCTTAGTGTATGTCATTCCTTCTGGATAAAGGTGATATCATGGTATGGAGCCCAGATACTTAACCTCTGTGGTTACTGCATTATTTTTACTATGTGGTTTGTTGGAAATCGGGGATCCTCGGGAAGATCGGTGACGATCGGGGGATGACATACGCGTGTCAGTAGTTACCTATTTTTGCAGAGGTAACCCGGCCTTGTGTTGGCAGAGATCCGGTTAGGTTCTCGGGTCGTCTATTCCAGGGACGTACCCATCGTGGATAGGAAGTTCCTTAGCCTGACCATTTGTTGGAAATCCATCTTCCAATACGAACTTTGTACGGTATTAGTTGTAGAACCTGCCATTTACGTACGGTGGTCACCACTGTTTAGATGGTAGCTATAGTAGGCATACGATACTGGTCGTATGTTGGCTAAGATTAATATTATACTTTCGAAATGTTTTCTACACTATGCACTAATAATAATATCAAAATGATTTGATTTTGCGTAGTAAGCATCTTTGACTATCATAAGGAGAAATCTCCTCCAAGTCTGCGTTTGCATTGTGTGTGTGGCGGGAGGCCTTATGGTAGTTTCATTTTCCAAAAGCATTGCGAATTGACTTTAAAATTCTTTTGCTGTTGTTTAAAGATAAACTGTGTTTTTGTTGCTCACACCAGTCCCATGACTGATCCGGAGTTTATTGTTTCTTTCCTAAACTCTGGATGCTCAAAATTTTTTCTACACGAGCAGTCTAGAGTTTGGTTTTTCAGATAGTCAGATCTAGTAGATTTTCTGGAGCTAGTTCAGTCTTTGGATCGGACTGCACTTGCTTATCTTTGTGCATCGTTATTGGGAGTTCAAGCTACATCTGGATTGGCGTTTTGAAGATGGAGATTATCCGCTGCTGATATTATCGTTTTCTTTTCCGCTGCTATTTGTTGTATCATATCTCTGATGTATATAGATATTCATTGTATCATCATTGTATCTGGATATTGTATCAGATGTTGGATGTCTATATTCTTTTTCTTTTCCGCTGTGTTATTTACTTAATGTTGTTATAAGCTCCCGAGAACCAGATTCGACATTTGAATCTACGGCATTTTGAGTACAAGTGAAGTACGGGTGCCGATTTTCGAAGGTCGATTTTTGGGTCTTGACAAGTGGTATCAGAGCTAAGGTTGAATTTTAGCTCAGGAGTATAACACGTTAAGTAGCTCATTAGAGATAGAGTGAAGTAAACTCTAGAATGAGTAATCCCTAAGATATCCGTTTGAATGTCTCAGTAAATTCTCTTACTATCCACAGATAGTGAGTATGAGTGCAAGAAGAGGACGAGATAGGGGACAGGGAAGTATGACTATAAATGGTCAAAAACCCTGCAACAGTGGAAACAAACTTTCTTATCAATATTCTTTGATTCGTTTCCAAATTCTTTTGATTTCTTGTATCAGCTACAAGAAGTAGTTTCGATATGAGGATGGCTCTACGAATCGTTGTAGAAGATCCTTACTTCGTATCTTTATCAGTTCTTATCAGCTTTTTGATTTAAACCTTAATGAATTTAAAATTGGAAATTTTAATTTGAGTTAAACTGATTAAAAGAATATGAAGGCTAAATTGGATTGTATCAATAAAACGATTTCGTTTAAAACCAAATTTGAAAATTCTATTGTAATTTCTTTTGAATACCGAAGTTTGAAGAGGGATAAATGGTTATCTATTCTGAGATATTCCGATTTGAATTCGGAATCCATATCTTGTGTTCGAGAAGTTATAGAAGATCGGATCTATCTATCTCTGCGTTATTTTCATGCCTGCGAATTTCGAGGACGAAATTCTTTTAAGGGGGGAAATTTGTAACGACCCCAGATTTTAATTTGATTTAATTAATAATTAAATGAATTTTTGAATTAAATGGAGTAATTAAATAAATTTTTGAATAAAAATTGTGAAATTAAATTGATAAAATGGAGCGAGTTTCCCCGATATCCAAGTATATTCTGTATAAATCATTTGAGATTAAAATATTGTAAATAGTGTATATGTGAGTATATGTGTATATCTATTTAATGTGTATATATATATTTAGGTATATACGAGCAAATTTAATATATATATATATATTTGAAATTATGGTTAAAGATGGTTTGAGTTTATAAAATAAATATAAGACAATGAATATTAAGTAAATAATGATAATTAATATTTGAACTAGAAATTGAAATTAATATAAGGTAAGTTTTAATAAAAATAGAAGTAGAATATTTGTTAAAATCTAACAACAATTTAAAGTAGAACTTCTTTACATTTCAAAGTAGTAAGATAAATAAAGAAAACAAATAAACATAGAAATTGTCATTTTTTTTATTTCTTGATATATATATATATATATATATGTAAACAAAAGATAAAACGAAATATAAATACGAAGCAAAAATATAAA
This sequence comes from Allium fistulosum, assembly GCA_030737815.1. Taxonomy (NCBI): domain Eukaryota; kingdom Viridiplantae; phylum Streptophyta; class Magnoliopsida; order Asparagales; family Amaryllidaceae; genus Allium; species Allium fistulosum. Next base: position 1,033,279,100 of record CM060902.1, on the reverse strand, counting down.
CATCTTTCATTCGAATATAATATGTAAAACAACATTTAAAATAGAAACTTATTTACATTAACAAGTATAAGAAACAAACAAGTAAGTAAACAAAAGTAAAAGAAACAAACAAGAAAGTAAAACAAGGACACAAGAAAATAAAAGAGATGAGTGTGCAGGCAAATGGAAAGTAAGTATATAAACCAAACAAAAGAAGATAGCAAACATATATATCAATGTACAAAACGAATTAAATAAGTGTGTATTGTACCATGGCAATAAATGCCAATATCTTCAGCCACCATAACATTTCACTGCAGCCGAAGTCAAGGATGGCCAAAGCAAAGAAGTTTAAATATATATATAAAATTCCTATGTAAACAAAATAGGTAAACAACTATGTACAAAGCATGGGCAGGCAAGCCACTAAAATCATCTCAGCCGAGTTTGAAAGCCAAGAAAGTATATATGGTACAAAGCAATAAATGCAACATGCCTCATGTATTTAATGCAAATGTCTTCAGCATGCTTTTTGTACAAATAATATACTGCATACTTTCTTTTTATATGCATCAATCCTCACTTCAGTTCGATAATCACAACTGAGTAAAAATGGAAACAAACGTTATCTTGAAAACTCAAAATATCATTCAAGTCAAGAAAACAAAACAGGTTTTAAAAGGAAATCAAATCTGCAGTTGCAAACAAGTTGAGAAAAAAATGAAGTGATATCATCTCAACCTTAAACAACCACCTGAAGCAAATATAAATTGAAGTCTGCAGACTGGAAAATAAAACAAGTTGAAGCTTTAAACAAAATTCAAAACTGCAAGCAAATCTAAACAACAAAGCAAGTTCTGTTCTTTCTTCTTCCTGGAAATCAATGGTGAGTAACTCTTCTTTCTAAAATTTTCAACATAGTTCTGTTTGCAAGTATGTGAGGTAAGTACATTTGTATACAAGTATGTTTCTCTGCGTATACATGAATGATGAACAAATATATGTGCTCAGTTATCTCCTGTATCATCTCTCTGCCAGTTTTCAAGCTCAAGTGTCAATTCAAAAAAAAATCAATTGCTCTTGATCTAATCCTTGTTTGGACTTAAGTTTTGAACACAATACTTTAGTTATGTCATAGATTTTTAGTTTAAAATATTATTCAAGATAAGATACTTCTGTTTTGGCCCTGGAAATCAAACAACAGGAAAAAAAAATTTGTTCAATGTGAAAATTCAAACACATCAATTCAACGTTTCAGGGTTGTGATCTGAAACCTTTCATTGAAACATGATTTTTAAAACTAAAACTACAATTTTTAATTTGAAATTGGGAGAGCATTTCTGGTTCATCTAGAAATGGTATTTTGGCATGTCGCGGTCAATCTAGCAGGTCGGGGTGGCTGTGGTTCTTCCTAGTGATGGAGTTTTGATCGTAGTGTGTAGGAAAAATGGTAGTTGATGGACCTAAGCATTGAGGCAGTGGGAATTTGTGATTAAAGTATTTAACCCTAGTTTTTGTTCATCTGAGAAATTTGATCACCGCGTCTTCACTGGTGGATCGGGTTGTATGGGGTTTTGGGTAATGGAACCTTAAGCATTGACGAAGACGTGGCCGAAGATTCGTGATCTCTGGTGGTAGAGGTGGCGAGTACGAGGCATTTTCCTCCTATCGAATTCGAGTTGATGTTCGTATTTTCAAGCTTTTTCCAATTTCGTCTTTATTGCGTTGATCTGAGCTGTGCATTCGAGTGAGAGGTTGATTTAGGATTTGTTAGAGTGCCGTGGGTCACCTGAATCGTTGGCGAACCACCGTGCACGTGCACGGAGGCGTTGGGAGGTCTGATGGGATGTTGCGATGAATGCGTGCACTTGCTCGAGGTCACTGGGTTGCTTCGAGTCATCTTGCACTCGCGCGCGTGAATGTTGATGGTGGCAGCTGTTTAAATTGTTGAAGAAGCTTTTGGGAAAAAAGGGGGAAGATGGAATCAGGAAAAGAAGAGATAGAGTGGAGAAGGATTCGGGGAGGATGGACGAAGGACTCGAGTGTTACTCGAGACAATCGTGGTTTATCTTGGTCTGTTAAATGCCTAAATGCTTAAAGTATTAACCAGTTCAACATTTATTTAAGCAAATCCTAATTGATCAATTTTTAGTTAGTATTGATTTAACAGTTATTAGCGAACGGTTTGTGAGGGTAAATAGTTAAAATAAGGAAACGAAAAATTAAATTTACTTATACCTATAATTAAATTAATTGAAAATAAATCTTGAGTTAATCAATTTAACTTAAGAAATTTAATTTTTTTTTAAAGTTAATTAATAAATACAAGGGTAGTTGACTTAAGTGAGTAATTAAGGATAAATGGTTAATTAATTGAAAATAAACGATTAATTAAAATAATTTGTAATAATTAAATAAGTAATTAATTTTTATCAATTAATGATTAAGTTTAAGTGATTAACTGAGTAATTAAGTATTAATCAATCAATAAAATAAGTTAATTAATCAGTAATTAATCAAGCAGAATAATAAAGTAGTTTATTTTTAAGTAATCAATTTAGTCGAGTAAACCAAACTGTTTTGATATGAACTGATAATTCTTGTCTGATTGACTCTGATATCTGTTAGTGATATTTCTGTGATATACTACTATGTGAATATGAAACCCTTGACCCATAGAACGACATTTGAATTTCGATGCGACAGGGAGTCGGATTCCAGTTGGTTATCCGAAACCCACATCGAATTGTAATGATGAATCTTTATAACTGATAAATTTATTTTATCTGTGAAACTGTAAATGAAGATAAGCGTTGTGGATTATACCGCTTATCGATATTGATATATCTGTGATGATTGATGTTGTTGCACTATTGTGTGTAAAACCCCTGGACTACACTATACACACACAAATATGGATTTCACGTGGAAATCGGTTAAGTCACAGATAATTTAAATTTGATGTTTTGAAATTGAAATTTTAATTTCAATTGATTTTGAAATTTGAAATTTGGGGTTTTAAATGGGAAAGCTTTTAAAATTGAATTTCAAAGATAAAAGTTATTTTAAATAACTTAACCGAGTTTTGAAAATTTAAATAGTTAGATTTAAATTTGGATTCAAGTTTGAAATTAAGCTATGATTTGGAAACTAGGGAGTAAAGATGATATAAATGTGTTTATATGAATTTAAACCATTTTAAAAGTATAAGTTGGGAATTTGGATTTAACCCAAGAACCTTAACTCGTATAAATGAATCAGATTTCCAAAATGAAAACTGTTTGTTTTCAAAGAATAAAAGCTTTTAGATAAGAAATGAAATTCCAATTTAGGTAAAGGAATTTCAAGATGTAATTGAAAAATTGTTTTCCAAGTTATAAATGAATTCTTTTCGAAAGCTATGAATTAAATCTGTTTATTTTTAACAGATTTAAAATGATGATTTGTTTAAACCATTCAAAATGAAATTGTTTTGAAAGCTATTTGTTAAATCTTTGATATAAAGATTCAACGAATTAATTAAATTGAAATGGAAATCGATTTGGAAAATCTGTGAATGAATCCTTGTGAAAACTGAGTGAACTTGGTGAATTGAATCTTTTTATTTAAAAAAGATTAAAATGGTAATTTGTTAAACCATTTGAAAAGAAAGTTTGGGTTTAAATTGTGACTTAATTGAAATCCCATTATCCATTTGTTTTTGAATATTGCGCTCACTATTCGGGTTAGCCGGGAAAAGACATTTGTGTCATATAACCCATTCCGAATAGTGATACGTCGTATATGGATAGCATTTGAAGATCGGTGTTGAAGACCGGATATTTTCGAAAATGAAAGGACAACCTGTCGAATGTCTCTGCACTGGGTAGCTCCCGGTATAGAGATTTATATCACTCTTTTGTGATGGGAAGTCTGGACGTGATTTGAAAATTATCCGGATTTGCAAGGGCTTCGTGAGAAGTGCCTTCGGTTCTGTTCGATCCCGGAACAGACTTGTATGGATACATGTCTGACATTACACTTTGAGATATAAAGCCGATTTCTTTCAAATACATATCTGTTGGTGGCGGAGAATTTATTCTCTTAGCTTAACACCCTTCTCTGAGACGTACGAGCTCAGAGGTTATGTAGTTGAAATTTATCAGCGATATATCCCAATTTGGTAATGTGGCATGCTGAGTGCTGCTGTGTGATGATCAGTGTTTGATCATTTGCGATATGATCATTTGTTTGATCTTATATCTTGGTGATCATAGGTTGATCATTTGTTTGACACGAAGCATGGCTTTGTGACAAAGCGTAGCTTTGTGGACGAGACTTCGTTGAGCCTCACACCCCGGAAATGGTCGAAACAGGAAGGATGCAGCAAGGTTCTAGGGAGTAGCGCCCCTTAGTGTATGTCATTCCTTCTGGATAAAGGTGGTATCATGGTATGGAGCCCAGATACTTAACCTCTGTGGTTACTGCATTATTTTTACTATGTGGTTTGTTGGAAATCGGGGATCCTCGGGAAGATCGGTGACGATCGGGGGATGACATACGCGTGTCAGTAGTTACCTATTTTTGCAGAGGTAACCCGGCCTTGTGTTGGCAGAGATCCGGTTAGGTTCTCGGGTCGTCTATTCCAGGGACGTACCCATCGTGGATAGGAAGTTCCTTAGCCTGACCATTTGTTGGAAATCCATCTTCCAATACGAACTTTGTACGGTATTAGTTGTAGAACCTGCCATTTACGTACGGTGGTCATCACTGTTTAGATGGTAACTATAGTAGGATACGATACTGGTCGTATGTTGGCTAAGATTAATATTATACTTTCGAAATGTTTTCTACACTATGCACTAATAATAATATCAAAATGATTTGATTTTGCGTAGTAAGCATCTTTGACTATCATAAGGAGAAATCTCCTCCAAGTCTGCGTTTGCATTGTGTGTGTGGCGGGAGGCCTTATGGTAGTTTCATTTTCCAAAAGCATTGCGAATTGACTTTAAAATTCTTTTGCTGTTGTTTAAAGATAAACTGTGTTTTTGTTGCTCACACCAGTCCCATGACTGATCCGGAGTTTATTGTTTCTTTCCTAAACTCTGAATGCTCAAAATGTTTTCTACACGAGCAGTCTAGAGTTTGGTTTTTCAGATAGTCAGATCTAGTAGATTTTCTGGAGCTAGTTCAGTCTTTGGATCGGACTGCACTTGCTTATCTTTGTGCATCGTTATTGGGAGTTCAAGCTACATCTGGATTGGCGTTTTGAAGATGGAGATTATCCGCTGCTGATATTATCGTTTTCTTTTCCGCTGCTATTTGTTGTATCATATCTCTGATGTATATAGATATTCATTGTATCATCATTGTATCTGGATATTGTATCAGATGTTGGATGTCTGTATTCTTTTTCTTTTCCGCTGTGTTATTTACTTAATGTTGTTATAAGCTCCCGAGAACCAGATTCGACATTTGAATCTACGGCATTTTGAGTACAAGTGAAGTACGGGTGCCGATTTTCGAAGGTCGATTTTTGGGTCTTGACAGGTACCCACTCGGGTGAAGTAGCAATGTTGAAGGGAAAAAGGTTAAATTTGGAGAGAAGGTCGTTTCTTTGGAATAAAAACTCAAGTTGTAAAAGGCAAAGGCAATGAAGTTAAGTGGTTAGGTATGAAAACATATGATGTGGTTTGTTTAAAACTTTATGTTTCTTTTGACACCTCTACGACTACTTTGGTCCATCCCTGTCATCAACTTCGAGCCTGATTAATGTAAAAGCTGCCACTTTTTCGATGATTATTTTCAGGTGCCCCTGGTTTTGATTTAGTGTGCGGGAGGTGGTGGCTCTAAAGTAGTCAAACATCAATGTTCGCAAGTGGCTCCTATTCCTGTAAGCATTCATTCTGATTCTAGCATAGATAGGGCTATCAAATCCTTTTCAAGGGGCAAGAGCTAGTCAAAGAAACTCTTTAACAACAACTTGAGCATCTCAGGTTCATCGTCAGGTTTTAAATGCTAACTTAAATTTATTGTTCCACAAAATGTAGTTGCTAAAGTTCAGGCCTGCTGCTTTTTTATCCCTAGAAAGTCCACTTGATGGTCTTATGGTTGGAAAGTAAACCGGATTATATCAACTTGTACACTACATCTAAATGTTATTTATTTAAATATACATGTCTTATCCGAGTTTTAGCCTTGTTCATCTTTTTGCAGAAATATACATGTCTTATCAATTTCAATGGAGACTCAGTTAACTGAGACTCAGTTTAGCCAAGTCTCAGTTTCAACTTAGACTCGATTTCACCGAGTCTTAGTTTCAAGAACCGAGTCCAACTTAAAAACCGAGTCTAATTTTTGAAAACTGACTACACCTATATTGGTATACTGAGAGGACCACTTAGTTAACATCATCGACGACTAGTTTATGTGATTTGTAAACATACCACTTCATACGTCGATAGTATGCAGCTTGATTTTACTCCAAGTAAATTACCAAGTTCGTTTATTATTTTTTACTCTACTTCACTTGTAAATGCTACTTGATTTTATGGCATGTTGTATACTTTGTATTAGTCAATCGCCTAATGAAATAGTGTGATGAATATTTTGTGTTTGCATTATGAATCCGATTAACTTTGTGTACACTTTTTTGATGAATAGATTCTCAAGCATTACTTTTGCTTTACAGGTAGATAGATGACTGTGATGCAAAAAAGGTTGCAACGAGTTATGGATCGAAGTTATTTTTGCTGCTAGAACAACTTTTTGGTTTTAACGTATGTACTACTTGCTTTTGTTTTGCTATTGCTACTTGTTGATGACAAACTATTTATGTTTAGCGTAAGAATATTGTGTATTTTGATTATGAAATTTCATACGTTGGTTATCAAATATGTGTCCAAAATGTGGTATTGATACAATATGTTGATTTTGAAATGTGATATTGATATAATATGCTAATTTTGAAATGTGGTATACACACACATTGTGGCGGATGTTTACTGAAATGCAATTAAAACATTCCACGGCGTTTTTAAAACGCTATTAAAACATTCCACAGCGTTTTTAAAACGTCGTTGAAAGTTTTAATAGCGTTTTAAAAATGCCGTTAAATTGTATCTAAAAACATAAAGCACGATTTATTGCAACAAGGAAACGCTGTAAATAAATATCACAGCATTGAAAAAACGCTATAAAATCTTATCTTAGCACGAAACAAACGCTAAGAAAGATCTCTAACTGCACCGAACCAAACGCTGTTAAATGATTTCATGACACCAGGGAAACGCTGTTAAAAAGGACATTTAACAACGTTTATTTCTTGTCATTGTATATCTCTGACGTATAACTGCATGTCGATATACAGCGTATGTAAAAACGCTGTTAATAGATTTTATAGCCTTTTTAAAATGCTGCTAAAGATCCTGTTTGTTGTAGTGTTATTGAGTATATAGTACACGGGGAAGAAATTATAACACAAGAGAAAGATTTGGCTATTTCTAACTATGTATGTGATGTTTATAACAAGTGTGCATATGCCATTCTACGTGATATGGTGGATGAGGCAGGTAAGTTGCATAATTCTATAGATGACCATGTATTTTTGGATGTTCCATTAAACAGAAATTACACAGCTAAGGGTAGAGTGGTAAATAAGATGCAAAAGCAGCTGCGGCTTCAGGAATGTAAAAGTATGAATGGTGTTGTAGAAAGGACATGGCTGGATGAAAATTCAAACAATAGGAAAATCATTGTTTACATGGATATAAAGGATTGGCTGAAAAATACAATTCACCACATGGATGGTTTAGTTTATGAGAATTGTATGGTTGTGATAGTGTGATATGGAACCTGATAGAACCAAAGAGATGGATATATGCGAGAGTAAACATTATGGGTCTGCATATTCTAAGTTCCTTGCTGAAGAATCCGATAGCATATTGAGGAGGCAGAATATGTGTTCTAGAGCAAGTCCTAGATTGCCCGAAGTGTCTGGTTTAGGTGGTAGTACAGTTGATTTTACAATGCATAAAGAGGCTGTTTCTAGTTCAAGTGAGCATGGATCGGTGAGAAGAACTGCTCGTCTTCGTAGAGCGACCACTAGAGCTTTTGATAGCTCTAGCTTAGGTATGGATTTTCTTTTCGGTGGTATTTATAGCTTTTATGCTTTGAGTAGTTTATCCACTAACAGTATGTAGTATTTAGCTAAGAATTCTGCTTTTATTTTTGATGATATTCATATTGATCCTGATTATATTAGGAGTAAGGAATTAGAGCGGGTCAGATCTTTTGGACCATGAGATTCATTAGTTAGAATGCTAGGGATTTGCAAAACTTAGATAAATGTAGTAAAATTAGATTGTTTTTTAAAGATAACAATATTGACATTTATTATTACAAGAGACTAAAATAGAACACCCTGATTACAGATTTTATAGGTGTTTAGGGGGTCTGTATATTAATCATTGGTCCTTTTCTTCTAGCTAGGGGCATTGTGGGGGGACTTATGATGGGTTGGAAGAGTCATAGTGTTAAACTTTTGCGATCAATTATTAAAGATCATTCGATGCGTTTGATTTTTACTGACATTAGTGATGACTCAGTACTAGATATTTCTAATATTTTTGAACCAACCACAAAGATAGATCGTAGGATTCTATGGTATGAGTGTCTAGAATTTAGATCACTAGCTCCAGGATCGTAGGTTATGGGGGAAGATTTTAATGTTACTAAATTTTTAGGATAGATATCCCCTAAGGAAGGGGATTTTGTTTCCATGGAGCAGTTTGAGCAGTTTATTACTAATTGTAACTTAATTGAGATTAAACTAAGTAAAATACAGTTTACTTGGTCAAACGGTAGAGAAAATCCTTTTATGGCTCTTCTAGATGGATTTTTTGTTAGCGACGAAATAGAAGACAAATTTCCTACATGTAATGTTGTGGGTTTTCCGAATATTTTTTCGGATCATTGCCCAGTTACTCTATCATGTACTAACCTAAATATTGGGAACATAATTTTTAAATTTGAAAAGATGTGGTTATTAGAGAATAATTTTAAAGATATAGTTGCAAAGAAATGGCTTTCTATGAATATCTACAATTATTGCGGGTAACATAGCCAAAGTCTTGGGTAGCAAATTTAGAGACTTAAAGTTATTCCTCAAGAAATGGAGTAAGGTTGTTTTTGGCAACATTAAATCAAAAAGGAAAACAAATGAAAGAGATTTTAAATTTAAATAAAATTGAAGAATGTAAGAACTTAAGTATTTCAGAAAAAAATGTACTCACAAATACGTAATAAAGAGTTTACCAATTATTATAGAGACATTTTTGGAACCACAATAAGACATAGAATTAGAGCTAATTTGGAAGGCTGTAAAAGATACGCCTAATGATAAAGCTCCGGGTCCAGATGGATTTCCTATGTTATACTATGTAACTTTTTGAATGTTTTAAAGATGATATAATAAAAATGTTCAATGAATTTTATGATGGCTCCATATAATTAGGTAGGTTTAATTTTGCCAATGTAATTTTATTACATAAGAATATAGGTGCTAACCAATTAAAAGATTTTAGACCTGTTTTGCTTTTAAACCGTTCCTTTAAAATTATTTCTAAGGTTCTGGCTAATAGATTAAATAGTAAAATGAATGAGCTGATAGATAATACCCAAACTACATTTATAAAGGGTAGAAATATCACAGACGGCGTTTCAATAGTTCAGAAATATATCAACTATTGTTGTAAAAATAATATCACTTGCGCGCTTTTAAAATATGATTTTGCTAAAAAATTTGATTCAATCGATTGGATTTTTCTTAAGTAGTTATTATTGGCTAGGGGTTTTAATGCTAAATGGGTAGGATGGATTATGTCCTTATTCAAAATAGGTAATTCAAGTATTATGGTAAATGGTATTTTAGGAAATGAAATCCGATCGAGATACGGTCTTAGGCAAGGTGATCCATTGTCACCCTTACTATTTAATTTATCAGTTCTAGAATTATTAAACTGGCCACTAATAATAGAATATTAGACAGTATAGGAAATGAGATCTCGAGTAATGATCTTTCCGTTCTCTATTTTGTAGATGACACTATGATTTTTATGTCACATTTGCCTAAACATATTATTGCGCTTAAATTCATTTTATATAGCTTTGAACTCCTATCTGGTTTAAAGATTAATTTTGATAAGTGCTCAGTGCTAGTTTTAAATGATATCGATGATACAGAAAACCAAAATTGCACATACATTAAAGTATATAACGATGAAATTCCCTATAAAATATCTAGGTTTTTTAATTAGACCTCAAAAACTAAAACACGACTAATGGATTACTATAGTAGATAAAATTAATAAAAGATTGTCCAAATGGAATGGTAAATTCTTATTGAGAGCAGGTAGGATAGTTCTCATTAATTCTGTTTTATCTGCACTACCTATCTATTGATGTTATTTTATCTTTTTCCAAAATGGGTAATTGATAAAATTAGAAGAGACTTTTTATGGAGTGGAGACAACCCAAACTGTAGTTCTAAGTGCCTTGTCAAATGGGAAATGGTTTGTAAGTCTAAGAATGAGGAGGGATTAGGGATTATAAACTTACATAACTTAAATATATCTTTACTAGGAAAATTGTTGTGGAAATTTAACGATAACAATGAAAATTTGCTATGAAAAGAACTAACATCGATTCAATTGTATAGTGGTACATTTAACTTACATCACATCACTTTAAATAATATTTATAGTATTTCTCATTTTTGGAAATCGATAATATTAAGTTCTGATATTATAATCTAGGTATTAATAATTTTGTCCATTCTAGTAACAACACTTCTTTTTGGCACGAATGCTGAATTTCTGCTATTCCACTTAAAGTGGAACTTCGTGAGTTATATAAAATATGCAATTTCAAAAATATATTAATTTCAGAAATGTATAAACCAAATTTACATTTTCAACGGGAATCTATTTTTAACCGTACGCTAGAGGGAATTACTCTAACACAATTTGCATTATTGTGTGCAAAACTGGAACTTTATGATGTCGATAATGAAAAAGATATTAAAATATGGTGTTGGGATAAAACTAAGAAATATACACCTCATTCATTTTGTAATTTTATAAATTTTTCTAGGGTTAATTTGGAATTATTCAAATACATTTGGAAAGTTAGTGTTCCACCTAAAGCTAAACTGCACATGTGGTTAAATTTACATAGGAAATTGAATACTGTACAACTCTTAAAAAAGAAAAATATATTTAATGATTAAAAATGATATTTTTGTAATGATAAAATGGAAAATATTATACATTTATATTTTGAATGTAATATAACTAGATTTTCCCTTGTAAATGTTCTCAATATATTTGATTTTAACATAAACTGGAGACAAATTACTTGTGAATTATATTGTAATAACCTTAGATTTTATTGTAAGGGTCATAACAGATTTTTACTAGACACTATTTACATAATAACATATTGGTATATTTGGTTTGAATGAAACCACCGCGTGTTTGATAATATTAGTATTGATTTGGAAAAATTAATGTATGTAATCACTCTATTTTGTTTTAATTGGATTTCAAATCCTAATTATAAACTACATAAAAACTAAGTTTTAAATATTTTATAAAAAAACAAAAGCTCGTATTGAGTTTTTAAAGAACAAAAACATTCAAAATAAAAGAAAAAATAACAAAAACCTAAATATAGTTTCCTTGGACAATCTCACCATGGTAACTTATAATTCTTCATTTCTTTTAGGATACTAGCCTAGTAGAAAATTTCTAGTTATTCTGTTTCTTACTTGTTTCTTTTTATGTAACTAGTTTGAGCTATACTATTCTCGTTCCCTTACTTAGTGGTAATTAAGATGTTACTTGTTCTATGTCTTTTAATTTTATTTTAGTTTATTTTATTTTGCATACATACATACATACATACATACATACATACATACATATATATATATGTATAGATCTCACATCTTTGTACAGTTTTCTTTGCAGCTACATGGATTGCTTGGATTTTTCTGGTCTTGAGGATTCGAGCACTTGTCACATTTGTTTTGCTATACATTTCTATTAGGGACCTTAGATATATAGGTTTTGGGAGGATTCTCAATTTTCTCTTATTTGTGTGTTGAGGGGGGAGGGGTTGGCTACCTGTCAGGTATGTTGGCAACTCCTTCTTAACTGTGGATAAAATTATATGAGTGCTCTCCTCCTTATGAGAATCACTCATTTTCCTCAAAAAAAATATATAGAAATTCATGTTTCAAGTCAACTAAAGCAACCTAAATTACAACCCAATTATAAATCTGGAATAAACTTTACAACTTTGCAAACATTCTATAATAATAAATATTTGAGACTGATTTCAAATTTCTTTATTAGGTTGTACATATTATTCCAATTACCTACTTTATTTAATATGTAGGAAATATTCCTATATATTCGTTTAAGCGTACATCTCATCGTATCTTATACAGGCATAATAATTAAATAAAATTTAACAATATAAATTCTAATGTCATAAATAAATTATATATTTTCTCACTCCCCTTTTAGACTTTCCAAATCTCCCAAATTTGAATCTATTCCTTTGATTTGACTCCTTATCCCTTCCAATCCAAAAGAATATGTATAACAAAGTATATACATACTATTAGAATTACAGACCTAAGAAGATATTTGGGGTTAAGGGGAATATAGATTTATAACTATAGAAATTTACCTTTTTCCACAATATTGATTCACTTCTTCTCTTCTTCTCTTTTATTTTCTGCCCTTCTCTGATTTGAACAAGTATATAATAGTTTATAATTTTCAAAAATAGCAAAGAAGGGAAAATAGCAGAGCTTCGCTATTTTGATCAGAAAATATGAGAAGAGAAGTGAGGGGTTAGGCTTGTATTTTTAGGCGCTCGAGCAAGTCGTAACTGTTAGATTAAAATAATTAAATCTAGACCGATTGGGCAAGGTTCAAACCCTAGCTGCCACTATAAGACCGATTAACCGCTCCCCGATAAGCGGTCGACTGCTAGCGGTCGATCGGTCCAAGGAAGGGGTCGACCGATGGGGTCTCGTAGTTATTATTATTTAATTCAAAATTTTTGTTTTTAATTATTCTTATTCCAAAAATCTTAAACACTAATAACTATTTCGTTCATGCTCCGATCATAAAGCTTCAAAATGTGAAATTTCTTAGAAAATCATCATGAATGTAATGGTGTAAGTTTTATGGCCAAATTTTGACATTTTCTCAAATTCCATTTATAACGATCCACCTTTTTGGACAGTTTAAATTGACAATAAACCACACATGTCAACTCAAACCATTCAAAAGGGAGGATTGTCAATGGGATAAATAAGAAAACAAGAGAAAAGAAGGAAAAACAAAACACAGAATCTCACAGTGGAATGACAAAATATAATACTCAAATAAACAGTTCATGAAGCTGTTTTATAATATACATTTGATTACACAAATTTTACAACAATCAGAGTACAATTAACAACATACCAATAATGATGCAGCGGAAAATGTCTAATAATATAATATATCAAACTCCGTCTTCGTCCTCCAGAAATAAAGTCTTCAACACTGAAATGCTCTGGCTGACCCGAGCGTAATGAAAAGACAAAACACTCGAGTCAGGACAAAAAGATCTTATGTAAGTTAAATCAACAACAAATAAAATGAGTGTAATGGCTTCAGAGATGTTTACGAGATTTTACATCTCATATCCAGTGTATAACGTGCGTGCAATAACTAAAGAGATGTTTCAGGATTTCCATCTCCTAAGGATCCATTAAACTATCTATATGTAGTAATATACGCTATATATATGTAGTGTCTATCAGTAAAGTATTAAAATAACGTTAAGGCGTTGTAATGACCCACTATTTTGGACCATTCAAATCGACAATAATCCACACATATCTGACTTGAATAATTCAAAATAAAATATTGTAATAAAATTTTGGAACAAATAAAATCAAATACAGAATCACAGACACAGAATATCAGAATAACTCGCAGCGGAAATTAAAATACCATAGTAATTCATGAAGCTACTATAACAAACTCTCAAAACAAAATACATAATATCAATCTGAAAACATATACAATAGAAATCTCAAATAAATAGAAGTTTATGAATACCAGAACTGAAATAGAACAACTGAACTGAAAGGAACAGATAACTAGACAAGCATAATCTCCAGCGATTCCTAGCTCCAGAAAGAGATCCAAAGCTAAGCTATAAATACTCAAGCTGACCCGAGTGTAAAGTAAGACACAAAACACTCGAGTCAGGACAATATATACTTATATAATGTAAACCAACTCAAGTGAACTGTAGTAGAAATGCACAATAACTCAAAGGATGCTTGGGATCGCCCATTCCTTAAGGATCAGTTAAACTATAAATTAAATACATCCCGTGGTTAAAATTTCAAAATGGTATTTTATACTTCAAAATCAAATATTATTTCAAAATTCAATATCATTCAAAAATCCATTTCAAAATATCAAAATATCATATTTCAAAATAGTTTATATTTTGAAACAAATTACTTCATTTTAAATCATAAAATGAAGTTAATATATTTAATAATTAAATTATTAAATTTCCAAAAATTTAACTTTTCAAAGTTCATTCGTTCACCTAAATTAATTAAAACAATGAAAATTCAACTTTCGCAGCATTTAGAAAATGCTACGGAAAGTCACATTTAAAACAGTTCAAATTAACAAAAGACAGCATTTAAAATGCTATAATAGGGTTACATTAGTTTCAAATAAACTTAGTTAAATTCAACCATTATAACATTTACAAAAATGCTATAATAGCCTTAAATTAAATTTAGCCATTTGGTTCATTATTATCAACTACAGCATTTACAGATGTTGTATTATCATTTACATTAGAATTAATAGCATTTCAGAAATGCAGTTAATTAACTTCAAATATTCAGTATAATTTCACAAACAATTATATTTTTATTTAAATCATTTTTAACTTATAAAATCATATAATTTTCACTTTTAAAACAATCATTCAAATACCCTTATATTCATGACTTTATAAAGTTAAACCTCCATTCAAAAATCAAAATTTAATAATAATTCACTTATTAAATTCCAATATTAAATTATAAATTCATTAAATTAAATTAACTTAACACTTAAGTTTAAATTTTCAAATATAACTTAATTCCATTTTTATTTACTTAACTTAAAATTCACTTTTAAGCCAAATTCACAAATTTCCAATTTTAGTTATATTTCAAAATTTCAACTTAAATATTCATTCATTTCACATTTTAACTTTATTCAAAAATCATTAATATATTATAAAATCATTTAAATTCACTTTAATCCAAATTATCATGAATTTATCATATTTCATATTTAATTTAAATTCCAATTATCACCAAATTAAAATTTCCCAAAATAACTTACATTTTAGATTTTCTAACTTTACCATTAATTTATTTCACTTATAAATTTTCATAAAATCAATAATGCTTTACAAAAATCATTTTAAATAAAATTTAAATCAAAATATTATAACATTTACATTTCTAAAATATTTTAAATTTTTTAGAAAAACATATTTTAATTACGGGTCTGTATTTCATTTTTAGCCTAGGTAAAGTGATACGGGTAATATATCATTTCAACCCGTAATTTTCAAAGAAAACCCGGGTTTGATCATTTCAAACCCGCAATTCCAAGTATAATTGAAAATCATTCAGGCCTATCATTTCAGCCCATAATGATTTTCTCCTATTCTAAAGTCCGTTCGGGTATGTATCATTTCAACCCATAGTGATTCTAATCTAAAGGGAACTTGCAGTGTGATAAACTGATAAAAATAATAGAACAACATAATATAACAGTAACATATAATATAATAGGTGTTTAAGCATGGGTGAACATCATAAAATCATAACATAGCAGGTGTAACATGATAATGCATTTTACAGATTCAAAAGGGGTCAATTCACTAGTTATATATGTACATATTATCTGGTGAGAATAACTCACTGGTTTGAGCTGGAGATACAACGACGAATACACAAATGAGATCCACACAAGCAAGATAACATGACACAAAGATGAGTGGAAGAGCCAAGGTATCAATTCCCTTGAATACAAGTCAAACAAAACAATATAATATACATAAGTTTTCAAATTCAAATACGATAAACAATGTGAGAATTGAATGTACAAAACATCTCCAAAGTATTTGCACTTTTCCTCAACTATCCTAGGCTCATATATGGATTAAAATACATGACTAAAGCTTGTGTTTGGATCTGGTAGTGGAATCATATGGGTCGGCCGAGCCTAGGGAAAATGGTGCTAACATAAGTAGGCATGAAGCTAACACTACAAGGCAATATAACATGGATTCAAGTCAAAAACAAAGCTCGGCCAAGGCTAGTATGGTCACGGCTGTACTGTGGGGTCCAAGGGGATGGTGTGGCCGAGAGTCTAGGTGGTGCTGGAGGAGGTGGAGGTGGTGTTAGTGGCAGCCATGGGTGGTGGAAGGTGGTGCAAACATGGTAGAGGTCGGCTATGCATGTATTGATGGAGTTTAGGTTGGAAATTTTTGTGGAGGATCATCAACAAGGGCACGACTTGGGGTTTTGACCAGAGAGGAGGTGGGGATGGTGGCATTCTCAAATGGTGGTGGAGGTGGCAGAGTAGGTGGTGGAGGTGGCCGAACCTATGAGAGAAGAGAACAAGTGCAAATCTAAATCAAAGAAGAATAAAAGTAAACAAAGAAAAGAAAAAAAATAATTTACCCAAATGTTCTCAAGGCTCTGGCCGAATTTTTTTCTTCAGGAGATGAGAAAAAGGAATGTACGTGAATGCTAAAGAAAGTATGTGGCTGAAAGTATTGAGAAGTAATGGCAAATTTATGAAAAGTTAAGTTACAAATATGAAAAGGTTAGAAGATAAAAGGCCATAGGAAAACTAAAAGTCATAAACCTTTTCAAATTTCTCATATATATTTATATACATTAAAATAACTGAAAATACTTATAATTCCAGTTAAAATTTCGAAAATATAACAGATAAACAAAATATTAATAATTAATATTAATTAGATATGATTAAAATAAGAAAATAGCACAAAAAATGAAAACTAGTCTAGAAAATTTGAAATTAAATAGAACAAACTTTGAAAAATTTATATGTAGATGAAAAATATTTATAAATAAAGATAAGAACATAAAATAAAAATGAATTCACAAAATAAATAAATAAATTTTAATTAAATAAAATTTAGTGAAGAAAATAGCAGAAAAATGGAAACTAGCCTTTAAAAATAGAAAATAAATGCAATAAATTTTGGAAATTTTTTATTATCACATTAAAAATATTAAAAGACAAAAATATACATAAAATAAAATATTACCAAATACTAAAATAAAATATGACAAAGAAAATATAATTTATAAAATTTTTAAAATAAACAAAATTGCTAAATAAAACAAATTGCATTCAATATTGAAATACACATAACTTTCACAATTTAACTCTGTTTTCAACGAAACAAAAAGCAGGATTCATGTTATTAAATATATTTTCCTAATAAAAGATAAAATTTAAGAATTTAAATAATTCAAAATTTGAAGTTTAAAAGTCAAAGTTTGAACAGTTTGACCAGAAATTCACTTTATAATAAAATATTCAAATTATACTAATTTGAACTATAAATCACTTAATAATCAACATTTATATTTAAAAATGAAATATTTGAAATAAACCATTTTAAAAATAATTTAAATAAAAGAAAGTCAAATTTAAAATACATACAAAAATCTAGGGCTGTTACACTCTCCCCCACTCAAATCTTTTCGTCCTCGAAAAGGAAGGGAGCGGAGAAATAACTAGAAAGAACAATAGGTTGGAAGACATCCCGAAAGAAGGTAGGTAAGAAAAGTAGCTAGGAGGGAAAGCAGGTTGAAAGAGAAGGATGAACCATTATTTAAAATTGTTGGTTAAAGAGGTAAAATATTTAAAACACTTTAAAATCCTTTAAAAAGGAAATAACTGATCAAAGTATCATTTATGTAATATTTTATCAAAATACTTTTATAACTCGATGTCTTAACAAGTTTATCCTCGTTCCTGCAGACTCTGGTAGTGCATTGATCAGGCGCAAAGCTAGAATTCTCCAGGTACTTAGTAGACTTGTTTCAACACCCAGTGAAAATACTGGAAAACTTTTTAAAAACAGATATGGAAAGTACAATCCAAACAAAAACAAACAAAACCTTAGTCTAACCATGGTTCGCAGATACACAATGGTTACGCCTGGATCCCCCAGGAAACAATCCATATCCGTAAGCTTTATCAGCCCTGCGAGTTACGCCATGATGACTAGTAGAATGCAGGATACACAATGGTTACGCCTGGATCCCCCAGGAAACAATCCGTACCCCTAGGCCATCTCAGCCAGGCGGTTTCGCTACTAATGCGACCTACATAGATGCAGGATACACAATGGTTACGCCTGGATCCCCTAGGAAATAATCCGTACCCCTAGGCCATCTCAGCCAGGAAGTTGCGCTATGCAGTCGCGCTCGTAAGACCATGGGTAACGTCATGGAATTCGATGGACACTCAAGTATCATATCTGGAAAACCAAAAATCAGAGAAATATCGATAGAATGAATCCACAATGTGGCCACAAAGCGGATATCAAGCAGAAGGCACTTTCCATATCTTTACTTCGAAAATATGTATCATATAGTACCTTTTCAATCACATTCAAATATCGTACTTATATAAAGTCCATTATATATAAGATTTTATTTTCAAATCAAATACTTTCCAAGATCAATAGTATATCATATCACACTTATATAGACTTCAATTATATAAGATTTCACTTTTCAAATTGAGTACCTTTTCAAATCCATAGTTTTTGAATCAACATCATACTTATACAAACCAAATTTTACATAAGTTCGATAACTCCCAAATCAAGTATTTAGTAACACAAGGTTCTCAAATTTCAATTTGTTTCAATATCAATACAATTTTCAAAATCATATATGCTTTTACCAAATTATTCTTCCAAATCAAATATCTTCAGTTCCAAAGTTTCCAAAATAATTAATTTAGAAAATAAATCCAAATTTCCAAATCAATATAATTTAAATCGAACAATTCATTTCCAAAATCAATGGTTTTCAAAACTATCTTATATTTACATAAGGTCCATCTTATATCAAAAATCAAAATTTTAAAAATAAATTTCGCTGCATGAAGAGCCATATGGGATTGAACATCTTTGCTTACTAAAAGTTCTCTTTTTTTTGTAGAATAGTTTTGTATATAAAATAGTTTGTAAAATAGTTTGCATGTAAAATAGAATAAAACAGTTTGTTTGAGAAGAAATAAAGAAAAAAATAGTTTAGAATAAAACGGTTTGTTTGAGAAGAATAAAAGAAAAATAGTTTTGAAAAATGGTTTTAAATTGATAGTAGTTTTTCATAAAAGGAAGAATCCCAATTAAATTACAAAGATATCCAACCCAACAACCTCCAATTTCAGCGGCAATCATATAAATGATATTAGAATATAAGATGTACATATGTCATCATTTCGCAAAATCACATTCGATCACTCGCTTGATCACACAAGTTCGCTTTCGAACTAGTATTGTCCATTCGACTTCCCTAGTGCGGATTTCAATATGGTTTCTCGACTAAAAGCCATCAGTCTCCTTGCATTGCCATAAACTATGATAGAGAAATCTAGAATCCAGCCCAAAATCCATATTAAATATTCGCCATTAAGAATCAAATGAAAAATCCTAACACGAAATGGTGAAATTCACCTCGAACTTGTGTACTCAAACTTGGATCAAATTAATTATGCGAATAAAACAGCATATGTACAACTTATGTATCTATTCCAACTTCTTAAATATATAGTTTTATAAAGATGTTACTCAGTTACAACATTTAAACTAAATTTTATTCAAAATATTTTGAAGACCAAATTCTTTTCAAAACATTTCAAATCTAAATTTCATATTAGAAAAAATTCAAAATAGCCTTATTCATTTACTTAACAAAACAGTTTCAACTTATTTAAATCATATTACTACATATTTTAAACATAAATACCAAACTTATATACTTTATACTTTTCAAAATTACTTAGCTTTGAAAAGTTAACCTTGACTTGGAAGTGCTCGAACCTTCAAAATAGTCGAAGAAATCATATTTCAATCCAAGAGTTGGAAATCACAATTAAATCAGTAAATCAATTCCAAAAATAGGGTTATATCAAATCAAATCCAAAACTCAAGGACTGAACACCGGATCATTTCAAATTGTTCAAATATATATACATATATCTTTCGAATATCACATCACACTTCGGAATTTGAAATCAAAATTGGTTTCACAAATCAATCACATAGCAAAGTTACCGAAGTGGCCTCTTCCCCACTCAGAAACTCCAAAATCAATGTCGATGATGCATGCATTCATCACCGAACTTATTTTCCAGCGACATAAGTGGGTTCTGGACTTCCATTTTCTCGAAAACTTCTTTTGAAATTTCTTCGAAATCATTTTAAACTCATTAAAATCATTTGAAACATTTCTTATTCGGAAAATACTTTCAAATCGTATTATTTTTATTTCATATCTTAAAACCAGTTTCAAAAATGCCGGAGTCCAATCACTCAAATTTAGATTCAAAACCTTCACTTATAAATTATTTTATATAAAACCATTTCTTATATAAATTTCAAAATTTCAAATCCATTTGAAACTTCAAATTCTCATTTTAAAAGGGTATATAATCCTTATCGAAAACATTTCACTTATATATAAAATATGGTCATCCTTATCAAAATAACAACTACGATGAATGCAAAAATTTCAAAAGACAAACAACCATAAACTTTCCAAGGGATGATTCAAGGATGGATTTCAAAACAAAACAGAGATTCAAAATTTTAAAGGTACCCTAACCAAATAGAATTCTGATTCAAAGATAAGCTCAAACGAAGATGAGACAATTAAATTACCAAATAGAAGATGAACAAGCCTATATGAATCGCAGGCAACCTTAACCGGTCAACCGTGACTTCAGGAATATAATCGACGTGAAAATCTAAGGCAAATCGACCTTCGATCGCCAGAGATAGAATCTAAATATAGCAGAAGACAGAAAACATCGTAAACCGAGGATACATAAATCTCCGGTGAATAAATGCCAATTATAAGGGAGTTTCACCCTTTTACAAATCATTTAAAGTTTGCCGGTCTTTATAGAGGTCATTCAAAGTGGAGTTATGGACTGCTCCAAAAATCAAAAGAATAATATTAGGGGAGACAGGAATGGATTTCAGAACAAGTGGGAGTGTTCCAAAATTCAAAGGAATCCTAATCGAAGAAATCCCAACTAAGATAGAAGTTCAGAATTTTAAGGAAATCCTAATCAAAGAAATTACTAACAAGGTGGATACGAAAGGGATGAAGTTTAGAAAAAAAAATTTCAAAGCAAGAAAATTTATATCAAAATAATCTTTGAAAATTCTTTAAAATCATTTGAAAATCATTTTATACTTCAAAAATACGTCCTCTCACAAAGAAATGATTCTGAGATTGATTTCACTCATTCTAGGGTATTTCTACCCTATCTCTAATGAGTTTTTGCTCCGTAGGCTAAGGTTTGCCTAAAACCAAAGCTCTGATACCAAATGTAACGACCCACTATTTTGGACCATTCAAATCGACTATAATCCACACATGTCTGACTTGAATAATTCAAAATAACAGATTGTAATAAAATTTTGGAACAAATAAAATCAAATACAGAATCACAGACACAGAATATCATAATAACTCGCAGCGGAAATTAAAATACCATAGTAGTTCATGAAGCTACTATAACAAACTCTCAAAACAAAATACATAATATCAGTCTGAAAACATATACAATAGAAATCTCAAATAAATAGAAGTTTATGAATACCAGAACTGAAATAGAACAACTGAACTGAAAGGAACAGATAACTAGACAAGCTAAATCTCCAGTGATTCCTAGCTCCAGAAAGAGATCTAAAGCTAAGCTGTAAATACTCAGGCTGACCGAAGCATAAAGTAAGACACAAAACACTCGAGTCAGGAAAATATATACTTATATAATATAAACCAACTCAAGTGAACTGTAGTAGAAATGCACAATAACTCAAAGGATGCTTGGGATCGCCCATCCCTTAAGGATCAGTTAAACTATAAATTAAATACATCCTGTGGTTAACATTTCAAATGGTAATTTATACTTTGAAATCAAATATCATTTCAAAATTCAATATCATTCAAAAATCCATTTCAAAATATCAAAATATCATATTTCAAAATAGTTTATATTTCGAAACAAATTACTTCATTTTAAATCATAAAATGAAGTTATTATATTTAATAATTAAATTATTAAATTTCCAAAAATTTAACTTTTCAAAGTTCATTCGTTCACCTAAATTAATTAAAACAATGAAAATTCAACTTTCGCAGCATTTAGAAAATGCTACGGAAAGTCACATTTAAAACAGTTCAATTTAACAAAAGACAGCATTTAAAATGCTGTAATAGGGTTACATTAGTTTCAAATAAACTTAGTTAAATTCAACCATTATAACATTTACAAAAATGCTATAATAGCCTTAAATTAAATTTAGCCATTTGGTTCATTATTATCAACTACAGCATTTACAGATGTTGTATTATCATTTACATTAGAATTAATAGCATTTCAGAAATGCAGTTAATTAACTTCAAATATTCAGTATAATTTCACAAACAATTATATTTTTATTTAAATCATTTTTAACTTATAAAATCATATAATTTTCACTTTTAAAACAATCATTCAAATACCCTTATATTCATGACTTTATAAAGTTAAACCTCCATTCAAAAATCAAAATTTAATAATAATTCACTTATTAAATTCCAATATTAAATTATAAATTCATTAAATTAAATTAACTTAACACTTAAGTTTAAATTTTCAAATATAACTTAATTCCATTTTTATTTACTTAACTTAAAATTCACTTTTAAGCCAAATTCACAAATTTCCAATTTTAGTTATATTTCAAAATTTCAACTTAAATATTCATTCATTTCACATTTTAACTTTATTCAAAAATCATTAATATATTATAAAATAATTTAAATTCACTTTAATCCAAATTATCATGAATTTATCATATTTCATATTTAATTTAAATTCCATTTATCACCAAATTAAAATTTCCCAAAATAACTTACATTTCAGATTTTCTAACTTTACCATTAATTTACTTCATTTATAAATTTTCAGAAAATCAATAATGCTTTACAAAAATCATTTTAAATAAAATTTAAATCAAAATATTATAACATTTACATTTCTAAAATATTTTAAAAGTTTTAGAAAGACATATTTTAATTACGGGTCTGTATTTCATTTTTAGCCTAGGTAAAGTGATACGGGTAATATATCATTTCAACCCGTAATTTTCAAAGAAAACCCGGGTTTGATCATTTCAAACCCGCAATCCCAAGTAAATGAATATAATTGAAAATCATTCAGGCCTATCATTTCAGCCCATAATGATTTTCTCCTATTCTAAAGTCCGTTCGGGTATGTATCATTTCAACCCATAGTGATTCTAATTTAAAGGGAACTTGCAGTGTGATAAACTGATAAAAATAATAGAACATCATTGAAGTGACCCACTACTTATATATTCAATTATATTTGGAGAATTTTCTATTGAGTTTTTCTTTTCTTCTTTTCATGTATATATATATATACACTTCAATGGATCACTTCTCATAGTTCATTTTCCCAAGATTCCTTATTTTACCAATATAAAAATACTAGTATATAAAATCAAATTAAATCATTTATATATATGAAGATATATAAATGACTCTTTGCCTATCAGAGTAATTTAAATTGGCAAAGAAATTTTATCACACCTTATTTCTCATGTTCTAGAGATTTGGTGTCACATAGCCTTTTCTGTTCATTCTTCTTTTTTTTTACTCAAGCTTGATTATAAGATCAAATAGTACCATTTTGCCTTATATATATATATATATTTCTTTTACTTTACCTCTCAAATTATTGATTTCTGGATTTACAAGCCATATATTTATGTTCTGGGATTCTGTAATTTTAATACTTTTTGTTCTATGCTAAATAAAAGGATGTTTAAAATAACTCATTCCTTTTAGTTTAGCCCGGGGTTCATAATTCATATTCAAACAATTTTTGTGTCAGGTAAGGATACTCATATAATAATTCATTTGTTATGCAAGGATCATATGAATAACCAAGTGTTAAATTGGATTGAAGATCAAGCAAACAAAATAATATATATTTAGGCAGAGCACAAATGCAAACACATATACTAATCTAAGACTTAGCATATTATTGAAAGCAAAATAATCAAAGCTATGTTACAGACCAAATTAATACAAAATTCTCAGGTGAACTTATTAAGTAGACAGCTGATGTTTTCTTAAACAATATGTGGTAGTGTCTAAGGTGTTGTGTAGTGATGGTCTTGCCTATTACAAACAGGACTGCAAGTTATTTTAATAGCCTTAGGTTGGTCATGACCAAATGCATTCAGACTTGAGTCTTGTATCTAGGTAGTAAGATGTGTTAAGCATAGTGCTGGGAGACCTACAAGTATTACAAAAATGCATATGGATCTACTTCACAAAGCAATGCAAACTTCTACTGTAATTTAAATGCCTAGACTAAGAATTACAAGTTTCATTTTCAAGCTTGACATATACTTATATCAATTATAAGTCATGATCATGCATTTCTAGTTAGCCCAGTTTTGGTTCAACTCGATCTTTAAAAGATTCATTGAATGTTCTTTATTCTTTTCTTTCTATTCTACTTTACCATTTTAAGAGCTCATCAGACATTACCAAGGGAGACATGATCACATATCAAATTATATGGCATGATCCCCTATATCATACTTCACCAGAGATTATCCAGATCAGTTACTTAAAACAGAAACCCACAAACACACATGTATAATACTAAAATTTTTACATATCCTTTACTCAGAAAAATAAGCACATATCAGTCCAGAAAATACTTAAAACATAATGAAGTTTTGCCTGGCTTAATTATTACAACATTTCTGCCAAATTCCTTAAGCATTCTAAATGCCAGTAAATCTTCAAATGTCCATGCAAGCAAGTTTCTTATGCTTCCTTTCCTGCAGCAACATCTAGAGCTTCCTCAATAAAAATGAGACACCCCAAATGTTACAAAGCAACAAATAGGGTCAGAAATAAATTTCTGGTATGAGTGAAATCAAAATATAATAACTTGGCATTTTTAATTATTGAGCAGAGTATTTATATACTTGATGCAATTTGGATTTATGATGTAAACTGGGTATATATATATATATATATATATATTAAGGCTCCTACTGCACACATGCACACAAGCAGTCATCCATTCATTCAATTCAGTATACATATACACGTACTCTTATGGAATTAACTCATTTTAATTCCATAGTTCAGCTCTTAATCTCAATTTGTCAATTTAATTTGGTCTTATCTCTTTGCCATTGAACACCATGTGTGCATTGCAAGGGACTCAATTCTGTTAAACCCTGCACAGAGGCCTATAGGACTTAAACAAGTCATGCACATACCCATCATCCTCCTTATGATGAATAGATCAAGGCTTTTCTCCTAGATTAGTTTTATAATCTAGTGACCATTCTCATTTTCTTTCAGAAAAATTTATTAACTCTTGAAATGCTGTTTCATTCTTTCTTTCTTCTTCCATAAATCAAAGAGAGTTAGACTCACTCAGAGATTTCAACTAACCATACTGACATTCATGAAAATAATACTATATCTCATTTTTTTCCAGTTGTTTTATTCAAAACTTGTTTTAACACTTGCATATCTCCTATATTCAAGAATATCATGATCACTTAAACAAATCCAGTAGAATCATACAAAAATTCTTATACTCAATTCTATTGTGAACATAGGGTAAGGTTTTTGAGAAAAACCCATAAACATTTTAGCTTTTGATCTGAACAAATCAGCACATAAATAATTTATTGCATTGTTCATCTCAAATTTAAAACAATCTAGACATGAGCATGAACCTCCTTTCTTCACACTGCCTTGCTTATTTTCCAGTAATACCCTACTTCACAATAAAATGTATTTATCTTACTAAACATATTTACAAACTGATGTTTTAAGGTACTGGATCCATATCATAGATCATGGTATTTTCTTATCAAACAATCAAACAAAACAAATCAAAGCATCAACTAAAGATTTATCAAAACACCAACCATTCTCAGCATTCATTTACTCAGAAAAACAAATTGATCAAGCACAAAGATAAAATGGCTGCCCTTAACTTGGGTCTTAATGCCTTAGCCTCATGAGATTGATTAATCACTCACCTTTCTTTGCTCCTCCCCGAGAATATTCAGGCCTGCAGACAGTGTGAGTTTATTTTATTTTTAAATTTTATTTCCTCTGTTTTCTCCCCAGAAACAACTGTTGCACCTTCCTTGATTTAAATCATTTTGCTAGGGTTTAAATGGAGGAAAAACCCATTCTATCCTTACCTTACCCAGGGAATCATATGTGTATCATTATGGCCAAAAGTGCCATTTTCTCTTGATTTCTATTTCTGGTAAAACAGTTTGCTTTTATCTTTTCTGGCTACATGCTATTTGCATGATTTTTATCTACACATTGTTTTCATATGACTCAACTTCACAATGTAATATTATTATACCTAAGTCGTTCCTCATGTTTCCTTCTATAAACTTGATTTTTAACTAACATAATTTACCATTTGCTTCTTTCTTTATTTATTTCAAAAATGCATTTATGCTCACAAATATTACTTAATTGGTTTCTATGCATTTTAATTATCAAAAGGAGTTATTTTACCACTTTTATATTTTTCTGACTACATATATATGTGATATTCATGAGATATGTGAACTTAAAAATTCATTCATACTTTAGCTATTTTGCTTCTCATCTTTATCTATTGAAATAATTATTCCCTTTTGATATTCATTTTCAAATTATTTTATTCTTTAATTATTTTTCTATTAAGTAAGTAAATTTTCTTTTTATTTCAGAATTTTTTTTATCTTCAAAAATTTTGGGTCTTCACATACTCTCCTCCTAAAAGGAATTGTGTCCCACAATTATAGATAAATATATATTTTTCTTTCCCACTGTGCCACAGTTTAATCTTTATCTCAGCAATTTAAAATCTTATGCATCCAGAACTAATCAAATATATACATAAATGGTATTTAAATTTATTATAATTTCTGGCATACCTTTATGCAGAAAATAGATTAGGATATTTATCTTTCATCCTATCTTCAGCCTCCCAAGTGCAGTCATTTCCATCTAGACTCCACTGAATTTTAACCAATTTTATTATTTTGTTTCTTAATTTCTTCTCTTCTCTAGCCACCCACTGGTTCCTTTTTATAAACCAGGTTTTCTTGAATTTCAACATGTGTAGGGGATTCAAGAATAGTTTTCTTATCATGCACCCACTTTCTTAATTGAGATACATGAAATACATCATGTATGTTGCTCAATTCCTCTGGCAACTTCAATCTATATGCCAAAGTTCCTATTCTCTGAACAATTTCATATGGGCCTATATACCTTGGTGATAGCTTTCCTGCTTTGCCAAATCTTAGTATTTTGCTCATGGGTGAAACTTTGAGAAATACATGATCCCCCACTTCAAACTCTACTGGCCTCCTCCTTTTATCTGCATATGCTTTCTGTCTTTCTTGTGCCACTCTCATTCTTTGCCTTACTAATTCAATTCTTGCCGAAGTTTCCTTCACATGTTCTGGTCCAAGCAATACTCTTTGACCTACCTCCATCCAACATGCAGGAGATAAGCAAGGCTTTCCATACAAAGCCTCAAATGGAGCCATACCTATGGCGGACTGGTAGCTATTATTATAAGCAAACTCAGCTAAATAAAGATGGTCTTCCCAGTTGCCACCAAAATCAAGTATGCATGCTCTAAGCAAGTCTTCTAAAACTTTATTAACAATCTCTGTTTGCCCATCTGTTTGTGGGTGGTAAGCTGTGCTTAGGCTTAGTTCTGTCCCCATGGCTTCTTGAAAGCTACTCCAAAATCTTGAGGTAAACAAGGTGTCTCTATCACTAATGATAGTCTTGGGAATACCATGCAATCTCACTATCTCCTTCACAAATAATTGAGCTAGCTTATGAGTATTTCTGTTTGAACTTATTGGGATGAAGTGTGCTATTTTTGTGAGCCTATCAACCACTACCCAAATACTATCATTGCCTCTTCTTGTTCTTGGCAAACCATCCACAAAATCCATTGAAATGCTTTCCCACTTCCAGGTAGGCACTTCCAAAGGTTGCAGTAAACCTGAGGGTCTTTGATAATCTGCCTTAACTTGTTGGCATGTTAAACAATTTGCCATATATTTTTCCACTGCTCCTTTCATCCCTAGCCACCAGTAATTCCTCTTGAGATCATGGTACATTTTTGTACCACATGGGTGTATTGTATATTTTTTTTGTGATTTCATCCATAACTTCTTGCTTCAGTTCCTCTATATTTGGTATGCAGAGTTTCCCCTTTTTCCTTAAGTAACCTTTTTCATCTACTTCATAATTTTCCACTGTCATGCCTTGTGACATCATGTCTTTCTTCTCCTTTAAACTTGTGCCTTAATCCTGCATTTGTCCTATTTTATCAACCAGAGTTGACCTTAAGGAAACGAGGCTTAGTTTTCCATATTCAATCATATCACTGTGTGCCTTATCTGATACTCCCATTTCTTCTTTTATTTCCACTTCACTAAGGATTGTCAAATCCTTGAATTCAGTCATCATTAAGCTTGCCAATTTTGCTTGATGCCCGCTCAATGCATCTGCCACTTTGTTAGCTTTTCCAGGGATATACAATATATCAAGGTCATAGGCAGCTAGAAATTCTACCTACCTATGTTGCCTCATGTTCAAGTCTTTTTGGGAAAACAAATATTTAAGTGACTTGTGATATGTAAACAATTCAAACTTAGCACCTAATAAGTAGTGTCTCCATAGCTTCAATGCATATACTACAGCAGCTAGTTCTAAGTCATGTGTAGCATACCTAGTCTCATTTGGCTTGAGTTGCCTTGATGCATATGCTATGACTTTACCATGTTGCATGAGCACTGCCCCTAATTCAGATCCACTAGCATCTGTGTAAACCACTAACCCTTCATTACCCTCTGGCACTTGCAAAACTGGAGCTTCCACCAGTGCCTTCTTTAGTGTGAAAAAGCTTGTTCACACTTCTCTGTCCACACATATGGTTGCTCCTTTTTGGTTAACTTGGTCAATGGGATGGCTATTCTTGCAAAGTCTTTTATAAATCTTCTATAGTAGCCTGCCATTCCCAAAAATGATCTCACCTCAGTTATTGATTTTGGCCTACTCTAAGATTGCACTGCTATCACCTTAGTTGGGTCTACACTAACTCCTTGTTGTGATACAATGTGCCCCAAAAACTTTACTTCATTTTGCCAAAATGTGCACTTGGTAAATTTTGCCTTTAAATTGTGTGCTCTTAGTCTTGACAAAATCAGATGCAAATGCCTTGTATGCTCCTCTTCTGATCTTGAATACACTAATATATCATCAATAAAGACAACTACAAATTTATCTAGAAAATCTCTAAATGTCCTATTCATTAAATCTACAAAATAGGATGGTACATTTGTCAATCCAAAAGGTATTACTAAGAATACATATAAGCTATACCTTGTGTTGAAAGCAGTGTATTTAATACTCTCCTCTTCAACCTTCATTTGGTGAAATCCAGAGGCTAAGTCTAGCCTTGAGAAAATTCTTGCTCCATTTAATTGATCAAATAGATCATCAATTCTGGGGAGTGGGTATTTGTTTTTGATGGTCACTTTATTTAATTCTCTGTAATCAATACACATTCTTAATGTACCATCATGCTTCTTCACAAACACAACCGGAGAACCCCAGTTTGAACTACTAGGCCTTATGAAGCCTTTTTGCTCTAATTCCTCCAATTGTTGCTTTAATTCTACCAATTCTTTTGGACCCATTCTGGTAGGCTTTTTGATGATAGGACTTGATCCTGGAATTAGCCTTATTTGAAATTCCACTGGTCTATTTTCTGGAATTCCTACAACTTCCCCAAAAACATCTGGATATTCATTTACTACTTTTATGTCTTCTAAAGTCAATTCCTTTTTAGTCATACTCCATATTTGATTAAGGCAATTTGTCTTGGCTACTTCACTCATGACTATGATATTTTTACCATTTTCTGTTTTCAAAGAAATTGTAAAAATTTCTAAATTCAAAATTGCTTTGAATTTTCTCAACCAATCTACTCCTAGAATAATTCCTATTCCAGGATATTTTAACACAAACAAGTCAGATTTAAACATGTTTCCTCCTATGTTTAATTCTACTCCCAAACATTTTAATCCTAGCAGACAAGAGCTACCTTGTGGGCTTTGAATAAACAAGGGTTTTTCAACTGTATTGTATGTGAGAGCTAATTTATCCACTATATCTCGTGAGATTAGAGAATGTGTGGCTCCAGTATCATATATAACTGGGATTGGGTAATTTTTAATTAGAAGTATACCTTCCAATTGTCCAAAGCTCCCCACTGCATTTGCCTTTGCCTTGGCTTCTAGTGCTCCTACCCTTGCTCCTTTCTTGAACTCTGGGCAGTTCCTCTTAATATGACCTTCTTTCCCATAGTTATAGCAGCTGAATGGTGCTTTCTTAGCTGCTTGACACCTATTAATCATTTTCCCTTCCTTGCCATAATTGTAGCAGGTAACCTTCTTCTTAATTTCCCCAGTGGCTGCTCCTTCAACTTTCTTGTCTACATTCTTTTTGTCATAAGGATGTGCTCTATTCTTCCCTTTCTTTTGATTGTTAGTTCTCATATTCCTAAATTTTTCCCTTGCATTGTCATGTTGTTCAAAAGAAAGAGTAAGATCTATGACTTGATCAAATGTTCTGTCTTTATATGGTAGCATTGCTCTACTCAAACTAGCATTGAGTCCCTGAATGAACCTTGAATTCTTTGATTCTTCATTCCCTATGAGCATAGTTCCATACTTAGACAAACTCTCAAATTTTTGAGTGTATTCAGTCACACTCATTGGTCCTTGCCTCAGCCTTATAAATTCCTCCAGCAGTGTTGCCTTAGCTATTGCTGGGACAAATCTTGCCTCAAGCCTCTCCTTGAATTGATTCCATGTTATCTCATTTTCTGGCCTTCCTGTGATAATCACCTCCCACCAATCTAGTGCTGCTCCTTTGAGCCTTCTTGAAGCTATCTGCCTCTTCCTTTGATCATTAATTTGCATGTCTGCAAATATTCTTTCTAAAGTTCTCAACCATGTCTGCACACCAATAACCCCTTCAGTGCCTTCAAAATCCTTGCCTCCTAAGTTTGAAAATGTCTTCAATAGTTTGGCTAATTCCTCATGAGGATTCTCTTCCCTGTGCACTGCTCCTTCTCTAAATGCCCTCACCAAATCTTGCAAATTAACCATTGGTGTTGTATTGGAGGGTCCTGCTCCATGACTTGGTGGTCTTCCTACCATGATTTGCTATACAATTTTTACATAAATAGTTAGTCTAATTTGTAATTTAATTATTTCAGTAGTTTTATTTATACTGAAAATAGTGTTATGTATTTAGTCTCATAAGATTTTATTCTGATAAGAGAATTTGATTTTTATTTCTGCTATGTTTAATAACATAGCTCTGATACTAACTGAAGTGACCCACTACTTCTATATTCAATTATATTTGTAGAATTTTCTGTTGAGTTTTTTTTCTTTTCATGTATATATATATATATACTTCAATGGATCACTTCTCATAGTTCATTTTCCCAAGATTCCTTATTTTACCAATATAAAAATACTAGTATATAAAATCAAATTAAATCATTTATATATATGAATATATATAAATGACTCTTTGCCTATCAGAGTAATTTAAATTGGCAAAGAAATTTTATCACACCTTATTTCTCATGTTCTAGAGATTTGGTGTCACATAGCCTTTTCTGTTCATTCTTCTTTTTTTTCACTCAAGCTTGATTATAAGATCAAATAGTACCATTTTGCCTTATATATATATATTTCTTTTACTTTACCTCTCAAATTATTGATTTCTGGATTTACAAGCCATATATTTATGTTCTAGGATTCTGTAATTTTAATACTTTTTGTTCAATGCTAAATAAAAGGATGTTTAAAATAACTCATTCCTTTTAGTTTAGCACGGGGTTCATAATTCGTATTCAAACAATTTTTGTGTCAGGTAAGGATACTCATATAATAATTCATTTGTTATGCAAGGATCATATGAATAACCAAGTGTTAAATTGGATTGAAGATCAAGCAGACAAAACAATATATATTTAGGCAGAGTACAAATGCAAACACATATACTAATCTAAGAATTAGCATATTATTGAAGGCAAAATAATCAAAGCTATGTTACAGACCAAATTAATACAAAATTCTCAGGTGAACTTATTAAGTAGACAGCTGATGTTTTCTTAAACAATATGTGGTAGTGTCTAAGGTGTTGTGTAGTGATGGTCTTGCCTATTACAAACAGGGCTCCAAGTTATTTTAATAGCCTCAGGTTGGTCATGACCAAATGCATTCAGACTTGAGTCTTGTACCTAGGTAGTAAGATGTGTTAAGCATAGTGCTGTGAGACCTACAAGTATTACAAAAATGCATATGGATCTACTTCACAAAGCAATGCAAACTTCTACTATAATTTAAATGCCTAGACTAGGAATTACAAGTTTCATTTTCAAGCTTGACATATACTTATATCAATTATAAGTCATGATCATGCATTTCTGGTTAGCCCAGTTTTGGTTCAACTCAATCTTTAAAAGATTCATTGAATGTTCTATATTCTTTTCTTTTTATAATTATTTCTACTTTACCATTTTAAGAGCTCATCAGACATTACCAAGGGAGACATGATCACATATCAAATTATATGGCATGATCACCTATATCATACTTCACCAGAGATTATCCAGATTAGTTACTTAAAACAGAAACCCACAAACACACATGTATAATACTAAAATTTTTACATATCCTTTACTCAAAAAAATAAGCACATATCAGTCCAGAAAATACTTAAAACATAATGAAGTTTTGCCTGGCCTAATTATTACAACATTTCTGCCAAATTCCTTAAGCATTCTAAATGCAAGTAAATCTTCAAATGTCCATGCAAGCAAGTTTCTTATGCTTCCTTTCCTGCAGCAACATCTAGAGCTTCCTTAATAAAAATGAGACACCCCAAATGTTACAAAGCAACAAATAGGGTCAGAAATAAATTTCTGGTATGAGTGAAATCAAAATATAATAACTTGGCATTTTTAATTATTGAGCAGAGTATTTATATACTTGATGCA
The DNA here is from genome assembly GCA_030737815.1 of Allium fistulosum. Classification (NCBI taxonomy): domain Eukaryota; kingdom Viridiplantae; phylum Streptophyta; class Magnoliopsida; order Asparagales; family Amaryllidaceae; genus Allium; species Allium fistulosum. The sequence goes on along the minus strand of CM060902.1, from coordinate 1,033,245,522 downwards.
ATTTGGATTTATGATGTAAACTGGGTATATATATGTATATATATTAAGGCTCCTACTGCACACATGCACACAAGCAGTCATCCATTCATTCAATTCAGTATACATATACACGTACTCTTATGGAATTAACTCATTTTAATTCCATAGTTCAGCTCTCAATCTCAATTTATCAATTTAATTTGGTCTTATCTCTTTGCCATTGAACACCATGTGTGCATTGCAAGGGACTCAATTATGTTAAACCCTGCCCAGAGGCCTATAGGACTTAAACAAGTCATGCACATACCCATCATCCTCCTTATGATGAATAGATCAAGGCTTTTCTCCTAGATTAGTTTTATAATCTAGTGACCATTCTCATTTTCTTTCAGAAAAATTTATTAACTCTTGAAATGCTTTTTCATTCTTTCTTTCTTCTTCCATAAATCAGAGAGAGTTAGACTCACTCAGGGATTTCAACTAACCATACTGACATTCATTAAAATAATACTATATCTCATTTTTTCCAGTTGTTTTATTCAAAACTTGTTTTAACACTTGCATATCTCCTATATTCAAGAATATCATGATCACTTAAACAAATCCAGTAGAATCATACAAAAATTCTTATGCTCAATTCTATTGTGAACATAGGGTAAGGTTTTTGAGAAAAACCCATAAAACATTTTAGCTTTTGATCTGAACAAATCAGTACATAAATAATTTATTGCATTGTTCATCTCAAATTTAAAACAATCTAGACATGAGCATGAACCTCCTTTGTTCACACTGCCTAGCTTATTTATTTTCTTATCAGTACATAAATAATTTATTGCATTGTTCATCTCAAATTTAAAACAATCTAGACATGAGCATGAACCTCCTTTGTTCACACTGATGTTTAAGGTACTGGATCCATATCAGAGATCATGGTATTTTCTTATCAAACAATCAAACAAAACAAATCAAAGCATCAACTAAAGATTTATCAAAACACCAACCATTCTCAGCATTCATTTACTCAGAAAAACAAATTGATCAAGCACAAAGATAAAATGGCTGCCCTTAACTTGGGTCTTAATGCCTTAGCCTCATGAGATTGATTAATCACTCACCTTTCTTTGCTCCTCCCCGAGAATATTCAGGCCTGTAGACAGTGTGAGTTTATTTTATTTTTAAATTTTATTTCCTCTGTTTTCTCCCCAGAAACAACTATTGCCCCTTCCTTGATTTAAATCATTTTGCTAGGGTTTAAATGGAGGAAAAACCCATTCTATCCTTACCTTACTCAGAGAATCATATGTGTATCATTATGGCCAAAAGTGCCATTTTCTCTTGATTTCTATTTCTGGTAAAACAGTTTGCTTTTATCTTTTCTGGCTACATGCTATTTGCATGATTTTTATATACACATTGTTTTCATATGACTCAACTTCACAATGTAATATTATTATACCTAAGTTATTCCTCATGTTTCCTTCTATAAACTTGATGTTTAACTAACATAATTTACCATTTTCTTCTTTCTTGATTTATTTCAAAAATGCATTTATGCTCACAAACATTACTTAACTGGTTTCTATGCATTTTAATTATCAAAAGGAGTTATTTTACCACTTTTATATTTTTTTGACCATATATATATGTGATATTCATGAGATATGTGAACTTAAAAATTCATTCATACTTTAGCTATTTTGCTTCTCATCTTTATCTATTGAAATAATTATTCCCTTTTGATATTTATTTTCAAATTATTTTATTCTTTAATTATTTTTCTATTAACTAATTAAATTTTCTTTTTATTTCAGAATTTTTTTTTATCTTCAAAAATTTTGGGTCTTCACAATAATATAACAGTAACATATAATATAATAGGTGTTTAAGCATGGGTGAACATCATAAAATCATAACATAGCAGGTGTAACATGATAATGCATTTTACAGATTCAAAAGGGGTCAATTCACTAGTTATATATGTACATATTGTCTGGTGAGAATAACTCACTGGTTTGAGCTGGAGATACAACGACGAATACACAAATGAGATCCACACAAGTACGATAACACGACACAAAGATGAGTGGAAGAGCCAAGGTATCAATTCCCTTGAATACAAGTCAAACAAAACAATATAATATACATAAGTTTTCAAATTCAAATACGATAAACAATGTGAGAATTGAATGTACAAAACATCTCCAAAGTATTTGCACTTTTCTTCAACTATCCTAGGCTCAGATATGGATTAAAATACATGACTAAAGCTTGTGTTTGGATCTGGTAGTGGAATCATATGGGTCGGCCGAGCCTAGGGAAAATGGTGCTAACATAAGTAGGCATGAAGCTAACACTACAAGGCAATATAACATGGATTCAAGTCAAAAACATGGCTCGGCCAAGGCTAGTATGGTCACGGCCTGTACTGTGGGGTCCAAGGGGATGGTGTGGCCGAGAGTCCAGGTGGTGCTGGAGGAGGTGGAGGTAGTGTTAGTGGCGGCCATGGGTGGTGGAAGGTGGTGCAAACATGGTAGAGGTCGGCTATGCATGTATTGATGGAGTTTAGGTTGGAAATTTTTGTGGAGGATCATCAACAAGGGCACGACTTGGGGTTTTGACCAGAGAGGAGGTGGGGATGGTGGCATTCTCAAATGGTGGTGGAGGTGGCAGAGCAGGTGATGGAGGTGGCCGAACCTATGAGAGAAGAGAACAAGTGCAAATCTAAATCAAAGAAGAATAAAAGTTAACAAAGAAAAGAAAAAAAATAATTTACCCAAATTTTCTCAAGGATATGGCCGAATTTTTTTTTCAGGAGATGAGAAAAAGGAATGTACGTGAATGCTAAAGAAAGTATGCGGCTGAAAGTATTGAGAAGTAATGGCAAATTTATGAAAAGTTAAGTTACAAATATGAAAAGGTTAGAAGATAAAAGGCCATAGGAAAACTAAAAGTCATAAACCTTTTCAAATTTATCATATATATTTATATACATTAAAATAACTGAAAATACTTATAATTTCAGTTAAAATTTCGAAAATATAACAGATAAACAAAATATTAATAATTAATATTAATTAGATATGATTAAAATAAGAAAATATCACAAAAAAATGAAAACTAGTCTAGAAAATTTGAAATTAAATAGAACAAACTTTGAAAAATTTATATGTAGATGAAAAATATTTATAAATAAAGATAAGAACATAAAATAAAAATGAATTCACAAAATAAATAAATAAATTTTAATTAAATAAAATTTAGTGAAGAAAATAGTAGAAAAATGGAAACTAGCCTTTAAAAATAGAAAATAAATGCAATAAATTTTGGAAAATTTTTATTATCACATTAAAAATATTAAAAGACAAAAATATACATAAAATAACATATTAACACATACTAAAATAAAATATGACAAAGAAAATATAATTTATAAATTTTTTAAAATAAACAAAATTGCTAAATAAAACAAATTGCATTCAATATTGAAATACACATAACTTTCACAATTTAACTCCGTTTTCAACGAAACGAAAAGCAATATTCATGTTATTAAATCTATTTTCATAATAAAAGATAAAATTTAAGAATTTAAATAATTTAAATTTGAAGTTTAAAAGTCAAAGTTTGAACAGTTTGACCAGAAATTCACTTTACAGTAAAATATTCAAATTATACTAGTTTGAACTATAAATCACTTAATAATCAACATTTATATTTAAAAATGAAATATTAGAAATAAACCATTTTAAAAATAATTTAAATAAAAGAAAGTCAAATTTAAAATATATACAAAAATCTAGGGCTGTTACAGGCGTTAACCATATCCCCCTTAACACATTTTTATATAAGCATCGTAGTCTATACAGTACTGTAAGTCCCACCATAAACTGGTGGGATGCTCAGGGAGCACTCCATGGGTACGACACAAATCAAAGTCGTAGTGGGCTCGATCAGGATAAATATGACAAGGCACGCGAGGCAATGCCCAGGTTAGGATTCTACCGTTTTGCACTCCCGGACTGGTGGTAACGCGTAGCAGCTACTACCGTCCACCTCGAGACACACTCCCATAATCAAAATCGAGGGTGGCCAACAATCAATCACAAAGCAATAAATATGGTATCGAAGAAACATTCTCGATAGGGGGAGCGATCCCACTTGGCCCGGTATAGCTCCTGTTTTAGTCATTTTAATTATGACCGAAAGCCAAGGCTATCCATCATCGTTCTCTTATTTCATTCTAGTAGCGTTCACCAAACCATCCTACTTCATTTTGGATTCTCCACCACGTGCATAGTTGTTAAAGTGGTTTCGGTATTGGCAGAGTGTATGACAATATCCAACCCTGGTCTCTTTAACAACCAAACGCTTATTTCACACCGTGGTCATTTTATAAAACATTTTTTAATAATAAATCCAGACACAGTTTATACCTTCATATCAAGATATCCATATACTTATTCCAAAAGTATAAATATATTCATAAATACCAAGGAAGATTTCTTTCAATCAATTTCGAAAATAATTTATAAATCTTACTTAAACCATTTATAAACTATTTATATGCTTTAGAACCATTTATAAAGCTATTTATAAATTCCAAAACAGTTTACAACTCTTCCCCTTTTCATAAACTTCTATGCAAATTCCTTTAACGCTTCCAAATCCCCTTTATACAAGTTCTTTTATAAAACCCTTTATAAAATCTTTTTAAAACCTTTATAACTCCTTTATAAAACCATTATAAAAATCCTTTATAAAATCTTTTATCAAAATCCTTTATAAAATCCATTATAAAATATCTTACAAAATGTAACATCCCTTATCTAGAGGCCCAAAACTAAGTGCTATAGATGCTGAAGTCATCTATAGTATTAGCTTTCGGCGACTAGATACGACTATGTTAATGGTATCAATAATTTCAGAAGCACTTGAATATGAAACAAAACACATATTTCAAAACAAATTTTTACTTCATTACATTTCAAAACCAATTGCTTCACATTCACAACACATAATCCCAAATCGTTCCCAGGCACGGATCAAATATAATTATTACAAAATACGCCAAGAGTGGTATATGAAGATACCCCCTTGGTTGATCAGAGTCATATGGTCATACTAGACCTAATACAAAACAACACAGCGGAAAATCCAACAAAACACAACAAGAACCGTAACTCCTAAATAGCTATCCGTTTGCCACCACATGCCTCTGGTAGTTTATTCGTTATCCTGCTAAAACCTGAAAAAGACCTTAATCCCTCAGCCTACTCAAATTAATTTTGAGCACCCGAGAGTTTAAGGGGAAAACATAAACTTCGAGTCAGACATAAAGCCTGGTATGAATAAGACTATACATCCCGGTTAAATAATTTAAGTGAGACCACGCCACTTAGTGGAATGGGTTTCCCCTCACTAACATCCTTTTAAAACATATATTTTGCAAAACCTTTCATAAAACCATATACTGTGCCCCTACATCCACAATGGTTAAAACATGTATTTATAAAACATTATGGTGATATGCATACTTGAAAACAACTAGGATATCCCCATCCCCAATTAGAGTTTAATTATGTCAAAGAGGGACTACCTATTCCACATTCATTTTTCTTAAGTTGATGTAGACTATCCATCTCACATCACATTGTTTTCCTAGGACGACTATGAACCCATCATTTTGCCACTTGATTCATACTAGCCCCATGAATCTAATTATTTCATGTTAGCCCCATGAATTTAATGGTCTCATGTTAGCCCTATGAGTTTATTTATATCATGTTAGCCTCATGATTCTATTCGTATCATGTTAGCCCCATGATTCTATTTGAATTTTCCTTTTGAATCATGCTAGCCCCATGAATCTATTTGTATCATGTTAGCCCCATGATTCCATATATATATATATATATATATCATGTTAACCCCATGATTCTATTTATATCATGTTAGCCCCAAGATTCACCTATTTCCATCAGTATCCCTAACTTAGGTCATATTCATTTATTGTTTCCATTGGTACCCTCAAAACCCTTAGAAATCTAAAACCTTTCAAAACCATTGAAACTCAACCCTTCAAAACCATTGAACCTCAAACCTTTCGAACCCATTGAACTTCAAACCTTTCGAAAGCAATAAAACCTTAAACATCCTATTTTCAAACGACTTGAAACATTGCTATAGAAAACCTTTGGAAATCCTTCCATTTAAAACCTTTCGAAATCATTCAGAAACTAAACCTTTCGACCTAGTCGGAAGTTACCTTTCGACCCCTTCGAAAGGCTACCTTTCGACTCCATCGAAAGCTTGGCTTTCGACCCTTAAAACCATTCAGTAAACAAATCCTTTTGAAAGCATTAATTCTTCTTTAACACAACCTTTCGAAAACTTTTCTAGGTCCAATTTAAAACAGGTGGAAAACCTTCTTTTAAAACCTTTCGACTCCATTGGAAACAACCTTTCGAAAGCTTTGGGTTATATTTTGTAAAACAAGGGTAATTCACCTAAGTCGGAAGCTTCCTTTCAAAAGCATTGGTGAAACAGCTAGTTTTAAAAACAAGTAAACTTTTCGACTTGGTCGGAAGGTTCAAAAACAAAACATTTATATATAAAGCGGTAGAAACCCTTCGGCAATGCCGGAAGGTTTCAAAACAAAGTAATAGTGGAAGCAGCAGTAACCTTTTGGCTACATCGGAAGGTTTAAAATCTTTCTTTATAAATAATTTAACCTGGTCGAAAGCAATCAAGTCGAAAGCTCCAATTTGAAAGCAAAGCAGGCGAAAGCTTTTAATTTATAAAACAAATATATTCCAACCTCTTTGGCCATCAACCTTTTGACTTAGAACCTTTTGGCTTTATTCCATTCATTACGTACCAAACATTTGATACCTTATGCATTAAACTTTGACCTTGTCGAAAGCTAACATTTTGACTATGACGAAAGGTTTGAGGTGGAAGGTATACTGCCGTATATGCTGAAACATGGAAAAAGTGTGATTTTTGTTTTTAACTTTAAAAAGGAAACTTTTCAGCCAACCTGCCTTTGTTTGTCAAATTTTCATTGGTTAATAAATAATTTTCCAAAAATGTGCTGCCACTATTTTCAAAATTAATAATCATTTTATTTTACAAAATGCCTCTTCTCCTTTATTAAATATATAAAACATTTAAGTCTCATACCTTAAATAATTTTATATATTCATCAAAACACTTAGGAAAAATCTGAAAAAATCCCAAAAAATCTATTTTAATATGTTGCCTAACATATAAAAATTTCAACCCCAAATAATAATTATTTTAGCCAAAATAATTTATAACCCAATAAACAATTTCCTTCACTAGAAAATTAATATAAAATCCACCTTAATTCAGAAAAATATGAAAATTGAAACCCATCTCTAAAATATCATTTTCGACCTATATTTAAATTTTAAAGGCATTTGGATGTCATCGATTAGGGTTTTCATTTCAAACATATCATTTAAAACAGTATGAACATGCATAATTCACCAACAAACATACATATAACTTTAATCCTCAAAACATAGCAATTACTTGCAAAATTATTTCGCATCTTAGTCTTTAAACCGAAAACCCAAAGAATATGGGATGTTGTAATTATTTACCTTAGCTTTGAGATTATAGTTGTGAGATTTGATGTTGATTTAGTTGATTATTTCCCTTCTCTTGAATCCTAGCTTTAATCTTCTTCTTGAGAGTAAAAATGGTGGTCGGCCTTAGTATTTTTAGTTTGACAGAAATGAGAATGAATGTGAACATTCTATCTCCTAAAGGTTTAAGGTATAAGCTCCACCTATTTCCTATATTGCCCTTGTCATATCCTAACACCTTTGTTTAGGTTATTTTATATAAATTAACACACTATCATGGCACGGCTACCCTTAATTTAATTAAATCTCAACCTATTAATCTTCACATTATTTTATTTTATTTAACTGATTAAATATCCCAAATAATGTTATGAAAATATGGAGTGTTACACAAAACTTTTATAAACTCCCTATAACCTTTTACAAAATTCTAAAATCTTTTATCTAATAAAGTTATTATAAAAGTCTATATTTATTATCTTAAATCAAAACTATATTTATTATATTAAATTAAATTTAATATATATATATTAAAACTATATTAAATATGTTATTAAATTAAATTTTAAACTATTTAAAAATATATTTTTAAAACTAAATAAAATCATAAGTTAAAATCTTAAATTTACATTTAAAACCATATATTAACTTATAATTTGAAGCTTTTAAAACATATAGAATAAATTATTTTCCAAATATTAAATTAAATTAAATCATTAAATTAAATTTAAAAATCAAATTTAAAAATCAAACATACTATTCCACTTAGAAAATAATTTAAAACCAACCAACGGTGTCCGTATATAATTTTCTACCCTATGGTCAAGTGATTGGGTATGTATCATTTAAACCCAAAATAGTTAAATGTCCCGGAAATATATATCATTTCAACCCGTATCCCGAATCAACATTTCCAAATCAATAAAATCGCTCGGGTATGTATCATTTCAACCCATAACGATTTTCCCTAATCTATAAAGTCATTCAGGTATGTATCATTTCAACCCATAGTAATTTTCCTAACAACAAACTAAGGGAACTTGCAGTGTGATAACAACATATATAATAAATATAACATCCAATCATCCAAAATGTCAAGAAATAAACATCCATCATAATCAACATCCTAATTAGTCAATAAATCACAACAATTAACTGGTTATAATTTTCAGGTATCTAACTAACAATTTTAATTCAATATTAATTTAAATGACAATTTAATTTAATAAAATTCAGTTTTAATTAAAATGTCAAATTAAACTACCAAACAACAACCAATAATATTCTTATCACATCATAAATTTAATTCAACTAAAATTGTAACGACCCCGATTTTTCATTGTTCGATTTTGAATATTTAAATGGTTTTAAATATTGAATTTGAATTATAGATTGATTTTGATATATGGAAAATTTGGGTTTTTATTTATAAAATAAATTCAGAATTTAAATATGGCGATTTATTGAATAATCTAATTATTGAATTTTATAATTGAATATTGGTTAAATTTTTGTACCTTGAGTTTTAAGCTCGATAAAAATAATTTAAAGGCTTGTAAAATTTATATTAATAATAATGAAGACAATAAATGTTTTAAAATTGAATTTAAAAGTGATCTGTTCAATTTTAAAATTAGTTTGTTCAAATTGACATTTAAAATAGCGATCCGGGACATAGTCTCAGAATTCGATGAAACCAGTTCCATTGGATCCGTAATAGTGTATTATTATCGGATTTCAAATTTCATAGCATTTGGAGTTATCATTTGGTCGTACATGATATAAACACGTTGAAATTAATATTGAAATTCAATATAATAATCGAGTCCAAAATGCTATCTTCTCCATACGATCGAATTAGGACTCGAAACCTTTTACATTGTGTTCGAAATAGAGGTATAACATTATAAACGCCTAGCGGCATGCCTCGATAGGGATTCGAGATTTTTAGCTGTGAAATCGAGACGATTTGGAATTCTAAAATAATATATATAATATGTTGACCAGTCAAAATCTTTTCACATCAGCACTTTTTTTCCCTTCCTATCAAAAATCACTGTAGCTAACCTATCCATATACGCAACCTTCTCTTATCTTTCAGTTCAAAATTCAGTACGAGAGCTAAACAAATTTCATACGCTACCGCCCCCTTTTCATTGTTTAAAACATGCTTTATACTCCTCGCTCAAAATCGAAATCATATTCCTAAAAAACGGAACGACAATTCATTTATTAAAAAAGAAGAAGAAGAGGGCAACGATCTAAATCGCACAAGGATTCACGATCAAAATCACGATGGGCGTGTATCTGAGCTAGAGCGACATTGCAACGGAGAAGGTGGAGAGGGAGTCGAGGCTGGACGTCAGTGTCAAGCGCGATAGTCAGCAGGGCATCGAGGCATGGCGTCCGCGTAGGCGCGCGTGTGGCAGAAGCGGCGGCAGTGGTTGTCACGCATTTAGTTGAAGGTGGTGGGTCGATGTTAGGGGAGCGCGAGATGTGATTCACGACGTAGTCGTGGTGGCGGTCAGTGCGAGATCACGATGGGAGGTGATGGCCTCAGGCAACGACGAGTGTGGGGTTTGATCGATGTCATGTTGAGCTCGGGTGGGATTGCGGCATTGGCGAGGCCGAGGAGGTGGGAGGTTCCAGCCGTGAAAGGCTAAGGTTGAGTGCAAGTTAGGGAAGGAGGCCACTTCGTGAAGTCTGGTATCGCAGTGGAGGTATAATTCTGTAATTAAGTAAAATTATATATTTAGTTATTTAAGTAAAAGTTTAAATTTGAGATAGATAATTAATGTAAATAAAATTTGCAGTCGAGGTCCAAAATAAATGAAATCAAGACGAGTTTATATTAGTGGATGAGAAATTTACAGGTTGGAATAAAAATTAGATTAATCAAAAAATCCAAAAATCAAGGTGAGAATTTCTCACTCATTTGGATTTACACCTTTAAATTTAAATGATTAAATTTAAATTATTGGATGCTTGATTGGATTGATAAATTTTAATTATCCGTTGGATGATTATATAATATATAGTAGTATAAATATTTGTATTTGGAGTGATATTCCCGCACATTATAGACCCTATGCGCCCCCCATAATAGCGGATGACCCTTTATACCGCTGTATTCCCCTCGAAGTGGGATTGGTATTTTTATTTGTTGCCTAACATCTATGGATGTAGGAAAACAGGTTGGAGGGATCCAACAGGATTCCTCAAATATATTAGTATTTTTCATACATATATATAAAATCCTGGATTATGATGTGTTGTAAATTTTCAAATGATATATTGGCATGGAAATTAATTTTTGGGTATATCAAATACCATAAATATTATTTTAAATTTTTAAGGAATTAAAAGGAGATTTTAATATAAAAATATATATATCGAATCTTTGGAATATTTAGATGAGAATGGTTTGAATAAGAAATGGTGAAATTTTGATCGTATTAAATAATGCGGGAGTTAAATAGAGAATTTAAAATAAATTAAACAAATAAGTTATTAAAGATTAGATTTTTAAGATGATAATTTGGAAAATATAGAAAAAAATTGAAATCGATATTAAAAATAGATTGGCAAAAATAAATGGAATTTATAAGAGATTGAATTAATAAAATGGAGTTTATAAATGAGATTATTTTTAGTGGAACTCAAGGAGTTATAAAAATTTATAAACAAAGTTTATAAATGATGAAAAGTAATATCGGATGATAAATTTGGAATATAAATTTACGGAAGAATTTATATTGGAATATGGAAATTGGGTGAGAAAAATAGTAGATACTACTTTAAAATGAAGATGGTTAAGGAGACCGGAATGGGAGGAATGTGATAAAAATCGAGAGGGGTTATAAGTTGAAAATTTGGTTACTATATTTAAAAATATATTTTTATAAATAAGTTAAGTTTTAAATTTTAAAAAGGGAATTTTCATTTATTAAACTATGTAATTTAAAGTCGGTTTGTATTTAAATACTCAGAAGTTAAATTTTCAAATTCTTAGTATTTATTTAATAAATCCTAAATTTTAAAACCTGCTTTGGAGAAATGATGTTATAAAGTGTACTTCAATATTTTAGATAATTCTTTGAACATGCCTTAAAATAAATTATTATTATTCTTTTAAATACCTATTATATATATATATATATGTGCAGAGTTTTGAAATGGTTTTTTAAATTTATTTTATAAACCTTCTCGGAAGTCTGGAAACGGGGTTATTCGGTAGATGGGATTATAAGGGAATTACCCAAAATGGAATTGGGAAGAAAAGTAAGAAAAATTCCCGAAGTGGATAAATAAAAGTGAACTTCGGAAATGAAAATAGAATTCATAAAGAAGTACAAAGGGAAAATTGAGTTTATAAGGAAGTAAAATTGGCTTTGGGATTATTAAGGAAATTAATTAGTTAAAGAATTCCGGAATTTATAGAATTCATTATAAACTATTCAAGGCATTTAGAAATAAAATTGTAAATGATTTTGAGAAAAAGAAATAGGAAGTAAAAGGAATACTTTCTAAGTGTTGAATATAACAGGAAGTGGGGTAAATATTCTAAGTATTGGGAAAGTTGAAAATGTTCCGTTGAAAATATAAGGATTTGAAAACTGTTTAAAATGTTGAAGAACTGAAAGCAATATCTTATAAAGATATTTTGAAATAAATTTTGGGAAATTTATAACAAGGTCTGATGATTGCTTTTGAATGTTTATTGACGGTTAAATAACTGACTATCAATTTTGGCCAATTTCGTTGATTGTTTCGAAGAGACCGGGATCAGATTTAATTATTCGAAAACCACTTCGATCCGGTTTGAACGTTACGAATGAATACCGTGAAGATGATGAAGACGGTGATTCAGTTTATCCAGACCCAGGGAAACTTGTATGGACGAATGCTATCAGAATATCGTCATTGGAGGACGATGAGCATTCTAAGAGAAATCGTTCCTTGAAAGGTAACGCTTAGCCTCGAACCTCATCAATCGGGAATGACTAAAACATGGGAGATGCAGCAAGGCTAAGTGGGTCGCACCCAAGTAGGGTATGTTATCACCTTTCTTGATGTCCTCGGAACCCTATTTATCTTAGTTATGGGTATACATGAAAGTAGAAGCGCTCGATGGTAAGGGTGGGAACACCCGGGGTGATAACATATCCAATCTATCTAGGTTAGGGGTAGGCCGGTCTTGTGTAGCAGGGGATCCCGGCGTGGTCCTCGGTACATTTTTCTAGAGGTGTACTGTGGTGGGCGGTACCCAATGGCCCAGTCATTCGATGGAATCCATTCTCCAATAAGCGCCGTATGGTTTTGATTGTTCCCAACTATGCTGAAACGTGAGATGCAAGCATTTCATCTATTTTCTATTTACTTTCTATATACACTATTTTAATATCAGACGGATTTGATAAAAATGTTTTGGTTATCGTAAGGTAAAAACCCGTCGTGTTTATGTGTGGCGTGGTCTTACAAGATACCTTGATTTTCAAAGGATTTGATAAAAGTTAATAATTCAATTTGAGTGTGTTTCTCATGCTGGTTTTCCAAACTGACTCGGGTGTTATTTTAATATAATGCTCGAGTCAGACCGAGTATTACAGATTCAGGTTAAATACTATGGAGCTCAGAAGACGAGCTGGAGGAGTTCAGACGTATATCACGTACTTGGTTATTTCCACTGTGTGAGGACAAGTTATTATAATTGTCCATTTGATGTATTGAATTATGGTACTATGATTTTTTTCCAGCCATGTGGGTCGATGTATATATATTTATCTCTCTTGTCATATTGCAAAAGGCTCTCCGTACAAGAAAGACTGCCAAATTTTTTTGGAAATTTAGGATGTTAGAAAATTTTGAAATTTTTGAAAAATTTTCGTTAACGACAAATTGATTTCAAATTGGAATTGAAATAAGGGATTTTGGAATTAGAAATGAAAACTAATTGTTTTGAGCGAAACTAAAAGATTAGAAAAGTGAAATATCGACTTTTAACTAAGTGAATTTTGCATAAGTAATGGGTTTGGAGCAAATTTTCCTGCCTTAGCAAACTTCGGGGACGAAATTCTTTTAAGGGGGAAGGAATGTAACGACCTAGATTTTTCGTTGTTCGATTTTGAATATTTAAATGGTTTATATATTGAATTTGAATTATAGATTGATTTTGAATATGGAAAATTTGGGTTTTTATTTATTAAATAAATTCATAATTTAAATATAGCGATTTATTGAATAATCTAATTATTGAATTTTATAATTGAATATTGGTTAAATTTTTGTGTCTTGAGTTTTAAGCTCGATAAAATTAATTTAAAGGATTGTAAAATTTATATTAATAATAATGAAGACAATAAAAGTTTTAAAATTGAATTTAAAAGTGATCTGTTCAATTTTAAAATCTTTTCACATCAGCACTTTTTTTACCTTCCTATCAAAAATCACTGTAGCTAACCTATCCATACACGCAACCTTCTCTTATCTTTCAGTTCAAAATTCAATACAAGAGCTAAACAAATTTCATACGCTACCTCCCCCTTTTCATTGTTTAAAACATGCATTATTCTCCTCGTTCAAAATTGAAATCATCTTCCTAAAAAAAAGTTCGTTTATTAAAAAAGAAGAAGAAGAGGGCAACGATCTAAATCACACAAGGATTCACGATCGAAATCGCGATGGGCGTGTCTCTGAGCTAAAGCGACGTTGCAACGGAGAGGGCGGAGAGGGAGTCGAGGTTGGGTGGCAGTGTCAGGCGCGATGGTCGGCAGGGCATGGAGGCGTGGCGTCCGCATGGGCGTGCGCGTGGCAGAAGCGGCGGCAGTGGTCGTCGCACATTTAGGTGAAGGTGGCGGGTAGATGTTAGGGGAGCGCGAGATGTGATTCACGACGTAGTCGTGGTGGCGGTCACTACAGAGTCGCGATTAGGGTCGCGATGGGAGGTGATGGACGCAGGCAACGACGAGTGTGGGGTTTGATCGATGTCATGTTGAGCTCGAGTGAGATTGCGGCATTGGCGAGGCCGAGGGGTGGGAGGTTCCAGTCGTGAAAGGCTAGGGTTGAGTGCGATTTAGGGGAGGAGGCCACTTCGTGAAGTCTGGTATCGCAGTGGAGGTATAATTCTGTAATTAAGTTAAATTATATATTTAGTTATTTAAGTAAAAGTTTAAATTAGACATAGCTAATTAATTTAAATAAAATTTGCATTCGAGGTCCAAAATAAATGAAATCAAGATGAGTTTGTATTAGTGGATGAGAAATTTACAGGCTGGAATAAAAATTGGATCAATCAGAAAATTCAAAAATCAAGGTGAGAATTTTTCACTCATTTGGATTTCCACCATTAAATTTAAATTATTGGATGCTTGATTGGATTGATAAATTTTAATTATTCTGTTGGATGATTATATAATATATAGTAGTATATATATTAGTATTTAGAGTGATATACCTGCACATTATAGCGGATGAAACTCTATGCGTCCTGCATAATAGCGGATGACCCTTTATACCGCGGTATTCCCCTCGAAGTGGGATTGGTATTTTTATTTGTTGCCTAACATCTGTGGATGTAGGAAAACAGGTTGGAGGGATCCAACATGATTCCTCAAATATATTAGTATTTTTCATATATATATAAAATGCTGGATTATGATGTGTTGTAAATTTTTAAATGATATAGTGGCATGGAAATTAATTTTTGGGTATATCAAATACCATAAATATTATTTTAAATTTTTAATGAATTTAAAGGAGATTTTAAAATAAAAAAATATATATCCAAACTTTGGATTATTTAGAAGAGAATGGTTTGAATAAGAAATGGTGAAATTTTGATCGTATTAAATAATGCTGGAGAATATTTTAAATAGAGAATTTAAAATAAATTAAATAAAGAAATTTTTAAAGATTGGATTTTTAAGATGATAATTTGGAAAATATAGAAAGAAAGTTGAAATCGATATAAAAAATAGATTGGCAAAAATAAATGGAATTTATAAGAGATTGAATTTATAAAATGGAGTTTATAAATGAGATTATTTTTTAGTGAAACTCAAGGAGTTATAAAAATTTATAAATGAAGTTTATAAATGAAGGAAAGTGATATCGGATGATAAATTTGGAATATAAATTTACGGAAGAATTTATATTGGAATATGGAAATAGGGTGAGAAAAATAGTAGATACTATTTTAAAATGAAGATGGTTAAGGAGACCGGAATGGGAGGAATGTGATAAAAATCGAGAGGGGTTATAAGTTGAAAATTTGGTTACCAGATTTAAAAATATATTTTTATAAATAAGTTAAGTTTTAAATTTTAAAAAGGGAATTTTCCTTTATTAAACTATGTAATTTAAAGTCGGTTAGTATTTAAATACTCAGAAGTTAATTTTTCAAATTCTTAGTATTTATTTAATAAATCCTAAATTTTAAAACCTGCTTTGGAGAAAAGATTTTATAAAGGGTATTTCAATATTTTAGATAATTATTTGAACATGCCTTAAAATAAATTATTATTATTCTTTTAAAACCTATTGTATATGTGTGTGTGTGTGTGTAGAGTTTTGAAATGTTTTTTTTAATTTATTTTATAAACCTTCTCGGAAGTCTGGAAACGAGGTTATTCAGTAGATGGGATTATAAGAGAATTCCCCAAAATGGAATTGGGAAGAAAAGTAAGAAAAATTCCCAAAGTGGATAAATAAAAGTGAACTTCGAATTGAAAATAGAAATCATAAAGGAGTACAAAGGGAAAATTGAGTTTATAAGCAAGTAAAATTGGCTTTGGGATTATTAAGGAAATTAGTTAAAGAATTTCGAATTTATAGAATTCGTTATAAACTAGTCAAGGATTTACAAATAAAATTGCAAATGATTTGAGAAAAATAAATAGGAAATAAAAGGAATACTTTCTAAGTGTTGAATATAACAGGAAGGGGGGTAAATATTCTAAGTATTGGGAAGGTTGGAAATGTTACGTTGAAAATATAAGGATTTGAAAACTGTTTAAAATGTTAAAGAACTGAAAGTAATATCTTATAAAGATATTTTGAAATAAATTTTAGGAAATTTATAATAAGGTCCGATGATTGCTTTTGAATGTTTATTGATAGTTAAATAACCGACTATCAATTTTGGCCAATTTCGTTAATCGTTTCGAAGAGACAGGGATCAGATTTAATTATCCGAAAACAATTCGATCCGGTTTGAACATTACGAATGAATACCGTGAAGATGATGAAGCCGGTGCTTCGGTTTGTCTAGACCCAGGGCAACTTGTATGGACGAATGCTATCCGAACATCGTCATTGGAGGACGATGAGCATTCTAAGAGAAATCGTTCCTTGAAAGGTAACGCTTATCCTCGAACCTTATCAACCGGGAATGACTAAAATAGGGAGATGTAGCAAGGCTAAGTGGGTCGCACACAAGTAGGGTATGTTATCACCTTTCTAGGTGTCCTTGGAACCCTATTTATCTTAGTTATGGGTATACATTAAAGTAGAAGCGCTCGATGGTAAGGGTGGGAACACCTGGGATGATAACATATCTGGTCTATCCAGGTTAGGGGTAGGCCAATATTTAGTAGTAGGGGATCCCGGCGTGGTCCTCGATACATTGTTCTAGAGGTGTACTGTGGTGGGCAGTACCCCAGTGGCCCAGTCATTCGATGGAATCCATTCTCCAATAAGCGCCGTACGGTTTTGATTGTGCTCAACTATGATGAAACGTGAGATGCAAGCATTCTATTTTCTATTTACTTTCTATAGACACTATTATAATATTAGACGAATTTGATAAAAATGTTTTGGTTATCGTAAGGTAAAAACCCGTCGTGTTTATGTGTGGCGTGGTCTTATGAGATACCTTGATTTTCAAAGGATTTGATAAAAGTTAATAATTCAATTTGAGTGTGTTTCTCACGCTGGTTTTCCAGTCTGAATCGGGTGTTATTTTATTATAATGCTCGGGTTAGACCGAGTATTACATATTCAGGTTAAATGCTACAGAGTTCAGGAGACGAGCTGGAGGAGTTCAGACGTATATCACGTACTTGGTTATTTCTGCCGTGTGAGGACAAGTTATTATAATTGCCCATTTGATGTATTGAATTATGGTACTCTGATAGTGGTATGTATATTAATATTACAATTCTTGTATTTAAAATCTGTTATTATATATTATATTTGTTCCGCTGCAATTGTGAGATTCTGTGTTGTTCTGTTTTCTTTTCTTCTACCTTTTTCTTCTTCACCCCTAATGAACTGGTATTTCCGACACTCGACCGCTTAACATTTTATACAATGGACGTATTGATGTCGATTTTCGAGGGTCGAAAATTCTGGTCCGTTACAAACATAAGAAGGTTTAGTATTCGTGAGTGGGTTAAATCACTCACCTTTGATTTCTAGCCGATTTAAAATCCAATAAAAGCCTGAAATTTGAATAGTCTCCAAATTCAACCAAACCATTTCCATATTGTCCGGAATATCGATACAATTGCAATGGAGAAAATCGCACGTCAATCTGAGCTCGTATCAAAAAGTTATGAACATTAGAATTTATAAATTTAAAAATTAAATTAAATTAAGAAAAGGGAAAAAACGTAATTGTTTACCTCCTTCAACCCTAATGCGAAATCGACCTCGACCCATAACCTTATAGACGTCGCTCCATAACCTCCAACCACCACCGATCCATTCCTCTCCTCTTGATCGAGCCACGCCACCGCACAAGCCACCTCCGACCGCCCCCTATGGCCTATGCGCATTCACCTAAGCTCACCAGAAAATGAACGGCCGTCGCCACCTTCAAGGCCGATTTATGGTGAAATCATGCACTACTGAGACAAACTAACCACATGGATCGACTCCTCTCAGCCTCCTCTATACTGCAGCAACTTCCAATCGTTGATTGGATGAAGATCCGCCGTTAAACGACAAACCCTAATATGGACGGCCGAGAATAAACTGCTGATTTCTGGCCAAACCAAATCTCCAATCGAAAAACAAATCTTAGCTCTGGATTACGTACGTCAAGAGCTTTCCAACGATATATAATTTGCTATGGTTTGGATAGTTTGGATTTCTGGAGTTTGATTTGAAACTTGAATTAGGGTTTGGGTTGTCTACCATTAGGAAGGAGGAGATGAGAAAGAAATGTACGTACACATAATAGAAAATAAAGCGATGCTAGGGTTTATAACAGTCTATATATAGGCAGAGCTGAAACAGAAATGGATGGACCGGATCGATTTGGGTCGAAACGATAACAACGACCTGAAAAGTCCATTTCATTCCGAAATGAAAATGGGTCATCCAATATATTGAAATATAGGTTTTCAATATTTTTAAATTCAATGGAACAAATTTCAAATCCAAATTCCATTGTATAAGGAAGTTAGCATTTAAAATCAGATTATATTAATTAAGTTTCTTTAATTGATCTCTACGCATTTCAAGCTCGCACGGCAAAACGACAAGTCCAATTGCTACGAAACTTTAAATTCTATAATAATTCACTATTACGGATCCGATGAAACTGGTTTCATTAAAAACCGAGACAGTGGCCAAAATGGCTATTTTTACTTGTTAATTAAAATATAAAATTTCCAAATTTTAATTTAATCACTTTAAATTCAATTTCTAATGTTGACAATCTTCCTTCTTGTTTAAATAAAATTTAAATCAACATCATTTTCATTCATATTAAATCCAAAATTCAATTATTTAAATAATTGTAATATTAAATTTAAACAATTTTAATTATTAAATAAATGACATTAATAAATCATAAAATTTCAATTGAATTTTAATTATTAACAATTATTCTATTTTCATCTAAATAAATCAACATTTATTATTCAAGTCCAGTTATTGATTATAAACACATTCAATATTTAAAATTTATTGCCATAGTTGTTATTGCCAAAATCTTTGAAATTTTTTATTTCAAAATCTTATTAAAGTTCATATTCAATAAATTACATTAATACATTATTAAAAATTTTAATTTTAACCATTTTAATCCAATAATCATACCAAATTTAATAATTTAAAATAGTTAAAAATACGGGTCGTTACACTCTCCCCCAATCAAAACTTTTCGTCCTCGAAAAGGGGTTAAGTACAGAATTTAACATTCAATATATTTTATTCAAAATAATCCTTATAAACACTAAAATCTTATTTACAAAACTTTTACTACGCTTATATTATGCCACTCCGGTATTGGTTTACATAAATTACAACTTACTAATAAAAACAAGCACAAATACACAACATACAACAATCATATGCAATCAAAATAGTAATAACAATGGTTTACAATAAATCATTCAACCATTAATATTCATTCTATTCAGATCATAACTATATCGATTTACATTATCTAATATCCATATTTAATTTATACACTTCATTTCTTATTAACATCCAACATTTATTATCATTTGATTGGTTTGCTTCAAAAAAATTTCACATCTATTTCATTCGCATTCAATCTGTTCAATTCAAGTTGTGAAATTGCAATCCGGTTGTTTCACTTTTTATTTAACCTATTTCATATAAATCCATTTATGAACCATTTTATAAAATTATTCCATTTCATTAAATCTTATGTTAAGTTAATGATTATTTCATTACCAACTCATTTATAAACCATTTAAGTTTATTGCAACCATTTTATAATATGCACTTCATATTTAATTTCATAACTTAAGTTCATATTAATCCTTCGATTCACTTCATTGGTTCATTTTATAAATTCAAGTTCATATTAATAAATTTTACTTCAACAAATTTTATTTTTTTATAAAATGACTCACTTCATTAGTTTATTATTAATTTTACTTAAGCAAACTTTATTTTATAACTCAAATTCATATTAATAATTTCCTTTTTATCACAATCAATTCATTCAACTTCTCTTAAGTTAATTTTCATCTTTCAATTCATTTCATTAACTTATTTCATATTCAATTAGTTATCCTTCAATTTTATTGAAACACATTCTATTTGCATTTAATTTATTTACATCCAATTTAAATTAAATTCAATTACTCACATTAATTTTCTTACATTCATTTATTTTTATTCAATTTCTTTCACAATTCAAATTGCATTTCACCTTATAATTCAAGTTCGTATTCATTTCATTAATTCATTTATAACTTAAGTGGAATTAATTAACTTCACTAATTTATCTAGTTTCCTTCAAATCCAATTCAATTCATTTAATGTCAAGTTAAACTTTACTTCATTTTAATCTAGTACTAGATTTATTCAACATTACCTAAGTTAACCCTTTTTTTCTATCATTCACATTCAACAAATTAAAATTTGTTATTAGCTCAATATTTCTCAAATCTATAAGTTATACAAATTTATTCACTTAAATTTCTTTCCATTATTTTATCTAATTCATTTCAACACAATTCACTTTTATTTAAGCTTCCTTGAGTTAGACTTCATTTTATTTCTTTCATTTCACTTACTCGATCTATTTAGCATTTCTTTGGTTGATTCTTCCTTTTCAATTTTCAAATTCAGATTTGCTTAACCAAAATGTTTAACCAATTTAAAATTTAATTTTATTCCCCTGTTCATATTCATAAATTATAAACTATTTTTATCTATACTATTTTCAATTATAAGTTCAAACTATTTTCATATATTCATCAAAATCATACTTAGAATATTTTCTCAAAATCAAAACTTATTTTAATCAAAAATAAATTCCTTTTGGTAGCAATTCTCACTCAGAAACTCGAAAATGAATACTGGCGATGCTGCAGTCATCCCCAGGATTATTTTCCAACGACCAAAGCGATGTCAATGCTTTTATTTCTTTCAAAAAAAATTCAAAATATTTCCAGCCAAAACACTTTCAAATAATAATATTATTAATTTTTTGAAGGCTTTGAAAACAAATTTGAAAGCAACAGGTTTCAAATTCAAAAATTCTCGACTTTTAAATCTTTCCTTTTTATAAGCTACATTATAAATATATTTATACAGATTTCATTACCATATTATCAAACATTTCATTAATTTACAAATTTGTTATTGTAAACAATTCTTGTTGTAATTAAATCTCAATCCAATAATCGATGATAACTAAATATTATCATCTCCTAACAAATAACATCCAATGAAATTATTATTTTGTATATATAAAATATAATTTAGGTAAAATTATTTCATTTACCCGATTTCAAAACAATATTGTGCCGACTTTCCTTGTTTAAAAACCCCTATCGATAACATGGCGTCCCACGCACCAACTAGAATTTATAACCAACTCAACGGATAAGTAAACACGATATAAAACATTTTATAACACTAACAAGTACGCTCTCTCATATATACACACTCAAATAGACTCATTCTAGGGGATTACTACCCTATCTCTAATGAGTCAAACCCCACAAGGCTAAGGTTATCGCTAAACCAAAGCTCTGATACCAACTGTAACGACCCACCTTTTTGGACGGTTTAAATCGACAATAAACCACACATGTCAACTCAAACCATTCAAAAGGGAGGATTGTCAATGGGATAAATAAGAAAATAAGAGAAAAGAAGGAAAAACAAAACATAGAATCTCACAGCGGAATGACAAAATATAATACTCAAATAAACAGTTCATGAAGCTGTTTTATAATATACATTTGATTACATAAATTTTACAACAATCCGAGTACAATTAACAACATACCAATAATGATGAAGTGGAAAATGTCTAATAGTATAATATATCAAACTCCGTCTTCGTCCTCCAGAAATAAAGTCTTCAACACTGAAATGCTTAGGCTGACCCGAGCATAATGAAAATACAAAACACTCAAGTCAGAACTAAAAGATCTTATGTAAGTTAAATCAACAACAAATAAATATGAGTGTAATGGCTTCAGAGATGTTTACGGGATTTTACATCTCCTATCCAGTGGATAACATGCGTGCAATAACTTAAGAGATGTTTCGGGATTTCCATCTCCTAAGGATCCGTTAAACAATCTATATGCAGTAATATACGCTATATATATGTAGTGTCAATCAGTAAAGTATTAAAATAGCGTTAAGGCGTTAACCATATCCCCCTTAACACATTTTTATATAAGCATTGTATTCAATACAGTACTGTAAGCCCCACCGTAAACTGATGGGATACTTAGGGAGCACTCAATAGGTACGACACAAACCAAAGTCGTAGTGGGCTCGATCAGGATAGATATGACAAGGCACGCGAGGCAATGCCCAGGGTATGATTCTACCGATTTGCACTCCCGGACTGGTGGTAACGCGTAGCAGCTACTACCGCCCACCTTGAGACACACTCCCATAATAAAATTCGAGGGTGGCCACCAACCAATCACAAAGCAACATATATGGTATCGAAGAAGCATGCTCGATAGGGGGAGCGACCCCACTTAGCACGGTATAGCTCCTGTTTTAATCATTTTAATTATGACCTGAAAGTCAAGGCTATCCATCATCATTCTCTTACTTCATTCCAGTAGCGTTCGCCAAACCATCCTACTTCATTTTGGATTCTCCACCACGTGCACAGTTGTTAAAGTGGATTCGGTATTGGCAGAGTGTATTACAATATCCGACCCCGGTCTTTTTAACAACCAAACGCTTATTTTACACCGTGGTCATTTTATAAAACATTTTTTAATAATAAATCCAGAAACAGTTTATACCTTCATATCAAGATATCCATATACTTATTCCAAAAGTATAAATATATTCATAAACACCAAGGAAGGTTTCTTTCAATCAATTTCGAAAATAATTTATAAATGTTACTTAAACCATTTATAAACTATTTATATGCTTTAGAGCCATTTATATAGCTATTTATAAATTCCAAAACAGTTTACAACTCTTCCCTTTTTCATAAACTTCTATGCAAATTCCTTTAACGCTTCCAAATCCCCTTTATACATGTTCTTTTATAAAACCCTTTAAAAAATCCTTTTAAAACCTTTATAGCTCCTTTATAAAACCATTATAAAAATCCTTTATAAAATCTTTTATAAAAATCCTTTATAAAATCCATTATAAAATATCTTATAAACCTTTTATAAACTCCCTACAACCTTTTACAAAATTCTAAAATCTTTTATCCAATAAAGTTATTATAAAAGTCTATATTTATTATCTTAATTCAAAACTATATTTATTATATTAAATTAAATTTATTATATATATATATTAAAATTATATTAAATATTTTATTAAATTAAATTTTAAACTATTTAAAAATATATTTTTAAAACTAAATAAAATTATAAGATAAAATCTTAAATTTACATTTAAAACCATATATTAACTTATAATTTGAAACTTTTAAAACATATAGAATAAATTATTTTCCAAATATAAATTTCAAAAAATCATTAAATTAAAATTTAAAATCAAATTTATAAATCAATAATACTATACCACTTAGAAAATAATTTAAAACCGACCAGCGGTGTCCGTATATAATTTTCTATCCTATGGTCAAGTGATTGGGTATGTATCATTTCAACCCAAAATAGTTAAATGTCCTAGATATATATCATTTCAACCCGTATCCTGAATCAACATTTCCAAATCAATAAAATCACTCTGGTATGTATCATTTTAACCCATAACGATTTTTCCTAATCTATAAGGTCATTCGGGTATGTATCATTTCAATCCATAACGATTTTCCCTAATCTATAAGGTCATTTGGGTATGTATCATTTCAACCCATAGTGATTTTCCTAACAACAAACTAAGGGAACTTGCAGTGTGGTAACAACATATATAATAAACATAACATCCAATCATCTAAAATGTCAAGAAATAAACATCCATCACAATCAACATCCAAATCAGTCAATAAATCACAACAATTAACTGGTTATCATTTTCAGGTATTTAACTAACAATTTAAATTCAATATTAATTTAACTGAATAAAATTCAATCTCAATTAAAATGTCAAATTAAACTACCAAATAGCAACCAATAATATTCTTATCACATCATAAATTTAATTCAACTAACATAAGAAGGTTTAGACTCATGAGTGGATTAAATCACCCACCTTTGATTTCTAGTTGATTTAGAATCCAATAAAAGCCCGAAATTTGAACAGTCTCCAAATTCAACCAAACTAGTTCCATATTGTTCGGAATTTCGATATCGCAATGGAGAAACCACGCATCAATCGGATATCGTATCAAAAAGTTATGAACATTAGAAGTTATAAATTTAAAAATTAAATTAAATTAAGAAAGGGGCAAAAACATAATTGTTTTACCTCCTTCAACCCTAACGCGACATCGACCTTGACCCAAAACCTTATAGCCGACGTTCCATAACCTCCAACCGCCGCCGATCCATGCCTCTCCACCTTGATCGAGCCACACCACCGCACAAGCCATCTCCGGCCGCCCCCATAGCCTACGCGCGGCCACCCAAGCTCACTAGAAAACGAACGGCCACCGCCACCTTCACAGCCGATTTCTAGTGAAATCGTGCACTGCTGAGACAAACTAACCGCATGGATCGACTCCTCTCGGCCTCCTCTACACTACAGCACTTTCCGATCGTTGATTGGATGAAGATCCGTCGTTAAATGACAAACCCTAATATGGACGACCGAGAATAATCTGCTGGTTTCTGGCCAAACCAAACCTCCAATCGAAAAATGAATCTCAGATCTAGATTACATTCATCAAGAACTTTCCAATGATATATAATTTGCTATGGTTTAGATAGTTTGGATTTCTGTGGTTTGATTTGAAATTTGAATTAGGGTTTGGGTTGTCTGCCATTAGGAAGGAGGAGATGAGAAAGAAATGTACGTACAGACAATAGAAAATAAAAGGCTGTTAGGGTTTATAACAGCCTATATATAGGCAGAGCTGAAACAGAAATGGATGGACCGGATCGATTTGGATCGAAGCGATAACAACGACCTAAAAACCCTGTTTCGTACCCGAAAAGGAAATGGATCATCCAATATATCAAAATATAGTTTTTTGATATTTTTAAATTCAATGGAACAAATTTCAAATCCCAATTCCATTGTATAAGGAAGATAGCATTTAAAATCAGATTATATTAATTAAATTCCTTTAATTGATCTTTACACGTTTCAAGCTCGCACAGCCAAACGACAAGTCTGATTGCTATGAAACTTTAAATCCTATAATAATTCACTATTACGGATCCGATGAAACTAGTTTCATCGAAAACCGAGATAGTGGCCAAAATGGCTATTTTTACTTGTTAATTAAAATATAAAATTTCTAAATTTTAATTTAATCACTTTAAATTCAATTTCAAATGTTGACAATCTTCCTTCTTGTTTAAATAAAATTTAAATCAACTTTCAACATCATTTTCATTCATATTAAATCCAAAATTCAATTATTTAAATAATTGCAATATTAAATTTAAACCATTTTAGTTATTAAATAAATGACATTAATAAATCATAAAATTTCAATTGAATATTAATTATAAACAATTATTCTATTTTCATCTAAATAATTCAACATTTATTATTCAAGTCCATTTATTGATTATAAACACATTCAATATCTAAAATTTCATTGCCATGGTTGTTATTTCCAAAATCTTTGAAATTGTTTATTTCAAAATCTTATTAAAGTTCATATTCGATAAATTACATTAATACATTATTAAATTTTTTAATTTTAACCATTTTAATCCAATAATTATACCAAATTTAATAATTTAAAATAGTTAAAAATACGGGTCGTTACACCATTATTGAGCCTTAATAATTATTTATTAATTAACATAAATTTTACGGGGTTTTACATAGGCTTTCATAATTGGACGTAGCGATAAGCAATGAATTACAAGTTGATTTGATCCTTGGTTCTCTTATACCTAAGTATGAACCGTTCATACTGAATTATAGTATGAACCAGTTTAATGTGAATCTCGTGGAGCTCCTCAATATGTCTAGGTTTCCAGAGTCTACATCCAATGATCAAGGGGTTGTGAATATGGTAAAAGGTAGTGCATCATCTTCGAAAGGTTCGAAGCAGCAAAAAAGAGAAGGTAAGAAGAATAAGAAAAGTAAGAAACCCAACGACAAGAGTGAATGTCACCACTGCCATATGAATGGTCACTGAAAAAGGAACTATCCTGAATATCTAAAGACTGTTAAAGAAAGAAGAACGGTTCTACAACTCCATTAGGTACATTTACGATTCGAAATTATTTTGCAATCAATAAAATGTCTTCGTTTTGGACACTAGAATTGGAACTCATATATATATCTATATATTTCGTGACATGGGCTTAGGAACTGGCGCCATGTAGCAAAAAGAGAGATGAGGCTCCAAGCTGTTGATGGATATATCGTAGATTCAATGACGAAAGGAGATTGTCATATATATTTTCCTAGTAGAGTAGTATCGATATTAAATAATTGCTATTTTGTAAAAGACTTTATTTGTGGAATTGTGTCTGTTTCTAGACTATTTGAGATTTGATACATATTTCATTTTTCAAATAATGTTATGAACATTAGTTTCAATGGAAATAAAGTATGTGATGGTGTTCTTGAAAATGGCATTTCTGTTATCAATACTGATTATGTGTGTTCTATGGCAGCTCTTCTAACAATATAAATGATAGTTATCTTTGGCATTATAGGCTTGGTCATATTAGTGAGAAATGACTACAGAAACTAAAAACCAAAGGTTTTCTCTCGTTACTTAATTTTGAATCATCTGACACATGTGAGTCATGTCTCAAAGGTAAAATAACCAAGCATCTATAGTGGGAGCAATGAAAGAGTTGATGAACTTTTAGATTTAGTACATAGTGATGTATGTGGCCTTATGCTTGTAATCACCAAGGATAATGTTCTTATTTTGTCACCTGCACTGATGATTTCTCAAACTAGGATATGTGTATCTTATGAAGAATAAATCTGATGTCTATGAGAAATTTGGTTATTATAGGAATGTAGTAGAAAATCAGACGAACCGTAAACTTAAAATTCTTCGATCCGATCGGGGAGGTGGGTACGTTGGACAAGGACTCCAATGGTACTTAAAAGGTATTCATAATATATCTTAGATTACTCCACTCTATACTCCATAACACAATAGTGCGTCAGAGCAAAGGAACTGAACCCTACTAGATATGGTTCGTTCCATGATGAGTAAAGATGAGATACCGCTATTCTATTAGGGATATGCACTGGAAACTGCAACAATATGTTAAACTTGTTGCCCACTAAATCTGTGCAAAAAAACACCATATTTGATGTTGTATGGTAAGAAACCCCAACTCAAATATTTAAAGGTGTGTGCTTGTTAGGCCTACATTTAGAACATTGGTCCAAATAAACTAGAGGTAAGATCGATGCTATGTAAATTTATAGGATATCCCAAAAACTCAATGGGATATATATTATATAATACCGAGGAATAGAAGGTTATTGTTTCTCGACATGATTTCTTTTTGGAAAAGGAATTTTTGTCGAAGGAAATTAACAGTGAAATTGTAAACTTGGATGAGATCCTAGAAGTTAACACTAAGACCAAATAAGTGGGAGAACTGAATTCACCTGTACATGAAAACAAACAACCTATTAGAAGGTATTGTAGAGAATTCCAAAGAGAATGGATGGCTATAAGGATGACTGAGTCTTAAATAACAATACCCCTCTATCTTTCCAACAAGCATTGTAGAGTACAAACTCTGCACTCTTGCTTGGAGCAATGAAATTCGAGATGGATTCCATATCAAAAACAAAGTATGGACTTTGTCAAACATACCCGAAAAGAGAAAATCCATCAGCTGCGAATGGATTTTTAAGAAAAACTAAATACATATGGACAAGTAGAGACATATAGGGCTAGGCTAGTTGCGAAGGATTTCTTCAAATTCAAGATGTTGACTATGATGAGACTTTTTCACCCGTAGCCATGCTTAAGTCCATTTAGATTATGCTAGCCATTGCTGCATTCTATGATTACAAAATATGGAAAATGTATGTAAAGACGTAATTTCTAAATGGTGATTTAGATGGTACCGTCTATATGTCATAGCCCGAGGGTTTTGTGGTAAGTGAGAGTGAGGGCAAGGCTTCCAAGTTGTTAAAGTCCATTTATGGACTCAAACAAGCTTCAAGGAGTTAGAACAAGTGTTATGATATGGTACATATTGAAAGTACTCGTGTAGTACTAAGGATCGTGTAATATGGTATGTTAATGCGGAAACTGGTAATAACAGTAAAGTACAAATTAAAGTAAGCACACCAGGAATTTTTATACTGGTTCGAACTTCCCGTTCTACGTCCAGTCCCAGAATACCCTCTGGATTTAAACTAAACCCCTCACTTAACCCGGAGGAATAGGTATACGACACCTGAGAAGCCGAACAGGAATTTTTCCGCCTCAACAGCCGAAGAGGACTTCAACTTAATACAAATAGTTTGTTGACGAATGTGTTTTGAATAACACTGATTGTCTTTTGATAGTACAACTTTCCTATAATCAAATCCTCAAGAGTATATATGTGTGTGAAGATTTAGAAGGAAGATAATCACGTAGAATCGAAGTATATGAATAAATTCAAGGATTCTAGTGATATTAAATAAGAATGAATGCTTTTATTTGCAGAAATGAATAGAGATTAGATTTCAGAAATATAAACAAGAATCGGTTATTGTAGAAGTGAATTGAATATGTTTATATAGTTGTAGAAGAGTTGTAATCTTTCATGAAGAGTTTTAGTTAACAGTTGTGTCCATACCTCTTGAAATAGAGGACATTCCTCTTCATGAAATTATCGCGTCTCTTCAGAAAACTAGCCGTTTTTCTCTGGTCGGTCGACCGGAAAACCTGGCCGGTCAGCTGAGTTTAAAACGTATACAAAACAAAAAGTCACTGTGCACATGATACAGGGTCGGTCGACCGAGGATCCTGGTCGGTCGGCCGACCTGGTGTTATATGCACAGTGAACATAGGTTTTGCTATAAAATGTTTTGTGTGCGTGTGTGACTATTTGAGGAATGATTTTAACATTGTTCTAAGACTCAAATAAAATAAAATATCCATACTAATCTCTGGATTGTAAGATTATCTCCTTTGTAGTGCACGGTATGCATTTATTCTCTTTTTGTCGCTTTCATATAGTATTCTCGTCGTATGATCTCTGAAGCTTGTGTCACGAATCAAAACTCATGAATCAACATTCTCCCCCTTTTTGATTGATGACAATACTTATGTGACGAAGTAATATTGACATATATATTATAGTTCTCCCCCTGAATATATGGCGACTTTTCTGCAAAAATTTGTTAGTTTGCATACATTTCTCCCCCTTTGTCATCGACAAAAAGGAATACTTATAATAGATTAAAGTAATGCAAAACATTTAAATTTACATGGTACATTCTTGAGCTTAATTAGAAATAATTTCAAGATGTTTGCTTAGAACATAACATAACAATTAATTAAGAAACAAATAAAGTACAAGAAATTCTTGAAAGTAAAATAAATTTAAAAACACTACAATTACTCCTCATCATCGTCGGTATCCCACTGTTCTGGATGAAGATTTTCATCGAGAGGAGCCGGTTCCTTACCTTGTCTTTGAGTGGTAGGTGCGGGAGTTGCCGATGTGCTGGAACTTGTGTTCTCGGATGTAGACCAAGAGAAATTTGGTGCTGGTCTTTTTCCAGGAGCAACAAATGAAGCACCGGCTTCAGAAGAGCATGATAAGGCATCCCATAAATTTACGAAGAAGCCTTTGATCTTCTTGAAACGCCCATCAATTTTTCGAAGGCGAGAATCCAAAGCTAGTTGATTTTGGGCCAAAATATCAATGGCAGCCGCTGTGCTAGTACCGGGAGGTGGTCTTTGGATAGAGGTCTGACGAGTTATTCGTTCTGTAGAATGAGTGGATGGTTGAGGTGTAGAATAGCTGCGACGTAGTTGTTCTCGTGGAATGGTACGCCATTGCTGAAAGGTGGTGATTTGGGATGGTGCATCAGGTAACTTCATTAATTTTATTGTTCGTGAGTCAAAGGTACGAACTTTGGATGTTTCGGATTCCGGAGCATGGGTGACAAAGTTATTAATCAACCGCATTATGTATTATCCATAATAAATATGGAGCATTTTCCCTTGGTTGAACGTAAGGAATTCATCCATAAGAAGTTGTGTCCAATTTACCCGAATATTTCCACACATAGCATATAACGCCTTGAAGTTTTCGAGATATACTAAGTGGTATGACCCTCCTCGTGGAACAATAGACTTCATCATGAATCGATGAAAA
This sequence comes from Allium fistulosum, assembly GCA_030737815.1. Taxonomy (NCBI): domain Eukaryota; kingdom Viridiplantae; phylum Streptophyta; class Magnoliopsida; order Asparagales; family Amaryllidaceae; genus Allium; species Allium fistulosum. Next base: position 1,033,214,606 of record CM060902.1, on the reverse strand, counting down.
AGTCGTGCTTTAGGTCGGAGAGATGAAGTTTGCCTTAAATCGGTAGCATCATCTTCAAAGAATAGATGACTTAGGCGATCACGAGTTGATGTATTACAGTCTACATCATGTAATGATATTCCACTCGGTCGAGCATTTAAAATATGATTCATTCGATCAATGGAGAGAAAAATCGAAGTGCCACAAACCGATGTCCAAACACAATTTTCAGTGTTTCTCGGTGGATTTACAAGATTGAGATTTGCTAGGAATAACTTTACCATTATATGATTAATTTTCAAGTTGTTTTTCCTATGGTCAAGAAAAGCATCAAGACCACTTTCAAGAGCGGCATTTTCAACACCGTAGGCGGTAAAATCAGGATAACTTACAAAAGATTCCTCAAAGATTTTTGCATCTTGAAGCCTTATCCATCTTTCTAAAGCTTTTTCACTTACTAGCCAAGAAGCAATTTGAGAGTCTACATGAGTTGAGGAAGATTGGCCAGCAGTAGTCTTAGGTCTCTTCTTGGGAGCCATTTTTCTTTGAAGAATTTGAAGAAATTTAGGAAGGTAGTAATGGGGGCTAGGGTTAAAATCTGTTGTGGGAGAGTAAAGTGAAGAGGTGAGATAAAAAGGTGAATGGTTGGGTTAAAATATGTAGGCAATTTTGGGTTAAAATATGTAGGCAATTTCAGCAGAAAAGGTTCGTTCGGTCGGCTGAAATCCCTGGGTCGGTCGACCGAGTTGAGGTTCAGAATAGTGCTGAAACTTTCGGGAAGAACTTCGGTCGACTGGTGCAGGGTATTCGGTTGACTGAGTTAAAAAATGTTATAATGTCATTCTGGAAACAAGCTCGGCTGACCGAGACAGGTTTTTCGGTCGACCGACTTGTAAGAAATCTATTTTTAAAAACCTCTCGGGACAGCTTCGGTTGACCGATTCAGATTTTTCGGTCGACCGAGGCATGTGAACAGACTAGTATATGCTGTCTTTCAAACAAGAATTATAGAAGTATAATTATATTAATACATTATATATATCTATACATCTTATTCAAAATAATAACATATATATAGTAAATTATAGCCATGGTGCATCAACATCGACGTTCCCATGAATTTGGAGATGGAACGTTTTCTACCGGTGACCATATTGGAGCTATTGGAGATTGAACATGGTTAGAAGGAGATGGAGTTCTATAAGAAGGTTCAGCAACATCATCCTTCTTAGATGAACAAAATTTCATGGCAATCTTTTCAAGGAAGCTTAAACGTCTTGCCGTGACTTTCTGTTCGTAATAAAGTTCCCTTTGCATATTCATCTGTTGTTGTTGGTAGTGATGAATTTCATCAATCTTTTGTTTGGTTGATGGAGATACTACCATTTCCTTTTTCCCTTTCTTTTTATCAGGTGTATAACCTGTATGGGAGTCTTCCCATGGTTTCCACCTGTGTCGGGGGTCATTATCTGGAGAGGGAAATTCTAAAACACGATTAGGCATTGGAAAAGTAGGTTGGGGACCATTTTCAATGATGCGATCAGAATAATCGTCGTCCGGGGATGTATAAGAAAGATGAGAATTTTCAGAATTGTAGACATCATTGTTAGAAGACATTTTTGTTTTGTAAGTAGATTCTTTTGTATCTTATGTTCTATTCAATAAACATATGTATGTATATATAACCATTTATTTCTAAAAAAATAGTGGTTTAAAATCAAATTTTGGTTTTAATCACAGAACTTTTTAAACAAAAACTGTTTGTAAATGAATGACATACAATGCTTTAGAGTCAAAAATAGTATATTTTGAAATTAAGTTTTAATGGTACAAATTAGAAACAGAGCTGGAACAAGAAACACCCATAGCTCAAGTGGCTATACTACAACATCTAGCATATAAGTCAGAAGTCATGAGTTCGAGTGCCGCTTTGGTCAGAAATAAATTTTTTTTGTTTTTTTTCAAATTTTTGCATATTTTTATTCATAAGTCTTTAAACGACATTATACCTAAATCACGTCTTAGTTTTATAAAAGTATTCTCATTTAGTGGTTTAGTAAAAATGTCAGCTATTTGATTTTCAGTGTTGATAAATTCTAGATTAATTAATCCTTTTTCCAAACAATCACGAAGAAAATGATGTCGAATATCAATGTGTTTTGTTCGTGAGTGATTGACCGGATTTTTAGAAAGATTTATTGCACTGGTATTATCACAATAAATTATTGATTTTTCAAGATGACAATTAAAATCTTGTAATGTCTGTTGCATATATACGACTTGTGCACATGCCAAAGCAGCAGATATATATTCTGCTTCACATGTTGATAAAGAAACACAGTTTTGTTTCTTACTAAACCAAGAAACTAAGGAACGTCCAATGAAGTGACACGTTCCGCTCGTACTTTTTCGATCCGTCCGACTTCCTCCAAAATCAGCATCACTATAGGAAACTAATTCGAAAGGACATTCTTTCGGATAAAATAGTCCGAAATCTTTGGTTTTAGTTAGATATCGAATAATACGTTTAACTGCTCTCATATGTGATTCTTTGGGATTTGCTTGAAATCGAGCACACAAACAGACACTCATTATAATATCGGGGCGACTCGCTGTTAAATAGAGTAACGAACCTATCATACTACGATATAACTTTTGATCAACACTTTTGCCATCTTCATCTCTATCGAGATGAACCGTTGTACTCATGGGAGTTGGTTTGGCAGTAGTGTTTTCAAGACCAAAACGTTTGATTAAATTATAGCAATATTTCTCTTGATTAATAAAAATTCCATTTTCAATTTGTTTAATTTGTAATCCAAGAAAATATGATAATTCTCCCATATGAGACATTTCAAATTCATTTGTCATTATAGTTGAAAATTCTTGACATAATTTTTCATTTGTCGAGCCGAAAATAATATCGTCAACATATATTTGAATTATTAAAATATCTTTATTAGTTTTCTTAATAAAAAGTGTTTGATCTACTTTACCGATTTCAAAACCAGATTCTAATAAATAACCTTTAAGACGATCATACCAAGCACGTGGTGCTTGTTTTAAACCATATAACGCCTTTTTAAGTTTATATACATGATCTGGAAATTTTTCATGATTGAACAAAGATGGTTGTTCAACAAAAACATTTTCTTTTATTTATCCATTTAAAAATGCACTTTTAACATCCATTTGATATAGTTTTAAATTATGAAAACACGCATAAGCTAATAGTATTCGTATTGCTTCAAGTTGGGCGACTGGAGCAAACGTCTCTTCGTAATCAATACCTTCTTCTTGATTATATCCTTGTGCAACTAATCTAGCTTTATTCCTTGTTATATTACCTAGTTCATCTGCTTTATTTTTGAAAACCCATTTAGTACCGATGACTGATTGGTCACTGGGTCTAGGAACGAGTTCCCAAACTTCGTTTCGTTCGAATTGATTTAATTCTTCTTGCATGGCAAGTATCCAGTAGTCATCAGTTGAAGCTTCTTTTATATTCTTAGGTTCTATGTTAGAAAGAAAAGCTACATGACCAACTTGATTTAATTGATGTCTGGTTTTAACATTCGTATGAACTTCTCCAATTATATTTTGCATAGGACGATCTCTTAAAATTCTAGGTGGAGATTTTATTATATTAGACGTCACGTTTGTATTGGTTTCATGAATATCAAAATTTTCATTTGCATTATTATTTTCATTCTGAGTAGATTCATCATCAGAATCAATAGTAACACTTGGATTTATATTTTCAAAATTTTCTTTGAAAGAAACATGTAAACTTTCTTCAATAATTTGAGTTCGTTTATTATAAATTCGATAAGCCTTGCTTCGTTCCGAATATCCAACGAATATACCTTCATCGGATTTTGGATCGAATTTACCTAGTTGATCTTTAGTATTTAAAATAAAACATTTCGAACCAAAAACTTTTAGATATGAAATATTTGGTTTTCTTCCATTTAGAAGTTCATATGGTGTATTTTTAGTTAATGGACGAATAGAAACTCGATTTAGTACGTAACAAGCAGTGGCTACAGCTTCTGCCTAAAAATGTTTCGATAAAGTTGTTCCATTTAGTAAAGTTCTTGCACATTCTTGTAACGTTCTATTTTTCCTTTCTACAACTCCATTTTGTTGTGGTGTTCTAGGAAAAGAGAAATTATGGTTAATACCTTTCTTGTTACAAAATTGTTCGAAAACTTCATTTTCAAATTCGCCTCCATGATCACTTCTTATATTTTTAATCTTCAATGTTTTAATATTTTGAATTCTTTTAACAAAAACTTTAAAATTATCAAAAGTATCACTTTTATTTTTCAAAAAGAAAATCCAAGTATATCTAGAGAAATCGTCTACAATAACAAAAACATATCTATTATGGTTAATAGATTGTACTTGAGTTGGACCAAAAAGATCCATGTGTAAAAGTTCAAGTGGTTGTTCTGTAGATATTACTTTCTTTGATTTAAAAGAAGATTTTGTTAATTTTCCTAATTTACATGCATCACAAAATATGTTAGTTTCGAATTTTATATTGGGTAATCCTTTAACTAATTTATTTTTCGCAAGTTTGTTGATGGTATTAAAATTTATGTGACAAAATCTTTTGTGCCAAAGACAAGAATCGTTTTCTTTAGCTACTAGACACAAATTTGAATCATTATTAACATTCATATTTAGGATATAAATATTTTTATCTCTATTTCCTTCGAAAATGATGTTGTGATTTTTATCAAAAATGTTACATTTATTTTCTGAAAAAGTTATATTAAAACCTTTATCGCATAGTTGACTAATACTTAATAAATTATGTTTTAAATTTTTAACTAATAAAACATCAGTAATGAGAGGTAAATTAGATGTACCGTTGCTATTAACATTGCCTTTGCCGATGATATATCCTTTTGAGTTATCTCCAAAGGTGACTGCTCCTCCATTTGAGTATATAATGTTTGATAACATTTCTTTGTTTCCAGTCATGTGTTTTGAGCAACCGCTATCTAAAATCCATTTTCCTCTCTTCTTATGTGGTACCTGCAAAATTTATAAAAAGTTGGTACCCAATCTTTTTAGGGTCCTAAGAGTTAGATCTTAGGAAGCCAAACCCATACGGGTTCAGAATTCCCTTTATAGACATAATTTTTGTTATTATGAACAGTTTCCATAAAACTTTTGATATGTTTATTCCTTATCAATGTATTATTTGTTTTTGGAATCCATATCTTAATAGTTTTAGTATTTGAATAAACTGTTTTCCTAATATCTTTCTTAATTTTATTATTAGTTTTACTTTTAGCTAAATTATTTTGTTTTTTAAATCCTAGTCCAGATTTATTGTTAGGAGTTTGAGAGTTTTCTAATATACTAGAAAGATTTTCTCTTCCTTTATTGAAATTAGAAACATTTTTAGAAATATCATCAAATTTTATTTTAAGACTAGATTTTTCTAACTCTAAATCCTTAATCTTAGATATTAAACTATTATTTTCAAAAAGTAAAACATCATTTTTATTTTTCCGAGTTTCTAGTTCCTCAGAAATTGACGTAATTTGAGAAGATAAGTTAGAATTCGATTGTTGAGAGATTTCAAGTTCTTCTTCCAATATTACCTTCTCATCTTTTAACATATCTACTTCTAAAGCTGTTCTATCTAACTTTCTTTGCAACTCCTTATTTTTCTTTTTAAGTTGTTTTGTTAATTTTACTAATTCAGAATTTATTTCAATTAAATCTTCAAAAGTAAAATCACTTACATCGTCTGATGAAGCCATGAAGCATACATTTGCTTGTTCATTATCACTTTCGCTCTCTGATGAGGATGATGAGTCAGTGTCGTCCCAAGTGACTGAAAAAGCTTTTCGTTTGGTTTTGTCCTTCTTGAGATTATTCTTTTTACGATCTGGACAATCTTTCTTCATGTGTCCTTTCTTATGGCATTCATAACATTCCATTGTTGAAGATGATGGTTTGCTGCTATTGGAATTGTTGTTGGAATTATTTTTGTTTCCCTTGAATTTGTTTCTGTTGAATTTCAAAAACTTTTTGAAATTTTTAGCGATCATGGCCATATCTTCATTATCTGAGTCGGAATCATCTTTTTCTGCTTGGAATGCTACAATTTTCTTTTCTTGTGCTCCATTTCGTTTTGCCTGCAAATTTACTTCGTAGGACATTAAATTACCTATCAACTCTTCTGGTTTTAATGTTGACAAATCAGTTGCTTCTTCAATAGCTAGGACTTTTCGTTCCCATTCATCTGTTAAAGAATTCAAGATTTTTGTGACAACATCAAAATCAGTAAACTTTTGTTCTAGTGATAATAAAGCATGATAAATATCCTGAAATCTAGAGTACATGTCATTTATAGATTCATTTGGCCTCATTTTAAAATTTTCAAATTGATGTTTCAACATAGAAATTTTGCTCAATTTAACTTTGTTCGTTCCTTCATGTGAAACTTTAAGAGTTCTCCAAATCTCATAACCGGAAGTGCACATACTAACTCTATTGAATTCATTTCTATCTAATGCACAAAATAAAATATTCATTGCTTTTGCATTTGAAGTAGCATCTAGTTTTTGTGTGTTACTCCAAGTTGAGTATTCTCCAGTAGGAGTTGTATACTCTCTTTGTATAATATTCCAGATATCAAATCCACTTGATTGCATATAGATTCTCATTCTAGTTGACCAATAATTGTAATTTATACCATTGAAAAGTGGAGGTCGTGAAGTCGATTGACCTTCAGTGAAACTAGAATTAGTGTGAGTGTTAACATCATTAATTTGTGTGGTTGCCATATTACTAAAAGTAAATATCAAATAACTTTGTGATGGTTATAGGATGACCTTGCTCTGATACCAAATGAAAGTACTCGTGTAGTACTAAGGATCGTGTACTATGGTATGTTAATGCAGAAACTGGTAATAATAGTAAAGTACAAATTAAAGTAAGCACACCAGGAATTTTTATACTGGTTCGAACTTCCCGTTCTACGTCCAGTCCCAGAATACCCTCTGGATTTAAACTAAACCCCTCACTTAACCCGGAGGAATAGGTATACGACACCTGAGCAACCGAACAGGAATTTTTCTGCCTCAACAGCCGAAGAGGACTTCAACTTAATACAAATAGTTTGTTGACGAATGTGTTCTGAATAACACTGATTGTCTTTTGATAGTACAACTTTCCTATAATCAAATCCTCAAGAGTATATATGTGTGTGAAGATTTAGAAGGAAGATAATCACGTAGAATCGAAGTATATGAATAAATTCAAGGATTCTAGTGATATTAAATAAGAATGAATGCTTTTATTTGCAGAAATGAATAGAGATTAGATTTCAGAAATATAAACAAGAATCGGTTATTGTAGAAGTGAATTGAATATGTTTATATAGTTGTAGAAGAGTTGTAATCTTTCATGAAGAGTTATAGTTAACAGTTGTGTCCATACCTCTTGAAATAGAGGACATTCCTCTTCATGAAATGATCGCGTCTCTTCAGAAAACTAGCCGTTTTTCTCTGGTCAGTCGACCGGAAAACCTGGCCGGTCAGTTGAGTTTAAAACGTATACAAAACAGAAAGTCACTGTGCACATGATACAGGGTCGGTCGACCGAGGATCCTGGTTGGTCGGCCGACCTGGTGTTATATGCACAGTGAACATAGTTTTTGCTATAAAATGTTTTGTGTGTGTGTGTGACTATTTGAGGAATGATTTTAACATTGTTCTAAGACTCAAATAAAATAAAATATCCATACTAATCTCTGGATTGTAAGATTATCTCCTTTGTAGTGCACGGTATGCATTTATTCTCTTTTTGTCGCTTTCATATAGTATTCTCGTCGTATGATCTCTGAAGCTTGTGTCATGAATCAAAACTCATGAATCAACACATATGTAGTTAAAGCCCCGCTAAAACCCTGCAAAATCCCCGCTATAGCGCTCTTCGTCCGCTACGCTTTTTCAATATAGCGTTATTAAATAGTAGATCTGCTTAAAGCCCCACTATTTTTGCTACATCCACTAAATCAAGGCCTTTTAGCACCCGCTTTAGCAAGATTAATATAAAAAGATTGATTTGAGACATGCAGTTAAAGCCCCACTAAAAGCCTGCAAAATCCCCGCTATAGCGCTCTTCGACCGCTACGCTTTTTCAATATAGCATTATTAATCAGTAGATCTGCTTAAAGCCTCACTATTTTCTGCTACACCCACTAAATCAAGGCCTTTTAGCATCCGCTTTAGCAAGATTAATATAAAAAGATTGATTTGACTAGTTCTCTTTTGAACCAAATCAACAAAGTTAGGTTAAAGACCTAATTTTAAAGCCTAAATGCTTAATATAAGTTAGAAATCTATTGTAGTCACCACATTTGGACTGCATAAATCATGTTATTCTTTGGTTTCTTCATACAGTATTAAATAATATTTCATTTTCATACACAAATGATGTGAGAATGAGAATAAATTAACTTTAAATTATTTGGTTTTATATCTAATAAAGGTTTTTTGCACCTCCGTTGTTTTCTGCTATATCCTTGCTTTATCCCCACAATTAGTTTTTGCACTTCCACTGCTATGGAACTGCTAAGCACTTACCTACATAGGTTCCAACACAATCTAGAATCATCCTTTCTAAGAAGAACACTCTTCATAACAATGAGGAGAAAGAGCATATGAAGAGGATCCTCTATGCTTAAGGATCGATAATATATGTTATGCTATGTACCGGAGCAGATGTGGCATACGCATTAGGATACATAAGCCGATACTGGTCTAATCCTAGAGAAAAATATTGGAGGGCTGTAAAATGTATACTGAAGTATTTAAGAAATACTCAGGACTTATTCGTCATATATGGGAATGGAGACCACATTATAAAGGGTAAACTAACTCTAGCTTTCAGAGTGATGTTGATGAAAGTAAATCGATGGTTGATTGTGTTTGCATGCTTAACGGCAGGGCCATCGATTAGAAAAGTTCCAAACAAGGAACAATAGATGATTCGATGATGGAGGTCATACATTGCCCTTAATGAAGCAGCTAAACCGGAAGTCTAGATGCACAAGTTTTTAAGTGAGCGCGAAGTGATTCCCGATACTAAGATCTAATAGCAAAGTTCTATGACAACAATGCAGCGATATAGATCGCAAAAGAGCCTAGAGCACACAAGAAATCAGGACATATTCTTTGGAAGTTTCACCTCATCATAGAATTCATTAACAAGAAAGAGATCGTGATTGTGACGACTAGCCTACACTATCAACAACCAATATAATAACTTGTAGATTGCGTCGCAACAGTGCTCGGTCGACATAGGATGATCATCAAGGCTGTAAGGTAAAGTAAATCAAACACAGAACCTGTCGCATATCTCACAGTGCATCGAATAAAATATAATAGTAAACATCTTAGATATAAAATAGATGAGACAATAATAACTGAATGAATCACAGAAATCAAAGTACACAAATCCATACAGTATGCAATATAAGTGATAGAGTTATACATCAAATAATAACTCATAAATAACTGTCTCAATATAATAAAGGCACTAGAAACCTTTATAGTGTTGTACAGTGGAATAACAAATCATAATAAGTAAATGTTGTAATACGAGAAGATGACCTCTTGCCCATCCTCTGTCCAGCTCTACGTACTCACCAGACCTGATATTCCTAATCTACTTATTTAAGAGTACCTAAAATAATAGGAAGCCAAGCATAAAATCCCAAGCCTGACAACAGTCTAGTATGAGCACTAGAAAATCTCAAATACTATAAAGTCAGTATACTAGGACAAACATTATAGAAAATCATACCTGACCTATCAATGAATCCACGGAGTTAACACATAACACAGAATATATGCAACTTTAAATCGTAATCATCATGGTGTATTATATATCAAAGTACTAATGGGTGTCTAGATATCTACAACGATGACATCAATGTCATGTGACATCCCTAAGGTGATAAGCAACCAAAGCAAACATAGCATCCATCATTTATCCTCACATTCACTCATTCAGTGCATCATATATGTGATAACTCGAGCAAACATCATGTCAAGGACTACTCAATGTCCTGGTTCCTTAGTACTCAAATCTATGCCACTCATTAGGCCAGGAACCAGACTACCCGTCTGATAGTCCAGGGTAAAGCAAGTTCTAACATCAATGAACTCTACCTCATCATCACTAGGTCCTAACATCAATGGACTCTAGTAGCATATCTGATCCAGGTCCTAATGTTAATGGACTCTGATCACACCGTCATATACCCTTGCTTCACAAGTACCCATCAAAACCCTTGAGTATCACGATCTCTTTGCATGCGTCATTCATTGCAGAGCTCATTTTGGAACCGTCCTTACAACTCCCGTCTGAAGTCGTCTAGGTTAGAATCTATCATCGACAACCATTATTAGTAGTAGGATATCATTATTTGTCTCATAACCTTCCTCTAACGGTTTCTTCAATCCAACTCATACACCTCTACTCTATAACTTGAAATACAGTTATCCATCGTCGAAGCCATCACTTCCCATCTTTGAATCTTGTATCGTCATCATAGAAAATAGTCACCAAACCTTATGGTTCGGTACTGACCCGACCCTTAGCCTGAAGTAGAAGCACTCAGGGCTCGAAGTGAATATAAATGTGAAGGCTCAAAGCATTTGTCCCTGTAACTCGAAGAAAGCACGTGAAGACCCAAAGCTGCCTTGCAAATCCCTATCATCGAACCATGAAGCCCGATATATCGTCACCGATCCATGCATCCCATCACCGACCCCACACTTCAACGCCACTAAGCCATACTTCACCATGTGAAACCCTTCTCCGTCGAACCGCCACCATCAGCTTGAGCCCCATGGATCGGTTCTGATCCATGGTCACCGATCCAACCTTTGGCCAAATTTACTTCTGCTTCATGCAACTCCTAGTAAGCTCACATGCATAGCTTGAAGCAATCCACCTCCTAGCTCGGAGCACCACTCGTGACCGATCCCTTACTTGGAATTTTCATACTTCAATCATGAGTCTCATACACCTTCACTCGTGACCCAAAGCAAACCATCATATGACTTGAAGCGAACCATCCCAAGACAGGAGCACACCCTGGAGTCATCCTTCACTGATCCATAGTCTTCAAATCACCACCAATCCATTTTAAATCAACCATAAATCGAGCAAACAAACACTAAACATCTTAAAATTTGAAATGTAGCTTTAGAGTGTGCTCCTTGACCTAGCCTATGGATCGCAAGTCATTTGGATGATTTAACCTTCATGGGTCATCGCTGATCCATGACTTATTCCTAAAAGTAAATCGCCACTTGACCGGCGTTTTCAACCAAATAAACATCATATATTCAAGCAATCATAATATATAGTATATCCTAACAAGCATACATCCATACGCATCAAAGTGAAGCCTAAATCTAAAGGTATAACTATAAGGCCAAGGGAGATCCATAAGAATATGAATTTCACAAACCTTTCCAAATCGTCTGAAATTTACATATGTGATTAAAGAGGTTTAAAACATATTTTTGAGTTTAGAAATCTTTTTAAAATATCAATTTAAGGTGTATAATGATTATTAGTAAATGAGAGGTCCTAACCACTCACCTAGATCAAAAGCAATCCAAAGCAAGTCAAAAGGTGCACAAATCCCAAGATAAACAACAGCCCTAAGCGATCTCCAACAACAAATCTCCAAATCCAAATGCTAATATCGCAAATCTCTCCTTAATGACAAAATTTGGTTAGCTAAATTAGGGTATATGGTAACCTTTTAGGCTAGAGAATGTTAATGGTGTGTTTCCTTCAATTTTTGGAAAGTATGTGATGATGGAGAGAAATCCCATCAGCCTCATCATGGCTAATCTTGAAACGGGCTTTGAGCCTAACCATTAACTCACTAATTACTCATTAAGCTATTCAAAATCAAGTGAAACTTCAAACAGGCATAACTCCCTAACGACAAGTCATTTTCCTATTATGACCACTCCATGGAAAGAGAAACCATCATATCAATCTAATGGAATGGTTTCAGACTTTAATTCGGCTCCTATCAAAAGTTATAGGCCATACAAGGTTTTCGAGGTGAAAATCGTATGATAAAAATTCTAAGGATGAAAAATCTCACTAGCAGACATTTTCCAAAGTTATAGAATCATACAACCCTAAAAAATATTAATATTCTATAATCCTTCGATATGTAGAATATGGGTCATTACATTCTCCCCCACTTTAGGAATTTCACCCTCGAAATCGCAAACAAAAGCAATAAGGTTATCCCACATGCCTAACAACCATATACAAGCATAGGCAATCATCACACATCAAACATGTATACACAATAGGAACAAAATATAAAAGATAATATTTAAGCCTATCCATTTCACTGTTGGAGATTTGGAGATTTGGTGTTGGAGATAAATAGAAAGTCTCACCAAGTAAAAAGCTCTGGATAAGCTGTCCTTACGCTCTCCTCGGTTTCCCAAGTGCAATTGCCTTCACTTTTGCTGCATTGAACCTTCACTAACTTCACTGTCTTCCTCCTAAGCTGCTTCGTATCACGTTCGACGATACGAATAGGCCTATGAGGTCTCGAAGCTTCTGATTCATTCTTGATATCATCTAGTTGATCCAGTGCAATAGCTATGCCTGAGTCGTGCAAAAACTTCCAAAAGTGAGAAACTTGGAATATATAGCGCACTCCCGTCATTCTATGAGGTAAGTCGACTCTATAAGTGAGGTTCTCAATCCTCTCTAGTATCGAAAAAGGACCTACAAATCTCAGTGCCAACTTCCCTTTAGCACCGAACTGAATTACAATCTTTGATAGAAAGATCTTAACAAACACCATATTGCCAACGAAGAATTCTAGATCTCTATGTTTCTTATCAGCATAGCTCTTTTATCTGCCTTGAGTATCTTTCATCCATTGTCAAATGAACTCAATCTTCTTTGAGGTTTCTCTAACCATATCTGGCCCAAGTATCAGTTTCTCGCTTGCTTCCCACCAATACGAAGTAGCGTTACATGATCAATCATATAATACCTCGAATAGTTCCATATTGATCTTTGACTGATAACTGTTTTTGTATGTGAATTCAATGAGATGTAAGTGATCATCCCATGAGACTTCATAGTCGAGTATATAAACCTGCAAGAGATCCTCTAAGATACAATTCACTCTCTCGGTTTTTCTATTGGCTTTAGGGTGATAAGCCGTACTCAGAAGCAACTCTGTTCCAAATGCCTCTTGTAATCTCTTCCAAAACCCACTCGTGAACAATCGGTCTTGGTCACTTACAGTGCGCTTTAGCACAACATGGAATCGTACTATCTATTTCACATATAATTCGGCCAGTTTAATTGTCGTTCTACTTGACTTGATGGGTATAAATCTGGCACATTTAGCCAATCGATCGACTATAATTCAAATGTTGTTATACCTTTCTTTTGTCCTCGGTAGTCCATCGATGAAATCCATTAAAATTTGTTCCCACTTCTAGTAGGGAAGTTCTAGCGGTTGCATCAAACCACTAGGCATCTTTTTCTCTACCTTAACCAACTGGCAGTTCATGCACTTTGAGATGAATGTCCCAATGCCTTTCTTTGTCCCTTCCCAATAACAGGTCTGCTTCAAATCACGGTACATCTTATTACTGCTGGATGGATAGTCACTCTCGAATGATGGCACTCTCATAGTACCTCATCCCTCAACCCATCAACATCAGAAACAAACAATCTCACACTCTTTACGGAGCCAACCGTCCCGGTCAAGTCCATACTATCTCATCTCTTCAGTCTTTACTCCAGCTTCAATCATAGAAATAATCTCAGCTAATCTGGTATCACTCCTTTGACAAGTACCAATCTGTCAATCAGAGTAGGTCTGATAATCAAGTTCGCCAATATCTCTGGCTCTAGCTCGCATCTCGATCGGAAATCATGACCATCAATATAATCTTACTACATTTAATCTAAGAATATAGCTCCCGAGTTGGAATGTCTCATACTCAATGCTTCAACAACTTCATTCCCTTTTCCCGTGTATATGCAATACCAAAGTCATAGGAGGCTGTGAACTCTAACCATCGTTATTAACGAAGGTTAAGATCCTTCTATAAAAAGAGATACTTTAATGATTTATGATTGGTGAACAGCTCGAACCTCTATCCCAAAAAGATAGTGCCTCTAGATCTTCAGGGCGAACACAATCGCTGCTAACTCTAGATCATGGGTCAGATATTTCTTCTCATGTGACTTCAGTTGTCGGCTGACATACACAACAACTTTGCATTTCTACCTCAATACCATGTCCAATCTGATACCATAAGCATCAGTGTATACTATCATCTATTCATTCCCGCTCGGAATAGTCAATACTGGCGCACTCATAAACTTTTCTTTCAGACTCACGAATGCATGCTCATCTAGCATCCTACGTAAAAATTTGATTCTTTTTCATCAATTGAGTCGATGGTGCAGCTACTTTGAACATGTCCTGGATGAATTGTCTGTAATATCCCGCTAACCTCAACTGTGCAGTTAAAGTGCTCGGCAGATTCAATGTGGTGGAGGTGGAAAAGTGATAGTGGGGATACAACAAGGATATAGTGGGATATAGCGGATGACTCTAACATAGCATATAAAACTCGTACTTAATGGTTTTACAAATATATAAATGGTAATTAAATGAAAACATAACATTCAATTGAATTATAATTAACACATAAATAATTTTAAATAAAAACATGTGCAAATACACTGTAAATAAACGTAAAACTGTAAGTAACATAATTGAATTTAGTAGAATATTAGAGTATTTACATTTCTAAAAATATATTAAAAATTCAATTAAATAAATTAATTTCATAATTTTTCTATTGTATAAATGTCATTTTCCAATTCATTTATTTTAAAGAAGATATAGCGGAAATAGAAGAATATAGCGGGAATAATGGGATATAGTAGAAATAGTGGGGCTTAAAGTGGAAAGGCTATATTTGGGGCTATATGGAAAAATTATAGCGGTAGAAATCCGCTATGAGATATAGCAAGGTTATAGCGGGGTAATAGCAGGGCATTAACTACACAGAACCTCAAGAAACTTCTCACATCCATAGCATTTTTGGGTTTAGTCCAATTTTGAACCGCTGCCACTTTTGCAAGATCCATAACAATGCCCTACATAGAAACAATGTGACCTAAGAATTGCACTTCCCTCCTCCAGAAGTGAGATTTTGAAAACTTTTCTTTTAGCCAGTGCTCTCTCAGGACCACAAGCACAATCCTCAAATACATCTTGTATTCCTCCTCTATCCGTGAATAGACGAGAACATCATCGACGGACACAAGAACAAATTTATTTGGCCGACCCCTGAAAACATGGTTCATGAGATTAATAAAGTATGATGGCATGTTAGTTAGCCCGAAAGACATAACCACGTAGAATATACATGTTGAAAGTAACATATTTTAATATGAGATTTAGTTGATTTTTTAATATGCTAAATTTAAAATTACGTAATGAGTCTAAATTTAGGGACTTAAAGATAAATAGTAGGAAAGAATTGAGGAGGTTTTGTAAACAAAAATTATAGAAATCTCAATATGGAATTATTTGAAGTTAAAAACAAAATTTTGTTGTTTAGGGTGATAAAATTTTGAGATAAATGATTATAATTTTTTTAATTTACAAATGAGATAAATGATTATAATTAATTTACAAATTAACTTCGTCATAACTATTTATGTATATAATTTGATGTATATATCATTATTATTGAATAGAAAAGTAATTTTACTGGTTTTGTTAATATGTGTGTGTGTGTGAGGAGCGTTTAATGGCACCTCAAACAGTGCAGCACCCAAAATGCCTCTTGGTTTCAACCACAAGTTCCCATTTAAATAATAGTGGTAATGCGAAGAGAGAGAAGCAATTTTTATTTAAATGAGAACTTGTGGTGGAAATCAGGGGATATGTGTGTGTAGAGGAGTGTTCAATGGCACCCTATTTTGCAACACCCCGTGTGGCCCCTGATTTTCACCATACAATCCGATTTAAATAATTTTATGGTGTGGAAGAGAGAAGCAAACATTATTTAAATCGGAATATGTGGTGGAAATCAAGCGGCTATAAGAGTGTTGCAAAATATGAGTTCCATTGAGCACTCCTTATATATATATGTATGTATGTATGTGTGTATATATGTGTATGTGTTTATATATATATATATATATATATATATTGAAAATAGGTTCCTTTTATTGCTATTATAAAAATTACAAAGCACAATCACATAAAATGGCCCTACAATAACAGGCCTACATATTGTAGGAAATAAAAATACCTATTGTACATCATAGTTCTAAAACTATTTGAGACGTTGATCGTAGCATTCTTCAAATGAAGATCTGCAACTATCCAAGTTTCTTGAAGTCTTTTACATATCTTATCATGCCTTCCGTTCATCTATTGAATAATTCTATTAGGCCCAAAACGTTATGCCCCTCTCTATATCTGTCTAGTGCTTGAAGATGATAAACAGTTGAAAAACAAACATACTAACCGCATCACATGACATCTAGCCATGAAACCGTTCCTCTCACGAGACCACATTTTCCATTGTCCTATATTCGCTCTTCGAATCGCCAGTTACTGTCTCCGCATCATCGGATTTGTAATCACAAAAGGTTTTTCTGCCAATCACCAAACTGATGCGACTATAACTCCATGATGATGAAACCGTGAAGAAATTCTAACCCAAATCAAGATATTTTGCCATCTCTTCAAGGAACAAACTTCACTTGCAGTTCGTCCAATTTAGAAAACGTTCACTTAATCATCAAACGTGGAACCCTATCCGGTGAAACAAAGCACGGTGCTCTTGCAATCTAATTTGTTTTAGGTCTTGATTCCCTACTGAATCTAAAGTGACTTTTTTTGCAAAACGAGACCTAAATCAATGAAGTATATTTGAGTCATTATTCGGTATCGATTTTAGTCCCTGAAGATGAGAGTAGCCTAGTCTGATGTCAACCATTCTTTCTTTTTTCTATGCCCAATACTGCCGCCACTTCATCATTTCCAGATCTAAATTCAGGTTTGCATTGTGAGAACCATGGTTCTTGATTTCCAACTTTGCTTGGACTGCAACCATTGTTGTGCTTGTCGGCCTTCATTTCAAACCACAATATCTCAGGTCTATTTCGAAATCAATTTCCCCATTACCAGATCTTTATAAAATTGCCGCAAAATAAACAGCGCTTTGTACCTACCTTAAATAGAAGTGGAACTATATGAGCATTCAGTGATGGTATAGAATTCAGAGATAATACAGTAAACCATCTTGTAACCGGTGATTATAGGATTCTAAATTGAAAGAATTTCCCCTTCCTTCCATTGTTGTGGAGTTTCTTTCTGCAAGAGAGTTCCTCTCTACTATATATATGTATGTATATATATAGTCAATAACCCTTTTTATTTAACACCATTTCATAGCACCTACTATCAACTACAAGTTTCTATTTAAATATTTGTTCTTTCTCTCTTCTGTTACATGGATCAAATATTTAAATATGAACTTGTGACTGATACCCGAGGGCTACGAAATAGTGCTAAATAAAGGAGGCTGTTGATTATATATATATATATATATTATATGGTTAAGGATTGGCTACACCTCTAATCCCCTAATTTCCACCACAAGTTTCGATTTAAACAATACTATAATAGTACTTTCTCTCTTTTGTCACCGCACTATATTATTTACTATTATTTAAATCAGAACTTATGGTGGAAATAAAAGGGGATCATAGGTGTAGCCAAATTGAGATGTAGTTGATCCTTGCCTTATACATATACATATACATGCATATATACATATACATACATATATATACATGCTAATGTAACTCAATTGTTTTCTCCTTTTTCCTTATTTATCCATTCTCATTTAACACTAAATTCACTTTTATAAAAAATTAATTTGTTTTAGTCATATTTGATTTTAAACTAAACAAGTAAAATGATTACATATATAAAATGCAACATATAGAATTAATTAAAATGATTACGTAGAATAAATAGAAATATTTCGTAAAAGCATACCAAATAGAATTATTACCCACTTGCTAGCATATGGGATTTGAACCTCTTTTTCGTGCAGCTTTACTTGGTAGAAAACAAAGCGGTGACACTTTTTTTCTCCCTTTTACGTTTCTTTTTTTTATATGTATTCAATATTTTTTAATGTATTTTTCCTATTGATATTTTTTGTGTAAATTTCTTTTCTTTTCCCGGCATAGTTTAACTTACTAGTGGTAAAATATAGTATTTACTTTTAATGTTAAAATTAGAACTTTGTTATGCAACATACGATAAACTCAGTGAAATAAATTAACTATATCATTATTTATGTATATTTATGTTATATAGCATATATATTTCACTATTGAGCAAAAAAATACTTTTATCATTTTTGTCGGTGTGTATACATATTAAAACTAACAAATTTTAATGGTTTATTAAATTAGTTTAAAAACATTATTTAATTGATTTTTTAATATGTTAAATTTGAAATTACGTAATTAGTTTAAATATATGGACCTAAAGATAAATAGTAGGAAAGAATTGAGGAGGTTTTTGTAAAAAAAATTGTAGAAATCTTAATACGGAATTATTTAAAGTTAAAGGTAGAATTTTGTTATTTAGTGTGATAAATTTAATTGGATTACAAATTAACTTTGTCATAACTATTTATGTACATAATTTAATGTATATGATCTATATATAACTATAATTGAATGGAAAAGTAACATTACAGGTTTTGTTTATATATATATATATACACACACACACACACACAAATATTAAAATTGATATATACTTTTAGGATTTATTATAAGAATTGATTAACCATTTATTGAGATTATTTAAATTGTTTAAATTTGATATTTCATAAGTAATTTAAATACCTGAATTAAATAATAAAATATTAGAAAAGAATCGAGGGGGTTGTAAACAATTATAGAAATGTTAAAGTATAAGTATTTGAAGCTAATAACATAATTTTTAATTCAACGTATAATTAATTAATTTAGATAAAGGAATAATAAATTATTTTTTTAATATTATTTATTTATATTATTTATGTTATGTGATTTATATATATTTATATTTGAATGAGAATAACAAATTTCCACTTCTATGGATATGAATATGGTATACATATTGAAATAGTCATATTTTAGGATTTATTAGATTAATTAACAAATATTTAATAATTTAATTTATTCAAATAGTATAAATTCAAGATTACATAATTAGTTAAAATATATTAACTTAAATATACAATATTATGCGATATTGAGGAGGGTTCTATAAAAATTATAGAAATTTCAAAATGTAGATACTTGATGTTAAAAAATAGAATTTTATAATGTAATGCACGGTAAACTTATTGATATAAATTAATTATAAATTAAATTTGTAATTATTATTTATGTATATAATTATGTTATGTGATTGATGTGTGTGTATATCTAAATGAACTTCATACCCTTTTTGTCAATATAGACATGGTATAAATATTGAAATTTCATATTTTTATTATTTGTTAGACAAATCAATGAATAATAATATTGACTATATTCTTCATCATTTTGTAATTGCGTTTACAGGGATGTATTAGCAAGAATTGATAACTAATATCTTGATTAAGGGATGGCAAATGAGGCGGTTCTTGTATGCGAAAAAGAAAGAGACGATAGTTTTTTGAGTGGTTCGACCGAAGATGGTCTACATCCTCTACTAGGAGCTTTGTTTTATTTCTATTACTTTGGTTACAACGGCCTAAGATCTCGGGGTTCAGTGACTGTAAATACACATATGCTTTTTTCTTATCTTAGGCTAGTGTTTTCAATTTTTCCTTTTTCTTTGAAGTGGCAATATATGATGCATTTGTTGTGACCGAATTCGACGTTTGGATGTTTGAGATTAATTTGGATTATCCTTGGAAACACTCCGGCCCGTATTGATGATGTACAGTTGATGATTATGCAACTAGGACACCATGTAGCATGCATGATGTAGACGTGAACAGCTGGTAAGCTACACAACAGAAACATCCCTAAAAAGTGGCGGACGACATGTAGTAAGGGGTGACTGTAGCAGAGGTGCTAGGATTTCAGCATAATACATGGGGGAAGGGCCACTGCGCAATGGCATCTCTGTCAGATGAGTCGCGACCGATCTCCCCATAATGTGGCACAAATGGTGCGTCCTTTATGTCAAGGGAACTTGATAGTTTGTTGGCATGGTTGAGAGACGTTAGAGGGTTATTGTGAGTGGTGGCAGATTTGGGTGAAGATGACGACGAATGAGGATGTTGTTTTGATGGGTTTTCTGGTCGAGCAGGTCGACCGCCTTTAGACCTCAGCCCTTCAGAGTAATTGCCTCGACTGTGCCTATCATCCGTAAGGGAGACCGGCGCACCAGTTTTGTCAAAATGGACGAGGCGCTTCTACGAGTGACCCCGACCGGGCAGGTAGGTGGAACATAGAACCGAGGGGCCGTGTGATGGATGTGGATGATGCATGGGCTTTGACGTTGCTATTTATGCTTGTTCGGGCAAAGAAACTGCGCCATCGTGCATGTAGGTGGATAGAGGCACCTAAGTGGTCCGGCTTGTCACTTCATTTTGCGAGAAATACAAGCAACATTCTACACCCCAAGCCAATGCTCGTTCGCGGGGGAATGCTTGTCACTCATGCATTTAATGTTGCATTAAATGCCCTGACATGCATCACCAGATAAATGGTGGAGGTAGTTTGTTTTCCCAAGCCCGGTAGGAGCAAATCCCTTTTTTGACATGGGGATTTGACAAGCACATTGATTACACCTATATAGTTCAGATTTCTTTATATATGGCAAATCCATCGGCCCACGTCGTTTCTCATCTTGCATATACACATTCCCTTTTCTTCACTACAACCTTTACTCGGTTTTTTGAAGGTATTCCTCCATTACAGAACCGTAGATACTGTTTGTCTCCCATAGCTAACTTGATCTTCTCATCTAAGTCTAATTTGATCACTGATAAGTAATTCTTCTCTTAACTTTGATCTATGTGTTTTCTAAGCTAAGTTTTTTGCATGAGTGTCATTTATTTAATTTTTGTTATTGATGTTTCTCTGGTTTGCATGTTGTTGTAATGTTCCCTTATAATTATACATCTAATGCCGTAGAAAAAACCTTTCCTTATTGAACTTCATGGACGAACCTTTTTTGGCTTTTGGTGTTTGACAATCGTCATTGTACCATCTATAGCGATCGTCAAATGCTAGGCCCTACAAACAATGAGAATAAATCGAAGCCTTTAGATGCCATTATTGTTGAACCACCTTTAGTCGACTAAGAGTAGGACAAATTCTGACTGGACTCGTAGGCAGGACTATGTTGACCGATCACCTATATTAGTGCGGGGCTTAGACTATACATATTTTTTATAGATTAGGGACGGTTCAGAACCTAGGTGACTTGCTATTAATTGCAAATGGATGAACATGCTTCCACGAGTGGTTGGCAGCCCCTTTCGCAGAGGGCCTCTTGGGTCTGAGAGGACCGGATCAACCTAGAACATTCTTTGATTGACTTCGGCTGTGAGGATATTTCTCCTAGGTACCCACTTCTTACGAATCGGCCCAACAACCCCCAGCTGGGCTATTTTGCCTAGTCACTTGCTTACATGAAAGTTAGGGCGACCCTCCCCTTACATTCGTTCTTCATTAGGTTTCTGAATGCATACCACCTGACATCAAGCCAGCTATCCCTATACAGTTACAAGATTCTAGCCAGGCTTTATGTCATTTTCTGCAAGATGAACCTTCCTGAACCTGATCCTAGGTTTATCCATACGGTTTTCAAGCTTTGTTGGCAAAAAAGAAATGAGGCAGCTAGTTACTACCATCTTCAGGCTATTGACTCTCCCACCTTATTTTATGGTCTCTCAAGCAAGGCGTCACCCTATAAAGATCGGTTTTTTCCCATGACCGTCAACCCGGGACTGAACGAGAGCCTTGTAAGCTTTCCTTAACTCACTAAAGAATTCTTTCTGATTATTGCCCTTTTAATAATCATATCCCATGTTTCTTTTGTAGTAACCCCTGCCAACTCCAGGGTAAGCCTCTCCATATACCAGGGTACCTCCGCCTAATCAAGGGATAACGCAGAACATGTAAGGAATCTTTTGATGATTTTAAATGATGTTAACCTTTGTCAGGTCGGGTTGTTAAGTCCGATGTAGACCATATGTAGAGGATTTTCCACAATAAGGTCCCCTCCCGTGCCACCAGCTAGTACAATGCGGGTCATGACTGGAGAGAGGAGCCGCAGTTATGGGGGTGAGGATGAGGATGAGGGTTAGGCCACTTGGTCGAACTTTGGTTAAGGCCGGAGGGGGAGGGATGGAGGTGATCAGGGCGAGCGGGATTCATACGATCTAGACCTCTTTGAGGACGTCATGGTCTCTCATTGTGAAATCATAATACATTGGTTGTCATATTACACTAGCTCGTAAGAGACGCACGAGGCGGGGAGGATAGGAGACTTGGCACAGAGGCCAAATACATCAACTAGCGAGAGCTTCCACTTCGGAAACCCCTCTGTCTGTGGCTCTTCGGAAAATGTAACCCAAAACGTGCCTCTTATCACATACCACCACGGGGGGTACAGATTAGCAGTAATAGCACGGAGTCCCTCTGCCCGCCTTTAATTAGGAGGCGACCAAGGGACCAACTTATGGAGGGTAGCTTAGCTTCATACTATTTCCTTTTAGTTTCTCCTTCTCTCTTCATTGATCGGTGCTCATTTTTTTCGCTAGTCAATTTGAACTTAGGTTCCGCACTTGATGCTGCCGCATGAG
Organism: Allium fistulosum; assembly: GCA_030737815.1. NCBI lineage: Eukaryota > Viridiplantae > Streptophyta > Magnoliopsida > Asparagales > Amaryllidaceae > Allium > Allium fistulosum. Next base: position 1,033,191,666 of record CM060902.1, on the reverse strand, counting down.
AGACACACTTCATCCAGCTACATCAACCTGATCCCAGCACCCTGCTACACACATTGACCAGCCCCCGTCCTCCTAGTAGAAGATGACAAATTTTTCCGCTGGCTGACCTGAGACTAGATGAGGAGGTGGGAGCTGAGGAGGGCAGAAATGAAGAGGAGGCGGAGCGAAGGAAGTCTTCTAAGAGGCCTCGAGTTTCAGAGCCGGAGAGCCTAGTGAGTGTCTGGCCTACCAATTATCTAAGGAACTGGACATGATCAGGCCCAGACCGGGGTGGATAAGCTCGAGGTAGTGGGATCAACCATCTTGAAGGCTTTTAAGATGGATGACGGCCTTCGGGTGCTAGTGCAGGTGCTGGCCAGGGTGGCGACGGAGGCCATGTATCACAAAAGTCGAGCCTGGTCGGGCTGGGAGACCCATCCCCTAGATGAGGTCCTTAACTCTAATATGCCAGAAGCTTATCTAGTAAGTCTTCATACTTGGTAAAAAAATTAACTTCTGTACTAGTATTTTCTTTTGGTAAATGCTCTTTGTCTTTAGCACCTGTTTTATAGCCATGTGCATAATTACACTAATATGTTCGCAGTGTTGATTCTTTTAACATATTGTACTAATTATCATCCAATAACACTGATAGATGACTCCAACTTTACCATGAAAGTGAACGAAAATCATGCTTGTAGTGCTATCATTTGGATGTCTAAAAATATAAATTAAGTCAATTTATGTGAATCTATGAATGATAATAGTAAACATAAGTAATAGTAAGTAAATTTATTATAAGTATATAGTAATGCCTTTTCTTATATAGACAAGCATAAAATTTAACCATTGTCATTTTTTTGTGTTATGTCGATTCCATGCATAGAGAAATCCAAGTACACTTCTTTTTTTAGACTGTTATCTCAAATTCAAATTCATTTGTATTTATACTTCCTACCTACTTATTTGTTTAAGCAAAATGATTGTTTGGTTTGAAATTCTTAAGACTAAACAATAACACCTGCAATAAACGTATATGTATAGTCTGTTTGATGAAACTGAGCAAAGCAAATACACACAGATTTGCACGTCAAAAAACTACTTTTATTTGATAATGCAGTACAATATAAAAGAACTACAAACTGGAAACTAGATGCTAAAAATAAGGAACTGGGCTCATGGGCCTAACTGCTCTACCACGACTACTTCTACACTTTATTCTCTCCTAAAGACTCGCTACTGATCTCAGACCAAGTCTGCAGCTAACATGACAGAAATAAATAACATAAATAAAACAAGTTTAAGATTAAATGCTAACAATCTCCCCTGTAATCTTTAAACTTGTTTGATGAGATTCTTGACACCCAACAGCTTATGCATTCTTTCAAACCTCACAGTTGACATGGCTTTGGTTAAGACATCTGCTCACTGGCTCTCACTACAGACATGCTTTATGACTATCTCAGCTCGCTCAACACATTCCCTAATAAAATGGTATTGAATATCGATGTGTTTGCTCCGTCCATGGAACACTGGGTTTTTAGCTAAGTCAATTGCTGATTTATTATCCACGTATATAACCACAGGTCCAATCTTATCATATGTTATCTGGTTTATCAGATTTCTCAGCCAAATCCCTTGGCAAGCTATTGCAGTGGCTGCCATAAATTCAGCTTCACATGAAGATAGAGCCACACACCGTTGTTTCTGAGATACCCAAGTCACAAGACTGTCATTCAAATAGAACACCATTTCACCAGTGCTCTTTCGATCATCAAGGTTTCCTGCTAAGTCACTTTTTGAATACCCCGTTAACACATTATTACCACCTTTCTCTGTGTAGACCAAACCAAATTGCAACGTTCCCTTTATATAATGCAAAATCCTTTTCACAGCATTCTGGTGTAGAGTTGTAGGTCTTTCCATGTATCGACTCACCACGCTTACTGCATAAGAGATATCAGGTCTTGTGTGTACAAGATAACGTAATCCCCCGACCATGCTCTTGTACTGTGTGGCATCTACAGCTTTCCCCTCTTCATCCTTTGTAATATACTCCTTTGGATCCATTGGATACTTTGTTGGATTGCAGCCAGCCATACCTGCTTTCTCAAGTATCTTTCGAGCATAACCAGATTGCTTGAGTTCTATGTACCCATCGCCTTGTTCAACCTCAATTCCTAAATAATAAGACAGCCTCCCTAAATCGCTCATTTCGAACTCATGATTCATCTGTCTCTTAAAGTCTTCAATAAGTGAAACTTTAGTGCCTATAACCAGGAGAACATCCATGTACACCCCAACAATCAAACTTTCACTTCCCATGTGTTTTGTATACACAGCGTGTTCGTATGGGCATCACACAAAACCAAGGTTAACAAGACAGGTGTTGAGCTTCGAGTACCACGCACGAGGAGCTTGTCGAAGCCCATACAAGGCCTTAAACAATTTATACACCAATTGCTCCTGACCCTCCTTTATAAATCCTTCTGGTTGAACAACATAGACATCCTCAGTAATTTCTCTGTTCAAAAATGCTGTTTTCACGTCCATATGGTGTACCTCCCACTTGTTTTTTGCTGACAAAGCCAATATCAATCTGACAGTTTCAATTCGGGTGACAGGTGCAAATACTTCATTGAAATCAATACCTTGCTCTTGAACGTACCCTTTCGCGATCAATCTCGCCTTGTACGTTACTATGTTTCCATTTGCATCCCGTTTAAGCTTATACATCCATTTTAAGCCAATAACCTTATGATCAGGTGGCAACTCTGTCAATTTCCAAGTCCCATTCTTTTCAATAGACTCGATTTCTCGTTGCATAGCTAGCCTCCATTCACGTTCTTTTGCTGCATACTTGTAACTCTCAGGTTCTACAGCTCCCACAAACAGAAATTCATCCTCTGCTTCTATTTCCTCTGTTTTAGTGTACACATCCTCGAGTCGTCTGAACCTCTTTGGTTCGACACTATCATCATAATTATCAAAGTTGACAGGAGAAGTATGTGTAGATTGTGGAGTTGTTACCTGATATTCGTCTGGACTCACTGTGTGTGAGTTGTTTGGACTCCCCAGGTCACTATTAGTTATGACATTTGCATCCACGTCTGTGAGAGAGTTTGTATCTGTGTCCACCACTGAAAACAAATTTGTTTTAACCATTGTTTCCCCATGCTGTAAAGTCCAGGCCCACGACTTGTCCTCCTCAAACTTGACATCCTGACTGACATAAACATGATTCTCTTCTGGATTATATAAACGATACGCCTTAGTACCTGGTTCTCTTCCCAAATTAATGACCTTTTTACTTCGATCATCCAGCTTCTTTGTTTGAATCCCAGGTACTTTCATATGAGCCAAACACCCAAAAACTTTTATGTGTCCAACATCTGGTTTCTCCTTGGTCCAGGCCTCGTAGGGTGTCTGTCCAGTTAAAGCACGTGTGGGGAGTCTGTTAAGAACGTATACTGAGTGTCTGATTTCCTCACCCCACAAAAACGATGGAACCTGTTTTTCTTTCAAATAACTCCTCGCCATCTCAACCACCGTTCTGTTTCGTCGTTCTACAAAGCCATTTTGCTGAGGCGTGTAGGGTGCGGTGTAGTGTCTAGTGATTCCAGCCTCCTCACAATAGTTGTTAAACTCGTTTGACATGAATTCCCTACCTCTATCAGTCCTAAAAACTCTCACCTTCCTTTTAGACCCGTCTTCAACCTTCGATCGAAACTTTTTAAAAGCCCCAAATGCTTCATTCTTGTTCTTCAAAAAATACACCCACATAACACGACTAAAGTCATCCACCAGTAGCAAGAAATACTTATTCCCTGATGGAGTTTCTGGTTGTATTGGACCGCAGAGATCCCCATGAACCAGCTCTAGCAACTTCTTTGCACTGTACTTAGCCTTAGCTGGAAACGGCTTTCTAACTTGCTTTGACATTAAACATCCTTGACAGATTTTCTTTGGCTGAACAATCTTAGGCATGCCTCGAACCATTTGATTATTCGACATTAACACCAGAGCTTGAAAATTGACATGCCCCAAGCAAGAATGCCATAACCAAGATGCATCTTCTAACTTAGTAAACAAGCATGTAGGACTGTAGGTCTCGATGCTCAGCTTATAAAGTCTATTAGATGCTCTTTTAACCTTCATCAACAGTCGTTCTTTCTTGTCGTAGACATGCAGAAATTCACCATCAATCACCACTTTATTTCCTTCCTCTGCAAGTTGACCCAAACTTAAAATATTATTACAGAGATTTGGAATATAATATACCTCATCAACAATCTGTTCTTCTCCATTTTTGCATTTGAAACTTATCGAGCCTTTTCCCTCAATCTGTACAGTTGAGCCATCTCCGAACTTGACCTGTCCAGTTATTCCTTCGTCCAAACTTTTGAATTTTGATTTCTGGCTAGTCATGTGGTTGCTAGCGCCATTGTCCAAATACCAAATATCAAACTCCACTTGTTTCTTTTCAACCACATAACTGATTTTTGGTGTCATCCTGTGCTCGTGTTGCAACATCATATCAGCCTTTCCTTTCTATTATTTGGCTAATAGCAAGGCTGGTTCCTCAACATCAATTTCTGCCACATTTGCTTCTTGTTTTTGCGCCCTGATTCTTCGAGGTTTCCTGCATTCTGCTGCATAGTGTCCCATGATGCCACAATTGTAGCACCTTACCTTGCTTTTATCTCTACCTCCATGTCCCCTCATGTTGGACGTTCCTTCAGCACTAGTTTTGTTCTTTTGTTTCAACCACTCATCCCTGGTTAGCATCACCTTCTGCTCATCATTGTCCTTTTTCGACCACTCTTCCTGAGTTAGCATCAATTGTCCACCAACAGCTTGACTCTGTCCCTTCAAGCACTCTTCATGTGCTTTCAGTGAGCCAATAGCTTCTTCCACAGTCATTTTCTCCAAATCTCCAAATTGCTCAATGGTCGAGGCAATTTGCAAGAATTTTGATGGAACTGCACAAAGCAATTTTTTTACAACATACGATTCTCCTATTTCTTCACCCAGCGATCGAATGGTTGACACAATTCCATTCAATTTCATGTAAAACTCATCGAGTGGTTCCGTTTCACTCATGCTTAGTGATTCGAAATCTGCCTTCAAGGTTTGCACCCTTGCTTGTTTCACACGATCTGCACCGAGACACATAGTCTTCAGAGCTTCCCAGGCTTCCTTTGCCATTTTCTTTTCTGAGATGGACAGCAACATCTCCTCTGGAATGCCTTGATAAATCATTGCCAGGGCCACTTTGTCTTTCTTTCCTTCAACCACCGCTTTTGGATCGCTAGGTTCTATGGCTTCCCAAACCTCGTGAGCCTGCATAAATACCCTCATCTTCAAGGACCACGCAATGTAGTTGCTCCTTGCTAGCATAGGATAACTCGGACCAAGGCTTCCTCCCTTACTCTTGTTTGCTTCCATGTTCGTCGCCTTTGACATGTACCAGCTCCGATACCAAATTCTTAAGACTAAACAATAACACCTGCAATAAACGTATATGTATAGTCTGTTTGATGAAACTGAGCAAAGCAAATACACAGATTTGCACGTCAAAAAACTACTTTTATTTGATAATGCAGTACAATATAAAAGAACTACAAACTGGAAACTAGATGCTAAAAATAAGGAACTGGGCTCATGGGCCTAACTGCTCTACCACGACTACTTCTACACTTTATTTTCTCCTAAAGACTCGCTACTGATCTCAGACCAAGTCTGCAGCTAATATGACATAAATAAATAACATAAATAAAACAAGTTTAAGATTAATTGCTAACATAAATATTATGGGAACTTTGCATCTCTTTCCAAACCATTGACAACTGAAACTTTGAAACTGAGATTATGTAAATCAGCCGGATCCATATGAGGAAGTAATTTAGGAAAAAAAATATTAATACAAGATAATAAAGAAATATAGAAATCTAGGAGATAATCTTTGCAATGCACTATGCTACTTTTAGGTTTTCACTTGCAGCTATTATAAAGAAGAATTTTCTTTGCTGACCCATGCTTTCTATTGCCGCTCTCATTTCTTAATCATTAGAGGTATATATATTTTTGATATGAATTGTGCATCTATTTTATTTCATTTTTGATATATGCATTTCTAATATTGTATGTTAATGCTTTAGTATCTTACAGGTTTATTTTCAAGATTAATTCCTCCATGGTTTATGATTTGCATTCAAACATATAGTGCCCTAACTTACAAGTTCATGGTATTGCCTGATCAACATGCTGGATAAGATTCTACATGTTCAAGTACATATTTGTAAAAGTGTGTCATTTTTCACTGTTGTATCTTATCATCCATGAAAATAAAATATTGCTTTTTAGTTTTAACCTTTTGTTGATCGTGTTTACTATCCACTACACCTTTAAGTCTTTAAATATTTATAAAGATGATATATACACAATTAATATTAGGAGCTGCTTGCTTCAAAATAGAAGTATTAAGAGTAGATATATATGTAACATTTGATTTCGTACAATTCTACCATTTAGTGGAATCTGACAATGTAGTCAGTAAAAATTGTTATCTTATCTCTTACAAGTTATTAGTTAGTGTATACTTAAGATATTCTATTTGATACGTGCTTCAAATTTTTATGCAGAAACCATGGCATTTCTCTATCTATTGGGTTTTTTATATTATTATGCTCTCTTATAGCTTTATTTTCTTCTGATCATGTTTTCTCATTACTGATATGTACAATTGTTGTCCTCGCAATTTTATTTCATCAAACAACCTTTACACCTAAGTTTGCATTGTTGTTTATGGCCCCATGGTAGTGTTTCAATTATACAGAGACTGTTTGCAACCTGCAATGTTTTAGACTCACAGCTACATATCAAACAAAAGATTAAGATGTATATTAAAAAAGAATTGACGGAAAAACAAAGAAGAAGCAATAGAATAACAAAAGGAAAAGGATGAGGTAATTGACTAGATAGTCATATAATTAACAAAATTTAAGAAGTCAGAACAATCATGGGATAAATATACCAGCACATGATTATAAATGCACATGGTAACAACATGTTGTTGTATGATTCTCCATGTAATTTTGTTTTCATGTTAACGAGAGTTTTTTGAATGGCTTACAAGTTACAAATGCTTAAACCTTATTAAACATGTACGATGGTTAAATCTCATTGAACAACTTTAGACATATATTACAACATCTGATTGTAAAATGTAATATCTTAATTCTATATGCATGAAATAGAAGTGATTAGAGCATTAGTTTAGATTAATAGATTTATGTTCAGAATTGTTAATTGAGTTATACTTGATGTATTTTTTAACGCATGTGTGAAGCACCTGCAAATTGAAATGTCCATTATTACAAAAGAAGATTAGGTTAATTACACAAAGAGAACAAAATAATTATGAAAGGTTGAAGTTAATTTAAAGTGAAAATATTAGCACTTCGAGATCTTATTAATGGTATTGTAAGTTCAAAATGTTATTTTTTATTTAGTTCATTGCAGCTATATACTTAATCGTTCTCACCAATACCATATTATTTCAGGAACTCTCATGTCAAAAATTTATGGAGTTAATTGCTACTCATTTCTAGATAACAATGACATCAAGACTGCAAGCATATGATATGTATCAGTAAGTAAGAGATCTCGGCTATTATTTTTTATTCTTGTTTATTTGTTAGATTTGAAATGAATAATCATATCAATAGAAGGATGAGATAATTGACCAGATAGTCATATAATCAATATAATTTAAAAAGTCAAAAGAATCATGGGATAAAGTTAAGAAGTCGGAACAAAAATTACATAAAGAGTCATCAAATTATAACGAAGTTCACAATTTTGCATTTATAAACATGAAAGTTACTTAATGATTCATCCCCTTGTTGTTATCATGTGCAGGAAGTTTGCAAATTGCAGTTTTGTAGACTTATTGAAAAATATTCGTGACAGTTCCAGCAACATAAAATGGGAATTGGCTTATAAAGTTGTATATAGTGTATTTTCCTACATAAAACAGAATTCAAAAGACGATCTATTTCATATTTAAAACATTGGTGTGACGAACTGCCCTTTCGATCTTTAAAAATCGACACTAATACATCCTCGGTATTCACGTGTCGTAAAACCATGACGCAGCGGATAATTCTAGACGATCTTCAATCGATGAAAATAGCAATCTGTGGATTGATGGATACTGAAATGCCCGAATTCGTTGATCCGAAGATACCGAACTCTAGCTATCTCTGACTCGTTGATCCGAAGATACCGGGAAAGAGATCTACGATTCTTCAACGTTGATCTTGCGCACAAGATTCCGTGAATCGGCTTCAGCAAACGATGATTCGAGCGCACTCGAATGACGTAAGTGGAGATAGGAGATACACTCGACTACCAATTGAAATTGAAAGCAACAAGCTAACAAAAGAGAATTTTATTCAATATTCAACAACCTTTACAAATGGCACCACCGGCCTATTTATAGCATTTTACAATACACACAAAAGAAAAAAAAACAATAGAATTACATCTCCTAGGTCGGTTCCGACTTAAAAAATACTCACGCGACTTATAATTAAGTCGTACGCGACTTATTAGATCATCACCGACTTAAGCTAAGGTCGTTCGCGACCTTCCTCCTTGTTTCTTCATTCGCGACTTAGATGAAATCGACGAAGGTCGTTCGCGAGCTATTGGAAGTCGGCAGCGACATAGGGTTAGATTGGAAGAGAATTTACATCGTCTCAGGCTTGGGTCGGAAATGGGTAACAAGGTGATTAGGTCGGAGAGACGATAACTCGTTCGCAAGTTAGGGCAAGGTCGGGGAGAAGTAACTAGGTCGGCAATTGATGAGTCGGAGTCTGTTAGGTCGGTTTTTGTTGGGTCGGAGGCTATTGAATTGGAGCTTGCTAGTTCGCGGTGGAGTGTTAGGTCGGAAATGGAGTAAGGTCGCGTGATGGAATCTGGAGATAGGTCGGCAATTGGAGTTAGGTCGGCAATTGGGGATAGGTCGGCAATTGGAGATAGGTCGGCAATTGGGGATAGGTCGTAGGTCGCGATTGAGGTGGGAGTTAGGTCGGAGCCTCTGGTCTTCGAACCTAGGTATGCTGCTTCATCATCCTCCCCTTGTTGACAAAAATTCGACCTCGAATTTATACTTCTCTCTTTTTCAACAAGCTCATCTCCATGGTACGGAATCAAATGTTTAACGTTGAAAACGTCAGCAGTGTGAATGTGATCTGGCAACTTTAACTGATAAGCATTGTCATTGATTTTCTTCAAGATTTCTACTGGTCCAATCTTTCGAGCTTTCAACTTGTTGTAAGTCCCAACTGGAAAACGATCTTTCGTCAATACCGCGTAAACAAAATCACCCTCTTTGAAGACTACACTCCTTCGTTTCTTATCCGCCATTTGTTTGTACTTCTCATTTGTCTTTTCCAATCGTTCCTGAACGATTCTATGGCACTCCGTCAACCCTTCAACAAAATCAGCAGCTTTCTTAACTGTCTTCTTTGACTGTGGTATTACCGTTAAATCCAAAGGTCCCTTCGGTAAGCTCGAATAAACAATCTGGAATGGACTGAACCCAGTACTTCGATTCACAGCATGATTATGGGCAAATTCTGCCTGACATAACTTCACATCCCAACTCTTTAGATTATCTTGAACAAGACACCTCAACAAGTTTCCCAACGATCGATTAACCACCTCCGTTTGTCCATCAGTTTGCGGATGATAAGCACTACTAAACTTCAGCTTTGTTCCCACCATTTTCCACAAACTCAACCAAAAGTGACTCAGAAATCGAGTATCTCTATCTGACACAATAGATTCTGGCAATCCATGAAGTCGATAGATCTCCTTGAAAAACAACTGAGCAACATGAACAGCATCTGCCGTTTTCTTACAAGCAATAAAGTGTGCCATCTTCGAAAATCTGTCAACCACCACATAAATGGAATCATTACCACGCTGCGTTCTCGGCAATCCCAACACAAAGTCCATGCTGATATCAACCCATGGTTTGGTAGGCACAGGTAACGGTATATATAGCCCCGCATTCGTCGCTGTTCCTTTCGAAACCTGACAAATATGACACCTTTCCACAAACCTTTCCACCTCTTTCCTCATTGATGGCCAAAAGTAGGACTGTGAAATCAACTGCAAGGTACGGTCTCTCCCAACATGTCCCTCTTCGTGTAACTCCTTGATAATCTTCATTCTCAGACTACCCTCCGGGATGCACAATCGACTTCCTTTAAAAAGAAAACCATCTACCATCAAAAACTCATCCGTCTTTCCCTCCTTAACTTTATCAACAAACTTCATGAAGTAAGGATCTTCAACAAATAATTCCGGCAACATTTCAAACCCCGTCACTTCAACTTTCAGCGTAGTCAACAAATGACTCCTCCTACTCAAAGCATCAGCCACTCGATTCGTCACCCCTGACTTGTGTTTAACAACGAAAGTAAACTGTTGTAGATATGCAATCCACGATGCATGTCTCGCTGAAATCTTGTCTTGCCCTTGCAAATGCTTCAATGCTTCATGATCAGTATACAGAACAAACTCCTTTTGAAATAGATAGTGTCTCCAGTGTTTGATAGATTGTACCACAGCATAAAACTCCACATCATATGTACTGTATCGCATCTTCGCTCCTGACAACTTCTCACTGAAATATGCAATAGGACGCCCCTTCTGACTCAACACCCCTCCAATCCCAACCTTGGATGCATCAGTATGTAGTTCAAACACCAACTGAAAATCAGGTAGCACTAGAATTGGTGCAGAGGTCAAAAGATCTTTGATTCGTTCAAAAGCAACCTCGGCTTCCTCCGTCCATGCAAACTGTTTACCTTTCATGCAATCTGTAACAGGCGCCATCACACTACTAAAGTGTGGAATAAACCTTCGATAAAATGAAGCCAACCCGTGAAAACTACGAACTTCCGTTATCGTCTTGGGCTGCGGCCAGTTTCTGATCGCCTCAACTTTACTTTGGTCAACCTGTATTCCTTTCTCTGAAACAACATACCCCAGAAATAAAACACTATGCGTCATGAACACGCATTTCTTCGTTGCAGCATAGAATTGTTCTTGTCGCAATACCATCAGCACTTCTCTAAGATGATTCAAATGTTCCTCTGGACTCCCACTGTAAATAAGAATATCATCGAAATACACCACCACGAATTTCCCAATGAACGGTCGAAAAATCTGATTCATCACCCTCATGAACGTACTTGGTGCATTGGATAAACCAAATGGCATAACCAACCATTCGTATAGACCCTCCCTGGTTTTAAAACCAGTCTTCCACTCATCTCCTGGTCTGATACGAATTTGATGATATCCACTCTTCAAATCAATCTTCGAAAAGATAGTAGCTCCACTTATTTGATCAAACAAGTCATCCAACCTCGGCATTGGAAATCTATATCTCACGGTAATCTTATTCAATGCTCGACTGTTAGTGCACATTCTCCATGTCCCATCCTTCTTGGGTACCAATAAAGCTGGTACAGCACAAGGACTCAGACTCTCCTGCACACGCCCCTGTTCAAGCAATTCCTCTACCTGCCTCCGCAATTCTTCATGTTCCTTCGGACTCATTCGATAATGTGGTCTGTGTGGCAATACAGCACCGGGAACAAGATCTATCTGATGTTTTATATCCCTCAACGGTGGCAACTCCGTTGGTAACTCCTCTGGAAATACATCGTCAAATTCTTTCAGAACTGGTTTAACTTCTTCTGGAATTTCAACCTCTTCACTGCTTTCTCGTCCAATCAACAAGAATACTTCCGGCTCTTCTTCAACTTCTTTAACAAACTCCTTCAAAGTCAATAGAGTTTTCAGCTCTTCGATTTCCTCCACTTTGTTTTCTTCCTGTTGGCGTTTCTTCGGAACCAGAGTAATCTTTGTACCTTCGAACATGAAACTGTAACTGTTGGTCCGTCCATCATGTTGTACTGCTCTATCAAACTGCCACGGTCTCCCCAGCAACAAATGACAAACGTCCATATCTACGACGTCACACCAGATTTCATCTTTGTATTTCTGCCCAATTGAAAACTTCACACAAGCTCTACGTCCAACTTTCACTTCACCACCCTTCCTCAACCAAGCTAACTTGTACGGTTTAGGATATTTCTCGGTTTTCAACTCCAACTTCTTCACTGCTTCTGTAGAGATAATATTATCACAACTCCCAGCATCAATAACAAATTTACAAACTCTTCCCAGAATAGTGCATGTAGATTGAAAGATATTGTTCCTCAACCAACTACTTTCTTCCTCTTGCTTCGGTGTTAAACAACTTCTCCTCATCATCAATGCGTATCCGTCATCTCCCGACAGTAAGTCTTCCTCCTCAACTGGTAAAGAATTAGAGCATTCAGCTTCTTCATCCTCATCCTCAACCTCAGCAATCATTGCTCTCTTCTTTGGCTTTGGACACTCATTGCTTTTATGACCCAACTCCTGACAGTTGTAACATTTGAAACCGTTGTTAACCTTTGCCTTCTCAACCTCCTTCACCACTGGTTTACTGATAGGTTTAGACACATTAGAACTTCCACCAACACCCTTCACTTGATTATTGGAATTCGTAAACACACCACCTCCTCGTCTACCCTGCTTCTCCCAAGCCAACGCTTTCTGATGTGCTTCCGCCACAGATCTTGGATCGAACATATTAACCATATCCTGAATCTGCATTTTCAATCCCCCAATGAATCTAGATGTCAGCTGCTCTTCCGTTTCCATAATATCATTCCTTGCAATAAGCTGATAAAACTCATCTGCGTAATCATTAACAGTCTTTGTGCCCTGCCTCAAGTTCTGCAAACGTTGATACATCAGAGATTGATAATTGTACGGTAAGAACGTTGCTTTCATCAATTTCTTCATCTTCTCCCAAGATTCAACTTTTGACTTCCCCATTCGTTCACGTGTAAGTTTAGTTTGCTGCCACCATGCCAAAGCTCTACCCCTCAACCTTGTAGCAACCAACTTCACTCTACGACGTTCTGGAACTTCTTTGAAATCAAAAATTTCTTCAACATTAGCCATCCAATCCAAAAACTCCTCAGCCTGCATACCACCTTTGAATTCTAGAATTTCTGTCTTCATCCCAGATTCCAACTTGTGATCGTATTCCGACTGATTCCTTCCTCGTCCACGTCCTCGTCCATGAACACTACCACCATCATACTCTTCTTCACCATCCGATGTATATCGATGTCGATCCTGACCACCAACATTTCTACCACCACCATTCCTACGATCCACATTCCTCCGATCTCGATCAGAAACATTTCTATCTCGACCTCGATCATCAACATTTCTATCACAATCTCGATCCACGCTTCTATGATCACTATCAACACTTCTCTCCCGATTAGAATGTGGTGAAACTCTACTTCTTCCATGGCTCGATTCAGGTGATACTCTTCTCTGATTTTGACTCATCTCCAACATCATTCTCTCTAATCGACCAATCCCTTCTGTAAGCTTCTCATTGAAATTCTCGTTGATTCGTTGCTCCATTTCATCGGCCTCTTCTCTTCCGTATAAAGCATTAATATTGCGATGACGTTGAACTCGTCTTGGCGGCATAATTGAATACTTCTCAAACACTTCAACAAATTCACACTTCACGATTCAAACACCTTTCGAACTTTGATCCAAAATGAAACGGATCGAAAACTTCCACTTTGTAGCAAATCGCGATGAACACGATGGACAAAGTTCCGGCCTCCAATGCAAATCCGATCAAACAATCTTCGAATGTAAGTCGAACACTTCTACTTCTAAAAGAATAGGCTCCAAGTCTCGATCTAGCTATGATTGGCTAGAACAAGCTCTGATACCAAACTGACGCAGCGGATAATTCTAGACGATCTTCAATCGATGAAAATAGCAATCTATGGATTGATGGATACTGAAATGCCCGAATTTGTTGATCCGAAGATACCGAACTCTAGCTATCTCTGACTCGTTGATCCGAAGATACCGGGAAAGAGATCTACGATTCTTCAACGTTGATCTTGCGCACAAGATTCCGTGAATCGGCTTCAGCAAACGATGATTCGAGCGCACTCGAATGACGTAAGTGGAGATAGGAGATACACTCGACTACCAATTGCAATTGAAAGCAACAAGCTAACAAAAGAGAATTTTATTCAATATTCAACAACCTTTACAAATGGCACCACCGGCCTATTTATAGCATTTTACAATTCACACAAAAGAAAAAAAAAACAACAGAATTACATCTCCTAGGTCGGTTCCGACTTAAAAAATACTCACGCGACTTATAATTAAGTCGTACGCGACTTATTAGATCATCACCGACTTAAGCTAAGGTCGTTCGCGACCTTCCTCCTTGTTTCTTCATTCGCGACTTAGATGAAATCGACGAAGGTCGTTCGCGAGCTATTGGAAGTCGGCAGCGACATAGGGTTAGATTGGAAGAGAATGTACATCGTCTCAGGCTTGGGTCAGAAATGGGTAACAAGGTGATTAGGTCGGAGAGACGATAACTCGTTCGCGAGTTAGGGCAAGGTCGGGGAGAAGTAACTAGGTCGGCAATTGATGAGTCGGAGTCTGTTAGGTCGGTTTTTGTTGGGTCGGAGGCTATTGAATTGGAGCTTGCTAGTTCGCGGTGGAGTGTTAGGTCGGAAATGGAGTAAGGTCGCGTGATGGAATCTGGAGATAGGTCGGCAATTGGAGTTAGGTCGGCAATTGGGGATAGGTCGGCAATTGGAGATAGGTCGGCAATTGGGGATAGGTCGTAGGTCGCGATTGAGGTGGGAGTTAGGTCGGAGCCTCTGGTCTTCGAACCTAGGTATGCTGCTTCATCAAACCAAGTGCTAGAAGGACGGATAGTAAATGATAAAAAGAAAATAAAGACAGAACAGAATCTTACACAAATTGAATAACATATATTATTTTAATATATGATCTTTACAATGGAAATTTTAAATACATTTATCAGAGTCTATTTTATAAATCAATCTGGACAGTAATAAATCTCTGTCCTTCTAAATGTTGAATACAATCAGTAAACTAATGCAGTGGGAATGGAAATGGAGAACTATCTACAGGAACACTTCAGCTCCAGACTTCAAGCTCCATCATAATGCTCTAAATTAAACCTGACTACTTGGCTACTCGGAAAAATAAGGCACATAGAGTTTAAGAGAAAAGAAAAATAAACTATGGGTCAGTCATGAGACTGGTGTGGGAAACTCAAAATACAGATATTTGAAAACAAAGGGTATCTCATAAGGCCATGCCACACATAAACACGAAATAAGTTTTTACCTTATGATAACCAAAATCTTTACTATGCAAAATCTGGTAATATTATTTTTAACGACATTCTTTTGAAAACAACTTTCAGGTAAATATACATAATCTTAGTCGAAATTGTTACATTATTAAGTTCCAGCATACTAGGCTCTACAATTAAGTCCAAAGACACTTATTGAAGAATGGATTTCATACAATGGTAAGGTAAAGGACTACCTTCCGTACAGTACATCTTTAGAGGGATGTACCAAGGATCGACATCTTCGAAACTCTGCACCTGGCAAGATTGGTCTACCCGCAGACCCATCTGGTGGCGGATAGAATCGAATATGACATCACCCCGGTCGTTCCAGACCTATCCGAGAGCTCTCATAGCATATGCAACATACCCGACTTATAGATGGTAATCTAGAAAGGTGATGACCATATCCTAATGGAGTCGAACCACATAGCCCTACAACATGCCATGTTTAAGCCATTTCCGGGTAATGAGGCCCAAGGCAACGGTTACCTTTCACATAGAACATTCCACTTTGAATGTCACATTGTCAATTCCATCACACACTATTGATTTCTACAAATATACAACCTCTGAGCTCGTACCTTTTAGAGAAGGGTGTTAAGTATTGGAGAGATACCTCCTATACCACCAAACTGATGTATGTTTGTAAAAATCAATGTACGTGCATTTTAGAAATGCAATTTCAGACATTCGCCCATACAAGGTGTCCAAGACTAGGACAAACCGAAGGAACTCTCCTACTACATTCTGTCTTGAATGGCCCCTAGGATTAGTAGCGAGCAGCCCTTTCATCGAAGATCAAATGAAGATACTACCACCACATATATATGGTATGGGAAATTTCCCCCTAGGGTCGGTGACAAGTAGCCCTACATTCAATTTTCTAATTTATTATCATTACATGTTTTCACCTTCGAACGCGTAAATTGGTTCGAAGTGGTTTTTGGATAAAAAGCACCCAAATCCGATCCTGGTTCCTTCAAACCAATCATCGATAAAGGATGTTAAGTTTGAGGGTGATTATCATTTCATTTATTAGTATCTTTTATCAAATAAAATATCTCTTTTAGAGATATAAATCTTTAAATCATATTCTTTTAGTATATATGGGATCATTAAACCTCTCTTTAACTTTGGAAATACCAAATCAAAATCATCTCTCATAAATCACATTGCAAAACCTTATTGAGTAAAAATGGTCGACATAAATTATACTAATTCTACTCAATATCAAATTCCATATTCAACTTTTACTATCCATCAAATAACGGTGAAATCACCTTTTAAATTCACATGGATAGTACAGATTCCCTCCTCAGAATTTAAAACCAAGTATAAGAAGATTATGTCTATACAATTCAAGTTGTATTAAATTTGGAAAAATTAAATCTATTATACTTGCCTTGTTTTCGACATTTCAACCTTATATATCCCTCGCTCAGCTTAGAGGCCGGGTGAGCTAGGGTACTGGTTGCTCCTGAACATCTCCTTAGTTTATGCACCTCATATCCAGATCTCTCGAATAGAAAAATCCACTCAGCTCATCGGCTTTTAGAGCCAAGATTAAATCACTTAATTATAACAACTTTTCTTTAAATCATCTATTTAAACTCTTTAAAATAAGCTAAAACATCCACATTATCTTTAAAATACTTAATTATTTATTTGAAAATATTTATAAAATATTGGGAAATAATACTTAAGTTTAAACCCATATTTCAAAAGTTATTAAAAACTGCTGCAAAATGTGCTGCGAATAGTGCTTTTAAGGCTTGTTCGATCAAAACGATTTTTCAATCATTTAGAAATTCATTTTTATAACTCAAATCCTTTTTAAAACATTTTAAAATATTTATAAAATTTATTCCATATTTTTAAAGAACTAAAAATATCCATTTTAAAGAATTTATCGCTTTGGTTTTCGAACCGCCAAGCACGATTATTTTGAAAACCTGATTTGCTCATATTTCAAAATCTACTAAATGAAATCCCCTTCATTTTCTTTTGTTTGAAAACTATGATTATAAGAGTTCGGAAAATTCTTATGCCAAAGAATTCTGACTCCAATTCCATCGTATAAATGGATTTAAACGGTTATGGCGCGAAATCGCAAACTGCCATTACGCGACGAGCCTATTTTAGCTCAATTTTCATATCCTTTCCAAACTTTGTCGAAACACTTTAAATGTTTATAAAATATTTCTAAATCATTTTAAACCATTTTAAAGAGGTTTAACAATCTCATATACACCATTTCATTTATCAAAGGAAAGTGATTTTCTTTGTGATATTCGATGTGTATTAAACGTGAATTGTTTACACATCCAAACAAACATATTATCATATCCAAACATGGTTCACAATCATCAACAACCAAGCATAGCCAAACATATATATCATCCAAAATATCATAATATAAATAGATTTTATCTCCTTCATTGGATATTAAACTTATTTAAACGGACTATAGCTCCGCTACGATTGAATCAAAGCCTATGGAATCAAGCCTTGGACCTTTGGATAGGCTAGGCCTAAGCTTGTAAGTGAAGGTGGGCTCAACCAATGGTGATGGAGGTGGTGGACATGAGTTCGAAAGGAGGAGAGGAGTGGTTTGAGCTTGTTTTGAAGTGGATTTGAGAATATTTATACTATTTTAATTTAATTTCTTTTCCACTATTTGTCTTCATAAATTTCCTAAGTAGAGAAGCCATTAAAATAGCTTAAGAAATAGAAGGAAGAAGATGAAGATTGGTGTTAAAATTATGAAAGAATGGACCAAAAAGCCCTTGCCCACACCCTCCCCATCATCTCAAGGCGCATGGCTAAGCCTTCCACCTTGTGCCTCCATGTATGTGAGTTGATGTGTGTAAGAGTGAAGTGAAGTTTGCTTATTTTAGTGCGAAAATATCTTAGATATTTATGACTTTTACTATATGTAAATTTAAATGTAAATGGTAAATATGTATGTATATATATATATATATTGTTATGTATATGCATATGTAATTGCATGTATGTGCATGTCATATGAGTGTACAAGTTATATAAACAACGTTGCACAACTTCTCCATGTTAAACCGTTACGAATTCCGATTTCGATTCTCGGTCATATTTTCACTTATAAATTAAATTACATATAAATGTAAAAAAAATTTGATAACAAATTTCTTATCAATTTTAACTAATTAAAATAATCTCATTTGAATTATAAAACTATATAAATCAATATTAAACAATTATTTACAAAAAGTGATTATATCGATAAAACGATATCAAATTTTCTTATAATTTCAAGTCAAATATATATATATATATATATATCTTTATAAAATTATTATAAATGATTTTTTTCACTTCATAACTAATAAAATGAATTATTATCATTTAAAAACAATTATTTGCATAATTATAATAATTATTAAATCATTAAATATCAATTTAAATTCATAAGTCAATAAATAAATATGATGCTATATTGATGATGTCATAAATACATTATTTCCCAAAAATAAAATAAATAATTTTATTCCATATTCATGTTTAAATGTATAAATAAGTGTATGTATCCAGCTCCATGCGCGACTTTTGATAATTATAGAGCTGTTTATTGATAAAACGATTTTCGGCCATTTTATCGATATTTCTTCAAAGTTTATATTTTCGTAAATACTTATTCAAAATAAGATTACCATCAGTCTTGTTCAAAACATCATAATCAATTTTTTTTAAATAGCTTATATTTGAATATTTAAAAATAAATATAATTTATCAAATTGATAAATTTGCGAGTCATTACAACTTGTTTGATGTATACGTTGAATTTGATGTATCGTTTGATGTATATGTCTAATTTATGAGCTGAATTATCCAAGTTTAATTTGTTAGATTTCTTCTCTATTATCGTTATTGGTTTGACATATATGTTATATGACAGTAATCTATGAGCTGAATTTGTGCATTGATATATGAGCTAAATTTATTCTACAATTAAATTATATTTTTTTGCTTCAGTTGACATTTGCTTCGGTTGTCATGTGACAACCGAAGCAATTGATCTTCTTTTGCTTGATCAATTGCTTCGGTTGTCATATGACAACCAAAGCAAATAGAAAATAAGTATTTGATGATGAATGTACATTTACTTCGGTTTCATGAAAGAACCAAAGCAAAAGAGGGTCATTTGCATCAATTGTCATGAAACAACCGAACCAAAAGGCTCATCAGTTACTTCGATTGTTTAACGAACCAAAGCAAATGACACCATGTTGCTTTAGTTGAACAACCAATGCAATAGGTTTTGGCATGTTGCTTCATCTTTATTTGCTTTGGTTGTTGAACCGAAGCAACATGGGGTAAACAAACGAAGCAAATGACTTGTTCTATTGTAGTGAAATTTGTGTCTGTGTGTGTATATATATATATTGCTTTTATTGTGGAGCTATTCATGGTGATGTACTTTGCATTTTCATTGAATCGGTCACAATGTTTCGTTTGGAATATTTCCAACTTAAAGCTTCTTAAAATATTTGAACATGAATTTAATATTGACAAATTATACTCGATGTCACCTATGAAGTTTGAATCCGAATACTCCTTCATATAGTGTTTGTTGTTTCGCTAAATAGTTCTCTAATATTTCAAAAATATTCGAGAACACACTAAACTACTATTTAGTGATCATAATTTGGATTTGGTATTTGCTTCATGTATCAAATACATTAGCTAAATACGTTATTATATACAATATGTACGATAATTAATATTGTCAATATATAAGGAATTGATCTTACATCTTCCACATTAAATATTTTAATAAGATATCATTGGATATCTTGGGACACTGCCAACATCTTTTTATATTGATTATAAAAGATATCATTTACAAATATAATATTGAGGATTAAACAACCAAACTATAATGATTTTAACTCGAGTACATTATTGGTAATCATATTGTTTAGCTTTTAGAAATATTTTAATACCTTTAATAGTTCTTTCTTATGGACACATGCTTCCTCTGCATTTTGACTGAAAATCAAACTATCTGATATTTCTATCAAAATACATATTCAATTCTGATGCTTGTAGAATAATTCTTCTATATCATTTCTTGGATCATATCTAAAGAATCACAAACTCAATATCGTTCCCACTGACTTCGAGAGACTTTGGTTCTTATGTGCAAACAGTCTATTGTAAATCATTATTTAGTATTTTTGTTTCAACATATATGTACCAAAACACAAAGTCATACCAAGCGATAATTTTATGAGTAATTCTGAATTAGCTTAAGCACATTGAATAACGAATCTATTACGCCGGTTTCAACTATTAAAATTTATGATCTTATTCTTATTAACATTGCTCGCTATATTCCAACAACATCGGTCTTTCTCTTCAAGGCACATTTATGGTCGATGGATCATATCCCTTCAGGTACAACTATCAAAATCATATTTGATAATGTACTTGGAATCCTTTCATATTTGCATATCATACCATATGGCAGAGTTTTCTTAATGGTTTAATTGATAATTGAGGATTATCTATTCTCGACATTGATAAGAAACTTATAGTTTCTTTTTAATATGCAAGTATACTTATTAGATATTCTAATGCATTATGTTCATTTAGGTTTGGTTAGTTCTGTTCATCCCACGTAATCAGTTTCATTTTTGGATTATAAATTCATTTTACTACCAATAATTTCTAAAAGAAATTCTTTCATTGCAAAGTTGGCATTTCTTGAGACAACAATTGTTTCTCAGTGCAACAGAATGAGTATTCATAAACATTTTATGAATTTCCGTAGATACATAAAACTGATTTGGTTTTAGTTTACAATACTTGTGTTCAAAACATAAGATAGTCATCCAATGGCGATCGTTCCCAAATTCCTTTTGGGGTGATCCATAAAAAATACCTCATGTATAATCATTACGTGTAGTCTTTTGACTCGCACAACCTGACAACTTCTTAGCTAGTATATGTTAGGCTTTCTTATAAACCTTTATCTAGTATGATTTTGTAAACTACTGTTTAGATGAAATTAATTTTAACATTATGTACTACTCTTAAGTACATGACCTTAAAGAAAGAAGTTAACTCAACTTCATTTACCATTAATCATACTTTATTTAACAAAGTTCAATTACTCCTTATCGATACATTATTATGTATCACAGGGAGAAGTGACTTTTGAGATTGAACCTATATTCATTTTAGGTACGTTCGGTACTCTTTCAAATATACCCACCTATTCGATCAAATCGAGTCATTTTTATTTTCTATTGCACATTATCTTATTTTCTTCCGTTTTATATTCTATGAACTCATAATTAACACACCACATGTGTATCAAATACACATGTTCATGTTTATGATAATTCATCGATGAATATAGTGTAGTATGTGGAACCATTTTGGAATTAGTAGACTTTCAATTGCATACATTTATATGTATCAATCCATAGAGTTCATCAACTCTTATGGCGCTCCCACTTAATGGGCGCTTTGACCTTAATTGTTCGAGATACAATTTACCGGTACCATATGATTCATAATCATATAATCAAAGTATTATTTCTCAAAGCTGTGGCTTAGTCTATAATTCCAACATAAGTGCAAATAATTTCAGATACTTTTGTATTTTCCTATGCATCACTTCTGTTATGAAAACAAATACCACTATTATAGTTTTATTTATAAGGAATATTCATAATATTTATATTAAAATAAAACTATGTCTATTTTTTAGTCAATCATAAATAATGTTTGGTATGTTTTTTAAAAAAAATTCGTAACTTGGTGCGATCAATAAGTGTATATGGAATGCTTCCACTATTTTTGCCATTACTATAATATCTTTTGAAATACGAAGTGTAAAAACCACCTTTTTGATTCCTAGAAGTCGACACTAATACATCCACGGTATTCACGTGCCGAACATCCAAGTGCCGGAAAGACAAACTATTAGGGTGAAAGAAAGAAAAGATAGAAACAGAATCTCACAATGTGACAAGTAACATATAATATACCAAGATCTTTACAAATAGGAAACTTTTATATACATAAATTCATCAGAGTACTAACATATCATTGGTCTGGACAGTTCTAACAACCTTTCCTTCTAAAATTCTGATAGATACAACAAGAACAAAACAGGGGAAGATAGAATACGTGAATACGTCTTGGAGGATCCAGCTCGTCTGCTGAAACTCCAAAGTGTCCAGCTAAATCTAGAAAATATGCTCGAGCTGACCTGAGCATCATAAGAAAATAACGTCTGGATCAGTTTGGTAAATTAGCGTGAGAAACACAATTAAATGGATTTTTAATATTATAAAACCTTTCAAAATAAAGGTATCTCTTAAGACCACACCACACATAAACACGAATGGGTTTTTACCTTACGATAACCAAACCCTTTTTCATAGAAAATCTTGTGATATTATAATAATGTCTAGAGGGGAAAATAAATATATAAAATAGCTGAAATGCTTACATCTCATATTTCAACATAGTTGGGTACAACTAAGTCCATAAAGGCACGTATTGGAGATTGGATTTCCATCAAAGACAAGACTGTTGGGATACTGCCTGCCACAGTACACCTCTAGAAAAATGTACCAAGGGCCTCAAGTGGACCCCACCAACACAAAGCCGGCTGCTCCTTTAACATGACAGGCCATATTACATCATTCCCCATAACCAAGGCTCCAAAACAAAGTGCACCAGCCATGGCCCCACTCTTTTTGTGCATACCAAATCCATAAATATCAATTCTAGATCGAGAAATGACTGCTTCTAACCATAGCGAACCATATATCTCTACTGCATATCCCGTGTTTTAGTCATTATTGGATTATGAGGCTTGAGAGGTTGCGATTACCTTTTCCCACTCTTAGCAATTCCCACTTGGAACGCTAACACTACCTTCCAAACACCATGCAATGCTAGCATTCATCCATACAAGTTGTTCAGGATATGTACAAATCGAAGGCACTACTTCTACTACATCCATTTTGGAATCACCTTCAGGATTAGTAGCAAGTAGCCCTTGCACTTCAGAGAACTCCATCTTCAATCCCATCGTCTTCAAGATGTCTTTAATTCAAATGCTTGAGCTGATTCGAAGTGGTTTTTGGATAATTCATACTTATCCGATCCTGGTCTCTTCGAACCAACATTTGATAGTTTTCGGTAAACTCAACTTCGATTCTTTTGAAAATAAACAGACGATACATACGAATGGGAATCTCCCCTAACCGTTTAAGTGGATGGATTTCCTTATCATTTGTCATAGGAGAACAGAACGAGATTCATACGCACGATACTACATCATCAAAGAGGACTGTGCCATACAATTCCAGTATTTTTCCTAGTTATTTCCAAAATTATACTTGGTCGAGATTTGATAGTCTGTTATTTAACTATTAATATTAAACATCATCATTAAATAATTACTTAATTGACTTAAATATCATTAATAAAATATTTTATTAACTTCAACATTTTATAAATAAATAATTAATTAAATTTTAAACTTTTAATAAATGAATAAGTAATTAACCTTTAAACCATTTAATAATTAATTAATTAATTAATTAACTTTAAAACATCATTATTTCAAAATATTAACTTTAAAATATTATAATTCAAATAATATTAACTTAACCATTGAAAAATAGAAAACACTTTACTTCGAAATATATAAAGTTAAAGTAAATTTTAAATCCATTTCCTTTTAAAATTGGGAAGAGGCTTAGCGACCACAATGGCAATTAAACAAGCTACCTTTAATTTTCAGTTTAACAATCCAGATCATATCGTTGATATTTACATAAGCAACAAAAACGTACATAGAATTCATAATTAATGGACGATAAATAATATGACAATTTTTCCAATCAACTGACATACCAATAAATGTCCAAATTAATAAAATAGTGGAACGGGGATTTATTCTGCTAAATAGATGTCCAAATAATCTACATTCAATTAACTACAGCAGAACGGTGTTCTATTCGACTAACGGGATGTCAGTGCTCAAGCATAATTACTTAACTGTGTAATTTATTTTCCATGACTATTAATTTATCAATATTTTACACTTGAACAATTTTGGCAAATAATTGTACTAAGGTATTCTATTTGATTATACGAATCTGCTATCGAAATCCGTGGGTACAACAGATCTAAATAGAACGTGTTATTCAATTTCACAATTTTGAACTTATTTAAATTAAAAAAAATTAATTATTTGAGAACACAATTTTACCCAGGCCCAAATATGCCCCAAACCTAAACAAAAGCAAATACAACTCCTTCTCAACTTATACTCCCTAAATTCAACTCAATTTGCCTTCCCCAAAATCAATTTTGTTTCCTGGAAATCCATACTCATCCACACACGTGCACGTGCACCAACCGCCACCACCTCCGATCGCCTCATCATCCCCACCACCAAACTCTGTTTGCTTCGCTCGTCCCATCGACCACCATGACACCCCCATGCCCTAGATCAAAAGCCGACCCATAAAGCTCATCGAAAATCATGTGCTCCAGTAACCCAAAACCATGGTACCGCCTCGTTCTTCCACCCATCGCCATGCCTCCACTCACTTCTATCCACAGCCACCACAATTATTTGAACCGTGGGCCATCACTACACCTCCACCCGAAACCCCAAGCCACCCAACGCCCCTACCACTGCCAGATTAACTATGTTCGAACCCAAACGCCTTAAGACTCTAAAACCCTAAACAGAGCTCATCCAACCACCACACCCCATCGAAGACTATATGACCTTCACCAATGCCTTTCCCAAGTCCCAAGGCTGCTCCAGCCACCACCGTTTGAACCCTCATGGATTAGCTCGTCGAAAATCCCATTTTAACCCAAAACAGTTCATCTCATCCCCTCGTCGGATCCCAAGCCTTAAAATCATACGAATAGTTCTAAAAATCATGAATTTTCGAGATGAACAAGATTGTGCTAACCATTCGCTATTTTACACTTGTCAAAAATTTCACTTCTTCTTATTATGTATTAGAATCGAGCAACTGCAACCATCATAGATGACAAAACATCAGGCAACTATTTATAAAAATTACTATTGACTATAACGAATAGGTTTTTAGTTGGTCGCTTGGGCTAATTTCATTTAGTTTGAGAGATATTAATTTTTAATCGTTGAGAGGGTGTGTGTTCATTCTTTTTGAAACCAAGAACAAAGAATAGCCTGTAAGTGTTAGTTTGCATATGACCAGTGTATTTTCTTTATTTATAGTAAGTATAATTTTTTTCTTTTTATTTAAAAACTACATAAGCATGAGTATACTATTTAAAACAAGTTATAAACTCAAAATATTCAACATCCATTTCAACCAAGGTTTTATATGTCACAACATTTTTATTTTTCAAAAAAATAAAATCAAGGGTTAGTGATCTCACCTTTCTATATTTTAAATGAAAAATCAAATCTTTTCCTCTAGCAAAGCAAGCTCAACTCCATTATCGCTAAATTTTCAAGCTTTTTAAACTAAAAGAGGTGATTTTTTAAAAGAATTAAAGAAAAGAGAAGATAGAAGAATGGAGTTTAAGAAGATGAGGATAAAAATGAAATATCAATTGCAAGAGGTGTATATATAATATGAAGTATAAATTAAAAGTAAAGAAGACTTAAAAGACCCAAAATGCCCTTGCTTCATTTTCTATCCTTCCATCATTTCCAAATTCAATCGAGTACCAAACCATAAGAAAATATAATGGATCATAGGATGGTCGATGTACTTTTCTCAATACAAACACTTAAGCCATCCAATCATCTTTTCAATTTCAAATTTGACTATATATCTTTATAGTTTTATTAGTATTATTTTTATATTTACACTTATCTTAACATATAAAAAATGTTTTTCTCTAACCATTCAAATGTTGTTTTATAGTATGCAAGGATATTATGGCTTTCTACAACTTGTTGTTCAAGGAAAAGCTGAAAATCCGAAAAATGAGTTTCGGTCACATTTTCAGTTTTCCATCGAATTACCAATTTATGTAAACAAAATTCAAAAATGAAATTTCTATCATTAGTTATAAACTAAAAGAGGGTTCTTTAATTTTTAAAACCAAAAATTGAATACTAAAAATAAATTATATATTGACAAATTAAAGTGATAAAATTCCGGATCGCTACATTCTCCCCCCATTGAAATTCCTTGGGAGTTATACATTTGTGTATTTCTAAGACCATTCACTATTTCTTGAAGCTCGATCTACCTTCCCCCAGATGAACCATATAGCCAAGAGAAACCATGAACCAGAATAAAAGAGCTGGGATCGTGTGTTTATTCGTTAGTTCCTATTTGTGGTGCACAATATCGTGGAATGTAGGGAGTGGTTATGATCGATTCGATAAAAAGAAGGAATAATGTGTATTTTTTGTTGGGGATTCCTCGGAATAAATCGTCGCATTTTCCTTCGCTTCTTTATAAAAGATGTCCAATCAATCAAAGTGGAGGTTAAAGACGGTCTTTTTCCTCGTCGTATTCTTTATGGAAATCAGAGGCCAAGGAACCATCCCCTTGACTAAAAGAATTTCGACCCCGAAATTTCACCGCAATCCTAAACCCATAAAGAAACAAGCTAACCCATGAATACTTAACACTATTCATAAGTCTGTATGAGGTACATAGATCTTTCTGATTTGGTCATCTATTCGAATACATAACTTTACCTCCGAACTAGTATCGCTCACCCGACTCTATTGTGGACTCAGATTAGGCTACTTGATTAGAAACCTCTGTTCTCCTTACATAGCCATATACTATGATAGAAAATTTTGGTTCCATATCAAGAACTCTCACCAAGTGTTTGCCGTTAATAATCGAGTGATAAATCCTCGTTCGGAATGGTGTAAAACACCTCCAAATCAAATGCTTGAATCTTGGATCAAGAACTATGTGAAAAAGAGAAATGATCTACATAAAACTTACGTACCTTTCTTATTGGTGCCTTCCTACCCAACTTCTTTTTACCTTACCAAAATATTTATGGAAACATTTCACAAAAATTTCGATTTAGGTTTAAACATTTTGAATGATACAAGTTTATTTATGATACCTTCTCATAGATATCATTTTTACTTTATTAACTTGTATAATACTCTTTTAAATCCTAAGTGTATATACCTAACATCTGATTTAAACCTTCTTCATTTTTTTACTATTTAGATGTAGGCCCCAAAATAAATCTAGGTCTAAAAACTGAGTCAACCAATTCAATCTCTTTACCCATTTTATCTAGTAAGTAGCAAAGAAGTGTAGGATGCTGGTATCTAAACTCAGTCCTAGAGTCTACTTTTCCTTAAACACTTCTAAGGTAAAAGGTTTATTAGCCAGCCTAGTAACATCAAATAGTCTTTTATATCCTAGAAGTTAAAACCCAGAGACACGGTTTAAAACAACAAAGTTTATTAAACCTCCTTATTAAATTAACCCCTTTTAAAACATTCCTTAAATCTTGTTAAGGTTGTTCAACGATTATTAAACCCCTACCTTTATTTCAAAGATTATTTTAAACCCTTGCTAACTATTTTCTAAGTTAAAAGAAAGATTTTACAGAGAACCAACAATAACTACATATCGTACCAAAATACATCCAAGGATACACTAGACATACTTCTAAACAAAATGCATACTAAGGGTTCCTCCAAAAATACTTATCCAAATTACGGTTCTCCACATCTTCCCATGTGAACTTTCCCCATCTTTTCCCTTTCGAGGTGGGTGGTTTCTCTCTTTAAATAGTTCCCCCGGCCTGCTGTACCCTTTCTATAAGGGGGCAAATTTTCTTGATGTGCCCTAGCTGATGGCAGAAAAAGCAATGTTTTTCCCAAACTTTGGGAACTCCCGGCCCATTTGCTCCTTCTGCACAATAATCCATGGTATGTCCTGTCTTATGACACCAATAGCAAGTAATTTATTTTCCTTTCTTGAAAAATTTCCTTTGCGGGACATTCTCTGCCGACTTTTCCTCCCAAGGCTTCTTCCAATGCGCCATAAATTTCCTCATCTTTCGTCTATTGTTATTGGTGTTATTGCTCTTTGGTAAGGTTATCGGCTTCTTCTGAACTTCAAAAACTTCTTCCTCCATTTGCATGGCTACTTTGGCAACTTGACTATCATCCTTGCCATCCTTAGAGGTTGTCATATCTGATTCCTTTCCCCACCCACGTCCTCCTTGTGTACTCATTCCTTACTTCCTGAATATAGTAAGATATCCTTAGGATACACTTCCAAATGGAATTTATATTAGGAAAGGTATCGTCTATAAATGATAAAAAAAACTATTATCATTTCCTAAAAGCAATCACAACCAAATAACTATATAATTTTGAAAATTTCTTTTATATATGAAATATAACCCTAGGTAAAATTATTTCATTTACCAATTTTAAAAAACAATACCATGTCGGTTTGCCTTGTTTAAGTGTTTAAAAACCCCTATCGACATCGTGGTGTGTAACAACCCAAAATTTAATCTATAATAATTAATTAATGAATTAATTAAATGATAAAATAACTCTGTGAAATTATCAGAATTGAGCCATGGGAGTTGCACCATTGTGTCTGTGGTAATTTTCTCGTCAATTTTCATATATAGAACGTCAAAATCCGAGCTAGGACGAAGAAGTTACGGAATAAACAAGAAACGAGAAAAAGAAATATATATATATATATATACGTATATATATATACGTATATATATACGTATATATATACGTATATATATATATACGTATATATATAGGGAAGGTCGACCCTCACCATAGCTAGGTCGACCGTAGCAAGTGACGGGTCGACACCAAGGTCAACCCGCCTACGAGAAAATGCATTATTTTGCCCAGAACAATTCGAACACGTCATTTTGCAAATTTAACTCCATCTCATGCGTCCGTGCTTCCATTCGACGGTTCCTATCAAGCCTATGACGTGGTTGCACCAGATTTAATCTCCAAATCCAACGGTCTGAGATCCACAAGTGCCACTATAAATAAGACCCTAGGCCTAGCTATTTTTCTCATTCAGATTTTCTCCATTTGGGTTCATTGCCTAAGGCTGGACCCTAAAAGGAATATTTTTCCGGGGAGAAGATCTTTTTAATTAAAATATTTTATACCCTTCAAGTGGATCCGGAAAGGCCAAAGGAAAGAGCTAAGGACCACAGGTGAGTGTTTAAGTAATTATTTTAGATTCTTAAGTAATTAGAAAGAATAGGGTTTCCAATAGTTGTAGTTTTTCTACAATTTTGGGATATCCTTTATACAAGTTTATTTATAGTTTAATTTAAGTAAGTTTTAGACTTGTTTTTCTGTCTATTTTTTTAGCTATTATATTTCAGTCATTTACAAATTATTTATTGTTAATTATAGCTTTTCCAATTATTTACAGTACTTATAGTTATTTACGGTTATTTACGTTTTATTTACATATGTTCTACGTTTGGGATTTCTTCTATAATTGTTAGTTTCTTTTTAATTTCCCTTTTTTGCACGAATGGAATAAATAGAATAGAATAAATCGCGAATATGGACTAAATTATAAGAACACTGAATTTACAGAAAATGGGATGTAAAATAAGAAGACTGTAATAAATTGGACTTAGACTGAAATAAGAAAATTTAAGATATTTGCAAGCTTAGTTATAACATATAATTGTAACTAAAAAGAGAAAATAGAAGAAATAGCAAAAGTAGCTTATTTTTATACTTAGACCTTGGGTTAAGTTAATAAGCAAAATTATAACACAGGTTATAATTAGTGATAACAGAAAAGGCTTATTTTAAGACTTTAATTAAGTTAATAAGCAAGTAAAGCAGAAATAATAGAAGAGGCTTGTTTTAATAAACTTAGATCTTGGATTAAGTTAATAAGCAAGATATAGAAGATCGGTATTGTAGGCCCAACGGGGTAGTCCTTTACTGATATAGAAGATCTGTATTATAGGCCCAACGGGGTAGTCCTTTACAAATATAGAGACTTATTTTTATACTAAGTTAATAAGCAAAGATAAAAGTAAACCCGTACCTGCAACATTTCCTTTAGGACATGCTTATGATGAAGTGGTGGTAAATAAGAGGTCAATAAATAGAAGTTCAAATCATGGGGATTTGGACAAGGGGCGCAACTAGATTTTGTTTGTTAGATAGGGCCCGTAGCAACAGCATTCCCTTTAGTCAGACACAGGTGGTCTCACAATAGCATAGGTGAGGCAAGGACACGCTTATGCTGGAGCAGTGGTAAATAAGAGGTCAACAGGAGGGAGCAACAGATAGTGAGTCTAATAGTGGTCGAGCGTGCGGCCTCAGTGCTGGCTGATAAGTCGTTATTGAGTTCCAAGCACTAAGTAGGTATCTATTGCGTAGGGACCAAGAGGGTCTAGTCCACAGTAGTAGGTGTCTATTGCGTAGGGACCAACAGGGTCTAGTCCATATCTTTTGCGTAGGGACCAATACGGTCTAGTCCGTATCTTTTGCGTAGGGACCAACAGGGTCTAGTTCGCATCTATTGTGTAGGGACCAACAGGGTCTAGTCTGCATACGTAGGGGCCAATGGGTCTTGTTCGCAGTACGCAGAGTAGAGATAGAAGGCCGATCAAAGGGTAGATTTAGGACTTCAGCCTAATTAAAGTAGGATTAGGGTTTCAGCCTAATCAAAGCAGTTATCTAAGAAAAGTGCAAACGATCTAATCGAACTATCTAATCAAAGCGAACAATTAAACCGTATTTTATTCCAGCTTTATCTTTTTATTTATTTCCATTTATACTAGAACTGTTGCAAAGTCTATTATCTTTACCTTGCTTAAGAATACTTGTGACACCCTACCTCTATACTCACACTAGCCAAGGACACTACACGGTAATGCCATCAACTAGCACGAAGAATAAGGCTGTTGAGGAGCGACCATCTGTGTAATTGGTTTGTGCGAGTACCAATATATCAGATAGTATGACATGCATTTCATTTCAAGAGGAAATCTAACATATCAAATACAAACTCAAAGTTACTACACAGTGGCTATGAGGCCTTCGGAAACAAATATAAAATAAACACAACACAAAATCAGTCATAGATATTCATATCACTAAGGCGGAAACATATATGAATATAACACATAGAAGTGAACATTAAAGTAGTGGTCATACAAGATCCACTACATCACAAAAGAATAGATACAAGTACTATACAAAAGAATAAGTATACATAAAGGAGTCTCTATCTCGAATGTATAAAAACAAAAACTACTGAGCTAAAGTAGTTATCCAAAAATTAGAAGCTAGTCCCTACTAAGAAGTCAAGTGGAAGTACCTGAAATACCTCGGTCTGACCCAAGTATTATTTAAGAAGAAAAATAATAAATGGATCAATCTAGCTATAAATATCATACAAGATGAGATAGGATAAGAGATATGACAAAAAATATGATAACAATAATGTCATACTGTGACAAGTATATATTTGATAACAATGAAAATCATATAATATCTCAAATTTCCTCAAATATCCAAAAAGAATATCATATTCTTTAGCTTATTCACCAAACCTCAAATATTGACAAAACATATCAATGCAAATCACAAAAATTGGTGAAACACAAATTCTGGAAATTAATAATTAGAAATCTAGAAAACACAAAGGGGGAGGCGTATCACAAACGCTATCCCGAAGCTCCACAAATGGCCCGAAGACCCGGGGTCGCTACCCCACCAAATTGAGCCGAAGCTCCACCGAAATGGGGTTTAGTCCCCCACGCAGACAAAGAGACATCGCATATTGCTAGTCTAAATCACAAAATGATCATCTTTGATCAATAAGTGTAAATTACACTAAGCTAGTAAATAAATGAGTTTAGCTTCATGTCCCATAACCACTAGCTTAACTTAAATATTTACGAACAGATTGTAGATTTCCAGTCGAAAATTGTCATGAGAGTTCAATCGAACAAGTCCAAGAATTAACCGACGAAGTAAACGCAAGCGTTTCATACCACTTGTTTTGCTAAGTCGTTTAATTGGATTTCTCATTCGAATGAGGTAAAGGTTTGTATATACTAATAGATTGGAAAACGGATTTAAAAACGAGCTTTGTATTAAAAGCAAATGTTGAAATCATTTTTTTTTGTGAAAGAGTTTGAGTATTTACTACTAGTATAAAAACCTTTGTATTTTAAAGTGACAAATCACAAAAATGATTGTAAAAACAATCTATCACCAAAATCCACATTCGACGACGTGAATTCAAACCATAAAAATCGATCTCAAATCCATCAAATGGATATTCCCAAAAATCCAGAAAAGAAGTCATCAAAGTCGATAACAAATGACAGCAACTAACCGAATCAACAAAAATCGATAAAAATTGGAAATCCACTAAAAACAGGCAAAATAGACAAAATTTAACAGAACTGGACGTCTGACCGGTTTAACCAGATGTCTGACCCTGGGTTCTGGAAGTTTATATTTTTTTCTCCTTTTTCTTCCTATTCCCTGAAGCCTTCCAGATGTCCGGCTGGGTTTAACCAGACGTCTGGTCCTTGGCTCTGCCATTTTATTTTATTTTTTGCCGTTTTTTTTTTCTCAGGAACCCTAACCAAACGTTTGGATTTTTCAACCAGATGTCTGGTTGCCTGTGCTGGGAAACAATTTTCCTAGGCCATTGATGGCCAAATCAATTTGGAAGTGATCGAACGAACGATGGATGCTAGGGATTTATGCCAAGTGACAACCTAGCCCTATAGGCTCTTCGATACACCCCAAATAACATGTCCAAACATCCATAGTATGATTTTCATAAATTTTGACTTCAAAACCAAAGTTGGAAAATTCACCAAACCAATTCAAATCAAAAGCAATTGAACATGAAATAGATGTTAGGAATTCATACCTAACAACAATGAAAGCTAAAGACATAGATGTGAGTTCAAGAACTCGCCTTTAAATTCAAAAACAAGAATTGAGAAGCTCTAAAACAAAGCAAGATCAATCTCTCTTCAACTTTACTTCAAGAACCTTTAATCTATGATCACACGAAATGAATTTTCTAAGTTAGGTTATAGGAAAAATCAAGAATTGAAGAGGAATTGAGATGGAGAAGATGAAGAGCATGCTCACCTAAGCTTCTCCATGATTTTGGAACTTGAATTTGAATTTCCTAAAAGGACTAGAACTTAGGAATTTAGAATCTCCTCTCTTTCCCCATTTTCATTTAGCTTGAGTGTTAGGAATTATTATGAGTGGAATGAATGAAAGGGAGAGGAGTTAGGGTATTTGGTAGAAGAGTTTGGATTAGCTTATTGGGTTAACGGGATAGAACCCAACCCAAAGCGCAAATGAAAATACCAATATCCTAATCAACTCCAAACATATCGATGTTTATACTTAAACAAGTTGTAAACTTCATTTTGAACTCAATGAAAGTGGTCTCAAGTCCGGATTCGACTGTTTACAAAAAGTCACATTTCAGAATTTAATCCAACTAACGATGCTATATTTAAATAAAACATTTAAATATTTAATCATAAAATATGCGGGTTGTTACAATACTAGTAATTACTTCATTCACCGGACTTTTAGTCTGACCCACTCCTCTCTTTCCCTTCCCCCCTCATAGGCCAACAGAGGCAGGGATGGTAGATTTTGGATTCCTTTGGA
This sequence comes from Allium fistulosum, assembly GCA_030737815.1. Classification (NCBI taxonomy): domain Eukaryota; kingdom Viridiplantae; phylum Streptophyta; class Magnoliopsida; order Asparagales; family Amaryllidaceae; genus Allium; species Allium fistulosum. Next base: position 1,033,157,605 of record CM060902.1, on the reverse strand, counting down.
GGTTCAGCTGTGGAGATTTATCTTCATGTATTCTTCTTCTTTTCCAGTTTCCTTTTTTTGAAGTTTGGATGTATTGGTACTGTTGAGAGGGATGGTTTTATTTATGTACTCTGATATGACTAAGATGGTATTTTCTTTTCATAAGGCATGCATTAGGTTTTTTGAGACACCTTGTATATTTGGTTTTATGACTCTACTTTATGAAGTTTGATTTTGAATAATAAGATTTCTATTTAAATGTTCCCGCTGTTTTATTTATTTTATCTTATGAATCTTAGTCTCTATAAGTTTTTAGTTATACCTACAACGCATCACATCTTTTAGTGTGCCTTTTTGGGTATACTAAGGGGTGTGGGGTGTTACATTTGGTATCAGAGCCTAAGGTTACAGGATTCCTAAAACTAGTTTTAAAAATAAAGTATTTTTCCAAAAAGTAACCCATTTTTAAAGGTAGCATATCTTCAAACTAGAAGTATTTTTCAGAAAGAAACTCTTGTTATAGAAATATTTTTCAAGTATAAAACAGATTTTTTATAAAATCCCCTCAAAGTCCAGTTCAACCTTCTTTCGAGCTTAAGTTTCCTTTTCTTTGCATAGTATGGTTGACTGATTCCGTAGAGTTACGGTTCCAGAGGTGCAAGGGCAAGTGCCCAATACAACACCGGTAGGTGGAAATCCCTTTAATCTACCTACAACAGCTGATTTTTCTAAGCTATGCAAGGACATCGTTAGTATAGGAGGCAAAACGTTTTCTGGCATAGAGGATTTTGAGGAGACACAAGCTAGGCAGCTGAAGGGAGAGCTTAAAGAGGTTCGTAGATTGGAAAGCTCTAAGAAGCCGTGGGGGAAGAACAAGAAGGATAAGGACAAGAGGAAAGAAGGAGGACCTCAGAAGCGGATCAAGAAAAGGGGGAAATGCAATAGCTGTGGACTGGTTGATCATTACGCAAGGGACTGTATGAATAAGATGATGAAGGGAAGGTGTTATAGTTGTGGGCAGACTGGTCACCTTAGTAGAGCTTGTCCTCAGAGAACGGGGTAGAGAGCACGTGCACCTACAGCGCAAGTACAGCGCATGTACAGGCTTTGAATGTAGCACCTTCTAGTAGTAGACCAGATCGAGGTAGGAAAATCTCTATAGAAGATTTGATTTCTATTTTGGATTTTTCCTAGTCGGACTCTTTTTGATTCTGGAGCATCACACTCTTTCATCTCTAGTTCTTTGGTAGATTGTTTGCACTTAGACATCTCTTTAGTAGTAGACCCCATTATTGTTTCAAACCCCATAAGAGGATCGGCACACTTGTCTATGATTTGTAGGGGTTTGAAATTTTTTATCCTAAGCGTAGAGTTTGATTACGACGCCTATGTATTGAGATTCTCAGGGTATGGGATAATTTTGGGGATGGATTGGCTCTCCACATATGGAGCTATATTAGACTGCGAGAGGAGAGTTGTTAGACTAGAGACATGCAACGGTAGGACTCTCGAGTTTTCTTGCGACCCACATGGGGTCAGTCATGTTGAGCTTCCTTTATTCCCTCGATTCATCATCCGTAGAGTTAGATTCAGTTCCGATCATCAGAGATTTCCCGGACATCTATGAGGAGGTTAGGGGACTACCCCCTAAGAGAGAGATCGACTTCAGAAACTATTTGAATGACAATGCTAAGCCAGTAGCATTACCCGTGAGACACATGACATCTAGGGAGAGGAAGGAGTTAAGCAAGCAGATTCGTGAGCTATTGGAGAAAGGCTTCATTGGGAGGAGCATATTTGAGTAGGGAGCACTAGTTGTCTTTGCTACTAAGGCGGATGGTTCCCTTCGACTTTGCATAGACTATAAAGAGTTGAATAAGCTCACGAAGAAGAACCTTTACCTACTTCCTAGGATAGATGATCTTTTCGACCAGTTAGTTGGCTCTTCGGTCTTTTCTCAGCTTTATTTAGCCACTGGATTTCATCAGCGTAGGGTCGCTGACGATAGCATTGATAAGACAGCATTTAGGACACCCGATGGATTCTTTGAGTGGTTGGTTATGCCTTTTGGGCTAACCAATGCCTCAGCTTATTTTGTGGATTTGATGAGCCGTGTTTTTAGAGATGTCCTAAATAAGTTCGTAGTGGTATTTGTGGATGACATTTTGGTGTTTTCCAAGAGTATGAAAGAGCATGATGTTCATTTAGAGGAGGTTCTTCGTACACTTCATGTTCATCAGTTGAGGGCAAAGTTCTCGAAGTGTCACTTTTGGCTTAAGGAAGTGTGTTTCTTGGGGCATAGAGAAGGTCAACACATGGAAAGAGTTTAAGAAATAATTTTGTATGTTTAGGTTCGAATTGTAGAAATCCAAAAGGTTGTAGGCAAAGATTGGAGTTGTACAATAGGTTCAGATGAAAAGAAGAAAGCCCATGTGTTGATAATTGAAAAAAATTAATTGTTTCAGATAAGTGGATTTAACGGTGCCTTGAAATAAATATAAGTATAAGAGAGGAATATGAATAAAACACTTTAGTAATGAGATTACCAAAGTTTAGGAAGGGTACTCCTAGGGTAGTAAGAAGAAAATCCACCTTATGCTTATCCCAATAAAATGAAATTGTTAGAATTGAAAAATTGAAAATTTTCATTGTTAACATTTTAGAGAAAGAAAACATCGGGTATGAAATTTAAATTGTTTTCCTTATATGATGTAAATTTTGTTAAAAGTGAAATTCTTTTTGAAGAATTATAGAGCATATATAGCTCGCTAGTTTCTTTGTAGGTAAACAAAGATTTTAAATATAAAACCCAGAGTGTATTAAATATCGGAAGCATAAGTTACAACATTTATTATTGTAATAGATGTTTTCATGAAAAATAAAAGGGGCATAGACTATAACACTATTGTTATAGTAGGTGACTCCCAAAGGAAATGGTTTTACATAGTATGTGAGATTTATTAGTATTAAATCCATACACTAGTATTTTTGGGTTATAGTAACAATGTTTTACGTAACATCTATTTTGACCCAAATAAAAAGTGTATTTTAAAGATAATTTCGAAGTATAGAAACAAAATGGTTTGTGAGTACACTTATTATATAAATAAGTATGAGGAAATGTTTTCTAGTTATGGATATATTAAAACAGTTTTGAAAATGAGTTTTTCTGAAAAGAAAAGTGTAAGTTAAATATTAGGAATTTAATAAATTTCATAGAAATTGTCTATCGAGAATATAGATTAAAAATACTTTAATCTATTGGAATGAAATGAATAATGATAAAATTTTCTATGAAACCAAATTATAAATAAAGATGTTGTGTGCAAGTTATAAGGAATGCATGAAAGAGATATACAAGGTATGGGAAGCACCATATTTTGTATATCCTATTTCGAAGGAAAAAACATAAATTAGGTTCCTTGTAATTTCACATAAACATGAAGTCCTCTTTTAAAGGATTCATAGAAGGTTTTATCATTAATAATTTCTCATAAGAGAAAGTAGTTCCAATACATTAAGGTATAAAACTATTAGGTGTAATAAGAAGATGTTTAGAAAACACGTAAGGACATTTTAAAGATATTTTGAAAGAAAAATGGTTTGGTGAAAAAGTAAATAAGTTTTTGGAAGCGAAAAACTTAGTAACAGTTAATTTAAAAATCCTAATTTTTATAGAAAGCTGTAGGAATGCAAGTTTAGAAAGATAAAATGTTAGGTAACCAAGCACCTTTGAATTTAATACAAATTTGAAAATAACCCTTTTAAAAGTAAAAATTTTGGGATTTGATGTTTTAAAAATTTAGAAGCTTTAGTTTTTGAAATAATAAATACCAAACCAAACTTTTAAATGTGGAGTAGATAGGAATCATGTCCTAGGTGTGGCCGAAAAAGTGTAAAGCTATATAGGAGATAGTAGTGATTACTTTTAGAAGTAATAATAGAAGTTTCCGTAAAGTGTATAAGACACTAGTGAGAACCTAGAATTGTTGCTTCATGTGTGAAGACTATAGGAGAATAGTATGGTGATATTAGTAAGATGGTAAGACACGCATGGTTGAGGATGTGTTTTCTTGATTTTGGAGGAACTTGGAAGGAGCATCTTCCTTTAGTAGAATTCGCATATAATAGTTTCAAGCTAGTATTGGAATGGCACCTTTCGAAGCTCTTTATGGAAGACCGTGCAAGTCGCTTTAGTGTTGGTCAAAGTCTATAGAGAGATTTCTACTTGGTCCCGACATGGTTAAAGAGACTTCGGAGAAGATTGATTTGATTAGGAGAGAATACGTACCTCTTATCCACATCTCTTTGATAATCAATTTTGAATTTCCTATTTCCATCTTTAGTTTTGAATAGGTTCTTTCCTTTATTAACCTTTGGGAGGGTAGATTTTAGGATTTAACCTATGGATGGTAGGATTTGATGTAAACATGTTATTAGAACATGTTATGTATGATGGATACTAGTGGTTGCAAGTGGTTGCCAGTGGATGCTAGATGCATATACTTACACTAGACATTATTATCTCTTAGGGATCGGCCTAACCAGGACACTAGAGCATATGCATATGGATGTGTGTGCATTTGCATTTTTATTTTATTTTCCATGGTTGCTATAAATGGATGATTATCACATGATTGTTGCATTTGGATGATGATTGTAGCACAGAATTATCAGTTGTCATTAGGGAATTTGCATTCATTTGGATACATGGAACATACATGATTGCATAAAAGGGGGTCGACTGAATCAGTAAGACCGCCTAATCTTTTGCATTAGTTAGGGACATTGACATTACACTAATTGCATATGTATCATAAATCGCAATAGAAAACTTAAGGACAATGGATGTAATGGATGATGGTTGAGTAGTTGGTCGTAGAACTTGGATGAAATTTTTTATTTCATTCTTCTATCCTTAGAGATTTCGAGGACGAAATCCCTTAAGGAGGGGAGAATGTAACAACCCAAAATTTAAGCTATAATAATTAATTAACGAATTAATTAAATGATAAATTAACTTTGTGAAATTATAAGAATTGAGCCATGGGAGTTGCATCATTGTGTCCATGGTAATTTTCTTGTCAATTTCTATATATAGAACGTCAAAATTCGAGCTAAGACGAAGAAGTTACGGAATAAACAAGAAACGAGAAAAGGAAATATATATATATATATAGGGAAAGTATCCCCTCACCATAGCTAGGTCGACCCTAGCAAGTGATGGGTTGACACCAAGGTCAACCCGCCTACGTGAAAATGCATTCTTTTTCCCAGAACGATTCGAACACGTCATTTTGCAAATTTAACTCTGTCTCATGCGTCCGTGCTTCCATCTAACGGTTCCTATCGAGCCTATGACGTAGTTGCACCAGATTTAATCTCCAAATCCAACGGTCTGAGATCCATAAGTACCACTATAAATAAGACCCTAGGCCTAGCTATTTTTCTCATTCATATTTTCTCCATCTTGGTTCATTGCCTAAGGCTGGACCCTAAAAGGAATATTTTTCCAGGGAGAAGATCTTTTTAATTAAAATATTTTATACCCTTCAAGTGGATCTAGGATGGCCAAAGGAAAGAGCTAAGGACCACAAGTGAGTGTGTGACGCCCCACCTCTATGCCCACGCTAGCCAAGAACACTACGGTGTAATGTTGTCAACTAGCATGGAGAATAAGGCTGTTGAGGAGCGACCATCTGTGTAATTGCTTTGTGCAGGCACCGATATGTCAGATAGTATAACATGCATTTTTATTTCAGGAGGAAATCCGACATATCGATACAAACTCAAAGCTACTACACAGTGGCTATAATAGTTTAGGACAATAAATGTAAAAATAACACAGATAATATAAATGCGGAACACAGATAGAACAAAAAGTCTCATATATATAATAACTGATGTCAGTTACAATACATTTGACACGATACATATGATACAACTACAACTGTCGACTCTGGAAGTTATATATACAAGTACATTATCGACTAATATACATGAATACATATCAACCTAAAATAGATACACTGTCTACTACAAAAAAAAGACTAAGACCCCTTCAAAAGATATGAAAAGTCTTCATAGCTCAACAGCAACTCAAAGCAGGAAATCTACAACCTGAAATTACTCGGGTCTTACCCGAGTATTAAATTCAAAAGAAAATAATACACGGGTCAGTCTAATTCAAACTCAGTCATTAATGCACGGAAGCAATAATAATCAATATCAAAAAGACGACAATCACAGAAATCACGTATATCCGACTCCTCGGTAAGAGAATCGGATAACGACAGATATAACACTAAACAGTGTTAAACAATAAATCGGCTAATCCAAATCACCAACAAAGATAAATAAAAGATTACCAATGCAGATAATTCAGAAAACAACAGAATTGTCTAAACGACAATTAATAACAATTAATAACAAAATCTTATTATTAATTAAATAATTAGAAACCCATAATCTAATTATCTAGAAGATAATTAGACAACAACAAAATAATCAGATTAAACCAAATCAAAATACACTTCAAAAGTATGTCGAATTGGCCTCACGAAACAAATCCAGCAATTGAAATATCAATTAAAATTGTCAAATCTGACTGGGCTGCAGTACACGCACGCGTGTACTGCCTCGCCACTACAGTATGAAATGCATAAAAGATCAACGGAAATTCACAAACGAGCACAAGGTCAAATCCAAATCAGATTCAACACAAGTGCAAATGGAAAAATCAAATGGCCACGACCAAAAATCAAAATGTACACATGAACAATATGTGTCCAGACTCAACAATTCAGAGAAGATACAACATGAACAAATGATCATCAAACTACTGCAAATGAAATCAACCCAGACTAAACAAACCAATGAATGACCAGATGAACCAATGATAACAGTGAACATCACCAGAATCAAGTGCACCAGTTCAAAATGCACAAGAGACTCAAAGTACAGAAAACATGAAAAAGGGTACAACTCAAGTCTGGTAACCACATCACATTCAAGTGCAGTGAAGACTCAATGAAGTACATGAACAGAGGTGAACATCAGATGCCATACCAATACAACCAGGAAATGAATGCAACTACAGGTTATACAACAGGGAAGTAAAACAATATCAAGTGAATGACTCAAATGACCAAGCTACAATGACTTGAAGCATATACAGAAATGCTACTATAAACACAATGGCCAAGTCTCTACATGAAAGAAGTTATAATCAAGCATATATGAAGACTTCAAGCAATACAACTAAAGTATGTCAAGTCAATGGTTCAGGAACTAAACTATGATCAGGCAAAGGCTATGGAGACCAGAGCATAAGAGTGTGCAGACATAAGCAATTATTCAAGTAAACAAACACTATCAAGTCGAATGCAAGAGAGAAACAAAGGCACCATCAATACAAACAGTGGAAACATGATAGCAGTGAACAAGGAATGGGCAGAAAACCAGTCAAAGATCACCAGTAACCAAAATGTCAAGGCAGTGGTAAAAGTAAGATGATCAGAGACGTGAAAGTCTTGAACAAAGAAACAGTCAGAAGGTCAGAGAAGTTAGTCAGAAACGTGGTGAAAGAAAACTATTTCAAAAATCAAGTGTTTTAATCACGTTTACAAAATAAAACAGCAAAGAATTAAATTTGGAAAGTCTCTAAAAGAGATCGAACGTTCAAAAATCAAAGCCGTGGATCAAAAGATATTTCCAAAAATACGAAGGTGTAAAAACAGAAAGAATCAACAACGTGGTGATCAAGGAATACAACTGCAACCATGATCAAGTGAACACATGCATATCTAACAGTGTCAAGTAAAGATCAAAGTCAGGTTCAAGTGACAAACAATAACAACAGCATGCAACATAGGTGAAACAGAAGTGATGTCAGAAGTCATACAATACAAGACTACAGCAAAATGCACAAGACAAAGTGAATACATGAAGATCATATTCTAGTGCATCGAACCATCGAGCAAGTGCAACCAGACAGAATACAAAGCAAAACAAGTGCAGTGGTAAAGATCAAAACAAGTCAGGTATCAACGAAGACAGATGGTCAGACGAGCTCAATAAATCGAGACGAGCTCAAACATATCGATTTAGATGTGAGTGAAGAGATCACTCACCTTAGAACGAAGCGACAATGAACTCGAATCAAGCAGGGGGAGCCGCGAACGATCCAAGCTTCTCATGAGTACCCGCTGATCGACCAACACGGGCGCGACCTTGAAGAATTTCGAAAGCCCTAGTTTGGACAAAGGGGAATGAACGGCGGCCATTTTTATTCTTTTGTATGCTTTGAGTTAGGGTTACGAAATGAAAAATCAATCAAGGGGGTCGGGTTATCCTTTTGATATTTATCACGGCAACGCAAACAATTGAAAATATAAACTACGATTCAATTTTGTTAAGCCCAATAAAATTCCAATAGAAATTAGCGAACGATTTAATCACCTAGTGACGATAATTAATTGGTACGAAATCTCGGGTTGTTACTGACTCCCCTCCTTATAGAAATTGCGTCCCCGCAATTTTCATAATTAAGGTCGTCATTAATAATAAATTTTCTAACATAAATTGGTAAAGCTAGAAAAATAAAGGTAGAGAATTCAAACCTCAAAGAAATATTTTAATTTCATAAAAGGAATTCGCAATTCTCAACAAAATCTAACTATCAAATAGATAACCAGAAAACAACAAAACTAAATGAACGCTATTATCAGTAATATTTAATTATCAATTAGACAATTAGAATTCAGAAATCACAAAACAGCAATATCTAATTATCGATACGATAATTAAAAAACAGCAAAATCTAATTATCAACAAAGATAATTAGAAAACAAAATTCGCAAATCGCAAAATTGCTAATATATAGTTATCCAGTAGGTAAGTAGAAAACACGAACTTTATAACCATCAAAATTAGCAATTACCTAATTATCAAAACGATAACCAGATTTCAAATCGTAAATATTCAATTATCAAAAACGATAATCGAATTATCAAAACGACAATCAGAAATCACAAATACCCGATTATCAAAAACGATAATCAGAAATCACAAATACCCGATTATCAAAAACGATAATCAGAAATCACAAATATCCGATTATCAAAAACGATAATCAGAATCACAAATATTCGATTATCAAAAACGATAATCAGAAATCACAAATACCCGATTATCAAAATCGATAATCAGAAATCACAAATATCCGATTATCAAAAATGATAATCAGAAATCACAAATATCTGATTATCAAAAACAATAATCAGAATCAGAAATATTCGATTATCAAAAACAATAATCAGAAATCACAAATACCCGATTATCAAAAACGATAATCAGAAATCACAAATATCCGATTATCAAAAACGATAATCAGAAATCACAAATATCCGATTATCAAAATATCAGAATCACAAATATTCGATTATCAAAAACGATAATCAGAAATCACAAATACCCAATTATCAAAAACGATAATCAGAAATCACAAATATCCGATTATCAAAAACGATAATCGAATTTTCAAATCACAAATATTTAATTATCTCAAACGATAATTAAACCACAAACCACAAGTATTCAATTATCACAAACGATAATCAAACCGAAAAATATTTAATTATCTCAAACGATAATCAAATCAACAAATATTTAATTATCACAATTGATAATCAAATCTCAAATATCTAATTATCACAAGCGATAATCAAATCTCAAATATCTAATTATCACAAGCGATAATCAAATCGAAAAATATTTAATTATCTCAAATGATAATCAAATCAACAAATATTTAATTATCACAACTGATAATCAAACCTCAAATATCTAATTATCACAAGCGATAATTAGAAATCACAAATATTCAAGTAACGAGTCCGGAATTAACCGAAATAGTAAAAGTATGGTTCCATACTCCGTACTTTTGCTAAATCATTTAAATCTCTTTATCATTTCCTTGAAAGTGCAAAATTGTGTATTCTAAAAAAATAACATTTCACATTCTCAAACGGACAATTCCGAAATTAAGCGAATCAGTAAAAGAAAGGGGTCATAGTCCTCGATTTTGCTGAAACGTTTAAATCGCTTCCTCATTCTTTTGAAAATGCAAACTGTAAAAATTTTGAAAACAATTTTAATTTATATTTTGAAACAACTTTTAAAAATAACGAATTTTGAAAACACGTGATTAAATTAGCAACATCAGTAGCAACTTTGATAAGGAAATTGCACTACTCAAAATACCGTAAAAACGAACAACAAAATCAGCATTGCGGGAGAACCGCTTGTAAATCCATTTTAAAATTGATGGTTACTGAAGTTAGCCCGTCAAAATCTCATCAAAATAACTAGCATCAAAATATAATACCAATGAATTTTCATTCATCAAAAATGTCACAAGAATCTTCTCAAAGATAGAATAGGGTATCATACCCTAAACTTGTATTCATAAGTCAATGACACACAAATTCACCAATGCACAAAAACTGATATCATATCAATGAAAATCATGAAAATTAGTGAAGCACAAATTCCAGAAATCATCACAAGAAATCCAGAAATCCCATAAAAAGGAGGGGAGGCCTATCATAAAACGGGAGTATGAAAACTCAAAACACCGGTATCACAAGAACGAGAAGCTATCTCATAGTGGCTAACCATTAAATTTTGACACACGAATGGTCCGAAGACCGTGGGTCGCTACCCCACTTCTATGTGATGGTGAAACATCACACAAAGGGGGTTAGTCTCCCTCGTAGACAAAGAGTCATCGCACAATTGCTAGCCTAAATCAAATCACAAAAATGATCATCATGATCATCAAGAAGTGTTAATTACACTAAGTTAGTGAATATAAGAGTTAAGCTTCATGTCCCATAACCACTTGCTTAACTCAAATATTTACGAACAAACTGTAGGTCTTCACTAGAAAATTGTCACAAAAGGTTCAATCAAACAAGTCCAGGAGTTAACCGACGAAGTAAACGCAAGCGTTTCATACCATTTGTTTTACTAAGCCGTTTAATTCAATTTCTCATACGAGTGAAATAAAGATTTGTATATTCTAATAGATTGGAAAATGGTTTAGGAAAAGAGCTTTGTAGAAAAATAGTTTTGAAATCGTTTGGAGAAAAGGATTTTAATATTTACTACTAGTATAGAAAACCTTTATATTTTTAAAGTGACAAGTCACAAAAATGATTGTAGAAACAATCAATCACAAGAATTCACATACAAAGATGTGAATAGAATCCAAAGAAATCGATACTGAATCTATCAAAAAGTATGTTCACCAAAATCCCGAAGAAAGTGTCATTAAAGTTGCTAATAAATGATAGCAACAAATCGGGGAAATGATCAAGAATCGATTAAATTTTGGAAACCAAATTAATTCACTAAAACTCACATTCGAAGACGTGAATAAAATCCAAAGAATTCGATTCCAAATTCATCAAAGTAGAAATACCCAAAAATTCCAGAAATAGAAGTTATCAAAGTCGACAAAGGTGATAACAACTAATCGGAAAAGAAGAATCGATTATCAATTGGAAAAACAAAGCAAAACGAGCACAAATGCATAAATGACATCAACAAAAATAAGAATCAAGTCAATGTCGAGTACAAAATGAATCAACGTCATCATCAAAGAATCCAACGGCAAACAAAGTCAGAGTCTTGGAAATCAAGAAATTAGCAATTTTGCAAAAACAAAGTGACCGAAGTCGAATGGAAATCAAACCGAGGAAAACACAAAATATCAAGTTCAAAATCGCTGAGATTCGAACTAGATATGAGTGAAAATCAAAACCACTCAATTTGGAAACGGTCGAGCTATTTTTCATCACAGTGTAACAGGTACACAACGACACCCATAGCCTAGCACAAAAGTGGAACAAAGTCCAGAGGTCAAAATAGCTTTAATTGGCCAAATTCGAACAAAATCCACATCATCAAAAACCCAACTTGAGTTCGCAAAGCAAACGAAGGCAGAAGCCAAAATACTTTCACGAAATCAAAATCAAATGCACATGAATAAGCGTTAGGAATTCATACCTAACAATCAAAGATAATCATATGTAAAGATGAGAGATAAAACATCGACAAATAGTTGTAACACATGCTCCATCTAAGTTATGTTTTATAATTGTCCTAAACCCCAGGCTCTGATACCAAGCTGTGACGCCCCACCTCAATGCCCACGCTAGCCAAGAACACTACGGTGTAATGTTGTCAACTAGCATGGAGAATAAGGCTGTTGAGGAGCGACCATCTGTGTAATTGCTTTGTGCGGGAACCGATATGTCAGATAGTATAACATGCATTTTTATTTCAGGAGGAAATCCGACATACCGATACAAACTCAAAGCTACTACACGGTGGCTATAATAGTTTAGGACAATAAATGTAAAAATAACACAGATAATATAAATGCGGAACACAGATAGAACAAAAAGTCTCATATATATAATAACTGATGTTAGTTATAATACATTCGACACGATACATATGATACAACTACAACTGTCGACTCTGGAAGTTATATATACAAGTACATTATCGACTAATATACATGAATACATATCAACCTAAAATAGATACACTGTCTACTACAAAAAAAAGACGAAGACCCCTTCAAATGATATGAAAAGTCTTCATAGCTCAACAGCAACTCAAAGCAGGAAATCTACAACCTGAAATAACTCGGGTCTGACCCGAGTATTAAATTCAAAAGAAAATAATACACGGGTCAGTCTAATTCAAACTCAATCATTAATGCACGGAAGCAATAATAATCAATATAAAAAAGACGACAATCACAGAAATCTCGTATATCCGACTCCTCGGTAAGAGAATCGGATAACGACAGATATAACACTAAACAGTGTTAAACAATAAATCGGCTGATCCAAATCACCAACAAAGATAGATAAAAGATTACCAATGCAGATAATTCAGAAAACAACAAAATTGTCTAAACGACAATTAATAACAAAATCTTATTATTAATTAAATAATTAGAAACCCATAATCTAATTATCTAGAAGATAATTAGACAACAACAAAATAATCAGATTAAACCAAATCAAAATTCACTTCAAAAATATGTCGAATTGGCCTCACGAAACAAATCCAGCAATTGAAATATCAATTAAAATTGTCAAATCTGACTGGGCTGCAGTACACGCACGCGTGTACTGCCTCGCCACTACAGTATGAAATGCATAAAAGATCAACGGAAATTCACAAACGAGCACAAGGTCAAATCCAAATCAGATTCAACACAAGTGCAAATGGAAAAATCAAATGGCCACGACCAAAAATCAAAATGTACACATGAACAATATGTGTCCAGACTCAACAATTCAGAGAAGATACAACATGAACAAATGATCATCAAACTACTGCAAATGAAATCAACCCAGACTAAACAAACCAATGAATGACCAGATGAACCAATGATAACAGTGAACATCACCAGAATCAAGTGCACCAGTTCAAAATGCACAAGAGACTCAAAGTACAGAAAACATGAAAAAGGGTACAACTCAAGTCTGGTAACCACATCACATTCAAGTGCAGTGAAGACTCAATGAAGTACATGAATAGAGGTGAACATCAGATGCCTTACCAATACAACCAGGAAATGAATGCAACTACAGGTTATACAACAGAGAAGTAAAACAATATCAAGTGAATGACTCAAATGACCAAGCTACAATGACTTGAAGCATATACAGAAATGCTACTATAAAACACAATGGCCAAGTCTCTACATGAAAGAAGTTATAAGCAAGCATATATGAAGACTTCAAGTAATACAACTAAAGTATGTCAAGTCAATGGTTCAGGAACTAAACTATGATCAGGCAAAGGCTATGGAGACCAGAGCATAAGAGTGTGCAGACATAAGCAATTGTTCAAGTAAACAAACACTATCAAGTCGAATGCAAGAGAGAAACAAAGGCACCATCAATACAAACAGTGGAAACATGATAGCAGTGAACAAGGAATGGGCAGAAAACCAGTCAAAGATCACCAGTAACCAAAATGTCAAGGCAGTGGTAAAAGTAAGATGATCAGAGACGTGAAAGTCATGAACAAAGAAACAGTCAGAAGGTCAGAGAAGTTAGTCAGAAACGTGGTGAAAGAAAACTATTTCAAAAATCAAGTGTTTTAATCACGTTTACAAAATAAAACAGCAAAGAATTAAATTTGGAAAGTCTCTGAAAGAGATCGAACGTTCAAAAATCAAAGCCGTGGATCAAAAGATATTTCCAAAAATACGAAGGTGTAAAAACAGAAAGAATAACCAATGTGGTGATCAAGGAATACAACTGCAACCATGATCAAGTGAACACATGCATATCTAACAGTGTCAAGTAAAGATCAAAGTCAGGTTCAAGTGACAAACAATAACAACAGCATGCAACATAGGTGAAACAGAAGTGATGTCAGAAGTCATACAATACAAGACTACAGCAAAATGCACAAGACAAAGTGAATACATGAAGATCATATTCTAGTGCATCGAACCATCGAGCAAGTGCAACCAGACAGAATACAAAGCAAAAAGCAGCAGTAAAGATCAAACCAAGTCAGGTATCAACGAAGACAGATGGTCAGACGAGCTCAACAAATCGAGACGAGCTCAAACATATCGATTTATATGTGAGTGAAGAGATCACTCACCTTAGAACGAAGCGACGACGAACTCGAATCAAGCAGGGGGAGCCGCGAACGATCCATGCTTCTCACGAGTACCCGCCGATCGACCAACACGGGCGCGACCTTGAAGAATTTCGAAAGCCCTAGTTTGGACAAAGGGGAATGAACGGCGGCCATTTTTATTCTTTTGTATGCTTTGATTTAGGGTTTCGAAATGAAAAATCAATCAAGGGGGTCGGGTTTTCCTTTTGATATTTATCACGGCAACGCAAACAATTGAAAATATAAACTACCATTCAATTTTGTTAAGCCCAATAAAATTCCAATAGAAATTAGCGAACGATTTAATCACCTAGTGACGATAATTAATTGGTACGAAATCTCGGGTTGTTACAGAGTGTTTAAGTAATTATTTTAGATTCTGAAGTAATTTAAAATAATAGGGTTTCCAATAGTTGTAGTTTTTCTACAATTTTGGGATAACCTTTATACAAGTTTATTTACAGTTTAATTTAAGTAAGTTTTAGACTTGTTTTTTAGTCTATTTTCTTTTAGCTATTCTATTTCAGTCATTTACAAATTATTTATTGTTAATTATAGCTTTTCCAATTATTTACAGTTATTTACAGTATTTATAGTTATTTACAAGTATTTACGTTTTATTTACATCTGTTTTACGTTTGGGGTTTCTTCTGTAATTGTTAGTTTCTTTTTAATTTCCCTTTTTTACACGAATGGAATAAATAGAATAGAATAAATCACGAATATGGACTAAATTATAAGAACACTGAATTTACAGAAAATGAGATGTAAAATAAGAAGACTGTAATAAATTGGACTTAGACTGAAATAAGAAAATTTAAGATATTTCCAAACTTAGTTATAACATATAATTGTAACTATAAAGAGAAAATAGAAGAAATAACATAAGTAGCTTATTTTTATACTTAGACCTTGGGTTAAGTTAATAAGAAGAATTATAACACATAGGTTATAATTAGATATAACATAAAAGGCTTATTTTAAGACTTAAATTAAGTTAATAAGCAAATAAAGAAGAAATAACAGAAGATGCTTATTTTAATAAACTTAGACCTTGGATTAAGTTAATAAGCAAGATATAGAAGATCGGTATTGTAGGCCCAATGGGGTAGTCCTTTACTGATATAGAAGATCTGTATTGTAGGCCCAACGGGTAGTCCTTTACAGATATAGAGACTTATTTTTATACTAAGTTAATAAGCAAAGATAAAAGTAAGACCCATACCAGCTGCATTTCCTTTAGGACACACTTATGTTAAAGTGGTGGTAAATAAGAGGTCAATAAATAGAAGTTTAAATCATGGGGATTTGGACAAGGGGCGCAACTAGATTTTGTTTGTTAGATAGGACCCGTACCAACTGCATTCCCTTTAGTCAGACATAGGTGGTCTCACAATAGCACAGGTGAGGCAAGGACATGCTTATGCTGGAGCAGTGGTAAATAAGAGGTCAACAAGAGGGAGCAACAGATAGCGCAAGCATAATGGTGGTCGAGCGTGCGACCTCAGTGCTGGCTTATAAGTCGTTATTGAGTTCCAAGCGCTAAGTAGGTATCTATTGCGTAGGGACCAATAGCGTCTAGTTCGCAGTAGTAGGTTTCTATTGCGTAGGAACCAATAGGGTCTAGTCTGTTTCTTTTCCATATGGACCAATAGGGTCTAGTCCGTATCTATTGCGTAGGGACCAACGGGGTCTAGTCCGCATCTATTGCATAGGGACCAACAGGGTCTAGTCCGCATCTTTTGCGTAGGGGCCAATGGGTCTAGTCCGCAGTAGGCACAGTAGAGATAGAAGGCCGATCAAAGGGTAGAATTAGGACTTCGGCCTAATTAAAGTAGGATTAGGGTTTCAGCCTAATCAAAGCAATTATCTAAGAAAAGTGCAAATAATCTAATCGAACTATCTAATCAAGGCAAATAGTTAAACCGTATTTTATTCCAGCTTTACCTTTTCTTTTATTTCCTTCTATACTAGAACTATTGCAAAGTCTATTATCTTTACCTTGCTTAAGAATACTAGTAATTACTTTCATTCATCGGACTTTTAGTCTGACCCACTCGTCTATTTCGGATTCCTTTGGAGGTTCAGCTGCGGAGATTTATCTTTATGTATTCTTTATCTTTTCCAGTTTCCTTTTTTTGGAGTTTGAATGTACTGGTACTGTTGAGAAGGATGGTTTTGTTATGTACTCTAATATGACTAAGATGGTATTTTCTTTTCATAAGACATGCATTGGGTATTTTGAGACACCTTGTATATTTGGGTTTATGACTCTACTTTATGAAGTTTGATTTTGAATAATAAGATTTCTATTTAAATGTTCCCGCTGTTTTATTTATTTTGTCTTGTGAATCTTAGTCTCTATAAGTTTTTAGCTATACCTACAATGCACCACATCTTTTAGTGTGCCTTTTTGGGTATACTAAGGGGTGTGGGGTGTTACATGGTGTCACACGTCTCTACCAAAATTCATAAGCAACTCAACAGATAAATCAACACAATACAAAACATTTTTATAAAACCAACAAATACGTACTGTTAGGTACACTGAACTCATTCTAGGGTGTAACTTATCCTATCTCAAATGAGGTTTACCCCACCAAGGCCTAGGTGTTTGCTCAACCTAAGCTCTGATACGACGTGTAATGAACCACCTTTTCAATTCCTAAAAGTCTGCATTAATATATCACGGTATTCACGTGCCAAACATCTAAGTGCTGGAAAGGCAGAAATAGAATCTCATAATGTGACGAGTTATAATATACCAAGATCTTTACAAAAAGGAAACTTTTATATGCATACATTCATCAGAGTACTAACTTATCATTATTCTGGACAGTTATAACAACATGTCCTTACAAAATTCTGATATATATAATAAGAACAAAATAGCGAAAGATAAAATACGTTAATATGTCTTAAAGGATCCAGCTCATCTCCTTAAGCTCCAAAGTGTCTAGCTAATTTTGAAAAATATACTCGGGCTGACCCGGGCATCATAAGAAAGTAACGCCCGAATCAGTCTTGTAAACCAACGTAAGAAACATAATCACATGGATTTTTAATATTATAAAGCCTTTCAAAACAATGATATCTCATAAGACCATGCCGCACATAAACATGGACGGGTTTTTACCTTACGATAACCAAACCCTTTTTCATAGAAAATCTTGTGATATTATAATAATGTCTAGAGGGGAAATAAATATACAAAATAGCTAAAATGCTTGAATCTCACATTTCAACATAGTTGGGCACAACTAAGTCCATAAAGGCACGTATTGGAGATTAGATTTCCATTAATGACAAGGCTATTGGGGTACCTCCTACTACAGTACACCTATAGAAAAATATACCAAGGGCCTCACATGAACCCTCTGCCAACACAGAGCCAGCTGCCACTTTAACAAGACAGGCGGGATTACATCATTCCTTGGGACCCAGGCTCCAAAACAATGTGCACTAGCCATGGCACCACTCTTCGTGCGCAAACCAAACCATAAATATCAATTATAGATTGAGGAATGACTACTCCAAATGGTAGCGAAGCACATAGCTTTGCTGCATATCCCTTGTTTCATTTATTACCAGGTTGCGAGGCTTGTAAGATCACGATTACCCTTTGTAACGACCCGTAATTTTACCACTTTGAAAATGAAATATTTAATGTATTTAAATATTCAAATATATAATTTTCAAACCTAAATAATCATGTTTTATATAATAAATAAGAATGGTAAACTTACATTTAGAATTGAATAAAGATTTTGGACCTTTTATCGTAACATTGACAAAATTGACAAAAGCCGGTTTTGGATGAAATTGGATATACGGTCAAATAATTGTTTTAAAAGATGAATAACTCCTTTTAAAATTATTATTTAAAGATAATAATAGGTTGATAAAAGTTTTATAATTATATATATATATTTATGTTATAGTGATTGACAAACTTCGTCGTGCATTAACAAAATCAAATGTCATATTTTACAAATGAATTTCAATATTGTTTTATATTATTTTATAAGCCAAATATACTTGTTTTAATTATTTAAAAATGATAAGAAATTTGTTTTCAAGTTTGGTTTACATGAATAAATAGTTTAACAAAAACTTCAAATTGTGACCATGAAACATTTTGTCGAAAATCAACGTTTTGTTGGTTTAAAGTTGTCACAACGTTGTTGCACCTTTATTTTCTTATATATGAACATATATTCAAATAGTATAAGTATTAATTAATTCACCGATCAAGATTACTTTTACTAAACATACTTAGAAAATTCTAGAATATAAGTAACAAAAAGTAAGCATAAAAAGACAAAAAAGTTACAAAAGTCAAAAGGTAAACATCAAATCAAGGCAAACATAATTATTATATTTTTTACTTAATACTTAAGTGAAAATGACATAAAGTAATGATTTGAAATGTGATGTTAAGTGATGGAAAAAATAAGATTATTTTGGTAATTTGGTAAAGGGATATTTTTGTAACTTACCACTTGATTTTTTTTCTATAAATACCAACCACTTCCTTCACTTTCTTT
This sequence comes from Allium fistulosum, assembly GCA_030737815.1. Lineage (NCBI taxonomy): Eukaryota > Viridiplantae > Streptophyta > Magnoliopsida > Asparagales > Amaryllidaceae > Allium > Allium fistulosum. The sequence continues at coordinate 1,033,138,352 of CM060902.1, read as the reverse complement.
CACACCATTTCCACCTTCTTCTTCCTCCCTGAAACTCTCTTTAATGGCTTCTTCTTTTCTCTTTTCCTTACTAACTTTTCTTAAAATCATATCAACTTCAAACACCACCAAACTTTGCCAAAGACCTTAGAATACCAGTAAAACATGGTTTATCATCTAAGAAGTGAAGAAATGATGGAGGAAGAGGTGGAACCCATCAAGGCCAAACCATATGAGAAAAAAAAATCAAGTTCGGGAACTCTGGAGCAATAGAAAGAGAAGGAAGTGTTATCGATTTCATTCCAAGGAGCTAGGAGCAAATTCAAGGTTCTGTGGAAGCTCTGCCAGATTTTCAGGAGTTTGGAAGAAGAGGTCGATAGCATAAAGCAAAAGGAATGGAGTACAAGTTGATTGGTTGAAGTTTAAGTGAAGTGTTGTTAGTAAGAATGTTGGTAGGAAGTTTGGTTAGATTTTGGTGAGAACTCCTAAAACTATTATACTATATATGTTGAATGATGATATGATGTTTGCAAATGGATGTTTAATATGCTTTGATCATCAAGTTTGGTTGTTTAATGTTGTTGTTGAATATATATGCAAGTCTTGAATATACACGTCGATAAACACAAAAGAAATACGGGGATTGATATTGAGTAGAATTAAATTATTTCTACAGATTCTGCTCACTTAATATTTACTGGTCTTGGATCAACATTCTAGATAACATGTTTCAACTAAATCAAAAGTATGAGTTTTGGATTAAGAAATCTTTGTTAAGATTTAAATGAAATGATTCAGAATTAATTTAAATTCCTATACTTAAAATTTATTGGTTTGGATTTATAGTAAACGATGTCTTGAATAACATTGTTTTTGATTTGTGTTAAAAGTTATGATTTGGAAATCTTTCTTAAGATTTAAAGGAAACAATTTTGGAAATGTTTTCCTAAGTATAAAATGAAATAATTTCGAATTAGTCCAAGTTTAAAAGGGTTTTAAATAATCAAAGATTTGATAAGAGAGGTTTGATAATTCTGTATATACCGAAAAGAATGCTTTTAGAATATATATCTCCTAGGGAGATTTTTGATAAAAAGAACTTAATCAATTAATGAATGATTCCTTATTCACAAAACCTCCTTTTATCGATGATTGGATCGAAGGAATCGGGGTCAGATCTGGGGAAATCCCTATCTGAAAACCACTTCGAACCAATGTATGCGTTTGAAAAATGAAGAACGGATAGAGAGAATGAAGAATAAAGACCAGAGATTTTCAGGATGAAAGGACTGCTTATTGATAATTCTGGTTAGCTCCCAAATAATAAAGTAGCAGTGGTCTTTTCATTTCTGAATTCTTTGGGTTGCAAGGACTTCTCGCTACTAATCCTAGGGTTAATTCCCGATAGGATGTGGTAGGAGAGTACCTTTGGTTTTGTTCAATCCCAGAATGAACTTGTATGGACGGATGTTTGACATTGCATTCTTGAGATTTACATCGTTGACTTTTATAAACGTTGTAACGACCCGGTATTTTGGACCATTCAAATCGACAGTAATCCACACATGTCAGACTTGAATAATGCAAAATAACATATTGTAATAAAATTTGGAGCAAATAAAATCATTCACAGAATCACAGACACAGAAATAACAGAATAACTCGCAGCGGAATTTAAAAATAACCATAGTGGTTCATGAAGCCACTAAAATACATAGTCTCAAAACAAGTACAAATTACATAGTCTAAAACCAATACAGTTTGAATAACCACAGACAATCCCAAATTCATTTGTCTCAATTACATAAGCTAAAATAAAAGACTGAATAGCAAAACAGATAGCAGCTTGATAAAGATGATCTCCAGTAGTCCTAGCTCCGTGAAGATGAAGTCTAACTGATACTCAGGCTGACCCGAGCGTAAAAATAAAACATAAACACTCGAGTCAGGACATACGTACTTATACAATGTAAACCAATTCAAGTGAACTGTAGTAAAGGTACAAGTAACTTAGAAGATGCTTGGGACCGCCCATCCTCTAAGGATCTGTTAAAATATCTACTATGTAGTAATATTCGCTATTATAATAGTGTCTAAATAAGTAAAGTATAATCATATAGAAAATAGCGTTAAGGGGATGGAGAACCTTAACGCGGTCGGATCTTAAAATCATAATCGTAGTAAAGCTCGATATGGTAGGTGACACGGCACAACTAGGCAATGCCAGGGTAGATATACCAATTACGCACACGGACAGATGGATAGGCATAGCAGCCACTACCGTTCCACCTCGAACAACACTCCCAAATCGGAGGATGGCCATCTAATCAATCACAAGTAAGAGTATAATATCGAAGAAATGTGTCCGAGAAGAGGTGCTACCTCACTTGTCCGAGATCGCTCCTGTTTTAGCCACCTTATGCCAACTCACGGGAGTTGGGTCCACGTAACATACCTTAAGAACGTCGCCACCATCCTACTTCATTCTGGAATCTCCACCGCATACACAGTTGCCAAAGTGGTTTTCGGTAAGACAGAGAGTATGCACATATCCGATCCCGGTCTCTTTAACAACCCAACGTTATTATAACCCGTGGTTATAAATTTAAAACAATTTATATCAAATACTTCAAATTAAATCATTTAAAAACAAAGTCATTATCCTTATAAATCAAATATTAAATTCCCAAAAATTTAGCCTTTTCTGAGTTCATTTATTCACTTAAAAACAATAAACGTAAAATTTTCAGCTTTCACAGCATTTAAAAAGTGCTACGGTAAGTTATATTTGAAAATAATTTAATTCAGCAAAAGACAGCATTTATAAACTGCTATAACAGTTCAGTTTTAAACAAAATCATATTTTAGCTTACTGCAGCTCTTAACAAGTGCTACAGTAGCCCTTTTATTAGTTCAGGTTCAATTTTAGTTTCTGCTACAACAGCACTTACCAAGTGCTATCATAGCCTTAGTTCATTTTAGTCTTTTGGTTCATTTATATAACCACAGCACTTAACAAGTGTTGCATATTCCACTTAGTTCAGAATTAGTTCATTTAAGAGATGGTAGCATTTCTGAAGTGTTATGAATTGAATTTCCAGGTTTAAGTGTAATTCCAGCCATAAATAAACTTCAATTTAAACCATTTAAACTTAAAAAAATCATATTTTTCCACATTAAAAATGTTCATTTAAAACCTTTAACTTATGATTTCTAAAGAGAAGTTTTACAAAAATAAAATCAAAAATTTACAAAGTTCACTCATTAAATTTCAAGTGTGTCAATTCCTTTAAACAATTTATTTCAACACTTTAAATTTAATTCTCCATTTCTCCACCATTCTAAAACTAAATTTTCATTTTAAATTTTATAAATCTTAAGTTTCCATCTTTCTTTTTAGTCAATTTTTCAAATTTAAGTTACACTTTAAAGTCAATATTTTCCCATTTATTTATATTTATCACATAGAAAATCATTTCTACTTTTAATAAATCATTTTAAAAATTCAATTTAAATCAATTTGATATTATTACAATAATTTAAGATATTTAAAAATACCCAGAAAATACAGAAAATAACCACGGGTCTGTATAATATTTTCTAGCCTAAGTCAAGTGATACGGATACTATATCATTTCAATCTGTAGTTTACAAAGAAAAATCCTGGTTTTATCATTTCAAACCCGCAATCCCAAGTAAATAAAATTTAATTGAAAATCGTTCAGGCCTATCATTTCAGCCCATAACGATCTTCCCTTATTCTAAAGTACGTTCGGGTATGTATCATTTCAACCCATAGTGATTCTATTCTACAAGGAACTTGCAGTGTGATTTAACAGAATAGAATAACAGTAAAATAAGAACAAAATATAACAGATGATATGTTATGCAATTTTAACAATTCTAACATCAAATATAAATAAATCACATGTAATTATAACATCGTTTTTATTTATTTATTTATTTTCTACACATTCAGTTGCGGTCGTTTCACAATCATATAAGTATGAATATTCGTGTGAGATTTACTCACCTCTACGGAGCTGGAGATTCGAAAAAAAAGAAGTACGCTATCAATCGAAAGCACGCGGAAAGCACGATCAGTTGTTAGCGGATTCGCCAACTAGATTCAAATCTAAAGTCAAAAGAATAAAGCAAATAAATAGACAAATCTAAGAATGCACGAATAACAAATTTTTCAATTGAAGCAATCAAATGAAAAAAAAATCAAGTTGAAAAATAGAAGGAAATGGCTCGACCACTTTTTAAAATAGAGACTATACTTCAAAACAAAGGCTCGACCACTAATTGTTCATTTCTTTTTTTTTCAAATACAAGGCCAGGTAGAAATATAACTTCAAATTTTCCAAAAGTGACAAAAGCAATTTCTTCATTCTTTTTCAAAATAGGGTCAGTGGAGAATCCTTTTTTTATAGCTTCCAAAACAAAAGTTCTGTAAAAACTATACTACAAAATACAAGGTGACAAACAACTTTCATTTCTTTTTTTTTTCTAAACAAAGGCCAGGTCGAAAATAAAACTAAGATACCACAATACAGAGGGACAAAGCAGTTTCACTTCTTTGATTCAAATACCAGGGCCAAAGGAAATATAACATCACAAATAAAAATACAAGGTGACGAAAAATGAAATTTGTCAAATTCTCTTTTGTTTCCAAACAAGCTCGGTCTGAAGGAGGGGACGTGGGTGGTCTGGTCTCGGCATGGGGTTGTGGTGGTGCCTGGTCTCAGCCTGGAGAGGGGACGTGGTGGTCTAGGCTGGGGTAGGAGGTGTGGCTGGTGGCGAATGGGGCAGGGGCTGACGTGGTGGTGGTCTCGCATGGGGTGGAGGTGACTTGGGTTAGGGGATGCTCACGATGGGTCTGGCATGGGGTTAGAGGAGTGGGATCTCGGTCTGGCATGGGGTAGGTGGTGGTGGTTGGCACGGTCTAGCAGGGCGTAGGGGGGAGCATAAGTTGGAGCAGACAAAATAATATGATGAAAGGCCGAGCGTGTGGTAGGCAAAACATGGTACAACAACAAGCAGGGGACAACATGGAACAAAGGAAAAACAGTGAAAGGGAACAAACGAAACAAAAATAAAAGGAAGAGGATGCAAGCTTACCTCCAGTGAGATGCTCACGTAAATTCTATGGAGGCTACAGGAAATTTTGTAGTCTGGAAACTATTTGTTTGTGAACGTGGAATAAATGAAACAGCTGTCCACTGATTTGTAGAGTGAAGGCAGTACTTATTGTTTTGAACGGTTAGAGGAAATTAAGGCAATTTATTATATTCAATTGATGGAAACGTATGGAATATATAATATAACAAACGCTTAATGGTTGGAATGGTAAAAAAAGAAAAGGCATTTATTTCTATTTAAAGGCAAGAACGAATGGAAGGCAAGGAAAGAGATAATTTCTCAAGTGAAACGATTTTATGCAAAATTAAGAATTCTCAAAAGAGAATATATGCGGCTGCAACTAAGCATTGTTAACGCAAGAAAGAAAGAATCAAGTAGACAGAGAATCAAGCAAGAGAAATTATAACGAAATGCCCAAAGTAACGTACAACTTTATGATTTGTTTCTTTTATTAAATAAAACTGAAAATGCTAACGGTTTCTTTCAATAAAATAACGTATCATTTTAACCCAAAATTAAATAGCTATTACCATAATTAATAAATTTGATTGTTTAATATAAGTTAAGAACGGATGTAAATATACGTAACGAAATGTAAAGTTTAAATTTCTTTCACACTAATTATTACACTTTTAATTCAAATCAACATTACAGAATGTTTATTTTTAAATAAAAATTTGTTAAAAATTTTGGGCTGTTACACTCAAAACTTTTCGTCCTCGAAAAGGAACGAAGAAGGAAAACAAAGAAAGATAAGACAGTAGAGCAAAAGTACCTGAAATAAACAATTCCGGATTCGAAGCACGAATGCACTCCTCCGTCTCCCAGGTGCAATCCCGTTCATCAGTGCTCCACTGCACTTTGACAAGGTTGACAGATTTCCTTCTTAGCTGCTTCGTACCTCGATCGACAATACGAAGTGGCTTCCTCTCAACGGTCAGATTTGGCTCAATATCCAAACTATCAAGAGCAGAAGGCTGGATAATAAGAGATGGATCATGCAGATAGCGACGAAGATGAGATACATGAAATACATTGTGCACTCCAGAAAATTTCTCGGGCAAATCCAGACGATAAGCAAGAGAACCAATTCTTTCCATAATGCGGAAAGGACCGATGAACCTAGGAGAAAGCTTTCCTCTACGACCAAAACAAAACATTCCTTAAGGGAGAGACCTTAAGGAAAACTAAATCACCAACAGCAAACTCTAAACTCCGTCTTCGACGATCAGCGTACTTCTTCTGCCTATCTTGAGCAATCCTCATCTTCTTTTTAATCTCTTCAACTCTCTCTGAAGCTTCTAAAACCATCTCAGGACCAAGAACCAGACGATTACCGGATTCAATCCAGCAAGAAGGAGATCTACAAGGTCGTCCGTAAAGAGCAGAAAACGGAGATGTCTCAATACTGGCCTGATAACTATTGTTATAGGTTAATTCGACAAGATGGAGATGATCTTCCCACGATCCTCCATAATCAAGCACACAAGCACGAAGAAGATCTTCTAGAATCTGATTCACCCCTTCCGTTTGACCGTCGGTCTGTGGATGGTAAGCAGTGCTCAGATTCAGACGAGTACCCAAAGAATCCTGAAAGGCTTTCCAAAACCTACTAGTAAAGATAGGATCGCGATCACAAACGATACTGAGAGGAACACCATGGAGATGAACAATCTCTCTCATGTAAATCTCAGACAAACTAGAAGCTGAACGGGTAGACTTGACCGGAATGAAATGAGCTGATTTGGTCAATCTGTCCACAATAACCCAAATACTCTCGTTACCTTTCCTAGTCCTCGGTAAACCATCAATGAAATCCATAGAAACTTGTTCCCACTTCCAATTGGGAATCTCAAGAGGCTGCAATAAACCAGGAGTCTTCTGATGATCTGCCTTGACTTGCTGACAAGTCGCACACCTATTAACAAAAATGGAAATATCTCGCTTCATACCTTTCCACCAATATAACTTCTTCATGTCCTGATACATCTTGGTCATGCCTGGATGAATAGAAAGTCTGGACTGATGATTCTCCCGAAGTAACTCCTATCTCAATCCATCAACATTCGGGACACAAATCCTATTATTAATCCCCAATACACCCTTATTGTCAATCTGAGCTCCACTGCCATCAAGACTACTACCTCCAACTCTACTTCGAACATTCTCCTTAATCAATCTAAGCATCTGATCCTCGTCCTGTCTAGCCATAATACGATCCACAAGAGGTGAGGAAACAACAAGCTGACACAACAAAGCCTTCTTCCTACTCAAAGCATCCGCCACAACATTAGCTTTTCCCGGTGTATAGTTGATGTCGAGGTCATAAGAAGCAAGGAACTCTAACCACCTAACTTGTCTCTGGTTCAAATCCTTCTGAGAGAAAATATACCTCAAAGACCGATGATCTGTGAAAAGCTCGAACTTAGTACCCAAAAGATGATGTCTCCAAAGCTTCAAAGCAAAAACAACAGCAAGCAACTCTAGGTCATTGGCAGCATAATTTACTTCATTGGTCTTCAACTGTCGACTAGCATAAGCAATCACTCTACCCTCCTGCATCAGAACAGCTCCCAAACCTTCTCGACAAGCATCAGTGTATACCGTTAATCCCTCATTTCCATTTGGAACGGTAAGAACAGGTGCGGAAGTAAGCTTGTGTTTTAACTCACTGAATGCGGCCTTACACTCGTTACTCCAAATAAACTTAGCATTCTTCCGAGTTAATGCAGTGAGAGGTGCAGCAATCCGAGCGAAATTCTCTATGAATCTCCGGTAATAACCGGCAAGGCCCAGAAAACTACGGATATCAGTAGGAGTCTTAGGAGTTTCCCAATCCTGCACAGAATAGGGAAAAAGAAGGATAATAGGAAAGATAGAGTAAATTGAATGAAACAAGGAAAGAGAAGGAAGAAAGACTTACATTGATCGCAGCGATCTTGACTGGATCAACAGAAACTCCATTACCAGAAACAATATGCCCGAGGAATCGGACTTCATCCTTCCAGAAATGACATTTGGAAAATTTAGCCTTTAACTGATGATTTCGAAGAGTCTCAAGAACAGATTTCAAATGTGACTCATGTTCTTCTTCAGACTTAGAGAAAATGAGGATATCATCCACAAAGACTAGAACAAATTTATTAAGCACATCACGGAAGACATGATTCATCAAGTCAACAAAGAAAGCAGGAGCATTAGTCAAACCAAAAGGCATGACTAACCATTCAAAGAATCCATTCTCAGTACGGAAAGCAGTCTTGGGAATACTTTCCTCGGCAACTCTGAGTTGGTGAAAACCCGTGGCAAGATCAAGCTGAGAGAAAATAGTAGCACCATAAAGCTGATCAAACATGTCATTGATGCGAGGCATTGGATATCTATTTTTCATAGTGAGCTTGTTCAACTCCCTATAATCAACACACATCCGGAGAGAACCATCGGACTTGGTGACGAAAACCACCGCAGCTCCCCATTCAGAATAGCTAGGTCTGATCAGACCCTTGGAAGATAGGTCCTCAATTTGCTTTCCTAACTCAACCTTCTCGCGGGGTGCCATTCTTCTAGGAGGAAGAACTACAGGTCGAGCTCCAGGAATGAGATCAATGCGGAAATCAATTTCCCGCTTGGGAGGTAAAGCAGTAACTTCACCAAATACATCCGGGTAGAGATTGACTACACGAGTCGACTGAAGATCAACAGGAGAAGAATCCAATGAGTAGATAAAGCTACCAGCACAATCATGAGGAAAACAACACTGAATAACCAAAGAATTACCCCGATCATCCTCAAGAGAAACAATTCGGGATTTACAAGAGATACGGGCATCGTGATTCTTTAACCAATCATCTCCAAGCAACAAATCAAAAGTATCAAAACCAAGAATATAGAAATCACCACTAAAACGATGATCGGAATGGAGGAGTTTCACATGTTTACAAATCTTATTAAGATTTGCGGGACCACCAATAGGATTTGAAACACATAGAGGAACAGAAGCATACTCAGGAGAAAGGAGATGTTCAAACTTATTACACAGATCATCAGAAATAAAACTATGCGAAGCCCCAGTATCAAATAAAACACGAACAGGATGATGAAATAAAGTAAAGGTACCTTGAAGAGTACCTTGATCATTGCTCGAAGCAGGAGTAGGTGCAGCAGGAGTAGGTGCAGCAGGAGAAGAAGCAGATGTGACAGCAAATACACCAGATGGCTTTCCCTTCTGATACAATGGGCAGTCATTCTTAAAATGACCTGGCTGAAGACAAACATGACAAAGATTGTTCCTGGTTACCTGAGGTGGAAGAACAGCAGCACCAATTGGAGTAGGGCAACTATTGGCATAGTGTCCCTTCTGGTCACATTTGAAGCAGGTAATGATGGAAAGATCAATAGGGTGTCTCTGGGAAGGAGAAGATGCTGAAGATCCCAAGCCCGCATGCTTGATCCAATTCTTCTTCTGCTGGTGGAAGTTGAGCTTTCTCTTCTTGGAATTTGCAGAGGAGGACTGTGAGACATGAGCACCAGAAGCAGTAGGACGTCCCTTGGAAGTAGGGTTCTCATAGCGAATAGCCATATCCATGAGCTCAGTAAATGTGCCATGAACATGTGAAATAAGACGATCGTAGAACTCTGGGCGAGCTCCAGCAATGAACTTCTCATTTTTCTTTAGCTGAGTGTCGATAAGACCAGGACCAAATTTGGAAAGTTCATTGAACTTCCGCTCATACTCTGAAAAAGACATGGTACCCTGCTTAAGATCCATGAATTCACGATAAAGCTGAGACTTCCCGGCTTCGTGCATCCATTTTGCCACAAAAGCCTCCCTGGAACGAAGATACAGAACCGAACTTAAGATAGATTAAAAAGAAAAGGAAATGGGGAAAATTCAAGTTAACACAAAGGATACCTGAACTGCTCCCACGAAAGATCACCTTCGTTAGTGTGAGCCGTAACAGACTCCCACCAATCTAAGGCTGACTCTTGCAGCTGCCATGCTGCTAACTGACGCTTCTGGGCATCAGTGATCTCTAGACCAGTAAAAATTCTCTCCAAACTTCGTAGCCATTGCTGGGCCTCGATAATACTCTCTGAACCGGTGAACTTAGTACCACCGAGCTGAGAGAATTCCTTGCAAAGAACAGTAAACCTAACAGGTGCAACAATTGGAGGAGCTGGGGCAATACCACGACCCCTACCTCTAGCATTTCCATGATTCATCCTGGAAATATCAAGAATGAATTTAGGACAAAGGTACAGAGAAGACAAAGATAAGCTAAGATAAGACACGATAAGATCATTTGGATGAATAACCTAATAACAAAATTTCTAACAAGGTAGATACGGAAGGAAGAAAGTTTAGAAAAATTTTCTTTTTTTTTAAAACAAGAAATTTTATATCAAAATAATCTTTGAAAAATCATTTTAAAATCATTTTATACTTTGAAGATACGTTCACTCACAAAGAAATGATTATGAGTTTGATTTCACTCATTCTAGGGTATTTCTACCCTATCTCTAATGAGTTTTTGCTCCATAGGCTAAGGTTTGCCTATAACCCTGGCTCTAATACCAAATGTAACGACCCGGTATTTTGGACCATTCAAATCGACAATAATCCTCACATGTCAGACTTGAATAATGCAAAATAACATATTGTAATAAAATTTGGAGCAAATAAAATCATTCATAGAATCACAGACACAGAAATAACAGAATAACTCGTAGCGGAACTTAAAAATAACCATAGTGGTTCATGAAGCCACTAAAATACATAGTCTCAAAACAAGTACAAATTACATAGTCTAAAACCAATACAGTTTGAATAACCACAGAAAATCCCAAATTCATTTGTCTCAATTACATAAGCTAAAATAAAAGACTGAATAGACAAACAGATAGCAGCTTGATAAAGATGATCTCCAGTAGTCCTAGCTCCGTGAAGATGAAGTCCAACTGATACTCAGGCTGACCCGAGCGTAAAAATAAAACATAAACACTCGAGTCAGGACATACGTACTTATACAATGTAAACCAACTCAAGTGAACTGTAGTAAAGGTACAAGTAACTTAGAAGATGCTTGGGACCGCCCATCCTCTAAGGATCCGTTAAAATATCTACTATGTAGTAATATTTGCTATTATAATAGTGTCTAAATAAGTAAAGTATAATCATATAGAAAATAGCGTTAAGGGGATGGAGAACCTTAACGCGGTCGGATCTTAAAATCATAATCGTAGTAAAGCTCGATATGGTAGGTGACACGGCACAACTAGGCAATGCCAGGGTAGATATACCAATTACGCACACGGACTGATGGATACGCATAGCAGCCACTACCGTTCCACCCGAACAACACTCCCAAATCGGAGGATGGCCATCTAATCAATCACAAGTAAGAGTATAATATCGAAGAAATGTGTCCGAGAAGAGGTGCTACCTCACTGGTCCGAGATCGCTCCTGTTTTAGCCACCTTATGCCAACTCACGTGAGTTGGGTCCACGTAACATACCTTAAGAACGTCGCCACCATCCTACTTCATTCGGGAATCTCCACCGCGTACACAGTTGCCAAAGTGGTTTTCGGTAAGACAGAGAGTATGCCCATATCCGATCCCGGTCTCTTTATCAACCCAACGTTATTATAACCCGTGGTTATAAATTTAAAACAATTTATATCAAATACTTCAAATTAAATCATTTAAAAACAAAGTCATTATCCTTATAAATCAAATATTAAATTCCCAAAAATTTAGCCTTTTTTGAGTTAATTTATTCACTTAAAAACAATAAACGTAAAATTTTCAGCTTTCACAGCATTTAAAAAGTGCTACAGTAAGTTATATTTGAAAACAATTTAATTCAGCAAAAGACAGCATTTATAAACTGCTATAACAGTTCAATTTTAAACAAAATCATATTTCAGCTTACTGCAGCTCTTAACAAGTGCTACAGTAGCCCTTTTATTAGTTCAGGTTCAATTTTAGTTTCTGCTACAACAGCACTTACCAAGTGCTATCATAGCCTTAGTTCATTTTAGTCTTTTGGTTCATTTATATAACCACAGCACTTAACAAGTGCTGCAGATTCCACTTAGTTCAGAATTAGTTCATTTCAGAGATGGTAGCATTTCTGAAGTGTTATGAATTGAATTTCCAGGTTTAAGTGTAATTCCAGCCATAAATAAACTTCAATTTAAACCATTTAAACTTAAAAAAAAATCATATTTTTCCACATTAAAAATGTTCATTTAAAACCTTTAACTTATGATTTCTAAAGAGAAGTTTTACAAAAATAAAATCAAAAATTTACAAAGTTCACTCATTAAATTTCAAGTGTGTCAATTCCTTTAAACAATTTATTTCAACACTTTAAATTTAATTCTCCATTTTTCCACCATTCTAAAACTAAATTTTCATTTTAAATTTTATAAATATTAAGTTTTCATCTTTCCTTTTAGTCAAATTTTCAAATTTAAGTTACATTTTAAAGTCAATATTTTCCCATTTATTTATATTTATCACATAGAAAATCATTTCTACTTTTAATAAATCATTTTAAAAATTCAATTTAAATCAATTTGATATTATTACAATAATTTAAGATATTTAAAAATACCCAGAAAATACAGAAAATAACCACGGGTCTGTATAATATTTTCAAGCCTAAGTCAAGTGATACGGATACTATATCATTTCAATCCGTAGTTTACAAAGAAAAATCCGGGTTTTATCATTTCAAACCCACAATCCCAAGTAAATAAAATTTAATTGAAAATCGTTCAGGCCTATCATTTCAGCCCATAACGATCTTCCCTTATTCTAAAGTCCGTTCGGGTATGTATCATTTCAACCCATAGTGATTCTATTCTACAGGGAACTTGCAGTGTGATTTAACAGAATAGAATAACAGTAAAATAAGAACAAAATATAACAGATGATATGTTATGCAATTTTAACAATTCTAACATCAAATATAAATAAATCACATGTAATTATAACATCGTTTTTATTTATTTATTTATTTTCTACACATTCAGTTGCGGTCGTTTCACAATCATATAAGTATGAATATTCGTGTGAGATTTACTCACCTCTACGGAGCTGGAGATTCGAAAAAAAAGAAGTACGCTATCAATTGAAAGCACGCGGAAAGCACGATCAGTTGTTAGCGGATTCGCCAACTAGATTCAAATCTAAAGTCAAAAGAATAAAGCAAATAAATAGACAAATCTAAGAATGCACGAATAACAAAATTTTCAATTGAAGCAATCAAACGAAAAATGAAAAAATCAAGTTGAAAAATAGAAGGAAATGGCTCGACCACTTTTTAAAATAGAGACTATACTTCAAAACAAAGGCTCGACCACTTATTGTTCATTTCTTTTTTTTCAAATACAAGGCCAGGTAGAAATATAACTTCAAATTTTCCAAAAGTGACAAAAGCAATTTCTTCATTCTTTTTCAAAACAAGGTCAGTGGAGAATCCTTTTTTTATAACTTCCAAAACAAAAGTTCTGTAAAAACTATACTACAAAATACAAGGTGACAAACAACTTTCATTTCTTTTTTTTCTAAACAAAGGCCAGGTCGAAAATAAAACTAAGATACCACAATACAAAGGGACAAAGCAGTTTCACTTCTCTGATTCAAATACCAGGGCCAGAGGAAATATAACATCACAAATAAAAATACAAGGTGACGAAAAATGAAATTTGTCAAATTCTCTTTTGTTTCCAAACAAGCTCGGTCTGAAGGAGGGGACGTGGGTGGTCTGGTCTCGGCATGGGTTTGTGGTGGTGCCTGGTCTCGGCCTGGAGAGGGGACATGGTGGTCTAGGCTGGGGTAGGAGGTGTGGCTGGTGGCGAATGGGGCAGGGGCTGACGTGGTGGTGGTCTCGCATGGGGTGGAGGTGACGTGGGTTAGGGGATGCTCACGATGGGTCTGGCGTAGGGTTAGAGGAGTGGGATCTCGGTCTGGCATGGGGTAGGTGGTGGTGGCTGGCACGGTCTAGCAGGGCGTAGGGGGGAGCATAAGTTGGAGCAGACAAAATAATATGATGAAAGGTCGAGCGTGTGGTAGGAAAAACATGGTACAACAACAAGCAGGGGACAACATGGAACAAAGGAAAAACAGTGAAAGGGAACAAACGAAACAAAAATAAAAGGAAGAGGATGCAAGCTTACCTCCAGTGATATGCTCACGTAAATTCTATGGAGGCTACAGGAAATTTTGCAGTCTGGAAACTATTTGTTTGTGAACGTGGAATAAATGAAACAGCTGTCCACTGTTTTGTAGAGTGAAGGCAATACTTATTGTTTTGAACGGTTAGAGGAAATTAAGGCAATTTATTATATTCAATTGATGGAAACGTATGGAATATATAATATAACAAACGCTTAATGGTTGGAACGATAAAAAAAGAAAAGGCATTTATTTCTATTTAAAGGCAAGAACGAATGGAAGGCAAGGAAAGAGATAATTTCTCAAGTGAAACGATTTTATGCAAAATTAAGAATTCTCAAAAGAGAATATATGCGGCTGCAACTAAGCATTGTTAACGCAAGAAAGAAAGAATCAAGTAGACAGAGAATCAAGCAAGAGAAATTATAACGAAATGCCCAAAGTAACGTACAACTTTATGATTTGTTTCTTTTATTAAATAAAACTGAAAATGCTAACGGTTTCTTTCAATAAAATAACGTATCATTTTAACCCAATATTAAATAGTTATTACCATAATTAATTAATTTGATTGTTTAATATAAGTTAAGAATGGATGTAAATATACGTAACGAAATGTAAAGTTTAAATTTCCCGTTTCACACTAATTATTACACTTTTAATTCAAATCAACATTACAGAATGTTTATTTTTAAATAAAAATTTGTTAAAAATTTTGGGCTGTTACAAACGTACATCTGTTATGTGGTGGAGAAGGCAACTTCTCTTAGCCTAACACCCTTCTCTGAGACGTATGAGCTCGGAGGTTGTATGTTTGTGGAAGTCAACAAGTGATCAATAGAATGGTAGTGTGGCATTCAAAGGAAGATGATGCGCTATGTGAAAAGGTAATCGTTACCTCAAGCCTCACACCCGGAAATGACCGAAACAAAGTTGGATGCGGCAAGGCTATGTGGTTCGCAACCATTAGGGTAAGATCATCCCCTTCTAGATATATTTCTTCCCGCTATGACGTTCAGGATCTAAATTAATGTGGATGTATGCTATGAGGGCCCTCGGATAGGTCGGTAACGACCGAGGTGATGGCATATTCGATACTATCTAGGAAGAGGTAGGCCGGTCTTGTGTTGGTAGAGGACCATTTATTGGACCTTGGTACATTCCTCTAGAGATATACTGCCGGAAGGTAGTCCCTTCACCTAGTCATTTGTATGGAATCCATTCACCAATAAGTACCTACCGGTTTGTTTGTAGAACCCGCATTTGTGGCTAGTATGCTGGAATTTAATAATGTAACAATTTCGGCTAAGCTTAATAAGTTTACTTGCAAATATTTTCAAAGATATGTCATTAAAAATAATATCAAGTATTTTGACGTAGAATGTTTTGGTTATCATAAGGTAAAAACCCATTCCGTGTTTATGTGCGGCATGGTCTTTGTTAGAACCTCTACTCTACGATTTTACTGACAACAACTATACAATCGCTAGCATCATCCATATGCAGCTTTTGCGACCAAGACTTGAAGACAGACACAAGGATCATTATATCAAGAAATATTAGTATATTCTGTTAATATCTTAAATAGATGATATGTATAATCTCCTTGAGTAATTTTTACAAGCATATGCATATACAAATCATTAAAAAGGT
This sequence comes from Allium fistulosum, assembly GCA_030737815.1. NCBI lineage: Eukaryota > Viridiplantae > Streptophyta > Magnoliopsida > Asparagales > Amaryllidaceae > Allium > Allium fistulosum. The sequence goes on along the minus strand of CM060902.1, from coordinate 1,033,122,389 downwards.
TTTTTACATACTCAAGAAGGGAAATTAAGAAACTGTACATTTGTCAGAAGTTTGGCTTGTCTACTCAGATGTCTAGCAATGTGTTCTGTTTAAATTTTTTAATGCAGGCCAGACGTCTGACCTAAACGCCCAGACGTCTGACCTGGGTAACGGCCAGCACTTCTCAATAGACATCTTCTTCGATCGAAGAGTTGCATCCTCTATCTCTGGTCATAACTCTTCCTCCTCAAACATTGCAACTCTTGGACTGAAAGAGAATAAACCAAAGGTCGTTGCTTCTCAAACAAACTCTTCAACATCAATAAATAAGCATGAATTTGAAAAGTAAAACTAACTTGATATCTTGAACTCTTCTCTCTTTATTTTCTAATATTCCTGTGATCTCTCTGATTTCTAAAAGTACTCAAAAGCGTACTTTTATCTCTTCCTTATATCAAAGCTTAAAATTACATACTACTCAAAGGAGATTATAGGAAGAAACTGTACTTGTAGTCAAAATCAGTGTTATCTAGAACACGCACTTGTCAGAGAAATACTCTTGTATAAAAGCCTATTCCTCCGGGCGAAGCGAGGGCAACTGGTTAGTGTATTTTCGAAGGGGAGCTTCGGGACTGGACGTAGATGGGAGGTCCGAACCAGTATAAAAATTCCGGTGTGATTACTTTTAATTTTACCTACATTTTTATTCTTTGTGATTCATACTATCATTCACATACTTGTCATATACTATATATATATATATATTCGATCCACATAGACTTTCAGTCTTATGAGATACCTTTTTGTTTTCAAAACGCGTATTTTGAGTTCTCACACCAGTCCCATGACTGACCCGGAGTTTATTTTCCCTTTCCTTAAACTTCGGGTGCCCTAGTTTTCCCTGGACAGCCTAGTAGTCAGGTTTAGTTTAGAAGAAAGCTGGATGGAGCTCGTAGCATGGAGTTAGAAGATTTTCTGAAGATTTGTTATTTATTTCCACAACACTTGAGTAGTATTGTATTCCGCATTAGTAAGGATAGGATTTATAATTGTCCATGTTTTTAACTCTCATAAACGTATTTTAATTTCCGCTATAAATATTATTGTTGAAATAATATATGTGAGATTCTGTTCTGTCTTTATTTCTTTCTTACCCTTAATGATCCGCTTCTTCAGCACGTGAATACCGAGGATGTATTCGTGTCGATTTCTACGAGTCGAAGAAATGGGTCGTTACACCCTTTCCCTCTCTTAGCAATTCACACTTGGAATGCTAACACCGCCTTCTAGGCGCCATGTAATGCTAGCCTTCATTCATACAAGTTGCTCAGGATATGAGCAAACTTAAGGCACTACTTCTACTACATCCATTTTGGAATCACCCTCGGGATTAGTAGCAAGTATCCCTTGCACTTTAAAGAACTCCATCTTCGATCCTATCAACTTCAAGATGTCTTCAATTCGAATGCTTGAGTTGGTTCGAAGTGGTTTTTGGATAATTCATTCTTATCCAATCCCAGTCTCTTCGAACCGACATTCGATAGTTTTTGGTAAAATCAACTCTGGTTCTTTTGGACATAAACAGACAATACATAAGAGCGGTGATCACCTTATAACCGTTTAACTGGATGGATTTCCTTATCATTTGTCCTAGAAGAACATAACAAGATTAATACGCACAGTATGGCATCATCGAAGATGACTCTGCCATAAAAGCTTGTGTTTCTCTTAGTTATTTCAAGAGTTATACTTGGTTGAGATTTGATAGTCAGTTATTTAACTATCAAATAAACAAACAATCAACATAGATTGATACCATGTAGAGTCCACTAAGCCTCTATTAATTTATCTCTCATTAATTAAAACACTTCAATTATTTACAAAAATATTCATATACTTATCTCACCATATATGTATATTCTCAAACTACTTAAGAAAGAATTCCTTTTTAAAAACATATTAATGGGATCAAAATAATGTCATTCCAACATTGTTTACTATATACTCAAACCACTTATCCTTCGGTGTTACATATAGAAAGATGTTTCCAAACCACCATAATTAAGAATGATTAATTATAAATTTCATAAACTTGATTTTCCATAAGTGATCCAGTTTATATAAAATCAAAGTTTTAAAAGCCAAAACTTCCTTTCCAAAATCCAAGATCTCTTTCCAATTTATAACTTTATCAAACTCTTCATTAAAAATAATACTCTTTGTAAACGAATTATTACTTTGTACATTATTTAATTAAATTGAAATAATTTGAATAAACTAATTAACATAAAAACATTATTAGCAAAATGATATATTAATATTAAATAGCATCGTTGAATAATTACATAATTAACTTAAATATCATTAATAAAATAATTTATTAACTTCAACATTTTATAAATAAATAATTAATTAACTTTTAAACTTTTAATAAATAAATAAGTAATTAACCTTTAAACCTTTTAATAAATAAATAATTAATTAACTTTAAAACATCATTATTAAAAAATATTAACTTTAAAATATTAAAATTCAAATAATATTAACTTAAACATTTAAAAATAGAAAAAAACTTTACTTTGAAATATTATAAAGTTAAAGTAAATTTTAAATCCATTTCCTTTCAAAATTGGGAAAAGGCTTAGCGACGACAATGACACATAAACAAGCTACCATTAATTTTCAGTTTGACAATCCAGATCATATCACTGATATTCACATAAGCAACAAATGTGTAAATAGAATTCATAGTTAACAGACGACAAATAATACATCATTTGTTCCAGTCAATTGACATACCAAGAAATGTCCAAATTAATAAAATAGCAGAACGGAGATTTATTCTGCTAAATAGATGTCCAAATAATCTCCATTCAATTAACTATATCAGAACGGTGTTTTATTCTGCTATTGGGATGTCGGTGCTCAAGTATAATTACTTAACGGCATAATTTATTTTTCATGGCTATTAATTTATTGATATTTTACACTTTAACAATTCTGGCAAATAATCGTACCAAGGTGTTCTATTTGATTATCTGAATCCGCTGTTGAAATCCATGGATAAAACGGATTTAGGACGCGTTATTCAATTTCACGGTTTTGAACTTATTTAAATTAAAAACATTTTAATTATTTAAGAACACAATTCTACCCATGCCCAAATCTGCCCCAAACCCAAACTAAAGCAAATCCAACTCCTTCTTCTCAACTTATACTCTCTATATTCAAATCAGTTTGTGTTCTCCCAAATCGATTTTATTTCTTGGAACCCCATATTCATCCACACACGTGCACGTGCACCAACCACCACAACCTTTGATCACCTAATCAACCCCACCACCAAACTCTGTTTGCTTCGCTCATCCCATCGACCACCACGACACCCCCTCCCACGCCCTAGATCAAAAGCCAACCCTTGAAGCGCATCAAAAATCGCGTGTTCGAGTAACCCAAAACCATGGTGCCATCTCGTTCTTTCACCCATCGCCACGCCTCCACTCACTTCCAGCCAGGGCCACCGGTGCCATTCGAACTGCGAGCCACCACTGAAACTCCACCTGAAACCCTAAGCCACCCAATACCCCCTACCACTGCCAGATCAACTGCGTTCGAACCCAAATGCCTTAAGACCCTAAAACCATATATAGAGCAAGTCATAGCACCATACCTTATCGAAGACCATGCGACCTTCGCTAATTCCTTCCCTAAGTCCTAAGGCTGCTCCAGCCACCGCCATTCAAATCCTCATCGTTTAGCTCGTCAGAAATCCCATTTTTACCCAAAACAGTTCATCTTATCCCTTCTCCATGATCCCAAACCTTAAAATCATACAAACGGCTCTAAAAATCATGAATTATCGAGACGAATGAGACTGTATTAACTATTCACTATTTTACGCTCATCAAAAATTTCACTTTTTCTTATTACTTGTTGGAATCGAGCAACCGCGGCCATCATAGACGATGAAACATCCGACAACTATTAATAAAAATTACTATTGACTATAATGAACAAGTTTTTAGTTTGTCACTTGGGCTAATTTCACTTAGTTTGAAAGACATTAATTTTTTTATCATTGAGAGGGTGAGTGTTCATTCATTTTGAAACCAAGAATAAAGAACAGCCTGTATGTGTTAGTTTCCATATGACCACGGTATTTTCTTCATTTACAGTACGTATACTTTTTTTCATTTTATTTAAAAATTTACATAAGCATGAGTATCCTATTTAAAACAAGTTTTAAACCCAAAATATTCAACATCCATTTCAACCAAGGGTTTATATCTCACAACATTTTTATTTTTCAAAAAAAATAAAATCAAGGATTGGTGATCTCACCTTTCTATATTTGAAATGGAAAAAATCAAATCTTTTCCTCTAGTAAACCAAGCTCAACTCCATTATCGCTAAATTTTCAAGCTTTTTAAAATAAAAGAGGAGATTTTTCAAAAGAATTAAAGAAAAGAGAAGATAGAAGAATGGAGTTTAAGAAGATGAGGATAAAATAAAATATCGATTGCAAGAGGCATATATGTAATATGAAGCATAAATTAAAAGTAAAGAAGACTTAAAAGACCCAAAATTCCATTGCTTCAATTTTCTACCCTTCCATCATTTCCAAATTCAATCAAGTACCAAACCATAAGAAAATATAATGGCCATAGGATGATCCATGTACTTTTCTCAATACAAACACTTAAGCCATTCAATCATCTTTTCAATTTAAAATTTGACTATATCTTTATAGATTATTCTTATATTTATACTTATCTTATCATAAAAAATGTTTTCTCTGACCATTCAAATGTTGTTTTAAAGTATGCAAGGATATTATGGCTTTCTACAGCTTGTCGTTCGAGGTAAAGCAGAAAATCTGAAAAGCAAGTTTCGGTCATATTTTTAGTATTTCGTCGAATTATTATTTATGTAAACAAAATTCAAAAATGAAATTTCTATCATTAGTTATAAATTAAAATAGGGTTATTTAATTGTTAAAACCATAAATTGAATATTTAAAATAAATTAAATATTAACAAATTAAAGAGATAAAATTCCAGGTCGTTACACCCAGCTTCATTCAACCACTTAATATAGGCTGTTTATTTCAGTTACTGTAACTAGTTTACAATCGTGAATTTTCATATCAAATATCTTAAATTCAAAGAAATAAATTTCATAGAGAATAATTTTCTATATGAAAATACATTTGGAATGGATATCGTTCTTTTTATTCCTTGATAATTATCTATTATTATTTTACAACTCTCATTTCCAATGTTTATTTATGAAGTAAAAATGACCATTAACTCTCTTCATCCCAACTGTGCCTTAGGTTACGTCTAATTTCATACATTCGCTTTCCTTTTAAATTGGTCGACCCATTCAAAGCAAACCCTTACTAAAATATCACACGAACTCTTTAAAAAAAGTGCATTTGGTCATTCTTAATATTTAAGGATATCAATATATTGCATTTTAAGTAAATTGATCGAACTAACATTTTAGTAATCGAATTCTTAGACCTATCTTATAGCCTTTTTGTCTAGTATTACATTTAGCACAACAAAATCATTATTGTAATCAATCATATTGAATACACGATCTTGTGCTATGGTTTACTTGCTTATTTTGAGTGAACAAATTTCACTTAGTCTCATACATTACAAACTATGACAGTTCACAATATAACATTTGTATGTGATCGAATGTAGATCAAACATCCATATTCAAGTATAACTTTTAGAGTTCGCAACTCATAAAGGACAATACAGTCTCAGAAAAATAAACACATAGGTGACCAATTACGAATGTATTTAGTAGTTGTGAAATTAGGCTCTTACATGGGTGCTGAAACAATGACATGCATAAATTTATTGGTAAGTATATTTCATATTTCCTTTTAGCAATCTTAATTCAGTTCATTGCTATATTTAATTGATAAAAAATTTATCAATTATATTAAGTGCATAAATTTATCGAAGTAGATTAGTTTAATTTATACATAGCAGATGTTATTTAAATACTAAAAAGGTTAAATGTTACCATTTCATTGTTCTAATAAGGCTCCCACTATACTTTATGTTTCTCAAAATCCTAAGATGAAACATAGAAACCTTTCGACTTCTCTAATGGGTGTTAGGACTCGTTTGTCATGGGATTCTGACCTTGAGTTTACTTAACAAATCATAGCCCCACAAATGATGGATAACTCCCTATAAGTTGTATTATATACACCCCTAAACCATGGTTCCTTGTCCTAATCTCATTTTTACCTTGAGTTTTCGCAACAAATCGAAAGAGATTATTCGCTCCTACCAACCATTTCACAACGGCCTAAGTACAGTATATGTACCTTGAGCTTGCTCGATAAATACATATAGTTATCTTACATCATCCATTCTATATATTAATAATATTACACATAACATCCCTAGCTTGAGTTTGTTTAACAACCAGAGAGTATGCAAGTAATTTATTAATATATAAATGGTAGAGGATGACTCTTATGTTAAAGGTTCATAATCTTTTGTATATTTAATTGAGTGATATCGAGTTATGGAATAATGTGTTTCCTTGAAATACTCTTGTGATTCAAGTGTCGAACACATTTAAAATCACGGTATACATACGATACGTATGTATTTATCCCTAAGTCTATTTTGGGTTTATTACCGTTCCACCTTTTATTATATATTTATATTATATAATTTTAATTATTGTATAACATTTTATAATTTAATTCATTTATATAATAATCTATGTATAATCTTATAATAATTTTTTTAATTAAATCTTATTTAATTAATTTTTATTTTATTCATTTTAAATATTTTAAATTATATGTGCACTACAACATTTATACTTATACACATATGTCATATATGTATAGATGTTATTTTATTTATTAATTAAATTTTAATTAATTTATTTAATTAAAATAATTTCAATTAATTATAATTAGTTTTGAAAATTATATATATATATATATATTACCTTAACATTTTAAAATAGCATCACATATACCAATACATATGTTATTTAATTTAATTAATTATTCATTTTATTAATAAATTAATCATTAATAGTTTTTGAAAATAATTATTTTATTTTAAAAACAATTTTGAAAATTATTTTATAACATTTATATTTTAAATTTGACCTTTTAAATTTAAAATATTGTTTTTATTTATTTTAAATTAAACCTTTCTAAATTTTAAATATTATTTTAATTTGAAAAAAGATTTTGAAAATTAGCCAAGGCTCAAATCAATTTGGGCCTTTATATTAGAGATAACATTTGGGCTTACCTCATCCTTTCGGACCAGATCAGTACCCAGGTAGGGTAAACTACTTGATTACCCAACACAATCCCAGACACTACTTTTCTAAACACCCTACTACATGAGTTGGCTCTAATACGTTAGCCTTAATACTGCTAATTTATACTGAATAGGCTATTGGGCTCTAATACTATTTTTGGAACCGGGCCAGCACACAGCGTGGTAAATGGTTAAATTTCAAAAAAATTATTCCATTTTGGATCTTATTGGGCCTATGAAGTCTAAATTTATTTTAAAAAAATCAATATTTTATTTAATTTATAAATAAATTTTGTTGTTATTTTAATATTATATAATACAAAGCGTTTCATATACACATGTGTGTGTAGAGCACGTGTAACATAAACAATGTACATAGTTTAACATGTTTGTGTATAGGTGTTGGGATTTACACCGCAACAAACTCATTAGCTCCTTTATATACATATATGTTGTCTAATCTGTGTGTGCGTATGTGTGTGTGTGTGTATTTGTGTATGAGTGTATAGTTTTGTATATGCAATATAAAATAATGTTTGTAAAGTACAAATGTTTATATATATACGCATACATATTTATATATGTATAATTGAAATTATACGATAAAGTAATTTGTAAGTATTTTCTTAAATAATTTTGAATATAAAGCAAATTCAAAGTTTAAATTTCAAATTTTAGATCTGGATCTATGTAATAAAATATCTAGATATTTCAAATTCAAATCAATATATTAATTTTAAATATATATATCATATACATTTCAAAATATGAAAAAATCCTTTTTTAAATTCATATACATATATTTTACACATACACACACACACACATATATATATATATTAAATTAGTATTTCAAAAATACATATATAATAACTATATATATAAGTTTTAATATGAATACATGATTAACTTATCCCATCTTTCATGGCATCCTACCATTTCTTTCATCTCTCCACTTTGCTTCTATCGCTTAATTAACTCTTCTCGTTCCACTTTCTTCCACCTCCCTCGTGGCAAAGAACAGGAAAGAGAAGGCTAGACTATCAGCATCGTACGATCGATCCTCAAAATCGTTGACTAGATCTGGACGTCTCTTTTCCAAATCTGAGCTTGTTATTGCTGGTAAAATCGCTTGTGCGGATGGAATCGAAGTCTGCCCCGGTTCGTTGGTCATCCCTACTTTGTCAGCCATCCTATCTAAATCTGTGCTTATCCCATCTGCCAATTGTATTGAATCGAATTCCAATCCTCTTGTTGCTTTATTGAGCGCTTTCCCATCTTTGGTCTTTTCATCCCTGGTTGGTGGCTTTGAGGCAATTGGTTAGCTTCCCCTACTCTCCATGTTGAATTCTGACAAGCCGAGATGGAGTGTTGACACACCGTTGCCATTGTCTGACTTGTTCTGAAAAGACATAAATGATGTTGTCTGTGCCTCCGACTGTGGCACGGTGGGTGTTGTTCGTGCCTCCGACAGTGGCGATAATATAATTAATGGTGATATTACAATGCTCAACTATATGTTGGTACAAATACATCTGTGATAGGTGGTATATCCATTGCTCCTGATGGTGTTGTTCGTGCCATAGAGCCTGTTGCTCTTCTATGTTCTGGTGGTGGTAATTTGGAGGAACATATTGATAAGGCTTCGGCTGATTCTACAAGTTATATGGAGGAGTGTACTGATTGCAATTTGCAGTAGGGGAAAAATCCGCCTTTCCATCCTGTGCCTAAACAGTGGTCTTCATTGTTCAAATCCCTTCCCAAGAATGCGGGTTCACATTCGCCTAGACCATTCAAATTGGATGAGATTGACGGTGCTTTCATTCCTCCGATTGAAGTGGTTCAAGAGGGGATAAATTTTTGGTTTGAGCATTTGGTAGGTTTCATTCTGGACTCTGTTTCTTCATACAAGGAAGTTCAAGACACTTGTAAACGTATTTGGCATTTGAGAGGTAGCCTTCAGGTACAATACTTCAATTCTATGTTTTACTTCAAATTTGGAAATATGCAAGATAAATTGAGAGCTCTTCAGTCTAGCCCATTAATAATTGATGGGAAACCATTTATTGTCACTCTATGGACTCTTGGGGTAGATAAAGCGAGAGAGCAAATCTTATCTATTCCAGTTTGGTCAACCTTCAAGCACATCCCATCTGTTTTACAGCCTCTGATAGGACTAAACTGGCTAGCTAGTCATATCGGAGATCTTAAATGCTTTGATTCAAATACTGAAGCTCGTCGGAACTTTGCATACGCAAGAGCATTGATTGAGATTACCCCGACTAGATCATTGCCATCGAAGCTTAAAGTAATACTAGGTGAAGGTAATGAAGTGGAAGTAGATGTCCAGTATAAATGGCAACCTGAAATTTGCATATCATGTCAATTGTTTGGTCATTCGACGGATTTGTGCATGGCCGATTCCGTGGATACCCCTATTGCCAAGGTTCCCCTCCCTACACCTATGTTAAAATGGATGCCTAAAATTAGTGGTCACTTATCTATGGATTCTCCCTCCGTCTTAACTCCTACTGAGACACTTGTTGTGAATGCCAATCCTAATGAGTCTGTAGTTGTTGACGATTCTTCCTCCATTGAAGATGGTACCTACTAGGATGATGTCGAGCAGGTTTGGATACATGCTGTAACAGAAATGAGGTTTAATCCAGTATTTAATCACTATTATATGTATGTTGGTGAAGGTGGTGAGCGTAGGAATCTATATTATCAGGTTGAGGGGGACGGTCTTTCCTTGTCAACTTTTGGTTATGAAGGTTATCATAATTTGCTATATCTATTTTTGGATGCTACTTAGGATTGGAAATATCTGTATTCTTCTCTTTCGAGAACTTTTGATCCTAAGCTTGCCTTGGTATTCTCTGATGTTCTTGGTCCTGCCACTCCTGGCAATGTCAGTTCAGTCCAAGTGGACTTATTGTCCTGCCTTTAGTAGTTTAGACAAGTCAGTCTAGCTCCTGTATTTTATTGCTTTATATCTTAGCTGTTTTGGAGCATGTTCCGAACACATGTTCTCTATTGTGTGGGTAATAAATGTGGACGGCACACTTTAAACCTCGGCTTAGCTTTGCTAAAAAATACATGATTAAATTATATATATATATATTAACATAAGCATGGCCTTAATAACATCAATAAAATCATTTTTTTTAATTACAAAATTGCTTCAGCTATAAAATAGATTTTTTTAATAGTACAGAAATCATTGATTTTTTTCAAAAAACTATTTTAATATATAGACATAATTTTATTAAATACTTATATGTATATTTTATAATATGTGTATGTATATATATATATATTAAATAATATAGATTTAGTATAATATCTAAAATAAATTATATATATTTCGTAAATTCGGTTTTAAATACACACACACACACATATACACGACTTTTTTTGCACAAGCTATAATTCACTTAAATTTATATAATAAATATACATATATTTTATATACTTATGTATGTGTTTTAAATTAGTTTTTATTTAAAAATCATTTTTAATATTATTTAAATTCGAATTTTATTTTCAATATGCAGGCGTGACTAATATGTTATCATATACATACATACATAGACACATACACACACACATATTACCATCCAGTGTAGACATCATAGACATATGTGGATTTGTGATCATTTATATACTATCTAAGCATATAATGACATATGAACAAATTATATATATATATAAAGGATTTACCTTGTCTAAAGCTAGATAAAATACATTGAAATGCTAAATTGAAGAACTCCTTGAATCAGCATCCAAAATCCATAAAGAGCCACCAATTTGAATGCAGCAACAACCGACCTTATATTTTTTATTTAAATTGTATTTTAATAGCTTGAAAAAATAAAGGAGGACGATAAGGAGAGATCGGCCATGACTAGTCTAGAAGGAGCAAAAATTAGAGCAAGTGAAAGTGGAGTTTAATGTGTTTAAGTAGTGGAGATAAAGAGGAGCAAAAATGGGATCAAGATCCACACTTTCCTCTTATCATTTCCTACCTTTTGAATCAATATTCAAACCCTATCTCCGACCCATATGACCGGCCACTACAGCCCTCTTCTGGCCCTTCAAATTACTTCAAGCCCAATCAAATAAATATGCATTAAAATCTAATTCAAATCAATATCGTATATCGATACGTATGTCTATAACAATTGTATACACAGTATTTAATATTGATGAAAACAAATTAAATAAAATTTTATAATTAATATTTCATAATTATTAATTAATTAATTTATATCCATTATAACTAATTAAGTTGGGTGGTAGCATCAATACTCAACATTTCGATTGTGTGAATCTTAGGTGTAAATTCGGTCCGCGATTAATATCGAACAATTTGAATATTAACGTTTACACATCACCATAGCTAGTAATGCAACATTATGGTCAAATTTATCGCATACATAGCCTCGGTAAAATCCAGCTTTAGTTATTTAAGCCTTACCCAGTAGTGATAATTATTTACATCGATTCTCTTCATTAAAACCATATCATATTAGAACTTATGGAATTTGGTAATGGTAAAAATTGCAATATTGTCCATATTCAACTTTATAGTCCAAAGACAAAGTCTTTGCTTAAATAATAATAGTTACTATTAACTGAACCGCTCTAGTCAGAGACTTTGACATTGAGTCGACTTTAATTGACCATGTTACTAACCTCATATAACCGAGGAGACGAATTCTCTTGTGAATAGTATCTCACTTCCAATGCTTCCACTCGATCCAACTATAGTCGTTTAATGGACATTGTGCCACTATTTAACTATAATCAAAGTGGAATATCCACACTGAAACTCGATAGTAATCTCAAGTCGAGGAAATTTTGTAATATTATCACATCGATATTTTCTATTTGACCTTATTTATATTAACCAATAGAAAACTATCGATTGAGTCATACCACTATTATCCAATAACTATTAGTGCATAACCCCTTGATGCCCCCAGCAGCTATGAGTAATACACTATCCAATATTTAAAGAGCGTTATGTAATCTAATCTCAACGGATATATCGATATCCAATCTCGATACATCTTGACTATGTATAATTACAACAGTATGTTTATTTTATTGTGATAAATCACTCATGATTATACATATTGTAACTAATATCACAAAACATATCATTTATGGATTTCATATTAAATATACTTTTAATAAAATTAATTACTTAATATAACATATTATATCAAGTATATAATAGAAAGAAAATATAATTTAATTCGAACGAGATTGGTTATCGTGTTAGATATATGTAACAATTACATAATTACTCCTAGGGTATACTCTTAACTCTATCACTAAGTGAGTGGGCTTTGGGCTTTGAAATTTGAATTTGAATTAAAAAGTGCCAAGCAATCCTTCCTCCATCTATAAATATACTCTTATATTTACATTTAAGAAATTCAAATCATTTGTTTACCGTTCCAAATTATTTCTCCCGTTTCCCTCATTTTCATTCAACTTCAAGATTAAATAACTTCTTCGTTTGGCGGAATTCAATGAAACCACTTACAAATAAGGGCTTGTGGAGCACGACGAGCCATACCACTTTGGATGCAAAACTCAAAGGACCTAAGGCGTTACAGATCCAACCAGCGAAGGATAGAAGTTGATCGAAGCCATTTTGAAGATTCGATGAGTGATTCATTCTCTACTTGCAATATATTGCATAGATAGTGTTGTAATAATGATTTTTAGTCTAAAATCAAAGTTACTAAGGATTAAATAATGAAAATTAAAAGTTTAAATCATGGTTTTGGGTAGAAATTGGATTAACAGTAAGCAAAATAATTTGAATGAATACATTCACAATCTAAAATAAATTAACCTTTAAATATATGATGTTTAGACCCTGGAATTGAAGTATAAATGTAATGTAAAGAGTTAGGAATAAAAAGAAGTCGATCGGAGGCAGAAAGGAGGAGCCAAAATGCAAAATGATGGTAACAATGAACGATGCACAGGAAAGCGCGACCTAGGTCACGATTGGATGGACGATCAACACATGACGGGTAGATCGATCGGCCAACCAGTCGATAGGTCAAAGATGAACAATAGACTAGTTTGAGCCTGGTTAGGTCGGGTTGAACCTATACCCAACCAAGCTAGATATAATTTTAAAAAGGCTTCGTTTATGAGATGTTATAGAGTTATTTTGGAGTTATTTGGAGATGGGTTCGATGCTACGAAACCGAGGCAAAGTACATAGATATTGATTTTTTGTAGAGTATGAATTGATGTGGTTGGCTAGGAATAGGCTATTAAATGTTAGTTTGATTATATGCGATCCTACCGCAGACGGTTGAAAAGGATACGAACCTATGGCGTATGTAGGTAACCCAGGAGATAGACTTGTGTCTCAAGTAGGTGTCCCAAGTAATGTACATGCTTCTGTAGCGCAATAGGCAGGTCCAAGAGGAGGGTTGTCAAGCAGCCCTATAGTGTACGAGGTGGGTCTATGATGTGAGTCTAATAGTGTATGAGACATGGACATTAAGCGTTCCTACAACATATGGGGCGAGTTTGGGATGTGAGTCCAATATTGTATAAGACATGGACATTAAGCGATCATGTAGCATATGAGGCGAGTCCAAGACGTGGGTCCAGCATGAGATAGTTTAGTGATGTGAGTCTGTATTGCAAATGGCGAAACGCCAACGGTTAATTAAGTGTAGTACGAAATGTAGCGCATGAGGCGACTCTAAGACGTGTTGACATATGCATTATACACTAATCACATTATAGCAGTATATGCAGAGTAGATATGAGTTACTCACTTGGACTTATGTCTGACCTACTCTTATTTTCCCTTTTGTCTACATAATTTTGGTTGATGGAGCTCGGTGATGTGAAGGATTGGATGATGAAGCTCTTGTTATGTACTTATGATGTATATTGTAAATAGACAATATAACTTGTTTATATAGCGTGGATTGGGATCGGTATTGTATAGAACTATGGTTTGATTTAAGTTGACATTTTGTGATTATAAATAAATTATGCTTATTTGATATTATATTTTATTTCCTTCCGCTTCGAAATCAGAAAGTTTATAGATAGAAATGTGTTTGTTTCTTGTTATCATATCACAATGACTTGTCATTTCCAGTTCTTGAGGTGTTAACATCCGTTCGAGCATCAAATCCGAGGGTCGAAAATGGTGGGTTATTACAGGGCAATGAGGTAGAATGGAAATTTTCACCAACTTTCCTTTTTAATTTGCAAGATAAGCAAGTAAAAATGGCATACTTTATTCTTTTAGTGTGTTCTCATGAATAATCTTTCAATTAAATTAAATAATATTTAATATATAACATAATGGATGTAAATATTTAATTTGATTATAATTTGAAACTAAAATTGGAATTGAAATATTTTAATTTTATCCAACTATATATTTAATTTATAATATTGTCTTAAATGTCACATGTTCAAAGCCAAATTATAAGAATGTATAAATACAAATTATTGCAAGGTCTAAATGTAATATGAGAGCGTGTGCGCCAATATATACGATAAATATAAATATATGATGTTTATGTCTTTATAACAAGATGTTTGTACATATATCATTTTAGAAATTTTAAAAAATATGTATAATATATTTTATTATTTCTATTCAATTTTGAATAATATTTTACTTTACATTAATGTATGTATGTATGTATATGTATATGTATGTATACCATTAATAAAATTGAAGGCCAAATTAAAAAAATAATTATTTATTTATATTAATGTAGTGTGTGTGTGGGGAGGGGGGGTCAGGGTGTGTGCACATGAATGTTACATTAATTAACCTATGACATTAAATCAATTTGTTAACCATAAATTACAATGATTATTTATACATCTATGACATATTTTTATCATGTTATCCCTAGGTTAGATCACTATTTTATATAGCTAAAATGTTAGTATTATGAATATGAACATATTATAAAATTAATATATAAAACTGAATTAAAAATTAAAAAATTATAGTTGAATCATAACAAACAAACACAAAATTTTAATATATGAATTATTAAAATAATATCATACGCAAACTCTTTTATTAATCAATACTAAATATGATTTGGTATAAAATTATTATTCATATAAATACAAAATACAATCTTTTTCAAATTAATAACCAAATTTTTTTTTGAAATCATTTATTTTAACCCCCTTATCGATGCGCCTGATCCAACACTTTCTTCCCTTTTGACTCTTGAGTTTCTTTTCAAAACCTTTTTTCTTCGTTCATGATTGCATCATTATCTTTTAAATGAGATTCTACTTCTGTACGATCATGTTTAGTTTTTTTCAGTCTTTGAACCAGCCCTTTGTGACACAAGCATCTCGAGCTCAAAGCATTGTACTTTCTTGTTATTTTCTCTTATAATAGCAGACATTATAAGAGAAGCAAAGTAATAAGAAATTCTTCATAATAGAGATAGATCAACATTGACCGAACCACTTTAAACCATGTGTCTTTACTAAATTTGCGAATATTATCTTCTATTTTTTGCATGATGTCTATCTATATGCTTGCATTTTATTCAATGCTTCACTTTGGTTAACTATTAATGCGGGCGCGAAAGCTTTCCCCACTTCTATGTGTCAAAAGTCGGCAAAATATTATTCTTGAGTGTAGTTGTTTGAGTCACCATTGGCTATTGAACTGAACTCTACATTGTCTTAGTAGGCATGTTGGAGTTATGATTCATCACTTAGGATCAAATATAAGGGAAGGAGAAAGGATTAATTATTTGTGCTCTTAATGAAAGCACCAATGTTAGACTAGAATTTTGTCCAACTAGTATTCTTGAAGTAAATGAAGGTGAATACGCAAATTTCATATTGCCAATTAATTTAGTGTAAGTTGAGAAATTTCAGTTTTCTTTAAACTTCTATTGATCTACATTTTCAAGTTTTTCAAGATTTTAAGATTTTAAGATTACAGATTATTTTTTAGAGTAGAGAATTTGAGAAAGGCACATTCTTAAGTGAGGTTAGGCACATTCTTAATTGAGGTTGGACCCCTATTTATAGCAGTTTCTGGACCATTGGTGCTTCACATATGGCAAATGGACGGTGGAGGTCTTTACATTGGTGATGATGTGGTGAGTTCTTATAGTGACAAGTGCCACTTTGAAAATGGTTTCCTCCATCATGTAACAAAATTTTTTGGGCCTCATTGACATGATTGAAGTGGACCAATAACATCTTAACATGTGGCGTTATGTGATTTTTGATAGCTAAATCCATTCTTCCAATACCCTAAATCCATACTTTCGATAACACTTAGTCATACTTCCGATAGTTGTCTTTGCATTTTCGATTGTCTTCTGCCTTCATACTTTCGATAGCCTTCTTCATTCTTTCATACTTACGATAGCCTCCAACTTATACTTTTGATATCTTCCTTCTTCATACTTTCGATATCTTCCTTCTTCATACTACATGCATCTGGTTGACAATCTCCATGGTTCTTGTGTTGTATTCTTTGACGGATTCAAAATCCTTCATTTTTATATTCTCTATATCTCTCAAAACCCTTACAGTTTGATTTCATGAACTAATTTTGCAAACTTTACCACTACGTTAAAACTCCTCATTCAATGTATATCATGGTTGTTTTGCAGTATCCACTGATGATTCTAGGTAAAACCGTATCATCAACAACCTTCGGCAAATTATATAAAGCATCGATATGGTATTTTTAACTCTTTTAAATTAGTCATTAATTTTCATAGTGCTTACTTGTATATTCTGGGATACCGATTTCATCTTAGCCATCTCCGTCGAACTTTGGGAGGAAGTAAGCAGATTTATATATAGCAATGATGACACCCTTTTTACTTTGAGAACATGCTTTGATACAGCTATTAGAATTTCTGCAAGACACTTAGTTTTTCATAGGACTAATTGGGTTTGTGAAAATTCTTAGTAGTTCTCTGAATTCACAATTATACTAAAGCAATGTTTTCCAATTAAAATGTCTATACTTAACCGCTTGTATGTTTGGCATCAGACCAAGTACTACAATTAAGTAGTTGGCTCAACATCGTAGGATGTGAGGGAAACAAGATGAAAATAATAATTGCACATCCGGGAATAAGTAAAACAAAATCATATATAAATATTAATTGATTACTATTTATATTGACCTATTCGTCTTGTAAAGAACAAAATAATTCTCTAAAAGTGCTAACAATGTGACTTAGCCAG
Organism: Allium fistulosum; assembly: GCA_030737815.1. Lineage (NCBI taxonomy): Eukaryota > Viridiplantae > Streptophyta > Magnoliopsida > Asparagales > Amaryllidaceae > Allium > Allium fistulosum. The sequence continues at coordinate 1,033,104,828 of CM060902.1, read as the reverse complement.
AGTGGTGACGATGATGAAATATTTCCAAGATCCTACAAAGAGAAATGACATATGCTTTGACAAGAACGGTGGCAAAATAATTTACCATTTCCACTAATTGAGAACTATGGTATATATTATTAGAATTTCAATGTACTTTGGGATAGATTAATCATGAAACCCTAGATCTGAATAGGTGACCCGTATTGATTTGATTGAGAAGAAACTAGAGGAAAGTAAATGAACTAGTGGAACCCATACCTGAATCCATAGTTGCTGATTGGAAAGGTAAATTTGGTTTGATTTTCCATATTGACACCAGCCCTAGATCTTATATTAGAAATAAATACGTAGTTGCTGCTTTCATGAACCCATTAAGAGAAAGAGATTGATCTAAAAGATAAGAGTTGGATCTGATCTTCCAAACTGACATAAACCCTAGATCCGAATTATTTCCTTAGAAGGGATCAGGAGAATAACTAGAGCTTATGTAATTTATGGACCATAACCCCTTATTTATAATATTGGCAGTTTCTAATTTGACCCTTCAACAAGTTAGAATTGCCTTGGTGCCTACGCATTAATACCATAACAATTATATCCTTAAGCCTTTTAACTTCAATTCATAATTTGACCACTTTAGTTAGGCTTTACATCAAAATAGCAGAATACATTTTATTTTACATACATGGCCCACATGTTGGAAATTTCCAACCATCTCCCCTTGGGCCATATATGTAATAACTTTATAAATGTGTATGACTTTGTGGGCTCCAAAATTTGCTATTTATAACATAAGGTATTTCCGAAACAATCTCATCCATTAACTATGTCGGCAAAGGATCAAAGCAGCTTTCATTACTTTTAGCGTAACTAAACCATCAATGGTCACATTTACTAACACAATCAAATGACATAGATCAATCATGGATGTGTAGCATGGAAATGACATGAGATGTGATCTATACATGTCTATTTCCAACTGGTCCTACTCCAGTGAGATCAAAACGTTCAATATTTGAACAACCTAGAGTGCAAACAAAACTTTATTGCTTTATTTTTTATCAGAAAAAAGAACTTAATATATGTCTGTAATCGAAGTATAGAGCAATGTGTCATATGACAGTACCAAATACAAACCCCCCCTTAACCAAAATATCTTTACATAAAAGTTACACTAGTTGAGCAACATGCTCATGAAGGACCTTGGATGATAATCCTTTTGTAAGCGGATCCGCCATAATGGAGTTTGTCACAATACACTCTATAAATTACAATTTATTTTGCACTCTCCCCTTATTGGAAAATAACATGTTGTTTATTATCACAATATTACTTTAGTAGTCTTTCAATTCCATTTTATTTTAAGATTCCATAACTGTGTGACAAAATTTTGCAATTATTTCTCATTGTTGGATGCCTCATAATAGAAAATAAACATTAGTTCCATAGTAGAGGAGGCTATAAGTGTCTATATGACAACTTTCCTTATATAGCTCCACCCAAACAAAAAATAATTACCTAAGGAGGGTCTTTTGTACTCTCGGCATCCTAAATTTTTGGATCACAATGCTTCATGATCTCCAACAAATTCGATCTTTTATTTGTAAATGTACAATCTTTTTGTTCCTTAAAGATATACCATGTAACGAACCGCCTTTCTTGCATTTGAAAGACGAGTCATTATAGGTTGAAGAAATGATAAAGATAAGAAGAAGACTAATCAAATATCGAATCTTATCACGCAGGGAACAACATATAATAGAAAATGTAGTATATTACATAGTGATAGCCAAAATATCACATCAAAGTTCAATAATACCAGTTCCAAACTAGGCCAATTTACAACTTCTTGTCCATAAAATACTTAGACCAATACATACACAGCGGAATAATTTATACTAATAATAGCTATCCATGAAGCCACTTGCTCCAGCTCCTCCAACATGCTTTCGAGAGAAACCTGGATCACTTGACTACTCATAAAAATTGAGTACCCAAGAGTTTAGGGAAAAGAAAATAAACTCTGGGTTAGACATGGGTCTGGTGTGAACTCAAATAACAATATTTTTATTTGAAAATTCCTTTGAAAAACAAAAGGTATCGTAAGACCACACCGCACCTAGACACGGACGGATTTTTACGTAATGATAACCAAAAACACTTTCTATTTAAAACAAGTGATATTATGATAATGCCTAAGGGTTTAAAATAAATATAGAACATAGTTTAAATGCTTACATCTCACATTCCAACATATTTGGGTATACAATTAAAACCGTAAAGGCACGTATTTGAGATTGGATTACGCACAATGACAAGGCTACTGGGGTACCACCTACCACATTACACCTCTAGATTAGCATACCGAGATCGTACCGAACGATTCCTGCCAATACAGGACAAGCCTAACCCTTGCTGGATAGTACCAAATATGATCACCCCTTGGTTGGGATCAGCAACCATTTGGGACTAGAGTATATCTGAGTAGGGACTCATTCTAGATGGAAATGATCATACCCTAATGGGTGCGACCCACATAGCCCTGCTGCATATCCCCTGTTTTAGTCATTTCCGGTTGATGAGTCCTGGGGCTACGTCATTACCTTTCACATATAGCACTTCTCTCTTGGAATGTTAACATTGCCTTCTCGATGTTGACACAATGTCAGCATTCATCCATACAAGTCGTTCAGGAGATGAACGAACCAAAGGCACCACTTCCACTACACCCATTTTGGAATCACCCTCAAGGTTAATGGCAAGATAGCCCTTGCACTTCAGGTCTTGAATCTTAATCATGACATCGATATATTCAATTCGAATGCTTTACGTTGGTTCGAAGTGGTTTTCAGATAACTATTCATCATCCGATCCTGATCTCTTCAAACTAACATTCGATAATTTTAAATGGTCAAGTTATCTGATAGTGAACAAATTCACTATCAGATGCAAGATTTTACATATGGACATGCACTCCATATACTTAAGTTATCATGAACCGCTTATCGAAATTAACCTCCTTGTGTTTATCACCTTACTGATATTCAACATTTGTGCTAAACACAAGTCAACTTACTTTCCATAAAACATGTCAACGTTTTATAATCACTACTTTAATTCATTTGGCTTAATGGTCCAAACGATGAGATCCTTTGATTTAAAATCACTTAACTTGAAAAGAAAATTGATTTAAAACGTAACCAATTAACTTTAAAAATAGCTTTGAAAAGATTAAAGTATATTTAGTTAGCTTAAACCCTAATTATATCTTAATTAAATCAAGATTAATTCGTAATTAAACTTTAATTAACTTAATGAACTTATTTAAGTCCTAATTTACTTCTTAATGCATCTTAGTTAAGGTTAGAACAATTCATATTAGTTAAACCCTAATTAATTAAAAGTCAATTTAATAATCACTTATTAAATAAAAATAAATTAACTAATTAAATTAATTAAATAATAATTAATCATTAACTTACTTCTTAACTTCATTAATCTTTAATTAAAACTTTATTAATCACTAATTAGTCATCAACCTTCTTTAAGTGTTACTTAACCCTTAATCACTTACTTAATTACTAATTAACTACTAATTACCTTTAATTATTTTATTAAAAAAATAAATTATTAAATAATCTAAACTTAATCTCTTTTTATGTTACTAATTAAGTTTGGAAAATCTTTTGCAAAACCATTTCAAAAGAAAACGTTTCAAAATGAAAATCGGAAATTTTGTCGAACTACGTCCATAGCAACTATTGCTATGAGCGCAGTTCGCTTAAACATACTTTAAGCGAAAAATTTGCTTGATTCTTTTCTATTTCATGTTTTGAAACATAAATTTTAAATTTTTTGAAACATAGAAACATAGATAGAAACTTTGAAACAATTTCCAAACTTTTAAACAAGAAAAACATAGTTTTTAATTTCGAATCGGATCTCACGTCCGTCGCAACACACAAAGTTGTTAACTTTGACTCAACAAAACATACTTTGGTTTTTAGATCACAACCATACATCCATACTACCATACTTTTTAACATTACAATGAAACACATATAAAAATATATGTTTACATGCTTACTAACTTGACAATACCGCATTCAAATCTTAAATTCAACATCAAACACCAACATCCATCAAATCGACATCAACCAAAAAAATAACCATTCAATTTACACATCATATTATCATCACAATAACACCACATAGTAAAGTCAAAAATACTTTTCCAAAATAAAGTAGTTTACTCACCGAAACTCCGCAAATACAAAGCGAACTTCAACTAGACTTTGGAAACAACACACGAGCTTCGAAGAGTGAAGTTTTTTCCAGATTTTTGAGCTTAAATGGCTTGACCTGATGGTATGGGGCTCGACCTAGTGGTTTGGGGTGGGTGTGGTCTTAGTTTCTTGAAGAATAAAGTGAAGAAATGAACATAGGAAAGTTTAAACTAGATTCGGAAGAAATTTAAAGTGAAAAGTTAGGATTTTTAAATACTTAGAAAGGATTTGGAAGACATGGCAATTTTTAGAGAGGAAGTTTTAAAAAATGAAAGAGAGAATGTAAATAAAATGTGTGTGTATGGGTGTGTATTTGTAGATGAAGAAAAGTGGGAAAATTACCATTTTATCCTTAGTTTAAAATATCATAACATGTCATCATTTTGACATGTCACATCACCACCTTCATCCCCTTCACATGTCTCATCTCCCCCCTCTCTAGTCACATCCTCTAAGCCATGATGGGTAAGATTTTTGAGCTTAAATGGCTTGACTTGATGGTATGGGGCTCGACCTAGTGGTTTGGGGTGGGTGTGGGCTTAGTTTCTTGAAGAATAAAGTGAAGAAATGAACATAGGAAAGTTTAAACTAGATTCGGAAGAAATTTAAAGTGAAAAGTTAGGATTTTTAAATACTTAGAAAGGATTTGGAAGACATGGAAATTTTTAGAGAGGAAGTTTTAAAAAATGAAAGAGAGAATGTAAATAAAATGTGTGTGTATGGGTGTGTATTTGTAGATGAAGAAAAGTGGGAAAATTACCATTTTATCCTTAGTTTAAAATATCATAACATGTCATCATTTTGACATGTCACATCACCACCTTCATCCCCTTCACATGTCTCATCTCCCCCCTCTCTAGTCACATCCCCTAATCCATGATGGGTAATGATGATGGTACTTTAAGAAATGACAAGAGATAATGATATGATTTAGTATATATATATATATAAGTTATTATTTTAAAACCATGTCTTGTCACATCACTTGCTAAACATAATTAACATAAGATAATATACTATTAGTGTATTATTATTGTTTGGTTAATTAACTCTTATATATGTATATATAGTGAACAAAGACAAACAATGTTCCCGATAACTTTCCGGTGTCGAAAGGTCGAAATTTCAGAAAACATTCTTCGGTCACATTTTCCATTTTCTACGAACTATTTAATTTGGTAAACATATTTTGAAAATGATTTTTCCATCATTATTAATTAATTAAAATGAGTTCATTTATCAATAAAAATCCATTTATTGACTATATAAATTATATATATATATTTGCCTAGTTAAAGCGACCAAACCCTGGGTCGTTACATCCCATAACCATTTTGGTTACTAACTAGTGATCCACTATCAATGTCAGTAAGACATCTACCAAATAATACACGCAATATCCATATGTGTATATGTCTTTACATGCATTAGACTCCACATCACAAATGTATGAGGAAAATTTTGCATTTGTTTAGCCTTAAGGATGTTCATATATCGCTATATAAGATAACGTTTGTCTCCTTTAGCAAAAGTTGATTCGTAGTTTGCATATCAAACCTTTTTATGCACTTATCTGCCCAACTCTTTTGTGATAATCCAAAAATCAATCCAAGAATAATAACAGTGTATTTGAATCCCAAATATAAAAGAGTAATCCATTATCATCAATGTCACCATTGAGAAACACGACTCAATATCCTTCCAATATCATAATCGGCAACAAGTTCCAAAATTATTTTAAAGAGTCTTTTAGTAAAACCAAAGAGAAAATCTCTTTAAAAATAAGATAATGTTTTCCTTTTGTATATGGTTTTTTCGATAATGAGCCTTATACCTTCCCAAATTACCTACTTAATCCCTTTGTTGGTTTTGAAAAGTTATTCATAACCAATGATCTTGTTATATTAAGGTAAGGGTAAAGATCTCAAACTTTATTTTCCTTTATAGATTTATACTATACATTCATACCTTATATTTACATTTCAAACTAATATCTTGTATGGATTGATGTAAACCAATAGAAACATTCTTCACCAATCCATTATTTATATTTATGGAGAAATACTATATAATCATTCAGAATAGTATTTCTTCTTTTCCAAGTGGATTTCTTGGTTGGGTTTGGTTTCTTGAAACATCAACCTTGATTTTAAGAAATTTTTGTCTAACATTGTCTTATTATGGTTCCTTATTTACTTCTTGTCAATGAAAGAAAACATTATACTAAGAAATAACTGTAGTTGAATCAAAGATGATCGTGGCACAACATGGTTTAATCATAGCTGTTATAATCTTTTTCTTTAAGTATGTGGTTATATTCATGACATTCCCTAAATTAATATGATACAAGGCATCATAAACAAATCACATAACAAATGCCACAGATGAATGCCATAATTAAATACCACACTAAGTTATATATAAATGACATAGTAAATATTGTATAAATAACAAGAATGAATGTAGTTGCCATGATGTATATTTGAACCATAATATAGCTATACAGAATGCTACTATCATTTTATCCTAATTTTATTATTTGAATACTTAATTAAGGTCATGTAACAACCCACCTTGGAACAGGCCTAAGTTTCGACCCAGAAAAGGTCCATAAAAACTTAGATCCATTCTAAGGCAAGCTATTGATAGTAAAAAGAAATAACATTGCAAAGGCATAACTAAACTTTCAAAACTCACAACGGAACCCATTTATTTCAAAACCATAAAAATGTCATAATATAAAATTCCATAAAAACTGTAACATAATATTCGTTACATGAGTACACATGAAAGCAAATAATAATAACAAATACTGCCACAAGCCAAGCTCTTCATCTCTAAGAATCGTCACCGCCATCACTCTTTCCTTAACATGTGTTGTAATGAGGAGGGAATCTGAACAACAAGTGTCTGATGAATAAAAACCTCGAGTCTTACCTTTTTAGTACTTGGTAGTATATTTCAAAATAATAATATGTCTAGGAACATAAAATCATTAAAATCATTTAATACTTCTTTATAAGGAAAGAAGGCAGGTCTAACCACTTAATAACTTCCATTCCAGAAGTAGATCCCATATCCCAATCATATGTTATATATAGTTAATAATGTAAGAGACGATACCCAAGCCACTTAATACTTCCTAGTTGAAAAGAGGCAGACCCTGTCATTTAAGGCCTATTTACATAAACATGCTCCTCAATGGTACTATCTAGCTGAAATCATATGGAATCTCATAGGGCACATAATACTTTCAAGTGGAAAATAGGCAAACCCCATCATTTAAGGCCTAATTTCAGAAGCGGACCCCTGTAGAGATACCAGCTAAAATAACCCCTTGGCCATTTAATACTTCATCTGGGAAAAAGGCAGGTCCAACCACTTAATACCTCAAACCCTGAAGCAGGTCCTTCATCTTATGGCCCATACCCATAATGACGTCTCACATTAGTCGGCTATTCGTAGTAACCGGTAGCCTGATTAGCTGGGTAGATTTCCGCTAAATCCTATACATTATCCAATGAAGTAACTGTAGTTGAATCAAAGATAATAATTCAATTCAACGATAATGATCCATACTTTATTCATCCCTCCAAACTCAACTTCCTCAAAAAACTGTTGCATTTCCCATCTTAAATTTTTTTACTTAGTATGGGTTTATAAAACTTGTAGCTTTTAAGTCGCTTAGAATATCAATAAATTATTTACTATCTTTAGTGTCTCAATCTAGAATTATTTAGTAAGCTGAAACAATTAATCATATTAATCACCAAATCAAAAATTTGAGACTTCATTATAAAATATATTCAGCGTCAGTAGAGATAGGCTATATTTTAAACATTTAGAGCTTTGATTCCAAAAATGTTTGAATTTATTCATAAATCAATCTTATTATTTCTAAATGAATAATGATAATCTAATTTGTTCATGTTAGAGAGAAAAAAACCAAAATTTGTCTAAATGACAACATAACAAAAATATCAAATAAATCCAAACAATATAACTGAAATCTCAATAATAACTTAAAAATATCTAGTAAACTTTACTTTGTATGTATGTATATCTCATTAAAGAAACAACTATAAATATATTTGTATGTTATTACTTTTCTTTTAGATCCTTAGCGACTTCTTTATCCTTATTTATACATTTTTTTACAATGTATGTTAAATGAGTACTTTCAATCTTACATGCTTCAACCTCTATTCTTCTTACCACAATGCTAAATGAGCACAATAAGAGGTCATTTTATTCTTAAAAAATAATAATCAATAATAATCTTAAAATGGTTATATTGTGAATAAAGAGAATACCAAAAAAATAACTTGAGTGCATTAACTTTTAAAGCAATCATTTTCATATGGTACTCATTTATGTTTACCTTGCTTTGACTTTATAGAATCAAGCAATATAAAGCGTTCTTGTTCCACTTATAATTTTTGGCAAAAAAGGCTTTTTAGTCCATAAAGAACTCCTTAATATTGATTATATCCATGGATATCACATCCTTGAAAATTCCTGAAATATTGTACCTTATGATCCTTTGACTCTTGCTATTTGAATTGTCACACCTCTAAATGTTCTTCATAAGATTATAAGAGCAATCAACCATAATATGGGTGGGTGTGACCCTCCTAATTGCAAGAGCTAGATCCACGAAGTTAAGAACAAACAAAATGTTCTCTTAATAATCCTTAGAGTTAGTCCCAAATAAGATGAGAACATTATTAAAATTGGCAGATGCTTTAGTCAAATTAGTTTAAAATTGAACAAAAATAAAGATTGATTGTATATACTCATATCCAAATATCAGCCATAATAAATTCAAATAATTGGTAAGTCTCTTCTCAAGATATCTAGCACAACATTAATATCAAGTCTTTGGACGGTAATATTGACTGTAAGTAGTACTCTTGTTGTAATGATCAAACACTAACAATAAATTAAAGTCAAATAATAATCTTCCTTTGGGTCGATTAGTTATTCACTTGTAAAACCTTATAATTGTCACATATTTATCACCACATATGTGTAAGTGATTCGGCCAAATACTAGTCTTCCTTTGAACCAGCTAATATCCGCATGAATAAAATACACACAAATATCAAACATTTTCATGAACAACAAAAATAAGAGAGGTCACTTTGGTGATGTGTTATTTCAATTAGTTCACTTGGAATATAGTATATTTACAATTAGTTTGCGAAGAGACACCAAAAATATATTTGAATTTATTTTTTAGTGTATGTATAACATATTTTGAGTGCTATAAAACACTCTCAAAAATTGCTTAGGTCTATATGACATTTGAATATCTCAAAATTATAACCGTGGCACAACATGGTTTAATCGTAGCTATTATAATCTTTTTCTTTAAGTATGTGGTTATAATCATGACATTCCCTAAATAAATATGACACACGGCATCATAAATAAATCACATAAAAAATGCCATAGATGAACGCCATAATTAAATACCACACTAAGTTATATATAAATGACATAGTAAATGTCGTACAAAATAACATGAATGAATGTAGTTGCCATGATGTATATCTGAACCGTAATATAGCTATACAGAATGCTACTGTCACTTTATCCTAATTTTATTATTTGAATACTTAATTAATGTCATGTAACAACCCACCCCGAAACATGCCTAAATTTCGACCCAGAAAAGGCCCATAAAAACTTAGATCCATTCTAAGGCAAGCTATTGATGGTAAAAAGAAATAACATAGCAAAGCCATAACTAAACTTTCAGAACTCACAATGGATAGAACAAAATATAATAATAAAGTGTACCCATTTATTTCAAAACCATAAAATGTCATAATATAAAATTCCATAAAAACTATAACATAATATTCGTTACATGAGTACACATAAAAGAAAATAATAATAACAAATACTGCCACAAGCCAAGCTCTTCATCTTTAAGAATCGTCACCGCCATCACTCTTTCCTTAACCTGTGTAGTAATGAGGAGGGAGTCTGAACAATAAGTGTTTGATGAATAAAAACCTCGATTCTTACCTTTTTAGTACTTGGGCAGTATATTTCAAAATAAAAATATGTCTAGGAACATAAAATCATTAAAATCATTTAATGCTTCTTTATAAGAAAAGGAGGCGGGTCCAACCACTTAATATCTTCCATTCCAGAAGTAGATCTCATATCCCAATCATATGTCATAAATAGCTAATAATGTAAGAGATGGTACCCAAGCCACTTAATACTTCCTAGTGAAAAAGAGGCAGACCCCGTCATTTAAGGCCTATCTGCAGAAACATGCTTCTCAATGGTACTATCTAGCTGAAATCATATGAAATCTCATAGGGCACTTAATACTTTCAAGTGGAAAATAGGCAGACCCCGTCATTTAAGGCCTGATTCCAGATGCAGACCCCTGTAGAGATACCACCTAACATAACCCCTTGGCCAATTAATACTTCATCTAGGAAAAAGACAGGTCCAACCACTTAATACCTCAAACCTAGAAGTAGTCCCTCATCTTATGGCCCATACCCATAATAACGTCTCACATTAGTCCGATATTCGTAGGAACCGGTAGCAAGATTAGCTAGGCAAATTTCCGTTATAGAATTTGGAACTAACCTCGCGTCGTTACAAATATTTATCATAAGGATATCTCACATCAATAAAAGTGTAGACAACTGCGGGTAACCTCAAAGCGAAAGGTATACTTCTGTCATGTAACTCTATTGACCTCGCATCCCTATGACTTAGCTAATTACTACACACACATACATAGACTCATCTCGCCGTTTCATAAATAAGATCTTATAAGAAATCTTCCTTTTTACGCCTTAGAATAATATTAGGCTATATAAGGGTTTCCTCTCATTTTCACCTCAAAATCAGTTACCTTCCTAATGGGGGAAAATAAATGTAAATAAATGTCTAATTAACTACGCCATATATGCAATAGTTATACGTTAATTACGGAAACAGAAATAAATAAATATTCGCGCTTAATAAGTTCTAAACGCACAAATTTTACGCTCTAAACTAGCGTTAAATGTTAGTACCCTAATCAACTATTGTTACAACTCCTTTTTCTTCAATTTCCCAAGATTTCATGGAATTCAAATATCCAAAACAGGGAATAAATATTCATAATCAAAACTACAATAACAGACTTGTAAATAAAATAGAAACTCAATTTATTACACCAATTCAATGGAATATCTTAAACAATAGGAATTGCAATCTAAACCCCAAATTCAATTCAACTCTTCTTTTTATAAAGAAATAAATATGAATAAATGGTGTAAACTACGAATATAATTCATAATCTAACCCCTTATTTTATTAAAGGATTGCAATTTAACCGAAAGAAAAAGGAGAAGTGGAATAGACTAGGAAATTATCAAAATTTTCATAAACGAAACAAATTCCATCAAATTAATTTAAATAATTGGGAATCACAATATAGAATTGACATTTCAAAATAAAAAGGAATTTTGGGGGATTTTATCAATCGTATTTTCAAAATCCTGAAATCCCTAAGGCATATTCAAATTTAAAAGAAATACACTAAACAATTGCTGAAAAGAAATACTAAGGTTTCCACTCATAGATTAGCCTTAGCTTTATTCAAATGGATTTGTAGCCTTCCGATCACTTCCAGAATCTCTCTTTTGATACACACACATACACACACAATAGGGAAGATGTATATATATTCATTAGATTCGGAATAATTGGAGAAGAATAAGATAAAAATAGATTGGAGGAAGAAGAAACAAATAGAAAATAGGTTGAATCCATGCCTGAATTCTTTGTGAAGTTTCCGAATCTTATTAGAGAGATAGAAATGGCAGAGTTTCATCGTATCCCCAAAATAATATGAATAAAAATGGAAAGGATAGGGTTATATTTATAGGAGTTGAAACGCACCCAAATCGTAAGATGGAAGTAGGTAGGAAATGGGCAAATTCGGAGCGCATAACCAAATAGAATATAACGTGAAACCCTAACCGCCACTGGCCAGCAACTGTTGTTGCCAAGTGGCCGACTGCCCTTAGGTGACCGGTCGACCGCTATGGTCGACCGATTGACCTATTCAGTTTGACCACTCTTTTAATTAGGGGCGTTTATTTTTGCTTCCGTTGTCGTATTATTTTATTCGCTAATTAATTTTTTAATGTTAAACCTTAATTAATCGTTTACTTAGCCCCCAAGCTAATATTCGAAATTTATATCCTAAATTTGATTTCTCATTTGAACTTCAAATGCTCATAACTTCTTTGTTTGAGCTCCGTTTTCAACATATATATATATATATATATATATATATATATATATATATATGAAAACAGATCGGAATAACACTATGAATGCAACGGAATAACTTTCATGGTCAAATTCCCACTTTTATAAAATTTCCATATCCAACCCTTATCATATTTAATTTATTTTATTTTATTTATTTATGGTTCATTTTATGGGGTGTTACATTCCTCCCCCTTAAAAGGATTTTGTCCCAAAATCTTCCAAGGGTGAACAGCGTAACTCGCAATACATCCATGTTAAACAATCAAGTTCTCTACAAAACCATCTACTCAACCAATAGTACAAAGTGATTATGCACTGCAGACATGCTAATGAGCTCAATCCTAGCATGAGTGTGTAATCGTGTCATGTAAGAATGTATGCAAATATCCTAAACATGCATAAAAATTTATACATGAGTGTAAAGTGGTCGTGAAAAAGTGTAGCAACCATCTTCTACTATCCACTCTAGCAACCACGATGCAACCAAAATCCTAATTTTGGAAAGAAAATTTTCTAGAGAAAGGTTTTGGACGAAGACTCCTCATGCCTCCAATCAGATTTTCTCACCATTGCACTAGAACCAATCTAATTCTTTGTTGCGGAGCCTTCGAGTTCCATGCTCTACGATGCACGCAGTTGCACGAGACGCTATTGATTTTGTCTTAAAATCGCTCAATTGATTAGCCTCTACAACAATTGTTATGCTATGAAGGTATTTTCTCAAATGCAAAAACGTCATGGACTCCAGCCAACATAAAAGTTTTCCTATTTTTCCCCATATTGGGAAAAGGCACAATAAATCGGTGCCTACTTTCCAACTATGTACGCTGCCTAATCAATTCTGACTTTCTAAAGTTTCGCAATAAAAATTTGGTCCGAGTAGAATTTGTCAGTGGTTTCCCACCCACAATTTGACGATTTGCATGGCCTCCCAAAAAAATGCTTTAAGGGTGTCATACTAATCGTCCACTGATGACTACAATCCTACTAAATTCTACCAAGGGTAAGCGATATTCCTAAGGTCCTCCAAAGTCCAAGATGCAAGCTGTCAACAAATCCTTCAAGTTCTCATCCATTCCTTCAGTTTTTTCATCGGTCTTCAGTCGGTAAGCGATGCTCGGATTGAAAAAAGTTCCTAAAGCTACTGTGATGACCCACCTTTTTTATCCCTAGGAATGACACTTAATACATCCTCGGTATTCGTGTGTCGTTTCCCAAGCACCCAAAAGATAAGTTGTCTTGGGGTAAAATAAAGAACATAACAAGACATAATAGATAAACCTCACATCGGAATGGTTACATATAATATAAAATGATATAGTACAAAAGGTTACTCCTTATAAGGAGTTATCAGAATTATATATAAAAATACTACATCTAACAGATTGATAGCTATACATTCTACCTTTTCATTTTTAAGATAGAAAATACACCTACATAATCATACAACGGAAATAAATACTATATAACTAAGGAGCCTCCTGCTCGCCCGTCTTCTTCAAAGAGCTCCAAAGGAAAACCTGCTATTCTCGGAGTACTCAAATATAATTGAGAACCTGAGAGTTTAGGGAAAATAACAAATCGGGTCAGAAAAAATGTCTGGTATGAGTAAAACTATGAAACAAATGAGGTGTATTTAAACAATAACATGCGGGACCACACCGCTAACGCGGAACGGGTTTTCTCTCACATAAATAGCAACCAAACATAACAAAAATGGAAATGAACAATAGGAAACAAATCCAAACATAGATGATGAGTACAATTAGTATAACATTCAGATTTGAAAGAATGGAAATAGTCTGAATAAAAATCCAAACTGGACAGAATGGATAAAACAAGACAACTCTCCAAACTTGATAGAATGGACTATAAGATAACTGTTTAAACTCGATCGAATTGACAAAACCAATAATTGAACACTACGAAGAGTGGTTGACTCTTCCCGTTGTAATTAAAGAAAAAAGATTCAAAGGCTCAAATCAAATAAGGAAATGAAATTTTCCAACAAATGACCAGGAGAGTGCTCGCACCTTACCGAAAGTATACCTCTAGAAATATACTTAAGAACTCCGATGGCTCTCGGATACGTCCAAGCCGGACCCAGCCAACGGTTATCGAGAATCCGAGTATTTCACATCTCAAATGCGCAAAAACCGATTCAAATCTAGAGTGGATGTGAAAATATCCTAATGGGAGCAACCCCACATGGCTTGGCTTCCACTCGCTCTTTGGGTTTAGTCATTTCCGACAAAGGATAACAAAGCTCAAGTAAGCAACACATCGTCTTAGAATGACGAAATACAAAGAAGGTTGAGGTAACCGATAGTTGGGAAGCCAACTATCAAGGATATAAAACGATAGTATATGCAAATTAAGTCTTGTGTACTTATCACCACTCATCGAATTCCAACTTGTACTATTTCTTGGTTAATAATAACACCGGACAAGTTAAGGTACTGTTACCTCAAAGTCAAGTCTCACGATTATTCTTAACTTTCAAAATAGTGATGAGTCTACTTCTTCGACGTTTAGTGCTAAGTATACAAATAAATCATTCTCATATAAGTGGATCGCTTTATGGAAATAAATTCATTTCCATAAACGAATAAAACTTTTTCTTTTAAAAACCCGAATTCGTGTTAGGCCTCACATTACAAGTATTAGCTTTAAAACATTTTGTTAAAAGAGTTTACTAACTTCAAAACATCAATTTAAAAAGGATTTAATAACTTAAAACATCCTTATTACATTGATTAATTAACATTAAACTTCATCTCACGATTTGATTTTTGAACTTCAAATGTCTATAAATAATAAAAAGGGTAAACCACTTTTAAACCTTATTAATAAAATTAATTAGTAAAATATAATTAATTAATTATCATTATTTAAATGAATAACAAAGTCAAAACATCCTTGTTACTTTGATAAATCCACTTTGAAACTTAATATATTAAGTTGGTTAATTAATTCCAATAACCTTTAATTAAAATGGTAAATCACCTTTAAAACATCATTAATTCAATTAATTAATAAATTTAAATATAATTAATTAATTCTCATTATTCAAAAATGATGTATTAATTATAAATATCGATAAAGGAAAGGTTAATTAGAGTTAAAACAAGTTGATAAATTTTAAAAATCATTTATTAAAAAATTTATTAATTTAAAAGCATCATTAGCAAATTGATTATATAACTTTAATCCATCATTATTGAATGATTAATTATCCTTAAACATCATTAGGTAAAATGATTAATTAAATTTAAACATCATCGAATAAAATGATTAATTAATTTAAACAATCATTAACCAGGTAATTAGTTAAACTTAAAACACATCATTAACTTAGTAATTAGTTAACCTTAATCCTTATTGAGTAATTAATTAAAT
The DNA here is from genome assembly GCA_030737815.1 of Allium fistulosum. Classification (NCBI taxonomy): domain Eukaryota; kingdom Viridiplantae; phylum Streptophyta; class Magnoliopsida; order Asparagales; family Amaryllidaceae; genus Allium; species Allium fistulosum. Next base: position 1,033,088,860 of record CM060902.1, on the reverse strand, counting down.
TAAATAATCAATATTAAAATGGTTAATTACTTTTGAAAACATTGTTAAATAAAATCTTGCTTAACTTGTAAAACAATTCCAACCACGAAGATGAAACCAAACGGTTTCGATAAAAGGTGATTTTCCGAAAGTTCCGATATAGCGACTATCGCTATACGGGCAGTTCGACAAACAAACTTATGACAATAGCCATACAACCAAACATCACATAGCAATGGTTTAAGCACAACACAAGGTAATTAATGATGATACAACATGTAATAAGTATTTACTAACAATTATATTAACTTTAACTACCAACTTTTCATATAGCTAACCAGCTGCTTACTAAATTTCAAATGCGACAACTTTTCAAAGAATGAAACAAAAAAACAACCAAACCATCATTTCACATATACAACAAGCATTCATAGGCTATTAACATGAACATTAACATAGTATAAACTTGGTTTAAGAAGGTGAAGTTTTATTCACCGAAAGCTATCCAAACCTTCGCTAACATAGGGTATGACCTAGCACTTCCATTCCTAAGTGAAAGATGAAGTCTTGGACCCTTAATACACTAGGTAGGCTCAGCCTTGAAAGAAGAAGGAAGTGAAACTTGTTTTGGTAAGGTGTAGTGACTTTGGATAATCATCAAACTCTAAAAAATAAACCCGAAAATAGGTCATTTTCCAACTAGTTTTTCGACTATTTACTCTTAGATTTTTAAAATTTCATAAAGAGGAAAGTTTTAGAAAATTATTTTATCTACAGTTTAAAAAAAAGAATTACTCAATTTTGATTAGTTTTAAAGAAGATATGGTTTAAAGACGAACGACCATTTTCAGACATGAAATTATGGATCCAAAAACACTCTGTAAAAAATTTGTAGCCATTGGAATTTGACATGATTTTAAATAAATAAAAACTTCATTTGGACAAGATATGAGAGAGATCTAATCAGTGGATGAAGAGGAAAATTTAAAGAGATGAAAGGCTATTTATAAGCAAGTGAAAATGTAAATTACCTAAACACCCCTTGTCATTTACCCTCCACATTGTTTTGTCACCTCAACACCCTCCACCACACATGCCATTTTAGCCTCCACCTTGTCCCCCCTCATCATGTCAAAGAAAACATGTTTAAACATGTTTTGTACTCGAGTCGACAAAGTGTCTAATCATGTCTCTTAAGGATATACATGTATATACTCATGTATATATACCAATACATACTAACTAATTTACATTCTTAATCATTTAAAAGTTGTTTCAAATATAAACAAGGCTCACAACATTTCAAACAACTATTATACGATGAAACGTCGAAAATTCGAAAAATGGTTTTTGGTCACATTTTTTATTTTTCTTCGAACAAATTTTTTTTGTAAACTAATTTTGAAAACTATTTTATCTTCAATATTTATTATTTAAGAGAGTTTTTATTTTAATTATAAAACCTATTATTTGAATATTTAAAGTTAATTAAATATTCGGAAATTAATGTGGTGAAATTTCGGGTCATTACACTCCGCCCCCCCCCCCCCCCACTGTAACAACCCGTATATTTGGACCATTTAAATTGACAATAATCCACACATGTCAACTTAAATAATACAAAACACGAATCATTATGGGATTATATATACATAAATATAAATGAAAATCAATACAACATCACAGACACAGAACAGACACAGAATAATGCAGCGAAAAATACATCGTCCTAATAGCAGTTCATGAAGCTACTACAGAAAGTACAACAATGTCTCAACATAAAGTGACTGAAAGGAAATACATAATGTCCAACAGACAAGTACATCAATATTGAATTGAACATCAATACTGAATAGAAATAAATGATAAGATAAATGCTAAGTCTTCAGCATCTTCAACCAACCTTTGATCAGCAAACTGGATAGCTTCAGACTGACCCGAGCATATAGAAAAAGAAACACTCGAGTCAGGACTCAAAAACTTATACAAGAAAATCAAGTGCAAGGGAAAAAGTCCATAACTTAAAAGATGAATAAAATAAACATCTCTAAGGATCCGATAAACTATCTATATATACAATAGAATACGATATGTAGATAATGTCTAACCAGTAAAGTACGATATTAAAATAGTGTTAAGGCATTACCATAATCCCGCTTAACACATTTTTATTCCCAAGAGCATATACAAGACCGTAGTTTCCCCAAACCGGAAGTCACCAGAGGGCAATCCATATACTAAAGGTACAAACCAAAACGTAGTGGTCGCGAATAGGATAATCAGTATGACAAGGTACATGAGGCGATACCAACTAGGATACTAGTAGTTGTGTGATCCGGACTGATGTTGAGCATAGCAGCTACTACCTCAACACCGCGAAACAACACTCCCAAATCAAGGGTGCACCCAAATCGAATCACAAAAGTAATAGAAATGGTATCGAAGAAGTGTGTCCGCTAGTGGTGGCGAACCTCAATGGCCCGGCGCGGCTCCTGTTTTAGTCATGTCAGGGGTCATCCAATATCGTTCTCTTTCTTCAGTCAACACGTTCACCAAACCATCCACTTCATTCTGGATCAACACTCCGCGTATAATAGTTATTAAAGTGGTTTTCGGTATCGACAGAGAGTATGTCCATATCCGATCCCGGTCTCTTTAATAACTACGTATTTATTACCCGATGGTCGGTTAAATTAAAGTTTAAACAAATCAAAGTCCAAAAGTCAAGTTGCAAATTTGACTTTCAAAATTTGACACTTCACGATTCAATTTATTTCAGATATTTAAAAACATATTTCCAAATGAAATTTTAGTTCAAACATTTGAGTTAACAATATAATTAAGTATTTAAGTTCAATTTAATAAGATTTAAATTTCACTTATTAAATTTAGTTCATAATCAATGGATTCAATTTAATGGTCAATTAGTTCGAATCATTAAATCAAATTCTATTCATTTCAATTCATATTTACATTCACTGTTATCATAAATTCGACTAAATCAATTTCATTAACTAAATTCCTTTCATCAAAATAGCTTCATTTGATTTATTCACCAAATTCAATTGAATTTCTATTTAAAGAAACCCAATTTCATTTATTTGGTTCCATGATTTACATAACACGAATACGTTATTTACGAGTTACAAATCAACTCAATTCATATTCAGTTACAATGTCCTAATTTAATTAATTCATTAAATTTAAAATCATTTTAATTTAAATTATCACTAAATTAAATCCATAAAACCTTAGTTAGTTTTATATTCCTCTTAAGTCAAATTTCACTTAATCTCCAATTTAATTTATAAAAGGTTCCAAATCTATTTAATTAAAACCGAGTTTTAAATCTTAATCTAATAAATCTAATAAATTTTTAAATTATTAAATTCTAAAACTTTACTTGTTTCTAATTTTCATTTCAAATATTCAACTTACTTAACTTAAATTTTCCTAAATCAAATTACAATTTTCTCAATTTAAATTTGTCAATTCATTTTATTCAATTAAATAGATTTATTAATCCGTTTCAATTAAATCTATTAATTTATTTCAATTAATCCATTAAGTTCGTTACTTAATTTCAAAACAAATTGTTCAGTTCATTCCTTAATTTCAAATAAATTTCAATTTAAAAATGATTTTATTGACCAATCGGGTTTCTTATTTTAATTAGCTATCCTAGGCCAAGTTATTTAATTGAGTATTTATCATCTCAACCCAATATCATTCAATATAAAAAAATCAAAGCATAGCAAAGGGGACTTGCAGTGTGATAACTGGGATGGTGTCAAAGTAAATAAACAAACAATAACAACCATACATAACGATTCAACAATTTATTTAAATAATCCCGAAATAATCGTATTAATTTACATTTGTTATTTATGCAAATTAATATAATTATTCCTAGAATCCACACTATCATTTCATGAAGATTAAAGATTATCACATTATGGTTTTTCACTTGGTGTCTGTTATCAAATTACTACATCAATCATACATTCAATGGTTCAAATTGTAGTTAACACTATTTCTACGTGTCGATTTATTTAACATTTAAAGGGGTCAAGTTCAACATATATAATCCATTTTAAATTGTTAACTATCCTATACCAAATTCAATTCCATATTAATTATCACTTATATTAACAACCAAATTCAACATCACATAACAAATTTAGTGTCACAGCTATTTACCATAAACTAACATCAAATCACAATTTAACACGTTAAATCCATTTAAACAATTCATGGCGTCAATTTTGCAATTTTAAACTCTAACAATATTCAATTTCAACTTGTATAGCAATTACAGTTTATGTGAACAATTTTAACATCAACTAGTTTAACATCCAAATTAATATTAACAACATCTATCACTTGATTATAAAAGCATAATAGATTGAGTCGTGAATGAAATATTCACCTTGCGTGGTTAGAGATGATGATGAAGCATGAAGACAAATAGATAAAATAGACCCTAATAAGCACGACGCAAAACGAACACAACAAATAACTAGATGCAAATAAAGTAGATCGAAACCTAGGCCTGAGATCCCGGATCCGCAACAACTGTCAAGCAAGCGAAACAACATATGAGACACTATAACCCATATTTATTTATATACTAAAATATGTGTAAAATCGTACTTTACAAATATATATATAACACGAATCTGCCTTTAAAAATACAAACAGCTTTTATGTTTTTTTTTTCAACTAAATCTGCAGCATATAAACCCAACAAAATTTGAACTGGACCTGTAAATTAATATAAATTAGTAGCTTTATATTCAAAACTATTTGTAAACTATCTACACAGAAACCTGTTTGCATAACAACTCTTATAATTATAAAATGAAACATCCTGTACAAAACTTCCTCCCCTCCCTTTTTCTAAAACCCAAAACTATATATATATTTATATAAAATAGCAGTGTAGTGGAAGGTTGGCTGCGGCTAAGGCGAGGCGTTCGGGTTTAGTGGCGGCATCGGGCGGAGGCTGGTAGGATGTGGTCGAGGGGACGGCGATGGGTGAGGCGGCGTGGCGGAGAGGAATAGGCGGGTTTGGGTGGACGTGGCGGAGCAGGTGGGCGAGTGGGAAGTAGACGCGGGCAAGTGGAACAGGCAGTGGGCAGGGAGGCTGGGCTTGGCGTGGCGATATGGCGGAGGGTGATGCGGAGTGAACTAAGTGGGTGGCCATGTGGGAGAGCGGTCGCTAGCTAGTGGCTGACAAGGCGGAGAGGGTGGATGTGGCCAGTGGGTCTCGGCAATAGGTGTGGACGCGGCGACTGGGTGGGCAGGCGATATGGCGGAGGCGGAACAGTGGGCGGGGCGGCAGCGACGTGGCAGTGGCGGAGGCGATGAAGGCGGACGTGGGCGATGTGGGTGGAGTGGTCGGCATGGGAAAATGGAGCAGTTTTCGTGAGTCATACTGGAGTGGACACAAAGAAAACAAAAAAAGTAACAAAATGATGAAGAGGGAGAGAAAATGCGTACCCGAGAAGTAGTGAGTTATAAATGAAGGCAGAGGGCAGATATATATAGAGAAGTTTAGAGTCCCAAGGTCAAGGCAATGATGTCTTTGATAAACGTGATGGCTGGGTTTCTGAATGGTCAAAGGCCCTTAGAATTCTGAGCGGGAGACAGTTGGGTACCGGTTCGTGCTGCGTAACAGACCAGTTTGTACTCTGTTAACCAATTATAATTTGCAACGCCGAACTCCGATTAACACAAATAAATATATTGTTTTGATCAGCACGACGAGGAGGACACAACAGTATGGAGATATTGATGGTTTGACACTGTTTGTGAAGTGGTTAATCTTATTGAACCATTTGCTCGGGCGAACAATTTAACTAGCCATTAATAGCGAAATTTGACGAAACGAAATGCGCCGTCATGTTCAGAATATTTTTCTTATGCCACATTGTGAAAATATTTGAGTTCGGACGATAGAAAATTTACACATAAAATTTAAACTAGTATGTAAATGCGACGAGCGAAATTTACCTCCATATTATTCGACGAAATTTGGCGTACGCCTATGTCTATCTAGACGCATTCCAAATATGAAGTTTGAATGGCAACGGAAGTTGTTTGTGAAAATTCGAATTTCTACACTAAATAAACGATTTTTAAAATTTTAAACTGGGTCTGAATTTCAGGGTCGTTACATTGTCCCCCACTCAAAACTTTTCGTCCTCGAAAAGGAACAAGGTAAAGAGTGGAAGAACAGATAAAAGAGATACGATGGATATAGAATAGATTATCGAATAAAGTATAGAATATAGAATGAAATTTACCTTCAACAAATAATTCTGGATTAGAATCCCGGATACTCTCCTCGGTTTCCCAAGTACAATCACGATCATCGGGACTCCATTGGACTTTGACTAGGCTAACAGATTTCCTTCTAAGCTGCTTCGTATCCCTATCAATAATACGAAGTGGTCTCCTCTCTATAGTCAAATCCGGCTCAATATCAGCCTCATCTAACTGAGCAATAGGAATGGTCATGGATGGATCATGTACAACCTTCCGAAGATGTGAAACATGGAATACGTTGTGCACGCCCTCAAATTTCTCCGGCAGTGCAACTCTGTAGGCTAGTGCACCAATTCTCTCAGTGATAGTGAATGGTCCAACAAATCTAGGAGCGAGCCTCCCTCTACAACCAAATCGAATAACATTCTTCAAAGGTGATACTTTCAGAAATACCTCATTCCCAACCTGGAATTCCAAATTTCTTCTACGCCTATCTGCATAGCTCTTTTGCCTATCCTGTGCGGTCTTCATCTTCCTTCTGATCTCATTAACCTTCTCGGATGCTTCCATAATCATATCTGGGCCAAGAACCAATCGATCACCAGGCTCAATCCAACAAGCTGGCGATTTGCATGGCCGTCCATATAAAGCTTCGAACGGTGCCATATCGATACTTGCCTGATTATAAAGGTGGTTAAATTCCAATTCAAATTTGCTTGTTCAAATTGAAATTTTGACATACCTTGTAACATCCCGAAAATTTTCGACTTTCGAAAATTCAACATCGATACTCACTTTATCGACTGCTGAGCCATCGACTGTCGGAAACCCGAAAAGTTATGGTTTTAAGAAAGGAGAAAAAGGTAGAAGAAGAAGATAGAAGAAAAAGAAAGAAGAACAACAACAGAACAAGAGCAGAAAACAGAAACAGAAAACAATATCAGAATCTTACACATCGCAGCAGAACAATATACAATAGATAATTACTAGTCTTTTAAAACAAAGAACTATATCATTTTATACATACATCAATCATCAGAGTCAATATACAACAATGGACAGTTATATAACTTGTCCTCATACAGAATACACAGCGGAATAAATACTATCAGATACAAATACTACGTCTCGTCATCCAGCTTACTTCCAAAGCTCCAGAATATCTAGAATATCCTGATAATATAACTCTAGGCTGCCCGTGTGGAAATTGGTGGGCACCCAGAGTTTAGAAGGGAAACAATAAACTCCGAGTCAGTCATGGTGACTGGTGTGAGATCGTAAAACAGTTATTCTTTAAAAATAAACAGAAGAATTTTAAGGTAAATTCGAAATGCTTTTGGAAAATGAAACTACCATAAGACCTCCCACCACACACACAATGCAAACGCAGAATTGGAGGAGATTTCTTCTTATGATAGTCAAAGATGCTTACTACGCAAAATCAAATCATTTTGGATATTATTATTAGTGCATAGTGTAGAAAACATTTCGAAAGTATAATATAAATCTTAGCCAGCATAGGCATTCCGCACTTATGCCTACTATAGCTACTATGTTCAATAGCAGGTTACCGCCACATTCCATAGCAGGTAATACAACAAAAACCGTACAAGTCGCGTATTGTTTCTTTGGACTTCCAACAAATGGTCAGGCTAAGGAACTTCCTATCCACGATGGGTACGTCCCTGGAATAGACGACCCGAGAACCTAACCGGATCTCTGCCAACACAAGGCCGGGTTACCTCTGCAAAAATAGGTAACTACTGACACGCGTATGCCATCCCCCGATCGTCACCGATCTTCCCGAGGATCCCCGATTCGCAACAAACCACATAAGATAATAATAATGCAGTAACCACAGAGGTTAAGTATCTGGGCTCCATACCATGATACCACCTTTATCCAGAAGGAATGACATACACTAAGGGGCGCTACTCCCTAGAACCTTGCCGCATTCTTCCTGTTTCAACCATTTCCGGGGTGTGAGGCTCGACGAAGTCTCGTCCACAAAGCTACGCTTTCTTAAAAAGCCCTGCTTCGGGTCAAACAAAATGATCAACCTATGATCACAAAGATATAAGATCAAACAAATGATCATATCACAAATGATCAAACACTGATCATTTCACAGCAACACTCGGTATGCCACGTTACCAAATTGGGATATATCGCTGATAAATTTCAACTACATAACCTCTGAGCTCATACGTCTCAGAGAAGGGTGTTAAGCTAAGAGAATAAATTCTCCGCCACCAACAGAAATGTATTTGAAAGAAATCAGCTTTATATCTCAAATTGTAACGTCAGACACACAATCCATACAAGTCTGTTCCGGGATCGAACAGAACCGAAGGCACTTCTCACGAAGCCCTTGCATATCCGGATAATTTCAATCACGTCAGGACTTCCCGTCACTAAGGGTGATAAAACCTCTAAACCGGAGATCAGCCGATGTAGAGTAACTCGACGGTAATCCTTCCGTTTTCAAAAATATCCGGTCTTCAACACCGGTCAGCAAATGCGATTCATAACGACGTATCACATATTCGGAATGGGTTATACGACCCCATGGTCCTTTCCCGGCTAACCCGAATAGTGAGCGCTTATTTTAAAACAAGTGTGGCATTCAAATTCATCCAATTCACAACAAATACCATTCAAGGTAATTATTGATAGTCGGTTATTTAACTATCAATAAAGATGCGCTACATCATCAGATTCCAAATAATTTTCCCAAATTATTTATCTTCAAAAATATCTTTACTAGATATAAAATATCCACACTTAAAAATAAATCAATGTTTATTTTTAAACAACTTCCCTTTTATAAATTCCATAGTGAATTTATATTCTCAAATATCTACAGATATACGATTCTCAAATCGATTTCAAATATTCAATTTCATTTTATCTTTAAGAAGATAAAATCTCAAAAATGTTTCATTTCATTTTGGAAAAGTATTTCCATACTTATTTAAAAATAAGTATTTCACAAATCTTTTTATTTTCAACATTTGAAAATATTCAATATACTTAAATCAATATTAAGTATATATTCATTCTTTAAGGAAATCATTCTCTTTAAACACATTTATACGAGTCAAAACGAATGTTACGTAAAACATCGTTACGACGACTCAAAATCATTAGTATAGGGATTCGAAATTAAGATAGGTATATAAATCCCAATACTACATAAAAACATTTCCTTTCGGAAATCATTTACTATAACAACAGTGTTATAGTCCATCATTTCCTTATTTTTCGAAAACGTCTATTTCAACAATAAATGTTGAAATCTATGATTTCGATATTCAACACGTTTTAAAACATCTTTTAAAACAATTAACTTCATTTTACAATATCGCTTTTCCAAAACTATCCATTTTACTTAACAATATATTCACTGTCCAAAATCGTGAATATACTTTACTAATTACATTTCACTATTTTCTACACATTTTATTTCAATAAAAATTCGCTATCCAAAATCGCGAATATATCTCCTTTAATAATCTTCTATATTAAATTTATCAAATCCAATTGATTTTTGAATTTATAAAACAACGTTTATAAATTCTATTTCTATTTTCTAACGACTTCAATTTAATAAATCTCCTTTATAAAAAATTCGATAAATATTCCATCTAAAGGTAAAAATCCAATTTATAAGTTAATCTCTTATAAATCTTTTATTCTACAGTTTCATCCATTTTATAACTTCACAATTTATAAATCTATAAATTTCATTCACTTACGGATTCCATAATATTTCATTTTTAACACTTATAAAAATTCGTTTTATAAGTCCAATATTTTTTATTTATAAAATATCAATTTTATAAATCTTCCTATACAAATCGTTTATAGTTATTCAAAAATCCCAACTTAAACCATTTTATAAATAAATCGACTTTTATTTCAAAAACGACACTTCGGTTATATTTCACTAAAAATTATAACTTTTATAACTTTAAAATTTTACGTTTACAAATCGATTCAAAAATTCCATAAAACGTATATTTTCAAAAATCACTTTAAAAACCCTTTTTAAAGTAAAAGTCGTTATTTTTACATTTTCAAAACTGAATCCGATGATGCAACAGCATCAATCAGTCCATCACAACAGTCAATATCATATATCAACATGATAACAGAATATATCAAAATATCTGTAAATAATCAATACGGTGAGGAATCCAGTTGGATCCCTCCAACCTGTTTCCCTGCATCCACAGATGTTAGCACAATACCAATTCCGCTCCAGTACGGAATTATCGCGGTATATGGGTTTTATAAAAATCCGCTTACTAAAGGCGCAATAGGGTCTCATCCGCTATACGAGGCGGGAAATCATCAATCCAATATATATATAGATATATCCTATCATATCTAATAGCACATTCAAACAAATCAATCAATAACTGCAATTCAATTATAAATCTGAGTGAGAAGATCTCACCGTGTTTTCAATTCTGATTTTCAGCGTTTATTTCGAATAAAATTAAACGGGCGTTTAATTTTACCCGAAATTCAAACTAGCTCCAAATGGCTCCAATTCAGTTCCATAGCGAAGAGCTCGACAAAACGAAGCCAACGCTTTTCGTTTCGTAATTTTCCGACCTCGCAGCAAAAAGATATACATTTTTAAAGTTTATACGAATTATATTAAAATTTATTTACAAATTGTTTTAAATTTCCAAACCCTAACCAAATCAGAGCCTTCCATTCCTTCCAAAGCAAATCCAGCCCGTCCCCCTTTTCTTCCCCATCTCCAGTAAAAACGCACGCGAAACCCACCTCAGCCGCCTCCATCTACTAATTATCACAACCAACTCGATACACCATAAGACGATCAGGGACCGCCGTTCTCTTCGCATCCCCGCGCACCACCCACGGCCGAACCACCTTGAAGCTCGGTCGCGCCTATAGCTCGATAATCGAGCTCGAACGACGAACGAACGTGGCCTCTTTTTGCCTCCAAACGACGACAATACACGTGATCCACCGTTGGATACCTCCGTCTCGACGAGGTCTATAATTTACTAGTTGAAGACTTTGGCTAGAACTTCACGGATTTTGAGAAATTAAAGGATGAAGTGGCATTCATTTCTGGCCATCGAACGAATTAGAGGCGGCCAGGGTTTAAGCTGAAACCCTAGTTTTCTCCTTTGCAAAATGAAAGAAAAGGGTGCTTTTATAGAAAATTTCACGATTTACTATTCATCGAATTTTTCCGAACTCCGATTCGAGCGTGCCGACCGACGTTCCTAAGGTTTACCCCGCGTTTCGAACACAATGGAATAGGTTTCGAAAGCTAATTCGGTCGTATGTGAGAGATATGACAATAAACGATCAATTTAAATTAAACCGATTTAAATCGATTTCGAGGCGTTTTAATTTGTACCGAACAAATGGTAAATCCAAAAATTACGAAATTTGAAATCTTACAATAATATCACATTACGGATCCGATGAAACTAGTTTCGTCGAAATCCGAGACCGTTTGAAAATTGACTATTTTAACTCGCCGAATTAAAATTAAAACGATATCGATGCGTTTCGAGTTGCCACGGTCAAACGATAACTTCGATTGCTACGAAAATTGAAATCCGATAATAACTAACTATTACGGATCCAATGGAACTGGTTTCGTTCAATTCTGAGACTGTTCGAAAATTGGCTATTTTTACAGTCGATAATTAAATATTAAAATATTCAATTTTCACAATTTAACTTTAAATTCAATTCTGAAAGTTCTATAACCTTTTTATACCTCCAGTATGATCAAATAAAATCTTCCAAATCATTTTCAATCATTTTAAACTCGATTTTTTTAATTATCTCTGGAATTTCACTATTTAATTTATCGACTTAATTCTCAAATAAAACCCAATATTCGAAAAATAAATCATTCGACTTCTAAATTCCATTTATTAATATTAAAAATCAATTAAATATTCGAATTTTAATTATCAAAAATTCTGGGTCGTTACAGACTTCCCCCCTTAAAAGAATTTCGTCCTCGAAATTACAAGTTAGGAAAAAATGTCCTTAACTCGTCTACTATTCTTCACAATTCAATAGTTTTCTCAAATTTTCAAAACAAATCTTTCTAATAAAGATTCGTTATCATTCAACTAGCTTTCTAACTTCAATTATAAGTTTCAAATAGCATTGTTTAACTTCTCAATTCAAATTCGAGTTTAAATTCAAATTTTAACTTTCAAAAATTTCTCAAAAATTTTCTAACGCCCTAAATTTTCGAAAAATTTCGCCAGCGTCTCCTTTGCGCGGCTAATACGGCACGACTACAAAACGTCCCTACGGACTCTCAGATTTCAAAAAGAAAAGAAAAAGCCAAGTGGCTAGACCAAAAATCAGTAAATCTCATATTCAAATTGAAATACTTACCTTTTGTCGAGCAATTCAAATTCCCTTCAAAATTAAAATCCCAATTCCTTTATACCTGTATATCCTACTAGCCATTATATCTAGTTACATATATTCAAACCATTTTGTACATTCTATTACATAATTTCGATACTTCTTATATCATCTTTACTTCCCTATTGAAGTTTCATATTCATTTTCATTCAATTTCACATTTCAAATTTCATTTGAATTTAATTCACAATTTCAATTCTACTTGAATTCAATTTATCTTCAATTCTGAAATATTGAATTTAATTGATTAGCTTTCATTCATACTGCACCATTTTAAATTAGTTTCAGTTACTAATCCATTTCAAATTCTAATTCATTTATTCAAATTCGGTTTCAACATTCAGTTTTAATCTTATTCACTTCATTTATTCAAATTTATTTACTCATTCACAAATTCTTTCATTTTCAATTTGAATCTCATTTCTATCAAATTCCAAATATTTTATAAGTCTTCGACTTATTTACATCATGATTTATAAAATCATCTATACATTCATATTACTAATTCTATTCCTTTATGAATTTTATCTTCAAATATTTTTCTGGAACTTTATTTCAATTTATATCTCACATTAATATTTCATAAATATTTCTACATAGTATTCCAGAGTTTACCAACATTTCAAAAACCATTTTTGAAAACAGTTCAAATTATCCTTTGAATTTTCTAAAACAAAATCCAAATTTTCAAAACAACTTCCATTTAAAACAATTGGCAGCAATTCCTCTTTTGGAAACCCGAAAATGAACACCAACGATGTCGCGGTCATCATCGAAGTTATTTTCCAGCGACCGAAAAGAGTTTAGAGCTTTTCATCTCTCCAAAATATTTTTCAAAACTCTTGAAATCCATTTTCAAATCAAAAAGGAATTTACTTTCCAAATCTCCAAAATTTTCAAATTCTTTTCAAAACCTTTCCAAATACTTCTCTGGAATCCCGTTTTAAATTATAAGTCACATAAATAATTTATATTCTTAAATTTCATTTGTATATGGATTTATCTCTTAACTTTGGAGTTATGATTTCAATTTCTTATTCAATTTCATTGATGATAATTCACTATCATTACTTCCTAACATCCATGCAACCATATACTATAGTATTTTATAGAAAAACATTTCTTTTCTATACAAAATATAATCAAGGTAAAATTATTCCATTTACCCAATTTAAAACAATACTGTGCCGAATTGTTCTATATAAGTGTTTAGAGATCCCTATCGATAGAGTTGTACGGACAATACCGACCAGAATCCATATACCACTCAACAAACCAATCATCACAATATAAAACAATTTTATATTCACTAACAAATACGCACTCGTATCTATTATTACACTCAACTCATTCTAGAGTACTACTGACTCTATCTCTAATGAGTAACACCCAACAGAGCAGGGTTGTCGCTTAACCATATGCTCTGATACCAAATGTAACATCCCAAAAATTTTCGACTTTCGAAAATTCAACATCGATACTCACTTTATCGACTGCTGAGCCATCGACTGCCGGAAACCCGAAAAGTTATGGTTTTAAGAAAGGAGAAAAAGGTAGAAGAAGAAGATAGAAGAAAAAGAAAGAAGAACAACAACAGAACAAGAGCAGAAAATAGAAACAGAAAACAATATCAGAATCTTACACATCGCAGCGGAACAATATACAATAGATAATTACTAGTCTTTTAAAACAAAGAACTATATCATTTTATACATACATCAATCATCAGAGTCAATATACAACAATGGACAGTTATATAACTTGTCCTCATACAGAATACACAGCGGAATAAATACTATCAGATACAAATACTACGTCTCGTCATCCAGCTTACTTCCAAAGCTCCAGAATATCCAGAATATCCTGATAATATAACTCTAGGCTGCCCATGTGGAAATTGGTGGGCACCCAGAGTTTAGAAGGGAAACAATAAACTCCGAGTCAGTCATGGTGACTGGTGTGAGATCGTAAAACAGTTATTCTTTAAAAATAAACAGAAGAATTTTAAGGTAAATTCGAAATGCTTTTGGAAAATGAAACTACCATAAGACCTCCCACCACACACACAATGCAAACGCAGAATTGGAGGAGATTTCTTCTTATGATAGTCAAAGATGCTTACTACGCAAAATCAAATCATTTTGGATATTATTATTAGTGCATAGTGTAGAAAACATTTCGAAAGTATAATATAAATCTTAGCCAGCATAGGCATTCCGCACTTATGCCTACTATAGCTACTATGTTCAATAGCAGGTTACCGCCACATTCCATAGCAGGTAATACAACTAAAACCGTACAAGTCGCGTATTGTTTCTTTGGACTTCCAACAAATGGTCAGGCTAAGGAAATTCCTATCCACGATGGGTACGTCCCTGGAATAGACGACCCGAGAACCTAACCGGATCTCTGCCAACACAAGGCCGGGTTACCTCTGCAAAAATAGGTAACTACTGACATGCGTATGCCATCCCCCGATCGTCACCGATCTTCCCGAGGATCCCCGATTCGCAACAAACCACATAAGATAATAATAATGCAGTAACCACAGAGGTTAAGTATCTGGGCTCCATACCATGATACCACCTTTATCCAGAAGGAATGACATACACTAAGGGGCGCTACTCCCTAGAACCTTGCCGCATTCTTCCTGTTTCAACCATTTCCGGGGTGTGAGGCTCGACGAAGTCTCGTCCACAAAGCTACGCTTTCTTAAAAAGCCCTGCTTCGGGTCAAACAAAATGATCAACCTATGATCACAAAGATATAAGATCAAACAAATGATCATATCACAAATGATCAAACACTGATCATTTCACAGCAACACTCGGTATGCCACGTTACCAAATTGGGATATATCGCTGATAAATTTCAACTACATAACCTCTGAGCTCATACGTCTCAGAGAAGGGTGTTAAGCTAAGAGAATAAATTCTCCGCCACCAACAGAAATGTATTTGAAAGAAATCAGCTTTATATCTCAAATTGTAACGTCAGACACACAATCCATACAAGTCTGTTCCGGGATCGAACAGAACCGAAGGCACTTCTCACGAAGCCCTTGCATATCCGGATAATTTCAATCACGTCAGGACTTCCCGTCACTAAGGGTGATAAAACCTCTAAACCGGAGATCAGCCGATGTAGAGTAACTCGACGGTAATCCTTCCGTTTTCAAAAATATCCGGTCTTCAACACCGGTCAGCAAATGCGATTCATAACGACGTATCACATATTCGGAATGGGTTATACGACCCCATGGTCCTTTCCCGGCTAACCCGAATAGTGAGCGCTTATTTTAAAACAAGTGTGGCATTCAAATTCATCCAATTCACAACAAATACCATTCAAGGTAATTATTGATAGTCGGTTATTTAACTATCAATAAAGATGCGCTACATCATCAGATTCCAAATAATTTTCCCAAATTATTTATCTTCAAAAATATCTTTACTAGATATAAAATATCCACACTTAAAAATAAATCAATGTTTATTTTTAAACAACTTCCCTTTTATAAATTCCATAGTGAATTTATATTCTCAAATATCTACAGATATACGATTCTCAAATCGATTTCAAATATTCAATTTCATTTTATCTTTAAGAAGATAAAATCTCAAAAATGTTTCATTTCATTTTGGAAAAGTATTTCCATACTTATTTAAAAATAAGTATTTCACAAATCTTTTTATTTTCAACATTTGAAAATATTCAATATACTTAAATCAATATTAAGTATATATTCATTCTTTAAGGAAATCATTCTCTTTAAACACATTTATTCGAGTCAAAACGAATGTTACGTAAAACATCGTTACGACGACTCAAAATCATTAGTATAGGGATTCGAAATTAAGATAGGTATATAAATCCCAATACTACATAAAAACATTTCCTTTCGGAAATCATTTACTATAACAACAGTGTTATAGTCCATCATTTCCTTATTTTTCGAAAACGTCTATTTCAACAATAAATGTTGAAATCTATGATTTCGATATTCAACACGTTTTAAAACATCTTTTAAAACAATTAACTTCATTTTACAATATCGCTTTTCCAAAACTATCCATTTTACTTAACAATATATTCACTGTCCAAAATCATGAATATACTTTACTAATTACATTTCACTATTTTCTACACATTTTATTTCAATAAAAATTCGCTATCCAAAATCGCGAATATATCTCCTTTAATAATCTTCTATATTAAATTTATCAAATCCAATTGATTTTTGAATTTATAAAACAACGTTTATAAATTCTATTTCTATTTTCTAACGACTTCAATTTAATAAATCTCCTTTATAAAAAATTCGATAAATATTCCATCTAAAGGTAAAAATCCAATTTATAAGTTAATCTCTTATAAATCTTTTATTCTACAGTTTCATCCATTTTATAACTTCATAATTTATAAATCTATAAATTTCATTCACTTACGGATTCCATAATATTTCATTTTTAACACTTATAAAAATTCGTTTTATAAGTCCAATATTTTTGATTTATAAAATATCAATTTTATAAATCTTCCTATACAAATCGTTTATAGTTATTCAAAAATCCCAACTTAAACCATTTTATAAATAAATCGACTTTTATTTCAAAAACGACACTTCGGTTATATTTCACTAAAAATTATAACTTTTATAACTTTAAAATTTTACGTTTACAAATCGATTCAAAAATTCCATAAAACGTATATTTTCAAAAATCACTTTAAAAACCCTTTTTAAAGTAAAAGTCGTTATTTTTACATTTTCAAAACTGAATCTGATGATGCAACAACATCAATCAGTCCATCACAACAGTCAATATCATATATCAACATGATAACAGAATATATCAAAATATCTGTAAATAATCAATACGGTGAGGAATCCAGTTGGATCCCTCCAACCTGTTTCCCTGCATCCACAGATGTTAGCACAATACCAATTCCGCTCCAGTACGGAATTATCGCGGTATATGGGTTTTATAAAAATCCGCTTACTAAAGGCGCAATAGGGTCTCATCCGCTATACGAGGCGGGAAATCATCAATCCAATATATATATAGATATATCCTATCATATCTAATAGCACATTCAAACAAATCAATCAATAACTGCAATTCAATTATAAATCTGAGTGAGAAGATCTCACCGTGTTTTCAATTCTGATTTTCAGCGTTTATTTCGAATAAAATTAAACGGGCGTTTAATTTTACCCGAAATTCAAACTAGCTCCAAATGGCTCCAATTCAGTTCCATAGCGAAGAGCTCGACAAAACGAAGCCAACGCTTTTCGTTTCGTAATTTTCCGACCTCGCAGCAAAAAGATATACATTTTTAAAGTTTATACGAATTATATTAAAATTTATTTACAAATTGTTTTAAATTTCCAAACCCTAACCAAATCAGAGCCTTCCATTCCTTCCAAAGCAAATCCAGCCCGTCCCCCTTTTCTTCCCCATCTCCAGTAAAAACGCACGCGAAACCCACCTCAGCCGCCTCCATCTACTAATTATCACAACCAACTCGATACACCATAAGACGATCAGGGACCGCCGTTCTCTTCGCATCCCCGCGCACCACCCACGGCCGAACCACCTTGAAGCTCGGTCGCGCCTATAGCTCGATAATCGAGCTCGAACGACGAACGAACGTGGCCTCTTTTTGCCTCCAAATGACGACAATACACGTGATCCACCGTTGGATACCTCCGTCTCGACGAGGTCTATAATTTACTAGTTGAAGACTTTGGCTAGAACTTCACGGATTTTGAGAAATTAAAGGATGAAGTGGCATTCGTTTCTGGCCATCGAACGAATTAGAGGCGGCCAGGGTTTAAGCTGAAACCCTAGTTTTCTCCTTTGCAAAATGAAAGAAAAGGGTGCTTTTATAGAAAATTTCACGATTTACTATTCATCGAATTTTTCCGAACTCCGATTCGAGCGTACCGACCGACGTTCCTAAGGTTTACCCCGCGTTCCGAACACAATGGAATAGGTTTCGAAAGCTAATTCGGTCGTATGTGAGAGATATGACAATAAACGATCAATTTAAATTAAACCGATTTAAATCGATTTCGAGGCGTTTTAATTTGTACCGAAAAAATGGTAAATCCAAAAATTACGAAATTTGAAATCTTACAATAATATCACATTACGGATCCGATGAAACTGGTTTCGTCGAAATCCGAGACCGTTTGAAAATTGACTATTTTAACTCGCCGAATTAAAATTAAAACGATATCGATGCGTTTCGAGTTGCCACGGTCAAACGATAACTTCGATTGCTACGAAAATTGAAATCCGATAATAACTAACTATTACGGATCCAATGGAACTGGTTTCGTTCAATTCTGAGACTGTTCGAAAATTGGCTATTTTTACAGTCGATAATTAAATATTAAAATATTCAATTTTCACAATTTAACTTTAAATTCAATTCTGAAAGTTCTATAACCTTTTTATACCTCCAGTATGATCAAATAAAATCTTCCAAATCATTTTCAATCATTTTAAACTCGATTTTTTTAATTATCTCTAGAATTTCACTATTTAATTTATCGACTTAATTCTCAAATAAAACCCAATATTCGAAAAATAAATCATTCGACTTCTAAATTCCATTTATTAATATTAAAAATCAATTAAATATTCGAATTTTAATTATTAAAAATTCTGGGTCGTTACATACCTGATAACTGTTATTATAAGTGAATTCAACCAAATGGAGATGGTCTTCCCAAGATCCACCGAAATCAATTATGCAAGCTCGGAGCAGATCCACCAAAATCTGATTCACCCTTTCAGTTTGGCCATCTGTTTGAGGATGATAAGCGGTGCTTAGATTCAGTTTAGTGCCTAAGACATCCTGAAATGCCTTCCAGAATTTACTAGTGAATATAGGGTCTCGATTGCATACAATACTAGATGGAACCCCATGAAGTCTAACAATCTCTCTCATATAAATCTCAGCCAAACTCGAAGCAGTACGAGTGGTCTTTACAGGAATAAAATGAGCAAATTTGGTCAACCTATCAACAATCACCCATATACTCTCGTTACCCTTTCTGGTCCTCGGTAATCCATCGATGAAATCCATAGAAATCTGATCCCATTTCCAACAAGGAATTTCTAGGGGTTGAAGTAAACCAGCAGTCTTCTGGTGATCGGCCTTGACTTGTTGGCAAGTGGTGCATCTACTGACATATATAGAAATATCCCTCTTCATCCCACTCCACCAATATAAACGCTTCATATTACGATACATCTTAGTGACACCAGGATGAAATGAAAGTGATGACTGATGGTTCTCTCTAAGCACTTCTTGTCTCAATCCATCGACATTAGGAACACAAATACGGTTGTCGATCCTTAGAACTCCATTACTATCAATCTGTGCTCCTATTTTACTGTCAACATTTCCGACTCTACCAAGAACTAACTCCTTCATACGATAGAGCGAAGTGTCCTCATATTGTTTAGCTTTGATGCGATCCATAAGAGATGGAGAGATGACAAGCTGAAATAACATGCCTTCAACAAGATTACAACAAGTCAATGCTTTGCTGCGGCTCAAAGCATCTGCTACGACATTTGCTTTCCCCGGAGTATAAGTAATGTCGAGATCATATGCAGCTAAGAATTCAAGCCATCGGACTTGTCTCTGTTCAAATCCTTCTGATAAAAGATATACCTCAAGGGCTTATGATCAGTGAATAATTCAAATTTTGTTCCCAAAAGATGATGCCTCCATAGTTTCAAAGCAAATACAACGGCAAGAAGCTCAAGATCATGTGTGGCATAGTTTAATTCATGGGTCTTCAACTGTCGACCCGCATAAGCAATAACCTTTCCATTTTGCATAAGAACAGCGCTTAAACCTTCTCGGCAAGCATCTATATAGACAGTTAATCCTTCACTTCCATCGATTACCGCAAGAACAGGGGCTGAAGTCAAGTTGTGCTTCAACTCAATAAAAGCTGATTCACACTTCTCACTCCAAATAAACTTAACATCCTTCCGAGTTAAAGTAGTAAGTGGGGCAGAAATCCGGGCAAAGTTCTCAATAAATCTGCGATAATAACCGGCTAAGCCCAAGAAACTACGGATATTTGTAGGAGTTTTAGGACTCTCCCAATCCTGTAGATTAATTGATCCAAATCAGAAAGAGATAAGATGTGTTTGAACAGGAACAACGAATAAGATAGAACTTACATTGATTATGGCGATCTTAGCTGGATCAACCGAAATCCCATTTTCAGAAACAATATGGCCAAGGAATCTTACTTTGTCTCGCCAAAAATGGTATTTAGAGAACTTGGTTTTAAGCTGGTGGTTTCGGAGAGTTTCCAGAACATAACGGAGATGTGTTTCATGCTCTTTCTCGTCTTTGGAGAAGACGAGAATATCATCAATGAATACAAGAACAAACTTGTTAAGGACATCACGAAAGACTCGATTCATCAAGTCGACGAAATAAGCAGGTGCGTTGGTCAAACCAAATGGCATAACCAACCATTCATATAATCCATTCTCGGTACGGAAAGCTGTCTTATGGATACTATCTTCTGCTACTCTGAGTTGGTGGAACCCAGTGGCTAGATCAAGTTGTGAGAAGACTTTAGCTCCATGGAGCTGATCGAATAAATCGTTGATGTGAGGCATCGGGTAACGATTCTTGAGAGTGCGTTTGTTTAGTTCTCTGTAATCAACACACATGCGAAGAGATCCATCTGATTTGGTGACAAATACAACTACGGCGCCCCATTCAGAACAACTTCTCCTAATCAAACCCTTAGCAAATAGATCATCAATTTGGATTTTTAGTTCAGCTTTTTCTTTAGGAGCCATCCTTTGGTGTGGGAGAACTACGGGGGTAGCTCTAGGAATAAGATCAATGCGGAAATCGATTTCCCATTTAGGCGGTAGAGAGTTGACCTCTCCAAATACATCGGGAAATTGCTGAACAATAGGAGTGGAGTCAAGATCATCCGGGTGAGTATCAAGAGAGATATGAAGCTTCCGGCATATTTCTGAGGTGATTTACATTCAATGACAAGTGGTAAACCCTTGTCACTGACTAGAGAAACAGAACGAGCTTTGCAAGAAATAACAGCATCGAATTTTCTTAACCAATCGGCACCTAACAAGATGTCAAATGCTTCGAAGCCAAGCACATAAAAATTCCAAGTGAATCGATATCTTCCATACATAAGTACAACCTCATTACAAATTCTACTAAGGTTGGCAAGTCCTCCAATAGGGTTGGAGACACATAAGGAAGTAGTGGTAAAAGTGGGTTCTAATTTGAGTTTACTACAAAGATCAATAGATATGAAGCTATGGGAAGCGCCAGTGTCGAATAATACCCTAACAGGTGTAGCATGTAAATGAAAAATACTCCGTAAGGTACCTTGGTCATCCTGGGCGGGTGGTGCAGAGGGTGCAGGTGTGGTGATAGCAAATACTCCAGAATTGGTGCCACGCTTATGCATTGGGCAGTCTTTCTTGAAATGTCCAGGCTGGAGGCGGACATGGCATAAGTCTCTCCTAGTCATAGAAGGTGGTGGAATAACAGCTCCGGTAGATGGACAACTATTTGCATAATGGCCCTTCTTATCCCATTTGAAGCAAGTGATATTAGCAAGGTCGATTGGGCTTTTCTAGGCGTATCCCAATCCAGTAGTCTTCTGCCAAGCTTTCTTTTGTTGATCAAAGTTCATCTTCCTCTTTCCAGGCTGGCTAGAAGAGAGCTGAGTAGGAGTGGCCTTCGCAGTAGGTCCTTTAGGCTTCGCCTCATATCTAAGAGCATAGTCAACAAGCTCTATGAAGGTGCAGTGGGTGTGGCCAGTAAGCAAGTCATAATATTCTGGTCTAGCTCCCAAAATGAATTTCTTGTTCTTCAGAAGTGGCGTATCGATCAAACCAGGTCCGAACTTGGAGAGTTCGTTGAATTTCCTCTCATACTCAGAAAAAGTCATACTGCCTTGCTTAAGATCCATGAAAGCTCTATAAAGTTGGGTTTTCCCAGCAGTTGGCATCCATTGTGCCGAGAAAGTATCCCTAATCAAACAGATGGACTAGATTAATAACATCCCAAAGATTGAAGAAGAATTTATGTTACTAAATCCAAACGAATTTATACCTAAACTGGGCCCAAGTGATGGTGTTCTCCTCAATACGAGAAGTAACAGATTCCCACCAATCTTGCGCAGCATCCTGAAGTTGCCAAGCAGCAAGCTAACGCTTCTGAGCATCGGTGATCTCCAGGCCAGAAAATATCTTCTCTAAGCCTTTAAGCCATTGCTGAGCCTCTATAATGTTCTCGGATCCAGAAAACTTAATTCCTCCAAGCTGTGTATACTCCTTACTAAGAGTGGTGAATTTGACTGGAGCTGGGGCGGTAGGTGCAGCCTTAGCAGGACCATGGCCTCTTCCTCCCCTATTGTTTCTTCTGGTACTCATCCTGAAATACCAAAAGAGATTTTAGAAACCAAGGATAGAATTCATAGAACTCTAAGGAAAGTCCTATCAATGAATCAAAAGAAGTTTGAATTGGAAGGATTGGATATTGAATCGATTCTCCTCATTCTAGGGTATTACTACCCTATCTTTAATGAGTTTATATAATCCCAAACTAAGGTTTTTAGGGAAACGGAAGCTATGATACCAACTGTAACAACCCGTATATTTGGACCATTTAAATTGACAATAATCCACACATGTCAACTTAAATAATACAAAACACGAATCATTATGGGATTGTATATACATAAATGTAAATGAGAATCAATACAACATCACAGACACAGAACAGTCACAGAATAATGCAGTGGAAAATACATCGTCATAATAGCGGTTCATGAAGCTACTACAGAAAGTACAACAATGTCTCAACATAAAGTGACTGAAAGGAAATACATAATGTTCAACAGACAAGTATATCAATACTGGATTGAACATCAATACTGAATAGAAATAAAAGATAAGATAAATGCTAAGTCTTTAGCATCTTCAACCAACCTTGATCAGCAAACTGGATAGCTTCAGACTGACCCGAGCATATACAAAAAGAAACACTCGAGTCAGGACTCAAAATCTTATACAAGAAAATCAAGTGCAAGGGAAAAAGTCCATAACTTAAAAGATGAATAAAATAAACATCTCTAAGGATCCGATAAACTATCTATATATACATAGAATACGATATGTAGATAATGTCTAATCAGTAAAGTACGATATTAAAATAGTGTTAAGGCGTTACCATAATCCCCCTTAACACATTTTTATTCCCAAGAGCATATACAAGACCGTAGTTTCCCCAAACCGGAAGTCACCAGAGAGCAATCCATATACTAAAGGTACAAACCAAAACGTAGTGGTCGTGAATAGGATAATCAGTATGACAAGGTACATGAGGCGATACCAACTAGGATACTAGTAGTTGCGTGATCCGGACCGATGTTGAGCATAGCAGCTACTACCACAACACCACAAAATAACACTCCCAAATCAAGGTGCACCCAAATCGAATCACAAAAGTAATAGATATGGTATCAAAGAAGTGTGTTCGCTAGAGGTGGCGAACCTCAATGGCCCGGCGCGGCTCCTGTTTTAGTCATGTCAGGGGTCATCCAATATCGTTCTCTTTCTTCAGTCAACGCGTTCACCAAACCATCCACTTCATTCTGGATCAACACTCCACGTATAATAGTTATTAAAGTGGTTTTCGGTATCGACAGAGAGTATGTCCATATCCGATCCTGGTCTCTTTAATAACTACGTTTTTATTACCCGATGGTCGGTTAAATTAAAGTTTAAACAAATCAAAGTCCAAAAGTCAAGTTGCAAATTTGACTTTCAAAATTTGACACTTCACGATTCAATTTATTTCAGATATTTAAAAACATATTTCCAAATGAAATCTTAGTTCAAACATTTGAGTTAACAATATAATTTAGTATTCAAGTTCAATTTAATAAGATTTAAATTTCACTTATTAAATTTAGTTCATAATCAATGGATTCAATTTAATGGTCAATTAGTTCGAATCATTAAATCAAATTCTATTCATTTCAATTCATATTTACATTCATTGTTATCATAAATTCGACTAAATCAATTTCATTAACTAAATTCCTTTCATCAAAATAGCTTCATTTGATTTATTCACCAAATTCAATTGAATTTCTATTTAAAGAAACCCAATTTCATTTATTTGGTTCCATGATTTACATAACACGAATACGTTATTTACGAGTTACAAATCAACTCAATTCATATTCAGTTACAATGTCCTAATTTAATTAATTCATTAAATTTAAAATCATTTTAATTTAAATTATCACTAAATTAAATCCATAAAACCTTAGTTAGTTTTATATTCCTCTTAAGTCAAATTTCACTTAATCTCCAAT
The DNA here is from genome assembly GCA_030737815.1 of Allium fistulosum. Lineage (NCBI taxonomy): Eukaryota > Viridiplantae > Streptophyta > Magnoliopsida > Asparagales > Amaryllidaceae > Allium > Allium fistulosum. The sequence continues at coordinate 1,033,063,749 of CM060902.1, read as the reverse complement.
TTAATTTATAACAAGTTCCAAATCTATTTAATTAAAACCGAGTTTTAAATCTTAATCTAATAAATCTAATAAATTTTTAAATTATTAAATTCTAAAACTTTACTTGTTTCTAATTTTCATTTCAAATATTCAACTTACTTAACTTAAATTTTCCTAAATCAAATTACAATTTTCTCAATTTAAATTTGTCAATTCATTTTATTCAATTAAATAGATTTATTAATCCGTTTCAATTAAATCCATTAATTTATTTCAATTAATCCATTAAGTTCGTTACTTAATTTCAAAACAAATTGTTCAGTTCATTCCTTAATTTCAAATAAATTTCAATTTCAAAATGATTTTGTTGACCAATCGGGTTTCTTATTTAATTAGCTATCATAGGCCAAGTTATTTAATTGGGTATTTATAATCTCAACCCAATATCATTCAATGTAAAAAAATCGAAGCATAGCAAAGGGAACTTGCAGTGTGATAACTGGGATGGTGTCAAAGTAAATAAACAAGCAATAGCAAGCATACATAACAATTCAACAATTTATTTAAATAATCCCGAAATAATCGTATTAATTTACATTTGTTATTTATGAAAATTAATATAATTATTCCTAGAATCTACACTATCATTTCATGAAGATTAAAGATTATCACATTATGGTTTTTCACTTGGTGTCTATTATCAAATTACTACATCAATCATACATTCAATGGTTCAAAGTGTAGTTAACACTATTTCTACGTGTCGATTTATTTAACATTTAAAGGGGTCAAGTTCAACATATATAATCCATTTTAAATTGTTAACTATCCTATATCAAATTCAATTCCATATTAATTATCACTTATATTAACAACCAAATTCAACATCACATAACAAATTTAGTGTCACAGCTATTTACCATAAACTAACATCAAATCACAATTTAACACGTTAAATCCATTTAAACAATTCATGGCGTCAATTTTGCAATTTTAAACTCTAACAATATTCAATTTCAGCTTGTATAGCAATTAACAGTTTATGTGAATAATTTTAACATCAACTAGTTTAACATCCAAATTAATATTAACAACATCTATCACTTGATTATCAAAGCATAATAGATTGAGTCGTGAATGAAATATTCACCTTGCGTGGTTAGAGATGATGATGAAGCACGAAGACGAATAGATAAAATAGACCCTAATAAGCACGACGCAAAATGAACACAACAAATAACTAGATGCAAATAAAGTAGATCAAAACCTAGGCCTGAGATCCCGGATCCGCAACAACTATCAAGCAAGCGAAACAACATATGAGACACAATAACCCATGTTTATTTATATACTAAAATATATGTAAAATCGTACTTTACAAATATATATATAACACGAATCTGCCTTTAAAAATACAAACAGCTTTTATGTTTTTTTTTCAACTAAATCTGCAGCATATAAACCCAACAAATTTTGAACTGGGCCTGTAAATTAATATATATTAGTAGCTTTATATTAAAAACTATTTGTAAAATATCTACACAGAAACCTGTTTGCATAACAACTCTTATAATTATAAAATGAAACATCTTGTACAAAACTTCCTCCCCTCCCTTTTTCTAAAACCCAAAACTATATATATATTTATATAAAACAGCAGTGTAGTGGAAGGTTGGCTGCAGCTAAGGCGAGGCGTTCGGGTTTGGTGGCGGCATCGGGCGAAGGCTGGTAGGATGGGGTCGAGGGGACGGCGATGGGTGAGGCGGCGTGGCGGAGAGGAGCAGGCGGGTTTGGGTGGACGTGGCGGAGCAGGCGGGCGAGTGGGAAGTAGACGTGGGCGGGTGGAACAGGTAGTGGGCAGGGAGGCTGGGCTTGGCGTGGCGATATGGCGGAGGGTGATGCGGAGCGAACTGAGTGGGTGGCCGTGTGGGAGAGCGGTCGCTAGCTAGTGGCTGACGAGGCGGAGAGGGTGGATGTGGCCAGTGGGTCTCGGCAATAGGTGTGGACGCGGCGACTGGGTGGGCAGGCGATATGGCGGAGGAAGAACAGTGGGCGGGGCGGTGGCGGCGTGGCAGTGGCGGAGGCGATGAAGGCGGACGTGGGCGATGTGGGTGGAGTGGTCGGCGTGGGAAAATGGAGCATTTTTCGTGAGTCATACTGGAGTGGACACAAACAAAACAAAAAAAATAACAAAATGATGAAGAGGGAGAGAAAATGCGTACCCGAGAAGTAGTGAGTTATACATGAAGGTAGAGGAATTTATGTAGGCAGAGGGCAGATATATACAGAGAAGTTTAGAGTCCCAAGGTCAAGGCAATGATGTCTTCGGTAAACGTGATGGCTATTGGATTTCTGAATGGTCAAAGGCCCTTAGAATTCTGAGCGGGAGACAGTTGGGTACCGGTTCGTGCTGCGTAACGGATCAGTTTGTACTCTGTTAACCAATTATAATTTGCAACGCCGAACTCCGATTAACACAAATAAATATACCGTTTTGATCAGCGCGACGAGGCGACACAACGGTATGGAGATATTGATGGTTTGACACTGTTTGCGAAGTGGTTAATCTTATTGAACCATTTGCTCGGGCGAACAATTTAACTAGCCATTAAAAGCGAAATTTGACGAAACGAAATGCGCCGTCATGTTCAGAATATTTTTCTTATGCCACATTGTGAAAATATTTGAGTTCGGACGATAGAAAATTTACACATAAAATTTAAACTAGTATGTAAATGCGACGAGCGAAATTTACCTCCATATTATTCGACGAAATTTGGCGTACGCCTATGTCTATCTAGACGCATTCCAAATATGAAGTTTGAATAGCAACGGAAGTTGTTTGTGAAAAATCTAATTTCTACACTAAATAAACCATTTTTAAAATTTTAAACTGGGTCTGAATTTCAGGGTCGTTACACCCCCCCCCCCCCCAATAAAAGAATTTCATCTCCGAAATTTACCACAATCCTATCCCAGAAAATAGACTATCCAAGAAATACCTAACACATTAATTAGATGTAACTTATCCAGCAAAAACTAGTATGATATAAATCTATATGCAACCAAATTCATAGAATACCCTGAAATAAAATATTGTGCATCCAATCATATCAAAAGGTAAATTTAGAACTAAATGTCCGGGCTCTTATATTCAAAATTTTATTTTCAAATTTCTTCAAAAAGAAATGTATTAAAACTAAAACAAAAAATAACTAGGAGGGGGTCCTCCTAGCAAAACATGTAAAACTCTAGAATCAAAACAACATGGAGCATCCAGTGGTATTCCGGTTCCTCCAAATACAACAACTAGAGTAAACAATTATTATCTCTTTCCGAAATTTTTTTCCAAAATTCACATTTTCAAAAGCACCGAGATTTAAGTCCTAATAAACAATAATTCAAAAACCTTGGTTTATTTTTTTTTTTACATTATAAACTATGGTATATATGACCACACAATCAATCAATCAAATTCATTTAAGTAAAATCAATCAAATTCCGTAAAGGAGTACACTAACACTATCAATCATTCAAATTCCATAAGGAAAAAATCTAACACCCAACATTATTTAAAATGTCAAAAGATTAACAATAAACTCCTAACTTAGGTTCAAAACTTTCTTGATTGCCCAAAATATAGATAATTATCTAAGCGTACCATTCTTTGCTCATTAGCCTTTGATTATTGCTTAGAAGATTATCCAAACTTACTCGGACAAAATTGAAAGTTATACTCTAAAATTATTGGTTTCTGACTACACCAATCTTTCTAAATCACATAAATTTGCATTTAATATTTTACTCAATACCAAAATTGTTTATGAATTATTTCTTAAATTTTCATCTAAGTTTAAAAATATTTTATAAAGTCCTTTCTTTATAAAACACCAATTAATAACGTATTCCATTTTATTTACTTGTATAATATCCTTCTAAATCCTAAGAGTATATACAAAACACAAAATTTATTTTACTTTTCATAAGATCAAATCAAAATTTGGGTCTTTTAAAACTAAGTCAACCTCTCGACCTCTTTAACTTAGAGTGTTAAGATGGATAATGTTTATGGGTTGACTCAAAACAACAAATAGTTTTACAACTTATATATTTTAAACAAAAGCTATGGTTTTAATAAAACAATGTCTATTAAAACCTTCCTACCTTTTTATCTTAAGGTGTTATAATGAATGATGTTTATGGGATTCATAAAAATACGAAAAATCTAAATTATCAAAAATTAAAAAAAAATCCTTTTTCTGCAGCTATAGGTTTGCATTTTTACCCGATATGGGAAGCAACATCTGTTGATGAGTGGTTATACAATGGTGGTCCTTATGAGCTAATTGTTTTACACTTCTTACTTGGTGTTCCAATAGACTTATTGAACGTTCCCATTGGCGTGCATCCAGCAGGAATTGAACCTACGAATTTGCTGGCCCAATAATACCAATTAGTTTACGTTACTTAAACGCTTAAATAATATCTATGTTTTTGATAAAACTACATTATCAAAACCTTCATATCCAATCTAACCCATTTAAAACAGTTTTTAGTTACCTCGTATATTATTTAAGGGTAAAATTCATATATCAAAACAATCACTTATCAAAAATACTTTTTATTTTGGAAATCAATTCCCTTTTAAGGAACTTAAATTTCAAAACTCGTCTTTGAAAGTATACTACATATTATTTTTATGAAATAACTTCAAACAATTTGTTTATTAAAACTCACTTTGGGTTCGTTCGGATTTGAATTCATTTCGATCGCACAATAATAAAGAGAATAATTTACTAAGTACTCCATAACATTCGCCTAAACAACATATGATCGTCACTTAGAAGAATATTCATATTATTACAAAACTAACCGAAATGTTTTCCTCCAAATTATTCAAAGAAAAAGCATTCTACTTAAAATTTCTTTTCCAAAATATTTATACTTTAGAAATATTTCCAAATAATACTGCTATTAATTTTCTCAAAATCTTTTGAAATCAATTTCGGGATTTAAATTTTCCAAAAACTCTTTTAAATGTTATTTGGAAAGACAAATTTATAATACCAAGTGTATTAAAATGAGGGTCAAAACAAATGTCATTTTAAACATCATTTACTAAAATCCCAAAACAATTTACACATAGCTTTATTTATAAACAATTCTGTTTAAAAGCACTCATTTAAAAACCATCATTTATTAATTTAAAACAATATTTATCATCTCAAAGGATAATAAAACAATTTAAATACCTTTTATAAATCCCAAACAATGTTAATTGTCCTAGGGGATGATTTATAATATTCTTTTTAAAACCTTAAAACCATACAAATTTTTCAAAGAAAATAAATAAAATTTAAATTATTTTATTAAATTTAAAATAACATTAATTATCCTAAAAGATTATAAATCAGATTTATAAATCTAAAACAATATTAACTATCCCAAAAGATAATTAATCAAATTTATAATTTTCTTTAATAAACAAATCAATTATCTTTAATAAAATAGTTAATTACTTCCAAAACACTCTCACCAAATCAATTAATTTATTTTAAACTCACTTATTAAATCAATTAACCAACTTAAAATATTATTTATCAAACGATTTATTAAATTCAAATTATCATTAATTAAAATGAATAATTACTTTTAAATATCATTAATTGAAATTATTATTAATTTTCAAATATCATTAATTAAAATAATTAATTAAATTCAAATATCATTACTTAAAATGATTAATTAAATCCAAATCTCATTAATCAAAAAGATTAATTTATTTTAAACATAATTATTTAAAATGATTAATTAATTTAAGATATCATCAATCAAAATGGTTAATGAATTTTAAACGTCTACTTTTGGGAAAATACGAGCTCAAGTTCAAACACACATACAAGGGTTTAGGGGATGAAACTTAATAAATGACAGTATAGCGTAAATTGCTATACTGACAATTAAATAGTTTAAATGGAATATCAAGATTAATTTCTATTAAACATCCATTTTCCAAATGGAAATTCAACCAAACAATCAATCAAACAAATCTAACTATCATCAAAGAAATCAACAATAGTTTATAGCATCACATATATGATATATAGTAAATTTGGATGTGAGTTAAACTTTCATATAAATGGTTCTCCTTTATTATAATCAAATTTTCTCAAATATTCATCCTCTAAATTTTTATTTATTTGTTTTATTTTATTTTATTATTATTATTAAATTTTTTACTACTATTTAGATTATATTAAACAACTTTTTATTACAAGTTTACTTTTAGGTTAACATTATTAAAAGTTGACTTTTAATTCAACCCTTTCGCCGAACACCTTATAATCAAACCGAGAAACTTAATCCATAAGGTGTTCGTTCCAAGTTTCCCTAATCCCATTTACTTGACCTATATCTTACTAAGAAAAATTCCTTATGAACTATTCAATAATATTTAATGCTAAAACTGGACGAGTATAACTAATCAAATCCTAAATGATAACCATAAAATATTATCATTTCTAAATAATCAACTCAACTATACAACTATATTAGTTTTGAAAATCATTCTTATATATAATATATTCTTAGGTAAAATTATTTCATTTACCATTTTAAAATAATACTGTATTGGTAGATATGTTCAAGTGTTTAGGAATGCATATCGATAACGCTGATCAGACTCATCGATCAGAATTCATATACCACTCAATGGATCAAACAACACAATATAAAACATTTCTATAACACTAACAAATACGCACTCAATATATTTATACTCTCAGACTTATCTTAGGATACTACTAATCCTATCCTTAGAGACTTTACCCTATCAGGGCTTAAGGGTTCACTAAACCTAAGCTATGATACCAACTGCGATGACCTGCCTTTCTGATCCCTGGAAACGACACTTAATACATCCACCGTATTCATGTACCATTGCCCAAGCACTCGAAAGATAAGTTGTCTTGGGGTAAAATAAAGAACAGAACAAGACAGAATAGGTAAACCTCACATCGGAATGGTTACATATAATATAAAATGATATAGTACAAAAGGTTACTCCTTATAAGGAGTTATCAGAGTTATATAAAAAAATACTACATCTAACAGATTGATAGCTATACATTCTACCTTTTCATTGTTAACATACAAAATACACCTATATAATCATACAGCGGAAATAAATACTAGATAACTAAGGAGCCTCCTGCTCGCACATCGTCTTCAAAGAGCTCCAAAGAAAAACCTGCTATTCTCGGACTACTCAAATATAATTGACTGCCCGAGAGTTCAGGGAAAATAAACAACTCGAGTTAGAAAAAATGTCTGGTATGAGTAAAACTATGAAACAAATGGGGTGTATTTAAACAATAATATGCGGGACCACGTCGCTAACGCGGAACGGGTTTTCTCCCATATAAACAACAACCAAACATAACAAAAATGGAAATGAACAATAGGGAACAAATCCAAACATAGATGATGGGTACAATTAGTATAACATTCAGACTTGAAAGAATGGAAATAGTCTGAATAAAAATCCAAACTGGACAGAATGGATAAAACAAGACAACAGTCCAAATTCGATAGAATGGACTAAACAAGATAACTGTCCAAACTCGATAGAATGGACAAAACCAATAATTGAACACCGCGAAGAGTGGTTGACTCTTCCCGTTGTAATTAAAGAAAACAAATTCAAAGGTTCGAACCAAATAAGGAAAGGAAATTTTCCAACAAATGACCAGGAGAGACTCCCCCCTTATCGAAAGTATACCTCTAGAAATATACTTGAGAACTCTGATGGCTCTCGGACACATCCAAGCCGGACCCCGCCAACGGTTACCGAGAATCCGAGTATTTCACATCCCAAATGCGCAAAAATCAATTCCAATCTAGAGTGGATGTGAAAATACCATAATGGGAGCAACCCCACATAGCTTGGCTTCCATTCGTTCTTTGGGTTTAGTCATTTCCGACAAAGGATAACAAAGATCAAGTGAGTACACAGTGTCTTAGAATGACGAAATACAAAGAAGGCTGAGGTAACCGATAGTTGGGAAGCCAACTATCGAGGATGTAAAACATTAGTATATGGAAATTAAGTCTTGTGTACTTATCACCACTCATCGAATTCCAACTTGTATTATTTCTTGGTTAACAATAATTCCGGACAAGTCAAGATAGTGTTACCTCAAAGTCATGTCTCACGATTATTCTTAACTTTCGAAATAGTGATGAGTATACTTCTTCGACGTTTAGTGCTAAGTATACAAATAAATCGTTCCCATATAAGTGAATCGCTTTATGAAAATTAATTCATTTCCATAAACGAATCAAACGTTTTCTTTTAAAAACCCAAATTTGTGCTTGGACTCACATTACAAGTATTAGCTTTAAAACACTTTGTTAAAAGAGTTTACTAACTTCAAAACATCAATTTAAAAAGGATTTAATAACTTAAAACATCCTTATTACATTGATTAATTAACTTTAAACTTCATCACACAATTTGATTTTTGAACTTCAAATGTCTTTAAATAACAAAAAGAGTAAACCACTTTTAAACCTTTATAATTCAATTAATTAGTAAAATATAATTAATTAAATCAATAATTAATTAATTATCAGTATTTAAATGAATAAAAAAGTCAAAACATCTTTGTTACTTTGATAAATTCACTTTGAAACTTCATAAATTAAGTTGATTAATTAATTCCAATAACCTTTAATTAATAAGGGTAAATCACCTTTAAAACATCATTAATTCAATTAATTAATAAATTTAAATATAATTAATTAAATTAAATTAATAATTAATTAATTCTCATTATTCAAAAATGATTTATTAATTATAAACATCAATAAAGGAAAGATTAATTAGAGTTAACAAGTTGATAAATTTTAAAAATCATTTATTAAAAAGATTTATTAATTTAAAAGCATCATTATCAAATTGATTAATTAACTTTAGTCCATCATTATTGAATGATTAATTATCCTTAAACATCATTAAGTAAAATTATTAATTAAATTTAAACATCATTAAATAAAATGGTTAATTAATTTAAACAATCATTAACCAGGTAATTAGTTAAATTTAAAACACATCATTAACTTTGTAATTAGTTAACCTTAATCCTTATTAATTAAGTAATTAATTAAATTAAATAATCAATATTAAAATTTTTAATTACTTTTGAAAATATCGTTAATCAAAATATTGCTTAATTTGTAAAATAATTCCAAGCACGAAGATGAAACCAAACGGTTTCGATAAAAGGTGATTTTCCGAAAGTGGCGAAATAGCGACTATCGCTATACGGGCAGTTCGGCAAACAAACTTATGACATTAGCCATATACAACCAAACATCATATAGCAATGGTTTAAGCACAACACAAGGTAAATAATGATGATACAACATGTAATAAGTATTTACTAACAATTATATTAACTTTAACTACCAACTTTTTATATAGCTAACCACCTACTTACTAAATTTCAAATGCGACAACTTTTCAAAGCATGAAACAAACAAACAACAAAACCATCCCATTACATATACAACAAGCATTCATAGGCTATCAACATGAACATTAACATAGTATAAAATTGGTTTAAGAAGATGTAGTTTTACTCACGAAAGCTATCCAAACCTTCGCTAACTTAGGGTATGACCTAGCACTTCCATTCCTAAGTAAAAGATGGAGTCTTGGACCCTTAATACACTAGGTAGGCTCAGCCTTGAAAGAAGAAGGAAGTTAAACTTGTTTTGGTAAGGTGGAGTGACTTTGGATAATCATCAAACTCTCAAAAATAAACCTGAAAATAGGTCATTTTCCAACTTGTTTATCGACTATTTACTCTAGGATTTTGAAAATTTTGTAAAAAGGAAAGTTTTCGAAAATTATTTTCTCTACAATTTTAGAAAAATAATTACTCAATTTTGATTAGTTTTAAGAAGATATGGTCATAAAAAGAAGGACCATTTTCGGACTTGAAATTCTGGATCCAAATACACTCTATAAACAATTGATATTTTGACATAACTATGCGCAAAATTTGAAGAAGTGATCAAGATAAAAGTTGTGGCCACTGGAATTTTTACATGATTTGAATAAAAGAAAAAATTCATTTGGATAAGATATGAGAGAGATATGATCGGTGGAAGAAGAGGAAAATTTAGAGAGATGAAAGGCTATTTATAAGCAAGTGAAAATATAAATTACCTAAACACCCCTTGTCCTTTACCCTCCACATTGTTTTGCCACCTCAACACCCTCCACCACAAATGCCATTCAGCCTTTACCTTGTCCCCCCTCATCATATCAGAAAAAAGATGTTTAAACTTGTTTTGTACTCGAGTCGTCAAAGTGTCAAATCATGTCTCTTAACGCATCTTTTAGTATATACATGTATATACTTAAGTATATATACCTATGTATATACCAATATGTACTAACTAATTTATATTCTTAACCATTTAAATGTTGTTTCAAATATAAACAAGGCTCATAGCATTCCAAACAACTTTTATACGATGAAACATCGAAAATTCGGAAAACGGTTTCCGGTCACATTTCCAACTTTTCTTCGAACTAAAAATTTTTGTAAACTAATTTTGAAAACTATTTTATCTTTAATATTTATTATTCAAAAGAGTTTTTATTTTAATTATAAAACCTATTATTTGAATATTTAAAGTTAATTAAATATTCGGAAATTAATGTGGTGAAATTTCGGGTTGTTACACCTACTAGCAAACCCCTCTAAATTTGCTAGTAAACTAAGGGTCCCTATTATTAACGATGCAAAGCGCAACTCCGTAAAGCTACGTTGGAGTGCTGCGCTTCTACTGCTTCTAACGGAAAAATTTTACCACCTTCTTTTTAATCCTTGATCAATAAGAAATTCCATTCTCATTCCTATAAATTTTCTTTTTTCCTTGCATGGTGGCATTTTGTGAGCTAAATCCCTTATGTTTTCCAAAATCTAAAGTTTTGAGATTGAAACATTTACTCACTTTAGGTTGCTAACCTAATTCCCTCATTAACTTCTAGTTTTACATATGGTCTATCGCTAGTTAAGTGTTCCCATAAAATTTCCTTATTTACTTTGCTTTCCAACATATATCAAGTGGTTTAAATCCTATTCATAAAGTCCACACAGGAATAAAACGGGAATATATCTTATACCACATCGTCCACTTTTCCAATAACTAAGGAAGACAACTAGCGACTATAATCCAAGAACTCCAAAAGAAAATTTTACTGGAAGTTGCCATTTATTATCAGTTAATATAAATGGTGTTGAGGTCCTAACACTCATTTCTAAATTAAGATGGGTTATCTTTAATATTTCATTCCATTGCCACACATTTTCTTAGTTTATCTTTTTTCGGTCTTTAATAAATGTGTTCCATTTATTGCTTCAATTAATATCCATAGCAGGATCGAGCAACCAGTTCAACAGTTACCTAATTTGTCTACTGATCATTACTTGTCAAAATTTGATCATTTTCAATTAATCCTTCTTCAATCTTTTTAACCTTCTTCAGGTTTTCAAAATCCATTCATTACTCAAATTTATTTCTTTCATAAATGCAATATCAAGTTTCCTTAATCAGTCCCCATTTAGATTACTTTTCCTCTCATTAATTACAAATTATTGTCCGTTAAATTTGTAATTAATATCTATAAATCCTAACTCGTCAATTACTAACTACTACGCATATAGTCGTAACATATGCTATATATATATATATTCTAGTCGTTTAGCGTAGTTGTATGATAATATATCTATATACTAACTCTATAACTAGAATGCTCATTTCCATATTTTAATTCATCGAAGCTATCCTTCCAAAAAGATTACTATCATAAATTAACCATAATTAAAAATTTTGCTTTGTTCGAAATTACAAGGAATCATTTCTTCTCTTATTATTGGAATAGACGGTGTAAACTATGGAAAGGAATATCCATCTCTTACACATCTCTTTCATTTTTAGTGTATTCCTTGTTACTTCAAACAATGCACTTTTACATGTATTTTGAAATTGGATAATTTATGGAAATTACGTAGAAATTGCCTTAAAATTAAAATATAGAAATTTATATTCTATGGGTAACCTAATTCACAACTCAATTACAGACCTGCGATATATTTATACTTTACCAACTTCTTCAAATAGGGGCTTGGGACTGACTTCAACTTTCCAGATCAGGTTGTACATTCCATTTCTATTTTACTCATGTCCTAAAAAAACCTTAGTCTATCCTACCTAAGTCATGATCCGTATCTACTCCATAAAATCATAACTTTCTCTTATAAACTAAAATAACTTCACACAAATAAACTTATTTAAAAAAAAGTATTTATTATTTCATTTCTTACAATACTCAAAACATGAAGTATCAAATTCAATATCTCTACCTTTGAAAATGTAAACTTTAATAAAAACCTTTATCAAAGATTCAAAATTTATTTATTCCCAAATAGGAATAAAATAATCTCCCTTTTTAAAACTTTCTTTATCAAAATTTTTTCTTAAAAGTTAGACTTTCTGATTTATGACATTCAAAATTCTCTTGGTAACTTATGAAAAGCTTTCCTTTTCAATAGCTTGCTAAAATAAAGATTTACTCCTTTTTGAAAATAGGAATTTTAACGCAAAATATTCAAGACTTGATTATCTTTCCAAAATAATATGTTAAACCATTTTTGTTTCAAAGAGTTTTCTAGCAACAAGAATTATCATTTACAAAATAGTAAATTTTTTACAATCATCATGCCAAAATAACAGTTATTTCCTTCTAAAGCATATAATAATATTTATTACTCAAAATATACTATTATTGATGAAATATATCTCATAACTTTGCTCAAAAACTCTTAAAATATTTTGCAACACTTTACTTTATCAAATCCAATATTATTATTATTCAAATAACTTTTGTATTCAAATTAGAAAAAACAAATAAAATTCTCATTTTTACATAAATGTTTCTCCTTTTACAAAAACATCTAACTTATTTATCAATCATCATTTAAATCTAATCAATGGTCTAAAATTCCTTTTATAACTATATACGATAGAAAAATAGATGGAGTAGAGAAAGATAACTTCTATCTTAGTCTATTACTCCTTTCAATACTTCATCTACTAGAATTCACAATTCTATTATTACCTAAATTCCAGCCATCATTCTCTTCGTCACCTTATATGGAAATGCTCTCCTTTCTATACTATTGGACATTCCTTTATTTGTTATTTCTATCTATAAACCCTTAAAAAGAGTTCTAAAGAAAGAACTTCTAGGTTTATAAACAAGGAAAAATAGAAGGATCAAAGAACCAAAAATTGAAATCTTTTTAATCAAATTAAAAATGTTAACAAATGAAAACTTTTCAAGGCATTAATTTATAATTATAACCATCCACCATTTTGTCTTAAAGAAATTCACTACTTTTAGAAGTTGCTTACCTTTCTAAACTTTTTCGAAACTAATGGTGGTATATTTTCAAAGTTGTCTAAAACCATAACTATATTTCTAAAGATTTCCAACTTATACAGCCTCTAAGAAGTTATAGAGGAAAGAATTTTCAAATTTATTGCATAGGAAATGTAACCTAGAAAAACCGAGGAATACAAAAATAAGGAAATTGAAAGCTTTTCTGATTCAATCAAATTTTAAATTGAGAAGTTAATGAATGGAAACATTTTTTATTCAACTTCTCAATTCGTCAATTTTTTTTAAATTAAAATCACCTACCAAAAATGTTTCACCACTCTTTTTAAATTTACAATCCTTTTTCAAACTTTTTACAAAACAAACGGTGGTTTAATTTAAAAGTCATCTATACTCACTTTTTATCAAAACTTCTGACTTATAAGATTTTCATTTCAAAATCTTTTGAAAGACACTTTCAAAATTTTCAAGGGATTTTTAAAGAAACCTTCTTATCAAATTATGTCACAAAAGGTAGGATTAAAATTTGTTCTTTCTTTTAAACCTTTGTAATCTACCCTTTAAAAATCTAATTTTCTTCTTGTGGTGATAAATATATTCCTTCTTACGTAAGTTTGCTCCTTGTTAATTGTCAGCCCGATGGACGTTTCTTTACGGTCATTTATTTCCTATCAACTTTTCCATCTACGGTCAACCCTATTATTAAATATGTCTATAGGGTCCACAATGATAAGGAAGATTAGGTCATATTAAGGAACCAATTGCTATCCAGCTTCTAGAGTGCTTCCGTGAGTTGAGGTCATGCTCTCCCTAGTTTGCTCTTAAAGATATGATCTCCGCTCCACGGGTAATCGGAGTAAGAGTAGAAATTACCTCTATTTATTCTTCCAACTCATAATCGCCTCACCCATCCTTTTGGAATATGGTCGCAACTACTTCTGTAGTCGGAATTTATAGAGTTAAGCGTAAATTCAAAATAAGTATATATACATATATAGTATGAGTTTTCAAAAAATCTTTTAAAAAACCTTTTTCAAAAATAACAAGTACGCCACTCATATGTATAGTATACTTTCCCCGTTAAACGGGTAACCTAGGGTCTGATACCAAATGCAATAACCTCACCCCGGAACAAGCCTAAATTTCGACCTAGAAAATGCCCATTGAAAGTTATATCCATTCCAAGGCAAGTTGTTGGTAGTAAAAAGAAATAACATTGCAGAGCCCTAACTAAACTTTTAGAGCTCACAGCGGATGGAACAAAATATAATAGTAAAGTGTATCCATTTGTTTCAAAACCATAAAAATGTCATAATACAATAATTCATAAAAATCATAACATAATATCTGTTACATGGGTACACATAATAGCAAGTAATAATAACAAATACCGCCACAAGCCAAGCTTCTCCATCTCTAAGCATCGTCACCGTCATCACTTCATCCTTAACCTGTGTTATAATGAGGATGGAGTCAAAACAACAAGTGTCCAGTGAATAAAAACCTTGAGTCTTACCTTTTCAGTACTTAGGCAGTATATTTCAAAATAATAATATGTCTATGAATATAAAATCATTAAAATCATTTAATACTTCTTTATAAGAAAAGTAGGCGGGTCTAACCACTTAATACCTTCCATTCCGGAAGTAGATCCCATATCCCATTCATACTAATAATGTAAGAGACGGTACCCAAGCCACTTAATACTTTCTAGTGGAAAATAGGCAGACCCCATCATTTAAGACCTATTTCCAGAAGCGTGCTCTTCAATGGTACCATCTAGTTGACATCATATGGAATCTCATAGGCCAATTAATACTTCCAAGTGGAAAATAGGCAGACCCCATCATTTAATGCCTATTTTCAAAAGCGATCCCTTATAGAGATACCACATAACATAACCTTTTGGTCATTTAATACTTCATCTGGGGAAAAAGGCCCTTCATCTTATGGCCCATACCCATAATGACGTCTCAAATTAGTCCTCTAATCATAGTAACCGGTAGCCAGATTAGTTGGGCAGAATTCCCCTACAGAATTTGAAACTAACCTCGCATCATTACAAATATTTATCGTAAGGATATCTCACATCAATAAATGTATATATAACTGCTGGTAGCCTTAAAGTGAAGGGAAGACTTCATTCATGTAACTCTATTGACCTCGCATCCCTATGACTTAGCCATAAATTAATTACTAAATATATATATATACACACACTCATCTCACCATTTCATAAATAAGGCCTTATAAGGAATCTTATTTGTTATGCCTTAAAATAATAATTAGGCTATATAAAAGTTTCCCCTTATTTCCACCTCAAAATCAATTACCTTGCTAATGAGGGAAAATATATATAAATAAATGCCTAATTAACTACGCCGTATATGCAATATTTAAACGTTAATTACGTAAATGGAAATAAAAAATTATCCACGCTTAATAAGTTCTAAATGCATGGATTTTACGTTCTAAACTAGCGTTAATCAATTATTATTACAAGTTCTTTTTTTCAATTTCTCAAGATTTCATGGAATTCAAATGTCCAAAATAGGGAATAAATATTCATAATCAAAACTGCAATAACTTGTAAATAAAATAGAAACTCAATTTATTACACCAATTCAATGGAATATCTTAAACAATAAAAATTGCGATCTAAACCTCATATTCTATTCAACTCCTCTTTTTGTAAAGAAATAGATATGAATAAGTGGTGTAAACTACGAATAGAATTCATAATCTAAACTCCTTATTTTATTGAAGGATTACAATTTGATCCAAAGAAGAAGGAGAAATTGAATAGACTGTGAAATTATCAAAAATTGCATAAACGAAACAAATTCCATCAAATTAACGTAAATAATTGAGAATCTCAACATAGAATTGACATTTCGAAATAAAAAGGAATTTTTTGGGATTTTATCTATCATATTTTCGAAATTCCAAAATTCCTAAGGCATATTCAAATCCAAAAGAAATACAGTAAACAATTGCTGAAAAGAAATACTAAGGTCTACTCACAGACTAGCCTTAGCTTTACTCAAATGGATTTGTAGCCTTCCGATCTCTTCCAGAATATCTCTCTTTTGGTATACACACACAATAGGGAAGAGGTACATATATTCATTAGATTCATAATAATTGGAGAAGAATAGGATAATGATATACTGGAGAAAGAAGAAATAAATGGGAAATAGGTTGAATCCTTATTTGTATTCTCTACGGAGTTACTGAATCTTATTTGAGAGATAGCAATGATAGAGTTTCATTGTACTCCCCAAAATAATATGAATAAAAGTGGAGAGAATAGGGTTCTATTTATAGGATTTGAAACGCACTAGAACCGTAGGATGGAAGTAAGTTGAAAATGGGTAAATCTAGAGCACACAACCGAATAAAACATAATGTAAAACCCTAATCGTCACTAGCAACTGCCATTGCCAAGCGGTCGACCACCCTTGGATGTCCGATCGACCACTACGATCGACTGGTTGACCTATTCAGGTCGACCGCTCTTTTATTCAGGGGCGTTTATTTTTGTTTCCGTTGCCGTATTATTTTATTCCCTAAATAACTTTTTAACGTTAAGCCTTAATTAATCGTTTACTTAGCCCCCAAGCTATTTTTTGAAATTTATATCCTAAATTTGATTTCTCATTTGAATTTGAATTCAATCCAAATTAATTTAAATCTTAGATCTTCAAATGATCATAACTTCTTTGTTTGTGCTCCGTTTTCAGTATATTATATATGAAAACAAATCAGAATTTCGCCACGAACGCAATGAAATAACTTTTGTAATAAAATTCCAACTTTTATAAAATTCCTATATCCAACCCTTATCATATTTAATTTAATTTACTTTATTTATTTATAGTTCATTTTATGGGGTGTTACAGGTCAGTAACCATGTATTTTAGCAAAATATGAAAATTGCAACTCCTTTTATTTTATGCTAATCAAAGCATGAAAGTGAAACATGTTTTCAACGAGCATGAGTCAAACACATAAAAATCTGTAACTATCAAACATAAATGCATCAAATAATAAACCATATACCTTTTCTTATTCCAAATACAAACATGTTGTACATTAAATTAATTGTAATTAACACATTTAGTGCATTTATGATAATAAATTAATTCATTTATTACCATAATAACCACATTTAATGCATTTATGATAAAAATAAATGCAATTGACCGTTATGTGGTTCAAAATGTAAATTAGTGTCATGTTAAAATTTATTTGAATAATAAAATAAACATAAACATTTTATAGGAACATACTTTATTTCTAATTTTTCAAAATTTTTGAAATAACCAAAACACCTTATATATATATATATATCCAAATTAATTAATTAAAAGTTGGTTAAGGTAAAATAATCATAGAACTGAATTTATATTACTTGCATAAATGGTTCTAAATTATATATATATGTGTGTGTGTGTGTGTGTGTGTGTGTTTATACCATTTATAAACATTAAAGAAAATGACTGTACAGATCAGATCCAAAATATTCCTCACATTAAAATCCAAAACTTATTTACAAAATATACAATAATAAACATGTGAATGCTTTAACCAACATGAGTTGTCACTGAAATTTAAAGGAATTTTGATTATTTCCACAAATTAAATGATTTCGAAATTCTAACTTATTTCAAATGACATACAAATCATTTAGATCTATCTTTCTACATCAAAATAGTTTCACAAATCAACCTTTTAATTTATAATATTAAAAAAAATACTAAATCAAATCCAAAACCAATAATAGAAAATCCTTGATATATAGATCAAATAGATCTAAAACCTGAGTAAGAAATTACAGGACTTCTAAAAAAAATTCAATTCAAAACTTACTCATAATAAATGCATAATTTTTCCCAATGAAATCAATGATCGGTGGCTCTTATACCACTTGTTAGAATTTCAATGTACTTTAGGATAGATTAATCATGAAAGCCTAATTATGAATAGGTGACTCATATTGATTCGATTGAGAAGAAACCAGATGAAAGTAAATGGATTAGCGGAAGTCATACCAGAATCTATAGTTGCTGATTGGAAAAGTAAATTTGGTTTGATTTTCCATATTGACACTAGCCCTAGATCTTATATTAGATCTAAATCCATAGTTGCTGCTTTCATGAACTGATTAAGAGAAAGATATAGATCTAAAAGATAAGAGTTTGATCTAATTTTCCAAATTGACATAAGCCCTAGATCTGAATTATTTTCTTAGAAGAGATCAGGAGAATAAATAGAGCTTATGTAATTTGGAGATCATAACCCCTTATTTATAATATTGGCAGTTTCTAATTTGACCCTTCAATAAATTAAAATTACCCCGACATCTACATATTAAAAGCATGACAATTATATTCTCAAGCCTTTTTAATTTCAATTCATAATTTGACCACTTTAGTTAGGTTTTACACCAAAATAGCACAATACATTTTATTTTACGTATGTGGTTCACACGTTGGAATTTTCCAAAATATATCTCACTAAGATATGGTTTAGAATTATCCAACAAACCAATATAAACGTAGGTCTTAATGAAATGGATTATGAACTTAAACCGAATTGTCTGACAAACCATTATAATCGTAGGTCTTAATGAAATGGATTATGAACTTAAACCCTTTCCATTTTTGTTCCTTTATTATGGTCAAATTTTTATTTGAAAGATTGAAGGGAAAAAATTCATTATTTTTTTGAAAGCAGAAGTTCAAACGTAATTTCATCCCCCTTGCGTATATATTTAGTATTTCCCTATCACCAAGTTACTCAGCCACCCATCTATTATCCACATAATATCCACCTCAAATACAAAAGGAAATGGATAAAGTTCTAAACACTTCGCTCATAATCTTAAGTACCTAAGCAAAAGATCAAAATGAGTAGCGTTATAGTGTATGGAACTCCGCTATCGACAGCAGTGTCAAGAGTCCTTGCTTGTCTTTTTGAAAAAGATGTAGACTTTAAGTTTGTTTCAATCGACATGTCTAAAGGTCAGCACAAATCTCCTGATTTTCTCAAGCTTCAGGTCTCCTCCTCTGCTATATCTCATTTACTTAATTGTTTTCATGGCTTTTACCAATTTATACAGGAACTTGACATATTTTATCCTTATTTTGTACAGCCATTTGGTCAGGTTCCTGCTTTTCAGGATGAAAACACAACACTCTTTGGTTGGTAAACTATTTTTGATTTTCATTTACCTTATTAAGAAAGAAATAGCAATACAGTTTTAAGTTCACATGTCCTCATAAAAACTTGCTTGAACCCTTGGCAATTGTTCTTTAAAAGTAATTAAATAATTTTGAAGAGTTTGTAGCCAAATTTCAAAATTCAAAGCAGACTTTTGATGTTCTGAATAAACAGTTAATTGATACATCAGAAACTGCTGTAACTATATATAGTTATAGAGTGAAATATTGTTGAGATTATATTTCAGCATAACATTTTTGTTTTGAACAAATATTTGAACTTCCAAATGTAGCAAGGTTCTAACTGATAACGAATCACAGAATCTCGAGCAATATGTCGCTACATATGCGACAAATATCATGACCATGGCAACAAATCGCTCTTCGGCAAAAGAGACAGTATACTTGAACGAGCATCTATAGATCAATGGTTGGAAGCAGAATCTCAAAGCTTCAACCCTCCAAGCTCGACACTCATATTACAACTCGCACTTGCACCTCGAATGGGGTTGAAACAAGACCCTTCTTTAATAGAGCAGAGTGAAGCAAAGCTTTCTAAAGTGCTTGATGTATATGAACAGAGACTAGAGGAAAGCAGGTATTTAGCAGGAGATGAATTTACAGTTGCTGACTTATCACATTTGCCGAATTCAGAGTACTTGGTAAATTCTACAAATAAAGGGGGATTGATTACTGAAAGAAAGAATGTAGAGAGATGGTGGAAGGACATTTCATCGAGGGAATGTTGGAAGAAAGTGGTGGAGATGATGGAGGCTGCTAAAGCCCCGCCTTCTTAGTTATTTTCCTTCCCTAGAGTCGGGGTGTGTGTGTGTAAGAGAGGCCTTCTTAGTTGTTTTCCTTACTGCCTAGAGTCGATATACATCTGTTTTTTTGTATGAGAGAACACCATTCATAAGCTTATTTCGTCTATAATGTATATTGGAGACGCTCTAATCTGGTGATTTTAAAGCATAAATTACTTCAATACACAACTGGAAAGCGCATATTGAAAAACTCGAGCACATTTCTTGATTGTCATTCTAAAAAGAAGAGAAAAAAATATACACAAAAATGGAACCTAATGATGCTGTAAATTTTGAGGTAAATTTTGAGGTGAACCTAATGAAGATAATGAAGACAGCTTCTCAAATGACCATCTTATTCTGTTTGTAATATGCGGTTGCAGGCTCTAAAGCCCAAAGCCCACTTTATGTTTAATTGTAAAACTGTATAAATACTGCACTGTTTCTTACATTGTATTCATTCAGAAATAAGATCAATACAATACATTTTCTTTCATCTCTACTTTACTGTTTCAATATCAATACAAAATCTTACATGGTATCAGAGCTAAATCTGCCTTACAGCAAAAAGATTCTCTGAAAATCAAACCCATCAGAGGAATTTCATCATTTGGGGTTAAATCCTTATCCAAGAACAAGGTTCTTTGTCATCTAAGGATAATTTCTGAATCAAATAGAGAGTGCCTTGCCAGGAACATTAGTTCGGCTGCAACTTCTCAAATTCACATTCAAGCAGTAAAGGAAAACCATCAAATCATCGAAATCTCATCAAGAAATTCAAAAATGCACAATCAAATTTCAAGAAACTGCCATCCAAAAAAAGCTTATCAGAAAGAAATCATCATATAAGCATTTCTGGTTGCATTACCTGAAAAGTGCAGCAAAATTGAATTTCTATACGATCTCTCATTTCTTGATCTTTTCTTGAAAGAGTCTTTAATTCCCCACTCTTGCCACTATGACTGAAGAAGATACTTCAGCCACTGCCACCAGTTTCATCAATTCCCAGCAAGCTGTCACTGCTGCTGAAAATCTTGTCAAATCCGGAATTAGCCCATAAAGTCAATTGGTCAATATTCATCTTGCAGAAGATAACTATTTGCTATGGAAACTACAAGTTGAAACTGCCTTGGAAGGATATGGCCTTGAAGGATATATTCTCGGCACCATTCAAATTCCACCAAACTGCATCACAAATCAAGAAGGAAAAGTAGTGAGTAATGATGAATATACAAGATATCACAGACAAGACAGACTAATCTGCTCATGGTTAATCTCATCTATTACTGCCAAGCTGTTGTCTCACATTACAGGGTGTAAAAGTGCATTTGAAATTTGGTCAAGTGTTGAAAGAGTCTTTAATTCCCAATCTGCTGCCAAGATCTTATCATATAAGAGACAGTTACATCTGATAAAAAAGGATAATATGAATATGAGAGAATACCTATTCAAAATCAAGTCAATATGTGACAACTTGGAAGCAGCTAATCACAAGGTGTCTATCTCCGAGAATGTAATGACAATTCTCAATGGTCTAAATGAAGAATATGAAGCTGTAGTTGCTGTTCTTACATCACAAAAAGATCTACCATCTATTGAGGACATTCACTCTATTCTACTATCTCATGAAGCAAGATTAGACATAAAGAAATCATCTGAATCAGATATCAGTGCAAATTATGCTGCCAATTACAGAGGCAGAGGGCAAAGTAACAACAGAGGTGGTCAAAACACACAAAGAGGTGGAACTCCTAACAGAGGAAGAGGCAGAGGAAGATTCAACAATAATTACAAACCAAAGTGTCAAATCTGTGAAAGAGTTGGTCACACTGCAGTAAAGTGTTACTTCAGGTTGAACTTAAACTATGTGCCAGGTCAAAATTCTAACAATCAGAAGAATTCAAACTCAAGTGCAAATATGGCTCAAGTTCATCAAGACTCAGACAACCAAACAATGCATTGCAATGAATCAGGAAATATCGATTCAGCAAATGAAGACAGCTGGTACCCAGACTCAGGGGCAACCAACCACATCACCAACAATCTGAATAATCTAAATCTTGGTGGAAAAGAATACAAAGGTACAAACTCTATTCACATGGGTAATGGTAACCCTATTTCTATTACACACACTAGTAGGTCTGTTATACCAGGAAAAAGAAAATTATACCTAAACAACCTACTTAGAGCCCCTTTGATTAAAAGAAATTTACTAAGTGTTTCTCAATTTGCTAAGGACAATAAAGTGTACTTTGAATTTTATCCTGAACATTGTGTTGTCAAAGATATTCTAACCAAAGAAAATCTTCTGCAGGGTAAAAATCATAAAGGGCTATACAAATTCTGTTTGGCTAAATCAAGATATTGTGAAAATGAGAGAATATGGTGTAATAGTGTTGAAAACAGACAGACCGATAACTGTAATACATTTGACTTGTGGCATAGCAAGCTTGGTCATCCCAATGTAAAAACTGTGAAATATGTGATGAATAACAATGCTATTTCCTCTGCTAACTGTACCTTACCATACATCTGTACATACTGTCAAATGGGTAAAAGTCACAAACTACCCTTTCCAGACTCTCAAACCATATATAATAATCCACTGGAAATGGTAGCCACTGACTTGTGGGGACCAGCACCAATATGTACAGACTATGGTTACAAGTACTATATATCCTTTATTGATGCTTATTCTAAATATGTGTGGATATACTTTTTGAAAGCAAAGTCTGAAACATATAATGTTGTTATACAATTTATAAACACTGCTGAAAAACAAACAAACCATACTGTTAAAGTGTTTCAGTCTGATGGTGGAACAGAATTTCTACCACTAAAAAATTATTTCAAAAGTAGAGGAATAGTACATAGAATTACATGTCCACACACTTCTGAACAAAATGGGTTAATTGAAAGAAGACACAGACAAATTGTAGAAACTGGCTTGACTTTACTAGCTCAATCATCAATGCCTCAAAAATTTTGGCCAGATTCATTTTCAACTTCAGTGTTTCTAATAAACAGACTACCCACTAAGGTACTAAATATGAAAAGTCCACTAGAAACACTGTTTAATGTCAAGCCAGACTATCTACATCTTAAAGTCTTTGGCTGTTTATGCTTTCCCTATCTTAGACCTTACAATAAGCACAAATTGAATTATAGATCATCCCCATGTACATTCATGGGATATGCTATAAATCAAAAAGGTTACAAGTGCTTAGACAAAAATGGAAGAATTTTTGTATCAAGGCATGTTGTTTTCAATGAAAAAAAATTTCCATTCAAAGAAACAGAGGTCACAACGACTGCAAAAATATACAATCCAAAAGATTCCATACCTGCTGTGCCAATCATATCAGACCAACCTGCCAAATCCAACACTGATCAAGTTGACAACAACAACAACACCAGTCCTCAACTCACTATGTCTGGCACCAGTCAATCCAGCATCAGACCAGGTCAAGAACCGGATGACACAGGCTGCACACCTGATCACTTATCTCAACAAAGAATGAGCATGCAATCTGATGAATCACCTCAAAGATCAGAAAGTCAAAACAAACAACAGCATGATGAAACTATGAACCAGCAGCAGGATAACATTGTCACAGGACATCACATGATGACAAGATCAAAAAGTGGAATTTTTAAGCCAAAAGTCTACACTGCTAATCTAAACACCGAAGAACCATGCAATCATCTTCAGGCTTTAGAAAATGAAAATTGGAAATCTGCCATGGCAGATGAATATGATGCCTTAATCAAAAATAACACATGGAAATTAGTTCCAGCACCCAAAGGCAAAAACATTGTTGGGTGCAAATGGACTTTTAAGTTAAAAAGAAATGCAGATGGTACAATATCTAAGTATAAGGCAAGATTAGTTGCAAAAGGCTATTCACAACAGGGAGGATTTGATTTTAAAGAGACATTCTCACCTGTTGTGAAACCTACAACTATTAGAGTAGTTATCACTACTGCCTTATGCAAGAATTGGACCATCAAGCAACTTGATGTCACTAATGCTTTTTTAAATGGCATTTTGCAGGAAGAAGTTTTCATGGAACAACCACATGGTTTTGTTAAAAAGGAAGACAAAGGGCTTGTATGCAGATTAAACAAGGCACTGTATGGTCTTAAACAAGCACCAAGGGTGTGGTTCGAAAAGCTAAAAGCTACACTTGTCAAACTGGGATACAACTCAACAAAATCTGACATATCACTATTTACTAAGTTTGATAACAATATCACAATATATGTACTGATTTATGTTGATGACTTCATTGTTACAGGCAACAGTGAAACTGAAATTGACAAGCTAATCAAGCAATTAAGTCAAGAATTCTCTATCAAAGACCTTGGCTATCTAAACTACTTTCTGGGCATAGAAGTTAAAAGGCTCCCAGACAATTCCATTCAATTAAGTCAAAAGAAATATATCACAGATATTCTATGCAGAGCTAAAATGGATAAAGCAAACCCAATATCAACACCCATGATCAGCAATATTCAAATATCTAAGTATCAAGGAGAAGCAATACTCAATGACAAACAGTATAGAAGCATAGTTGGCTCACTACAATATGCAACTATCACAAGACCAGAAATAACATTCAGTGTCAACAAGGCAAGTCAATTCATGCAAAGTCCTACAACTGTTCATTGGAAACTTGTCAAAAGAATACTAAGATATCTCAAGGGAACAATAGACTTCGGACTAACTATGCAAGCAAGTAAAACACTGAGTATAACTGGATATGCCGACTCAGACTGGGCTAATGACCCAGACGACAGGAGATCTACAAGTGGTTACTGTATATTTCTAGGAAAAAATCCTGTTTCCTGGTGTTCAAAAAAACAGACCACTGTCGCAAGATCTAGTAGTGAGGCTGAATATAGAAGTGTAGCAAATGTCGTGTCAGAAATTATGTGGATTGAATCACTGTTATCTGAACTACAAATCAAATCAGAAAATAAACCAACTTTATGGTGTGACAACTTGAGTACAGTGCATCTATCTGCAAATCCCATTCTACACTCTCGTACAAAGCATGTAGAATTGGATCTGTATTTTGTTCGTGATCAAGTCAACTGTGGAAAGCTAAATGTCAATCATTTACCATCTACACATCAAATAGCTGACATACTCACTAAACCACTCTCCAAATCAAACTTTACTAGATTCAGAAAGCAACTGCAGGTACAAGACAATAGCAAGAATAATAAAGTCATACCTGACCTACCTGGCAGTATAATGAAAGATCGAGCCTCTCCCTAAAAGGAATCGTTGAATCTCTTAAAGGAACTGTTGATTTTCTCATGTTTCTCGGAAGATCGAGCTTCTCTCTCAAGAGAACTGGTGATTTGTTGCAACCTTTTATCTCTGTCCTGATTCCAGAAGCAAGAAAATCGCAAATCGCCTTTCTCTCTTATTTCTCACTTCAAACCCTAAAGGGGCTAGGGTTTGCGGGGGAGTAATGAAGATAATGAAGACAGCTTCTCAAATGACCATCTTATTCTGTTTGTAATATGCGGTTGCAGGCTCTAAAGCCCAAAGCCCACTTTATGTTTAATTGTAAAACTGTATAAATACTGCACTGTTTCTTACATTGTATTCATTCAGAAATAAGATCAATACAATACATTTTCTTTCATCTCTACTTTACTGTTTCAATATCAATACAAAATCTTACAGAAGTCATTCAAGGCTCATCCTTGACTGAATTCTGACACGTAGCCGGGCCATGGCTTGCATGCATTGGAAAGCAATCTGAAACTGTCTTCTCGTATGTACACCTCGCACCATTCCTTGCACCTTCACCAAACTTCTCAAGGCTTTGAATGCTCTTCTACCCTGCTCTTTTAACTAAAGCAATGAATTTGGATTCAAAAATATGTAGCACCGGTATCATGGATATATAAATAAAATACCAGATGGCCTCTAAAACATGCTTGAATTTTCATAGCCGCAAGATGTTCATTGATCTTCGGATTACTGGTACCGATTTCTTCATGTAAATCTGCTTCTTCTGTCATAGTAGCTGCTGCTGGATTTTCAAACTTAACAATTGTGCTGCCTGTTACATTGATGGATCTGCATGAGGATCTTGAAAAGGAACTACGAATCACTCGGAGCCATCGCCTTGATCCAGTCATATTTGTTTTGTTGGCTTTGGACTACATTTTTTTCTTTTCGTTTTTTTTGGAATTTATAGACGTAAGCATTGAACTGATAATGAGGTGCATGTTGCTCTTTGAGGTTGAGTGAAAAAGAAAGACGTGCTAGGCATGTCTCATGATGTTGAGATGAGTTTTGGTAATGTTGCTTTATTATTTTTAAGTATAAAATATGTATAAAGTAGTCAGTAGAGTTGACTCATTGGTTGGTAATTTAGATCATAAAATTAAATGTTATCGGGTTCGATATTTTCAAAATTTCTGAAATCTAACATTTGTTGGTATTAACGAATCTTGTAAAAAAAGATATGTGTTTGTAAGGAAGACACATAAGACATATAACCAGGCATGTTGTTATTTCAAAGCTGTCAAAATAAAACTTGAACTAAAGTTGTTACTGATGTAATATGGAACAAAGATGATATGATGCATTAACGAAATGATTCTTTGACTTCTAAGTATTCCACTTGCAAAGGAATTTCCAACTTATCATTGTTCAGTGAAGCTCATAACCAGTGGGTAGAAGCTTCAAATGGAATCTCACTTGTTGTGGAATGATTGAAAGTAATGAACCATTGGATACTTTTCAGATAAGACACTGAAAAAGAAGATGTATTTGAATTTTTCTGGGATTCGAAGAGAACATATACAGTTTACTCTATGTTCAAATTCTTGAATTTTTCTGGGATTCAACCTGAATGTTCTAATTTTGTGTACACTCTGTTTACTAATTCTTAAATCCTTATCACACAGTTCAGTCCAATTAAATTTACTTGAATTGCTCCTACAATTCAGAAGTTAACTTTATGTTCTAATTCTTGAATTTTTCTCGGTTGTCCTACTTTTAAAGAGAGACGATGAAACAAAAAGAAATGAATGTTTAAAAATACACTTATAACCATCGTAACTTCATAATAGAACTTTTTTCCTTTTTGGACCTTGATTAATGGATGAACCTGGGATTGAATTGATGACATTGTTAGAATTTGAAACAGAGAAAGGGAGAGAGGTACAACGTTAACTAGATAGGAACTACATTGTTATTCTCTTGATGAAAAATAGGAATTACAAAGCTTAGAATAGACTAAAAACAATTATCCACTAACCTACAGATGTGGATCTTAACCACAATCTAACACATTAATTGGAACATACATTATTAACTAATTAAAACATGACATAACTTCTAAAACTCTCTCTTAAACTGAATGTGCTAACATCTAGTATACAAAGTACCAAACAAACAATCTTTAACGAAGTGCGATTTGATTGTCTCATCGTCTTCTATTAACGATCACAAATACTGTTTTTTTATCTTTTTGATTGGACTTGCTCAACTGTTTCGCGTTGATTGATTCTTCATTCATCAACCATCGACAAATACTCTTAGTTTCCTCTTAGGGATTCATGGACCGCCCCACTCGAGTCGTCCCTTGATACTGTTGTATCTGTCATCTTCCCAACAAGTTAGAGCTGCGACTCTTTCTCATTTGCTTGTTGGATGACATGAAACTACACCTGCTTCACATACAGGTTTTACCTACTGCACTTGTAGGCTTCTACTTCAAACAGTTCTTTTGAGCACTCCACAAATGTCCAACTCTATAAACGGCGTTCTACACGTCGTCGTCTTCAACTTCATTCTGCAACTGCTGCAACACTTTCTCTTTGTTGTTTCTGCAGCTGCTGCTGCAAACCCCCTTTTTCTTTCAATGGACAACACCACATCTCCACAATACTCAACAACATTCAAACACAACATCTCCATTTCACATCCAAAACTGCCAATCACCAAGTCATCTAACAACCAAAACTGTGTTCAGCAAACTCATGTTCCCTCAACAATTTCTCCTACATCAAACAAACTTTTCTAACCTGCAACCTAACTACCCTACACCCACCTCCATTTTCAACTATTTCTTCTAACATCGCCTATACCCCAAAAACACATCAAACAAATCTAAGTTATGCAGGATATCACACTGCTGTTGTTACTCCAACACATCACCAACTGCCGCCTCGAAGTCGGTCTCACCATCAACCTCCACTAGCTTCCCCGTTCAATCAATTTGCTTCCATGGAGACACCCAGGCACGCCTCCATTGTCACTTGTATTCAACAAGTCAGCTAAAACCTCACACTGATTCCTTGTCCAGCCCCAAAAAAGGCAACCTTGCTTCAGCCAATCACTATTATCGCAATCACCTTCCATATTCTCTTCCATCACACAAAATACAACCCATTCCCAAGCATACTACCAAAACATCTAGACTTTATTCACAACAACTCCAGGCAACCATAATACACATATCATATCTAGAATTCATTCACTTAGTATTGTCAACGCAACTACTCTCCAATCCAACACCATCACAAAATCAAACTTCACCACCATATCATCTCAATCTTCATCACAACAAGAAACATACATCACCAACTTGCACCCATCTCTCCTCATTCATTAACAACACTACCACCACCTTCATCTCTTTACGACCACCAACACCTCCCAAACAACCCGCCAACACCAACATCCAAACTACATTACAACACCTCTCCTCGAAACCTCACACAACACAGAACAACACCCTATCAACAAACACAAGCCAAACACCATAAAAAAACAACCACCAATTCTACACATAAACACAGCAGCCCACCTTTATCTTACATAAACACAATACAATTTCGCAAACCTTTACAACCTAATACAATCACGCATCAAGATTGGCAAGAGGGCGATGAAGTAAGGATGAGCAAGTCAAGCATCAGACCTGGCAAAGAGCACAGTGGCGATATAATCGTCGATGGAAGATCTGGGAGCATAAATCGGAGATATAGTGGAGCATGTTTGGATCGTGAGAAAGGCGTAGCATCGCCTAAGGAAAGGCGGGTTGGAACTGATGTGAAAGGCGAAGCATCGAGGTGGAGGATGTTTAAACATAGGAATTGGAGCATAAAGATAGCGAAATTGGAAGGCAGAGGACAAAGATCAGATTTGGATCATGTGAAAGGCCGATGTAAGCGGAGTGTCAGATCTGGCCTAGGGAGAGGTTTGGCGATGGACATGGCTTGGATCGTGGAACATAGAGGCAAGGTGGAGGTGGACGAAGATTGAGGAAGGAGAATTTGATTATGATTGTGGTTTATTTGGGATTATTTTCTCAGCCCTCTGATCTATGATCTCTCTTAGCTCCAATACCATGTTAGAATTTGAAACAGAGAAAGAGGAGAGAAAATAGCATGAGAGGAAACATGCGCAAATAGTAGAATTAAAGTACCCAATATATATGTAATAACAATAGTATCAGAAAGATAAAACAAAAATAAGCGCCGAACTGGTAACTCATTACAGCAAACAAAATCTTACAAGCAAGGATGCATCAAAAAATAAAAGTACTTAGTTTTGATGTCCTATAAATAAAACGCCATAGCAAGTGTAATCTTAGCGAACCTTCTCAGCAATCACAGATTCTTGATTAATCTCTTGAGGTTGATCCACTTTAGCAAACCCATTAAGACTTTCTTGTGGTTGTTCTACTGGAGCATTTGTTGACACTCCATTTTTCTCATGAAATAAAAAATCAGAATAATTACGGTGGTTCAAGGAATGTAGCCATAAGGCCACAGCTCCTTCTTTGTGCTCCATAGATGCAATATGAGAGAA
Organism: Allium fistulosum; assembly: GCA_030737815.1. Taxonomy (NCBI): domain Eukaryota; kingdom Viridiplantae; phylum Streptophyta; class Magnoliopsida; order Asparagales; family Amaryllidaceae; genus Allium; species Allium fistulosum. Next base: position 1,033,033,416 of record CM060902.1, on the reverse strand, counting down.
AATATATTTCATTTTGAATTCCTCTGCTTGTTCAGTGTATGCTTCCATGGAAACCGTCTCATGTGTGTCTTTCCACTTGTCATTGTATGAGGTAAAGAAACACTCGTCTAAATATAATCCAACTTCGGGTGCAGTTGGCACGTTGATATTTATGTCCCTGGATAATATATAAACAGAAAAACTAAGAGTCAATTGATGGTGTGCAGAATAGAGAAGATAGAAACGCTACAACCATGAATTATATCACAGAATCATGCATCATTTATCTAAACTTAACCAAAAGCTATTAGCCAGGCCGACACCTAAGATTATATATTGACTTCAGAACAAAAAATAAGTTTACAAAATACAGGATGTGTCTTGTAACAGTTTAGCAAACTATAATATGAATTTATCATGATACACATGCGCAAACTACCAAAATGTACCAGTTTTTAACTTTTAGGTGCACCAATCTAGTTTAAAAAAACGTTACTGATAGCCCATAAAGTTCACAACACATAAAATCACAACCAATTCTATTAAGTACTCGAAAGTCAAAGAAATCAGAACCAAAAATTCTTACGGTCTTAATGCAATATCCATCAGTGACTCCGGACAGCAATTCCTCATCATAGCAACAGCAAAACCAATCATTTTCCTAATCTGATGCAACATAAAACTCTGCCCAACAACCTCACATCGCACAAACTCAATCCCATCTATACTCACTGTAGTATCTGCATTAAATGAGATTATGTATCTCTTAGCTGCAGGATCTTCTGCTTTGGTTCTGGTGGTAAAGTTATGAAAATTGTGTGTCCCTTCATACCTCTTCAGTATAGCATTAAACCTTGCTTTCTCCTTCTCACCATACTCAAATTTGTTCATTTCATCAGCAACAACTTCAGTCTCAGTATCCATGTTATCATTCATGCTAGACACTTCACTCTCTTCTTTCAAAACCATATGCTCATTTTCTTCGTTCTCTTCTTCTTTCAAAGCCATGTTTTCATTTTCCTCAATATTTTCTTCTTTCTTTTGTCCATTGTTTCTGCGATTACCCATTACTCCAAGAACCTTCCTTCCTCTTTCAGAACATTCGACACACTTAGCAAGCACGTTACTGGACCCAAAACTCTTCAACACACTCTCCCTATCCATATGCTTATTTGAATCCAATGAAAACACGGGTAACAAATAAACATACCTCCTCCTGTCACAGAACTTTTTGGCACTAAATGAATTTGTAACCCTTTTAAAACCAAAAACCCTAATCCTCTCATCCAAATTTTCGTTTAACCTATCAATAAACCCTGGTGGGTCAACATAAAATCGGCCAGACACGACCTGCCCTGCTGCGCTGACTCCTTTATCTGTGCGCGCTGCTCGGGCCCACTCATAACGATTCGGGCAGCATTTATCGGCTTCAGGTACAGCTTTGGCTAGGTAGAGCGCTGATTCGAGATCCGATTCGATTGTTCGAGCGCCAGGGTTTTTCTGCATGCCTTGGTAGCCATGGCCGCAGTATGCCAGAAAGATCGCTACTTTGCGGCGTTTGTAGCGAGGCGGTTTTGGAACGGTGGTCTCCGACGCGGGTAGGGTATTGGATTCTGATTGGTTTGCGGATTGGAGTGGTATTCCGGAATCGGGTAGGGTTTGGTTTTCGGATTCGGGTAGGGTATTGGACTCGGAAAGGTTTTGGGATTCGTGAGGTGCTTCGGATTCGGAGTCGCTGGACACTTTAGGTTTTTTAGAAAGAGGAGATGACATCGTAGGAGCAGGGAGTAGGGTTCCGACGATGGAGGAAAAGTGAAAACCCTAAAGTTGGATTCTTGGAGATGGACGAGTATCGGGTCTGTCTAGTTGGGTCTGTGAAAGAGTTGAGAAATAGATGCGGACGCAGGAAGAACTAGCAATGCGCCTTCTTGTTTAGCAAAAGTGTCCGCGCCCTTAGATGTGGCTTGGGAGTTGATGTTCTCCCTGTTTTTTACGGGTGTCGTACGGCTTTATATTCAAGGTGTTTTCGTAACTAATTTTTTTTCTTTTCCACATCGGTTATTGTTGATTATAAAACTAGTGATAATCGGTGTAGTGTAATTTTGATCGTGATTCTCAATTCATCAAGATTGGATGTTTTGAGGAGTTACAATTTTTTTTTCAGTTATAACCCCACTAGTTATATTGTACAATTAATCTTTACAAATTTGAAATAAATACAAAGATATATATGTAATGTTACTTTATTGAAAAACTCTCAAAACCGGTGTATGTTAAACTCTCAATCATGAATTAATCAATTAAAACAACACTTCAAGTAAACCAAATCCAAACCATTACGATCAATTGATAGTCAAAACCGACACTCACAAAACCGCTTGTAAGCGGTACCACAAAACTTCCAAATGGAGCCTTAGCATTACTCTTTAGTTAAAAGGCCAAAGGTAATTCTTTATTTTTACTATTTGGCCGGTAATTTTATAATTTTGGACCGAAAGACATGGATTCAAATTTGCCACTCTACTAAAAATTTCAAACGGTTTCTTCAAACTAATTGTATCTAAAAAATCATATTCATTTCGCTCAATAGTTCAGAAATTAACATACGATTTAGGACTTACTAATCAAAGTAAAAAACTACAAATTAAATGAAAACTCAATCAAATTCACCATCATCTTCGTCGTCGGTGATGAAACCGAAAGTAGTTTCATAAAAACTACCATCACGAGTAAAAATAGGAGCAATATAATGCATGGAGAAAGAAAAGACACACAAACAAGTTGAAGAACAAGTTCGAAACAACGTTCAGAAAAATATTACTTCAAAGATATCGTATAATGTTTATTGTACTCCTAATTTACAACGGTTCAAATATAGTTTGTAATCCTCTAGATTTTTAATAAATTACAATGATTATTCAATAACTCAACTAAATGATAGTTGAGAATAACATTGGTGTAACAACCTGTCATTCACGAGGTCTTGATCCACGTCTAAAAGTGTCACCCACATTGCAGATGACACTGACGGCGGGTCGTTTTGAGGTAATATATAAAACAAATCATGGAGCAATCTATGATATGCTACGCTTTCTAAAACTCATAGCAGAAGGAGTAAAATATAATAATCAATAATACAATGCTAGACAAATAAAATAATGTAGTATCAAATAAACTCTAACATCTCATTATACTGGTATTGGAAACAGTCTAATATCTGGAAGTAGCCAAAATAAAATAGTAGATGGCTAATTGATAAACAAATACACGCCTCCATCGTACCACTACGGCTCCGAAATCACCATCAGTCCTCTATACCTATATCAGAGTAAACAAAAAGAGAAAGGAATAGAGGGGGTTAAACATATGTCTGGTGAGTGATACAAATCATATAACTGTATAATATTAATAAGCTAGTAAAACAACACCTATGCTCGAAAATCATATTTTAACCTACGTCACTTGCACCCAACAAGTCAGTTAAATACAATACGATACTATAGTGGCATCATATGCTAAGGTCTCACCAAAATCTATCATAGTCATATCATATGCATATTATTGAGCTCAATGTATCAACTCTTATGTCGAAATAACTATGACACGATTAGGAAAAAGTCCTAACTCATCATAGCCTAAATGCATGCACACTCTTAAGCTCAAAGTCCTAACTTGTGTGCCGAAACAACTGCGGCATTATTGGGCTCAAGGTCTATAACATCCCCTACTTTGAGATCCAAAAATGAACGTCGATGATGCTGCAGTCATCACTGGAATTAGTTTCAAGGACAAAAGTGAGTTCAGTGTGTGCGTGTGCATCAGTAAGTAAATAGAGTGACTAAATGAAACTTCATCATAGATAATTGTCTTTACATATTTTAAATCCAACATTGTGCTCACATAGGGGTAAAATATAAATCATTATATAGTAGCATCAAAGATCCGACATATGACGACGTCGAACCCTTGTAGTTCCTTGAACTTAACAAATATTTACATTACACAACGAAATATAAGCTATTTCAAAGAAAATAATAGTAAGGCCTTCTATCCACCTTCGTTTTCAAAATAGTATCGGTAATTACTTCCTGCCAAAATCTTAAATTTGAAAATTTATAAACTCAACCTACTCAAATGAGTATCCTTAAGTTTACAGGTGAAAAACAACAAACATATTGGTTAGGGATAAGTCTGGTATGAATAATATCATTTCCTAGCTAAGTTCCTCTGATAGTGGGCGTTGAAACTAGGTCGACCCGTAGCGAAAGTTATAGGTGAATTTAAAAAAAATTCCCTTATTAGATATTTATTGGGCCTATAAAGACTAATCCATTTAGACAATTCTAAATTTCATTTAAATAAAATATTTTATTTTATTTAAATTTATAAAATATATAGTTTATTTAATTTATGTTATGATATATTTATATATGTATATCATATACAAATACAAATACTAATTATATGTTTGTGCGCGTGTGTGTGCATGTGTAACATATCAACTTGTGCAAGATATAACATTCATGTGTATATATGTTACGATTTACATCGCAACAGATATGTTAGCTTATCCAATATGCAAGTATATATTGTCCAAATATATGTATGTATATATTTAATATTATTTATATAAGTATTACAAACATATATATATATATGTGTATATATATATTAATTTTGTTTAAATAAGTTTATATAAATATATTTATATATATGTCTATATTTTATATATACAGCCATATGAATAAAATGTTAATACTATATACATATTATTATAATAAATTTATTCAAATATAAATAAACTATTCCTAAAATTTTTTAATCTATGAGTAATATAAAAATATATTAAATTCTTTTTATTTTAAATATATGTATACACGTGAATATATTTATAATATATATATATATTAATAATATACATAAAATAATTCTTTTTAAATATAAAAGTCCAAGTCTTGCAAACTACAACTTAAAAAATAATTCTTTTTTTTAAAATACATCTAATTAAATATATCCATTTGAAAATTAATAAAAATTTAATTTCAATACTTAAATTTCTAGGATATTATGCTTTGAAAAAAATTTCCATAATTTTTTCGGTATAAAATGATTTTTAGTTTACAGTCAAAATTAAATAATTAGTTTAAAAATAGAAAAAAAAAGTTTTTTAGAGAGCTTTATTACTATTAATATTATTTATAAAATATAAAATATAATTTTCTTAATATATTTGAATTAATATAATTTATTTATGTAATAAATTGATTTAAATAAAATTAAATATTAATAAAAAATATTTTCCCACTGTTGAAATTATTAAAGCTTTAATTCTTGACATATATAATTATATGACTATTTTTGATTAAATTTGATATTGTAATTAATTATAAATAACATATATGTAGTTAAATAATATGTATTAATTTAACAAAATATTTTTTTTTATTCAAAGCTGTATTATCCCGGTGTATGTTTGATAAAAAATATATTATATAGACACACACACAAACATGCATACAACTAAACAACTTTGTGACAACATTACTTGCATATAAGAATCGTTGCCTAACTGATAATATATATAACACATACATATATAATAAAACAATATAATTGGGAACTGATAACTATATTTTGATTAGAAACATACCTTAATACCAATGCCTTCAAGTACACCTTGAAAAGATGATTTCTACCCCTTGAAACTATTTTCGATTCAACAAATAGCTAGTCTTTGAACCGTTGGCTACCAATTATCGGATGGCGACTTAATTAACTTCATGAGATGGAGAGAGACCAGTAGGGATTTCGATTTGTTAGTACCTTAGGTATTGGTTTTTATGACAACAACCATATTACATTATATAAAATATAGATACTAATGTTTTTATCAAGTTATATATAGTATATAGTGCTGGATATTAGACAGGTGTTGACTAAAAAGATAGTACAGTATTAAGAGCAGATTCAAGAGGCTGAAATAGAGATTCAAGAGTTAGTGATTAAAGACTCGTGAGTATTGGAAATTCAAGATACCAAGATAAGTTATAGAGTCATGTATTATTTTGTTAAAACCTTGATAGCTCTTCTTTGATCTCTCTTCCATTTTACAAAAAGGTTTATAAACATATTCTCTGATTTTAAATAATTTTCAAATATCCCGGTTTTCAAAAAAGATTTTTAAAGAATCCCTATTTTCAAAATGATTTTCCGAACATCTTTCAAAATTGTTTTCAAATGATTTTTAAACTTATTTTAATTTACAAGTTCATTATATTTTGAATAATTAAGTTTTTAAGCATTTTATGTTTTAATATACTTTTAATTATTATATTTAGATATAGTTTTTGGTTTTATATTTTCTAAAATGATATGGTATTCAAAAGCGTATTGTTGAAATTCATTAATACTTTGATTTTAATATATATTCACTTATAATTTATATATATTATGTATATATTATTTTATTTAAATCCTTTATAATAAAATATTATGAAATAATTTTATAAAGTTTTGTTAAGGTTTATTATGATTAAATATGTACAAACTATGCTTAAATGATTTTGCAAAGCATTAAAATATTTTATAAAACCTAGCATTTTCAAAACATTTTATTTAGTGGTTTTCCAATATTACAGTTGATAATTCAACATATCCCCATCTTGTATGTCGACATATAGGCCGAGAATTTCAAAATTCAAATTTGAATGGAAGTGTGTTTTCATTGTATCTCTTCACAAATGAACATGACTGTTGTTTCTCTATAAATAGGGATTTGCCAAACATATTTTTGTTAACTACTTTCTTATATTTTCTCTCCTCTTTCACTCTCTTGATTTCTAAAAGAAATCTACTCAAAATCTTCTCAAATTCAACCAGAATCAAATTCAAACTCTGTTGGTTTGATTCACTACTATTTCCTCTCTGATCTCTCTCACTAAAATCAAGATCAAAGTGATATTCAAGAGGTTATATGAACATTTGTATTCAAGATCAAGAAATTAAGTCTATAAACTCTATCAAATCATACTCTTATACTCTTGGGTGTGCTTAGTGTCATTAAAATCCAAGTGGATGTGCTTATGTCCCATCTAAATCAAGTGGGAGTGCTTGGCGTCCCGTTTGAATCCAAGTGGGTATGTTGGTGTCCCGTCTGAATCTAGTGAGTGTACCCAGAGCCCGGAAAATATGGAGGGTATGTCTCATAACCTTGAAATCAAGATTGTATTGACTTTGATATTTGAAAAGAAATATGTACAAGAAATTGTATAGGACTGGATGTAGAGTAACTCCGAACCAGTATTAAAATTCATGGTGTGATCTTCCCAACTCTTTACTTTTTACTTTTTTCTTTTATTGCATTTATATCTGTCTGTTTTTGCATCTATGATTGTTAATTATATATTGTTTAATTATAATCTTAAAAGAATTTAAAAAGATTCACAAAAATCAATAAACACTATTTACCCATTTACCCCCTCTAGTGTTAAATTAGCCTTAAGATCCATCTTTCACAAACTAACATTTAGTATTCGAGCATTGGTTTTCAAAGTATTCATAATTTTGAATTTTGAAAAGTTTAAATGGCTAACAACGCTATTAGTAACACTGTTAGTTCACTTATTAGTAACACCTTTGTTGAAGGACAATCTACTACTAGACCCTTATTTTTTAATGGTAGTAATTACACATATTGGTCATGTAGAATGAAAATCTATTTACAGTCAACTGGTCTAGATATTTGGAATGTCACACAAAATAAATACACTGAACCCCAGACAAAATTTTCACAATGGGCTGCTGACCAATAGGCACTTTTACTTCTAAAACCATGAATATTTTGTTTTGTTTAGAATGAGTTCAATAGAGTGTCTATTTGTAAGTCTGCATATAAAATATAGAGAACACTACAGGTTACACATGAGGGCACTAGTAAAGTCAAATAGACCAAAATCTCTATGTTAACTAATCAGTTTCAATTATTTAAAATGAGTCCATTTCTAATATGTATATTAGATTTCAAGATATAGTACATTCACTAATTGCATTGGATAAAGTTTTTTTTAAAGAGGATCAAGTTAGAAAAATCCACAATTCACTTACTCTTGAGTAGGACCAAAAGACTCTTACAATTGAAGAGGCTAATGACATTAGTACTCTAAAAATTAAACAGTTAATCGGCAATTTAATGTCATTTGAAGGACAAATGCAGGGTAAGAGAGAAAGCAAGGTAATAGAGAAGAAATCCATCGCTTTCAATGCCACGATAGATGATCTAGATTCAAGCAACGATGATGATAAAGAAATTGCCTTTATGACCAGAAATTTCATAAATTTTCTGAAATACTGAAAGATGAACAATCTCAGGAGGATTGATAACAAAAATCCAGAAAGTGAAAGTGGGAATGTTTGGTATTTTAACTGCAATGAATTTGGCCATATGCAGAGAGATGTCCACAGCCGGAAAAACCAAAAAACTCACCAAAAAGTGATTTGCTCAAAAAACGGAGAAGGGGTTATACTGCAACATTAGACAATTTAGATACTTTCTCAAGTGATAATGAACCAGATACACAAAATGCTAATATGCACTTCACAACAATAATCAATTCATAAAAGTTCGAAGAAATGGAGCAAGAATAGGTACGCGTTTAAAATTTAAATTTTGAATTTTTGAATGTAGTTTTTGGTTGCTTTTGATTGTTAGGAACAATCTATAGTTTAATAATAATATTGGATGAATCTAGTATGTGTGTGCGTGTATATATATATATTTTTTAAATATTTTATAAATTATATTTTTTATAATATAATATTAAAATAAAATAATATAAAATATATGTATATTTTTAATTTTAAAATTATTTACTAAATACATATATGAGTAATAATTAAAGGATCATTATACATACATACATACATATATATATATATGCATATATAAACAAATAGGAATAATTTATTCAACTATTAATTTTGGAAATCATGAGTTATATGTCAACATATCCCCTAGCCATATATCGACATACGCATATGAATTCAAAATTTGAAATTTCATTTCAAATTCAAATTTTGAAATTCCCTCCACCTTTTCACCAACTCCAATGTCCTGAAAAGGTGTCTCCTAACCAGAGAACATGCCTATTGATTCTCTATTTAATTATTCTATCTCCATCATTCATTTTGTTCTCATTTTCAAAATTCAAAAATTCATTATCTCTCTTATCTCTTCAAACAATTCATCAATGGCATCCTCAAGCAATACTTCTAAACCCATAAGGCTTTCTAAGAAATCTAAGAGCTATCTTTTCTATGATAAAGATGGAATGGAAGCCTATATGGAATATGTTTCTTTCGGAGAAGTCTTTTCTGGAAGATTCACCAAATTTGATGATTTTTCTACTTATGATCTTTATTATTTTTGTATTCAAAATGGAATACTTAGTTTGGTTGATGCTTCCCGAAATGATTTTGTATATTTTCCAAATTTAGTAAAAATGTTTTATGCAATTTTAAAAGGAAAGTTTTATGAAAGGAATGAAGGTGAAATTTGGAGTAGTGTCAAAGGCATTCAAATTGTTTTAAATTAAGAAATTTTAAGTAGCATTCTCGGATGCAAATCTCATGGAATGGACCTTTCGACTTTTAAAAGTGATATTCAAAATCGTGAAGTTCTTCACAATTTTTTGGAAATGATGATGAGTTTGAGTTCAAAAACAAAAATTTGCGTCCTAAAGCAAGAATTTTGAGTCTTCTTTTGCAACAAAGTACAACTCCGAGAACGGAAAATTATAATAATCCGACACAAAATGTTTTCAAAGCACTTTTTGCAATTTATGGTCATTACGACATAAATTGGTCATAAATTATTTTGGATGAATTTGTTCCTAAGAATATCTCTATGCATGAGAACACACTCTTTCATGGTGTGTATCTCACTAGAACATTCACATATTTTGGTGTTGACCTAAAAGGAGAGGATACCATTCCTCGAAAACTTTTTGATAAGGCCAACATCACTCCCATGCAAATTTTCACTCATATTTAAGCATTATGAAACACTTGCGGAAAAGGAAGAAAAATCGACTTGGAAAGAGGAGCGTAAAATAAGAGAAGAAGAGGTAGAGGAAGGAGAAGAAATGGAAATGGAGGAGGAGGAAGAATGAGAAGTGGCGGAAGATACTTATTTGGAAAGTATCAAAATGCTAACTCATCCATCCAACAAAGAACTTCTCAAAAATCAAGAGAAAATTATTAATAATCAAAAGAAGCTTAAGAGATCATTTTCTAAGAAATTCGCTTCTCTTTCCAATAAAGTAGATAAGTACTTTGGAAAGATCTTTAGCAAGACTAGTGGAAAAGCTTCATCTTCATCTACTTCTTCCAAGTTGTACTTCTTTTGATTTTCTAGTTTTTAATTTGGATTATCTTAGTTTTAATCAATGTATCTTTATATATATTTTTAAAATTCCATGTACTCATCCATGGTCATCAATGATTTCATGTTCCTTGCTATTATATATTGTTATTAGTCTCTGGAAATTCATAAAAGTACAACAGTTTAAGCTAATTGCAAAAATATAGCAAGATTGTTGTTTTTGCAAAAAAATGGTATATATGTCGACATATGTATAACCTATATGTCAACTACGGGCAGAAACCAAAAATATTAAATTTCAAAATAAAATAAACTACCAACCACCTATTCATTTTAAACAATTTCTCACCCTATATAAACCTATTCACTCCAAAATAACACCATTTCCACTCTCTTTCTTCTAACTTTTCATTTATAAACTTAACTTTACAAAAACGGCTTCTTTACACCAAAAATTGTGTGAAAATCTTGAACAAGCCCTTCAACCATGCAAGTATATATATTCTTATATTTATCCTTGGAAATCAAAGACACTTAGAATTGAATCAAATGCAGACGATAAAAGAACAAGAAAAACATTTTAACGTGATTCGATGGATGATTTCTTCCCCTATCAAAGACGAACCAACCAATAATCCAATTGTGTCATCAACAAAGACAATGAAGATTGGGATGTCATCAAACCAGATCCAATTTTCGACTCCGATGGTTGGGTAGAAGTTCATAAGGAAGTATAAAAAAATTGGTTTAAGATTTGATTTAAGTTTGTATAACAAAAGATTACATAAGACGTATGGATTGGCGTGTATAGACTTATTTAGGATTACAAGTGATTTGGTTTTGGTATGGTTTATATTAGCTTGATTTGAATGGATGATTCATTTGGATTGCTTTAAATGTATTTGGTTAAATTAATAAAATTGGTTTGTGTTATCACTTCTTATTTACACATCACTCTTATATATCATTCTTATCACTTTTATATATCATATAGTACCTTAGTTAGGGGGAGTTTGTGACAAACAGGATTTTCGACCCTTAAAATCGACATTAATACATCTACAGTATTCACATGCCGAACATCCAAGTGTTAGAAAGATCGATCGTGAAGGGTAGAAAGAAAAATAAAGACAGAACAGAATCTTACACGAATGGAATAACATATATTGTTTCAATATATAATCTTTACAGTAGAAATTTTAAATACATACATCGAAGTCTATCCTAATCTCAGCCTGTATAGTTATAAATCTCTATCCCTACAAATGATGAATACAAACAGTAAAAAAATGTAGTGGAAATGGAAATGGATACCCATCTACAAAGGAAACTCGAGCTCCTGCTCCTCCAAAATGTTTCAAGCTAGACCTAAACTACTTGGCTACTCGGAAAAATAGGGCACCCAGAGTTTAAGGGAAAGAAACTATGGGTCAGTCATAGGACCGGTGTGAGAAAACTCAAAACATGGGTCTTTGAAAACAAAGGGTGTCTCATAAGACCATGCCGCACATAAACAAGAACGAGTTTTTACTTTATGATAACCAAACCATTTGCTATGCAAAATCAGAGATATAATTTTTAATGACATTCTTCGAAACCTCTTTCAAATGAATATATATAATCTTAGCCAAAATTGTTACATTTATTAAATTCCAGCATAATAGGTTTACAACTAAGACCGTAAAGGCCCGTATTAGAGAATGGATTCCATACAATGACAAGGTAAGGGACTACCTTCCAATAGTACATCTCTAGAGGGATGCACCTAAGGCTCCAACCTCTGCCAACACAGAATCGGCCTACCTCTACCATAGATAGTACTGAATATGACATCACTTCGGTTGTTCCCGACCTATCCGTGGCCATAGCATACATAACAAAACCAAAATATAGGGGGTAATCTAGAAAGATGATGACCATATCCTAATGGGAGCGACCCACTTAGCGTTGCCGCATCTACCATATTTTTACCATTACCGATGTGTGAGGCTTAAGGTGACGTTTTACCTTTCACATGACAAATCCCACTTTGAATGCCACATTGCCATTTCCAACAACACATTATTAATTTCCATAAAAGTACATCCTCTGAGCTTGTACGTCTAGAGAAGGGTGTTAAGTATAAGAGGGTTACCTCCTGCACCACCAATAGATGTATGCTTGTAGAGATCAATGTACGTGGTCTTAGGAATGCAACGTCAGACATTCATGCATACAAGTTATCCAGAAACAGGACAAACCGAAGACACTTCTCCTACTATCCTATTTTGGAATCATCCCTTGGATTAGTAGCGAGTAGTACTTGCATCAAAGATTTCAAATTGAAGGAACCACTGCCATCATATATATGATAAAGGAATCACCCCAGAGGTTAGCGGCAAGCAGCCTTACATTATAAAGATCTCCATCTTCAAAATCATTGTCTTCAACATGTTTTCACTTTCGAACGTATATTGGTCCGAATTGGTTTTCAAATACGAATCACCCAAATCCGATCCCGGTTTCTCCGAACCAATTATCGATAAAAGCTGTCAAGTATATGGTGATTATTATTCAATTAATCAATATCTTTTATCCAAGTAAATATCTCTTTAGAGATATACATTTTTAAATTATATTCTGTTTTAGTACATACGGGATAATTAAACCACTTTTATCAAATCCTTTGGTTAATTAAAACCCCTTTTTAACTTTAGAAATACCAAAACACTTCATCTTTAATTACTTAGGAAAAGTATAACTCAAATCTTAATGAAGATTTCACATTTCCAAAACATATCTTTAATCGGTTTAAAACAATGTTATTTAAGACATCATATATTGTAAACCCAAACCCGTCAGTATTGAACAAAAAGGGATACATAAATATTAGACTAATTATAACCAATAATAATTTCCCTATTTGACATGTATTATTCGTCGAATAATGGTAAAATCACCTTTTAAATTCATATGGATAGTACGACTTCCCTCCTCGGAATTTAATATGGAGTTTAACTAGAATGTTTTCTTTAACAACCAAAATCCTATTTTAAATCTTGTTAAACTTTGGAAAACTCCAAATCTATTTTTATCTTAGTAAGATGTGGTCCAAGTAAATCAAATTTATCATCCCCTCCATTGGGCCAGTTCGGATAGCTAGAGCGGAACCCAAACACTAGTTGTCCAAGCTCGAATCTAGAGACTATCTTTCTGTCACCCATAAGGTGGTCAAATTATTTGATCAACTCTAAAAAAATTTATATGCTCTTTTAGAGATGATTTTCATTTACTTAACACAATTCCAAATATTGTTTAAAACAATTTTCCTCTAACCATTTATTTAAAACTCATTTAAAATAATTATAAAACCTCCAAATCATATTCAAAATACTTAATTATTAATTTGAAAAGATAACTAAAAATATTGGGAAAGAATAATTAAGTTAAAACCATAATTTGCAAAAGTTATCGAAACCGCTGCAAAAACTGCTGCGAATAGTGTTTTTAAAGCTTCTTTGTTGAAAACACTAACTTTATTTCATATAGGTCCACTTTTATAATTCAAATACCTTCTAAAACATTTTAACATATTTATAAAATTTATTTCATATTTTTAAAGATTTAAAAATATCATTTGGTTCCCAAAACGGGTAAAACACAATGTTTTTAAAAACTTGATTTAGACATAACTCAAATTCTATTGAGTGAAATCTTGATTTTTCTTCTTTATTTGAAAACTATAGTTATAAGTGTTTGGAATTTTTTTATTTCGAATCATTCCGAGTTGTATTCCACTTTACATATTGATTTAACTTTTATGGCGTGAAATTGCGAACTATCATTACGCGACGTGCTTATTTTTGACTCAATTTTCAAATCTTTTCCAAACTTTACCGAAATGAGTTGTAATGTTTATAAAAACATTTATAAACCATTTTATTTATGTTTTAAGAGGTTTGACTATTCTGTGACACTTTTATAATTCATATAGGAACATGATTTCCTTTGTGTAAATTTGACGTGTATTTAACGTGAATTATTTCCAAACCAAACAAACATATTATCACATCCAAAACATGATGATCAAACATGGAAAACAATCATAGCAAATATATTATATCATCATATAAATTATCAATTAGCGGAGTAATTCTTACCTTCATTGGTTTCTAGATTTACTAAATTTGACTATAGCTCCGGTATTCCGAAATCGGAGCTTACGAATCTTGCACTAAGACTCCTAGGGGTTCGGCCTTGGGTTTGCAAGAGTGGTGGGATGCTTATATAGGTATGGCCTTGGTAGGAGAAGAAGGAGAAGATCCTAACTCGATCTCGAACTTGAAGTGGTACATCTCTTCACGATTTATTTTGACAAAACTTTGACGTTATTTTTGAATTTTCCTAAGGGGCTGTGGAAGCCATTAATGTGGAGAAGGAAGAAGATGAAGAAGCTTAAGAAATGAAGAGAAGAGAGTGTGAATGAAAGTGAGGATGGGTGGCGTAACGACCCATGAATATATCACTTTATATAAATGATCGTTTAGCTTATCAATAATACAAATAATGTTGTAAATAATTAATTACAATAATTTATATGATTTTATAAATAAAACATTCTCATTTTTATTAGTTAGTAATGATAAGAAAATTTATTTTCAAAATTTGTATACAAAAATATGCATATTAATTTAAAAAAGAAAATATGACAGAAAATCGGAATCGGGATTTGTAACGATACAACATGTGGAAGTTGTGCAACATTGTAGGGATATGTTACATACACATATACATGTACATATGCATATGTGTAACATACACATAAACATACATATATGAAAATATTTAAGTATAAGAAAATAATATAAAATATATAAGATATTTTAAGCAAAGTTACTCCTTAAGCTTTTATAAGTCAACATATGCACACATGAGAAGATGGAAGTGATGTGCACATGGAGGGAGGCTCTAGCCGTGCTTTGGAGGAGGGGAGGTGTGTAGGAGAAGCCTGGAAATGGTGATGCAAAAGGTGATGTGCACATGTCTTCCTTTATACTCTTCTTTCCCTATAAATACCCTACCCACTTCTCTTCATTTTCATTCTTCTTCTTCTTCATATTTCTAAGCTTTGTCTTCCACTTTAGTGGCTTCCATTCTAAGAGAAATAATGTTAAAATTTATTTCAAAAAGAGTTTAAATTTTAATATATAGTTAAACACCTCAAAACAATCCCAAAACTCCACTTTTCTCCTTGTTCTTCACAAAATCCACCTCACTCCATCACTAGGCCAAGCACAACCCTTGCTCCACCCTAGGTCGTGTGCCCCTAGGCATCTCAAGTCTTGGTCGAGGCATCTAGGAGCTAAAATCCGAAGAATAGTGAGCTTCGGAACTCGAGTAGCGGGGCTATAGCGAATTTTTAATTAAATCGTTTAAAACCCAAGGTGAGAACTCCTAAACTATTATATTATAATTATATGATGTTTGTAAATGGATGTTTATTATGCTTTGATCATCAATTTTGGATGTTTTCATATGAATATTGAATATATATGCAAATCACGAAAATACATGTCGATAAGCACAAAGGAAATCACTTTCCTTGAATTAATAATAAGGTGCATATGGAATGTTAAACCTCTTTAAAAATGGTTTAAAATGATTTTGAAATGTTTTATAAACATTCAAAAGTGTTTTGGTGAATTTTGAATGAGAATTGAAAATTCAATCAAAAATAAGCGCGTCGCGTAACGACAGTTCGCGATTTCACGCCATAAAAGTCAAACAAGTGTAAAAGATGGAATATAGCTCAAAATTCTTCGAGATAAGAATTTTCTGAACTATTATATCCATAGTTTTCTAATGAAGAAATAAAATCGAGATTTCGATAAGTAGGTTTTGAAATATGAGTAAAACAAGTTTTTGAAAAATCCCGATTTTGCAGTTCAGAATCCAAAACTGGATTTTTTTGGAAATGATGTTTTAAAATTGTTTAAAGATGTGGAATAAATCTTATAAATCTTTAAAAAAAAAATTAAAAGTGATTTGAGTAAGTAAAATGAACTTTTAAATAATAAAAAGTTGTTTTGATCAATATAGCTTAAAAGAGCACTTTCCACAGCACTTTTCCGCAAACTTTTGAAATATAGCTTTAAACTTAACAATTCTTTTCCAAATCTCTTATAAATGTTTTCAAAAGGATAATTAAGTGTTTTAATGATTTTTTGGAATTTTTATAGTTTATTTAAAAGAATTTAAATAAATGATTTAAAGAAAAGCCATTACATATTAAATGGTTTAAGCTTGGCTCTAGAAGCCGACGAGTAGACTGGATTTTTCTATTCATGAGATCTGGATGTGAGGTACTTAAACTAAGGAGATGTTCAGGAGCAACCAGTGTCCTGGCTCACCTGGCCTCTTCCCTAGGCGAGGGATAGATAAGGTCGAAATGTCGGAAACGAGTTAAGTGTAAAAAGGTTTTAAGAAATCAAAAGCGGTGATAAGAGAGGTTTAATGATCCCGTATATATTGGAAAGAATGTTTTAGAAATGTATATCTCCAAAAGAGGTTTTGATAAAATAACTTAATTAATTAAAGAATGATTTCCTATTCACTTGACCTCTTTTATCGATGATTGGTTCGGAGGAGCCGGGGTCGGATTTGGGTAATTCCTATCCGAAGACCACTTCGAACCAATTTACGTATTCAAAGTGAAGATATGGATATGATTTGTTAGATTGAATGTAAGACTACTTATCACTGAACCTCGGGGGAAAATTTCCTATATCATATTATTGTGGCAGTAGTTCTTCATTTAAGATCTTCGATGCAAGGACCTCTCGCTACTAATCCTAGGAGTAACTCCCGACAGGATGTGGTAGGAGAGTGCCTTCGGTTTGTCCTGTTCCTGGACAACTTGTTTGGACGAATGTCTAGTGTTGCATTTCTATTCACATTGATTGATCTCTATGAACGTATCATCTATTTGGTGGCGGAGAAGGCAACTTCTCTTAGCTTAATACCATTTCCTAAGACGTACGAGCTCATGAGTTATACGTTTATAGAAATCAATTGTGTGATCATGGAATGACAGTGTGGCATTCAAAGTGGAATGTGCTTTGTGAAAGGTAAAACATTACCTCAGGCCTCATCAAATGGAAATGGCTAAAGTGGGGTAGATGCGACAGAGCTATGTGGGTCGCACCCATTAGGAGATGGTCATCACCTTTCTAGATTATTCTCTATATGTCGAGTATGTGGTGTATGCTTCGGGATCCCGTTAAAGGTTGGTAGTGACCGAAGTGATGTCATATTCGGTATTATCCAATGAAGGGGTAGGCTGGTTCTGTGTTGGTATAGGAGTTCCGTATCTAGACCCTAGGTATATCCCTCTAGGGGTATACTGTATGGAAGGTAGTCCCTCACCTTGCCATTGTATGTAATCCATTCTCCGAACGAGCCTTATAAGAGTTTTATTTGTATAGCCTAACGTATCCGGAATTTAATAATGGTAACAATTTCGGCAAAGATTAATAAGTTTGCTTGCAAATATTTTCAAAGAATGTCATCAAAAATAATATCAAATAATTTTGCGTAGCAAATATTTTGGTTATCAGTAGGTAAAAACCCATTCCGTGTTTATGTGTGGTGTGGTCTTATGAGATACCCTTTTTGTTTCCAAAACGCATATTTTGAGTTTCTCACACCAGTCCCATGACTAACCCGTAGTTTATTTTCTTTTCCCTTAAACTCTTGGTGTCCTAATTTTTCCCGAGCAGCCAAGTAGTTAGGAAAGCTTGGAGCATTTTGGAATGAAGCATGGAGTATGGACCATGTAGCATTTTGGGTCTTCCGAAGAAGTTATCTATATTCCACTATATATGTATTATGTATCTACTGACACTTGTAACTATCCTAGCTGGGTTAATACATGTTGTAACTCTAATAAATCACTTGAAGCGATTGTATGAAGTCTTCCATATGTAAAATTATAAGTTTTTAAAATGTGATGTGAGATTCTGTTTGTTCTAACTTCTATCTTTATTTCTTTTTACCCCTAACGATTGGGTTTTCGGCACTTGAATTTGTGGCACATGAATACCGAGGATGTATTAGTGTCGATTTTCAAGGTTGAAAATTCTCATTCGTCACATTTGGTATCAGAGGTTATGGCTGAGTGAATACCTAAGCCTGGTTAGGGTCAACTCATAAGAGATAGGGTTAGCAATGCCCTAGAATGAGTTTAGTCCGAGAGAGCGCACATTTGAAAATCTTATCTAAATAAGTATATTTGAGTTTTATGCTATTCCCTAAGATAATCTTGTCTATAATCCTAAAGATATTTCTTTACTATATTCAGGTGGTAGGAAATGGTACTAAAAAAGGACGAGGAAAGGGAAACAAAAGGGTTGAAGAAATGATAGTTCCTGTACAACCTCAAGTTAACCTTGCAACTTTCTACCTAACTTTTACCAACTTGGGCGGGAAACCATTCAAGGTACAGAATCTATTAGTAAAGCTCAGGCTTGGTTCCGCTCATGTGAGAGAATCTTTAAAGGATTGGGCATCAAGGATGAGCAAAAGCACTTCCTAGCATCTTGGCAATTGCAAAATGGGGCTTTGGCTTGGTGGGAGTCAATTACCATCAATGAAGCAGAAGATGGTATTTCGTAGGAAATATTTAAGGAAGATTTTGGAGAATGATACCTACCCGATGCTGGGAAGTCCCATTTCTATAAAAGCTTCATGGATCTAAAGAAAGGAGAATTGTCGGTAGAATAATACTTAAGAAAGTTTGTTGAATTATCTCTCTTTGGGCCTGGACTGATTGATACTCCACTTAAGAAGAATGAAATGTTTGTGGCTGAGATGAGAAAAGAGTTTCATGATAGAATGACTGCTCACATAAAGGGACCATTCATGAACCCAATAGACATGGGTTTGCGATATGAATTTCTTGATAAGGAGAAGCCAACATCAGAACTAAATATTAGCAATAGTAGCAACAACCCCTGTGAGAAGGAATTCAATCCAAAGGCGACAAGGAGGGAAGAAGAAAAGGAATTTAATGGGTACCAGGTGTGGAAATCGTCAAAAGAAAGGACATATTATGGATGATTGTTGGAATAAGAAGAGGCAATGAGAAAAGGCGCTCTGTTCTAATTGCCACCAATAAGGGCATATGATGATGGGTTGTCCATTTATGAGGATTGTCCAGTTAGCTAAGACCTATGCCATGGATGGAGAATCATTAACTTTGGAAGAGACCAGGGAAAGAGGAGTTCTGGAGGGTGCAATTTGTGTTGAAGGCATTATGGTTAAAGTATTATTTGATACTTGGGCTTCCAGCAGTTTTATTTCCAAGGAATTAGTGGAAAAATTGAAGCTTACCACAAAAATAGTAGATACCCCGTCTGTGTGTTAAATGCCATATGTGGTACAACAAACCTTTGTATGATTTGTGAAAAGGTCCAAGTTACCTACCTTTCTCATTGTTTTTCATGTGACATGTTTGTATTCGATTTTATCGGATTTGAAGTATTGCTCGGTATGGATTGGTTATCCAAAAATAAAGCTGTCCTTGATTACGTTAAAAGAACGGTATCTTTATGAACCAACATTGGAAAATGAAACATCACTACAAAAATACGGGCTTTTAATAGCACTAATACATAGCGTTTCTGCATTTCCTCCTTCCAACGCTATGCAAATTGTGGTTTCCAACGCTGAGATAAATTAATACGTCTCCTCAACGCTATTCAATGAAAATGCGGGAAATGAATTATTTTGTGCGGGAAAAAAAAGAACCCTATTCGCTTCGTTGTTGCCTCCTTTAGAACACTATCTTCTTTCCTCCTTCAGAAATCTATCCCCAAATGGTCAATAATCGATCGACTCGCGAAACCTCGTCAATTGTCGTCAACTTTTGGATTGCGAAACCCTAGCCTCTGTCGTCAACACTCGATCCCAATCCCTAAACGTAGCCACCATTAAATCCTTAACCTCTATCGTCAGAATCACGAAGCCCGTAGCCTCTGCCATCAACCGTCGTTAACTTTTGAATCGTGAAACCCTAGCCTCTACCTGGAACCCTAAATCCGCGCCTCTCCGATTTGAACCGCCGTGAGAGGTACCACAACATTTTTTTTCACCGCTCGTTCATGATGCTTACCGCTTCAGCTATTGTGTAACCTTGGCTAATATCATTGTCAAGCTAGTATCTGCTCGTTATGCTTTGTTCAGTTATGTTAATGTTCGATCTTTGATTGTTTTTAATCCTTTTACTTTAGACCTGGTGCTCTTTTTCCAGTCTATCCTTCTAGTTATATCTTTATTCTATTAATTGTAGGTAATGATGGTATTAGGTTTAAGTTTGATTTTAGCTAAAATTGACCATTCCTACGAAAATATGCGGGATTGGGTAATAGTCTACTGGATTTTGTAATCAAACTGATATGCTTTAATTTTGATCTAGGATAAAAGTAAGCATCTTGTTGTGTGCTATGATGTTGTAACATGTTCATATGAAATTTAGTTCATATTTTATAATTTTGGACTTGGTATACTCTCTAATTGATATCCAAAACCTACTCATCAGTAGTCTAGTGATTACTACAAATATCCACTTTGTAGTTTGTCAATTTAGAAATTATCGATTTATTTTGTTATCCAGTAATTCTTGACATCAACTGAAATCTACATATACAAAAATTTCAACCTAAAGTATCTACCGACTTACAGAAAATATATTAATCCGAAGCTAATAAAATTAAGTAGTCGTTCGAATGAATTGAGTATTATGGTCTAAACTTAAGCTTCGCTGATATTTCCTAGTTACCTTAATAGTTTGTGCTGCAACGCATATAATTTTATGTGTTGAAAATATAGCATGGACTCATGCCTTGTAACGTACATACGTATATAATCATGCACACATTGCTAACACACCCACACAACAAATTCACAGAGATGTGTGTGCGTGAAAATTATGTTTAGTTGGGGTATGTATAAACTTTGTTTTTGATTAAAACCCAAACTCAATTGTAAATTGATGTAATTTCGTTGTTTTTGAAGCAAGAAAAACCAACCAATTTTCAAGCAAGAAAAATCAACACAATCTTCTCTGCTTCATCTCCCAAACTCAATTTGAATAAACACATATTTACGCTAGAATATTATTCTATGACGATCCAGTGAATCATTTTGTATACTTGAACAATGCAGGTATTTCTAGTGTTTTATAAGAGGTAATGCAATGTATTGTCACTTTTTGTAACACTAACCATGTTGCTTACCTAAGTTTTCTCTAGATAATCATGAGCATTATATTATTTAGTATAAAGAGCATTAACTAAGAAAGTAAATTTAATAAAAGAGTTAGTTAATGCTCTTTATACTAAATAATATAATCCATATAACCTACTAGATAATCATGGTAAATAATGCTAAATATGTAAGTAGGTTATATGGAATCTTTTAAACGTATACACTAAATCAAATGATCCAAAGCTTTATTTTTCAGAATTTGACAAACTTTCTAGTTATAACAACATGATAGTTTTATACTTTTCTTTGCTTGTAAGGTCATGAAAATACATATTAGATTTATTTACAGAGTATATATCTGATACAATCTTCAAAGACAAACCACTGATCAAACCTTGAAACTTGTAATTACTCAAACAAACAAACATTATTAATAGTGGGCAAAGGGGTGGCTTAGAAGGTGAAAAATTTACTTATCAAGAGAAAATACAAGTTAAAACTGTATAAGAAAAATATGTTGCCTTTTTCAGTCCTGATAAAAGCTTAGCATAGGAGCAACTCTGAAGGTCAAATTCTTCCTCGATTGCCGAAGTCGGCCTCTTGTCTTACCTGTAATATAGATATTTTGAACTAGTCAATTAGAATATTAAACAAAATGTTTAGATTGGCTGATTTTAGAAATACTGTCACATTAATTTTCCCTTTTCATTAATATTGCTGACCTGATCATAGCATTAGGACTGGGTGAAGTAATAAGGCACATTTTGATGAGAGATCAAACTTTTATGATGCTCTATTGGCCGCTTAAACTCGTGCTATTAATGAAAAGAAAGGAAAATATAACATAAATAAAGACCCACCTCCAGCCATGCATATAAACGATTTGATAGTGGTAAGAAAACAAAATTCTTTTTATGGGATTTCAGTTAAGAAACTTGTACATAATTTACTCCTTTCATTGTCTGCAGGCTTCAGCGAATAAAGCCAGAGGTTTTTTTTAATCATTTTTACAGATAAATAAAAGGCAAAAAGCAGCTGTGGAATATGTGCTCAGTGGGCACCACTTAAAATTATTCTTTCCCAAGGAAACATGTAGCCTGGCCTTCTCTTTTTCTGGTGTCAGATGCCCAAGTCGTGATGAGCCTCATTCTGATGAAGCTGTTGCATTCCTGAGAAAAAAGATAATGCAAAAAGATGTTGAGGTGCTACTATCCCCAATAGAGTTTGTATTTATTTATTTTGTTAATTTAGTGTTATCAACCGTGAAGGATTGTTTGTGCAAAAATTAAGTTCATATCTAATTCAATGCCACATCTTTACCTCATGCAATTGTTTTACCATGGACAACTAACATTAAAACGACACCACAATATTAACCTGCTCTTGTTGTTCTTTTAGTTTTGTGTTTGAGAATGCAATATCCTGGAAATAAAGAAATGAACGAGTGTGGATGCAGCGCACAGTAGTGTTATATATGGTTTCTTTATGACACCTTTTGATGGATAGCCACGATAATTTGATAACATTTTCAAATTCAATGCATATTATAATGTAGCTTAGTTGTGTTTAATATTAAACTTCTGAAGGTTATTTTGTGATTAAGGCACCATAAGAGGTGGTGTTTTGCAACTATATAACAAGTAAAATTTGTTGTTCCAGTTTTATGATAAAATCATTAGAGCATCAAGAATGATAACAACATTGAAAACTGGTACTAAATAAACAAAACGCCAAATTAATTTTAAGTCGGTATGTTGTTAAGCATAGAGGAGTGCTTGTATGGTGTATGATAAATTCCTATGGTGTTTGCTTACCACTCAAGAATTTTTTATACCGTTTCAGGTAAATCTCAAGCCAGTTTTGACATTGCTCGACATTTCATTTCCTCTTGCTTCTTCTGATCTTGGTGCCGATAATCTTGAAAATGAGTTTATCATGGTAAATTTGCAACTCTCAGAGGTACACCAGTCTATACTTTAATATGGCACATAAAAGTATTTTATTATTATGTTGAAGCAAACTATTTTAATTTTTGTAAAATGTTAAAGCTCACAATAAAATTGAAGAAATGGCAACTAGCGGGATTGATACTACTTCACTCGAGGATGAGCCCTTTGACACTGAAGCTGCTATGAACAGACGCATATTAAAGCTTATTGCTAGTTGCTGCAACTGTGAGTAATGAAAATGAAATCAGTCTTAAGTTGGTCTTGCATTACTTACTATTCTAAAGCATAAAAGTAATTTATTATTTCAAGTGATAAACTTGCAAGAGCCACAGAGCTTGTTAGATTGCTTACTCTGGAAAAGTCCCTTAAGGGCGCAATAAAGCTTGCAACTGCTCTAAAACTTCCAGCATTAGCAGAACGCTTCAATGGGATATTAGAGGTATAGTTTCATATCCCTCCCGAGTGTTTAATATTTCTTCTCTTTTTGTGAAACAAAAAAGAAAAAGTGCAAGATCTTGAACTCTGTGATTCATCTTTGGGACCATCATGCTTATATTTAGCAGCTTTATTTGCATTTCTACATTTAGTATTCTACTTATTTTACTCTTTCTTTTGATCAGTTTCATTATTCTTTTATAAAACTATATGCCAAACCAGAATATGATTAAGTTCATTAATTTATTTTTTTTCAACAATATTTTTTTGCACATGTGTTCCTAATTACAAACTACTAAAATTTCTATATACACACATCAGACTAGCCTATTAAATAGTATACATTTTTATCAATTTATGCAGGTTTGATAGGGGTCGATGATCCATATGCACCCCTTTGAATTGTGAGGTAAGTGAGTACTTCACTTATTCATTGCGAAACATAGCATTGGTGCTGAAAAAACATGCCTTTGCAGTAGAAAACTTGTTATGTATATTTCTGATAAATGATGCATGTGCAAGGATGGCAAAGTATGTTAGCTGAAGAGTAGCATGGCATGTTAGCTGATATATAACTGTTTGCTATACTATTCATTGGCCATAGCATATATATAATAATGCTTAATAGTAAAGATTTTTGCTTTTGACCCATGAATGGCTGAGTTCCTATCCAAGGTCACCGGAACTGCCATCGATTGGGTTGGAATGAAGGTTGATTCTTCTTTCAATTTTGTTTCTACGCATTCTTTGAGGTCACTGGAACTGCCATCTAGTATGGGTGTTCATAATTGCATTTTGAACAAACTGAAGGTTCATATTTACATTTTGAACTATAACATGGGACACTAATTTATTAAAGTACTTCTAGCTTGCTGTCTATATTTTTTAAAGGAGCTACACATGATTAAAATTATATATAATAATCTATTTTTGAACTTCCATTTCAAGCAAGTCCTTCTATTTGCATTAGACTAGGACACATATAGATAAATAATTTATATTCATTATTGGATTTGATTTGTTAGCATGTTGTTCTTTTTATAAAATCGATATTGACAATAACCTGTGCAATAGTCAATATACTTGCTGACCTTTACCCTCAAATTTGAGTTAGTATTTTGAATACCCAATTTTTTCATCACTATCAATAAGTTCAGTGTGACTGACAAGGATAAAAGTCATTAGCAGTTAGCAACAAGAAGTTGTTTACAATATCAGTAAATCATGATCTCACACACAACACCACCCCCACTCCTCCTTTTCTGGTGTGGTTAAATTTTTTGTTTTTGCAATGAATAGACCAACCAAAGAGATTATTTATTCTCATAAACCCATTTGGGGGAAAGAAATGTGCACGGAAGATATTCATGAACGAAATTAAGCCCCTATTTGAAGCTGCTAAGATACTCTATACCGTAGAAGGTTGGCGGTTTCTATTGTTAGGTCTATTTAAGCTTTATATGCAATCCAAATTGTTTATGCTATTAGCTTACATAAGACATTGTAGCCCAAATATCAACATTGGTTTCTTTTTCCCCTTTCAGAAACTTGATATCAACTGCATGCTCAAGAAATTTCATATAAACTGGAACTCCAAAAATATGATGGAATTATGTGCGTAAGTGGAGATGGCCTCCTTGTGGAGGTGAGTGTTTTTCTTGAATATATTGAAACACTAGAAGAATTCGTTATAGGTTGGATTTTAAACTTCAAAGTTCAAACCGTTATTTTGTTGGTAGCTTTGCCTTTTGTTTAGGACACTTTACCTTGTGGCCATGAAAATCTGGTTATATGATTATGTAAAAGCTGTATAACTTTGACACAAGTGTTTAGTTAGTATTTTATATTTTCTGTGGCTGATCAATACCGTAGGGACCTCTGATTGCATTCATTATTATTGTAATAGTCATATATTGCAATAAACAGATGACATTAAATTGCATGTTGCTTCTCATCATATTAGGCTAATTTTATTGGATGTTTATTGTAAGTTGAAAGAATGAATTACTGCAAAACATGATCAGCCAGATTGAGATTAAACATACAGTAGCATATAATTGCATCGATACCAGCTTTTACCTTTACTTCATTGCTCACGACTTTAATATTGTATTAGCATGTTATTAGCACACTCACAATCACATGATGTGCATGCATAATTATTTATACGTGGGCTTCATAGAAGTTGAAATTTGAATGTATTTTCATAAAAATTAGATTTCAAACTTGGTAAAGTGGAAGAGATGGCCCAGATGGGGAAGCAAAAGGAAAAGAAAGGCTTGATTGTGAGTCCATTTTGATTTTTCTCATGCTTTAGTATCATTTTCAATCTAAGAATAAGGATTCAATAACACTTTAGGCTAATGTTTTCGCTGGAGTTTGGTGAATTATATAACCAACAACTAAGTATAAAAAATACTGTGAATTACAATCAATATGCCATTAGAATTCTTTTTTCTCGTATGCTCATAGCTCATACCCTCCATTATACTTGATTTAAAGATTTTTTTTGGATTTAGGCCGGTTTAAAATTAGGCTAGTTCACAAATTTATTATAAAAATATACCACTTTTGACCGGTTCAACGTCACGCTGATCAAAAGTGTACTAACGGCAATTTTCCTTTTGATCAGCGTGGCATTGAACTGGTTAAAAATGGTCTATTTTTGTAATAAATTTGTAAAATGGTCCAACTGCGTAAATAAGTTTAAAAACCAGTTCAATTTTTTTTAAAAAAAAATTCTTTTTCAAACAGTCTCCGACAAATGGTCCAGGCTAACTGTCTTTAATTTGAATTTGAAATTCAAATATTTGTTCTAATTTATAACATTTAATACCCATACTTTCAAGCCAAAACTGTAAATGATTTGCTCATGTAAATTGATCATGTTAAAAATGGAATTTCAACCCAAGTAGATTCAAAACAAACTTTTGAGCATGACTGTTCATTCCTATATTTGACTGTCTACAAGCCAAAAATAAGGCCACAGTGTTCAAAGTCTTTGAAATGGCCGGATTCAATGTACTCAGATTCATAACTGAAAGAAACGCAAATTTCATTTTCTATTCATAGTCAAAATTCAAACTAACAACTGATGTTAGCAGAACGGTACAAAGCATGAGTGACTAACAACTCTTAATTCCAACAGTCCAAAGAAATCTCAAAACTAATTCAGAAATCAATTTCCTTGCTGATAGATTAGATTAAAACTCTTAATCAATGTATTAAGTATATTTCAGGTGGTTCATAATTTTATAGTCGACCATGATGTGTGTTGGGTGAATTCTCACCATCGGTCCAAAGCTAGACAAACCAAATCACCTCTGCCGAACCAACCACCCTCCAAGCTTCACCGAACCAACTCATCTCCAACCTCTGCCGAACCAACTCATCTCCAACCTCTTCCGAACCAACCACCCCCAAGCTTCACCGAACCAACCACTCTCCAACCTCTGCCGAACCAACTCATCTCCAACCTCTGCCGAACCAACCACCCTCCAAGCTTCACCGAACCAACCACCCTCCAAGCTTCACCGAACCAACTCATCTCCAACCTCTGCCAAACCAACTCATCTCCAACCTCTGCCGAGCCAACTCATCTCCAACCTCTACCGAATCAACCACCCTCCAAGCTTTACCGGACCACTCATCTCCTACCACCGAACCAAGCTTCACCGGAGCACTCATCTCCTACCAAAGAAAACCGGACCAGATCCACCAGGCCAGATTACGTCAGCCCAGGTCCGCCAGCTGCTATATACCTCCAAGACCCCTACCCCCAGCCTCACTCTATAAATAGAGGGGTATGGGTACAACAATGGGGGACAAGTTTTCAGAGCTCGAGCACGGAGAGAACTTTCAAACAACTTTCTTTTACTTGTATCAAAGCTTTATACTTGTAATCTAAACAACAGAAGAGAAATAACATATAAAGTGGACGTAGGCACATTCTGGTTGAACCACTATAAATCTGCGTGTCATTTTATAGTTTAGCCCCTGCTTTTCATATATTTGCATAAATCACCCAAATCACTAAGAACAACATAAGATCTACTAAACCATTCGACTTTGAGGTGTTTGTCCATTTTTTATGCAAACATTTTTGGTGCTTTCATTGAGAGCTAGAAGCTCGAAGCTTCAGCTTCTTCCACTTAACCTTTTTCCTAACAGCATCATCCACCGTTCGGAAAACATGCCTCCCAAGCAGAAGAAAGATGTTAACAAAGGAAAAAACATCGCTTCCAGCAGTCTTCCAGATCCAGCGGTCATGGATCAAGTAAATCGTCCTCCTCTAGCGGCAGTACCGAATAGAGGGCAGGCTAATCCGACCACTCCTACCGTAGAACAGCCCGCAGCAATTACTAGGGCAGATCTAGACAGGGTTGTGGTTGAAGTAACTAATCGCTTCACGTCCCAGCAGGAAGCCTTGGTGGACCATCTCATGTCACGCTTAAGGGATGCTGAAGAGTCCAACCGCAACACTGAATTATGGGGCGAGTCCCAGTCTGGAGGGTCTCGGAGACAACAAAGATCTTCCTTCTTCGAAGAAGCTAACGACAGAAGCAGCCATGGTAGGAGTCGAGATCGAGCACAACCCGAAGTTAGGCCTGAAGAAACACTTGGAACCGAACCCCACGGGGGAGGTACAGGGCGAAGGTCAACTGTAGCTGAGCCTGTCATACTGCCTAACCACGGAAACGCCAATGAACGGGGCCGAGCTAGAGTCGAGCCCGAAGTTGGACCCGAGGAAGTGCTTAGATCAGAACCCAGCAGGGGAAGATCAAGGCAAGGGCCAACTATGGCTGACCCTAGCATGCTCCCAAAAGACCAAAGGCAGCCACGGAAAATATGAGGAATGATAGACGATACCATCCCTACAGATCATCTGGACGGGATCAATCCCACAGGACAGAGCCAAATTCGTTTCTAGCTGCTCCGAATTCTGATGAAAGGATGGCACGCTTATTCAGAGAGTGCGTCCAACGGGAGCAAAGAGATCGAGGGATAAGCACTAGGGTAACCAGCCCTTTCGCCCGCAACATCGAAATTGCTATCACCCCCCGAGAATGGAAGATGCCAACAATGGAACCTTACAAAGGAACCTCCGACCCCGTTGTACACTTGCAGAGATACACACAACATATGCTCATGAGTGGAGCGACAGAGGGAGTACTGTGCAAATGCTTTCCACTCTTCTTAGCAGATCTCGCTACCTCCTGGTTCTGTCATCTACCTCAGGGATCCATCAGCTCGTGGGAAATGTTGAAAGAAAAGTTTATCAGTCAGTTCCGCATTCATGTGGAACAACCCAAGGACGCTTATTCCTTATCCAGCATCAAACAGAAACCTGGAGAGAAACTGCAGCAATACCTAACCCGATTCAATGCCGCAGTGGCCGTAGTCCAAGATGCCGATGAAAAGCTTATCCTAATGGCCCTCTGTAGTGGCGTGCATCTGGACACTAAGTTTGCTAGAAGATTGACAAAAGAGAAACCAGCTACTTTACCCGATTTCTTCCATGAAGCCGGGAAATATATGAGGCTTGAGGATGCTGCCGTTGAGGGGCAGTCAGGACAGCAAAATAAGGCAACTCACAGCAACGCCCCTGCTGTGGCAAGGGACGTTCGAAGAAATGATTCCAGAGACAATGCTGGGGACAAGAAGGGAGAAAAGCGCCTATATCGGCCTGGACCGAGATTCGACATTTACACTCCTTTGAACGAGACCGTCGAAAGTATCTTCCTTGCCACCCAAGGCGAAGTTAGATACAAACGCCCACCATACAAGAAGGAATCAGATAATGCGTAGAAGTCTGGAAAGTTCTACCGCTTCCACGAATCTCATGGGCATGATACCAATGAATGCCATCATCTCCGGGACTTGATTGAAGAACACATTAGAAGGAAGAAACTGGAACGCTATGTAAAAGGTCAAGACAGGATTCCAGCTCCTGCCAATGAGAACCCAAGGCTACCCTCACCGGAGACCGGCAGAGGAAACCGCAACACTAGCGGCTCTAGTCAAGAGAAGATAGTGGTCCATACCATCTCAGGAGGACCGCACGTCGCAGGCAAAAGCTGGAAAGAGATGGAAAGATATGGAAAGTCACTTAGAGACAATAAAGACTACGTCAATTCGGTTATAGAACAACGCAACCCGAAACGGAAAGGAAGTGATGACATCACATTCGGTAGGCGTGACCTAGAAGGAAGGCAATACCCTCACATGGATCCCATGGTTATCTCTGCCCGGCTCGGACCCGCCGAAGTTTACCGAATTCTAGTAGACACTGGAAGCTCAGTAAATATCCTGTTCAAACATGCATTCGACAAAATAAGACTATCAATGAAGGATGTATCTCCCTGCGATAAACCACTACACGGTTTCACTGGGGACGCAAAGATGCCCCTCGGGCAAATTGACCTCTTTGTTGAAATTGGAAGCCATCCCCGCTCCGTTGTACGGAAACAGACGTTTATGCTAATAGAAAACCATTCGGCCTACAACGCCTTCTTAGGAAGGCCAGCCTTGTCTGACTTCCAAATTGTTCTAGCCCCATGGTGCCTGAAGATGAAATTTCCAACGGACAACGGAGTAGGGGAAGTGGAAGGAGACCAGGACTTGCTCGAGACTGCTATGTGACTGAACTTCGCAACAACCACAGGAAGGATAAAGGAAAGGGTGTAGAGGTTGCCCTCTGCACAAAAATTCTATAAGCATAGCAATTAAAGAAGGCCCCTCCTCTTCGATATACCAGCGACCCTTTCAATGAATTAGACCCTAGGGACAAAGAGGAGGAGGCCACCGCCGAGCCTGCAGAGGCTATGGAGTTTGTATCTGTAGACAAGCACGACTCGAGTAGACTATTGAAGATTGGGTCCCAACTAAAAGCAGAGTTGAAGGAGCAACTCATCGACTTTCTCCACCACAACTTGGATGTATTCGCATGGTCACACGCTGACATGACCGGAATCTCCCCGACGTAGCATGCCACGTACTAAACATTGATCCTACCAAGGCGCCCTTAAAACAAAGAAAGAGAAGTATGAGGGCAGAGCGATCAGCAGCCCTCGATGAAAAAGTAAAGAATCTACTTGCCAATGACTTCATACGAGAAGCCATCTACCCGGAATGGATCGCTAACCCGGTACTGGTAAAGAAGGCTAATGGGAAGTGGCGGACATGCATTGACTTCTCCAACCTAAATGACGCCTGCCCAAAGGATTGCTTCCCACTTCCCCGAATCGACCAACTTGTAGACAGCACAGCCGGGCACGAGCTCCTATCTTTTATGGACGCATACTCAGGATATAACCAAATCCCTATGCATGCTCCCGACCAAGACCACACTAGTTTCATCACTGACCGGGGTTTATACTGCTATAAGGTGATGCCTTTCGGACTTAAAAATGCAGGAGCCACCTACCAACGCCTCGTCAACAAGATGTTTGCAGGGCTAATAGGGCAAACTATGGAAGTATACATGGATGACATGCTGGTAAAGTCAAGGAAAGCCGACGATCACGTAAGCCACCTAGGCAAGATGTTTCAAGTACTTCGCCAGTATGGAATGAAGTTGAATCCTCTAAAATGCTCCTTCGGAGTGTCATCAGGAAAGTTCTTAGGATTCATCGTCCATGCCAGAGGGATTGAAAAAAACCCTAAACAAGTCCGAGCGCTAAGGGATATCAAGATACCTTCCACTCGAAAGGAAATGCAAAGCCTGAATGGAAAAGTGGCCGCCCTAAGCCAATTCATCTCCAAAGCAACGGACAAGTGCATCCCCTTTTTCGAAGCTCTAAAGAAAGACAAAGGAAAGTTCGAATGGACTGACGAATGCTTGACCGCTTTCCTTATCTTAATCGAACACCTCCAAAAACCACCGGTACTCTCGACTCCAAGCGAAGGCGAAGAATTATACCTATACCTTGCTGTGTCATCTCACGCCCTAAGCGCTGCCTTGGTAAGGGAAGACAACCACACGCAGCGGCCAGTTTACTTCGTTAGTAAGAGGTTTACGGGGGCAGAAGTCAAATATCCTAAACTTGAGAAGCTGGCATACTGTTTACTAATCACATCACAGAAACTGCGTCACTACTTCCAGTCCCATTCCATCAAAGTTCTGACCGATCAGCCACTAAGGCAGGTACTCCATCGCCCCGACACTTCTGGGCGACTACTTAAATGGTGCATTGAACTAAGTCAGTATGATATCACCTATCACCCTCGCACCGCTATCAAGGGACAAGCCATGGCTGATTTCATTGCGGAATTCACTACCAACGAAGATAAGGAGCAATTGGAAATAGCAGGAGACATCAAGTGGAATCTCTTTGTGGATGGTGCATCAAACGAATAAGGCTCGGGGGCAGGTGTGGTAATAATCACTCCCAGGGGAAATAAGCTGCACTATGCTATAAGGTTGGAGTTTGCTGCCACCAACAACGATGCAAAATATGAAGCAGTGATAGCTGGATTAGAACTTGCCATAGAAATCGGAGCCAATTCTTTGTGTCTTCATAGCGATTCTCAACTTATTGTTAATCAAATACTAGAAGAATTTCAAGCTCGAGAAGAACGACTCATAGCATATTTAAAGAAGACCAAGTTACTTCTCAACCGATTGGACCACTACTTAGTCAAACACATCCCTAGGGAAGAGAACCAAGAGGCCGACGAATTGGCAAAGCAAGCAAGTATGAGAGACATCGCCATCTTCGGAGCAGTATCCATCTCAAAGCAACTGACCCCAAGTTTTGAGCAAGTGAATCTGATAGCTGCAACCGAAGAAACAACTTGGATGACTCCTATTCGAGACTACCTACAAAGCGGCACACTACCCAACGGGCGTAACGAAGTCAAGAAAATCTTGAGGAAAGCTTCCCGCTACACAATTCAAGAAGACACCCTCTATCGGTGCGGATTCTCTAACCCGTTATTAAGGTGTGTCGCTGGGAGGGAAGCCAAGGAAATCTTATCCAACATTCATCAGGGAAGCTGCGGAGATCACACCGGTGGGCAAACATTAGCAAAAAAGATACTCCGCTATGGATATTTCTGGCCCACCTTAAGCAAGGATGCCTTAGATTTCGTCAAAAAGTGTGACAGTTGCCAGAAGTTTGCTAAGATTCCACGGCTACCAACAACCGAGATTACTCAAATGACCAGCCCTTGGCCCTTCGCAATATGGGGAATTGACTTAATCGGCGAGCTACCAATGGGCCGAGGTGGGGCCAAATATGCTATAGTGGCAGTCGACTATTTCACCAAATGGGTGGAAGCGGAACCTCTGAATAAAGTATCTTCAGCAAAAGTTATTAATTTCTTGATCAAAAATGTCCTGTGCAGGTACGGAGTCCCACTCAAAATCATATCAGACAATGGACTTCAGTTTGACAGCGAGGAATTCGCCAACTGGTGCCGAGAGCACGGAATTCACAAAAGCTTCTCATCCGTAGCGTATCCCCAGGCAAACGGACAGGTCGAAGCCGTCAACAAAATTCTGAAAACTCTAATAAAAAAGAAACTCGAAAAGTCAAAGGGCGCTTGGGTGGATGAACTCCCTACGGCACTGTGGGCCTATCGCACATCCTTCAGAACATCAACAGGGCATACTCCTTTCTCTTTGGCATACGGATCGGAGGCTATGCTTCCAGTTGAAACCATCGTGCCTTCCCACCGTAGGATCCACTATAACCCAGAAGAGAATGAAGAACTCCTTCACATGTCTTTGGATCTAGTTGAGGAGAGAAGAAATGATGCAGTCCTTAAAGCGGCAGCCCACAAGCAAAAAGTGGCAGCACAATACAACTCCAAAGTCAAGCATCGTACCTTACAAAAAGGGGATCTTGTCCTCAAGCGAATCTTCCCTCGCCCCGGAGCACTAGACCCAATCTGGGATGGACCATATGTAATTCATAAAGATCTCCACAATGGAGCTTATATTTTGTCAACAGTGGACGGAGAGGTGTTCCAGAGGGCATGGAACATCCAACACCTCCGTCGATACTTTTCTTAACTTGTACTGCCCATATGAAGTGAATTAACAAAGAGAATCAGTGGACGTAGGCCTTTTCGTGCCGAACCACTTTAAAAAACCTTGTCTCTTTTTTAACTTGTTCCTTTATATCTTGGCTGCTTGTTAACTTTATCCTTTTCTGTTGAACAAAATCCTATGCGTATAACATTTCCACTCAAAGCACTCCATGGTGCAACTTCACCTGGACAAGACCTAACAGGTACTATGCGAATCTATGCCCTCGCCAATGAGACACTTTTGCTCCGGCATCCCTCTGCTGCGGGTTAACTCATTGCTCGCGATGGCCCTTAAAGCCAACTGTAATGAGCCGATTATAAGCCACCGAGAAGCCCGACTATAGCCGAGGCAGCTCATTACGGCGTTCGGCTCGCCGGCAACTGTGAACCGACTATAAGCCCCAACATAAGGTGTGGCCAGTCAGGGGCAGTTCACGGTTGACGATCGGCACCCATGCTAGCCGGCCACAGTAAATCGAATAATACCCACGATTACGGGCCATAATGGTCCGGGTAGTTACTGTGCGCGATCTCGGCTTCGATGTGTCTTAAGTGCGGCTGTGGTAAAAAAGAATTAACTCCCCGCGGAGGCGTAAGATGGGTGACAAATGTCTCCAAGACCCACAGCTAGGGAAAGTGACTACAAAGCCCGTTTGCCACGAACTTAAGCACATCGAAGGCCTTCCGTGATTGGAAGTTTTACTATTTCACATATTTCAATTTTACTTAAGCAACTTTTCTCCTATCCTCTGTAACAATCCCTGAAGTACAGGACACAGAGCAGGAGACATTCACTAATGGAAGCAGATGCTCACGGCAAGATACTGGACCGCATCCCTTACTCGGTCACACAGGATATTCAAAGCTGCCATCTACAAGCAAGATATAAAGGGCGGTATTTCCTTCTTTCATATGTAAACACATGACTATAATTTATTCACACCTCACGCTAACATTGCAAGTCATAAAATTATGTTTTAAACAAGAACCTGACATCAAACATATTTAATTGCAAGAATATGCATAGCTGTATTTCTCATACAACATGTTGGAATAGCAAAAAAAAATTTTAAAAGACGACAAATCAGCTTAAGTTAAAGAATTACACATCAAGAGTAGAGCTATTTATTACAAGTAGCAAAAAATTACAACCTAAGAGTTACTTTACTGTTTTAAGACTAACATACACAACCGTGTCAAGTCCACAAAAAAAATGAATTTTCCAGGTCCAATCAAGGAGCCGGCTGCATCGGAGTCTTGTCCTTGTCCTGTTGCCCACCTGTTCGGTCAGAGAAAGGATTCATTAGTGATAAGCAACCAAGATAACGGAAAGACCAGAAAGGAAGACTTACCAGCATCTGCTCCTTGATCAACTTGATCATCATCCTCCGCCTGCACACCTGTCTCCTCAGCTGCAAGCAACCGCATGCCCTCCTTCACCGCCACCTTCTCCTCCTTGGTAAACTGGGTGGTAACATCATCCATCCTAAAGGCCATGCCACCCTCCTTATCTGCCTCAGCCTGGGCCTCCTCTAGAGCCCTAAGATAGATCCTAGCCATAACCCGAGGGTAATCATCCATCCAGGACAAGTTACCCTGCCTCCAAGTACGGAAGTACATATCCTGGAGCATCCCCTCCATCAGCCCCTCGTTCTCTTCAAACTCCCTCGCCCGGGCCGCAGAATCCGACAACCTCACGACGGCGGCATCTCTCTCCGATCGGTATCTCGAGCAGTCAGCCAGAAGGGATTTCCGCATCACCTCCATCTCCTCCCTCAACTCGGCTTGAGCAAGTTCTGCAGCCTCAAGCTTCCCAGATAACTCCTCGATCTGCTCAAGATCCGCTTTCCGAACCTCGTCCACCGTGGCAATGGCCATGTCAATCCGTTCCTTGCAAGTAGCCTCCATTTTCCGCAGTTCGGCCCGACTGACCTCTTCCATGGTTTTCTTTAGACGTCTAGAGGCGACCTCGTGCTGAGAGATCTGGATGGCCTGATCAG
This sequence comes from Allium fistulosum, assembly GCA_030737815.1. Lineage (NCBI taxonomy): Eukaryota > Viridiplantae > Streptophyta > Magnoliopsida > Asparagales > Amaryllidaceae > Allium > Allium fistulosum. The sequence continues at coordinate 1,032,997,396 of CM060902.1, read as the reverse complement.
CGAGTTGCTTGGCCTGGTCGGAAACCACTAACCGCAATTTTATGTTGGCACTCCCAATTTCCTCCCCGGCCTTGACCAGTCGGGCATGATGCCCCATCAACTTCCTGGTTTCCTCAACAACCCGGTCGATGTTTGCCTTAGCTTCATCCCCTATAGTGACAACCCGAGTAGTAAGCAAATCAAGGTCCAAGGACCTGGCCTCATCAAGCACCTTTACCATAGGGTTGCGAGGAAGAAGGTGCTCACCAGTAACCTCGTCGAAGGTAATATCATGGGAACTTGGATCCAGATCAGGATGACCCGCAAATGGATTACGAGCCAAGCCAGGACGATCAATCTGAGTAACGGTTGGATTTTCAGACGGGTGCGGAGAGAGTGTGAACTCGGTATCCTCCTCCGTGATATCGTGAAGAGGCTGAACTGGGGGCTGAGGACCAAGTGAAGATTCGGATAAGGAATGACTCCTCCTTCTCTTTTGAGTACCCTCTTCAATAACCCCGAGAAGAGGACGGTAGCCGACTACATCCTCGGAACGGTGGGTCGAAGGCTTCGGCTTGGCGGAAGCTTTGGAGAGCTTGTATTGTTCAAGCCTGTGCCGAAGGTCTGAGGCCTTGGCCGTTTTACCTGCTCCTGATAAGAAAACCAAGTGTCACCAACATGTGTTGAGCCATCATTCAAGAATTAAAAGAGTAAAGTGAAATTCACCTTGAACCGCCAAAGTTGCTTCGGTAGAGGCGCTCCCGGAAGATCGATCGACGCCGGTCCCATCGGCTTTCTTAGACTTCTTCGTCCCCTCCAAACCTTCGAAGGCTTGGCGGAAAGCGTCATCCGTCCACTCTTGCATTTCGCCTACTTGCCCGGAAGACAAGGCCCTGGAGCCACCACCGCCCTGTCCATTGCCACCATCATCACCATGACGATCACCGTCACTTCCGCCCTCAGCCTCACCTTCTTCGTCCTCACCTTTCCCCTCCTCCTGAACATCCGGGTGCGTGCTGGGAGAGGAACCGTCAGACCTTTTGAGCTTCTTCCCCCCAGCAACCGGATGTTTCGAAAAGGGCCTCCTTTTACTGCTCTTCGACGCGGCCCCTTCTTTAGCTTGGGCAGCCTTCTCTTCAGCCGTGTCCCTCTACTTGACCACGGACTGCTGTGGAAGTATCAAGTTGTACTCCAAGAGTGTGGCGTTCCTGATCAGGTAGGCAACCGACCTATCTCTCCCAGTAATAGCTTCTATCTCTGCTGCCGTCTGAACCAGGCAATCATTCTCCACGACCGCAAAACCACCTGTCGCTAGCAAAAAATAAAAACACATAAGAAAAAGCACTGCAACCATAATGGAAGTTGTAGATAAAGCTTCAACTTACATCCGGAGGTGAAGCGCCGGATAGAAACAGAGTCATCCCTGACAAAAAACCACTCCTTTTTGAACATGCTATACTTAGAATATAAGTCCAGGACAGGCTTAAAGGATACGGCAGATTCCAAGCTGATGTAGGGAGATCCCTTCTTGTAGCCCCTCAAGTTGTACAAATACCGGATCTCCCAGTTGGAAGGAGGACGCCCATATCTCCTCTGGAAGATGACGAAGAGACTCACCAGAATGGCATAAGAGTTGGGCTGAAGCTAGAATGGAGCTACCTTTAGATATGTAAGAAAGCTGACTACCCAGGCGTTGAGAGGCGGGATGGCACCACACACAATGGTATCTGCTGTAGGCAAAATATCCTTCAGGAGGATCATACGGCATCGCTCCCGCAGCCGGCAATAACATGCACGCGCGATCGATCCCGAAAGAGCGAGATATAACATCAAGTTGCTCGCCCTTGAGTGAGCTAGGGAAGCAATCAGGAGGCAAGTTGAGAAGCTCCTGAGGACCGTACCCGTCCACTAATGATCTCGGAGTTGGCCCACGTCGTTCTGGATTCAGCTGAGCTGGGGGCACGGCGGAGGAACCTCCTTCGCCCTCGGATTTCTTTTTGTCTGATCGAGTTTCTGCTTTGCGAGACATTATCTACAACACCGGAAAAACATATTGTTAGAACAGAGGATGTGAACAAATAAGTGTATAACATGAAGTTTCACTCATAAAATCAAAATGCTCAAACTCCCCTTGTCATTCGGTAAAGTGAATGAAAAATTTCATTCGGTATTCGGAGTCTCGAGGTTCATTCGGCATTCCCCGTATAGGGTTCATTAAACTCCCATTATCATTCGGTAAAGTGAATGTAAAATTTCATTCGGTATTCGGAGTCTTGAATTTCATTCGGCATTCCCCGTATAGGGTTCATTTGGTGATCCAAATGAAAATGCTCGTTCGGTACTTAGGATCCACGAACTCATCCGGTAATCCAAGAACGACAGATCATTCGGTACTCGAAATACCCGGATTCGTTCGGTTGTCTAAAAAGGCTATTCGGCGAGAGAAAGCTATATCACCTGATTCGATTCGGTATGAATGTCTGGTTCGGTTGCCTTGGATTGGAAGGGAATAACGAAAGTATACAGCCCCTACTTATAGGCAAGTATAGGATGCCGGACCAGTTGGATCGGCACTCAGCGATCGAATGGAAGGAAACAAAGTAGGCCATATGCTAGCATATACCCCACTTTGGGGGGCAAATGTTGGGTGAATTCTCACCACCGGTCCAAAGCTAGACAAACCAAATCACCTCTGCCGAACCAACCACCCTCCAAGCTTCACCGAACCAACTCATCTCCAACCTCTGCCGAACCAACTCATCTCCAACCTCTGCCGAACCAACTCATCTCCAACCTCTGCCGAACCAACCACCCTCCAAGCTTCACCGAACCAACCACCCTCCAAGCTTCACCGAACCAACTCATCTCCAACCTCTGCCGAATCAACCACCCTCCAAGCTTCACCGGACCACTCATCTCCTACCAAAGAAAACCGGACCAGATCCACCAGGCCAGATTACGTCAGCCCAGGCCCGCCAGCTGCTATATACCTCCAAGACCCCTACCCCTAGCCTCACTCTATAAATAGAGAGGCATGAGTACAACAATGGGGGACAAGTTTTGAGAGCTCGAGCACGGAGAGAACTTTCAAACAACTTTCTTTTACTTGTATCAAAGCTTTATACTTGTAATCTAAACAACAGAAGAGAAATAACATATAAAGTGGACGTAGGCACATTCTGGCTGAACCACTATAAATCTGCGTGTCATTTTACAGTATAGCCCCTGCTTTTCATATATTTGCATAAATCACCCAAATCACTAAGAACAACATAAGATCTACTAAACCATTCGACTTTGAGGTGTTTGTCCATTTTTTGTGCAAACAATGTGAAATAGAAAAAGATACTAAACCGAAACCTAAAAAGGAATTGAAAATAGAGTGCTTGTCAGTGTAGTGAATACCATGATGTTAAAAGGTGTAAAAATGCGCAAGGATGCATCATTCTAAAGTACAAAGCAAACTGTTAAACAATGAATATATTGCAGCTTTGTGTGTCTTCAAAAAATGGATTGGTCAGTCCTTTCCCATACACAAACCTGACGTTTAAAGTCAAATTTCTGCTTTTTTTTGTTCTTTGAAGCTTCTGGTTTTTTTATGTATTGCCTTCACTTGTGTTGATTGAACTCTTCACTGACTGTTTTTGTCTATCGGATTAGCCAAATGATACAGCATTACTATGCCATCGTTATTGAACATTTGCTTTGAGCTAGCTTGATTCTGATTACGTTTACGATTTATTTTGCTTCTTTAAGTGATTTAGTTCACAATTACTAACATCTACTTTGTGAATGTCTGACATAACAATTACTAACATCTAGATTGCTTATTTGATTATTGCAGATGAATGGAGTAAATGTCTAGAGCGCTTTTTTCCACGGGTTTGATTATCATGTGACCATGTCGTGTAGTATTTGTGTTCATTTGTTAGACTATTTTGAACTATTATCATGCAACAATGTCTTGTAGTATTTGAAATATTAACAGAATTATTTGAAACTTTTCCACTGGTTTGATTGTGTGTTTCCAAATTAGAATTCATTGCAACGTTATCATTGTTACATATAGTTGTTGTCATCTTCTCGATTTGTTATTTTTGGGATCCACATTTTAATATATATATATGTGTGTGTGTAATGTGTATACATATATCTATCCGTGTGCATATATATATATATATAATATAATATAATAAAAAGAAAATTGAAACAAATGCTGAAAATTAATATTATATAGAATAGCGTTTGAAAAACGCTATTGATTCATCAAACGCTATCGCAACTCTATATGAGATGTAAGATTTATGCATCAAAAATGCTATAATAGAATCAAAAACGCTATAGTAGAAAATAAAAACGCTATACAAGCATGACAAGAAATGTTATCGAAAAACATTGTAACGCTATAACATGGTTTGATGAAACGCTATAAAATGTGCTCGAAAACGCTATAGAAGTTAAATGAAGGATTATATTCCCTATAGCGTTTAAGTTTAATAATAGAGAAAAAACGCTATGGTAGGTTGCAAACGCTATGCCCTTTTGTAAACGCTATTAGCTATTATAGCGTTTTCCTTCCTGCTATGTAATGATGCCGGCCTACCATAGGTTGTGGTTCCACGGCGTTCTCTGAAACGCTATGGTAGCCTGTTATAGCGTTTTTCAAACGCTATGAAAGCCACTGTTTGTTGTAGTGCATCTTGCAACAAGCCCAGCTCAGTAAGGGACAGTTTCCAGTATGCCCTTGATTCACCCTAAGAAAATTTGGCGACCATACTGATTGTTAAGAAGTTTCCAGATGTTTTTGAAGAGGTAAAAAGTTTGCCCCCACATCAGGAAATTGAGTTTCGTATCGATTTGATTCCTGATGCAAGACCTGTTGTTCACCAAAAGCGAAGAATGGCTCCAAGAGAGATGGATGGATTGAGGGAACAAACCGATGAGTTGTTGAAAAAGGATTGATAAGACCAAGTCACTCACATTAGGGAGCAACAGTAGTCTTCGTTGCTAAGTCCGATGGTTCCCTAAGGCTCTTGGTAGACTATCAAGACCTGAACAAGCAAACAATTAAGAACAAGTATCCTCTACCTTGAATAGATGACTTGTTCGATCAACTTCATGGTGCTTAGGTATTCTCAAAAATGGATCTAGCCTCAGGATTCCATCAACTTAGAATAGCAGAAGACTGCGTACATTTAACTGCATTCAGAGGTCCAAATTTCTTCTATGAGTGGTTAGTGATGCCTTTTGGGCTAACTAATGTGCCCGCTTATTTTGTTGACCTCATGAATAGAGTATTTAGAGATGTGCTAAATAAATTTGTGTTAGTCTTTATTAATGATATTCTTATATATTCGAAGACTGAAGAAGAACACGAGAGGCATCTAAAGATTGTATTGGAGATATTAAGAGGAAATATGCTCAAAGCCAAATTCTCGAAGTGCCATTTCAGGGAGAAAGAAATAAGATTCCTAGGGCGTGTAGTATCAGGAGAAGGAATTTTAGTTGATCCAGGGAAAGTTGTAGTAGTCCAAGATTGGAAGACATCCCAAAACTCCAAAAGATGTCTATAGCTTTTAGGATTGGCAGGATACTACCGGAAGTTCATCCAGGGTTTCTCAAAAATTTCCTCCCATCTAACAAAGTTAACAAAGCAGAATGTTTAATTTGAATGGACGCCGAAATGTGAAGAAGCATTTAATGGGTTGAAGAAAAGATTGACCAGCGCTCCAGTCTTAGCTATTGCTGATAGAAGTGGTGGTTTAACTATATATACTAATGCTTGTGGAGAAGGTGTAGGTGCAGTTTTAATGCAACATGGGAAAGTAACAAGCCGACAACTGAAGACTCACGAGAAGAACTATGCAACACACGACTTAGAGCTATTAGCCGTTGTGTTTGCATTAAAAATATGGAGGCATTATCTACTGGGTAAGAATTCATTATTGTTTATTTTAAGTAAACTTTGATTGACCCTTGTAAATAATATTCCTTCTTTAAATAGGTGAAAATTTGAGCTCTTCACAGATCATAAATCTTTGAAGTATCTTTTCACTCAGAAGGACCTGAACATGAGAAAGCAATGTTGGCTAAAATTTCTCGCATCATACGACCTTGATGTCTTATATACACCCGGGAAGGCCAACATAGTAGCAGATGCATTGAGTAGAAAGCATGATTATAGCTTATCTTGTAGTTACCCCGATTCTTCTAGAAAGAACCGCCATCAAGCAAAAAGAAGATCAGCAGCTAAAGGGGATTTTAAAAAGAGTAAGCCAAGGGCAGAATTCAAGCTTTGAATTTGATAGCCACACGGAGTTTTATGATTGAATGGGTGAATTTGTGTTTCGGATGTGGAAAATCTTAGACAAGAGGTATTAGCTGAATGCCACAAAACCAAACTTAACATTCATCCGGGAATTAACAAAATGCATAAAGATATGAAGCGCACATTTTGGTGGAAAAGCATGAAAAGGGAGATATCCATTTATGTTAGCAGATACGCCAATTGTCAACAAGTCAAGAGCGACCAGCAGAAAATTTCAGGGTTACTTCAACCTCTAGAGATTCCAACTTGAAAGTGGGATCAAATATCAATTGATTTCATTAATGGTTTACCTCGAACGAGGAAAGGGAACGAAGGCATTTGGGTTGTCATAGACCGATTAACTAAAAGTGCACACTTCATTCCAGTTAAGCCAACAAGGACCACTACAAGCCTTGTAGATATACATATACATATATATATATATGTATATAAAGGAAATTGTACTATTGTATGGAGTTCCGAACAGTAGTGTAAGCGGTCGGGATCCAATCTTTACTAGTCAGTTTTGGAAGCACTACAGACCGCTTTAGGAACAAGGCTGAATATAAGCACTACCTATCACCCCTAAACTGATGGACAGACAGAGAGAGTCAACTACATTTTGGAAGATCTTCTCAGAGCATGTATTCTACACTTTGGAGGATCCTGAGAAAGTCATTTGCATTTAGTAGAGTTTCCTTATAACAACAGTTATCAAGCTAGTATCGGCATGGCACCGTATGAAGCTCTATATGGTCGTTCGTGCAGGTCACCAGCATGTTGGATCGAAACTCGAGATCGGTTAGTACTTTGTCCTGAGATGATGCAAGAAGCTTCAGAAAAGGTCGATATGATTAGGAAGAAGCTAAAGGAAGCCCGGAGCAGACATAAAAGTTATGCAGATTAAAGGCATAGAAATCTGGAATTATTAGTTGGAGATTCAGCCTTTTTGAAAGTCTATCCGACGCCAGGAGTAGTGAGGTTTGGAAGAGCTAGGAAGTTAGCACCTCAATATGTTGGACCATTTCCCATTCTTGAACAAATCGATCCACTAGCTTATCGAGTGCAATTACCAAAAAGATTGGCAGGAGTGCATAATGGTTTTCATGTATCTCATTTAAGGAAACATGTGCATGACCCATAGCAAATCATAGAAATGGCTGTTCAGGAAGACTTGGAGGTGGAACCGATTTTGGAAATTATCAGACGACCTGTTCAAATCGTTGATCGTGATGAGAAACGATTAAGGAGGAAGATAGTAAGGTTAGTCAAAGTTCAATGGAGTGGAGATGCTGAGGATTGCAATTGGGAAATAGAGGATAGAATGAAAAAGGCATATCCCGAATTTAGGATGGAAGAATGAACTGTATGAGTCATGTCGTTGTAGTGTACTCACCGCCTGTGGTTTAGTCACTTATCCATATTTTTGTATATATTCATTATATCAAATATATTTCCTTTTGAGCTATTTTCTTCTTATCTAAATTTCAAGGATGAAATTCTTTTAAGGAGAGGAGTCTGTAACGACCCATAAATATATCACTTTAAATAAATAATCATTTAGCTTATCGATAATACAAATAATTTTGTAAATAATTACTTATAATGATTTATATGATTTTATAAATAAAATGTGATCATTTTTATTAGTTAGTAATGATAAGAAAATTTATTTTCAAAATTTGTTTACAAAAATATGCATATTGATTTAAAAGAGAAAATATGACCGAAAATCGGAATCAGGATTTGTAACGATACAACGTGTGGAAGTTGTGCAATATTGTAGGGATATGTTACATACACATATACATGTACATATGCATATGTGTAACATACACATAAACATACATATATGAAAATAATTAAGTATAAGAAAATAATATAAAATATATAAGATAGTTTAAGCAAACTTACTCCTTAAGCTTTTATAAGTCAACATATGCACACATGAGAAGATGGAAGTGATGTGCACATGGGGGGGAGGCTCTAGCCGTGCTTTGGAGGAGGGGAGGTGTGTAGGAGAAGCCTAGAAATGGTGATGCAAAAGGTGATGTGCACATGTCTTTCTTTATACTCTTCTTTTCCTATAAATACCCTACCCACTTCACTTCATTTTCGTTCTTCTTCTTCATATTTCTAAGCTTTGTCTTCCACTTTAATAGCTTCCATTCTAAGAGAAATAATGTTAAAATTTATTTCAAAAAGAGTTTTAATTTTAATATATGGTTAAACACCTCAAAACAATCCCAAAACTCCACTTTTCTCCTTGTTCTTCACAAACTCCACCCCACTCCATCACTAGGCCGAGTACAACCCTTGCTCCACCCTAGGCCATGCACCCCTAGGCATCTCAAGTCTTGGTCGAGGCATCTAGGAGCTAAAATCCAAAGAATAGTGAGCTTCAGAACTCGAGTAGCGGAGCTATAGCAAATTTTTAATTAAATTGTTTAAAACCCAAGGTGAGAACTCCTAAACTATTATATTATAATGATATGATTTTTGCAAATGGATGTTTATTATGCTTTGATCATCAAGTTTGGATGTTTTCATATGAATATTGAATATATATGCAAATCACGAAAATACAGGTCGATAAGCACAAAGGAAATCACTTTCCTTGAATTAATAAAAAGGTGTATATGGAATGTTAAACCTCTTTAAAAAATGGTTTAAAATGAGTTTGAAATGTTTTATAAACATTCAAAAGTGTTTTGGTGAAGTTTGAATGAGAATTGAAAATATAGTCAAAAATAAGCGCGTCGCGTAATGGCAGTTCACGATTTCGCGCCATAAAAGTCAAACAAGTGTAAAAGATGGAATATAGCTCGGAATTCTTTGAGATAAGAATCGTCCGAACTATTATATCCATAGTTTTCCAATGAAGAAAGAAAATCGAGATTTTGATAAGTATATTTTGAAATATGAGTAAAACAAGTTTTTTGAAAAATCCCGATTTTGTAGTTCGGAATCCAAAACTGGATTTCTTTGGAAATGATGTTTTAAAATTGTTCAAAAATGTGGAATAAATCTTATAAATCTTTTAAAATGTTTTAAAAGTGATTTGAGTAATAAAAATAAATTTTTAAATAATAAAAAGTTGTTTTAAGCAATATAGCTTAAAAGAGCACTTTCCGCAGCACTTTTCCCAGCACTTTTTCTATAACTTTTGAAATATAGCTTTAAACTTAAAAATTCTTTTCCAAATCTCTTATAATTGTTAAAATGATAATTAAGTGTTTTAATGATTTTTTGGAAGTTTTATAGTTTATTTAAATGAATTTAAATAAACGATTTAACGAAAAGCTATTGCAAATTAAATGGTTTAATCATGGCTCTAAAAGCTGACGAGTAGACTGGATATTTCTATTCGTGAGATCCGGATGTAAGGTGCTTAAACTAAGGAGACGTTCAGGAGCAACCAGTGCTCTGGCTCACTTGGCCTCTTCCCTGGACGAGTAGACTATTGAAAATTTGAAAGCCGATTCCAATCTCATTTTCACTTATTAATTAAATTACATATAAATATTTGAAAACCAATTTGTTATCATTAGTAATAAATTAAAATGACCACGTTTGAATTATTAAACCATGTTAATTAATATTAAACAAGTGTTTACAAAAAGTGGTGTAGTATATACAAGTTCTTGCTTAAATGGATTTTAAAAAATTTGATTACTTAAACTTAATTTAAAATTCTAGAAAATATATAAAAGTGATGATATCCCTGATGATGTCATAAATATATTTTTATTTCAAAAATAAAATAAATAATTTTATTTCATATTCTTGCTTAAATAGGTAAATAAGTGTATATATCTAGTTCCATTTGCTTTAATATTAAGAAAATCTCAAATTTCCCGAAAACTAATTTTCGTCGTTTTTCTGATGAAAACCCCCAAATATCCATATTTTGTAATATACCTTTAAAACAAGTTTACCATCATTATTTATGGTTCAAAAAATTATAATTTGTGTTATAAAATCTTATAGTTGAATATTTCAAATATAAATATAATTTATCGAAGTGATAAATTTACGGGTCGTTACAGACTTCCCACCTTAAAAGAATTTCTCCCCGAAATTACACTTAAGCAAAAACCCAGTAAAAACATTATTTTAAATTTCAAACACAAACCCATGTTATGCTCACGGATTACCTATATGCACTATATGATTTGATCTTAAATTCAAATATACCACTTTGCTTCTGAATTAGTCGATCCTCCGATTTTCTAGTATGGACTTTGATAGGCTCAGAAGCTTTTATTTTCCTTGCATAGTTCTCATCTATGATAGAAAACAGAAGTATCTGACTACAAATCCTCATCAATGTTTGCAATCGAGCATCGATTAATAAATTATTTTGTAAAATTTTGGTTCACTTAAATATTTCATAAAACTATAGTTTTAACTTTTCCAAAAATCCTTTGAAATCTTTGCCAAATATTTCCTAAACATTGTTATTATCACCTTTCAAAATCCTTTGAAAACACTTTTACAAAAACCTCTTGGATTAAAGTTCTCATTATCCAAGTCCTCATGTTTTATTTATATCCGTTATTATTCTTAATCCTTTAAGTATTATTATTAAACATCTTGTAGCTAAACCGTGAAATTCTAATCATAAGATGTTCATACTTAGATTTATCTAATCTGATTTTAAACAATTATCCAATTTATAACTTAACAACCTAACTAACTATTTCTCAAAATATGTTCTTTATATACAAAATATAACCTTAAGTAAAATTATTTCATTTATCATAATTTTAAAACAAATCATTTATATTTAGCATTAACAAACACGCAGTCTTATATAATACGCTTAAGCGCATTCTAGGGTATCACTTACCTTATCTCTAATGAGTTACTCATCCTAGGATATTACTAATCCTATCTCTGATGAGACTTTACCCCTATCAGGCTCAGGTGTTCACTCAACCTAAGCTCTGATACCAAATGTAAAGAACGGGCTTGTCGACCCTTAGTAATTGACATTAATACATCCATGATAGTCACGTGCCGAACATCCAAGTGCCGGAAAGACTGATCATGAAGGGTAAAATGAAAAATAAAGACAGAATATAATCTTATACGAATGGAATAACATATATTATTTCAATACATAATCTTTATAGCAAAAATTTTAAATACATACATAAACGTCTATTTTAATCTTAGCCTGGCCAGTTATAAATCCCTGTCCTTAGTAATGCTGAATACAAACAGTAAACAAATGCAACAAAAATAGAAATGGATAACCATCTGCAGAGAAAACTCCAGCTCCTGCTCCAAGCTCCTCCAAAATGTTCCGAGCTAGACCTGAACTACTTGACTGCCCAAGAAAATAGAACACCCAAATTTTAAGGGAAAAGAAATTAAACTCCAAGTCAGTCATGGGACTGATGTGAGAAAACTCAAAACACAGGATTTTGAAAACAAAGGGTATCTCATAAGATCACGCCGCACATAAACACGAAAAAGTTTTTACCTTATGATAACTAAACCATTTACTATGCAAAATTAGGCATATTATTTTTAATGACATTCTTTGAAAACTCTTTCAAATAAATATGTATAATCTTAGCCAAAATTGTTGCATTTATTAAGTTCCAGCATAATAAGTTTACAACTAAGACCATAAAGGCTCGTATTGGAGAATGGATTCCATACAATGACAAGTTAAGGGACCACCTTTCAACAGTACATCTCTAGAGGGATGCACCTGAGGCTGCAACCTATACCAACACAGAACCGCCTACCTCTACCATAGATAGTATCGAATATGACATCACCCCAGTCGTTTCCCACCTATCCGTGGCCATAACATACACAACAAACCTGAAATATAAGGGGTAATCTAGAAAGATAATGACCATATTCTAATGGAAGCGACCCACTTAGCCCTACCCCATCTACCCTATTTTTGCCATTACCGATGTGTGAGGCTTAAGGTATCATTTTACCTTTCATATGAAAAATCCCACTTTGAATGCCACATTGCCATTTCCAACAACATACTATTCCACAAAAGTAGAACCTTTGAGCTCGTACATCTCAAAGAATGGTGTTAATATAGGAAGGGTTGCCTCTTACACCACCAACAGATGTACGTTTGTAGAGGTTAATGTACGTGGTCTTAGAAATGCAATGCTAGACATTCATGCATACCAGTTTTCTAGAAATAGGACAAACCAAAGGCACTTCTCCTACTACATCCTTTTTAGGAATCAGCCCTAGGATTAGTAGTGAGTTGTCCTTGCATCGAAGATTTCAAATTGAAGGAACCACTGCCACCATATATATGATAAGGGAATTACCCCAGAGGTTAGTGGCAAGCAGCCGTATATTATGAAGATCTCCGTCTTCAAAATCATTGTCTTCAACAAGTTTTCACTTTTGAACGTATATTGATTCAAAGTGGTATTTAGATAGGAACCACCCAAATCCAATCTTGGTTTCTCCGACCCAATTATTGATAAAAGATGTCAAATATGTAGGTGATTATTATTTAATTAATCAATATATCCAAATAAAATATCAGAGATATACATCTTTAAATCATATTCTGTTTCAGTATATACGGAATAATTAAACCTCTTTTATCAATTCCTTTGTTTAATTAAAACTCCATTTTAACTTTGGAAATACCAAAACATTCCTTCTTTAATTGCTTAGGAAGTGTAATTCAAATCTTAATGAATATTTCACATTTCCAAAACATATCTTTAATGGGTCAAAAATAATGTTAATTAAGACATCATTGACTGTAAACCCAAACCGGTTAGTATTAAATAAAAAGGGATCCATAAATTTTATATGATTATACCCAATACTAATTTCCATATTCAACCTATACTATTCGTCGAATAAAGGTGAAATCACCTTTTAAATTCATACGGGTAGTATGAGTTCCCTTCTCGGAATTTAATATGGAGTTTAACTAGAAAGTTTTCTTTAACAACCAAAATCCTATTTTAAATCTTGTTTAACTTTTGGAAAGATCCAAATCTCTTTTTATCTTAGGAAGATATGGTCCGAGTAAATCAAATTTACTATCCCCTCTATTGGGCCAGTCCGAATAGCTAGAGCAGAACCCAAACACTAGTTGTCCAAGCTTGGGGCTAGAGACTATTTAAAATAATTTCCTCTAACCATTTATTTAAAACTCCTTTAAAATAATTATAAAACTTCCAAATCATCTTCAAAATACTTAATTATTCATTTGAATGATTACTAAAAAGATTGAGTAAGAATAATTAAGTTAAAACCATAATTTGCAAAAGTTACTAAAACCGCTGCAAAAACTACCGCGAATAGTGTTTTTAAAGCTTCTTTGTTCAAAACACTAATTCTATTTCATATACGTCAATTTTATAACTCAAATCCCTTTTAAAACATTTTAACATATTTATAAAATTTATTTCATATTTTTAAAGATTTAAAAATATCAATTTTAAAGCATTTACCTCTTTGGTTCCCAAAACTGCCAAACCGCGATATTTTTAAAAACTTGATTTGGACATAACTCAAATTCTATTAAATGAAATCTTGATTTTCCTTCTTTATTTGAAAACTATGGTTATAAAAGTTTGGAAAATTCTTATTTTGAATCATTTCGAGCTATATTCCACTTTACACATTGATTTAAATTTTATGGAGTGAAATCTCGAATTGTCGTTACGCGACGCGCTTATTTTGATTCCATTTTCAAATCTTTTCCAAACTTTGCCCAAATGAGTTTTAATGTTTATTAAAAAAATTATAAACCATTTTATTCATGTTTAAAGAGGTTTAACTATTCTGTAACACTTTTATAATTCATATAGGAAAGTGATTTCCTTTATGTAAATTCAACGTGTATTTAAAGCGATTTATTTCCACAAACAAACATATTACCACATTCAAACTGGATGATCAAACATAGAAAACAATCATAGAAAATATGTTATATCATCATACAATTTATAAATTAGCGAAGTAATTCTCACCTTCATTGGTTTCTAGATTTACTAAATTTGACTATAGCTCCACTATTCTGGAACTGGATCTTACGAATCTTGCACTAAGGCTTCTAGGGGTTTGGCCTTGGGCTTGCAAGGGTGGTGAGATGCTTAGTTGGGTATGGCCTTGGTAGGAGAAGAAGGAGAAGACCACTCACTTGATCTCGAACTCGAAGTGGTATATCTCTCTATATTTTATGACTTATTTTGACAGAACTTTGACGCTATTTTTGAATTTTCCTAAGAGACTATGGAAGCCATTATTGTGGAGGAGGAAGAAGATGAAGAAGCTTAAGAAATGAAGAGAAGAGAGTGTGAATGAAAGTGAGGATGGATGGCTTGTATTTATAGGCAAAAATGTGAGAAAAATATCCAAATGCCAAATCACCAAACTACCCCTTGCCTACTCCCCTCCGCACGCATGGCCCACTCCCTTTGTCCTTCTCTCCATGTGCTTGAGTGATGATGGTGTGTATGGAGGTGATGGTTGATGGTCAGCTTGCTTTTAGGATGCTTAAGGATAATGAAAATATCTTGGATATTTTCTTTATTAAGTGCATATGTGTGACTATATATCTATGTATGTATGTGTATGTTATATATGTGCACAAGACATATAAACAATATCACGATCATTTTGAACAACTTTCGTTCGTTAAATCGTTGAAAATCTTAAAGCGATTCCGAGTCACATTTTCACTTATTAATTAAATTACATATAAATGAAAAAAAAATTTGAAAACTAATTTCTTATCATTAGCAATAAATTAAAATTATCACATTTGAATTATAAAACTATATAAATTAATATTAAACAAGTGTTTGCAAAAAGTGTAGTCGCATCGACAAATCGTTATGTATTTTCTTATATTTTTTAAAAACAAGTATATATATTTATAAAACTATTATAAATCAATTATTATCACTATATAATAATTAAAATGAATTATTATCATTTTAAAACAATTATTCGATTAGTTATACTAAATTTAAAATTCTAGAAAATATATAAAAGATTTGATATCCCTTATGATGTCATAAATATATTTTATTTTCAAAAGTAAAATAAATAATTTTTATTTCATATACTTGCTTAAATGGATAAATAAATGTATGTATCTAGTTCCATTTGCTTTAATAGTGAGAAAATCTCAAATTTCCCAAAAACTGATTTTCGTCTTTTTTCTGATGAAAACCCCCAAATATCCACATTTGTTAATATACCTTTAAGACAACTTTACCATCATTATTTATGGTTCAAAACATTATAATTTGTGTTATAAAATCTTGAATTTGAATATATCAAATATAAATGTAATTTATCAAAGTGATAAATTTGCAGGTCGTTATGGAGTTGTAGTTATATTTTTGTTGATGACAAAGGAAGAGAAATATATAAAATATCCAGGCATATATTAAGGGGGAGTTTTGTAAATGAAGGGGATTTATATCATATTTTATAAACATGGGTGCGATCATAAAAAAGAGGGAGACTTTTAGTACATTAGGCATTGGTTTTGATGTCAACAATGATATGACATTATATAAAATATAAATGTTAATGTTTTTATCAAATTAGATATAGTATATGGTGCAGAATATTAGATAGGTGTTGATTAAGAAGACTATATAGTATCAAGAGCAGATTCAAGAGGCTTATATAGAGATTCAAGAGTTAAAGATTGAAGACTCATGAGTATTAAATAGTCAAGATATCAGGATAAGTTATAGAGTCATAGATTATTATTTTAAAACCCAGGTAGCACTTCTTTGATCTCTCTTCCGTTTTTCAAAAAGGTTTTTAAATATTTTCTCTGATTTTAAATGATTTTCAAATATCCTGGTTTTCAAAAAAGATTTTTAAAGAATCCCTGTTTTCAAAATGATTTTTTCAAACATCTTTTCAAAATTGTTTTCAAATAATTTTTTAAACTTATTTTTATTAACAAGTTTATTATATTTTAATTAATTAAATTTTTTAAGCATTCTATATTTTAATATACTTTTAATTTATTATATTTAGATATAGTTTTTGGTTTTATATTTTCTAAAATGATATGGTATTCAAAAGTCTATTGTTGAAATTCATTAATACTTTGATTTTAATATATATTGACTTATACTTTGTATATATTATCTATATTTAAATCCTTTATAATAAAAAATTATAAAATAATTCTATAAATTTTTCTTAAGTTTTATTATGAGTAAAATATGTATAAACTTTACTTAAATGATTTTGCAAAGTATCAAAATATTTTACACAACTAAACATTTTCAAAACAATTTATGTAGTGGTTTTTCAAAATTATAAAGGATATGTTAACATATCCTCATCATGTATGTCGACATATAGGCCGGGAATTTCAAAATTCAAATTTGAATGGAAGAGACTTTTTGTCATGTCTCCTCACGAATGGACTTGACTGTTGTTTCTCTATAAATAAGGGTTTTCCAAATGAATATTGTTAACTAATTTCTTATATTTTCTCTCCTCTTTCACTCTCTTGTTTTCTAAAATAAATTATACTCAAAATCTTCTCAAATTCAACCAGAATTAATTCAAACTCTATTGGTTTGATTCTCTACTATTTCTTCTCTAATCTCTCTCATCTCTCCCACTCAAATTAAGATCAAAGTGCTATTCAAGGGGTTATAGGAACATTTGCATTCAAGGTCAAGAAATTGAGTCTGTAAACTCTATCAAATCATACTCTTATACTCTTTGGTGTGCTTGTGTCCTTGAAATCCAAGTGGGTGTGCTTGTGTCCCGTCTAAATCAAATAGGTATGCTTGGTGTCTCGTTTGAATCCAAGTGGGTGTGTGGGTGTCCTGTCCAAATCCTGTGAGTGTACTTAGAGCTCGGAATATATGGAGGGTGTGTCTCATAGCCATGGAATTGAGATTGTATTGACTTTGATAGTTGAAAAGAATTATGTACAAGAAATTGTACATGATTGGATGTAGGATAACTCCAAACCAGTATAAAAATTCCTGATGTGATCTCTCCAAGTCTTTGCTTTTTACTTTTATTGCATTTATATCTATCTGTGTTTGCATCTATAATTGTTAATTCTGCATTGTTTAATTATGGTCTTAAAAGAATTTAAAAAGATTCACAAAAATTACTAAACACTATTCGCCCCCTCTAGTGTTAAATTAGCCTTAAGATCCATCTTCTGCAAACAAACACGATTAACAAGCATAAAGGATAAGGCACCAAATGATCTAATTAATTAGGTTATAAATGCATATATAGTGGATAGAAAGGAGAGAAGTGTGGATCTCATTTCATACTCATTCTCCATTAATCTTAGCCATTAACAGCTAAGCACCTCTTTACCTAATTTTGAGCTGCCAATACCCTTATTGCTACCAAAATTTCCATCCCTATGATAGGCGTTAAATCCATATTAAGCACAAATAAAATAATATGCAATTAATCAAATTTAATCGCTTATCGATATTGTATATCGATTGATATATTTATAACTATTATAAATATATTTAATAATATTTATTCATCAAATCATAATCAAATTTTATAATTAATGTTTCATAAATATTAATCAATTTAATTATTTTATAACAATTATAAATTAATTAAATCATTTGGTTAAAGGAGAATACATCGTTTTTGTTGTGTTACTCGTCGGGTGTAAATTTGGTCAGTGGTTAATATCGAACAATTTGAATATTAACATTCACACGTCACTTAGCAAGTGATGTGACATTTTGATCAAATTTGTTGCTTACCTGGTGTAACAACCCGAGGATTTTCGACCTCCAAAAATCGACATCAATACGTTCACTGTATTACATGCCAAACAATCGAATGCCGAAAATACCAGATCATTAGGGAAAAGAAGAAAGAGGTAGAAGAAGAAAATAGAAAACAACATCAGAATCTCACAATCGCAGCAGAACAATATATAATAGATAACAACATATCTTTATACAAAAGAACTATAACTGTTTTTATACATTATATAATCAGAGTACAACGCAATCAATAACACAACACTGGACAATTCTAATAACTTGTCCTCACAAAAGCTGACTATACAGCTTACACTGCACAACTGAATACACATCAAGTACGTGTGATACGTCCTGTCATCCAGCTCGTCTCCTGAGCTCCATAGCATCCTATCATGTATCTGTATACTCGGTCTGACCCGTGTATTATAATAAAATAACACCCGAGTCAGTCTGGAAAACCAACGTGAGAAAACACACTCAACTGAATTATTACAGTTTTCAAAATCCTTTGAAAATCAAAGGTATCTCGTAAGACCACGTCACAAATAAACACGACGGATTTTTACCTTACGATAACCCAAACATTTCATATGAAAATCCTCTGATATTATAGTAGTGTCTAAGTACAAATACTTATTCAAATAGCTGAAATTGTTACATTAATTAAATTCCAGCATACTAGGCTCTACAACCAAAACCGTAAAGGCACGTAGGGAAATGGATTTCCAACTGAATGACTAGGCACTGGGGTACCACCTGTCACGGTACCTGGTCTAGATCAGTATACCGAGGACCACTCCCGATCCCCTCCAACACAAGACCGGACTACCCCTTACTGAATAGCCCGAATAAGATCACCCCGCGGTTCGGATCAACAACCACCAAATAGCTGAAATAAAGGGACTCTAGACAGGGGAAATCTTACCCTAATTGGAAGATACCCACTTAGCCTTGCTACATATCCCCTGATTTTCAGTCATTCCCGGTTGATGAGGCTTGAGGCTAAGCGTTACCTTTTAAGACCGAATTTCACTTAGAATGCTCATCGTCATCCAATGACGATGGTCTGAAAGCATTCGTCCATACAAGTTGTCTTGGGTCTGGACAAACCGAATCACCATCTTCATCATCTTCACGGTATTCGTTTGCTATGTTCAAACCGAATCGAAGTGGTTTTCGGATAATTAAATCCGATTCCGGTCTCTTCGAAACGATCAGCGCATTGGCCAATATTGATAGTCGGTTATTTAACTATCAAATTAAACAATCATTCAACCAATTATTTTATTTCCACTGAAATCGCCAAGTCTTCTTTAGTTTAGATTTTTAAATATATTAAATTATCTTATCCAAATATATACACTTAAAATATTTAAAATAAAGCTACTTAAATCACCTTATTCAGAATAATACTTATGAAATTCTATAATAATTTTCCAAGTTAAAACTTTAGCCAAAAACTACTTTTAAAATAAAACCCTTATATAAAGTATAAATATTAAATAATTATCCTTTAAATTATAATACTAATTTAACCTTTAAAAATAATTAACTACTATAATTAACTTAATAAATATTTACTTTAACAATTTTAAAACAATTAAAATAATAAATTTTCTAAAAAATATTCTTTTAAAACATCTTTAAAACTTCTAATTTATACTTAAAAATCTTTCTTTGAAAATATACTTAGTTTTTCAGGAAAGTACACTTTCCACTGAAATATAGCCTGTCTAATCATTTATAAATCCTTCATGATTTATTTCCAGTTTAAATTTACGTTCCAACCCCATAAATTTCTTTTCTCGCATTTTTTAAAAATAAACCACTATTTATTTTTAAAACAATTTATCCATCCTCTTATAAATTTCCACTATGAATTTATAATTTCAAATTATCCACTGATAATTACCTCACTTAATTTATAACCCAGTTTATTAATCCATAGCCTCATTCTCCTTTTAATCACTATCTCAAAAACACTTAATCGATTTTCAAATCGATTCTCTGAATTAAATTGCCTTTAAAATTTATTTCTCGACTTATCCAGATTTTATTCCAAAATCCATTAATTCCAGATTTACTCCCTTATTATGATTTAAATCCTTATTTAAATATGAAATATCAATTTCACACTTTGTTTCAAAATTTCCCTTTTTATTTCTCCCAAACCATTTTAAATCCCGAATTTAAAATAAACCCTTTAATTCTTAAATAATCTCGCTTATGTCCTCAAAACTCCTTTATTCCCATTTATTCAAAATCTCTATTTCCCATTTCCCAGAACTTATTCAATAGGATTTTCCAAGTCAACTATTTACTTTTCTCAAATTCACCCTTTTTATTTATTCATCTTCACTATAATTATTTTACTTAAAATTCCCTTTCTTTTCCTTCAAAATCCAATCTTTATATTTTTGATATATTAAAATACCAAAATATATTCAGCCAAACCAAAGCATTCAATAATTTCAATTTACACTATAATCTATCATAGATTATCAAATAAATCATATTACAGAATATGAAAATAAATTTTAATACTTTTTAGGAATCTAGTTTGATCCCTCCAACCTGTTTCCCTGCATCCACAGACGTTAGCACAATATAAAATACCAATCCCACTTCGAGAGGATATCGCGGTATAAAGGGTCATCTGCTATTATGCAGGGCACATAGGGTCTCATCCGCTATATAATGCGGGAATATCAATTACTCTAATATATATATATATATACACACACACTACTATATATAATATCACATCCAAACTGATAATAATTATCAATTTCAATCAATCATCCAATAATTTAACTTTAACCAATTAAATTAACTAGTAAACCAATTTGAGTGAGATTAACTCACCTTTGACCTTTAATTTGCAATCCGATCCAAACCGGCTTGCCGCTCTACGATTTTTAACCTTGTATAAACATTATACGGTTTATTAATATTTGAAATCATCGAGCAGTCAATTACCATTTATTAATTGAATTTAAACTAATAATTTAATTTAAAATAATTTTCCTTTAATAAATTATTTTTAGTGACTGAAATAATTAAATAAGTTTATTAAATGAGTTAATCACCATAATACAACATTTTAAAATAACTTAGTAATTTAAAAATGTGTATAAGTATATTTATTTTATTGAAACCACCTATATACTTAAAAATCTATATAGACCCCAAAGTCTAATTTTATATAAACTTCCAAACATTTTGAAATTCTATATATATTTTCTTTTTAAAAAAATAAACTTTATCTTACTGTTAAATTTTTTTTTCTAACCAACATATATTCATATATATAGATTTAACATAATTTTATTTTTAAACCTTACTGTAAAATATTTCATTTTCTCTATTTTCTGTATATATATATATATATAAATTGAAAATAATCTGCATATATATATACTTCACTGTATATTTTTCTTCTACGTATATATATACGCATATATTAAATAATAATAATAATAATACCAAATTGCCTAGAACAGTTGCCTAATGGCAACTCCCAAAAAGCCAGCATCATCGAACCCCTCCAAGAATCATCCTCAACATTTCGATCTCCTCCCTCTCGCCTGCTCGTGATGAAACCCACGCCGCGATGTGGTCGAACAACATCAGCCCCTCTCTCCTACGCGTGCGTGCACGCGAGCGCACACCACCATCGCGCACGTGCTACCATCGATGACTCTGACTTGATTCACGATTTGCCCAAAATCGCTCGCGTCCCTCGATTTTCCTTAGGCCTTCGATTTTGCAGAGGAGAACGCGCTGCCCTCCTATATGCTTTTCCGATCAAATTAAGTTTGGTCATTTATTATATTTAGTGGAGAACGCAAATGGAAAAGGGAAGGGAGTTGAGTGGAACAGATCGGTTTCTCTTTTTCTCTCTGAAATTTTCTTTTTATTTTGAAAAGCTTGGCCACGGTTTTTAAAAGAGGAAAAGAGGGAATATGATTTACTAATAGAAAGGGAAGCGTGTGTGGGTAAAAAAGGTTACAGTGCTTTGAAGGGACGAAAGGGACTGGATGATGTGAATATATTTTGACCGGTCAACAATATATATATATATATATATATATTTATATTTATATAATTAAGATTTTAAATCGCCTTGAATTCGCAACCTAAAATCTGGACCTCCTATCGAGGCGTGCCCTAGGCGTTTATAATGTTATACCCCTATTTCGAATGCAATGGAAAAGGTTTCGAGTCCTAATTCGATCGTATAGAGAAGATAGCTTTTTGGACCCAGTTATTATATTGAATTTCGATATAAATTTCAACGCGTTTATATACCGTATGCTCACACGATAACTCCAAACGTTCCGAAATTTGAAATTCCGATAATAATACACTATTACGGATCCAATGGAACTGGTTTCGTCGAAATCCAAGACTGTGCCTCGGAAGGCTATTTTTAAATGTCAGTTTAAACGGTATATTTTCAGAACTGAACAAACCATTGTTAAATTCTATTTTAATGGTTCTATTATCTTCAGTATTATCAATATGAATGTTATAACCCCTTTGAAATATTTTTAACAAGCTTGAAACTCCAGATTCAATATTTTACCCAATTCCCACTTATTAAATTCAATAGTTAAATTATAAATAAATAGTTATATTTCAAATTCTAGTTAAAAATTAACTTTTAAATATTTAAAATCAATTAAATATTCCATTTCAAATATCCCAAAATTCCGGGTCGTTTCATTCCTCCCCCTTATAAGAATTTCGTCCCCAAAATTGCTAGTTAAGAAGAATGGTCCACAACCCGTTAATTATTTTCCCTAAGCCAACAGTTTTTAACAACTCCCCAAAACAATATTTTTATTAAAGACACACCATCACTCTTTCTAACTTTCCAAACTCATCCCTCTGTTCCAAATAATATTACTTACACAACCATTCAAATTATAATTTAAAATCCAAATTTAAATTATCGAAATTTCTTCAAAAATTTTCTAACTCCTTAAATTTTCGAAAAAATTCGCCAGCATCTCCTTTGCGCGGCTAGATCGGAACAACTACAAAATGCCTCTACGGGCCCCAAATTTTCAAAAGAAAACAAAAGCCAAGTGGCTAGATCAGAAATCCATCAAATTTCATATGACAATTTAAATACATACCTTTTGTCGGGCAATTCAAATATTATCTTCTGAAATCAAAACACCAATTTTCTTTTGCTTTTAAAACACTTGCACCTCACTTAGCAATAATATCCAATCACAGTGTTCAAAATCATTTTATTCATTTCTTTTACAAAGTTTCAATTTTTGCTTTACTTAAGCCGTACGATGTACATATATCATCTGTATGCAATATCAAATCCGATCGCTCACTCGATCACACAATTCCACTTCCGAACTAGTATTGTCCGCCCGACTTCCTAGTGCAGACTCAGATCTGGTTCCTTGATCAGAAACTGTCATTCTCCTTGCATAGCCATATCCTATGATAGAGAATTCCAGAATCAATCAAAAATCCATATCCAGGGTTCGCCGTCGAAAATCGAGTGAAAAATCCCAACTCGGATCGATATGACTATCTCGAAATTTTGTGCTCGAATCTGGATCGAATCGTTATGCGAATAAAATAGTATACGTACACTTACGTATTGATTTCCAATTGATTATTATTAATATCAATTTCCTTTTCATTCACATTTATTTTGATTTCCATTCCATTTTCTCAAATCATTATTCACACTCATTTCATTTGAACAATTATCCACCATTATCATTCTATACACTTTTTATTTACCTTTATTCAAATATTAACTTAGTACATTCCCCCATACCAATTTTACTTAATAATTTCACCCTTTTTCTTCTTAAGTTTATTATAAATAATTTATACAACTTCTTATATTTATTTTCACTTCACCACTTAAGCTTTTATATCTATTTTTATTTAACTTAAATTTCAACTCCATTCTGAATTCAATTTACCTTCTAATTTTTCGATATTGAATTTTTACCGACCACCTCTCAAACCACATTTATTTAACCAATCCCTTTTAATTAGTTCCATTCACTAATTTATTTCAAATTCCAATAAATTTTAATTCCAAGAACTTTGTTCTTTTAGTCCAACCCAAACTAATTTTTTTTTTCAATTTCACTTTACTTAACATAGTTCAAGTTAAACATTCCATTCCAATATTCAATCCCAATTCCATTTACTTATAATTTAAATTAGTTTGTTCATTCATAATTTATTTCCAACTTGATAAATTTTTATTTCAATGTCCATTCCATTTAGTCTACTTAGACTTTTTCCTCAATTTCACTTTTTATTTTACTTGATTCAGTTACATTCCAATTCAATTCAAATTTTAAACTTCTATAAGTTTTCCAACTCATTTACATTCCATATACTAATCTCTCCCAATTCACTTCATTTAATTGGCTTACCTTCTAACTCATTTCGTTTTCACACGTACTTTTATTTAACTCTTTTCGAGTTGAATTTTATTCTAACAAATTTCAAATTTTATAAGTTATCAAACCCATTTATATTTCCATAAACATTTTTAATTAAACTCTCAGAGTTTAAACAATTACTTAAGCATTTCAAAACTATTTTTGAAAACGTATATATCCAAGTCCTTTTGCATATCATATTATTCTTTGAATTTTCAAAACCAAACCCAGTTTTGCAAACAATTCCACTTTAAACACTCAGGTAGCAATTTCTCCCTTGGAAACTCGAAAATGAACACCCATGATGTCGCGATCATCATCAGAGTTATTTTCCAACGACCGAAAAGAGTTCAGTGCTTTTATCTCTTTAAAAACATTTTCAAATATGTTTAATTCCAAATCTAAAAAGATTTCACTTCCAATTCAAAAAATATTTCCCGAATAATATCACTATTATTCCTCCAAAATCTTTGAAAATCATTTTCAAACTAAAAGGAAATTAAATTTCCCAAATTTTCGAACTTCAAATCCTTTCAATCTATATTCAAATATTACTCTGGAATTTTATTCCATTTCAAATTATAAATCCCATTTATAATTCACACTTACAAATTTCATTTTGTTATATGAATTTATTTCTTAACTTGTTGGTTATAACATTAATTTCTTATTTTAATTTCTACACAACAATGATAATAGTTTAATATTATCATTCCCTAACAACCAAGCAACCATATACACTTATAATAATTTACGGAAAATTATTCCATTTTTATATAAAAATAATTTTGGGTAAAATTATTTCATTTACCCTATTTCAAAATAATACTTTGTCGGCTGGCCTGGTTTAAAAGTTTATAGATCCTTATCGATACAGTTGTCCAAACTGTACCGACCAGATTTATAAACACTCAACCGATAAGTCAACACAATATTAAAACAATTTATATTCACTAACAAATACGCGCTCATATCTATTAATACTCTCAAACTCATTCTAGAGTGCTAATGACTCTATCTCTAATGAGTAATCCCCACCAGAGCTAAGGTTCTCGCTTAACCTTCTGCTGTGATACCACTGTACCAACCCGGGGATTTTCGACCTCCGAAAATTGACATCAATACGTTCACTGTATTACATGCTGAACAATCGAATGCCGAAAATGCCAGAACGTTAGGGAAAAGAAGAAAGAGGTAGAAGAAGAAAATAGAAACAACATCAGAATCTCACAATCGCAGCGGAACAATATATAATAGATAAAAACATATCTTTATACAAAAGAACTATAACTGTTTTTATACATTACATCATCAGAGTACAACACAATCAATAACACAACACTGGACAGTTATAATAACCTGCCCTCACAAAAGCTGACTATACAGCTTACACTGCACAGCGGAATACACATCAAGTACGTGTGATACGTTTCGTCATCCAGCTCATCTCCTGAGCTCCATAGCATCCTATCATGTATCTGTAATACTCGGTCTGACCGGAGTATTATAATAAAATAACACCCGAGTCAGTCTGGAAAACCAGCGTGAGAAAACACACTCAACTGAATTATTACAGTTTTCAAAATCCTTTGAAAATCAAAGGTATCTCGTAAGACCACGTCACAAATAAACACGATGGGTTTTTACCTTACGATAACCAAAACATTTCATATCAAAATCCTCTGATATTATAGTAGTGTCTAAGTACAAATACTTATTCAAATAGCTGAAATTGTTACATTAATTAAATTCTAGCATACTAGGCTTTACAACCAAAACCGTAAAGGCACGTAGGGAAATGGATTTCCAACTGAATGACTAGGCACTGGGGTACCACCTGCCACGATACCTGGTCTAGATCAGTATACCGAGGACCACTCCAGATCCCCTGCAACATAAGACCGGACTACCCCTTACTGGATAGCCCGAATAAGATCACCCCGCGGTTCGGATCAACAACCGCCACATAGTCGAAATAAAGGGACTCTAGACAGGGGAAATCTTACCCTAATTGGAAGCTACCCACTTAGCCTTGCTGCATATCCCCTGATTTTCAGTCATTCCCGGTTGATGAGGCTTGAGGCTAAGCGTTACCTTTTAAGACCGAATTTTACTTAGAACGCTCATCGTTCGCCAATGACGATGGTCTGATAGCATTCGTCCATACAAGTTGTCATGGGTCTGGACAAAATGAATCACAGTCTTCATCATCTTCATGGTATTCGTTTGCTACGTTCAAACTGGATCGAAATGGTTTTCGAATAAATAAATCTGATTCCGGTCTCTTCGAAACGATCAATGCATTGGCCAATATTGATAGTCGGTTATTTAACTATCAAATTAAACAATCATTCAACCAATTATTTTATTTCCACTGAAATCGCCAAGTCTTCTTTAGTTTAGATTTTTAAATAAATTAAATCATCTTATCCAAAAATATACACTTAAAATATTTAAAATAAAGCTACTTAAATCACCTTATTCAGAATAATACTTATGAAATTCTATAATAATTTTCGAAGTTAAAACTTTAGCCAAAAACTACTTTTAAAATAAAACCCTTATATAAAGTATAAATATTAAATAATTATCCTTTAAATTATAATACTAATTTAACCTTTAAAAATAATTAACTACTATAATTAACTTAATAAATATTTACTTTAACAATTTTAAAACAATTAAAATAATAAATTTTCTAAAAAACATTCTTTTAAAACATCTTTAAAACTTCTAATTTATACTTAAAAATCTTTCTTTGAAAATATACTTAGTCTTTCAGGATAGTACACTTTCCACTCCAATATAGCCTGTCTAATCATTTATAAATCCTTCTTGATTTATTTCCAGTTTAAATTTACGTTCCAACCCCATAAATTTCTTTTCTCGCATTTTTTTAAAAAATAAACCACTATTTATTTTTAAAACGATTTATCCATCCCCTTATAAATTTCCACCGTGAATTTATAATTTCAAATTATCCACTGATATTTACCTCACTTAATTTATAACCCAGTTTATAAATCCATAGCCTCATTCTCCGTTTAATCACTATCTCAAAAACACTCAATCGATTTTCAAATCGATTCTCTGAATTAAATTCCCTTTAAAATTTATTTCTCGACTTATCCAGATTTTATTCCAAAATCCATTAATTCCAGATTTACTCCCTTATTATGATTTAAATCCTTATTTAAATCTGAAATATCAATTTCACACTTTGTTTCAAAATTTCCCTTTTTATTTCTCTCAAACCATTTTAAATCCCGAATTTAAAATTAACCCTTTAATTCTTAAACAATATCGCTTAAGTCCTCAAAGCTCCTTTATTCCCATTTATTCAAAATCTCTATTTCCCATTTTCCGGAATTTATTCAATAGGATTTTCCAAGTCAACTATTTACTTTTCTCATATTCACCCTTTTTATTTATTCATCTTCACTATAATTATTTTACTTAAAATTCCCTTTATTTTCCTTCAAAACCAAATCTTTATATTTTTGATATCTTAAAATACCAAAATATATTCAGCCAAACCATAGCATTCAATAATTTCAATTTACACTATAATCTATCACAGATTATCAAATAAATCATATTACAGAATATGAAAATAAATTTCAATACTTTTGAGGAATCCAGTTGGATCCCTCCAACCTGTTTCCCTGCATCCATATACGTTAGCACAATATAAAAATACACATCCCACTTCGAGGGGGATATCGCGGTATAAAGGGTCATCCGCTATTATGTGGGGCGCATAGGGTCTCATCTGCTATATAATGCGGGAATATCAATCACTCCAATATATATACTACTATATAAAATATCACATCTAGACTGATAATAATTATCAATTTCAATCAATCATCCAATAATTTAATTTTAGGGACAGTTTGGCACAGGTCCCTAATAA
Organism: Allium fistulosum; assembly: GCA_030737815.1. Taxonomy (NCBI): domain Eukaryota; kingdom Viridiplantae; phylum Streptophyta; class Magnoliopsida; order Asparagales; family Amaryllidaceae; genus Allium; species Allium fistulosum. The sequence goes on along the minus strand of CM060902.1, from coordinate 1,032,968,989 downwards.
GTTTCAAAATACACAAAAACCCCAGTAAAAAAAAGTTTGTAAATTAGGTCCCTAGAATTAAGTTATCGATTAATGGCATACACTTATGCAATTAGTTAGTGAATAATTGCAGACATTTATGCAATTATATCAAAAAATTGCAGACATTTCCATAATTATTCACTGAAAAATTGCGGAAATTTCTGCAATTGTTCACCAAAAAATTGTGGAAATTTCCTTAATTATTCACCAAAAAATTTGCGGAAGTTTCCGCAATTATTGACCGAAAAAATTGCATAAATTTATGCAACTTTTGGATATAATTGCATAAATATCTGCAATTATTCAGTGAATAATCGCATAACTATATGCAATTACTTAGTAACTTAATTCTAGGGACCTAATTTACATACTTTTTTTTACTGGGGTTTTTGTGTATTTCGAAACTTATTAGGGACCTGAGCCTAATATTCACTTAATTCTAACCAATTAAATTAACTAGTAATCCAATTTGAGTGAGATTAACTCACCTTTGACCTTTAATTTGCAATCCATCCAAACCAGCTTGCCTCTCCACGATTTTTGACCTTGTATAAACATTATCCGATTTATTAATATTTGAAATCATCGAGCAGTCAATTACCATTTATTAATTGAATTTAAACCAATAATTTAATTTAAACTAATTTTCCTTTAATAAATTATTTTTAGTGACTGAAATAATTAAATAAGTTTATTAAATGAGTTAATCACCATAATACTTCATTTTAAAATAACCTAGTAATTTAAAAATGTGTATATGTATATTTATTTTATTGAAACCACGTATATACTTAAAAATCTATATAGACCCCAAAGTCTAATTTTATATAAACTTCCAAACATTTTAAAATTCTATATATATATATTTTCTTTTTCTTTTTTAAATAAACTTTATTTTACTGTTAAATTTTTTTCCTAACCTACATATATTCATATATATATATATAGATTTAGCATAATTTTCTTTTTAAACCTTACTGTAAAATATTTCCTTTTCTCTGTTTTCTGTACATATATATATAAATTGAAAATAATCTGCATATATATACTTCACTGTATATTTCTTCTACGTATATATATATGCATATATTAAATAAAAATAATAATAATACCTTACTGCCTAGAACAGTTGCCTAATGGCGACTCCTAAAAAGCCATCATCATCGAACCCCTCCACGAACCATCCTCACATTTCGATCTCCTCCCTCTCGCCTGCTCGCTATGAAACCCACGCCGCGATGTGGTCGAACAACATCAGCCCCAATCTCCTACGCGTGCGCGCACGCGAGCGCACACCACCATCGCGTGCGTGCTACCATCGACGACTCCGGCTTGATTCACGCCCAAAATCGCTCGCGTCCCTCTATTTTCCTTAGGCTTTCGATTTTGCAGAGGAGAACGCGCTGCCCTCCAATATGCATTTCCGATCAAATTAAGTTCGGTAATTTATTATATTTAGTGGAGAACGCGAATGGAAAAGGGAAGAGAGTTGAGTGGAACAGATCGGTTCCTCTTTTTCTCTTTGAAATTTTCTTTTTATTTTGAAAAGCTTGGCCACGGTTTTTAAAAGAGGAAAAGAGGGAATATGATTTACTGATGGAAAGGGAAGCGCGTGTGGGTGAAAAAGGTTACAGTGCTTTGAAGGGATGGAAGGGATTGGATGATGTGAATATATTTTGACCGGTCAACAACATATATATATATATATATATATATATATATATATAATTAAGATTTTAAATCGCCTTGAATTCGCAACCTAAAATCTGGACCTCCTATCGAGGCGTGCCGTTAGGCGTTTATAATGTTATACCCCTATTTCGAACGCAATGGAAAAGGTTTCGAGTCCTAATTCGATCGTATGGAGAAGGTAGCTTTATGGACCCAGTTATTATATTGAATTTCGAAATAAATTTCATTGCGTTTATATACCCTATGCTCACACGATAACTCCAAATGTTCCGAAATTTGAAATTCCGATAATAATACACTATTACAGATCCAATGGAACTAGTTTCGTCGAAATCCGAGACTGTGCCTCGGAAGGCTATTTTTAAATGTCAGTTTAAACGGTATATTTTTAGAACTGAACAAACCATTGTTAAATTCAATTTTAAAGGTTCTATTATCTTCAGTATTATCAATATGAATTTTATGACCCCTTTGAAATATTTTTAACAAGCTTGAAATTCCAGATTCAATATTATACCCAATTTCCACTTATTAAATTCAATAGTTAAATTATAAATAAATAGTTATATTTGAAATTCAAGTTGAAAATTAACTTTTAAATATTTAAAATAAATTAAATATTTCGATTTCATATATCCCAAAATTCCGGGTCGTTACACCTGGTTTTGGAAAAATACAATTTACTTTATTAAGCGTTACACGGTTGTAGCTATTATTTACACCAAGTCTCTTTGTCCAACTATATCACTTTGGACTTATAGAATTTGGTAATGGTCAAAACTCCAATATCGTCCATATTCAGCTAATAATTCCAAACACAAAGTCCTTGGTTCAATAATAACAATTATTATTAACTAAAATGCTCTGTCCAGAGACTTTGACTTTGAGTTGACTTGAGTTGACTGTGATACTAACCTCATATAACCGAGGAGACGAATCATCTCTTGAATGGTGCTTCACTTCTAGTACGTCCACTCGACCTAACTATAGTCACTCGATGGACACCATACCATGATTTGAATATAATCAAAGCAAAGTTTTCATATTGAAGGTCGACAATATTCTCAAATCGAGAGAACTGTGTAAATTAGTCACATCGATATTTTCTATTTGACCTTGGTTATATAAACCAACAGAAAACTATCGGGTGAGTCCTTTCATAGTTATCCAATAACTATTAGTACGTAATCTTTTGGTGCCCTTCAGCAGCCATGAGTAATACACTGCCTAACATTTGGAGAGTGTTACGTATTCTAGTCTCAGTGGATGTATCGATATCCAGTTTTGATGCATCTTGACTAGGAATATTTAAAGTGATAAATTTGTTCTTATTATGATAAATTACACGTAGCTACAACACATTGTAACTACTACCACAAACATACAATTTATGGATTTTTTGTTAAATATACCTTTAATTGATTAATATAACATATTATATCAAGTATAATAGAAAGAAAACATCTTTTATTTCAAACAAGATTGGTTATCGAGTTAAATATATGTAACAAATTACATAACTGCCCCTAGGGCATACCCAAACTCTATCAATCTCCCACTTGCACTTAGGGTCAATTATAGAACCTTATTCCTACTGTTCCAGTCGGTTTCCTGAAAAAACCAATTAGGTCAGTCCCTTGGTGAATGAGTATGCTATTATGTTTCAATTACCTACTTTGTCAATCAACTCTCTCCGACGCTAATAAACTACCTTTATCATGTGGAATAATTCAAAGTATGTATCTCGACTTCCAATGAGCTCTAAGTTTTGTTACGAACCATATCGTGACATTGTTATCATATAAAAATGTTATAGGGCTCTCAACATTTGGAATCAATTTGTGCATTTATTATTGTATACAATGTTTTTATTATGGCGCTATTCAAGACGATGTACTTAGGCTTTTTCATTGAATTGGTCGTAGACTTTCATTTGGAACATTTCCAACTTAAAGATTCTTAACTTGAATTTATTATTGACATATTATACTCAATATCACTTAAGTATGAACACTTCTTCATAAGGAGTTCATTTTTTTGTAAACAATTATCTAGTATTTCATAAATACATGAGAATACCTCAAAACAACCATGATATTTGCTTCATGTATCAAATATATAAACAAATCATGATATCGTAGGTATCATGATATGCATGATAATTCTTATTGCCAATGCATAAGGAATCAATCTTACGTGTTTTGTATTAAACATTTAATAAGATGTCCTTGCATATTATTTAGGACATTCCCAATATCTTTTATACTTACTATAAAAGACACCATTTACAAACCCAAGGTCAGTATTAAAACAACTAAAGCTAATTTTAATAGGAGGACATCATCAATGATCAACAGTGCGTTGTTTACTTATGGTTTAGAAATATTCATATACCTTCTTAACTTTCTTTCTTATGAGCACACGCTTCCCCTGCATTTTGAGTGACAATCAAACTATTTGATATTCTTATCAAAATATTTGCTCAATTTTGATGCTCATTGAACGACACTTTCGTATTTGTTCTTGGATCATATCCACAATCTCACAAACTCAATATCACTCAGTCCCACTGACTTCGAGACACTTTGGTTATTATGTGTAAATAGTTTACTCTAAATCATTATTTAGAGTTTTCTATTTCAACACATACATATCAAAACATAAAGTTGTACAATGCGATAATTTTATGAGTAAAATCCAAAGCAACTTGAGCACATCAAATGGTGAATCTGTTACGTTAATTTCAACAATTGAAATTCATGGTAATATTCTTATCAATGTGGCTCACTGTATTCCATCTGCATATGTCTTTCTCTTAAAGACACATTTACGGCCAATGGATCATATCCCTTCGGATACAACAATCAAAATCATATTTTGATTATGTACTTGGAATCTATTTTAGATTTGCGCAGTGTGTTATATTATAGAGTCAATTCTCTTAATGGTTTAATTAAACAACCGAGGATTATTTATTCTTGACATTGACAAGAAACTCACAGTTTCTCTTTAATATACAATAATACCTATTAGACATTCTAATGTGTTGTGTTCATTTAGGTTTGGTTAATTTCATTTCATCCCTTGCAATCAGTTTTATCCTTAGACCATATCTAAATCCATTTTATACCAACAATTTCTTAGAGAAATTCCTTCGCTACGAAGTTGGTATTTCTTGAAACAACAGTTGCTTCTTAGTGCAACGGAACGGGAATTCATAAATATTTTATGAATTACCTTGTAATAAAATAGCATTTGCATTAGTTCACAATATATTTATGTTCACAACATAAAATTAGTCATCTAATGACTATCGTTGCCAAAACTCCATTGGGATGATTCATACAAGATTCCTCACATACAAGTATTACCTGCAGTCGTTCGACTCACACAACTTGCCAAGTTCTTGTCCTAGGATATGTAGGGGATTCTTATAAGCCCTTATCGCGTATGGTTTT